>CM057452.1:1219602500-1222102500 GCA_016271365.2 Neoceratodus forsteri
TTGTGCAGATCCTGGGACCTGCAGAAATGAGGATACAGTTCAAGGACTGTCTAAATTATATTGTATTCATTTCATTTTGCACTGGTCCTGAAGGAGGATACAGTTCAACTATCACAAAAAAAAATGGAATTTCTTTGAAAAAAACTACACTAATGAAGACATTAGGTTTGTAAAAGCGCAAAGCATACAAAGATGTGAAATGAAAAAAACATTAGGGATTTGTGTCTCCAGAGTATTGGTGAATCAGTGGTGGGGTCTTACTTGGGGTTGTCAACTCTAAAGCCCTCCCCTCCCTTCCCCTGATCAAACAAGGAAAAATGTGATGTCTTCATGCACAGGACATAGGGCCCTGTGTGAAGAAAGCTCTAACAGACTATGTTGGCAATACTGTATCATTATGAGGTACTAGGTTGGAGCTGTATCTTATGCTTTGGACAGGAGGCTAAGGACTTGGGGTGGGCATTTGATTTGATAACCGCAAGTAAGACCCTACCACTGATTTGCCAATACTCCAGAGACATAAATTCATAATGTTTTTTAATTTCCTGTCTTTGTATGCTTTGTATTTTTACAACCCTAATGTCTGCATTAATGTAGTTTTTTCTGCAAAGATTACATATATATATATATATATATATATATATATATATACACACTATAATTAGGGTTCAGCGGTCACTTCTATGTTAAACTCAACATTTTGCACATTAATAACTTTGGACCCGTTCAATGGATTTGCCTGAAATTTGGTATGCGTGGTGGAGCATAGTAGATCTCTTGATCTGCCAAATTGCATTTTGGTTGGACTTACAGTGTTTGTTTACAAAAACACTGAAAAATGCAAAATTATCCATTTTTGGAGGCATATTTTGGGATTTTGGATGTGGCCCTGCATGGCTGCTGTGTGGTGTGCTGCTCTTCAAGATGGCTCATTTGAAAGAGCTTTGGTGGCTGAATATGTCACTTTTCATTTGGTGAAAAAATGTTAAGGCATTTGAAAGTTATGCCACTTTTAATTTCCCATTGTAAGTCAAAGGGAAAATTTATATATGTTTTGCGAAGAAAGAGTGGGGTTCTGGCCATCTGGTCCCACCTGGCAATCAAAGAATTTGCAGCCTTGTGGTTCAAGAATCTTTTTCCCAGAGAATTTAAAAAATTCTTTGATAGGTCTGCCATCTGATTTTTAAATTTTCGATTAGAAATACACAAATATCTCACCTCAGCAGTCACTTCTGAAGTAAAACTTAGATGGGTTTTACTCAGAGAACTTGAATCTATCAAGCCATGCCTTTGGTTAGTGGGGGTTGGGGGGCCACTAGACTAACAGGGATATTCAAAATATAATTTTTTTATTCAGATGGGGCATAACAAAGCCCCCTGAGCAAAACCCACCCTCATTTAACTTTTTAGGGCACTGCTGGGCTGAGAAAATAAATTTTTAAATCTGGCCATCTCGTCCCCCACTCTTTGTTCAAGAGCAAGCAATTTCTTTGCTCGCAAGCCTGCAAATTCTTTGATCTTGAAATTCTTTGATCATGATCATATATCGCGAGTGAGGGATGAGATGGCCAGATTAAAAAATTAATTTTCTCAGCCCAGGGGTGCCCTAGGAAGACAAATGAGGGTGGGTTTTACTCAGTGGGCTTTGTTCTGATGAACCATAGTGGTGGTTTACCGCAATTCTTTAAATTCTTTAAATAGGAACAGTTTTTATTCTTTGGTCATGACCCTGCAAATTCTTTGATCGCAAGCATGCAAATTCTTTGATCACTAGATTCTTTGATCATGATCATGCATTACGAGTGAGAGACGAGATGGTCAGTTTAAAAAATCTATTTTCTCAGCCCAGGGGTACCCTAGGAAGTCAGATGAGGGTGGGTTTTGCTCAGGGGCTTCTTTCTGTTGAACCATGGTGGTGGTTTACCACAATTACTTCAATTTTTTTGATTTATAGCATTTTTAATTCTTTGTTCATGAGCCTGAAAATTCTTTGATCACCATGTTTGATCGCTGGGGGGGGGGAACAAGATGGCCAATTTTTTTATAATAGAATAGATAGGGAAACTTTAACAATCTTTAAGATTGAATATCTTGGAAACGGTTTGGTCATTTTACTTGAAATTTGGAGGGTGTTTACAGCACATCCTGTAGATGTGTATTATGGTGTTTGCATGTCAGCGGAGATATTGCCTGACACACTTTATGTGCTGTGGAAAGTATTTTTGGATTTTGCTGGTGGCTTGAAATTGATAGGGTGCCTAGCCTTAGTGTAATGGATGTAGTTTTCAGTTGTTGTGTGTGTTAAATGTCAACAGGTGTGGAACTGTGTCACTCTGACAAATGAAAATGTCAAATTTTGACATGTTATATCTTGGGCAGGGTTTGGTCTTTTTACTTAAAATTTGGAGGGTGTTGACGGCATGTCCTGTAGATGTTAATTGCGGTGTGCATGTGTCAGACAATGTATTTTTTGTGGAGATATTGCGTGACGCAGTTTACATTTTGTGGACAGCATTTTCTATTGTTCTACTAGATTAACATTTGTTTGGTGGCTGACATTGCTGTTGTTAATGTACTTCTTAATCATTGGGTGTGTAATGTGTCCCAACACTTAAAGTTGGTGGGAGGGGCCCCATGCTCCCGTCAACATGCACAAATTTCTACTTTTCTATTCTTTCTTAGAAAGTAAGGAAATTACATTTAAAAAACATCATTAATGCATCATTTAGGGTTCTTCTACAGCAAAAAAGGTGAGGAAATTTGATTTTAGGGTTCCCACCCCATGCACCCCACCACCAGCCCACCCACACCAACAGGCATCGGGGTGTGCGTTGGGGTCATCGGCCCTAACTCTCACCCCATTCTCCTACTCTGCACCACCTTAGATTGTTTACACATGGGATAGGGTGAGAGTTAGGGCCAATGACCACAATGCACCCCGATGCCTGTTGGTGGAGGGGGCTGGTGGTGGGGTGCAAGGTGGACCCTAAAATTGAATTTCCTCACTTTGTCATGTAGAAGAACCCTAACTGATGCATTAACATAGTTTTTGAATAGAATATATATATATATATATATATATATACACACACACCACACACACACACACACATGCATATATATATATATATATATATATATATATATATATATATATATATATATATATATATATATATATATATATATATATATATATATATATATATATATATATATATATGGTATACATGATGGGTGGGAGTGGGAAATGGAAAATATTCTAACTCCTGCAGAGTAAGCACTGTATTCATATGAGTGCTGAAGGCCCGAGTGAGAATGTACAGCTCACTCTGCAGGAGTTAAACTAGTTTCCATATTCAATGATCTGCCCATCATGTGTGCAATTTATACCACAGGGGTGAGAGTTTTAGGATGTTTTTTTTTATTTCTGCATGTTTCCTGCTTATTCTGTGTGTTCAATCAGTGTGTGTGTGTGTGTGTATTTGTGTGTGTGTGTGTGTGTGTTCTGCATGGATTGGAAGTCAGAAACACAGGTGAGTGTGTTTCACAAAGCTAATTGAGTGAGTCAGAGGCTCAGTGAGAAGGACAAACTGCTGCAGGTAGCTCTGAGAGAGAAAAATTGCTTTATGAAAGAGTTTCATTTAGAATTCAGCTTGTTTGAAGCTGAGATCAGCACAGTAATGGACTAGGAGTATTAGAAACACAATGGGATACAGGTGAGAGTGTTTTGCAAAGTTAATTGAGTAAGCTGCAGCTTCATTGAGAAAGAGAAACTGTTTTCTGAAGCAGTTTCCTTTAGAATGCAAGCTGCAGTGCTGATATTCTCACTCTGGTGACATCAGCAGAGTGTGGATAAATGTCGATATCCTCACTTTGCTGATGTCATTAGGATTTATCCTCACTCCAGTGGAAATAACACAGGATATTCTACTGAGAAAGCTGTCACCAACATGGTATAAATATATTTATACCACGGGGGTGAGAAGCTTTCTCAGTAGGATATCCTGTGTTATTTCAACTGCAGTGAGAATAAATCCTGAAGACATTTATCCATACTCTGCTGATGTCACCAGAGTGAGAATAACTGCACTGCAGTTTGCACTCTAAAGGAAACTGCTTCAGAAAACACCAGGGCCAGACATTCAAAAGGGTTGTGCCATGCACAATAGGGTTGCTCCAGCGCAAGTCCGAAAATGTGCCATTCTGCAATATTCAGTGGGAGGCAGATGCGCCCCCCAAATCACGCTGAGCAAAAGTGCAATGATAATGAATGTATGCGCAACTGAAGGGGGAGGAACCATGCATAAATGGCACAGTGCGATATTCAAAAACATGCGCCATGCGCAATAGGGGCGCAAGCGGAAGTTGCTCGATAGTGGAAATGGGCCAAAATAAAAAGGAACAAGGAAGAGGTGCAAGAACACTACAGGGAAGGCACATGAGGCTGAACCATAGCTACACAAAGAGGGCAGAAGGGACACACAGGGCAGGCCAGGGAAAGGGCACCCTGAACAGAGAGGCACAGGGAAGGTGTGGGGAGACACAGCCAGTGCAGAAGGGGGAAGTGCTACACAGCACAGAAGCCACCACATTTAGGTGTTCCCGGTGTAGGGGAAGTAGCAGCCAGGACAGCAGGGGGAACACAGAAACAGCTGCCAGAGGGGGTGAACACAAGCCAGGGACATGGCCAGTGCCACCATCCAGATGGAGGCAGTAATGAGGGTGAGAAGGCAGGCAGCAGGGGGTGTGGCCATGGAAGGGCCCGTCGGCAGTATGCCCCCAACAGGCAGTACTGAGCCCGCACCAACTTTGAGCTGTACAGTGATACTGAGATCGTGGACCAGTACTACCTGAATCGGGCAATTCTGAAGTGGCTCTGTGAGCTGTGCAGTGATGTGATGCAGGCAGCCACACGACGGAGCCATGCTCTGTCAGTGGAGACTAAAGTGACAGCTTGCATCTGCTTGCTCGCCACGGGTACCTTCCAGAGACCAACAGGGGACACCACAGGCATAACCCAGTCAGCCACGTCACACCACCTCACCCAATTCCTCAGCGCACTGCTGCCACATGCTGTGGAGTACATCCATTTTCCCAGCACACCGGTGGAGTGCACAGCAAACTTACAGGTGTTCCACAGGGTAGCACATATGCCTGGCATGCTGGGGGCAATAGACTGCACCCATGTAGCCATCCCCACACTACCTGGGCCTGAGGGGGCTGCATATATTAATCGGAAGGGCTATGCTAGCATCAACTGCCAGGTAGTGTGCGATGCCAGGGGGCACATAATCAATGTCTGTGCCACGCACCTTGGGGGAGCACACGATGCCTTCATCTGGCACCAGTCGGCACTGTGCCATAGATTTGAGAGTGGGGATATCCCCACTGGCCACTTAGTAGGTGAGTATGCAAACCACATGGACAAACTTAGGGCTTGGGAGGGGCATGGTCAAAGGTGACATGGGTAGTGGCCTACATTGCCCGGTGCAGGGCGATGCTGATCACCAAACTAACCTCCACCCTCTACACACAGGTGACAGTGGATACCCACTCCGTCCCTGGCTGCTCACAACATACCGGTGGCCCGGGACCCCATCGAAGCAACACTACAATGAGCCACATGCCACCACACGTAATGTCATTGAGCAGGTGTTCGGTATGCTGAAGGCACATTTCCGTTGCCTGGACACCTCCAGCGGTGCCCTACAGTACAGCCCCTCAAAGGCTTGTGGGCTATTCCTGGCCTGTTGCAACCTACACAACATGGCCAACGAATGTGGGATAGCCGTACAAGTTGAAGAGGGGGACAGCGATGGGGATGATGAGGACGCCAGTGACAATGGTGATGGGCAGTCCCCCCTTGGGCAATGGGACCCCCGACTGCTCCGGCTGGCACAGCTGCACCGGGACACCATCACGGAGGAGCACTTCAGCCAACCCAGGTAAGTCATGGGGCCATGTGCAACCATCAGTGGTAAAGGCACAACCCACAAACACACATGGACACACACACCGGGGTGCATGCCATCAAGGGAAGTTGCCGGGCATGGAATCACACACACCGCCAGGGATGGGCGAGGTCTAACATGGCATGCAGTCAGACACAAACACACACACACACAACTCACCAGACATGCACAAAGGGTAGGAGGCACGCCAACCCAGAACACCACCCCTAGCCACACACATGTCCACAGACCACCACGCCCACTGCCTGTCATTGTACATGTGTCAGATGCTGGGCACCATTGCATAGTGGCATACAGCATAATGCAGGCATCATCATGCACACGCAACTGTGGACAGCAGCCGGGAGGGTGTGCAGATAGACTGTGTGTGTGCGTGCAGGGCTGGGTACCCACCTGTGCATTGCCTGCTTAATGACACAATGCACACAGGGCAGCATCAGACAGTAGGACACTGGGAGACAGGTCAGTCATGTGCCACAGTGCCACGGCTGCCATGGATGCATGGGCAGCCCCTTCGAGAACCGCCAGCAGTTACAGGCTGACCACTGGCCTCATGGGGTGGCACCGACGGTCCCCCAGGGGTTCCATTGTGTGAACACGACTGTGCTCATGCAGGGGTCTGCAGCACACCGAACATGCCTGCACCAGGTGTGCTCAGGATGCCCACAGCTGAACCCAATGTTGACAAAGATAGTGTCGCATGACGCCGGGAATGGGGGTTGGACAGTGCACTGTGTGGTGTCTGCAACGCATGGGCAAATAACTGTGCACCCATTGTGGCCATGACAGCAGTGAATGCCTGTGCCTGCCTGTCAGTGGCAGCGGTCACATCCTCCCTCAACCGGTCCATCCCTGCCAGGAGCAAAGTGGTGTCTCTGCTGTGACACTCCTCTGCCTGGCGCAGAGCCACACTCAGTGCATCCACTACCATCACAAGCTGCATCTGCTGATTGACTGATGCTTGCAGTATGCAGGTGTGCTCATCCAAGAGGTCATCTGCCTGATTGGCATGCTGTCCCTCAGGGTGTTCGTGGCCCTGATGCTCATCAACCCTTGAGGATGGGCACTGCACACCAGAGCCAGGCATGGGCAAGTCCACAGGTGGTGCACTGATACCACCCCCGACACTGTACCCCCATGCCCATTGGCTGACTGCTGATGCTGCCCCTCCGGCTGCCACTTCCTAGGGCTCACTGGTGCCACTGCAGTGGCCACAATAGTCCCACTGTCCTGTACACACACCAGTGCTGCCCCACTGGTGCTGACAGGCACAGGCTGGGACTGTAATGACATGCAGGCCTCCATGGCGGCACCACCCACAGCCATGGCCATGATGTAACCTGCTGTGTGGCCATCCTGTGGCACACACATGTCACTGCCCATGATGTTAGTGACATCATCATCGGTGATGGATCCGGCACCAGCCTGAGTCTCAGCATGCTGGCATTCATGGATGCTGGCATGCTGGGACACTGGCAGGGCCTCCTCTGCACCTGCTCCACCAACATCAGTCTGGATGTCCAGGCGGGTCCACTGTTGCCCTGACCAGCGTATTCCTGTGGAGGTGGATGGGCCCTCCTGCATCTCCTTGTGACTGGCCTCAAGTGGAGAAGCCCACTACCACTGACCCATGCAGATGCTCAGGAGCTATAAGGGAAAACAAAGTTGCGTTACTGAATGTAACCTACCCTGTCCCCCCCACAATAGACAGACCATGACCTACCATGACCTACCATGCAGTGACGGGCTACCACCCATCTGGAATACACCACCCGGAACACCCTCAATGGCACAATGCTGCATGCTGCCAGCAACCCACTCCTCCTGTGGGTCAGGCGTAGCACCTCTGGCTGTCCCCCATCTGTCGCAGACTGTGCTGCCATGATGGCAGCCACCTTCTCCTTAATCCTCAACCTGTCTGTGCCCATCTTCTTCTTGCACTCCTGTATGGAGCACTGGTGACTGCCATGCAGGTTTACAGCATGCACCACCTCCTCCCATGCAGCAGCATGGGCCTGTGGTGTTCCCTGGCATCTGCTGGGAAGCGGCTCCTGGTCTAGGTAGGGGTCGAACAGGGCATCTGTCTCAGCCTTAGTGAAATTCGGCCTCCTCTTCCTCCCACGACTCTGTTCCTCTTCCTCCACAACACGCTCGGTCATGATTCAGCCTGTGAGAATGACAGGTGTTACCTGTGACTGTGCAGTCCCATGCATGTCCCAAAATTCACATTCCGCACTCCCAAACAGCATGCTACTCACTGCAATAGACTGCAGTAACCGACTATGGCCAGTGCAGCCGAATGTCGCACTTTTATAGTGCAACCCATGCAAATGAGGTGAGGCGCATCTCTAAGTGGATGCAACTGCAGTGACTGCACCATTGAATGGCTGATTAGCCGATTTGCATATGCCGGCTGAATATCAAGCTGTTGCGCTGTGCGCAATTGTGTTGAACATGCTGAGCCAAGGGCGCAGTTCTGTGACATGTGCAGTACACACCTAACTGCGCATGCCCGGGCTGATGACGCAGGCGCCTGCCACACTGCTGATTTGCTGTGCATGGGAGGAAATGCAGGGCACGGTCACCATTGTGCCAGTGGTGCTACAGTGCTGTTCACCTATATGGCGCTGTGGCACTGGGGCGTCTTAGGCACACTAGGGCAACAGCATGGTAGGTCACTACAGGAGGTGGCACACAGGCACCCAATCATGCTACACACATTGGGTTCCAATCATGCAGTGGCTGTCCGTGTGCCAGAGACCCTTGACCCGGTGCCTGACCTTTGCCCCTAGGTGCCATGCATCAGGAATGGGTGTACCACTATTGCGCTGTTCAGTGACAGCGCAATAGGGAATGGCAGAGCTGTACCGAGCAGCATCTGCATGTGGCAGGACTATGCTGCAGAGCGCCATTGACTGAACTGAGCAGCAGAGATGGCGTGGAGGCATGCTGTGCAGTGGAGCCAGGTGGAGCTGGCAAACCTTGTTGCCATTGTGGAGCCACATGCCTTTATTTGAGGAGGCACCCCTGGACAGGGCCAGGAGTCAGGTGTGGCAGGAGGTGGCTGATGCCCTGGAGGAGGCCTACGGTATGGGGTGGATGGCAGAGCAGTGCCACCACCGATATGGGGACCTGAGGTGGAGGGACCCAGACCTGCTTGCCAGCCTGTGGGCATGTGCCAGGAGGGGCACAGTGCCATGGCCAGGTAGGTGCAACATCCATACACTTTTATCGTCCATACGGGTATCACGGTTGCATGTGTCCAGCACATGGGGGGGCCATCCACTGTTGGCCGTGGTGGTGATATCAGGGTGTGAGGTGGGAGGGTCTGGCTGTGTGGGATTGCACACACATGGGGTTGGGGGGGAATTGCTACAGGATTGTACTGATGTTCCTCTCTCCATGTTTTGCACCTTAGGGCCCACAGAATGCCAGCAGGCCAGAGACTGGAGGTGCCGCCTGGAGGAACAGCAAGCCAGGAGGGGTAATGGTGGTCAGTGGTGCATGGACCACCCTGATGATGGTGAGTGCCTTACAGCCATGATTACTACTGCATGCTGTATAATTGGGTGGGCAGCAGGGCATGGCCACCATCCATTGACACCACTGCCATGAGCGCAATGTGTTACAGTCAGCACTGTCTAGTGGCACTGCATATCCAGGAGTGTGTCAATGGTGGTTCATGCATGCACCGGGCGCATGGCTGTAGCACTGCCTTCACACCTCATAGCCAAGTCACTGTATGGCCATGGTGGTGCTGTGCAGGACATGGGCAGTGGGTGTGTGCAGTGGTCCACATGGCTGTGGCTGCCTGGGTAGGCAGGTCTTGTGGACACGATCACTGTAGGTGGTCGCACACCATCACAGGGGCATCGCACATGGCTGTATGCCATGCACAATAGGTGGGCTGCAGGGGGCTGGACAGTCACACTTATTGACTCTGCTCCCTCATCCTAGGTGGACGGCGATTCCAGGTGCTGGAATGAAATGTGAGGGAGCTGCTCCAGGTAGTGAGGGCAACACTCAAACTTTTGGAGTGCATCCACCACCACTGGGTGAGGAGGAGGAGGAGAAGCAGCAGACATAGGCACCACGTGGAGGAGGACCAGGGCACACACTGAACACTCCATGCCCCTACTACCACCTTCCCCCATTTGACCCACCCTCACACCCCTTCTTCCCTCTCCCATATGTTCACCCCTGCCCCTTACCCGCACCCATCTGTTATGTGTCCCTTCCCCCCATGCAAATATTTGTATATATGTTTTGTTACTTCTTTTAAATATAAACATTTTGTTATGACAACTGTGGTGGTCTCTGATTTGCAGCGGGCTACAGGTGCTCAGCTGCAGTGGTGTGCATGGTGTCAGGGGTGGTTCACGCATGGGCGTGTGTGTGTGTGTGTGTGTGTGTGTGTGTGTGTGTGTGTGTGCAGAGGTGAACAGCCTATATTGTGGGCAGGGGGATCAGTCACTGTCTGTGGTTTGTGTATTGTACTCTGTGCACTGGATGCCTGTGTGCAGTGGTCCATGGGGCCTGCACTGTGTGCATGGCACCCCTGTCAGATCATCCATGGCCTGTGCAGCTGACACCCTTGCATGTCTGTGATATGCATGGTCTGCTGGCGTGTCAGTGGTGGTTGTTGTGGCCAGTGCTGGGATGGGATGTGTCCTTGGGAGGGTGTGCAGGGCACTGTACCACTGGAGGTGGGGTCTGGGACATGCCCTGTCACATATGGGGTACCTTGTGTGCTGATGCATGGTCAGTCTCTCAGCTGTACCTCAGGGGGGACATGCAGGGTGGCACTGTGTATGCATCTGTTGCATCACTGTCTGCTGCCGCCCACTGCTGGGTGTCTATGTGGGGCTGCCTTGCCTGGCTCTATGGTGGGCAGGGTTGCTTTGTCACAGTGGGGGTGGTGGCATGCATGGGGTGTCTTGTACTGTTGGATGCTACTCCTGGTTAGGGTGTATGGGGATCATGGTAAATGGTGTGCTCTGCATTGGTGGGATGGTGTGGTTGGCCATCCTTGTATGCCAGTCACAGCTTGCCAGGGGGTCTGATGGAGCACCATGGCCTGGCTGTGGGTTGGTTTCTGGTATCCATGGGCCAGTGGTTATTCCAGCTCTCCCCCAGTTATGCAGTGCATGGGGTGTGGGGGGACGATGTCTGTTCTGCTGTGTGTTCCTCTGCCTATTTGTGGCATGGGTGGTGGGCCCCTGCATCCCTGTTGCTGGTAGCGTCCCTAGTTGCGCTATGGTGCAGGTGGTGTGATATTCAGTAGTCGGCCATAGGCGCATCTTGGCCTGCGCAGTTTTTGAATATCATGCTTTTTGCGCATGGGCGCAGTGGACTTGTGCTTGCTCCTACTGTTGAGCACTTTTTGGGCACAGTTTGAATATCTGGGCCCTTATCTTTTAGCTTTGTTTTTTACCAGGAGAAAGACACACTAAACTGAAAGCTTGTTTACAGGTGCAACCGGGAAGCACAAGAAAGTTAAGTAACTTGGTCAGGATTACACAGTATGCAAGTGGGGGCTATGGGATTCAAACCCAGGTCTCCAGTTTTGCAGCTCAGAGCCTTAACAGCTCAGAGTCTTAAACCACTGTGCTACACTGCCTCCTTAAATTTTCTCTTCTCTCTTTCCCACAGAAGCTGCAGCTTACTCAATTAGCTTTGCAAATGACTCTCACTTGTGTCCCATTGTGTTTCTGACTTTCCTAGCCCATTACTGTGCTGATCTCAGCTTCAAAATAACCTGAATTCTAAATTAAACTCTTTTACAAAGCACCTTCTGTTTCTCAGTGCTACCTGCAGCAATTTGTCTTTCTCAGTGAGCCTCTGACTCACTCAACTAGCTTTGCAAAACACTGTCAGCTGTGTTTCTCACTCCCAGTCCATTCAGAACACATACACACACACACTGACAGCACACACAGAATGAGCAGAAAATGCACAGAATCAGAAAAAATGCTCCTAAAGCTCTCACCCCTGTGGTATTAATCGCACACATGATGGGCAGATCATGGGATATGGAAAATATTCTCACTCCTGCCTCGTGAGCTGTGTATTTTCACTCATGCCTTCGGCACTCATGAGAATACACAGCTCACTCTGCAGGAGTGAGAATATTTTCCATATCCCACTCCTGCCCATCATGTATCCCATATACATATATATATATATATATATATATATATATATATATATATATATATATATATATATTTGTGTGTGTATTTATATGTGTGTGTGTATATATTATATATATATATTTATTTTTTCCTTTGGAAAAAACTGTGTTAATGCAACAGTTAGGGTTTTTTACAGTGACATAAGCGAGGAAATACACTGTTAGGGTTACCACCCCTTGCGCCTCATGACCACCACACCCCCATCAACAGGCATCAGGGTGTGTGTTGGGGTACATCAGCTCTAACTCTCACCCCATTCCATGTGTAAATATGCTGAGGTGGTGCAGTATAGGAAAATGGAGTGAGAGTTTGGACCGATGACCCCAACGCACACCCCGATGCTGTGTGGTGGAATGTATGGTAACTCTTCTGACAAATTTCTCACTTTTGTCACTGTAAAAGCCCTGATTAATTAACGTAGTTGTGTTGCAAATAATTTCCTAACTTTTTGAGAAAGCATGGTAAGTACAATGTTGCACAAGTTGGTGGGAGCGCGGGGCCCACCAACTTGCAAATTTCTGCCTAACATAGCCGTACAAGTACTGCATATCATATGTATTGGTAGAAGCAGGTATTGGTGGGAGCGTCTCCCACCAACTTAAATCAAACTAAATTTTCATTCATCAGACTAGCATAATTCTGCACTTGTTTACATTTTACTCACCTAACCACTGAAAATTACCTCCATGGCAGTAAGGCTAGGTACCCTATAAATGTTAAGCCACTAGTACAATGCAGAACACTACCCACAAAATGTAAACTGCGTCACGTAGTATCTCCACAGCAAATTAATTTTCCAACACCTAAACACCATAATTCACATGTACAAGAAATCCTCTCAATGCTCTCCAAATTTCAAGTTAAAAAAACAAACCATTTTGGAGTTCTTAATTTTAGAGTTTTAGATTTTCATTCATCAGAGTGGCATAATTCCGCACCTGTTTACATTTTACATACCTAACCACTGAAAAGTACTTTCATGGCAGTAAGGCTAGCTACCCTATAAATTTCAAGCCACTACCACAATGCAGAATGCTATCCACAAAATGTAAACTGTGTCATACAATATCTCTGCAGCAAATTAATTTGCTGACACCTAAACACCATGATTCACATCTACAGGACATCATCTCAACACCCTCCTAATTTCAATTTAAGAGACCAAACCATTTCCAAGATATATAATTTAAAAGTTTTTGCACCTTTCAAAATGCTTTGATTGTGTGAATCGGGCATACCCTCATGATCAAAGATCACCTTTGATCATGAGGGGACATCTGGTCATGAAATTTGGGTTATCTGGTCCCTTTCAGATACATCTGGTCCAGCAAAAATCTGGTCATCTCATCCCGCCCTCATAAACGAAGCTTACGATCAAAGAAATCTCACAACCAAATAATTTTCTGGCTTGCAATCAAAGAATTTAAAAACATTAAAACTACATTTTTTGACACAACTACATTAAATCACAGGCATGGCTCGATAGAAGAAAGCCCCCTGAGCAAAGCCCATCCTAGTTTTACTTTACAAGTTACCCCTGGGCTGAGATATTTGTTTTTTTCCAACCCAAAAATCTAGCCATCTCATCCCTCCCTCATGAACGAAGATCGCGATCAAAGAATCTCGCGATCAAAGAATTCGCTGGCTCACGATCAAGGATCATTAACGAGCTATGATCAAAGAATTTAAAAGTTTAAAACTCCATTTTTTGACACAACTACATTAAAACACAGTCACCCCCGGGCTGAGATATTTTTTTTTTCCAACCCCAAGTTGAAAACAAGATAGCAGCTGTCACGATCGATAAATTTATTTGATCGTGAGAGGTGACTAGATGGCCAAAACCTCATTCTTCTTTCTCAAAAAACAACCATATAAATTTTTTCTTAGACTTATAATGGGAGCTAAAAAGTTTAATAACATTTGAATGGATTGATATGTTTTCACCAAACAAAATTTGGCATGTTCCTTGATCCAAGCTATTTATACGTGACTAGTTTCAAACTGGCACACGACATGGTGGCCATGCAGTGCCATGGACAAAATCAAAAAAATTGCCCTCAAAACTGCCGAAAAGTGCATTTTTCAGTGATTCACTGCAGAAAAACCATAGGTCCGACTGGAATGTTATTTGGCAAATCAAGAGATATACCATGCCCCACTATGCATACCATATTTCATGCAAATTCATTGAACAGGTCCAAAGTTATTAACACACAAAATTTCAAGTTTAACATTAAAGAACCTTCATAACTCTAACAATAGGTGATCGCACACACACATATATATATATATATATATATATATATATATATATATATATATATATATATTCACACAGACACATATACATATACTATATATATATATATATTTTGACCCCACATTTTAGAGAAAGTTGTTTTATGATTCCTCTTATAAACTTGCCATGTGGTATTTGCAGTATATTGATAGAAACATCATTTTGCAACAGAAGTGCAAAAACGTGTCTCATCCAGGATTTAATTTAATCCAGGTGATATGAAAAATGGCTATGTTGAAGGCTGGGAGTCAAAATATTGAAGATTAGTGAAATTATGAGTGAACATTGAAATATTGCAATGTTCAGTCATTAACATGGTCCTTTTCCCATATTTATACCTTGGACTTTCAGTGTAGCCTTCTTATTACTCTACCTCATGAACCCAGTTGATGAAAATTTTCAAATCCCAACCCAAATATCATTCTGCACCAAACGTGCAGAAACACATCTTATTGAGGATTTAAAAAGTGACACCTGTCATGGTTCTGAGGTGATGTGACAAAATGAATATGTTGAAAATTTGAAGTCAAAATATTGAGAATTAGTGAAATTATGTATAAAATGTTGAAATATTGTAATGTTCAGTAATAACTTGGTAATATTACCATATTTGTACCCCAGATTTGCAGCATAGACTTCTTACTACCCACCTCTATGAACTGACAGATGAAAATGTTCAAATCGCTACTAAAACATCATTTCATACCCATGAAAACATATGTTTGCCAGGATTTTAAAAATGGCAGCTATCATGTTCTTGAGGTGGTGTGAAAAAAGTCTATGTTGAAAATCTGGGGTCAAAATAGTTTAAATTAGCAAAGTTAAAAGCAAGCTTAGAAATATTTCAATGCACGCTCACACTGTAACTTTGTCATTTTTACATGTTTTGACCTACATTTTATACATACAGTAGCCTTCTTGTGACCCTGTCTCATGATCGAGGGTGGTGAAAATGTTCAAATACCACCCAAAATCTGATTTTGTAAAGCATTCACAAAATTGGCTTTTTGAGTTAGACATGTTTGCATAATTCCACCACCACCAGTTATGAGGTGGGGTCACAAAAAGGCCATGTAGAAAATTTAGTATAAAAATGTTCAAAAATGACAAAGTCACAAAGAAAAGTTCAAAGCCCACTGAAATACATAAAAATTGACTTCCTTTATTTTCTCATATTGCAATCATTGGTTCCAGCAGCAAAATGTGACTTCAACTGGAAAGTGGATCTATGGTGCGGGATGTGTTCAGGTGAGTGAGGATGTGTGGGGGGTGTGAGGTGGGGTGGGGTGTGCTGAGTGGGAAGTTGGGGTGGAGTGGGTGGGGGTGTGGAGCATTAAATCATCAAGGAACCATTTTCTTTCTTAAATGTTAAGAAAAGAGATCAACAAAGGACAGTTTTCTTTATTGTAGGATGACAGAAGCTGACATCAAGCACCTAAGTGTTGGGTTAGTGTTAAGCAGCACTAAGAGTAGGTATCCTGGTGTTGCTAGCTATTTGATTTGGGGGGCAACCTGGAGGTGGTGGAAAGAAGCAGTACTGGGGGTGTACACCTCAGTCCACTATTACTTATTCAAATAAGAATGGGGACCAGGGGACCTGAAGGGGAAGGGGCAAGACAAGTGGTACCATGGTAGACACACTGGTCCACTTACTCGCTTTAAAAATGAAACACATTGGGGGTGTAGGTGGGCAACCTGGGGGGGGCATCAAAGCAATACTAGGGGTGGGCATCCTGTTCCACCAAAGTAAAAGTTCAGATAGACAGACAGATGGATGGATGGACAGACAGACAGACAGATGCAGATCGGGGGATCATTGACTCAGTGTTATAATTGAAGCCAGCAGCATGATTCCAGCTGCAGTGTCATATTTCAAGAAAATTCCACTTTTCACATATTGAGAACACAGTTGAAGCCATTGTGGAACATGAACAAGTGAATGAAGGTGTAAGGGTGTGTGGGGGGAGGTGGCAGGTGTTGAGTATGAGCCTGGGGTTGTCTGGTTGAGGTGCTGTGGTGGCAGATCACAGTGGACCATTTTCTTCATTTCAAGTCTTAAATAAAGTTCAACAAGGGGTGGTTTTCTTTTTGAAGGGGCATATTAGCCATCGCTTGGTATTGGGTACCCCAGTGATGGGATAGTATTTGGTGGCACTGGGAGTGGGCACCCAGGTGCCACCACAAATATTAAACAAAGGGGAGGGTAGCCAGACATGGATGGGAGGGGTCCAAGAGAAGTGGTGCAGAGGGATGGCACCCTGGTTCACTTACATTGCTTATTTTAAGTAAAAAAAGTAAACATGGGAAAGTGGGGGCGTCAGCAAATTGGAGGGGAGAGGGAAAAAGAAGCAGTACTGGGGTGAGCATGCCTGTGTGATTAAGAAACATGAAGAAAGATAGATAAATAGGCAGCTAGACAGACAGACAGCTATATAGCTAGCTGTGTCTTCACATTTCAAGAACAGTCTGCTGTTGTCATACTGAGAATGCAGGTGAAGGCATCATGGGGCTTGATCAGGTAAGTGAAAGTGTGAGGATTTGTAGGGGAGGTGATGGGTACTGAGTATGGGTTTGGGGTAGGATGGGTGGGGGTTATTTTGGGACAGATCACCAATGGACCATTTTCTTTTTTTCAGTTCTTAAAAAAAAGATCAAAGAGGAACAGTTTTCTTTATTTGTAGGGTGACAGAGACTGACACTGGAGACTGTGCACTTCAGTGTTGGGATGGTGTTCAGTGGCACTGGGGGTGGACATCCAGGTGCTGCTACATATATTAAAAAAGGGGGAGGGAAGACATGGAGGCTGGGTGGGCAAGAGAAGTGGTACAGGGGATGGGCACCCCAGTCCACTGACATTATTTATTTTATGTAAACAAATTAAACACAGAAATGTACGGTGGCGAGCAACCTGTAGGGGAGGGAGGAAAAAAAGCAATACAAGGGGTGGGCACCCCAGTCTGCTTATGAAACATGAAGATAGATAGATAGATAGATAGATAGATAGATAGATAGATAGATAGATAGATAGATAGATAGATGGATGTAACCAGTGAAGTGGGCACATGAGGAAGGGTGCCATCCATTATTGTGACACCTTCCTTGTGCAATCCACTCATGGCGACCGACAGGTAGGGTGACCGGATGAGGGGTTGGGTGAACTAGATGACAGGATGTTGCTATACATATGCACATGGGGGTGTGGGAGTGGGCATGGTGAGCGGGGCTGAGAGGGGGTGGAGAGGCTGTAGGGGTGGCGCTGTGGTCAGCAGTCAAGCTGTGGCATGGCATGGCATCGGGGATTGGGCAATGGCTTGGGTGGCTGAGGTACTGGGTTCAGATCCAGGCGCTGGTGCAATTTTTATTGCACCTGGCCTGAACCTTTTTATTTTTGCTACTTTCACCCCCCCCGACATGCAGCCCCCTTGGAGTTGAGAATCCTTATGAAGGGTGGTGCAGGGGGTGAAGCCCCCCCATGAGGGGGGTATGGGGGGTGCATCCCCCTCACAGAAAGTAGTAAAAAATATGTCCTGGCACCATTGTGCTGGTGTGCCAGGGTTGTCAGAGTGCCGAAAATGTGTTCAGTACACTGACTGAGTGATAACGGCGATCGTCTTTAGGCATTCGCCGTTATCACATAGACCCATGAATGGATGGATGGATAGACAGACAGAGACAGACAGACAGGCAGATGGATAGATAAATAGGAGAGCAGTGGTGGAGAGAGTGAGTTTGTGATCACCAGCTTAAAGCAGGATGCCATCTGTGGCTTCACCAGTCAAGAAAGTCCACTGTTCTCATAACAGACAGTACAGGTGAATGGCTCCTCTTGCTAAGCTAGGCACCCTGGAATTTTGGGTGCCCAGAAATGTTACTTCCAGGGCAATTTTCAAAAAAAAACAAACGGCAGAATTTAACTAAATGGGTCCCGTTTTACTAGGTTCAGGTGTTTGTTTTTTTAAAAATACGTAATTTGTATGGGGTTTTAACTTCTTCTGTTAAAATCAAAAAACAAGATGGCAGCAATGTGAAAGAAGAATGTTGGCTTATAAAGGAAGAATCTCTGCTCACAAAAGAAGATTCATTCTCCTTTTGTGAGTCAGAAATTCTTCTTCCTTATCAAACATCTGAAAGTTCCTCCTGAGCATGATCAAAACCAATATTTCAAAACTTTATGACATTGCAAAGGATTTATATGTTTTCACCAAACCAACAAAATAAACCATTCTAAGGCAAACCCTTTCCACTCTGAACATTTCAGAACAAAATTCCTAACCATCTGGGCTGTAGGTGAGAGAAAAAAAAAAAACAACAACATTTTTTCATCTTTTTCCCCATGGGTCAGTGCATGAAATAGAGCTACCAAATTGTGACTTTTGTGAAATTTTTTGAAATTCACAATTTATCCAAACAATTTTGGTTTTTTGGAAGCCATCTCCCACCTAATGTAAATGTTATATTGTGCGGGATAACTCCTTTGCTGTGTCACAAGAAAAAACAGTTACAATGTCGCACATGAATGGGTGACATAAAACTGGCTATGTGCATGTAAAAAGGGACATAAAATTGTGGATGCGCATGTAATGGGGGACATAAAACTGTGTATGCATATGTAATGTGCCACATAAAAGGGTATGTGCTTGTAACAGGGGACATATTTATAATGCTGTCATTTGGCAAGGGACCGTGCAAAACAGCACACGCAATAGATAGGAGACAGTTGTAGAAGTTAACAAAAAGTTTTATAGGTGAAAGTAAAATTGGTAATTAAATCAAAATTTACAGAATTAAAATGGTTTACTCTAACAAAGTCTCAACAAGTATTAATTTTCACTCAGAACTCCTAAACTGTATCTAGAGATTAAAGTAGCCATACAGGCTAGGATGGTAACTACATACCCACTGAACTATACCCAGAGACTAAACTATACAAGCTAAATGGTAACTACTGAATTATAGTCCATACTAAAAATGCTGCCGAAACAGTAACTACAGATCTACTGAACTAGACCTAGAAACAAAACTATAAATACAGGCTAAAAGATAACTACAGAACTAACTGCCTCTAAACTAAAATAGAAATGCATTATAAACAATACAGAAGATATGGAAATTATGTACAGAAATTACAGTTAGTGCAATGCAATGGTGCATTTTCTGCAGTCCTCCTTACTGCACAGTGAGAGTAGTGTTTTAATCTCTTCTCTGTTGCAGCTCGCTGAACTTTTCCACAATGATCTTTAATTGTTCTGATTGTACAGCATAGGAACCATTTCCTTCAAGCTATATCGGCCCATGATAAATTTGTATTTTCTTCATGCTGTCAGTGTCCTGCCGTCATGGCCAAGAAAAAACACTCTGACATTCTGTAGCAACTTCACTGAATACAACTGCTTCACAGTGTCTACTGCAGTAACGTCACCAATATAGAATTCCTTAGAATAATAGACCACATATAATTTATCAATATCTGGTTCTAACAATATTTTTCCTTTTTCTGAACTTTTTGGATGCTTGAAGCAGGCCTGTCCAATTCTGGAACATTGCAGTGATTTGACATGGTTGCATCAATGTGCATACCCCTGTCTTGCAAAGTGCTCAAAATGGCCATGGTGGCTGCTGTTGCACCAGGAACTGCAGGAGCACTGGAATCAGCTGTGCCACTGGCAGATATGTGGGTGTGGGTGTCAGAGGATTGTGGATGACCAGACACAATGACCACAGCTGCGGAGCAAGTAGTAGTAGTGTCACTTGTGGTTTTGTGAACATTAGCAGTGGGCACAAAAGTAGCAGAAATAATCAGTTTCTTTGACTTCCACTCTTCCACCAGACTACGGTTCTAACAGGATCCCGCTTCATCAATGCAATGTGTGCAGAAACATGTATGGTTTCTTGTGGTCACCACAGCATCCATTGTGACTTCACAATTTGTATGAGAAGTGTTCCATGTATAGCTTTTACATCTCCTCAAGGCTGTCTTTTTATTTCATTTTCACCAACCCAGAAAAATGTTCTCCTGCGATGAGTGCACCCTTCAGTGTCAGTGGCTTTTGTTAGTTCACTGCGGCAGTATTTGAATAGTTCTTTTTCATTCCAGATTACGATCCACCGCAATTGTACTCCCATGTTTACCTCAGATTTCACTACTGCACCTTCCCCATCTGAGGGCCCCTTCCATGTCTTGATCCAAAATAAGCATGCTCAATTGGAAATCCATATTTTCTGTTGGAAAAGGAAATATCATAAAATGACCATTTCGACTTGTACTGCACACCACAGCCATCTGTGAAGTGAACTTGCTTGACAATGTTCAGTGATGGAATGTTCATGAGGTGAGAATTTGCAATTTCAACAAAATGCTGTACAGCATAGAGATCATGCTTGAGATCACTTGATATGAAAACAAGACATTCTCTGACAGTGGCTTCACAGAAATTACCATTGTAATATGTAACCACAGGGTGAATTGTTGCTTGCTCATGGTGCCAGTGGGCTGACTGTACTTCATCCTGTAGTTTACAGGTGTAGTTCTCCACAAAGTCTAGCACAATTACCACCCATCCCTTAGGTATGAATTGCCTTATCTAGGTAAACTGATGCTGCTGCCATGCTGCAACTTGCATATGATGACCCAAGGTCATCTTTTAGGACTTCTACCAACATTCAGACAGGAGAGCTTTTATTTTACAAAACCTTCCTGATCTGTTGCACTTGAAGGTCATCAGCCCTTAGCATGATTTTGATACTGTCCCACTGCTGCCATGTTGTCCATTCTTGTCCATGTTTCTGGACTAGGTCCTTCACCACATCAACAAAATTTTCAGTGCTGCACTTGTTGCATGTTTTTTGCATGCAGTCAAATTTGAATAACTTTTCCTAAGGTAGTCTAGGACACATAGTAATTTCAATTGCCTGGTAAATATCTGCAACTTTGTAACATGGAAGTTTATATTTATTGACAAGACAATTTATAGCCTTAAGCTTCAGTGACTCATTAATGCAGTATTCACAAAGACATTGTTCAAGTTTTTGCTGCCTTGCAAGATTATTGTGCCTTGGTCATAAAGTGCCAAATTTTCATGCTCCGAGTGGTGTGTCTGGGTTCTGTTGCATAAATTCTTGGTGAAGACAGTCAATAGGTTTATCAAGGTATGACTCTGTTTTCCCCGACCATTTAGAAAAGGCATTTTTGTGTGGCAGAGGTGTGGCACTCTCTGCAAAGAATTTTTCCACTCTATTCACAGTTTTGAGTGGCAGTGCAGAGCAGTGTATTTTTTTGGTTTCAGTCTCTGCAGAAGATACTCTTATAAGCCTCTTCCAGCTCACCCCCAATGTTGAGCTCACAGTTCTTAGCAGCTTGTATTTTTGTAATACTACAATAGTTTTTAAAAATTCCTTGTTCTTCTGTCTGTCACTTTTCTTGCAATTGTTTTTTAGCTGGAACAACTTCTTAGACACAACTGACATAAGTTTATCTTCCAGTTGTGTTCTTGGAAGCACACCACGCTTGGTCAGGGCCACTTTCTTGAATGGTGAGCAAGTTGCCAATGTGCGTTCCAATGTTATTGCAAATTTAGTGGGTGATTTTGGCAATGTCTTTCTTGCTCTTTGCACTGACTTTCTTAGAGCAGCATTAGATGATACCACTGGTGTTGAGAATGGCTCTTTTCCTGGCAGGATCATCGATGTAGTGGTGGTGGCCACTGGTGAGTTGTCAGTGGCCACTGGTGGGGAGTCTGTGGTGGTGGTCACTGGTGAGGCAGCGGTGGGCACTTGTGAGTCAGCAGTGGGCACTGGTGAGACAGTGGTGACAGATCTTTTTTCATGGCACTTTCTACATTGCTTCTCATTTATTCTTCATCTTTTCTGACTTGTCATGTTGGCTCGCTGTTGTCTTTTTTCTCCCTCCAGTATTCCCTTTGTGGCAATGCATTCTCATAATTAGGATGCGTTCGTTTTGTTGGCCTACTACTTTTTTCTACAGTTGATTGGGTCTTTTGTTTCAGTGCTTCTTTGTACCTCATCATTCTCTCCTTTGCCATGTCATTATAATGCTGTGCTGATCCTCAGTCATGTTGTCTCTGTTTTTCTTGCCACTTGTTGCATTTTTTTCCAAATATGCTTGATAGCGGCATTCATCCTTCTTTATGTTTGCTCTTCTCAAGCTGATTTCTTTCCTTGCTTGATTGAGCAGTAGCAGTATTATACAATACCTCAGTGAGCACTGCTACAGAAGATAAACATGGTCACCTTCTTGAATCCATCCTTAAGAGTTTTCAGAATGTCTGTAGGAACAGAAGAAGATTTTAAAAAAAGATACTGCTTCTGTTAATGGAATTGACATTTTGGAATAGAAATGCCATTCAAGATGTGGTTAATGCCATACTGGCAAAAATATGAGAAGCGGGAAGTGGTAAATTCTGGAATTGACAAAACATAAGTCACGAGAACAGGTTAGTGGAGCAGTGCCAAAGACATGATCCATGAAGTGGTTTTCATGACCTAAAGGACAAGATGAGATTCATGACGTACTTGACAGGACAAAAGTCAAACAATGAAATGGAAGCTCAGTGCCAAAGACATGATCCATGAAGTGGTTTACACAAGCAAAAGGACAAGATGAGATGCACAACATGCTTCCCAGGACAAAAGTCAAACAATGAAATGGAGGCTCAGTGCAAAAGACATGATCCATGAAGTGGTTTACACAAGTAAAAGGACAAGATGACCTGCAAGATGTGCTTCACAGGACAAAAGTCAAACAACAAAATGGAGGCGCAGTGCCAAAGACATGATCCACGAAGTTGTTTACTATCGCAAAAAGACAAGATGAGATGCACAATGTGCTTCGACATGCTTCACCAGACAAAAGTCAAATAATGAAATGGAGGCCTGCATACACCTGCCTGCAAACAAAATGGAGGCCTGCATCCACCTTCCTGCAAAGAAAATGGAGGCCTGCATCCACCTGTCTTCAAACAAAATGGAGGCACGCATCCACCTGTCTGCAAACAAAATGGAGCCCCACATCCACTTACCTGAAAACAAAATGGAGGCCTGCATCCACCTGCCTGCAAACAAAATGGATGCACGCATCCACCTGTCTGCAAACAAAATGGAGCCCCACATCCACTTACCTGAAAACAAAATGGAGGCCCGCATCCACCTGCCTGCAAACAAAATGGAGGCGTGCATCCACCTGCCTGCAAACAAACTGGAGGCGTGCAGCCACCAGCTTGCAAAGAACACCACAATCAGACAACACTTGGATTAGTAAACAGGCCTTGTACAGTATGGGTATGTAAACAATATGAAAAAGATAGATAATGTATGATTAGCTTGTTGATGTTACACTAACAAAAAATCCTTGAGGGGTCCCCACCCCTAACCAAACTTCAGAAAACATCAGTCCACATGGCGTGGGCCTTCATCTGCAATACTGCTATGGTGTGTAGGCCTTGAGTGGATCATTTGGAACCCAGAAGTGAATGTTTTGACTGATTGGGCTCTAAATGATCCACTCAAGGCCTACACACCATCGAGGGCTTCCAGATAAAGGCCCATACCATGCGGGTATTAACCCCCCCAAACACCAAGCAGCATTTTTCTAAAAATCCCACATTCAACTGGTTCAAACACAGCAAGAGTGCTGGTGAATTTTGCAACATGAGGGAGCCCCACATAAAAGCAAACATCAGAAAATATCATTACGCATGGCATGGGCCTTAATCTGCAAGCCTGCTGTGGTGTGTAGGCCTCGAGTGGATCATTTGGAGCCCAATAAGTGAAAACATTCACTTTTGGGCTCCAAATGATCCACTTGAGGCCTACATACCACAGCAGGCTTAAAGATAAAGGCCCATACCATGTAGCATTACCCCCCAAACAAACACCAAGCAACATTTGGCTAAAAATCCTACATTTGACTGGTTTAAACACAGCAAGATCACTGGTGGATTTTGCATCATGAGGAGCCCCACACAAAGCAAACCTCAGAAAATATTATGCATGGTGTGGGCCTTTATCTGGAAGCCTGCTGTGGTGTGTAGGCCTCAGGCAGACCATTTGGAACCCAAAAGTGAATGTTTTCACTTATTGGACTCCAAATTATCCACTCGATCCCCACACACCACAGAAGGCTTCCAGATAAAGGCCGATATCATGCGCCATTACCCCTCCAAAACAAACACCAAGCAGCATTTGGCTAAAACTCCTACATTCAACCGGTTCAAACAACCCCCCCCCCAGCAAACAACAACCAGCATTTGAATTAAAAACAAAACACCATAAAGCAAGCAAGCAAATATCAGAAAACTTCACATTTTCAGCACATACACATTCTCCCTAATTTAGAAAATGTAGCATTGGCCAGTTTTAGCAGCTTATGGTCCATCTCTCTCTCTTACCTAGCCAAAAAACAACATTTGAACAGACTCTAAATAAACACTCCACATCGTGGTGGTCAGCCAGTGCAATCCAGGAAAAGTTGCCAAAATCAGATCGAAACAATAACCCGAAGGAAGACTCCACAAGAAACAGCCGTGCTCATCATCAGAGAATACATCTATTTAGACAGCATGTTTGCTGGGTGACCTGAAGCTGGCTCATCTCAGCCATTACCTGGTAGGCTGTTTGAAGATCCTTGGTTGGTTGAAGATCATTGACTGTCTTGACACATAACAACAAGACAAGGTTTCTCTAGGATTACTGCAGGTAGAAAGGGACAAATCTCCTTTGGCTGTAGATTTTAAATCCGCCTCGGTGCCCAATGCACCCTGATGCCACGTCACCTGGTGTCTCATGTTCTCGTGTGTCTCCATATTCCCATGGCCTCTCGACATGAACCTCTGGGAAAGTTGAACTTGAACCTGTTGCCTGGCAAATGTAGATTGTGAATATAAAAAAAGGAAAAAACAGAGGAGTGGGACAGAGGGCTAAAAGCCTTCTCAATGCAGGGAAACAATGCAGCAAATTGGGCCTAAATATAAATTAAAGGTCTTCTTTGTCAAACGTCTGTATGTAACTATAATGGACTTAACAAGTAACGTCCGAAACTGCATTTTTTTTGAGTGATTTATGGGGAGGGGGGGATGCTATAAAAATAAATATTGCACACAACACAACAAGAAAGTGATTTGTATGGTCGTACTTCATTTAAGAGGATGTAGTTCTCAAAACCAAAAATAACCTACATTATGAAGGCATGGGTTAAAATGTCACAGGGCAAGCACAAGTTCTTAATGGCAATTGCCCAAAAGCATATGGACATTTAACATAAAGAAATCTAAGGCTCTGAGCTGCAAATTTGGTGACATCCGGCAGACCAGACCTGGGTTTGAATCCCACAGCTTCCACTTGCATACTGTGTGACCCTGAGTAAGTCACTTAACCTCCTTGTGCTCCCAGGTCGCTCCTGTAAAAAAGCTTTCAGCTTAGTGTGCTATAACTGGTTAAACAACTAAATAAAATAAAGAAGTGAGCCATGGCATCCTTAATAAGTTTTGTATCTGCTTATTCTGTATAGTTTTAAATACTACAGCAGTACATCTAATTAAGTTTTTCTCTGCATTACAGTTTATGCACTGTCATGGGGACATTATAAGTGAACTATAGGTAACCCATTTTCGCGCATTGACCCCCATCCAGATGTCAGGCTCCGGATATTTGCCCATCACAAAAATTGTCAAATCAAGAGAGATCGCCCTCAGACCACGTATGCAAAATTTCATGCAGTTCCATTGAATGGAGGCAATGCATTAAGGTGCAAAATTAAAGAGCTGGTGGCACATTCAGGAGAACTTTAACAAAGCATAATATTTACACAGTCCAGCTTGTATTTTCCATTAGTGCTGTATTCCTCTTCCCCATTATTTATTACTGAGGTCATCTGTATAAAAACAAGATCTTTGCTCCTGAAGAGTTTGCCTATTCCTGCTGCTTTCTCCCTGCCAGAAGTCATAGAGGACTGCTTTTGACATCACAGTTACTCCCATGGCAACAGATTGTGATGTCACAACAGAGGATTATAACTTGATGGGAGTAAGCTATAGCAGCACATGAACTCTAAAGAAATTTTAAGGGATAAAAATTACAAATTCATGCAAATTCCCTTAGTAATAAATAATTGGAAGGAGAAATATACAAAATATAAATGGAATGCAGGCAGAATTGTACCTAATTATTATGTTTTTGAAAGTTGTCTTTGAGGCATCAGTAGTTCTTTAAGGGTTAAACATTAAACACTTTACTCAACCGTAACTGTTAGGGCACTACCACACCTCGATAACGAAGTGCTACTGTGTAATGCACTAACTTTTCAAAGTACTGTATGTATAATAAACTGTCAACATAGTTTTAAAATCATTTTGTTTACAGATCTAGCCTTAACACACTGTGTATGTCTCAATGCCTAAATTTTGGAGAAAATATCATTGAAGAAACTATGAAAATAACTGAATTTCTGAAGTTATATCTCCAAGATCTCCATTATGATACTTATTCTAAAGCACTTGCATATTTTAAGAAAGAAAGCATGTCTTTTAAACAAGAATAGACCATTGGGAAAGAAAAAACTGAAAACAGCTATATGACAAGGAGCTGTGTCAGTGAGATTTAAAAGTTAAATGATATATTCTGCACAATGTTAAGCACCTTTTATAGAAGGCAAAAAAGTAATATATATAATTGTAAACAAAGTACAGAATAATGGCCAAAATGTTGGAAAAGATGGATCTTCAGAAATATATGGAGACAACTTTGTTTAAATCATGCAGTGCTTTTAAAATTATCAAGAATATATGTTAAATAAATTTAGACTTGTTTTCTAGTTATGTCCTAACTGTACTTTGTAGAAATGCATGCAGTTGCAAACAACATGTATATACAGTGCAAGTAAATCACATTTTTTACAAAGCCCACCTTTAATTGCCAGTGTTTTCTGATGCCCAATTTTAGACCCACATGTAAAAATGTAATAACAGCATGTTACAATGTGCTTCTATAAGGTATATACAGTGTATGAAGTAAAACAAATAACAGATTATTTCAACACCCTGGTTGTAAACTCAGTATTTGAAAGGTATAGCTAGACATGCAACTAATTGTAAAACATGGAAAGGATACTCATGACAGAATTAGAATGCATAGGGATTCTGGACATGTGCAGTATATGTGTTCACTGTACAGCAAGGGTATTTTTGTACTGCTGGGGCTAGATTCACAAATAATTGCAAAGTGCAGTGTAAAAATTTGTGCTGCACCTTGCAGTTGCACAGATTCAAAATGTTACTATTTACCTGTGACTATGGGCTGGAGGGTTCAGAGTTAACACTTGAGAAACCACCGTGAAGTCAAGTAGTGCTGCCCCCATAGCCAGTCAGGACAATGGCCCTGTAATGAATAATGCAGGTGTACTGTTTGCAATTTACAAAAGAAGGCATGCAACTTATACCATTTGGAATGCAATGTGCTAGGTGGCCATCTGCATGCCCATTATGGGCCCATGTGCATGACCTGCGACAAGTATAGAGGAGTCCCCCTTTGTCGATTGGCCCATAGTGGTTGACACATGTATCTGTGGTAGTCTAGTGGTCCCCCCAGTCCCTGATCACCATTCTTGTATAATAAAAAACTGTTTTCACTGGTAGTCTACCAGTCCTTCCCCCTCTCCATTCTCCAATTACTGTCCAGATATTAAAAAGATAATTCACTGGTAGTCTAGTGGTCCCTCCCCCCTGCTAATTCTCTGATCATTGTCCCAATATTTTAAAAAAAATTATTCCTTGGTAGTCAAGTGGTCCCTCCCCCCTCCACATTCTCTGATTACAATCCAGGTATTAAAACAATAATTGCCTGTTAGTCCAGTGGTCCCTCCCCACTCCCCCATAACCGATTGCTGTACCAAGTAAAAGGAAACATTCCATCCCTGGTAGTCCAGTGGTCCCTTCCCCCACCCAAACACCCACCCAATAAATATATACAATTGTAATTGGTGTCCAGTGTACCCTCCCCCAACATAGCTCCCTTGGAAACAACAAAAGTGTCCCATTTCCCCAGAGGTCTAGTGGACCCCCCACCCTCTCAGACAGTGACCTACCATCCTTTTCCCCCATCCTGAAACCCTGTCAGCTACTGGCACAGCCCTCTCCCACCACCACAGCTGGTTGCAGACTGAACAGAGAAAGAGCGAGTACAGTATACACTACATGCTCACTGTTTGATGATTGATTGAAAGCCAGTTGTGTTTAGTTCTTTAAGTTTTTTTATAATTTTGAGGCATTTGCACAAGCAGTTTGTAAGATGGCAGTATAGTGCAGTGGGTCAAGGCTCTGAGCTGCAGATCTGAGTTTGAATCCTACAGCCGCCTAGATGCATACTGTGTGATCCTAAGCAAGTCACTTAACTTCCTTGTGCTCCCAGGTCACATCTGGAAACTAGCTTTGGCTAAGTGTGCTACTGCTGGTTATACAATGTTCCCATTCCCTTTCCTTAATGGGTCTCACTGTGTAAGCTGGGTCTTTGGACTCATGGTGTAATCTCTGAAGAAGCCACTCCCACTTGTTGCAAAACATATGTTGTTTTTTTTTTTTTTTTTACCAGTAGCGCTGGCATAGTTGTGGCTGGTGGGACTGCTTCCCTCCATGTATTTTATCCATAGAGTTGTCTTGGTGTGATTTTGTACTTTGTGCTGTTTCTTACTTGTCATCAGTAAGGAGGTGAAAACAAAACTGTGAGTATTCCTCATTTTTTGGTGGCTTTAAGTGTGTTATTTGAATATTTTGATATCACATTTAGTGCATTTTTTGTAATCAGTCTATGGTGGGTGCACTATTGTCAGTTTGTTATGCTAAATATCAAGTAGTGGTATGGTTATTTGCATTTCAGTGTGCATATGTGTTGCCATATTCTGCTCTGCTTTTAATAAATTAATTCTGTGAAATCTGATGAATAAAATTGTTGGCTTTATATTGTATTTGATGCAAGTTAGAGCTCTATGTTACTGTAACATGATGAGCTATCACAGCATCAGTGTCTGAATGATTTTTTCAAGGTCTGATTTAGCTTTTTTGTGCTATTGTACCTGTTTTTAATGATTTTCACCTGCATTTAATTAGATGGTGTGGTATGAGTTATGATCACTAGGTGAGCACTTTAGCTTCTTGACAAAGCACACATGAAATGTTGTGGCAAGTTTGGTATATTCATTGACAAAAAGCATACAAAAAATCTAATTACATGATAAGGAATATCAAGAACAGTTTTGTACATCGTTCATTGAGCTGCATGTTGCCCCTATATAGGTCATATATAAGACCACACTTGGATTACGGATCCCTGCCCTGAAGAGATAGACAGGGTGGAGTATACAGCGTAAATTTACAAAGTTAGTACCGGCCCTAAGAGACCTGAATTATGAGAATAGATTGTGTAAATTAGGTGTTTTTAACATTGAAGAATGAAGAATAAGGGGTGATCTCCTAAACATGTATAAATTCATGAACAATGCTGAATTAATGTCAGAGATGGGAATTGTATTACAAGATAAGCCTGATTATCTAAGGGAACACAAACTCCAAATCAAACTAAATACTGTGATTAATAATGACAGATTAAATTTGTTCATACATTGGACCAGCAGGATCTGGAACTAACTGCCTGGCAAGGTGGTATATAGCAGCACCTTAGATATCTTTAAAAAGAGACTTGATATTGAATTACTAAAAAAGAAGGCCTGATTGCTCCAGGTGATGCAAGTGGATGGTCAAATGGGCACATAGCCTTCTCCTGTCTAAACCACCCAGTATGAAACCCAAAATAAGTTTTGTGGTCAGACTGATGTCTGTGTACCTCATTTGTACAATAAATACATTCTGATCATTTTTTAAACAAGGCATTGAATGCAGTTTTATTATTTTCTGTTTCATAGTTTTCCAGTTTAAAATGATGCACCATGGCTCTTGAGGCTGTACACTCTGTAGCCGTTTTATTTTATATAATTGCTGGAGTTATGTTATATCACCACAGCAATTATATAAAATGCTGCAGCTGCTTTTGATTCCTGTTAAAAGAACGTGTACTGCGAGTCATACTCTGGCTCATGGTTTTCTCGTAGAAAGAGTACCATGTGTTCACTGTTATAATCAGCTGTTTATAATGGTGAATTACAACTGGCTTTGCCTATGGGAAAAAGATGCAACCCAATTATTATAAGCAAATTGGGGGCTATGCACAAATGTGCGCAGTTTATCTGTGATTCACACGCAACTCCCCTGCATACCTATGTGGCCCAGGACAAGTGCAGGGTGCATGGATTCACAACTGCAAGCACCCACAGAGCACCTGTCCATGGCCCCCACTGGCATGCAGAACTGTGGGGGCAGACTGGAGTGAAGCATTGAACACAGGCAGGGAGCCAATCAGTTTTCCAACCTGGGTTCAGGAGCGGATACCCTATGCTGTGGGAACAGAGCAGTGTAGGAATGCATGGGTGCAGAATGTGGGAATGTATGGACAAACACTTAAATGGCCACCTCCAGCCTTCCCCATCTGCCAAGTGGGCTATGACATATGGATGGGCAAATCCCAGTCCCACCATGACTGGTGGGTGATATCTGTGGGGGTGCACAGCAGGTTACAGCACAGTCCCCCAGCCATAGCTCACAGATCCTGGTGTATGGCACTCTGCACCTTTGTGCATCATGTGGAGTGCGGGCATGACCCTGACACACTCCCACCTGGCTCAGGTGTGGAGAGGCAAGATCAGCTGGGGAATCTGGCACGCAACAGGCAGGCTCACTGTTAGTGCATGCCACCACCAGACCCCAGCTGCATGGGATTCACACGTACGGCTGCCTACATACCACAGACATGGAGCGTTTAGGCACTACACACATTTGTGCATAGACCCCATTATGCCAATGTGTTTAATACATCATATCATATTACAAAGTGATAATACTGTATATGCCACTTTTGTATAACACATGTTGCCACTTTGAAGAAGAAAATTGACATTTTGAAGAAGGAAGAAAGTAAGAAAAGCCTCTTTCTGGAAGAGTGTAACAACTGTTTTTATTGAGATTAGGACTACAGTAAACAAAAAACTATTTTGTCTGAACTGGCAGAGTCCACATCCGTACATTATCAGAAAGCACATTAGTTATCACAATGACCATACAACTTGTGTTTGGCTAATTATATAATGGATGATAAATGCATAGTAAAACAATGGTTTTGGTTATGGTGTAAGATGCAAGGTTTAGCCACTATTGGTGGGATGGGCATTTCTCACAGCAGATGCGGTCTGGGTAAATCATGAGTAGAAACCACAGCAGCAAATGTAGGGCCCCACAGCATTTGACTTTTGATTTAGTAGATTCTGTTCTGCCCACTCTCCATATCATTGGGTTGTGGGCTGCAGGACCAAGGTATTGTCCAACTCAGCAGATGCAGGAACATTTCTTGAGGGGGACTTCATCAGGTACTGCTGTCCCCCACCACACCCTCCCCATCTCCAAAACTCCCCCTTCCCTTTTTTCTACTCGATTTAGACTGGGCACTTGCACACCTTTCTCCATATTCTGATTTGCAACTCTCAATTTTACTCCCCTCCATTCTTGCAGTGCTTCCTATTTATTTATTGAAATGTTTCACCAAGAAGGCACACTGAGCAACAAGTTGCTCTTCTCCCAGTGCAACCTGGGGGTAGAGGAATATGAGGATAGTTTACAGAGATTTGGTACACAATACAATTTTTATAGTAGATTACATTCAAATAATTTAAGCAGACTGTACAGGAGTAATGAAATAGTGGGATGCTAACAGTTCTGAACTAGATAGAAAGGTGGTTCCTGTAGTGCAGAGGTTAATTCACAACCTACAATGCAGGGGACTGGAGTTCTAATCCTAGCATGGGATTATACATTTAGGAGGCATTATAGCACAGTGGTCTAAGGCTCTGAGCTGCAAATCTGATGACATCCAGCAGACCAGACCTGGGTTTGAATCCCACAGCTTCCACTTGCATACTGTGTGACCCTGTGCAAGTCACTTGACCTCCTTGTGCTCCCAGGTCGCTCCTGTAAAAAAGCTTTCAGCTTAGTGTGCTATACCTGGTTAAACAACTAAAAAAAAATAAAAGATACCACGCTAATGCTTTTGGACTAGGTAGATACAACAACACAAAATAACATTTAGGCATACACTCAATGACATATAACTGAGTAGCTAGAAAATGGCTGAATAGAATTGTTGTAGTTTGATCTTGGGAAGTTAGTGAGGAGCAAACACAGGCAGAACAGGTTGGCTAAGGTATGACAGATGTGCAAGTTTACTACACGTGCAGTAGAGATTAGGGGTCAGCCATAGCTAGGGTTATGTAACAGGGAGAAGAGAAGAGAAGGTGAGAGAGAGGTAGGTATGTCGGTAGTCAGAGAAGCAGGGGGAGGTGGAAGGGGATGGAATGAGGAGGTGAAGGAAGAGGTAAGAGGAGAAAGATCTGTTGGAGCCTGCCTCCTCCAGTATGCTGAGGACCCTGCCTGCACAAGGCAGGGGTCAAACATGACAGGAAGGGAGCAGGTTGTGGCAGAGAGAGGTAGAGTTCAATAAGAGGGAAGCAGGTTGAGCAGGTTGTAGGCAACGAGTGGGAATAGGCTTTGGAAGAACAAAAGAGAGGGTGAAGGTGTGAAATAAGAGAGGCCGGGATCCTAGCCCTTCAGGTTGTGCAGAAATGGACAGAAGAGTTGGGTTAATGGTATAAGGATAGGGTATGGAAATGGTAGGAACTGGCCCTTGGTAGAACTTTGGATGACTGAGAAGTCACAGTAAGAGAACAATGGAAGGTCTGAAGGGAAGGAATAGCAGGAAGGGAAGGAATGCTAGCTTTTTAGGTGGGTTGGGGTGGAGTTGCAGCAGGGCATTGCATGGGTACTGAAGAGGGGTAGTGTTTGTCAGAGGCTTAGAGAGGGGAGTTATCGAGGGTTGTTTGGATGAGTGACGAATTTAAGGGGAGAGGGAATTCCACATTTTTGGGAGGTGGTGAGAGTAACCAGATTGGCCGATGAGGGTGGCTCTACAGGGGATTGCCCGAGTACAGGAGTCAGATGATCTAAGGGAGTGAGAGGGAGTGGGGGGGTGTTATAAATGAGGGAAATAGGTAGGAAAGAAGTTCAACTAACCAGTGCATGGAGGTGAATTAAGTACAGTGGGACATTCAACTGTTTGTAAGAGAGGGAAAGGATAGGGCACAATAGAGATCACAGTGGTGGGTGTGAAAGGGAGCATTAAGGGCAAAACTGCCAGTGTGGCACAGTGGGTAGCACATCTGCCTCTGGACCAGAAGGTTGTGGGTTCTCGTCTGACAATGGGATTGGACTTGCACCTAAAAATCGCTGGCATCCAAGTGCAGTATTGGGGGGTGATGTACTGCAGGGGTGTGCCATCCTTCGGATGAGACATTAAACCAAGGTCCCTTCTGCCCATCCTGGTGTTGTCCTGGTGGGTGTCCAGGTGGAAGTAAAAGAACCCAGAACCCTTTTTGCAAAGAGTAAGGGAACATTCCCTGTGTCCTGGCCAACATTTCCCTTCCCATAAACTGGTTCATGCAATTATCCAGGCTGTGTGTGGGTGATGATGTGCAATACGGCTGCCACCACACATTCAGTCACTTCACTACCAGTCTAGCATTGTTTGTAAAGTGGTTTGGGATTCACTGTGTATGAAAAGAGAAATATAAATGCTGATTCTTCTTCTTCTTCTTCAGAAGGAATTGAATAGGGTATCCAGTCTGGCCAGGGAGGACTTGGGAGCAGCACTGTAGACTACATCACAGTAGTCGAAGATGGGCAGGATCATCTTCTGAACAAGTTCGTGCCTAACTGTAGAAGGTATAGAATTATGGTTCCTGAACAGAGCACCAGGCTTGGGAACAATTTTGTTTTGGATGGCGTCAATATGTCTGGAGAGGTTTAGGTGTTGATCCAGCCAAACTCCTAGGTACCTGAAGGAGGATGTGTCCTCAAATGAAGTCCCATCAAGGGTGTTAAAAGTGGGCAGGGAGGGAAGTCTTGTGCCTAAGGTCATGGAGACAGTCTTCTTGGCATTGAGAAAAAGTTGATGGTTAGCAAACCAGAGCTGAACCTTGACAAAGTCTTGTTGCAAGTTGGATGTAATCTCAGCTGGACAAGAGCCAGATGCCTACAGGACCATATCATCTGCATACATGTGTATGGCAGTGATAGAGAAGCAGACAAATGGAAGGTCATTTAGGAAAATGGAGAATAAAAGGGGGCCCTAGCACTGAGCCCAGAGGGAGTCCAGTATTAATTGGGAGGAGAGGGGAAATGACATCAGAGATCCTGACTGATTGGGTTCTACCAGTGAGGTAGGCCTTGAACCAGGTAGTGGCTGAAGGAGATAGGCCAGCTGTTGAAAGGAATCAAGGAGGAGGGAGTGGGAAACAGTGTCAAAAGCCTTGGCAAGGTCGACAAAGATGGCTTAGGTGATTTGGCAATTGTCCATCCCGATAAGGATAGAGTCAATGAACCGCAGTAGGGAGGTTGAGGTGGAATGATTTTTCCTGAAGCCAGATTGGAAATGGGTGAAGTAGAAGGTGTCAGTTAGAAATGAGGAAAACTGGGAGAGGACAAGGTGTTCTTGTAATTTAGCTAGGGTAGGGAGGAGAGAGATAGGGCAGTGATTTCCAAGGGAAGATGGGTCACTGCCTTTGGCAAGGGGGAGGACCACAGCATGTTTCCATGAGGTAGGGACTGAGGCAGTAGAAAATAAGAGGTTTATAATTAGAGAAAGAGGGTAGGCAGTGGCCGAGACAGAGAGAGAGAGAGAGAGATAGAGGAGTTTGGGGTCTAGGCCATCTGGAGAGGAACCTTTTGAGGGGCTGATAGTGAGGAGGACTTGTAGCGTGTCAATTGTGTGTCAATACAGCATTAGGCAGAGGGCTGTTTCCAGCTTGCATTTGGAATTTCCATTATTCTCTCCTCTATCCTTGTCTGACTCAGGAACGACAATGATTCCTGTTAAAAAAATCCAGGTTGGCTCCCAAGGAATTTCCTTTTCTTGGATCCACTGCACTGTTCTTTACAGGTACGGTGCGAACCTTGCCTTAAATAGATGTGTCTGCCACATACTGTACATTATCTACATTTTCATCAGACAAAGAGAAGTGTATTTCTTGGATATAATTTTGGAGGCAGATTTTATTTGCTTCTGTGAATTAGCCTTATCAATGTATGAAGAAATTGTGAAATATTAAACGGAAGGAGAGTGCAATGCAGACCTTGATTAAGAACTGGAAAGAGATGTATTTTTCATTTGCAGTGTCAGACAATATTTTTAAATATTGTAATAAAGCTGCTTTGAATATTGCCTGCTGCTGCTATCTCAAAGAGAACTCCATGAAAATGGGATTATGCATCTCATGGAAGTATATTTTATGTGTTCAATTTAAATAAATAAAGTTAATAAAGGAAAGGTACATACACTAAAGTCTTAAGCTGCAGCAAATATAATATAAATATAAGTTGTCATTCGTATTTGCACCTTCTAGATAAGTGCTTCCTTAACTTTTTCCATGTCACGCCATCCTATTATTAAAACTCAATTTGTACTCCATGTACTTGTTTCACTTTGCAATTAAGCAATTACCTGTTTGTCCTTTATATTGTTGTATCTTACTATGGCCTGTGGAGTGTATCACCTATGTCTCATGTCTTTCATTAATGCTGTTTTTGTGATATGTTTATGTGCTCCTAATTCTCATCCCCACAGGCGCTCTATGAGACAACAATTTTATATTGTTCAGTGTGCCTTTCCTGGTGAAACTTTTCAATAAACAAATAAATAAAAGAGACATACCAAAATGATTGTACCATTAGGGGGCTGGGTGGGAACTCTTTTTTCTATTTATTATACCAAGAGTTTATAGAGAAGATAGTCAATTTCTGATTGATTGTTTTTAGTGCACCTGGTTTAATTTATTTTGTTTCTTATTTATGTGGCTGAAACCACTGTGTAACTTGTTCAATCACAGTGGGGTCCCAGTTCAAGTAAAACAATGTGTTTAGAAATAGTAACATTTTTAAAATATGATTTAAGGATCCTGTTTATAACCTCTGGAGGAAATCCATCTGTGCTGTTTTAAGATTCTGTGGCCTGGAGGATTCACCTCCTTCCATACTCTGTATGACTTTTGTTCCACTGCTAATAGCTGTTAGTGACACATAGCCTGTGGAGAACTGAAATGTCTACCAATGAATGGAGATAACTAGTGGCAGACACTCCAGCTCTAGCCAGTGTATACATGTAGCAGTCAGGAGGACTTATAGAAACCAGAGATGGGTGTTTACCCCTGACCTGTAGAGCCAGTGCTTCTAACAAGAAGTTCAGTCACATTATTCATAGATAGTGAAGCTAATGTGTTTTTTTTTTCCCCAAGCAAATCAGTGCAATATCTGATCCTCTGCTTGCTTATTTCAGTCACGGCAACTCATCATGTCATCCTGTTCAGGGGAGTTATACAGCTCTGATCACTATCTGCAATCTGTAATGTTCACAGTGCCAGACAATGGATTATAGCACAGTATGTGTAATTAGAGTGCAATGTACAAAAGAAGGGTTGCCATGGTAAACATGTGTGTATGGACCATAAAACCAAACAGCACTGTGTAAAAAAGGCTTGCACGCCAGGTGAGCTGGTCACATAATATAAACCACAAGTTAAGTGAAGAAATGCCAAAACATTTTATTCACACTTGCACATATCAATATAAAAAAGGTAGACATAAAAGCATCCCACAGCCTGAAAAAAAGCCCGACTGTATTTCATGCCCTAACCTTGCACTTTGTCAATGCCATGTGTGCAAATGCTCAAAGTCTGGGCAATTGGGATGTGGCAAAATTTTATTTCGCCAGTGAAATCCGGGAGAAATAAGGAATTTTGTTATGCAAAATATTTTGCAAAATTTGCACATTTCACAGGAATTTCGCTGCTACAAAATGCAGAATTGTGTATGCCAGTATACACTACACACAGCTTGCTATAAAAAAAGAAGTGTTTTCCCACCTTCTGTCCATGCCAAGATTAAAATCTTTATCCCTCCAAATGCCCCAAGATCCCACATCCCTGGTCCCACCCTCCTGGCCGATTGCCAGCTCACAGTATGACCCCCACTGAGATTCAGCCCCATCCCCCATCCAAAATTGGCAATAAAAATAAATTTCCCTGGTGTCTAGTGGCCCCATCTGAGATTCCCCGTTGTCTGTAGAGTAAAGTGCTGTGGCCACCGGACCAACACCAGTCATCTTAATGTAAAAAAAAAACTTTCCTGGTCTCTAGTGGACTCCCACCACCCCACACTGTCCAGTAGTGACCCCACTCCACCCTACACACCTCATCTAGGACCCCCATAGGCCACCAGTACAGCCCTCCACTCACCTCCACTGCCAGCAGCCTACTGAGTTCTTTTACAAATGAGCCATTACAATGAATGAGCCACATGCCTAATTCTATGACATCGCTTGAAGGGTGATCCAAATGACCATCATGCCCAAAATGTCAGCCTGGGAGAAATAGCAGTACCTGCACTAGTGCACTAAGCAGACATATGAAACTCAACCTGGACTATTCTCTGCATGTGCACCCCTGGGTTAATGTTTTTCAGTGGACTAAATGAGAACTCCAGTGCTGACTGAATCCTGCTGAAAGTGGGCTACATAAAGTCTTTAATGAAAGGCAAGAGGAGAATGAGCACCCACATGGCAATGAGAACAACACAAATGCTATTATATATTTAAACCATTGCATTTATATCAAGCAAATGTTCAAGCAAATAAATACAGTGGCTAATACAAAAAGACTAACGTTTCACCTGGTACTCTGCCAGGCTTCATCAGAGTAAAACATTGCTGTTAGTAAGTGCCCATTAAATACATCTCAAAGTTCATCATGTGATGCAAACAAGCCAATCACCATTTTAAAAAGTTGTTTACACATTTTTAACCATTTCATGGCTGTCCATACACAAAACATAATCATTTACTACAATTTGAATTACTGGCCCTTCACATGAAACATGATTCAAATCAATCAAATGTATAATCTTGGAAACCACAGTATTTTCAAGACCCATACTAGGTGGATTTTTACATAAAGCATTTCCAGAATGGGGTAAACTTTATTGCACCATATTGTTCACCATATCTAGTGCATCAAATTTAGTGCACCATATTTCTCCTCTTTATTGTATTTGCATTTATTGCTAATAACAAACATGTTTGTTTCATGTTTACTGCCGTCTTAAATATTCAGCTATGGGCATGAGGACCAGAGGTTTCCAGGCATCTTAACTTTGTTACAAACCAGCAGGAGGCAAGATCCATCATTTCAGTGGTTAAACTTTGATCTCTACAAACTCAGACCTTTAGCACCTATATGTTTTCAAAAATGCTAAAAGATCAATGTTCTCATTTAGTTCCCTATTTGAGCGAGCTCCCAGGGTAAATATCCAAAAGCTCTCCCTTTGTCCAATCTTTTTATTGAGATCTCCTCCTCTAGGACCCAATGTGACTAATTCCAAGCCAAGAAAGCTAAATGTGTGTTTCTGTGGATCACTGAAATGATGGATTTTGTCTCCTGCTGCTATGTAACAAAGTTAAGATGCCTGGAAACTTCTGGTTCTCATGCCCATAGTTGAATATTTAAGATGGCAGTTAACATGAAACAAACATGTTTCTTATTAGCAATAAATGCAAATACAAGAAAGAGGAGAAATATGGTGTGTGTGTGTGTGTGTGTGTGTGTGTGTGTGTGAAGGAGCCCTGATATTGCATGCAGGCAGAGAGTGCTGTTACTTAACAATACAGTGCTGTACATTTTAAAATTGAACAACTTTCACTTGTGTGTCTTTCCCACGAATGAGTGGAGAATGAACAGTGAGTCAGTAGTAGCTAAATTACCTAAATTGCAACTTTGTTGCGAGGAGCCAAGTGACCCCTTGTCAATTACACTTCCACGTGACTGATTGCTTTTATTCAGCCCTGCAGCGAGCGGGTGAGCATATGCTGTAAATCTGCAAAGGGAACAGCACACTGGGGCAAGAGACTGTGAGAAGCACTTTAGAGCTAATTCAGTGGACACATTTTAATGTGAGTGTGTGTGTGTATGTCGAGGAGCCCAGATATTGTATGCAGGAAGAGAGCACTGTAACTTAACAATACAGTGCTGTACATTTTAATATTGAAAAGCTTTCACTTGTGTGCCTTTCCCATGAATGAGTGGAGAACGCATGGCGAGTCAATGGCAGCTAAATTACTTAAATTGCAACTTTGTTGTGAGGAGCCAAGCGACCCCTTATCAATTACACTTCCGGGTGACTGATCACATTTATTCATCCCTGCAGCGAGCAGGACAAGCATGTGCAGGGAGCGCTCAGTGATGCACATGGAGGGGGGCACAGAGACATGCATGTCAGTGCTTGTCAGCTGTGTCTGCTGAGTACGCAGAGTATTTGGGCAAAAACATTTGACTTAACTAAAATAAACCATTGGTGAGTATAGATAGGCAGTTAGGATGTCAAAAAATAAGGAAATGCAAGGTAGAAAAACCAAAAGAGTTTGTATCAATTGTCAAATGTTTACAAATGAACCAGCATGCAAGGAGTTTATGTGTGAGAACTGTACTTTTATCACAATGCTAAGAAAGGAAATTGGTATATTACTGCAAAGAATAGAAACTCAAAAAGAAATCACTTGCCTAGAAAGATTTATAGATCAAGCTGCTCAGGATATTACATTGTCTGAACCCCAAATTTCAACTGATAAAGATAAGAGCATATTGGAAGGGGAACAGCCATATTGTGTGTGTGGGGGGTTTATTCAGCCTGTGGTCAATACTTCATGACTACAACCCAAATATCCCACTAAAATTCACTGTACCAGCTTTAATGAGAGTATTGTGCCAGTCCAAAATATGTTTGAATGTCTGAATTATCACATAGACCTTGAGAACAGGTCTATGCAAAATCCCCAAAATACTCACCAAGAGTTTGACCTTACAAACAACCAGGACACATTGTTAACTAAAAAAAAATTGACCAAGGATATATTGGTCATAGGTGATTCAATAATTAGGGGAGTGGACTCTGTGATATGTGAAGGCAGGAAAAGTAAAACTACTGTCAGTACCCTACCCAGAACTAAAGTGGGAGATGTTTCTGATTTATTAGAGGGACTTATGGAAAATACAGAGAAACCCTTGGTCATTGTTCATATAGGCACCAATGACGTTAACAAAACTAGCCCCAATGTATTTCAGGCTACAATAGCTGATATAACAAAAAGAATCAAACAAAAATGGGTAGATATTATATTCTCAGGCATATTACCAACACATGGGTATCTTAAATATAAAAATGGCACAATTAAGTGAATTAATAACTGTCTAAGACATTTTTGCAAGAATAATGATCTTGGGTTTATGGATAATTACATTACTTTTTGCAATAAGTTTCTTTTTAAACCAGATGGTCTTCATCTTAACTTTGCAGGATCTAGGATTTTGGGTAGGATACTGAACAAAGTTATTGATTTCCATTCAAACTGGTGCGGGGGGGCAGCCCACATTAAAAACTAATTCAAATATAACTATGGGCATTGATTACAATATTGTAAAGGACTGGAGGATAGCACCCATAAATGCCAGAAGCCTAACTAATAAAGCTGATGAGTTTATGGACTTTTTGGTATCACATGATATACAAATGGCTTGTATAACAAAGACTTGGTGGGACAACAATGATTCTTGGGAGAAATCAATTCCAGATTATAATTTATATCATAAGTCTAGATTATATAGGAAAGGTGGGGGCATAGCAATATATGTCCATAATTCCATAAATAGCTGACAGTTACCTTATGATGACCTCGACATAGAAACTACTTGGATCAAGTTAATACCATTAAGCAGCCCCACAATTATAATAGTGCTTTTTTTATAGACCACCATCTATTACACATGAAAATGATCTTATCTCTTGGGATCTCCTTAATAACTTAAATCCAGCAGATAATTTAATAGTACTGGGAGATTTTAATCTCCCTAACATTGACTGGAAGTTAACAAAGGCAGTTAAAAAAATTGAACAATTGTATCTGGATGCATTTGATAAGCTGGGGTTGTAACAGATGGTACACAAAAATACAAGAAGCGATAATATTCTAGATCTTGTACTGACCAATATGGGGGATTTAATAAACAAGGTACAGATTCTCTCCCCTCTTGGGCAACAGTAACCACTCTAAGGTTTTATTTACACTTCATGGATGGAGTTAACTCACAATTTAGATTCACTTTCAAGTTCCAGGGGAGTTACTAAATTAAACTTAGCTAAAGCAAACTTTTCCCAAATTAGGAAAGATCTAGCATCATGGGATTGGTTTAAGGCTTTTAATGGAAATAACACTGAGGATATGTGGAATATACTCCTTGAAAAGCTTATTTATCTAATTAAATTGTATATGCCAAAACATAATATTAAACATACGAGTGGTAAAAAAACAAATCCTGGTTGACTAAATAAACATATTAAACATTTAATCAATAGCAAAGATAGGTTATTTAAGAAATACAAGAAGGAAAAGACCCTAAAGAATTATCACGCATATATAAAATATGCTAAATTGGTTAAGGTATCTATAAAAAGGGGGAAAGCTCAGCAGGAGATTACTCTGTCTACCAAGATTAAAGACAACAAAAAATCATTTTTTTCTTCTATAAATGGCATGAAGAGCCATCCAACAATACTAGGACCTTTTAACGATTCTAATGGAGAACTGGCAAATGAGAAAGAGACAGTGAATATCCAAAATAATTATTTTTGTTCAGTCTTTAACTGTGGAAATATCCTTTCTATTTCTGATGAATTAGTACTTAACCCTGATAATGTTATAAGAACACCTGATGAGGTTAGGAGTAGATTAAAAAAAAATGAACATTAATAAATCTCCAGGTCCTGACAATATACACCCCACAATTTTACAAGAACGTGCTGATCCCTTAATACCCCCACTCAGCTTCCTATTCCAAACATCCCTGGATAAGGGTGAATTACCCTCAAGATTGGAGAGATGCTTTAGTGATCCCTCTTCACAAAAAGGGATCTAGGTCTGAGCCAGCCAATTTCAGGCCCATTAGCTTGACATCATTAATGGGTAAAGTTATGGAGGGGATTTTGAAGGATATTATTATTGATTATTTAGCAGTAAATAATTTATTGGACCCCGCACAACATGGGTTCACTAAATCAAGATCATGTCAATCTACTGTAACTTGTTATCCTTTTATGAAAAAGTTAATACTGAATTGGATAATGGTAAAGCAGTGGACATAGTCTTCATGGACTTCACCAAAGCATTTGATAAGTTAACCCATGAGGAATTAATAAATTTATTGGCTAAGGTGGGACTAGATAGCAACATCCTAAAATGGATAGCTGTGTGGCTGACTGGGAGAAAGCAGAGAGTGGTGGTTAAGGGTGTGATATAAGATTGGTCTGTAGTCACTAGCGGAGTACCTTAAGGATCGGTGCTGGGACCCTGTCTTTTTAACATCTATATTTCTACCTTACAACTCAGCAATCCTAACATATGGATTTCTAAATTTGCTGATGATTGCAGACTGGGTACTATTGTGACTAATACAATTGAGGACCTTTCTCTTCAGCAGGCAATAGATGAAATCTATTTATGGACAAAATACAGTAAATTAGAACTTAACATCTCTAAATGCAAAATTATGCATTTGGAATTTTATAATAATAATTATACATATAATATTGGGAAAAACAGCCTAGCTACAGCATGCAAAGAGAGGATTTGGGCATAATAATAACCACAAACTTAAAGTTCAATACTCACTGCAAACAAAAAGTTAAAAGAGCTAATCCAAACTTAAACCGCATTCTGAGGCATATTTCTCGCAGAAATGAAAAGGTCATTGTTCCATTGTATGGAGCCCTGGTGAGGCCACACCTGGAATATTGTGTCCAGGTGTGGTCTCCCCAGAAAAGAAAGGATATCACCAGAGTTGGGAGTGTACAGTGTAGGGCAACCAAAGCGATGACTGAATTGAAGATTCTATCATATGAGGAGATACTGATAAAACTTAACTTGTCAGTGTCAGTGTAACTTGCTACTGTCAGTGGCTCAGTAGGTAGCACACTCACCTCTGAGGCCGGGAGATCAGAGGGCTGTGGGTTCAGTTCCCACATCTGGCATTTGGGTTAATATCCCAGTACTGACACTGCAGTGCAGCATGAGAGGGGTGCTGCACTTCTGAGGTGCCGTCTTTCGGATGAGACGTTAAACCAAGGTCCCATCTGCCTGGATTGGTGGTAGTTCAGGTGGATGTTGAAGATCCCATGGCACTTATTGAAAAGAGTAGGGGAATTTCCCCAGTGTCCTGGCCAAATTTCCCTCATTCACTAAAAATACCACCAACAGTTTAATCTGGTTCAAGGTCAGTTGGCATTCATCTGTATCCCCCTCCCCCGGGTCGTGCCTGAAAATAGGCAGAATTTGTCTAGTGCACTTACCCGGTCAACAAAAAGCTGAATAAAATAAATAAAAACTTATATTCCCTGCATTATAGAAGATTAAGGGGTGATCTATGCATGATATTAAGAATATCTAAAGATACTGCATTAAGGGAAGCTCCCAGAATAAATTATAAACAAGGGTGGACCAGTGCTAGAAGGCATAACATGCAATTATATCTGCCAAAATGGAACACAAACTTAAGGAAACACTGGTTTACGATCAGGGTGGTAACTGCATTGAATGGTTTACCAATAAATGTGGTGTAGAGTAGACTCAACAACTTCTATCGTGATAAAACTACTACTGTCTAACAATAGGATTGAGAAGCATTATGGACTCAAGTCCCAAAGCTTGAATTTACTTATGAAACTTATGAATGGTGCACTAAATTTGTTACACTAGATATAGTGAACACTATGGTGCAATAAATTTTACCCAATTCTGGAAATGCTATATGTGAAAGTCCATCAAGCATGGGTCTTGAAAATACTGTGTTTTCCAAGAGTATACATTTGATTGATTTGAATCATGTTTCATGTGAAGGGCCAGTAATTCAAATTGTGGTAAATGATGATGTTTTTTGTAAGAATGGCCATGAAATGGTTAAAAATGTGTAAACAACTTTTTAAAATGGTGATTGGCTTGTTTGCATCACATGATGAACTTTGAGATATATTTAATGGGCACTTACTAACAGCAATGTTTTACTCTGATGAAGCCAGGCAGAGTACCAGGTGAAACATTAGTCTTTTTGTATTAGCCACTGTATTTATTTGCTTGCACATCTGCTTGATATAAACACAATGGTTTAACTATATAATAGCATTTGTATTGTTCTCATTGCTGTGTGGGTGCTTATTCTCCTCTTGTCTTTCATTAATGACTGATTTTTTTGAATTAGAGCACCACACGTCTCCTGGTGCTCCTAGTATTTGTTTTTGGCTACATAAAGTCTGCAGTCTAATGACAAACCTTAGGACTGCATCCTGGAAAGTACTTTTTTTGGTTTAGTAGCCAAGTAAAAACAGTAACACCCAGATTCATGTCAGCTACTGTATATATTTTCTAACATTCTGTATGATGCCTGAAATAAAACTAATTAGATATCATGTACTATGGGTAATGCCTTTGTCACAAATGTTGTATGAACGTTGCACGCAAACCACCAATTGCTTTGTACCCAATTCTGTATGCAAGCAGTTGAATTCTTGCCATGCGGCATAAGAATTATGAAATAAAGGAAAGCGCACCAAGAGTTGATTTAAGCCACAACACATCACTCTACTGATACTATACTTTAATGATTTTCCTGATCCTCCTGTCATTTGCCTTATATTGTGTGCTGCCATGATATGATCGGTTATGGCACAATGCAGTCTGTATGCCAGTGTTGTTCTGTCATAATCTTATATTTCGTTATACAGTAAGTTGAACCCCGGAATAGCTATACACCAAAGTGCTGGCTCATTTGCTGGGTGAATGCAAAGAATCAATGCAGATCCTATAGTTATTGGTGTCAGTAAAAAAAAAAACAAAAAAAAACCACTGCACTGCGCTAAACCAAAGCAGTCACAAACACTGGTAGACAGTAAAGGTCACAAAATCTTGTTTTCAACCCCCTGCATTATCCACAGACTACATTTTTTGATGGCTGCTCGATGTGGTACACATGTTTCCAAGAGAAGTTACAAGAAAAAAAAATACAGTGCCAAATCTCTAATCTAACCATTTTTGTACTGATTTATATATCTTTTCTATTATCTTTTCACAATCACCAACAGTGATACCAGCAGTCTGAACTTGAGGTGATTTATTCCTCTAAAAGCACATAATTTCAGCAGTGCCTTTTTAGTATACCAAATGTGACCTGTTTTTTTTTTAGCACTGAACTGTGTCACATCAAAGCATGACACCTCTTAACCTTTTATCACCCCAAATGTGTTTGTGTGTGGGGGGAGGGTATGTGGGACATCTTGTCAATCATGAATAACACTTTAAGAATATGTGCAATCATATTCACCAAGTCTGCTGCTCATTGAGAAACAGATTTCCAGGATGTCTGGATTTTAATGTGGAACTGGGAAAGCAGCACACTCTTCATGCTGGACAGAGGCCAGGGTTTCTGAATGGCCATGTATGGGGCAGTCCCTTGTAATGTGTACAGAGTTAGTTAAGAGATATGCCACCCTCAGAAGGGTGATGTGCTGGATCTCGTTCAGAAGGAAACTCTCATAACTAAGCAAATGGCATCCTGCATTGACATTTGTATGTATGTTGGGGGGATCGCCAAATATACAATTGTACCCTCTGTCCCATTCTCTGCCCCCCTCCAAAAAAAGAAACAGAAATGTGCTTAATCTTATTCTGCATCTCCCTGGTAACTTACCCATCTCTAAATAAATATAAAATATAACCCAGTGTGCAACTGATGTGGTACCAACCTATAGTCCGCCTAACTAATGAAATGTTCAAATTCAGCATTAGGCATGCAAAGTGCATAAAAGTCTATATTTATTTTGTGTTAGAATACTTTTAAAATCAAAGACCTTTAAACTTCTATTTACGATCCCTGGCCAATATTGTGTACATTACAAATTCTGATTTGGAAACACTGTGCTGGCAAATGGGGACTTTGTGAGAGAATTTACAGTGGAGGAACTGCTGTCATGGAGTGACCACCACTCAGTATGGCTCACATTGGATATGGGCAAGGAAGGAGTGGAATCTGGCACAAGAGTGCTGGACTTCAGGAGGGCTGACTTTGGGAGGATGGGGGAAGTGGTAAAAGGGTACCTGGCCAGAATTCAATCTAGTATGGACACTAACCAGAGGTGGGAGCTCATAAAGCTGAGGATAGTGGAGGCAACCAAAACCTGCTGCAAGGCCCAGAGCAAGAAGGCTAGGGCTAAGAAACTGAGCTGGCTGAGCAAGGAGGTCATGGAAAAGGTAAGGAGGAAAAGAGCTGCCTTTAGGAAGTACAGGAAAACAGGGAGGGGGGAGGACAGGGAGGAGTACATGACAGAATCGAAGGAGGTGACAAGGGCAGTAAGGGGAGCCAAATCATCTACGGAACTCAGGCTGGCACAAGGCATTAGGAAGGGACAGAAGGACTTCTTTAGGTACATCAGGGAGAAAAGGAGCTGTGAGGACAACATAGTAAGGATTAGGAAGGAGGGAGTTGGGTGAAGCATGAAAGCTATAAGGCAGAAGCATTCAATGAGTACTTGCCCAGTCATTTACTAAAGAGAAGGAGGGTGACACTCAAGGAGAAAATGGCAGAAACAGGGGAGAAGGGGTGACAGATGGGGAAATCATGGAGGCAGAGTTTGGGAGGGTTTGAAGGCACTGAGGGTGGACAAGGCACCAGGCCCAGATGGCATCCACCCCAGGGTACTGAAGGAGCTGGCAGAGGTCCTTGCAGGACCTTTGGCAGACCTATTTAATGTCTCACTACATTCAGGGTGTGTACCTCAGGACTGGAGGATGGTTCATGTGGTGCCCCTCCAAAAGAGTGGCCCCGAGGATGAACCGGGAAACTACAGACCAGTGAGCCTCACATTCATCGTGGGTAAGCTAATGGAGACTATCCTGAAGGAGAGTGGGGTGGCCCTCCTAGAGGCCAAAGGACTACAGGACAGCAGACAGCATGGCTTCATACGGGGCAGATCCTGCCAAACCAACCTGGTGGTGTTCTATGACTGGGTAACTAGGCAACTGGAAGGCGGCCATGCAGTGGATGTCCTGTATCTGGACTTCAGTAAGGCATTCGACTCAGTGACGTATGGAAGGCTGGGAAGTAAGTAAGTAGGCACAGGGGCGGGTGCAAAGCTGCTGAGATGGATAGGAAACTGGCTTCAGGGAAGGCAACAGAGGGTGGGGGTGGGTGGGGAGCTCACACCCAAGATTAGTGATTAGCGGTGTTCCACAGGGCTCGGTGTTGGGACCAGTGTTGCTTGGGATATTCATTGCAGACATATCATGGGACATCAAGAGCAAGATCAGTCTGTTTGCTGATGATACCAAGGTAGGAATGGTGGTGGATGACCTAGGGGGATGGCAGGGGTTGCAGGATGATCTGGCAAAGCTTGAAACCTGGTCAGACACCTGGCAAGTGGGGGTTAATGCCAAAAAGTGCAAGGTGCTGCATTTTGGGATGAAGAACCCAAGGAGGAGTTACCAGCTGGGAGGAGTGCAGCTAGCCCAGACAGAGGAGGAGAAGGTTCTGGGGATGCTCATTACAGGGTCAATGAACAACCTGGCACAACGTAGGAAGGCAGCTGCAAAGGCCAACACAATGCTGGGTTGTATTGTAAGGGGTATATCCTTGGGGAGGGAGGAGGTGATTCTGCCACTGTATAGGTCATTAGTTAGACAGCACCTGGAGTACTGCGTGCAGTACTGGTGACCGTATCTGAAGAGGGACATTAAGTTACAGGAGGGGGTGCAGCACAGGGTGACAAAGATGATCAAGGGGCTGGGGGACTTATCATATGAGAGGAGGCTGAGGGAGTTGAACATGTACTCACTGAAGGAGAGGAGGGAAGGGGGGACATGATTGAAACCTTTAAGTACATGAAAGGAATAAACATGACAGGCACAGAGGGGCTGTTCAAAGTAAGGAAGGGGAGGGACACCAGGGGCCATGATATGAGACTGGAGGGAGGAAGGTTCAGGAGGGAGATGAGGAGACACTTTTTTACAGAGAGGGTGGTGGGTGGGTGGAATGCATTACCTGCAGAAGTGGTATCCAGTAGAACAGTGGACTGCTTCAAAAGGGGATGGGACAGGACAAGTGGGAGGGTTAATGAAGGGGAAGAGTGGAAGGGAGGGGCAGCTGCAGAATAAGGGGTGCTAGCTGCACATTCTAGCAGGCTTGATAGACCTCTTGGCCTTTATCTGCTGGCAAATTTCGTATGTTCGTATGTTAGTAACACGCATAATTCTCCTTTCACAAAGCAGCAGTGCACGATAAACAAAAATATTGCCTTTACCAGAATGAGTGTTTGATTTCAATAAACTATGTTTAATTAATTATGTTTTGGCTTTTTTTTTACAATGTTCTTTTTTAATTTAGGAAAATGTCAAATAATAGATTTTTTTTACTCCCATTAGAATGCAATCAGATGATGGGGGCTGCCATACCTGGCTGCCCTATCCACTGTGTATGTGCATGCAGTAGTAAACAGCTATTTATCCTCATCCATTGGTGTCATGCCAGTCATACACAAGCCTAGAGTGACTGCACTGAGTGAACTTGAGATTGCAAACAACAAGAGCGTGACATCTGTTTATTCACTAATAAGAAAGTGTGTGAAGATCCTGTTTCATTTCAGCAATTTTGTGTTCATTTACATTTTTACTTTACAGCTGAGTGCCAATAGTAATTAGTTCTGTTTCTGTCAATATATATTATTACAAAAATCTGTCTGAATTGGAGTCTGCACATACATCATAAAAACAAGAGAAATTTGCTTGGGGAGTGAGTGTTCTGAGTCCGTGATCCCATTTGTGATACTATTCATCCTCCCCATCTCAACATCTACCTAATACAGTCACAATATTGTACTATTTTTCTGGCTTTTGCCCATCATCATTGCACCTCATCTTGTCATCTGTTCTAACAGACTATGTACTGCAACCTTGTTTTTCCTTTTTGGCAAGACAGCAAGCAGGCACTGGCATTCCCATTTGAATCAAATGCTGCTATATTTCTGTGATATGTGATTTTACTTGCTTGTGCTTTGCAGGCAGGATGTATTAAACTTTTTGGGAATGCTTACAAATGCCATCCCTGCACATAAGCCAATCAATTGTGCTCACAATATACATGGTCATGGTCAGTACTATGGCATGCCATCCATGACTGCACTTGAGATCAGTAGGCAGAATGAAACACAACTATCAAGTCACCTGGGAGGATAAATATTTTAATCTTGGCATGGACATGTGGGGGAAAATCCTTCTTTTATATATATATATATATATATATATATATATATATATATATATATATAAATGTATATATATATATATATGTATATATATATTGTTAGCAATCGCCCCTGGCTCCCAAATGCAGAATTTCACCTGCGGGTGTCACAATTCTGCATTTTGCTGGTGAATTAACATTTTACAGGTGAGATACTGCATTTCACCGGGGGGAGGGGGATTTCACATTTCACACCTATGAAATGTGGGGATTACACAAAATATTTCGCTGGGTGAAAACTTTTTTAATTTTGCACACCACTGCTGGGCAACAAGATGGCAGATCTGGAGGCCACCATGGCAGCAGGAGACCTGGACATAGTAGCAAATACAGTGACCTGGTGCAATGAAAACCAGGACTTGGATGTTGCCGTACCAGAGTATGCTCTATTCAGAGAAGGGACAGGATAGGAATAAGGGGGGGGTGGTTCTTTACGTGAGGGATAACATAAATTCCACAGAAAAATAGGGGTGTCAGAGAAAAGAAGAAGTACTGTGGGTCACCCTGGAGACAGGAGGGAGGCCATTATTCAAGTAGGGGTAATCTACAGACCTCCGGCACATTGGGAGGAGGAAGATAAGGATATGATAGAAGAAATCCAATGGATGGATAACAAGCCTTCAATCTACTAGATGTGGATTGGAGCCTCCCAGCTGCAGCAGCAGTTAGAAGTAGGAAAATCCTAAACTCCCCTCAAAGGGTGTTCCTCAGGCAACTAGTTAAAGAACCCACTCATGAGGGGGCAATACTGTACTTGGTACTGTCAAATAGAGACAGTGTCACTGACATCTCAGTGGGAAGCCACATGGAGACCAGTGGTCATCATGCGGTGTGGTTCAACATAAGGACAGGGCCAGAATCTAACCACACTAAAATGAGGGTCCTGGATTTCAGGAGGGCTGATTTCAAGAAAATGGGAGAGTGCCTCAAGGAAGCCCCAGCAGAAATAGGGAAATTGGGTGCAGTACAGGAAAAATAGGCAAAATAAGGAAGGCAATTGAGATAGCAACTAACCTCTGTGTCAGGCAGGTTAAAAAGAACAAGAGAAAAAAGAGTCTACTATTGTACTCCAAGGAAGTGGTAGAGCAGGTAAAGGAAAAGAAGTAGGCATTCAAAAGATACAAGTTAATACAGAAGGAAGAGGATAGGGACCATTACCGGGAGAAAGGAAGGGAGAAACACATTGCCAAGTCAGCTAAAAAGGGTGATAAAACATTCTTCAGATACATAAGTGAAAGGAAGAAAAGCAATGCAGAGATAGTAAGACTAAAAGGGGAAGGGGGAATGTGCAGAAGAGGACCAGAATAAAGTAGACATATTGAACAAGTACTTTGGTTCAGTATTCAAAAATGAAGGCAAAGTTGACGGGCTGCAGATAGGGAAAAGGGGCATTAAGGGAAGGATGGTGGACATTAGCCCTTTTACGGAGGAGAGAGTCCTCAGGGAACTAGCAAAGCTAAAAGTAGACAAGGCAATGGGGTCGGATGGCATTTACCCCAGAATACTGAAGGAACTGAAGGAGAAACTGTCTGTGCCTCTAATGTCCCAGTTTAATTTATCACTAGATACAGAGGAAATTCCAGGATACTGGAGAAGCTCAAATGTTGTCCCACTACACAATAGTGGGAATAGGGAGGAGGCAGAAAACTACTGACCTGTAAGCTTAACTTTGAAAGTGGGCAAGGTCATGGAAACACTACTAAAAGAAAGGATTGTGCAATATAAATGTAAGGATTGTGGAATAGCTAGTAACCAGTGGATTGCAGGATCCAAGGCAGCATGGGTTCACTGGGAAGAAATATTGCCAAACGAACCTGATAGAGTTCTTAGATTGTGTTACCATGGAGGTGGATCAGGAAGGGGTAGTGGAAGTAGCCTACCTGTATTTCAGTAAGGTCTTCAACACTGTTACACACAGAAGACTAGTTATCAAACTGGGAAGCCTAGGAGTGGGACCACAGATTGTAAAATGGGTATGAAATTGGTTAAATGACAGGATGCAGATGGTGGTGGTAAATGGAGTACACTTAGAAGAAGGTAAGTTAAACAGTGGGGTGCATCAGGGTTCAGTACTTAGACCAGACCTCTGTCTTTATTAGCAACATCGCAGAGGGGCTGGAAGGAAAGGTATGCCTGTTTTCGGATGACACAAAAAACTGTAACATAGTGGACACACTGGGGGAAGGAAGATCTGAAGAAACTAGACCTGTCAAGGGTTTGGCAACTGGGCTTCAATGCCAAGAAGTGCACAATTATTCACATGGGGCACAAAAACCCAAGGGCAACATATCAGTTAGATGAGGTGTTATCAACGACACAACAAGAAAGTGATCTGGGGGTCACCAAATTATACAAACATTCAAATAACTCAAAGGTATCAATAAGGTAGAGGAGGGTATCATTTTGCACTGAAAGTGATATTCAGGGACAAGAGGTCATGATATGAAGCTGGAAGGGTGGAGACTTAGAGGAAATGTGATGAAATACTTCTTTATGATAAGGGTGGTGGACATCTGTAACAGCGTCCAGCAGAGGTGGTGGGTACCGAAACAGTAGCAGGTTTCAAACATACATGTGAAAAGTACAAGGGGACCTTAGTAACAAGCTGGGCGGGTAAGGTCAGATATCAAGTTGGAGTCTGCAGTGGCACAGTTAGCAGAGACATAGGGCATACTAGGTAGGCCATGAGGTCCTTTCCTGTCAACAGTTTCTATGTTTCTATAAAAAAACAAATAGAAAAATTACTATTCTTGGTGATGTACTACAGAAAATCACTGGACTCCTACCTGCACCATAGTCAAAAGGCACCACTTTGAAAAGTTTTGATCTGCTGTGCTGTGAATCGGAAGTGCTCCTAAGGAACAGCTAACTGCCCGACCCCTTCCTCCTTCCTGGTGCTGAATAACAGTATATTCCCCAAAGAGCTCTGTACAAATCATGCCATGAGTCATTGTAAAACACACCTGCACTGCAATCCATGCAGCAGAGTGGTTGCTGCATGGGTGGGGTGGATTATGCCAATAGTACGCCTATGTGGAGCTCAACATCATCCAGACAAGGCAAGGGATAGCAATGTGTGGACAGTTCATCTATACAATCCTTATGACGTAACATAAAATGCAAGGTGACAACTGTTACAGTCAGTGCCTTGGAAGTCTGGTGTAGGTTATCCATCTGTGATCCATGTTTCCTGGAAGAGGGCACCACTAATTCCATGGCTAAGGCCATACCACTTTAAGACATGACATAGCATTGCCTGCCCAAATCACTTTCTTGGAATGTTGTTGAATCATTACTTGTGATGACCATGACCATGTCCGTGTCACTAAACTGCAGCACTGAAGTAGGCACTGTTGGTATTATTTGTCATTACCAGCTTAGTAGAGTGGGTGTATTGTCATCTGCAGAATATTGAACAGTGAATGGCTAGTGAGTTGAGAGGGAGGTGTTGGCTGATCGTGGCCTGCATAATTACTGCACAGTGGTCAAAGTGTGACAATGAAATAAAAGGGCCATTGTCACAGTCCGTCAGGTGGATATCTGGAAGTAGTCAGCTGATGCTGCTGTCAGGGTGAGGGGGTAAGCCACCTCTGGGTGAGGTCAGACAAGACTTCAACAATGATAGGAAGTCATGTTTGTACCACTGTTTCGTTAAGTATTTCGTGTTAAGCAATCAGTTAAGTAAGAGAACCATTGTGCACTAGGGTAATTTACAACTGTGACCTGGGAGCACAGGGAGGTTGAGTATGTTGCTGAAGGCAGGGCACACAGTTTGCAAGTGTAGGCTTTGAGAATCAAACTCTGGTCTGCTTCATGCACATGCACATGCAGCATGCTGAATCACTGTAACAAAGTAAACCTAAAATAAAAATAAAACCTCCTATCATTTCCTTGTCATTCAATGCCAGTAATGTATTTTGATAAAATGTTTGACCTGACCATTTGTTAATAAAAACTTCATTGCCATGGTCAATGTTTGTCGTACTGTCAACAGTTCATTGTTTCCACTTGAAGCTGCCTGTGCCTAGTGCCTACTGCCCACTGCTCTTTCTTGTCCTGTGTCATACACACATGCCACAACCTGACAGACACCACCACATCATCCTGTGAACAACATTGTGCTCAATGTCAAGTTAAGGGGTCCTTTAGAGGATAGATATACACATGCTGTATATGTTGCAGTACACAATGTTCAGTATCATAAATGAGTAGTGAGTCCACTCAGCCATGCATATATTGTATGAGGCTCTGGTTGGCCCACAAAGCAAATATGTACTCACCCTAGGCTGGAAAGGAAGTTTCATGCTTTGTGTGGGCAATATGCACTTGGCAAATTACCATTGCAGAAAGGTATAAACATGGCAGTAAAATGTTTGGCACTGCGTAGGTGGAGAGGGTGACAAAACACACAGTACAAGAATGTAATTGGGGGTCCTTACAGTGGATGGTATGCCCTAGAGAGACAATGATTGAGGTGCTGATGAGAAGACAGCCTAATGCAACATGTGGGTGCTAAAATATTGGCTAAACCTCAGCTTTCATATACTCCTGTGCTTCATAGTTAATACTTCCCATCCTCTGTGGGATGTGGTGGAGCGTGGCACATGTACATCTGGGACCAAGGAGACTAGGCAGGGCAGAGGCTGTAAACCATCAGTAGATGGTCAGGATATAGCAAGATTGCACTGGACAAAGTACTGTACTACAATTACTAATGATGTCATTCATTTGACAATTACAGAGTTCATTCTTTTCCAAATGCATATTTCGTTCTGTATCACAGACAACACTGACACATTGCCACCACCATTGCCAGGCCAAGAGAAACTGAAAAGGACAGCACACGTTCAATGACCTAATTACATAAAGTTATAAGAGAATTGGAGAGGCTGGCATTGAGGGAGAAGTACCAACCCAGCCTGCCAGACAAGGAGACAGTGCCAGGATTAGTGCCACCTTCAGCAGCCGAACGAGCAACCCCACCACTACAGGCACCCACCATGCAGGAGGACATCTGTGCCATCCACACAGATATTAGAAAACATAAAAAGAAGGTGTTGGCAATGCAGGCTGCCATGGCCAGAATGGAGGACAAACAGTGCCACTTGTTGTGGCTGTTTAAGAATCATAAAACCATGAGCAGGCAACAGCATTGGCCAGCTACTGGACATAAATGAGTGGCTGATACTCCTGTGCATGTACTGTGCCATAAGCATTGCAAACATTTGTAAATAGTTATATTGTCAATTTGTTGTTATTCTGTAAATAGTTTTGTGTTCTGTCTTGTTTACAGTTCTTTGTGATTTTTTCTTAATCTTTTTTTAATATAAGCATTTTTCTGTTGACACAAGACTTTCTTTTCACGGGTCTCCTTACTGGGTGTGAAAGTTGACAAAAGTTCAATGAACATATGGTCTGACTGTTGATATTCTTTGAATCACCTTCAGTTTCCATTTACAATCACTCTTTAAAACCTTATATTACTTGTGGTTCAGGCTCAAAACATGCCCCACCTGAAGGGATGCTGATTTTGATAGCAGGGGTGATGTGATGATGAGTACAACTGAAGTGACTGAGTCAGTGGTACCATGTGGAAGGAAGGATATAGTGGCATCTTGGTGGCACAGTACAGGTGGACAGGAGGTGACTACATGCTACCAAAGGGATGTGTTTTGGAAGTAAATTGAAAGTGTGTTGGATGGAGTTGCACAACAATTTGCATGATATAGAAGTACATAAGAGAGGCCTGGACCAGCAGCAACCAATGCAGTATTTCTTATTAGTGCCCTACGGAGATTACTTGAAAGGGGAAGTGATGTTCCACTGTCAAAAAATTGTTATTTTACTTATTGGCATTTGTGACTGTTTAGATTATTGCTTTAATGTGATCTGTTGCATTCAGATTATATGCAGATAAGAGCATAACATTCTGCTATTTGAGTTGTAATGGATGAGTCATGACTGACAGGCCATCAGGCCCACATTATTACCAATTCCTATAGGCTAAATTTCACATTGTTTGAGCCATCACATACACATATGTATACACATAATCAATGCATTTTTTGAGGGTTGCTGTCCAGCAGTACAAACATGGATCTCTGGTTCACTGACTCAGCAACACCACATTGTCAAAGGAGCAGGAACAGATTCGAGGTATGTAGCAGCAGCAGCAGCAGGAGTACGTTGAACTCCTATGGTTTGGTTTTTCGGTTGTGCAGCACTGACAGCACATGGATCTGGACTGAAAGGAACAGGAGACTGGGGATGGCCTTCAGCAAAATCATCATCCAATTGGAAAACAGTAGACCAACCCTGCACAGGTAGTAAATAACAAGAACTCTTTTAGTAACATGACAGCACCATGTGCATGTACACACACACACGCAGGCACGCATCCACGCACACATGCACACACACACACACACACACACGCGCACACACACACACACACACAATGTCCATTGTCACTAATGCTGTGATGATGTTGTCACACACTAGTAGAAAGATACAGTACAGGATAGGTATTTTCCCCCTTAGAAGTGCTTAGCAGTTATTTTCCTGTATACCTTTTCCCTGTTTACACTATTGCTAAAAAAGCTAACAGTAAACATCCAAATGTATTATATAAAATAAATGATGGGTAAGTGTTTCATTCAAGGACATAAATCCTTTGAGGAGGCTAACCAGATCTTAACACCACCTGCCCTTCAGGCTCGTGGCTTTATGATCTAGTTAACTCCATCAAAGGGTTTATTTCCTTCTATGCTAAACTTATCCATCATTTATCTTATATATAATTTATATCAGCAGAAGTATTAATAAAGCTCTGTTCCCTTTATAGAAATTCTGAAAGGGTTAAACACAGATGGCTGTTGAAGCATCGAGGTAGAGAGGTAATCAAACACCTAAAGTGCTGGAAGCATCCAGGTAATGAACTAATGAAACACAACTGCAGTCAATGCTGATTAGGGACAGTGTATAAAACCCACCTTGACAGACAGACACCTGGCAAAAGCTAGAAGCAGTACTTCAAATGGAAAGTTCAAGCTACAGACCTAGACTTTTTGAAAGGCCTGAAGTCTGTAAGAGGAGTCAGATGGTATGATACAATACTACCTGGAATCTGGGAACCAAAGCAGCTGGTAACCAGAGGAAGTTAGTGTTTATTTTGTTTAGATTGAACTCCATATAGGAGTTGGAATTTTTTTATGTTTGCTACAGGGGCTGCAACACCAGTCAGCATGACACAAAGGTGCTGTAAAGAAACTGCATTGTCATTGCACCTCACTGACCTCAGACTACATAGATTGCCCCTGTGGACACACCTACAAGCTCATCCCAGAGCAGAGATTAGATCAGTGTACTGTGCCACATACTGTGCCATAACTAAGCTAAAGAATTCAATGCTTGCAGAAGGTTAATAGTAGACTACGATTGAACAGATGAGATTACTTACCTTAGCACTTGTTGCGTAGGACACACCATGAAGCCACAGACCTTACAGACTACATCTGGACAGCAGCAGCAGCATCCATCAAGCCTTACACAGGCAGACCTGAAAAGATGAAAATCATGCCTAGAGTTGCACAAACACAAGGGACACATGGCATTGGTTAGCAGTGCTGGAATGCCTGGGAGTCTGACACACCAAGTCTGTACATCCTCCTACCTAATCTGCCACCAGTCACTGCCTAATCTGACACCACAACTTGTCTGCACCTGTGGCAGCCACCACTCCACCTCCCCACCTTGCTTTTATGTTGCTGTGAATGTTTACCTATCCCATTCCCATATAATTACCTGTTTGGAAAAAAAAGTGTAAAAAGTGATAAACATTTGTACTTAACCTGGACACTTCTGATGGACACATCATCATGAAGCAGGAAGACACACTTGTTGGCTTCCTCCCCAGGCAGTCATGGATTCCAGAGCAAGGTGAGGTGGAAAGGTGGAGGGAGGAGGAGAGTTGGTCATAAAGGGAGCTGAGGGGACAGTAGACCAGGTGACTAAGCACTCCTACATCAGCAGTGGAGAGATGGTGGTGACCTGGGGAATGGATAGCACATGTCAATAACCTAATAAGCATTGCATGATGTCATCATAGCATTAAGTTACACAAGTTGGTAGGACTCATCACTCAGTACAAAAAAGAAAACTTATTTGTACTATCCTGTGTGGTGAAGGAAGGAGATGTGATGTGTCAAAAGGATAGCATCAAAGTCAGAGTAATGTAGCAATAAGTAACCTTCTGCTATGGTGCTGCACTTTATCAAAACAAATAGGCTACAGCAGAGCAGTATGACTGGATGTATTCTCTTCCATCAGTGTTGCAGAAATAAGCAGTACATTCATCACAGTGCTCAGGTCATGACATGCAGTGTCCTGATATGATCACATCTTGTGAGGCCACATTGTCAGACTTTTCTGTTTCATGGTGTAGATCCTGTTGTTGTTCTTTCACACAACTTGGATTTACTTTTCAATTGAATTTGCAGTCCAAAAAACTGTAACAACTATTACCAGCAGTTCTCCATGTTACTGCCACTTTTAACAACACTGTGCATACATAAATGATGCGGAGTCAAAAACAGTGGGGAATTCAAGAATGCATGGGACAGACACAAAGCAATTCTAGCGGGGGGTAGGAGGAAGTAGACTGTTGGTTAAGTAGGATCTGCAGCTTATCCATTAGGTAGGAAAATGGGCAGACGAGGTGGGCCAAACGGTCCTTATCTGCCATCAAATTCTATGTTTCTATGTTTCTATGTATTGAGGTTTCAGTCAAAACCGCAGCAACAGTTGCATAAGTCAATGCATGTAGCCCCTGTGCCAGTGACACTGCTGTTCTGATGTTTTGGAGAGTGAAATGATCTTTTTTTTTTGCATTATGTGTTTATGCCCTCCTCCCGTGCTTCACTGCCCCCCACTCCTTCGGGCTTCACAAGTTCTCTTCGTCTCCACTGACCTCAACCAGCCCTCCTCTGGTCCTCAGATCGGAGCTGACCCCCGGGATATCCCGGTGTATCCCTATCACTGGGTGGGTCCCCCTCCTCTGAGGGGGAAGGGTACCAGGGAGAGGGGAAGACCCCGGCACACACTTCCTTAGGGCCCGGAGATGCTGCTGAGGAACAGGAGGCCCTGGCCAGATGCTGGGGGCACTCTGGGAACGGGGAGCCATCATCTTGGTGGGCAGCGAGCAGATTTTCCTGTTTTCCCTGCAGGCAGCAGCGTGGTGACACCAAGGCTAACGCCGACATCCGCTCCTCCCCAACCCACATTGGGCCGTGCATCCTGCGTTACTCCCAGCCTCCGCTAGGAGCCAGCAGGTGCTGGACTCATCCCCTTCCCTCCCCCCGGAGAAGAAGAACTGTCACAGGATGCTCAATCCTTCTCCCCCAGGCTGGCCCTCCAGTGATTCGGGCTCATTCCCAAACCCAGAACGCTGGCGTTGCAAGCAGAAATCCAACCGCTGTGCCAACGGGCAGGCGAAATGATCTTTTTTGATGCCTTTATGGTTGTTGCTTGCCGGTACATTTGTCACTCCGAGTGAGACAATATCAAGAGATTATTTATGCAGACAGTGCAAGTCACAGTCCATGTGCTCAGTGCTGAGTAATGTTAGCATGAAATATAGCACAGGAGATGAAAGTGGTACTGCCCGATGTGATGGTTGACTTTGTGGGTGCTGGGTATTGTTTGACATGATGGATTGATCATCATTCTTGTAAAAGGAGAAAACACATAGTTCACTGCTTTTGCTCCAAACAGAAGCCATTGGTCAGCTCATCATCCTGCTGTGGTGGTATGACAGCCTGTGAGCGGGAGGTGAGTGATGCTTGTTTAAGTGGGAAGGGGGGCCAACAACAGACATCATGTGGAGGTCACAGCAAGTGATGATATTTGACACAACATATTGGTAACCCAACAGAAATAAGATAAAGGGTGTAAAACAATATCAGACCACCGGTTTACAAGGGATTTCTTGTATCATTTAGGGTAGTCAGCGTCACCACTGCCCATACATCATACAACTGAGAAGCAGACTCATACCACATGCTATTTTGGGGTGTAATCCAACAGTGGCATAGCAGAAGGATAATAGTCAAGTATAGAGATGTGGCAAAGTAAAACTTTACCAGCAAAGTTTGCGCAAAATTATGAAATTCGCCACTTCAGGAAGTTCCCCAGGACTAGGAAACTTTAACCCAAATTTCAAATTCTTTGCTGCAAATTATGGACTTCATGGGCAAAATTCTGCACTTCAAGGTGAAATTCCGCAGTTTGCAGTGAAAAATTCACATTTAGCAATCAGCAAATTGTGCGAATTTAGAAAATTTCAATTAACGAATTGCACGAAATTCGTGAATTAATACATGGAGAAAAGTTTGCCGACTTTGGCCATCTCTTGTCAAGTAGCTATGGGTGATGCAATGTAATGTGGGGGTATTCTTTTCCTATTTTTTTGGATTGTCCCGAATTGTGAGTAAGTGGGTATTCGGGAATGAATAGCAATGCAAATGGATGTTGTTTCTGAAAGAAAAAGCTAGTTGCAGGAAAGATGGACAATATAGAGGACACATGACAGTACACACTATTTTTTTTTGTCTGTTTTTTGTCTGTTTCAGTTTTCTGGGAGGTGGGGTTTATTCTGGAAGGTGGGGTCTACACAGCTGCCAACTGGGAACCATAACATTACAGGACAGGTAACAGTGTGCCCCCAAATTTTTTGAGTTTCTTAAAGATTACTTTTGAGCAGGGGAGCATAAACCACTAAACAGTGGTCAGATTGTAAACTTAAAAGTTAACAGCACAGGACAGGAACAATGTGTGCAGCAAACTTGTTGTTTTTTTAAAGCTTTCTTTTGGGGATGGGGGCCTAAACAGTGGCCAACTGGGACACTAAACAAATGTTGGTAATGTCAGAATTAATCTGGATGTAATCATTTGCCTATCTCCACAACTTTTTTTCTAACACAGCAGCTGAAGAAATGCACTGCACACTGACTCCTGGTTCCTTGTGTCTGTTCTGCTATTGTAAATGCAGACACAAACAGGTATCACAGTACTTCTCAAAACAATTTGTGTGCACACCTGACAATGACAGTAGTATTACACATGTTCTGTCTCCTACTTAGGAGAATTCAAACTCCTCTGCTGTGTCTTCATCATCAGACATCACTGGTACACTCTCCTCTTCTTCTGATGATTTTGGGAGGGCTTACCCAAGGTTCAATGTGGGGAATAGCTCCTCCCACAACCTCTACTTAAGCCTTCCTCTAACACACCCCTCTCTTGCTTAGGGAGTGTTTTTTCCCTTTGCTTCTGCATGTCTTGTGCGGCTGTGCTCCTTCGGTTCACAATGCTGTCTGTTTGTTTCCCCCCAACCTCTTGTGTACCGTGCTTCCCCTCATTTTGTCTGTGTCCTTTCCCTCCTCCTTGTCTCCTCTCCACTCCCTTTTGCTCCTGCCTCCATCCTATTTTTTTTTCTTTTTCCCCCATTTCTTTTGGGCATTTTGCCTACTTGATTAGCGCTTGTGTCCTGTACACTGCCTCTAGAGCCTCCTCCCCTTCCTGCACCAATCTCAGTCTATGCCAGTGTTTTTCAGTATCTGGCCTGACTTCCTTGTAGTTACTGCTTCTCAGTGCTATTCCTCGTTCCTGCAGCTCATTGTTGTAATAAGTATCCCCGCTCTTTTGCATGACCTTTTTGCATTAACCAAAGCATTTAAACAAAGATAATCTGCAGACCTGAAGCACCAGCAGACTGCCCTCCACCACAGATCTTTCTCTTTCTCTTTCTACTTCTCTGTCCTCACTCTCTCATCTCCTACCTCAGCCACAACAGAATTCTCCCTTTGGGTGCCAGTGCCTGCTCTGTAAGTCCTTTTCATTTCAATGCCTGGCCGCATTCATTACAATGCTCCCATCATTCCTTCAAGCATCGAAACCTCACAAACACTGGTTAGCAACAACAGTATGTGCTTGTATATGCTTTGTATGCACATGTTGGTGTAAACAACGACATGACGGAGACAGTCATACTGGCACTTGTTCAAGTGGATTGCATTCTCTGTATTCCATATAGCTGGATGGATCTGTGAACTAGGGGGGTTACAAAACTCATTGAGGGTCCAACACTGAGTATCTGTTTTTCATGGAGTTTGTATCTGCCATTTCTCATTTTCTAACGTGCTCACACAATTAGGAAACACTCTGCTTTCTCTGCCATGGGGTGGGTGGGGGTTGTTGGCTGCCACATGGTAAGTGAGTTCCTGCATTTCTTTTTTTTTAAACAATTTATGACACAGGATAGTCCACCTGGGATGCACAGTGTCATTTCCAGTGAGATCCCCTCTCTGCCTGTTTTCTTGGCTGATTGCACAGGAGCAGTGTTTTCAGCAGGGTCCTATTTCCATATGCATTTACTTCCGTTTACCAAAATAACTCAGGCATGCAGTACCATCTCCATTCCCTGTGATTGCTTCTGTGCATTTTCTCTGCCAGGTGAACTGGAATGCCACGAAGTGAAGCTTTCCTCAGCAAATGGACGGTCCAATTCAGAAATGCAGCTTCTAGGCAATGATTCACATTCAGTGTCCGACCACAGCATAACATCCCCTAAGTTCTCTTCACAATATGTTCCAGAGCACTTCCCTATTTAATTCCTCATCTGTGTTTATTATACCCTTCTTGTTATATGGTCCTCATCCTTTCTACTGGTGTTCCTATACCTATGATTCCATAAACTAATTTCTACTTACCATCATACCAGCTCCATTACTACTCTCCTTTCTTTACAGCAGTGTTGTGCATCGGACAGCCCATACCAGCAGTATTCCGGACTCCATCCCTAATTTGTGCCTTCTGAGGTGCCGAGAGAAGGTGGGCTTCCCCTGTCTACAGAAGATGGGATTCTGTTACATTCTACCTCCTACTGCATCCCAGCCTGATAGGTATGGGAGCCATGTCTACAATCTACAGACTGTTATCATACTTCTCTACCTCATACTAGTTGCCACTTCCCTTCGAGAATGGATCTGCCTCCTACTTACCACTCAACATCCTCCATCCCTAACTCTACTTAGCATTATTGAGTGCAGATTTGCTTGCCCCAACTGCCAGGGATGGGAGCTATGTCTCCAATCTACAGACTTATGCCATACCTTGTCTACCTCCTGCCAGTAGCCATTTCCTTTTAGGAATGAAACTTTCACACTCTGCGTACCCTCATCAAGCTACTTCTGCTGCTTCAGGACACTACCATCCACCTCTGCCATTCGTGATGGTTGCCTGAGTCTACAATCTACTGCTTCATCTTACATGTTCTCAGCCTGATAACTGGCTGCTGCTACCATTAGGGACAAGACTTTGCCCAATTTGCTTCTCCATCTTATCTCATCTACAACCTAGACTCTTCATCCAATCTGCCAACTTCTATGGCCGGAATCCTGACTCTACATGGGCCATCTTCCCAATTTGCATCTACACTGTTGCAGCTTGCCATTTCCATTCAGACACAGAACTTCTTCAACCTAGTTCTTTTATCTTCTACATTCCCTAGCTAACTCCAGCCCTGATCATGTTGCCTCAACTGACCCATCAGGTCTATGTCCTTTCCATTCTGCTTCTTTCCATGAGTTTTTCTACACCAGCTACCTGTTACCATGACCCTTCTGGACCTGGACTTCCTACTTCTGTCTGCAACTTCGATCTGGAACCTGGAATTCATCAATTTGTTTGCCTGCATCCTGCCTGTTTGCAACTTCCCCTCAATCACATGACTCTTCTGCTTTACATGTCTCCACTCACCAGCCTTTTCTTCCATTGACCTGCATTCTCTAGCCCCTTTGGCCTCCTCACCCTCATCATATGGATCCTGCTGGCTTGTTCACTCCCTTCTCACTCCAGGTCAACTGCCTTATGGATTTCTCTGCTACAGGTCCCCTGTCCAGCTGCTGTATGCACTACTTTCTTTTGCAGATCTGGGACCTCGTCCTTTATCACTCCGGTGCCTACCATCAGTTCCTCTAGTCATTTCCAGCCTTCATCAGATGGGGGACTCCTGTTGCTCATGGTGCTTGGCTTGACTCCTTAGCCTTCCGTGGCTCATTATCTGATGCTTTGCTTCAGCTTTCCTGCAATACATTGCAATTCACTGTGGAACTGACCCTTCCTGCACCTTCCTGCTCTGGATGTCATCCAGCTTCGCCTAGCCCATGGCTTCCTGTACTTACTATTTCTGTTCCTCAGGTTCCACTCTGGACTTCCTTCCCATTTTGCATGGCTGCCTTCTCATCTTCATCTTGCTGGCTCAGGGCTTTGTACTGTTTGCTATGGCTCTTTTGGGCCTTGTATCCTATCTCTGACCAGTACTCCTACCCAGTCATCTGCTTTCTGTATGATACATCCCCTACTTCTACTCCAACCCTTATAGCAGTACCCTTCCACTACTCATTTGATCATTATTTCATTATTCTGGAGTTATTCTACTGCCAGCAAACATTCCTTGGCTCACATGCCCCATAGATTCTTATGTTTTCATAGAGTCCTTTACTACTTATTCAGTTCTTCACAATTATTCATGGAATCCCAATAGCTTAGACAATAGGAAGATCTCCTCAGTCTCTATTAGTTATACCCTCTGATCCCTATCCATCCAATCACCAGATCTTCCCTGTATGCCTCATCTTATTGGTTATCCTCATCATGGAAAGGACTCAATTCTTCAGATATACTTAGACTTTGTAATCAGCATCGCTCCTACAGGTACCAGGAATTGCAACATAACCCATTCAACTATGGACAGCATTCATTTTACCGTCTGCCACCTCTCATTTCAGCACCGACTCTGATGACCAATTACTTGACTCCTGCTTCCCAACAATCATTGCTTTTAGGAATTGTTTTAGGAATTGCACTAATCTTCCAGAATATTTGTCGATGGATCTCCAAAGCTAGCTGATTACTCACTCCATGCCATCCAAACCTCGATTTCACTCCTGGACATCGCTATTCCTTATATTATTCTCCACACCTTTTCACCTAGTACCTTCAGCCGAGTCAACTGCTCTCCAGTAGACCCTTCAACCTCTTCTTCTCAAAGTACCTTCGCTGATCTCTACACTAAAGACCATCCCTGAGAACTGGCTCTCCTGAATTCTAACTTTTGAACAGCCAAGACAAATCCACCAACTCAGCAATAGCAATAAAATCCTATGGCATCCTGCACTAATCGATCTCACCACTAATCCAGCCTACAGACTCTTCCTCTCAACCTCCCCAAGGTTCTTTCATGTACTTCAGCATTGGGATTACCTGTAAATTTAACCACCTATGCCACCACAGTGCATCTCCTAAATGATCACACCCCAGGAATATTCACACTTACTTCAGGCAGTGTACCAGCAGAGGATTTGAGTAAAAATTTAAGAACATCATGACCAAAAGAAGCCATCTATTCCTTATACCAAATTTTCAATCATTCCTCATATACATTACAAGTCACATTAAACTGTTCCACCAATGAGTTGGTTTAGCATTGTTTTTTACATTTTGAAATGCATTGGCAACTCATAATACATTGTTTTTCAATGGTTAACCAGCTAAACAGCAATGTTTGTAAAATGTTTTTGCAGCTCAGTTGGTATTCGTCTGTAGTCCAGTCACAATGCAATGCAAAACTGAGTTTTAACTCTTAAGAAACAGTTTGTGCAGGGCTTTGTGCTGTATCCAGCAACACTTATGCAACTCAGTCAGAAATGCTAAAACATCTCATTGGAGGAACAGTTTAATGTGACTTGTACTGTATATTAAGCTACCGTCTGGACTGCTCCACAAATCTTCCTCTGGTGCTTTACTAATCACTTATGGCATTATTCTCATCAAGCACCCAAAATCTCCTCAACTCATTTTACTCTGGGATGCTTACCTAGTGACTCATCGCTCACTAATCAATTCTTTATCTCCAGACTACTTCAAATATCAAACCTTATATGAATTGAATCAGTCACCCATAACTTTACAAATCATCACAACTCCCACAGCGAACTATCTGGTCTTATATCGATCAAATCTTGCTCTCCCAACTCATTACACCCCAACAATCCCTTTGGACATGTATACTGTGTAACCTCAGAAACATGGACTACATTAGCCCTTCCTTAACTGGCTCTGCTTCACACATACCAACTCTATGGAAAAGGTGTACCCTTCATCCTCAGGATCATGCTTCAATCTGTAACATCCTTGGATCGAGAATGAACCATAATCTCCAGGGCACTCAAAGACTCTTCTACAATTTCTACTTTATGGATGCTTCCTTAGAGACTCCTTGTTCAATACAGAGTTCCTAGCCTCCAGATCATACCCTCACATTCAAACCTTTCACAAGTTGGATCATTCACCAATGACTTATTCTACCATTGCATTTTCACCATTTCCAGTTTAGTACTTTATTGATCCAATCATGATCCCTCTGCCGACTACGCCCTTGTAATTCTGTTAGACAAGTATCATTCATCATCTTGGAAACTTGGACTTCCTTCATCCTCCTTCACCCAGATTTACTTCATAATTAGGATTCTATTGCTATTCAGAACAGACATACTCTTCAACCTCAGGATCATCATGTGATCATCATTATCCATGGATTGAGGATGGATTATCATCTTTCCAAGCAGCTCACCAACATAGGATAACTATGGTTACTAGAACCTAGGTCCTTCTCCATTTAGTATGCCCAGAGGATGGGCAGACTTCCAGCCATGGGTTCTTAGAGGTTTCCTCCACCTGGATGGTTTTCCTCTCCTGAGTGCCAGGGGATCATACTCTCCATGAGTTGGGGGAGGTATCTTTTTGGGCCTTTTATTTCCTACAAATGACTACCTACATAACAACTACCCAAGGGTGGGAATAGTGTAAAGCCACTAAAAGTAATACAAGTTACACAATATACCTCATCTCTCCTTTTTGCTATTCTTAAAACATTGAATGGGAGGGCTTGCCTGAGGTTCAATGTTGGGAATAGCTCCTCCCACAATCTCTATTTAAGCCCTCCTTTAACACACTTCCCTTGCTTAGGGAGTGTTTTTCGTCTACCGCCATTCCATCCTCCTCCTCAGGTTTGTCTACAGCTAATCATTTTTTGACCCTTTGCTCTGAGTGACTCATCCAATTTTAAACCTTGCCATGCAGGATCACAACATAGTGATCCAGGTCAATCTTCCGACCTGCTAGAGGTCTTTTCATGCCATGCTCGTACCATGCATTTAGCATGGTTGCCAGGATATATAACAAAGCAAAAGGTCAGCGCCCAGTCATGACATATCTAAAGTTTTTTTTTTAAATGGTGCCACTCAAAAAAATAATTTTTTAATGCAGCTCACTTTGCTATCTGTTATTATCTAAAGTCATTCACTATAAAGGTATGCTGTGTTACGTAAACTAAAACCAATTTTTTAGTCACAGTTATTGATTTCTTCAATATTAACTAGATCCAGTAATGAATAAAATATCCTACTACATACCATTTAAAAGACTATTTAAGCATTGCACCTGACCATTTAAAAGACTATTGAAGTATAGCTAGTAACTATTAGATAATAGCAGAAGCTAAATGAGCTGTAATAAAAATTGAGTGTTTTCAGGTGGTTCCATTTTAAAAAGCAATATAAGCATTGTTAGTAACTATGGAGACTAATTGCAGATGTTTATGTTTTAATTAAGTAAGCACAATTATTCACATAAGCAAGTGTGTATTAAGTATTATTTAAGCATGTTGTTTTTGTTGCCACATATCTCTGATGAAGCTTGGTGGGTAATCAAGCAAAACATAAAATGTTTTTTCTAGCCTACCTGCATACATTATGTCTGTGAGCCAGTTTTTATGCACTTTTGCACTTTGCTAATAAAAGCACTTTAGATATGACCTGACTGGGTGCTTACTTTTTAGCTTTGTTGAATGTTCTTAGTCAATAGCACCAGTTGTTTCTCGGTGTGGTATCTCTTGGAACTTTGCCAGAATATATGCCTCAGTGGTAACAGAGTCTGCTGCCACTTGAAATTGGTCCCTGACATTGACCAGTGCATGGTAGAGTACATGCAGCAGTGGTATAATCTGTCTCAAGCATGCATTTTCTGAGCTAACAACCTGTGAAGCCTGTTTAAGTGAATGGAGGATTTGGATGACACTATCCATCAACATCCACTGAGATGAACTCAGTGGCATGGCTGACTGTGTTTCATGATCATACATCTGCATGACATAGTCATTGATTGACTTGTACTGCTCAAATAGCCTCTCAAGCAAATAGAGTGTTGAGTTCCAGTTGTTGCTACATCAAGCAGTGGTGTTGTGGTACTTTATTAGTCTTGTGTAAAATCCTGAACTCTGATCTTACCATTGCAGAACGACTGAAATAGCTGCAGATTTTGTGACTGACAGTCAACATACTACTGACTGCTTCATGCTCCAGAAAGGCCTTCATAATCAGATTCAGAACATGTGAAAAGAATGGCAAATTATAAAAACAGCCATTACTGATTGTTTAATGGCATTCTGTGCATTGTCACTTGTGATGAAGCCAGCCAGGAATCCATGTGACTTTAGCCAGTGTGTAATGGCCTCATTGATTCAGATGATTGTTCTTTCAGAAGTATGTGACTAATGCATGCTCTGCATATTCAATGTGGCATGCTGATAAGGACCACCACTGGTACTGCTGCCACTACTCATGGGGTAAATAGATGATGGGCAAGGGTGCAAGGCATACGCCATTGGGAAATAGGACCAGCATGCAGTAATGCACATATAACTAATACCTGGCAATGGACTGCTAGTCCAGATGTCTATGGTGAGGTGGATGCTGGCTGCTGCAGAGTGCAGCATTGCATGTGGCACAATGCAGGCAAGATCATTATAAAGTGTTGGAACAGCCATAGTGCTGAAATAAGTGCAGTTGGCACTTTTTATTTAGGTGCAGCTTTTTCCACGAGTTCTATAACCCCAGTGTCACAGCGTGAGGGAATAAACTTCAGACGAGGCAAATTTATGTGTTTAAAACCCACCTTGTTATATTTATTTTTCAAAAGTTCAAAAAATAACAACTGAAAACAAAAACATTGTCAAGAAAATCATTACTTAACATCAATAGTTTCTCACACAATACAGTCCTGGATTCTAGAGCTCCTAAGACCCTTCTCATCTGCATTCAAAAGCTTGTCTACAGTAGCACCTCTCTCCTTCACTCTCAAGACTGAACTCTACTAGACTGAACTGATGTAAACTCTGTGCAAACATTTTTATATCTTTTTGGTAGGGTCACCTGACTGAGCCCTTACATGTCTGGACATGTTTCAAAACCAAGGCGGATGGGATTGTGTCAGGGGATTTCCTGGTTCAGTTAAAGATACAGTGAATATATCCACAGATATTGACTTTTTATATCTCTGATCCACAGTGATTAAGCTCTTTTATACAGTAACAAGTTTATAAAGTGAATTTGTGAAAATACTTTAAGGATTTCTTATAACTGTATTAATCATGAAATTTTTATTGTTTTTTATGGCTTCTGAGTCTTTTTTTCTTTAAAAAGGTATTATTAATTGTATCCATTCCTGCTATCTCAAATAGCCTTCATGCTTTTTTGTACACAAAATGCACTTATGCACTTTACACATCAACTCTCCAGGTGTTTGGCACCATTTCATGGACTGGATGGATGGAAATGGAAAAAGAATGAAAGGAGAGAACTAGTAGGAAGTTTAGTAGGGACAATAAAGAGCTACTCTAGGTGGCCAACCTGGGGGGGGGGAGCAAAGAGAAAAGCATTAATTGTTGCACAACAGAAGTTTTGGAAGCTAGGAAATAAGGAGATAGAAAAGTGGTCCATCAATCACAGCTGAGGGTGTAGCCTAACTCCACCACACCCAGGGTTCTCAACAAAAGAAAATGGCAAAAAGTCTTTTGTCAGCATTTTTGCAACAGTGGTATTTAGCTTTCTTGTCACAGGATGTTTACGGTAGTATTTTGTGTACTTTGTTAAGGCAGATTTAAAACCAGTTGCTTAAGTTCAGAGTGTGCTGCACTGTAGAAAGGACTGTGGCTTTGCCAGTTGTGCTCTTGCTGATTTGGCTGCCTTATCTGCCAGCAGGTACATGAAGGAAAAAACTCTTTATATGGGAAGGGGAGAGATCAGCTTGACTACTATGAGTTGTCTCAACACACCTAGGGGCGGAACACAGTAAAGGGTCAAATGGCACTACATCATCACCAGGATGGAATCCCTCTCTTTCACACTGTTCTAGAATGTCAGAAGTGGGCATTGCTGCAAAACGCTTATGTTGTCCACAGCAAATGAGATGCTTATTTTGCATATGGCTATGCATACCATTTGTCCCATAGTATGTTCCTGGCTCACCCCTGCTAATTTTGGACATGCATATATTGCACAGAGCCACACTGTCATTGACCTCATCCACTGCAAAGAAATCCCACACAAGTGACTTTCCACCAACACGCATGCTATTCCTGGGTGGGGCGGTTAGGACACTAGACATAGGGGTGGGAAAATTGGTTGTCTGTTGCTGCTCTTGTCACTGCTTATCCTTATGTACCCTTTTTTCAACTTGACATCCCTTTCCCCTGACATCAGACCATTGCCTGGGGAGTGACATAAAAAGGATTGCTTTCCCTTTAGCTGTGACAATTTTGGGTGCTTCTTGGAGAAGGAGTGGCTGCAAATTAGGGTCCAGTACTGGGTCATCATCACCTCCCTCATCATTATCATTCTCACTGATTTATAACATTTCTGGCTCTGATAGTAAGGGCTGACAATCCCCCACCTCCTTTTCCTCAGTAACCATCTCTTCCACATCGACAGCTGTAGGATGTTTGGACTGAGGATGATCTTTCTTCTCAGTGTCCATCTGAAGCACATTATGCTGTGGCGGCAGACTTTATAGACCTAACCAAGAATTTTGACCTGCTAGACCACCCACTCTTACTAACCAAGTTAAGCACACTTGGACTGGACCAACACTGTCTGAATTGGTTCTGTAACTACCTGACTGACCACTCCCAGAAGGTCAAGTGAAGAGGTGCAACCTCTGAATCTCTACCATTAAAGGAGGGGGTGCCTCAACGCTCCATTCTTGGCCCACTCCTGTTCTTCCTGTTGATCAATGACCTCCACCACCACTGTGGGAGTGGCTCCATGGTGCAGTACACTGATGATTCAGTACTCTTTAGAACTGAGTCATGCCTGGATGATCTAGGACCGCTGTTCCAGTCTGACTTCACCCATGCTGAAGAGTGGCTGATCAAGAATCACCTGGTCTTCAGCCCAACAAGACCAAAGCGCACCTGTTTGGTCCTAAATCCCTGGGTCTCTCCCGGAACATCTTCTGCCATTGGTCACCACATTGGGCTCTGCAATTGAAGTGGTCCAATCCCTCAAATACCTGGGTCTTACACTAGATCAGGGACTCACGTTAAAGCCTCGTGTAGATCTGATGACAAAAAACATCCATCAAAAACTTGGGCTACTCTACCGACTTAGAGCTAATATGATACCTGAGACAAGACTGGCAATTGCTCAGAGTGTCCTCCTACCTACTGTTACGTATGCAGCCCCGATCCTACTTGTTATCACAAAACAAGACCATGGCAGACTGCAGGCATTGTACCACAAAGTCGCACGATTTGCCACAAAAGCCCATCTGAGGAACCACCACTGTGAAGCCCTTGCTGTACTCAAATGGCCCACCCTCAAACTGGGGCTGCAGTACTCCTTGTTAAACTGGACATATGAGCTCCTCTCTGTAGATCCTCCAACAGGGCTGATTTGGCTACTAGCCCCAAAGTGGATCAGCAGGCCCCTCGGCACTTCTGGCAAAACACTGCTCAAACTGCCCAGGTTCAGATCTGCAGCAGGCAGTAAATTCTTTTCCCACTTAGCCCCTGCACTGTGGAACAAGCTTCCCAGCCAGCTCCAAGAAGCCCTCTCCCTAGCAATCATTCAGGTGGGACTAAGCACTCACCTACAGGATCTCAGCTCCTGCGTCTGTCCTAAAGGGTAGCTAAATTACACCCTCTGTAGTATGGCCATGGAAAGTCTAAACTGCTCTAATTGGCACCTAGCTGCCACTCTTGATCTTGTGTTCTTGTCCTGAAAATAGTCACTCTCTTCTATGAAAACCGGTCATCCCAATGTAACTTGTAACCTATTGTCTTACACTGTATTGCTTGTATTTGTAATTGTACTGCCTGCCCTAAGTATGAGGGCTGCCACTTTGGTCATGTCGTATGTCACCACCTTCTCCAGTGATTATTGTACAATGTCTTTATATTCTGTACACATTGTCCTGCTATGTATACTTTGATTGCACTTGCACTGCTCTATGTAACTAAGTCTGAGTCACCCCTGAAAAAGGGACCTCCGGGGCCCAGTGGGCTTACCCGGTCAACAAAATGTTATAAATAAATAAATAAATGCTCTGGCTTCTTTTTCTTCTGCCAGGACAGTTAATGGTTCTGGACCCCTTAATGTCAACCTCTCTGATACTGCCTGCCACCGAATGCACACCCTCAATCCTAGTGGCTCCTGAGTCTACTTCTGAGACTCCTGTGACTGTGATAACTGTTACTCCTCCTGAGACCCATATGACTCACACAGTAGTGCAGCAACATCCATGGTAGTCTTTCTAGCCACTTTTGCATGCTGAGCAATAGCTGCAGTGGGAGTGGCACTCCTACTACTCTGCAACCCAAAGAAACTGAAAGCTTTCATACCAAATAAAGATGACACTGGCACAGCATGTCGCACTGCTGGCACTGCATTTCCAGTATAAGTTGCAGTGCCACTGACTGTGCTGTTCCTACTAGCACCTTCCCCAGTACCATCTGCACCTCCTTGTGAGGCCCTTCTTATGGATCCCTTACCAAAGACACTTTTTCCACATCCTACGTGCTTTTCCTTGCCAGAAATGGTGTGATTTCTGTGTTTTACTCAGTCCTTAAATACCAGTTATTCAAAACCAACACAGTACTAGTGCAGACTGCAGAATAAAGACTATCAGAATATTACAAAATAATCATTTAAAAATCAATAAAATTGCTGCAGTGTCATTGCCTCAGCACTACAAGTACAGATAAAACTTTATTTATTATACTGAGTAAGAAAACTGCAGATTATCACTCAAAAATCCTATTCTGTAGAATAGGACAGACAGAGCTCTTCCCTCTTCAAAAATCACTTCAGAAGTGAGTAGCTATGCACTAAGTAATGTGTGCTGTCTCCTGATACCTCCCTCTGCACCCCATGTGACTCCAGAGCTGAAACCCATGTGACTAGAGCAAAACACAGAGTAATTTGATCTTTCCTTGGAATTACTGTGCTGAACCACAAAATTTAGCATCTACTGTTGAATAAAAAAACAAAAGAATGCAATCTTTGGGTTCTGTGGATTTCAGAAGAAAGCACTGCAAAATAAGACCAGGAAAGAAGGGAAAAAAATCCAACTAAAAAACAAAGAAAAGGTTGATTGCTGGCACCGCAATTAAGGTACTGTACAAGTTGGGTGGTTAGATTCACCATGCAAGCTTGCAATTTAGAATGCCACCTGTAGAAAAACAAATATTGTCATACATTGCTGTCAGAAAAAAAATCTGCAGAATTATATTGCAACTGCGGATAAATAAATGATACGGCGACATTCATGGCAAGAAACTTTAATTTCACGTTTTGTGAGTGACGTTCTGCAGTTAGTGAATAAATAATGCAGTATGAGGTGAAAATGCACAGTCAATTTTCAGAAGTTCAGAGTTTTGCCACAAGTAAAAAGGTAAAAAATTCCTCCAACATTTCAAAATTTTGCAGAACTTCTGCAAAAGCAGAATTTGCAACTTTCATACACCTCTGTCTTGCTGTACTGGAGTTTGTTCTGGCTCCAATTCTGTCTTGTCTGGTATTGATTAATTTGGCTCCAGCCTCTCACCCATTGTTGCCTGGCTCTGTAACTGCTCTTGTTGCTTTTGCTGCTTCCTTGTCTCCCCCATCATGTTCCTGTCTCCTCGATCAGGTGGTATTTGAACCTGATTCTTGAACTCCATCTTGGTTCTGGTGTCATTTGCTCCAAGATCTCTTCCTCTAAAAAAATGTGGATTCTGTGCTTTCAGCATCGGATTCATCATCTGTATGGGGAGTGTCATCTGTCACATAATTTTCAGTATAGATCTATGTGACTGCATACCTTTCTGCTTCGCCCATGTAAAATGAGATCAGTTTCATAGTCCCTCTGATCTTGCTGTGCAGTAACCCCTGCAAGACTGACCATATAATTAGAGAATTCTGCATCATTTGAGATAGTTTGAAGTTGTTGTTCACACTCTTTTAACTCCTTTTCGACCTCAGTTTGAAGTTTTTTTAGAGTGAGTCAAAAAAGCTTCAATCGACAGAGCACTCCCCTTCAGTAGTGCCTCCTTCCAGATATTCATCAGACTATCTCTATCTCTATCATGTCCAGAAGTTGTCCATTCAAAATATGAATCCCATGAGGGACCCAGTTCACACTCAAATATGCTTGTAGTGTGTTTTTTTGCCAATATATATGTCTCACTTGTAAGGTAACTTTCTAATAAGGAGAAAGCTTTCCAAATATCTAATGTTGGCTCCTCAGTATTCTCACCTTTTGGGGAATTTTGGGAAGCAGCAAACAATTGGTTCGATTCCTCTTGTGTGCAAACAAGTCCTGAAACAGGCTATGGGTATCACCAGTGCAGGCTTCAACTCTGGATCCTTGCAGGGCAACCGCAATCTTAATTCCACCAGAACTTCTAAATCAGACCGCAAACCCACCAAGGTGTATCCCAAAATCAAATACAATGTACAAAAGAAGGACTGCCTTGGTAAATGTGGGTGCATGGGCCAAAAATTAACCCAGCACTGTGTATAAGCGTATGTCAAGCTTTTTTTCATTGTTATGCGTAAGTGTGAATAAAATATTTTTGCATTCCTTCACATAATTTGTGATTAAAATTTTGTGACCAGCTCACCTGGTGTGCAAGTCTTTCTTACCCAGTGTAATTAGAATAGACTGCACTTAGATGGAGGTGATCAAGTGCTTATTTGAAAGGGATTCTACTGGTATAAGGTGAAATAGAGAAAATATTTATCTAAACAGTGAGTTAGATAGCTAAAAGCTACATCATCAAACACAACAGAATTACTGGCATTGATACCCAGTGTATGAGATATTCGATATAATACAAAAATAGGTGTTTTCATTGAAATAAATCTTACAGAAAGACATCTATGTTTTTAAAGAGCATCTCTCTATTTTAATAAAAAGCTTAAAATGACTAGATTTACACTAATTATGTTTTAACTTTATTGTTTTCTAGTTATTTGTTATTTTTTTATATGATTCCCTGTTGCTGGACTGCTACATATTGTACATAATGCAGTTCTTATTTTAGTGAGTCTTTCAAAATGTATCTGACTCTCCCCTGCTAATCACACAATTGCTATTTGTATCATTATAGTCTGTTGTCAAAGTAAGCAGTATGATGTCATAAACAAAGGCCCTGTGAGGTAAAAAGGATAGAGACATATGTTTTCAAATGCTTTCTACATTCACTTTTTAGATGGACTACCTGGATGTGCTGTAAATTTTGGAAAAAAAAACAACATAAAAAATGTATTCTATAGTAAATCGTACCAGCAAAAACACTGTATTTATTAAAACAGAAAAAACAGGCAACTCAGCACCAGATATTTTACTGACACTGCAAATAAGTTTTAAAAAAACATTTTATTGCACATACCTGCTCACCTGACACATTTCTGGTCCAGCAGGTCCCTTCCTCAAATTTGAAACAGTATCCTGCTGGACCAGAAACACATCAGGTGAGCAAGTGTGTGCAATAAAATGTTTTTTAAAACTTATTTGTGGAGTCAGCAAAATATGTGGTGGTGCGTTGCCTTGTTTTTCTGTTTTAATGTCTTAGTTTGCCAGAGCACCACAGCCTTGTGAGGCTCTTGTGTTTCTCAACATTGTATTTATGAAAGCACATGCTGAAGGGCAGAGTTGCTCTTTAAACTAGCAGGTAGAATGCTATAACAAGATTTTCAATTAAATTCAGTGCATTCTGTCATTCTGATGTAATCAGTTCTCAAACTTAATTCACAGTGAAATGAGTGGAAACTGTCAATAGAGCTGTACCAGTTTTGCTAAAGTAAAATTGAAAGTAGCAGTATATGAACTATTGGTACACAGTACCATGTAATAAATCATGTTCACATAAGTCACGGTCACTTGAGAATCTGAATTGGAATGCAACTGAGTGGTGATCACTGGAACAATGCTATGTTTGTATTTCCCCTTATGATTATGTAACTCTGCCCAACTCAGAATTGCTGAACTTAAAAGCTGTGCCATACAAGTCACAGAAAATCACTGATCAGCCTGTAACAAATCACACATGTTATTCCCCTTTAGTTTCAGGACTAGACAGTAATGCAGACACTTATAACTGGTACCATTCTTAACATTAGAAAATACCATTATCAGGTTGTGCAGCCCAGTACAGAGATATATTATTTACAATTTCTTTAACTCGGGACTCCACAGATGAGTTGCAGCATCTTGTTTTCAGTGAGGTCCCACTTCTGTCAGTTCGTACAGCTGGTAGACTGACATGTTGGGTGATTAAGTGGCCTTACTCATGTTCTTGTTGCATTTGGGCTACGCTAAGTTTCTTAAACAAGGGATATTAACATTTATTCTAAACTTGCCCTGTCCTACATGATTTCACCAACACATTCTAAGTTCTTTCATCAGTTAATGTTATGCACAATTTTTACCTAACTGCTGTTTTGTGTTGAAATGCAAGGCTCACCATTCATTTTCAGGTGGGTGACCATTGCTTTCATAATTTTCAACCAACTTTGCTCTCTCCTGGCAGGTTGATGCAAAAAGTGACAAAGATTCACTGTCATGTCATTCTGTATAATATGCACCTGAGTGTGGTGACCAGTATGAGAGCCAAAAGAAAGTATATGTGTAACACAAGCACATCAAACAGAGTGTTTTTTTTTCACTACAGATGGCATGTATCTACAGTGGAGTCAGTCACAATGAAGCTCAGTCACTTGCAGTAATGACACATCACAAAATCCTGCATCACAAAAGGGCTTAATTGCCATTGACTTACAATGGCCCCTGCAGTACACTGCAGCATTTTGTGATATTCTGCAGCATTTCTGCATTTCATCCTGGCTGTCACATCTTTAGGTGCTAACAAACGGTAGAATAGTTCCATTCTATCACTGTGCTCGACAAATATGACATGCTGCTACTTATGAGTGCACAAGATGCAGAACTGACATGACAATCTCCTGTAACAAGACACAGTGCCTGCCTCACACATATTCAATAAATCACACCCCACAAAATATGACCAGCTGCTGCCACCACCCTCTCATACACACCTGAACTTCCAAACTACATTAGTAAAATGATTTGTGTCTTTTGACAGTGGTTGTGGTAACTATGTGTCACAGATGAGCATTTACATGGCACTCACCTTCATTCAGGAATGACTTAAAAGATGTCCCCATGAATTGCTACTGTTTGAAGACATTTTTTCATTTATATCTGCATGAAGAGGAGACTGATCATGTGACTGAAGTACCCTAAAACAATCACCCCACTTCTCCATTTTTTTTATCATATACTAGTTGACCACTGGGAGTCACTGTTGTCCCCTATTAACTCCTTCCTTCCCCACATTTGTTTCCTCCTTAGCAGAACCAGCTAAGGCCCAAAACTGGCTCTGCCCTCTAATGCTAACCTCCTGCACTGGCTAGTCTATCACTGTACCAATGCTAGGCACCTACAGGGTTTCCAACCCACAATCCTCTGCCCCAGAATCTGTATCACTAAGCACTATGCTAGCTTGGCAGTAACAATATATAAAAGGTTTTCAATACACTTATCTTGCCAGAATCAGTCTCTGCGGTGCACACCTCATTACATTACCCCCCCAACCTGGTAGATCCTGAGTGTGACACAGCTGTTCTTCCACTGCAATTAATCATTCAGCCTGCAGCACTAAGGCTGCCCACAAATGAAAATGGGAGCATTTAACCCAATGGTTCAGTCATGCATCCTATTAATACTGCTTTCCTCCTTAACAGGTGTAGGCTTAATCAAGCATGTCAATCATAGCTATTGCACCTTGGTTTTACATACTAACATACTAAAATGCCAGCAGAATAGGCCTAATGGTCTCACGTGTCTGCTCGTTTGGTCAGCCCCCACCCTGGGAGCCGACCTTGCTGCCTCCCTCGCCTTCTCTGGCTTCTTCCTTCCCAGTTCCGGATATTCTCGCTGCACTGGATTTTGCTTCCAGGACCCTTCCCCTGTACCTGTCCCATCTTGAACCCCTCCACTGTCTCTGCCTCCATCAGCCCTCTGTGCAGTGCATTCCATGGCTCCACCACCCTCTCAGTGAAGTAGCACCTCCTCCTTTCTCCCCTGAATCTTCCCCCTTCCAGCTTCCACCCATGCCCTCTAGTTGCCCCCTCCTCTTCCTTCGAAGCACCCTGACTGCTCCTCCCCGATTTACCCCCTTCATGTACCTGAAGACCTCTATCATGTTCCCCCGGTCCCTTCTCTCTTCCAATGTGTATATATTTAGCTCTTCGAGCCTCTCCCCATAGGTCCTGTCCTCCAAGCCCCAAATCATTTTGGTTGCCCTCCTCTGGACCCTCTCCAGGAGTTTAATGTCCCTCTTTAAGTGTGGCCTGCAAAACTGCATGCAGTACTCGAGGTGTGGCCTCACCAAGCAGTTATACAGATTTAAATTGCAGCAGTTTTAAATGATTACTGTTCACATACCACTACCAATTCACTGAGGTCCCATTCACACTACACCACTTAAACACTGTAATGGTTCCGAAGTGGTACAGACCATAAATGGTACAGTGTGTTCACATTGCCTGAGAACAGGTGCAAAAATGGTATGAAATAATTACAGCCCATACACACTGAGCCATGAACAGTATGGGGTCCCAACCCCTGAAATGCAGAGTGCATACCATGGTGCACTAGGCGAAGACTGCAGCGATAACAGACACTCACCCACACACCCAGCCTGCCAGCAGTGTACACAGTGCACACAGAGCATGACATGGCATGGCATGGTATCCGACAGCAAGATGTGACTTGTGGCACATGTGATGGACCAAAGGAGTGATGCAGCAGAAGGTGTGGAATGGGAGAAAGAGGAGGGCCCTGATATTTGGCATGTAGGTAGGCTTTGATGCACCCATGTGAGCCATGCACCTAGGACCCCACTGCCTGCCACAGTCAGGTATGCAGTACACCACAAAGACAGGGCATGCCATGCACAGCAGCCCCCCCAGACACATGCTGCATGGGTCCAACACACACACTGCAGCAGGGCAGCACAACCAGGGCCACCACACCAATGCCCCACGGAACCCAAAGTCCCACATTGCCCCCAGATAACAATGTAAGCATGCATGTAAAAGCCCAAGCAACAGAGCAACACTGTATGTAGCCACATGGAGTCTTTATTCCAACATCAGCTCTGCCCCTGGTGGCAGCAGCACATGTAAAGCAACGTGATGCGACAGCATGTTCATGCATCAGACCTTGTGCATTGCTGCCGTACCCCAGAACACCAACAGAGAAATACAATGTCCTGCACCACAACAGGACTATACTTAATACATATGGAACATTGCAAAGGAAATGTAAACACTGCAATAGTGCCATGGGACAATAAACAGAAAACAGATACAACCCCCCCCCCCGAGTCCCCACTTTGTGGCAGCCAGTGGATGCTGGACATCCACAGGACACAGTACCTGTCATATGGCATGACTATGCAAGACACCATCCCAGCCCTCAATATGGGCTTCAGTGCAGAACCAGTATGACACCCACCCACCCTCACCGTGACCCATGGCAACAGAACACAGTAGCAGGCATGGTACGTGCAAACCAACATCCACCCAAGTGACCCCCATGTTACATCACCCCTGGCAGTCCATGATGTAGACATGCCACACAACAATGTAGTACAACCCAAGAGTAGCAAGGTAGGCATGGGTGCCAACATGAGTGCTGAACACCGTGCCAATGCACCCAGGCACTGATGCCATGGGGCAACCCCCAGTGATGCCACCAACACAGGACAGGGAACACACCTTGTGTCAGATGTGGCAACCCATTGGCCATGTTGGATGGCACACCACTGCAGCTGGCATGGTGCATCACAGAGTGGTCCAATGGAAGTCATCTCTGTACAGATCCTGTGTGAAGCTCGGCAGGACCATCATGGGTTCAGTTGAGGTGGCGCAGTGCTGGCCAACTGCATCATGCATCATGGGCTGGGGTGTGGAGTGCAGACCGGCAGCAGTGAACATGCAACCTGTGGGGTACTGCTGCGCCATGGCAACACCATACGGAGGTGCCTGGGAAGTGGGTGGCAGGGTGGCATGGGCGGTGGCACCACCTGTGTATGCTTCACCCTTTGGGAGGTGTCACACAACTGTGTGCCACAGATGGGTGCTGCATACTGATGGTGTCTGGTAGTGCCATGTAGCCTGGCTGCCTGTCATCAGTGGCGGTCTGCCACAGGATGGCACATTCGGGTATGGCAGTGGGGTGACCTGTGGACATGGGCAGGGGGTACACCCACCAGTGTGTTGCATCACAGGTTATGGGGCCACAGGGTTGGTGTGGCAGTGCCAGCACCACTTGTGGTAGCGTGTGGCATGGTGGCAGCAACCGAGTGCTGTGTGGCTGCCTGGGGTGACTGCTGGCATAGCGTGGCTAGAACATGGAAATGTGAGTGAATAACTGTTGTGTCTGTTCAGCCTCCCACCTCTGTAGGCGCTCCTCCAGTGTCCTCTCCTTCCTTGCCCACTCCTTCTCCAGCTCCATCATCTCCCTATGCTGCTTCTGCAGCATTCTCTGTGTCAGTTCCAGCACCACCCTGGTACATCAGCCAGTCATGCAGCTTGGTCTTCCTCTTCTGGAGGTTCACCAGGGGTTCATGGTCACTCTGCAACTTTGCAGGTCTGCCCCTTCCAGCGGTGGGGGTGTCACTGGAGGTTCCTGGCATCTCATCCAGCATGCCCGTTGGAACAGTGGATGCCTCTGCTGGGTCGGTGTCCATGGATGTGCCCTGCCTTGGGTCTTGCTCTGTAATGGCAGAACATACTGATCACCACCCCACACAAAACACACCTCATCCTACACCATCCCCACACCACCTCCACCACCCCACCTGCGGGCATATGCACATGGCAGTTGTGTATCAGCAGGTAGTATGGCCATGGACCACAGCACATCCGCTATCCTCCCCCATGCACACCCATGCTATATCCTAGTGCTGTGCTATGGCACACCCCTAATGATGCACATCTGTGTAACACCCCCATCAGCATGCCATGCAGTGCCCACCATCTCCCACCCACTGTACGGGTGCAGTGCACATTCCACATAACTGTGTCAGGTGTCTCCTGTGGCACACCATCATCACCGTCATCCCCCTGGTGTGAGCATGTGTCCCCAGTGGTGTTCCCATCATCCTCTGGCACTGGTTGTGGGCTGTCCACCTGTGAGCCCTAAAGGATAATGGCAGGTTCAGTGGTTGTCTGGGTACCTAGTATGGCATCCAGCGTGTCACAGAAGGGGAATACCACACATGCACCCCCTGAGCATCTGTTGCAGTCCTTGGTCTTGTGGTATTGCACTTTCAGTTACTTTATCTTATCACAGCATTGCTTTTCCATCCTCTCCACACCATTCTCAGAGAGATAGGCCAATATCTTCTGGTACAATTTTGTGTTGTGTCTGGCCCTGGCCAGCTCTGCCTACACCAGCTCCTGTGCCCAGTACTCCACCAGCAGTTTCGTGGCTTCATCTGACCAGGTGGCACCATGGTCCGTCATGGGTCCTGCTTGCACACATCATGGGTTGGATGGTGTCATACCTCTGTTGTCACTGGCAGGGGTTTGCAGGGCATTTTGTTGCACCACAGTAATGGGTGGTGCTTTGGGGATGGGGTACAATGCAGCAGTCCCAGTGTGATGCATTCTGGCAGTGCTGCTATTTGAAACTGTTTATCCCAACTATGTATACTGTGAATCCATCAGATCTTAAATGTACTGTTCCTGAATGTTTCAAATGTTATGTTTGTCTCTTACTGTAACCCCATGAGGTGGAACCTTTGTAAATGAGCTCTGTCTCAAAGATGTTATTCCGAGATCTCAATAAATAAAAAATAAATAAAAATATCGAGGAGCACAAGGCAGTCACTCATCTGTAGGATTTAGCTAGCACAGGTATTATCAAAAGAACAATAACATTGCTAATGTTGGTTTGATTTTGCAGGGTGATATGGGTGCTGTATAATAAACTCAATATGTGATACTGTACAGTATGTAAGGATGAGCTACTGGTAATCTTAAAAATGAAAGAATGTTTACATTTTCAGTGAGTTTGGGAGAATAAGGGTATGAAAGCAGAGCTTGATGTAGACTATAACTCATGATTACCTTTCTCATAATTGTTTTAACAATAATAATAATAATAGATTACATAAATCATAATAAGAGCTTAATACATTACACCACGACTCACACCACCAGAGCTCATATGTCAACCTCCTGCAGCAATGCACACTGCCTACCTCATACATTTTCAATAACTCAATGCACAGAAAAGATTTTCTCTACTAGCTCTTACCACTGTCTCCATCCCCTTTAATAACCAAACTACATTAGCAAAGTGATTTATGCCTTTAGACAGTGGTTGTGGTAACTAATTATCATTTTGGAGAAATTGCCTTGTGCTTGTCTTCATTCAGGAATGACTGAAAAGACATACAGTACTCATGAACTGCTATTGTTTTAAGATGTCTTTGCAATCATACCTGAATGATGAGCACAGGGCAGCTGTTTCTCAGTGGGACCTAATTAGCACAGATATTGTCAAAAGATGCAAATTACCTGGAAATGTATTTCCAGTATCATATGGGGGGAGGGGCTAGTGTATAAGTTTGGTTGAGAGTGGGTTGAGTTGCCCACTACTATTTTTTTCTTTGGTTTCTTGTTTGACCTTGGTTAGTATGTCTCTTTGCAGATGACACAAAGATCTGCAACAGGGTTGATACACAAGATGAAGTTGAAAGGATGAGAAGGGACTTGGCAAGGTTGGAAGAATGGTCAAATGTATGGCAGCTCAGATTCAATGCAAAGAAGTGCAAGGTAATGCACATGGGAAACAAAAATCCAGGGGAAGCGTACACAATGGGGGGTGAGATATTGACAACAGTAAAAATGGAAAGGGACCTGGGGGTAATTATATCAGATGACCTAAAGGGGGGCAAGCAATGTGAGAAGGCAGTAAGGAAGGCTGGGGGGATACTGGGATGCATAGGAAGAGATATCACCAGTAGAAAACAGGAAGTTGTTATCCCTCTGTACAGACAGTTGGTGAGACCCCATCTGGAGTACTGTGTGCAGTTCTGGAAACCCCATCTCCGCAAAGACATAGACAGAATGGAGGCTGTCCAGAGGAGGGCAACCAAAATGGTGCAGGGTCTGCACCAGAAGACATACGAAGAAAGACTAAAGGAGCTTAATGTGTATACTCTTGAGGAAAGAAGGGAGAGAGGGGACATGATAGAAACTTTCAAGTACCTCAAGGGAATCAACAAAGTCCAAGAGGGTAGTATCTTTCAGAAAAAGAGATGTGCAAGAACAAGGGGGCACAATTTGAAGATAGAGGGGGGACGGCTTAGAGGTAATGTGAGGAAGTATTTTTTCACAGAGAGGGTTGTGGATGCATGGAACAGCCTCCCTGAGGAGGTCGTGGAGTCAAGAACAGTGGGGGAATTCAAGAATGCATGGGACAGACAAAAGACAGTCCTAGTGGGGGATAGGAGGAAGTAAGCTGTTGGTTAACTAGGATCTGCAGCTTATCTGTTAGGTAGGAAAATGGGCAGACTAGGTGGGCCAAGGTGTCCTTATCTGCTGTCAAATTCTATGTTTCTATGTTTCTATGACCTGTCACCCATCCAAGCTTCAATGTCATTGGTTTTAATCACACTGAACCAATTCTGAGTATGCTTTTCATTTCCATCAGGTAGTATTGTTATTCTTTTGTTTTTGGTGTGTTTTTAGATAGTGAACCACTCAGTTTCTGGAATCCCATCATCATCCCTACTCCTTTTAGCTAATCTCTTCACTGAAGATGGAATACTCTTGTTTCCTTTTCCTATTCCTTTGTTCTTTTCCTTTTCTCCATATGTGTGCCTGTTTTGATCATGGCATTCTGTTTCTAATGATTGGACAAATGATTCCATTTTATTTCTAGTGCCCTGTGAAACCCTTTCTGTATTTTTTTTTTTTAATCCAGGGACATGGCTGAGGATATTAGAAATATCCAAGAGTGCCGGCCCGGTGGCGCTGAGGGTTGAGGCGCTGGACACCACACCTTGTGCCGCGTCGGCAACCCGGGTTCGGGAATGGACACGGACCGCCGGGGTCTGGCAGGGGGAAGGAAGGATTGAGCATCCTGTGACAACTCTCCTTCCTTCGGGGTGGGTGAGGGAAATGCATCATGCTACAGCGACACCCAGTGGAGGCTGGGTGTCTCACATTAGTGGGTGCAGCTAATGGGGGAGAGCCGGCAGACATCTGTACATAGGTGCACTGATGTCATTGCACATCCGGCTCTCCAGTGAGTGAAAAACACCAAGAAAAAAATCAGGGGAACCACTACCTCCATGAAGCCCTCCCCAGGCTTTGATCAGCCTCTGTCACCGGATCCCCCAACCAGATAATGGTTCCACAGGCTGGATAAGGGGAGCCAGTTCCATGGCCCCACCCTCTGGCGGGGAAGCTGGAGCTGACCGGGATCACAGTTCAAGACAGAAGGTGGAAGACTGAGGGCCACGACCAGGGCTGAAACCTGGTGGAAGGAGCTCCGCAAAAAAAAAAAGGATATGTCCTAGAGAAAAATAATCAATTGTTTCATAATTAGACACTGGAGCAAATACATTGCACTTTATGAATTTCACCAGTGAGTCTTCTTTACATAGAATCTCTTAAAGGTCCATGGTAGGGTCCATGTTGTACATAATTGTGTTGAATGTAACTGAATTTAAGAAAGACCACCTACCTAGATTAGAGACAGAGAGATCAGGAAGTTGGTCAACCTTTTGGATGCCTCGTTGGATGCTGTTCTGAGCTCACAGCTGCTCAAAAGGTGTTGGCCTTATGAGGGAGTCAGACAGGAAGTAAGCTGCTTACCTACTTCTGATTTAGTGATCCTCTTTAAAAGTTTTAAAAGGTATTTTTTAAGTTATTTAAGACCTTTCTTAAAATGTTGAGCTGCTGTGGCTGCCTGCAGTCAAACATAAAGCTTAATAGCTCATACTGACCTTCCGTACACCTCGTTCATACAAGAGGTCACATCTGCACTGATATGCAAACTTACTCCCAGCTACGTGGGGGGGGTTATTTTTTTTGGTAGTATTTTCTTTTACGAGAGACAGAGAGAAAGAGAGAGAGAGAAAGAGGAAAGAGGGAGAGAGAGAGAGAGAGAGAGAGTTGAGATAGAAACATTTATCACACAGTCACACAGTTTGCTTCTCGGCAGTTGCTGAGTTCCCAAATCTCAGCCATATCTTATTTTATTCCAGTTAGAGCTCAAAGGAGAGAGATACTTTGTAAGATTCTCTAAAAAGTAGGCTCCGTGCAACAAAGGAGTTAAACTGCTCATGTGTCTAAAGGTCTTCTGATTATGCTGCAGCAGTTAATGTCAGCTTAAAGTATAACATCTGATATGCCTTTAAATCCATTTACCTGATTGGCTAAATGCAGTTCGTTTCCAAATTTTAAACAGCAATTAGCTTAATATTATTAATACTATTTAATTTAAAAATAAAAATATTTCCTGCAGCAACATTACTTAGTAATCCAATTAACACACTCTAGCCAACTTCCTTTCCTACTGCATGAATACAAAAAAACCCACTATATATATATATATATATATATATATATATATATATATGCATGCTGCTAATTCATGTTTTTAGCCAGGCTAATAATCAATTAAATATTTAGCTTGGTGAACACTCCTGCTCCAATTATTATCTCACACATCTGCAGCACTCTAATATTTTTCTGCACTTTCATTTCCTAGCAAAAATCTATATGTGAAGGTACAACTCTGTGCATTTTATAGCTTTCCTTGTGGTAATGTATCGAAGGAGACATGTAATGCAACAGTATAGCATTTACCCAGAGTGTACACTTTACATATGTAGAACTGTTTCACTTGATTTGTCTGTGTAAATGTGACAAATCTGCCAACTGGAAATCTGAAAGTGGAATTTCCCCTAACTATAAGGAAACCAGTTGAGTATTTGGTTTGGCTCATAGGTTTCATGTTAAAAACTTTAGCAGGAAATCTGTTTAGCTATTCGGGGACAGTGTGATTTTAAACCACTGCTTTCTTTTCTACTGCCAGCCTTTGGTGCAAGGCCTCCAGAATGGAACAGGATCTGATGTGGTGTGGTGTGATGTGGTATAGTGTGTGGTGTTGGAGAGACAGATGATTATCTCTGTTAACCTTTGTGGCAGTCACAAACACATGTTGAGGATCAAAATGAGAAGCTGAGCAAAGTCTATGCAAGGATCACCAACAATGGTGTCAAGGATCCTGACGAAGGCAAAAAGTGCAAGAAATATAAAACAGAGCAAGTAGTCTATTCAAAGCCCATGGTGAGGTTGTACTGTATTATCTGGATGAGCTTGTAGCTGAGGACACCATCAAATGTGATGCTTGGTAAGATGGGTCTGTTCTACTTATCAGCAATATTAAATATAATGTGGAAAGGATCATCCTGGCTTTTACCGACTTAGCATTGCCATGATCTATTAGGGCAGGATTTCCAGCCTGCCTGAAGATAGAGATCAAGTTTGGGGAGATTAGGCAGTCAGTTTTTCAGTGGTACAAATAAATCAAACCAATGCTGCATAAGATGGCCCAGAGAATATTTTGGATGAAGCTTTTATCCCATCAAATGTTATATTGACTTAAAATTTAAATTGAAGTACACACATGGGAACAGCAGTGGATTTGGAGTTCTCAAATAATGGGAAATGATGTGCAGTGTTGAAGCTGGTGCTGACACCTGCACTCCTGATACTAGACACAGCTGTACTAAGAAGATAATGGGTGAGTCAACAATAAGACTAGTATCATACAACATTTTTAGGTATAATAAACAAAAGAAACAAAAAAAAAGAATAGAAAAAAAAGACCGGGTGGAATTGTAACGATAAGAAGGGAAGTGGGGACTACACAGCGGGAGAAAAGGAAACAGCAAACATCCTGAACAAATACTTTTGTTCAGTGTTTATAGAGGTAAGAGATGGAGAGTGGCCACAAAAATGTTACAGGAGCATTGGAGGGATGGAGATGGACAGTAGTCCATTTTCAGAGGAGACAGTCCTGAATCGACTTGCAAATCTGAAAGTGGACAAAAAAATGGGTCCAGATAGGGTCCACCAAAGGATATTGAGGGAGCTCAGAGATGTACTAACTTTACCTATGATGGCCCTATTTAATAGCTCATTGGACTGTAGGGGGTGAGATGTAGTTCCACTTCACAAAAGTGGCAGCAGGGAAGTGGCTGGAAATTATAGGCCAGTCAGCCTGACTTTAGTGGTGGGAAAGTTAATAGAATCACTACTGAAAGAAAGGATTGTGGAATATCTTAAATCCAAAGGTTTAGAAGACCTGAGGCAGCATGGATTCATGGGGGGTCATGTTAAAAGAATCTGATAAAGTTCTTTGACTGGGTGATCAAGGAACTGGATCAGGGTGGAGTGGTGGATATAGCCTACCTAGATTTCAGTAAGGTGTTTAACACCATTCTGCATAGGAGACTAGTAAGCAAGTTGGATAGCTTAGAAATGGGTCCAAAGATGATAAACTGGATGAAAACTAAGTTTAGTACTAGGAGGCAGAGGGTGGTGGTAAACAGAGTTCACTCCAAAGAAGGGAGGGTGACCAGTGAGGTGACTCAGGGATCAGTACCAGGTCTGGTCCACTTTAATGTCTTTATAAGAGCCATTGCAGATGAGCTGGAAGGTAAAATCTGCCTCATTGCAGATGATACCAAACTCTACAATAGCATGGACACTCCAGGTGGTGTGGAAAGGATGAGCAGTGACCTGAGAAAACCTAAGGAGTGGTCAAGGGTATGCCAACTAGGTTTCAATGTGAAAAATTGTAAAATAATACACTTGAGGCACAGAAATCCAGGGGCAGAATGCAAAATGTGTGTGTGTATGTGTGGGGGATTGTAGTGTTGACGAAGCAGGAAAGAGACTTGATGGAGATCATATCAGATTACCTGAAGGTAACCAGATAGTGTGGCAAGGAAGGTAGGAGAGCAAGTGGGATGCTGTGGTGCATATGAAGGGATATCATCAGCGGAAAGAGGAAGGTGGTGTTGCCCATGTGTAGATCACTGGTAAGTCCCCACCTAGAATACTGTGCCCAGTTCTGGAGACCATATCTCTGGAAGGATGTAGACTGATTGCAGAGTCTGCTTCAAAAGCCCTAGGAAAAGAGATTAAGAGACCTAAATATGTACACCCTGGAAGAGAGGGAAGAAAGGGAGATATGATAGAGACCTTTAAATACCACATGGGTGTAAAAAAGGTACAGGAGAGAAGAATTATTGTTTCAGAAAAAAAGGAGCTCAAAGACAAAGGGGCATGATAAAAACCTGGAGAAGGTAGAATCAGGAGAGATGTGAAGAAGTACTTCTTCACAGAAAGAGTAATGGATTTCTGGAACAGTTTTCCAGCTGAGGTGGTGGGGCCAAAAACAGTTGTGGGGTTCAAGAATGCATGGGACAGGAATAAGGGAATCTTAGGGAAAGAAAAGGAGGGAGGGTGAGTGCGTGGGAGATCAAGACTCCAGAAAGCCAAAATCCTAATGCTTTTTTTTTCCTTTTCTGCTTGGGGCATGTGGTTGGGGAGTTAGAGATGGAAACCCAAATGCCACATTTCCCTGCTTTAGTGGGATTAGGTTACCCTAACTGGTGCATTAACAAATTTTTTTTCAAACAATATGTGTAGATATATATATATATATATATATATATATATATATATATATATATATAGTATAGTGGTGCAGTAGCACCACTATAGTTAAGGTTGAGCAAGCATTTAAATATTAAACCCCAATGTTTGCACTTTAATAACTTTACAACCATTCAATGGATTTGCACAACAGTTTACATGTCTCATGGGTACATCTCTGGATGAGCCAAGTTCCTTTCTGGTTGGATGTGCGAATTCAGAGACTGGATAGTGCAAAAAGTTAATTTTTCATAATTTTTTCCCTTTAGTTTTGATGGGTTTCTTCTAATTTGGCTACTGTCCAGACAGTTTGTAACTTTGGACTAGCATTTCCTGAGTAGAAGGGGGCTGGTCTACAGAGATGCCTTTTGCTTGTTTGGTGAAAAAAAAATCTGTTCCAAAGTTATTTAATTTTGAAATTTTTAAAAATTGGTTTTGATCCTGCTCAAATAAGCATTTAAAATAGCTTTATGAAATGAAAGAAGAATCTATTTTTTCATATGGGCTCTATCCTATTTCTTGAGTGGAAAATTATTTTTTCATTTGCAGCTATCTTGTTGTCTGTTTTTTTTAAACATTTCAATTTTGAAACCCCCCAAAATAACATGCTGGAGGGAGACCAACACATCTGTGTTGGTCATCCAAACTCTGTACTTTTAATTGTTGGCCAAATGACCCAAAATATATATATATTTTTTTTATATTTTAAATCCTTTTTTGTGACTCGGTTCTGCTTTTATCATTTTACATTCATACAAAACATTTCAAATGAACAAAAATGGTGGTGTATTTTTGCTGTTTTTTTGAAGACCCTTAGTGCTGAGACAGTTTGGAGTTTTGGTCTGATATTTATAGGGTTAAATGGGGCTTGCTCACACATGTGCCTTTTGCTGGTTTGGTGAAAAAATATTAATCTGTTCCAACGTTATTTCATTTTAAACTTTAGGCTTGTGAGCATGCTCAGTTAGCACTTGTTGCCTTCCCCGGTGTCTAGTGGTGCCTCTTAACCACCGATCACTGTCCCATAGTCTTTATTATTTTCCTAGTGTCTAGAGGCGACCCCTCACCCAACAATTGATGTCCCTATATTCTTAATTTTTTCCATTGTGTCCAGTGTCACCCCCACTCTGTCCTCATATTCTTTATTATTTCTCTGGTATCTAGTGGTGCCCCCCACCAACCAGTCACCATCTCCTTATTGTTACTTATTTCTCTGGTGTCTGGGTTGTGCCCTCCATGCACTGATTGCCATCCCAAATTATTTATTTTTTCCCTGGTATCTAATGGCACCCCGCCGATCGCCATCCCATTTTATATTTCTTATTTCCCTCATGTCTAGTGTCACCCCCATTTGTGTTCTGCTTGTAATAAAGAAAATGGTATCTGAATGTCTTTTTTTAATTTGTAAAAAATAAAACAGTCCCTCACTGATCCGACCCCCGCAACCCATCCCCCCACTGATCATGCTCCACCTCACACACCACCACACACCCCACATACACCCTCAATCATCTAAATAGGTCCCAAGGTGAAGATTCACTCTCTGATTAGAGATGCAGTGAATTTTATTTTTGCCGGCGTAGTGAACGCAAAGTGGGCACTTCATGTTGTCACTCCGCTACTCGAAGTGGCCACTACAAAAGGCTCACTTTGCCTTGTAATTATTATTTCATGTTGTCATTTCACCTTAACAAAAATTAAGGTGAAGTGACAACAATACTGGCAGCCCCTCACACACACAGTCACAGATGCTACTGTCTTGTGTCCAGAAAACTCCCCCAGTGCTGATAAAGTGAAATGAGAGCACAAGAAATGCAAAGTCTCCCAGAATTAATGGTGCACTCAGTCATGCATGCAGTGGTCACACACAGTCATCAGAATTAATGTGCATCCCCAAAATGCTACTCTCTTGTGTCCACAAAATTTCCCAGTGCTGACAAAGTGAAATGAGAGGGTAACAAGAAATGCGAAGTCTCCCAGAATTAATAGTTCACTCCATCAGTGAGCAGTGTCAGTGGCTCAGTAGGTAGCAGACTTGCCTCTGAGGCTGGGAGATCAGAGGGCTGTGGGTTCAGTTCCCACATCTGGCACTTGGGTTAATATGCCAGTACTGACACTGTAGTGCAGCATGAGAAGGGTGCTGCACTTCTAAGGTGCCGTCTTGCAGATGAGATGTTAAACCGAGGTCCCATCTGCCTGGATTGGTGGTAGTTCAGGTGGATGTTAACGATCCCATGGCACTTATCAAAAAAGAGTAGGGGAATTTTATTGAAAAGAGTGGACTTCATTACAAAATGAATGAATACAATACAAATGATCAAAAACAAAACAACAAAAACAGAAATGTAAACTAACAAAGGCATCTAGAAAAGGAACTTCTACAACAAAACAGAAAATACAGAAAATAAATCAAGATGCCAAACGTCACTGTTTTTCCAAAACTGTAGAAACTGGGATCTAGTACAAATTTGAAAATCATGCAATTTGACAGAAAGTACAGCAGTTTTAATATTGTCTACAATATCCTGTAATGAAATCCCTTTCTGGTGTAACACTAACATGCATCTAGCCTGCCATAGATAATAATGATTCAATGTCAGAACAACATACATAGTTTCAGCCTCATATTTTCTAAGCAAGGAAACATTTGTGCAAAACATAATATCTTCATATGCTAAATGCTGTAATAAAGGTTCAGACCAAGTACTAGCTAACAATGTCCAGAAATCAAGTGCAAATTGACAGTCCAGAAATAAATGTTGTTGAGTTTCTAAAATACACTGACAGCAATCCCTAGGGCAAAACCTATTGTCCATAGATTTATGTTTATGATTACCCTTAACACTTAGTCTCCCATAATTACCCAACCAAATCGTATCCCAAACATATGGAGGTAAACAGGGGTTCCGGAGTTACTGAAGAATCCAATCAAAATGATCTAGAGGACAAAAGGGGAAGGCAACCTCATTCTGAGCATCTCGCCTCCAAACCCTTTCATAGAGGGATTTCCAACTCTGAACACAAAAATCCTGGGGGCTAAAGCCCCAGGGCAAAGTCAATTTTATTGCCTCCTTACCATAGGAAGGAATATCAGGAATTCTGGCCACAAAACCCTTTTTCCCCAAATTCCAGTGGGTAAGACAGGGTAACAGCCACTGCAAAAGAAAAGGTTTCCAACCCACATCCCCAGGCTTCAATGCCTCCCAAAATTATAACAGAAAAATAAACTATAAAAGAAAGCAACAGGGTTAACCATACCAACCCCTCCCTCAACCAGTGGCCTATAGGTCACACTGCCCTTAACAGGGTTCAACCGAGACCCCCAAAACCCTTGAAAGAAAATGCTGAATAATCTAGTAAATAATGTCACCGGTGGGGGGAAAACATAAAGATATAAAAATATGGGAACTAGTAATGTTTTGCTCAGGTAGACTCACTTTCTTTTACCAATTTGGTGCTGCTTCCACCCAGCAATGAGGCCCTCTGCTCTCCTGATTGCTGCCTGCCAATTATGGGATTGCATATCCCCAGACCCAAACAAAATACCCAAACTTTAAAAAGGAGCAGTAGAAATCTTAATACCAGCAAAAGTACCAGTAATAGGAACAGTAAGGTGGCCAAGGGGAACCCCAACACTTTTTTCAAAATTAATATGAGACCCTGAAATAGAGGAATAGGTCTGTAGGACTCCCTCCAAAGCTCTTTCCTCAGTATCCATGCCAACTGTCAAAACTAAATCATCAGCATGAGCCAAACTTTTAATGGGAATTGAAGGTTGAGCCCTACTCAACCCCACTATCTCTGGACAAAGAAAAATAGCCCTAATCAGGGCATCAATACAAAAATCATATAAAATGGGACTCAAGGGGCAGCCTTGTCGAACACCCCATTTAACAGTTACCTGCATACCCAACCAACCATTAACATTGGTAATAATAATAGCTCCAGATTATAGAGCTCTAATCCACTGAATAAACTGAGCACGGATCCCAAAAGCTGCCAGGGCGGAAAATAAAAACCCATGGGAGACCTTGTCAAAGGCCTTTTCTTGGTCCAAGCCTAACACCTATCCTTTAACATGGCCCCAATCTCCTAATGAAAACAGTTCCTGTAACAGAACCAAATTATCATGCTGACACCTTCCGGGTATACCACAAGTCTGAGCCGGACTAACTATGCCGGCTATCTTAAGCAATCTGGCCAACAAAATGTTAGTTAAAATTTTGTAATCAACATTTAGCAGACTAAGTGGTCTCCAATTGTTCAGATCAGCCGCAGAACCCTTCTTAAAAATCAGTACTAAAATGACTTCTTTCATAATTTTTGCAAAGGTAGCTTTAGACAACATGTTATTAAATAAAAGGGTCAAAGCTAGGACCAAATCTTCCTTAAAGGTACTGTAAAAACTGGCTGTAAGACCATCCAACCCAGGAGCTGAGTTCAAATTTAAACGCCCAATAGCCTGTGACACCTCAACAGCCGAAATATCAGTAGATAACATATCACCATCCACTTGTGAAAGAGGGGGTAAGTTCAATGAGTCTAAAAAGGAATCTGCTGACTCACAATCAGGGGTAGTACCCAACATATTGAGTACATGCTGCTCAACCACATCCACCAAAAGCTTTGGAGACCTAACAAGCTCTCCAGAGGGGGACCTTAAAGCCTGAAGAAATCTAGACTTCACCCGTCCCTTACAGGCCTTAAAGGGGTCTGACCCCCCTTTAGACAATCTAATCCCAAATCTAGCCTCTTGCCCCAGGGAACTAGCTCGCTCATACTGTAAGGTTTTAATTTGACTACAAACAACTGCAATCTGCCTACTATAATCATGAGAAGAGGTATCTGACAGAGAGATCAGATGCTGTAATTGCAGACGCAATGCCAAATAACGCAGATATTGGGCACTACGATCAGCAGCAGCTTTCCCTTGCAAAACCTGCCTCCATCGGACCTTAGAATCCTCCCACCAATCAGATGCATTATCACAGAAGTCCGCTACTGAGAACCTGGCTGCCCATTCCTTCCTCCACATTTTCTGAACTTAAGGATCTAGTAACATTTAGTCATTAAGCCTCCACCCATTCTTCTTACACCGTGGAGCATTCTCCCAATAGAAAGAAACCCAGACAGCAGCATGATCAGAAAATTCCACACCAATAGTTTTACAAGAGAGAACATGTAAGACACTAGACAAAAAAATAAAATCAATTCAAGTCTGAAGGTTTCCCTTAAAAAATGTAAACCCACCAGTAGCATGACGTGATCTGTAAGCATCCACAAGATGAGCCGTAGAGATCACATCCTTTAGTGTGACCAAACCACAAAATAATTTAGGGGTTTGAAGCCCCCTGTCCAATTGGTGTAACCCACAGTTAAAATTCCCCACCCACATAATCAACCTGGAAGTATGTAGGAAGGGACGTACTAAATGAAAAAGAGACACCATCTGTGCTTTAGTCTGGGAAGCACAAATTGCAATCAACCGGAATCTCTCCGAGGAGAAGGAAATGTCCAGTAACAATGCTCTACCAGGCTGTATATCTACCAGTCTAGAGACATGCAAACCAGCGTTAGAAAATAAAATTACTATGCCATCACAATTGTCGGTCCCAGAGGACCAAAAGGAAGGACCATGAGGCCACGCCTTGGAGGCCTGTTGCAGTTCCTGATGTGATTTTAACCTAGTATCTACAAGAGAAGCAATATCACATCATAAATCCTGCATGGATAACATCACACCCCCAAGCTTCCTGTGTCCCTTAATACTATTAATGTTTAAGGAGCAAATCAATAAAGAAGCCATTCAAGTACCTAAGGGTGATTTACTTCTACGAGACTGTCTAGTTCTCTTAGCAATTGGATCTGCCTCCCCACCATCCTCAGTATCTGTATTAGATACTACAGAGGAAGTGTCAGTTTCCTCCCCTGCAGAGTCCCTATCAGACAATTCCGAAGCCAATTAGGCAAACCTATTCCCAGTCTTCCAAGAATGAACCCCAGCCTCTTTACCTCGTCCTCAAACAGCCAAGCCTTTCCTAGTCCTCTTATGATGCACCTGAACAAAGGCAGGTTTCTCCAGGCCTAAATTAGACTGTGCTGTTGGGAGGGGAGGAGGCATTACACTAACATCCTCAGCCATAGACTCTTCTGTTACTGCCACCTCAGTACTATCGAATACTTGAATACTTTATTTTTAAGAAGCGCCTTTCCAAAACCAAGGCGCTTTTACACTAGATCAATACATAAAATTAAAACAAATTCCTAAAATCAATCCATAAATATATTTTAAAAATCTGGATATGCCAGATTAAACAGATAGGTCTTTAGGGCTGACTTAAAACTTTGGACAGTCAGGCATTCTCTCACCCGATGAGGTAGAGAATTCCACAGGGTTGGGGCCATAAAACTAAATGATCTTGACCCTGATGTCTTTAAACGAACCCTGGGAATCTCTAGCAATCCCTCATCGGTGGATCGGAGCCGACAAGAAGGACAGTAGGGACGAAGAAGATCTTGCAGGTAACTAGGTCCCTGATCATGTAGGGCCTTATAGGTCAGAAGACTGACTTGGAGGTAATTGGCCATTGAATTGGCAGCCAGTGCAGTCCATGGAGGACAGGCGTTATATGACTGGTTGTTGACATACCAGTCAAAAGCCTGGCCACCGCATTCTGCACCAGCTGCAAGTGGTGGATATCTACCCCCGGTAGCCCTAGGTACAGGGCATTGCAGTAGTCCAAGCGGGAGGTAATGAAGGCGTGGACCAATGTTGGAAGGTCATCAACAGGAACCAGATGCTTCACTCAGGCTATATTCCTCAGATGATAAAAGGAAGTTTTGACAGTGGCTGACACCTGATGTTTGAGGGTCAGACAGTCATCAAATATAACACCCAAGTTCTGCACCCGGTCTGAGGTCGCCAACTGGGTCCCCTCAAGCCAAAGACCTGAAGGTGACCTAGTCAGCAAACCCACCCCTCGATGGCCTGGGTCCACAACCAACACCTCAGTTTTTTCAGGGTTTAACCGCAACCAGCTCACAGTCATCCAGTCCTGAATCTCGGTAAGACAGTTATTAAAGACTGAGGCAGCATCACCCTGATTGGGCACAAAGGACATGTACAGCTGAGTATCATCTGCATAGCAGTGAAAACTCAAGCTGTACCACCTAATGATCACTCCCAATGGCAGCATATACACTGCAAATAACATGGGTGCTAAAATAGAGCTCTGTGGCACCCTAGAGGATCGGGGAAGTGATGCTGAGGAAAAAATCCCAGACACCACCCTCTGAGTCCTACCCTCGAGGAATAATCAAAACCAACTGAGGACTGAACCAGATAGTCCACAGATAAACCACAGGTACTCCAAAAGCACTCCATGATCAACGGTATCAAATGCCAGAGAGATCAAGAAGGACCAAGATGGAACGGGTCTTTTGATCTCTCGCTATTAGGAGGTCATTTAGTACTCTAACAAGGGCTGTCTCAGTACTATGTCTTTTCCTAAATCCAGACTGGAGAGAATCATAGACATTGTGGCTGGTCAAATGATCATCCAGCTGCAACGCAACCACCTTCTCAATAACTTTACCCACAAAAGGCAAGTTAGAGATGGGCCTATAGTTAGCCAGACATTCCGGGGTCTAAGGAGAATTTTTTTAGAAGGGGCCTGATCACGGCTTCCTTCAAGGGGTCAGGAAAGATCCCCTTCTCCAATGACAACCAGACTATCTTGGTAAGGATCGGGCTGATTTTACCCACACATCCTACTAAGAGGCGGGTGGGGCCCGGATCCGGACTACAGTTGATCGGTCGCGGTGATTGGACGATCATCACTATGTCATTGATTGTGGGTCGGTCAAAGTCAGACCACACAAACAAGGGTGTCTGACATCTCCTGCTGACCACCACAACTCCTGTTTGAGAGAGTTAGAAGGAGATCGGACATGATTGCGGCAACCTTATCCGCAGAGAATCGAGCAAACTCCTCACACCGTTCCTGTGAAAATGCTCCTCTCAGGCTGAAGACAGAGTGGATTGCACAGTCTGTCCATGGTCTGAAAGAGCTGGGCTGGTCAATTCTGTGCAGCAGCAATTTCCCTGGACAGGAATTCTGCCTTCTTACAGGTAATTGCTGATTGATAAACATGATAGTGGTCCATCAAACTAAGCCTGTCACATTCCAGACCCAACCTCTGCCAACATCTCTCAAGCCTTCTTCCCACTCTCCTCAACTCCCTCAAAGTCTCATCAAACCAAGGAGACTTGGGTAAAAGGGTGAGGTATCGAACACGTACAGGAGCAATGGAATCTAGGGCCCCCTACTACTGTCTTGTTATAGGCAAGAACCAGGTCCCCAGGATCCATGCATTCACTTGGCAAACTTGATAGATCCAGCACCGCCATCAGGTCTTCTGGCATAACCCCCCTCAAAGGGTGGTACCGGACCATTTCTCTAGGGGCCGACCTACCGGGGGGGCAAGAAACTGAACCCAATGGTGTGATGGTCAGACCATCCGACTGGCTCCACCACCAAATCGGATATCTCCATCCCCAGGAGGAATACCAAGTCCAATGAATGACCATCTATATGGGTAGAGGAGGAAATATCCTGTGTGAAGCCCAGCGAATTCATTAGCTGGAGGAAGTCTTGACCAAGCTGCTAGAGTTCATCGTCGACCCAGGCATTGAAATCCCCCAGGATCAGCCATCTGGAGGATCCCAATGTCATATTGACTATGAAGTCTGCGACTTCCTGCAGGAAAACATTCCCATTACCTGGTGGACAGTAAATGAGAAGAATCCTGTACCCCACACACTCACCCAGGATACATTCAAAGGAGCTGGTAATTCCTACTGGTACCTCCATCAGGCTCAGTTCCATTCTAAAACAGATTGCCACCCCCCCGCCTCTACGATCCAATCTCAGATGGTGTATCACTGAGTCCCCGACTGGTACAGCTGAAGCCCAAACAGGGCCAGTATTATGATCCAGCCAGGTCTCAGTGATGCATGCCAGGTCCAATGATCTGGCAAGATCAGCTATTATAGCAGTCTTGTTTTTAATGGACCTGGCATTACATAACACCGTCCGAGTTGGATGAGTTGCCAGTGAAGACTGAGCTAACTGCCTGCTGCAAGCAGAGCCCTTGGGTATGTGAATCAGGCAAGGGGAACCCCTTTCCTGAACCCATTTTGCCCCAGGGCATCTTCTCATCTCCACTATCCCAATCCGTCCACTCTTTTCCATTCCCCTTTCAGGCCTGGCCTCCGCCTTCTTCCTCCTCCTCCTCACAATCCCCAGAGCTCTACAGCATCTATATACCTCTGGGGATAATGGGGGACAATAAAAAGGGCGGAGATCCTTAAGCCGGGATGGGGAATAATGCCTGACCATCTGAATAACTCCCCAACACATCTTCACAAAAATATACACACTAAATTCAGACCAATAACATAACACCATGCACCCAACCACTTAGCTCTCAATCATACACCACAAAACAAACATAAAATGAATAAAAACAAAATAATTGTTACAGCATGAGGGGAAAGTTACCGCAATTCTCTCCAAAACAGTTTATAACTACTGGGAGCTCTCACCTCACTAGAAACAAATATCCCCCCACCAAACTCTCACTTCAGCAGTACAATTCAAGATATAATATATAAATAGTCTTTTAAAAGAAAGCAAAATGCTTTCAATATTCCCAATATGTCATTAAACTGTCTGTAAGAGAGAAAACATTCATACTGTCCTCCAGGCAGGGAGTAAAATAAATCCTTTAAACGGTCTAAAAAAGAAACTGTCTATCAGGCAGGAGAATAAAAGAAACGTTCTTACTAGGCTGTAAGGATCTCGCCAGCTCCCTTTCTGATATTACTTTCCGCAAACTCAGAGATCGATGGGCCTCCACATCAAACGCCTCTCCTTTGTTCCCGTTCTTAGCCTCTCCAATACCAAACCCCAAACCATCCCCCAAGAAGAACACCAGCAGGGATCTAAATGAATCAGATCTGGGTGAGGGACAAGCTCTTCAGTGTCCCCCCCAAGACTCAAAAGGCTCCTGCACCTGCTACTCGTCCTCCGACAACAGCGGTCCTGTCCTCCATCAAATCCCACCAGTAGCACCCGCTAGGTTCAGGTTCAAAGTAACCAATCCAAAAAAGTCAGCGATCTGGGGAGACCATGTGATGCAAGCTACTGGATAGTCGCTCCTCAGTACAGCTCCAGCCTCCCGTCTCTTTATTTCTGTTTTTTGGTATATTTTCTCAATCTCTAAACCTCTAATTTCATGTTATTCTGGTTCCCTACAACTTTGTGCCCTTGCAGGGTGATTTTGAGAGAAAATGGACGTTTACATGAAAAAGCAACAGCAGAAACACACCCCACCAGTTACACCAGAGAAGGCCTCAAAAATATCCCGGGCCTCAAGTGGAGCAGAAAAGGGAGACGTTCTGAATCTAGGGGCGGATCAGGAGCCGGTCACATTATCTAGATTTCTGGAGGAATTTAAACCATTCAGAGATGAGATTAAGGAGATGGCATCAGAAATGAAATCGCTCACGAGAAAAATAGAAGAGATCACTCTCGTTATCTCAGACAACACGACTAGGATCTTCTCTTTAGAGAAGCAAGTGGAGAGAATCGAGCCTGAGATGGCAGCAATGTGCCAGAAATTGTCCAGATTTGAGGTTAAGCTTGAAGACCTTGAAGGTCGTAGCCGGAGAAATAATGTTGTGATCCTCGGGTTACCAGAGGGAGAAGAGGGCCAGAATACTATAGCTTTTACCCAGAAGTTGGTTAAGGAGATTGCAGGCCCTTCCCCATTTGGGGCCAAATATATCATTGAGAGAGCCCACAGGTCATTAAGACCGAAGCTCCCTCCTGGAGCAACGCCCTGACCTATAATTTGTTGTTTCTTAAATTTCTTAGAGCAACAACATTTCCTGTATAAAGTGAGAGAACTCCAAGAAGTTCGCTGGGAGCAAGCTAAGCTTAGAATAGCACAAGATATTCCAGGTTCAGTCCGTCTGAAGCGTGCGGCCTTTCATCCTGTTGTTTCAAAAATCATTGCGGCTGGACTTAAATTTCGTATGGGATACCCGGCCAGGTTACAGGTACAGGTGGCTGGTTCCTGGGCTACCTATGAAGATCCGGAGGCAGCGTCTGCTGGTTTAAAATTAGCATTGCCAGATCTCTTCAGGGACACATGAAAGGCCTTAGGTCTCTCTTGACAAGATGAGAATCGTTTTGAGAAGGCTGGGCACTCATGCAAACGGATCTTCTGGAAAGAAGCAGTTAAACATTCTTAGACTCTCACTTCAGCCCGAATAAGGGGCAGAAAGGACTTTTTCCCTTTTTTCCTTTTATAGTGATCTAGTTGTGGATGCATGCTCTTATTTGTTTTGTCTGGGTTTGGAGTTTCGAGCCCTTCGGTTTTCAGGGTGTTCCAATCACAGAAGTATATTCTTGGTTGTTCTGTCTGGGTCTGGGGTTTCAAGCATCCAAGTGATTTCTCGCTAGTTTTCATATTGGCAGAAAACAAAGTCTATTTAGCAATATCTGGTCTCCCCCTCCCCTGTGAGAGTTTGGCAAGAAAGGGTTCGGTGGAGGGCTTTAGCCTTTGGGGAAATCCAACTACAAGGGCTGAGTTGTCCTTTCCCTTGTAAGGCATCAGGGTGCAGTTACACACTTGCAACACAGGAGGGAGCTTGTGCTTCATGTGTGTTAAGTGCTAATGGTTGCTAATGGTTGCTAAGGCAGGAGATAAATTGAGATTTACTGGGGCAAAGGCTCAGCAATTAGGAGGAGAGGAACGGGGGCCTGTCCCTATAGGGCTGGAGAGCCTGTTGAGACAAAGGCCTGCTCAGTGAATGTTATGTTTGGCTGAGGCTGACTTCCTGATCTCACGCCATGAGGCGCCTTTTCACACTTAACAAGCTATATGCCCTTGTAAGCCGTGATGTTTCTGGTGGCGATGTTTTATCGATACTGGCTTACTCCCAATGGCCCTCATTAGAGGATAGGTGATAGATACAAGGGCTTGTATTGTAGGGATGCTGCATTCTCTCTCTTTTTTTTTTATTACTATCATCTCAGAAAGGGGGAATGTATCATAAAGAGTACAGGGTTTGGGGGACGGTTTTTCGGGGGACTGGGGGAGGAGTAGTAAACGGAGTATTGCTGAACGTTGTTAGCGATAAAAGGGGGTTTTGGGTGGATGGCTTTTTGGACTATGTTTTGGATTTACTGAAGATGTGGATTGTTAAAGAGGTAATCGGGGGGTGAGGAACAGGGGTTTAATGGGGGTTGGGAGACCAGCACAGCAGATTCAGGGGAATAGAATCACCTGTTACATGACTGCAGTATATGTTAGATATCTTATTTGGATTATACCTGACATAATAGATGGCTCAGAATATTAATATTGCTACTTGGAATGTGAAGGGGATCAGGAAAAAAACTGAAACAATATCAGGTACTTAAACACCTGAGTCTGTTGCGTGCCCAGATATCTTTCTTACTAGAATCTCATTTAGTGGATTTCGAAGTATTACAACTTTGGAGACAACAGATAGGTCAGGTTTTTTAAGCTTCAGGGGAAACCAATAGTTGCGGGGTCATGATACTGATTAACAGAAATATCCCATTTGTCCCTTCTCAGGTATTTAAGGACGTGGAAGGCAGATATGTCTTAGTTCAAGGTACTATTTGGGCCATGCCATTAGTTTTAGGTAGTATTTACGGACCAAACACAGACGATCCCTCTTTTTTTATTAAACTGATTTCTACAATCCTTCCTATACTCCCTATCCAATTATATTAGGGGGAGATTTTAATTTGGTCTCGGATCCGAATCTGGATAGATCAAGCACTGGGTCGAGGGGACTGTCACCTGGACATAGGGCCTTTAAGGAAATGATGGATCAGTGTGGATTGTGCGATGTCTGGAGGGTCACACATCCTAATATTAGGGAATATACTTATTGTTCGCCAGTGCATGGCATGCAATCTCGCATTGATTACTTATTAGTTTCTCATGAGCTCTTGCCAGGGGTACCATCCACCTCGATCCAACTGGGTCCAATATCGGATCATTCTTTAGTCTTGGGTAATTTGGCTTTTCTTAACATCCCCAAAAGAGAGACCAGATGGAAATTAAATGAACAATTACTAAAAGATGAAAAGTATCAAGGAGTGGTGAAAGAGCAGATACAGCTTTTCTTTTCCACTAACCTAATAGATAGTGCAAGACCGGATATTTTATGGGGAGCCTTTAAGGCTTATATAAGGGGCATTCTCATTAGTCTAGCTACAAAGAGGAAGAGAGCACAGGAAACTGAGTTACTTTTCTTATTGTCTCAGATATGGGTATTAGAAAATATACACTCAGATAAAATTTCTCAAGAGGAGTCACAGAAGCTATTAACATATAAAGATAAATATTTGGGAATGTTAAGAGAAAAGGCTGAGTTGGCAATAATCCGTACAAAGGCGAGTTTTACAGATCAAGGGGAAAAAGCAAAAAGCGGGGTGCCTGTTGGCTCTATGTTTAAAACAACAAGCATCAGCAAGATTTATACCCCCAATAAGGTCTCAGTCTAATGGGACTCTGAAGGTATCCCCCTCAGAGATAGTCCAGGAATTTGCTACTTATTACGAGCAATTATATAGGAACATGGATAGTCCTCTACCCACTCAAAAACTGGAGGGGTATCTCAGGGAAGCACATCTTCCATTACTATCTGACTCTCAAAAGAAATTTATATCTTCCCCTTTATCACAGGAAGAAATAGCTACTGTTATAAAGGACTTGCCTCTGGGTAAAGTCCCAGGTCCAGATGGGTTTTTGGCCTTATTTTATAAAGTTTTCATGGAGCAATTACTTCCCGTGTTGCATCGTCTCTATTTGCATATTTTGTCTGGAGAGACAGCAGATGCACACGTGTTTGAGGCATTGATACTCTTGTTACCTAAACCGGACAAAGACCCAGAAATGGTTCAGAGCTATAGGCCAATATCTTTGCTGAATCAAGATGTCTTGATTCTCTCGAAGATAATGGCAGATAGACTAACCCTGGTTCTTCCGGATCTTGTGGGTATGTCTCAAGTGGGATTTATGAGAGGACGTGCATCTTCAGATCACCATGTGATCTCAAGATGCCTCAAGTCCAGGGATGCCATATATCCTATGGGTTGGTCTCCTGGACACCGAGAAAAGCATTTGACTGTTAATTGGACTTTTTATTTCAAGCCCTCAAGGCATTTGGATTCCCATCCATGTTCATAGATTGGATCAGGGCAATTTACCGGTCTCCTACAGCGAGGATTTCAGGGAATGGGACCTTCTCCAAATCTTTTACACTGCGGTCAGGTATGAGGCAGGGATGCCCTCTCTCTCCACTACTTTTCAGTCTTTATCTGGAACCCCTTATTCAACATATTCTCAATAATAAAGGAATACAAGGTATTCCCATTAGGAATAAGGTAGTGAAAATAACAGCGTACGCTGATGACCTTCTCTTACATTTGGCTAATCCGTTAATATCTATTCTGAATATGTTAAGGGAGGTTGATAGATTTAGTAGTTTCTTGAATTATAAGTTAAATCCCAACAAGACATCCTTTTTCCCTCTTAATCATAAAGTCTTTAAGACCAACATTACTTCTCTGGGGCTATGCTGGTCACCCCGGGCTATTAAATATTTAGGCATAAAATTAACATGTAATCCCTCCTTGTGGTTTAAGCAAAACCTGGACCCCCTTCTGCAGGGGATCACTCAAGATCTAGAGAGATGGGATAAACTCCCGTTATCTTTATGGGGTCGTATTAATATAATTAAGATGAATGTGTTTCCCCATTTATTTTATCCTCTGTCGCATCTTAATTCGTTCATTCCCCTAAATTGGTTTCAGAAAACACATAAACTCTTTACTAAGTTTATTTGGTCGAATAAGACCTCTAGGCTGGCATATCACAAACTAGCCGTACCTAAGAATGAGGGGGGGTTGCGGATTCCTTACTTGCCCATCTACTACTGGGCTAGTCATTTGGCTAAATACCTGAATTGGGTAAGACCGGGTCCAGATAACATGAACCCGGCTTGGCTTAAGATTGAATTATATTTTTTCCAATCTATGAACATGGACCCCCTGACTATGCTTTATCTAAAAATTTCTCAGATGCAAGATATTAATAAATGTCCCACCATCATGACTTCACTAAGAGTACATTCGCAATTGTGCTCTTTCCTGTGTTACAATCAAAGTAAAGAGCTCTCTCAATCTATTTGGAATTCCCCGGCTTTCACTATAAACAAGCAGAAAATTTCCCATTCATGGTTGCTTTATTTAGGAGAGGGGATAGTATATTCATTTTTGGATGAAGTTGGTGAGTGGCTCTCATTTTCTCAGTTCATATACAAGTTCAAAATACCGGAGTCTCAGATTTTTAAAGTGTTTCAACTGACGCACTTGTTAACCACGGTCCTTGGGGCCACTCCACCCCATCCAGAAACCTTTGCATTGGTATCTGAACTTTCCTCTTTTCTTGTCTCCTCTGGTGTGATTTCTAAGATCTATCAAGTGTTGTTCCAATGGAGGTTTGGATGTGGTGGTGGCCCCACCAACTTCTGGGTTTCATTTTTTCCCCATTATACTTTTAAATGGTCTGTCCTCTGGATGTACTGTCATAAATATGTATCCCAAGATAGATTACGTCTCATGCAGTTCCACATTCTGCATAACTTATACTACACCCCAACTAAACTGGTGAAATGGGGCCTTATTGATACCGTTAGATGTAATAAGTGTTCCCAGGACACAGGATCACTTTTTTATCTTTTCTGGTCATGCTCCCGGATAGCATCATTATGGGAGCATATAAAAATCAATCTGGATCCTTTATTGGGTTTACAAGATTATTTTACACTGGACATTTGCCTGTTGGGGGATCTGTCCTCCATAAAGGTTAAAATCCAGAGATTTCACATATCCATGGTGGCGCTCTCTGTTAAAAAAGCCATTCTCAGACTTTGGAAGGAAAGGACCGGTACAACATATCAGGAGTGGCTCCATGAGATCTTAGCTAATATACATACAGAGAAGGTTATTGCTAGCCTTCAAAACAGATTAAATAGGTATAAGGTTATCTGGGATCCCCTTTACCTTTTAATTATGGTGGCTATGAAGTAATGTGTAGTCGAGGTTATCACCTTAATTATTTTTGATGAAGGTAGTTAGCGGGTGATAACACTGCTAAAAGGAACTGCTGTGCTGGGGGGGAGGGTTGGGGGCAGTAAGATTTGTTTCATGAATCCTATGTCAAAGTGTTCATTACTGCCTTCTGTAATGTGGAAAATGTGGTGAATAAACTTTGAATTGAAAAAAAAAAGTCAGCGATCTTCTTGACTACACAAACTTGTATTTCAGGAGCAGGTCTTTATCCACAGTCCAGATTTTCAAACTTAATCACACACACACTGACCGTCAGTACACAGACTGAGAGGAAAAAGGTCAGAGTCACAGACAGAGTAACCGGGAAGCGAAAACTCTGTTTCGACAGATTCTTCACCCAGCAAATCGGGCAACTATCACAGTACAGGCACTTGAATTGCTAGGTAAACAACCAGATGCTAAAAGAGTCTCACCCAGCCCCAGACCTCTCCCCAGACCTGTTTCATACCACGGCAGCCCACCAGCTGCCGAGCAAGCAAGCGGAAGTATTGTAGGAAAAGTCACCCAATAGCAGCAGACATACAATACACCACTAGGTTTGGGCCAGGGCCGGGAAAAAACTCCTCTCCAGCAGTTTACCTAGCAGCTGCTACCAGACAGGATCTCCTCTAGCTTTGCCTCCTCATTTCCTTCAATCCACAGCAAAACTGGCTGCCGACTCCTTCACCTCCCCACAGCAGCCTTTCACTCCACCTTCAAACTCCAATTCCCACTGGCCATGGTCCCATCTGCTGCCCTACTCCAAAATACCTCAGGGAAAAAGTTTTCCGATGTTTCAGCTCGCTTTCTGAGCAAACGCTCAATAAGTGTGGAAAAAGGTCAGCAGACCACAGCCAGGATAGAAGAATCCACCAGATTTTAACCAGGAATAGTAAAAATGATGTTAAAAATGATAAAATAATAACATAACACAAAATAGCATGCAGATAAAAAACACTAAAAATAAAATAAAGTATAATGCAAATAACACAAAAAACGAGCAAACAAACTTGACAAACTCAAAACAACCACAGCAACACCTCAGTACTGCTTACAGCCAGCCCAGCCCAGTGGCCATTGCCCTAAGGTCCCAGCTAGGGTCTATTGGATGTATCAGCAACTAGGACCTGCTCCTGGAAAATTTGACCAGTGCGTGAGTGATCTACCTCAAGCCTTCCTGTCGTCCAAGCTGGGAGGAATCTGTACTAGCTTTTAAATCCCATTCAGCAACAAGTTTGGCCTGTGATTGCTGAGCAAGTGTAATCAGTCCCTCATGAGAGGGACAATCTTACCAATTACGTGAGGCCCAGGGACATCGCCCATAGGCATGTCCCGTGCGTTCACATAAATTGCACTTAAATAAATTCAGACATGCACTGGAACTATGTCCAAATTCAAAACAATGATTACACTTAACCGTATCACAGGCAGAACTAAAGTGAGCTCGGTATCCACATTTGAAACAGGACTTAGGTTGTCCTGCATAAAAAAATCAACCCCTTATCTTTACCTAGATAAAAAAAAAACTCTGTAAATGACTAGGCCCAGCATTAGTAGAGTACAATTTCACTCGAACCCTCCACCCGCCATCCCAAATTTGTTCACTATCTAATGTAGAGACAGGTTTATTGAGCACTTCACAGCGTTGTCTCAACCAGAACAAAATGTCCTCAACATTCACACCTTCATTTTTAAACATAATAGTTATGTTCCTCACAGCAGGCTTAGTTAAAGGGATAGCGAGGAATGGGTACCAAGTGGGAGAAGACTTACAGACAGCATACTGTGCCCAACATCTATCCAAACTAGATACTTGTTTAAAACTTATATCATAATTACCATTCCCCAGGCTAATGAGGACAAACATCTCTGAGGAAAAAACCTCATGGAGCCTTTAAGTAAGGTTTTGGCAACATAAACCCTATTTGGTGGGTCCAACAAGCCCCCTTTATATAATATTCGAATTGCATTGCGTCTTGGGGCAGGTTCGTCTTTAGAGGAAAATAAATCTGCCAGTTTAAAACCTACTGGCCACACAGGGTCATCCTCAGGTGCTTCAAGCAACAAAGGATCAGGCTCTAACCTGAGGGGAACCTCAGAATCAGTGGTTTGAATGACACCAGTATCAGGGCCAAGTGAACCACCACTGAATGGTAATATTTTAGCTGGTAAAGTACCATCCACAACTGTAGTAACACCCCCTAACTCACTAATATCAGTTGGCAAAGCTGTCTGTACAACCGTAACATTACATCCAGTAGAACAAAAAATAGAAGAATTACCCTGGGGTTCGTTGGAGCTCAGATGAGAAGACAAGTCAGTGGCCACTGGTGCTGCAGCCTTCTGTAGCATGTTAAAGTAGGAAGGGTCTTGCGAGTCTGGTGTCCAAGTATCTCCGTCCTTGAGTTCCCAACCCACGTTATGCAGGGCCACTTCCGGGGGCCAAGCTGCCTCCTCCATAACACCCACAGCAGAAGTAGACTTGACAGCAGATAAACTCACTGCTGACTGGACAGCTGGAACCCATTTCCCCAATTTTTTACCCCACCCTGGTGTTTGAGTTGGTGAGAAAAAGAAAGCAGCAGACGAATCAACAGTGTCCAACTCTTCCTGCCATTCTCCATGCTGGGCACTAAGTTGTTTTTTTACTGCCAGTCTGTTTAGTTCCAGTCCATTTATTTCTATTCGAGTTGAGATCCAGCAGGGACTGTAGGCACACTGGGTTACTACCTGGCAAACTGCCAGCCCTCAAACTTGCGACCGAAGGGGAAGTGTTGACAGCTTCAGTTCGACAAGATGTCACAGGATGTTCTGCATCAGCAGGGAACTCAGGAATCTGGGAGTCTGATACGGGGGTAAAAGAAGCAGAAGCCTCAGGGAGAGCTGCAATCTCCCTGTCCAAAGTTGCCATTTGTCATAACAAAGCAGCACATTCCTGAAGTAAATGGTTCTTGTCTAAACCAGCAGAGTGTAAAACAGACACATCCTGCCAAGAAGCAGGAGCCACAATAGCAAGCACGTCAGCCTCTACCACACTCACAGCAGCTACTTCAGCTACAGCGCATTCCTCCTCAACGGCCTCTAGCTCAACAAGCACAGGAGAGAAGGCCCTCTCTCCTGCACCCTCCACATCCATCTCCTCCAACAGATCCCTCGAACTGGCCATCATGCAGCCAGTGGACAAGGCTCCCCTACCAATGAGTAGGGGAATTTCCCTGGTGTCCTGGCCAAATTTCCCTCATTCACTAAAAATCCCAACAACAGCTTAATCTGGCTCAAATTCAGATAGCATTCATCTGTGTCCCCTTCCCCCGGGTTGTGCCTGAAAATAGGCAGGATTTGTCTAGTGCACTTACCCTGTCAACAAAAACTAAATAAATAAATAAATCATGCACACAGTGGTCACACACAGTCACCATAATTAATGTGCATCCCCAAAATGCTACTGTCTTGTGTCCAGAAAATTTCCCAGTGTTGACGAAGTGAAATGAGAGTGTAACAAGAAATGCAAAGTCTCCCAGAAACAATGGTGCACTCAGTCATGTGTGCAGTGATCACACACAGTCATCAGAATTAATTTGCATCCCCAAAATGCTACTGTCTTGTGTCCAGAAAATTCCCAAGTGCTGACAAAGTGAAATGAGAGGATAACAAAACATGCAAAGTTTCCCAGAATTAATGGTGCACTCTGTCTTACATGCAGTGGTTGGATGCAGTTATCAAAATTAATGTGCATCCCCAAAATGCTACTGTCTTGTGTCCAGAAAATTCCCCAGTGCTGACAAAGTGAAATGAGAGCACAACAAGAAATGCAAAGTCTCCCATATCTAACAGTGCACTCAGTCATGTGTGCAGTGGTCACACACAATCACCAGAATTAATTTGCATCCCCAAAATGCTACTGTCTTGAGTCCAGAAAATTCCCCAGGGCTGATGAATTGACTTGAGAGGGTAACAAAAAATGCAAAGTCTCCCAGAATTAATGGTGCACTCAGTCATGCACACAGTGGTCACACACAGTCACCAGAATTAATGTGCATACCCAAAATGCTGCTGTCTTGTGTCCAGAAAATTCCTCATTGCTGACAAAGTGAAATGAGGTGTAATAAGAAATGCAAAGTCTCCCAGAATTAATGGTGCACTGCAAATGCACAGGCAGAGAAAGATAATGCTGCGTACTCAAGAAATGCAGAGGCAAAGGCACAACAACACCTAACCAGTCCTTACAAGTCACAAATCTGCATCTGGAAAAGAATGTCTTTTGCTGGATTGGGGGGGGTAGTGCACGGCAAGAACAGTCCACTACCAGTAAAGATATCACAAAGCAGTATAACAGATTTATGCAGGTGTGGTGGATAGCAGGTTCACACTGCTACAGTTATTCTGTGGCACAACAAAAGGTGCCTGATTTAATGGCATGCATCGCACACACACTCACACTCACTACAAGTAATGCATAACAAATTGTAAACCTTTAGTAATATAACCAAATGTTTTAAACAAACTGAAATTACACACTGCTGCACCATAACAATCAGCCAAAAAATTTCAAGAATTACTGAAATTATAACAGAGTGTAGATTAACACAGTTATACAAGAAAAATATACCCAAAACAGAAAGACTGACTTCTTCTCCCAGTTAATCTACCAACACCTCATATACGCCTTCCCCCAAAGCACACTTCTCAGTACACCAACTAGCTGTTCTAAATTAACATTCAAAATCCACACACAAGCAATAAACACTCAATGATATGGGCAGAGGAGGGTTTCCTACAATCACTGTACTAAATTTTGAGCAAAATAAAAAGACTCAAATAGGCTTTTTTAACAGCGTTTAGAGGATTTGAATTGCAGAGCTCTGAGAAGAAACTGTCTCCATCTTCCACTACACACATATACACACACTACACAGAACTGAGGCTGTACAGAACAATCTAGAGCCCATGTGACCTGCAATCCCATGAAGCACTGCAAAATTCACCTTGGCGCTCAATAACAAGGCAAAGTGATGCAAGGTACATTGATTTCAATGTACTTCAGCTTAAAATTGGTGGAGAAGTGGTTTGGGGAAGGCCGAATAATGCAAAGTCATTGGTTTCAATGGACTTCACATTCCTCATCATGATGTGAAGTACTCTGCTTTGTGTTGCGGAGTACTTCATGGATTCCACATTACTCCACTAATCACTTCATGGAGGGAATTTCAGCCACTTAGCCCACCACTATCTCTGATCGAAAACGCATCTTGCTGCTGGAAATGCTGACTGCTATATGAAAAAGTAAGGTAACTTCGATGTATTTCAAAGGGGGTTTCAAATTTATGGCATAACTTTGCCACTTTTGCATATTTTGAGCTCAGATTCTCAATATAGCCTTTTTGGAACCCCACCTCATGAATAATGTTGGAGGAATTATGAAACTCCAGCCGGAAATATAAATTTGTGGTTGTTTGACAAAATCAACTTTCAGGCAGGATTTCAAAGTGTTCACTGCCTTTGTTCATCAGGTGGCATCATAAGAAGGCTATATTGAGATTTTGGGGTCAAAATATGTAACAACAGCAAAGTTATGCATACACATTGACATTTTGCTACACTCCTTCATAATATTGGCAATTTTAAACATGTTGACAGCAAATTTTCTACATAACCATATTTCCACATCACCTCATGTATATGACAGCTGTCATTTTTCAAACCTTGACCAAAGTGTGTTTTTGCACCTATGGTGAACAATGGCATTTCAGTGGCACAGAATCATGTTTTGGTGGAGATTTTAAATTTTTTGTTACTGGGTTCATGAGGTGGGATAGTAAGAAGGCGATGCTGACAATTTAATTCCTGTTTTACTACAAATGCAAGTGCAGGACCCAGAGGGCCCTATGCTTCCACTGTAAAATGTATGTACATATCTAAGGAGGGATGACAGAGCAGGACCCTCTTGGCCCCTTGCTCCCACAGACAAATTAGGATATAATCATACTAGCTCAAAAAGTAAAACAATTATTTGCAAAAAACTTTGTTAATGCACTAGGTAGAGTTAAAGTGACAAAAGTAGGGAAATGTGGTGTTAGGGTTTCCAACCCTTACACCCCACCTCACCCCACCCATGAGGCAGCAACAGGGCAAAACATTACTGTTTCAACTCTTCTGCATCTTTGCTAATCAGGAATGGGGTGAGCCTTGGGGTTGTCAGCCCTAATGCTCACCCCATTCTCACATACTCTACTCATCTCAGCTTCTTTCATGATCAAATGGGGTGAGCATTAGGGCTGGCAATCCCAAGGCACACCCCATGCCTGATTAGCAAGGACACAGGAGAGGTGAAACTGAAATGTTTTTTTCTTATTTCTGCCTGGTGGGTGTGGGAGGGGTGTTATGGTTAGAAATACTAATGCCACATGTCCCTACTTTTGTCACTTTAATCCTATGTAGTGCATTAACAATCAACAAAGTTTTTGCTGATATGTGTATTATACAGGCATGTTAGTATGTTAGTATGTGACAGTGTCTGTGTGTGTGTGTGTGTGTGTGTGTGTGTGTGTGCATGTATGCAAATGCCTGTGTGTGTGTGTGTAAACATTAAATATGGTTCCTGCTTCTATTTAATTGAACAACTATGAAAACTCTAGGAGACTGTTTATCTTGCTCATGTGCACAAGATGAGCAAGTGGCTATGCTGAGATTTCAAAGCATTATCTGAACCAGTTCTACCAAGCTGCATCAACACCGAAGTTGTCGACATGTGGCTTAGTGACATCCCCAATGTTGACAGGCAAAATTTCGCCTGTCAGACATTTTGAGTTTTTCTATCAGGGGCTGTGCCCCCCTACACCCTCTCCCACCACTTCTGTATAACACACTCCAACTCAGAGTTTGTTAGAAATGGGGGGGAATCACTGGAAAAATGGTAAAATTTCACCAGCTGTCCATCATAGCAACAATCTTGAAAACTGTTGAGATTGTCACTGCGATGGGTTTTGCCATCGAAATTTCACTGTGTCAATGATACACACTCTGAACCAGCCTTACTATCATGATGTTGCAGCATCACTTTAATTTGGGTTGCATAGCCCTCAGTTTCTTGCCACTCAAGCTGATGTATGTTTTGACACAGAAACCTGACATTTTGGATGCACTTCTTTGATGTCAGTTACATCAAATCCTGGATGCCGGATAATATAAGATACTGTTTTTCTGCACTGAACTGCTACGATCTAAAACTTGAAATATTAAGGTTCATTGGATTCTGTTCCAAAGCTGCCACTTTCATGGTTTGAAATGGGAACAGTTAAAATAAATAAAATGTACAACAAAAATAAAAAGTATACTGTTGTGCATATATTGACTAAAAAATGTATTTTTTTCAAAAGACATTTTCATGTGCCAGGGTAAAACTGTGGTCACATTACTCTCTTCACAGAAAAAACTATGTTTGTCTTCACCATGCAAGATAAAACCACTGTTGTATGACAGCATCAATTGTGGTCATATTCCTCTTGCCAGACACAATCTTTGTTGCATGGAGAACCAGAAAGCAAACATGTGTTTGTAAATTATTGAACACTTTTGTACTTTTTGGTTTTCCTATAAGGAGAAAAAGTGTTATGTGATAGTGGCTGCTGTTAATCCCCACTCCACAATCTCAGGCCATTGTTGATATCAGGAGCCTACTGGTTGCATAACATTTAAAATATTAACAAACTATGTCAACCAGGAGCATATCCAAGGTGGCTGCTGTGGTCCCACCACATTCATGAGACCAACAAGGTGTCTTCCAAATTAGAAACAAAACTAGACATCTGGAACCAATCTCCAGTGGAACACTGCAGCCTCTTCCTGCCTCCTCATCCAACATAGTCATGTCATCAGTCTATGATCCTTTATCTGAATCACCATGTGGATGTGCCTCCCTATTTTCCCATCTTTCTTATATGGAGTTATTTTTTTTTTCTGGGGACTGTCTCAGGGTGGCAATGATTCTCTTTATTTTGCTTATCTCTGTCACTCTGTCTTACCAAGACTGCAGAGTAGGAGCTTCACACAGCAAGAAGGTAATCACCCTCTTCATGGAAGCAGTACAAACAGCATGGAAAAATCCCTTCTGTGTTCTGTCTCCCAGTCTAGGAACAGGTACCACAAGTCCAAATGCTCAAATGTATTTGGGATATCTGTACCCCAGAATGTTAGGAGGGTAGCATATACCTAATGACTACAGGGCCTTAAAGCTGGACAACCCCAGAATATGTGGTGGTATGACCTCAAAGCTGGACAACCCCAGAATATGTGGTGGTATGAACTTGTCCCTCCACATTTTCTTCAACATAAATTTGAATTCACATTTTGGAAATGGGGCATGATTGTAGGGGTGTGGAAGACCCTCACAAGGCATTTCCACTGGAGTTCTCTTTATCCCTTGGAGACCCTCACTCTCCACCTCTTTTCTCATGCTGTAACACATGTGTACTCAGTGATGGGGATTTGTGCATCTTGTTCCCACTGGACCCCGAGCTGGGAAAATTCTGTCTAGTCCTTTCTGAGTAGATTCTGGTATGCCCTGGAGATTGTGCCTCTCCTGCTTGACAACATTGTTGCTCAGTGTAAGAAGTCTTCATAATGAGACATATCCCTGCTTAACTGAGCTGCCAATGCCTGTGTCATGAGATAGAGGTGTACCTCCAGATATGAATAGTTTTCTTGCACTGTTAGCCAAAGTTTCTGTTGTAGCTCACTGAAGGGAATACATCAGCCTCCCTTAAACAAAGTGAGAATATCAGTGTCAGAGCTAACCTTTTCCATCTTCAGAATTCTGTATTGGTGCAAGGTGGGGGTAAACTCTGGGTCTTTGGTGATAATGGAGAGAGGACCTATTGTATTAGGTGATCTAGAGAGATGATTCCTTTCAGAAGCATACATGGTGTGTTCTTCATCCATGGGTTCAGTATCTCCACTCAAATCAGGACTGAAAGGTGCACATGTGGAAGAGCAAAGAGTGGAGTGGGGAGAGGCTGTTACATCTCAATCTCGAACCACTCTGGGTCTCCTCTTTGTTAAGTCCAGCTGATGGTGGGCACCAGCTCTGCAGTTAAACACCGGTGAATGTCCAGTATGGAAAGACCATCGTTGTCTCATGGAAGAGTCAGTAGGCCTTTTAATATCCAGTGGTGGCTGGATGCCCATATAAACCAGAAAAGGCTTTTTTTAGAGGTTTCCAAAAGCTGTCTGAGATTCTTAGCAGGAGAACCTAAAAGAAAAATGGAAATCAAGAGAGGATATTCATCTTCACTGAAGCAATCATGCCCTCTCTTTTAAGCTGAATCAGATCCCACCTTGCCAAGTCAATTTGGACCTCCCTCAGTAATTTTTCACAATTTATGCTGAAGATGTCTGAGGTATGGGGGTAAGCCAAACTGAGATACAGATCCATATTCCACGGTGCCAACCTAAATAGGCATAATGCTTTGAAGGCTGCTGAGCAGTGCCCCCCTAGTCTCATTGCTTCCTATTTTCCTTAATTAATTTTATAGCCCACCACATCACAATAAAGCTCTAGTTCCTGGAGAGGGCAGGCACTGAAGTATCTGAGGATATGAGGAAAAACAAGAAATCATCTTCAGGGAGTGAAATCTTGTGCTCCCTAACTCCTGTTCAGATTCCACTGATTCTTGGTTCTTGTGATCCACAGTCACAAGGGGTTTTACATAATTGTGAACATTAGTGGCAAGAGGGGCAACTATTCCACATACCTCTGGTTAAGAAAAAATATTCAGAATATATGCTGTTGACTTTGAATTATGTGTGTGGTGATAAATATACGGCTTTTACATTGGTTGGAAAGGCTGCACCCTACTCCCTTCTGTGCCAGGGTACGATGAAGAAAACCCCAGTTCACTGTGTAAAAGGCTTTTTCTGCATCCATGAAAACTGCTATAGCAAACCAGGGCACTGGAGCTGACAGGAGATAATATTAAGTAGGTGATGCATGTTGTCATGAATGAGATGGCCATAGATAAAACCCATTTGATTCAGGTGAATCAGGGGCCTCACCCACTTCTACATCCTGGAAGCCAGGATTGTCATAAACAGTTTAAGGTCCATATTTTGAAGTGAACTGGGGTAGCATGACTTGCATTCCATGTGATTTTTGTCGGTCTTTGGAATGAAAGATATGTGGTTATAATGCCACCATGGTGGCACCCTCTCGCCTCTTTGCACGGACCCAAAACTGGCTCCAAGTATAGGAGTCAGACATTCTATGAATTCTGCAAAGCATTCCAGGGCTAGTCCATCTGGGCCTGAGGACTTTTAGGACTTTTGATGACCAATAGCCATCTGGACTTAGGGATAATGGGCCCTATGCATGAAGCCTATGTGCTGCGGTAACCGGGAATGTAGGCCTTGCTACTCATGAATGCTACAGAGTGATGGACCCATGGCATGCATGAAGTGGGCACAAGACAGGTACACATCATATCCGTGTTTGCCATTCATTTGCATCACCAGGTAAGAAAAAAGGTTTGTCTCCCCATACGATGCACAGGGGTAATGCCAAACTTCACCCAACAACTAACACACCAAAATCTGGCCAATGGAAAATCATGTACACAAATGCTCACAGCCTGGGAAATAAGATCCCAGACCTGCAGGCAATAATGTCAGAGGCTAAACTGGACATAGTAGCAATTAGTGAGACGTGGTTTACCAGTAACCACACTTGGGAGATTTCAGTACCTGGCTATGTATTGTTCAGAAGAGACCGAGGTGCAAAAAGGGGGAGGAGTGGCCCTGTATGTTAATGAAAATATCAAAGCTACAGAAATTCAGAATACACATAAGGAGCCAGAAGAACTGTGGGTCACCCTGGAAACAGAAAATGGGACAGCCATAAGAACTGGGGTTGTCTACAGGCCCCCACCCCAGAGGGAGGACATAGACACATTACTGTTAGAAGATATACAAAACATGACAGCTAAAGGGGAGGTTCTGATAATGGGAGACTTCAACATGCCAGATACAGATTGGTCAATACCAGCAGGAACATCTGCCAGAACTAGACTCATAGTGGATTCCCTGCAGGAGGGCCTCAAACAACTGGTACAGCAACCCACAAGAGACAGGGCTATCCTAGATCTAGTACTGACTAACAAAGAAGGATCACAGATCTCCAGGTAGAAGGTCACCTGGGGGCCAGTGACCATCACATGGTATGGTTCAATTTGGCTACTACATCTAAATCATCCCATTCCAAGGCAAAAATATGGGACTTCAGAGGAGCTGACTTTGATAAGATGGCCAACAGAGTTAAGCTAGCCCTGGCAAAAAGAAACACAGGTGAGGAGGTACAGGCAAAGTGGGCAAGCATTAAGGATACAATACTTGAAGCAACATCCCATTGTGTTAGACAGAAACGGAAGTGCAAAAGAAGAAGGAAACCACTTTGGTTCTCAAATACAGTAGCAGAAAAGGTCAGAGCCAAAAGGCTGGCCTTCAGGAAATATAAGGGAACACAGCGGGATGAAGATAGGGAGGCATACCAAACTGCCCTAAGGGAAGCAGAAGGCAGTAAGGCAGGCAAAGTCCCAAACTGAGGAAACACTAGCACGAACAGTAAAAGAAGGTGACAAGACTTTCTATAGATACATTAGTGAAAGGAGAAAGTCCAGAGGGGTATTGCTAAGCTTAATGGAGAAAAGGGAGCATGTGAGGAGGAGGACCCTGTAAAGGCATCTATCCTAAATAGATACGTTTGCTCAGTATTTACTGAAGAGAAGGTAGGGCAGGGCCCACAGCTCAGCATCATGGACACAGGGGGGAGGGAGGTGAGCACTACTCCTTCACAAAAGAAAGGGTCCACAAGAGCTTTCTAAGCTCAGGGTGGATAAGGCAATGGGACCTGATGGCATACATCCCAGGGTACTATGAGCTAAAGGAGGAACTAGCAGAGCCATTAGCAGAATTGTTTAGTGAGTCTCTGAGCACAGGAGAGGTCCCAGAAGACTGGAGAAGGGCTCATGTGATCCCGTTCCACAAGAGTGGTAGCAGGGAGGAGGCGGGAACTACAGACCAGTCAATCTTACCTCAGTAGTGGGCAAGATTATGGAGGCACTCTTAAGGAAAGGATAGTGCAACACCTGGAATCCATAGGGGCACAGGATCCAAGACAGCATGGGTTTACAAAAGGAAGGTCCTGTCAAACTAATCTCATAGATTTCTTTGACTGGGTAACCAGAGTGGTGGACCAAGGGGGAGCAGTTGATGTCACCTACCTTGACTTCAGTAAAGCTTTTGACACTGTTCCACATAGAAGATTGATAAATAAGCTAGGTAGGCTCGGGGTGGGTCAGAAGTTGGTCAACTGGGTGGCAAACTGGTTGACTGGCAGAAAACAGAGAGTGGTGGTAAATGGTATACAGTCAGAAGAGATGCAAGTCACAAGTGGGGTACCTCAGGGATCAGTCCTGGGGCCAGTCCTATTCAACATCTTCATTAGTGACCTCGCAGATGGACTAGATGGTAAGGCTTGTCTGTTTGCAGATGACACCAAGATCTGCAACAGAGTAGATGATCCAGATGGGGTGGGCAGAATGAGAAGAGATCTGGATAAACTAGCAAAATGGTCGGAAGAATGGCAACTGGATTTAATGCAAAGAAGTGCAAAATCATGCACATAGGGAAGAGAAACCCTGAAGCCACTTATAGGCTGGGAGGGAGTTGCTAGCAGTCACAAAGGAAGAAAGAGACTTGGGCATCATCATCACTGATGACCTAACATCATCCAAGCAGACCTCTAAAGCAGTAGGTAAGGCTAGGGGGTGTTAGTGTATTAGTAGGGTATCACAAGTCGTAAGAGGAGGTAATAATCCTCTGTACAAGACATTGGTTAGGCCCCATCTGAGTACTGCTGCAGTATTGGAGGCCACACCTTCACAAGAACATTAACCAAATTGAGGCAGTCCAGAGAAGGGCAACCAAAATGGTGCAGGGACTGCATCAGAAGACATATGAGGACAGATTAATGGAGCTCAATATGTATACCCTTGAGCAAAGGAGGGAGAGAGGTGATATGATCGAGACATTTAAACACCTTAAGGGCATAAACAAGGTGAAAGAGTCTAACATGTTTAAATATAAGAAAAATAGCAGGACAAGAGGACACAGCATGAGATTAGAGGGAGGCCGATTAAGGGGGAATGTGAGGAAATTATTTTTCACAGAAAGGGTGGTAGATGCATGGAATGGCTTACCACAAGACGTGGTGGCTATGAATACAGTGCAGGGCTTCAAACAGGCATGGGATAGGCATAAGGGAGCAATACAAATGACTATGAATAGATAGGTCACTGACAGAGCAAAGGCCGATGGCACATTTATAAGGTAGAAAAAGAAATGGGCAGACTGGATGGGCCTTGCGGTCCTTATCTGCCATCAACTTCTATGTTTCTTATCCCCCAGCCACTCAAAAACCAATGTGCTGGGGGTGGGTAGATGGTGGGCGGGGGCGTGTCTGCACAACATGACATTCACAAAGGTGAGTAGTGCAGCGCACTGTGATGCAGAGGAGTGAGCAGGTTATGGCAGTGGGGACCCTACCATAACACATTACGTGCCCTCACGGACATGCCCCACTGGTCATGGTGGAACTGGGAAGCCATCCACTGGGCCACTCAAGACCACCAGGCTGATGGTGAGGGCTTGGGCAGCTGAAAGTGTGAGTTCCTGGACACAGTTTTGCTGCTGTGTCCCAGTCTGGTAGTGCCAGACAATCTCCTCCATAGCATGGCTGCCCAGACCCTGTAGAGCCTGGTATTACCCTCCCCAACACCCAGTGGTGCCTCTACTGGGTGCACATCCCTGACCCCAGACCAATACCCCAGCACCCACAGCTCTTGCCATTGGCCCCCCCACCCCTGTGGCATCGGCAACACCAACTCCCCTGGTCCCCGTACCCAACGGTCAGGGACACAGCCCCAGATGACCAGTGGCACAGCCCACCTCACAACTCCTCTGCCACCAGCCATCCAACTGATGTTGGGGGTGTGCTGCTACATATAGGCACCACTATCCCACTGTCAGATGGATGGCCAGTGGCTGAAGAGATGTGCAGGGCTGCTGGTCATCCAGGAACATGGCACTGACCATCAGGTATGGGGAGCAGGGGGGTGGTGATGTCAGTGCCACAAGGATGGGGGGTCCACTGAATGCCAGTGAGGGGGAAGGGTTGCAACAGCAGTGGACAGGGTGTGATCAGGTCATGCCACACTGGGCAGGGTTGTACAGCCACTTCAGTGGGGATGATTCAGTGGTGTGTGTGGGGGTGGTGGGGGCTGCCCAGCAGATGCTGAGTCTGGGGCATGCACTCCATTGTGTGTGTGGGGGGGCTGCAGTTCTGGCATGGGGGCTGTGCTAGTAGTGGGGTTGGGGGCCATAGTACAGGTCGTGTATGAACAGAGGCATGGCTGTACAGGTCTGGGTGCCTATGGGGGCTTTTCATGCATCTGGACCAATGCCTCCATGCAAGGGATCCACTCCTGGACCCAGGAAAGGCATATGATTGGTTGCCTTCCTAGATCCGCTTCTCCGCCCCCAGACATCCTGCACTACCTTGAGCGCTGGAGGGGTGTGGCTGCTAACAGGTGAATAGTGGTCATGAATGCTGCCAGGTGCATACCTGTCCTCAGGTGTGGAGCTATACGGGCAGGGTACATGCCTTTGGCTAGTACCTTACACCCCTTTGTGCATAGGGGCCATTATATGAAAATATGACTTTACGTGCAATATACTGTGTGTTTCTACTGTATGTCTTATTGTTAATGAACTCAAGGTCTCCTTAATTTGTATGTTTATTTATGTATCTTATATGCAACTTGCACTTTTATTATTACTGGACATCACTGTAAATGAGCTTGCTCAATGAATTTATCCCTAATAAACAAACTTGATACCTGAAACTGGATTTCCACTGGACTGATCAGGGCATCCAATGCTTCCTTGGCCTACTCTGAGAGGTGGTTGACCCTAACCCTGTTGAAGAAATCATCTAGTTTCTCCTGGAAGCCAGCCACTCTGTCCTGCACATAAAGGAATTTGTGAAAGTCCAGAAATAGCTTGCCTATTTTGGACAGGTCAGTCTCACATGAGTTAGGGGTCCCAAGTTTGTGTAGTTGCAGCACAATATGACTTCCTGCTCTCTATGTAGCTGCCAAGCCAGCAGCTTCCCAGCCCTGTTGCCAGATTCATAGACCTGCTGGCAGGAATATTGTAGAACTACTTCCACTTTCATATCCATGAGGTGGTTTAAGAACTGCTCTGCACTGGTGTAGCCTCTGCTTAATCTGCTGTTGGATGACTACCTTGTGTTCTTCCTCTAAGTCAAAAAGTTTATGTTCTAGAGCCAGTTGTTCCTAGAGGCTGTCTTTTTTCCTTATTGACCACATAACTAATGATGCCCATAATTACTGATTTCGGGCCATTCTACTGAACAGCATCTGTTGTGACTCCCTTTGGGTTATGAACCTTGTAGTCCTTGGTGCAACTCTTTACCATACTAACATATTCGGGATCCATAAAAATAGATGATTGTATACCTTTTATTGGACCAACATAGATGTTACAAATGAAAAGAGGTGCTTTTGTTATCAGACTACACCTAGTCCTTCATCAGAAACTATTGCCAGTTGTTTTAGAAGAATACATTCTATTAACACCCAGATCATACATGAAAAAACAGACACCAAACCTGCAAAAAATCCAATTGGCTTAAACGCCATTCAAAAAACAACTGAGAACCATATGGAAAGCACACAGTATGACTGTTATCCATGAGAATCATTTCAAGGACAAATGTCAACAGAACAGATAACACCATTCCTGAAAGAACACATAAAACATAATAGAGTTTCATTTTGAACTATGCATGAGTGAGTGTGTTAGTGCACATATATACACACATATATATATATATATATATATATATATATATATATATATATATATATATACACATATATGGAATTAAATCACATTAGCTTAAACTTGTTTTGGACAATTAACCTAAATAAAAAAAAAAGAGTCCCATCAAAATAGGAAGGCATTTCTAGGTCAATGTTACAGAACTTGAGAGAGAAAAAAAAAACAGAGCACCTTCAATTAAAACAAAGTCCTGTGATTTAAACCCCAAGTAAGAATATGCCTATAACTACATACTGTACTATATGATGCTAAAAATCCTCTAAACAAGAAATGTCCTTTGTCTATGGTTATTAATGAGTTTAAAGATAAGCTTCCCTTAGTGTGAACAATAAACATAAACAAATTGTTTCACACCTTCATAAAGTGCTCGCCCTATCAGGTGATGCATGTCCTAAGTCCTATGCCAACAATATTCAATATTATTTATTAATATTAAAATGCACACTGATGAAATATGAGCTGTCTCAAATATTGTTTTGAATGCCAAATGTTAGTGCACAATTGTGCAATTAAAAATCTAACCCAACAAAGACTCACTAGTAAATGAGATCCTATATCCTGATATGTTCATTGTTTCAGAATGTGTCAGTATACAGTCAGTCTGCTGAATATACAGTAATAGTCCTAGAAATCTGAAACAAAAGCTAAGGGAATCCACCCCCCTCCCGGGGAATACCAAAGAATTGATAACTAGTCAGAAGGAATCATATATCTACTATGCATGTGAACAAATTATCATAACATATTGCAACCCCATTATGTCACGTACTGTATGCCAAGAGTCTGTGCACATAAAAGGAACTAGACTACCTAGGAAATGATATTCTGTACTTAAAATGTCCATGTATGAGCATGTCTCTGAACATAAGCCTCACCACATACCACTCCCCCACCCTAATCTTAGGGGGTAAAACCAACATATTGATAACCATTTAAAAAGGATCCTATATCCATGAAGAATTAAAACATACACCAAAAACACAGTGTACTCCCATTATATGTCTATTCATTGTTCCTGAAGTCAATGAAACTTTAAGTAGTGTAATGTGACATAAAACCCAAATCAATGTTCATACCATCTCCCACTATATTGAGAAGTAAAATGAGCATGCTCTAGAAAGCTTATTTCTGTTGTGCATTTTTGAAACGTCCTTCCAAAGTCAGTACAGACATATCTGAGATAGAGTAATCAGACTGAGAGAAGTGTTATCCCACTGGTTTATTAGTCATCTTCATTTTAATAATATGTATTTGTGAGGTCATTTGGGTATGGGGAGGTTGTCCTGTCTCTCCCACATACCCTGTTTTTAGATATATCTTGCACTAAATGAAATAAACAACATTACAAGATACACATGAATAATTCCCCTGTATCCTGAATTGTCTGTTTTGTGGAGTATTGGTACAATCAGAAGTGGAAATATGTTCACAAGTCTTGCATCCAGCGAGATTGCAGAGTCTTGTATGATTTAGAGTTATGTCGTTTTGTTCTTGTGCAAGTTTATATCAGGATACAGAATCTCATTTACTAGGGAGTCTTTGGTAGGTGTGATTTGTAATTGTGCACTGACATTTGGCATTCAAAATAATATTGTAGAAAGATCATGTTTCAGCAGTGTGAAATCAAATCATTTTTTTACTGGATCTTTTGTCACAAGGACCAATATGGCAACAAAGCCAATTTTTTCCGTAATATATTCTGGGTCATTGAATAGTGAGCCACTGAATCTCCAGATGGGAGTTTTTCTGACCAAAGCCAGCAGCAGGTCAAGCATGATAGGGGTGTGGTCTTAAACAGTAATACTCTTTATTTCACACTACTCAGCTCTACGGACCTAGTTAGAGGAAACCAAGAAAAAGTCAATATGTGAGTATACATTGTGTAGCGATGACTGGCAGGTATAAACCTGCATGTTTGGGTCAAGATGGTACCAAATTTCTGTAACTGCTAGCTCCCTAAGCAACCTCCTGAAGCAAATACCAACCTGGGCTACTTCTCTGCCAGTTCTTCCTGACTCGATCAAGACAGAGCTGCATAACCCTGTTAAAGTCTCCACCCACCAGACACAAGTCCATGGGCAGTGGTACCACAGAGGCCAGTTTCTCTTTCAAGAAGAGAAAGTCGACCCTCTCTTGATTCATTGCATATAGGTTTATTAGAGTGCAAGGCAGCACCCAGAGGGTGTCTTTAATATCTATCTATCTATCTATCTATCTATCTATCTATCTATCTATCTATCTATCTATCTATCCATCCATCTGTCTGTCTATCTATCCTTTGGAAAAACAATTTTATTTTGCCTGTTAGGGTAACTTAATGCCACAAAAGTAGGGAAATGTGGCATTAGGATTTTGCAACCCTAACACCCCTCAAGCAGCAAAAGGAAAAAAAAAACATACGGGTTTTGGGTCTCCAGAGTCTTGGCAAATCAGTGGTGGGGTCTTCCTTGGAATTTGCCAGCCCTAATGCCAACCCTGTTCATGAGCAAACAACATGGCACATAATCTCCTTTCTTCATGCAGGTCCCACAGGGAGGAGGGGGAAGTATGAGGGTTGACAACTCCGAAGAAAGATCCCACCACTGATTCGCCAAGACTCCTGATACCCAAAACCCTAATGTTTTTTCCATTTGCTGCTTGGGGTGTGGGGGTCATTAGGGTTGGAAACCCTAAGTGCCATATTTCCCTACTGCAAATAATTTCCTTACTTTTTGAGATATAATCATATCCTCATTTCTCAGTGGGAGCACAGAACCTTCCAGGGCCTGCACTCTCATCCCTTCATAGATGTATATGTGTATGTTGCCACATAAGTGCAGGGCCCAGAGGGCATTGCACTTATATTTCAGCCAGAACAGCAACAAAATTGTTAGCATAGCCTTGTTATTACCCCACCTCATGAACTTGATAGTGAACATTTTCAAATTCCCGCTGAGACATCATTTTATGCCACTGCAACATAATTCTGCACCACAGGTGAGAACACGCAGTGTGGACATTTGCAGAAGTAAAAAAATTGCTATGCTGATAATTTGGGGTGAAAATATTCAAAACTACCAAAGTTGCAAGCGAGCATAGTCAAATTTCAAAGCATGAGCATAACTGTCATTTTGATATATTTTGACCCACATTTTCAACATAGCCTTCTTATGACCCCACCTCATGAACAAGGGCAGTGAAAATGTTCAAGTCCTGCCCGAAATGTTATTTCCCCAAGCGTCTGCAAAATCACATTCTGGGCCAGATTTGTGGAATTCTGCTACCATTGTTCATGATGTGGGATCTCCAAATGACTATGTTGAAAACGTGATGTCAAATGTGCAAGAAATGGTTAAGTTATGCATCAAAGCTGAAACCTCATTGAAATACATTGAATCTCACTTACCTTGTTTTTATATGGTAGTCAGTTCCAGCAGCATTAGGTCTTCAATCAGAACATGGATCTTCATCCTGTGACTTGTTCAAGTGAGTAAGGGTGTGTGTGGATGTACTGGTGGGGGTGCAGTGGTGCGGCTGAGTGGAGGGTGGGTGGGGACAGATCAGCATGGGCCTTTTTTGCAAGTTAAAAATTGAAAAGAAAAAAATAGAAGGGTGGTTTTCTGTATTTCAGACCTGGATGGTGATTGGAAGGGGGATGCCACTAGACACCAGGAAGAGAATTAAATCAAATGGGGATGGTGATTGGAGTGTGAGAGGTGCCACTAGACACCAGGGAAAGATTAAACAATGATGGTGATGGCAATTGGAGGGAGAGGGGTGCCACTAGACACCAGGGAATTATTAAACAATGATTGCGATAGTGATCAGAGGGTGGGTGGGTGCCACTAGACACAAGGCAAATATAAAACAATGACAAGGACAGTGACTGGAGGGTGGGGCTGTCACTAAACACCAGGGAATGATTAACAATGATCACAACAGTGATCAGAGGGTGGGGAGAGCCACTAGACACAAGGGAAATATAAAACAAAGACAAGGACAGTGACTAGAGGGTGGGGGCGTCACTAGACACCAGGTAAAGATAAAACAATGATGGGGACAGAAGGTGGGGGAGCCACTAGACACCAGGTAAAGATAAAAAAAAATGATGGAGCAGTGATCAGAGGCAGGGGGTGCAACTGGACACAAAGGAAATATAAAACAATGACAAAGACAGTGATTGGAGGGTGAGGGTGTCACTAGACACCAGGTAAAGACAAAACAATGATGAGAACAATGATCAGAGGGTGGGGGTGCCACTAGAAATCAGGGAAAGATAAAACGATGATGGGGACAGTGATCAGAGGGTGGAGGGTGCCACTAGACACCAGGGAAATATAAAACAATGATGGGAACAGTGATCAGAGGGTGAGGGTGCCACTAGACACCAGGGAAAGACAAAAAAATGATGAGGACAGTGAACGGAGGGTAGAGGCTGCCACTAGACACCAGGGAAAGATAAAACAATGATGGGAACAGCGATTGGAGGGTGGGGGTGCCACTAGACACCAGAGAAAGATTAAACAATGATGGGGACAGTGATCAGAGGGTGGAGGGTGCCACTAGACACCAGGGAAAGATAAAACAATGATGGTGACTGTGATCAGAGGGTGGGGGTGCCACTAGACACCAGGGAAAGATAAAACAATGATGGGGACAGTGATCAGAGAGTGGGGGTGCCACTAGACACCAGGGAAAGATAAAACAATGATGGAGCTAGAGATGCAGTGAATTTAAATTCCGCCAGTGAAGTGAATGCGAAGTGGGCACTTCATGTTGCCACTCCACTACGTGGAGTGGGCAATGCAAAGTGCTCACTCTGCCTTGTCATTACAACTTCACGTTAAGGCAGCGTGGCAATGCGAAGTAAGGCTAAATCATTCTTTTTAATGGACTTCGCATTCCTCATTATGATTCTAAGTGATCCACTTGGTGTTTCAGATTTGACAGCCTCCCCACACATCACATGGCTTACAGTACTTTAAGTCACATGCTCTTTAGCTAGGCAGGAAGAAAGTGAATTATACAAGCAGACACTTTTACTTTCTCCAGTGCAGATGGAGAGAGAGAGGAGTGTGTTTTGTGACTGCTGATACTTTGAGATCAGAATGAGGAGGAGATTTAAACTTTGATTTAGACCCAACTGCTTTTTTAAAAGCTATATTTTTTTGTCTTTTCTGTCTGTACTCTTTTTTACTTAATTTGTTCTTTCTGTAAATTTTATTGTTCTTATGTAGAGGGACATCAGTTGCAAATTATGTCTATGCTGGAACTGCTGCTAGCTCACCATGGGATCCCACATTAGTTTTTTTTCCTCACACCATGTGCCCCCCCACACTTTCCTTGCTGTGTTATAAAATGTATGCCTCCACCATCCCCGACTCTTGCATGTAATTATGCCCTTTTTTTGTTGTCTTCCGTATGTATTCTGAGGAGTGGAAGTATACTGTGCTAAACTGCATGGGTGCAGTTTCTTTCCAGTCTGTATATGCACTCCAGACACTGTTCAACTCCCTGACTTAAAAACACTTATTAATGAGTACAATGGTGGGGTGGTGAAGCCTGGAGAGATATTACAAAACAGGCTTACAATACATCCAAGTAACTAGTAAAAATATTAATGTTGTGGTTTGTGATGCAATCATAAATCATGATTTGTGACTGAATTTGTGACCGTGATGATAAAGAAACACAAATTCCTATGGCTGTACTTTCCCAGGCCCCAATGAGGTGTGGCACAAAACTCCCTGACTTAAAAATACTCATTAATGAGTACAATGATGGGGTGGTGAAGCATGGAGAGATACTACAAAACAGGCTTATAATACATCCAAGTAACAAGTAAAAAAAATTACTGTTGTGATTAGTGACGTGATTGTAAATCGTAATTTGTGACTGTATTTGTGACCGTGATGATGAAGAACGTGATTTGTATCACGAGTGACTACTGATGATGGTCCTGACTTAAAAACACATATTAATGAGTACAATGTTCATGCTGAATTATGCACCACACCTGTCCAGTACTCTGAAGGGAAGCCAAAGAAACAACTGTGACTTAAGTTAGAGATGGAGATTGGGCCCTTAAGAGATGCAAATGTACAGACAGATTAAGATTGCACTGCGCACTAAAGAGATGCAGATGCAAAGGCACAACACCTAACCAGTGCTCACCATCAGAAATTCAAATCTGGAAAAGAATATCTTTGCCGGTTGGGGCGGGCCGGGGGCAGTGTACTGCACTGCTGCAGTAAGAGTCACTAGTACGAGTATCAGTAAAGATACCACAAAGAAGTACAAGAAATTACACAGCTGCAGTGGATAGCAGGTTCACATTGCTGAAATTATGTGGCACAATAAAAGGTGTCTGATTTGATGACATGTGTCACACACATACTCACACACACACTAAGTAATGCATAGCAAATTGAAAACTTCAGTATTATAACCATATATTTTAAACAAACTAAAATTATGCACTGCTGCACCACAACAATCAGCAAAAAAAAGCAGGAATTATTGAAAATATTACTGTGTGTACATTAACACAGTTATACAAGAAATATCACCAAAATAGAAAGCACTGTCTTGTTCTCCAAGTTATTCTACCTACATCACAGATATGCCCCTCCTGCAAAGCACACGTCCACTGTCTCTCAGTACACAGACTGAATGTTGTACATTAACATTCAAAATACACACAAACAATAAACAATCTAAGTTATGAGCACAAGAGGGTTTTCTATATTTGGTGAACTAAAGTTTCAGAAAATAAAAAAGACTCAAAAAGGCTTTTTTAACAGCTTTTACAAGGTTTGAATCACAGAGAGCTCTCAGAGCAGATTGTCTCCTACAGCTTATTACACACACTACCACAAACTAAGGCTGTGCAGAACAATCTAGAGCACCATGTGACCTGAAATCCCATGAATCACTGCAAAATTTGCCTTTGGAGCTTAAAAACAAGGCGAAGTACATTGTTTTCAATGTACTTCGCCTTAAGACTTAGTGGAGTAGTGGTTTGGGAAGGCGGAGTAATGCAAAGTCATTGTTTTCAATGGACTTTGCTTTACTCATTAATAACACAAAGTACTCTGCTTTGCGTTGCGGAGCGGTCTGCGAATTCGCTTTCACTCTGCGTTCCACTTCATGGAGTGAATTGGGGCCACTTCACCCATCTCTAGATGGGACAGTGATCAGAGGGTGGGGGGTGCCACTAGACAGCAGGGAAAGATAAAACAATGATGAGGACAGTGATCAGATTGTGGGGGATGCCACTAGACACCAGGTAAAGATAAAACAATGATGGGGTCTGTGATCGGAGGGTGGGGAGTGCCACTAGACATCGGGGAAAGATAAAACGATGATGGGGACAGTGATCGGAGGGTGGGGGGTGCTACTAGACACCAGGGAAAGATAAAACAATTACAGGGATTGCGATCGGAGGATGAGGGGTGCCAATAATACCAAGGCAACATTACATACAGAAAGGGATGGGGGCACCACTAGATAACAGGGAAATTGCAGCTCACTGCTTTTACTGAAACCCACAGCATGAATTCCAGCTGTGGCTGTAGAAGTCAAGAAAGTCCCGCTGTTCTGATACAGAGAACGTGGGTGAACAACTCCTCTCACTAAATTGGGCACCCTGTTTTTTGGGTGCCCAGAGAAGGTATTTCTGTCAAGTTTAAACACAAATACCTGAATTTAAATCAACAAGTCCTGTCCAGCTAGGTTCAGGTGTGTTTTTTTTTAAATACATGATTTGATTGTACTTTTATTGTTTGTAATGTTAAAACAGTAAAAAGAAAACGATCGCTATCGCGAGTGTTTTTTCCCCCATGACAAGTAAATCAATCAAATAACCACTCACAATATTTTTTTTACTTTCATTATCAGTATTTCTCTGCACATGAACAGTGATTCATGAGGTTAATATTTGTGAACTTTTTTTATTGATCAAACTGTTATTTTAATTGATCGAACTTAGAATGTTATCACAAAAATCGTTATAATAATTAAAAAATTGTATAATACTTTATGGCCAAAGCAAATAAAGGCAAACCCTTGTCACAGGCCCCATCATCCATGAAAACGTCAAGATTAAATTCTATACCATCTAGGCTGTAGGTGAGAGTAAAAATACCCAATGTTAATTATAGGGAAACAAAACATCGACTTTTTCACTTTTTTGATGCTCCTTATCTCAAAAACTGTACCAGATGCTGTCACAAAACTTTTCATGTCTTGAGACTCGGACAGCCTGACTGTACATTTCAAATGGTGTGCTACTTTGCCAAATAGTGGCAAAGTAATTAAGGTGCACAAAAATGGGTTTAACATTGAACTGCCGATGCAACACTGACTGCAGGATCGCTACCATGCCCTAATATACATCATTCTCCCCTCTGGGTCTTTAATTACACTCTCAGCTTCTAAGGGGCATGACAAATGTATTAGGCTCCCCATGCCTGTCCTCCGTGGGTAGGCCAGAAGGATGGCAATGCACTGCACCCACCCACAAACTTTTCAGCTTAACATGCTCAATTTAGGTTAAGTGTGTTTATTGTACAAAGGTGGCCATGGTCCCCAAATGTTTAAGTCCTGTAGCACCCTGGTCCACCTGATGGGGCTATTAAGGCCCCTCACATTATGTGTTACAATGTGTCTACCATAAGTTGTAGAGAAATTGCGGGTCCCTAGTGAGGTCTCCTCCCTCTCCCCCTTTCCATTATTGCCATGACACTCAACACCAAACAAGCTTAAAACAGAACAAAGAAAACTATGTACAGTTTGTGCACCTGTCATGAGATTAGAGCTCTTCAATATGTTACTGTCCCATGTGAATGATGGCAAAGTTGGTAGCTGAGCCAACAGGTGACACTGGCCACAGCACAGCTTTGTGTTCACCAGACACTGCGTAAGCCACCCTCCTTCTGTCTTCCTTTTGGCAGCCTTAAATTTTTCTTTCACCTCCCTAATTGTACAGTAGTAGCCATGCCAAATCTTCATCCTTTGCTCTCTTCCTGCCTGGTGTAAGTGGGCAGACAACCTGTCCAAGCAAGTACCCCCCAACACCCCTTTACATGAACAAAAACCCCATCTATACTATTCTCTGCAATACCTGAATGGCGGACACTGCAAGTTACTCTCTGTCCCTGTTACTGACTGCAAACTGCCTTCTAACTGCTTGCTAATTCTTACCTGATTGCTTAACTGGGTTGTCTAGCACTACAAAGACATCATTCTCCTCCACTGATTCCTGATACCTGAGATCATACTCCAGTGGATTGTTACTGATCAACCCTGACCCTCCGAATCAACACAGCTACTGTACAGCAACAGCTTACCAATCACATCTACTGCTTAGCTCCCAGGTCCCCCAATGAGCACAGGTGCTATACAACAAAATCTCTCCAGTCTTATTTATTGATCAGTTCCTGGTTCTTTGCAAATAGCACTTCCACATACTCTTGGTTGGCCTAGGAGGGGATATGTTCCAATTACAACTCCTGTGCATGAGCTGTGGTAAAGGAGATTTATATTTCAAATGTATCCTATGAGATTGATGACTGCAATTGGGCACCTACCAAAATGGCGACTTAATCACGGTGCCTTGCATTGCAGTGACCAGGGAGGGAGTGTGACTAGATGGGGAGTGCATGACTATAGCGACATCCTGTCTCTACATGTATATGCATGTGGGGGGGAGTGAACATGCACAGTGAGGGGCAGGATGGGAGGGAGGGATTGTGAGGAGTGGTGTCACAGTGAGCTGCTGAGCTGCTCCCGTGGTGTGGTGGGTGGGTACAGGGTTGTGCTGCACAGGGTGCCAGGTTCGGACATGGCACAGGTACCTTTTGTTGCAAGTGACCCAAAATGTTTTTTTTAATCTTTGGCCCCTTCCGATATGCACCCCCTTATAGTTGTGAATCCTTCAGTAGGGGGGGATGTGGGGCCACAGCCCTCCACATTAACATTAGAATTGTAAGTCCCCAGGCCCCTTTTGCTGTGTGCCGGGGACGACATTACAAAACTTTTTTTGCTGATGTGCATTCACCCTAACAGCAATCGTTATTCTCATGACTTGCCTTAGAAATCAGTTTGTGTCATACTCCTTCAGCACCCACCATCCCACCTTCCCCAACTCCCAGTCATGTGAGTTTTCCTAACAGTCACTACTAATGCAGGCTGCCTGGCCATGCCCCCTCAGACCCCACCATTTACTCTAACAAGTCTTCTCCACTCAGCCTCCCTCACCCCCCCATTTCTCCCTATACCTTACCGCCCTTCTTACGCCACTCTTCACTTCTACCCCAGTACCTAGTTCTGTCTCGTACCTCCTTTCTTCACCCCACTGCCAGCTATCCCCGTCCCTCTGAACTACTGACAAGGCACTTTGTGGCTGCTTATTCCCCCCCCCTCCACCCTCATAAAGTGTTTTTCTTGTTACTTTAACTTGTACCTATGTTTTGAGTTATTCTGTAATGTTCTGAATCCAAGCTGTATTGTTCATTGTGATGTACCTTTGCTTTCTCCTATTGTACTTTGTCTTGCAATCAATGATGTAGAACCTTTGTAAAAGAGCTAGCGCTCAAAGGTGTTTTCCGAATCACTAAATAAATAAATAAATAAATAAATAAATAAAAAGATCAAATAGATCCCAATTCAAAAGTTTAGGATATAGCAGACACCCCTTATAATAGACAAAACCTGCTTGCACCAATGTGTCTGTTATAAAATGATTCCACTGGACATGTATGTTCTTGTCTTTCAGCTGACCTTCCACTTCAGACTGGCACTTCCAGTCCCCCTCACCCACCATCTCCTGAACTCACCCTGCATCTGACTTCATACACCCTATAGGTATCTTGTTCCTCCTCATCATGAGGGTTTAGTTTACAATGGGTGGTAGGAGCCATAGTCAGCTGTTTGTGGTGTGAGAGGCACCAGTCATTATCCTGCTGTAGCCAGTCCTTTTCTCCTTAGTTTTTTTTCCCAGTCCAACAGAATGCATCATTTGGCTGTTTTCGAGAGCATGCATGCTGAGTGTGTGGTGCAGCTTCTGTGGCTGGCAGTGTGACCTTCCCTACATAATGTCTTCTCCTGAACTGCCACCAAGGGACTCTTAGGTGTGAAAGCAAGAGGAAAAACACTACCCTTCCTCCCTAATGAACGGGAGCATCTGTTGGGATGCTTTATCCTCTTTCCCCATGTAGCCTTCAGCAATCTGGGCATGCAGATCAACCCAAATGACCAGCATTGCAAGCAGTTGCCTTATTAATCTGCCAACAGTTCTACTATCTTCACCTCAGTTCTGACACTGGGGACATATCTCAGTGTTAGGGAAGTCTGTTAAATTTTAAAATAATGTGGCCACAAGGAGCCAATCTCTGGTGGTCCTCTGCTGCAGCAAGCCCCCCAACAACATTGGGACATCATCCCCAGTGCCATTAAAGAGTCTGCCCTTCAGCAGCAGTCTTAAAATCCTTTTGCCAACTCTGCCAGCAGTTGCCATTAGGAAAATGTATAATTGTAATTGTCCAATGAATAAATGCACATATTTCAGTGTATATATTTAACCACAAGTTAAAGATTATATTTTCAAGCCACCACCCAGCTGCAAAGGTAAGTGACACATTTTACTTGTCATGGTCTTCGGAGTGTTGTTTCCAGGAGTTTACAGGCACCTGTTATAGGCTTTCTTTGCCATGCTCAATAATAGGGGTAGAGAGGGCCTTAAGTGGTACCATTTTTAGGATTGTATAGCCACTGGGTTGTGCTCCTCATGTCTGAATGAGGGAGATCAAGGAAACAGGGATCTCAGAAGGGTGTGGGAGGGGGAGCAATTGGATACCACTGATGTTTAGAATAGACAGAGTAATGTAGGGGTGACACTGGATGGTAGGGATGCATGGAATGAGGCAGAGGGTGAGACAGGGTGCCACAAGACACAAGGATGCTTGGAATGGGTCAAGTACCAATGGATGCCAGGATGTTTGGAACAGTGTATTGTGTGAGAGATGATACCACTGGGTTGTAAAGGACTGCTAGCCATGAAAAACAAAAATGGAAAGGGAAAGGAAGCTGGTGACATTGGATGCCAGAGACTACTTGTCACAGGTACAGGGTGATGGGGGCCACTTGATGCAAGGTACTACTTTTTACAGGGCAAGACGAGGAAGAGACTTCCACTGGATGCCAGAAGCTGCTTTCCACAGAGGCATGGTAAAGGATGGGTGCCAGTGGATGCCAAAGCATGAGTATACTGGGACTGGGTGAGAATGGGTTTGACACAGGACACCCAAGACTTCTGACTGCTTGGCACTGGCTTCGAGAGATACAGATTGCCACTGGACTCCACTCCAGTGACTGCATAAGATTACATGTATTGACAACAAATTCCAAAGAACTGTCATTTTCAGCACAAAGCTGTATGCATGGACTGTTAAATACCATTCTTAAAGCCAGTGGCAATGCTTTATCTTTTTTGTTTTGTTTGTTTGTTTTTTGTTATTATACTTGCATGGTAATTTCAGTAAAGTTAGAATTGCCTGATAATTTCTATGTTAAATCACTAACATTGCTCCTAAATAGCTGGCCTGGTGGTGCTGAGAACTGATGCACTGGACATCTTAAGTCGCACTATGCCGGTGACCCGTGTTTGGGAATGAGCATGGGCTGCCAGGGGTGGGCAGGGGAGGAGAAGGATTGAGCTTCCCAAGGACTGCTCGCCTTTTCTGGGGAGGGGAGTCATTAGCAGTTGTTGCTCAACTGGCCCCTAGCAGTGCTAGGGGACAGTTCCCAGATTCTCAAAGAAAGGGGAGGAGAGGAGGAAGATGCTTGGAGGAGCTCATGTGGACACGCATGCGCTTTCTTCATAGAGCATCATTGCATGCCTCCTCACCTCAGGGGAGACAAATGGAGGAAGAAAAAAGGCTCCTTGGCTGGATGAAGGCCGATCCCTGCAGGCACCTCCCCCATGAATGGGCAGTAACCTTTGCACCGGATCCATTTTGCTGGGTTGAGGGATCTCCGTCGCCCCACCATGGAGGGCAATCTGTGGAGGAAGCGGGATGGTAAGCTGCGAGTGGAAGACGGGGCTGGGGAATCTGGCGTGATGGTGAGCTGTATAATAAATTTATTTACAGGCATTACTATTATCTTCTGAAAGATTGACTGACTTGTGATTACTAATTTTGAGTATAGTTCATGAAATAATGAGTGTGATGTTTTGTTATTTCATATATTCATATCATATATTTCATCTCAGAGTCAGTGACTCAGCAGGTTGCACACTGGCCTCTGAGACTGGAAGATCAGCAGGCTGTGGGTTCTATTCCCACACCAGGCACATGGGTTAAAGAGCTAGTGTACTGCCGAAAATTAATATTAGATTTTAAAAGTAGTCAACCATTACCTTTTATATGTGAGGTACTTTTTCTTTTCCCTTTGTTTAATTAGAAGATTGTTTACCTGATGTTTATATGTGTGATGTGTGGAACAGCACTCTGTGTGGCAGCTGACATAGCTACCTATACTGCCCCCACTACATCACCAGCATTGTGACCTCACTGACTGTGACATCACTGCTACTTAGGAACAGCAATTCAGTGACTGCCAGGTCATTCAACTGTGATTTCATTGTCAGTGAAATCACAATGCTGATTAAGGTAGTGGGGGTGCAGTAGAGCTATATATGTCAGCTACTATAAGAGCTGTTCCACACATCCACCACTACCTTGTGATATAGAAGACTCTCTGATGGGCAAAATGAAAAAGAAAGGTACTTCAGAAATGACATTTTATAACTGACTACTTCTTAAAATTTATATTATTTTCCTGTTTGCCTGGTTTGGCTCCACTAGCTCTTTACATCCCAATACTGACACTGTAGTACAGCATTGGGGGGGGGGTGTGCTGCACTCCTGAGGTGCCGTCTTTTCTGTCTGCATGGTCGGGTGGCTATTAAAGGTCTTATGGAATTTCTCAAAAGGAAAAAGGGAATTTCCATGGTGTCAGGGCCAAATTTCTCCCATTCACTAAAAATACCACCAACAGCTTAATCTGGTTCAAGTAAGGATTTATGCCATGTTACAGTTTCAGTTGGTTACCATCTGTAACCCCCCATCACCCCAGAAAAAGGGACTTCTAGTGTTAGTTGGCCTACCAGGTCAATAAAATTCAAAAATAAATAAATTCCTCCATTATGCCTTAGGGATTCCATCTAAACCCAAATCATTCCAAGGACATCATGTCATATAATTTTAATACTTAACAGCAAATCAGAGCCCTTTTCCTAATAAAAGGCTGCCAACATATGACATTTATATAAAGAACAAAGTCACAAATAAGGAACTAGTGGCTTATGGAAAAAATCTACAGGAATTTATACGGTGATTTGATGCTGCTTCTACAGGAAAAATAAAGGAAAAATTAGGGCTTGTTACAGGAAAATGGTTATTTGGATCTGGGAGCACTGCAATGATTGTGACTAAACAGCGCTATATGGTACCAACAAGAAAATAACTTTGGTCATTTGGTAGCTCTTCACAGCTTGATTGGCTCTGGCTAGAGTTTGTTTAAACTTGCATAGACTGACATTTGAGGTGGAGACAAAAAGGGACTTTATTAAACTGGCTGACAAATTGGAAAAATAAGGGATGTGGAGTTGCTTTTTCCCATAATTATTGCCTGTACTGAGGGCCTCCAATCAGAAATAACAGAAAATTTGTAACATCAACTAGTAGCTTAGGAATTGTACTAGGAAAAGGAAATCTCAGTTCATTAAACAATGGGATGCTTTCTGGAATTAACCAGGTTTGTATTACAAAAATAGTCTCCACCTCTGATATAAATAGAATCAACAGTTGGGCTCACACTTGGAAAATGTAGTCTTTGTGACTTTAAATTGAAAAATATAGGGGTGAAGGAAATGAAAGTGGCACAGTAGTCCCCAGTTAGTACTAACATTAGAAAGCCCATGATATACAGAAAGACAAAAGTATTACTCCTTAATGCAAGAAGTGTGAATAAGGATACCATATTTGAATTGGAATGCATTACAAAGAATGGTAACCCTGATATAATTGGTATAACTGAAACTTGGTGGGACACAGGCAGTGTTTGGAACAAAGCTATCGATGGTTACCAAGTGTTTAGTAGGGAAGGATAGGATGGAAAGGTGGTGGAGTGGCTATTTATATCAGGGTAGTATTGAGTGTCGCAAATTGGATATTATTGAGGCATATGCTGATTGCATCAAGTCCATTTGGCTGAATATAACTAGGTTACATCAGAAGAAATTGAAGTTAGGAGCTGTTACAGGGCCCCTGACAGCACCATTCAAACTACTGACATGCTGCTTAACCAACTTGCCAACTTAACAGTAGATTGTGACTTATTACTTATGGGAGACTTAAATTATGCTTGATATAGACTGGGTCAATGGGAGGTTTACCAGTTTGCAGGACTCTAAATTTCTCTCCCTACTATCTTCACTTGATTTAAAACAACTTGTATGTGAACCTACCAAGAGACAGAATATTTTGTATGTTATAATAACTAATATATTTTCTGATATTCATGACATCATTGTTGATGCCTCATAGGAAAATAGTGATCATAACACTATATAGTTTGCAATCAACATGATGAAAAGATTTGCCAAGGGAATAACTGTTTTCAAAAACTATAATAGGCAAATTTTGATGCTATCAGAGAGGAACTGGTTAAGATTGATTGGAAGGATATGATGGCCCAGTTGGACATTGAGGGATCGTGGAACCTCCTTGTCAACACAGTTTACTTAATTGGAGAACAACTATGTCCCCAAAAGACTTGGAACAGAGGTAAAAAGGAACTGTGGTATAATATAAAGATTAAAAAAATAATATAATTGAAGAAGCATTGCTTTTGTATTATGAAAACGAATCCATTGGTAGACAATATAAGGAGATATTAATCAGTTTTGAGGCAGTTAAAGAGTACAATCAGGAAGGAGAGGATATTTTTAGAATTGAGATTATCACATACCAAGAATGACCATAAGACTTTCTACTTGTATATCAATGGGACAAAGGGTAATTCAAGAGTAATCGGTCAACTATTAAAATTAGAGGACATCCACTCCAGATAAGAGGAAAACACTTTAGATCAGAAAAAAAGGAAGTATTTCTATACTTCAAGAGTGATTAACATATGGAATTCACTTCCAGCTGAAACAACTATTAGTCATACAAAGAAAGAGTTTAAAAAAGGCTAAATACTTTCATATGTTCTCTTGGTCCTCTTAAGCATTTTTGGTGAATTTAGTACTAGAACAATTATGTGCTGATGCCTTTAAGCTTTACACACTTCCTAGCATGAATCCTCATGTTAATTGATAGAGTGACATATAGTAGCCTTGTGGATATGGCTAGGGTATTTAATGAATATTTTCACTGTTTATAGCCCTATGGATGAGGCCGACATTTTTACATCATGTTACTTAATTGTCAGCATCTTGCGGGATATTATCAGATGCGAAACAGTTTGTGGAAAACATTTGCCACTGACCTGTAGTGAAATGGCAGGTCCCAACAGATTACATCCAAGGTTGCTGAAAGAGTTGGCTAGGGATTTTTGCACCTATAACAACTGACACTGGTAACAAATCCATAGAGGAATGTTGTGTTCCACTTGATTGGCAAATGCAGTGGTGGTGCCCATTTATGAAAAAGGGAATAAATCATCCTTGGGAAATTATAGACCGATATATCTGACATCTACTGCCGGAAAAATTATTGAGAGCATCATAAGGAATGGGTTAAACAAATATCTAACTAACAAAAGGTTATCAGACAATATCTGACATGGATTTGCAAAAAATAGATTTTGTACCACAAACCTAATCAGTTTTTATGATTTTGTTAGTCAAAATATTGACTGTAATATAGAGGTGGATGTGATCTTTTTGGATTTCAAAGAGATGTTTGATACAATCCCCCATAGTGACCTGATACCCAAACTATCAGCATTAGGAATTGATATATAGCTTGTCAGATGGATTCTGAATTGGCTAACTGATAGGAAGCAAATGATGCGTATCAATGGATCATTGTCTGTGGATGGTAGAGTGACTCGAGGGGTGCCTCCAGGTTCAGTGTTGGGCCCATTTTTGTTTAACATTTGCATTCAGGATCTTCAGATAATGAGTAGTAACCAGCTGATAAAGTTTGCTGATGGCACTAAAGTAGGTGGATTAGTTAATTTGAACTCCAATAGGAGTGGTATGATAGTGGATTTGGAAAATATCATCAAATGGGCAGATAGGAATCAAATGCAATTCAACATTGTAAAAACGAGTCATCATGCACTTTGAGAAACATAATATTATGCAAGATTATTAGATACATAGAGTCAAGCTTCAGGAAGTTAACAAGGAGAAGGATCTTGGTGTTGTTGTTAGTAATAAACTGAAGAGTAGTGACCTGTGCAAACAGGTGGCTAATAGAACTAATAATTTAATCAACTGTGTCAGAAGATCCTTTTTTAGTAAATCAGAATCAGCCTTAAAGCCTTTATGTAAATCAAATATTAGGCTGCACCATGATTACTGTTCGCAGTTTGGAGTCCTTATCTTAGGAAGCATATTACTTTGTTGGAAAAAACACAGTGCAGATTCAATAAGTTAATCCCTAGGTGTATTTCAAAATCTTATGACAAAAGACTTCTCATTTTGGGGTTGTTGTCATTAGTAGTATAAGTTCATATATCTCGTCAAATGTTAAATTTCAGCTAATCAGCACGTGCCACGTCATTTGACAGGTGGGTGTGGCCTAAAACGGACCAATCAGAATCGCCCCTTGTTAAACCGGAAGTCCTCCCAAAATGCGCTAGCCCCCGCTCTTTCTGGCGAAATGACACGCTGCTCAACCGGGTCCCGCCTGCGCAGGAAATGACACGCTGCTCAAAACCAAGTGGCCCGTCCCTTGCACAGGAAATGACCTAACACCACCATTTTGTGTTGCCCACGCCCCTCATTCTCGTGACACCTCGAACTCCTGCCAGACCAGCCTGGCTCAACCCCTGTCCCCGCCCCTCCTTCTCGTGACTCCTCGATCCCCTGCCAGACCATCCTGGCTGGAACCTGAGACCCACCATGCTAGCTTGAACTCCTGCATCTCTCCTTTCTCCTGCACCCCCACCAGCCTGGCTCGAACCCCTGTCCCCTACCCCTCCTTCTTGTATACTCCTCGAACCCCTGCCAGACCATCCTGGCTGGAACCCGAGCCCCACCATGCTAGCTTGAACTCCTGCTTCCCTCCTTTCTCCTGCACCCCCACCAGCCTGGCTGAACCCTGTCCCCTCTCCTGCACCCCACCATCCTGGCTCAAACCCCTGTCCCCCCTTTCTCCTGAACCCCCACCATCCTGGCTCAAACCCCTGTCCCTCTTCACCACCGTGCTCCTCCCACCCCAAAAAATCAGTTAGTGTTTATGTAGTGGTATGTGCCCCCTGTAGGCCTGGTGTATAACTGCAGGGACATGTGTGTGTTTTTTGATTAGGATATTTTCAGAAAGAAGTATCTAGGAGGGAACCTGATCATGCAGAGGTTTCACAGATCTGTGTGGAGACCCCCACCCAGAGGGAAATTCATCTGCCTGTGTGAGTACCCCTTTTTCTGTTTTAGTAACAATATACAAAAATTATTTAACATGCATCTGTAGGACTGTGTCAAACTTTCATCAAAAGGATAGCTTTATGTATACGCATGTAACATTTAGAAGCTAAAATGGGGGGACCTCTGTGTAAATAAGATGGTTCAGCAGTTTTCTCTGGATAGCATTGCAACAATCGAAAAACTAATTATTTATACTTTTGTCATGAATTAGAAAGAATAAAATATATCAGAAAAAGGAATACATACCTATAGTTCACCCCCTCAGCTCTGTGTAGTATCAAGGAGAAGGCTGAAATTAAATGTGTGTGTGATATTTATAATGTTTTGAAAAATGATATGTTACAAAGAAAAGACAGAATGTAAATGATAATGTTTCTTTCAAAATAATTTTAAAGCACACAGTCTTAAAATGTATCTACTGCTTTGCTTAGAGTCATTGCAAAAAAATACACACTGTGTGTGTGTGTGTGTGTGTGTGTGTCCTCATTTGACACGTAGGAAAAGCAATGTCTTTTATGTATGTTTAAAATATAGATGGAGGGTTTTTGGAGCCTGGTGGCTGTGTGTGTGTGTATGTGTGTCCATCCCTCATTAGGAACGTAGGAAAAGCAATGCCTTTTATGGATGTTTAAAATATAGATGGACTTTTTGGAGCTCACGGTCCTGTTGGCTGTGTGGTAGGGGTCTTTGTCTGTTAAGACGTGATAAAACATCTGTTGTTCATTTACACAGCCATGGCTACAAAGGCCTATTGATTCTCTTTGGAAACATGTGTGTCTCAAGATTTTTGGATTACAGGGGTCTGTAAAAAAGTAGCTTTATGCTTTTGTTGCAAAATAAATGTCTATAGTTACATTATCAAAAAATTAAAAGGTCATGTAGTACTAAATAGAAAAATAAATGATATGTTACAAAGAAAAGACAGAATGTAAAATGATAATGTTTATCTTTCAGAATAATTTCAAAGCACACAGTCTTCTTAAAATGTATCTACAGTTTTGCTTAGAGTCGGTGCAAAAGAATACACACTTTGTGTGTGTGCTATGTTTTACCGAATTACTAATTTAAAGGACACAGCTGTTTAAAAAAGACAGAATTTCTGTTTTGACTTTTAAAAACATAACTTAAGCTGGCACTCCACTGCCGTTATTATAAACTGTGCCTCTCTGTGTTTTAAGAGTGATAAAAAAGCATCTGTTTTAATTAGACTGTGACCAACCTATTAGCAGAAAGGCATTTCTTAATGCCTTCCAGCTGTCGCAGGAAGTGAGAAACAAAAGCCTACATTGACTAGCATAGGGGCTTATATATTCCCCTTGGAGAATGGGTGGTTGGTCTGATGGACAGTACCAGATGTTTTTTCACTACTTGCCACGTACTTGGGGTGGGGAGGGGGGGGGAGGGGGGTCTGAGTCATTTTTATATCAGCATTTCAAGATACTGGAAGCTCAAGTAGTAGTTGTGACAGTCTCACTCTGTCCTTTTGTCTTGAGCTAAAAAATTAAAAATATTCAACAATTAGCCATGGAATCGTGGACTCCTGATGAAGAGCTTATCCAAACATTTACTCGTTTGGCTAATACACAGTTGACCACTACAGAAGGTGTGTATTTTTTAACTAGAAATAGTAGATGCTGCATGTTTTAGAGTTTAGATTTTGTCTTATAAAAGTTTTAAAAATACTGAAAAGTAGTGATAGGGGTGTATTTTTTTTCTGTTTTAAAACAGCCATGCAGAGAAACCCTGGAGGGGAGAGGCTGGCTAATCCCCAGATTACCACTACAGAAGGTGTGTATTTTTAACTAGAAATAGTAGATGCTGCAGGTTTTAGAGTTTAAATGTTGTCTTATAAAAGTTTTAAAATACCGAAGTAGTGACAGGGGTTTATTTTCTGTTTTTAAACAGCCCCACAGAGAAACCCTGGAGGGGAGAGGGAGAAAGAGATCATTACATGAATGTGATGTTTTTCAAAGGCATGCCAGAGTTTCTGCTGGTGTCAGTGACCAGAATACGTATAGCATAACTGAACAAGATATACAGCCATCTACGAGCAGTGGTTCAAGAGTCTTTGCAGTTGTAAATGAACCAAATGTGTCAATAAACATTGTACAGCCATCTAGGAGCAGCGGCTCAAGAGTCTCTGTGGCTGTAAATGAACCAAATGTGACAATAAACAATGTACAGCCATCTAGGAGCAGCAGCACAAGAGTTTCTGCCCAAAGGTTTCAAGAAAGTGACATTGACATGATCAATATTGGGAAAGCCTATATTTTTAAAACAATTGATAGTTTGTTTAATGCCTTGGTAATTGAGGGCAGATTATCTAGTGAGGATTACAATCAACAGCTGCTTAAATCTGAGCTTTTTAAAAGTTCAGCTACTTTACTGAACAGTGTGCTTGGTTTTCTTGCATGTTTCTAAGCAGTCATGCAAGGATTTAAAGATGATGCTCAGTGCAGCCCACATGTATGAAAAGTACAGGGGCTTGGAGGAAAAAGTGGCGAAAAACAAAGATCAAATTACAAAGTGAAAGCACAGAAGCTCTCATAAACTGAGTACAAAGGGTTGCATCACTAACAAAATGAAAAAAAAAATAACAAATGGTGTCAAAAAAGAAAAATCTGGGTAAAAAATAAAACAATCCGAGAAAAGTTGATAAGAAAAGTAAAACATGCCAGGAAAATATTACAGCGTAAGTTGTCACAGCATGCTACAATGGTCTGCAGTCTGAATTAGAAAACCATCATGATGATGATCAGGCTAACAGGGCGCCCCCTACAGTGTATTTAGAAGCTGTACAGGAATATGAACGCAGTTTAAAAAAAATTAATGCTACAGAATTTCATCAAAGATATAAGTTTATAAATCTAGATAAAATAAAATCTTTTACAGATGCTATTGCTGCAATGCACCAGGCTATAGAAAGTTTGCTAGACAGTGTGAAGAGAAAAACACAATATGGTGATTTTATACAGGTAAGATTAAATGCTGCTTCTTTGAATCACCCCTTGTTCTCAAGAAAGACAAGACCAAATGAACTAAATGCTGCAACCTTCTTAGATCAGATAGCTGATATGCTACAGAGCAATACTGAAGTAATTGCTGATTCCTCTATGCATCTTGTGGTAACGACCATCAGGAACCACCAGGGGTCGGGGTGGGGGGAGATGGACACTGAGCTCCATCTTGTATAGCAGGATTTTACAAAAAAAGAGACAATACCTGATTGATTTAAATAACAGAGACATTAGTTTGTGTTTCGGTGGCTCCATTCTCGCACTCTTAAATCCACATATGAGTGACAGTCAGTTGTTGAACGAGGCTAAAATATTGTATGCTGAGCTAGGTTTGTCAGACCAAAGCCCTGTCACTTTTAGTGATGTGTCACAGTTTGAACACTTTTTAGGAGTCAAAATTAAGATTTTATATCATAATGAAGGAAACTGGCAAACATTTTCAACAGGTCCAGAAAGATTTCCAAAACACTGTTTGTATTATTACATGAAAACCATTTTTATGGCATCACTAATGTAAAATAATTCATAGGCGCACGGTACCTCTGCAAATATTGTGATGTAGCCTACAGCCATAAGGGAAATCATATCTGTGCACAACAGTGCAAAGTTTGTTTCGACCCGTGTTGTCTCGAAAAGGAAATTGGCACAGTATCTTGTCACAAATGTAAGAAGATTTGTAGGTCTTCAGCATGCCTAGAAAGACATTTAGCTAGAGCTGATGGGGATACAGGGTCTTGTAAATCCATGAAACTGTGTGAACAATGTTTTGTTTTTTACAAGGGATCTCATACATGTAAATTGATTCAGTGTAGCAGATGTGGTTCTTTCATGACAGCAGACAAGCATCTGTGTTACATGTCACCACTCACAGATGTAAAAAGCACTGAGAAATATATAGTGTTTGATTTTGAAGCCACACAAGAAACGGGGGTGCATATACCAAATTTTGTGTATGCTAAGCAATTAGATGGGAAGAGGTCCTGGGAATTCGAAGGTGAAGATTGCATAAAAGATTTTGTAGGACATTTTATTGATGCCCCATTTAGACACTACACATTTATAGCACACAATGCCAAAGGCTATGACAGTTACTTTATCATTAGCCAGCTAGTCAAGGAAAGAATTGATATTAAATTGCTCACACAAGGAGGAAAAGTACTCTGTGTCACAGTGACATCCCTACACATCAGATTTATTGACAACCATTGTTTTCTTCCTTTTAAACTAGCAAAAATCCCTGCAGCCCTTGAATTTGAGAATGAGATTGCTAAAGGTTACTTCCCCCATTTTTTTAACACCAAGGCTAATGAAAATTATGTAGGCCCCCTGCCCGATGCTCAGTTTTATGGTTCTGAATATATGTTGCCTGCAGAAAAGCAAGAGTTTTTGCAATGGTACCTAGCTAACAGACATAGAGAATTTAATCTGAAAAGAGAGCTTCGCTACTATTGTCAGTTAGATGTTGAAATTCTTCGAAAAGCCTGTGTCAGATTTAGAAATGAAGTACTGGAGATGGCTACGAAAAGTATTTTAAAACAGTCAGACGGTGATACAGTGGAGTATGAAACAGTATCCTTAGACCCCTTCCAGTACGTCACCATAGCCTCAATTTCTATGGCTATGTACAGATTTCTGTTCTTGAAAGAATGCACTGTTGCTGTTCTCCCCCCAGACAACTACCACAGACAATTGAAGAGGTACTTCACACCTGCTATTCAGTGGCTTATGTACATATCTGAGAAAGAAAACATTTCTATTCAGCAGGCTTAAGGGGTGGTGAATTTAAGGTGGGTCCAGATTTTTGGATGGCTATTCAGTCATAAATGGAATACCCACAGCATTTGAATTTAATGGTTGTTTTTTCATGGCTGCAACATCTGTTACTGTGAGAAAGATAGAAACCACATGACAGGGACTAGTTTTGGACAGTTATTCAATAGGACCATGCACAAATTTCATTTTCTAAAAGACAGGGTTTTGCAGTTAGAGTATTGTGGAACATGAATGGAAAGCAATGCTGACCACAGATCAGGGTTTGAATAATTTCTTGAGGGACAGGCAGCTACCACAGCCACTCAAACCTAGGCAGTCACTGTTTGGGGGAGAACAAATGCCATTTGTCTGTACTATAAGACACAGCCTGATGAGAAAATACACTATTATGATTTTACCAGCCTCTACCTTTTGTTAACAAAACCAAACAGTATCCAGTCGGTCATCCTGACATCATTTATGACAATTTTGATGACCTCACTCAGTACTTTGGTTTAGCAAAAGTAAAAAGTCTTACTCCTAGAGGTCTTTTTCTTTCCAGTGCTGCCATCCAGGATTGTTAAAAAGCTTGTGTTATACTTATGTCGCATGCGCTGAAAATAGATTTCAAAACAACATCATGCGCACATGATGATGAGCAACGGTCACTTACAGGTACCTACTGTACCGTAGAACTAAACCTGGCACTGGAAAAGGCTACAAAATCATTAACATTTATGAAGTTTGGCATTTTAAAGAGTCATGCACAGAGCTTTTTGCAGATTACATCAAGCTGCATCTAAAAGGCAAGCAAGAGGCATCTGGTTTCCTTCATGGTCAAAACTGAAGAGGATAAACTCAGGTACATACAACAGTATTTTGAAAGGGAAATGTACATTTGAACCCTGCAGCCATAGCTGTTAACCCTGCAAGGAGACAGATATCTAAACTGTTTTTAAATTTCTTTGGGGCAAATTTGGGCAGAGCTAATTTACCGACAACCAGCATAGTAACAGACCCACAGAAATTATTTCAATATGTTTTCGTCCCGTACTCATGAAATCTCATCGCTTTTTCATCGATGATGAAACAGTTTGTTTAAGCTGGAAATATACCAGCGATCATTACACAAATTCCAATAATATCAACATATTTATAACTAGTTTTACAACAGCATATGCCAGTCGAACTCTACAACCTGCTAGATAGGTTACAGGACAGGTGCCTTTACCACGACACAGACTCTGTCATTTTGTGTCCAGACTGGGTGACTGGGCCCCCTCTGGGCGATTATTTAGGGAGCTGACCAGTGAAGTTCCTGTTGATGAACACATTACAGAGTTAGTTTCTGCGCCCAAAACTTACGGTTACAGGCTGTCCAGTGGTGAGGTTGTTCTAAAGTGAAAGGGTTTACCCTTAATGTAGCCAGCAGTAAACACATTAATTTTGAAAGTCTGAAGGACCTGGTCTTGACTATACTGGGTCATAGATCTCTAAAGAAATTACCGTGAGTCAACCCAGCATTGTTAGGAAAAGCAGTGGTCCCTTGAAACAAAAACGCTGTCCAAGACCCAGAGAGTAGTTTATGACAAGCGAGTTTTACAAGACAATTTTAAAACACTTCCTTACGGATACTGATTGTGAAAAATGGATATCAGGTTGCAGCATCCCTTTACTTGTCTGTTGGCTGGTCCCTCTAATAGTGGGAAGAGCTTCTTTATAAAACAGTTGTTGGAACATGCTGATGCCACTTTATCACACAAGCCTGAAAATATTGTCTGTTTCTACAGCTGTTGGCAACCTTTGTATAATGAATTGCTGTTAAAGTTTCCTCAGATTTAATTTGTGGAGGGGCTACCGATGTCACTAGCTGACAATGATCTCTTACCCCCTGGAAAGGTAAATTTTGTCGTTATAGATGATTTGATGGACTCTGCCTGTCAAAATAGTGAAGTGGAATATGGGTTTACCAAGTACAGTCATCATAAACAATTGACAATATTTTAATTGTCCAGAATGTGTTCTGTCAAGGTAAAAAGCAGGACCATCACACTAAATGCCAAATACATGATTTTGTTTAAAAAGCCCAGAGATAAGGTGTCTGTGATCACAACACTAGCTAGACAAATGTATCCTGGTTGGACAAAATTTTCTTAGAAGCTTTTGAAGATGCCACAAGTAAGGCTATTTTCTGTTGATTTAGGATCCAATCATCAGATTAATATAGATCATGTGTAAGGGGTGTTTCCTGACTGGCCTGTGGTATATGTCATGAAAAAACAGCATTCTGCTTTAAAAATATTTGATACTGTATTGTCATTATGTCAAAAGACTGTAGAGAAATCTGTCTGTTTTAAGTTACTAGTAAAGGGCCTGCGTTTAAGAAAAGCTATTTTATGTTCAGCCTCTGATGATCTGATATCAGCTATAGCTGAGATAGCCTTAAACACTCTCAGAGGAAATATTCCACTGTCAGCAAAGCAGTTAGGTGTACTGAAAAAAGCGAGAGTCATTAAAACTTTAAGCGATAAACAAATAACCTTAAAAAGGAAAAGAAAATAGTTAATCAGATTGGTGGCTTTGATAGGAACGTTGCTAGAATTGCCATCCTTTGATCACAGGCCTGCTGGCTAACAGATAATGGATTTTACAGTAGAAATGTATTTTGGTACCAGCAACAGATGGATCACATTAAAACTAATTACCCTGATCAGGATATGAGAACAGTTGCAACTAACAGTTTGGACACTGACATGAGAGCTCATACTGTCCCGGACTGATTTATCAGACTATGACAAAGCTAAAATGTACTCTGCTGTGTTACAGCGCTATCTGACTTTGTAAGACAAGGAGAAGAAGTTAAAACCAGTTTGACATTACTCATGCCTGAAAATGAATCAATGTCGGACCCCCGCGGTCATGTGGCAGAGACAGCTTTGTACCTAGTACTATGGAAAAGACATTTTAAGTAGTGTTTCTATCGGTTCAAACCAATGCTGAACTTTGTTAAAGCATATGGCCAAGAACAAGGATATTGTGTTTTGGAGGATACTGGTGAATTAATGTATAAAGGCACTGTTGTTTCTGGGTCTCACATGGTCGATTTAGTAAGAGCGGCACAGCCACTCACGCAATCCCTGACCACCGAAAGCCAAAGGGCTGGGATGTTTTTGTCAAAGCAATGGTTGAGTCTAACATACTCCACCCTGTGTTTGCTCACCAGCAAACAGGAGCTATGTGAAAGGCTGAAATCGGTAGCTGGCAAAACAGCCACAGCCATCTCCAGTTCTGCCAATGGTCAGTGATCAAAAGACAAAAGTCTTTAAGCAAATCCCAGCGGCTCACTATGTAAACTTAAAATGCAATCTCTATGTATGAATGTTAGATACCTCAGTGACTGTTGTGTACAGCATATGTTGAACATTCTACCTCATATTAAATATGAAATCCTACCTCAGTGGCTGCTGTGTACAACCTATGTTAGCCATTTACCTCATACTGAATATGTAATCCTGTTTTTACAAAAAAGTGTTTATACTGATGCATGTTAGCCTACTTCATAGTTAAATATGTTAATATGTTTTTTAGAAAGATGTACTTATAATTCTACCTCAGTGCTATGGCATATATAGTGTGCATTTTTTTAACAGGAGATGCTTTTGTTTTATTATATCTTATCTATGATGTCACCACTGATGATTGTTGTATTTTATTGGCAGTTTTTTACAATAAATGCCTTTGTATTTTATATATTTGTCATTATTGAAGACATTGCATATCTTATCCATGATGTTACCACTGATTTATGTTGTATTTTATTGGCAGTTTTTTACAATAAATGCCTTTGTATTTTATATATTTGTCATTATTGAAGACATTGCATATCTTATCCATGATGTTACCACTGATGTATGTTGTATTTTATTGGCAGTTTTTTACAATAAACACCTTTATATTTTATATATTTTTGTCATTATTGAAGACATTGCATATCTGAAAACGTTAAATACAGCCTCCACAGTTTAAAACACAACAAAAGAGACACACAATTATGAGTGTTTATATATGATTTTTATAAGGACTGGTTTTGAATAAAATTAGTTGCTGTATATTTTAAATTCATTATAAGACAAACAAGTCTGAACATGTTGCCACCTCACTGATACGCTGCCTGACATGTTTAGATGTCTGGAAAAGTGATGCACAGAACTAGTTACCATGGCATCATTTTTCAGCAAATCATTAGAGTGCATTTTAAAATCTGATCATAAGAAAGTCCTTTGCATCTGTGGTGTAAGAAAATATGCAGTGAAATCCACAGGTGGTAGAAAAGGTATCTTGTAACTGTGTGTTTTGGTACAAAATGTTGTTTGCATTTCTGTTTAAAAAAAAACAATAGTTCTGCATGATTGTCAGGATGAAACCGTAGCTGTCGAAGAACTCCCAGTCCCATTTTCTGAAATGTATACGGCTAACCAGTGCTGTCCAGGGAGGTCATGGGGGTCAGTATTGATGACTAGTGCTGCGGGAAGGTTTCTCAGTCTCTCCTTGGGTAGCAGATCACAGGGAAACACGTCCAGAAAGCAGTCACGGATGTGGGTGTCACTGGTTACAATTTTTTCCAGCTGCTTTGTGTTCATTTTTATGGTTTATCACATATAATCAAAAATGACATTCCTTCTCTGGTTTATCTCAATGACATTATCAAACACTGCATAGATAATGAGATTAACTGTTTGTGGAAGGGCTTCTGCAAATCTGATCTCAGCTCTGAGGTTCCCAGTTTTAATTAAAGAATAATGATCAGCACATTCTTGGTCCGGAGTAGATCAAAGGCAAACAGGGTGTACCTTGGGTAAATTCCTGATTTGTTAACTCAAAAGCAGTCAATCTTTCAGGGGATTTCCGCCGCTTAGTACCAGATTAAAATATTCTCTCACAGCATTCCCATTTCTAAAATCTGGCTGCAGAGGTTTAGCGGAATTTGTTCACCATCCAGATACAGAGCCACAAAATTAATGTTATAATGCTTAAAGTTAAAGGGTTTTAGTGTAGGAACCACTAAAAGCATCATTGTCAACAAATCCTATGACCATCATTTTGGTAACTGTCCTAAAAACAAATTATCTTGGTTGCAGACCCTGCTGCCTGTAGGAGGCTGAACACTTTCATACCCACTCTGTCTATAGGGTATTTAGTGTTGAGGTGAGCAGGGCTTGAGTGTCCCAGACGGACTCGGGGTCACTTTAACCCTTTTGACAAACAGAGAGGCAGCCATGACTTTTAGCTTATAAGGCTCAGCATCTCCACTCATCAGGCAAAAGCTGTCCCTGTTACATGTCAGTTTAATTTTAATATCCACGCCATTCAGCATCAGTTTCTCTTGAAAAACAAGTCTGTGTGCAAGTGTCCCAGCAGTTCTACTCTCTACTGAGATGTGTGAAGGAGCTTTTTATTAAACCTACATTATCACCATCTCTGTCAGTGATTTCATGTTTCCTGGGGTGTCTTTGTAAAATAACCTGCAGTAAATTGTAGAAATGGTCTCTTCACTGAAGTTCAGCACAGATTCTATGACAGCCCTGTAGGGGTAACAGCTATTGCTCTGACTGATGAGTCGATCACCGACAGTCACATCCAGCTGACTGAAAATGGTTGCCACTGGGTAGTTTATAAGAGTGCACACCTTGGTCGCTGCAGGTATATCACTACCATCCGCTTCAGTGATTTTGCAAACCAGGTAAAGAAGCGTGTTGTTTAGATCCAAATAGTCTTCACCAGTCCCTGCTATATAAAATTCAATCAGTGAGTTTTCTGAAAGGGCAGCCAGAGGGGTATCTCTACATAAATGCTTTTTTCAATGCTTGTCTGTGGGAGAAATGGCAAACAAGTCAAGTTCTGATTTTTGCATTCTTCAGAACCACAGTGCACGAAAGCCATGTTTTTTAGAACAGGTCTCTGCTTTTTATGACCTCGAAGATCCTTTTGCCTTTGAGCATTTTCTTTTATGTGAAGTTTTATGCTTTGAAACACCTATTTTAGTAGCTGGGGTCAAGGAGAAGCTTAAGGGTGTACTCTGCGCTTTCTCTTTTTACCTCTTGAATACAATCAGCCCTGAGCTACCCTGAGTAGGCTTATCACCCCTGACATCTTTTGGAGCGACTGCACTAGTCACATGCCCCACAACATCCTTTTGCAACATTTTTAGCAGCTGTCTGTAGATGTGGTTTTGCAATTCAAACCCCTTCTTAAAATGGAACTGCTTTTCTGAACAGACTACTGAAATATCCCTCCTATACCAGAACCATACATAGTAGGAAGTCCATGAAAGCCTGGCAGACCGTGATCCTGCCTGTGCCTTTGTAATAGCTTCTGTACAAGGCAGGGTCCCCATAATCGTCGAACAATCACCATCCTTGTTTAAATTTTAGAGCACTCTCTGGGGCGTAAAATGCAACTTCACGATCACCTTCCAAATCGAAATGGTACAGGTTCATTTTGATCATTCTTTATTTCAATAGTGACTGTATCGATCTGATGTTTACTGACTGTTTGATAATGGGGTTTATCGAGGTCACGGTCACTATCTCATTGTCTTGGCCTTTGATGGGTACACTTCTCAGCAAAGGCACTAGACTGTCACCCACTATTTCATGTGTGACAATGTCAGTATAGATATATAATGTGTAAAAACCCCCATTAATATCTGGAGGGTTCATTGTTAGATTCTTTCCTACACCTACCTCGAGTCTGCTAAAACCCAAAAGGTACTGTAACTGTCCGTGCATAAACAAAATGCATTTGATGTCACTGTCAATGCTTATTTCTCTCCTGATGGTTTGTTGTTCCAAAACCACTGGCAGTTCATTTACTTCAAATATGCTTTTATTAATTTGAGAAATAACACCAGCCATGTTAGGATAATAACCCGATGGAATTGTAAGTGCTGCTGACTCTGTAAAGGGTCCTGTTGGTGGTGTTTTACGGTGGACTACGTTTAGAGGCTGATAGAGCATACTGAACTTGTTTTTCTGTGCAGGCACATTGTCCCAGGTATGAGGGTACTGAATTTCTGCTAACCCCACTTCCCATTCACCAGGTAGTTCAAGCATTTGTGGTAACTTTACAGTAAAAGTTGATATAGTATTGTTGGGGAAAATGTCGTGCGATGCATTGCTGGGCAATGTGATATAAAATCCATTTTTGAGCATTTTAAGCCTTATCTGCTTCTAATGTCCCGAACCTGTGTTGCCTCAACCCAGCTATTAAATTTATCGGGCCACCCTCTCCACTTCACCAGATACCAAGTTTTTCTGCCACGCTTTTTCTCCTTCAGGATTTTCTGCACCCTGTACACACGGTCCTCATCAGGTTCAATTTTTGCAGCTCCTCAGCATAAAAAGTACCTTAATGTCTTCCCCTGATAGTCTTTTAGCTTATAGGTGGGCCTCTGTGTCTTTAAGACCTCCACACAATAAATATCTCATCTGTGTACGCCTGTTCATATCCTTCAAACACCCCTTTTAGCTTAGATAGTCTCACGTGATCATCTTTCTGAAGGGTGCCCTTTTGTTTTTTGCCAAGAACAGAATTACCGTAGAGGATCTTCCATACACCCAGGGCATTGGAAGGGTTAATATCCACAGGTCTGTGTTTAATGCTTCTGTGATAAGTATGGTTATAGCTGTGCACCAGGTCTGACAACACATCTGTATATTTCCCAAGTATTCTGGGCTGTAAAGTAACGCCACATGCGTGACTTCAGTGTCCTATTAAATCTTTCTACAATGCTGGCCTTAACTTCATTATTCGTCACAAATGGTGTATTTTTATTTTGTTTTAATAGGTTCTTTAAGGAAGCATTTAGAAACTTCTTTACCCTGATCAGTCTGCAACTTTGAGGTGTGCGCGCCACTTTTTAAAATAGTTTTAAAGGCTTGCGCCACTGCCTTGCCTGATTTGTCTCTTAAAGTCACTACCCAGGCATACTTGACAGACATCGATGCACGTCAGTATGTACTTAAACCCATTATTGTACTTTGCATATTGACTCATATCCACTAAATCAGCTTGCCATTGTCTGTCTAAGTGTCAGAAACAATGACAGGATTTCTAAATCGACTCTGGCTGCTTTGTGTAATGAATAGGGCTCCTGCTTGCAAGCCATTCTGCAACACCTTTCCTGGTGACCTCTTTTATCAAGTTTTTTGCAGCCTTATACAGCTGAGTCACCCCTGTGAAACTACCCACTTTTTTGCATTAAAATATATATTCTGGAACAGGTGATCATTCATCTTCTTTCGTCAACACCTCCCACATCTGCTAGCTAGCAAAACTCTTGTCACCAGTAAAATAAAGTATGTGCTCTTTTGTTCCTTTTAAAACACTATGACAACTACAAAGTGCAATGCATGATTATATTTTATTTATAATACACACTTCATAACAGTATTTGAATATTTCTTATAATACATAAACTAATGCATATAGGTTCTACATACAAAAGGTATAACATATGGTAAGCATGCAACAGATTATATAATAATTTTGTTTTTCTACTTTCAATTTACATGCTTCACAATACTCTTCAACAGCAACTTTTGAGCTGCATTTACAGGCATTGGTATTGTCCACTTCCTTAGTGATGAGGTATGCACAATACATACACACATATGCTATACACCACTAAAATAACAAGGCTGATTTTGAAGACATTCTGTTACATCTAAAATGACGTTCACCTTGCATACTGCTCTACGGTTACTGTTTTCCATTACGTCAACATAGAGTCTCCATACAAGGGTGGCAACTCTTTAATCAGAGTCAGTATGTTTTCTGCCAGTGAAGCAGCAGCATCTTCAGAGCAGACATTTAATGCAGGCTGCTTTCCAAAGTAGATCGGTTCCTTTAAAATGTCCTTTATCACACAGTACATTGTAGACATCAAGACAGTCTGGAATATTGGGAGTATGCCAGTACGTGCCATCTGAAAGTACATGATAATACACTATTTAGGAAAAGCATATGCTAAATCTGGTTTATGAAACACAACAAAAGCGATAAAAGAAGCAAAATTTATAATGTCAGACTCAGACCCCCCGTTCTGCAAACTAAACACTAAAAAGTCAACAGCAGTACAGATAAAACCACAAAAGTGTATTACATCATAAGGGTTATGCATAAACTCTATAGCAATTTTAAACATTGCTTCCTCAAGAGTAGCCCTCATCCTTAAAATAATCCACAGTTTCATTTTGGGGTCCTCTGGGAGACCATCAAAAGACCTTGGCATGTCTCTAAAAGTACAGACGGTGCTTGTCCTTAGGTAGATTTAAACCAGGTTGTTTAGCTTTGTGTCTGACTAGTTGGTAATAAGCTCTGAATGCACTGATAGGGTGTTTCCATCGCTTGTATACTCTGGAAAAACATACATTTAGCAAGTGGTAAAAGCCAGGGTAACAATATGAACAATATTAAATGGTAACAAGTAACAGTTTTGGGTGGGGTGGGGTGGAGGTGGGGTAAATGTTTTTAACAATGTAAACAATGTTCCTGAATTTCCTTATATAATTTTTTAAAGGGTCCTTTTTTTGACCAGTGGATCATTTCAGCAAGCAGAGAAGCCAGGTTAACAACACGCACAATATCACAAGTTTTTTTTCTGCTTTGTAGTACACACACACATGGCTATGACGACCATGATATAAAGTCCACAAAGACATGCATCGTCTTCCATGAATATATCGGCAATCACTTTAACATTTTCTACAAGTGGTAACAAGATTCATTTATATATTTATCTGTATCCTCCCATACTTCTGGAAGGGCAAACATCATCAGTTCATAGGCTGCATGTATCTCACAAAGGCAAATGTCATATTGAGGTGAACCAAACAGTGATGGATGACAGTAATGGCTTAGGATCAGATACATAAACCTTTGGATTCTCTCTGTACTTGCATCCCGCATGATTATCTGTAAAAAATAAAATATGACACATTTTGGTACTGAAATGTTTCCATGTAGTAATTTGGGGGGGGTGGGGGCAGGGTGGGGTAATTTTTTTACAATATAAACAGTGTTCCTGAATTTCTTTTTAGAAATTTTTTAAAGGAGCCTTTGCTGACCAGATGGCAGGCATCTTTTTTAATTTCACCGTCTGTCTGCTGTAACATTTGCATAACTAACCACATGGGGTCATCGGATTTTCTCATCATTTAAAACATGACTTATAGTTTCCAGGGTACAATTGGTCATACTTAACCCTGATGCTTCATAGCGATTGTCAAGATCACGGGCATGAGCTGCCCTATATGTATGGCTTCAGAAACATTTCTTGTATGCTTCTTTAGACCTTAAGTCATCAAGGACACATGAATGGTTTTTCTGACTCGGATCATCTATCTCACACCCAGGACAGGAATCGACAATTCACAATGTATTACCCTCTGTATCACTGAAGCAATTCAGCTACTTGATGGTATGATACATAACGACTTCACAATACATATCGTTGTCATTTTTGGGGGTTTACTACTAAGGCCTGGTTTTCATGTGAGGTCCCCTGTCTAATCTCAGTAGAAGAAGAGGGTTGTGTAGTGATCACAGCCTGTTCTGTGACATTTTGAAACATTCTATCACTCTGTATTTCTAACATACTGGTTCTCACACATCTCATTAACAACCACATTTGTATCTTTCACACAGCAAAGACAGTCGAGCAGTAGATTTGTGGAAAGTCGAGAATCCATGCTGTCCGAATATGACTGCTGCTCCATCGCAAATCCTTCAGTCTATTAAAGTAAAACAAAAAACAGCATTGGTCCTCTGACTCATTATAGGTAAGATTTAGTTCTACTGCTAACTCATCTCCCTCAGTTACACAATGTCACCACTCACATTTTTTTAAATGTTAAAATGCATTTACCTCATCAAGGCAACTCTTTTCTTCATTTTCTCATCTTTCTTTTCTTAGCCTGGGCCTGACTGCTTGTGGCTGCATTATCATCATCACCCTCTTGGTCAGAGTCCCTCTTGGCTCTGTCTTGCATTTCTTTTCACAACTTTCTCTGATGCTTTTTTGGCAGTGTCTCACTGACCATCATCTCTGGCTCCCCTTTCTTGTCACTCTCTGTTTTTGGTTTCATAGTAACTTCTTTTTCTGCATCAGATTCACACCCCAGCAACTCTTCAAGGTCTTGCAGTGGTGTCTCTTCAGAAGGACAGTCAGGTTTAGGATTTTCTGATTCACCAAACTGTTCAGCGAGTTTCTTTTTTACGTCAGACACTCTTCCACTCAACAAGACTTGTGTGGGGCATTCATTTTCACACCTCACGTAGTACACATACGCTGGTTTGGGTTGTGGGGCCCCGACAGCTATCTTCTTGCTTGATTTTCATCTCCAGACTTTTCATTAGGTGGTGTGACAATCTGGCTTGTTACAGGGAGGTTGAATTTTTCATTAGGTGGTATGACAATCTGACCTGTTACAGGGATGTTGAAATGAGAAGTGCTTGCCATCTTCTTGCTTGATGTTTTTGATAATCTGCTCCAAGTCTATAAAACAGAATCTGAGAAATCTCTCAAAAGCTGTGCCTTCTGGCTTCAAATGCAGGGTTTATATAATGCTTAGCAAGATGGACTGCCCCTTGGTAAAACCATCACCACACCCCATCATACTATACATGGTAACGTGTCAGAGGTACATCTGTTGTAGCCCCACCCCCTTTTTCAAAACATTATAAATATCACACACACATTTCATTTCAGCCTTCTCCTTGATACTACACAGAGCTGAGGGGGGTGAACTATAGGTATGTGTATTCCTTTTTTCTGACATATTTTTATTCTTTCTAATTCATGACAAAAGTGTAAATAATTAGTTTTTTGCGATTGTTGCAATGCTATCCAGAGAAAACTGCTGAACCATCTTATTTACACAGAGGTCCCCCCATTTTAGCTTCTAAATGTTACATGCGTATACATAAAGCTATCCTTTTGATGCAAGTTTGACATAGTCCTACAGATGCATGTTAAATAATTTTGTATATTGTTACAAAAACAGAAAAAGGGGTACTCACACAGGCAGATGAATTTCCCTCAGGGTGGGGGTCTCCACACAGATCTGTGAAACCTCTGCACGATCAGGTTCCCTCCTAGATACTTCTTTTTGAAAATATCCTAATCAAAAAACACACACATGTCCCTGCAGTTATACACCAGGCCTACAGGGGGCACATACCACTACATAAACACTAACTGATTTTTTGGGGTGGGAGGAGCACGGTGGTGAAGAGGGACAGGGGTTTGAGCCAGGATGGTGGGGTTCAGGAGAAAGGGGGGACAGGGGTTTGAGCCTGGATGGTGGGGTGCAGGAGAAGGGGGACAGGGGTTCAGCCAGGCTGGTGGGGGTGCAGGAGAAAGGAGGGATGCAGGAGTTCAAGCAAGCATGGTGGGATTCGGGTTCCAGCCAGGATGGTCTGGCAGGGGATCGAGGAGTGTACAAGAAGGAGGGGTGGGGGACAGGGGTTTGAGCCAGGCTGGTGGGGGTGCAGGAGAAAGGAGAGACACAGGAGTTCAAGCTAGCATGGTGGGACTCGGGTTCCAGCCAGGATGGTCTGGCAGGGGATCGAGGAGTGTACGAGAAGGAGGGCCGGGGGACAGGGGTTCGAGCTAGGCTGGTCTGGCAGGGTTTGAGGAGTGTACGAGAATGAGGGGCGTAAGACGCTTACAAAATGGTGGTGTTAGGTCATTTCCTGCGCAAGGGGTGGGACACGGGGTTTGAACGCATGTCATTTCCTGCGCAAGGGGCGGGACACAGGTTCGAACGTGAGTCATTTCAGCCAGAAGGGGCCGGGGCTAGCGCATTTGAGGGAGGGACTCCCGGTTTAACATGGGGTGATTCTGATTGGTCCGTTTTAGGCCACGCCCACCTGTCAAATGACGTGGCACTCGCTGATTGGCTGAAATTTAACATTTGATGAGATATATGAACTTATACTACTGTCATTAAGTCAGAAAAGAACAACAGGGGATCTGCTGTTTGATTGTAATCATGACTTGAAAGGCCATAAACATCAACTTACTGTATAAACAATATACCCAAAACCGATGTTAGAAAGTATGCTTTTTTGCCTAGCGCAATTAGATTACAGAATCGGCTCCAAGGGGAAATTGTATATGCATAAAGCTTTTCCACTTTTAAATTGATGTTTGATAAATATTTCTTGGAAGGTAACTCAAGTAATTACTATAACTGAGCAGTGTAGACAGTTATCATGGGCTTACTCCTACTACTATTATCCTAAATCCAGAGTATAATCCATAGCATTTTGGAAGCAGTGTTGCCTTGAACTAACTATTTTGAAATCTGATTTGCATTCTTGTCAACAAATTGTTGCTACATTTTATCTGTGAAGATTCTGTTAACAGAAACATCTAAGTGTTGAAAAAGTCTCTGGGGGTGAAAAAACTCAGAATAATGTTGCACTTCTACAGTATTTTAAAAAATCTTGTCAGTAGTATGGCCACTGAAAAAGTCAAGGATGAGCACTGAGCACTGTTCTTTAGGTAGGGAGTGTTTCAATATGACAGCATTGATTTAAGGCACAATCATATATTCAGTGTGCTGCTGTTGTGTCCAATGTTGTTTTCTGGCTGTGTACTGTGCCATTCCAAAGGGAATTTAAATACTGGGTGACAGATTGGAGTTTTACTTTTATAAATGACTTGAGGTTGGAGGTACTGGCCAGAAAGTATGCAGCTCAAAACAAACGTGACCCACATTAAGCAGTGCAGCTTCAGTCCATTGTGTTTTTTGCTCATTTGTTGAACTGCAATTTACAAACTGATTTTCATTACAATTCTCTATTATCAAATTTCTATCCCCCCAATGCACAAACTGCATTTCAGAATGCATCTTCTATTACTGGTGTATTAGTTGCTAAAGAAATTGTAATAAGTCATGTTTCACATAAATTACATTTAATTGATATAATAGTATGGACTATCTGTATGGCTATCTGTATGGACTGATGATGGCTATGTTTTAATCTGGATCAATGACTTCAGTTATGCCACCATCTGTGTCATGCCCCTCCTTGGTGGCTATTTCCTTCAGTTTTACCATAGGGTGTCTGCAGATCACACAATACCTATCTGCTTGTTTTTGTGCCTTCCATATCGCAATGCTATCTCCTGCTACAACACTCATGCCCTATCTCTACTATGCCAGCATGCACTGCTCAGACAATACTACTGTGTTCATGGCACTAACCAATAATTATTTAATCTCTGAGTGATATTTTTATTCATTTTTTTTAATCAGCATGTGGACAACGCACATGAAAGGCAAAATGCCTGACTCTCAGGTGTCCTACTTCTCTGCCATTCAAAGCATCAGAGGAATTAGTTTATTTCTTATACACACCAGTTTGCCATCCCCCACCCCTCCAACTCTGAGTACTAAATCTGTGATGACTGAACAGGAAAGATCAACATAGAACATCTCCAAGCAAAGCTTGCATATGTAGAGCACTGAATCTCCTACTTCAATTCCAAAATCAGTGCTCAACATAGCTTTCCTGCTTGTTGTACATGATCATATAAAATCATAATGGGGCAGATAAATTATACATTGTGAGTCTCAGTGTGTAATATGCCATCTGCCTAGCCTCTGGTTATGAGATTTTATAGAGAAGAAAATAGTGCTTTGTATGAAGGCATATATTGGGTGTGAACTGGGGGGGAGGTTATAAACAATGCAAAAAAGCTGATCTGCCATCCAGTAATACTTCTGTCCACATCCAGAAGTGGCTATGTATTTCTTACACTGTAACTGTGTATCTGTGGCTGCAGAAATGCTGGCTCCTCAAGGACAAGTGCTTCTGGAGCCAGAACTACTCAGTTTATTGACATTTTCAAAAAGAAAGGAGGTTTACTGCACAAAATTGTGTTAATGCACCAGTTAGGGTTCAAAGTAATGCCACAAAGGTAGGGAAATGTGGTGTTAGGATTTCCAATCCTAACTCCCCATCCAATCCAAGCATCAAAAGAACAAAACCATAGCAGCAACCACAGGCATCCATTATCAGGTAAGACAAACTACATGCAACTTTTTCCAGATGACACAAATGCAGTAACACTGATTTTCTACATTTGTGGATTTGTATCTGTGGCTGCAGAAGCATGGGCCACACAAAAGCCTCTGCTTCTACAGCCACACTTCTGTTTGCATCTCATACAGTGTGCATGAGTACCTGAGGCTTCAGAAATGCAGGCCCATGGGGCCTTTGCTTCTGTAGACAGATGCACTGTTGCAATGTGGGTATCATGGTTTCATTGACAGATCTAGAACATTTTCAAGCTCAGATTAGGTTAAAATGGTTACTTTTTTTGGCCAAAGGGGGGAGCTGGTACTATCTCTCTTCATATCTGGTTTTCTATACACAGCTGCATAAGTGCAGGACCCACGGGGGCCTGCACTTCTGCAGCCAGAAGTTAATGTGTATGTCTATACCAGTGCCTGAAGAGACATGGCCTTCCAGGGGCTACTATTCTGTAAACACAAGTACTGTTGCAATTTTATTATCATGGATATTGTGCAACTATGGTTCTGCAGCCAGAGGTTGGTGTGTATGTCTTACACCCATGGCTGCAGAAGTGCAGGCCCTTCTGCAGGCAGACCTGTGTGTATGTCTTACAGTGTGAATGAGTACCTGTGGCTTCAGAGGCATTGGCCCTATAGGGGCCTGCACTTCAGCAGACAAAAGAACTCTTGTAATTTGAGTATTGTGGATTTGTATCTGTGACAACAGGGGCTGTACTTCTGTACACAGAAGCAGTGTTGTGATTTTAGTATGTTAGATTTATATCTGCATCCAGAAGTGACTATGTACACCTTGCCATGTGTGCCCCACAAATAACAATCCAAAAGGGTAGCACCTCAGGGCTACTGCATGTGTGTCCCCTGGAAACAGTTGTTTGTTGTTTGCCTTACCTGATGATGGCTGCCGGTCATTGATCTGTGGTCTTGTCCTTCTGCTGACTGGAGAGGGTGGGGAGTTAGCGTTAGAAACCCTAACACTAAATTTCCATACTTTTGTGGCCTTCATTTGAACCTTAACTGGTGAATTACTGCAGTCTTTGCAATGAATTAAATTAATGGTTTAGTGATGTTTGTAATAAAATGGTGACGTTAAAGAAGAATCTGCATCTTTTTTTTCAATTTACATACCCATATACTTCAAATTGACATAAGTCATTCAATTCAACAATACTGAAATGTTTGTTTGTTTTCTCTCCAATCTCAGATAAGCTGTCATACCCATTGATGTGGTTCATGGAGTGACATCAGTGACTACAGCATGAGGAGCACACCATCAGCAGATCAGTACAAATGTCTCATGAATAAGCATGCCTTTTCTTCCAGCAAAATCCTGTGTACCACATTCATGGTACATATTGTGGCATTCTTAGGTAAAATGAAACTGTTGTGTTGGCAATTTTAAGAAATTACCAAGTTAAACATTCAGTTCACTCTGGATGCTCATAGATGCTGACTTGTAGACAAGCACATATTTTGCCTTGACAGATTCTAAATGTCATCACCTATCAGTATGTATAGCAAATAAACAAACAAACAGACTGTCATAGATCATGTCTTTAAACCACATTTTAAAAGATTGATAACAGTGAACCATGACTCTGACATCTAAGACTGCTATTCAAGTATTAGTAATCTCAGAGTAAAATCAAAGAAGCTTGAATGTAAATTTAAGTAAACCAGAAAGCAGCTGATACAATTCTTTCCCTGGTTTAAGTGATGATTAAACATACATTTTGTTTTTTTTTTCCCACTTTGCGAAATGATTTATTCACCTTAAGATGAGTCAGCAGAGTTTTTTTTTCTTTCACAATTGCAAGATTGCTCTCCATTCCAACTCTGACATGAATCAGCTCTTCTTTGACAGTGCACTGGTTGCTGTGTGAAGTATTCAAACTGGTGGAACATGTTACTTCCTACAGTAGCTTTTTTTCCTAGCAGGCTCACTTTGTGCACTGAAGTGTATTCTGAATAGCAGCATATATGATACTGTCTTAATGTATTTATATATCCTGTATCAGTGTGTAATCATGTAACTCGTGACAGGTTCAGTGTGTTACACTGACTTTCATTTCACAGGAGTGTATCATCAGAATTGAGACATAGCAGCTGTCTGCTTTTAATTTCTTTTCTTATTATTGTTTTTTTAACTGAAAACAGTCTGACTGTGACTCCTTGAGTTCACAATCGCACAATGATATGGGATATAAAAATATATATTTAAACAGTATCTTATGTGATGCAATTCAGAAAAAAATACTTCAGTGCATGAATTGAGTCTGCTAGAACAAAACAAAAGAAAGTTTTTATTTATTTATTTATTAGCTTTTGGTAACCGGGTAAGTGTGCTAGACAACAGACCTACCTATTTTCAGGCACGACCCGGGAGAGCACAGGACATTGGTTACAATATGCAGAAATGCACAGACATAATATAGGTGTACAGGAGCAAAACAAGATATACATTGGGTAGCACAGTAATAGTTACATAAGGGTACATTTTAGGCATAGATCATAATAAGGATGTAAAATAAAGCAATTAGGGTAACCACAAGACAGCTGAGGACAGTAAAGACATCAAGGTTCATAGCCACCTAGACAAGCATATTGCATGGGAGAACATTAGTGTAGTACTCAGGGTCAGACCCAACAGCCTGCAATGGGACAAAGCAAATTAAGAGCATTTGCATTGGCCAGAGGCTAGAAGGTGGGTGAACAGCGAGATTTTGAATTCTCGATGGGAGGCTGAAGTTTTCACCATAAGGGGGAGTGAGTTCCAGAATTTGGGAGCAAAATGGGCAAATGCCTGTTCACCCATTTTTGTCATGCAAGGTCTAGTGGACAGCATGGGAACAGAGGAAGACCTGAGAGTATGGGTGTGTGAGGCAGGAGTCAGGAGGTTGGCAAGATAGACAGGGCAGGGAGGTCTAGACAGAGAGTCGATAAAGCAGCCCAGGGAGTAGGCTCGAATATCCTTAGGTGACAGCCAATTTAAGCCAGTGTAAAGGAGACAATGATGGGTAAGATGAGGGGCAGTTAAGGCAAATCTACAGATGTTGTTGTAGACAGTGTCCCATTTGTGGAGTGTAGCAGAGTTTGCAGCAAAGAGGATGGGCAGAGCATATTGGAGCTGGGGTAAGAGAATACCTCTCACAACAGAAAGTCTAGCGGAAGGAGTGAGGGAGGATAGACGCTGATAAGCTCTACCACTTTAGCATTGACGGCAAGGCACACCATATTGACATGTTGAGACAGGTCAAGTGTGGGATCCAAAGTGACCCCAAGGTACTTGAAGGACTCAGTGTTTAAGATGAGGGTGCCATCAAAGCATTGAACCCGGAGCCTGTTCGCAGGGGCAAACAGTTTCTTAGAGGATCCGAATAGCATAGCACAGGTTTTTTCTAGGTTCAGGACTTGGTGGTTGCTAGAGACCCAGGTCTGCAGGAATTGGAAGTCATTAGTGAGAGTGGAGTTGATGGCTGCAACCGATTTTGACCCAGAGTAGAGAACAAGGTCATCTGCATATAAGAGTGCAGCTATGCCGGACATGGTGGGAATATCATTTAGGAAGAGGGAGAAGAGTAGAAGTCCAAGAGTAGATCCCTGGGGAACTCCACGGAGATGTTTAGGGGGAGGAAAGCCTTTGTCAAATGCTACTGCCTGAGTCCGATTGTCAAGATAGCTATGGAACCAGGAGAGGGCTTGGTCAGATGCTCCAATGGATTGGAGTTTCTTTAGCATGAGAGGATGGTGTACCATGTTGAAGGCTTTAGACAGGTCGATAAAGATGGCCCCAGTGAGTAGGCCACGGTCCATATTATTTCTGATGTCATTTGTAAGTTGTGCAAGTGCAGAGGTGGTACTGTGACCGGGCCGGAAACCATGTTGGCACGGGGTTTGAAGATTAAACATGTCAAGGTGAGCAGCAAGCTGGCAGTGGACTATGTTTTCAAGCAGCTTACTGAGAGTGGGCAGAAGAGATATAGGGCGGTAGTTGGACATGAGTTTGACATTGCCCTTTTTGTGTATAGGGATGGTTCTGGCAGTTTTCCAGGTGGATGGGACAGTAGACGTACAAATTGAGAGGTTAAAAAGCCAGGTGATAGGTCTGGTCAGCCAAGGTGCATACTGCTTAAGTATGCAAGGATGGATGCCCTCAGGCCCTTGACCCCCGCATGCCGGAAGGGAGTTAAGTAGCTTGCAAACTTCAAGGTATGTGGTTGGAGCCAGAATGAAAGGGAGGTGGGAGGGTGAGGAGGAGAAGAGGACAGTCAGGTTGTGGGCTAGTTAGAGTAGTGACTGGTGGAGAAGAAAAAGGGCATTGAAGGCGTCGGCAATGGTGTCATGGTTGGTGCAGTGAACACCTGAATGCTATGTCAGCTGGATTCTGTTGTTTGTCATTGCCAAGAATGTCCTTAATTTTGGACCAGTACTCGCGCCGGATTTGTAGAGGATGTTATTAGTAGGTTCCTATAGTAGGTGCTTTTGGCAATACGAATTTGTCTTTTGCAGTTGTTACGTGAATGCACGATAGTCTCAAAGTCTGCACGGAGGTGGAGATCTTCCACCTGGACCAAAGTTTGTCCCTAGATTTGAGAAGTTGAAGCAGGGGGCGTGTTAGCCACTTGGTTACTTTCCCTGCCATCCTACGTGTGGTGACCGGGATGTGAAGGTTTTGAAGAGAGAGGAGGACGGAGTTGAAATGTTCTGTGGCTACGTTAATGTCCTCTGTTTGGTAGAGAGGGGACCAGTCAACCTGGTTAAGGTCAGTTAAGAAGTCCTCATGACTTAGGCAGGAGAGATTAGGAAAGGTTACAGTTTTAGCAGGGAGGGGAGGAATGACAATGTTCCAGACACAGTAGATGGGATAGTGATCACTAACTGTGTCAGGTATTTTGATGTTGTGTATTTGGCCAGTTTGAATACTTCATGCAGTAGTCAGTGCACTGTCAGGGGACAGCTGATTCATGTAACAGAGCTGACTCAGAAAGCAAGCTTACCATTGTGAAAAAATGGATACTGCGCTAAAGCACACTGAAGTGAATAAATGATTGGTAAAACAGAAAAACTTGTTTCATCTAGTTTCTGTGATAGTTAAGTTTAGATTCAAGGATCTCCAGTTTTATTCCAAAATTACTGTCACTTAAATAGTGGTCTTTGATGTTGGGGTCATGATTCATTGTGCAAATCCTATAAAATGTGATTAAAAAGACATGATCTATGACAATGTTTTACTTAGTGTACAGAGAGAATTGATAGGAGATGCCATTTAGAATCAGTCAAGGCAAAAGAAGCACTCCCCAAAGAGACAACTTCTGTGACCTTGGAGATTGGAGTGAATCTTTTACTTTAACTTGATAATTTGTTTAAAATTGTTGACACAACAGTTTTGTTTTACCCAAGAATTACATAATATGCCCTCTGGGTGTGGCATACATGATTTTGCTCAGAGAAAAGATGCACTCCTTCATGAAACAGCTTTATAGATCAGTTGATGGTGTAATCATCAGTTACACATGCTAGCATGGGATTCACTAAAATATTAAACTTTTGTAAGGCAGATTTTGTATCACTGAAGAATGGTATGAGAGTTTGGGACTGGGAGGCTGAGTTCCAGGATTAAAATACTAAAGAAGCATGGAGGTTATTATTAGATAAAATATCAAAGAAAGTAGATACACATATTCCAAGTAGAAATAAATATGTAAATAAAAGGGTAACACAAGGAAGGTTCAATAAAAACATTAAAAAACTGATAAAAAAGAAAACTAAAACTTTAAAATTATTGAGGGGCACACAGAACTCCCAAGGGATGCTGTTATATAGGGAGCTGGTCAAAGAAACCAAAAGAGGTATAAAAACAACTAAAGCTGCGTATGAACTCACTCTGACAAAGAAAGCTAAGAATAATCATAAACTGTTCTATGCGCATATAAATAAAAATAAACATTGTCCAAATGGCATTGGACCATATAGGAAAAATGAAGGCAAAATTGCAGATAATAGCGAAACAGTCAATATTCAGAATCAGTACTTCTCGGTGTTTAGCTCTAAATTATCAGGAAATTTATGAATTAAAACCAATTCTAATATAAGGGGAGTAAAAGTAGAAGTGGAGGAAGTCAGGAAAAGATTGAAGAATCTTAACAGCAATAAATCCCCAGGACCAGACCAAATGCATCCCAGGGTACTGACAGAAATTGCTGATTTTTTAGCATCACCACTTGCCCATATTTTTCAGCTATCTTTAGATAGAGGGGAGGTGGTGCAGTACTGGAAAGGAGGCATTGGTGGTACCAATCCTAAAACAGGGACTCAGAACAAAACCAGAAAATTTTCGATCAGTCAGCCTGACCTCGGTGTTGGGTAAGGTTTTGGAAGGTATACTAAAGGAAGTCATAATCAAACACCTAGAAGTGAACAACTTGCAGGATATGACACAACATGGGTTCTCTAATGCTAGATCATGCAAAACTAATATGCTTACTTTTTATGAACAGATGAGTAGAGCAGTTGATCAAGGGGATTCAGTGGATGTGGCTTACCTTGACTTTTCTAAGGACTTTGACAAACTACCACATGAAGAGTTAATGGGCATCCAGGAGACAACTAAATGAAATGTAAATATAATCAACTGGGTGAGTGCATGGCTGTCAAATAGAAGACAGAGAGTGGTGATTAACGGGGTTAAATCAGATTGGGCTGGGGTGATGAGCAGGATCCCCGAGGACTCAGTACTGGGTCCTTGCCTTTTCAATGTATATGTGTCAATGATTCAGTGAAACTACTCCAATATATGGATTACAAAATTGGCAGATGACTGTAGGTTAGGGGCAACAATATACAATGCAGAGGATGAACATAATATGCAACTGGCACTGAATGAGATCTACAACTGGACAATCAAATACTAACTACCCCTAAATGTAGATAAGTGTGCTATTATGCACATGGGGAGATATAATTTAAGTATACAATACACTATAGGAAATAAAGATTTACCAGTTACGAATAAGGAAAGAGATTTGGCAATAACAATAACTCTGGACCTCCAGTTTAGTGAACACTGCAGTATAGTGGCAGGTAAGGCAAGTCAGAACTTGAACTGTATCCTTAGGCATATTAATAGTAGAGACAGGGAGGTGATACTGCCCTTGTATCGAGCATTGGTTAGGCCTCAAATGGAATATGGGACACAGGTTTGGTCACCATATAAAAAAAAGGATATCATCAAACTTGAAAAAATCCAAAAAAGAGCAACAAAGGTAATAACAGGCTGTAGTAAACTTACATATACAGAAGGACTAAAAGAACTAAATCTTTACACTCTCCAGTATAGAAGAACATGGGGGGATATGTGCATGGTATATTAAGCACTGCAGAATGTAACTACAGCAAATGCATATGGATTAACACTAAAGCATGGAATATACCCAATCAAGGGTCATTCCCAGTAATTAACTATTGAGAAATGGAATCTGTAAAAGTGAAGACATTGGTTTAGCCTAAGGATTCCCTCTTTACGGAATAGTTTACCAGCACAAGTGGCCATGAGTAATTCCACAGAGGCATTTAAGACTGGGATTGATGGGTTTACCACAAATAAATATGAAATAAAATAAATGTCGAGGCAAGCTAAATATGGACAAAAGTCTAATACAGCTTGAACAATCTATATAATCTATGCAATCTTCATGCTGCAGTCATTCACATCACTCCATGAATGACATCAATGTGTTTCATGGCTTGTCTGAGAATGAAGAGAAAACAATTCAGCATTTCAGTGTTAGGCAACTACATAACTTGCGAACATTTGAAGTTTATTTGTTAATTAAATAAATTAAGACACATGTTCTTGTTCAACATCACCATTTTATTACAAATATCATTAAACCACTAGTAAAAATAAAAAGGTTAAAGCATTGCCATTGATCTTTAAATAGTAAAATCATATATTGCAAAAACATGCTTAAAGCAACTGTCAGGGTTGAAAAACGAACCCTTAGAAATAGGGAAATGTGATGTTATGGTATAAAGTACTCTTAGTATTGCTGACTGTGTGGCTGCTGTACCTCAGAGATTAAATGACTGCTCAACAAAATGTTGGCAATGCCTTAACTTCTGGCAGTTCTCTCTTATAGCACTGGTGCATAAGTTACTTTACGTGTATGTCTTGAAAGACAATGCCACAATTAAAGCAATACAAAAAATGTTTTTTTTTTCCAACGTGAAATAGTTCAGAGAATGGGTGCATCAGTCTTCATCGCTACATCTCTACTCATGAAGGCTTTGCTCTTCATCATTGCTAGTTCACCATAAAGCCAAATCATGGGGAAGCCTAATTAGCCAAATTGGACAATAATGGAAGCCAAAGTGCATCATATTTGTCATAATCCTCTTCTAGGAAGTAGATGGTTTTATCCGTTCTACCATGATCCAGCATTTTCTCAATCCACTCAGAATAGACTGGGAAGTCTATATATTTCCAATGCTGCAAGGTTATTTTGCATGCAACTAAAATACCTATATTCCAAAGGGCCTTTTGATATTTCAAATGATCCTGGGTATCTACTGAAAACACAAAAATCACAATCCCTGGGTCAAATGGAAAATCGTATCACAAAATCTTGCATAGCATGGACTAAGTGGATGCCCAGTAATTCTTAATATTTATACATCCCACCAACATATGGATAAGCATCCCTTTTTCTTAAAGCATTACCAACATTGCCTCGAGCAATTGCTTAAACCCTGAGAAACACCATGCCACACATTCTGTCAGACGAAACACTTTTCTACCCTAACATTACATTTCTCTGTTTTCAGTTTTGTGCTTCAACTATAATTGATGCCTAATTTGCATGTATTCTACAGTGAATAATGTTGTAAATGGTGTGACTGCATAAAACTACATGAGTATGGGGGAGAAGGGGGCAAAGATGACTCCACTGTACAGCTATGCTAACTTTTTCCTGGTTTTTATATCTTCCCAGTTTTCCAAAGAATTAAATGAAAACACTTTTGATGCAGAACATGAGAGGGAAGAACAAATGATTTATCTGGCACACGTCTGTAGAATATCAGAAAGGCAGCTAAAAAAAAATAAAAAAAATAGAAAAAACAAAGCCACAAACTCATGCACTAGCACTCCATATGCTTATTCCAGCAGTGTTTTAACATGTGACAAGGTAGAAAGCAATGGTATAAAGAACAAAAAACCCTAATGCTTCAAACCAAAAAGATTCTTCCTCAGAGTGTGGGGTCAGCATTTACAGTCCTTTCATTTACACTAGAGATATGCGAAACTAGAAAATGTTGTATTTCGTGAAATATTTTGCAGGTGAAAAATATGAAATTTCACCCACGAAATGCAAGATTTCACCACGGAATAGTGAAATTTCACCCACAAGCAGGCAAAATTTTGTCATTTTATGCAAACTTGTGCATTTTGTGGTGAAATTCCATGTTCTGCGGGCAAACTGTTTCAACTTTGCACCTGCAAAAAATTTTGAGGAATGGCTGAATTTCGCCAAATGCAGTAAAATTGCCAATTTCGTGGCAATTTCGCCAGTGAAATATAGTTTCACAACATCTCTAATTTATACTCAAAATGTAAAGGCACACAACCCCAGAATCTACAAAAGGACCAATCAGACTTACAATAAAAGTCAGGACATCAAAGCAGTAGAAAAAAAAATGCGGAAGTGAAGTGAATAACCCCCCAGTAATATATATAGAGAATAATGCATATGTAGGGAGTTGATATGGGGTTTTTTTACACACCTAAGTTGTGTGATAATATGTAAACCTTGAGAGCGAAGCTCGAGAGGTTTTACTATTATCACACAATGAGGGTGTGTAAAAAAAACTCCATTTCTATCCCTACATATGTTTTATTTTATATAATAACTGGTACTAAAAAATTTTATAATTACCACTACGAGGAGGTAGGTTGTAACGCTCCATTTTGATAGGCACGCCCACGCTGACATCACATAACGTAAGAGGGGCGTGCCTACCAATAAGGAAGTAGAAGCTGCTTGGCCACGGGTCTCCATGGTGATTTTATGAGTGATCTTAAAATATCTTAAATAAATGCTGCACAAATACAGATCTAAACTGAGGGTAAGCTACAGAATCGGGAAGGAGGGATGTGTTTTAAGTGTAAACCTGCTCTGTTCATTTAAAATTATTACGCCTCATTTGGATCTGTAACTTACGTATATTATTTTGAATCTGTTTACTGTGGAAATGCGAGTGCTGCAGGCTTCTTGGTGCGAGGCTGTAAAAGTCGTAACAACCCGCGGGTTGATACGACTTTTTACAGTACTCGAAAACAGGTTGATAACAAGGATCACCAGTTATTATATAGTCAATACATAATTAAAAAGCAATATGGTATCAGTACAAAAATCAAATCAGTACTAAAACAATGTAGTGTGATAGGGTAATGTGACTAATCTATCTGATAGGTACATATTGTGCAGTAATAATAGTAAAAAAAAAGAAACATAATGCCAAGATACATTTTCTCGGCATGATCTTGAAGAAAATACCTAAGAGGAAATTAACAATACAAGAAAGGAAAATTAAATACTAATAACAAAACATGGGAGACAAACAGATGAACATGGATAGTAACATAGAAACACTGAATTTGCTGACAGATAAGGATTGCTTGGCCCACCTCATCTGCCCATCTTTGCCCTGCCTATTCTGCCATTGCAGATCCTACCTGATCTCCAGTCACTTCCTCCCAACACACACACATACACACACACACACACACACACACATTTTGATACAAGATTTCCTTTTCACCTAGCTCCTACATTGCAGCCCACCACTATTTTCATCCCACTATCCCTGCTAGAAGATTGTTCCAGGCATCCACCTTCCTCTTAGTGAAGAAATATTTTCTCACATCCTTCTTAAACTTCCCTCTCTAGCTTCATTGTATGCCTCCTTCTTCTGGTACACCATCTATTTTGAAAAATGCTCCCTTCATGTACTTTATTCATCCCATGGGGTATTTAAAGGTATCTATGTTGTTTTCCCTCTTCCTTCTCCCTTCCAGGGTATACATGATTAGGTCCCTCAGTCTCTCCTCACAGGACATTTGGTGTAGCCCCTGCACCACTTGTGTTCCCTTCTTTTGATAGCCTTTACCCTGTCTATGTTATTTCTAAGGTGTGGTCTCCAGAAATAGACACAATACTCCAGGTGTGGTCTCACCAATGACTATCACAGTGGCAAACCACCTCCCCCTTCCTGCTTGTGACACCAGTCCCTATGCACCCCAGCATCCCAAAGGCATTTCCTTTTGCTTTGTCACATTGCCTTGCCACATTACGGTCATCCATTAAGATTACCAGAAGGTCTCTTCCCTGTTTTGTGACCACCAGTAACCCCTCTATCTTATACTCTGGCTCTGGGTTTTCTATGTTCAAGATGCATACATTTTCACTTTTTTTCATTGAAACCCAACTGCCATACCTGTGACCATTCCTCAAGCTTTTTCAGGTCTCTAGTCATTCTCTCAGTACTCTCTGGAATGTCCACTTTATTGCTGATCTTAGTAAAAATCTTTATTTTTAGACAGGAAAATAGATGGGATAAACACATTGTTAGGACAAAGTCCTATTTACAAGATGGTACTGTACATAAGTAGTTTTAACAAATAACAACCATACAATACAATAATACATTTAAGATACTCAATACAGTTCTATAAATACAGGTATCACTTAACAATACATTCTCAAACACTCAACAATACCCAGCATACTACAATATTAATTTAAAGTGCATAGTACAGTTCTATAAGTACATATCTCCCTTAACATGTCATGATCTAACATTCCATAGTATACAAATCTTGGTGTCATCTGCAAAAGTGTACATCTTCCCTTCCAGTTCTTTGGCAATGTCACTTACAAAGACGTTAAAGAGGACTTGACCCAGTACTGACACCTGAGGAACCAAAATGGTCCCTCTCCCTTTCCCCGAGTGAGTGCCATAAAATATCACTCTCTGTCACCTATCCATTAGCAAATTTCACACCCAGTATATCACCTTGGTTCCCACCCCCAAGCTTCCCATTTTTTTATGAACCTCTTATGTGGCATGGTGTCGAAGACTTGCAGAAGTCTAAGTAAGCTACATCCACCGCTCTCCCAATCTATTTATCTGGTCATCCACCAAGTCAAAGAAAACTATCAGGTTTGTCTGACATGATCTCCCTCCCATGAATCCTGCTGTCTTGGGTCCTGTAACCTAACAGATGCAAAGTAATCTGCCAGTCTTTTCTTTACAAGTCACTCTATTAGTTTCCTCACTACTGATGTCAGACTGACCAGCATGTGGTTGCAAGCCTTTTCCCTTCTGACACTCTTATGGAGTGGTACTACATCTCTTCTACTCCAGTCCCCCTAGGGGCACTCCTGTAATTAGTGATTTATTGAATAGTGCTGTCAGAAGTGCAGCCAGTATCTCCTTTAGCTGCTTTAGTATCCTTGGATGTACTCCATCCAGCCCCATGACCTTGTCCACTCTCAGATTTGCAAGTCCTTTCAGGACGCTTGCCTCTTTGAATGGACTTAAGTTTTATTTCCCACCAGTGGTTCTGTAACCTGTATATGGCCCATCCTGTTCCCATTCCACAATGAAGACAGAAGAAGTCTTTGTTCAGGATATCCGCTTTTTCCCCTTAGCCTCACAATTCCTCTGCCTGGCCTTCTTTTTCACTTTTATAGCTGAAAAAGGTTTTGTCCCCATTGTATCCCCAGCAATTCTTTCCTCAGTTTCTGCCTTAGCACCCCTCACTTTCTTTCCTGAATCCCTTTGTTGTTGCTAGTACATCTCTCTAACCTCTTGCCTATGTGCCTCCTTGTATCTCCTAAATGTTTCCCTTTTTGCCCTTACCCTTGCCACCACCTCCTTTGAGAACCACATTGGTCTCTTTTTCCACTGTTTTTGCTCACCTCTTTTGTGGAGAGGTTTGTTGCCTTCACTATTCTATCCCATTAACTGGCCCACTATCCCTCCACCCCATCAGGGTAAACACCATTGCCAGAGCATCTCTAAGGTATTCACCCATTTTTTTTTAAATGTCCCCTCACAAAGTCCAGGACCCTTGTCCTTGTGTGGTTCACCTCTGCTGCTACTTAATGTTAAACCACACTGTCGGGAGATAATTTTTTCCTAGGTGGCATCCTACCCTGAGCTCCACAACACTGTCCTTGTTAGTAAGTACCAGGTCTAGTACTGCCAAATCACAAGTGGGTCTCTTGACTAGTTGTCCCAAAAACATGCCCTACAGGGACTCTAGTATGACCCTACTTCTAGCTGAGGCCATGGTCAATAGGTTCCAATCAATATCTGGTAATCTGAAGCCCCATCAGTAGTACCTCAAAATTATTTGCCATCTTGTTGGTGGCTTCCCCCATTTCCTTATCTAGATCTCACACTGTGCTGAAGGTCTGTAAATCACCCCAGTTTGAACAGAAGCACTGGCTGCTGTCTCCAGAGTGACATACAGTACCTCCAGATCTTTCTTACCACCTTGCATTTCTGATGCCTTGATATCTTTTCTGACACATAACTCTACTGTTTTCCTTTATTCCCCTTACTATCTATCCTAAACTTCATATTTCTTGCTTTAGACATGTCCCAGACATGGTTCCCTGTGCACCATGAGTCAGTGATGGCTGCTATGTCCAGGTCTGCGTCTGCCATAATATCTTCAAAATCTGGAGTTTTATTTCTAAGATTTTTTGCATTTGCACAGATGGCTTTCCCCATCTTTCTCCCACCCTGCTTGCAACATCCCTTCCTTCCTTTGGCCTTGCCTCATTTTTCTTTTTCTTAGTACTGTATTTATTGCTTGCACTTTTCTCTACAGTTCTCTTTCATTTGCTTTGAACCTGTTCACTGCTTTTCTCATATGGTTCTCCTTCCACCCATCTTCATTTAGTGGGAGGTGGGTGCAGTATATGCCTCTCTCTGCCCTTCTGCCACCACTCCAGCTGGTTTAAATATTCATAGAGACATAGACAATGATGGCAGAAAAAGACCAGTGGTTGATTCAGTCTGTCCATATTCCCTATGAACCCTGGAACCTATTGTTCCTCTGGGTTACTAACCCTCCCCATCTTATCCCCATTCTCTTCCCTGGTCTTGTCACCCTAGGCAACCACAGTTCCCTTCATTCTGTCCAATGCCTGCTTGAATCCCCTGACAATATTTACACCCACCACTTCTGCTGGCACACTGTTCCAAGGTTCCACCACCCTTTCTGTAAAGAAGTACTTCCTCACATCCCTCCTAAATCTCCCTCCTGTTATTTTTCCACTTGTGATCACGTGACCGCAAGTTGGTATTCAGGGTAAATAGTTCACCACAGTTTACATTGTTAATTCCTTTAAGGGACTTGAAGGTCTCTATCATATCTCCCCTCTCCCAACTGGTTTCCAGTGAGTACATATTTAGTACCATAAGGTGCTCCTCATCAGATCTGCCATGCTGTCCCTGAATCATTTTTGTTACTCTGCGCTGCACTGTTTCCAACCTATGCCTGTCCTTTCTGAGGTGAGAACTCCAGAACTAGATGCAATACTCCAAGTGATCTGTAGAGGGGAAGTATTACTTCTTTTTTTCTGCTATCAGTACCCCTCTCAATACATCCCAGCATCCTGTTAGCCTTGCTATAGTCCATGTTGCACTGGCTTGTTTGTTTAAGTGAGTTATTTATGATAATTCATAGGTTCTGTTTCTGTTCTTTAGTGCTAAGTCTCACCTCACCAATTCAGTACTCTGTATTGGGGTACCTTTTCCCCAAGTGCAGTATTCATCAAAGTAACATTTAAAACATCCACTGAGGACTGCATTTCCCTAAATGAGTGTGTGCTATCACCTTTGTACAGGCACATATCCTCCCAGGTTGTTCCCCAGTCTAAAATGTAACTGACCCCTCCTTTCTGCACCATTCTTTACATAGAAACATAGACTTTGACAGCAGATAAGGACCACTTGTCCCACCTAGTCTGCCCATTTTCTTACCTACATGATAAGCTGCCAATCCTAGTTAACCAATAGCCTATTTCTTCCTGCTTCCCACAAAAATTGCTTTATGTCTGTTCCATGCATTCTTGAATTCTCCTACAGTTTTAGACTCCACAACCTCCTCAGGAAGGCTGTTCCATGCGTCCTTCACCATCTCTGTGAAAAAAATACTTCCTCACATTGCCCGTGAACCACCCCCCCATCTTCAAATTGTGTCCCCTTGTTCTTGCACATCTCTTTTTCTGAAAGATGCTACCCTCTTGGACTTTGTTGATTCCACTGAGGTACATAAAAGTTTCTATTATGTCCCCCCTTTCCCTCCTTTCCTCAAGGGTATACATATTAAGATCCTTTTGATCTCTCCTCATATGGCTTCTCTTGCAGACCCTGCACAATTTTAGTTGCCCTCCTCTGGACTGCCTCTATCCTGTCTATGTCCTTGCAGAGATGGGTCTCCAGAACTGGATGCAGTATTCCAGATGGGGTCTCACCAACTGTCTGTACTGAAGCATAACAACTTCCTGTTTTCTGCTAGTGATGCCACTCCCTATACATCCCAGTATCCCCCCAGCCCTTCCTACTGCCTTCTCACATTGCTTGCTAAACTTAAGGTCATCTGATATGATTATCCCCAGGTCCCTTTCCATTTTTGTTGTTGTTACTACCCCCCCCCCCATTGTGTAATCTTCCCCTGGGTTTTTATTTCCTTGGTGCATTATTTTGCACTTCTTTGCATTAAATCCAAGCTGCCATACTTCTGATCATTCCTCCAACCTTGGCAAGTCCCTTCTCATCCTTTCCACACCTCCTTGTGTATTAACCCTGTTGCAGATCTTTGTGTCATCTGTAAAGAGGCATACTTTTCCTTCCAGTCCCTCTGCAATGTCACTTATAAAGACATTAAAAAGGACTGGACCCAGTACTGAACCCTGCGGTACCCCACTAGTAATCCCTCTTTCTTCAGAGTGGACTCTATTTACAATTACATTCTGTGTCCTGTTGTCCAGCCAATGTTTTACCCATGCTACCACCCTGGGACCCACTCCCAGACTGGTTAATCTGGCTATTACTCTTTTGTGTGGGACTGTGTCAAATGCCTTGTTAAAGTCTAGGTAGGCCATGTCCTCAGCCCCTTCCTGATCTAATACTTTGGTCACCCAGTCAAAGAAATAAATTAGATTCATCTGGCATGACCTTTCCACTGTGAACCCATGCTGCCTTGGGTCCCGTGCCCCTCTGGCCTCTATGTACTCAGCAATTCTTTCCTTCAGAAGTGATTCCATCACTTTCCCAACCATGAGTTGAAGCTCCTGATGCAGAGTTTCCTGTTCTCACCTTGGCTGTATACAGGTAGCATCTTGGTGAAGGCCAACATCCACACTGCCTGCTTTAGTTCCCTCCCCAGATCCCTACACTCCGACAGAGCAATTTCAGCTGCATCCCTAGCAAGGACATTGGTCCCCAGGTGGATAGTGACATCCAGCTCCCCCTGCCTGCCACTCTAGTGATTCATAGGATCCGCTGACCATCCCTCCAAGCCACGGTGGCAGATTGGCACCTCACCTCCAACTCCACCCCCTCCCAGTTCCCTAATCTATCACCATAAAAATTGAGTCCTCCACCAGAAGTTGCCTCTTCTTCTGCTGTGGTCTTCTGCCACCAACTTTGGGTTCTTCTCTTTGGGTACCCTCACATCCTCCCCAGCCATTACTATGTGTGCCACCTCCTGGCAATCCTATCCTGCCAGAATGGAGAAGGAGTTACATAGTGGCACTGGTGGAAAAATGTGCCTTCCTCTGCCACCCTGCCCTCCTGGAGGCTGCCATTGTCCAGTCATCCCTCCTTTCCCTAGGCATATGCTGGGGTAGCAGCAGTGGACTGAGTGTCCCCTGGGTGAGGGACAAGGCCACCTAGATCCTTGTCAGCTTGGCCCAGAATCTAGTGATCTCCTCCCTCAACCCAGAGAAGTGCATATGTATGTGGCAGCACCTTAGTCCCCAGAATGTGTCCCTAAAGACTCCTTCTTCACACCCACAGCTCTGCATCACTCATATGTATGGCTATATTTTCTCCCTCTTGATCCTTACTGCACTCTGTCCCTCTGTTTGCTTCTACCCCTTTGAACTTCCTAGCAGGTAGGAACTCAAATAACCAATTAAAAGATCAACCACTAATAAAAATTAGATGTAATGAAATCTAATTAAAGATCCATAAATCACAGAAAATTGATAAAGAAATAACCAAATAGTGGGAGTACTACACAAATACTAAAGTTACTATACTGGTTCCCATCTTAACAAGCATGGAACATTAATCCAAAAATGGTATCACATCCCAGCCATCTCTGAGTACCTGGGGCATTAATGTTTCCAGGGTATAAATTAAGCAACTCTGCCTTAAGAAATGTTTTCAGATAGTCTTCTCCTCTCTGCTTACTTGAAATAGGATCTATCCCCATAAAGTGTAAAGTGCTCACATCTCTATTTTAAAATCCAGTCCAATGGAGCCCCACTGGCATCGCACACTTGTCACTGAGTATAAAGTGAACATGCCTGGTGCTCTCTCCTTCATAGGTCTAGTGGTTCAGCCCATATATAATGTGGGGTAGTTACACCAAAGAGTATATATCATGTACTCATTATGGTAAGTAATGAGATGTCTTTCTTCATACTGTAGGTTCTCTGATTAGTGGCACTAGTGAAGACTTTACCATAAAAAGCTGGAGTGTAAACATAGCACATGCCGCAATGGTAGAATTCTATCGTGCACGAAAGAAAGCTTGGTTGGGGTCTATTGTCTCTTTTTTCAACAAAATTACTTCTGACAATGCTATCTTTAATACAGTTGTTCTTCCTGTAAACCACTCTTGGACAGAAGCCAACAATATTTTTGAGGTCTGGGTCTGCTGATAGTACATGCCACTGTTTTTTAAGTACTCCTGCTACTTTAAGGGAAACAGAGTTATATTCAACAGTAAACATAGATCATATCTGAAATGTTGTTAACTCTGACTTTTGGAGAAAGTAATTCTGATATAGTTCTATTGAGCGCTCATTGTTTAGCACCATCCAACAACCCCAGGCCATGAACCTTCATTTCAGTTCAAGTGCATGTTTTTCAAAAGCAACCTTATCAGAGCAGTTTCCCCAAAGATGGAGCAGATATCAATAATTCATCCCTCTGAAGAGATGTTTGGGGTGGGAGCTATCTGTGTCAGCAGCGAATTACCCACCATAAGTTTTGAAAAATTTTGAGTGTGCACAGTTTGACCACCAATACCAGTCAGGGTCAAGTCTAAGAAATTAACCATCTTTAGATCCTAAATATGAGCAAATGCTAAGTTCCATTCACTGGACATGAAAGATTTATCAAAATGTGCAGCCTCTTGATGGTTTCTATTCCCAATACAGATGTTATTGTTGATAAATTACCGACAGTAAACAATTTTGTTACTGATGGGATTAGTGATAGGGTCAAAGATGGTCAACTCCTCCCAATAACCATGAACATATTGGTGTAGGGCAGTTCAATTAATGACCCCATTATTGTGCCATAGACTTGTAAATAAATCGTTAAACATGTGATAATTCATAAGAATAGTGCATTCCAATGTTAACACAAAATCTGATTCTAAAACTGAACTGGTTCCCAATTTCTCCACAAGAAAACGCATTGCATTTAACCCCAGATGGTGTTGTATGCTAATACTGTATATAGAGATTGTACATCAAATGTGTGCCATGTGTAACTAGCATCCCAAAGTAGTCCATTAAGGGCTTCCAGTATTTCATCATGTTCCAAATATAAGAAGGTGGTGTAATAACCTTATCCAGTAAAAAAATAAAAACTGTCCTCAAAATTTGATAGATGCTTAGTAAGACAGACTATCTAGGACACAATGGAACAACTTGGTGGGTTCTAGTTGTCCTTGTGGACCTTAGGTACTATAAAAAAAAGTAGGGATTGTGTGGGTATCATGCTTGAGGAATAAACATTCTTGCCTAGTAATGTGTCCTAGGTATATGGATGTTTCTAGAAAGTCATCCAGTTTGGATTTGAACACCAAGGCTGGCTCATCTTTCAACTTCTTGTAATAAATAGATTAGTGTTTTTCAACTGATTAAGGGCTTCCCCCAAGTAGTACACAATATCCATTATTACTACTTGCCCCACCTTATCTGATGGTTTGATAGTTAAGTGTGTGGAATTTGTCATGTCTTGTAGCACTTGTTTTTCTTGTAGCGGCAGATTTTGTTGAATGCAGTTGGATTCTGTTGGAAGTTAGAATGCTATCAACAACCTGGTTAAACAGTCTTTCAAAAGTGGTTATGGCTGGTGAGATTCATTTGGCAGGGTAAAAAGGTAGGCTGTGGCTTAAAGTCATAGCCCTTCTGTGCAGATGTTTGTCTTACTGGTCAATGAGTGACATCAATACTATTTTCAGTCATTAACCATTCTAAATCAGTTCTGTGTCCTAATCTACAGGTAAATCAAATGACTGGTCGGTCAGCATAAATGATTCAGTACTGAAGTGGTGACAGGTATGTTGTATAGGTTAAGGTCTTTTATGACAGATGATACTAAAATGGCCATTGTTCAAAAGTGCTTATTGCCTATTGTGACCAATGCCTCTTTGGTTAGTGATAATGCCTGTGTCAATTTTGTGTCTAAAAAGTCTGTTTTATTGCAAACACTGGGAAAATGTGTTCTGTCTCTCCCTCGTGTTACCCATCATTGTACAGTTTTGGATAGAATGGGGTGGCATCCTATTTGTGCAAATCATAATTATCTTATGGCTAGATTTGTGTATAGAATATTACAAGCAGTTGAGCCACTTAGTTGTTATAAATTTTTGCAGTGTCCAGATCTTGTTCTGTTAACTAGGGCCAGAGTGGATGGGACTGTTTTGATGTTTCCTTTTAGAAAAAATGTAAGTGAATAGAGGGTGTTTTCTTACACAGTACCTATTATTTGGAACAATACTCCTGCTGCTATAAGGAGTTTGTCCACATATGCTGCCTTTTCACATTATTTATATTTGCACTATCAATCGTTACATGAATGTGACTCTTTTTAAATGATTTTATGCATGATGTGAAATTTGACGTCACATTTTTTTCCTATATTTATTATTTGTTTTTTGTAAGTGATTGTATTTGTTATGATTTGACTGTGTGGGTCACCCCTGTAAAAGGATATAATGTCCAGTTTTGCTTACCCATTAAACAAATAAACAAACAAACATTTTTGGTTAGAGTCAAGGTATGTGTCTATAGGAATCCAATGTTTTTCCATTTTTGACCTTTTTATAGCTGCAATTTTCAATATTTTTTTTCAAGATCTACCTTCAGGAAACACTCATTAACTCTTTGTTTAGATACAAATAATAAGCTCTTAGCAAAAAGATTTAGCTGTGTTTCTGTTAAGATGGTTCTTGAGATATTAAGTACTGATATTTGGTTAGAAATTTGTGCTTGCTGATTTTGGATAGAGGATATTTTATGTTTTCTGCCCCCTTCCCCCACAGCCTCTTTGTGTGTAGTAAGTTTTTGTTTCCTTTGGCCTTTTGGTCTTGCCCCAGCCACCGGTTGGCTTTTAGTATTTTGCTCCTCCTCTATAAGAAACACAGCTCTAACTTCTCATGATGAATGATTACTGTGATTATGGTCTCTATTATTTCTGTTTCTATTTGGGGAACTTGTTCTGGGTCTACCATGTGTTTGATGCCTTATTGACCTGCTGTTAGATCTCCCATGTAATGTCCCTATTAAACATATGCTGTTCCCTATTAATGACCTCCTTTTCATGGGTTGCCATTTTTTTAAGCTTGTTATTAAATTGTTCAAATTCAACCAAGCCTTTCCATTTAATAGATCATCCTCTAATTCATCAATCTCATTAAGTACTTCCTCGTGTCTCTCAGTGTCTTGGTCAAAATGTTTATGAACAAGTGTCCAAAGCCTACATCTTGGCTTGTATATTTCTTTAAAAACCCACCAGCTGGAGCCTTATCTATATGCAAATCACATTGTATTCACTGCTTTTCTTTGTGTTTTTTTAGACTCACACAATTGAAATATATACTAATTTCACTAAGCTTTACTTTTCCAAGCTTCTGAAACTGCTCCTTTAATGATTCCTACTGGTTCAGGTTTAGTCAGCATTTTTCAGAAAAAAATGTCTCTTGCACCCTCTCTGAATCCAATAGACACTGCCATCCTTTCAAACATCCCATGAAATTCTTGGTCAGGTTGTTGTAATGATTCATTCAATACTTTGGATTCCGAGTTGGTTTCTCTGTCTGACCTCATTACTTAATTGCTATGAAGTAGTGAAAAGTAAAGCTGAGTGAAACATGGATGTGCAAAAATGTAGGAGAACAGGAAAACCAGAAAGTGACACTTTCTGGCAAGTAAAACCAGAAATAAAAGACACACACAATGTTAACTGAAAGCTCTCAAACCAAGCTACAGTGTTAGTCATACAAAATTCAACTAGTACTGCAGTAATGCTGGGGTATGCTGAGGCAGAGCCATATTATACCCAATACAAACTGTGACTTGTGTGCCTCAGGATTACCATGAGGTAGTCAATTTTTAGATATCTACCACTGTATGCTCCATGAGCAAAACAACCAGCTGGTGACAGTTCTGAGTAAAACCAATGGATGCCACAAAATATCCTGGTGCTGCCTGGATATCAAGCAATGTTGATCAAAGAACAATTGAGTCACTCAGCAACTTTCCTAGAATAGCAGTGTTGCAGCTCCAAAATCCAATGAGGAAAAAAACGCACAAAGCCACACACAAAATGAGGATTTGCACTCCATTAATATGTGTATGGTAGAAAGGCATTGTACAAATAACCCCAGTACTTTGAACCAACAAAGTTGGTCTTCAAGGGTTGGGGTCAGCATGAACAGTCCTTTCATTTATGCACAGAATTTAAAGGTGAATGACCCCAGCATTTACATAGGCACACCCCAGACTTACAACAACAATAAATCAAAACAGTAGAACAAGTGCTCAAGTAAATTGAATAACCCAACCTAATATGTGTAGTCAGTACATAATTAAAAAACAATACAGTACAAGTGCAAAAATAGTACAATTACTAACATAAAGTAGTGTGATGGTGTAAACAAGACTAATCTTTCTCATAGATCAATATTACACAATAATAAATTTAACAAGTAATACACTTAATGTCCAAAGATATATTTTCAGCATGAGCTTGAAGAAAAATACCTAAATAAAAAGAAATAAATGAAACAGACTGTTCAGGAAAACACAGGACTGTTAAAGTTCACCCACCACATGAAGAAGAACCATGTTGGTTAGAAGCAGTGGGATTCTTTGTACCATAGCTTTCTACCTTGACATTTATTAAAACACTGTTGGAATTAGCATATGGACTGCTAGCACTCATTTAGCGGGCAAATATGAGAGGGATCTATGGGTCATTGTTAGTAGTGATCTAATGACCTTGAGGCAATGCTATATACTGTATGCTGCATTATGTGAAAATGTATATGCAATGTTTGTCTTGTTAGGAGATTATGTAATGTCTGTTTGTTCTTTTAAGTGTGTTCTGTAATTTTGGTACAAATAGCACTGTCTTAAAAACAGGGTTGCATTGCCTTAATGGCATGTTTTCCTGCATAAAAACAAAGATTTTACTACTATTACTACTACTACTACTACTGCAAAGCAGTAAAGCCAAACAGACAGGCAATATGGCATTGAATAACATAAGGAGATGCTTTGTGAATATGTCATCGAAGTTAATAGTCCCCCTGTACTGCTCACACTGTACATGAGGCCTCAACTGGAATAGAACATAAAAACATGGTCACAATAAATGGTAAGAGATGTTGAGATGATGAAGAGAGTGCAGTGAAGGGCATTGAGAGTAATCACTGGTATTTGCAGTTTCATCAATGAGGAGAGATTAAGCAGAATATATTTCCACATGCTGATTTACAGGAAAATGAGATAGGAGGTGATAAGTAGGCAATAAGACACAATGGATTTGTTACAATGCACACTCATAGGTGTTGTGAGGTACGACAATGCATGTGAAGTTCCTTATGCCCCTGAGCGTGCTTTGTAACAGCACAATGCAAAATCCTCAGAGTGCCTTATTTCATTTATGAATGGTTAAAAAATGTATTACACAAAACAGATTATGTATTAAACAAACAAATAATTTTTTTTATTTCATTTGAGATAATACATGGCCAGGATGATATAAAATAGTTCTCTCTCAATAGTCCCTCTTCAGTCATATGCTTGCATTCTGTTCTGTCACACAATTATTTTTTGGACTATTTTTATGTTTGTAATCACTATGTTATCAAACATAATCACTACTGGAGTGCCTCTTTGGTGGCAGTGGGAATATCATGGGAGTGTGAGGAGGCCACCAGCAACATGCATCCATCTGTGGTGTTGCATTCAGCAGACAGGCTTCAAAAGTCATTTTAGTTAATGTTTTTTATGGACATGGCATGGGTTGCTGCATATCACAATAAGCTCCTTCTTGGTTATAGCAGGTGTATTGTGAGAGTGTGAAGAGTCCTCTGGTAGCCTGATTCTCTATCAGAATGCCTTCTCAGTGATACTGTGTATAGCAGATGAGAGTGGAGAGTCTGCTGGAATCATGCATCCATCTACCGTGTCCTAATTCATGAACATCATGCTGCTATGCATGCTGTTGATTGTCTTCAACAGCAAGTTCAGTATTTTGGGGGCGGCATGATCTGCTGTACACTGGGTGTGTGGGTAGATAAAAATACAGTACTAATACAAATAGTAACTAGTAACCACACATAAGCAATAATAAGGCCATATTAAATTTTTGAAAAGGAATTTCTGTTACCACACAAAATAAATTGCTGTTTATTCTCCTCCACCCTCATTTTCCATGGATGTCGGACAGCTGACACGATATTCATAAATCAGCAATATTTAAATAAAAAATATTCTGACACAGATTTTAAACTGAAAAAAATATGAATATTTATTTAGGATATTAAGTTAATAAGGGTTGAGGTAACATAAGAAAATGGATGAACTGTGGGATGTACGTTAATGTAGAAAGAGAGTCCAAAACAGGAAGGTATAATCTAAATGGCTAGTGTTGGAAATGTAAGCATTCTGAAGAGCTCAGTGATGTTCTAGATACACTCAACACCCTGGCTGGTGGGACTTGTTTTACCTGTGCACTATGCTCCCACAATGCATGGCTGTCAGCCAATCAGGATATAGTATTTAACCTACCTATTTCATAACGGTGTTTAAACTACTTAAAGTACAGGGACCACACCAATAAATCACTTTTGGACATTAGCAGATAACAAATGCAAAAAGGGTCACATGTATAGGGTGGAGGAGAATAAACAGCAATTTATTTTGTGTGGTAACAGAAATTCCTTTTCAAAAATTTAATATGGCCTTATTATTGCTTATGTGTGGTTACTAGTTACTATTTGTATTAGTACTGCATTGTTATCTACTCACACACCCAGGAAATACATTATAAGAGCCACCCACCATTTCCCCAACATCCAACAGAAGAACCTCGACCACAGAGGGTAGTTGGTCCAGGAGGCTGGCAGGTGGTTAGGAGGGGAAAATCAGGTGCCCCATCACTCCGTGCTCTCTAACATATTACCTCCAAAACCCATATAAACACTACAAACAGGTATCTGCCTCTATCTCCAAAATCAAACAAAGGGGCAGAGGACAGTTCAGAACAGGACACTGCAGCACAGGAGCTAGCACAATAACACTCACCAAATCAGGAACCAAAACAAAAAAGCAAAAAGGAAATCCAAAAAACTTCTGATCAAAGGAGACTCCATGATTCAGGGAGTTGATACCCATCTCCAGCCAAGGGTAATGGTCAGATTTCTCCTAGGTACATTAGCGTGGAGAGACACTGACCACATTGCTAAAATTGTTCACAAAGCAGGAGAAAACATTGATGTAATGGTACACATAGGGACTAATGATCTCACCAGCCGGTCAGTTGTGGAGACCAAGGAACACCTGACCAAGCCGGGTGACAAACTATCATCCATTTCATCTGATGTCTCCTTCTCTGAGATCCTGCCAGTTTGGGAGAGTGGGGCAGATGGACAGAAGGTCAGAGAAGGGGAAATAGGGGAGCTAAACATGTGGCTCAAGGGCTGGTGCCAGGAAAAAGGACACAGATTTGTAGGGAACTGGCAACAGTTCTGGGAGCGAAAGGTCTTTAAATTGGTAGATTGCATCTGACTAAGGAGGGAGTCAGTGCATTGTGGCAGTAGTTTGATGTCTTTGCAGAATATTTAAACTAGCAAATGGGAAGGGGGTGCAGAACCCCATACATCGAATGGGAAGAACACCCTTCCCCCCTCAGCTAGTGATCAAACAGGGAATCAGCATGTTTGCAGTTCATTTGCATCACCAGGTAAGAAAAAAGGTCCATCTCCCCATACGACGCACAGGGGAAATGCCAAACCTCACCCAACAACTAACACACTGAAATCTGGCTAATGGAAAATCATGTACACAAATGTTCACAGACTTGGAAATAACATCCCAGACCTGCAGGCAATAATGTCAGAGGCTAAACTGGACATAGTAGCAATTAGTGAGATGTGGTTTACCAGTAACCACACTTGGGAGACTTCAGTACCTGGCTATGTACTGTTCAGAAGAGACCGAGGTACAAAAAGTAGGGGCGGAGTGGCCCTGTATGTCAATGAAAATATCAAAGCTACAGAAATTCAGAATACACATAAGGAGCCAGAAGAACTGGGGGGTCACCCTGGAAACAGGAAATGGGACAGCAATAAGAACTGGGGTTGTCTACAGGCCCCCAGACTGCGATAGGACATAAACACATTACTGTTAGAAGATATATAAAACATGACAGCTAAAGGGGAGGTTCTGATAATGGGAGACTTCAACATGCTGGATACAGATTGATCTATACCAGCAGGAACATCTGCCAGAACTAGACACATGGTGGATTCCCTGCAGGGGAAGGGCCTCAAACAACTGGTACAACAACCCACAAGAGACAGGGCTATCCTAGATCTAGTACTGACTAACAGGGAAGGGATCACAGATCTCCAGCTAGGTCACCTGGGGGCCAGGGACCATCACATGGTATGGTTCAATTTGGCCAGTACATCTAATTCATCCCATTCCAAGGAAAAATATGTGACTTCAGAGGAGCTGACTTTGATAAGATGGCCAACAGAGTTAAGCTAGCCCTGGCAAAAAGAAACACAGGTGAGGGGGTACAGGCAAAGTGGGCAAGCATTATGGATGCAATACTTGAAGCAACATCCCATTGTGTTAGAGAGAAAAGGAAGTGCAAAAGAAGAAGAAAACCACTTTGGTTCTCAAATACAGTAGCAGAAAAGGTCAGAGCCAAAAGGCTGGCCTTCAGGAAATATAAGGGAACACAGCGTGATGAAGATAGGGAGGCATACCAAACTGTACTAAGGGAAGCAGGGAAGGCAGTAAGGCAGGCAAAATCCCAAACTGAGGAAACACTAGCACGAACAGTAAAAGAAGGTGACAAGACTTTCTATAGATACATTAGTGAAAGGAGAAAGTCCAGGGGGGGTTATTGCTAAGCTCAAAGGAGAAAAAGGGGCATATGAGGAGGAGGACCCTGTAAAAGCATATATCCTAAGTAGATATTTTTGCTCAGTATTTACTGAAGGGAAGGTAGGGCAGGGCCCACAGCTCAGCACCATGGACACAGGGGGGAGGGACATGAGCACTACTCCCTTCACAAAAGAAAGGGTCCTACAAGAGCTTGCTAAGCTCAGGGTGGACAAGGCAATGAGACCTGATGGCATACATCCCAGGGTACTTAAGGAGCTAAGGGTGGAACTAGCAGAGCCATTAGCAGAACTGTTTAGTGAGTCTCTGAGCACAGGAGAGGTCCCAGAAGACTGGAGAAGGGCTCATGTGATCCTGCTCCACAAGAGTGATAGCAGGGAGGAGGCATGGAACTACAGACCAGTCAGTCTTACCTCAGTAGGGGCAAGATTAGGAGGCACTCCTTAAGGAAAGGATAGTCAACACCTGGAATCCATAGGGCACAGGATCCAAGACAGCATGGGTTTACAAAGGAAGGTCCTGTCAAACTAATCTCATAGATTTCTTTGACTGGGTAACCAGAGTGGTGGACCAAGGGGGAGCAGTTGATGTTGCCTACCTTCACTTCAGCAAAGCTTTCAACACTGTTCCACATAGAAGATTGATAAATAAGCTGTGTAGCCTCAGGATGGGTCAGAAGTTGGTCAACTGTTCAAGTTCAAGTTTATTGCAGAAAAGCTCCATTGAGCAAGCTCATTCACAAGGAGGTCCTAGGTGCATGGTTACAACAAATATACAATGCAGGCAATAACATAGCAATACGTAAATGGTGGACCAGGTTCTACAAGGTACATGGGTAAACAGTTTGGGTGAAAACCAAAAAACCAAAAAAAATTTAGTACAAATTGTCTAAGGAAGGTGGTGTAGTGAGAACAAACTAAGGAAGTAAGGGGAAAGATAGGGAGGGAGTTTAGAAACAGTTACAGGTGTCCTTTATTTTTGAAGCCACCAGTTTTTTGAAGAAATTAACTGAGACTACACTGGATAGTTTCAGAGTGGATTGCAGCTGGTTCCAAATAGTTGGTAGGGCACTTGAGAAGGCTTGTCTGCCAAAGGAGGTACGAGTCCTAGGTGCGTCAAGTAGGATAAAATCTGATTTCCTAAGGAAATAAGAGCTGTGGGCAGTACGGATAAGTGCTACTAAATAGCTTGGTAATTTATTCAGAAGAAGTTTTAGGGTCCAAACGCCAGCATGGCATGTGCATCTAATGATAAGTGAAATCCAACCAACAGCTGCATATAGTTCGCAATGGTGGGTTCGGTATGGGTAGTTTGTAATGAAGCGCAGGGCATGGTGATAGAGAATGTTCAATGTGTTTAGATTAGTAATTGCTGCGGAAGTGTATAATATGTCCCCATAGTCAAGTAAAGGGAGGAAGGTGGTCTGAACAAGCCTGAGTCTGGTTTCCAGGGGAAAGAGGGACCTATTTCAGAAGAAGAAGCCTAGTCTAGCTTTTAGTCTTCTGGACAGATCGTCAATGTGCTCATTGAAGGAGAGCTTCTTGTCTAACCAAAAGCCGAGATATTTAAATTTAGAGACAACTTTCAGTGGTTCACCTAGGGATGTAACGATGAAGTCTTCAGGTGGGACATTGAGGGTGATGGAGGAAGTATTCACGGGGAAAATCATAGCCTTAGTTTTTTTAACATTTAGGAGGAGTTTGGTATTGATGAGATTTGTTTCTAGCTGTGTGAAATCAACTTGAAGTACATCCCTGACTTCCGATATTGTATGGCTGGATGTATACAAAACTGTATTGTCTGCCAATAAATGCAAGGTTGACCTGGTTATTTGAGAATCGAGGTTGTTGATATATAGGGAGAAGAGTATAGGACCTAAGATGGAACCTTACGGGACTCCCCTAGTAACTGGTAAGGAGGTAGAGAACAGCCCACCAGCTTTGACTTTCTGCATCCTAGCTGACAGGTAATTGGAGAACTATTTGGTAGTAGCTAGGGTAGCGCCAATATTGGTGAGGCTGTTCACAATTAGAGTATGGGCAACAGTGTTGAATACTTTATTCAAATCTTAGAATACTGCAACCAAAATTTTTTTAGCATCCTTTGCTGAGATGCAGTCATCAGTGACTTTAGCTAGTGCAGTAATGGTGCTATGATTAGAGTGAAAGCCTGATTGTATGGCAAACTGGCTGACGGGTAGAAAACAGAGAGTAGTGGTAAATGGTATACAGTCAGAAGAGATGCAAGTCACAAGTGAGGTACCTCAGGGATCAGTCTTGGGGCCATTCCTCTTCAATGTCTTCATTAGTGACACTGCAGATGGACTAGAGGGTAAGGTTTGTTTGTTTGTAGATGACACCAAGATCTGTAACAGAGTAGATGATTCAGATGGGGTGGGCAGAATGAGAAGAGATCTGGATAATCTAGCAAAATTTTCAGAAGAGTGGCAACTGGGATTTAATGCAAAGAAGTGCAAGATCATGCACATAGGGAAGAGAAACCCTAAAGCCACCTATAGGCTGGAAGGGGGAGTTGCTGGCAGTCACAAAGGAAGAAAGAGACTTGGGCATCATCATCACCGATGACCTGAATCATACAAACAGACCACTAAAGCAGTAGGTAAGGATAGGGGAATGTTAGGGTGTATTAGTAGGGGTATCACAAGTCATAAGAGGGAGGTAATAATCCCTCTTTACAAGACACTGGTTAGGCCCCATCTGGAGTACTGCATGTAGTACTGGAGGCCACACTTTCACAAGGACATTAACCAAATTGAGGCAGTCCAGAGAAGGGCAACCAAAATGTTGCCAGGACTGCATCAGAAGACATATGAGGACAGATTAACGGAGCTCAATATGTATACCCTAGAGCAAAGGAGAGAGAGAGAGGTGATATGATTGAAACATTCTAACACCTTAAGGGCATTAACAGGGTGAAAGAGTCTAACATGTTTAAATATAAGAAAAAAATAGCAGGACAAGAGGACGCAGCATGAGATTAGAGGAAGGCTGATTAAGGGGGAATGTGAGGAAATTCTTTTTCACAAAAAGAGTGGTGAATGCATGAAACAGCCTACCTCAGGAAGTGGTGGCTAGTAATACAATGCAGGGCTTCAAACAGGCATGGGATAGGCATAAGGGAGCAATACAGATGAGTATGAATAGATAGGACACTGACAGAGCAAAGGCCGATGGCACATTTATAAGGTAGAAAAAGAAATGGGCAGACTGGATGGGCCTTGTGGTCCTTAACTGCCGAGAACCTCTATGTTTCTATGTTGTTACACAGATGTTTAAAAGTGACCCGAGAAAACACTTCATTGTTAATAGAGTTGTACGATTATGGAATGGCATGCCAAATTTGATGTAGGCTGCTGGTTAACTAGGATCTGCAGCTTATCCATTAGGTAGGGAAATGGGCAGACTGGGTGGGCCAAGCGGTCCTTATCTGCCATCAAATTCTATGTTTCTATGTTTCTATGATATGAAACCTTAAGTCCTATTTGATTTGTCCACTTGAATGTTGTTATGTAGATTTGTGTATATTTAGTGCTTGATGTAAATGAGAGATATATCTTAAAAATAGTAATTTTACAAAAGTACATATACCAACAGAAAACTTCTCAAAAATTGAAGTGATTGAAGCCATCAAATCAATGAAAAAAAAATCAGCTCCTGGTCCAGATGGTTTCAGCAGTGCATTTTATCAAACATTCAAACAAGATCTCTCTATTTGGCTTTTTAAAATAGCTACTGAGATGTCTGCAGTTGGGGCTCTTCCCAAAACCTTTTATAAGGTAGATGCTATACTTCTGTTAAAAGAAAATAAGAACCCATTATTACCAGAAAACTACCTCCCCATTGCCATACAAAACACCAATTATAAAATAATGTCCAAATTAATAACTTTAAAAATACAAAATCAGATATCTATCACTGTACACAATGACAAAAACAGATTTATTAAAGGCAGAAATATAGTTGAGGGTTTAGGGGAAATACAAGCTGCCTTTTCCTTAGTATCAGGGACAGACCAAGAAACCATTACAATAGCATTGGATGCAACAAAGGCATTTGACTTGGTAAATTGGACTTTATGTTCCATACACTGAAAATATTGGAATTTCCTAATTATATTATTAAATCCATTCAAGCATTATATAAATTCCAAGCAGCTGCCTTTAAAATTAATCAATATAAATCTGACTCCAGCCTAATGTATAATATTGTAAGGCAGCGCTGTCCCTTATCCCCTCTTCTATTTTTACTAACATTAGAATCACTATTAAATCACATTAGGCAGAACAATAAAATAACAAATAATGGGAAAGAAGGTTATTATTTTAGACTAAATGGTTAACAATAGAATAACAAATAATGGGAAAGAAGGTTATTATTTTAGACTAAATGGTTAACAATAGAATAACAAATAATGGGAAAGAAGGTTATTATTTTAGACTAAATGGCTATGTAGATGATATTATGATTAATATATCCAATCCTAAAGAAACATATTCTGAATTAATCTCCAATAAATTAATAAATATTCCATGTATTCAAACTATACTTGAAATAAATCAAAATCTTCCATTTTATGTTTAAATAAAATAAAAATAGAGATCAAACTAATTATTTCCGAAATGAAAATACAGGAATACAGGAGTCAATAAAATACCTGGGGATCCAATTAACAAATACTATAGTTACCACAATACAAATGAATCTAAAGGTATAAATGGGAAACATTACTGACATGCTTATGCAGTGGCAAAGAAAAGGTCTGTCCTTGTGGGGAAACATTGGAACTCTGAAGATGATGGTTATGCCCCATCTTATGTACCTGTGCCAAGCTATAGAAGGTGAAATATCTATAACTTGGTTAGAACAAATGAGATGAATATTTATGAAATTTACATGGTGAGGTGGCGTTCAAAGAATTGCCTGGAAAAAAATTTATCTTATTGAGAAAAGAAGGGGGGGATGGGTTGTTCAGTCCCTATCGGCTATTACTGGGCTGCTAAAATGAAACAAACAATTACTTGGATTAACCAAACTAAAAATGAATGGCATTCTCTCAGTCCCAGTACAGTAACAACAGCCAAAATGAAACAGTATCATCAAACTAAATTAAAGTTTCAAGATATAATGACATTCCCACTACTATTTGAAAAGTGTAATAATCCAATTATCATGTCCCTACAAAAGGCACCCCAATATTGTAATAAGCCTATTTCCGTATAATAATGTTTAAATATCTGCCAACATTAACAGTAACCCAAAAATAGGAAATGTGTATAATGATAATTTAATATCCAATGTGGATTTGCATAAATTAAAAATGTTCTACTGAATAGATTGCTTAGAACAGGGGGCATTTAGAGAATTTGAAACATTTATAAGGAAATGTCAAGAAAACGCCATCACCCAGCCCTGGATTAAAAACAATTTGCTTAAATATAAATTTATTTCATGCATAGGAAAAACAGATAAAGGGAATAGGACCCAAAGAACTGGACATATCTAAGATTATGCTCCCCACTATAAATAGAACAAAAAAGATCAGCATTACTACTTTTTCTTTATGAAAACGTTGTTAATAAAAACATGCAAAATTTCAAAAAAAAGTCTCTACAAGAATAAAATAAAATTGGAAGAAGAAACATTGGACATGTGGGAAATTAAGCAATGGAAAAATCTATATATAAAAGCTAACAGAATGTATGTTAATGCAAAAAAACAAATCTATCAAACATAAAATTATAGAGCATGCACAACTCCAAATAAACTAAATCACATTGACCCAAATTACTCTGAGTTATGCTGGCACAACTGTAAAGAAAATAAAAAGAAAAGAGATCACTTTCACTTAATGTTGGAATGTAGTGACATTTTGGAATGGTGGAAATTAAAAATAGAACTTGAGAAAATCTTGGACATACATATACCACTACAACCAAAAATCATCATTTACAGCAACTTTGATTATCTAAAAAATGGACAGAAAGAAAAGAAAATATTTGCTTTGTCCACAATGGACACTAAAATGTTAATACTGGCAAATTGGAACGCTGCCAAGTTATCCAGTTTTGATCTGAACAAATGGAGTTGTATTTCTAAAAACACCTTATACCTGTGCCATGAGACATTGAAGGACACTATTTATGAAAATTATGGTGGGGGAAAATGGCCTAGCCAGAGATATTTAAATTCTTGCCTCCACTATTACAGTTATAAAGAAAAGGCTTATTTTTTACCAATACCTTCAATAAACCAGAGGGATTTATATGGGGGGTAAGATATACTATGAAAATTAAATTGATATTTTTGTGTATGTTTTCTCTTATAGATATTACATCATGATTTTGTATTTCTAAACCCATTGTTATCTTTTATAATTAAATTAACTATATGTCCTATAATAAAAAGAAGATGGAAAAAAAAGTGTTTGATGTAAATGTAACTGGAACTTGCTAATGGACCTCAAGGAAAATGAGCTTCGGGTCAGCTGAGTTATCCAATTTATTTCCTTGTAAATTAATTAAAGTTTTTACTACTACTACTACTACTAATGTAGTATTAGCAGGAAACATCAAGTTCATTCATGCAGCAGTATTTACTAGCAGAAAACAATGTCCTCATATAGACTTTTGTAACAGTGGGCCCCATTCACAAAGGTCAGCACAGCAGCTTGTACCAATCACCAGTGCACCAGAGACCCTGTACCTCATTCACTATTGGGTAGGGTGCTAGCAAAAACATCCTGCTGCTTCCAGCAACTGTGGCCCTGCATTAAACAGAGGTTGCAGCTGGAAGGTGTGGCACAAGCTGCAGGGTGACTGCATGGCAATAGAACCATGGACAACAGTCCCTGGTGACTAGTACCCCCCCAGCACCAATCCCCTTGTAATAAAAAAGCATGTCCATGGTGCCTAGTGCCCATAGCCCTATTCCCCTTCTTATTAATGAAATCTTCTCCCTTGTGGTCTAGTGCACCTCCATCCCTATCCATGATCTTCCCATACAATTTAAATATTTAGGAGGCAGTGTAGCGCAGTGGTCTAAGGCTCTGAGCTGCAAATCTGGTGACATCCAGCAGACCAGACCTGGGTTTGAATCCCACAGCTTCCACTTGCATACTGTGTGACCCTGAGCAAGTCACTTAACCTCCTTGTGCTCCCAGGTTGCTCCTGTAAAAAAGCTTTCAGCTTAGTGTGCTATACCTGGTTAAACAACCAAATAAAAAAATATATATATATCCTTTCCTTGTGGTCTAGTGAACCCCACCCACCACCCAACAGGCAGTGTCCACCACCTGCTCCATCCTGTTGGTGATTGAGAACCTCCACCTCAACATCACATCAGTCACTGACTGAGCTGTCAAGGAGCCTGTACTATATACAGTACACACTCACTGATTAGCAGCTCTGTCATTCAGTGAGTGCACCTTGTATACAGTATGCACTCCATGACAGCTCAGTCTGTGACCAACCAGAGTGGAGAGTGGAGGGCTGTGCCAGTCACTGGCTCAGGGGTGGAATGGGGGAGCAGGGTGTTGGGGCACTGCCTGCCAGGATGGGGGTCCACTAGACCATTAGAGAAGGATATATTCAAATTATATTGGTGGATCTGGGTTAGGGAGTGGGGCCCACTAGACCACCAGAGACATGGTTACAGTAATAAGAAGGGGATCAGGGCTGGGGGGGGGCTACTAGCCAACATGGATGTGATTTTTCCTATTACAAGGGGACAAGGGGATTGTGGCTCCATCAGACTGCTAAACAGCAGGAACATATTTCTTTTTTTTATAAACAGGGGATTAGGGCTGTGAAGGGGGACCATGGCACAAGGCACTAGTTCACTAACCCTCCAGAGGACATACTTCTAAGTTCCCTTAGACCAGCCCTGGCTCATATAAGAGCACTTAGAATTCTGCTCTCTGTGAGGGTTTATTGAATCCTGATTTAGAGGATATGGCAGCTTGCATCTGCTGCAAGCCCCTGAGCAGCATGCCACTGCCCTTTGTGTGGTACAAGGTTGGCACAATACCCTTATGATGATTGCAACCTGCATTTGATGCAGGCTGCTTTTGTGACTTGCTCCTGGCACAACTTTTGGCCTAAGCTGCATCTTGCGCCATTCCTTGTGTCGCAAGCCCCTTTCACCATTCAGGGGACCTTTGTTAATCAGACCCCATGTATTTCTGGCAAAAACATCAATTTATCCATTTTTCTTTTCTTTGTATTTTACTTTTGTACTTAGTTATGGGTTTTAAAGCTTTTAATAATCCCTGCTCACTAGCAACACCCATTACATTATAGATAAATTAAACATGTTGGTGTGGTGCTGTGCTGCTAATTATCAGAAATGTTTGCTATCACCCTCCTTATAAATTCACAGGATGGATACAGTATGTAATATCAAAAAGTAGCCTCAAGGGAATGGACTTTTAAGAATTACAGACATTTTGTAATGAGTTGGGTCATTCATTATAAAACTAGTAAAAGGACTGTTTCAAAATAAAATCTTAAAGAAATAAAGATGTGATGATGCATTTAATCATGTCAGAAATATAAATGATAAAAAAAGGTAGAATTTTTTTTTTCCTGACTAACACAAGCTGCTGCTTTAAGGTGGAACTGGACAGGTGTCTCGGGGTAAATAATTGGGAGGACATCCATCCTAAACTAGAACAGAGATAGGCTACATTGGCTTACTTCCTTTTGTTTCTATATATTGTATTTTATTGTCTCTTATGACTATATATATATATATATATCTATATATATATATATATATACATATACATATATAACATATTTACTGATTAGTGGTTATAAACCACAGCCAGAAAGTGCCCAACAGCTCCATAAACCACATATGTGGTTTATGGAGCTTTATAAATGACTGGCAGAACAGTACCGCAGTATCACCAGAAAAACTGCTGAACAAGCTGTTCTCATACTAGACTTTCACAAGCGCTACACAATCGGTCACTCAACGCGAGACAAACTTTTCGGCGGTAACAGTTACCCTTGCAAAGTGACAAAAATAAATTTTTTACCAAAAACCAGTAAATATAAAAAAATAAAACATGGAGAAGTGTGTTTCTATGGGGAATTACTGCACTCCCTCAGTGTGTGATGCCCATATAAACCCCTTGGGCTTTGCCCTTGGGGTTTATGGGGCATCACACACTGAAGGGGTGCATAAAATCCCCATAAATCATACTTCTACTTGCATTATTCTGTATTTATTTCAGGGAGAGTACAGCAATCAATGATAAGCTGTTACTGTTACTCACTGTAGCATGGAAACAGGAGGAAGACACATCAGGCATGAGATTTGTTGTTGAAATGTTTCCTCCAGTTATTACACTTCAGTTGGAAAGTTCATACTCTACACCTGGATTGGTATGCTGAGCCAAGGCTAGGATCTCCTGTTGAAGACATATTTGCTCTAATCATCTGATTGTATTGCTTTCAGTGCTGTGTCCCATCCTGGATATTGGGAATGCAAGTTAGGCAGCAAATATTTGGCTTTTTTTTTCATTTGTAAATTTGAGATTATGGTTTATATAATTCCCATTTTAGAAAATCAATACACATAATATATACTATATAGCTTTGCATTGTTGATTACAATTTTTAAGTACACCTAAAAATTGAAAAAAATAAAAATAGCAACAAGGACTTTGAAAACCTCATAGTATTTAAATTGCAGAGATTTTACTTTGGTACTGCCTTGGTCAGTGTTGGATGAGGATGTTATCAGTACTGCTGCCTCTACTGTGTCAGTGTCTATAAATAAATAGATTAATGAGATGCTTCCTGGGCACATACACTATGGACAGTAAAAGGGATGGATGGATTAAAACTGCCATCTATAAACTGTGTGGGACAGAGAAGACTGTAGTTTGTCTTGCACCTTTCCAATATCCTCCTTTTCCTTTAACTAAATTATTTCAGCCTTTCCCTAAACAATGTATCTTTTGGAAAGGAAACAATGAAGATCCATTTTTTTGCTGCCATTGCTACAGCTGGCAGACACTAACCTGGCAGGAATTGATTAAGGGATTGATTCAGTACGTGCTACAAGGCAGAAATGCCACTTGCACCAAATGCAGATCACAATAATTAACAACACTTCTAAACCATTCATCTACCTGAAACAAAACAAAATGACTACTGTAAAAGGAAAACTCTGCTTTGCAAATGGAGAATAAGTTATGCTTTCAAGTGATGAATTTTAAATGTTACAGGCAATTCAGGCAAGGCGTTTGCTCTAATAGTTCAGCTGCGAGAGAATCAAGGTCTTTATTCTGAGGCCTGTGTTCAGTTCAGAGAGTTTTCATTATGTTTTTTTTCTCAATAATATATATTTTTGTTTAAATCTTATGAAGTATAGTAGCTGATACTGCATAAATAATTACCTGGAATCAGAACAGTCTATTTAAAAGACAGAAACATAAGTGACTAAATGTGATAGAAATTCATTTCTAGACAATGTCCAGTGATATTATAGCATGCTACATTGTCTCCATATCAGCTTCTTAGATGCTACTTGGATATATTTTTGTTTGTTTATTTATTGATTTATTTTAAACTGGTGACCAGGAAAGATATAGAGAGCCTAGGCTTGTTGCCTGGCATAACCCTGGGGAAAGGATCAAGGAAGAACAGTAATACAATAGTTGAAATGAGAGCAACATGATGATTACTACAGTTAGTCAAATGTAATACCAGTAGCTTACTACTGATAGGAGTAGGGCAATAACACAAACAGCACAGAAAGTTACAACAAAACATGACTCATTAAAACAGTGTACAAGAAAAAAAAAGAAAGCAAAATGCAAAATAGTTGAGTACACTAAATTTAATACTTACAAAATGCACCAAGTAATCTTGGAAAAGACAGTGGGGGTGATAAAAGCAGAGGAGAGGCTGGATTGGTTGCATAAGGGGTGAGGACAGAAGGATGAAAAAGAGAAGTGAAACATTAGCAGGGGCATATGGGCAATGTTAGAGGGAGGAAGCCAAAGGGAGGAGGGGGAGAAAGTTCCAGAGAGAAGGTAGCCATACTGAGATAGTGATTGACCAGTTTAGGCACAGAAATAATGGACATTAAAAGACAATGTCTTAAAAGAGTGGTGCAATTAAGAGGAGGGAGCAGAAGAGGGTAAAAGGTCATGAACCACACTTACCGTGCACTACATAAGTGCTGAAGAACCATACGTGTGCAGCTGTAACCAATGGCTGAGTATCCAGACACACAAACAAAAATCAACGTTCAACATGGCAAGAAATATGCTTCCAGAGTGAATTTATTTAAAATGCCATTCTCCAGCAAGTTGTCTCCCTGGCGCTTCAAGGACACACTGCCTGTTCATCATGGGACAGAGTTACAAGATTACTGCTTACATATTTATAATGTGGGCTCTCTTAAAATGACAATCACCATAAATAACTCTCTAAAGTACTATAAAACATTTAAATCAAGATAGCATCCTTGTAATAAAGTGTTAATCAACGAATGGAGCCTACACATTTTAAAAACAATAATAAATACATGATCTCTAAAACAGTTTCAAAATTAAAATTACTTAAGATCAACATTCTCAGTACTGCATCTTAATTGCAAGGAGGCCCCCATACACCCTTTGAAGTATAAACATTGTATAATTCTTAAAAATCTCTAACAAACACAGTAGACCAAATGCCCTTATCAGCCATCTATCTTAGCATTCAGGGATTCTGCCAGTTGCATCCTGCATTTTCTGCATAGCATATCTTATTTACATGTATTAAAAAACATGGTTATGTGGTAGTGCAAGTTCCTTCATTATTTTTTGAAATATCTTGAGGTTACTCCCTTCAAACAGGTCTCCCAAACATTGTACCACCCACCAACTTGGCACTGCAAAAATTCCAACTCTTCCAACCCAAGAAAGAAATCATGCTTAGCAAAAATTCATATGAGCAGTAAATTTGCCAGTCTATCTTCTATCTTCATTCTAATCCTTTCCCAGGCCTCCAGAATATGGATCACAAGCTCCTGCTTCTCCTGTAATGCTTTACATGCATTAATTCCTCCTGACTACAGTTATGAGGAAAGAGCCTTACACCTTCCCTTTTCAGGGACACCCAGCTTGACCCTCCCTACCTAGTATCTTCTCCCTGATGTCCCTTGTTTGTGCAGCCAGATGGTACCTAGCAAAGTACAGGAACATTCCTAGCCCCCCCAGCTACAGTTCTCTTGAGTGGGACTAAACTGGCCCTAGATCTTTTCTTGTTCTATAATAACTCCTTGCTGCCCTTCCAATCTATGCAGATCAAGTTTTATAATTCCCAAAGGTAGCACTTTCGTTTTGTATAGGATTCTGGAGGGTACTTTCATTTTTAGTAAATTTATATATCCCATCCATAATATAGGCAACCCTATTCATTTCAATAAATCCCCTTTTAGTTTAGCTAATATTGTCTTTTAGTTTAACTCAATAATGAGGGTAGTGTGCTACCATCTTTGATACCTAAATACATGATGTTATTCATCACTCTTTGGTATGTGGAATCTATCCTTATTTGTCCCCCCCCCCCCCACCTGCCTAAGCCCTGAATTAACTGAAGTAACTGATGGGGTTGGGAGAGTTATTAGGAATAGATGAGTAGTGAGCAAGTGGAGGTGGTAAAGAGAGGGATAAGAGCAGAACAAGGGGGAGAGAGGAGTGGAGAGTAGGGGATGCATTGTTAATAAAGGCAGAGAAATTAGTGAATAATTGATTTAGGAACAGGAAGAATTTGTAAGCAGGGAGCCAGAGGATGGGGCTGGTCAGATAGAGGGGAAGCTGTAGTTTAGGAAGGTATCTATATGAACAAAAGGCAGGGATCACTTTGGATAAAGATTGTGTCCCTCTAGTGGCAGTACAATATAACTTGCTAATGGGAAAACAGGCACTCCTTGGTGGGAGACAGGAAGATAGCAGCAGCAAATTGAGTGACAAAGGGAGAAATAAAATATCAAAGGGATGGCCCCAAGAGGCAAGGCGGGGGAGTGGTTATGAATTAGCATGGGAGAGAAAGGAAGAGCAGAGAGAGAGAGAGAGAGAGAGAGAGAGAGAGTAAGGGAATAGGGAGAAGAGATAAAATATTATTTCAAGTTTAGCTTATACAGCTTATACCAAACTGAGCTGTAATTTCTAACTTAACCAGTCTGGCATGTAATAATTACTAAGAGCCAGCCAGGGAGAGAGAACTAAGGAGAAAGAGATAGAAAAGGTAGAGGGAAAAAGAAAATATTCTTTTCAGGTTAACTTAAACAAAATTATTCTAAACTAAGCTGTAATTTCATTGCATTATACAATCAAGCACTTGCAATATACAGTGATTCAAATTGTAACAACACAGTTACAGCAAGGTATACACAATACAATTGGGCAGAGGGGTGAAACTGTTAATAATTTGAAAATTGTGTGCCCAGCAGTTAAGACTCTGGCTGGGAGGGATACAGCAAAAGATCAGCAGTGGAATAGGAAGAGACCCAATCAGGAGTCCAGTTTGCCAGCATCGACCAGTGAAGATCCAAAATAAGCACCAGTGAGGGAGAACAAGGCAAAGCTGCCAGGATGGCTGTACCTGTACAGCTGGAGGGCAGAATGAAGATGCAGGGACTGTGGCCGAGCAAAACCACCTCCCGGTGTAGTTGCCTGGTGGGCCAAAAGTGCCCTGGTCAGGGGGCTCCTTCTAGGATCAGAAGAGAGAGAGAGGGAAGAAACAGAGGTGAACTTTTATAGGCAATCGGAGGGTGGGGGCAGACTGTACTGTAAGTATAGACAGGAAGACAGCAGCAGTAAATTGAGTGACAAAGGGAGTAATAAAATAGCAAAGAGATGGCTCCAAGAGACAAGGCAGAGGAGGGGGCTATGTATTAGCCTGTGGGAGAGAGAGAGGAAGGGAAGAGAGAGAGAGAGAGAGAGAGAGAGAGAGAAAGAAAAGGGGAAAAATTAAATATTCTTTCAAGTTTAGCTTATGTAGCTTATATCAAACTGAGCAGTAATTTCTAGCTTAACCAGTCTGGCACTTAGTAATTACTAAGAGCTAGCCTGAAACATAGAAACATAGAATCTGATTACAGATAAGGACCGCTTGGCCCACCTAGTCTGCCCATTTCCCTACCTAATGGAGGAGCTGCAGATCCTAGATAACAAACAGACTACTTCCTCATACCCCCCACTAGAATTGCCTTATGTCTGTCCCTCCACTCTGGAATTCCCCCACTGTTTTTGACTCTACAACCTCCTCAGGAAGGCTGTTCCATGCATCTACAACCCACTCTGTGAAGAAATACTTCCTCACATTATCTCTGAGCCGTCCCCCCTCTATTTTCAAATTGTGCCCTCTTGTTCTTGCACATCTCTTTTTCTGAAAGATGCTACCCTCTTGGACTTTGTTGATTCCCTTGAGGTATTTGAAAGTTTCTATCATGCCCCCTCCCTCCCTTTGCTCGAGGCTTACATCATAAGCTCCTTTAGTCTTTCTTCATATGTTCTCTGGTGCAGACCCTGCACCATTGTGGTTGCCCTCCTCTGGACAGCCTCCACCCTGTCTATGTCTTTGTGGAGATGGGGTCTCCAGAACTGTACACAGTACTCCAGATGTGGTCCTACCAACTGTCTGTACAGAGGGCCAACAACTTCCTGTTTTCTACTGGTGATGCCTCTCCCTATGCATCCCAGAATCACCCCAGCCCTCCTTACTTCCTTCTCATATTGCTGGCCCACCTTTAAGTCATCTGATATGACTACCCCTTGGTATCTTTCCATTTTTGTTGTTGTCAGTATTTCACCCCCCATTGTGTACTCCCCCCTGGGTTTTTGTTTCCCAGGTGTAATTACTTTGCACTTCTTTGTGTTGAATTTAAGCTGCCATACAGTTGAGCCTTGGAGAGAGAAGTAAGGAGAAAGAGATAGAAAAGGTAGAGGGAAAAACAAAATATTCTTTTCAGGTTAGCTTAAATAAAATAATTCTAAACTGAGCTGTAATTTCCTTGCATTATACAGTCAATAATGTAATGTATTGTATTATCAATAATATTGTAACATACAAACTTTAATGATTTTTATAATTAATGGGAACAATATTTTACAATCCTGGGGCCATATACAGTAAACAGCTACAGTAGTGAATGGCAGTATTCGGGAGTGCAAATGGTTCCCTGCTCCACCACCCACAAAAAAATGCCACATACAATCAGGTGCCACTGTCTGTAGGGGGTGAATTGTCCCCTGTGACAGAAGTGCTGTATACAATTAAGCAAAATCCAGTCCCAGATGTTAGTGGTTGCACATAGATTGTGTGACCAATAATGTGCATGAAGTGTGGCATCTGCAAGGGTCAGCCCATGGCATGGCACCAGCTAAATAGTGCATTGCCATGACTCATGCCTTGGTCACACAGCTCTATCACTGATGTCATCCTCTAATGTTCTCACCACTTATCTTATGGACCACTTCTTCACTCTTCACTGGGATCTAGTGGCCCTGAATCTCATCTGAAGGGGATACAAATCTCTAGCATCCAGGCAGTGAATTCTACCTCCATAGTCCCATTGCTGTTGTGTCTAATTTTCAGAAGTGCTGTGTTCTGCATAGATCTTCCCCCTACCAGAACATACATAGTGGCTTACAAGGCAGTAAACCCCTTGAAGAACTGCACCTTGAGACTTGAGGTGAGGATGTAGTGGAGAAACTGTGCATATCATAGCACCAACACAGCATATGAACATCCACATTAACTTAGCCTACCCTCCCCCTTTCCTCGTGCTGGTGAGCTGAACTTTGTGCTGTCACAGGGAAGGCTTTGCAACATTCTTGTGTATAGCAATGTGCTGCAATCACATTGCAGTACAGAACTGTGACTGTGTATTCGGGGCTACCACTTCGTCATTGATTGTCCTATTTTCTGTCCGTGTGACCATGAACTCTAGACAGCACATTTATTGCTTTTCATTGTATGAACTATTTCTGACTTTTTACACTTTGTTGACTAAGTTTACTTCAAATTCTACAGAATCCCATGGCAAATTTATCACTGCAATGAACTTCCTGCTATTTCTGATGTATCACTGTGGTTGAAGAATCATACGGTTCCCCTATGGTACTTCAGTGTTTCAGTAATGAAACCTGCTCCATTACATATCAAAGACAAGCTTGTCCTATAATGAAGGATCAATATTTTTCTTTAAATTTAAACTCTCAAGTGGATTGCAGATTTATTTTAGTGAACAACTGATGCTCAGTATTATATTTGCTGTTCTTACATTAACAGAGAATAATGGTTAAAATCCTTAAAAAAAGAAAAAAGAGTATGTTTAATACTAAAACAAGAAAACTTTTTACACGGCCAGAATGAAAATGAATTTGCATATTAAAATACTCATGTAGTACTTAAATATACACTAACAATAATGTTAACTACAGTGCATGCCACCAAAGGAGGACACAGCTAATGCGAACAATCGGGTTACACGTACAAAAAATCACAACCGAAACTAAAGCCAGTTCTATTGTTTACTATGGACATTACAGACTGGCAAAGGCAGACAGTTTATGAGACAATTAGGTGCTACATTCTGTAGAGGGGCACTGATGACGAAGGTGTTAATAAGCACAGCACTAAGCTGACCTTGTGAATGCAGCAGCTTATCACCTTCCTATCTGTTGTGCTGTGTGAAGATCTTTGAGGTGTTTCCCTCACTGTGTCCTTTGCTGCTTCCGGGATATTTTGGATTGCTGTTTTTGTTCCATCAGACAGGTCCAAGAGACTGGACATCCCCCTAGCTCATAAGATTGTGCTTCTAAAGCAGACTGAAACACTGCCCCATATGAGTGTGTGTGAACTGGTGGTGCACCTCTTGGTCATCAAGACAACGGTTTCCAATCTCATCCATGTCAAAGAAAAGCTGCTGGTGGATTGGCATTCCAAGCAAAACCCCCAAAGAAAAAGAAAGAGGGAGGGGAAAGATGAAGAGATTGAGGAGGCTTTGCTGGTGTGGTTCACCAGTATGTGGGAGCAGAAGGCTATGGTTATTGGGCCCCTTCTGTTACAAAAAGTAAAGCAGATCACAGAGGCTAAGGGGAAGGAGGATTTTAGACTCATTGCTTGATTTGTTGCCCACCTGCACCAATACATATTCTCATCCCTCCACTTCCTCATTCACCAAAAAGTAATTTGATTCCCTTTGCCTTCTTGGTGATGCAGATAAGGAGCCACAGACAAATGATGAGATGTCACATCTCTTAATCATTTTTAGACCATCTGACAGCCAAAGCCAATGCAACAAGTAGGAAGAGTTGTAAGACACCGAGCGAGAGCCAACCCCTCTGAAACCCAAAGATGTACGTGCTGCTCTACTCACCTTATGATGAGTGATGGAGCAGTGCATTGATATCTGACATGATTGATAGCTCATGGACAGCACAGGGCAAACCCTTAGGGTGTACATTTCGACTGCTGTTAAGTAGACAACAATTAAGTGTTTTTTCAGTAAAGTGGCCAGACAGCAGAACTGAAGTGTGACCACTCACTGCCACCTCCTGAAGATACACACTGAAAATCAAGATTACTGTCTTAACCACCACCCCCCTCCTGAAGATGCACACAGAACAAAATGAAAACACATTACAGAACTGTAGCTTGCATTCACCAGATCACATAGCCAGAGATGATCGCATACACCACCAAATGCAACAGATCAGCAGACACATTAATTACATACAGTGCTGTTAATTGATGCATTCTGCACTGTTCTGTCCAAATAGGTTAGAATATATCCAATAATGAATCCACATCTCCATCCACCATCCACTGAATGTAAGTACGACTGCAGCATACACCACCCTACTGTGTACACTAACCAGGTCATGCTGATTGTACTACAACACCACCTGCCGGCAACTACAGACATTGCATAACAGAGACAAAATAGCACTGCATGACTATTTCTACATTAAGTTGCTTACACTGCATTACATTTTTGGACAGAAACAGATCATTTACAGAAAGAAACTGCCAATAAATTCTAACACATGAACTCAACCTCAGATAAAATGGTTTTCTTTTGAGGTGACAGTATAAATAGCAATTTTGCATTTCTTTATAAATGACAAGAAAAAAGAAGACATGCTTCGATATGGTAAACATTAGATTCGGTACTTGTTAAGCAATATTAAGATGGTTATACATATACTTTAAAAGAAATTGTGGATAAAATGTTTTAATAATAATAATAACACTAATAATAATGATTTGCTTGTACTATGAGGCTGTAAGACAAAAATGCTTATTTTTCATATAAATCAGAGACTAAAATAAGATCTTAAAATAAATATTTTTAGCTTTATTTAATATCTTAAAATAAGACCTAGTACATTAAAATAAGTATTAATATATTGTACTAAGATTTAATAGCATGCCAAGATCTTAAAATATTACTATTTAAATATTTAACTTGTTTTAAAAATTACTGCAATTCTAAAAATAAGAATTATTTTCCTTTTATACAAAACATTTTTGAAATCATTATATTGTCTCATTGGCAGATATTTTGGTTGTTTTAGAGATAAAATTAATAATTTTTAGATTTTGTTTTTCATTTTAAGAAGTTCATGTGTTGTAGTGAAAGCCTTTTATGATCAGTTGATTTACACTGCCACCATTACCTATATGCCATGAAAGGCTGCTCAGCACCACTACATTCAAATGCACCATAAAGTAAAGACTAGCTAACATCTTAGCAGCTCAAAACTCACGTATTCCAAGATCAATCTTTACATTGGTGCTAAAGGATTTTCCCTCAGTTTCACTCAAGGAGACATCTTCTCATGGAAACATAGACAATGACAGCAGAAAATGACAGATGGTCCATTTAGTCCTCCTATATTATACCATCATAGGCCAGGACCTATTGCCTCTGTGTGGTCTACACTTACACTATTCCCCCTTTGTTCTCATTGTTTTCAGATCCCGCATCCCATGAGTAACTGCTATACCCTTAGTTCTGTCTCAGTCATGTTTAAAGCCGTTTGTGGTTCTGGCACTCACCATCTCTGATCAAAGACCATTTCATTGCTCAACCACTCCTTCTGTAAAAAAAAAAATACTTCCTCACATCCTTGTTAAACCTTTTTCCATTAACCTCAACTCAGCACACCATGTCCTAGCATCTCTCTTCCTGGAAGATGGCTCTTCACAGTTCACCTTGTTTATTTTTTTCAGGAACGTGTAGAACTCAACCATATCTTCCTCTTTCAATTGTTTTTGAGTGAATACATGTCCATTGCCTTTAGCTGATCATTATAGGAGCTGCCTTCCTGGCCCTGAATTGGCTTGGTCAACCTGTGTTGTACCATCTCTAGCCTGTCCTAGTCATTTTTTAATGTGGGGACTCCAGAACTGGGCACCATACTCCAGGTATGTGCTTACCAGTGATCTATACAGAGGTAATGGTACCTCCTGCTTTCTACTGTCAAACCTTCTTTCAATGCACTTTAATATCATGTTAGCCTTATGAAGGCCATGTTAAATTGGCTGGATTCTTTAAGGCACTCAATGATAATTGACTTCTATGTTCTTTTCCTCTGATGTTGTGTCCAACTTAACTCCCTCCTAACCACTAATCTTTTATGGGGTTTTTTGTTTCTTTTGTATTTATTTATTGAAATGTTTCACCAGGACGTCACACTGAACAACAAATTGTTTGTCACCTGGTGTGACTGGGGAGGGGGTAAAGGTGGATAAAAACAGTGATTATCCATACAGTTACAGTTAACATTCGTGGGGAATATGGTACACAGAATAGAACAACAATATTGCCAACACACTGGTGGATTGGCATTATAATTAAGGATAGTTAAAAACAGTATATATAAACAATTTGAACAATTAAAGTGCTAGTGTGGGAAGGAGTAAGAGGGAGCAGTGGTTCTAACTATAGGAAAGAGAAGCATGAAGACAGAGGGGGTCAGGACTATTACCAGCAATAGTTACTAAGCACTGATTAAGTGAGGCAATTTAGAACCGATCAAGAGTGGGTTGAAGTAGCAGATCTGGCAGGTAAATGTTAAGCTCAGACATATAGGGACAGGGGCAGATTAAATAAGTGCAACTGGGTAAAAGGAGAGATGAGAGGAGCGGGGAGAGAGGTGGAGGTTAGGTAGAAGAGGGAATTTATGCCTAGGTCTGACCCCTCCAGGATGCTGAAAAACCCTGCTAGGGGCCACGCCAGGTGAAGATATTTAAGTAAGTTTGTTCCCAAAGTGCATCGCTTTGCACTTCTTGGCATTGTACTTTACTTGCCAGACTTTGGACCAGTTTTCCAACCTCTTCTTGTCTCTCTGCAATTCCCTTTTCCCTTCAAGACTGTCAACTCTACCACAGAGTTTAGTGCCATCTGCAAATGGACACAAATTCCAAGGCCACTTTTTTCAGGTTTTCCCAGAAAACCCAATAATATTCCAGAATTTGTACTGCCTGAACACAGGTAAAAACAAATAATTTCATGAGATTTGGCATTTTATACCAGATCAATAAATCTACAGAATTTGACCTTTTCTTATAATTGCTTCCTTTATTATTTTCTTTCTTTCTTTTTTTTAAGTTTCATAGTATATCTCTTCATGAACAAACTGTCTAATATGATATTACAGGGTACTCTATAAAAGTTAATTCTAAATTAGAGCTGTTGGGGTGATTACCCTCACAGAGAAAACAAAAGAAGGAAACAGGGAAGAAGCCAGAACAAGAAACAAAAACTTACTAGCTAACAAAGAATTCTAACCTTTATGAACAGATTATACCTGCTAATGCTAATGAAGACTTTTTATAAGGGGGGGGACCTGGGAGAGAACAAGGAAAGGGAAGTTCTGAGAGAAGAGGGACAGGGTGGGCCACAGGAATTAATCAGGGAAATTAGGAGAGGGAACAAGGGGTTCTTTAGATACATTGGGGAAAAACGAAGGGTGAAGGGGCAGATTAGCAGGATTAAAACGGGAAAGATGGGCACAAGACCCGGGGAGCAGGCTGAGGTACTAAATGAGTACTTCACCTCAGTTTTCACCAAGGAAAATGGGGGTCTGCATCATACATGGAAGGAGACTGTGATACTGAGGAGGGTGGGACACTTACCTATCGGGGGGTCTGGGGAGAGGGGGAGGCATTACTGGCAGGAGGGGGAAGGCTAAGCAGGGAGAAGAGGTAGCAGAAGTGGAAATCAAAGCAGAAAGAGTGAGGAAATCCCTCTGGTCCCTTAAGATGGAGAAAGCACCGGGGCCGGATAAATTCCATCCCAGAGTGCTGAAGGAACTTGCGGATGTCCTGGCGAAACCCCTGGCGGAGATTTTCACCATCTCTCTGAGGACAGGGTGGGTGCCCAGGACTGGAAGGTGGTGCATATAGTGCTTATCCACAAGGGGGGATTAAGGGAGGTGGCAGAGAATTACAGGCCTGTCAGCCTGACATCGGTGGTGGGCAAGGTGATGGAGGGCATTGTTAAGGAGAGGCTAGGGGGACCTGGAAAAGTCAGGGGGCCTGGATGATAGACAGCATGGATTTGTCCTGAGGAAATCATGTCAGACAAACCTTGTGGAGTTCTATGACTGGGTGACAAGTGCCTTGGACCTGGGTAGACCAGTGGACGTCCTCTTTCTAGACTTCAGCAAGACATTTGACTCTGTTCCTCACATGGGCCTGTTGGATAAGCTGGGAGAAATGGGGTTGGGGAACCAGATAATCAGATCGATAGGCAATTGACTCCAGGACCAGACCCAGAAGGTTATAGTTGGTGGGATAGTCTCATCCCCAAGGAGGGTCATTAGTGGTGTCCCACAGGGATCAGTCCTTGGGCCCCTCCTGTTCAACGCCTATGTCTCTGACATAAGGACAGGTATCAGGATTGAGATGAGTCTCTTTGTGGATGACTCAAAACTGGGAGCGGTGGTGGATGGGGAGGAGGGAGGGAATTGGCCCTAGAGGGAACTGGAGGATCTGGAAGATGGTCTAGAAAGTGGAAGCTGAGGGTCAATGCAGGAAATGCAAGGTACTGCACCTGGGGCCAGAAACCGGGCCCAGTGTACACCCCGGGGAAATATACAAGTCTTGATGGCTGAGAGGGACCTGGGGGTGGTGGTGATGTCAAGATGAATAACTCGAGATTTGTAGGAGGGCAGCAGCCAAGGCCAATAGGATGCTGGGATGCATCACTAGGGGGATAACCTCCAGAAGGAGGGAAGTGATACGCCCTCTGTATAACTGCTTGGTGAGGCCACACCTCGAGTACTGCATGCAGTTTTGGAGGCCACACTTAAAGAGGGACATTAAACTCCTGGAGAGGGTCCAGAGGAGGGCAACCAAAATGATTTGGGGCTTGGGAGACAGAACCTATGAGGAGAGGCTCGAGGAGCTAAATATGTACACATTGGAAGAGAGAAGGGACCGGGAGACATGATAGAGGTCTTCAGGTATGAAGGAGGGTAAATAGGGAGGAACAGTCAGGGTGCTTCAAAGGAGGGAGGAGGGGCCACTAAAGGGCATGGGTGGAAGCTGGAGGGGGGAAGATTCAGGGGAGAAAGGAGGAGGTGCTACTTCACTGAGAGGGTGGTGGAGCCATGGAATGCACTGCCTAGGGGGCTGGTGGAGGCAGAGATGGTGGAGGGGTTCATGATGGGGTGAGACAGGTACAGGGGAAGGGTTCTGGAAGCAAAATATAATGCAGTGAGAATATCCGGAACTGGGAAGGGAAAAGCCAGAGAAGGCGAGGGGGGCAGCAAGATCAGCTCCCAGGGTGGGGGCTGACCAAACGAGCAGACTCGAAAGACCGTTAGGCCTATTCTGATGGCATTTTAGTATGTTAGTATGTTAATCAGAGACCTGACCTATTGTGGGTTGGCACAAGTGAGATTCCAGAAAGGGTGCCGAACATCAAAAATATTGCTTCGAGGTGTGGTTGGCAAAGCTGGATAAGCATTTGTATGTCTATTTATTTTTATTTATTTTAATTTGTTAACTGGGTAAGAGCACTAAACCAAAGATCCCTTTTCAGGCTCAACCTGAGCAAATTATTTAATACAAAAAAAATGTGCATCATACAGCAAAAACATTCAATTTTAGTCACTTTTTTAAAAACTTGAAGAGAACAGTTTATACTTAAACATTTAGGCAAACTATTCCAACTGTTGCCAGTTGCCCCAGGGCAAGGAGCCATTCAGTAACTGTACGGACCTCCTGCTACTGCCACCTGTATAAAATGAGGCATTTGGCAGCCACTGCAGTGGATGTAATCCATTGTACTGAATGGGAGGCTCTAGGTCCGGTTTCCAGAAAGCAGCCTAGGAGTAAGGCCTCCAGGGGTACATTCTGTTCATTTTTAAATAACAAATTGTATTTGTTCTGGATCAGTTGCCAGAAATACTGAAGAGATGGACAGCTCCAGAGAATATGTAAAATGAATGTTCCTGGGGCATGACATCTCCGGCACTGGTCCTGGCCTAATAGGCCCATGGTCTTAAGCACTTTGAGCATTCAGTACCATCAGTGCATTCTTTTGTATAAGCCCACTCCTGCCATCTTTGCAGGCCTTGCCAAGCCTATCACAAAAGTGGCTCCATTGCTTTGGAGAAATATGGGAATTCAAATCCTCTTGCCAGACCAGATGAGCTGGTATGGATGGATCTGACTGGGCCTCCCTCAGCATCCGACACTGTCTGATAACTGTGAGTGTGATGCATCGCAGTACTCTGTAACAGACAGAAGGTGGCTGACCATTTAACCATGCATTAACTGAAGGACACTGCGACACTCTGCAACAGACAGAACACAGCTGCACTGACAGTGCAGGTAGGACAGCAACTGATCAGGCTCAGTGAATATTTGGGTTGTGGAAAGTACAGGCAGAGGGACTGCAAGTTACAAGTTTGTCCCTGAGCTGCCTTTTTGTGAAAATCTGTTAATCACTTAAAACAGTATTTCAGTAGGGCAGAACTGGCAATGAGACTATATACAGTCATCTCAACTAATAAGTTAGTTACCATGTTTCCACTTCATAAAAATCTGTTGATCAGCAAGACCCGCATTTCAGGGTGGAAGGCTAAGTTTTCTGGCCAAGGCACCTAGCTTCACCTGAGCTCTTTCCTTCCAGTTTACTTGAAAGGACAGAACTAAGAACCTTACCAGAGTAAGGGAAAGGATTAAGACTTTTGGCTAGGTAGATTTACTGTGTGTTGTTGCTTTTATTTTGTATTCACAGGGATAGTTACTGTTTGTTCCTAACATTTTATTGCTTTATTTTTCTCTGATTCACATTGCTGTTGTTGGGTATACTTTCTGCTGCATTATTACAAAGTGTGTTTACAGGTGGGTGCTAACAGATTACTGCTGTAATCTTCTGATTCAGATTGTATTTTGCAAGGTATATCTTCTGTTACTGCTTTATTTTTCTCTGTAGCAAAGTGTTTCTTAAAGGGTATATCTTCTGTGAAATTATTACAGGTGGTACTTAAATTTGTGTAACTTCTTATCATTAGGCTAAGCAAAATTACTGTTTGCCCCAATTTTATTTATTTCTTTTTAGCTGAAAAGGTTTTTTTGTCTCAGAGGTGTTGCAGTCTCCTTCTCACATTGAAGACAGGGAGAGTGAGAAATCAGCCACAACTTCCTTGAATCAAGGAGGTTATTTTCTAGACTTCACTGAACTGAATTATTAATTTTTGGATCTGTGTAAGTAACTAGTATTGATTCTGTTTTTGGGGTGGACTTTTCTTAGTTTTAACGTTAATTTTCCTGGGAGGATCTGTAGCTGGGAGATATTTGCAGTCAGTTGTGACTAGACCTGTTACTTAGCCTTTGTGAAATAGGTGTCTGAAAGAAAGGAAGGCACTCGCCGGGGTAGAGGGTAAGAGTTGTAGGTGATTGTTTCTGGACAGCATAGGTTTACTCCCGCCCACCCTTCCCCTCACCCTACCCACTCCATGCACATAACTTCCTTTATAGCAGGGCCTGACATCACTTCTTCAAAACTGCTAACAACATACACCTGTTCATATCATTAAAGGCACAGCACACTGAATAAGGGGTAGAGACACTCACAAGATTGCACACACTAAAGCAGGAACAAAAACCAAAAATGCATCTGTAACTGGAAGGGACAAAGACATGTGTGGAGTGGTGCAATGCACTGGCTGTGGAGCAGCAATTTTCTGGTAGACATTCTGGAAACTGCATTGCTGCCCTATTTGCAGGCACATCTATGGTCTGAGGGAGGCAGTTGTTCGTCTCCATGCTGACCTGGCAAAGATTTGCCAAACCTGCTCCCCCACCCAGAGACTACCCAGGCCACCACCACTACCTCAGAGGTTGCCAAGAAAGAGGAGTTGTTGGACCACAGCGGGCTCAGAGAGGGTGAGGGTGGTGAAACAGAGGTGCATCCCTCCAGCTGTGCCTCTCCACAATTCATTCACCACTCTGGTAAAGCATGATTCCTCTATGGAGGCACCTGCAGTGGAGACCAAGGAGGATGCTGGGAACCTCCACAATGGAGACCCACAGGAGGGTGGCCCAGGACCCCACAGGGGAAGGAAACAGTTCCTGGTGGGGGACTCAATTGTTAGGTGGGTAGAACTGTGGGAGGAAGGGGAAAGGGAAGTAAGGTGCCTGCCTGGCACCAAGACTTGTAGGGACAGGAAATTAATCCTCAGGATCATGGGAGCAGCAGCAAGGGGAAGAGAACTGGATGTCATTATCCACCTAGGGATGAATGACCTGGCTGAGAATGGGATCAGAGCTGTGCAACAGGAGTTTGTGGAGCTTGGGAGGGGCCTTAGACCAGTAGCACACATGGTAACTTTCTCAGAAGTGCTACCTGTCTATGGCATGGATGAGGCTAGGGCACTCTGCACCATGGGATTCAATGACTGGTTGAAAAGCTGGTGCAGATCTCAGGAATTTGGCTTCATTGGAGACTGGGGCTCCACCTGGACTGATGCAGGCCTACACAGGCATGATGGACTGCATTAATCCTGGAGGGGAACCAGGATCCTAGGTGATAGGTTTAAATGCTTCAGTGGCAAGCTTTTAAACTAGCCAAGGGGGGACACACTGAAGAGAAGATGGGAAATCCAAGCCCCCCCAAACAAAAATCAGGGTAATTAGTGAGGTAAACACCAAAATAGAGCAGTCAATAGGGAGAAGGGCAGGGGTAAATGGAGAAAAAGACAAAGGCAGGAGGGACAGGGATGGGGCAAAAAGAAATAAAGCCATAAAAAAATGGAGGTTAATGAGTACCAATGCCCATAGTCTAAGTAAAAAGCTCCCTGAAGTGGTGGCCTTGATGAAAGATGGATGTCTGGATATTGTGGCAGTCACAGAAACATGGTACACAGAGAACCATGACTGGGATGTCAACATACTAGGGCACATAATCTACAGGAGGGACAGGGAGGGAAGAAGAGGAGGAAGAGTAGCTTTCTATGTAAGGGAAGGGATAAAAGCAACAGAGCTAAAGGTTAAATGGGAGGAGACGTGGCACTGTGGGTCACCCTGGAGACTGGAAATAGCTCCACAATCTGTGCAGGGGTTGTATACAGATCCTTGTCTCAGGGGGAGGAAATGGACAAGGAAATGATAGAAGGCATCCTTGGGATGGCAGAAAAAGGGGAGATATTGCTGATGGGGGACCTGAATTTGCCAGATGTTGACTGGAGCACCCTTGCTGCAGCCACATCCAAGAGCAGGGCCATTCTCGATGCCCTACAGGGGGCATGCCTCAGACAGCTAGTTTTGGAACCCACTCAGGAGAGATCAATCTTAGACCTGGTACTCTCAAATGGGGATGGAGAGAGGATCTCTGATCTTGAAGTGGGTAGCCATCTGGGAACAAGCGACCACCAAACAGTGTGGTTCACAATAAACTTAGCTGTAGAGTCAAGCCTCCCAAAAGTGAAGGTACTGGACTTCAGGAGGGCTGATTTTGTCAAAATGGGAGAGTGCCTCAGAAAAGCACTAGCAAACAAGCAAGAAGGTGGGGTGGAGCAACAATGGGGAAACATCAAAACTGCCATCACAGAGGCAACAGTCTTTATGTGAAGCAAATAAACAAATCAAAATGAAAGAAAAAAACACTATGGTTCTCCAAAGAAGTGGTGGGGAAGGTAAGGGGAAAAAAGATAGCATTCAGTAAGTATAAGGAAACACAGAAGGAGTATGACAGAGAACTGTACCAGTTAAAGCAGAAGGAAGTGGGTAAGGCAGTCAGAATAGCAAAGGCCCAAACCAAGGAAAAGTTAGCCAACTCGGTTAAAAAGGAGGACAAAACCTTTTATAGGTACATTAGGGAACAAAGAAAGACTAAGGCAGGGATACTGAGGCTGAACAAAGAGGAAGGTGGTTGGGCAGAGCGTGACAGTGAAAAAGCATGGATACTGAACAAATTCTTCTGCTCAGTATTCACAATGGAAAAGCAGTGGGAAATACCTAATCCAGTCAATAGAAGCACTCTGGATGGGGGGGTTGATATTAGTCCTTTCACAGAAGAAAGGGTTCTGAAAGAACTCTTAAAACTGAAGGTGGATAAAGCAATTGGGTCTGATGGGATTCCCCCCCTAGAATTTTAAAAGAACTAAGGGAAGAACTAGTAACACCACTGACTACCCTTTTTAATAAATCATGGGAGGATGGGATGGTACCTGAGGACTGGAGAAGGGTGGATGTGATTCACCTTCACAAAAGTAGGAGCAAGACAGATGCAGGAAACTGCAGACTTGTCAGTTTGACCTCAGTGGTAGAGAAAATGATGGAATCACTTCTGAAAGAAAGAATTGTTGAGTACCTAGAGGCCAGTGGGGCAGAGGACCCAAGGCAGCATGGATTCACAGAGGGAAGGTCATGTCAGACAAATCTAATTGATTTCTTGGACTGGGTGACCAAAGCAGTAGACCAGGGAGGGGCTGTGGACATGGCCTACTTAGACTTTAGCAAGGCATTTGACACAGTCCTGCACAAAAGATTAATAAACAAATTAAACAGCCTGGGAGTGGGTCCTAGGGTGGTAGCCTGGGTAAAACACTGGTTGGACAACAGGACACAATGGGTAATAGTAAATAGAGTCCACAGTGAAGAAAGGAGGGTTACTATTGGTGTACCGCAGGGTTCAGTACTGGGTCCAGTCCTTTTTAATGTGTTTATAAGTGACATTGCAGAGGGACTAGAAGGGAAAGTATGACTCTTTGCAGATGACACAAAGATCTGCAACAGAGCTGATACACAAGGTGGGGTGGAAAGGATAAAAAGGGACTTGGCAAGGTTTGAGGAATGGTCAAATGTATGACAGCTTAGATTCAGTGCAAAGAAGTGCAAAGTAATGCACCTGGAAAACAAAAACCAAGGGGAAGAGTACACAATGGGGTGTGAGATACTGACAACAACAAAAATGGAAAGGGAGATGGGTGTAGTCATATCAGACAACCTAAAATTGGGCCAGCAATGTGAGAAGGCAGTAAGGAGGGCTGGGGGGATACTGGGATGCATAGGGAGAGGAATCACCAGCAGAAAAAAAGAAGTTGTTGGCCCTCTATACAGACAGTTGGTAAGACCACATCTGGAATACTATGTACAGTTCTGGAGACCCCATCTCCGCAAAGACATAGACAGGGTGGAGGCTGTCCAGAGGAGGGCAACCAAAAGGATGTAGGGTCTGCATCAGAAGACAAATGAAGAAAGACTAAAGGAACTAAAGATGTATAACCTTGAGGAAAGGAGGGTGAGGGGGGACATGATAGAAACTTTCAAATACCTCAAGGGAATCAACAAAGTCCAAAAGGGTAGCATCTTTCAGAAAAAGAGATGTGCAAAAACAAGGAGGCACAATTTGTAGATAGAGGGGGGACAGCTCAGAGGTAATGTGAGGAAGTATTTCTTCACAGAGAGGGTTGTGGATACATGGAACAGCCTTTCTGAGGTGGTCGTAGAGTTAAAAACAGTTGGGGAATTCAAGAATGCATGGGACAGACATAAAGCAATTCTGTTGGGGGGTAGGATGAAGTGGGCTGTTGGTAAACTAGGATCTGCAGCTTATCTGTTAGGTAGGGAAATGGGCAGACTAGGTGGCCAAGCGGTCCTTATCTGCCGTCAAATTCCATGTTTCTATGTTTCTGTTCAGACATTTTGCCAAATCAGTCTGTCCCTGAGCTGGCACTTCATAAATTCATTCAACATTGCCACTTCCTCCACCCTCTGCCAGTCATGAACCCTCAACCCTGACCTGGAGGTTGGTTATGGTATTTATTTCAAAGCTCAGAACCCAATATGCTATTGATTACAAAACAGGATTGCAATCCTTATTGATTACAAAGTAATGTGTGGCACTCTTATCCCAGAAGACGCACAGACCCTGAGCTACAAAAACTTGATGCACTGTCTAGCAGCTGTGAGTGTGATGTATTGCAGCACTACACTGGGGCAGAAGGTGGCTGGCTTTTAAACAATGCATTAACTGAAGGACACAGTGACACTCTGCAACAGACAGAAAGCAGCTGCACTGACAGTGTGGGGTGTATAGTAACTGGACAGGCTGAGTGAGTATTTGGGTTGGGCAGTACTGGCAATGAGACTACAAACTACAATTAAGTCCCCGAGCTGCCACTTTGAAAAATCTGTTAATCATTTTGACCACAGCTAGATCAGAGTTAGACCAAAACAGACAGTAGCTGCAACAAGCCTTGCTATCTCTAACATAACACAGGAAGGTAGCCACTAGCCAATCATGAGCATAATAGTACCATAGATCTGTTAGACCCTCATTGAAATAACCTTTCACAAAAGTATAGGTTTCTCACAGACAATGGATTCAGATGTGGCCATGAGCTAAATGCTGTCAGAGCCCCATTGAGTTAGTAATGACCACACGTTCAGTTCTTTGAAACACAAGCAATTCCATCACAATCACAAGTTCAGCTATTGCAGAGCACATGGAGTCATCCTTTTCCACAAACTAGACTCTTCTCACTCCGCTGATAACTGATGAAAGAATAGAGTCATCCTGGCTGTCTACCACTTCAGACCCAATATTTAGAACTGCTGCTGTAACTTATGTTGCTGTAATAAAATGTGTTTAACATTCTGAAGAAAAGCCATATCATTTAGCCACACTTCCAACTCCAGCTCTGGCTCCCCCACCCAAGTCCTCGGAAATGAAATGTATTCAATTCAATCAAAATGTGACTGATGTATGTCTGACAGTTGCAGAAATGAAAAAATGATAGTTGTACTGGTCTCATGTTCTTGTGTTTCAGCATGGATGGTGAGGATTTGCATGTGCCGGTGAGTGTGTTGGTGGTAGTGGGGACATAAATCCAGATGTTGAGGAGCCCACATTCCAACACACTTATTCCCTATGCTGCAGTAAATTATTGGGTTATGCTACTGTGATTATTTCCTTGAATTCTGAGTGGGTTGTGAACTCAGTTAATACTAAAATAAACAGAGTGGAATACTGCCATAGCAGCACCAGACTCTGCTAAATATACCATACAGATTACTTTTAAACAGTATTTTTCTACTTCCTTTTTGATTTAAAAAAAATTATATAAAAAACAAGAACAGCACACACACTATGCTCCCGGGAACTTCAGTATATTGTGTACATGAGAAATGTCAGCTGCAGTTTCAAACTACATGCAATTCTGTCATGTAGTCAGCTCACTTTTTTACTTTTACAATTTAAACTCTTTGTGAATAAGGAATGTTATCACTTTGCTACATGGCTACCACTTGACATGAACTAGTGTTACATAATTGTTATCACAGAAATATCAGAAATAAGCAAACTTCTCATCAGCTCTATAGCTAACCCAAAGGAGGAAAATCGTTAAATAAAATCATAAAGCAAAAAAAAAAAAAAAATATGTTACTCGTAAATCTGGGCTTTAGTTTATGTCAGATCACGAACAACACATTGTGTAGGATACAGAAAAAATAGAACACTAATAACCTGTTTGGGATTTAGTGGGGATGGGGAATAACTACATCGTGTATCTAGATCACGTTCATTAAAATAAACAAAAATATACATCAATACACACCTACTGAAAGAGCAAGTAGTTACTAAAATATAAAGTTTAGAACTATGAAAGTTATAAGTTAGTCACCTAGCTGCTACTTTGTAGTAATCTGTTAGTCAGTTAAACTGGTATTTGGGTTAGGTGGTACTAGCAATCCCACCTAATCAGTTAGTCCCCAAACAGCTACTTTGTAATCGCATTCAACATTCCCACTCCCTCCAGCCTCTGCCAGTCACAAACTCTAACCACTGACAGGTAGCTTGGTGATAATATTTATTGCAAAACCTGAAACCTAACCTGCTCTGGCACTTCTTACTTATTCAAAAATAATGAACTGACTACATCACTCCCATTCCAGCAGACCCACAGACCCTGAGCTCAAAAACAATGATGCACTCTCTGGTGACTGTGAGTGTGTTGCATCACAACACTTCATGGGGGATGGAAGGTGGCTTGCAATTTAACAATGCACTAACTGAAGGACACCATGACACTCTGTGACACACAGATGGCAGCTGTATTGACAGTACAGGTGGGACTCTAACCGGGCAGGCTCAGTGAGTACTTGGGTTGAGCAGTACTGGCAATAAGACTACATTAGGCCATCCTGTCCCTGTTAGTCAGTTAGTCCCACTCCCTGAGCTGCCATTTTGTAAAAAAACATTTCTATAGCATTGTCATTTTCACACTGCACAATACTATACAAATTATTGCATCACATGTGGCATGGCACCCTCTTGTTCCCAATGCAGCACACTAATGCTCCATGACCTGTCCTGTCTTGATCTGCTCCATGTGGCTTCCTCATGATTTTGTTTATATGCATTGCCTAGTTACAGCAGAGGAGAATTGCCCTTGTGATGTCTCAGAAATCCGTCTGTCCAGTTTAAGCAACAGCCAGGTGGTTTATATTAGAGGGATTTTAAATGCCAGCAACCAGGGTCCCGCAATACTTGGACCAGGTGACAATTGTCAAGTCTGATGAATAGGTTAGCACCCTACATGGAGGATTGAAGCACAGTGGAATATAGTGATGTAACCTAGCTACTGGGTGTGATCAAGAATCCCTAAGAAAGAGATGGGGGAGCAGAACACAGAGAGATGAGCTGACAATTATATCTTGAGTTGCTGATCCTAGCACCCAGGAGGGGTGGGGACAAGACTGTATAAATCAGAATTAGATGGAGGAGTGGAGCTCTGTCAGGTGACAGCTGACTGCAGCAGTCAATAAAAGTGCAGTCCTGTTTTCAAACTCCCCAACCCCCCCACACACACACACTGCCTTTCCATGTGTATTTGCAAGAGATACTTTTTCTTTGGGGCTCAGGTGCCTGAAATTGATCCTTCTTGCCCCCCAAATCTACCAGTTGAACAAAGAAGATGAATGGGATAAGGCAGTTGGGCAACAACCACAGAATGCACCATACACTCTTTCACACAAAAATTTGCAACTCATGGCATAGCAACTGCCAGAGATGCGTAGCAACATCAAGTGAAAGTGCCCCAAGTGATCCAGCACACTGCAGCAGCATTAACAAGTAAAGATACAATGGTCTGCAAGCATGGTAAATCTTTATTAATTTTAATTGCATTAAACTTTTAAAAAAGAAAAGAAAAGAAGTCAGTCCTTGTATTCTCAATCAGTCCTTGTATTCCTCCTCACTCAGCTTTACTCAATGGTGCCTGAAAATAAAAAGATTGATTTAGTGTATCGAAGGTATGGGTAAAGTTACTTACTGTCATGGAAAGGTTTGCTTACTGGCAGTTTAGTCTAGCTCTTCCTCAGTGTTGGAATCATTATCTGAGAGTTTTAGTGTATACAAGTCTATGCTTTCATGGTATGGCACAGTATAATAATTATTTAAATTTGTTTTTCTTTAAACAAGTAGTGACATCATTATCCCCCATTTCACATGCAGTTCAAATCAATACATAATGATATACATATTAATTTACAACTTTAACATAAATTTAGAGAGCATTAGAGTTTCTAAAGTTTGGGATTATAAAAAATGAAAACAGTATGCACATCACAAAAAATTATTAATTTATAACAATCAAGACAAAAATCCACATCCTGAAAATGCGTCTGATTTCTTTAATCATGCAGTAGCAGATTGACAGCCTCGTTAAATTGAATAGTTTAAGCTGAATTTCATAATTATTGCTGCGAACATGGCAAAGTACATATAACTGATCAGATCTATACGATATTGATTAAATGCAGTATGATGTATGTAATGTTTTTTTTACTTAAATGCTCCCTATATTTGTTCTGCAGTTGTACATGAATTTTGATTGTGTATCACTATAAAACAATTGTTTTATACTTATTTCACAAATGTCATCTTAGCACTCTAATTTATATTATCATGTACCGATTTGCAGTGCAAGTGAAAGAGGGAGATATCAACGTAGTATGCAAATGCGCCTTAGGTATTATTTTATGCAGATGATGGTCAAGCATCAGTTCCCTTGGTTTTATATTTACAGTACTGTATATACTGTATATGTATTTATCCTATGACTCAGTTACATCAAACACAGACACAGACTCAGTCCACTTGACTGTGTAATACAATTAAAATTAAAATGACCAAACCAGAATTTAGTTGGTAATAACAGCGATAGCTCTTACTTACATCTCTTCAGTTGTTCAGAGATGCAACAATGACATTAATTATTTTCTACTTTATTTGTAAATACACCATAACATTGGGTATTTCTTATGGTTATAACATTGGAAACATTACATGCAATGCAGTTCATCAATACTTTCTTGGTTGAAGCTGTGTGGTGTACATGACACTATCTGATGTATTGCTTATGAACTTCTTTTAATAGTATGCATTTAAGAAGTACTCTCATGTCAATCAGAATATGCTGTACATTATATGTTACATCATAACACATATGTGACAAGTCATTTGTTTACCTTTTTTAAGCTGGCATTGCATACCATTTCTCCTTTTTTGTTTCTCTGATGTTGTAACACAATTCTAATTGATTGTATCAAGTGCAACTGTGTGGCTTCTGTCCCCATAGAACCAACACAGCTAGTAACCAACATCACAACTGTATAATGTAAAAATAATTTTCTGTACCTATGAGTGTCTGAGTTAGGTTACTTTCTGCACAGCTCCTTAGATGAAATTCTGAGATGACCATGTTTCAATGTTAAGTTATCTGAAGACATTAGACAATGAAAATGATACTGTTTTACAGGAAGGGATCTTGGAATGATCAGACTTTGTATACTTAGCAAAATATTCCTAGTCCAGAATGTTACATTTTACAAAATCAAAATCTGTTTGCACATTAACTGTGTTGTGTCTCCACATCCATGGAGAAACATAGAAACATAGAATCTGTCAACAGATAAGGACATGGTGGCCCACCTAATCTGTCCTATTTTCCCTACCTATTGTGTCACCGCAGACCCTACTCAGTCTCCGCCCCCACTGATAAGATCCCTCTGTGTCTATCCCATGCATTCTTGAACCCTGTCACCATGTTTGTCCCCACCACCTCCACTGTTAAACTGTTCCATGAATCCATCACTCTCTTAGTGAAGAAGTACTTCCTCACATTTACTCTGAGCCTCCCCCTTCCAACCTCATAGCATGATACCTTGCCTTTGAACATCTTTTTCTGTGGAAAATGCTTTCCTTCTGTACTTTGTTTTTGCCTGTGAGGTATCTGAATGTCTCTGTCATAATCCCCTTTCCTTCCTTTCCTCCAGGGAGTACATGTTAAGTTCCTTGAGCCTTAACTCATAGGGCTTTTGATGCAGGCCATGCACCATTTTGGTTGCCCTTCTTTGTACTGCCTCCACCCTCTCTATGTCTTTCAGAGGTGGGACCTCCAGAACTATACACAGTCCTTGAGGTGTGGCCAAACCAGTTATCTGTATAGTGGTAATATTACCTACCTCCTTTTGCTGGTGATTCCCCTTCCTATGCAATGCAACATCATTCCATCATTCCCCACTGCTTTGTCACACTGCTTTGCTGGCTTTCTGGTCATCAGAAATGATCATCCCCAGGTCCCTTTCCTGCCTCATACTGTTAATACCTCTCCTCCCAGTTGGTATGTTGCCCCCGGGTTCTTATGCCCCAAGGGCGTTATTTTGTACGTCTTTGCTTTAAAATCCAGTCATCAAACCCTTGACCATTCTTCCAAATTTTCTAGAACACTTTTCATTTTTTTCACTTTTCCCAGTGTGTCTACTCTGTGGCAGAGTTTTATGTCATCTGCAAATAGGCATACTTTCCCTTCCAGCCCTTCTGCAATGTCACTGATGAAGACATTGAAGAGTACCTGCCCTAGTACTGATCCCTGTGGTACTCAGCTGGTCACTTTGCCTACTCTGGACTGACTGCCATTTACCACAACCCTCTGACTCCTATTGCCCAGCCAATTTTCCACCCATTTTACTACCTTAGGACCATCTCCTAGGCTTCACAGCTTGTTTAGCAGCCTTCTATGTGCAATGGTGTTGAAGGCCTTGCTGCAATCCAGGTAGACCACATCCACCACTCCACCCTGGCTCCACTTGCATGGTCACCCTATCACAGAACTTGATCAGGTTTGTAAGGCAGGCCCTCCCCCCCCGTGAACCCATATTGCCTCTGATCCTGCAAGTTATTGGTAACTAGGAATTCCCCAATTGTTTCCTTTAATAGTGTTTTCATTACCTTTCCTACCACCGACATCAGGCTGACGGGCTTGTAATTTCCTACTTCCTCCCTATTTCCACTTTTGTGGAATGGGATTGCATCTGCTCTTCTCCAGTCCCCAAGCAGTTCCCCTGTTTTTAATGACATGATGAAAAAGGCTGTCAGAGGTGCAACTAGCTCCTCTTTCACTTCCCTCAGAATCCTGGGGTGTAGCCAGACTGGCCCTATTGCTTCATCTATTTTTATCTATGATAGTTCCCACAGCACTCCTTCTTCTGTAAATGGTTTTGTGTCCACATCCCCCTTTATACCCTTGCCCTTTATCATTTGCCCATTTCCATCCCCCTCTCCGTAAATACGGAACAGAAAGAGTTGTTTAATAAATCCACTTTTTGGTGGTCCTCTTCCACACTGCACCCTCCTCCTCCTTCCCTTTTTCCATCTTACTATTCCACCGTCATCCTTCTTTTTCTCTTATGTATCTAAAAACATTTTTTATCTCCCTGTGTCACTGAATTGGCAATCCTTTCCTCTGTCTGTGCCTTTGTGCTTCTAACTGACTTCCCTACCTCCCTTTGCTTCTCTTGGTAAGTCTCCCAGTCACCCTCCTTCTGTGTTTTTTCATATGTTCTAAATGCCCTTTTTTTGCTCTTAGCCTTTCTGTCACTTCCTTAGAGAACAATAGTGCTTTCCTGTTTCCCTTGCCCTTGTTCACCTGCCTTACACGGAGGTTTGCAGCTTGCCTAATCCCATCTTTTATTTTTGCCCACCTTTTCTTAACTACCCCCAGTATTCCTATTCCCACTAGGGCTTCCCTCAAGCTTTCTCCCATTTTCTCAAAATCTGCTCTTCCTGAAGTCCATGACCCTCGACTTGTGTGATTCAATTCTGACCGGTCCTTACTTGAAACCACAGTGTATAGTGGTCACTGTTTCCCAGGTAGTCCCCCACTTTGATGTCAGTCACACCGTCCCTGTTTGACAGTATTAAGTCCAGAAGTGCCCCCCTCATGAGTGAGTTCCAACACTAATTGCCTGAGGAACTCCCCTTGCATGGAGTCCAGGATGTACCTACTCCAGGTTGTAGCTGCAGCAGGGAGACTCCAATCAACATCTGGGAGATTGAAGTCTCCCACTATCAGTACTTCCACTTTGTGAGCTGTGGAGTGCAGTGTACATTTATCTTCTTAATTGAGAAATTATTTGCACTGCAATTCTAAAGCAAAAGTGTCAGTTCAGTCTGCCAGTACAATAGTGGGGGATGGTTGAGAAGTATATGCTCTGTCATTGCCCAGACGTTGTTTGCAACTCTGGCTGCACCTTCCTGTACACAGTCACAGCTAGGCAAAATGATTCTGAACCCATTATACAAAACAAAATTCTGCATGCTCACTGCTAAACCAACTTTCATGCACTTTTCTGTAAGATTCTCCATGTTGTACATGAGTTTCTGCTTTTGCAGCTAGAAATAATAGACATTACTTTGATGCCAATATATCCTTCCAATGATGAGTGAGCTTAACATTCCTAGCTGGGGCTGCAACAGCCAGGCACAGAGGTCTGGGGAAAGGGTTAACAAACAAAGGTTCATCAGACATTCGTGAAACTTGGTTGCTAAAAAATTTAAATAAAACTCTCTCTTAAAATCGAGTGCTCATGAACACTTCAAAAAAATCTGGTGATAATTCCCCAGTTCTGTCCAACAGCAAGATTACATGAATGCAGTTGCCATCTGTGCCTTTGTTGGTATGGGGATGCTCAGGGATGATGATCTGACCTAAGGATGGATCGGGGGTGAGTAACAGTCTATGCTTTGAAGCCAAGGTGCTACTTGCTAGGATGTCCAGCAAGATGTGTCTGTAGAGCCATCCAGTCCCTGTTCCCTGCTTCCTTTGGACCACTGTCCAGCCCTGTATAGGCATATTTCGCCATACATAGCCTTGAAAACTGTATAAAAAACAATTAAACTTGTAGAGTGGAACTGTGTTATCCTTTTTGTAATATGTTTGAAACAAGTTAGACAAGACATTTTGCAACATAGCTACAACACTCTAAGGTTTGAAAAGTTTACAAAATGGCATTTACGTGGTGTTAAATAGGATTAAAACATTTAGTAGATTTACTTGTTTAAAAACACTTAACAAAAGATTTACCATACCTTAATGTTTATCAGCAGAAATTAGCAAATTAATCCCAGTTCTGGAGTTGTTGAAACCATTGTATCAATAGAATAATGCACTGCAGATTTGTGGCTTGATCTACATTAACACTGCTTACTGGAGGGGGTGGAGTTTGTCCCACAACCATTTTTTTATTTAAACAGATATGCATGAGTAGGTGTAATAATACAAGAGATTTTTGACCAGAACTAAACATGAAATTCTAAATTAACCACTTGAATGCTGGTGTCAAGATTTCCTACTTCCACGCAATACTGTACGTACACAGGTTACTAACAAATAGCACTGAGGATTCAACCATTAGGCAAAATTAAGTACTACTGTATATAAACATTTATTTAAAAATTATTTAAAAATGTATTTATTTATTTAAATGTTTCACCAGGAAAGGCATATTGAGCAGAAATGCTCATTTCCAGATGCATCCTGGGGGGAAGGGGAGGAGGTGATACAAATAATATGGACATTGAGTTCAGATGCTCGATATGGTGATAAACATTGAAACATAGACTTTGACGGCAGATAAGGACCACTTGGCCCACCCAGTCTGCCCATTTCCCTTCCTATTGGATAAGCTGCAGATTCCAGTTAACCAACAGCCTACTTCCTGCACCCCCCTACTACAATTGCCTTATGTCTGTCCCATGCATGTTTGAATTCCCCTGCTGTTTTAGACCCAACAACCTCCCCAGGAAGGCGGTTCCATGCATCCACCACTCTCTCCATGAAAAAAAATGTCCTCACATTACCCCTGAGCCGTCCCCCCTCTATCTTCAAATTGTGCCCCCTTGTTCTTACACATCTCTTTTTCTGAAAGATGCTACCCTCCTGGACTTTGTTGAGTCCCTTGAGGTACTTAAAAGTTTCTATCACGTCCCTCTGTCCCTCCTTTCATCAAGGGTATACATATTAAGCTCTCTCTGAGTCTCTTCATATGGTTTCTGATGCAGACCCTGCACCATTTTGTTGCTTCCTCCTGGACTGCTTCCATCCTGTCTATGTCCTTGCATAGATGGGGTCTCCAAAACTGCACACAGTATTCCAGATGGGGTCTCACCAACTGTCTGTACAGAGGGATAACCACTTCCTTTTTCTGCTTGTGATGCCCCATCCTATGCATCCCAGTATCCCCTGGCTCTCCTTACTGACTTCTCACATTTCTTACCCACCTTTAGGTCATCTGATATGACTACCCCCAAGTCCCTTTCCATTTTTGTTGTTGTTAGTACCTTCCCTGCTATTGTGTACTCTTCTCCTGGGTTTTGGTTTCCCAGGTGCATTACTTTGCACTTCTTTGCACTGAATCTAAGTTGCCATATGTCTGACCATTCCTCCAACCTTGCCACATCCCTTCTAATCCTTTCTACCCCCCCTTGTGTATCAACTCTGTTACAGATCTTTGTGTCATCTGCAAAGAGGCATACCTTTCCCTCCAGACCCTCTGCAATGTCACCTATAAAGATGTTAAAGAGGACTGGACCCAGTACTGAGCCCTGAGGTACTCCAATAGTAACCCCCCTTTCTTCAGAATGTGTTCCATTCACTATTACCTTCTGTGTTCTGTTGTGCAGCCAGTTTGCTACCTAGGCTACCACCCTGGAACCCACTCCCAGGCTGGCTAACTTGATTATTAGTATTCTGTGCGGGACTGTATCAAATGCCTTGCTAAAGTCTAGGTAGGCCATATCCACAGCCCCTTTCTGGTCTATTACTTTGGTCACCCAGTAAAAGAAATCAATTAGATTAATCTGACATGACCTTCCTGCTGTAAATCCATGCTGCTTTGGGTCCTTGCCCTGCTGGCCTCTAGGTACTCGACAATTCTTTCTTTCAGAAGTGATTCCATCATTTTCCCTACCACTGAGGGTCAAACTTACAGGTCTGTAGTTTCCTGCTTTGCCTTTGCTCCCACTTTTGTGAAAGGGAATCACATCTGCCCTCCTCCAGTCCTCAGGTACCACCCATCCTCCCATGATTTGTTAAAAGTGTGGTCAGTGGTGTCACTAGGTCCTCCTTAGTTCTTTAGGATTCTGGGGTGAATCTCATCAGGCCCCATTGCTTTGTCCACCTTTGAGTTTTAGGAGTTCTTCAGGACTCTTTCTTCTGTAAATGGACTGGTGTCAACCCCCCTACCCAGAGTGCTTCTATTGTCTGGTTTAGGTAACTCCTCCTCATCTTCTTTTGTGAATACTGAGCAAAAGTATTCATTCAGTATCTCTGCCTTTTCACTGACTCCCTCTGACCACATTCCCTTTCCTTTATTAATCTTCACTATTCCTCCCTTAACCTTTCTATGCTCCCTAATGTACCTATATAAGGTTTTATCTCCCTTCTTAACTGAGTTGGCTAATTTTTCCTCAGTTTGGGCCTTTGCTATTCTGACTGCCTTCCCCACTTCTTTCTGCTTTAATTGATACAGTTCCCTGTCGTGCTCCTTCTGTGATTCCTTATACTTTTTGAATACAGCCTTTTTCTCCTTAACCTTCCCTGCCATCTCTTTTGAGAACCATAGTGTTTTTTTACTCCGCTTTGTTTTGTTTATTTGTTTCACACAAAGGCTTGTTGCCTCTGTGATAGCAGTTTTGATTTTTCTCCATTGTTCTTCCACCCCTCCCTTTTGACCATTTGCTAGTGCATTCCTCAGGTATTCACCCATTTTGCCAAAGTTGGCCCTTCTAAAGTCCAGTATCCTTGTTTTGGTATGGCTTGTCTCCATGGTTGTGCTTATTGTGAAGCACACTGTGCAGTGGTCACTTGTTCCCAGATGTCTACTGACTTCTAAATTTGAGATCCTCTCTCCATTTGAGAGTACCAGGTCTAGTATTGCTCCCTCCCAAGTGGGTTCCAACACTAGCTGTCTAAGGTCTGCCCCCTGCAGGGCATCGAGAATGACCCTGCTCTTGGATGTGGCTGCAGTGCATGTCATCCAGTTAACATCTGGCATATTCAGGTCCCACATCAACAGTGTCTCCCCTTTTTCAGCCATTTTGAGAATGTCCTCCATCATTTTCTTGTCCGTTTCTTCCCCTTGAGATGGAGGTCTTTTTACAACCCCTGTGCAGATTGTGATGCCATTCCCTGTCTCCAAGGTGACCCAGAGTGCCTCTTGCCCTCCCCCTTTACTTTTTAATTCTGTAGCTTTGATCTCTTCCCTTATGTATAGAGCTACTCCACCTCCACTTTTACCCTCTCTGTCCCTTCTGTAGACTGTGTACCCCGGTATGTTGACATCCCAGTCATGGTTCTCCATGTACCATGTTTCCATGACTGCCACAATATCCAATTTTTCATCTTCCATCAGGGCTACTAGCTCAGGAAGCTTGTTTCCCAGATTGTGGGCATTGTTACTCATTGCCTTCCATTTAATGTTGGCTTTATCCTTTTTCCCCCCATCCCTGCTCTTATTGCCCTTGTCTATTTTTCCATTTACCCCTGTCCTGCCCTCTGCTGAGCTCTGTACCTCAGTGTTTACCTTACAACCTGCCATGTTTTATGGGGGGGGAGGCTTGAAATTTCCTGCCTCTTATCAGCACCTCCCCCTTGGCTAGTTTAAAAGCTTGCCAAGGATGCATTTAAACCTGTCACTTATGAGCTTGGTTCCCTTCATGGACAGATATGTTACATACAGGAAAACAGCAGAATACAAGTTAAATTATACAGTTATGGGCAAGAATACATCAAACTATTACAATATTATGAAGATGAGTACAAAGTGCATTCAGCCTGTTATATGTTATATTCAGGCAGTCATCATTTATAAGAAATAATGATACAGGGTACAAAGAATTACGATAGTATGGAGACGAGTTCAAAGTACATTACACAGTATTGTATGTTACATTCAAGCAATCACCATACACAAAAATAATGATACAGGTATGCTCATAACAAGGATATAGGCAGCAGAGCAATTACATCACAATACAGGATAGGGGAGAGTGGATAAATAAGTTAAGAGCAGTTGCAGGAAATGGAGATGAAATTATGGAGGAGGGAGGAAAGGGAACATGGGGTGGGGGGGAATTGCGGATGGACAGAGGATGAGCATTCTAGAGTTTGGGGAATCAATATGAGAAGGTGGCCTGGCCAAGTGGTTGTAGACTGGGGGGTGGGCAAAGGTCCAATGATCAGAATTACAAAGGGAGTAGGGGGTTGATAATGGGAGTGAGAGAATAGTGGTGAGGTAAGAAGGTAGGGACACAAATCACTATTTAGCTTCAATGCTAGCACAGTGGGCAAGGCACCTGTCTTCAAGAGAAGAAAAGGCGAGGATAGGAATTTGTAGAGGTCACAGTGATGAGTATGGGGTGGACAGTCTAGAGCGAAGTGACAGAATGAGTGAACAAGGGTATCCAGTCTGGTTAGGGAGAACTTGGGAGTGGCACCGTACAGTATGTCTCCTTAATTGAAGATAGGGAGGATCATTTTCTGGACAAGCTCATGGTGGGAAGGCAGGGGAATAAACCCATGGTTCCTATATAGGGCACCAAACATGGGGTGCAATTTCTTGTGAATGGCACCCACATGTCCAGAAAAGTCAAGGTGATGGTCAAGCCGGACCCTGAGAAACCTAAAGGAGGTAACATTCTCAATCATAGTCCTGGCCTGGACATTTTTGTGGGGGGTAGGAAGAAATAGGCTGTTGGTTAAATAGGATCTGCAGCTTATCCTCTAGGTAGGGAAATGGGCAGACTAGGTGGGCCAAGTGGTCCTTATCTGCTGTCAAAGTCTATGTTTCTGTGTTTCTATGGAAGGAAGGGAGGGAGGAATGCCTAGAGAGTCTCTGCCTAGTGCAAAAGGTCAAGGAGACAGTCTTCTTGGCATTGTTGAACAGCTGGCTGGAGTGGAACCAGATCTGCACTCTGTCAAAGTCCAGCTGGAGGCTGATCAGGTCAGAAAGGAAGGGGTCAGAATGGGGTTAATGCCTTTCCTAAGTGCACAGCGCAGAACATCTAAAACATGTAGCACGTAGTAGTAGTAGTAGGAAACACAGTTTATCATAGCATTACAAAATGTAGAATAAGGACACAAAATGTTTATTTATTTATTTATTTAGTTGGAGTATCAGAATTACAATCCCTTGAGTCAGAGACTCATTTTTAAAGGCTCCACATTAATAGACAGTACCTAAATAGTATATGTTGAGATTAAGATAACATAAGCACACAGTAAAATGATACAGGATAAGGGTGACATAATGATAACACAGTTGAGCATTCAAGTGGATTAGGTAAATAACAGGCACAACATGTTGTGGAGGTACTGTACTCAGAACCTGTTCTATTTACAGTAGGGCCTTACATAGTAAGGAAACAGCAACCTCCACAACAGAGGCAGTCAGTGCAAGCTAGAGAGCATAAGTGTTGCATGTGCCAACAGCCTCAGAGAGGAGGAGAGAATTAGAGAAACATAAGCTGGAAGTCTAAAACTCTTATCACATTTTGGCAAACTGCCCCTAAAGTTGTTGGCCAAATATCACAGACTTTTAGCAAAGCCTTGAAAATATGTCAATATTGATCTGTGGCATGAAGAACTACAGTAGCAAAGTATCTTTCAAATGCTTCACTGTTTATTGTACTGTAAAAATCTGGTGTTCATAATAAATGTTACTGTGAAGTGGACTGCTAGTACAGTGTCCTTGTGATGCTGAGTACCTATCAACTCAGTTATCAGTCCATCTTAGTCAGGTTGATGTTGCCTCAATAGCTTGGGGGAAGGGAGCACTGTAGCCACATTCCATGGCCAAAGCTTTTAAAACTCATATTGGGCTAGTGGTCTGTCAGGTAAATCTTCAGGAATAATTCAAATAATTACTTTAACTGAGACAACAGTTTAATGCGTGGGATATTAGATGCAGTATTGCTACAGGATGTACAGTTAACTGACACATGCCCACTCATTATACTCCTCCAGCATTGGAATGTACATTAGTGTGTCTATAAATTCAGGGATGACTAATAGCTGGTGCTGTGATTCCCTGCTAGAACTCCCTTCATCACAAGAAAGTAATGAGCAGTATCTTAACAAAAAACATAAAACAAAAAAAAAAAAAAAGCTAAACAGCAGCAAGAAAGTGTTTGAAAGAAGGGGCTACTTTATTTTACATCACCTCTTTAGAGAGGCCAGCATTGGAATTTCACCCCACTCACACCTTCTGTAAAATTGAAATATAAAGGCTTTAGATTGGGAGAGGGGGATTGCTGTAATCCAAAGCAGGAGGTGGACTGGACATTCTGAAGCTAAAATAGTAGCTAAATTACTCAAACTGGAAAGTGAGAGGAGCTGCTTTATTTGCATCACAAAGCTTTAAATTGCATGGGGTGTGCTAATGGCTTTGGCCATTATCTCAACAATTGATGCAAGGTGCTGTTGTTGTATGTAATGCAAAAGACTGTTAGGTATTTGACTTCCTCATCAGAGTTAGTCTGTTTATTTCAGGTGCAAGTACTGTTGGAATGAAAAATACAGAGCACTTCTAAAAGCAAGGTAAAAAAATAACCTGTTTAAAAGAACTGCAGTACAAATTGCAGCAGCTGTTCATTCTTTCAGCATTGTCAGTTATGATCAGCTGATCAAATGTCCACACTTCAGATAGCAGCTGATGAAGCATAATGTACATTTTTTATTTTAACTACTAACTGTCATCTATGTTAAATTATGCACTACTGATAGTGAGTGTGCAGTCACTGTATAGTGAAGAAATTCTATACTGAAATTTTGACAGTCGGTGAGTGCTTAATTCAAGTTGAGTGTGTGACTGGCTTGGATGGGGAGGAGTGAACAAGTGAGTGAGGCAATGGGACTGGATGGGATACATCTTAGAATATTAAGGGAACTATGGTAGGTGCTGGTACAACCACTGACAGCACTGTTCAATGAGTCACTCGATACAGGAGTGGTTCCGGAGGACTGGAGGAGGGCAGATGTAGTCTCTCTTCACAAAAGTGGCAGTAGGGATGAGGCTAGAAACTATGGGCAAGTCAGCCTCACCTCAATAGTGGGGAAGATTATGGAATCACTACTTAAACGAAGGATCATGGAACACCTAGAAGTCAGTGGAGCACAGGATCTGAGACAGTATGGAGTCACAGTGTGAAGGTCATGTCAAACAAATCTAATTGATTTCTTTGACTGGGTGACTAAGGTCATTGATCAGGGGGGAGCGGGTGGATGTCACCTACCTGTATTTCGATAAGGCCTTCAATACCATTCCACATAGAAGACTTGTGAACAAGCTGGGCAGTCTAGGGGTGGGTCACAAGGTGGTAAACTGGGTTAGGAACTGGCTGAGTGATAGAAGACAGAGGATCATGGCAAATGGAGATCAATCTGAGGAAAGAAGTCTGAACTGCGGCATGCCACAGGGTTCAGTCGTGAGCCAAGTCCTGTTTAATTTCTTCATAAGTGACATTGTAGAAAGGCTGGGGGGAAGGTGTGTCTCTTTGTGGATGATGTTAAGATCTGCAACAGGGTGGACAATATGGGAGGAGCAGAAAAACTGAGGACGGACCTAGATAAACTTGAGGAATGGTCCAGAGTGTGGCAGCTGAGATTTATTTCGAAAAAGTGTAAAATCATGCATTTGGGGTGCAAGAACCCAAGGGAGGATTACATGATGGAGGTGGAGAATCTGATGGTCACCAAACAGGAAAGGGATTTGGGGGTAATCATATCTGATGACCTAAAGGTGACCAAACAATGTGCCAAGGCTGTGGGGAAGAGCCCGTGGGATGCTGGGGTGCATATGGAGAGGTATCACCAGCAGAAGAAAGGAGGTGGTGATGCCACTGTACAGCTCATTAGTGAGGCCTCATTTAGAATATGGTGTCCAGTTCTGGAGGTTGCATCTCCCTAAGGTCGTAGACAGGGTGGAGGCAGTTCAAAGAAGGGCAACAAAGAGAGTGCAGGGCCTGCACCAAAAGTCATATGAGGAGAGACTGGGAGATCTCAATATGTATACCCTGGAGGAGAGAAGAGAGAGGGGAGATATGCCAGAAACCTACAAATATCTAAAGGGCATAAAAAGGGTACCATAGGCTAGCTTCTTTCAGAAAAGGAAATGTGCAGGAATGAGGGGGCATGACATGAGGTTGGAAAGGGGTAGACTAAGGGGTAGCATGAGGAAGTATTTATTCACAGAAAGGGTGATGGATGCATGGAATAGACTCCTAATGGAGGTGGTGGGGCAAACCCAGTGGGGGTATTCAAGCATGCATGGGACAGGGATAGGAACAGGGGAGCCCTAGCAATAGGAATGCGGAGGTAAAGCCTGTGATCAAGTAGGGCCTGCGGCTTTTACAGTAGGCAGGGAAATTAGGCAGACTAGATTAGCCTAGTGGTCCTTATCTGCCATCAATTTCTATTCTTCTATATTTCTTTGTAGCTAACAGCAGCTTTAACTTTCAGCATACTGTCATTTTTTGTCAGTTAGCTTTGCCATATGTTTAGTGTTTTTAACAAAAAAAAAATTGCATGCAGTACCTGCTACAACAAAAGCCATTGTCAAAACATTTAGTTACTATGCTTATTCAAAGCATTGCTGGCTGCAGTTGTTTTTAACCAAGGTTACCTTAAACAGATGTGAGAAAACATTACTAATAGAAATCCTCACAGCGTTCTGAAACTAAATTACTCTTTATGTGAACATTGAAATGAATATATGGAAAGTTGCAAGAAAATGTAAACAGGCTCTCAACCTTCATCCCCACCGCCACCACAACCTCCCGAATCCCTGACACTGCAACATCAGACCTAAAATTTAATCTGAATGTGTATTAATTAGCTTTTCATATAAATTGTAACTGTAATTTCAAGTATCTGCCGCACGCACTGATTCACTAATGGGACATATTTACATCTGATTGCAGAGCAGCATCTATGACAGATTGAATGGGTCATGAAAATATTGTATTTGCAAGCTAGATGGTATTACATAAATTGTGTTAAAAATGATAATCGACAATATCTGCAATATAAGCCTAGATCAGATACTAGCTGAAGCGCTGACACCTAAACAACTGATAATAATGGACAATGCTGAGAGAGGGAGCCACTGCTACAGCCTATAATGAGGTTTTTCTACTAATGTTTTACTACTGCTATTTTTTTATCCAAACCCTTGGGACCAGGCTGTAGGTTGATAACTGGCAGGGGTGTGCTGGATGGGCTTAAGGGGAGTGCCAGGACAGAACAAGGACAGGGCTGGTATTGGGCAGGCTGGGACTTTCCCAAATCGACAGAGAGACACTCCTTGTACCAGTGGGCAGTACATCATAAGATGCTCCATTGCAAGAACAAAACTTGATCAGTTACTTCATCTTCAGTTCCCAACAGATCCCTGTGCCACTGCGTTGCAAGAACCAGTGCTCCAGTGTATCATGTCCCCTCAGCCCAGAGTCAATGGGTGCACCACCTGGGATAAGAGCCCTGCAGTAGGCACCCTTTCTTGGCAGAGGGGTGGGAGGGTTGAGTAAATAAATGAGAGCATTTAGTTTTTTTTTTTTGTTTGTTTTTTTAATTAGGAGATCATGCAGTCCCTGTGACTGGGAACTGAAGGCAGGAAATAATAAATGTGCCAGTATCAGAATCAGACTAACTGACTTGGTGAAATACCAGTATTTGAAATACTACTGAAATAAAACACACAGACTCTGGTGCTCAGACACATTTTAGTTATTAGTAAAAAGATTTGTTTTTTGTAAGTACTGTATTGCTATGTTCTACAGATGCTGTCTGTTCAAGGACAGCTGTTCAGCATTAGTAGATGACATCTGGTGGATAACAGATGTACAGCGACACCAGTTATCTGAACAAAAAACAAGGCAAGATTAACATCATACTGTAGAACTGATTGACTCTGCAGTCGCAACTTCATATTAGCGTCCGTCTGAATTTGCTCATCTGTGGTACCATAAAATATGATGCCACTTTATGTGCTATCCACACTGTCAGGATGTCAGCTGCAATCAACTAACAGGGTTTGCAATCCAGTATGAGACTGACTGACTGACTGACACTCCCTGCATTCCAGACTGTTTTATAGTAAGTCAATAAGTCAGTTCTAGTGTTTTGTATGAGCATTTGTAGCAGCGTTTGTACCAGCCTTTGTACACGCATGTGTCTTCCAAAATAATCCAACTTGCTAAACATCATAAGAGGAATTATCCCCTTCATACCAGCACCATACACACTGATGAATTAGCAGGTAGCTCTGGCATACAGCAGCATGTAGCTGCTTCAATTGTAAAAGAGCTTGCTGCCTCAGCTCCACCACTAGCTAAATGAAGCAGACCATCCACTTATGCCTGTTACTCCCCGAAATTCACTTTCAACTTGGCAAGTATACCTCTGAGCATGGGATCATGTCAGCTATGTGGTTTCACCTTGCAAACTCAGGTGTTGTGGTGAATAAGAGCTCAGTGAGAAAATTTAAACTTGACTTCCTGAATGCACTCAGAAAAACTCCTGGTCCTACAACACTCTTTCCCGTTTTGCCACACAACCCCGAGGGTGACCTACACACTTAATAGAGGATCTTGAGGAGTAATTGAAAAAATTGTCATTCTCCAAGCCAAAGGTGCAATTGTCAACAGCTATGTAATTCATACAGTGACAGTCAGCATAGTCAAAGCAAACACCACACATGTACTGGCTGAGAATGGTGGACATCTTCAACTGACCAGTAAGTGGGCTTGGGGGTTCCTACACAGAATGGGCTTCAGTAAGCGAAAGGGCACCAAAGTGGCACGTAAGGTGCCATTAGATTTCCTAAACCTAAAATCAGCCTTCTTAAACAGAATTTCAGTAGCTTGAGCTCAAGAACTGATACCACCTGAGCTTGTAATAGATATGGACAAGACAGATATCAACATGATACCTGTCTCAGAGCATGCAATGGAAGTCATAGGGTCTAAGCAAGTCTCCTTATCAGATCTGGGGGATAAGAGATATTGTTTTTGCTGTACCAGCCTGAACACTTTCAGGAGACAAGCTTCTTCCACACGTTATCTACAAGGGGAAAACACCAGCATGTAAACCCATACACAAATTTCCATCCTCGTAGCACATCATCCAGTTCATTAGTCACTTGGCAAATGAGAGTATGACTATTGATTTTATTGAAAAAAACATAGTACCACACTTTCTGGACATAAAGCAAAAGCTCAGACTACCCAAAGAACATAAGCTACTTCTCATATTGGATCTCTATTGAGCCCATACAACTGAATCTGTGCTACAGAAACTGGAGGAGTGCTGTGTTATCCCTATTTACATTCCAGCCTCCTGCAGGGATGCACTACAACCCCTTGATGTGTCAGTAAATAAAATTTTCAAGGACAAGCTGAAAAGCAATTTTACCCCATGGTATGCGGGTCTTGTGTCAGCGAAACTTGCCGAAGGGGCTGATGACTTGAATATTGATTTAAAACTCTATATTAAATGTACACCACTCTTGACAGCTTTAGGCAATTTTTTTTTTTTTAAATCGTATTTTATTAACTTTATTTTTCATATGATACATACAGTACATTTAACAGGTTAGACATACAAAAACTGAAATTATGAGATACCTTTTTCTGGAGAACCCTAACACGTTGTACCATATTGCATAACCTGTTAGGGCACTTACACTAAAAAAAAGATCACTAAATCAATGAAAGAAGAAAAGAAAAGTAATATGTTAAACAGTAATGAAGACAATAAAAGGACAACATAAATAAAATTATCCCAGATTTGTCCTTATCTAATTTCTATTGCTTAACTTAAATTAAACATAGGTGCCCTGAGGAAGTGGGGGGTGGGTATCGCAAGGGGTCAAAGGTTTGCAAGGAGTTACACCTGTAAAGCTAATTCTGCAAGAATGTCCTTTATGTCTTTGCCCTCCTTCTCTTCTTTGTAGTGCAGAAAAAGCAGCCATCTGCCTTTATACTTATTCAACCGGACTTGGAGCTTTGCAGTGATCTGCACCATTTCCATTATTTTAGTACAGATGGAATACCAGGAGTCTGTCATAGGAATTTTAGGGGCAAGCCAACTTAAAGTTATTGCCTTGAGGGCAGCAGTCACAAAAATATTATATAGATAATTGTGAGCTCTGGATCTGACCAAAGATGGGGAAGTCCAAAGAGCCAATTCTGCATTTCTTTGGGTGGAGGTATATTTAAAATCTTGCCCACTATTTCATCAATTGCTTCCCAATATCTCCCCAGGTTTGGGCAAGCCCAAAAAATATGAAAATGGGTGCCTTTATCCAGACAGCCCCACCAACGTAGGTTTGATGTGTGCTTACCAAAGTGTTTGGTAATCACCAGTGTCTGAAAAAATTGAAGCACTACTCGCCACTGGAATTCTTTCCAAAATGGAGATGCTGTAGTGAAATTTATTCCCTTCCCAAACCTTGTCCACTTCTGACTCACTTAGACCAATCCCAGACCCAGTTCTCTTTTTACCTTTATTATTGCATCAGGTTTTAAGGTGGTTAAAGATTTTATGATTTTTGAAACTCTCCACTTTAATTGTGACTGCTGGGCTAGGTAAGACAGACATTCTTGCATGGGGTTGGATGTCTCGAAAATCTGTACACTCCCACCCTCTCCCCTACAGGTAATGCCTTATCTGCAGGAACCTAAAAAAATCCCTGTAGGGCAAAGCAAACTTCTCCCTTAGTTGCTGGAATGACTTAAGAATTTCTCTGTAGTAAAACTGGTCCATAGACTTAAGACCCAGTCTGGCTCAATTTTGAAATCCTGTATGCCATGTTAAAGGTTGGAAATCAAGACAGGCCAGTAATGGAGTTGCTGCTCTAAATCTCATTTGTAATTTAAAACTTGACATACCTCTCCCCAAGAAGCCTGTATTACTTCGGTCCAGGGGTTACCAATAACTGATTTTTGAAATCCTGCTCTGTCCATAAACAACATGTCACCCAAGTTTGATAACACTAGGGATTCATTTTCGAGTTCTACCCATATAGGAGGTTTCATGTTTGTTATAAAGGGGACAAGGGCTTGGAACTGTGTGGCCCAAAAGTATACCTGAAAATCAGGAAGCAACAACCCCCCCGGTTGTTAGATGCCATAACTACTTTCCACCTAATTCAAGGTGTCCTCCCCAACCTACAGTAATTTTAAGGGTTTTCCAAAAAGACTTTGGGTGTTTGAAAGGGAGAGACTTAAATATGAAAAGAAAACATGTCAACACATTCATTTTGATGCATTCTACTCTGTCTGATAGAGTGACAGAGGCAATCTTTTCTAATGATTACAATCCATTTGCAGCTTGTGAAGTCATCTATAATAGTTGGTCTGGCATAGTTGCTTTATGTTTTGGGAAATCCAAATCCCTAAATATCAGAAACCAGTTTGTGCACACTAAATTTGCCCTGTGTCTGGAAGATTAATCTCCAGGAGTCTTCCTACTGGAATCACTTCTGTTTTGGATTCATTAATTTTATACCTGGAGACCTCCCCAAATTGTTTCAGAAGCTTTAAGATACAGGGTTGAGTTCGATAGGGAGTCTGAAACATAAAGAAGAGTATCATCTGCACATAAAGATACCCTCAGTTCAGTCTTCCCCACCTTAATACCCTGAAAAGAGTGAGAATGCCTAATCTTTGCCCCTAGGGGCTCCATACTAAGTGCATACAGGAGGGGAGAGACCGGGCAACCCTGCCTGGTCCCCCACCAAATTTTGAAACTAGGAGAAATGACCCCATCCACCTTAATTTGAGCTCTTGGATTTCTATAAAGATTTCCTATCCAGCAACAAAACTTGTCTCCAAATCTGAATTTCCAGAGTGCCATTCAAATACAAATACAAAAAAATCTAGGTGGTCAAACGCCTTTTCAGCATCAAGTGAAATTATTGACTGCAGGGATTTATCTTTTGAGGGGTGAGCTGAGGATAAAACCTTTAGGAGGAGGTGAATATTGTCTTGGATGTGTCTGTCTGGGATGAATCCTGTTTGATCAGGATGTAATCACTTTCTGGAGCTGAGTACCAATTAGTTTAGCAAATATTTTTGCATCTGTAGTTGGTACAAGTTGTCGGATCCTTCCCAGGTTTAGGTAGAATGGACAGTAAAGCCTCACTCCATGTATTTGGGGTGGCCTCTTCCTCATGTGCTGAGTTACATAACTTAGTAAGGAGATGGGCCAACTCAGCCACAACACATTTATAAAAATCAGCTGAAAAGCATTCTGGGCCTGGGGCTTTTCTGGTCTTTACATTTTTGATTACCCCCTTAACTTCCATTTTAGCTTTTAATTCTTTGCTTTGCTCTAAGGACAACTTGGGCAGCTGCACCTCTAGCAGGAAGTCCTGAATTTTTTGAGTATGATCTGGACCTCTCACCTCAATGTATAGTTCATTATAAAATTTAAGGAAGTTATTTGCAATTTGTGTGAGTTGGGTAATATCTGATGCTGATAGGTCACTTGACTTGATAAGAAGGATGTATCTGTCTGCTTCTTGTTTACACAGGTGCTGAGCCAGCAGTCTGCCAGCTCTCCACCCCGCTAATATTAATGCTGCCCAATATATCTCAATGCATTTTCTGTTTGTCTTCTCATTATGGTATTATACGCCTCACTTAACTTCTTAAGCTGAATGAGGATAGATTTCCATCTGTTAAGCTTATGTTCTGCCTCAAGAGTGGTAATTTGCTTTAATATTTTTTTGGCCTGGTCCTTGTGCTGTTTATTCTTGTATGAGGCAACGGATATAGTATGCCCCCTGATGACTGCCTTTAGCCCATCCCATATATATTTTAGAGGGGAATCTGCCTCTCTGTTTTCCTCCAAATAATGCTTTATTATCTCTTTGGTCTAATCTACATAACGCCATATCTAACACAAGACTATTAAATCAAATCTCCACTGGCTACTTTTTTGAATTTCTCCCCATTGGAGTTGTGCCAAAATCATAGCATGATCAGAAAAGGCTACTGGATGAATCTGTGTCCTGTAAAATGTGGATATAATCCCTTTCTGAGTATAGAACCTGTCCAGCCTTGAATATGAGCCAGTTGCTGCTGAGAAGAATGCATAGTAAGCTTGTTTAGGATTTTGAAGTCACCAGTGGCAACCAGCCCATATTCAGAGCAAAGGGTCTTCAGGAGTCTAGAGCTGGGTGTTGCACCCTTCACTTTCAGGGGGTACTTGTCAAGAACCAAGTCTTCCACACAGTTTCAGTCTCCCACACATATTATTTGACCTTCCGAGAGATCTGAAATCATGCAGAAGAGGGATCTGAAAAATTCACCTCTATGGGGTGTGGGGAATAAATTTACAGCACAGGAATGGGCCGACCACTATAGACTCCTGAGAGCAATACCATCCATCCTGCACCTGAAGCTATTACTTTTTGTACTTGAAAGGGGAGACCCCTCTGAATCAATACTGCCACCCCTGCTTTTTTTGCCTGTGGATGTGCATCCGAATACACTATCCACACCCATGAACTTCATAATTTAAGATGTTCTGAAAGAGATAGTTTTGTTTCCTGTAAACATGCAATATCACATCCCTCTGTCTTCATTTCTTGCAAAATTCTGCTATGTTTATTGACATTATTTATACCTTTAGCATTTATTGAACATATCTTAAGGTTTGTCGTATATAATATGCAAATTAGTGGTTAACACCAAAATCCCCCTCCCCATTAACCCGCCCCACATATGCACCAATATTTGGATATAGAACAAAATAAAAAAAATGACAAAGTTGCACAACAAGACAAGACACTTAAGAATATCAGTTTACACTACCGTAACTCAAGCCCTATAACCTTATGGCTAACTATATGGTGAACCTGTGGTTAATCTGGGTTCCCACAGCAACCACTATTGAGCTACTAATTGGAGCTAAATGCTTCTCCTAGCCGAAGGGGAATATAAGCCCAGAGGGAAAGGTCACCCAAACTGGGGACCCAGGTCAACGGTTCCAGCCTCCGCTTCAAGTCTCTAGATGAGTTCCCTCCTAATCAATGATTCTGGGAGGTGCCAACCCAGTATCAGAATCTCCTGGGTGCATCATTAAAGAACTAGGTGTGCTACCAAGGAAAGAGGTCAAATTAACATAGCAACTTATCAGAGAGTAACTCTTATCTCAGTATCCCATGTGATCCTCTGCTCCCTGGGGCACAACCTATAAAAAAAAAACATGATCTTTATTGTAGTGGACAAAAAGTTTCCAATTAGAAAAACAGAATTCAGGACAAAATTGCCTAGGCTGTGTCTATAATATTTTTCTTGGTTGCTTGCTTAGGATTAATATCCACCCTGATGTTGTTTTTCCCTCTCTCGTCAGATACTACTTAATAGCCACACAGAGGGAATCAACCTGCTAAACTGAAAAATAAAAAAAAAGCAACCTGCGAGAAGAAAGAAAAGAAATAAATGACAATGTCATTGAAAAGCTGCTAGATTTACAGCCCGATGTCTCTTGAAGGTCTATGCTTTTAAAAAATAGGCAATGTCCCATCCAAAACTGTTATAAAAACTGAGCCAGCCAGAGAGTCTAGCATAGTTATATTCAAGAAACAAAATCCCCTTTATTAAACAGAAACTGCAATTTTGTTACCCACAGTTTTGGATAGGTCCAACCTTCATACTCTGTTTCCCCGACTCCGAGCCATTTAGCATAAGTCTGTAGCTGTTCAGACTAAAACTGATGCTTCTGCCATGTATTATTCTCCAAGAAATAAGGTGCGAAATAAGATTTTTCTTGAGAGGGGGAGAAAATAACTAGTGCGCTTAGATTGGTCCCTCAACACAGGAAGTCAGATCAGTGAACCACTGCCTACTGAAAAGGGTTCTTTCTGATTTCCATATGAATCAGTCTTGGGATACTTGCAGGTTCAATTGTGTTTCTTCAAGTGAATCCAGCAAGCTATATCTGAGTGAAGGGGTAACAAAGAGTCTAGCCTTGTCCTGCATGATTTATGACCTCCTGGTGCCACTGACCAAAGGATTTCTTCAATCTCCTGTTCTGCTTTATCTTCCTTCAGGTCTGGCATGGCTATTTGTAGGGTTTCCAGGAAAGGTGATGCAGCTAACAGGGTATAGAACAATTTAACTCCAGTTTTGTCTTCCACCCACAGCCTGGCATAGTATCTTATCTGAGCCTTCAAGCCTTTTTCTTTAAGTCGGTTTACTATGTATAAGACTTTTTTCCTCTTAGACAGCATGAGCAGAGGGTAATCCTGATCCACATAGACTTTGTCCCCTTCTAAGTTTAAGTCTCTTTTTTTCCAGGCCATTTTCAAAATTTGATCTTTCACTGGATATTTCAGGAATTTAATTAGTATGGATCTGGGTGGTGCACCTTATTTTGTCTTCAGGGCAACTGCCCTATGCGCTGTCTCAATTTCTAGGGGAAAATCTTTCCCCAGATCCAGCTCTTTTCTTCAGCAGTCCATGAATTGGGCTGTATCTTACTGTTCTGCTCCCTCCGGTATCCTGAACACCTGAATGTTGTCGCTGCATGCCCTGGCATCTGCAGCGCCAAGAGTTAACACTCTTTCTCTTTTGTGGAGAAGTACAGACTTCAATCAGATGTGAATAAGCTTTAGAGATATCCTAAAGAGGAAGGCGTAAGGAGGTGTGGAAGAAAGTTGGATAGTCCTAAAGGAAGCTCTAGTAGAAGCTATAATTAAATGCTCCAGGATGATCAGTAAGGCAAAGAAAAAAAGGAGTCCACTCTGGTTTGCAAAAGAGGTAGCAACTGCAGTAAGGGAAAAGAAACTAGCATTCCAAAAATACAAGTGCTCAAACAGTGTAAAGGATAGGGAGAAGTACAGGAGGAGATTAAAGGAGGCAGGTAGGGTAATCAGAAAGGCAAAGCCACAAACTGAGGAAGATATAGCACAGGGGGCTTAAGGAGGCAATAAGACCTTCTTCATGTACATTAGTGATAGAAGAAAGCAAAAGGGGGGTATTGTTAGGCTCATAAACAGCGATGGGAGAAGGATAGAAGATAGTGAAAAGGCAGAAGTTTTAAATGAGTACTTTTGTTCAGTCTTTACTAAGGAAGCACCTGGAAATCAACCCACCCCAAGGGAGTCAAGAAACACCAAGGAGGGGTGGACACTAGCCCATTCACTGTAGAAAATGTAAGGACAGAACTGCAGAAACTAAAAGTGGATAAAGCCATGGGGCCAGATGGTTTTCATTCATGCATATTAAAGGAACTTAGTGATGAATTGGCTGCACCACTAGCAGATCTTTTCAGCAGATCCTTGAGAAATGGACAGTCCCCCATGACTGGAAAAAAGGCAACAGTGGTCCCCAAACACAAGGGTAGTTGCAGTGAGGAGATGGGGAACTATCATCCAGTCAGCCTCACCTCAGTGGTGGGAAAAATAATGGAGTCACTGCTCAAAGATAGTTTCATGTCATTCCTGGAGGAAGCTGATCAGCTGAATGCCAAACAGCATGGCTTCACAGTGGGAAGGTCCTGCCAGACAAACCTGATTGAGTTCTTTGACTCAATAACTAGGACTGTGGATCAGGGGAGAGCCATTGATGTTATCTACCTAGACTTTAGCAAGGCCTTCGACTCTGTGCCACACAAAGGCTGCAAAACAACTCATCCATACAGGGGTGAGGAAGGAAGTTGTAACATGGGTGGGCAACTGGCTTCAACAGAGAACACAAGCAGTGACAGTAAATGGGGCAGCATTAGGGGGTAGGGAGATGACAAGTGGGGTGCCACAAGGGTCTGTCCTCAGACAATTACTCTTCAATATCTTCATCAAAGATATAACAGAGAAATTGAGCTGGAAGGTGTGTCTATTTGCAGATGACACTAAACTCAGCAACAGGGTGGACAAAACACAGGGGGTGAAGCAAATGAAAAGTGACCTACTGAGGCTGGAACACTGGTCCAACTTGTGGCAGTTAAAATTCAATGCAAAAAAATGTAAAGTTATGCATCTGGGCAGCTGCAACCCAGTGACGGACAACTATCCTGCAGGGGAGAAACTAGCAACCACTCAGCAGGAAAGGGACCTGGGAGTTATTATATCTGACAAACTGAAGGTAGGTGGTCAGTGATAAAATGCAACAAAGAAGGCCAGCAGAATGCTCAGATGCATAGGAAGGGGCATCACAAGTAGAAGAAAAGAGGTAATCCTGCCACTGTATAGCTCCCTTGTGAGACTCCAACTTGAGTACTGCATCCACTTCTGGAAACCCTATCTCAGGAAGGACATAGACATATTGGAGATGGTGCAGAGGAGGGCAACAAAAATGATACACAGTCTCCATAAACTACCATATGAAGGGAAGTTACAGGAATTCAACATGTACTCCCTAGAACAGCACAGAGATAGAAGGAACATGACTGAGACATTCAAGTTCCTGAAGGGTATAAATAGAGTCTCCACCCAGGAGCCCTTTATGGACAATAGCACAAGTAGGACAAGAGGGCATGTAATGAAATTAAAAGGAGGAAGATGCAGAAGCAACACAAGAAGGTTTCTATTTACAGAGAGGGTGGTTGACAAATGGAATGCCTTACCAGCTGGAGTCATTGCCTCCAAAACGGTAAGAAAATTCGAAGTGGATTGGGACAGACACAAGTGGATTGTTGCACAGAAATCCTAAGGAGGGGAGTAGGGCTCAGGGCAGACTAGATGGATCTTTGGTCCCCATATGTTCTCCTTGTATCATCTCCATGTTGGTTTCAATACTTGCAGTGCAAGCTTCTAATTTTTTAAAATCTTTTTGAATCCCCGACACCTTGCCACCAGTCTTTTGAAGGAGATGCAGAATTTTATGACTGTCCACTCTTGAGATTGTGGAACCGGTATCCGAGCCCAAGTCGTCCCCTTCTTCTGCTGACCAGATGAGTAATGAGGATCTCTATGTGGTAGGACTCAGAGCAGTAGGCCACTGAGATGATATGCCTGTGGCCTGAGAGCGAGTAACCACCTGCACTGATTTTTTTGTGCATCCCATTAATGGAGATGTCCAGCTGTTCCTTGGACCATAAATATCTGGTTTTAAACTTGAATTTGTATACTGATTACACTTGATTCTGCACCCGAGAGACTGCACTACAGACTAGGCTGCCATTCAGTGCACTTACGTCAATGTAAGTCCTCAAGAAAGCTTTGATGCATTACAAGAAAGACACGATTATATTGTTCAAGGATTCAGACAAGCAGGAATTCTGGATGCACACGATGATTGTCTGAATCTGGTATGTTTCTAGTTTTTTATTATTAAACAGAACTGTGCTAAATAATGTATCTCAGTTCTCCCCTTTCTGATTTGTAATTGTAGTCAGTTAATTTAAGTCTTACAGAGCATGTCACAAGACACTGAGCAAGACAGGTGAGAAATAGGACTGTGCTGGAACAGCTCTTTTGTTTTGGTTTCTTTTTTTGCTTACCATGAGTTTTTTCTTTTTGGAAATCATGAGTTCATTTGTTTTAATTTGATGGCTTGAATAAATATGGATCTGATAATTAAAATACTGTATTCCTCTGCGTGTTCACCATACACCCACCCCTCCCTGAAGTAGGAAAGTTGAAACTGCTGTCATACAGTACAAAGCCTGTAGCTTGAACACTAACTGAGCAGCTGATTGAGGATAATCAAGTGTGATCTGATGGCAGATAGCAAGTAGTTATATAACAAAATGCCTGCTGTAGTGTACTTTGTTTTGGGTTTTTGAGGTTATGACACTAATAGATGCTAATCAGGATGGTTTAGCAGCTCCTTGATGGCTTTGAATGTGCAAAGTATAGGGAGTGCATTTCATATTATAATTTCAGTCTGTTTGAATTCACTGATGAATTAAATTAGTGAATATAGCAAAAATAAATGGACCCTGGCTATTACCTGCTCTACAGTATTTTGTGCCATTTCTACCAGTTTCCCTGCAGACTGCAGAAATCTGTGTTAACATGCTTTATCCTGATGGTTGGCACTGTTTATACCATGCTTGTTCTGTCTTTTTTGTATTTTACTGAGGTGATGTACAGGGTGCTTTTTTTCTGGGATATGGGGTATTTTTTTTTAAGCTGTAGTTTTTGGAAAGGGTCCTTATCTGCAAAAATCTCCAGAAGTCCTGTCTTGGGATTTGGTTTCTCAGATCAGATTTTCAAAATAGTTAATGTAAGTTTGATCTGGAGAAAGGAGTTCTTTGATCAGGTGAATGACCTGATGTTCCCATATGGGTCAATGTACCAGCCAACCCCCAATCTGTATGTCAGAGTTAGCCCACAGGGGATACCACATCCATGGGGCACGTTCCTCTCTGAGGTAATGATGTATCTTTTTCCAGTAAGTTCAGGAAAGTGATATGGTGGGGGAGAGACTCCTCTTGGGTCTCTTGTTAGAGTAAATTGTGAGAGTTGAAGAGTACCCACCTATTACGATAGGTCTGCCTCAAGCTTTCTCCATAGAGGGCACTGGATGTATTCCATTTGAAACCACCAGACAGACTGAGCTAATATGAAGGGCACAATATATCTCTAGAACCACTAGAGGCTCCACACTCCACAGTCTAGTGACAGCTGAGTTTAGCCTTGCAGAAGCCTGGGTTTTTTTCTCCTCAAAAGAAATCTCCCAAGACCTTATCAATTTGGTGAAACCATACTTGAAGAATATGGAGAAGGAGGAGTGAAAGCAAATGTGGGAATCTGGGGGCTATAATCATCTTAATATCATCTATGTTGCCAGACAGAGAAAGGTGCAGTGCCTTCCACCTTTGTAGTTATGTTTTTGTAGAGGCCAGTACAATGCCCATATCCTGGGGCCATCATCTTTAGAAAATTGCTGAGTAGTGTGATACCAATGTATGTAGTGCCCTGTGGTGCCCAAACAAAGCCCCTGGATTCAAAATTATCTGGTGCACAGAGACTGTTCATTGGAAGGATTTGGTCTTGCTTTGATTCACTGTAAGACAGGATATCTTCATAAAGGTCTCAAGCAATGCTGACACATGAGGAACAGCTCTGGTGACATTGGCCAATGTGATCACAAGATTATCCACATAAAGGAAGGTGATACATTCCTTGTCTCATATTTTTTTTAAATATAATCTTCTTTATTAGAGAATTTTCATCCAATACAACAAAACAAGGTAAGAAAAGAAAAAAAAAATCAAAAACCAGGTAACAATTAGAAGAAACAGAGCCTAAGTATGAAACTCAATGCAATACAGACCTATCACTAGGGTGAAAATGATGTAAAAGCAAGTCACAACATTAATTAACCATAACAATAGCTGATCAATAACAAAGTACTAGAAACTGAAAAAATGATCTAGAGCAGTAAATATTAAGACAGGAGGGTAAATAAAGCAGTCACAAAGGTAAATAAACCAACATAGAAATATAATGAGAGACACTAGGAAATAAAATAGAAACATACAATGGTCATAAAAAGCTAAATAGATGCAACTCATACAATCATAAGCAGAGTATGTACTGTCCCCCTTCTATTCAAAAGAATGGACGGCATGTTGCATACTGGCTATGAATTTTTCCATGTGCAACATTACCAGTATTTCATTGTGCCATTCCTTATAATATGTGGGAACTTGGTTATCCACCCAATGGCGTAAAATAATTAATATTGCCACTTCAGCTACAAGTGTCATATGGTATCTCTGTCTACCTGCCAGATGGTCTAGGGCTAGACCAAAAAGGCACATTTCAAGAGTGAAGGCCTCCTATAGGACTAAAAGAGGATCCAAGTGAGAATGAATTTGCATCCAAAAGTCATAAATCTGGGGGCAATCCCATAACAGATGTTTCAATGTACCTATAGCACTATTACATCTCTGACATGTAAGACTAGGTATCCAGCCTATTTTATACAATATCTATGGAGTATAATACACATTGTGTAAAACTTTATGTTGAATAAGCAACAACTTGCCTATCCTAAAATAATGAGTAATATAGTCCCAAGGAGCTGAAGAATCAAAAAACTCTAAATATTCGGGGAACTCTCTCTCTCAATAGGTAACTTTAAGATGTATTTCCTCCCCCAATAACGTTTCTAATGGATTTATAAAGCAACAAAACTGCATGTGCTTTGTTAACTAAAACAGACAGCTCCTTGTAAGGAGTGCTCACAGAAAACTGCCATGGATGTAGTTCTGATTTAATTCAGTGAATTAACTGGAAAAAAGCAAATATCATCAATGGAGGTGACAAATTCAACAGACAAAATTGCTCGAATGGAATTGTTTGGTGCCCCTGCAGTAAAAGAGAGAGGTGGACTAAGTTTGCCAGAGGGAGAAAAGAAGCAGGGATGGTTTTATTGGCAATCTTAAAATTAGGGTTGTAATGGATTGGCTGAACAAGATCCTTTTGTGGTATAAGGTTGAAAATCTTGCATAATTGCAAACTGATTAAAACTGACAAGCCTATAGGGCCATTATGCAAAGGGGGGGGGTGCTGGTTAACTTTTCCACAATATATGAGGTAATACAGCTGGGGTTGACACAGGTGGGCTTCAAAGTCTTTCCAAAAAGGAGAAGGTACATCTGGTTCTTTACCCAAGTTTGGCAAAAAACACAGCAAAGATTTACTAGCTTAGGTTTCCAAGTAATACCAAAAAAAGTTTGTCAACTGTAAACCCCCATGACATCTAGCCAAGGCTAATTTAATAAAAGCAATACAGGATTTCCAATTCCATTAAAAGTTAGATATAAGGCTATGCAGGTGAGTAAACCAAACTTTGGGTAACGGCATCCAAAACATGGTTATCGGGTGAAGAATATGAAGGAGAATGTTTATTCAAATGATCGCAATTCTATCCCACAACAACATCAGTAAAATCTGTCATCATGCCAGGTCAGGCTATATTGTACTCACTGAAGGGGTGAGATTCTGATTAATCAATGATTGGGTCCCTAAAACCATTTTAATACCAAAATAGGTAAGATCAGAAGTACTCCAACAATGTTGTAATTCAATAGGCAGGTCACGTTTATACGTCTTACAGTTCACAGCCTGATAACTGTTTTAGACAGATTTAGTTTATAACCAGATATAGAACTAAACCTAAAAGATTTGTAACACTGGTGTAAGCAAGGTCGAGGGATGAGTGAGATGTAACAAGATATTGTTTGCGTAAGTGGATATTTTGAAAGAAGGTCCAATAGGAATTCCTGTTATTTGTGTATTTTGAATAATACATTGAGTAAGGGGCTCAATATATAAGTTAAATAAACAGGGTGACAGGAGAAATCATTGATGTGTGCCTCTACGTAAAGCAAAAATACTGGACAAAACTCCATTTCATCAGATAAGTGCTCTAGGAGTGGAATAAAGTAGTTTAACCTATTTAATAAAATCCTGGGGAGAACCAAAAGCAGTCAGGATATGAAATAAATAGGACCAAGAAGCTCTGTCAAATGACTTCTTGGCATCCAAGGATACCAACACCGCAGGGGTACTGGAGTTCCTGGATGCTAAGAGCAAATGAAATAGCTTCCTGAAATGATCAGATACCAGATGTGCCTGCATAAATCCAGTTTGCTCTCTGCTGATCAAGGCCCGTCAGAATCTAGCCAACCTACAAGCTAGAATATAGAAACATAGAAACATAGACATTGACGGAAGATAAGAACTGTTAGGCCCATCTAGTCTGCCCATTTTCCTTGCCTACCATAAAAGCCGCAGACCTTACTTGATCTTCAACTTTACCTCCTTGTTCCTATGACTAAGGTTCCCCTACGCCTGTCCCATGCATGCTTGAATCCCTCCACTGTGTTTGCTCCCACCACCTCTGCTGGGCATCTATTCCATGCAACCACCACCCTTTCTGTGAAGAAATACTTCCTCACACTATCCATTAGTCTACCCTTCCAACCTCATATCATGCCCCCTCATTCCTGGGCATCTCCATTTCTGGAAGATGCTACCCTCTGGTACCCTATTTATGCCTTTTAGATTTTTGAAGATTTCTATCATATCTCCCCTGTTTCTTCTCTCTTCCAGGATATACATATTGAGGTCTCCAAGTCTCTCTTCATATAGCATTTGTTGCAGGCCTGCACCTTCTTTGTTGCCCTATTTTGAACTGCCTCCACCCTTTCTACATCCTTACAGAGATGCGGCCTCCAGAACTGGATACCATATTCCAAATGAGGCCTCACCAATGATCTGTACAGTGGCATCGCCACCTCCTTCCTTCTGCTGGTGATACCTCTCCCTATGCACACCAGTATCCCACTGGCTCTCCCCATTGCCTTGGCACATTGTTTGGCAGCCTTTAGGTCATCAGATATGATTACCCCAAATCCGTTTCCTGTTTGGTGACCATTAGTTCCCTCCCCCCCATCATGTAATCCTCTCCTGGGTTCTTGTGCCCCAAATGAATGATTTTGCACTTTGTTTCATTAAATCTCAGCTGCCACACTCTAGACCATTCCTCCAGATTACCTAAGTCACTCCTTATTTTTCCACCTCTCCCAGAGTGTCCACCCTGTTGTAGATCTTAGTGTCATCCATAAAGAGGCACACCTTTCTCTCCAGCTCCTCCGCAATGTCACTTACGAAAACATTAAACAGGACTGGGACCAGGACTGATCCTCTTGGCAATGCTTTAGTATTTATATTTAATAATGAAATGGATTCCTAATTACTGACATCAGAAGGGTCTTTACCAGATTTGGGAATGAGTGTGATATGGGAATCCAAAAAATCAGGAGGGAATGCATTAACCTTAATATAATTACTGGGTTGTGTTTTTTTCCCACTGAAATAGCCATGTATTAAATACCATAATACCTGAGTAGGTATTATGGCATTGAGTGGTGCATATAATAAATTTTCTGAAATGTTACATCCAGCAATCCAGACTACTCTAGGCTCCATACATAAGCAATTGCACTTCCTCTGTGGGAAAAAAAAACACAATGCAGTAATTATATAAAACAAAATATGGGGTGCAGTGTGCTTAACTCAAATTTAACACACACCCTCATTGTTGGATGGCTGGCATAAACCCCTCGGGCTTCACCTTCTAGGTTTATGTGCCATCCAATAACTCAGGTGTGTGTTAAATTCTCATAACACATCACACCCCATACTTAATCCTATATGCAATAGTTAAAAAAATCAGCTAAGTATGGTGCTGGCTTTTTTATAAAAGCTAGATAAAAATTTGGGGTAAACTCATGGGGTCCAGGCAATTTGCCTGGGGTAAGGGAAGAACTAGCCCCCTCTACTTCAGCAATCAAAATAATGTCAGAAAGACCAAGGGTCAGATCGGGATGTAACTGAGGCAAGTTGGCCTTATGAAGAAAATCTTGGACTAACTGGTCTGAAGGTCATTCGGAAGAGTCCTTTGTATAAAAGTTTTCAAATAACCTCCTAAACTCCTCTGCTATGTCCCTAGGAGAAGTTAAAATTGTGTTCCCAGAGGCAGAGTACATTCTCGTAATCAGCAGGGAAATCCCCTGTTGTTTTAGGTGCATGGTAAAAAGTTTATTGGATTTCTCCCCATACATAACATAATTAGCTTTAGCTTGGAAGAGTGCATATTTAGCCTTCTCCTCATTCAACTCTGCATACCTGGCCCATTCTTGATTAAGATGAAGCCAGTCTGACTCTGGGGACTGAGGGGTTACATATTTTTCTATTGCACATACATATTTCAGAAGGTCTAGCAATTGCTCTTCAGTACACTTTTTCTTCACAATAGCTAGACATATAAGCTCCACCTTTAAGACACATTTGAAGGCACACCAAATCAAATCTAAAGTCTGGGAGGTGGAAGAATGCATCTGGAAGTACTCAGTAGAGATTATTTCATTTTATTTAATTACCATTCTTCCTTTAATAGATTGTTGTTTAGTTTCTAACATTTGTCCCCCTCCATGAATTGAGATAAAGATAACAAGATGGAAAATGGGGCATGGTCTGAGTGGACCTTGCACTGGATTTCACAACTCCTAACTCCCAGAATATGAGTTGAACTTAGTAAAATGTAATCTATCTTGGAATAGGTGCCGTGAGATGATGAGTAAAAGCTGTATTCTCGTTCAGTAGGGTGCAATATCCTCCAGATTTTTACTAAACCCCCTGAGTCCATCATATCCCTTATAGCCCTCTGAGCAGGATATAAGCCTTTCCTTGTATTTCCTGTTCTGTCTAAAGAATTTTCTATATTCAGATTCCAATCCCCCATAATTAAAAGTGGAAGGAGACTGAATTCTGCAATTAGGTTCCCCAAGTGAGCAAAAACAGGAAGGTGAGTCTGAATTAGGGCCATAACACACCCCAACATTAACTCATGAAATCTAATCCGAACCTGCAAAATCAAGTAATGCCATTCTTGGTTGGGATACTCTTTAAGGACTTTTACCAAAATAATTGCACCCACCCTATGAGTACTCGAGTCTACATTGCTGGCATGTTCCACCCAAAGGCATTGAAAATAAAATGCATCTTTACCCAAGATATGCATATCTTGTATCATAGCCACATCAGATTTCAAAGAGGTGTGGTGTTTAAGAACCTGTGTACATTTTAAGGGAGAGTCCCCCCTTAATATTCCATGATACACAAGTTAACTGTGAAATTGCCATATTATATAAATTCCAATAAAACTAGCCATATGCAACAGCTCCCCAATATAAGCACTAAAACAAACCCCCTTCCATACCAAAATGGGTATCAAACCCACTATGTTGTTCATTAAATTCAAGCAGCAAGAAATCAAACCTATATAGAAATGAAAAAGGCTCCAAATGCAAAAAATAGACAAGTGAATAACAACTAGTGGTGGGCGAAGTGGCCAAAATTGATTCCGCGAAGTGATTCGTGGAATAACACAGAACCCGCAAAGTGGAGTACTTTGCGTTATGATAAGGAATGCAAAGTCCATTAAAAACAATGACTTTGTGTTTTCTCTACCTTCCCCAAACCACTTCTCCACCAATTGTAAGGTGAAGTACATTGAAATCAATGTACTTCGCATCACTTCGCCTTGTTATTGAGCTCCAAGATGAACTTTGCAGTGCTTCATGGGATTCCAGGTCACATGGGCTATAGATTGTTCTGCACAACTTCAGTTCTGTGTAGTGTGTGTGTACTGGAAGATGGAGACAGTTTCTTCTCAGAGCTCTGTGATTCAAATCTTGTAAAAGCTGTTAAAAAAGCCTTTCTGAGCCATTTTTTTGCTCAAAATTTAGTACCTTGATTGTAGGAAACCCTCCTGTGCTCATATCATCGAGTGTTTATTGTTTGTGTGTGGATTTTGAATGTTAATTTATAACAGTCAGTCTATGTACAGGGAAGTGTGCTTTGGGGGAGTGTCGTATCTGTGGTGTAGGTAGATTAACTGTAAGAAAAGGCAGTCTTTCTGTTTTGGTTATATTTTTGTTGTATAACTGTGTTAAAGAAATACAAAATCACACATGCCCCCACAATGCAAAGAATCATGGGCTGTATATGCAAATCACCACAGAATATTATGCTGGTTCACTTTAAGCAGAAATGCATGGTGCCATGCAAATTGTGTGAGAGGCCTTTTGGCACCATGCATTTCTGCTTTAAGTTGAACCAGCATAATATTCTGTGGTGATCTGCATATGCAGCCCATGTTGCTTTGCATAATGGGGGCATGTGTGATTTTGTATTTCTTTGAAACTTGGCTTCCCGGCCAAATGCCCTTTGGGGTAACCATTGCCTCAGTGCTTGCACATAGAGGTTCTTTGTCTTTTAAATTGTTTTTTATTTTAATTGGGTTCACCACAACATAACCCAGATAGACCATCTTAGGGTAGCTGATTCATTTCACTGGGGTTTCAAACAGACTAGGCATACTGATGAGTCCTGGTAGGATGAAACACGTATCCATATCTTCTGTTGGCACCCTTTGTAAACTGTGTGAGAGGCCTTTCAGCACCATGCATTTCTGCTTAAAGTTGAACCAGCATAATATTCTGTGGTGATTTGCATTGTGGGGGCATGTGTGATTTTGTATTTCTTTGAAACTTGGCTTCCCGGCCAAATGCCCTTTGGGGTAACCATTGCCTTAGTGCTTACACATAGAGGTTCTTTGTTTTTTAACTGTGTTAATGTACATACAGTAATAGCATCAGTAATTCTTTAAATATTTTTGCTGACTGTTGTGGTGAAGCAGTGTATAATTTCAGTTTGTTTAAAAACATTTGGTTATCTTACTAAAGGTTTTCAACTTGCTACCCAATACTTGAAGTGTGTGAGTGTGTGTGCAATGTGTGCCATTAAATAAAATACCTTTTATTGTGCCACAGAGTAATTGAAGCAGTGGGAACCTGCTATTCACTGCACCTGCATGAATTTTTTATACCGCTTTGTGGTATCTTTAACGGTAGGGGACTGTTACAGCAGTGCACTACCTCCACAACTGGCGAAAGGTTTTCTTTCCAGATGTGGATTTGTGACTTGTGAACACTGATACGTTGCTGTTGTGCATATGCCTCTGCATTTCTTGAGTGTGGAGGGCAATCTTACTGTGCCAGTGCATTTGCAGTACACCTTTAATTTGGGGAGACTTTGCATTTCTTGTTGTGCTCTCATTTCACTTCATCAGCACTGGTGGCTTTTCAGGACACAAGACAGTAGCACTTGGGGATGCACATTAATTTTGATAACTAAGTGTGACCACTGCGTGCATGACTGAGTGCACCATTAATTCTGGGAGACTTTGCATTTTTTGTTACCCTCTCATTTCACTTCATCAGCACAGAGGAATTTTCTGGACACAAGATAGTGACATTTTAGGGATGTCAATTAATTCTGGTGACTGTGTGTGACCACTGCATGCATGATGGAGTTCATTATTAATTCTGGGAGAATGCATTCCATCTTACCCTCTCATTTCACTTCGTCAGCACTAGGGAATTTTCTGGACATAAGACAGTAGCATTTTAGGGAAGCAAATTAATTCTGGTGACTGTGTGTGACCACTGCATGCATGACTAAGTGTGCCAATAATTCTGGGAGATTTTGCATTTCTTGTTGTACACTCATTTCACTTTGTCAGCACTGGGGAGTTTTCTGGACACAAGACAGTATCATTTTGGTGAGGCACACTAATTCTGGTGACTGTGTGTGACCATTGCATGCATGACGGAGTTCACCATTAACTCTGGGAGAATGCATTTTGTGTTACCCTCTCATTTCACTTTGTCAGCACTGGGGAATTTTCAGGACATAAAACAGTAGCCTTTTGGGGATGCAAATTAATTCAGGTGACTGCGTGTGACTACGGCATGGATGAGTGAGTGTGCCATTAATTCTGGGAGACTTTGCATGTCTTGTTACACTCTCATTTCACTTCATCAGCAATGAGGAATTTTCTGGACACAAGAACGTAGCATTTTGGGGATTCAAATTAATTCTGGTGACTGTGTGACCACGGCGAGCATGACTGAGTGAGCCATTATTTCTGGAGACTTCGTATTTCTTGTTATGCTCTAATTTCTCTTCATCAGCACTGGGGAATTTTCTGGGCACAAGACACTGCATTTTGGGATGCACATTAATTCTGGGGACTGTGTGTGACCACTGCATGCATCACTGAGTGTGCCATTAATTCTGGGGGACTTTACAATTCTTGTTGTGCTCTCATTTCACTTCATCAGCACTGGGGAGTTTTCTCAACACAAGGTAGGATCATTTTGTTGGGGCACATTAATTCTGGTGACTGTGTGTGACCATTGCGTGCATGATGGAGTTCACTATTAACTCTGGGAGAATGCATTTTGTGTTACCCTCTCATTTCATTTTGTCAGAACTGGGGAATTTTCCGGACACAAAACAGTAGCATTTTGGGGATGCAAATTAATTCTGGTGACTGGGTGTGACCACGGTGAGCATGACTGATTGCTCTATTAATTCTGGGAGACATTGCATTTCTTGTTACGCTCTCATTTCACTTGGTCAGCACTGGGAAATTTTCTGGACACAAGAAAGTAGCATTTTGGGGATGCACATTAATTTTGGTGACCGTGTGTGACCACTGCGTGCATGACGGAGTTCATCATTAATTCTGTGAGACTGCAATGCTCTCATTTCACTTTGTCAGCACTGAGAAGTTTTCTGGACAGAAAACAGTAGCATTTTGGTGTTGTAAATTTATTCTGGTGACTGAATGACCACTGGGTGCATGACGGAGTTCACCATTAATTCTGGGAGACTTTGCATTTCTTGTTATGCTCTCATTTCACTTCGTCAGCACTGTGGAATTTTCTGGACATAAGAAAGTAGCATTTTGGGGATGCAAATTAATTCTGGTCACTGTTTATGACCACTGCACACATGACTGAGTGCACCATTATATATGGGAGACTTTACATTTCTTGTTGTACTCTCAATTCACTTCATCAGCACTGGGGGGCTTTCTGGACACAAGACAGTATCATTTTGGTGATGTAAATTAATTTTGATATCTGTGTGTGACAACTGCATGCATAATGGAGTGCACCATTAATTCTGAGATGTTTTGCATTTCTTGTTATGCTCTCTTTTCACTTCATCAGCAGTGGAGACATTTCTGGACACAAGACAGTAGCATTATGGGGATGCACATTAATTCTGGTGACTGTGTGTGACCACAGCGTGCATGACGGAGTTCACCATTAATTCTGGGAGACTGCATTTCTTGTTATGCTCTCATTTCACATTGTCAGCAGTGGGAAGTTTTCTGGACAGAAAACAGTAGCATTTTGGTGAAGTAAAATTTTGTCTGGTGACTGTGTGTGACCACTGCGTGCATGACAGAGTTCACCATTAATTCTGAGAGAATGCATTTTGTGTTACCCTCTCTTTTCATTTCGACAGCACTGGGTAATTTTCTGGAAAGAAGACAGTAGCATTTTTGGGATGCAAATTAATTCTGATGACTGTGTGTGACCACTGCATGCATGACTGAGTGTGCCATTAATTCTGGGAGATTTTGCATTTCTTGTTGTACTCTCATTTCACTTCATCAGCACTGGGGAGTTCTATGGACACAAGACAGTATCATTTTGTTGAGGCACAATAATTCTGGTAACTGTGTATGACCACTGCATTCATGACGGAGTTCACCATTAACTCTGGGAGAATGCATTTCGTGTTACCCTCTCATTTCACTTGTCAGCAATGGGGAATTTTCTGGACACAAAACAATAGCATTCTGGGGATGCAAATTAATTCTGGTCACTGCGTATGACCACGGCAAGCATGACTGAGTCCGCCATTAATTCTGGGAGACTTTGCATTTCTTGTTACTCTCTCATTTCATTTTGTCAGCACTGGAAAATTTTCTGGAAACAAGAAAGTATAATTTTCTGATGCATATTAATTCTGGTGACTGTTCGTGACCACTACACGTATGACTGAGTGCACCATTAAATATGGGAGACTTTGCATTTCTTGTGCTCTCATTTCACTTTGTCAGCACTGGGGGGTTTTCTGCACAAAATGCAGTAGCATTTTGGGGATGCACATTAATTTTGATAACTGTGTATGATGGAGTGCACCTTTAATTCTGGGAGACCTTGCATTTTTTGTTACCCTCTCATTTCACTTCATCAGCACTGAGGAATTTTCTGGACACAAGACAGTGGCATTTTGGGGATGTAAATTAATTCTGGTGACTGTGTGTGACTATTGCGTGCACGATGAAGTTCATCATTAATTCCGGGAGAATGCATTTCATCTTACCCTCTCATTTCACTTCATCAGCACTTGGGAATTTTAAAGACATAAGACAGTAGCATTTTGGGGATGCACATTAATTTTAATAACAGTGTGTGACCACAGCTCACATGACTGAGTGCACCATTAATTCTGGGAGACTTTCATTTTTTGTTACCATCTCATTTCACTTTGTCAGCACTGAGGACTTTTCTGGACACAAGATAGTATTATATTGGTGGGGCACATTCATTCTGGTGACTCTCTGTGACCACTTCATGCAAGACGGAAATTCACCATTAACTCTGGGAGTATACATTTTGTGTTACCCTCTCATTTCACTTTGTCAGCACTGGGGACTTTTCTAGACACAAAACAGTAGCATTTTGGGGATGCAAATTAATTCTGGTGACTGCGTATGACCACAGCGAGCATTACTGATTGTGCCATTAATTCTGGGAGACTTTTCATTTCTTGTTACGCTCTCATTTCAGTTCGTCAGCACTCGGGAATTTTCTGGAAACAAGAAAGTAGCATTTTGAGGATGTACATTAATTTTGAAAACTGTGTATGACCATTGTGCGCATTATGGAGTGCACCTTTAATTCTGGGAGGCTTTGCATTTCTTGTTATGCTCTCATTTCACTTTGTCAGCACTGGAGAAATTTCTGGAAACAAGACAGTAGCATTTTGGGGATGCACATTAATTCTGGTGACTGTGTGTGACCACTGTGTGCATAACGGAGTTCACCATTAATTCTGGGAGACTCCATTTCTTGTTATCCTCTCATTTCACATTGTCAACAGTGGGAAGTTTTCTGGACAGAAAACAGTAGCATTTTGGTGATGTAAATTTATTCTGATGACTGTGTGTGACCACTGCACGCATGACTGAGTGTGCCATTAATTCTGGGAGATTTTGCTTTTCTTGTTGTACTCTCATTTCACTTCATCAGCACTGGGGAGTTTTATGGACACGAGACAGTATCATTTTGGTGAGGCGCATTAATTCTGGTACCTGTGTAAGACCACTGCATTCATGACGGAGTTCACCATTAACTCTGGGAGAATGCATTTCGTGTTACCCTCTCATTTCACTTTGTCAGCACTGGGGAATTTTCCGGACACAAAACAGTAGCATTCTGGGGATGCAAATGAATTCTGGTGACTGTGTATGACCATGGCAAGCATGACTGAGTGTGCCATTAATACTGGGAGACTTTGCATTTCTTGTTACTCTCTCATTTCATTTCCTCAGCAGTGGGAAATTTTCTGGAAACAAGAAAGTATCATTTTGATATGCATATTAATTCTGGTGACTGTTTGTGACCACTGCACGTATGACTGAATGCACCATTAAATATGTGAGACTTTGCATTTCTTGTGCTCTCATTTCATTTCGTCAGCACTGGGGGGTTTTCTGGACAAAAGACAGTAGCATTTTGTTGATGCACATCAATTTTGATAACTGTGTGTGATTACTGCACGCATGACGGTGTGCACCTTTAATTCAGGGAGACTTTGCATTTCTCTTTGCCTTCCCTTTTCACTACATCAGCACTGAGGAATTTTCTGGACACAAGACAGTGGCATTTCGGGGATGTAAATTAATTCTGGTGACTGTGTGTTACCGCTGGGTGCATGATGAAGTTCGCCATTAATTCTGGGAGAATGCTTTTCGTGTTACCCTCTCATTTCACTTTGTCAGCACTGGGGAATTTTCTGGACACAAGACAGTAGCATTTTTGGGATGCAAATTAATTCTGGAGACTGTGTCTGACCACTGCATGCATGACTGAGTGCACCATTAATTCTGGGAGAGTTTGCATTTCTTGTTGTACTCTCATTTCACTTTGTCAGCACTGCGGAGTTTTCTGAAATCAAGACAGTTTCATATTTGTGAGGCTCATTAATTCTAGTGACTGTGTATGACCACTGCGTGCATGACGGAGTTCACCACTAACTCTGGGAGAATGCATTTCATGTTACCCTCTCATTTCACTTCATCAGCACTGGGGAATTTTCCGGACACAAATCAGCAGCATTTTGGTGATGCAAATTAATTCTGGTCACTGCATGTGACCACGGCGAGCAGGACTGAGTGCACCATTTTTTCTGGGACACTTTGTATTTCTTGTTACACTCTCATTTCACTTCATCAGCACTGGGGAATTTACTGGGCAGAAGACAGTAGCATTTAGGGGATGCACATTAATTTTGGTGACTGTGTAAGACCACTGTGTGAATGACGGAGTGCACCATTAATTCTGGGAGACTTTGCATTTTTTGTTATCCTCTCATTTCACTTTGTCAGAATTGGGTCATTCTCTGGACACAAGACAGTAGCATATTGGGGATGCAAATTCATTCTGGTGATTATGTGTGACCACATCACGCATGGCAGAATGCACCATTAATTATGGGAGACTTTGCATTTTTTTGTTACCCTCCGATTCCACTTCATCGGCACTGGGGAATTCCTGGACACAAGACAGTAGCATTTTGGGGATGGAAATTAGTTCTGACATCTGTGTGTGACCACTGCATGCATGACTGAGTGCTCCATTAATACTGGGAGACTTTGCATTTCTAGTTGTGCTCTCATTTCACTTTGTCAGCACTGGAGAGTTTTCTGGACACAGGACAGTTGCATTTTGTAGATTCACATTAATTCTGTTGACTGTCTGTGACCACAATGTGAATGACTGAGTGCACCATTTATTCTGACAGGCTTTGCATTTCTTGTTATGCTCTCTTTTCACTTCATCAGCAGAGGAGACATTTCTGGACACAAGACAGTAGCATTTTGGGATGCACATTAATTCTGGTGACTGAGTGTGACCACTGCATGCATGATGGGTTCGCCATTAATTCTGGTAGACTGCATTTCTTGTTATGCACTCATTTCAATTTGTTAGCAATGGGAAGTTTTCTGGACAGAAAACAGTAGCATTTTGGGGATGCAAATTAATTTTGATAACTGTGTGCGATCACTGTGCACATGGCGGAATGCACCATTATTATTGGAAGACTTTGCATTTTTTGTTACCTTCTCATTTCACTTCATCACCTCTGAGGAATTTTCTCTACACAAGACAGTGGCATTTTGGTGATGTAAATGTATTCTGGTGACTTGTGTGACCACTGCATGCATGACAGAGTTCACCATTAATTCTGGGAGAATGCATTTCATGATACCCTCTCATTTCACTTCAACAGCACTTGGGAATTTTCTGCAACAACACAGTAGCATTTTGGGATGCTAATTAATTCTGGTGACTGAGTGTGACCACTGGATGCATGACTGAATGCACCATTAATTCTGGGAAATTTTGACATTCTTGTACTCTCGTTTCACTTTGTCAGCACTGGGGAGTTTTCTGGACAGAAGTCAGTATTATTTTGTTTAGGCACATTAATTCTGGTGACTGTGTATGACCACGGCGAGCATGACTGAGTATGCCATTAATCCTGGGAGACTTTGCCTTTCTTGTTACACTCTCATTTCACTTCATCTGCACTGGGGAATTTTCTGGACACAAGAAGGTATCATTTTTAAAATGCAAATTAATTCTGGTGACTGTCTGTGATCACTGCATGCATGACTGAGTGCACCATTAAATATGGGAGACTTTGCATTGCTTGATATGCACTCATTTCACTTTGTCAGCACTGGGTTTTTTTCTGGACACAAGACAGTAGCATTTTGGAGATGCACATTAATTTTGATAATTGTGTGTGATTACTGTGCGCATGACGGTGTGCACCATTAATCCTGGAAGACTTTGTACTTTTGCTGCCTCTCATTTTACTACATCAGCACTGAGGAATTTTGTGGACACAAGACAGTGGCATTTCGGGGATGTAAATTAATTCTGGTGACTGTGTGTTACCACTGGGTGCATGATGGAGTTCACCATTAATTCTGGGTGAATGCTTTTCGTGTTACCCTCTCATTTCACTTTGTCAGCACTGGGGAATTTTCCGGACACAAAACAATAGCATTTTGGGGATGCAAATTAATTTTGATAACTGTGTGTGACCACTGCACACATGACGGAATGCACCGTTAATTTTGGAAGACTTTGCATTTTTTGTTACCTTCTCATTTCACTTCATCAGCTCTGAGGAATTTTCTGGACACAAGACAGTGGCATTTTACTAATGTAAATGTATTCTGGTGACTGTGTGCAACCATTGCGTGCATTACAGAGTTCACAATTAACTCTGGGAGAATGCATGTCGAGTTACCCTCTCATTTCACTTTGTCAGCACTGATGAATTTTCTGGACTCAAAACAGTAGCATTTTGGGAATACAAATTAATTCTGGTCACTGCATGTGACCACGGCTAGCAGGACTGAGTGCACCATTTTTTCTGGGACACTTTGTATTTCTTGTTACACTCTCATTTCACTTCATCAGCACTGGGGAATTTACTGGGCAAAAGACAGTAGCATTTAGGGGATGCACATTAATTTTGGTGACTGTGTAAGACCACTGTGCGAATGACGGAATGCACCATTAATTCTGGGAGACTTTGCATTTTTTGTTATCCTCTCATTTCACTTTGTCAGAATTGGGTCATTCTCTGGACACAAGACAGTAGCATATTGGGGATGCAAATTCATTCTGGTGATTGTGTGTGACCACATCACGCATGGCAGAATGCACCATTAATTATGGGAGACTTTGCATTTTTTTGTTACCCTCTCATTTCACTTCATCGGCACTGAGGAATTCCTGGACACAAGACAGTAGCATTTTGGGGATGGAAATTAGTTCTGACATCTGTGTGTGACCACTGCATGCATGACTGAGTGCTCCATTAATACTGGGAGACTTTGCATTTCTAGTTGTGCTCTCATTTCACTTTGTCAGCACTGGGGAGTTTTCTGGACACAAGACAGTTGCATTTTGTAGATTCACATTAATTCTGTTGACTGTCTGTGACCACAATGTGAATGACTGAGTGCACCATTTATTCTGACAGGCTTAGCATTTCTTGTTATGCTCTCTTTTCACTTCATCAGCAGAGGAGACATTTCTGGACACAAGACAGTAGCATTTTGGGATGCACATTAATTCTGGTGACTGAGTGTGACCACTGCATGCATGATGGGTTCGCCATTAATTCTGGTAGACTGCATTTCTTGTTATGCACTCATTTCAATTTGTCAGCAATGGGAAGTTTTCTGGACAGAAAACAGTAGCATTTTGGGGATGCAAATTAATTTTGATAACTGTGTACGACCACTGTGCACATGGCGGAATGCACTATTAATATTGGAAGACTTTGCATTTTTTGTTACCTTCTCATTTCACTTCATCACCTCTGAGGAATTTTCTCTACACAAGACAGTGGCATTTTGGTGATGTAAATGTATTCTGGTGACTCTGTGTGACCACTGCATGCATGACAGAGTTCACCATTAATTCTGGGAGAATGCATTTCATGATACCCTCTCATTTCACTTCAACAGCACTTGGGAATTTTCTGGGCACAACACAGTAGCATTTTTGGGATGCTAATTAATTCTGGTGACTGAGTGTGACCACTGGATGCATGACTGAATGCACCATTAATTCTGGGAAATTTTGACATTCTTGTACTCTCGTTTCACTTTGTCAGCACTGGGGAGTTTTCTGGACAGAAGTCAGTATTATTTTGTTTAGGCACATTAATTCTGGTGACTGTGTATGACCACTGCATGCATGACGGAGTTCACCATTAACTCTGGGAGAATTCATTTCGTGTTACCCTCTCATTTCACTTTGTCAGCATTGGGGAATTTTCTGGACACAAAACAGTAACATTTTGTGGATGCACATTAATTCTGGTGATTGTGTGTGACCACGGCGAGCAGGACTGAGTATGCCATTAATTCTGGGAGACTTTGCCTTTCTTGTTACACTCTCATTTCACTTCATCTGCACTGGGGAATTTTCTGGACACAAGAAGGTATCATTTTTAAAATGCAAATTAATTCTGGTGACTGTCTGTGATCACTGCATGCATGACTGAGTGCACCATTAAATATGGGAGACTTTGCATTACTTGATATGCACTCATTTCACTTCGTCAGCACTGGGTTTTTTTCTGGACACAAGACAGTAGCATTTTGGAGATGCACATTAATTTTGATAATTGTGTGTGATTACTGTGCGCATGACAGTGTGCACCATTAATCCTGGAAGACTTTGCATTTCTTGCTGCCCTCTCATTTTATTACATCAGCACTGAGGAATTTTGTGGACACAAGACAGTGGCATTTCGGGGATGTAAATTAATTCTGGTGACTGTGTGTTACCACTGGGTGCATGATGGAGTTCACCATTAATTCTGGGAGAATGCTTTTTGTGTTACCCTCTCATTTCACTTTGTCAGCACTGGTGAATTTTCTGGACTCAAAACAGCAGCATTTTGGGGATACAAATTAATTCTAGTAACTGCCAGTGAACACAGCATGCATGACTGAGTGCGCCATTAATTCCAGGAGACTTTACATTTCTTGTTACACTTACATTTCACTTTGTCAGGACTGGGACATTTTCTGCACACAAGAAAGTCACATTTTGGGGATGCAAATTAATTCTGGTGACTGTTTGTGACCACTACACGCATGACTGAGTGCACCATTAAATATGGAAGACTTTGCATTTCTTGTTGTGCTCTCATTTCACTTTGTCAGCACTGGGGGGTTTTCTGGACAAAAGAAAGGAGCATTTTGGTGTGCATATTAATGTTGATAACTGTGTGTGACCACTGCATGCATGATGGAGTTCACCATTACTTCTGGGAGAATGCATTTCGTCTTAGCCTCTCATTTCACTTTGTCAGCATGAGGAATTTTCTGGACAGAAGACAGAAGTATTTTTGGGATGCAAATTAATTCTGTTGACTGTGTGTGACCACTGCATGCATGACTGAGTGTGCCATTAATTCTCGGAGAGTTTGCATTTCTTGTTGTACTCTCATTTCACTATGTCAGCACTGGGGAGTTTGCTGGGAAAAGGACTGTAACATTTTGGTGGGGCACATTAATTCTGTTGACTGTGTGTGACCACTGCATGCATGACTGTGTTCACCATTAACTCTAGGAGAATGTATTCTGTGTTACCCTCACATTTCACTTAGTCAGCTCTGGGGAATTTTCTGGAAACAAATCAGTAGCATTTTGGGGATGAAAATTTATTCTGTTGACTGCATGTGACCACAGCGTGCATGACTGAGTGCATCATTATTTTTGGGAGACTTTGCAATTCATGGTGCGCTCTCATTTCACTTTGTCAGCACTGCAAAATTTTATGGACACAAGAAAGTAGCATTTTGGGGATACAAATTAATTCTGGTGACTGCATGTGACCACGATGAGCATGACTGAGTGCGCCATTATTTCTGGGAGACTTTGTATTTCTTGTTACGCTCTCATTTCACTTCATTAGCAATGGGGAATTTTCTGGGCACTAGACAGTAGCATTTTGGGGATGCACATTAATTCTGGTGACTTTGTAAGACTACTGTGTGCATGACAGAGTGCACCATTAATTCTGAGAGACTTTGCATTGTACATTACCCTCTCATTTCACTTTGTCAGCATTGGGGCATTCTCTTGACACAAGACAGTAGCATTTTGGGGATGGAAATTCATTCTGGTGATTATGAGTGACCACAGCATTGTTGTCATAATGCACTATTAATCATGGGAGACTTTTCAGTTTTTTGTTACCCTCTCATTTCACTTCATCAGCACTGGGGAATTTTCTGGACAGAAGACAGTAGCATTTTGGGGATGTAAATTAATTCTGGTAACTGTGTGTGATCACTGCTTGCTTAACTGAGTGCACCTTTAATACTGGTAGACTTTGCATTTCTTGTTGTTCCCTCATTTCACTTTGTCAGCATTATGGCAATCTCTGAACACAAGACGGTAGCATTTTGGGGATTCACATTAATTCTGGTCACTGAATGACCACTGCACGCATGACAGAGTGCACCATTAATTCTGGGAGACTTTGCATTTTTTGTTACCCTAGCATTTCACTTCATTAGCACTGAGGAATTTTCTGGACACAAGAAAGTGGCCTTTTGAGGATGTAAATTAATTCTGGTGACTGTGTCTGACCACAGCGCGCATGACGGAGTTCACCGTTAATTCTGGGAGAATGCATTTTGTCTTACCGTCTCATTTCACTTCATCAGAACTGGGTAATTTTCTGGACACAACACAGTAGCATTTTTGGGATGCTAATTAATTCTGGGGACTGTGTGTGACCACTGCATGCATGACTGAATGCACCATTAATTCTGGGAAATTTTGCCTTTCGTGTTGTACTCTCGTTTCACTTCATCAGCACTGGGGAGTTTTCTGGACAGAAGTCACTATTATTTTGTTGAGGCACATTAATTCTGGTCACTGTATGTGACCACTGCGTGCATGACGGAGTTCACCTTTAACTCTAGGAGAATTCATTTCGTACTACCATCTCATTTCACTTTGTCAGCATTGGGGAACTTTCCTGGCACAAAACAGTAGCATTTTGTGGATGCACATTAATTCTGGTGATTGAGTGTGACCACAGCGAGCATGATTGAGTGTGCCATTAATTCTGGGAGACTTTGTATTTCTTGTTATGCTCTCATTTCACTTTGTCTGCACTGGGGAATTTTCTGGACACAAGAAAGTATCATTTTTAAAATACAAATTAATTCTGGTGACTGTCTGTGATCACTGCACGCATGACTGAGTGCACCATTAAAAATGGGAGACTTTGCATTTCTTGTTGTGCACTCATTTCACTACGTCAGCACTGGGTATTTTTCTGGACACAAGACAGTAGCATTTTGGGTATGCACATTAATTTTGATAACTGTGTGTGATTACTGCATGCATGACAGTGTGCACCATTAATTGTGGAAGACTTTGCATTTCTTGCTTCCCTCTCATTTCACTACATCAGCACTGAGGAATTTTCTGGACACAAGACAGTGGCATTTTGGTTATGTAAATTAATTCTGGTGACTACGTGTTACCACTGGGTGCATGATGGAGTTCACCATTAATTCTGGGAGAATGCTTTTCGTGTTACCCTCTCATTTCACTTTGTCAGCACTGGGGAATTTTCCAGACACAAACCAGTAGCATTTTGGGGATGCAAATTAATTTTGATAACTGTGTGTGACCACTGCATGCATGTTGGAATGCACCATTAATTTTGGAATACTTAGCATTTTTTGTTTCCTTCTCATTTCACTTCATCAGCTCTGAGTAATTTTCTGGACACAAGACAGTGGCATTTTGGTAATGTAAATGTTTTCTGGTGACTGTGTGTGACCACTGCGTGCATGATGGAGTTCACCATTAACTCTTGGAGAATGCATGCCGAGTTCCCCTCTCATTTCACTTTGTCAGCACTGGGATATTTTCCAGACAAAAAACAGTAGCATTTTGGGGATGCAAATTATTTCTAGTAACTGCATGTGACCACAGCATGCATGAAGGAGTTCACCATTAATTCTGTGAGAATGCATTTCGTCTTACCCTCGCATTTCACTTAGTCAGCACTGGGGAATTTTCTCGACAGAAGACTGAAGTATTTTTGGGATGTAAATTAATTCTGGTGACTGTGTGTGACCACTGCACGCATGACTGAGTGTGCCATTAATTCTGGGAGAGTTTGCATTTCTTGTTGTACTCTCATTTCACTACGTCAGCACTGGGGAGTTTTCTGGACTCAAGAGAGTAACATTTTGGTGAGGCACATTAATTCTGGTGACTGTGTGTGACCACTGCGTGCATGACAGAGTTCACCATTAAATCTAAGAGAATGTATTCTGTTGTACCCTCTCATTTCACTTTGTCAACACTGGGGAATTTTCTGGAAACAAATCAGTAGCTTTTTGGGGATGAAAATTTATTCTGGTGACTGCGTATGACCACGGCGTGCATGACTGAGTGCGTCATTATTTTTGGGAGACTTTGCAATTCTTGTTGCGCTCTCATTTCACTTCATCAGCACTAGGAAATTTTATGGACACATGAAAGTAGCATTTTGGGTATACAAATTAACTCTGGTGACTGCGTGTGACCATGGTGAGCATGACTGAGTGTGCTCTTATTTCTGGGAGACTTTGTATTTCTTGTTACACTCTCATTTCATTTCATTAGCACTGAGGAATTATCTGGGCACCATGAATTCTGGGAGACTTTGCATTTAATGTTTCCCTCCCATTTCACTTTGTCAGCATTGGGGCATTCTCTGGACACAAGACAGCAGCATTTTGGGGATGCAAATTCATTCTGGTGATTGTGAGTGACCACAGCATGCATGACATAATGCACTATTAATTATGGGAGACTTTGCAGTTTTTTGTTACCTTCTCATTTCACTTCATCAGCACTGGGGAATTTTCTGGACAGAAGACAGTAGCATTTTGGGGAAGTAATTTAATTTGGTTAACTGTATGTGATCTCTGCATGCATGACTGAGTGCACCATTAATACTGGTAGACTTTGCATTTCTTGTTGTTCTCTCATTTCACTTTGTCAGCATTATGGCATTCTCTGGAAACAAGATAGTAGCATTTCGGGGAGGCACATTAATTATGGTCACTGTATGACCACTGCATGCATGACAGAGTGCACCATTAATTCTGGGAGACTTTGCATTTTTTGTTACCCTCTCATTTCACTTCATTAGTACTGAAGAATTTTCAGGACATAAGAAAGTGACAATTTGGGGAAGTAAATTAATTCTGGTGACTGTGTGTGACCACTGTGTGCATGACGGAGTTCACCGTTAATTCTGGGAGAATGCATTTCATGTTACCCTCTCATTTCACTTTGTCAGCACTGTGAAATTTTCTGGACACAAAACAATAGCATTTTGGGGATGCAAATTAATTCTGGGAACTGCGTATGACCACGGCAAGCATGACTGAGTCCGCCATTAATTCTGGGAGACTTTGCATTTCTTGTTACTCTCTCATTTCACTTCTTTAGCACTGGAAAGTATAATTTTGGGATGCATATTAATTCTGGTAACTGTTTGTGACCACTACACGTATGACTGAGTGCACCATTAAATTTGGGAGACTTTGCATTTCTTGTGCTCTCATTTCATTTCGTCAGCAATGGGGGTTTTTCTGCACAAAATACAGTATCATTTTGGGGATGCACAATAATTTTGATAACTGTGTGTGACCACTGCGTGCATGACGGAATGCACCATTAATTCTGGGAGACCTTGCATTTTTTGTTACCCTCTCATTTCACTTCATCAGCACTGAGGAATTTTCTGGACACAAGACAGTGGCATTTTGGGGATGTAAATTAATTCTGGTGACTGTGTGTGACTTCTGCGTGCACGATGAAGTTCACCATTAATTCCAGGAAAATGCATTTCATCTTACCCTCTCATTTCACTTCATCAGCACTTGGGAATTTTCAAGACATGAGACAGTAGCATTTTGGGGATGCACAATAATTTTAATAACTGTGTGTGACCACAGCCCACATGACTGAGTGCACCATTAATTTTGGGAGACTTTGCATTTTTTGTTACCATCTCATTTCATTTCGTCAGCACTGAGGAATTTTCTGGACACAAGACAGTATTATATTGGTGGGGCACATTCATTCTGGTGACTCTCTGTGACCACTGCGTGCAAGACGGAGTTCACCATTAACTCTGGGAGAATACATTTCGTGTTACCCTCTCATTTCACTTAGTCAGCCTGGGGAATATTCTAGACACGAAACAGTAGCATTTTGGGGATGCAAATTAATTCTGGTGACTGCGTATGACCACAGCGAGCATTACTGATTGTGCCATTAATTCTGGGAGACTTTTTATTTCTTGTTACACTCTCATTTCACTTCATCAGCACTGGGGAATTTTCTGGAAACAAGAAAGTAGCATTTTGAGGATGCACATTAATTTTGAAAACTGTGTATGACCATTGTGTGCATTATGGAGTGCACCTTTAATTCTGGGAGGCTTTGCATTTGTTGTTACACTCCCTTTTCACATTGTCAGCAGTGGAGAAATTTCTGGACACAAGACAGTAGCATTTTGGGGATGCACATTAATTCTGGTGACTGTGTGTGACCACTGTGTGCATGACAGAGTTCACCATTAATTCTGGGAGACTCCATTTCTTGTTATCCTCTCATTTCACATTGTCAACAGTGGGAAGTTTTCTGGACAGAAAACAGTAGCATTTTGGTGATGTAAATTTATTCTGATGACTGTGTGTGACCACTGCACGCATGACTGAGTTTGTCATTAATTCTGGGAGATTTTGCTTTTCTTGTTGTACTCTCATTTCACTTCGTCAGCACTGGGGAGTTATAAGGACACAAGACAGTATCATTTTGTTGAGGCACATTAATTCTGGTACCTGTGTAAGACCACTGCATTCATGACGGAGTTCACCATTAACTCTGGGAGAATGCATTTCGTGTTACCCTCTCATTTCACTTTGTCAGCACTGGGGAATTTTCCGGACACAAAAAGGTAGCATTCCGGGGATGCAAATTAATTCTGGTGACTGTGTATGACCATGGCAAGCATGACTGAGTGTGCCATTAATTCTGGAAGACTTTACATTTCTTGTTACTCTCTCATTTCATTTCGTCAGCACTGGGAAATTTTCTGGAAACAAGAAAGTATCATTTTGGAATGCATATTAATTCTGGTGACTGTTTGTGACCACTGCACATATGACTGAGTGCACCATTAAATATGGGAGACTTTGCATTTCTTGTGCTCTCATTTCATTTCGTCAGCACTGGGGAGTTTTCTGGACAAAAGACAGTAGCATTTTGTTGATGCACATCCATTTTGATAACTGTGTGTGATTACTGCGCGCATGACGGTGTGCACCTTTAATTCTGGGAGACTATGCATTTCTCTTTGCCCTCTCATTTCACTGCATCAGCAATGAGGAATTTTCTGGACACAAGACAGTGGAATTTCGGGGATGTAAATTAATTCTGGTGACTGTGTGCTACCGCTGGGTGCATGATGGAGTTCGCCATTAATTCTGGGAGAATGCTTATCGTGTTACGCTCTAGTTTCACTTCGTCAGAACTGGGGAATTTTCTGGACACAAGACAGTAGCATTTTTGGGATGCAAATTAATCCTGGAGACTGTGTCTGTCCACTGCATGCATGACTGAGTGCACCATTAATTCTGGGAGAGTTTGCATTTCTTATTTTACTCTCATTTCACTTTGTCAGCACTGGGGAGTTTTCTGGACTCAAGACAGTATCATATTTGTGAGGCTCATTAATTCTGGTGACTGTGTATGACCACTGTGTGCATGACGGAGATCACCACTAACTCTGGGAGAATGCATTTCATGTTACCCTCTCATTTCACTTCATCAGCACTGGGGAATTTTCCGGACACACATCAGCAGCATTTTGGTAATGCAAATTAATTCTGGTCACTGCATGTGACCACGGCGAGCAGGACTGAGTGCACCATTATTTCTGGGACACTTTGTATTTCAGGTTACACTCTCATTTCACTTCATCAGCACTGGGGAATTTACTGGGCAGAAGACAGTAGCATTTAGGGATGCACATTAATTTTGGTGATTGTGTAAGACCACTGCGCGAATGACGGAGTGCACCATTAATTCTGGGAGACTGCATTTTTTGTTATCCTTTCATTTCACTTTGTCAGAAGTGGGAAATTCTCTGGACACAAGACAGTAGCATATTGGGGATGAAAATTCATTCTGGTGATTGTGTGTGACCACATCACGCATGGCAGAATGCACCATTAATTATGGGAGACTTTGCATTATTTTTTTACCCTCTCATTTCAATTCATCGGCACTGGGGAATTTATGGACACAAGACAGTAGCATTTTGGGGATGGAAATTAGTTCTGACATCTGTGTGTGACCACTGCATGCATGACTGAGTGCTCCATTAATACTGGGAGACTTTGCATTTCTAATTATGCTCTCATTTCATTTCATCAGCACTGGGGGGTTTTCTGGACAAAAGACAGTAGCATTTTGTTGATGCACATCAATTTTGATAACTGTGAGTGATTACTGCATGCATGACGGTGTGCACCTTTAATTCAGGGAGACTTTGCATTTCTCTTTGCCCTCCCATTTCACTACATCAGCACTGAGGAATTTTCTGGACACAAGACAGTGGCATTTCGGGGATGTAAATTAATTCTGGTGACTGTATGTTACCGCTGGGTGCATGATGAAGTTCGCCATTAATTCTGGGAGAATGCTTTTCGTGTTACCCTCTCATTTCACTTTGTCAGCACTGGGGAATTTTCTGGACACAAGACAGTAGCATTTTTGGGATGCACATTAATTTTGATAACTGTGTGTGATTACTGTGTGCATGATGGTGTGCACCATTAATTCTGGAAGACTTTGCATTTCTTACTGCCCTCTCATTTTAGTACATCAGCACTGAGGAATTTTCTGGACACAAGACAGTGGCATTTTGGGGATGTAAATTAATTCTGGTGACTGTGTGTTACCACTGGGTGCATGATGGAGTTCACCATTAATTCTTGGGGAATGCTTTTCGTGTTACCCTCTCATTTCACTTTGTCAGCACTGGGGAATTTTCCAGACACAAAACAGTAGCATTTTGGGGATGCAAATTAATTTTGATAACTGTGTGTGACCATTGCACACATGATGGAATGCACCATTAATTTTGGAAGACTTTGCATTTTTTTTTACCTTCTCATTTCACTTCATAAGCTCTGAGGAATTTTCTGGACACAATACAGTGGCATTTTGGTATTGTAAATGTATTCTGGTGACTGTGTATGTCCCCTGCATGCATTACAGAGTTCACCATTAACTCTGGGAGAATGCATGTCGAGTTACCCTCTCATTTCACTTTGTCAGCACTGGTGAATTTTCTGGACACAAAACAGTAGCATTTTGGGGATACAAATTAATTCTAGTAACTACATGTGACCTCAGCATGCATGACTGAGTGTGCCGTTAATTCTGAGAGACTTTGCATTTCTTGTTACACTCACATTTCACTTCGTTAGGACTGGGACATTTTCTGCACACAAGAAAGTCGCATTTTGGGGATGCAAATTAATTCTGGTGACTGTTTGTGACCACTGAAAGCATGACTGAGTGCACCATTAAATATGGGAGACTTTGCATTTCTTGTTGTGCTCTCATTTCACTTTGTCAGCATTGGTGGGTTTTCTGGACAAAAGACAGGAGCATTTTGGTATGCACATTAATGTTGATAACTGTGTGTGACCACTGCATGCATGACGGAGTTCACCATTAATTCTGGGAGAATGCATTTCATCTGAGCCTCTCATTTCACTTTGTCAGCACTGGGAAATTTTCTGGACAGAAGACAGAAGTATTTTTGGGATGTAAATTAATTCTGGTGACTGTGTGTGACCACGGCATACATGACTGAGTGTGCCATTAATTCTGGGAGAGTTTACATTTCTTGTTGTACTCTCATTTCACTACGTCAGCACTAGGGAATTTTCTGGACACAAGACAGTAACAGTTTGGTGAGGCACATTAATTCTGGTGACTGTGTGTGACCACTGTATGCATGACGGTGTTCACCATTAACTCTAGGAGAATTTATTCTGTGTTACCATCTCATTTCACTTTGTCAGCACTGTGGAATTTTCTTGAAACCAATCAGTAGCATTTTGGGGATGAAAATTTATTCTGTTGACTGTGAGTGACAACAGCGTGCATGACTGAGTGCGTCATTATTTTTGGGAGACTTTGCAATTCTTGTTGCGCTCTCATTTCACTTCGTCAGCACTGCGAAATTTTATGGACACAAGAAAGTAGCATTTTGAGGATACAAATTAATTCTGGTGACTGCATGTGACCACAGTGAGCATGACTGACTGTGCCATTATTTCTGGGAGACTTTGTATTTCTTGATACGCTCTCATTTCACTTCATTAGCAATGGGGAATTTTCTGGGCTCTAGACAGTAGCATTTTGGGGATGCATATTAATTCTGGTGACTGTGTAAGACTACTGTGCGCATGACAGAGTGCACCACTAATTCTGGGAGACTTTGCATTGTACGTTACCCTCTCATTTCACTTTGTCAGCATTGGGGAATTCTATGGACACAAGACAGTAGCAATTTGGGGATGCAAATTCATTCTGGTGATTGTGAGTGACCACAGCATGCATGACATAATGCACTATTAATTATGGGAGACTTTTCAGTTTTTTGTTACCCTCTCATTTCACTTCATCAGCACTGGGGAATTTTCTGGACAGAAGACAGTAGCATTTTGGGGATGTAAATTAATTTTGGTAACTGTGTGTGATCACTGCATGCATGACTGAGTGCACCATTAATAATGGTAGACTTTGCATTTCTTGTTCCCTCAATTCAGTTTGTCAGCATTATGCCATTCTCTGAACTCAAGACAGTAGCATTTCGGGGATGTACATTAATTCTGGTCACTGTATGACCACTGCATGCATGACAGAGTGCACCATTTATTCTGGGTGACTTTGCAGTTTTTGTTACCCTCTCATTTCACTTCATTAGCACTGAAGAATTTTCTGGACCCAAAAAAGTGGCATTTTTGGGATGTAAATTAATTCTGCTGACTGTGTGTGACCACTGCATGCGTGACGGAGTTCACCATTACCATGGGAGAATTCATTTCGTGTTACCCTCTCATTTCACTTTGTCAGCATTGGGTAATTTTCCGGGCACAAAACAGTAGCATTTTTTGGATGCACATTAATTCTTGTGATTGTGTGTGACCACAGCAAGCATGACTGAGTGTGCCATTAATTCTGGGAGACTTTGCATTTCTTGTTATGCTCTCATTTCACTTTGTCTGCTCTGGGGAATTTTCTGGACATAAGAAAGTATCATTTTTAAAATGCAAATTAATTTTGGTGACTGTGTGATCACTGCATGCATGACTAAGTGCACTATTAAATATGGGAGACTTTACATTTTTTGTTGGGCAATCATTTCACTTCATCAGCACTGGGTATTTTTCTGGACACAAGACAGTAGCAATTTGGGTATGCACATTAATTTTTATAACTGTATGTGATTACTGCATGCATGTCGGTGTGCACCATTAATTGTGGAAGACTTTGCATTTCTTGCTCCCCTCTCATTTCACTACATCAGCACTGAGGAATTTTCTGGACACAAACCAGTAGCATATTGGGGATGCAAATTCATTCTGGTGATTGTGAGTGACCACAGCATGCATGACATAATGCATTATTAATTTTGGGAGACTTTTCAGTTTTTTGTTACCCTCTCATTTCACTTCATCAGCACTGGGGAATTTTCTGGACAGAAGACAGTAGCATGTTGGGGATGTAAATTAATTCTGGTAACTTTGTGTGATCACTGCATGCATGACTGAGTGCACCATTAATACTGGTAGACTTTGCATTTCTTGTTGTTCCCTCATTTCACTTTGTCAGCATTATGGCATTCTCTGAACTCAAGACAGTAGCATTTCGGGGATGTACATTAATTCTAGTCACTGTATGAAAACTGCACGCATGACAGAGTGCACCATTAATTCTGGGAGACTTTGCATTTTTTGTTACCCTCTCATTTCACTTCATTAGCACTGAGGAATTTTCTGGACCCAAGAAAGTGGCATTTTTGGGATGTAAATTAATTCTGGTAACTGTGTGTGACCACTGCGTGCATGACGGAGTTCACCATTAACTCTGGGAGAATTCATTTTGTGTTTCCCTCTCATTTAACTTTGTCAGCATTGCGTAATTTTCTGGGCACAAAACAGTAGCATTTTTTTGGATGCCCATTAATTCTTGTGATTGTGTGTGCCCACAGCAATCATGACTGAGTGTGCCATTAATTCTGGGAGACTTTGCATTTCTTGTTATGCTCTCATTTCACTTTGTCTCTCTCTTGGGAATTTTATGGAGACAAGAAAGTATCAATTTAAAATGCAAGTTAATTCTGTTGACTGTCTGTGATCACTGCATGCATGACTAAGTGCACCATTAAATATAGGAGACTTTGCATTTCTTGATGTGCACTCATTTCACTTCATCAGCACTAAGTAATTTTCTGGACACAAGACAGTAGCATTTTTGGGATGCACATTAATTTTGATAACTGTGTGTGATTACTGCGTGCATGACGGTGTGCACCATTAATTCTGGAAGACTTTGCATTTCTTGCTGTCCTCTCATTTTAGTACATCAGCACTGAGGAATTTTCTGGACACAAGACAGTGGCATTTTGGGGATGTAAATTAATTCTGGTGACTGTGTGTTACCACTGGGTGCATGATGGAGTTCACCATTAATTCTTAGGGAATGCTTTTCGTGTTACCCTCTCATTTCACTTTGTCAGCACTGGGGAATTTTCTGGACTCAAAACAGTAGCATTTTGGGGATGCAAATTAATTTTGATAACTGTGTGTGACCACTGCACACATGATGGAATGCACCATTAATTTTGGAAGACTTTGCATTTTTATTTACCTTCTCATTTCACTTCATAAGCTCTGAGGAATTTTCTGGACACAATACAGTGGCATTTTGGTAATGCAAATGTATTCTGGTGACTGTGTATGACCCCTGCATGCATTACAGAGTTCACCATTAACTCTGGGAGAATGCATGTCGAGTTACCCTCTCATTTCACTTTGTCAGCACTGGTGAATTTTCTGGACACAAAACAGTAGCATTTTGGGGATACAAATTAATTCTAGTAACTGCATGTGACCACAGCATGCATGACTGAGTGTGCCGTTAATTCTGAGAGACTTTGCATTTCTTGTTACACTCACATTTCACTTCGTCAGGACTGGGACATTTTCTGCACTCAAGAAAGTCGAATTTTGGGGATGCAAATTAATTCTGGTGACTGTTTGTGACCACTGCATGCATGACTGAGTGCACCATTAAATATGGGAGACTTTGCATTTCTTGTTGTGCTCTCATTTCACTTTGTCAGCATTGGGGGTTTTCTGAACAAAAGACAGGAGCATTTTGGTATGCACATTAATGTTGATAACTGTGTGTGACCACTGCATGCATGACGGAGTTCACCATTAATTTTGGGAGAATGCATTTCGTCTTAGCCTCTCATTCCACTTTGTCAGCACTGGGGAATGTTTTGGACAGAAGACTGAAGTATTTTTGGGATGTAAATTAATTCTGGTGACTGTGTGTGACCACAGCATACATGACTGAGTGTGCCATTAATTCTGGGAGAGTTTACATTTCTTGTTGTACTCTCATTTCACTACGTCAGCACTAGGAAATTTTCTGGACACAAGACAGTAACAGTTTGGTGAGGCACATTAATTCTGGTGACTGTGTGTGACCACTGCGTGCATGACGGTGTTCACCATTAACTCTAGGAGAATGTATTCTATGTTACCCTCTCATTTCACTTTGTCAGCACTGGGGAATTTTCTTGAAACAAATCAGTAGCATTTTGGGGATGCAAATTTATTCTGTTGACTGTGAGTGACCACAGCGTGCATGACTGAGTGCGTCATTATTTTTGGGAGACTTTGCAATTCTTGTTGCTCTCTCATTTCACTTCTTCAGCACTGTGAAATTTTATGGACACAAGAAAGTGGCATTTTGGGGATACAAATTAATTCTGGTGACTGCGTGTGACCACAGTGAGCATGACTGACTGTGCCATTATTTCTGGGAGACTTTGTATTTCTTGATACACTCTCATTTCACTTCATTAGCAATGGGGAATTTTCTGGGCACTAGACAGTAGCATTTTGGGGATGCATATTAATTCTGGTGACTGTGTAAGACTACTGTGCGCATGACAGAGTGCACCATTAATTCTGGGAGACTTTGCATTGAACGTTACCCTCTCATTTCACTTTGTCAGCATTGGGGCATTCTCTGGACACAAGACAGTAGCAATTTGGGGATGCAAATTCATTCTGGTGATTGTGAGTGACCACAGCATGCATGACATAATGCACTATTAATTATGGGAGACTTTGCATTTTTTGTTGGGCACTCATTTCACTTCATCAGCACTGGGTATTTTTCTGGACACAAGACAGTAGCAATTTGGGTATGCACATTAATTTTTATAACTGTATGTGATTACTGCATGCATCACGGTGTGCACCATTAATTGTGGAAGACTTTGCATTTCTTGCTCCCCTCTCATTTCACTAGATCAGCACTGAGGAATTTTCTGGACACAAACCAGTAGCATATTGGGAATGCAAATTAATTCTGGTAACTGTGTGTGACCACTGCGTGCATGACGGAGTTCACCATTAACTCTGGGAGAATTCATTTTGTGTTACCCTCTCATTTCACTTTGTCAGCATTGCGTAATTTTCCGGGCACAAAACAGTAGCATTTTTTGGATGCACATTAATTCTTGTGATTGTGTGTGACCACAGCAATCATGACTGAGTGTGCCATTAATTCTGGGAGACTTTGCATTTCTTGTTATGCTCTCATTTCACTTTGTCTCTCTGGGGAATTTTCTGGACATAAGAAAGTATCATTTTTAAAATGCAAATTAATTCTGGTGACTGTCTGTGATCACTGCATGCATGACTGAGTGCACCATTAAATATGGGAGACTTTGCATTTTTTGTTGTGCTCTCATTTCACTTCATCAGCACTGGGTATTTTTCTGGACACAAGACAGTAGCATTTTGGGTATGCACATTAATTTTGATAACTATATGTGATTACTGCACGCATGACGGTGTGCACCATTAATTGTGGAAGACTTTGCTTTTCTTGATCCCCTCTCATTTCACTACATCAGCACTGAGGAATTTTCTGGACACAAACCAGTAGCATTTTGGGGATGCAAACTAATTTTGATAACTGTGTGTGACCACTGCACGCATGACGGAATGCACTATTAATTTTTAATACTTTGCATTTTTTGTTTCCTTCTCATTTCACTTCATCAGCTCTGAGGAATTTTCTGGACTCAAGACAGTGGTATTTTGGTAATGTAAATGTTTTCTGGTGACTGTGTATCACCACTGCGTGCATGACGGAGTTCACCATTAACTCTGAGAGAATGCATGTCGAGTTACCCTCTCATTTCACTTCGTCAGCACTGGGGAATTTTCCGGACACAAAACAGTAGCATTTTGGGGTTGCAAATTATTTCTAGTAACTGCATGTGACCACAGCGTGCATGACTGAGTGCGCCATTAATTCTGGGAGACTTTACATTTCTTGTTACACGCTCATTTCACCAAGTCAGGACTGGGACATTTTCTGCACACAAGAAAGTTGCATTTTGGGGATGCAAATTAATTCCGGTGACTGTTTGTGACCACTGCACGCATGACTGAGTGCACCATTAAATATGGGAGACTTTGCATTTCTTGTTGTGCTCTCATTTCTCTTTGTCAGCACTGGGGGGGTTTCTGGACAAAGGACTGCAACATTTTGGTGTGCACATTAATTTTGATAACTGTGTGTGACCACTGCATGCATGACGGAGTTCACCATTAATTCAGAGAGAATGTATTTCGTCTTACTTCACTTTTGTCTCATTTCACTTTGTCAGCACTGGGGAATTTTCACGACAGAAGACAAAAGTATTTTTGAGATGTAAATTAATTCTAGTGACTGTGTGTGACCACTGCACACATGACTGAGTATGCCATTAAATCTGGGAGAGTTTGCATTTCTTGTTGTACTCTCATTTCACTACGTCAGCAATGGGGAGTTTTCTGTACTCAAGACAGAAACATTTTGGTGAGGCACATTAATTCTGGTGACTGTGTGTGACCACGGTGAGTATGACTGAGTGTGCCATTATTTCTGGGAGACTTTGTATTTCTTGTTACACTCTCATGTCACTTCATCAGCACTGGGGAGTTATCTGGGCACAAGACAGTAGTATTTTGGTGATGCACATTAATTCTGGTGACTGTGTAAGACTACTGTGCACATGACAGAGTACACCATTAATTCTGGGAGACTTTGCATTTATGTTACCATCTCATTTCACTTTGTCAGCATTGGGGCATTCTCTGGACACGAGACAGCAGCATTTTGGGGATGCAAATTCATTCTGGTGATTGTGAGTGACCACAGCATGCATGACATAATGCACTATTAATTATGGGAGACTTTGCAGTTTTTTGCTACCCTCTCATTTCACTTCTTCAGCACTGGGGAATTTTCTGGACAGAAGACAGTAGAATTTTGGGGATGCAAATTAATTCTGGTAACTGTGTGTGATCACTGCATGCATGACTGAGTGCACCATTAATACTGGTAGACTTTGCATTTCTTGTTGTTCCCTCATTTCACTTTGTCAGCATTATGGCATTATCTGAACACAAGACAGTAGCATTTCGGGGATGTACATTAATTCTGGTCACTGTATGACCACTGCACGCATGACAGAGTGCACCATTAATTCTGGGAGACTTTGCATTTCTTGTGTTCTCATTTCATTTTGTCAGCACTGGGGGTTTTCTGGACAAAAGACCGAAGCATTTTGTAGATGTACATCAATTTTGATAACTGTGTGTGATTACTGCAAGCATGACAGTGTGCACCTTTAATGCTGGGAGACTTTGCATTTCTCTTTGCCCTCTCATTTCACTACATCAGCACTGATGAATTTTCTGGACACAAGACAGTGGCATTTTGGGTATGTAAATTAATTCTGTTGACTGTATGTTACTGCTGGGTGCATGATGGAGTTCACCACTAATTCTGGGAGAATGCTTATCGTGTTACCTTCTCATTTCACTTCGTCAGCACTGGGGAATTTTCAGGACACAAATCAGCAGCATTTTGGTGATGCAAATTAATTCTGGTCACTGCATGTGACCATGGCGAGCAGGACTGAGTGCACCATTATTTCTGGGACACTTTGCATTACTTGTTACACTCTCATTTCACTTCATCAGCACTGGGGAATTTTCTGGGCAGAAGACAGTAGCATTTAGGGGATGCACATTAATTTTGGTGACTGTGTAAGACCACTGCGCGAATGACGGAGTGCACCATTAATTCTGGAAGACTTTGCATTTTTTGTTATCCTCTCATTTCACTTTGTCAGCATTGGGGCATTCTCTGGACACAAGACAGTAGCATATTGGGGATGCAAATTCATTCTGGTGATTGTGTGTAACCACATCACGCATGACAGAATGCACCATTAATTATGGGAGACTTTGTATTTTTTTGTTACCCTCTCATTTCACTTCATCTGCACTGGGGAATGTCTGGACACAAGACAGTAGCATGTTGGGGATGGAAATTAGTTCTGACATCTGTGTGTGACCACTGCATGCATGACTGAGTGCTCCATTAATACTGGAAGACTTTGCATTTCTAGTTGTACTCTCATTTCACTTTGTCAGCACTGGGGAGTTTTCAGGACACAAGACAGTTGCATTTTGTATATTCATATTAATTCTGTTGACTGTCTGCGACCAATATGTGAATGACTGAGTGCACCATTTATTCTGAGAGGCTTAGTATTTCTTGTTAAGCTCTCTTTTCACTTCATCAGCAGAGGAGACATTTCTGGACACAAGACAGTAGCATTTTGGGATGCACATTAATTCTAGTGACTGAGTGTGACCACTGCATGCATGATGGGTTCACCATTAATTCTGGTAGACTGCTTTTCTTGTTATGCACTCATTTCAATTTGTCAGCAATGGGATGTTTTCAGAACAGAAAACAGTAGCATTTTGGGTATGCAAATTAATTTTGATATCTGTCTGTGACCACTGTGCACATGGCGGAATGCAAAATTAATTTTGGAAGACTTTACATTTTTTGTTACCTTCTCACTTCACTTCATCACCTCTGAGGAATTTTCTGGACACAAGACAGTGGCATTTTGGTGATGTAGATGTATTCTGGTGACTCTGTGTGACCACTGCATGCATGACAGAGTTCACCATTAATTCTGGGAGAATGCATTTCGTGATTCCCTCTCATTTCACCTCAACAGCACTTGGGAATTGTCTGGACACAACACAGTAGCATTTTTGGGATGCTAATTAATTCTGGTGACTGAGTGTGACCACTGGATGCATGACTGAATGCACCATTAATTCTGGGAAATTTTGACTTTCTCGTTGTACTCTCATTTCATGTCATCAGCACTGGGGAGTTCTGTGGACAGAAGTCGGTATTATTTTGTTGAGGTACATTAATTCTGGTGAGTGTGTGTGACCACTGCGTGCATAATGGAGTTCACCATTAACTCTGGGAGAATTAATTTCGTGTTACCCTCTCATTTCACTTTGTCAGCATTGGGGAATTTTCTGGACACAAAACAGTAGCATTTTATGGATGCACATTAATTTTGGTGATTGTGTGTGACCACGGCAAGCATGACTGAGTATGCCATTAATTCTGGGAGACTTTGCATTTCTTGTTACGCTCTCATTTCACTTCATCTGCACTGGGGAATTTTATGGAGACAAAAAAGTATCATTTTTAAAATGCAAATGAATTCTGGTGTCTGTCTGTGATCACTGCATGCATGACTAAGTTCACCATTAAATATGGGAGAGTTTGCATTTCTTGATGTGCACTCATTTCACTTCATCAGCACTGGGTTTTTTTCTGGACACAAGACAGTAGCATTTTGGGAAAGCACATTAATTTTGATAACTGTATGTGATTGCTACGCACATGACGGTGTGCACCATTAATTCTGGAAGACCTTGCATTTCTTGCTGCCCTCTCATTTTACTACATCAGCACTGAGGAATTTTCTGGACACAAGACAGTGGCATTTTGGGGATGTAAATTAATTATGGTGACTGTGTGTTACCACTGGGTGCATGATGGAGTTCACCATTAATTCTGGGGGAATGCTTTTCGTGTTACCCTCTCATTTCACTTTGTCAACACTGGGGAATATTCCAGACACAAAACAGTAGCATTTTCGGGATGCAAATTAATTTTGATAACTGTGTGTGACCACTGCACACATGATGGAATGCACCATTAATTTTGGAAGACTTTGCATTTTTTTTACCTTCTCATTTCACTTCATCAGCTCTGAGGAATTTTCTGGAAACAATACAGTGTCATTTTGGTAATGTAAATGTATTCTGGTGACTGTGTGTGACCCCTGCATGCATTACAGAGTTCACCATTAACTCTGGGAGAATGCATGTCGAGTTACCCTCTCATTTCACTTTGTCAGCACTGGTGAATTTTCTGGACACAAAACAGTAGCATTTTGGGATGCAAATTAATTCTGGTAACTGCATGTGACCACAGCATGCATGACTGAGTGTGCCGTTAATTCAGAGAGACTTTGCATTTTTTGTTACGCTCACATTTCACTTCATCAGGATTGGGACATTTTATGCACACAAGAAAGTCGCATTTTGGGGATGCAAATTAATTCTGGTGACTGTTTGTGACCACTGCATGCATGACTGAGTGCACCATTAAATTGGGTGACTTTGCAATTCTTGTTGTGCTCTCATTTCACTTTGTCAGCATTGGGGGGGGTTATGGACAAAAGACAGGACTATTTTGGTATGCACATTAATGTTGATAACTGTGTGTGACCACTGCATGCATTACGGAGTTCACCATTAATTATTGGAGAATTCATTTCATCTTAGCCTCTCATTTCACTTTGTCAGCACTGGGGAATTTTCTGGACAGAAGACAGAAGTATTTTTGGGATGCAAATTAATTCTGGTGACTGTGTGTGACCACTGCATGCATGACTGATTGTGCCATTAATTCTGAGAGAGTTTACATTTCTTGTTGTACTCTCATTTCACTACGTCAGCACTAGGGAATTTTCTGGACACAAGACAGTAACATTTTGGTGAGGCACATTAATTCTGGTGACTGTGTGTGACCACTGAGTGCATGACGGTGTTCACCATTAACTCTAGGAGAATGTATTCTGTGTTACCCTCTCAGTCAGCACAGTGGAATTTTCTTGAAACAAATCAGTAGCATTTTGGGGATGAAAATTTATTCTGTTGACTGTGAGTGACCATGGTCGTGCATGACTGAGTGTGTCATTATATTTGGGAGACTTTGCAATTCTTGTTGCGCTCTCATTTCACTTCATCAGCACTGTGAAATTTTATGGACACAAGAAAGTAGCATTTTGGGGATACAAATTAATTCTGTTGACTGCATGTGACCACGGTGAGCATGACTGAGTGCGCCATTATTTCTGGGAGACTTTGTATTTCTTGTTACGCTCTCATTTCACTTCATTAGCTATGGGGAATTTTCTGGGCACTAGACAGTAGCATTTTGGGGGATGCACATTAATTCTGGTGACTGTGTAAGACTACTGTACGCCAGACAGAGTGCACCATTAATTCTGGGAGACTTTGCATTGTACGTTACCCTCTCATTTCACTTTGTCAGCATTGGGGCATTCTATGGACACAAGACAGTAGCAATTTGGGGATGCAAATTCATTCTGGTGATTGTGAGTGACAACAGCATGCATGACATAATGCACTATTAATTATGGAAGACTTTGCAGTTTTTTGTTACCCTCTCATTTCACTTCATCAGCACTGGGGAATTTTTTGGACAGAAGACTGTAGCATTTTGGGGTATGTAAATTAATTCTGGTAACTGTGTGTGATCACTGCATGCATGGCTGAGTGCACCATTAATGCTGGTAGACTTTGCATTTCTTGTTGTTCCCTCATTTCACTTTGTCAGCATTATGGCATTCTCTGGACACAAGACAGTAGCATTTTGGGGATGCACATTAATTCTGGTCACTGTATGACCACTGCACGCATGACAGAGTGCACCATTATTTCTGGGAGACTTTGCATTTTTTGTTACCCTCTCATTTCACTTCATTAGTACTGAGGAATTTTCTGGACACAAGAAAGTGGCATTTTGGGATGTAAATTAATTCTTGTGACTGTGTGTGACCACTGTGTGCATGACGGAGTTCACCATTAATTCTGGGAGAAAGCATTTTGTCTTACCCTCTCATTTCACTTCATCAGCAATGGGTAATTTTCTGGACACAAGACAGTAGCATTTTTGGGATGCAAATTAATTCATGTGACTGTGTGTGTCCACTGCACACATAACTGAGTGCACCATTAATTCTGGGAGATTTTGCATTTCTTGTACTCTCATTTCACTTCATCAGCACTGGAGAGTTTTCTGGACACAAGACAGTATTATTTTGGTTAGTCACATTAATTCTGGTGACTATGTGTCACCACTGTGTGCATGATGGAGTTCACCATTAACTCTGGAAGAATGCATTTAGTGTTACCCTCTCATTTCTCTTTGCCAGCACTGGAGAGTTTTCTGGACCAAAACAATCTCATTCTGGGGATACCAATTAATTCTGGTGACTGTGTATGACCTCTGCACGCATGACGGAGTGCACCATTAATTCTGGGAGACTTTGCAATTCTTGTTGCCTGCTCATTCCACTTCGGCAGCACTGAGAAATTTTATGGACCCAAGAAAGTAGCATTTTGGGGATACACATTAAATCTGGTGACTGCGTGTGACCACAGTGAGCATGACTGAGTGTGGCATTTTTTCTGGGAGTCTTTGTATTTCGTGTTGCACTCTCATTTCACTTCATCATCACAGGGGAATTTTCTGGGTTCAGGAGAGAAGCATTTTGGGGATGCACATTATTTCTGGTGACTGTATAAGGCCACTGCATTCATGATGGAGTACACAATTAATTCTGGGAGACTTTGCATTTTTTTACCCTCTCATTTCACTTTGACAGCATTGGGGCATACTCTGGACACAAGACAGTAGCATTTTGGGGATGCAAATTCATTCTGGTGATTGTGATTGACCACGGCATGCTTGACAGAATGCTTTATTAATTCTGGGAGACTTTGCATTTTTTTGTTACCCTCTCATTTCAATTTGTCAGCACTGTGGAATTTTCTGGACAGAAGACAGTAGCATTTTGTGGATTGAAATTAATTCTGGTAACTGTGTGTGACCACTGCATGCATGATTGAGTGCACCATTAATACTGGGAGACTTTGGATTTCTTATTGTGCTCTCATTTCACTTTATCAGCACTGGGGAGTTTTCTGGACACAAGATAGTTACATTTTAGGGATGCACATTAATTCTGGTGACTCTGTGAAACCACTTTGTGCATGACGGACTTCACCATTAATTCTGGGTGACTGCATTTCTTGTTAAGCTCTCATTTCACTTTGTCAGCACTGGGACGTTTTCTGGACAGAAAACAGTTGCATTTTGTGAACGCAAATTAATTTTGATAACTATGTGTGACAACTGCATGCATGACGGAGTGCACCATAATTCTGGGAGAATGCATTTTGTGTTTCCCTCTCATTTCACTTCGACAGCACTTGGGAATTTTCTGGACACAAGACAGTAGACTTTTTAGGATGTTAATTAATTCTGGTGACAGTGTGTGACCACTGCACGCATGACTGAGCGCTCCATTAATTCTGGGAAATTTTGCATTTCTTGTTGTGCTCTCATTTCACTTTATCAGCACTGGGGATTTTTCTGGACAAAAGACAGTTACATTTTAGGGATGCACATTAATTCTGGTGACAGTATGTAACCACTGCGTGCATGACGGACTTCACCATTAATTCTGAGAGACTGCATTTCTTGATATGCTCTCATTTCACTTTGTCAGCACTGGGAAGTTTTCTGGACTGAAAACATTAGCATTTTGTTGATGCAAATTAATTTTGATAACTATGTGAAACCACTGCACGCATGATGGAGTGCACCATAATTTTGGGAGAATGCATTTCATGTCATCCTCTCATTTCACTTCGACAGCACTGGGGAATTTTCTGGACACAAGACAGTAGAATGTTTGGGATGCTAATTAATTCTGGTGACAGTGTGTGACCACTGCACGCATGACTGAGCGCTCCATTAATTCTGGGAAATTTTGCAGTTCTTGCTGTACACTCATTTCACTTCGTCAGCACTGGGGAGTTTTCTGGACACAAGACAGTATCATTTTGGTGAGGCACATTAATTCTGGTGACATTGTGTGACCACTGTGTGAATGACGGAGTTCACCATTAACTCTAGGAGGATGCATTTTGTGTTACCCTCTCATTTCACTTTGTCAGCACCGTTGAATTTTTCAGACACAAAACAGTAGCATTCTGGGGATGAAAATTAATTCTGGTGACTGTGTAAGAGTGCTGCATGCATGACGGAGTGCACCATTAATTCTGGGAGACTTTGTAGTTCTTGTTACGCTCTCATTTCACTTTGTCAGCACTGGGACATTTTCTGGACACAAGAAAGTAGCATGTTGGGGATGCAAATTAATTCTGGTAACTGCTTGTGACCACAGTGAGCATGACTGCGTGTGCCATCATTTCTGGGAGACTTTGTATTTCTTGATACACTCTCATTTCACTTCATCAGCACTGGGGAATTTTCTGGGCTCAAGACAGAAGCATTTTGGGGATGGAAATTAATTCTGGTGACTGTTTTTGATCACTGCACACATGACTGAGTGCACCTTTAAATATGGGAGACTTGGCATTTCTTGTTGTGCTCTCATTTCACTTTGTCATCACTGGGAAATTTTCTCGACACAAGACAGTAGTGTTTTGGGTATGCACATTAATTCTGGGGACTGTGTGTGACCACTGCATGACTCACTGAGTGTGCCATTAATTCTGGGGACTTTGAAATTCTTGTTGTGCTCTCATTTCACTTTGTCAGCACTGGGGAGATTTTTGAACACAAGGCAGTACCATTTTGGCGGTGCACATTAATTCTGGTGACTGCGTATGACCACTGCATGCATGACGGAGTGCATCATGAATTCTGGGAAATGTTGCATTATTTGTTACCCTCTCATTTCACCTCTTCTTCACAAGGGAATTTTCTGAAAACAAGGCAGTAGCATTTTGAGGATGCACATTAATTCTGGTGACTGTGTGACCACTGCACACATGACAGAGTGCACCATTAATTATGGAAGAATTTTCAATGTTTCTTATCCTCTCATTTCACTTTTTCAATGCTGGGGAATTTTATGGACACAAGACAGTAGAATTTTGGGAATGCAAAATAATTCTGTTAACTGTGTGTGACCACTGCACACATGACTGAGCATGCCATTAATTCTGGGATATTTTGCATTTCTTGTTGTACACTCATATCACTTTGTCAGCACTGGGAGTTTTCTGGACACAAGATAGTATCATTTTGGTGAGGCACATTAATTCTGGTGACATTGTGTGACCACTGTGTGCATGACAGAGTTCACCATTAACTCTGGGAGAATGCATTTCCTGTTACCCTCTCATTTCACTTTGTCAGCACTATTGAATTTTCTGGACACAAAACAGTTGCATTCTTGGGATGCAAATTAATTCTGGTGACTGTGTAAGACCCCTGCACGCATGACAGAGTGCACCATTAATTCTGGGAGACTTTGCAGTACTTGTTACGCTCTCATTTCACTTCGTCAGCACTGGGAAATTTTCAGGACACAAGAAAGTACCATTTTGGGGATGCAAATTAATTCTGGTGACTGCGTGTGACCACGGTGAGCATGACTAAGTGAGCCATTATTTCTGGGAGACTTTGTACTTCTTGTTACACTCTCATTTCATTACATCAGCACTGGGGAATTTTCTGGGCTCAAGACAGAAGCATTTTGGGAATGGAAATGAATTCTGGTGACTGTGATCACTGCACGCACCACTGAGTGTACCTTTAAATATGGGAGACTTGGCATTTCTTGTTGTTCTCTCATTTCACTTTGTCATCACTGGGGAATATTCTGGACACAAGACAGTAGTGTTTTGGGGATGCACATTAATTCTGGGGACTGTGTGTGACCACTGCATGACTCACTGAGTGTGCCATTAATTCTGGGGACTTTGCAATTCTTGTTGTGCTCTCATTTCACTTTGTCAGCACTGGAGAGTTTTTTGAACACAAGGCAGTACCATTTTGATAATGCACATTAATTCTGGTGACTGTATGTGACCACTGCATGCATGAAGGAGTGCACCATGAATTCTGGGAAATTTTATATTATTTGTTACCCTCTCATTTCACTTCTTCTGCACTGGGGATTTTTCTGGACACAAAGCATTAGGATTTTGAGGATGCACATTAACTCTGGTGACTGTGTGACCACTGCACACATGACAGGGTGCACCATTAATTCTGGAAAAATTTGCACCTTTTATTATCCTCTCAGTTCACATTGTCAACGCTGGGGAATTTTCTGCACACAAAACAGTAGTATTTGGGGAATGCAAATGAATTCTGTTAACTTTGTGTGACCTCTATGCGCATGACATAGTGCACCATTATTTCTGAGACTGCTTTTTTTGTTACCCTCTCATTTCACTTCATCAGCACTGTGGAATTTTTTTGACACAAGAAAGTAGCATTTTGGGGATTAAATTAATTCTGGTGACTGCGTGTGACCACGGCGAGCATGACTGAGTCCGCCATTATTTCTGGGAGACTTCTTATTTCTTGTTATGCTCTCATTTCACTTCATCAGCACGGTGGAATTTTCTGGGCAAAAGACAGTACATTTTGGGGATGCACACTAATTCTGGGGACTGTGTGTGACCACTGCATGCATCACTGAGTGTGCCATTAATTCTGGGGGACTTTGCAATCCTTGTTGTGCTCTCATTTCACTTCTTCAGCACTGGGGAGTTTTCAGAACACAAGGCAGTAGCATTTTGGTGATGCACATTAATTCTGGTGACTATATGTGACCACTGCATGCATGAAGGAGTGCACCACTAATTCTGGGAAATGTTACGTTATTTATTACCCTCTCATTTCACTTCATCTGCACTGGGGGATTTTCTGGAAACAAGACAGTAGCATTTTGGGGATGCACTTTAATTCTGGTGACTGTGTGACCACTGCATGCATGACAGAGTGCACCATTAATCCTGGGAGAATTTGCATTTTTTATTATCCTATCATTTCACTTTGTCAGCACTGGCGAATTTTCTGGACACAAGACAGTAGCATATTGTTGATGCAAATTAATTCTGTTAACTGTGTGTGAACACTGCATGCATGACAGAGTGCACCATTATTTATGGGAGTCTTTGCTTTTTTTGTTACCCTCTCATTTCACTTTGTGAGCAGTGTGGAATATTCTGGACACCAGACAGTAGCATTTTGGGTGTGCAAATTAATTCTGGTGAATGCGTGTTTCCACAGCAAGCTTGACTGAGTGCGCCATTAATACTGGGAGTCTTTGAATTTCTTGTTACGCTCTCATTTCACTTCAGCACTGGGGAATTATTTGGACACAGGAAAGTAGCATTTGGGGATTCAAATTAATTTTAATGGCTGCTTGTAACCACGGCAAGCATGACTGAGTGAGCCACTATTTCTTGTACACTTCATATTTCTTGTTACGGTCTCATTTCACTTCATCAGCGCTGTGGAATTTTCTGGGCACAAGACAGTAACATTTTGGGGATGCACATTAATTCTGGTGACTGTGAAAGACCACTGCATGCATGACAGAGTGTACAATTAATTCTGGGAGACTTTGCATTTTTTTTTACCCTCTTATTTCACTTTGTCAGCATTATGGCATTATCTGGACACAAGACAGATGCATTTTGGTGATGCACATAAATTCTGGTGACTGTATGACCACTGCACACATGACAGAGTGCACCTTTAATTCTGGGAGAATTTTCATTTGTTATTATACTCTCATTTTGTTTTGTCAGGACTGTGGAATTTTTCTGGACAAAAGACAGTAGAATTTTGGGGATGCAAATGAATTCTGATGACTGCGTGTGACCATTGCATGCTTGAAGGAGTGCACCATTAATTCTGGGAGACTTTGCATATTTTGTTATGCTCTCTTTTCACTTCATCAGCATTGGGGAATTTTCTGGACATGAGACTGTAACATTTTGGGGATTCAAATTAATTCTCGTGATTGCCTGTGAACACGGCGCGCATGACTGAGTGTACCATTCATTCTGAGAGGCTGCATTTCTTGTTATGCTCTCATTTCACTTTCTCAGCACTGGGAAGTTTTCTGTTCAGAAAACAGTAGCATTTATTTTGTGAATGCAAATTAATTTTGATAACTATGTGTGGCCACTGCGCACATGAAGGAGTGAACCATTAATTCTGGGAGAATGCATTTCGTGTTACCCTCTCATTTCACTTCGACAGCCTTGGGGAATTTTCTGGACACAAGACACTAGAATTTTTGGGATGCAAATTAATTCTGGTGACTGTGTAAGACTACTGCACACATGACGGAGTGCATCATTAATTCTGGGAGACTTTGCAGTTTTTGTTACACTCTCACATCACTTCATCAGCACTGGGAAATTGTCTGGACACAAGAAAGTAGCATTTTAGGGAAGCAAATTAATTCTGGTGACTGTGTGTGACCACGGTGAGCATGACTGAGTGTGCCATTATTTCTGGGAGACTTTGTATTTCTTGTTACACTCTCATTTCACTTTATCAGCACTGGGGAATTTTCTGGGCAGAAGACAGATGCATTTTGGGGATGTAAACTAATTCTGGTGACTGCTTGTGACCACTGCACGTATTACTGAGTGCACCATTAAATATGGGAGACTGTGCAGTTCTTGTTTTGCTCTCATTTCACTTTGTCATCACTGGGGGATTTTCTGAACACAAAGCAGTGCCATGTTCGCAATGCATATTAATTCTGGTGACTGTGTGTGACCACAGCATGCATGAAGGAGTGCACCATGAATTTTGGGAAATTTTGCATTATTTGTTACCCTCTCATTTCACTTCTTCTGCACTGTGGAATTTTCTGGAAACAAGACAGTAGCATTTTGAGGATGCACATTAATTCTGGTGATTGTGTGACCACTGCACGCATGACAGAGTACACCATTAATTCTGGGAGAATTTGCATGTTTTATTATCCTCTCTTTTCATTTTGTCAGTTCTGGGGAATTTTCTGGACACAAGACAGTAGCAATTTGGGGATGCAAATGAATACTGTTAACTGTGTTTGACCACTGCACACATGACAGAGTGCACCATTATTTCTGGGAGACTTTGCTTTTTTTGTTACCCTCTCATTTTACTTCGTCAGCACTGTGGAAAATTCTGGACACCAGAAAGTAGCATTTTATGGGCTGAAAATTAATTCTGGTGAGTGCATGTGACCATGGCATGCATGACTGAGTGCGCCATTAATTCTGGGAGACTTTGCATGTCTTGTTACGCTCTCATTTCACTTCATCAGCAATGAGGAATTTTCGTGACACAAGAAAGTAGCATTTTGGGGATTCAAATTAATTCTGGTGACCATGTGACCACTGCGAGCATGACTGAGTTCGCCATTATTTCTGGGAGACTTCGTATTTCTTGTTATGTTCTCATTTCTCTTCATCAGCAGTGGGGAATTTTCTGGGCACAAGACAGTGCATTTTGGGGATGCACATTAATTCTGGGGACTGTGTGTGACCACTGCATGCATCACTGAGTGTGCCATTAATTCTGGGGGACTTTACAATTCTTGTTGTGCTCAAATTTCACTTCGTCAGCACTAGGGAGTTTTCTGAACACAAGGCAGTAGCATTTTGGCGATGCACATTAATTCTCGTGACTGCGTGTGACCACTGCATACATGACGGAGTGCACCATTAATTCTGGGAAATTTTGCATTATTTATTACCCTCTCATTTCACTTCATCTGCACTAAGGAATTTTCTGGACACAAGACAGTAGCATTTTGGGGAAGCACATTAATTCTGTTGACTGTATGACCACTGCACGCATGACAGAGTGTACCATTAATTCTGGGAACATTTGCATTTTTAATATCCTCTCATTTCATTTTGTCAGCACTGTGGAATTTTCAGGACAAAAGACAGTAGCACTTTGGAGATGTAAATTATTTCTGGTGACTGTGTGTGAACACTGCGTGCTTGACTGAGTGCGCCATTATTTCTGGAGACTATGCATTTTTTGTTACACTCTCTCTTCACTTCATCAGCACTGGGGAATTTTCTGGACATGAGACAGCAGTATTTTGGGCATTCAAATTAATTCTGGTGACTGTGTGTGACCACGGCAAGCATGACTGAGTGTACCATTAATTCTGGGAGACTTTGCATTTATTGTTGCCCTCTCATTTCACTTCATCATCACTAGGGAATTATCTGGACACAAGACAGAAGTGTTTTGCGAATGCACATTAATCCTGGTGACTGTGTGACCACTGCACGTATGACAGAGTGCACCATTAATTCTGGGTGAATTTGCATTTTTTATTATCCTCTCATTTCACTTTGTCAGCACTGAGAATTTTCTGGACAAAAGACAGTAGCATTGTGTTGATGCAAATTAATTCTGTTAACTCTGTGTGAACACTGCATGCATGAAATAGTGCAAAATTATTTCTGGGAGACTGCTTTTTTTGTTACCCTCTTATTTCACTTCGTCAGCACTGTCAAATATACTGGACACCAGACAGTAGCATTTTGGGGGTGCAAATTAATTCAGGTGACTTTGTGTTTCCACGGCAAGCATGACTGAGTGCGCCATTAATTCTGGGAGACTGTAAATTTCTTGTTACACTCTCAATTCAGTTCATCAGAACTGGGGAATTTTCTGGACACAGGAAAGAAGCCTTTTGGGCATTCAAATTCACTCTGGTGACTGCGTATGACCACGGCGAGCATGACTAAGTGAGCCACTATATCTGGGACACTTTGTATTTCTTGCTACGCTCTCATTTCACTTCATCAGCACTGGGGCATTTTCTATGCACAAGACAGTAGCATTTGGGGGAGGCACATTAATTATGGTGACTGTGTAAGACCACTGCATGCATGACAGAGTGCACCATTGATTCTGGGAGACTTTGCATTTTTGGTTTCCCTCTCATTTCACTTTGTCAGCATTATGGCATTCCCGGGACAAAAGACAGTAGCATTTTGGGGATGCACATTAATTGTGGTGACTGTATGAACACTGCACGCATGACAGAGTGCACCTTTAATTCTGGGAGAATTTTCATTTTTTATTACCCTCTCATTTCACTTTTTCAGCAGTGTGCAATTTTCTGGACACAAGACAATAGCATTTTGGGTTTGCAAATGAATTCTGGTGACAGTGTGTGACCATTGAATGCGTGAATGAGTGCACCATTAATTCTGGAAGACTTTGCATATTTTGTTACGCTCTCATTTCACTTCATCAGCACTGTGGAATTTTCTGGACATGAGACTGTAGCATTTTGGGGATGCAAATTAATTCTGATGACTGCGTATGACCATGGCGAACATGACTGAGTGCGCCATTAGTTCAGGGAGTCTGCATTCCTTGTTATGCTCTCATTTCACTTTGTCAGCACTGAAAAGTTTTCTGGACAGAAAACAGTATCATTTTGTGAATGCAAATTAATTTTGATAACTACGTATGACCACTGCAAGCATGAAGGAGTGCACTATTAATTCTGGGATATTTTGCATTTCTTGTTGTACAGTCATTTCACTTTATCAGCACTGCAGAGTTTTCTGGACACAAGACAGTATCATTTTGGTGAGGTACATTAATTCTGGTGACTTTGTGTGACCATTGTGTACATGACGGAGTTCATCATTAACTCTGGGAGAATGCGTTTCGTGTTACCCTCTCATTTCACTTTGTCAGCACTGTTGAATTTTCCAGACACAAAACAGTAGCATTCTGGAGATGTAAATTAAATCTGGTGACTGTGTAAGACCACTGCAAGCATGACGGAGTGTGCCATTAATTCTGGGAGACTTTGCAGTTCTTGTTATGCTCTCATATCACTTCGTCAGCATTGGGAAATTTTCTGGACACAAGAAAGTAGCATTCTGGGAAAGCAAATTAATTCTGGTGACTGCGTATGACCACGGTGAGCATCACTGAGTGTGCCATTATTTCTGGGAGACTTTGTATTTCTTGTTACACTCTCATTTCACTTCATCAGCACTGAGGAATTTTCTGTGCAGAAAGCAGAAGCATTTTGGGGATGCAAATTAATTCTGGTGACTGTTTGTGACCACTGCATGCATGACTGAGAGCACCTTTAAATATAGGAGACTTTGCATTTCTTGTTCTGCTCCCATTTCACTTTGTCATCACCGGGGAATTTCTGTACACGAGACAGTAGTGTTTTGGGGAAGCCCATTAATTCCTGGGACTGTGTGTGAGCACTGTGTGCATGACTGAGTGTGCCATTAATTCTTGGGACTTTGCAATTTTTGTTGTGCTCTCATTTCACTTTGTCAGCACTGGGGTGTTTTCTGAACCCAAGGCAGTAGCATTTCCGTGATGCACGTTAATTCAGGTGACTGTGTATGACCATTGCATGCATGAAGGAGTGCACCATGAATTCTGGGACATTTTGCATTATTTGTTACCTTCTTATTTCACTTCTTCTGCACTGGGGAATTTTCTAGACACAAGACAGTAGCATTTTGAGGATGCACATTAATTCTGGTGACTGTGTGACCACTGCATGAACGACAGAGTGTACCATTAATTCTGGGAGAATTTGCACTTTGTATTATCCTCACATTTCACTTTGTCAGCACTGGGTAACTTTCTGGACACAAGACTGTAGCATTTTGGGGATGCAGATGAATTCTGTTAACTGTGTGTGACCACTGCACGCATGACAGAGTACCCCATTATTTCTGGGAGACTTTGCATTTCTTGTTTCACTCTCATTTCACTTCATCAACAATGACAAATTTTCTGGACACAAGAAAGTAGCATTTTGGGGATTCAAATTAATTCTGGTGACTGCGTGTGACCACGGTGAGCATGACTGAGTGCGCCATTATTTCTGGGAGACTTCGTATTTCTTGTTCCGCTCTCATTTCACTTCATCAGCGCTGGTTAATTTTCTGGGCAAAAGACAGTAGCATTTTGGGTATGCACATTATTGCTGGGGATTGTGTGTGACCACTGCATGCATCACTGAGTGTACCATTAATTCTGGAGGACTTTGCAATTCTTGTTGTGCTCTCATTTCACTTTGTCAGCACTGGGAAGTTTTTTGAACACAAGACAGTAGCATTTTGGTGAAGCACATTACTTCTGGTGACTGTGTGTGACCACTGCATGCATGATGGAGTGCACCATTAATTCTGGGAAATTTTGCATTATTTATTGACTTCACATTTCACTTCATCTCCACTGGGGACTTTTCTGGACACAAGACAGTTGCATTTTGGTGATGCACATTAATTCTGCTAATTGTATGACCACTGAATGCATGCCAGAGTGCACCATTAATTCTGGGAAAATTTGCATTTTTATTATCATCTCATTTCACTTTGTCAGCACTGCAGAATTTTCTGGTCACAAGTCAGTAGCATTTTGGGGATGCAAATGAATTCTGGTGACTGTGTGTGACCACTGCATGCTTGAGTGATTGTACCATTATTTCTGGAGACTTTGCATTTTTTGTGACGCTCTTATTTCACTTCCTCAGCACTGGGGAATTTTCTGGACATGAGACAGTAGCATTTTGGTGATGCAAATTAATTCTGGTGACTGTGTGTGACCTTAGCAAGCATGACTGAGTGTGCCATTAATTCTGGTAGACTTTGCATTACTTGTGCTCTCATTTCATTTCGTCATCACTGGGGAATTTTCTGGACACAAGACAGAAGTGTTTTGGGGATGCACATTAATTCTGGTGACTGTGTGACCACTGCTCACATGACAGAATGCACCATTAATTCTGGGACAATTTAGATTTTTTAATATCCTCTTATTTCACTTTTTAAGCACTTTGGAATTTTCTGGACACGAGACAGTAGCATTTATTTGATGCAAATTTATTCTACCTGTGTGTGACCACTGTACGCATGACAGAGTGCAGCATTTTGTCTGGGAGCCTTTGCTTTTTCTGTTACCATCTCATTTCACTTCGTCAGCAATGTGGAATATTCTGAACACCAGACAGTAGCATTTTGGGAGTGCAAATTAATTCTGGTGACTGTGTGTTTCCATGGCAAACATGACTGAGAGCGCTATTAATTCTGGGAGACTTTGGATTTCTTGTTACGCTCTCATTTCACTTCATCAGCAATGGGGAACCTTTCTTGACACAGGAAAGTAGCATTTTGGGGATTCAAATTAATTCTGGTGACTGTGTGTGACCTCGTCGAGCATGACTGAGTGAGCCACTATTTCTGTTACACTTCGTATTCTTGTTACGCTCTCATTTCACTTCATCTGCACTGGGGAATTTTCTGGGCACAAGACCGTAGCATTTCCGGGGATGCACATTAATTCTGGTGACTGAGTGAGACCACTGCCCGCATGACAGAGTGCACCATTAATTCTAAGAGACTTTGCATTTTTATTCCTCTCATTTCACTTTGTCAGCATTATGGCATTCTCTGGACACAAGACAGTAGCATTTTGTTGATGCACATTAATTCTGGTGACTGTATGGCCACTGCATTCATGTCAGAGTGCACCATTAATTCTGGCAGAATTTTCATTTTTATTATCCTCTCTTTTCTCTTTGTTGGCACTTGGGAATTTTCAGGACACAAGACAGTAGCATTTTGGGGTTGCACATGAATTCTGGTGACTGTGTGTCACCATTGCATGCTTGAATGTGTGCACCATTAATCCTGCGAAACTTTACTTTTTTTGTTACGCTCTCATTTCACTTCATCAACACTGTGGAATTTTCTGGACATGAGACTGTAGCATTTGGGTATGCAAATTAATTCTGACTTCGTGTTACCATTGCAAGCTTGTCTGAGTGCGTCATTAATTCTGGGAGTCTTTGCATTTCGTGTTACGCTCTCACTTCACTTCTTCAGCAATGGGGAATTTTCTGGACACAGGAAAGTAGCATTTTGGGGATTCAAATTAATTCTGGTGACAGTGTGTGACCTCGGCGAGCATGACTGAGTGAGCCACTATTTCTGGGACACTTCGTATTTGTTGTTACACTCTCATTTCACTTCATCTGCACTGGGGAATTTTCTGGGCACAAGACAGTAGCATTTTGGGGATGCACATTAATTCTGGTGACTTTGTAAGACCACTACAACCATGACTGAGTGCACCATTAATTCTGGGAGAATTTGCATTTTTTGTTCCCTCTCATTTCACTTTGTCAGCATTATGGCATTCCCTGGACAAAAGACAGTAGCATTTTGGTGATGCACATTAATTCTGATGACTGTATAACCACTGCACGCATGACAGAGAGCACCATTAATTTAGGCAGAATTTCCATTTTTATTATCCTCTCATTTCGCTTTTTGTCAGCACTGTGGAATTTTCTGGACTCGATACTGTAGCATTTTGGGGATGCATTTGAATTCTGGTGACTGTGTGTGACCATTCCATGCTTGAATGAGTGCACCATTAATTCTCGGAGACTTTGCATTTTTTGTTATACTCTTGTTTCACTTCATCAGCACTGGGGAATTTTTGGTCATGAGACTGTAGCATTTTGGAAATGCAAATTAATTCTTGTGACTGCGAGTTACCACGTCGAGCATGACTGAGTGCATCATAAATTCTGGGAGACTTTGCATTTCGTGTTGTGCTCTCATTTCACTTCGTCAGCACTGGGGGGTTTCTGGACACAAGTCAGTAGCATTTTGTGAATGCACATTAATTTTGATAACTCTGTGTGACCTCAGCATGCATGACAGGTTGCACAATTAATTTTCGGAGACTTTGCATTTTTTATTACCCTCTTATTTCACTTCATTAGCACTGAGGAATTTTCTGGACTCAAGACAGTGGCATTTTGGGGATGTAAATTAATTCTGGTGACTGTGTGTGACCATTGCATGCATGACAGAGTTCACCATTAATTCTGGGAGAATGCATTTTGTCTTACCCTCTCATTTCACTTCTTCAGCACTGGGAAATTTTCTGGATCACAAGACAGTAGCATTTTTGGGATGCAAATTAATTCTTGTGACTGTGTGTGACCATTGCACACATGACTGAGTGCACCATTAATTCTGGGAGATTTTGTATTTCTTGTTTTACTCTCATTTCACTTCGTCAGCACTGGTGAGTTTTCTGGACACAAGACAGTATCATTTTGGTGAGCCACATTAATTCTGGTGACTGTGTGTTACCACTGTGTGCTTGACGGAGTTCACCATTAACTCTGGGAGAATGCATTTCGTGTTACCCTCTCATTTCACTTTGTCAGCACTGGGGAATTTTCCAGACACAAAACAGTAGCATTTTGGGGTTGTAAATTAATTCTCGTGACTGTGTAAGACCACTTCTCACATGGTGGACTGCACCATTAATTCTGGGAGTCTTTGCCGTTCTTGTTACACTCTCATTTCACTTTGTCAGGAATGGGGAATTTTCTGGACACAAGAAAGTAGCATTTTTGGGATGCAAATTAATTCTGGTGACGTGTGTGACCACGATGAGCATGACTGAGTGTGCCATTGCTTCTGGGAGACTTCATATTTCTTCTTACACTCTCATTTCACTTCATCAGCACTGGGTAATTTTCTGGGCACAAGAAAGAAGCATTTTAGGGATGCACATTAATTCTGGTGACTGTGTAAGAACACTGCATGCATGATGGAGTGCACCATTTATTCTAGGTGACTGTGTGTGACCACCGCGTGCATGACGGAGTTCACCATTAACTCTGTTAGAATGCATTTCATGTTACCCTCTCATTTCACTTTGTCAGCACTGGGGAATTTTCTGGGCACAAGACAGTAACATTTTGGGGATGCACATTAATTCTGGTGACTGTGAAAGTCCACTGCATGCATGACAGAGTGTACAATTAATTCTGGGAGACTTTGCATTTTTTGTTACCCTCTTATTTCACTTTGTCAGCATTATGGCATTATCTGGACACAAGACATATGCATTTTGGTGATGCACATAAATTCTGGTGACTGTATGACCACTGCACACATGACAGAGTGTACCTTTAATTCTGGGAGAATTTTCATTTGTTATTATACTCTCATTTCGTTTTGTCAGGACTGTGGAATTTTCTGGACAAAAGACAGTAGCATTTTGGGGATGCAAATGAATTCTGATGACTGTGTGTGACCATTGCATGCCTGAAGGAGTGCATCATTAATTCTGGGAGACTTTGCATATTTTGTTATGCTCTCCTTTCACTTCATCAGCACTGGGGAATTTTCTGGACATGAGACTGTAACATTTTGGGGATTCAAATTAATTCTCGTGATTGCCTGTGAACACGGCGAGCATGACTGATTGTACCATTCATTCTGAGAGGCTGCATTTCTTGTTATGCTCTCATTTCACTTTGTCAGCACTGTTCAGAAAACAGTAGCATTTATTTTGTGAATGCAAATTAATTTTGATAACTATGTGTGACCACTGCGCGCACGAAGGAGTGAACCATTAATTCTGGGAGAATGCATTTCGTGTTACCCTCTCATTTCACTTCGACAGCCTTGGGGAATTTTCTGGACACAAGACACTAGAATTTTTTGGAAGCTAATTAATTCTGGTGACTGTGTGTGATCACTGCATGCATGACTGAGCGTGCCATTACTTCGGGGATATTTTGCATTTCTTGTTGTATACTCATTTCACTTCATCAGCACTGGGGAGTTTTCTGGACACAATACAGTATCATTTTGGTGAGGCACATTAATTCTGGTGACTTTGTGTGACCACTGTGTGCATGACGGAGTTCACCATTAACTCTGGGAGAATGCATTTCATGTTACCCTCTTATTTCACTTTGTCAGGACTGTTGAATTTTCCAGATACAAAACAGTAGCATTCTGGGGATGCAAATTAATTCTGGTGACTGTGTAAGACCACTGCACACATGATGGAGTGCATCATTAATTCTGGAAGACTTTGCAGTTCTTGTTACACTCTCACATCACTTCATCAGCACTGGGAAATTGTCTGGACACAAGAAAGTAGCATTTTAGGGAAGCAAATTAATTCTGGTGACTGTGTGTGACCACGTGGGCATGACTGAGTGTGCCATTATTTCTGGGAGACTTTGTTTTTCTTGTTACACTCTCATTTCACTTTATCAGCACTGGGAATTTTCTGGGCAGAAGACAGATGCATTTTGGGATGTAAACTAATTCTGGTGACGGCATGTGACCACTGCACATATTACTAAGTGCACCATTATATATGGGAGACTGTGCAGTTCTTGTTTTGCTCTCATTTAACTTTGTCATCACTGGGGAATTTTCTGAACACAAAGCAGTGCCATTTTCGCAATGCATATTAATTCTGGTGACTGTGTGTGACCACAGCATGCATGAAGGAGTGCACCATGAATTTTGGGAAATTTTGCATTATTTGTTACCCTCTCATTTCACTTCTTCTGCACTGTGGAATTTTCTGGAAACAAGACATTAGCATTTTGAAGATGCACATTAATTCTGGTGTTTGTGTGACCACTGCACGCATGACAGAGTGCACCATTAATTCTGGGAGAATTTGCATGTTTTATTATCCTCTCATTTTACTTCATCAGCACTGTGAAAAATTCTGGACACCAGAAAGTAGCAATTTGGGGATGCAAATGAATACTGTTAACTGTGTGAGACCCCTGCACACATGACAGAGTGCACCATTATTTCTGGGAGACCTTGCTTTTTTTGTTACCCTCTCATTTTACTTTGTCAGCACTGTGAAAAATTCTGGACACCAGAAAGTAGCATTTTATGGGCTGAAAATTAATTCTGGTTAGTTCTTGTGACCATGGCATGCATGACTGAGTGCGCCATTAATTCTGTGAGACTTTGCATGTCTTGTTACGCTCTCATTTCACTTCATCAGCAATGAGAAATTCTCATGACACAAGAAAGTAGCATTTTGGGGATTCAAATTAATTCTGGTGACCATGTGACCACTGCGAGCATGACTGAGTGCGCCATTATTTCTGGGAGACTTCGTATTTCTTGTTACGTTCTCATTTCTCTTCATCAGCAGTGGGGAATTTTCTGTGCACAAGACAGTGCATTTTGGGGATGCACATTAATTTTGGGGACTGTGTGTGACCACTGCATGCATCACTGAGTGTGCCATTAATTCTGGGGGACTTTACAAATCTTGTTGTGCTCAAATTTCACTTCGTCAGCACTAGGAAGTTTTCTGAACACTAGGCAGTAGCATTTTGGCAATGCACATTAATTCTCGTGACTGTGTGTGACCACTGCATACATAACAGAGTGCACCATTAATTCTGGGAAATTTTGCATTATTTATAACCCTCTCATTTCACTTCATCTGCACAATGAAATTTTCTGGACACAAGACAGTAGCATTTTGGGGAAGCACATTAATTCTGGTGACTGTATGACCACTGCACGCATGACAGAGTGCACCATTAATTCTGGGAACATTTGCATTTTTATTATCCTCTCATTTCATTTTGTCAGCACTGTGGAATTTTCAGGACAAAAGACAGTAGCACTTTGGAGATGCAAATTATTTCTGGTGACTGTGTGTGAACACTGCATGCTTGACTGAGTGCGCCATTATTTCTGGAGACTATGCATTTTTTGTTACACTCTCTCTTCACTTCATCAGCACTGGGGAATTTTCTGGACATGAGACAGCAGCATTTTGGGCATTCAAATTAATTCTGGTGACTGTGTGTGACCACGGCAAGCATGACTGAGTGTACCATTAATTCTGGGAGACTTTGCATTTATTGTTGCCCTCTCATTTCACTTCATCATCACTAGGGAATTATCTGGACACAAGACAGAAGTGTTTGGCAATGCACATTAATCCTGGTGACTGTGTGACCACTGCACATATGACAGAGTGCACCATTAATTCTGGGTGAATTTGTATTTTTTATTATCCTCTCATCTCACTTTGTCAGCACTGGAGAATTTTCTGGACAAAAGACAGTAGCATTTTGTTGATGCAAATTAATTCTGTTAACTCTGTGTGAACACTGCACGCATGAAATAGTGCAAAATTATTTCTGGGAGACTGCTTTTTGTTACCTCTTATTTCACTTCGTCAGCACTGTCAAATATACTGGACACCAGACAGTAGCATTTTGGGGGTGCAAATTAATTCAGGTGACTTTGTGTTTCCACGGCAAGCATGACTGAGTGCGCCATTAATTTTGGGAGACTGTAAATTTCTTGTTAAGCTCTCAATTCAGTTCATCAGAACTGGGGAATTTTCTGGACACAGGAAAGAAGCCTTTTGGGCATTCAAATTCACTCTGGTGACTGCGTGTGACCACGTCAAGCATGACTGAGTGAGCCACTATTTCTGGGACACTTTGTATTTCTTTTTACGATCTCATTTCACTTCATCAGCACTGGGGCATTTTCTATGCACAAGACAGTAGCATTTGGGGGAGGCACATTAATTCTGGTGACTGTGTAAGACCACTGCACGCATGACAGAGTTCACCATTGATTCTGGGAGACTTTGCATTTTTTGTTACCCTCTCATTTCACTTTGTCAGCATTATGGCATTCCCGGGACAAAAGACAGTAGCATTTTGGGGATGCACATTAATTGTGGTGACTGTATGAACACTGCATGCATGACAGAGTGCACCTTTAATTCTGGGAGAATTTTCATTTTTTATTACCCTCTCATTTCACTTTTTCAGCAGTGTGCAATTTTCTGGACACAAGACAATAGCATTTAGGGTATGCAAATGAATTCTGGTGACTGTGTGTGACCATTGAATGCTTGAACGAGTGCACCATTAATTCTGGAATACTTTGCATATTTTGTTACGCTCTCATTTCACTGCAGCACTGGGGAATTTTCTGGACATGAGACTGTAGCATTTTGGGGATGCAAATTAATTCTGATAAATGCGTATGACCACGGCAACATGACTGAGTGTGCCATTAGTTCAGGGAGTCTGCATTTCTTGTTATGCTCTCATTTCACTTTGTCAGCACTGAAAATTTTTTCTGTACAGAAAACAGTATCATTTTGTGAATGCAAAATAATTTTGATAACTACGTGTGACCACTGCGCGCATGAAGGAGTGCACTATTAATTCTGGGATATTTTGCATTTCTTGTTGTACAGTCATTTCACTTCATCAGCACTGTGGAGTTTTCTGGACACAAGACAGTATCATTTTGGTGAGGCACATTAATTCTGGTGACTTTGTGTGACCACTGTGTGCATGACGGAGTTCATTATTAACTCTGGGAGAATGCATTTCGTGTTACCCTCTCATTTCACTTTTTCAGCACTGTTGAATTTTCCAGACACAAAACAGTAGCATTCTGGAGATGTAAATTAAATCAGTTGACTGTGTAAGACCGCTGCAAGCATGACGGAGTGTGCCATTAATTCTGGGAGACTTTGCAGTTCTTGTTACACTCTCATATCTCTTCGTCAGCATTGGGAAATTTTCTGGACACAAGAAAGTAGCATTCTGGGAATGCAAATTAATTCTGGTGACTGCGTGTGACCACGGTGAGCATCACTGAATGTGCCATTATTTCTGGGAGACTTTGTATTTCTTGTTACACTCTCATTTCACTTCATCAGCACTGAGGAATTTTCTGTGCAGAAGGCAGAAGCATTTTGGGGATGCAAATTAATTCTGGTGACTGTTTGTGACCACTGCACGCATGACTGAGTGCACCTTTAAATATAGGAGACTTTGGATTTCTTGTTCTGCTCCCATTTCACTTTGTCATCACTGGGGAATTTCTGGACACAAGACAGTAGTGTTTTAGGGATGCACATTAATTTTGGGGACTGTGTGTGACAACTGCATGCATCACTGAGTGTGCCATTAATTCTGGGGACTTTGCAATTTTTGTTGTGCTCTCATTTCACTTTGTCAGCACTGGGGTGTTTTCTGAACACAAGGCAGTAGCATTTCCATGATGCACATTAATTCAGGTGACTGTGTGTGACCATTGCATGCATGAAGGAGTGCACCATGAATTCTGGGACATTTTGCATTATTTGTTACCCTCTTATTTCACTTCTTCTGCACTGGGGAATTTTCTAGACACAAGACAGTAGCATTTTGAGGATGCACATTAATTCTGGTGACTGTGTGAAAACTGCATGCATGACAGAGTGTACCATTAATTCTGGGAGAATTTGCACTTTGTATTATCCTCACATTTCACTTTGTCAGCACTGGGTAACTTTCTGGACACAAGACTGTAGCATTTTGGGGATGCAGATGAATTCTGTTAACTGTGTGTGACCACTGCACGCATGACAGAGTACCCCATTATTTTTGGGAGACTTTGCATTTCTTGTTTCGCTCTCATTTCACTTCATCAACAATGAAAAATTTTCTGGACACAAGAAAGTAGCATTTTGGGGATTCAAATTAATTCTGGTGACTGCGTGTGACCACAGCGAGCATGACTGAGTGCGCCATTATTTCTGGAAGACTTCATATTTCTTGTTATGCTCTCATTTCACTTCATCAGCGCTGGTTAATTTTCTGGGCAAAAGACAGTAGCATTTTGGGTATGCACATTATTGCTGTGGATTGTGTGTGACCACTGCATGCATCACTGAGTGTACCATTAATTCTGGGGGACTTTGCAATTCTTGTTGTGCTCTCATTTCACTTTGTCAGCACTGGGAAGTTTTTTGAACACAAGACAGTAGCATTTTGGTGAGCCACATTAATTCTGGTGTCTGTGTGTGACCACTGTGTGCATGACAGAGTTCACCATTAACTCTAGGAGAATGCATTTCATGTTACCCACCCATTTCACTTTGTCAGCACTGGGGAATTTTCCAGACACAAAACAGTAGCATTTTGGGGATGTAAATTAATTCTGGTGACTGTGTAAAACCACTGCGCACATGACTGACTGCACCATTAATTCTGGGAGTCTTTGCCGTTCTTGTTACACTCTCATTTCACTTTGTCAGGAATGGGAAATTTTCTGGACACAAGAAAGTAGCATTTTGGGGATGCAAATTAATTCTGGTGACATGTGTGACCACGGTGAGCATGACTGAGTGTGCCATTACTTCTGGGAGACTTCATATTTCTTGTTACACTCTCATTTCACTTCATCAACAATGGGGAACTTTCTGGGCACAAGAAAGAAGCATTTTGGGAATGCACATTAATTCTGGTGACTGTGTGTGACCACCGCGTGCATGACAGAGTTCTCCATTAACTCTGGGAGAATGCATTTCATGTTACATTCTCATTTCACTTTGCCAGCACTGGGGAATTTTCCAGACACAAAACAGTAGCATTTTGGGAATGCAAATTAATTCTGGTGACTGCATGTGACCACGGTTAGTATGACTGATTGCACCATTATTTCTGGGAGACTTCACATTTCTTGTTACGCATTCATTTCACTTCATTAGCACTGGGGAATTTTATGGGCACTAGACAGTAGTATTTTCGGTATGCACATTAATTCTGGTGACTGTGTAAGACCACTGTGTGCATGACGGAATGCACCATTAATTCTGGGAGACTTTGCATTTTTTGTTACCCTCTCATTTCACTTTTTTCAGCATTGGGGCATTCTCTGGATGCAAGACAGTAGCATTTTGGGGATTCAAATTCATTCTGGTGATTGTGAGTGACCACAGCACACATGACGGAATGCATTCTTAATTATGAGAGGCTTAGCATTTTTTTGTTACCCTCTCATTTCAATTCATCAGCACTGGGGAATTTTCTGGACAGAAGACTGTAGCATTTTGGGAAGGAATTTAATTCTGCCAACTGTGTGTGACCACTGCGTGCATGACTGAGTGCACCATTAATACTGGGAGACTTTGCATTTCTTGTTGTGCTGTCATTTCACTTTGTCTGCACTGGGGAGTTTTCTGGACACAAGACAGTTAGATTTTAGGAGATGCACATTAATTTTGGTTACAGTGTTTGACCACTGTGTGCATGACTGAGTGTGTCAATAATTCTGAGAGGCTTTGCATTTCTTGTTAATCTTTTTCTTCACTTTGTCAGCAGTGGAGAAATTTCTGGACACAAGACAGTAGCATTTTGGTGATGCAGATTAATTCTGATTACTGTGTATGACCACTGAGTGCATGACGGCTTGCACCATTAATTCTGGAGAATGCATTTCGTGTTACCCTCTCATTTCATTTCAACAGCACTGGGGAATTTTCTGGACAGAAGACAGTAGAACTTTTGGGATGCTAATTAATTCTGGAGACTGTTTGTGACCACTTCAAGCATGACTTAGTGTGCCATTAACTCTGGGATATTTTGCATTTCTTGTTGTACACTCATTGCACTTTGTCAGCACTGGGGAATTTTCTGGACACAAGACAGTATCATTTTGATGAGGCACATTGATTCTGGTGACTTTGTGTGACCACGGCGTGCATGGTTGAGTGTGCCATTAATTATGGGAAACTTTGTATTTCTTGTTATGCTTTCATTTCACTTCGTCAGCACTGGGAAATTTTCTGGACACAAGAAAGTGGCATTTTGGGGATGGTAATTAAATCTGGTGAATGTTTGTGACCACTGCACGCATGACTGAGTGCAGCTTTAAATATGGGAGACTTGGCATTTCTTGTTGTGCTCTCATTTCACTTTGTCATCACTGGGGAATTTTCTGGACACAAGACAGCAGTGTTTTAGGGATGCACATTAATTCTCGGGACTGTGTGTGACCCTGCATGCATCACTGAGTGTGCCATTAATTCTGGGGACTTTGCAATTCTTGTTGTGCTCTCATTTCACTTTGACAGCACTGGGGAGTTTTCTGAACACAAGGCAGAACCATTTTGGTGATGCACATTAATTCTGGTGACTGTGAGAGACCACTGCATGCATGAAGAAGTGCACCATGAATTCTGGGAAATTTTGAATTATTTGTTACCTCTCATTTCACTTCATCTGCACTGGGGAATTTTCTGGAAACAAGACAGTAGCATTTTGGGGATGCATATTTATTCTGGTGACTGTGCGACAACTGCATACGTGACAGAGTGCACCATTAATTCTGGGAGAATTTGCATTTTTTATTTTCCTCTCATTTCACTTTGTCAGCACTGTGGAACTTTCTAGACACAAGACAGTAGCATTTTGGGAAAGCAAATTAATTCTGTTAACTGTGTGTGACCACTGCACTCATGACAGAGTGCAACATTATTTCTGGGAGACTTTGCTTTTTTGTTACCCTCTCATTTCACTTTGTCAGCACTATGGAATATTCTGGACACAAGAGAGCAGCATTTTGGGATGCATATTTATTCTGGTGACTGTGTGACAACTGCATACGTGACTGAGTGCACCATTAATTCTGGGAGAATTTGCATTTTTATTTTCCTCTCATTTCACTTTGTCAGCACTGTGGAACTTTCTGGACACAAGACAGTAGCATTTTGGGAATGCAAATTAATTCTGTTAACTGTGTGTGACCACTGCACTCATGACAGAGTGCAACATTATTTCTGGGAGACTTTGCTTTTTTGTTACCCTCTCATTTCACTTTGTCAGCACTGTGAAATATTCTGGACACAAGACAGCAGCATTTTGGTTCTGCAAATTAATTCTGGCGACTGTGTGTGACCACGGCAAGAATGACTGATGGTGCCATTAATTCTGGGAGACTTTGCATTTCTTGTTATGCTCTCATTTCACTTCATCAGCAATGGGGAATTTTCTGGACACAGGAAAGTAGCATTTTGGTGATGCAAATTAATTCTGGTGACTGTGTGTGACCACAGTGAACATCGCTGAGTGTGCCATTATTTCTAGGAGACTTTGTATTTCTTGTTACTCTCTCATTTCACTTCATCAGCACTGAGGAATTTTCAATGCAGAAGGCAGAAGCATTTTAGGGATGCAAATTATTTCTGGTGACTGTTTGTGACCACTGCACGCATGACTGAGTGCACTTTTAAATATAGGAGACTGCATTTCTTGCTGTGCTCACATTTCATTTTGTCATCACTGGGGAATTTCTGGACACAAGACAGCAGTGTTTTTCGGAAGTACATTAATTCTTGGGACTGTGTGTGACCACTGTATGCATCACTGAGTGTGCCATTAATTCTGGGAACTTTGCTATTTTTGTTGTGCTCTCATTTCACTTTGTCAGCACTGGGGAGTTTTCTGAACACAAGGCAGTAGCATTTTCGTGATGCACATTAATTCTGGTGACTGTGAGTGACCACTGCATGCCTGAAGGAGTGCACCATGAATTCTGGGAAATTTTGCATTATTTGTTACCCTCTTATTTCACTTCTTCTGCACTGGGGAATTTTCTAGACACAAGACAGTAGCATTTTGAGGATACACATTAATTCTGGTGACTGTGTGACCACTGCATGCATGACAGAGTGTACCATTAATTCTGGGAGAATTTGCACTTTGTATTATCCTCACATTTCACTTTGTCAGCGCTGGGTAACTTTCTGGACACAAGACAGTAGCATTTTGGGGATGCAGATGAATACTGTTAACTGTGTGTAACCACTGAACGCATGACAGAGTGCACCATTATTTCTGGGAGACTTTGCTTTTTTTGTTACTCTCTCATTTCACTTCGTCAGCATTGTGGAATATTCTGGACACCAGAAAGTAGCATTTTGGGGCTGCAAATTAATTCTGGTGACAGCGTATGACCACAGCATGCATGACTTAGTGCGCCATTGATTTTGGGAGTCTTTGCATTTCTTGTTTCGCTCTCACTTCACTTCATCAACAATGACAAATTTTCTGGACACAAGAAAGTAGCATTTTGGGGATTCAAATTAATTCTGGTGACTGTGTGTGACCACGGCGAGCATGACTGAGTGCGCCATTATTTCTCGGAGACTTCATATTTCTTGTTACGCTCTCATTTCACTTCATCAGCACTGGTTAATTTTCTGGGCAAATGACAGTAGCATTTTTGGTATGCACATTATTGCTGGGGATTGTGTGTGACCACTGCATGCATCACTGAGTGTACCATTAATTTTGGGGGACTTTGCAATTCTTGTTGTGCTTTCTCATTTCACTTTGTCAGCACTGGGAAGTTTTTTGAACACAAGACAGTAGCATTTTGGTGAAGCACATTACTTCTGGTGACTGTGTGTGACCACTGCATGCATGATGGAGTGCACCATTAATTCTGGGAAATTTTGCAATATTTATTGACTTCTAATTTCACTTAATCTCCAGTGGGGACTTTTCTGGACACAAGACAGTAGCATTTTGGTGATGCACATTAATTCTGGTGACTGTATGAACACTGCACGCATGACAGAGCACACCATTAATTCTGGGAAAACTTGCATTTTTATTATCTTCTCATTTCACTTTGTCAGCACTGCAGAATTTTCTGGTCACAAGTCAGTAGCATTTTGGGGATGCAAATGAATTCTGGTGACTGTGTGTGACCACTGCATGCTTGAGTGATTGTACCATTATTTCTGGAGACTTTGCATTTTTTGTGACACTCTCATTTCACTTCATCAGCACTGGGGAATTTTCTGGACATGAGACAGTAACATTTTGGTGATGCAAATTAATTCTGGTGACTGCGTGTGACCATAGCAAGCATGACTGAGTGTGCCATTAATTCTGGGAGAATTTGCATTTCTTGTTGTGCTGTCATTTCACTTCATCATCACTGGGGAATTTTCTGGACACAAGACAGAAGTGTTTTGGGGATGCACATTAATTCTGGTGACTGTGTGACCACTGCACACATGACAGACTGCACCATTAATTCTGGGAGAATTTGCATTTTTTAATATCTTCTTATTTCACTTTGTAAGCACTTTGGAATTTTCTGGACACAAGACAGTAGCATTTATTTGATGCAAATTTATTCTACCTGTGTGAGACCACTGCGCACATGACAGAGTGCAATATTTTGTCTGGGAGCCTTTGCTTTTACTGTTACCCTCTCATTTCACTTCGTCAGCACTGTGGAATATTCTGGACACAAGACAGTAGCATTTTGGGAGTGCAAATTAATTCTGGTGACTGTGTGTTTCCACGGCAAACATGACTGAGTGCGCCATTAATTCTGGGAGTCTTTGGATTTCTTGTTACGCTCTCATTTCAATTCATCAGCAATGGGGGATTTTCTGGACACAGGAGAGTAGCATTTTGGGGATTCAAAATAATTCTTGTGACTGTGTGTGACCTCGGCGAGCATGACTGAGTGAGCCACTATTTCTGTTACACTTCGTATTTCTTGTTACGCTCTCATTTCACTTCATCTGCACTGGGGAATTTTCTGGGCACAAGATCGTAGCATTTTCGGGGATGCACATTAATTCTGGAGACTGAGTGAGACCACTGCCCGCATGACAGAGTGCACCATTAATTCTAAGAGACTTTGCATTTTTTATTCCCTCTCATTTCACTTTGTCAGCATTATGGCATTCCCTGGACACAAGACAGTAGCATTTTGTTGATGCACATTAATTCTGGTGACTGTATGGCCACTGCATTCATGTCAGAGTGCACCATTAATTCTGGCAGAATTTTCATTTTTTATTATCCTCTCATTTCTCTTTGTTGGCACTTGGGAATTTTCAGGACACAAGACAGTAGCATTTTGGGGTTGCACATGAATTCTGGTGACTGTGTGTCACCATTGCATGCTTGAATGTGTGCACCATTAATCCTGCGAAACTTTACATTTTTTGTTACGCTCTCATTTCACTTCATCAACACTGTGGAATTTTCTGGACATGAGACTGTAGCATTTGGGTATGCAAATTAATTCTGTTGACTGTGTGTTACCATGGCAAGCTTGTCTGAGTGAGTCATTAATTCTGGGAGACTTTGAATTTTGTGTTACGCTCTCACTTCACTTCTTCAGCAATGGGGAATTTTCTGGACACAGGAAAGTAGCATTTTGGGGATTCAAATTAATTCTGGTGACAGTGTGTTACCTCGGCGAGCATGACTGAGTGAGCCACTATTTCTGGGACACTTCATATTTCTTGTTACACTCTCATTTCACTTCATCTGCACTGGGGAATTTTCTGGGCACAAGACAGTAGCATTTTGGAGATGCACTTTAATTCTGGTGACTTTGTAAGACCACTGCAGGCATGACTGAGTGCACCATTAATTCTGGGAGACTTTGCATTTTTGTTCCCTCTCATTTCACTTTGTCAGCATTATGGCATTCCCTGGACACAAGACAGTAGCATTTTGGTGATGCACATTAATTCTGGTGACTGTATAACCACTGCACGCATCACAGAGAGCACCATTAATTTTGGCAGAATTTTCATTTTTTATTATCCTCTCATTTCACTTTGTCAGCACTGGGGAATTTTCAGGACTCGATACTGTAGCATTTTGGGGATGCAATTGAATTCTGGTGACTGTGTGTGACCATAGCATGCTTGAATGAGTGCACCATTAATTCTGGGAGACTTTGCATTTTTTGTTATACTCTTGTTTCACTTCATCAACACTGGGGAATTTTTTGGACATGAGACTGTAGCATTTTGGAGATGCAAATTAATTCTCGTGACTGCGAGTTACCACGTCGAGCATGACTGAGTGCATCATAAATTCTGGGAGACTTTGCATTTCGTGTTGTGCTCTCATTTCACTTCATCAGCACTGGGGGTTTTTCTGGACATAAGACAGTAGCATTTTGTGAATGCACATTAATTTTGATAACTCTGTGTGACCTCAGCATGCATGACAGGTTGCACCATTAATTCTCGGAGACTTTGCATTTTTTGTTACCTTATTATTTCACTTCATTAGCACTGAGTAATTTTCTGGACTCAAGACAGTGGCATTTTGGGGATGTAAATTAATTCTGGTGACTGTGTGTGACCATTGCGTGCATGACAGAGTTCACCATGAATTCTGGGATAATGCATTTTGTCTTACCCTCTCATTTCACTTTGTCAGCAATAGGTAATTTTCTGGACCACAAGACAGTAGCATTTTTGTGATGCAAATTAATTCTTGTGACTGAGTGTGACCATTGCACACATGACAGAGTGCACCATTAATTCTGGGAGATTTTGTATTTCTTGTTGTACTCTCATTTCACTTTGAAAGCACTGGTGAGTTTTCTGGACAGAAGACTGTAGCATTTTGGGAAGGAATTTAATTCTGCCAACTGTGCGTGACCACTGCATGCATGACTGAGTGCACCATTAATACTGGGAGACTTTGCATTTCTTGTTGTGCTCTCATTTCACTTTGTCAGCAGTGGGGGGTTTTCTGGACACAAGACAGTAGCATTTTGGGGATGCATATTAATTTTGATAACTGTGTGTGACCACTGCACGCATGACTGAGTGCGCCATTAATTCTGGGAGGCTTTGCTTTTCTTGTTATGCTGTCATTTCACTTCGTTATCACTGGGGAATTTTCTGGACACAAGACAGTAGTGTTTTGGGGATGCACATTAGTTCTGGGGACTGTGTGTGACCACTGCATGCATCACTGAGTGTGCCATTAATTCTGGGGGCTTTGCAATTCTATTTGTGCTCTCATTTCACTTTGTCAGCACTGCAGAATTTTCTGAAAACAAGGCAGTAGCATTTTGGCGATGCACATTAATTCTGGTGACTGTGTGTGACCACTGCATGCATGAAGAAGTGCACCATTAATTCTGGGAAATTTTGCATTATTTGTTACCGTCTCATTTCACTTCATCTGCATTGGGGAATTTTCTGGACACAAGACAGTGGCATTTTGGGGATGCACATTAATTGTGGTGACTGTATGACCACTGCACGCATGACAGAGTGCACCATTAATTTTGGGAGAATTGACATTTTTTATTATCCTCTCATTTCACTTTGTCAGCATTGGGGAATTTTTGTATGTAAGTCAGTAGCATTTTGGTGATGCAAATGAATTCTGGTGACTGTGTGTGACCATTGCATGCTTGACTGAGTGCACCATTATTTCTGGGAGACTTTGCATTTTTTGTTACACTCTCATTTCACTTCATCCGCACTGTGGAATTTTCTGGACATGAGACAATAGCATTTTGGGGTTGCAAATTAATTCTGGTGACTGTTTGTGACCATGGTGAGCATGAATGAGTGTGCCATTCATTCTGGGAGGCTTTGCATTTTTTGTTATGCTCTCATTTCACTTTGTCATCACTGGGGAATTTTCTGGACACGTGACAGTAGTGTTTTGGGGAGGTACTGTACATTAATTCTGGGGACCGTGTGTGACCTCTACATGCATTAATGAGTGTGCCATTACTTCTGGGGGACTTTGCAATTCTTGTTGTGCTCTCATTTCACTTCATCAGCACTGGGGAGTTTTCTGAACACAAGGCAGTAGCATTTTGGTGATGCACATTAATTCTGGTGACTGTGTGTGACCACTGCATGCATGAAGGAGTGCACCATTAATTCTGAGAAATTTTGCATTATTTGTTACCCTCTCATTTCACTTCATCAGCACTGGTGAGTTTTCTGGACACAAGACAGTAGCATTGGGGATGCACATTCATTCTAGTGACTGTGTGTGAGGAACTGCCAGTATTGTTGTCACTGTACCTTACTTTGCATTATGGTGGAATGACAATGTGAAATAATAATTAGAAGGCAAAGTGAGCATTTTGTATTGGCCACTCTGCATAGCAGAGTGACAATTAGAAGTGCCCACTTTGCACTCACTTTGCTGGTGAAATTTGAATTCACTGCATCTCTAATAACAACCAACAGCAATACCAAAACACTAATAAACATGTAAGCTAAGTTCCACAGTTTTCTCCTCTTTATACTGGGGGGGGGCTTACCAAGTGATGACCCAAGGTCATTTGACCAAAAACAGGCCATGATGTTTCAAGACTGTAATGGCAACACATCTGCTTCCATCTCCTGGTGGAAAATGAATATCAATCCAATGGAATTAGCAGCAAAAAAAGTGTTGGGGAAGGGGCAAGGAAGCAAATAAAGGGAAGGAGGGGAGAAATATATAGTAAAGATAGATAGAATTAGGCAACCTGAATCCCAGAAAAGGGGTAATTTTTATGATCCCCAGATACTGTCTAAAAGCAGAGTTAATACAGGTCCATATTAATTATGGATGACTGCTAATCCATGAATCCATGGAGGAAATGGATGGAGATGTCACTATGATCCAACCATTAGGAGTTAACATAGTCCTTAATATCGCTCAAAAACCAAGGAGACCTCACTGGATAATCCTCAACCTGCACTAATAAAAAGGTAATTTCTCTTCTCCCTAAATGAAAGATTAAGAACTACAGCATGGGTTCTGGATCACCACTCACTGTTGATTTGAAAAATGTCCATGAACTTAAACAGAAAAGAAATGAAAGGCAGATAAACTGATATGCAGACCAAGATGTCAGAAGAGAATGTCCATTCTGTACTGGCTGGCATGTCAAAAAGCATTTAGTAAAACAAACAAAAAAAAATAGAAATTACTCATACCAGGAATTAGCAGTGGTGCTTTGTCATAACACAAGCAGAAATCAAGGCAAGGTGGGCTGGCAGTATAGCCTAGAGGTTAGAGGAATGAGGTGTGAATGAGCTTGGTACATCCAGCAGACTAGACCTGAGTTTGATTCTCACAACCTCCAGTTGCATACTGTGTGACTCTGAGCAAGTCACTTAACTGCCCAGTGCTCCCAGGTCACCCCTGAAAACAGACACTTATGTCTAGTGGGCCTTACCTGCTTACCAAAGACTAAAATAAAAAAATAAAATAAAAAAATAGTAAAACACCCACTACACAGCAAACACATGAGCCGGATAAGTTTAAATAAATAACAATTGTTTTATTAAACATTGCAGCACAAGCCCAGAAAACAGGAGCAAAAAAACGGACTAATATTTCACAAGGACACTCCCTTGCTTCATCAGAGTGATACAAACATTTGCCTTCACCTTTTTATAATCACATAATACAATTAAATCAATTACAATTAGCATGATGCAAAGGTGAGCATGCAATTTGGCACTTTCAAGAATACACATGGCCAGGTACTAAACTTAATTAAAATGAGCTTCAAAAAAAGATGGATAAATTACCCCAAATAAGCATTTGACTTGCCCATGAATGTTATTAATTAGTTTGAAACAAATATCCCCATCTCAATAAAATTGGAAAAGGGAATATTCCAAATGATTGTATTTGCTTTCTTTATAATTAAATATATAAGAACCACTAAATGTAATGCAATAAAATATTCAAATATTGAGTAACTCAGAAGCATAAAAATCCAAAGCATCCAAAATGTTATAAATGTATATTTAAAGATATGCTCCACTAGTTCATAACATATAGCAATTGCAGAATGCTCAATATTCATAAACAGGGTTCATTACATATTGATTGATTCTCATTTTAATTAAGTTTAGTACCTGGCCATGTGTATTCTTGGCAGTGCCAAGTTGCATGCTCACCTTTGCATCATGCTAATTTTAATTGATTTAATTGTTTTATGTGATTATAAAAGGGTGAAGGCAAATGTTTGTATCACTCTAATGAAGCAAGGGGGTGCACTTGTAAAACATTATTCCATTTTTTGCTCCTGTTTTCTGGGCTTGTGCTGCAGTGTTTATTAAAAAGATGGTTATTTGTTGAAACTTCTCCATCTCGTGTGTAGCTGGTGCTTTTCATTTTGCCTCAGTTTCTGCTTGTGTATTTGCATAGCACTGCTGCTTATTCCTGGTGCTAGTAGTTTCACTTTTTTCCTTGTTAATCTAAACACAAGTTTCCCCTTTATGGGAGTAAAATTTCATCCACACACTAGGCTCATTTTTGTGATGCAAGATGAGCCACTGCAATTAGCACAGCTCTTTGTTTTACTAAATTTGTGTGTTTTATATTTGATACAATTTCTCTGGTGTCAGTAGTTCTCCCTGCAGTAACTACCAACATGAATGAAACTGGGATAGCGCATGAGGGTAAGAGTTATGACCAAAGTACTCACTGGAGTTTTGAAGATACAGTCTTTGAATGAAGGGATGATGTAAACCCCATTTTGGCTACAACAACAACTGCTAATGCCCAAGAAGTACCGGCAGCAAAGGTAACTTTAAAAAAATTAGAGAAGTTAGTAATGTATGAGAGACATATGTACTGGCACAAAGTAACCTTAGAAGCCTATATTGAAGTGAAACAAATCCCTTGGGGGCTACACATTCTGAATAAACCAGCCTATGTTACTGAAGACAAGGAATTTATGGCTCCCTGGACAGCCAATATGGATGATGCCTCCTTTAAATTATGGCCTTAATTTTAACTAGAGCAGGCCCAGTACGAGACTCTTTATCCAAAGAAATAGCCGAGAGAGAAACAGAGTTGAAAAATAACATCTCTAGAGAGGAATTTGATATTTTTAATAAAACCTTGACAGACAAAAGTATTACAGACCCAGTAGTACCAGTAATATACATATTACCTAAGGTACATAGGAACTTACAGAAACCCCCATGGAGACTGATCATTTCAAGGAAGGGCTGGCTTACTGAACCTATCTCTATGTTTTTGGACACCCATTTACAGCCAACCAGTTCAAGGTCTGAGGTCCTATTTTAGAGATTCTATGGATGTGATTAATATGGTGGAAAACCTTGACAAACAGCCTGAGTGGTCCTTTGCCACTATGGGTGTGGAAACATTATACATGGTAATACCTTGTGAGGAGGTCTGTTAGCCTTAGAATATTTCTTGGAACAAAGGATAGAACAAGATGAAGTACATGTGCCCACCTGGTATTTGATCAAATTAGCTAGGCGTGTACTGACTATGAATTTATTCATGTTTCAGGAAAAATATTTCTTACAAATAAGAGGAACAGTGTTGGGGGCCACAATGGCCCCTAGTTATGCTAATTTGTACATGGGCTGGTGGGAAAACACTGTTTTGTATGCATACAGTCTATGCCCACCCATCACACAGGTGGACCTGTGGCATTGCTTTATTGATGATATTTTGGTGATCTGGTGGGGAAGAGAATTGGAATTTGTTGAGTTCATAAGTTCATTGGAACAGACAAATGAACACCTTAGGTTGAAATATACTATCTGTAGCAGTGAAAATACAATTTTAGACCTCACAATTTATCAGAAATCTACAGTGGAGGTTTGTACAACCCTGTTTCAGAAAGACACCGATAGAAATAGTATTTTACAGTTTGACAGCTGTCATCCATATCATTTTAAATTCAATATACCTAAAGGACAGTTAATTAGAACTTACAGGTATTATACGGAGAATATAGACTTTGTGAAAAAACAAAGTGAACAGATAATATGTTTTAAAGAGAGGGGTTATAGTAACCAAAGTATTTGTGCTGCTACTGAAACTGTTAGCATTGTGAAGCATTCTCAAATATTGACACCAAAAGCTGAACATAATCAATTGAAAGGGATAGAATGTGGAGTTTGATTGTCCCTTTATTTCCACAGTCCCCGTCAGGGATAATAAAATCAGGGAAATAATTAACAATGATTTCTCTATCTTGAACCTAGAACCCAAATTAAAAAAGACTGTTAAGAATGGCCCCAGAATTGTCTTCAGAAAAACCATAACTGTTTCTGACATGGTAGTACATAGTGTACTACCTGTCAGTAAACCAAGACGGAGTCATTGGTTAACCCCCCCGGGCTTACATATGTGGTAAATGCAAGTAGTGTCCCTATGTAAAACAGGAAAAATATATTGTACATCGTAAAACTGATAAAAAATATGAAATAAGGTCTTTCATTAATTGTGCCACTGAAGGTGTGGTTTAGGTATTAATTTGTAGTTGCGGCATTATGTGGGCTGCACAATGAGACAGTTTAGGGAACAAATAGCTGAACACGTTTGTGCTATTAGGCACTCTAATATGTCACATGTGATTGTAAAACATATTAAAAGTTTGCCAAATATCACTCATAAAATAGATTTTGTTGGCATTGAGAAAGTAACACTAAATGTGAGGGGTGGTGATCTACAAAAAATGATTGGCAGAAGAGAGAGCTGGTGGATCTACACCTTGGAACCAATGGGTGAGTGGGGTATGAATGAGAATATAGATCTGGCTGCCTTCCTGACCAAATTGTAAAACTCTAAAAGTATTGTGAAACTTGTTTTGGCATAATTTTTTTTTTTTTTTTTACTTAGGGCCCCTCATATGTTATGAGTTTAAGTGTGTACCTGATGAAAAAAAAAAAAACAATATGAAAAGGAAGGAAAAAAGAAAGAAAAAAACCTTATTTTTCTGCACAAGCCTTATATATTATGTCTGTACAAATACAGTATACGGTCTCAGTATATTATTACCCTTTGAAATGATGTAATTTACAGGGATTAATGTGTTTTTATATGTATATTGTTATATTTCTTTATACAGTATACAGTTAATACAATATCTTTAGGATATAAAGCAGAATTGGCTTGTAAAAACTATTGTTTTCATTCATCAAGATAGAAACATAGACTTTGACAGCAGATAAGGACCACTTGGTCCACCCAGCCTGCCCATGTCCTTTCCTATTAGATAAGCTGCAGTTTCTAGTTAACCAACAGCCTACTTCCTGCAACCCCCCACTACAATTGCCTTATGTCTGTCCCATGCATGTTTGAATTGTCCCACTGTTTTAGACCCAACAACCTACCCAGGAAGGCAGTTCCATACATCCACCACTCTGTCCATGAAAAAAAAATTCCTCACATTACCCCTGGGCCGTCCCCCCTCTATCTTTAAATTGTGCCCCCTTGTTCTTATACATCTCTTTTTCTGAAAGATGCTACCCTCCTGGACTTTGTTTATTCCCTTGAGGTACTTGAAAGTTTCTATCATGTCCCCCTTCTCCCTCCTTTCATCAAGGGTATACATATTAAGCTCTCTCAGTCTCTCTCTTCATATGGTTTCTGATGCAGACCTTGCACCATTTTAGTTGCCCTCCTCTGGACTGCTTCCATCCTGCCTATGTCCTTGTGTAGATGGGATTTCCAAAACTGCACACAGTATTCCAGATGAGATCTCACCAACAGAGGGATAACCACTTCCCTTTTTCTACTTGTGATGCACCTTCCTATGCATCCCAGTATCCCCCTGGCTCTCCTTACTGACTTCTCACATTGCTTACCCACCTTTAAGTCATTTGATATGACTACCCCCAAGTCACTTTCCATTTTTGTTGTTGTTAGTACCTCCCCTTCTATTGTGTACTCTTCTCCTGGGTTTTTGTTTCCCAGGTGCATTATTTTACACTTCTTTGCATTGAATCTAAGTTGCCATATGTCTGATCATTCCTCCAACCTTGACAAGTACCTTCTCATGCTTTCTACCCCACCTTGTGTATCAACTCTGTTACAGATCTTTGTGTCATCTGCAAAGAGGCATACCTTTCCCTCCAGACCCTCTGCAATGTCATCTAAAAAGATGTTAATGAGGACTGGACCCAGTACTGAGCCCTGAGGTACTCCACTAGTAACCACCCTTTCTTTGGAATGTGTTCCATTCACTATTACCTCCTGTGTTCTGTTGTGCAGCCAGTTTGCTACCTAGGCTACCACCCTGGAAACCACTCCCAGGCTGGCTAACTTGATTATTAGTCTTTTATGCGGGACTATGTCAAATGCCTTGCTTAAGTCTAGGTAGGCCATATCCACAGCCCCTCCCTGGTCTATTACTTTGTTCACCCAGTCAAAGAAATGAATTAGATTCATCTGACATGACCTTCCTGCTGTAAATCCATGCTGCTTTGGGTCCTGTGCCCCACTGGCCTCTAGGTATTCAACAATTATTTATTTCAGAAGTGATTCCATCATTTTCCCTACCACTGAGGTCAAACTTACAGGTCTGTAGTTTTCTGCTTCTGCCTTGCTCCCACTTTTGTGAAGGGGAATCACATCTGCCCTCCTCCAGTCCTCAGGTACCACCCCATCCTCCCATAATTTGTTAAAAAGTGTGGTCAGTGGTGTCACTAGGTCCTCCCTTAGTTCTTTTAGGATTCTGAGGTGAATCACATCAGGCCCCATTGCTTTGTCCACCTTGAGTTTTAGGAGTTCTTTCAGGACTCTTTCTTCTGTAAATGGACTGGTGTCAATCCCCGTACCCAGAGTGCTTCTATTGTCTGGTTTAGCTAACTCCTCCTCATCGTCTTTTGTGAATACTGAGCAAAAGTATTCATTCAGTATCTCTGCTTTTTCACTGTCTCCCTCTACCCACCTCCCCTCTCCTTTATTAATCTTCACTATTCCTCCCTTAACCTTTCTATGCTCCCTAATGTACCTATAAAAGGTTTTATCCCCCTTCTTAACTGAGATGACTATTTTTTCCTCAGTTTGGGCCTTTGCTATTCTGACTGCCTTCCCCACTTCTTTCTGCTTTAATTGATACAGTTCCCTGTCGTGGTCCTTCTGTGAGTCCTTATACTTTCTGAATGCAGCCGTTTTCTCCTTAATCTTCCCTGCCACCTCTTTTGAGAACCATAGTGTTTTTTTTTCCGCTTTGTTTTCTTTATTTGTCCCACACAAAGACTTGTTGCCTCTATGATAGCAGTTTTGATTTTTCTCCCTTGTTCTTCCACCCCTCCTTTTTGGCCATTTGGTAGTGCATTCCTCAGGTATTCACCCATTTTGCCAAAGTTGGCCCTTCTAAAGTCCAGTATCCTTGTTTTTGTATGGCTTGTCTCCAAGGTTGTGCTTATTGTGAAGCACACTGTGCATTGGTCACTTGTTCCGAGATGACTACTGACTTCTAAATTTGTGATCCTCTCTCCATTTCAGAGTACCAGGTCTAGTATTGTTCCCTCCTGAGTGGGTTCCAACATTAGCTGTCTAAGGCCTGCCCCCTGTAGGGCATCAAGAATGACCCTGTTCTTGGATGTTGCTGCAGTACATGTCATCCAGTTAACATCTGGCATATTCAGGTCCCCCATCAACAGTATCTCCCCTTTTTCAGCCATTTTGAGAATGTCCTCTATCATTTTTTTGTCAGTTTCCTCCCCTTGAGAAGGGGATCTGTATACAACCCCTGTGCAGATTGTGATGCCATTCCCTGTCTCCAAGGTGACCCAGAGTGCCTCTTGTCCTCCCCCTGTACTTTTTAGTTCTGTAGCTTTGACCCCTTCCCTTATGTATAGAGCTACTTCACTTCCTCTTTTGCCCTCCCTGTTCCTTCTGTAGACTGTGTACCATGGTATGTTGACATCCCAGTCATGGTTCTCCATGTACCATGTTTCCATGACTGCCACAATATCCAATTTTTGATCTTCCATCAGGGCTACTAGCTCAGGAAGCTTGTTTCCCAGACTACGGGCATTGGTACTCATTACCCTCCATTTAATGTTGGCTTTATCCTTTTCCCCATCCCTGCTCTTATTTCCCTTGTCTATTTTTCCATTTACCCCTGTCCTGCACTCTGTTGAACTCTGTACCTCAGTGTTTACCTTACTACCCGCCATGTTTTGTGGGGGAGGCTTGACATTTCCTGCCTCTTATCAACACCTCCCCCCTTGGCTAGTTTAAAAGCTTGCCAAGGAAGCATTTAAACCTGTCACTTAGGAGCTTGGTTCCCTTCATGGACATATTTATTTATTTATTTGCTTTTGGTAACTGGGTAAGCACACGAGACAGCTAGTGCCTATCTTCAGGGGTGACCCTGGAGAATTACAAGGTATACATAGGAGAAATACATTGTCAACATTACAAACCTGGAGCAGCATGCTCCAACAGTGGGATAAAACAGCAAGGGTTTTTAAGGCAGTAGAACATAGCAAAGGAATTACATATCAGCAACCACAGTGGGTCAGACATCATGGGTACATACAGGCCCAGGGGTGACATGGTGGTATAGGACCTCCCCTAGGCTGAATAAGAAACAATACAAGCCATCATGCCAGTACAGACCTTCATCTCTCCAGGTGTATCCCCAGTCCCCAATGAAGCCAAAGCCCTGTATTCTGCACCAGTTTTGCAACCATTCATTAAACTGCATGGTGTGCAGTACTCTAGCCTCACCCCTGCCATGGACTGGCAGCACCACTGAGAAGGTAACCATGCTTGCTACCTGTCTGAGGCTCCTCCCCAACTCCACAAATGCATCCTGCACTGCACTGATTCCATGCCTAGCTAGGTCATTTGTCCCATGGTGAACAATGATATCTAGTTCCCTCTCCTGTGATGCTGCTTCTGCAATCGTGAGGACGCGCTTCTTGTCCCTCCAAGCCATGGCACCAGGCAGGCACCTTACTTTCCTCTCCTCTCCCTTCCCCAGTTCTACCCCCTAACAACTGAGTCCCCTAACAGAAGCTGTTTCCTTCCCCTGTGGTGTCCCTTGCCACCCTTTTGTGGGTCTCCCTTGTGGATGTCCTCAGCATTCTTCTTGGTCTCCACTGAGGGTGCCATCATAGAGGAACCTTGCTCTGCCAGACTGGCATATGATTTGTGCAAAGGTTCAACTTGGGGTCTTCACCTCTGTTTCACCACCCGCACCCTCCCAGAACCCGCTATGATCCAACTGCTCATCATACTTGGCAACCTCTGAGGCAGTGGTTGTGGCAGTGGTGCTCTTTGGGTGGGGGAGGCCTCCTTAGTCCTTGCCAGTTCAGCCTGGAGGTGGGCAATCTCCTCCCTCAGAGCTGACAGTTGCCTGCAAATAAGACAGCAATGCAGTTTTCAGAATGTCTCCTGGAAAACTGCTGCCACACAGCCAGTGCATTGCACCACTCCCCACATGTCCCTCTCCCTCATAAAATACAGTATGTAATATATATACATTTAAAACATTTTTTTGGTGGTGTGTACTTACCCTTTAAGCGCTGTGATGGGTTATTAAGAATATGACAGTTCTGCCACCAAGACCTGTTGAGGAAGTGATGTCAGAACTTTGGCTATAAAGGAAATGCCACGCCTGGGGGTGTGGGGTGTGGGGAAGGGGGTTGGGTAGTCCAGAACCACAGGTGACTGTTAGAAACAATCAAATACACCACTGCTCCACCACCCTGGTAATTCAACTAACCTTCAGTAACTTATTTAAAAATAGTTTAACTATCACAAAATCATATGCACCAGTAAATTATTTAAAAATACTTTCTGTCCCAAAATCCTAGTAGTCAATCCAGCTACCCACAAGGGACAACTAAAATGCAGTATTCAAACCCTTGTGAAGTTACTTCCAAGATAAGCAGAGTTTGCAAGCTCCTTATTCACTCCTTAGCCACCTGTAATTTATTTAAAAATAGTTTAACTGTCAGAAAATCCTAGTAGACAATCTAGCTACCTCCAAGGGTCTACCCAAATGCAGTATTTAAATATTTTTCTGAACTTACTTACAAGATGAACAGAGTTTGCAAGTCTCTTCTTGGTTAAACACTAAATAAATATGTAAATAAAAAGCAATTACCAAGGGTAGTTAGTTTCACCTCCCACAGAATTGAGAAAAAGTGCACTTTGTCACAGATATCAAGTGCAATATAGAATTTCCCACACAGCTCACAGCTGAATAAAGAAGTAGTGTCATTCCAGGTCAAGAAGACATGCTTTGTGTCTCTAAATATTGCAGCCACCAGTAGCTTATAGTAATCTGATCAAAATATCACGACGACTAGCCGAGGGTGGGAGGTGAACCATCTTTTAGCCTAGCCTCTGAACCACAGTATTCCCCCTTAAACCACCATGCCACTACAGATTTAGACATTTTGAATGTGGCACATGCACTTTAACTATTTAATGAGGTTCAGCACTAAACTCCATTACTCTGAAGAAGCCCGGAGTCTCCAGGTGAAAACGTTTGATCGTACTAGCTATAATGGCTTCCAACGGTTTATACCATCTGCTTCACCAGTGATGGTAATTCTCTGCACTTTTGTTTAAAGAAAAAAAAGATGATATTTTTATAACACCATTTCAGTGTTGTCTCATTCTGTGGGTGCTCAGCATTTTAATGTGTTTCCGATGGACAAAATCACTAAATATGATATCCAACTTCAAAAAGCTAAAAAAACAACAACAATTTATTCAAGACTAAAATGACTACAAATTAGATGGAGTGTATGATGTTTCTGGAGAAAAATAATGCTAATAAAGTGTGAAAATTAAAACCTATCTTGAAAACTAGCTCAGTTGCAAGCACCGATGTTAGGGAAGGCACAGTATTGGATTACACATCTGTACCTTCTGACACTGATGATTCTGATTCCTTTTTAGAGGAGATGGGGGAAGAAACAACCCTGATACTACTCAGACAGAGTCAGTGGAGAGCATAGTTCCAAGAATATTATTCTCAACAATCGATGGGCAGAGGAAGAGGAGGACAAGTTGGGGGGTAGTGTGGAAGAGGCAGAAGGCAAAGGACATTGTTGGTTGTATTACACAATTGGTTGCCTCCCTACCCACCCAGAGTACCAATACAAATCAATTAACTCCTGCTGTGAACATTTCTAATTATGAATTACAACAAAGTGAAATTAATGTACTGTACAAAGGTTTGTCACATGTTCCATCTGTGGATATTGACTATTTTTCAACTGTTGTGGATTTGCATAAGTTTGAGAGAAACTTGACATTCCAGGGCATTTATCTCTCTAAAAATGGGGAGGGGGAATGCCTTGAATTATGTCACTTTGGGTAATCAAGACAGGCTGGGAGCTCGCACTACTTATTGTCCTAGCATGGACCCTGTAGTGTCCATGTTTATAAAAAAATGTGAACTAGACTTAGCATCACCTAAAAGTAAGGATTTTTTTTTTCCAAACTGTTCATCTTTAGAAAAACAAGCCCTGAAAATCTTGGTAGAGAACAGAGATATTGTCATTAGAGCAGCAGACAAGGGAGGAGCTGTAATAGTAATGAACTTTATTGATTACACGAATGAAATAAAAAAAGTGGGGGACAGTACATATTATGAGAGGTTGTATTTTAATGATTCCACTGTGTATAAACAAGAAATTGATTTTGTATTAAATCAGGGCTATATAAAAGGCTATATTTTAGACAATGATTAGAGTAGCTCACCCAGTGTTTCCTGTTATACATATTTTGCCAAAAATACACAAAAATGTAAGCCAATCACTATGGAGATGCATCATTTCCGGCAGAGGGTGGCTCACTGAGTCCCTTTCCATGTTTGTGGATGGTTTTCTGCATCCTTTCATTGCTGGTGCCCGTTTCTACACTAGGGAATCCATGCAAGTGATCAATTTGGTGAAAGGTTTGGATATGAGGGAAGAATGGTATTTTGCAAGATTAGATATTGACTCATTGTACATGGTAATATCACATGATAAGGGTTTAAATGCTTTGGAATTCTTCTTAGAAGTGAGGTTTGAGGAAGAGCTAGTTGCCACCCCTACCTATTATTTTGGAATTGGCCAGATAGGATCCCATTCACATATCTGGAATGTGTAGAATGGTATTGGCTGCACGCCCATTGGCTCACGCTGTGGACCAATGGGCGTACAGCCCTACCGATGGTGTCAGTCGGTGGGCGGTGGGGTGGCAGGTGGTGGTGCTGCCACCCACCGCTGACCGGGGAGCAGGATGGTGGATTCAGTGGCGGGTGGGGTGGGGGTCCACTGGACCACCAGGGATTTTGGGGATATAATTATTTTACTGAGCCCGCGATTGAGCAGGCAGGTCCACTGGACCACCAGGGATTTTGGGGATATAATTATTTTACTGAGCCCATGATCGGGCGGGCAGGTCCACTGGACCACCAGGGATATTGGGGATATAATTATTTTACTGAGGCCACGATCAGGTGGGCAGCGGTCCACTGGACCACCAGGGATAGTGGACAGATTTATTTTTTTTACAAATGCCTATGATCGGGCAGACAGTGGTTCACTGGACCACCAGGGATTTATGCGTTTCCTCTTTTTTACTGCAGCCCACGATCAGGCTGTGTAGCACATTGCTGGCTGCAGGGGGCATCAGTCCCCGATGGCTGCTGCCTCAGCAGGGCGCCAGGTGCAAGTCATTGGGGATCGGTGCACCTGCATGCAATTGGGGCCATAATGACATGCAAATGGCCCCATTTGTGCCTTGCGTACATTATGGCCCTATTTGCATGTCAAGTTTTGAATATCGCGGTTGCTGTGCATAGCGCAATGGAACTTACGCTAGCGCATCCCCATGCTCCACTGTGGCCACTTGCGCTGGTGCAGTGCCACTGCACCATGCACACTGCGGGTGGCCAGGGTGTGATATTCAATGATGCTGTGCCATGGCACAGCTCCATTGAATGTCACCCAGTCCACACCCCTGCACAGCCAAGATGCGCTGCACCCAAGCTTGTGCCACAGCCTGGCACAGTTTGAATATCTGGGCCAGAATGTTTTTCACTATCACACTGCTTATTTCTTAATCACTGGATATGTTGAAAAAAGTTTAAAAAAAATTAAACACATGAAATACATGTTGAGGCAAGGGTTTAAGTAATATATGTGATTTGTCAGCATCCCAATATGAGTAGCTAGTAGTGTTAATTGCTCAAACATTAATACACAATGTTCTCTTTGGTACCATCTGTTCAAGAAGTAATGAAACCTATTTATGATTATTGAGCATCCTGCAATTGCTATATGTCTTGAATTAGAGGAGCATAGCTTAAAATATATGTTTATTCGATTTCGGATGCTTTGGATTTTTATGCTGCTGAATTACCATTTTGAATATTTTATAGCATTAAAGGTAGTGGTTTCTATGTATTTAATTATAAAGAAAACAAATACAATTGTTTGGAAAAGTTCCTTTTCCAATTTTATTGAGATGGTGATATATGTTTCAAACTAATTAATAACATTCATGGGCAATTTGAATGCTCATCTGGGGTAATTTATCCATCCTTGATTGAAGCTCATTTTAATTAAATTTAGTACTTGTCCATGTGTATTCTTGACAGAGCCAAATTGCATGCTTACCTTTGCATCATGCTAATTTTAATTGATTTAATTTTATTATGCAATTATGAAAAGGTGAAGACAAATGTTTGTAGCACTCTGATGAAGCAAGGGGTTACTCTTGTGAAACATTCGTCCATTTTTTGCTCCTGTTTTCTGTGCTTGTGCTGCACTATTTAATGAAAAGATAATTATTTATTGAAACGTATCCATCTCGTGTGTTTGCTGTGTAGCTGGTGCTTTTCTATTTTGCCTCAATTTCTGCAAGTTAAACAAACAGATAGTTCAAACCACCTGCCGTGTTAAGCCAAATGCTTGAGGGAGCCATTCAAGAGCTTACAGTAAGTTAAACCCGATGTCCAAACAAATCCACATTAATCGGTACATCTCCAATCCAGACAACAAATAAAGATAAAATATTTTGTGTGGATGAATTAAAAACGAGCAGCATCAAGCTTATCAAACGCAAAGGAAGATTAATTAACTAAATGATATAACAATCTGCAGAACCCCAAAACAGTCCAGTAACAGGCATTCAGGTTGCATTCTGGGCAGTGGGGAAAAAGAAACAGCTGTGGGCATAATTTTTAAAGCTCCAACCTAGCCTGATCTACCTATGTGAATTCTAAGATGCCAGATTTGGAGTGCACAAAAAGCTGCACAGGGTAGCACATATAAAACTTCATCTCAGCTCTGGAACGTGCCTGCTTGATGTCCTTATATGCAATATAATGCTCTCATACCATGGGAGTGGTGTCACTAGACATGAAAAAAGGCTTATTCTGCCAGAGAAGTGTGCTCTTTATTTGAGCTTTTTGCTGAATCCACAGCTTCTCTTAATAATTTAAGCATTTATGGATAATGGCTCTGGGCTTATTACTAGGCAGAGGCAGGGGACGTGAAGATCTATATGCCTGCTCTATAAGATATGTCCAGAAGGAGGAGGGCTGGCCTCATCTTGCAAAAAAGCTTGAACAAATACATTCATGTCAGAGCCCTCAGCAGCTTTGGGTATCCCCACAGGCGCTAAATTATTTCTATTGCTCCTCAATTTCAGGCAATCAACTTTAAATTCCAACTTTGTGACCCTTTTTTCAGCTCTTGCAATTCTGTCATCCTCCTTGATTGCACATCTTCCAGAGAGCTGATCCTCATTTCAGCATCCCCAATGTGACAATGGAATATTTCCAACGTAGGTTTTAAAAGTTGTAAATCTTCCATCATGCATGTCAGAGTTAATTTGATTCTGGCCATATCAGCAATGAGGATGTCCAATTTATCTGGCTCAGCGTATACTTCTAGTGAATCTGGGGTCAGGTGTTTCTAAGGTGGTAATGGTCAAGAAGACTGTACAGCTAGATTATTTTCACCAATAACAAAAATAATTGTGAAAAACACCAAAGGTCCGGAGCCAATGTTAGAACATCTTAACAGCCTGAAGGCATCACATGACCCTTTGTCTCCTATTTTTAGACATTGGATGTAAGGATGTTCCTGTAGTGCTATGGCCAAGGGTTCAATCATAAGTTCAAGTAACAGTGGAGAAAGGGGGCACCCTGGTCCCACTCCATTCTGCAGATGGAAGGGGGCTGATCAGAAACCATTTGTCAGGACATAAGTTCTGGGTGTGATGTACAATAATTGGACCAAAAATTGTTCCAAAGTCAATGACCCAAAGAGTGGTCTGGAGATAGCACCATTTGACCATTTGACCAAGTCAAATGCCTTCTCAAAATCTACCACTAAGGCTGCTGAAGGGGTCTTGAGCTCTTGAGCCTTGTAGAAAGTAGAAATCAATGTTCTTAGATGATACAAAGTTAACTTCCTCTTTATGAAACCCGCCTGTGCTGGGTTTATGAGCCAAGGAAGAACTTTACTGAGCCAAGCAGCAACAACTATTGCCAGAATTTTGGCCTCAGCATTGATGAGTGACATTGAGTAATAGTTCACAGGGGAGATAGGACCTTTCCCTTTCTTTTTGTAGTACTGTTATTACTGTATCCTGCATGCAGTAGGGGAGGGTACCATGTGCCAAGGATTCTTGGAAAACTCTCAGGAGGTAAGGGGATAGCTCATCTATCGACAAATGATGGAAGCTGGCTGGAAACCCATCATTCTCCAGGAATCTATGAAGATGTAGTGCTTCTTTTGCTTGAGACACTTCCTGCAAGGTTTTAGGATTGTCCAGTGCTGTTACCTGTGCAGAGGTAAAGATGGAATAGGCAAGGCCTTTAGAAAATCCTTAGCTGAAGTAGCTGTAGGAGGTAGAAGGGGAGGCATAGAGGGCTTCATAGAATTTCTGCATGATGGAATTTATATCTTTAGTATCATGCTTCATGGACCCTGTTGCATCATTCAGGCCTAAAATTAGTTTGCCTGTTTGCTTACATTTCAGATGGTAGTCTAAAACTTTGCTTTATGTTTCACCCCTTCCCATTATGTGTGGCAAAGGTATTGAATAGCTAGTCATGCTTCTCTGGTAAGGAGGACATCCAGTTTAACTGTGAGGTTGTTAATCCGGCAATAGCCACCCTTGGCAAAAGATGGGGAGAAGATTTAAGAACCAGCTCAACAGCTTTGAGTTCTTTCTCTAGATTTAGTTCTGCCTTAGTTCTGCCTCTCTTTCTCTCACTCTAGAAGTGGCATATGCCATAATGCTGCCTCAGAGGGTGGCCTTGAAGGCTTCCCAGAGCATGCCTTCTAACACATCCCCAGGGTCATTAAGGTGCCAGTAGGCTAAGACCTCTGTTTTTATACAATTTTAAAAGTCCTTATCCTCCGGTAAGAGGAAGTCTGACATCCAATTGGAGTACTTTCGTGGGTTGGGATCCCATAGTTCTTTTATTCCCAGGAGGGCATGGTCAGAAATAATCACTAGAATAGTGGTTGCTTCAGCAAGTTGCACTAGAAGCTGTGAGATCACTAATCAGAGGTCTATCTGGCTTGCAGAGCCTGAAACCAGAGAATAGTAGGTGTAATCTCTAATAGTGGGGTGTTGCACCCCCATGCATCTGTTAATCCATGCTCTTTCATCAAGACAGCTATGGCTTTTTGTGCCCCCATGTGTAGCTCTCCTGATCTCCCATTCCTGTCCAATAGTGAATCAGTAGTTACATTCAAATATCCCCTAAGCACAATAGAAGCATTGACATCATTAACCTCCTTGAGGTACTGGCTAAGGGTGTGAAAGAAGGAAGTGTCATCCACATTAGGCCCATATATATTGTAAAATATCAGATGCCCAGTTGTGTTAGAAACCTTCATGATAATCCATGTGCCTCTGTATCTGTTCTCCATGTGTCCATCCCCTACTCCAGCAACGTATGTATTAAAATAGATACCCTTCATTTGGATGCTGCTGCAACACTCTGTGCTTCATCTCCCACCCAATGTATTTTTAGCTTAAGGGCCTGCACTGAGGAGAGTTTAGTTTCTTGAATGGAAGCTATGTGAGTGTTGAGGCATTTATTTATTTATTTAAGAGTTTTACCAGGGTGGCACACTGAGCAGAGTACGGTTCAATTCTGGGTGCACCCTGGAAGGATGGAACAATTGGAACAACTGACAAATTTAGCAGATTTGTATAGGACATTTTGCATATCAGTGCAGACTGGGTAAATACTAGCAGACATGTTACATTAAACATTTTAAAAGTAGCATTGGCAGACAGATTACAGAGCAGCGGTAAACAACAATGAGCAAGAATTTTTGTGTGATACAACAGAACAGGCTAATAAAAACAAATTTCTAAGAGTAAGTGCAGTATTGTTATGCAATACTAGGTGCGTGGACATCACCTGAGTACAAAGATCAGGATCCCTGATGAAAAGCCAGCCAGCCAGTACAAGGAGAACATGTAGGAAATTAGCTTTAGTTACCAAAGGAGCAGGTGGTGGAGAAGTGGACATGTATGAGGGAGCTTAGGTGCTGGGGGGAACTCACCTGCCGGGTATTCAATGGGAGGGAGTTCCACAATTTAAGCATGCGGTATCTGAAAGCTGCCTGACCAGTCGAGGAGGCCACACAAGGCATGACAAGGCAGTGGGTGTCAAAACTTCTAAGCAGATATGCAGGAGGTGGTTGGTGGGTTAGGGCAGAGGCAAGGTATGGAGCTAAGGAAAGTGTTCAGAACTTGGCTGTGAGTTTTGTGCAGTGGATAAACCTGAACTCAATCTAGGGCAGTTTGAGGGACTGGAAGAGATCACAGTGGTGAGTAGAAGTTGAGCAGTTGAGGGTGAAATGGCAAAAGTAATGGAACAAATGGCCCAGTCTGGCTAGAGTGGACTTGGGAGCGGCACTTAACATGGAAATTGCCTTCTCCCTTTTAACAGGGGAGACAAGCCCCCAACATTCCAGCTTAAAAATATCCTAACCTCCATGATCAAAGATAGAAAAGCAAATCCTTTTCCCAAGAGATCTCTCTTCCCCTCCCCACCCCTCTCCTCACTTACACAGTACAGGCATAGCAGGTACATAAATTGACTACTAACTTGGAAAAGAACTTTGTCAATGTTAAGAAAATCAGATCCAACAACATATGCAACATATGATCACATCAAACAAGTATCCTCCTCACTTAATACTAGGTTAGGGATCCTTTTCAGACATAGGCACTGCTTTCCCCTGCAGGCGATGCATCTAGCAGTGTCCTCCTCAATATTGCCCTTGATTGACTACAGCATAGTAATTTATGGGACTGTGGACCATACTGCCCTGAGTAGCATAAACCTTGCCCTCAACAAAGCCTGCCAACTGGTCTCAGATTGTAGCAGACAAACCCATTCGTGTGAGCTCTATAAGCTTACTGGCTTTCTCAATCTCATAGACAGGATAAAACATCATTCCTGTCTTCTAGCTAAAAATGTACTAAACAAGCAAAACCCTGAAGGCCTCCACCTTCTTATTCAAATTGCCTCGAGCAGGAGGGCTTCAAGACACTGTGCAAATCCCTCCTTACTAGTACCACACTGTGGAATATCCCTTGGACAACAGTCTTTCTGTTATCGTGCCCCTCTATGGCTAAACAACCTACCATCCGCAATCCCCCACACTTCCGGTATCAGCCAATTTAAAGTTGATCTTCAGACTTTCCTAATGTTGGCACCCTGTGACTACAGTTTAAATTAGATAACTTGTGACCAATACCACTTAGATGGATACCCCCATCCCCCAAACACTCACGGCCAGCCCCTAGCTAGTATCCTCAATCCCCCTCTATCACATACTGACTCAGGGCCTTGCATTTTAAGACCCTCTGGAACTCAAATTCTGTCTTGTGAACCAAAGTGTAGACCCGGGACCTCCTTTCAAGGTTCCCAAATGTTCTAACCTTACTTTACACTGCGCCAAATGTTTATTCTACTGTCTATGTTTTTTTCTTCCACTACCGTGTAATGTATTTTTTTAAGTCTGTACTGTTTGCCTAATGTATAATCTGTGCCCAATGTGTAAACTTGTGATCCTAAATGTATTGTTTCTTACTGACATGGAGCCTTTGCAAAGGAGTCTATGACTTAAAGAATTGTAATTCCCATGTCTTTCAATAAATAAATATACATTCCCATAACCCCTTCCCCATCCCATTCACAGAACCTTAACCAAAAAAAGCTTGAGTTCCCATTGGAACCAGTATGCTATCAGTTTATCAAAGGGGGAAAACACAGGACTCCACACAGTGGGGTCAGGTCAGCACCAAAAAATCAACAGACCAAGGGTCTGAGTTGAAAAAAGTAGAAAAGATTTTATTTAATGAACACAGGTAATTTTTAAAACAGTGGTTTACCCACACACTTTGAGACTTGGAAAAGCACAGGCATAGAATTCAAAATGCAAAACACATAGCCTGATGGTCTTGGAGTGCAAATAATGCCAAAAAAATAATTGTCACAGGAAAATAATTCCTCGTACAGCTCAAACGCAAAGTGCAGGAGCAAGTAATCCAACAAGATGCTGGCATGTGGCACAGCAGGAATGCCAAGTGCAAATAAGCAGAGCAAATGGTGTAACCATATACACTCTTATGTATCGACTAGTGAGTCATCATCATAGCGTAAGGGCTTACCGAAGGACAGAGGCTTTTAACCAAAGATCCTTAAAGTGATACATGTCCCTAAAGTGCTCATGCAAAGAAAATAGAATTTTTTTATTTATTTTTCTTTAATTTTTGGTGACCAGGTAGGCCCACTGAGACCATAATGGTCCCTTTTTCAGGGGCAACCCGGGGTTAATTACAGTCTACAGTACAATAAGAAGTAGGAACAATTCAAGTGAAAGTGCGCTTATACAGACATTAAAATCAGAGCATATAGTACAATCACAGGCAGGTTAGGTAACGTTTAGAATAACATGGGGATAAACACTAGTTTCACAAGAGTGGCAGTTACATAAGGTTCTTTTATCAGGTCAGTTTTACTGGTTACAATTTCAAGTGTTTCAGAAGTGATAAGATTCATCTGAAATAGGATACCAACCTGTTAGGTGGCAGGTTTTTAGTATTAGAGGTGGAGTGCTGTTTTCTATCCTCAGTGGTAGCATGCACAGAGGCTTAGCTCTAGAAGGTAAGTTGTTAGGCCTTTTTTAAAAACCTCAAAGGAGCTGCAGTCTTGAAGATTGCTAGGTAGGCCATTCCATAGGGATGGGATGTAATTTTCGAATGACCGAAGACCTTGGCTTGTTCGGACTTTTGGGACATGGAGGACTCCACAACACGAGGATCTAAGTGTTCTTTTAGGCTGCTTGAGTACCAAGGAATGACTCAGGCTGGGGGGAGCATCCGTTTGTAGAAGCTTGAAAGCCAAGCACAGGGAAGTGTTAGCCAGTCTGCCCTCCAGGGAGGGCCAATTCAGTGAGTCGAGTATATTACAGTGGTGTTCTACTGGCCGAGCTCCCAGGACAAAGCGTTCTATTCTGTGGTACAATTTTCCTAGCTTTCACATCTCTGTATTTTGCATTGAATGTAGCACTGGGGCACCATAAAATAAGGTGGGCAGGAACATTCCCGTGGATATCTTTAGCCTGGATGACTGAGTGAGAAAAGGAGTTAGACGGTACATGAGCCCAAGCTTTTGATTTAGCTCCTTGGTTAATTGTTCAACATGAACCTTGAAAGAGCAGTCTTGATCGATATAGACTCCCGGGTATTTGATGCAATCCACCACCTCAATAGGATGGCCACTGGACAGATAAGGGGATAGTAGACATGTTCTGTCGGGGCCTAATTTACTGAGTCCGAATAGGATGGCTATGTTTTTTCTCATTTAGGACTAGCCTATTTGTCAGGAACCAGGTTTCCAGTAGGGAGATTGTGGTTCAGGAGTTGGTTTAGCTGTACAGCATTTGAAGCAGATCTGTATAGTACTGCATCATCCGCATAGAGGGTCACTTTTGCTCCACCGCAGTGCTTTGGTAGGTTGTTGATAAACAGGGAGAATAGAAGGGGCCCCAGTATTGAAATTTGGGGACACCCTCAGCAATGGAGCGCTTGCCTGACTCCACCCCCTGCCATCTGATTATCTGAGATCTGTCCTGCAAGTAATCTTTAAACCTCTGTGTTGAGTGGTTGTCCAGTCCGAGAGAGTTAACCTGCTGGATGAGCAATTTATGGTCTACTAGATCAAAGACCTTGGTAAGGTCTATGAAGACTGCACCAGTAAGTTGGCCTTTGTCTTGGGCAGCAAGGATGTCGGATGTTAGACTCACCAGGGCAGTATCAGTACCATGTTGTTTTCTGAATCCATGTTGTCATGGAGTGAGGAGGCTATGTTGTTTTGTTCAGTATATGCCTGGACTTGTTGGTATACAATTCTCTCAAGAATTTTATTTAGTGTGCAGAGAATAGAAATCAGTCTATAGTTTTCAACTAGCTCACTGGGTCCTCCCTTAGGGATTGGGGTAACCAAAGCTGTTTTCCAAGCTGAGGGGACTTTGCCTTCCATCAGTGACCTATTGAACAACCACATGACTGGCACGGCAATTTCTTGGTCAGCCAGTCTGAGTAACCTGGGTTCAACCTTGTCATAGCCTGGAGAACCATTTGTCTTAAAGCTCCTAATGAGCTTTAGGACCTCAGTTTTTGATGTTAACCTAAGGTGAAAATTTGGTGATGAGGGGAGATTCAACGAGTCATCCGAAGATGGCTGTTTTGGGCTGTAGGGATGAACCCTGTACTTGCCAAGGTCAGTGAGGAATTCATTAAAGGCATTTGCAGCATCTTGTGGGTTTGTGTCGTGGACATCTCCCACAACAATATCACAGGTATTTTGCATGTGGTGGCCTTTCAGGAGCACGTTTATTTGGGACCAGAATTTCTTGGAGTTAGAGAGATTTTTTGTTTGTAGGTTCTTAAGGTACTCTCGCTTGGCCAGTTTTAAATCTTTTTTACATGAGTTTCTGAGCATTCGGTAACAGACCCAGTCATTGGTTAAATTAGTGGACTTGTACTGCCCCAGACTCTGTCCTTTTCCCTCATTAGTTTTTTTAGATCACATGTCAGCCACCTAGACTGTTATCCTTTGACTCTCATTTGTTTTACCGGGGCATGTTTGTTGGTGCCCGAGAGGAAATTCTTGGTGAAAAAGGCAAGGGCAGAGTCCAGGCTGGGGGCAAGAGTAATTTGAGCCCAGTCAATTCCCGACAGGGTATCCCAGAAGGACGTAGCATCAAAATTGGAGTAGTCGCATGCCACAAAGGTACGGGGAGATGGAGTTGGATAGTCATTTTCCATATACCAAAGATGGGGATGTGGTCACTTAAGGAGTCGGCAAAAGTACAGGCCAGCTTGAATCTATTGGGGTTAGACACCAGTAGCTGATCAAGGGTGGTGTGGTTTCCGGATTTCAAATTCAGTCTTGTTGGTTCATGGATCAGTTGGGTAAGCTTGGCCTCTAGCAAGCTGGACTTAATGTCAGTCTTAGTGGAGGGGCCCCAGTGGAGATTAAAGTCACCCACAATTATTTTCTCATGGGGAGGCAGGTCAGGGATAAGCTTAGTAAGGGCCTTTAGTGCTTCTGTCGCAATCTTAGGAGGGTGGTAAACACATCCTATTAGTAGAGGCTTTGTACCCCCCAGTAGTACTTTTACAAATAGTGTCTCACAGCCCTCATCCGCCTTTGCTGGAATCTCTGCTAACGACAACGTTGGTGATTCCTTAGTATATATGATAACCCCTCCACCCTTTTTTCCTATTCTATCTTTTCAAAAGGTTTTGAATCCAGGGATCCTAATCTTGTGTGCTAAGATCATGGATTTGAGTCATGTTTCAGAGATGGCTAATACATCAGGGGAGTGTAGGTCTGCCCAGGCTTCTAGCTCTTGCAGTTTAGGTCTGAGACTATTAATATTGATATGCACCAGTTTCAGCCCTTTAGTGTTGGTCCAGCAGGGCAGAGAGGGAGTTACATTTGGGATATTTGTGCAGGGTGGACCTGGGTTTGTTTCAATATTCCCTGCTAGCAGGAGCTTTAGGAGAAACCATACCTTCCAGAACGCCTTGGATGGGCATTGTAAAGATAGGTGTTTGTTTAATTTGAGGAGTGTTGCACAGGCGTAGCAATGACCATTATTCCTGATACCGTTCAGAATAAGCAGGCTAGGGTAGTGGCTTAATTGAGGATAGACACTGGGATAATGAGTTAGTATGAGGCCAGGTGGCAGACTATAATTCACCTCGGAGTTTAACATTAGGTGGTCTGAATATAGTGTAAGAAAGATATAGCCACTCCCCAGAAGTATGCCCAGCAGCATGCTTGCATTTATAAATTAATTTCTGACTACCTAGTTTATGATACAACTGGCAGTTTTGTGGGTAGCAGGCAATTTGGTAGGGAGAGACAGAGATACTTCCCGAGTTGCACAGTAATTTGCAGGTGGTGCAAAAAGGTTGGGATTAGAGAAAGTAGGTGCAGTGATAACTAAACGCCACTAGAGGGGGTATTGGAGTTTTGTATTGGGCATGGTAGCCAGAAGCGCCTTTTGTTATAGCGGCCACTAGTGGACAGCTGTGATAACCTGCAAATGGAAAAGTCACATGATAGGTTAATTTCAGTCAAGTGCTTTATCCTATAAAAAGGAGTGGCGACCAAGGGTGGTGGTGGGGGCAGTGGGGTCCTTGCTCTGCCATTTGCGCTCCTCACTCTCCCTGTTCTCCTTTACCTGTGCAGATTTTTTGGTTTGAATTCCATACCTTTTGCAGGGGGTGATCAGTGTGGGGCTTGGGAAGAGTCCATCGGCTGTGGGGGAGGGCTGCTTGGTTGCCCTCTCGACCCAGAAGGCTCCCAGGGAGCAGGTTTGTCTCTGCAGAGAAGGAGGAAAAAGGTGAGGCTTTTATACAGATCCTGCACAAAGCAGCAGACTAAAGGAGCATTGGGATGGGGATCGCATATTCAGTGCAGTTAAGGTTATTTTAGCCCAGCCCTGGTAAAGCTCATTATAGGATTTTCTAAACAAAGAGGGCTCAGGTGGAGACAAAGCAGTTTTTGCAGGCACTGGGGTTTGAAAGGTTAAAAGGTGCAAAGGCAGTAGAAGTTTAGCAACTTAGGTAATCAGGAAAAATATTTTCTCTGGCACTACAAGTTTCATAAATTCAGTTTAAAATAAAGGTCACAGTCACAGAACGAGATTATTATGGCATTTGATGTTTCACTAATAAGGTGCTCTGCTACTTCCTTACAATTCACAAGTATACAGGGAGATAAACTGAGGGGAAAAAACAATCAGCACTCATGTGGCAACTGAAAATAAAGTTTAAGTCTTTCAGTAAAAATGGTGCTTTGCTGTTTGCACTCCTCACTCGTCCTGGTCTCCTTTACCTGTGCAGATTTTTCAGTTTGAATTCCATGCCTTTTGCAGGGGGCGATCAGCGTGGGGCTTGGGAAGAGTTCGTCGGCTGTGGGGGAGGGTTGATCGGTTGCCCTCTCGACCCAGAAGGCTCCCGGGGAGCAGGTTTGTCTCTGTGCAGATTTTTTGGTTTGAATTCCGCGCCTTTTGCAGGGGGCGATCAGCGTGGGGCTTGGGAAGAGTCCGTCGGCTGTGGGGGAGGGCTGTTATTTTTTTTTAAGTTGCACCTTTTATCCAGCAAACCTCAAAACCAAAAGAAGTGAGAAGACCACAGTAAGAGATAATTAAAATACGGAACATGCTTAAAACAATAGACTACATCTCAGTACAATTAATGGGATTTATATTACTACAGATACAGCAATAATGTTTGTCTGGGTTTTGGAACATTATAGGTTTCTTTAGTAGCAGAAATCGAGTCTCACAGAACAAGATGAACCTGCTAAGTAATGTCAATAAGGTACTGCAGCAGCAGAGCAGAAAAGTCATGCTGGCTCATAAACGATGCGACATCAGAACATTGCTTGCAGTATCAAATTTTCAATAGCTGTTAGGATGTGGAAACAGGGTAGCAGAGCAGACAAGTCATGCTTACCCTAGTATTCTTTGTAAAGAAGTCATGCTGGCTCATAAACAATGGCATGGCTTATGCTGTGATTTCAGAACATTACTGGGTAGCACAGCAGACAAGTCATGCTTACCCAGGTTATCTTATAAAAATTCATAGCAAGCATCTTGTAGTTTGGCACTAGGAGAGCAGACAAGTCAAGTTATCCAACTGTAGATTCCTTTCTAAAAATATAAATGATAGTACTGAGAGAATCAACAGAGCATACAAGTCATGCTGTTCTCAAGAAATGTTTGGTAGGGTAGCTAAGCTACAAAATATGCTGCTATATACTATTAACACCCAAAACCTATATTGATGTAGTAAATGACAAAAGAAGAACTAAGGACATAGTTATAAATAAGTATGGAAGGGTATTTTGTCAATTAGCCCTTGCGGTATCAGGGTGTTGAGGGTATAGCTCTGATATGCTTCATGTTGTTGGAGTTTCTTTTTCAAATCTCCACCTCTGATTCCTGTATCAAATTTTTCTATACCTGTAAATCTGAGGGTAGGAGGTAATCCATGTCCAACTTTGCTATAATGTCTAGCTATGGTGTAGTCCAGGCTGTTGTTTCACATAGCTGCCTTATGTTCACCAATTCGGGTTTTTAGAACTCTTTTTGTTTTATCCACATAGCATAAACCACATGGGCAGTTGAGTAGGCAGATAATAAATGTTGTACTGCAGTTAATAAATTGATTTATTGTGAAACTTTCACCTGACTTTGGATGGTTAAACATTCTTTTATTGGTGGTATTAGAGCAGTGAGTACAGTGGCAACACTTAAAATTCCCTGATGGGGTGGAAGTAGACAGTTCCTTGGTTGTAGCAAACTTGGTAATACTGCATTCACAAGGGTGTCTTTCAGATCACATCCCCTATGGTACGTAAAGCATGGTGTTTTTTCTGAGCTCGCCTTTAGCCCTGGAGCTAAAGATAAGAGAGGCCAGTGTTTTTTTTTTTTATTATTGTATCAATCTTTTTAACTGCTAGATTATATTGAGTAATGAAAATCAGAGTATGTTCATGTATTTTCAGTCGCCTTTCTTCAAGTAGCAGTTCTCTGTCCATTTAAAAAAAAAATATGTAAGTGCATCGAAAATGTTTTGGATCTCATATCCTCTTTCATGATATCTTGAAGTTAGTTCCTTGCTAGCTTTGAAAAAGCTAGAATTAGTAGAGCAGATTCTCTTGGCTCATATAAATTGTCCTTTCAGACTATTATTAGTTACACTTATGAGACAGCAACTTTCTTTTCTCGGAAGCGTTTTTCTGGCTAGTGATTTCCTGTAGAGGGTTGTTTTGAGACTGTTTCCTTTTTTATAGATTAAAATGTCTAAGCATGGTATCTGTGAAAGGTCCACTTGAAACATGAATTCTAGATTTGGATTTGTTGAGTTTATGTAGTCCATAAACTGATGAAGAAGCATAAGATCTCCTTTCCAAATTAGGAGGCAATCATCGATGTAACGTCTCCATGTTTTTATTTCTGGTGTGAATCTGTTTTGGAGCTTCTTATACTGTAGATATAGGCATCCTCCCATGCACTCATGTATGTATTGGCCAGATTAGGTGTGAAGGTGGTCCCCGTCTCAGTGCCCTTGCGTTGGACAAAGTAGTTTCCTTCAAAGTAGAAATAACTGGCTTCCAGCACAAACCTTGCCAATTCCAATATATACATATTTGGGGGTCTGTTCTCTGTTCTGGTGTCCAATGCTTTTCTTATTGCTTTCAATCCTCCTTCATGGGGAATATTTGAATATAAACTTTTCACGTTGATCAAGACTAGCCAGTCTTATTCCAATATGTTTGTTTTTTACAGCTCATAGTGCATTATTGATGTCCTTTACATATGAGCAATAACTGTGGAACCAGTGCCTTTATAAAAAATTCCACATATTCAGAAATTGGTTCTGTCACAGAACCTATATCAAAATAATAGTCCTTCCTGGTACAGGTAGTACTTCCTTATGAATTTTTGGTAGGAGATATAATACGGGTTTTCTGGGGCATTTAACTGTTAGGAAATCAGCTTCTTGTTTAGTGATCCAGTTGTGTTCAAGTCCCTTTTCAATTACATTTTTAGCTTTTTGGGATATTTCTGATGTTGGCTTCTGGCTGATTTTGTATTTACAAGTTATTTTTTGGCTTCTATTATATAATCCTCCCTTCCCCATATTACCACTGCTCCGCCTTTGTCCACTGACTTTATAACAACATTATTAATATCTGTTAGTTCGTGAATAGCTTTTTTTCACTTGTAGTGATGTTTTGTATTTATTAACATACTTAATTTTCTTAATATGGTCTCAAACTGATTTTGTCATTATGTTGCAAAAAGTGATAAGGGTTGTTTTTGTGGAGGGGGGTCACCATGTGGAGGGTTTTCTAAAAATGGAAGCCTGTCTGCTTGAGGGAGTATTGCCAGTGCTTTGTGTAGCATTAGGGTTATTGTTGTTGAAAAAATCCTGTAGATGGAGTAGTTGAAAAAACTGGAACATGTCAACTTCTACTGTAAATGGATTAATCTTGTTACTGAGAACAAAATTCAAGCCCTTTTATAACACTTGTGTTTGAGTGTTAGTCAGTTCAATACTACACAAGTTTATGATTGCAAGTCTGAGTTCCTCTCCTGAAATGAATGTCTCACCAGGCCCCAACCCTGCCTCCCTCTCCTGTGCTGTCTCCTTCTTCCACCTCTGATACCTCTCTCATTTCTTCTTGCCCCACCCCCTCCTTGTTCATCTCTGCTCTGTCTTTCTCCCTGGTTTGTATCTAATTACCCCTGATTCATTGCTAAAAAAACACCTATTAGTTTGTGCCCTGTGAGTCTCTTCTCCAAAATCACTATCCAGCCCAGAGAAAATGTCCAGCACTTTACTGTGAAATTCATTGTACCAGATAGGCTGTGATTGTAACCATTTTTTTTGACCATGCGAGGAGTATATTGTCCCTGCTTTGCAATCAGTTTAATCTCTTAAGAACTTCTTCTGCTTATAGTTTATTAGATTAGCTTAAAATTTAGCAGTGGTTGTGTAAGTTCTTGTTTTTAAAGAACCAAAATTTGATGCTGAATATTTTTCTTGTAATTCAGGTTCCAGTGCAGTTACAGTGGTCGCTAGAGAAAAGTTGCTCATTACTGCGGTGCACCACTCATTACCACTCCTTGCAGTGCATTACAGATAAGGCAGCTTGCTGCCGAGGTGTGGGAAGCAGGATTTAATTTGTTGTTTAACTGCAGTTCCTTGCTTAGCCACCAGATGGCTACCCGAGCTGTCACAGAAATGTTATGTCCTAAATTGTAAAATCGATTCTCCCCTATAATTAATCAGCAGGTGCCACTTCTCCTGTGTCAGTTCACAATTAGCGGCAGGTTGTCAAGTGGGATTAATGCTCAAGTTCAGTGCATTGTAAAGTGGCCAATAAACTGACAACTGATCTGCTATGTCATAAATAAAAATTCACCCAAACACCAAAAAGTTTCTGTGCCCCTTAAATGCATACTGTGCAGTACTCAAAACTTTAGGTCCACACTGAAAAGCACACCATTGAAATCCGAAAGAAAAACAAGGTGACAGCCTGCAGTCAGTCATAATATTCAGTAAGCCATCTCACGAGGGCTCATATGTGGTCAATAAGTTAAGTTTGCAATGCCGTTTTTACAATTATTTACAATGCCCTCTGTGTTGCCTCCTTGATTTTTGGCTTGATTTTTAGAATTAAGTTTTACTCCAATACATGCCGCAAACACAGATCCGAAATGGCAGCTTGATCAAAGACAAAAAGTAAAAAAGGAAAGAAAACAAAAAGGCAAGTAAAGGTGACGTCACATAATTTTATTATTTTAAACATGGTTTACTGTATTTTTCTGAACTGTGAATATATTTGGACCTCACCAATAAAGCATTTGGCATTTAAGAATTTAAGAACACTGGTTATTTGGAGTTACAAGAAAAAAAAATCTATTTTGTTTTGCAGTTGGCAGAACATGAAAACATACACAGGACTGAGCATAATCAGTACTGTGTGACCCATTTATAATGGAGGCACGCATACTGGATGTTTGTTCATACCAGAGACACCCAATGCCAAAAATCGCACTCCACCAATACCTATATTAATTTGCTTGCTCCTCTGATCTCTATATTAATTTGTCTGCATATATTGTATTAAGAGCACTAACGGATGCCTGGCGGGTGATTAGAGTGTTTAACAGCTACTCATAGGCTACTCACAGGTCATATTTGTAACTGATTAATATCACAATAAAATGGGTAGAGTTCTATTTCCTGCCTTATCATTTCTTCTGCTCTTGTGGTTGCATTATGGCTTGTAAATGAACTGTACTGACACCAGTATGGAAAGTCTAAACTTTAATTGAAATTGACAGGATGTCTAAAACTAGCATCTGCGACCTGGCAATTCACTTTGGCATTGCGAAGTCTACTCTAACTTATCTGTCAAGGAATGCAGTAATACCAAACTGCATGCTGATTGCACACAAATCCAGTAGAGCGGTATCAGTAAAGTCTGAATTTATGACATTTCTGAATGTCTGTGCACCCCAAGCAAGTTGTGAGTGGTGGTTGTGGGGGTGGAGGCTTCAGAAAAAACAGTCAGATGGTGACAGAGAACAGAATTGATACAGTATGTATTAATAAAATAGCATAATACTATACTCAGCCAACAAAGCCTGCTACAGGGTTTGCAGAATCTAATAACATACTGTACAAAGACGTTCCTGCCAGCACCTGAGTTCTGCATCAAAACTGATGGAAATTAATATGCAACAAGGCTTTATTTGTTAGACATTATGATAAAACTTGACAAGTAATAGTGTTGCTTACATGACAAAATAAGTACCGAGGTGCATATCAGAAAACTTTAGATGACTGCAACCTAATGTACTTGCTGTGGTTCACGTGCAACTAAACCATTTCATGGAGACACGCTGTGGCTTGCTACACCCAAGGAGATCGCAATAATCCTTTTTTTTTCTTCTTTTGAAAGATGCACACTAAATAACATAACCAATTGCATAGATTTTTTTTTTAAATAAAGTCAGGTGACATATATAGTCACTGATTTAAAGTGAGTGTGTGAACAACAAAATTACAGGAACATCATGGAGCTAATTGGCGGGAAAACTTGCACAATATATAAAGAATGCCAATAAAATATCTAATGCCACTCTCCCTTTTATAGCCACATAGATTGCCATACAGTATATGCTCACTACGAATCACTACCACATCTGTTGAGAGTCTAAATAATAATGCTGCTAAAAAGAGGTAAAACGCTAGATATCGGGTACAAATGTCATATTATTAAACATTAATTTAATTTACATGTGTATTAGGCATCAGAATAATAACACAGACACATATCAGATAACAGTTTTTATTTATTTCACCTTTAAGGGAGAGACTTGCTACACAAATGCTGTGAAATTCATTGCTTTGTGTCACCCTGCCCCTTATAAATGATGATGACAGAAGCCTCCCCTTCCACAACTGCACACACTTAAAAAGCAATTTAGACCTTGCAGAGGTTGATGACAGAGCCCATTACACCAATACGGAATTGCCCAGGAATGCACTCTCTGTATTATGAATAGTTAATGAATATAATACAAATTTAAACATCTATCTTGCATAATTATCATGTCTAAGTGATGTTGTTACCCTGTACTAATGCCCAGTTCCACAGTGTCTTGTGTGTGTGTCTTTTTTTCATGCTTTGTTTTGCATACCTATGGGGGCACTTAAGCAATATACATGAGGTCACATGTTCATATCCCTCCAGATCCACTTGTTAACTGTATGACCATGAGTAAATTAGTGTAAATCCCTGCACTTCACTTTTTACTCTGTGTAAAATGTTGCTGAAACAAGACTCCACACCTGTTAATTAGACATCCATGTCACTCAACTATATTCTAAGTACAGTACCACTAATTAAATGCAAGTGACACAATAACACATTGAATCATCATACAATGATTCTTTCACATTATACATGTATTTTTTGATTACATTGGCGAAGTGTGCTGATCTCCAAAATGATGTAACTGACTGTGTCATTGCTCTGAGCAGAATTGTTGATATAAAATGCTTTTTCTTATGAAATTTTACTTGTAACAAAACACACTACATTTTACATACTCCACTTCCCACATGCACCTCATCATGAGCACAGGCAACTACATTTAGCACAGTGTGTGTGACATGAGAATCACAGTAACTGAGAGCTATGCTGTACCAAGCATACCGCTCAGGGTTGGCTGTGGAAGAACTGTGTTCATGTGTGGTACACACAGACAGGGTAGTCAGTACATCATTAGATGACCTCCCAGAGGGCTGTATAGTGGTACTGTACCCATGCTTGTCAACTCTTTTAAGATGCAAGTACCCTACTTCAGTACTGTAGTCAAATTGGCTGTTTAATCACCTCCTACTTTTTAGATTAGTTGAATAGGTTGACTACAGGTTGTGCCTGATAAAGAGACATGGGCTCCGTGCACCCACCTGGTTTGCAAACTCAAATTAACTGAATTACCAAATCACTCACTATCTAACTCTAATTAGTGGCTATGCTATCTCTGCTCCACGCTGAACAAGCATGTTGAAAGCAACACGCTAAACAGAACATAAAGGACCCATTGTTGAAAAATAAGTACAGCAGTCAAGAGAATAAGTTATTGGGTGATTTGGCAATTATTTTTTGCTAGCGCTTTTGTGCCACAATGTACATATATTTTTTTTTGGTTGCTATTTAATATATTGAGAAGCATAGTACATTCGGTATTACCCATTTCTTTCTGCACATTCTGTCTTGCTCCTATGATTGCTTTTTCATATAATAGTTTCCTTCCTTTCAGATTGTGACACTAGCAATAGTAGAGAACTTTGTTCCATGTATGCATGTTTTATGTGTGCACAAGTTGTCCCAATGTTGAATAGTTTACTGTCTGTCGACTAAAACTGCCATTTCCAGTTGGAGGTTGAAAATGTTTGTGTTAGAGTGAGAGTGAGAGAGTGTGTGTGTGTGTGTGTGTGTGTGTGTGTGTGTGTGTGTAATTGGCGTTGTCAAAAATTGCAAATTATTATTGGCTGAGACCAGCATTTCTCAATTAAAAACTGCATCCTGGCTATCTGATGCTTATCAGCCTTTATTCACCCCCCAAGTTAATGGTCCTGCATTTATGTATGATGTTGTTGCATTTCAAAACACCTGCATCTGTATTATGGTTATTACTCCAATTAGATTGCAGTGATGGGATAACGTCCTCCAACAAATTTTCTATGAACCAAGAAGACATATTTACAAAGTTCTCCAGTCAGTGGATAGGTTTATTCTAGATAAACTTGCACAGTCTAGTGGTATGAAGGCTGCTTTTATTTTTAAAAGTATGATGTAATTTTTTTCAACTCAAAAAAATTGGATCACCGATAGAGCATAGGTTGATGCTCATTAGACAGCCATGTTGCACTGGCACCACCTCCACCTCCAAAACACACATATTCTCCACTTACTAGCCAGTCTGAAAGACAGCATAGTCACTGGGAGAGATGAGTACTGTTTGTGTCAGTCTAGAGGGAGAGAGGACCAAACAACCATGTACTGTATACAGTATGTCCATTTTTACACTTACACTATGTTTTTACCTAGCTGCTTTATATGTCATCATGCCCCAAAGCCAAAGTTCTTTTTGTTTGGGGGGGTGTACTAGGGGTGGGGGGACCAGTGACTTGTACTAGGGTTCAGTACAGAATATCAAATTTACATTTCTCTTTTTATTTCTGAGATGCAAGTTGGGATAGATTGAGAACACTACTGCTGCATGGGTAAGTTACCCACAGTATTGCTCCTGCTTTTCATTTCACAAAATGAGGACTGCAGATTGTCACAGAAACACTATCTGCCCCTCAGTCTCCCTCTACTCTCATGCCTAAAGAGAGACAGTAACAAATCATACTGCAGGCATCGCAATCTTCAAGCAGGTGCAGACAGAATTTTTTTGTTCCCATACAGTGCAAATACCAGAATTAAACAAAACATTTCAGGAACAATATAAGCTAGTTACCTAAGAAACATTCTAAAGAAAATGGGGAAGGGGGTCAAAGGTACAGTACTGAAAATAGAAAAAATACTGGTAAGCAGACAGGATTATATGGTTGGGAGGGGACTGGGTAATGTGAATGTCTGTTATTAACAATCAGCAAGGGGATGTCAGTGGCACAGCCGGTGAGGGCACCAACTATTATTGTAGGATCATATGTAAGTACTCATTGCAGCCTCAATAAAAAGGGTCCAATTCTTTTATTAAATTAGTCATTCAAACATCCTGAACACTCATAACAAAAGTATTTATTCGAAATTAACCATGATACATAACATGAGTTTCAATTGTTATTTAATTTTCTATCCTCTTTAAAGCATTGTGTCTCCAGTGCAGCCAGCAGAACAATTTTATGTGACTTAAGTGACTCGTCAATGCCATTTTATCCTGAGTGAGACCATTTTAGTCCATTGAAACATCACTATCATTCCCACTGGTCTCAACCCCATCTGTAGCCCCTGCTTATGCAGGCAAAATCTAAGTGAGAAACACTCTCAATCCAATCATTTCTTTCATTAGCCAGTCCCTAGCAGCACTAGCAGTGGAGCCCAAAAAGAGATCTGCACAGTATTCAGAGCTACAGCCCAGACATTGTCGTCTGGCTTCTGTGCCTAACTAGAACCCCTGCAGCTGTGAGAGAAAACTCCTGTATGTCAGGGCGCTGGACCCACTCTTTGTCTCAGTGCAAGAAAAAGATTTGAAAACAGAGAGAAGCACCTTCCTAGCTTGGTCCATGGTCACAGACTGCTTATATCCCCATCACTATATACAATACTACAAGCTTGGTAGGGTACATGACCCTAAATCTGATGTTTGCAGCAGACAGTTTAGATTTAATATCCCTATAAACAGCTTACTTTTGGTGAAATTTGGAACTCAGATCTTGAAAAATAAACAGTTCTACACTTCCCACAAGATTTTCTTCATGTCACTTATATTCTCCTGAATATGGACCTTGTACAAGAAATTTAATAAACAGGAAAATAAGATACAGCACCGATTTAAAAAAAGATCAAAGGTGTCATTTTTTTTCTCCTGAACTTCATTAACAAAACTGCAAAGTCTAAACAATTGTCGATGTTACACTGAATTTCTGCATGAACTGTAGTAATGAGAAAAAATCATATCTATGGTATTTATCCTAGCTCATCCAATTGAGGAGTTTCAGGGATGATCACTGACACTTCGCTTAATTCCATGTAGCACAGTGCTGTAAACATTTCCATGCTCCGAATGTTCAAATCTAACCATCAAGTAACCTGATCCTGATTGATGTCAATCACACTGACACTTTTTTTTAATTTTGTTATCATTTTTATCAGATAAAGGAAATGCCACAACTTCAATGCCTGCAAAACAGAATACTGAAACAGAAAAACATATTCCTATAATATTAAAATAATCCTTCTGAATTGTTTCCATCTCATGTCATATACACCCTCCTGAGGTATAAATTGTAAAAGGCCTTCTGTAAAAAAAAAGTTGTAAATGACCTCCAGAACAGCCTGCCTTAATCAAGTGTTCCCATTCTGTTGGCATAGATTTACCCCCCCACACACACACATTTTGTCTTTGCAGCATATCTACCAGTAAGCTGAACAGGGCAGATGGACTTTTCAGAGCCCTAAGTATGTCTATGCAGCAAATCTACAATAATAAGCTATAATAAAGATTGGCAACAATACAAACCAGCCAAGAAAACACAGTGAATAAAAACAATTACAGTGCTAGCATAAGTACTGTACTATTTCTGGACCCCTTCCCTTTTCCTCTCACTGTCACACTGTATGCCAATCAATCAATCAGTCAATTAAAATCTTTATTTAACCAGGAGAATACCATTGAGCAAAGCTCATTTTTGAAGTGGACATGTACAGTACGTCTCCATCTACCTCCCTTCCCTACCCCCCTTCTCCCTCCCTGCCTCCCTTTCACAGTAAACATTATGAATTTCAGGGGCTGGGGATCAAATAGTATATTCTGGAATGCTAAATCCTGCCATTCCACATGCATTCCTTATCAAATTGATTAGTGTCTGTCACTGTTTCTCTCCATATGTCTTACAATACACAAGATAAATGTCAGGAGAAAAAAACATACATCCCATTGTAAAAAGGAAGATGGAGAGATACATGTACAGAGTGAGGTTGGCATTGCCGTCATTAGCATGTTTTTTTTTTTTCATTTTTCCATTAGTCTTTTATAAGAATGTCTCACTTTCTATTACCTCCTTCTCACCTCTCCCTGCTATAGAAACATAGAAACATAGACTTTGATGGCAGATAAGGACCACGTGGCCCACCTAGTCTGCCCATTTCCCTACCTACAGGATAGGCCGAAGATCCTAGTTAACCAACAGCCTATTTCTTCCTACCCCCTACAAGAATTGCCTTATGTCTGTCCCATGCATTCTTGAATTCTCCCCCAGTTTTAGACCCCACAACCTCCTCAGGAAGGCTGTTCCATGCATCCACTACACTCTGTGTGAAAAAATACTTCCTCACATTGCCCTGGACCCCCCCCCCATCTTTAAATTGTGTCCCTTGTTCTTGCACGTCTCTTTTTCCTGAAAGATGCTACCCTCTTGGACTTTGTTGATTCCACTGAGGTACTTAAAAGTTTCTATCATGTCCCCCCCCCCTTCTTTCCTCAAGGGTATACATATTAAGCTCCTTTAGTCTCTCCTCACACAGCTTCTCTTGCAGACCCTGCACCATTTTAGTTGCCCTCTTATGGACTGCCTCTATCCTGTCTATGTCCTTGCAGAGATGGGGTCTCCAGAACTGGATGCAGTACTCCAGATGGGGTCTCACCAACTGTCTGTACAGAGGGACAACAATTTCCTGTTTTCTGCTGGTGATACCTCTCCCTATGCATCCCAGTATACCCCCAGCCCTCCCTATTGCCTTCTCACATTGCTTACTAACCTTAAGGTTATCTGATATGATTACCCCCAGGTCCATTTCCTTTTTTGTTGTTGTTACTACCTCCCCCATTGTGTAATTTTCTCCTGGGTTCTTGTTTCCCAGGTGCATTATTTTGCACTTCTTTGCATTGAATCCTAGCTGCTATACTTCTGACCATTCCTCCAACCATGCCAAGCCCCTTCTCATCCTTTCCATGCCTCCTTGTGTATCAACCCTGTTGCAGATCTTTGCGTCATCTGCAAAGAGGCATACATTTCCTTCCAGTCCCTCTGCAATGTCACTTATAAAGACATTAAAAAGGACTGGACCCAGTAATGAACCCTGCGGTACCCCACTAGTAACTCCTCTTTCTTCAGCGTGGACTCCATTTACAATTACCTTCTGTGTCCTGTTGTCCAGCCAATGTTTTACCCAGGCTACCACCCTGGGACCCACTTCCAGGCTGGTTAATCTGACTATTAATCTTTTGTGTGGGACTGTGTCAAATGCCTTATTAAAGTCTAGGTAAGCCATGTCCACAGCCCCTCCTTGGTCTACTACTTTGGCCACCCAGTCAAAGAAATCTATTAGATTCATCTGACGTGATCTTCCCACTATGAACCCATGCTGCCTTGGGTCCTGTGTCCCTCTGGCCTCTAGGTACTCAACAATTCTTTCCTTCAGAAGTGACTCCATCACTTTTCCTACCACAGAGGTCAAACTGACAGGTCGGTAGTTTCCTGCCTCTGTCTTGGTCCCACTTTTGTGAAGGGGAATTACATCAGCCTTCCTCCAGTCCTCGGGTACCACACCATTCTCCCATGATTTATTAAAAAGAGTAGTCAGTGGTTTCACTAGTTCCCCCCTTAATTCTTTTAGAATTCTGGGGTGAATTTCATCAGGCCCCATTGCTTTGTCCACCTTCAGTTTTAGGAGTTCTTGCAGAACCCTTTCTTCAGTGAAAGGGCTGGGATCGACCCCCCTATCAAGAGTGCTTCTGTTAATTGGATTAGGCACTCCCCCTCCTCTTTTGTGAATACTGAGCAGAAATATTCGTTCAGTATCCCTGCTTTTTCACTGTCCCCCTCTGCCCACCCACCATTCTTTCTATTCAGCCTCACTATCCCTCCTTTTGTCTTTCTATGCTCTCTGATGTTCCTATAAAAGGTTTTATCCCCCTTCTTAACCGACTATACTCCATCAATCTACTTTCATCCTAGTACTCCTCTACTTACTCCATAATCATTCACTAACTCAGCTTCATACCTTCCTTGACTTCCTTCCACTGCATCTCTCTACCTCCAGCACCACCAATGCCAAAAGCAGCAAACAAACATTTCACATTGAAAAAATGCTTGTTTCAAATTCAGACAGAACACAGACTAACTTTGAAACTGTCTCTGACCAGAACATTATCTCTGACTCTTTCTGCATTGTTGACTAGACTAACAGGCCTACCACATTTCATCATAATTACAATAAATCATTCATCTAGTCAAGTTGATGTCTGCAGTATACTGTATATTAGAGCCACTTTTCAGTCCAGTAGAGGAGAAATATGATCCTACTAATTAAGGTCATAAAGACTTGACAGAAAATGTATTTGACCAAAGAGCAGATGTGGTGGGGGATGGGGGGCTTGTATTGAATATAAGCCAGCCACATTCCATTCCTCCACAATCCCTTTCACATGATTGCTGCATCTAAAGTACAAGTAGCTTGCTTGGTGGAGTGCACTTCATTGACTCTCAATTAATTAGAGACTATAAATCAAGCCCTCCCAGATCCACTCTCACTCCTTCCCCAAACAGAAAGTCAAGTTGTGACACTGTAAAAGTATGTGCTCTGATATTGCTTGCTGTGTTGTGACTGACACATACACACACACACACACACACACACACACACACACACACACACACACTTGGGGGGGCTATTAGACTCAGTTCCTACATTGCACTTTCAAATTTATTTTCTGTTGTAGGGTAGTTACACATCTGGTATGGTAAGACTGATGCCCCTATGTGTGCAGTAAGAGGCCAGCCCTTGTCACCACATATTGGCATTTTCTGCCAATGTCTCTCAATGTGTAAAAACTAAACAAATATAGTGGCTAGGTGGGTTTACTGTTGCTTGCTTACATTCTGTGTCTGTTCTTGCTTTGATGTGTGCTATCCCTTCCCCCTCCCTTCCATCCAGTTCCAAACTGAAAACCTGTTTTTCTTGCTTTTGGCTCTGGCAGGACATGGGGGAAGGGGGGAGTAAGTGTGATTTCCTGTTTCCTGTAATCCATTTTAGACTGGCTGACCTAATGAAAGTATTCAGTGAGTTGGGGGATGGGAAATGTCTACACCCCTAAGCCCTTAAAACACTGTTGGACAGAACACCACCTCTTGCTTATATGAAACCATTAAGGGAAAAAAAAAAAACAGGCACTGAGATGCTCAATTTAATATACTGTGTTAAGAAACTGGTCATTCTTTCCAGAGTTTAAATAATGAAGTGATTGCAGACTCTGGATATCAACCCCTCTCAAATCACCTCTCACCTCTTTTTATCCAGTGTTAAGTTTTACAAGTATAAATTATTACAGTAAGATAATAAACACTATGTTTGTGCCCATTTTCCAGTGCATTATCAAAAAGAAACTATCACAGTTTGAAACACCAGCTTGAGTAATCAAAAGCAACAATGTATTATTTTTACAACATTGTTATTTTTAAACATTGTTCCCTCACAAAGATACATAATAACTTTGAGTACTTTGATCATGTGAAACAATTATGCAAAAGCCTGTTACAATAGTGTTACACCTTGTTTCTTTTTAATTGCCCAAGCAAGGATTTGGAACAGTGCAGACTTCTTTCAGATAATGTACTGAATAAGGGGCACAGTAAAAATATTAATTATCTGGGTAACCTAAAGTTAGACTTGTAAAGTTTAATATTGAATATTATTATGGTTAGTCATATAATATTACATACTACAGTCTATGTAGGCTATATAGAACATCATGAGATCCAGTTCTAATCCCACCACGTACACTGTCTGACCGTGAGCAAGTGACTGAATCTCTTGTTGCCCCAGCCCACCAAGATGAAAGGTGTATAAGCAGGACTCAGCGGAGAACATGATGCAGAACCACAGTTCAACTATCCTGTACAAATATATTTCAACTGCCATTTAAAATCCTAATAAGGAGGGATCAGGCAGTATCATTTCTAGTGTCTTTTGTTGTAGGTTATGTAACATGGGTGAATTTGTTATCTGGGAACAGGCCTGAAAATGTTTTCCTGTATGTCTAGTTTCTGGACTCCTGATACTGCAGTTACTGTATATGCTGCTCACATTTCATTTGATTTATAAGGAGCCATAAATACATTTGCAGCAGTGCTTGCATCAGAGAAAAAAACAGGATCCATAAATACTTGCAAGTCTTGTATTGTTTTGTATTATTTTGGAATGCTCCTTCCTTTTCTCTTATGCACAGTATGCATTTTTCTGGAAATCAAATACAAAGATATGTCTACAACTTTAAATCATTATCTAAGCAGTGCTGCAAATGTATCTATGGCTCCTTATAAATCAAATGAAGTGTAAGCAGCATATACAGTAAGTGCATTATCACACATCCAGAAAAGTGATGTACAGTACAGTAAACTCTTTTTGTGGATGTTTCCAGATACAGAACCTAGAACGAAGGATCCGAGAAAGTGTACTCCCTTCCTCTTTTTATTAGGATTTCCAGCAGCAGTTGCAATATGTTTACACAGAATACTTCAACTGAGACACTGTATCTCCTTTTTAGTGGGCTCCTGCATACCTGGAATATGAAAACTGCAGCAGAATGTTGGTGCAGTGCAGCTTCTGTGTTATATTAGAGAAACAAACAAGTCTGATTCTGTAACATCATTGACAAAAATGTATGTATTCAAGAATGCTTTTTTTTTCTTCTATGAAATAAGGAGCAGTCCAGAAATCAATACATAAACTTATGAATACATGCGGTCAATCAATAAGGATTTTTTTTTTTTACTTTATACAATAGTTCATCAATCTGAAATTCATCGAAACATAGAATGTGTTGGCAGCAAAGGACTGCCCGGCCCACCCAATCTGTCCGGCATGCCTAGCAATATTTTCACCTGAAATCTGCCGACATAGGGAGGTTAGACAAATGTGCTAAGCACTGCAGATTGAGACTTTTACTACGGCCAGGGGAGTAGTTGAATAAATAGGTCCACTAGGGATATAATCATTAGAAAGGTTTTGGTGTTCAGCCCAAAAAAAAAGGCACTGGGTCTCAGTGTTTTTTGACAAGCCGGGCAGTAAACTTTTGGCTGAGTACTTTTAAGGGTAATAATCTTCGACATGCATTTGAACATAACTCAACAGCGTGAAAAGTGTCAGCTCCTACAGTGGCCAAATTTGAAAGTTGATTTTTTTCTCCATTTATTTCTAAGACAGAGCATAATACGTTTGTTTGGAAAGGAGCAGTGCAAGAAAGGGGCAGAGGTTTGCATTACTGTCACACTACCAGATTAAGGAGTGGGGGTTAATGAAGCTGTCAGATAGTCCTGATGACAATGGCAGCTGACAGTAGCTGGGCTGCTTTCTGGGCACTATATTACTGGTTTCATTATCGTTTACCCACCTCCCCACTTGAGGCTCATGCCAGATGAAAACTGAAGTATTGCAATTCATGTACTGTAGGATTCTGCTTGCTAAGGATTTACTATTGATCTGCACGGTTCTTGGTTATAATGTGGTTAGAATACAACAAAAGCACAAGGTAATATAAAAACTGCAGAAAAATGTTGTGCAATGCATCTACTGAGTTATATTTTGGAATCAAACAAGTCTTTTTTTGTAACATAATTAACAGACTATATGTTTTTTAGAATGATGTGTTTTTATATGAAATAAGCGGGGCAGTACATAAAAATCAATAAGTAAACTTATGCGAACATGTGGTCATTCAATACAAACATTTGGGGGCCTTTTTGCAGGACGTTATCAATCTGAAATGAATCTAATAATTGGTCCACAGGGGACATAATCATTAGGTAGGTATTGGAGTTAATAAAAAAAGGCACTCTGGCTTGAAGCTGTTATTTTTAACAAGCAGGGCACTGCATTTATGGCTTAGTGCTGCTAAGGGTAGAAATGTATGACATACATTTGTTCATAGCTCAACAGCTTGAAAAGTGCCAGACCCTATAGTGGACAAAGAAGGTAGTTATTTTTTTTTGTCTATTAATTTCAAAATCTGAGCATAACATTTTTAGGAAGGAGCAGTGAAAGAGATAGGTTTGCATTGGTGGGGGAGGAGCTGTCAGTCACACCTGATGATAATTGCAACTGTCATTATCTGGGCTGCTTACTAGTCATCCCTTTCCAGGTTAATCATTTACCGACCTCCCCACTTAAGACTCCAGCTTGATGAAAATGGAAGTGCTGCCATCTCTATAGGAGTCTGCTTCACAGGGATTTGCAAACTATATATCCAAGTATGCCTGAACTGTACATAAATATTTCTTTGTTGACAGATATATTTCTGGGGAAGTGTCTTTACAAAATTGCTCCATAAAGCCTTTTCTGACTGTGATTGGGTTTGGTGCAAATGTTCTAATGATGTTAACCAGGTGATGTTGTTTATGAATTATTGACAGCCAGTTTGTACCTACAGGACAAGTGGTTAGTTCCTTGACAGCATGTTCAGTCTAGTGGAAGTGTTGTAATACTGGAACTGATTATAGCTGCATACAAATGTATATGTGGTGATTTGCATATACAATCCATGATGCTTTGCATTATGGGGGGCATGTGTGATTTTGTATTTCTTTGAAATGTGGCTTCCCGGCCAATGCCATTTGGGGTAACACTTGTCTCAGTGCTTGCACACTAAGGTTTTTTGTCTATATATATATATATATATATATATGTATATATATATGTATTTTAGTTTAAAAAGATGTATTTAAGTATTAAATCTGTGCTGCTCATGTATACTCACTTTTCTAGGTAAAAAAAAATTAAAAAAATAAATAAATGATTAAACCCTACCAGGATGGATCTTCATGTACAGTATATTAGTCCAGAGTCTAGTTAGAGTTTGATCAGAAGAATCATGGAGCTATTGTAAAAAGAAAGGAAATTGATTTTTAATTTAAACTTAGAAATTTATTTCACCAAAGCAAATTATTAGCACTTTCACCATCAGTGTTTAACTAGATTTTACTCTGTTCCTATAATGTACAATTAGCAAACACCACATACGGTTCCCTCTTTTCTTCTTATTTAATCCTGGATTTTTTTCATGATTCTTCTAGCCAGACTGTGAACTAATATACATCAAGATCCTTCCCAATAGGATTTAGTACGATTTGCAGTTGCAATATGTATACACATAATAACTCAACTGAGATGCTGTATCTCATTTTTAGTGGGGTCCTGCTTTTATACACTGACAAAGCAGAGAAAACAAAAGAAAAGTATTACTAAAAGCAAACACAAAGTAAGTCAGTCCCCCTTCCCCCCCACACACACACACACGGAAGCACAACATTGTTTATGGCCATGAAACAGATCAAGCAGATGAAGGTGAATTAAAAAACTAAATGTGTATAAAAGAAGGATAGCATTGAAAACAAGATACAGCATCTCAATTGAGTCGTCCTTTGTAAACATATGGCAACTCCTCCTCAAAACTCTGAATATATATTTTACTTGCATACTTTCTTGATGTGAATCTCATTCTGCTTATTAAAGGTACTTTTGCCTTTGCTGTTTTGTCATTCGCTAGGTTTAGGTTATGCTGCATATAATAACAAAACAGCAAAGGCAAAAGTCCCTTCAACAAGTAGAATGAGATTCCTATCAAGAAAGTACAATATGCAAGTAAAAGATATCTTCAGAGTTTTGAGGAGAAGGAGCAAGGAGGTGCTTTTCCCAAACCCATAAATTCTTAGGCATCTGACAGGTGTGCAAATCAGAAATGAAACATAATAATAATAATAATAATAATAACTTTTTTTCAGCAATTGTGGATTGAGTTGAGTTAGACAAGTCTTGTATTTGTTCAATGGTATCACCATTCCTGTTTATCCTTACCTGACTATTGTTTCACTATGTAACTTCTTTAAAATTAAAATGGCATTTTTCAATGCCTCTCTTTGCTAAAATGGCTCAAAAAAAACCTCTGTTTAAGTTGTCAAAGGCTGAACTAATGAACTAAAGAGTCCATTCCCTCTAGTTATCCCTGTTTTACTAATCTTTATTCTTTATTCTTATTTTTACACATTGGATGTTTGCCTAATTGCCACACTAATATGTCAGGCTGACTGATGAAGCTGTTAGGAAGCAGAGGGGACCTGATGGTGGCATAATAGACAGCAAAGTATTCTCCTTCCCAACAGAAAGGATTAGGGACTCAAGCAAGTCACCCCTCCCCCAACTAAATGGATAGGTTTGTTCAAACAGTGAGTGTGAAAGATCTAGGTGAAGCAAGATTAATGTGCCTCGCAAAAGGCAATGTGTAAAAATGAAGTTCATTGGTGCAGTGTTTAATTCTTGTTTCCCCTATGTCTTTCACACTCATTGTTTGAACAAAGATAATAATTTAGTTGAGGGAGGGATGACTTGCTCGAGTCCCTAATCATTTCAGTAGCTGCTGGGAAGAATCATGCTTTGTTTTTCATATGGATGTGCTCCTGGTGCCCTAGCAAAGAGTGTGTGTGTGTGTGGGGAGGGATGGAATTTTCCATCCACACACCTGTAATAAATGAATGGGATTAGAGAGGCATGAAAAGTCCTTCCAAAAGAAAAATAATGGAAATGTGAGCTGCACATGCATGTCCCATGTTTTTTTCTTGTTCATAATTTAATTTCCAAAATAAGAAAAGCACTCATTTTTGAAATTATCTAATACTTCAACACCAATAGTAATTAGGGGACATTCTCAATTAGAAATACACATAGAATCATCAGCTTTGAATAACGAGATTGATGACATAAATAAAATACCTGTAGGTTGCCTAAAAAAGATGGATCATGTAATCCCACAGGTGCATTCCGGTGAGAGCAGAAGAATATTGAACAAACATATAGGATCTGAACCTAAATCTATTCCAGGAAAATAGTTCACAGAGCAATTATTACAGAAATATTACCTCAGGGGAAACAACAATCTAATACATCCCTGACGGACCTTCAAAACTTAGCAGAGAAATAACTAAACTGGGCACTATAATTAGTGACTTAAAAATGCAAACGAATCAGAGGATCAGGTGAGGATTAACACAGAGTAAAGTCAACAGAACAATTCTAATGACATTTTTTTTTGTTTGTTAGCAACACCTGAGCTAAAAGAGTTCTCATCACCAAGATTCATAGAAACATAGAAACATAGAGGTTGACGGCAGATAATGACCTCAAGGCCTATCCAGTCTGACCATTTCTTTTTCTACCTTATAAATGTGCCATCGGCCTTTGCTCTGTCAGTGGCCTATCTATTCATACTGTATTGCTCCCTTATGCCTATCCCATGCTTGTTTGAAGCCCTGCACTGTATTCATAACCACCACTTCCTGAGGTAGGCCGTTCCATGCATCCACCACTCTTTCTGTGAAAAATAATTTCCTCACAGTCCCCCTTAATCGGCCTCCCTCTAATCTCATGCTGTGTCCTCTTGTTCGGCAACTTTTCTTATATTTAAACATGTTAGACTCTTTCACCTTGTTAATGCCCTTAAGGTGTTTGAATGTTTCAGTCATATCACCTCTCTCCCTCCTTTGCTCAAGGGTATACATATTGAGCTCCATTAATCTGTCCTCATATGTCTTCTGATGCAGCCCCTACACCATTTTGGTTGCCCTTCTCTGGACTGCCTCAATTTGGTTAATGTCCTTGTGAAGGTGTGGCCTCCAGTACTGCATGCAGAACTACATATGGGGCCTAACCAATGTCTTGTAAAGAGGGATTATTACCTCCCTCTTATGACTTGAGATACCCCTACTAACACACCCTAACATCCCCGTAGCCTTACCTACTGCTTTAGAGGTCTGCTTGGATGATTTCAGGTCATCGGTGATAATGATGCCCAAGTCTCTTTCTTCCTTTGTGACTGCCAGCAATTCCCTCCCAGCCTATAGGTGGCTTCAGGGTTTCTCTTCCCTATGTGCATGATCTTGCACTTCTTTGCATTAAATCCCAGTTGCCACTTTTCTGACCATTTTGCTAGTTTATCCAGATCTCTTCTCATTCTTCCCACCCTATCTGGATCATCTACTCTGTTGTAGATCTTGATGTCATCTGCAAACAGACAAGCCTTACCCTATAGTCCATCTGCAATGTCACTAATGAAGACATTGAAGAGGACTGGCCCCAGGACTGATCCCTGAGGTACCCCACTTGTGACTTTCATCTCTTCTCACTGTATACCATTTACCACCACTCTCTGTTTTCTGCCGATCAACCAGTTTGCCACCCAGTTGACCAACTTCTGACCCACCCTGAGCCTACCCAGCTTATTTATCAATCTTCTATGTGGAACAGTGTCGAAAGCTTTGCTGAAGTCAAGGTAGGTGACATCAACTGCTCCTCTTTGGTCCATCACTCTGATTACTCAGTCAAAGAAATCTATGAGATTAGTTTGACAGGACCTTCCTTTTGTAAACCCATGCTGTCTTGGATCCTGTGCCCCTATGGATTCCAGGTGTTGCACTATCCTTTCCTTAAGGAGTGCCTCCATAATCTTGCCCACTACTGAGGTAAGAATGACTGGTCTGTTGTTCCCTGCCTCCTCCCTGCTACCACTCTTGTGGAGCGGGATCACATGAACCCTTCTCCAGTCTTCTGGGAACTCTTCTGTGCTCAGAGTCTTACTAAACAGTTCTGCTAATGGTTCTGCTAGTTCCACCCTTAGCTCTTTAAGTACCCTGGGATGTATGCCATCGGGTCCCATTGCCTTGTCCACCCTGAGCTCAGTGAGATCTTGTAGGACCCTTTCTTTTGTGAAGGGAGTAGTGCTCACCTCCTTCCCCCCTGTGTCCATGGTGCTGAGCTATGGGCCCTGCCCTACCTTCACTTCAGTAAATACTGAGCAAAAGTATCTATTTAGGATAAATATTTTTACAGGGTCCTCCTCCTCACATGCCCCCTTTTCTCCTTTGAGCTTAACAATACCCCCTGTTCAGTTAGGAACCAGCCCCTGACAGCGATGCAGGAAGAGGGGAGGGCAGAGATTCATTAAGCAATTAGACCAATCTAAGGTTGTAAGATTCTTGGATAACTCCAGTTGCTACTGTCCTTTCTAATGAAATATTGAACTATATAGTTAACTCAGATCAGATGGGTATCTTTCAAACTCAGCTGATTCTGCAAAAGTATTCACTAGATTTTCTCTCTATTAACTGATTTTTTGACTTTCACTTCCACTGATGTTGAATCCTCACTGTTCACTCGCAAAAACACAAATTTATAAAATGGCATACACCAACAGAGCTTATTGGTTATTTATAGTGCACTATGGAACAATGCTGCACTATAAATAATTAGTCAAAGTAAAACAGCCTTAGTAGAGAATCCGATGCTCAGTGATTCATTTTCTGACATTCTAATTAGAATGTCACAGTTAGTTGTAGTAGCCATTTTTTAGCCCGCTAACATTATTAACAATGTGGGCACAATCAAGCAAGTGAATGAAACAGTAAAGCAGCCATACCCACAAATTTCTCTCATTTGTTTTATTTATATGTTTTGATGTTCTGTTGTACAGTAATAGAGGTGGGGAGCAAGGGAAGGAGGAGCAAGCGAGCTACTGACAGCTGGTTAAAAAAAAGTGAGACACGGAGAAGTGAGCGAGCCATTGGTGGCTGCTGAACAAGATCAGAACAGGAAAAAAAATTCTGCCTGTACAGCCATCCTTTACATCGCAGACACACTTGTTCTCCTCCTTTTACAGGTCCTGCCAGTTCTTACTCAAACACAGAAACTACCGAGGCAAGTTGAATTAAGTAGAGACAGCTGACAGCTTGCTTTAAAATTGTGAGCAAGCCTGCAGCAGCTGGTAAAAAAAAAAAAAAAAAAGAGGGCTGGAGGAGCGAGCAAGCCATTGCTGGCTGCTAAACAAGAACGTGAATAGAAAAAAAAATGCCATCTGTACAGTCACCCCTTACCTCACACACACTTGATCACCTCCTATGATGACAGGTCCTGCCATTTTTCATTCAAACGCAGAACCAGGTGTACTGAGGTGAAGTAAGAAACAGCTGACAGCTCTTTTTAACAGTGCAATCTCTTTCTTTTTTTTATTTTAACTTCACCACTATGGTGCAGCACCTGATTGAAAACTGACTACAAACTGAGATGCACTCTCTTGCAGCTCCCTGTTCCATCCTTTGAAAAAAAAGACTTCTACTATAACTACTATATTTATTGTGTAATTTAAACAACAAAGCAAAATGTGGGGGTTGGGGGTGAGTTGTAGGAGAACTACAATACTACATATATGCAGGCTCCATTGGGTCAAAAGACCACAAGGCAAAGCTGCAAATTAAAGGTGGAGGGACTACTTTAGGTTAAAATCACATATAAATGACACATTTTTTCATGTTAAAATACTTATTCTAATAATGAAACCTTTATTAAAAATAGAAGACCATTTTATAAGAGCAATAAGACACTCTGGGTCATGCATTACACTGTGATAACTGCACTCGTAGGGGCAAATGACACTCAGCCTATGGCCTCATGCCTAACAGCTCCCCAGGGAGTGCAGTTATCACAGTGTAATGCACTGCCCATTGTATCTTATTGCTTATTTATCCCCTCTCTTTAAGGTGTAAGATCATTTGGTTAGTTTCTTTTTCAAATGAAATGTCCATTGTACAGTTGCACCTTAATCTGAGAAATTCTCTGTATGGTTTGATAGACACCAGTGGATAGACTATATGCCCTCCAAATAAGCAGGGATCAGAGTAAAAATGCCCCAAACCAGCATCACAGCCCAATGAGGAGGACTAAAGAGAACTAGTCAACAGCTCTGATGGTGCACAAGTGAAAATATGGCAAGTGCAGGGGGCAGTCAGGTGTTCTGTGCATTCAGTGTAGTACAGCAATTCAAATTCAGTTATACTAGGAGGCATGTGAAGGAACACACTGTGTTAAAATTCGGTGACTATAAGGTATTTAAAAATCATCAATAACAACAAGTTAAGTATAAACTACCCCCTTCATAGGATCATGCATTTAGCACTGTATACTGTTTCTTCAGAGGTCGTCATGGTAATAATGCAGTTTGGAGAAAATGTGTTGGTGGGTCTTTTTGCTACAGTCTGTTGGCTAATATGCTGCTCTAAAAAGTTAAAGAGGACAAGAACTTCACAAAACTAACCAAACTTTGTGAGATTTTCTGTTTACCATTCCAGTAAAACATACTTTTGTGTTTCAGTACATTTTGTGATTGTGTGTTATTTTACTGTTTAATACTGTATAGCCATCTGGTAGAATTTGTAAATATGGCTGTTACCGTATCAGCCCATTTCACCTTTCGATTTTTGTTACTGGCTACCTAACTTGTTTACATATTTTGATTTTAGAAATCGGGTGGTCTTCTCTTTCAGTATTGACAACCATTACAATAAATACACTGCATTTAAGAACACTTGTGTGAAGGTCTGCGACCCGAGTATGCTTGCCCTTCCCACCATCACCGCACCCTTGTAAGCTGTGTTTGACAGGTGATGAATGCCCAGCTCGGTAGTGTAAATTATCCCTGCTGTTCCCCGGACATTACCAGCCCTTCAGCACACACTGCCCACATCCACCTCTGTGGTAGCTGCTTTAATTGTGTTCAATCATAAAATCTAATTAGTATGGTTATGGACTATTTACACACAGTCCTAGATTCCTACAGCCCTCACTTTTTCATTTCCATTTCACACATTGTTGGATTGAGATTTGAGCAACTGTGGTGTGTGGTTTGTGCATTTAATAATTTTTTTTCTACCCATCTATTTCCATTTTTAGGTTCCTGATGCCAATGATTTTTTTTTACTCTCGATTGACACTTGTGCTGTGTTTGAGGCCCAAGTATGTGAGAGGAGATGCTCTGGTTTTGATTATTGTTACTACGAGTGGGTCTGCCACATTACCACAAACTTTGCACCAGTTTGTTGGCATTGGCACATTGTTTTTTTGTTTGTTTTTTTTTTTGCAATTTGAATTCTTTTTTACTTTAATCATCACTGGTTCTTTTGTGCCCTTAATGTTATATTCCCTACTTTGCTCCACCTGCAAATGAAGAACTCAGCAGCTGTAGTTCTGATTTATGTTTATGTCTCTCACTACCTCACAAATAAATCCTGGCCCGACTCCTGGACACATGCTCTATCACACACACACACACACACACACACACACACACACACACACACACACACACATACAGACACACACACACACACTCCCCCCCACCCCTTGCAGTGAATAATCAAAATTGACAACACTCTATGACTGCTGACCTCCTCCTACCAAGAATAATCAGGCTGGCAGCAGCCTGTCACTCAGTCAATCAGAACTCTCCTCCAGTCACTACATTGAGCATGTACTGTACATGCTCACAATATTTCCAGAAATACTGAAGTGAGTTTCCAGAGATAATGTAATGTGGAATGTTAAATTAGTCATATAAGATGGACTCCTGCTTTTACCTATCCTTATAGAGTATTTATATATGAATGCCCAGTTCTGATGTAACACAGCATTATAAAAACAAAACAGTTAGACCACATTACTTTATTATTCATACACAAAATTGATACATATGTCTAAACATAGTAAAAACAACCTATAGCTGCTAATTTCTGTTAACAAATTTTATGTAGGTTAAGATGTAGAATAGTATACTGGCTGTCTCGTAAAACTGCAGTTTCAAGATGAATGTTGACAGCACAAGTGCTTATGAGAGAGTACTGTATGTGTGTGTTTTGGGGTGGGGGGGGCACCAGTGCAGCATGGCTGTCTGTTGCGCATCAGCCTATGTTCTATTGGAGATCCAATTTTTTTGACTTGGAAAAAAATTAAGTCATACTTTTAAAAATAAAAGCAGTCTTCATACCATTAGACTGCGCAAGTCAATCTAGACTAAACCTATGCACTAAATGGAGAACTTTGTAAATACGTCTTCTTGGTTTGTAGAAAATTTGTTGGAGGACGTTATCCCATCACTGCAATTTAATTGCAGTAATAACCATATTACAGCTGCAAGTGCTTTGAAATGCAGCAACATCATACATAGATGCAGGACAATTAATTTAGGGGTTAATAGAGGCTGATGAGCATCAGACAGCCAGGCTGCAGTTTCTAATTGAGAAATGCTGGTTTCAGCCAATAATAATTTATGATTTTTGACAACTCCAATTACACACACACACACACACACACACACACACACACTCACTCTAACGCAAACATTTTCAACCTCCAACTGGAAACAGCAGTTTTAGTTGACAGACAGCAAACTATTCAACACTGGGACAACTTGTGCACACATAAAATATGCATAAATGGAGCAAAGTGTGCATCTACCACAGACTGAAATAAATGAATGGAAACAGAAATAGAGAGAAAATCTGTATTTATTTTTAGTAATGATGTAAGTTACAAAATAATAAATCTACCACAGACTGAAATACATGAAGGGAAAAGGCAAATTGAAAGAAAATTTGTATTTATTTTTAGTAATGGTGCAAGTCGTAAATTAATAGCCAGTTTGAAAGACAGCATAGTCACTGGGTTAGAGGAGTACTGCCAGTCTTGAGGGAAAAAGGACCAATCAACCATGTACTGTATACAGGGTACATCCATATTTTACATTGTGATCTTCAAACAGGTGAAGACAGAAATGAAACAGAGAAAGTCAGTGGCTGCCATGAAGTGGATCATTCAGAATCTATGCAGCAGTCAAGGTGACATGCAGCATTCCAAGGAGCCACCGTAGCATCATGCAGATAGTACTTTACAGTAATGCGGCACTGCAAGAACATGACAATTATAATACCTACCAAAGTGGGAATATACACATGACCGATATAAAGGGACCAGCTGACACCTGCAGGCAAAGCTATATTTAGCAGGTAGGGGCAAGAAAAATAACGCCACCTGGTGCATTTAAGGATTCTACTAAAGAAAAAAGCTTCAGCTATATTAACGTCTACAATTTAACACTTGCTGAATACCGCATCCTGCCTGCTGTGGCATCTGCTGATTGACACATACGCTTCTCCTAATGAGCCCACTGCATCAAATCTGCGTGCCGTGCAACTTTTCTATAGTGACCACTGTATGTCTTATGCTGCCTGAGCAGCATCTTTTTTGACTTTTTTGAAAGTTAGACACATAAGATATAAACTACACTTATTTAGAATTTTCTCCCAGTCTGTTATATACTCTAATCTAAATCATATAATCCAAATGATGGAGGCTTTTGTAGTCTAATTCCTTGTAGAATTATTTTGCCATGCCAGTATTGAGACAGTGATGCTGCATTGAAATTAAACCTTATTTCTTTCTTTTTTTAAACTCCAATGATTTAAAGTCCATACTTCTGTTGGCAGCATTTGGAGTTGAACCTGAAAACAAGACTCTAATCTGGTCTAAATAAAGTGCAATATAATTTACAGCCTTATCCATAAATGATAAAATGTCTATATTAGGTGGGTTAGCAGAAGCACCAGCTTGGTTAACTTGGTTGTCCTCCATTTTTGAATACCTGTGTTAATGGTGGAGCACCCACCAAAAAAGAAGGAACACCTACAACCTCCTTGAAAACTGTAATGAAACAACACAAAGTCAGGGGGGCTCACACTGTTTTTTCAGATTGTGCACATTACCCAGGAGTTAAAAGCCATCAGGAAAAGCATAGGACTCCACACAGTGGGGTTGGGTCAACACCAAAAAATCAGTAGACCAATGGTCTGAGCTGAAAAAAAAATAGAAAATACTTTATTGAATGAACAGAGGTAATATTTAAAAGAATGGCTTGCCACACATGATGAGACTTGGAAAAGTACAGGCATAAAATCTAAAATGCAAAACACATAGCCTACAGGTCTTGGAGTGAAAATAACAATAAAAAATAATTGTCACAGGAAAGCAATTGTTCGTACAGCTCAAACACAAAGTGCAGGAGCAAGTAATCCAACAAGACACTAGAGTGTAGCACAGTAGGAATTCCAAGTGCAAGAAAGCAGAGCAAATGGTGTAACCGTATACATGCTTACATATCGACTAGTGAGTCATCATCAGAGTGAAAGGGCTTACCAAAGCAGACTGACTTACAACTAATGTTCATTAAAGTGAAGCATGTGTCTAAAGTGCCTGTGCAAAGAAAATAGATTCATTAAAATATATTTTTTTTAATTGTATCTTATGCCCAGCAGACCTCAAAACCAAAAGAAGTGAGAAAACCACAGTAAGAGAGAGTAATTTAAATATGGAACAAGCTACAAACAATAGACTACATCTCAGTACAATCAATGGGATTTATATCACTTCAGATACAGAAAGAATGTTTGTGTTGGAACATTGTAGGTTTCTTTAGTAGCGGCAATCAAATCTAATGGAACAGGATGAACCTGCAAACTAATGTCAATAAAGTCCTGAAGCAGCAGAACAAACCATGTACAGTAATTTAGTACCAAATCTGCTGTGCCCACATGTGTGTGAGTGGTAGTAGCTCTGCTGGGACCTACCATCAGAAAGCAGGGTATGTGGCTAACTGGTGTCGAGGTCCAGCACAGGCATGGAGTCACCAGCAGGTATATGCTTCCCAATGCACCCCAAATATCCAGGAAAACTGATGGCTGGAAGACTACAGGTATGACCTGCCTATTAAAGCAGTGAAAACCAGCTCACATACTGCTGTGAAGGATGAGGCTGTAAAGGGCATCTCAGTGAGCTTGTATTTCACTTGTGGCCTTCCCCTCCAATATTCATAGAGAGAGGAGAGAGAGAGAAGCACAACCTGTGTATTCTGTGGGCCTGAGCTACACGTCTTCATAAGTGAGAGGAAAAACCCTGCCCCTGTGGTATTCTCTGGGCAGGGTCTTAGAGCATCTCTTTGTAGCCCCTATTGAGATCCCTCATCCCATCACTCTTTCACACAGCAGAAACTGTTTGAAAACAGAAATGCAAGCTGGATCTGTCAATAATATGCTGGGCACATGTGTGAAAAACCTAACAGCAGTTAATAAATCTAAAATTATCTGGTCAAGAATTAGTAGTATATGTGCCAGCGGGGGGAGTGCAGCTTGCTCAGATCAATAGTTCAATTCAATGGACTGTGCAAGCTGGCAGGCTGGGGAAGAGGCAGGTCGATTAAGAATTCCAAGGTCTGTCTTAAAAGAGACAACATTATGAGGAATTTTTGCCATAACTAAAAGAGGGGGCCAAACTGCATTGCCCCTTTAAAAGATTGCGGATCCTTAATTGCCATGAAGTCCTAATAGAACAGTCATGTTGTAACAAAAACACTGAGCTACTTACATTACCCAATACATTTTGAGAGGTTACGCCCTATAAAAGAGTGAGCATTTGCTTAGAACACGTGAGTCAGTTAGGTGGTCAAGATTTGAGAAGCTGGTGCTGCTTCGGAGATCAACCAATGTGATTCACTTTTTTAACACTATTTGGCCCACTGGCTACAAGTGGAGCAGTAGTGGCAGCCTTGGTCCATGACTGAGTTTTTGAAGGTGAGGTAGTTGGAAACTTAGAAGGAGTTGGCAGATTGGAAGGGTTTTATGGGCCTTCCTGTGTGATCAAGGTGGTATACTTGTTGGACCCAACAGTAGCGGAGCTGATCCAGAAGAAGCTTTGGATTCAGTGCCATGGCTTTTGCTGTGGGAGTGGAGTCATGGGGAGTGGTCCCATCTGAGGCCTGGTATGGACCTCTAGTTCTTGTTTTTCCACCACTGTTTGGGTGGGAGCAGCCACTGTTCCTCATTGTTGGTTGGGATCAGTGATGGGGGACTGTTCTTCTTCCACTTAGCCTGAAAAGGTTGGTTGGGGGTGTTCATTTTGTGAGGAGAGACCTTGTCTTGATGCTGCCCCTGCTCAGGTCAGAAGCATGGCCATCTATTTTTAAAAATGTTTTTGGCCACCTCAGGGGAGTCAAATGACTGATTGGCTACACTGATGATGACTCTAAGTGTGGCTGGGTATCTGAGTGAGTACATGAGTCCCAAATCAGCACAGGCCCACCTCACCATTGTGAAGGCCCTTCACAAGTCTGAGAGAGTCTGAGAGAAATCCAAGAAGATCCTTATTCTATACCCCTGCCACTGAAGAGCACTTTTCTCTAGCAAGGTTCATAACACGTTCCTTGTCCTGAAAGTGAAGAAATCTGGCAATGGTGAGTCATGGGTTGCTTCTGGGGGGTGGTTTTGTCTCAAAGAGCAATGGGCATGATCAATGTCCAGTGGGCCTGGCCATGTACACGTTAAGACAAGTAAAGACCACTGTAAAAAGTCTATAGCATTCTTACCCTCAAACCCCTCTGGAAAGCCCATCAGTCTAAAGTTATTCTGATGTGACCGGCTCTCCAAGTTTTTGACACTGTCCCACAGCAGTTGAAGGGCTCTGTCCTGGTCACTGATGTAGGCCATGGCCCTGTCAGATTTGGCCTCAGGATCTGCTAGTCAATGTTCTATAACCTTCACTCTGTTAGAGATGCTGATTATATCAGCATTACTCTGTTGTGTGTCTAGCTCTAGTTTCATTCATTCAGCTCAGGACTTGATGGAACATGTTTTTTACCTCCTGTAGATGCTTATCTTGAGGTGCCTCAGCAGCTTTCACCATGGTGGAGATTTCCCACCATAGATTCCCTCAGACAGAGTGGAAGACAGTGGATGTCAAACAACATCTGCTTACTGGGTGATGTCTGAAGAGTGTTGCAGCAAAATTCGGGCAAAATCACAAATTTCATCGGGTGAAACATTTCATGAAATTCATGCATTTCATCCGTAACTTTTGTGAGGGTGAAATGTGAAATTCCACCTGTCAAAGTAAGAATTTCACCCACAAAATCATGCATTGCGCCCACGACTCCCATCCTTATCTAGTCATTACTCCTGGGTTTTCAGCTCAGTGATCTTAACCACTACACTGGCTCCCTTCATTTCAGGTTTTAGTTGATAGTAGGTGATATGGGATGCCAGGCTATTAGCTGGTTTGATATTTACAGTAAAAAAATACACAGCACCTTATTGTCAGAAATTTACATTTTAGGGCTGTATCTTCTCCTCCCACACTAATGTGGGAAACTGCCATAGGTGCTGTGATCTGCTGTGTGGTCCTTGATGGAATTTGTTTCACAGAAATGGGAGCTTGAATGAAAAAATGCTAAACTGCCAGTATATGGTATTTGACACATTAATAACTGTGATTTTTGTTGTGGGTAGAATTAATTGCTTTTACTCTTACTGTGTGATACTTTTACTTACTGTGTGCTTGCTGTGCTTTGGCTACCTGCTTCGCAATGCTGACACCAGCCCACTCTGCTTGCAGTTTGCTAATGGTTATTTAAATACTTTTGGACTCGGTCAGTGCAGCTCTGACTCCACTCATGATGCCGACTCCCGCTTGATACACAGTAAATGTTGAAGTAGCTTTCATGAAACTTACTGTCAGTTAGCTGATATTTTGTTATTGTGCTCTGTGAGCCATGGCTGTTGTTGCTCCTGCTGACTGCTCATTGTTGGGGAGTTTGGGGACATCCTTTTGGTGTGGATCTGAGAGCAGAAGTCTGTGCCATTACTGTTTGCGGTGCAGTAGTAGTGTACTACTATATATATTATCAATATTGTATGCATATCAGAAGTGATGAGCAGTGTTACTCAGGGGTTAAATCCCAAGACTCTGTCACATTTATGGGTGGCTACCAGCTCAATCCTTGACTCACCCATCTCTCATTCTAGACCAAGAATAATAAAAAGTACAAATTGGGTGCGCTCAGGCGAACCCACGGTGCAGAAAATCAGACAGCCATCCCAAATAGTCCAAAAAACCCACAAATTGCTGCACTCGAACAAAACAAGGAGAGAAGTGCTGATTTGCAAAAGTTCAAAATTTAATGTGGCAAGGTACACAGAAGTGTACCCATGTTCCCAGTGTTTGGCCGAAGTGCTGGGAACATGGGTACACTTCTGTGCACCTTCCCACATTAAATTTTAAACTTTTGCAATTCAGCACTTCACTCCTTGTTTTGTTTGAGTGCAGCAATTTGTGTTTTTTTAGACCAGGAAGTAGCATGTTTTGACAGTGTGGCTGTGCAAGGTCAGAATCACTGGAAGAGCAGCAGGAGCCTGATAGTTTCTCAGTAAGTGTATTTAAATGTTTCAGCAGAGGGGTAGTAGTAGTTTTAAGTCAGGCATTTAGAAAGGAGGTTACATCTCCAAGAAACCTCCACTCATGAAAGTGCCTGGGTTGGGATCATCGAGCAGCGTGATCCACAGCTGTTCTCCTCAACTCAAATCAAGGCACTAACAGTCAGGAACACTTTAATAAAAATTACTATACAAGATAACAGGTACCTGTGTCTTGATCTTCATCTGTCATTGAGTTTGGACAGGGCATTGTCACTATGGGATCCTGGGGTCTTGAACAGTCCCAGGGTGTCAAGTTCAACTGTGGCTTCTGCTTCTCCTAGACATTTAGCCCATTCCTGACATATGGGGGCCCAGTCCAGACAGCTGGTAGCCAATGGTTGATGCAGGGTCTCCTCTTCTCTTTCTGTGTTGGATAGATTCAGCACTGTTGGGAGGAGATCTCTGACAGAGTCATATGTCAGTGGCTCAGCAGGTAGCAAAAGATCATTAATGTATCTGAATGATGAAGGTTGCCCAGAGTAGAAAATCATCCTAAAACCAAAATATCATAATTTAACCACCTCAACCACTACAGTTTCCATTTCAAGGCTAGCAATTTCCAGAGGAAGGTGGCATAGGAGCACTGGAACAAAAAATGCTCCATAGACTCTCCGTGATTAATACAAGCAATGAAGGGACAGTTTCTTTCCTCCTGAGCCTTATGTTTGGCATTACCTCTAAAACCAGTCTTCCCATATACAGCAAGCCACAAAAATTCCCACATCTGGACAGGTAATCTTTTATTATTCTGTTGCTGCAATACCCCAGGTATCAGAGAGGAAGGCCAATTTTTAAAACCAGGTTCCAAAAGGTAAAGTGTTGACATCACAGTGTGATATAACTGTGGCCCTTTAGCATCCCTCAACAGTTGCTTAGTTAAGCCCCATTTATAGAGCTTTTGTGCCGCAGGCCTAAAAAACTGCAACACATGGAGATGCTCCGAAAGTTTGGGGGGGGGGGTAATGTACCAGGCAGAAAAGTATCACGACAAAGTTGTTTGTATTAAAAGATTATGTGGAGAAGATATAGAAACCAATCCATCTCTAACAGTCTGTGAAAAGAAAAGGGTATGAAAAAAATATGACAGCGTCAACCATTCCTAAACCACCTATGTTCCTTGCCAAATAAGTGTATTGTCTTTTAATGGAGTTAAGTCTGTTTCCCCAAAGCATTTGGAAAAAAAGGCTATATAATTTAGTTTCCAGATCAACCGGTAAGGGAAAAATCATACCAATGTATAAAATCATAAGAATAATAAACTGCCTGATAACTTGTATGCATTTAAGGTTAGTCAACTTCCAATGCTTCCACCTTTGGACTTTAATATCAACCTTAGCCAAGGTGTTTTCCCAATTCAGGAAGGGGATATTTTGGGGTCCAAAAATAATCCCTAAAATCTCTAAAGGTGCAGCAGAAATCTGAATACCTTGTATTGTGACTGGATCAGGATATCCAGTACCCAAGAATAGGCCTTTACTCTTCTGGGCATTTAATCTGGAATTGGAAAACAAATGAAAAAGTTTGCATCAATTGAAAAAAAGAGATCACTTGAGTGTGATCAGAAAAAAAAATAGTCAAATGTCATCTGCATAAGCCTGTAAATACAGTGTCTCTGCCATGGTCGCTCCTAAAATCCCTGTCCAGTGGGGAGAATCAGAAAGAGACTGAATCAGGGGATCAATGGTAAAAATATGCAAAAGGCGACTTAACGGATATCCCTGCCCAACCCCAGTATTAATATGGAATCCTTCTGTTACTTCATTTTTTATCAAAGGGTGCACTATGGCTGTGGCATATAAAGACTGTACCCATCTTATCATTTGAGCAGGAACCCCATATGCCTCCAGGGTTAAAAATAAGATAGGGTGGTAGACCCTGTCAAAGGTCTTCCCTTGATCCACACAAATAATACTCCCAAATGTCCCATGCAGGGAAAAATGTTCAATTAAATCCCTAATAATCATGACGGCATCCTGAATCTTTCTCCCTGGGAGGCCACAAAGCTGCAAAGGAGAAATGACTGAACAGGCATAGACCCTTAGTCTAGCCTTCAGAATACCAGTCAAGATTTTATAATCAGAATTCAAAAGAATAATGTGGTGCCAATTGTCCAAAGAAGATTTATCCCCGGATTTAAACAACAGCATCAATAATCCCTCCGTAAACCAAATAGGGAAACTGCCCAAAGATAAAAAATAATTAAATACCATTTCTAAGCATAATGGAAATTCTTTGGGGAAAGTCTTGTATAATTCATTAGTAAGTCCTTCCAGACCCAGGGAAGTCCCACTCTTCAGGGTTTTAATAGCTCCCCCAATTCCTGCTGCCGTAATAGGTCTTGTCATCCCTAAGGGCCATTCTGGGTCCCTCGGAAAATCAATAGTATGTAAAAATTGTATAATATCCATCTCCTTAGGGGGTACCAAGGGAGTGTGAGACAACATAATGTCTCTAATAACAGTTGAAAGACCTTCTGTAGAATGTATTATGTGTCCATCATGATGTGACAACGAATCTAAAGAAGTTACCTCTTTAAACTTTTTAAAAGCCTCATAGGGATCTCCCTGTGGGGATTTCTTAGTACCATTTTGTAATAATCCCTTCATGGTACTGGCCATATCATATTGATACTCCTGCATATGTTGTTTTAAGAAATCTATCTGTGTTGTGTAATCATGTCTGGAAGTATTAGCCATAGAAAATAAATATTGCAATTGCTGGCGTAATTAAAGACAATGAAGAAACTTAACATTCTCCCCGGACCTGCCTAGGTTCATGAGCACGACCTTATGGTCAGCCTTAGAATCCATCCACCAGTTACCTAAATCATCATATGAGAAGGAAGCAGAGAGTCTAGCAGACAACAGTTCCTTAGTTTTAGACAGCACAATAGGGTTAACCAAAACAGAGGAATTCAATTTCCATCAAGGCTTATGAGGGGACCGTAATGGTGTGTTTGAAAAAGTACATTGCAAAAACAAGTGAGCAGAAAATGGAACTGGACGACTCTGAAAACCAAATGAGGGAAGATTGCTTGAAAAAAGCATTTAATTAATAGTAGAGGTATATTTATTATGCCCATAAGTAAACTTAGGTCCACTGATTGGATTATGTCTACTGTCCAGCATACCTGCCATGTCAACCAGTTGTCTCAGGGCATTTGAATCATAATAAATCTTTTTCCCTAGCCCTACAGGACCTCAAGGTTTAGATTTTAATTCACAATTAAAGTCCCCACATAAAAAAAAATGTTGTAGGAGGTAAGCAAGAAAGGACACATGGCAGCAAACAAGGCTACTCTTTCAGCCTTGATCTGGGAACAATATACATTAATAAATCTACAAGCCATGTGTTTCCAAAGACCATCCAAAATCAATAGTCTCCCAGGAAACAAATCAATCAGTTTAAGGAAAGAAAAATTGTATGAATTAAAAATGAACCCCACCCCATCAGCCGTTTAAGTAGCAAATGACCAATAGGAAGGGCCTCAAATCCATTACTTCTGGAAAAAATGAGCCTAATCATTCATAAAGATCTATGTTTCCTGGAGAAAACAAAGATCTACATCATTACTATGAACATAAGCATAAACCACCTGTCATCTCCTGGAATTTAAAAATACTATGTACATTCAAAGAACCCACACAGAAAGAAGTCTTGGCTTAATGAATGGAATAATCAACAATCTCTTTTCCTCTTCTTTTTCTTTTTTCCTTTATACCCTTCCTGAGGATGAAGTGGGGTCTGTGTATCCACTTTAGAAGACAGGGAATTGGAATCACCATACACCATTTCTGAATCCCCCCATTGTGTGGCCAGAACCACAAAAGAATTACTAGACTAAACCTCCACTGGGAAAGGAGCTGCAATGGGCTTTATGTTATGGGTCGATAGTCAAACCGGTACAACCACCAAAGGAGCAGGGGGTGGGTCAGTGTCATCTGATATTTGTTGGTCTGTGTAACACACTGGTGCCAAAAGGGGGGTACAGGATGGGGGGAGGTGGAGGGGGGGTCTTCTTGTTTAGATAATTCATCCTGTAAAGGGACAGAAAGGTAAGTCTGTGCCTGGGCGGGACCGGATCAGGGTCAGTTTGATCCTTATCAGGGCAAAAAAACTGAATCCTGTGTCTGCTGAATTAAAAGGTCCAGACTAATACAAGAGGCCTTGTTCTTGGCTACTCAAGAGCACTCAGTGAAGACAAGGCCAGTGTCTTCACAGAGGTTGCATCTAGTATGATTAGCACATTGAAAGGCAATGTGACCTGTTTCCCCACAGTTGTCACATCGTGGTTTGTCACAAGAACTGGATAAATGTGTTCGGAACCCGCACTTATAACATGCCTGGGGCTGCCCAGCATAAAAACAGGCCCTCCTATCGTGCCCTAACATAAAAGAGTTGGGAATGTGTTCTATTCCTGCTTCAGTCTGTCTAAGCTTCACTTTGTAGTGCCAACCCCCAGTCCAGAACTGTTTGGTGTCAAGAATAGCCTCAGGGGCACTCAACACATCACATTTGAGTGACGACCAGTAAGTGATATCTTCCAAGTGTATCCCCTCATTCTGGAACATAACCATAACAAACTTGACCAAGGGTTTGAATAAATTAATAACCAAAAAGGGGGTCCAAGTGGGAGAAAACTTAACTGGTTGTACCACTCCCAAACAAGATCTAGTGCATAAGCAGAATGAAAACTTACATCAAAATTATCTTCTCCTGAGATATTTATAAAAGCAAAAACCTCTCTCAAGGAGAAGTGCAGAGAATCTTTTAACAAAAAATTTCTAACATGGTGCCTATCAGGCCACCTTTATAACATATCCACACCACATTCCTCCGTGGTGCAGCTTCCTTTTTAATTTTTGAAAACAATTCAGACAATAAAGGTTTATTCAGATCAGAAGATCCCTGAGTCATAGTTGTAATGAGGGAAGATCAATCAGGCTTCTTATCAGTGGAAGAGTCTAGGGCTGTCCTGGTATCTGGGCCAGGAATAGGTGGGCCATCCCTTTGTTGCTGGAAATTATGATGCACCCCAGGATGATCTGGACCTGACTGTGAGGGGGGGTTCAGGATGTTGTCTTCCAAATGACACTGTGGGCCACCATTTGGGCATATTCTGTGAAAAATGTAACTTAGGGTCCCAATCTGGGGTGGTGAGCCAAGTCCCCTTGTCTGTCTGTGTCCAGCCTGCCTCACTCAAGGCCTTCAGAGGCGACCAGGGCTCCATGGAAGAAACATCAGGGCTTAAAATATGGGATGCAGACTGTAAATCAATAACAGTAGGTTGTAAAGTTGGTGCCCTGCAGTGAGCAGGATGAGAAACCACAGTCTCTGATAAAGTAGATGTCCCCAAATGTCTATTCGCTAATGTAATAGCAGTACATTTATCTTTCTTCTCCTCCTCCTCCATCCCCACTCGAGGTCGCAAGCCTCTCTTGGAAAAGGAGAATGTAGTAATACCATCCTGCATCATTGGGACAGTTTGAAAAATTAAGTCAGCCCCTGGGACCCCCCCCCCATATAGAAGAATCAGAAGGAACACATCTAAAGACAAAACCTTAGGTCTTAGACAGTGTAGTAGTCCCAGAAGGAAGAACTTCACCAATCTGAGCAGTTGCATTATTGTCTACTCTGTTAGGGCCCCAAAATAGATTACCTCCATCACAGTTCAGAGGAGCACCTGTCGCCGAGGAATCGACAACTGACTCAGGCTGTAGGCACAAACCATCTTAAGTTCTAGAACTGCCAGCCTCTGAAATAGGTGCAAATGTCAAAATGCTAGGCAAAGTAACAGGGGGAAGACCGGTTGACTCACCTGACTGCACCACTCCTTGTGATGCAGCCACATCATCCGTAGAGTCAGGCCCACTGACAGACGGTCCCAAAGTTTTGACAGCCACCTTCTCTATTCTCAACAATGCTACCTTCTCCTTCAAATGCTCCATTTCTTTCACTTTGAACTCCAACTCCTTTTGAATCTGCAAGCAGAGCGTTTCTACTGAGGGAAGAACACTCATTTCCACAGGTAATGCTGCAATATTTACACTCGTTTCACTAAAATCCTTGGTATATAGAAAGATTTCAACAACTTCCTGCTGAACATTTCCTAGATTCTGCTCATGAAGTACGGTAGTATCCGTAAATGTAAGGTTAGAACGCTGAAACTGCACCTCCTCCTCAAGGACTTCTATCTCCTCTGGAGCTCCACTAGAAGTGGCCATAGCTCTCAGAAGGCTGCTCCCCTACAGCACAGTAGGGAAATTTTTTATTAAAACAATAAAAATAAAATACATACAGAATGGTGTGACTTCATACAAAAACAAAAAGGAAAAACCTAGGCAAACATAAGGAAGTATTACATCATGCAGTCAATATGAGAGGTCAGAATCAAAAAATCAAAAATGATTAATAAATGCTGACCCCCAAATAAAAGAGTAGGGGAATTTTTCAATAAAACAAAAAAAAATAACATACAGAATAGTGTGACTTTACAAGAAAAGCAAAAAGAAAACAAAAGTAAAGGCAAACAGAAAGATGTATTACATCATACAGTCAAAACCAAAGGTCAGGTTTGAAAAAAATCAAAACTAAATAAAAAATGCAACCCCCTCTCCCCCCAAAAGAGCAGGGGAACATATCATCACAAGAGAAAAAAGAACAGGGTACAAAAGCAAAAGGCATACATGAAACAGAATAAAATTATGGCCTAAACAATCCCCTGAACAAAATGATGAACAGTGGGAAAAAAAGGAAAATACAAGTAGCAAAAGGAAGAAAATAAAAAAAAAAATAAATGAAAAAATAAGTAGCCACAAAAAGCAACTACAACATACTGTCAAAGTAGCCAGAAACAATAATCCCAATACTTCTGAAATACAGTAACAGAAAGCAGTGACTTTTCATGCTCATAAACCTCCCTAATACCATGAACTATCTGTGTAATAATGTGCACAGAAGTACACAGTTTCTGCTGCAAAAGAAAGACACATCTGGCCTGCCACAGGTAGAATCTGTATAACGCAATTATTAATCGCAAAGTGCTTGGATGACAGGATCTCAATGAAGAAGGATATATGCCAAAAACTAAAACTTCATTGGTTTATATAGGGAGGGCCTTGTCCTCCTATTTATGAAGAAATGCCACCCATACATGAAAGCTAAAAGGACAATCAATAAAAAAATGCTGCATAGTCTCAGGGATATTAGTACAAGTATCTCGGGGACAAAACCTCTCCTCCAGAGGTTTGTGCTTCAGGTTGTTGATAACTCCCAGTCTACCAAGGTAAGAGAGCCATGTAATGTCCCATACTTTCAGGGGTATTTTAGGGTTAGTCAATTGGAAAAAAATAGTAGCAGAATCAAGCACATTGCCATAAATATCTGTTAATGATGGTAGAACAGAAAAATGTGAAACCTGAATGGAGTGATATAACTGCTTTCTAGAGCTAGACAAAATGGAAAGAACTTGCAGATTCCATTGTCTAGCTTTCAAAAACATAGGAATAAGGTAACCGGGTAGACTACACCTCCTATAATTCCTGGGAATTTCAAAGGGGGGGGGTTCTGCCAAATCTGGCACAAAGATCTAGAAAACAACCTCGTCAGAGAATGCCAAGCTTCAGCTTGGTAACAGATGAGAAAGGGTTAATTGATTTAAAAATGAGGCAATGAAAAAAAAACACAGGGTTAAGCATTCTGACTCTCCCATGGCAGTAATCATGGTAAGTAAAAGTCTGCTTTACAGGGTTCAGGTGACTCTCCCAGAACCCTTGAAAAAAAAACATTAGAAACTCGTGCCTGTGAAGAGAAAGGAATCGGGGAAAATCACAGCCAGGTGTAAAAACAATGGAAGGATTAGGGTTTTCAAAAGCAGGACCCTCTTTCTCTTGGCTATAGATTTCCCTTTCCATGAGGTGACAATGCTAGAAGCCTTACCCAAAGACATCCCCCAATTATAGGAAGCATCACCAGAGGTGCCAAAAGTAAGTCCCAAAATTCTAATGGGAGAAGTAGCAAGGGGGATATGAGTCATTCGGGGAGCAGCAGCAGGAGCAGCTGTAAAAGGGAGAAAATAGCAGGACTCTTCCCATAATTTAGACTAGAACTAGATACAGATTCAAACCCGTTAAAAAGGAAAGGTGGACATCCTCTTTGAGAGAAGCAGTTGTGTGAATACACAGGTCATCAGCATAAGCAGATACCGAAGTTAAAAATGACCTGGAAGGTGACAAAATCCTTGGGATGGAGGGCCAATCCAACAACTTCCAAAGTAAAGGATCAATTTGAAAGGCATACAGCAGGGGACTCAATGGGCACCCTTGTCGAATGCCTTTTAAACTTAAAAAGGAAGCACAAGGGGACCCATTAATATGTGGCTGAACCCAAGCAGTAGCATACACTAACTTTATCTAGGCCAAAAACTGAGAAGGAATACCATATCTTGATAAAACCAGAAAAAGATATGAATAAGCCACATGGTCAAAAGCCTTCTCCTGGTCCAAGGAAATCAAAAGAGAAGTGGAAGTAGTAGTACTAGAGTACACTATGTCTCTGAGAAGTGACAGGTTAGAGGTGATGGATCTATTAGGGACAGCACAGGTTTGAACAGCAGAGGTAAGATATCAGCTGAAGGGGTGAGTCTGTTAAGGAGAATAGAAGCAAATATGTTATAATCCAGATTAAAAAGACTTAACAGCCTCCAATTCCTAACATCCAATCTATCTCCTTTCTTAAAAAGGAGAATCATAATCACATCAGAAAAACGACGAGGGACAGAATTCGTAAGAAGTATGGTATTAAAAACCAAAGCCAGAATAAGAGAAAAACATCCAAAAAATGCTGAAATAATTCAGCTGGGATGCCATCCATGCCAGGGGAAGTACATTTTTTTTGCCTCTGAATGGCGGACTGAACATCCTCTAAGGTGATGGGCATGACAAGGGTGTAAAGCTGTTCCTGAGATGCAGAAGGAAAAGAAATATCAGAAAAATAACCAGCAAGAGGAACAGCTTTTGAGGGGCTCCCAAAAGTTGAATTCAAATAAGAGCCCACTGTACTCTTAATTGCAGGTAAACTATCATGCAGCGTATGAGTCAAGGGGTCAGTAAGGCATTCTATGTGGGAGGCTGCCACCCTAACCCCACAACTTTTATAAATATCTAAGGATGCTTTGGTGCCATACGTACTGGACAGGGCTTCAAAGGAAAGAGAAAGTGCCCTTTTATACTGAAAACTTTCCATTTCAGATTTCAGAGTCTCTATGTCATGAGAAAGATTCATGCCAGACTCATAAGCTCTAGATATTGTGTTGTAAAGTTTCTGCCATATGTGTAAATAATTAAGATAAGCAGTCAAGGTTTTACATTTGGCCCATCGTATAAAAATATATTTTAAATCCCTCTTGGTGTCCTCCCACCAAGACAGGGGAGAGTGGTAGTCATCTAGAATGGAAATTTGAGCCTTTAAACTCTGTTAACATGATGCAGAAATATATGTGTCCTGTAATAAAGAGTTATTCAGTTTCCACTGGGAACTAGTTCATGGAGAAAAGGAACCAGCAGAGGGAAAGCAATGGAACAAAAGAGCTAAGTGAAAACCTCTCAAGTGTCCCTCATTATGAAGGACATCCCTCATTTAGCCCTTTAAAATTGCTGTGCCCCTCATCCTTCTCTCATGGAAAAGGTGCTGCCCACACAGAGAATGTGATGTAAATTCAGACCTTAAAGCAGAAACTCCTAATATTCCAAAATACTAAAGCCCAAATAAACTTTGTATAAGTAAATACCATGGTTTTCCCAGTGTTCTGAGCTTGTATCTCTATGTTTAAGGATGTGTCCCTCATTCTAAGGGTCTGTGTCTCTCATTGTCCCTATTTTGAGTGTCCAAAAATGTCCATGTCCCTCATTTCAGTGATAAAAGGTTGAGAGGTATGGCTAAGTGATCCGAGGTTTCGCAGAGCAAGACCTCTGCACTATGTACCTTGACATTCTGGGAGACAAATAGAAAATCAGTGCGAGTAGCAAGGGTCCCCTTATAAAAGGTCTTTGCACCCAAAGCATGTACTTCACAATACCCATCCTTAAGAGATGCACCTCTAATTTGCACTCCCAAAGCAGCCATGTCACCAAATATTTTCTGAGTGGAACCACCCCTGTCCGGCAAAGTAAGCCCACAATTAAAATCCCCACCCAAATACAGTTGTCTTCTAGTGTATAAAAAAAGTTGAAATAAATCAGTGTGAGCTGCAATACTCTGTGGTGCATACACGCTAATAAGCCTGATATGAGTTTGTTGGTATGTGTAATCCAAGAGCAGAGCTCTACCAGGGAAGATGTCAACAAGTCAAGTGACCTGAAAATCAAATCCAGTGATTAAAATGCCCAGGCCATCACACTTGTCCCCCTCCCCATGGACCAAAAGGAAGACCCTTTATGACATTTGTTTATCACTTGACTAAAATCATGCCTACTCTTCAAATGGGTGTCTTGGAGAAAATAAATGTCCTAACCTAGATCCATTAAAACCCACAAAGTGGTAAGTTGTTTCCTACAGGATTTCAGACTACACACATTAAGTGTTAAACAATGGAAGGAAGACCCCAAAGGCATGGAAAAGAAAGGTGAAAGGAAGCAGACAATGCAGTCCTCCCATTCAAGTCACTCCAGGGGCTTTTTAGAAGGGGATGGATCAGGCTGAGAGTCCGAAAAATAATCCAGTTTGGAGGAGGCCTGAGAGGAGTCAGAATCAGCCTCTTCATCCTCCGTGTCCCCCCATTGTTTTCTCTTGTGCAGAGCATTGTATCTGTTCCTAGTCAAAATGGGAGGTTGAATAACAGGACCTGGGGCTTTCCTTTGCCCACTCCCTCACTTTGCAGGAGCAACCACCTGAAAGGGCCTGTCCTCCTGAGGTGGAGTCAGGGGGAGGGGTTTCATGAAATTCCAGGTAGAGTCCTGGGAGGACCCAGCGGAAGACCTGACAAATCTGACACCACTACAATAGACTCCACAGGCCCAATAAGAAGAGGTTCAGCTGGTCCTGTGTCAAGCAGGCTGGGGGTCTGTACGAGCAGGTCAGCTTCTGTGTGTGTCAAGGCCTGGGATTGAGAAGCAACAATCAAAGCCATTTGGTCCTGGGGTGGGTGATCCAACATGTTGTGATCAGCCCTGGGGCACTGATGGTAAGAGTGACCCATCTCATCACACAGGTTACAATGCAAAGGGTTGGGGCATTCTAAACTGACATGCCCATAGGCCAAACATAAGCTACATCTATGCTTGTCACAAGTATTACTAAGGTGGGTCCTAGCCCCACATTTATGACAAGCATAAGGTTGGCCTGGATAAAAACACAGGCCACGGTCCCTACCTATGTAAAAGCTTCCTGGTAGATGCACTATACCTTTATCAGACTATCTCAATTTCACTTTTACCTTTCAATACCCTGTCCATATGAAGTCCTTGGCCAAAATACGACACGGAGCCTCGAGTAGTTCACAGCACTGCTTCAGCCAATATTGTACATCTGCCATGCTTACCCCTTCACTGCAAAAAAGCAAAGTTAAAACTTTAACTGTCAGTTTAGTGAGAGGGATAAACATAAAAGAGGACTATAAAGGCTGAGACTTAACCAACTCATACTTTGTCCAGAATTTTTCTATGACATAAACATTCTTAAAGCTCAAATCATATATGGGCTCACCATGCACGTGAATGAAAGCTAACAATTCCCCAGCCCCAATGCCCAAAGAGTCCCACAACATATTATGAAGAACAGTCCTCCTGGGGGGAGCTTTAGAAATATCATCTATAAACTTCAGTCTGACAGTGTTTCTGCATTGGCCAGGCTCGCCAATATTCTGAAATAAATCACTAAGATGAAAAGAGGTAGAGTCTGAAGTCTCATCTGCAGGTCGAGAGTCCTGATGTTCATTAACTGGGGGGGAGTAATATCATCCTCAGAAGAGGAATGTTCAGCAGAAGAAGGAGCAGGATGAACAATTGTGGGGCTCTTAGCAGGTTCCAGGTTTGGAGCAGTCTGTACAGGAGTAGAAGAAGCTAATTTGACAGAGTGAGCCTACAAAGCAAGGACCTCTGCAGTGCCTGAAGGTGACTGAGCTGCCACAATGATGTCAGTGGCACTGACAGGACCTGGGGATTTCCAGCCAGGATCTGTGGTGGAGGGAGACCAACCCACTGCTCAGAGAGCAGCCTCAGGAAGCCATACTGAGGGAGGCTGAGAGTGGGTAAGCTGGCCATCATGCAGATGTGAAGATGAAGGGAGCAACTCACCAGCCAACAACTCAGAAGGAAGAGAACCAACTGTAGTCACAACACTTGAACGGTCCTACAACTCAGAAGGAGAACAATCATGAACAGGTAAATTAGATGGCATTGATGACTCCTCTTGCAAAAGTTGCTGTACAAGGAGTCTGTTTTGTGCAATCATTACCCATAACTCTCCTTTAGAAAGTACAGAACATGCAGGGTCAGCCATAATAGAATGTTGCAACTCTTGGTTCAGGTGCTCAGGAGTAGTAGAAAAATGCCCTGAAGAAGTTAAATCCACACTGGCAGCATCTGTAGATCCAGAATAATTTAGAGACACAACCTCAGCATCTCCAGCCATGGAGATATTAGTGATAGGAGTAGAAGCTTGTAGGGGGAGAGCCAGGAGCACCCTGGCTTCCATCTCCAGCCTCCTGGACAGCAGCTATCTTAACAAAAAACTGCCAAGGGTTCCTCCTGCAGCAGAGTAGGGGAATTTTTATTGCAGGTAAATTACATCACAAAAGAACACAATACATCTTAAACAAATAAGATATACAATCCAAACTTAAGTGAAAAACGAAACTATCAAAGATAGTAACAAAAATTCAAAATAAACAGTCCTTAAATTTCCAATACATAGCAAATTGTATCCCATCCATCTTCAAAAAATCAACAGATTTAATCTTTCGGATTGCAGTCTTAATTTGTGAAATAATCACAGAGTTTGGCAGTATAATATGTTGAGTATAAAAAAGGCATTGGGTTTGTCACAAATTAAATTTAATGCAGGCAAAGATTACATTAAGTGTTCAAGGATGATATCTGTGCAGAAAACCTGAATAATCTCCTTGGATCAGAGATTCATAGGTAACAGGACCCCAATTCCATTTTCTCCCCAGAGCAGACCAAAAGGAAACAATATACTGGCAATTAATAAAAAAATGTTCTAAAGTTTCCAACAAACCTTGACAACCTGGACGTAAACAGTCCCTCTCCTCTACAGCCTTATGTTCCCATTTCCCTCGTACACCCAATCTACCAAAACAACACAGCCAAGCCACATCCCACATATGAACTGGAACCCTAGGATCCCTCAAAAGCTTGAGAGCAAATTGTAATTTAGACGGGCAACACTTGGGAAAATCCACCCGAACCATGAAGTTCATTTCCATTATCCAATGATAAATCTGTTTCCTATTCAATAAAAATGCTTCATTTTTTGACAAATGCCATAATCTCAACTTTTTAAAACCCCGAGCTGCAAACTCAGGAATGTCTAAAGTTTTAACCCTTGTGACCTCAAATCCCCCTAATACTGAAAAAAGGAACTAAACGACTCATCAGTCCAGTCAGCCCAGATATCCTGCACACCTCCTGGACCATCATGCAAAATAGAACTAAAAAAGAAGGAAAAATAAAAAATGACCGGATTAATCATCTCCAAACCCCCATCCTGAACTTGTAAATAAGTAAATTCCCTCTTAATGGAGTTTAATCTACTACCCCAAAGCATTTGAAAAAAACAACTTAGTAACTGTGTTTCAAGTTGCAGCTTTATGGGAAAAACGTAACTAATGTACAAAAAGATTGGAAGGAGAAATTTTTAATAATTGAATCCCTCTTTTTTTGAAAGGCCCAAGATTTTGAAATCTGCACCTTTCATTCTCCTATCATCAATTTCTCATTCCAATTTAGAAAAGCAGCATCACAATTCCCAAAATACACCCTAAAATCTTAATTTAGGAAGAAACTATGTTTATAGAACCAAGCCTGGAAACCGGAGCTCCGTAACCCAATTGTAGGCCTATACTCTTATCAAAATTAAGACTCACCCCTAAAAATTCTGAAAACTCTTAAAAAATTTGTAATGCTCTAATGCCTGATACTGAATCCCATACCAGCAGGCAAATATCATCCGCATAAGCAGAAATAGTTTGAGAAGGAATATCTAAAGTTGGAGAAATCCCCTGAACTAATTCATCATCCGCAATCCATCTAATCAATGGATCCAACACAAAAGTAAAAAGTAGAGGGCTTAAAGGACAACCTTGTTGAACTCCCTTTTTCAAATCAATACTAGCGCCTATCAGTCCATTTATCATTGGAGAAAAAGAATCACTGCTATATAATAACATAATCCATGTCAAAAAATGTGTAGGTATCCCATAATATTGTAAAACAGTGAATAAAAAGTCATGGAAAACAGTGTCAGAGGCTTTTTGCTGATCCAAAGCTAATAGGAATCCTGATAATTTATTTTGTCTGCCAAACTCAGTGAGGGCTCTTAACAATAATATATTTTGCTTAATATTTCATCCAGGAGCAGAGCACATTTGTGCAGGATGAATCCACACAGATGCTACTCTTTGCAGCCTTTTACATAAAATAGAAGAAAAAATCTTATAGTCTGTATTAAGAAGGCAGATAGGCCTCCAATTACATAGATCACATATGTCCCGATTTATAAATAACAACCATTAGTGCTGAAACAAATTCCCGCACAAAAAACTCTTTTGTCTCAACTAGAGCATTAAACACATGAGATAGAATAACACTCAGTTCATCTACATATTGTTTATAGAAGTCATGTGTTAGGCCATCCACTCCTGGAGAAACCCCTGGTTGCAATTTAGCAATAACCTCCCTAACTTCCAGAATAGAGATAGGCCTTTATATCTCAGCTAATAAAACAGGGTCTAATTTAGGAATCAGAAAAGGGACATCATGCCCTCATGCCTTCAAAAAAACAGATTTAGAACCAAAAAAATGAAATAAGTGTGAATGAACAATATCCAAAATCTCTGCATCTGAAGTTTTAAGACTACGAGTACTATCATATAAGTCTGTCATTACCTTATGGGACACTGTATCCTTACAGGCCACATAAGGATCAGAATATGGCTGTTTAGTCGTACCATATCTAAACTCTGCATGCAAAAAAGATGCTCTAGCAGAGTGATAAGAAAACATATTTGACTTAATCACATTCAACTGGGATTTAATTCTGCTATCTGCAACATTAGGTAAGGACATCAGGGCATAAAACTCATCTCTTAACTATAAATAATGTGAATAATCCTTATTCCCAGTAAATCTACTAAAATCTATGAAACATTTTTTTAAATTCAGCTTTTGTATATATCCAACAGTACATCCAATCATCATAAAGTTCAGCCACCGATTTTCTATAAAAAATAATTCTGATAATTTTTGCTTTACCACAGAATGTTGTAACAATGAAGCTTTTAATTTCCATCTCCTTAGAACTGAAGGAAATTTAGGGGGGGATATCTTTTAAGGAGACCTCACATAATAATAGAACATGGTCAGTAAATTCCGAAAGGAAAGTCTTAATTTCAGAGGGTACAAAATTTGGGAAATGAAAAAAAAAATCAATCCGGGTAGACAAGGAACTCCTAAAATACACAGAGCCTTTATCCTGATGCAAAACCCCTATATGTATCCTTAAGGCCTGCAGGTGATACAGTATCCTGAAGGCCATGCGAGTCATGATAGGTTTTTTTTTGGACAGTGTCCTTAAACTTTAAATCTAAACCACAATTCATATCCCCACCCCAAACCACAAGTCTTTCAGTAAAAAGAAAGGGTTTAATACTACCAAACAATTCAGCCCTAGCTGCTTTACTTTGTGGAGCACAGGTATTTATTAGATGAAAAGAAAAGCCATACCAACAGCTATCTACCAAAAAAACATGTCCAGGAACAATATCCAGAAGCCTCTGTACCGAAATATGAGTATCATGGAATAAAATCCCCAGCCCATCTGCAGCATCCTCTCCAAATGTCCAAAAAGAAATTCCCCAAGTCCACAATCTTTTAGTATGAAGAACATCCGGTAAAGAAAGCAGCCTAGTTTCCTACAGAAATATAATAACAGTGGGAATATCTTTACAAAAGGACAAAACTGCAGCTCTTTTTATTTTATTTTGAATACTTCGGACATTGAGGCATGCCACATGTAGAGAAGCCATGCAATAGGATAATAAAGTTGCTCCTTATCCTTCTTTCACTTTCTACTCACATTTTTTTAACTCCCCTCTCAGGCAAAGTATTGTCATCATCACACTCCATTTCAGAGACAACCTCTGACCTGGAGGAAACATCAGACTCAGACCCAATATCTCCATCTTGGAGCAAATGAAAAGAGTTTTGTAGTCGGGATTTGAACAGGGTGGGCCATACATTTCCTCCCAGACCTAGTTACCCTTTTAGGGAGTTGAAACTCAGCTCCCGGGGGGGGGCATAGGATGTGGGAGCTCTGGTACCACTTCAGAAGTTTTAGAGGAAGAAGATTCTATAGATGTAAGGGCAGGAAAATCAACATTATCCCCAGAAGGGTCCTGGCCAGACTTGCCAGGATCAGAAGGAGGAGTATTAGTGTCAGACTGACCAGCTGCCTGTGGGGGAGGGTCTTCCTCAGCTGGAGTTGAGGGCTTATGGGACCTACATCTATCCTGGGCCTGGTTAATAAGGGTATCTTTATCAGGGCCACCAGGCCTATTTTGGCCTGCCCAGGGACACTGATGGTACTCATGGCCTTGCTCATCACAGAGGTTACAAAGAAATATATTCCAACATACAGCACTGTCATGATCATAGTCCCCACACAATGCACAACGTACCCTATCACAGGTACTGCTGAGGTGCCTACTACTACCACACTTATAGCAGGCTTTTGGCTGACCAGGATAAAAACACACACCCCTGTCTTCACCTAGAAAAAATCTGTTAGGAATATGTCGAACTTCATTCAAACAACATGAAGTCTTGCTGTATTCTGACAATTGCAGTGATTCCCAACCATTGAACTGCCCCGGAGAACAAAGAGTTGACTTTCTATGCAGGGTATAGAATGCTGAGCTCGAGCTCGGTTGAAATCTCTGTCTGGAGTATTTCAAACCTAAACCATCAGATTCTTTACTCCGCCTCACTGAATGGTCGCTCCGGAGATTTCTCTATCAGCTCGGTTCGAAAGTCGGTTAAAGTTTCAGTTTTCATCGGTTTTTAAACCGAAAAAGTATCCGCATAGTCGGTTCAGTCTCTGTCTGTGGTGCCATGAGTACTAGATAGGAATTGTTCTGTTTTTTCTGTGTGGAACTTTTAAAAGTGTGGCTCGGTTCAGCTGAACCAGCCATTTGATAGTGAAAAATTGTGTTTTGTGTGTTTTACTTAATGTGTAGTTACCGGTTCTTTTTGGTTCTAAAAAAAACGTGTTTTAGTGTGTTTTTTTCCAATACCCATGACACGGTTAAGAACCGATAAGAGAGTCTTGCCTGGCAGTTGCCATAAAAAGGGTAAGTTGGTTAGGTTGGCCATGTAAGAGAAACCCAAGGAAAAAAATGGGGCCACTGGGTTTCAACACTGCAGTGAGTGTGGGGAGGTCTTTGCTAAGGCCGATCCCCACACCACCTGTGTTTATTGTCTGGGGTTTGACCACCTCGATTCAGACTGCCAAATATGTAAAAACTTTCCCAAATCTACCCTTGAGAAGAGATTAGGTAGAATGAGGGAAAAGGAGGACGAGAAGTCCACTGACCCAGATGCCCAGCCCGGTATGGTTTCGACCGAACCAGAAGGAGTGCCCTCTGACCAGGGCGATACTTCTTCGGGCAAAAGGAGAGCCGATTCCGAGGGATCAGTTCCGACAAAATGAAAACGCAAAGAGAAATCGACCGGTTCAGATCCAGAGGTTCATGTTCTGACTGTCAAAGAGATAGCCAGAGTGATTCAGATTGTGGAATCTCTCTGTCCGGTTCCTACCGATCCGGCTCCTTCTTGCAGGGGTTCGGTTTGGTTGGTTCCCCGGGTTCAAGATTATACCCTTGAAGATTTTTGTGAACTGGAATTTGAAGAGGAAGGGGAATTTGAGGAGATGACGTAAATGAGGGTCTGGATGTGCCTGTGGAACCGGACATCTCCCCAGACAGACCTTCAGGTGTTTCCCCTCCTAGGCTTTCTGAGTCCCCTTCTCACTTTATGTTTTACAGAAAGATGGCTGAAACCCTCCAGCTTCCTATGGAGGAGGCTGTGGAAGATCAAGAGGAGCATGATTATGTAGAGATGATGGACATCCCAGAGTCCAGGAGACTGTCTATTCCTCTCCACAAATCTTTTGTGAAACAGACACAAAAAATCCTAAAGTCTTCTAACACTATACCTTCTATGGATAGAAGAATGGACAAGAGGTATACACTTTCAGGCTCAGACACGGAGTTCTTATATCAGTAATACAGCCATGTTGGGGTAGTGCAGGCTCTTGCCTGTGACAAGGCAAATATTCCCTTGGCTTCACACCTCCCTGACAAGGACTCAAGGGAGATTGATGCCATGGCAAAGAAACAGTACATGACATCTTCTTTGGGACTCAGGCAGGTGAATTACATGGCCTATACAGCCAGGTACCAGAAGTCCAGGTGGGACACTGTACTGGCTAAAAAGGCCTCCTCACAGCTAGCCAAGGAGCTGGAGGCAGTGGCTGCAGATGGGATTGAGGCATCTAAGGTTCAGTTTCATGCTGCTGTGCACTCTAATGATGTGCCATCAAGAGTCATGGCTACATCTGTGGCTCTTCAGAGGATGGCTTGGCTCAGATGTACTAGCCTCTCACAGGACACCCAGGCTAAGGCCATGGATTTTCCTGTAGTGGGTAATTCTCTCTTTGGGGAGCAGACAGAGAATTACATGAAGAAAATGGATAAGTACAGGACCACTTACAGGAGTGCTCAGGCCAAGGAAAGGCAGGAAACTCCTCAAAGGCAGCAGTCTAGGGGCAGGGACAGGCCTTTTCAAAGGCCTTTTTACCAAGAACAGGCCTCTTCTTCCTTTTCTCAGAGGAGGTTCTTCAGAGGGAGAGGCAGAACTGGATGAGCAGGGCTGCATCCACTCCTCAGCCTAAAGCCCCTGCCAAGCAGACACCTTGATGGGACTGCCCGGGTCGACTCTCCTATTCCAGTAGGGGGCAGACTGTCTTACTTTGTCCAGGACTGGATGTCTATTACATCAGACAAGGGGGTCCTGGAAGTAGTAAGCCAGGGACTGGTTCTCAGCTTCAAAAAATTTCCAAAGATGAGAGCCAGATCTTTTCCACCTGAAAATCTCTCAGAAACCCTTGCCCTAGAGGCAGAGGTTTCTTCTCTCCTAGCTTTAATAGCTATAGAGAGAGTACCTACCCTCCACTGGTGCAAAGTACTGTGCTGCAGGTACTTCCTGACCCTCAAAAAGACAGGGGAGTGGCGACCCATCCTAGACCTAAGATATCTAAACAAACATCTCTTAAAACCAAAGTTCAGGATGGTAACTCTGGGAATAATCATTCCCTCTCTAAGGCCAGTGGACTGGCTAGCCTCCCTGGACCTCAAAGATACCTACTTTCACATTTCATCAGGTGCTCCCACTGAAAGTACCTCAGGTTCAAGTTGCCCTAAGGCCATTATCAGTTCAGAACAATGCCCTTTGGCCTAACCTCAGCCCCAAGGGTTTTCACAAAGTGCCTGGCAGTAGTAGTTGCCTTTCTAACAAGGCAAAAGATTTTCATTTTTCCATATCTGGACGATTGGCTACTAGTGGGTCAGTCTCCAGACCAAGTCAAGTCTCACCTGCAAGTGATCCAGCAAGTGCTCACTTCTCTAGGATTTCTTCTCAACCTTCCTAAGTCAGTTCTTGAACCAGCCCAGCTTCTTACCTTTATAGGGGCAGAGCTGGACACACTCAGAGCAAGAGCCTTTCTTCCTCTAGAAAGGACAAGGGTTCTTATGGAACTAGCTTCTTCTTTCACCTGGGGGTAATCATATCAGATGACCTTAAGGTTAACAAGCAATGTGAGAAGGCAGTAGGGAGGGCTGGGGGTATACTGGGATGTATAGGGAGAGGCATCAGCAGCAGAAAACAGGAAGCTGTTATCCCTCTGTACAGACAGTTGGTGAGACCCCATCTGGAGTACTGTGTCCAGTTCTGGAGACCCCATCTCCGCAAGGACATAGACAGGATAGAGGTAGTCCAGAGGAGGGAAACTAAAATGGTGCAGGGTCTGCAAGAGAAGCCATATGAGGAGAGACTAAAGGAGCTTAATATGTATACCCTTGAGGAAAGAAGGGAGAGGGGAGACATGATAGAAACTTTTAAGTACCTCAGTGGAATCAACAAAGTCCAAGAGGGTAACATCTTCTTACTCTTACTATCTTCTTGAGAGCTAATCTACCCCAACTCCCCCCCCCAACACCTGAGTCTTGTTTCAGAGGCCATGATAATGCATTCTGCCCAGTCATGAATTTGCTCTTGCCTTGTTTCACTGCCTATTTGAATCTTCATTGTTGTGACTAATTTGAACAATATTTATTTGCTGCTATGTTGTGGTATCTTTTCCTGGACTGTGTAGGTTTTCTCTGCCTAAAAATTCTATGTGGATTGCATTGATTAGAAACATAGAAACATAGACTTTGACGGCAGATAAGGACCACTTGGCCCACCCAGTCTGTCCATTTCCTTACCTATTGGAAAAGCTGCAGATTCTAGTTAACCAACAGCCTACTTCCTGCAACCCCCCATTATAATTGCCTTATGTCTGTCCCATGCATGTTTGAATTCCCCCACTGTTTTAGACCCTACAACCTCTCCAGGAAGGCGGTTCCACGCGCCCACTCCCCTCTGTAGAAAAAGAATTTCCTCACATTACCCCTGAGCCGTCCCCCCTCTAACTTTAAATTGTGCCCCCTTGTTCTTACACATCTCTTTTTCTGAAAGATGCCACGCTCCTGGACTTTGTTGATTCCCCTGAGGTACTTAAAAGTTTCTATCATGTCCTGGCTGCATGTATTCATTACTACTAACTGTTTTGACCTATGCTATTGTATTTTCATTGTACTCGTGCTATGTACCTGGCTTTGATTGTACGCTCCCGGGTCGTGCCTGAAAATAGTAATTTCATGGCTAGTGCACCTACCCGGTTAACAAAAACTAAATAAATAAATACATGTCTCATGATGCTTTCCTCTACCTGCAGTGGAAAAGAAAGCCAGAAATAAACAAAGCCTAAAAATGTTGGGGTTTAGTTTTTTAGGTATTTTGAAACGTTTAGACATAACTTTACCATTTGTGGTTCAATTGACCTGAAATTTTCAGGATGGCCATATCATCATCACATCTCATGAAAATGATGTGTCATGTTGTTAATTTTCCCAGAAATTAATTTTTGGGGGGAACCATTGAAAACACAGTTCTGGGCTCATTAACAAATGGAAAGTATTAATGAGGTGGGGTGTTGCTATGGCTACCCTGAAAATGTAGGGTCCATCAGCCAATTAATGGTGGCTAAATGTTAAAAAACATCCTCAATCAATTAAGTCCATGAGTCTGAACAGCAGGTATGTCTCTGGGCCTAATTTTTGACACTAAAAATAATACTGAGAAACATTAGCAACACTGAAACATAGAACACAGAAACATAGAATTTGACAGCAGCTAACAACCACTTGAGATAGCCAGTCTGCCCATTTTTCCCTACCTACAATATCCTTGCAGATCATAATTGGTCTCCTGCTCATTCTTCCTCCCCCTCTTTGTTTCCACTATGTGAATATACGAACATACAGTAAGAACATATGAAAATGTGATCATAAACAGGCCATAACAGTCTATCAAGTTTGCTTGAGTGTGCAGCACACAGTTTATTTTACTGTCGCTGGCCCCCTCACCCATTTCCAACCCAAATTTATCATCCCCAACCCTCCTCTCCAACCTCCCCACTGTACTGACCTTCCTTTTGACCCTGTCCCACCAGCTCATAAAGCTTCCCTCAGTTTTCAGTGAGATCACTTCCTCTTGCAATTCATTCCACCTTGCCATCACCCTTTCAGTGAAATAGTGCCTCCTCATTTCTCTTGTAATTCTTCCCTCCACTAATTTCAGACTGTATCCCCTTGTGGACCCTTCCCACTTTAAGTTGAAGATGTCCTCTGTTCTAACCTTGCTACTACCTTTAAAGTATTTGAAGGTTTCTATCATATCCCCATCTCCATCCTATTCTCCAGGGAATAGATGCTGAGTTCCTTCATTCTCCCTTCATAGGGTTTGTCCCCAAGGCCTAGGATCATCTTGATCACCCTTCACTGTACCCCCCTCAGCAGCTTAATGTCCTTTTTCAAATATGGACACCAGAACTGCACATAGTACCCTAAGTGTGATCTAACCACTGACCTGCACAATGGCAGTATGACTTCTTCATTCCTAGAGGTGATTCCCCTGGTAGTGCACCTCAGCATTTTGTTTGCCTTAGCAGCCACTTTATGGCACTGAGCAGAATGTTTCATGTCCCCCATGACAATCACCCATCGATCTTTTTCCTCCTCTGAAATAGATACCTGTACTCCACCCAGGCCAGAAGCTAGTCACAGGGTTCCTGGCTCCGAGGTGCATGACCTTACACTTCTTAGCTTTGAACCCCAACTTCCAGATGCCTGACCAGCACTCAAGCTTAGCCAGGTCCTCCCTGATCTCCTGCCTCCCCTCTTCACTTTCCACTCTTGCACAGATCTTAGTGTCATCTGTGAATAGGCAGATTTTACTAGTGATCCTGTCTACTATGTCTACACTAAAGATGATAAGTAACACAGGACCAAGTACTTTGCTCTGTGGGACCCTGCTGGTTACATGTCTGGGATTTTATAGTCCCCCCCTCCCAGCACTTACCATCTGAATCCTGTCCTGCAGCCAACTCCTGACCTACCCCATCAGTTTCTCCCTGGGTCCCAGGTTTCTAAGTTTACAGAGCATCCTACTATGTGCCACCAAGTTCAAGGCCTTGCTGAAGTCTAGATACAGGACATCCATGGCATGGCCCCTATCTAGAGACCTTGTGACCCAATTAAGAAAGCCTATTAGGTTGGTCTGGCAGACTCTCCCGAAGACAAACACATGCTGCCTTTCATCACTATTATACTCTTATGCTTATCCCATGCATTCTTGACCCCCTCATTGTTTTAGTCCAACACTAAAAAGATATTTAAAGAAGAAAAATGGTCATCTAAGAAGTTCAAAGTTATAATACAAGTAAGGAATTACACATACTTCATGCAGGGCCCAAAGGTCCCACTGTGAAGCAAAGTAAGATGCATGAAATGTTTTACACAGTACTGTGCCTTGCAATGTCATCAAATTAGATATTACTATTAGAATATATGTCACTCACCATCTTCAAATGCAAGCTGTATTGAAATCAGGATGCCATGCACTGAATCAGCACCAATCCACCCCACAGCAGAAGTGCTGGTGCACCAGTTTGTAAGGGGGTTGTGCCACAATGGGGCTATAGCATCCTCATTTGTGGGATTTTGAAAGCCACGACATGACCACAAAACCAGGTTAAGGTTAGACCAGCCATAAGCTGGTCTAACGGCCCTGCACCAGAGGTCTGGAGGGAGCTTGGGGGTGAGTCTATAAGGATGTGGGACAGGACAGAGGGACCTGCAGGGGTGCCTTAGTGGGCAGCAGGGGCATGGCTGCTGTAGCAGGGTAAACAGGTGGTGCTAGGTGGATGTGCCCTGGACAGCTGAACACAGAGCGATTAGGACCGGGTACTCCCTGGTAGTCAAGCACTGACTCTGTCCTGGACCCCAGGTGTCACCAGACTTGGCCCTTCTCCCACAGCTTACACAATCCCCAACTTTCAGCAGTAGGCAATGGCTGCAGAGTACTTGGTGTAGTCAGTGGACAGGGACATACCCCAGGCATCATAACATTCCCCTGCTGAACAGCCCAACCACATGGAGCCATGCTGATGCCCAGCTTTACTGTGGGGGACTGTGTAAGCTCTGGGACAGGTTCCAGGGCTGGTGGCACTTTGTTGTCTAGAACAGGGTCTGTGCTTGACTACCAGGGATTACCTGATCATAGAATATCTCTGTCCAACTGCTGCTGCCACCTGTGTGCCCTGCCACAGCTACCTTGCCCCCACCACCCACCATGGCACCCCCACAGGTCCTTCTGCCTGGTCCCTTACCTCCCAGGCTTCCCCCACCCCCAATATCACGGTCAGGACCAGTGTTACGTCAGGCAGTGAGGGCTTTATGGAACCCTCCATCAAACCTTTCTGGGGGGCAAATCTTGGCGTCAAAAGTCTCACTGTAACAACTCTCAGGACTTTGGTGCAGGAACCCCCTTTGTACTGAAATCAGGCATAGAGTCCCTGGTGCACCCAGCGTTTGCCACAGCTGCAGAGTGGTGCATCATGTTTAAATCTAGTGGTTCTTTGAAAATCAGGCCCAATGTTTCTGAACATTATTTATTCCTACAACAAATGTGCCCAGAAATGTGCCTACTATCAGACTCCTGGGTTCAGTTGATTTGGGATATTTTGCAGACCGTTTTCTTTTTTACAAGTGATTGGTTTACACACTAAGGTTTGGGAGCTTTGAGGGTGGGGGCTTTATTGGCAAGAGGGGAATGAATGGTTAGAGTTTCTTTCATGTGAAAGGGGAATTGGTGAGAGGGAGTGAACTTGCCTTTGCTGGTGGAGAAAGGGAACAGCAGTGCTGACTCAGATATAATTAAAACCTCACTAGGTATGGGGGGTTGTGTGGTCCTAGATGGGAGATGGGTAGGGAGACTGTATATTACAAAATATGTGGTGTCATTGGAGGGGGTTGGCTATTGCCACAGGGGGTGATGGTGGTTGTGTTGTTATTTTTTTATATGAAAAAACGTGCTGCCAACTTCAGCTAAGTAAACACTTCACTATGTGAAGAACTATGCAAAAAAAAGTAGGCACTTCACTTTTCATGAAGTTGGAAATCTTCACAAAGTATTTTGTGAAGCAAAGATTCTCCACTTCGCACAAATCTAGTTAATGTTTTTTAACCTTAACTTCACCCCAGCCTCATGAACCACTCTCACAAATGACACTAAATTAAGTGCTAAAGCGCAATTCAATTTCCCAATATATATTTTAACATCATAAATGAATAACATAATACAAGGAATACAGTGGCACGCCACTGGCTTTCTGCCACAGCCTCCCAAACCAGAGATATCTTTGCCACCCTTGACATGTCCCAGCTTGCCACCACCCCAACTAGATTAAACCCCTCTACTGGCTCCAGAACCCTCCTGGATATCACCATTACCAACCACCCCCAGAGGGTGCTCGATATCTGTGTACTTCCCAACTCACTTAGTGACCATTCCCAGGTCAAATTCTCTTGGTCCGCTACCAACAGCAAGCCTGCACCACAAACCACCTAGCAACATCGCCTACTCTCAGGTGGTCTGTGTCACCTTAAACTGTACTTCTCACAACTGGATTGGTGCCCAATCAGGCTTTCACTGTCCATAGATGAGGCATTGGATTTTTTCACTCTCCCTTTTAACACTGCCTGTGACCTCTATGCCCCCTTCGATAGAAATCACACCAAAAAGCAAAACATGCCCTGGGTTACCCCCTCCCTTCTTCACAAACTTAAAATGATAGACAACCTATGGCACATTGCCATGGAATGTGGCAAGCCAGCTGATAGGTAAGTATGCAATGCTGAGTGCAATAAGTGTACTTGGGCCATTCAACAGGCCAAAGCCTAGTACTACCAATCTGCTCTTGTCTCCTCCTGAGGGTTGGCTAAAAACTTTTGGGATAATGTAAAGGAGCTGAATGGAAAATCCCACTCCCTACCCCCTCTCAACTCTCCTTTAATGGAACTGTCTGCTCTGACCCCCTTGGCATTGCCGACTGCCTAAACCACACTTTCTCAGACCTGAGTTCAGTCCTGCGCAGTAACTTCTTTGACCCCCTCCCAGTATCACTGCTGACCACTCTACAGAGACCTCCTTTCTACCTATGTACCATCTCCCCATTGGTGGCTAGACCCCTTCTGCAAAAAGCCATTAAAAGTAACAACCCCAGCACCAACCTACTGGACACTAGGCTACTTCGTCTGATGTTGGATGCTATTCTGGTCCCATTTACCGAGCTGCTCAACCACTCTCTGTGCCTAAGGCAGTTCCACAGCACATGGAAAACCACCGTCATCACTCCTATCCTAAAGAGTGGTGATTGAGTGACCCCCGCTAACTATCGACCTATCTCCGTCCTCCCCCCACTCTCTAAGGCCCTTGAAAAAGTAGTTGCCAGTCAGCTTGCTGAATACCTGGCCATGCACAATATCCTGTGCCCTGAACAGCCTGGCTTTCATGCTGGTCACAGCACCACAGCCGCGCTACTTGAATTCTCCAACTTCCTACACTCTGCTCTTGATGTCGGAAGTCCTGTCAGTGCCATGTTCATTGACCTCTCCAAGGCCTTTTACATGGTTTGCCATCCTCTCCTGCTTGACTCCCTCAGATGCCTTGGTTTCTCTCTCCATCTCCCTTGCATGGTTCACCAGCTACCTGTCTGCCAGAACTCAGTGTGTAAAAATCAATAGCACCATATCTGACACACTACCTGTCTGCTCTGGTCCTCTCCTCTTTAGTCTCTACCTCAACTCCCTCTCCTTGGCCTGCCCAAGAAAGATCCTCCTATACGAGGATGACGCTATGATCTTCGCCGCTGACCCCAACCCCAACACACTCCAGACCACCCTCCAATAAGCTTTTGATACAGCTGAGCATTGGTTCACATCAAGAAGGCTAGTCCTGAACCTAAAAAAGACCAAAGCTATGCTATTCTTGCATTGCCAAATCAAAGCCAGTGGTGCCCCTCTCGTGATACTGCCTAGCACACTAAACCCCATTGAGCAGGTTTCCTCCTACAAGTATCTGGGCATTACCTTTGATTCAGAACTCTCCTTCCATTCCCATATCAATGCCCATTCTGTGGCCACCAATGTCAGGATTGGACTGTTATACCACCATAGGGACTGCCTACCACAAGAGGCCCTTGGATTGGCAATCACCTCCTTTGTCCTGTTGCAAATCAACTATGGGCTGCCCATCTATGCTGCAGTCGACAACACTGAGCTTGCAAGAATCCAACTCTCTATAAACAAGGCCTGCATGCTAATGCTGGGGGCCCATAGGCGCACCCATACGTGCCTGCTGTACTCCACCAACAACTTGCTCAACCTTGAAGAAAGACTCTGCTTCCAAACCTGCCTTCTTGTAAAAAAGACCCTGTTAGGGCTCCCCCCCCCGGGGTCGCCACTTCCCTGCAGTGTGCCTCCCTCTCAGTCTCCACCCTCAGCACTGTCCAAACCTCCCTTATTATCCCCCAGTGAGACCTCTATGGCCCAGATCCTTTTGCTATCAGTCTCCCTTCTGGTTCAATTCTCTCCCAGCCAATATAGCTGACTCCACTAAGCTTGGTCATGTCAAGGTCTCTCTCAGAAGTCATTTGACAAGCATTCGCTGCTGCAACTGCACATAGTCCCCCAACTGCCCCTTACATTCATCCCTAAGCTGGGTCTGCCCTGTCTACTTTTGCTGTATATACCTGGGGTCCCATGCAACATCTGCTGACTAATGTAATAAAATATCTCTGGTTGCTACCTGACGTGGTGCTCTTGTACCTATATTATGACTACTGTGATCTACCTATTACCAAGTGTGTACCACCAGCGAATGCCTGTAACACTAGTTGCTTTTTTAATCTAAGCATTATGTACTGTACTGTTTGTTTGCTGTGATGTATTGCTCTCTTGATGAGGTGCCTTTGTAAATGTAAAAGGTCTGTAAAGCGATGATCTAATAAATTAAAAATAAAATGATAAACACTGCACTTGCTACTAGTATGGTACACTTGTGAAGTCCACCAAAGGTCCAGTGCAGTTTGTATAAACATGCATTTACTTGCTGCTTTGTAACTGCCCCACAGGATTACTCTTAAAGTCCACCATTGGTATGGCACACATTGTGTTAGTAGGTCTTGCGCACTTGTGTGACCTTGCAGCTCTTTTGTGAGTGGCCCTTAGATCCACTCTTAAAGTCTACTATAAGGCTTGCACTGCAGGTGAACCATACAGTTACTTCAGCAACTGATGAAGTTCACTATAGGTATGTTTCACTTTGTGTGATGATGTAGGTGCTTTCTGACTAATGCACACATGTAGGTGCACTTACACATATACACGCACACACACACACTGACTCAGCATTATATCCTGTTCAAATGCGTCTTACAACATGAGTGCAGTGTTCATCATAAGATGGAACCTTTTTTTTAATTGCAATATCTTGATTACAATTCATGTACTAATTGGTGTTGTTTATTGGGAGGGCTTAGCCCATGGCTCAATGCGGAGGAAATAAACTCCACACTCTAACCATACTTAAACCCTTATATTCCCTTCCTCAGTGCTTAGCAGATTTTTTTTCTGCTGAGTCCTGCGTGGTACCTGTGGCTGTGTGCTCCCTTCTCAGTTCAATAAGTTCACTAAGTTCAGTAGAAGCAAAAAAAAGGCATAGCCCATAATAGCTCCTATTAGGACAAATTGTAATATTTAAGAGTCCCACTTCCAGCTATATATTCATCCAGATTTTTTCAAAATTTTCCTTTGTAATACTTGGAATAACTTTAATTGGTAATTGATTCCAAAGTGAAATTGTTCATAAAGTATAAAAATATTTTGTCTTTAGTTTTGAATCTCTCAAGCTTAATCTGTAATGGATGTCCTCTCGTGTTCAGCTGGTCATTCTTAAATTCAATTTTCAAATCCAATAGTAATTAAGAATTATTTAATATATTATAAAAGAACAAGAGATCACCCCTCTGCCTCCTAACCTCCAGGCTGTGCAGCCCTAATCTAACTAATCTATTTTTGTAAGAGTATTGATTAAGCTTGGTTATTGATTTGATATATCTTCTTTGTATTTTTTCTAATTTGTTAATTTCTGTAATTTTATATGGAGACCATATCAGAGCTCCGTAATCAACGATAGGTCCCACATATGAAAGATATAATGGCAATAGTACTTCAGATTTTCTACTCTTAATATTTCTTTTGATTGCTACCATTACCCTATTTGCTTTGGCAATGACAGAGTTTTTTTGTCCTTTGAAGTGTAATTTATTGCCTGTAAGAATCCCTAGATCTTTTTCTGTTGCTTTAACATGAACTGACGCCCCATCCAAATAATAAACATTATTTGGGTTATGTCTACCAATATGTAGTACACTACATTTTTGAATATTTAGTTGCATCCCCCACTTCATTACCCATGTGCTTAATTCGATGATGTCATTTTGTAGAATCTAAAATTGATCAATGTTTTTGTATGGGCCGCAAATTTTTGTGTCATCAGTATATTTCATAATAATACTGCTAATATCATCATCTAAATCTGCCATGAATATCTGAAATATAAGGGGTCCAATTACTGATCCCTGTGGTACTCCACTTGTCACCTGTCCTTCAGTGGACTTGTGGCCCCATACTGAAACTACTTGGGATCGATCATGAAGCCAATCTTCTATCCATCTGACAATGAAGTTATCAATATCATACTTTTTCAATTTTTGATGTACTGGCCAATGCGGGACTCGATCGAAGGCTTTACTCAGGTCAAACAGAAGTATGTCAACAGGGACACCATTATCATTCATCTTGCTGACATGACTGTAAAAACTAACCAAGTTTGTAGCACAGGAGTACCTCTTTTTAAAACCATGCTGATTCTGATCAAACAATGAGTTTTTATTTATATGTTGGTTTAGTTTATCTTTTATTAGGGTTTCTAGTATTTTACAAGGTGTTGATGTAAGGCTTACAGGCCTATAACTGGATAACAGAATTTTACTGCTACTCTTATGAATAGGGGTAACTTTAGATTTTTTCTATTCTTTAGGTAACTTCCCAGTATTGTGTTTTTTTTTTTTCATAAAGTAATTTTAATGGTAACCAAATATTTTCTTTCATAATTTTAAACATAATAGAAGTTATGTCATCTGATCCAGGGGCACTGTGATCTTTCATGTTTTCAATTCCTGTCATTATTTCTTCTTTTGAAAAGCTGTGATTTCCTTCCAATATCCCATAATCAGTTTATACATTTGTATAGTCTGTTCTGCAAAAACAGAGCAGAAATAGTTATTAAAGGAGTTTGCAATTTCTATAGTCTCTGTAATGACAGTGTCATTAACTGTGATTGTGGTTAATTCTCCTTTGCTCTTTTTCAGTGAATTAATGTAGCTAAAGAACTGTTTACCATTAGATTTTGTAGCAGTTTTTGCTAAATGTAATTCAAACTCTTTTTTGCTTTATTTATTTTATTCTTACTTTTTTAATTTGCTTAAATTTTAACCAATTTAATTCTGTTTTCTTTGTAATATATTGTCTTTATGTTTTTTTTTTTATTAACTTGCTTAAGCTATTGCTTAACCATCAAGGTTTTCTTCCATATCTTTTATATTCATTAACTTGTTTTACATAGATTTTCATAATGTTGTGTATTGTTCGTATGTGTGCCCATGACTCATCTACAGTTTTCCCCACCAGAACCTCCTCTCATTATTTCCCACTTAATTCTCTGTATATTCCTTGTTTGTCTGCAGTTTGGTACAAATAAATCTTTGTGCAACTTATGGTGGGTAAATTTTCATTATCCAGATTAAATAAAACAGAAGAATGATCACTATTACCCTCTGGTGACCCAGTATTTTAGTCTGTTATATCAGTGTCACTAGTTGTAAGTACTAAATCCAGTATATTATTGGACCTTGTGGGTTGTTTTACAAAGTCTAAAAAAACTTTACTCTGATGGTTTGCAGCACAGTTTATTTCCCAGTTTAAATCAGGACAGTTGAAATCACCTGTTACAACTACTTGACCATACTCTATGGCTGTTGTAATTTCATCTATTATTTTTGATGTTATATTCAGTTTAGTATTTGGTGGTCTATAACATAGGCCCAGAACGATTCCATTTTATTTCCTTTTAACATTTTGATCCATAATGTTTCTGTGTCGCTGGTCTCATCATTCTTAATTTTATCTGTAATGTCCACATACTTCAATTTTGGTGATAGGTGGCAATTTCACCACCTTTTTTTTCCTTTATATTCTTTCTCATAATATTGTAACCTTGTATGTTGTTATTATTCCAATTATTCTCATCAAGACAAGTTTCAGTAATCAAAGACACATAATTTTTTTTTCAAAATGTAATACCACTTCCAATTCATTGATTTTATTGGTCATGCTTCTTATGTTACTAAGCAGACATTTAATTTTATTTGTTTTGTGTATGGTTTTAGGACTGAGTTCTGGGCTATTTGTGATAACTGATTTCCATCTCCCCCTGTTAATTAGCTTAAGCATGCTTGTTCCATATATTGTTTAATGATTGAACCCAACTGATTAGCACCTTCATTATTCAGGTGCATCCCATCTCTGCTGAACAAATCTTGCTTACCAAAAAAGCCAGTCCATGAATTAATAAATCCGATTCCTTCATTCTGACATCAATTTTCCAATCTGATATTTATTCTAGTCAAAGATTTTTTTTCCTCTGGCGCCCTTGGGATCTGTAAAATACCAGAGATAAGTACATATGCACCTAGCTTTTTAATCTGAATAGCAGTTTCTATTAAATCCAAACAAATATCCTTCTCATGACTGTGCCCCACATCGTTCACTTCAACATGTATTGTTACTATTTTCCTGGTGTCTGATTGTTTAATTCCTTTTGGTATTACATTTTTATGTCATTTATCCTTGCATTTGGATAGCAAAGCAACATCCTATTTTTCTTGTCTGCTTTACAAATAATGGTGTCACATTTCCGTATTATTGAGTCACCTAGTACTATTAACTCAGGGTTAATCTGGGGATCCGGAACTAATTCTGATTCATCCATATTACTGTTCTACAACATGCTGTACCTATTTTGAATACTTATTTCATTACTGTTCAATGCTCATCTACCCTTTCTCCTCTTCTTTCCACTCTGAACAAGACACCATTCATTATTCTCACTACAGTCATATTGTTTTTTTTTTTTTTTTGATATATTTAAATTTGATGGATCATGTTCAGTCATATTGTGCACCTGTTCTTATCTTACCCTTTTTCTTGATGATTTGTTACAATCCATTTGTATATTGAATCCTTGATTTGTTAATTATTGAACAGGTACTGTGGAACTTGCATGTTGATCTAACACATCCTCACCACTGACAGTAGTTTCTAATCTATAAGCTTCTACACAGTTACCACTCACACTACTATCAAATGGCAGATGGTGTGTTGTAATATTTTTGGTAACGCTGGAAGGAATATTTTCAATCCCATAGTCCTGCTCTAGATTCATTAACTCTTTGAGATTCTTTAGTTCTAACATAGTGTTGTTTAAATTTGTACAAAATAATTCCCAACTGGATACATTTATCACACTCCTGCTAGTTAGCGAGTTCCTTATTAAAAACACAGTACATATAGCCTTTATCACACTTCATTAACTTTCTGTCTTGACAAAAACAGTCCATTAACAGTTCTGTACTTTCATTACTATCCATTTTTTGGTTGTTGTTGTTTTATAATGTTCTCAATACAGTCCTGGCTGTTGCACACCTATTGTATATAACTCCTTACCTCTCTGAACCTCGCAGGACATGCCAGACACATGCAAATGTTTTTCTTTTGTGTGGTTTGGTTCTGATCCTTCTGTGATTTCAAACCACAATGACTGGTGGTCACTGTTCTGCAGGTGCTCCCCCACTGTTACCCCCATCACACTGTCCCTGTTTGTGAGCACAAGGTTCAGTATTGCCTTCTGCTGAGGTGGTTCCATGACCAGTTACTTGAGGAAGGCACCTTTAAGGGAGTCCAGGATTAATCTGCTCCTGGTTGATGCTGCTGCTGGGATGCTCCAGTCCACATCTAGAATACTGATGTCTCTAACCAGCACCACCTCACCCCTCTCTGCCATCCTTCGGATGGCTAGCATCTGCTCCCTATCTATGTCTTCCTTCTGGGCTGGTGGTCTATTTTTCTCTGTTGATTGTTGTATCACTTGTCTCCTCTCCCCTTGTTGGTGTATTGTGTGCATTCCCCCTTTTGTGTCCTGGTCTCATTACCCCCCTTTCATCCTTTCATCCTTTGTGCTCATTTGTTTTCCCTGTTGTTCCTTGTCCCACATGCCCCCCCGGCTTGCTGGTGTGGCTGCTGCTTGCCTCCCTTGTGGTCTCCTTCGCGGACTGCCTTTTCCCCTGTGTGTGCCTCCTAGAGTCTTCTTTGTCTCTTGTCTGCAGTTTCAGTTTTTGTGCAGCCTGTCTTGTGGCACTTTTTTGTTGTCTGTTCCCCGTTGTTCCTTGCTTCTTCAGTTTAGTGTACCATGTCCCCTCTTTTCTGTCCCATTCCTTGTCCTCAGTCCTACCTTGTCTCCTCATCTTCTCCATGTTTCTTCCTTGTCCCTGTTTGCTGTTGTTGAGCTGCTTTTTCTTTTCTTGCATTTTGTTTTTCCTAAGTGCTTCATATGGCTTCTCTGTACTCCTCTTCCTGGTTGTTGACATCACTCCCCTTAAAGCTACAATACACTCTCCAATCCTTAAATAGCAAATTGTGACATCCTGCTTCTAATTCATCTAGTGTTGTCTCTGATCTTTAATTTTACCTGCCAGCCCTCACCAGCAGTTCTTGCTTTGTCTCCCTACCTCTCACCATGTGGCCAAGTGTAGGCAGGGTCTGACAGTAGTCCACCAGAGATGAGTCCCAGGCTTATGCTTCATTTGCTAATACTTAATTAGATATTTCTCCATTGAATTTCCTGCCTTTCATTAGTAACCTGTCATATCAATCACTGCTATGGATCCAGCAGTTTCTAGTCATTCTTCTGACCCAGAAAAAAAGGTGCTTCCAGCATCCCATGTAAAAGGCTTCCTAAACAAAATTCACTCAAGCCTAATGCCAAACCCATATATTTCTTGAAGGACTGTACGGTCCCTTACCTCATTACTGAGCTCCAAAAACTGGGGATTTCTGTGTCGACCAAGAAGAAAGAATTGTTTAATCTTTTCGTAGTGGCCAAGTTTAATCCAGAAGAAACAACTGCTGCAGATAAACCTGCTCCCTCCCCTCCTTCTGATGCAAACACTGAACTTAAAGACCTTATAGTACAACTTGCCTCTTTCATATTTGATATACAAACTCACCTTATGGCACTCATAGCATGACTTCCTTCTCCATCTGATTCTCCATCCAGGCCTATTACAGTGCCCCCTTTTTCGACTGGCTTTCAAGAAGATGATATTCAGCCTTGTGTGTCACCTCTATCCAGCATTCCTCCTGTTTCCTCAGATCCAACCATTCCCATTTCAGGTACTGCTATGCCTTCTCCTGCCTTACCTACAGTATTTCCTTTGCATCTTATTCCTAGTCAACTCTGCTAGGATATCATAGAAGTAAATTATGTTAACGTGATTTCTCTCCTCATATCCTCCCATGACACAATAGAGAATTGGGTAGTCACATGTGGAGATGTTTCTGTAGTGCTCAAATCTAAAGATCCTAGGCCCCTGAAGAAACTAACCATTCCCAAATTCATGCTTTCCTTTAGCTTATACAGAGACATAGTTCACTCTGTCTTCCCATCTAGGCATGAGGAATTAGACTCCTACTTATATTTGGTAGTCAACGTCAGAGTTCATTATGGAGGCACTTGATTTTATGACTATCACTGTTCTTTTTCAGCCAAAGTAGTGTCTTCCTTAACTCATTTCAACTCCAGATTTAATTGGGCTATCCTTGACAATGAATTGTTTTGTCATTATTTCACTGGTCAACAAGCACTTTCCTGTCAAATATGTGGCTCATTTTCTCATTTTTCCTCTCTTTGTCCAATGACATTTCAGAACCACCTATTACAACTCATAGAACCTCTGTGTCAGAACCTATCTCTCCTGCTAACATAATTCACACTGTTTCTAATCCTGGAGCTTTTCCTCACCCCAGTAGAAATAGATATGGTTGTCCAATCAAATACTTTCATAATCAACCTATTTGTAACAGTTTGAACAGTAAAGAATGCCAATGCTGCAATCTCCTTCATGTCTTCAGTTTCTGTGGGGATGATCATTCTCATTCAATATGTCCTAAGATGCCCAGGCCTAAACAATGGCAATTATTTCATCTGTCCTTCACAGTGAATATCCCAGCCCTAACTGCTGCATTGTCTTTCCATCCAAATCAAGCCCTCATGAACTTTCTCTTAACCGGGTTCTCTGAAGGTTTTCATACTGGAGTCTCAGTTATCTCATTGGAATCCTTTGTCTGCAAGAATCTACTAACCCATGTGCAGGAACCCAAAGTCATCTAGCATCTCCTACAAAAAGAATTATAAAAGGGGTTTCTTTTAGGTCCCTTCTGGTACCCACCATTTCCATCCTGCAGAAACAGTTCTATTGATGTGGCTACTAGAAAATTCTCAGGGAAGAAGCGGTTGATCATTGATCTCTCAGCTTCTCATTCAAAGTCCATACCCAATATCAATACTCTGATTCCTTTAGAAGATTATTCCTTTTCCTATGCCTGCATAGACTATGCAATCTACATCATTATACAATGTGGTCCTGGTGCTTGGCTTTCTAAAGCTGATATAACTGATGCTTGCAAGCTTCTTCCAATTCATCCTACTCTGTGGCATCTCTGTAGCATTTGCTGGGAAGACTATTATTAGTTCACGGTACACCTAATCTTCTGGTACAAAAGCAGTACCAAACTCTTAAATTTATTTTCAGAGACTCTTTGTTGGCTTTTACTTAACCATTATCGTTGCCCTGCTGTAATTCGTCTTCTGGATGACTTCCTCCTCATTGATCCACCCAGTCATCCTCCAGCTGCAAGTATCTCTTCTCTTACAAATCTCTTTCATCATTTAGGAGTACCTTTATCCACCAAAAAGACTCTTGGTTCCACTACTTCATTTTAATTCCTTACTATCGAAATTGACTCGACATATATGGAAGTTCACCTGCCCATGGATAAATTATACAGGATCCAAACACTCAAAGAATCCTTCTCGAATCAGTCCTTACACCCCAAGCATGAACTCCTTTCTTCACTAGGATATTTGAATTTTGCCATATGAATCATCCTTCAAGTGCATTCTTTTATATCATACCTCCTCCAGCTGGCTTCTTCTGCTTCCATGCTGCATCACCACATCACTATTTCAGCATCAGCTAAATCAGATTAGCAATGTGGTCCCTTTTTCTACTTCTTGTAATGGTTACTCCATATTCTACAAAGATCCATCTCCAGATTTGCATTCAAGAATTTACACCAATGCATCTCCCACCTATGGATTTGCTGCTATCTTTGATGATTCATGGTTCTCCTCTCCCTGGCCACCTGATATTTTCTACCTAAGGATTTTTCAAAAACATCACCATTATTTGAAATCTACCTGATAGTAGCTGCTGCCTTCTCATGGGGCCATCTCTGGTCTCTCCAAACAGTATCAGTATTCTCTGATAATCAATCCACACTGGCCATAATCAATAAAGACAGATCTTCATCTCATTATGTTATGCTGTTCATGTGGAGGCTGACTTGGTTGTCTGTATGCCATACATTTATCATGCAATGCTTTTATGTACATGGCCCTGAGAATAAAGCTGCTGATTCTGTCTCTCATTTCTGGTTTCAGGAGTCTCACTGACTCTGTCCTTCAGCTGACCTCTTCATGACTCAGCCTCCCTGCTTCTCAGACCTAATCATGACCCGAACATTTATCGTCAAGAAGCACAAAATCTTGACATGATCTGCCCAATCAGACAGTACACAAACCACTTAGTCCATTGCTTGGAAGAAATATATAACTGTTTGTTCCACCCAAAAATGTCATGTTGCATTATTTTCCATTAATAGCATCCTAGCATTTATCACTACTGCTATCAGGTCTTACATCTTTCTCCCAGTACCATTCATCAGTACTTATCTGGAGTGCAATATTTTCTTGCCCGAGCAAATCCATCCATGTCCTTCATTCTGTCAAACTCATTCATTAAGCTGTTGTTACTAGGTATTATTAGGTCTTCTATCAAGAAAGAACCAAACTGACTTTCCATAAATGGACCTATATTCTATCAACTACTGGACTTGCTTCATTCAAAACCTTTTGAATCTTCAGTCAACATCCTGGTCACATCAGCTGTCTGCTTAGCATGTTTCAATTTCCTCCACCCTGGAGAATTCACAGTTCAGTCATCATCAGCCTCAGAATTTCTGTCAGTCATTAACTTAAAGAAGCAAGCAGACCACTAAATATTCTCCACTTATCTGAATCAAAAACTGATAGATTTAACAAAGGAGTCTACATCTCATTCTACCCTACCTACAATAACTGATGTCCTGTTCAAGTCCTAGCTCAACTTGTCCATCATCATTCCAACTCCCAGCTATCATATCCTCTTCTATCTACTTCAGAAGGAAAACCTCTGACTACAAAGAAATTCCTAGATCATGTTAGGACTCTACTCCAAAGACTGGGACTAAACCCTTTCTCATATGCTGGTCACTCATTCTGAATCAGTGACACCTCTTCAGCATCTCAAAACAATATCCCAGCTCACATCATGAAGAAACTCAGAAGACAGACTTCATCATACTTCAAAACTTGCATTCTCAATCCAGAACAAGAAATAAGACAAACTTTTAAGATAATCTCTTCCTAGTATGCCCAGGGGAATGGAGGCTAGCAGCCATTGTTCCTCAGAGGCTTCCCCACAGGGTTTGTTTATCTTCTGTGTGGTGCTACCATACTCTCTGTGAGTTGGAGGAGGTTATCACTTCCTTCCACATTGTTCTTTTATGGCTTTTTTCATTCCATAATCCACCAGCCCTCTACTGAGGGTGGGAGCGAAAAGGGCCAAATAAAACAATTATGACAGTTAAGTTTGCACAAGCACCACATTGTTCCCCGTGCATTGAATGGGAGGGCTTAGCCTATGGTCAATGTGGAGGGAATAAACTCCATCTCCAACCATACTTAAACTCTTGTGTTCTCTTCCTCAGTGCTTAGTTGGATATTTTTTCCCTCCATCCTCCCCACCTCCTCCTCTTCCTCCCACCCTCCTGCTGGGCATTTTCATTTCATAATATACTGGCATTCTACTGGGGATGGATCGAGAAGGGCCAAATAAAACAACTATCACAATTAAGATCCCACAAGCACCACATTGTTCCCCATGCATTGAAATATTTTTTTTTCTTTAAGTTTATTGTGTTTTAAATGGTCACTTCTTCCTTTTCATCAAATGTTTCCATAAAGCTGAAGTTTCCAATGCTGTCAGATTCTATGTCTCTATGTTCTATGTTTCCGTGTTGCTAATGTTTCTCAACATTATTTTTACTGTCAAAAATTAGGCCCAGAAATGTACATACTGTTCAGACTCATGGACTTAATTGATTTGGGATATTTTTTAACTTTAGCAACCATTAATTGACTGACAGACCCCAAATTTTCAGAGTAGCCAAAATCAGTAAGGGTGGTGCTAGTGCATCTTTTCTGATGCAGAAACAGGCACTGTTCACTCCATCTGTGTCAGTATTTCTGAAAATTTTCTTCTAGTGTTCACTATTACATTCCTTGTGACTAAAGTGAACTAGCACACTGTAAACAATGGGTGGCAGTACAATTCAGTAATAAATTAATGAAATAATAAGGTACAGAATAACACTTGTAAAACACAGCAGCAGTGAAAGTACATTTCAGCATATAAATAAGTAGATACAGGGCAGGAGTTATGGTGTACAAAATGACAGTACAATGATAATCAATCAATACAATAAAAAAGTACAAAGTATCACATTTAAAACATACTGTAGCAGTATTACTCTTTTATTTCTTAACCGCCCACTTATTATTCATTATTCTGTTTGCTCTTCTACCCTGCAACTTTGTTTTCTTCTTTTATTGGATATGTTTTTATTTGTGTGCATCTTCATACAACTGTATGTTATATCTGTTTGTTGCTTCTGGCCTGTATGCATGTCAGTTCTATGATTGTATGTGTTGTATTAATGTAAAAACTTCTGAATAAAAAGTTTAATTACAAAAACCTAAAAACCTAGTAGTATTGAAGTATATAGTAAACATGTACAGAGCAGGAGCAACATTGTGCCACATGTTAAATTTACTGTGCTGTGTGCCCATAATGGGAAAGAGGAACATGTAATTAAACTGAGTGGTTACAGGAACCCTGAAGAATATACTAGATGACAGCTAGAACAGACATAAAAGAGAAGGCAAAAAAAGCAGGAGTCAATTGTTGTTGTATGCATGTGATGTGGGATGAATGAGGAAGGTTTCTTTGCTGACGGAGAAGTAGAGTGAATAATAGGAGTAGTCACAGGGACCTACACTTACCAAAGGTCTGTATAATAATGTTGCTCTTCACAAATGGAATTTGTGGACCAAACCTCTTTTCACTGTGCAGAAATGCCCTTTATTTGTAGTTAATAAGCTATCAAAATGCTATTAAAATCCATGCATGCACCATCATGGTGGAACACATGAGGCTTTACAGCACAAAATCAGGCACAGTTGAAATATTTTAAACTGGCCGGCTGCCTAAAGGCACCAACCCCACCTCAGGACTGACATCATCTGATGCATTTCACACAATAGGCATTTTCTCAAAGGCTGACATCTCCAAAAATATTTATCTAAGTTGTTTGCACTTTCATGTTTACTCTGTGGTCATGCTAATAACTGTACTAATTGCATGCGTGGACTATTAGGCACTGTCACAAAAATGAGGCACATTCAAGAGACACATGTTTTTAGATGTTGTGCTGTAACTAACTTTGTAAGATTTTTGCACAATGAAAAAAAAATGGTCCACAGTTTCCATTTGTGAAGAGTGAAGTCACTATATGGACTTTTGGTAGGTGCTGGTCTCTGTCACTGTTTCTGTTTTATGTTTCATTTGACCAAGGCAGTACATTTTTCCCTGGTTGCAGTTAGACTCCTGTACTTTGTTTGAATAATAGGAGGAAGGCTGGACAAGAGACAAGAACATCTGAAAGTAAATGCAGATTAACCAGCAGACAATTATGGTTGGGAAGGGGGGGGGAGAGAGTGAGTGTCAGAGGTGTGGGTGGAGTAAGTTGGGGTATTGGACAGGTAAGTATGGTGCTAAGATAGAAAGTGAGCTTTCCAAACAAACATTTTGAGATAAATAAGGCTCAGTGGATGAAATGCCTACTTTCAAGACAGAGGTGCGTGAGCAAGGTAAAAAGGGAACATTGGTGAGTGTAGACAGATAATAGTCATGTGTGAAACAATACAAGTAATGAAAAAGGGGTTCCAATTTGGCAAGGGTGGATTTAGGAACCACATTGTAAACAACTTCCCCATAACCAAATACTGGGAAATCATCTTAATGATGATCTTTGTCTCTATCAACATGGAGTGGGATACATGCTTTGTTCCTGTGTTGTGCATTATGTTTAGGCCGAGTTTTTTAATGAATGGCATCCACATGACATGAAAAGTTGATGTGGTATGCCAGCTAACTCGTAAGGTACGAGGAAGAAGCTATTGCCTTAGTTTCAGTTCCTTTGGGGTTTTGAAAATTGTTGGAAACTGGGCACTGACCATTTGCTGCCTGGTGATAAATATCATAGATATTGTTTTATTGCTATTAAATAAGAGTCTATTTGTGCAGAACCAGTGTTGAATGTTGTTAAAATCCGATAGTATATGGTTAGCGGTTATTGTTCATTGAAAATGGTGCCTTTCAAAATCCTGTTTTCGGACATTTCAAAAAAGTTGTTGTACTATCATTCTGATATCACATCTATAGTACAACTGTTTTCCTTGAGAGGCCACCTTACTGGTGGAAATTCTGCTCCTCACAAAAAAATTCAAACAACAATGGCAGTGCCATTTAGCGAATGATCCAGTGAGGGGTTCAAAAAAGGTTTATACACAAACTGCCATAGTCGGCGCCATGTTTTCAAACTTTCAATTTGTCAGTTTTTTTTAACTCTGCTGTTTACCTTCATGGTTGGGAACAGAGAGAATGTCAGTGAGAACCAGGATCTTTGGGATTGGAAGAGGAGTGCATCTGTAGCGAGGACCAGGACCAAGAGGAGCTGCAAACACACAAGGTATGAAACCTTGTGAAATTAATGTTTTAAAAATTAGGTGACCCACATACTGTTTAAAATAGTGGATTAGCAACCATCCACAACTAAGGCAGTGTTTTCCATCTCAGGAGTTGATGAGATCATGGAGACTTCTCGAGCTAAGCTCTCGAGGTTTCTGTGATGTCATCAACACCCTCAATGGAAACACAGCCTTGTTGTGGATGGACTTCCATCCACTATTCTATATGTTGTAGTCAAACAGCCACAGCAGAGGCAAAGAGACATGAGGGGAAAAATCGTAGTGTCATCTGTGTACATGAGTATGTAGGAGACACATGTATATGAATACAGTATGTATGATTTGGGAAAGTTTTGAGGAAGACTGAAAACAGCATAGAACAAAGTACCATGCCTTGGGGTACACCTAAACAAATTGCTATTGGAAGGGTATTGCTATTAGAAGGGGTATGGATTTACCTACAATATTCAGATTGCTTGAGACTTACAGAACACTCCAGCTAAAAGTTGAATTATTTTACTGAGTGTTAAGACAGTTCAGTGCTCTTAAATTTGTCCCGGAGAATGGAATGATAGTGTTGAAGGCTTCAACCAGGTGTGCCAAGATGGCAGAGGTACTCAGGCATAGAGCCATCCACTTCAGGATGCTGTCAATAAGTCAGAGGAGGGATATGACAGTGGAATAAATGTTACTGAACCCAAACTGGGTTGGGGTAAAGGAGGATGAGGAGTCAAGAAACAAGGAAAGCTGGGAGAGAACCAAGTATTCATGGAATTTGGCCAAGGCTGTGAGGAGAACAGTGTGATCATTTCCCAGGATTGATAGGTAAGCCCATTTAGGGAGGGGAATAATAACATTTTTCGTTCATTTGACAGCAATTGCACCCAAGATGAAGGAGATATTTAGAATGTCAGAAACAGGGGGTGATATAGAAGGGGTAAAGAGTTACAGAAGTTAGGGTTGTATCCCACCTGGGCTGTCCTTTTAATAAGGTTTAAAAACTAGAAGAGCCTGTAGGGAAGCAGCTTGAGAGTGAGGAGGGATGAGAAGGGGGGGTGAGGGAAAGAGATGAAGGAATGGGAGGAGAGTATTGAACAGGCTCATGTGGTGAGAACATTTTTAAAAGAGGAAGTGACTTTAGCAGTCAAAACTCCATTGTTTGCAGACTGGGACAAAACCCTATGAGGGTGTGTGTGTGTGTGTGTGTGTGTGTGTGTGTGTGTGTGTGTGTGTGTGAAAATGGCATGAGTTACTTTCCAGAACTAAGAGGGATAGTAAATATCGTTCTAGAGAGTTGAAGCAAAGAATTCCAATTAAGCAAGCTTATTAGCTTTGGCTCAGGTATTTCAGAAGGCCACTTAGCTTGCCAGGTCATCTGGACAGCTGAAGGTCTTGTGCATGCACTAAGCTGAGTTCCAAGCTTTGAGACAAGTGAATAGCTCAACCATGATCCAGTTAAGGAGGGAGCCTTTGACTGTCAACCTCCTTAAAATAGCATAGGATTTCCAGGCAGCCATTTATTTATTCTGAAAATTTAGGACAGCATCATTTATGTCAGTGACCTTTGGGATAAAGGACCAAGTCAGTGTGTAGGGAAAACAGATCATGGGACCCAAAAGATCAGAAATGGACAATGCTTGGGAGGGCTTTGAGATGATTGACCTTCTACACACAATATATTGTACAGTTGCTGCCAAGAGCCTGAAGGTGAATACCAGTTTCTGCAGTATGAGGGGTAGGATAAAAGGACCAGTTAATAAGGGAGTGGTTAAAGCATGAGAAGTTGAGCTGTATTGGCTTATACATAATCTTACTGAAATGGTGTGTTTTGCATTTTGTCCTATTTTCTTGGACGGTTGTGATACTGATTTGAATTAAAGTCACTCAGAATTAGGAGTTCATTAGTTGCAACCAGGAAGAAGATGGAGGAGAGGAGATGATGTCAGTGATAATGTCTGGCTTGGAACTGTGGCAGCAATCAATACTAGCAATGAAACTAGGAACAGAAAAGAGAAGTGTAAGCTTGATGAGTAACAGTTAATCCTAGAAATGGACAGCTGATGGTGTACAACCTTGTACAAGAGATGTGGGAATTAGTAATTAAGTGAATCTGAGTTTGGAATAATGTAGTTATTTCAAATAAAAAAAATACTGAAGCGAATTCAAAATGGCGAAAGGGGTATGTTACAAGATAGGAGAAACCGGGAGATCTAAATGGAATGAAAGGGTTCTGGTTTAAAATGTTTATTAAAACTGTAAAATAATGATGTTGCAAAGTTTACTTTCACAGGCGAAGTTACAGAGAAGCCAGAAACTCTGCCTCTGCAGACAATTTTGAAAAGTTGTCTCCTTTCGGTAGAATTTCTTCTATACTGATTTTGACTTGTAACTTCGCCTTATGGTTGAAAAGGTGAAGTTATAAAACAAAAAAGGCTTTGTCACATGGCAGTGTTTCTGCAGGTCACAAAGGACATTCCAAGCAGGTAGGAAATGACTTATTGCTTTCAGAGTCTCTGCAGTATACATACACAGTGTGTGAGTTTCAGTTCAAAGAGTGTGTGAGAAAACCCAGTAGTTGAAACTTCAAAAAATAGTTTATTTTGAACTATTTTTCTTTCATTACTTTTTATTGACTTTCCTTTCTTACTTCATCTTTATATTTGCTCATTTTTTAGATGTTTTGTTTCTGTCTGTCTGTCTGTCTCTCACTCTCTGTTTTTAATTTTTTTTTTGGTTTACTACTTAGAAATGAAGCAGGGTCAGCTTGGAGTCCATGGTGGACCTAGGCATCATGGTCCTTGGATCTGTGGCAGATTCAGTGGCATCTGCCTCAGTAGAGAACAGTTTGTTTAGCAGGCACCCTCCCAAGCTGTACAACCAGCTGAGGAGGACAGGAATGCTGTCCCACAGTGTGAGGAGGATGAGCAGCAGCAGCAGCCTGTGGTCCCTGACCCCCAGCCTCATTCTACCACCAGCAACACCCCACTGCAGACCATTACAGTACATTGGCATCACCCCAGCACTGGCAGTCATATCCAAGGAGCTCACCATTGTTGAGTTTCTTCAAGAGTCAGCCAAGTGTCCAAAGTGTGGTCACATGTAATATCTGTGGCAAAGTGGTGTACAGAGGCTTGACGAGTGCACATTTGGGTACTGGTGGACAGGGAACATATTTAAATTTGCACCACCAGGCATAGTGGCAGGCAAGGCTTTGGGAGGCAGCAAGAGGGGCAATGAAGGGGGATGAAGGATGGTGTGAGCGGGCAGGCCATCATGCAAGGAAACATGCCAGGTCATGGGTCAGATTGCATAAATAGGAAGAGGCAGTGGCCCCTATAGTTCCAGCTCCTCCTGCCCTTGCACCTGCAGCACCAGTAGCAAAAGAATTAAGAAGAGTAACAGCACAAAAGCTGGCCTCAGTAAGGGAGGAAGTGGATGATCTCTGCTGCCAGTTCACTGAGGACCGGGCATAAAAACCATCATTGAAAATCAGGCGAAGCTTCTGGTGGGCATTGAGGAACGTTGCCAGCATGGCAGTGATGGGGCCAATTAATGTATTTTTGTGTATTTCTTTTACCAAATTTTTCCTTCCTGTGCTATCCTCTTGTCATTACTGTTTTCAAGATTCATAGTCCCCCCACCAAAAAGACAAAAAAAGTTTAAAAATAATGCCAAAATCTTTCCTATCTGCTTTCTAGTCTTTTCAGAGTTCCTCACCAAGTTTCATATTCCTGTTACTCCTCCAAAAAAGCAACATACAAAAAACAAGTTGCCTTGTCTTTCTTTTAGTAAAGTTTTCCTTCCTGAGCTATCCTGTTACAGACTTTATTGTTTTCAAGTTTCATAGTCCTTCTTCCCCCCCAAAAAAATACAAATACCAAACAAAAAAAAAGTTTAAAAATACAAAAGAAATCTTTGCTATCTTCTTTACAGTCTGTTCAATGTTCCAAGTTTCAAACTACTTTGGTCTCCGTGAAAAAAGTTTAAATATTGTTATCTTTTCTATCTATGCATTATATTTCCAAGTCCCTATCTATATATGTATTGTCTTGTCTAAGTTTTATGTTTCCATATCTGGCTGTCTCTTTCCTTAATCTTCCTCAGCTACCAGAATAAACAGGTTGTACTCAGCAGCAGGTAGTGCTACATGTTATTATGCTGTGTAGAATGCCCCAACACCAACACTATTGTGCTATTCAGCTACTGTGAAGTGTCCCAAAATCACAGCTCACTAGCCTCTGAATTCTTCTGCAGTGTTGTAAAAAAATTGGGCAGGCTGCAACATCATACTGCCTACCATACCATAGTTCAGACTGTGTAAGAGGAACTGCCAAGAGAAGTGGAGAAGACACCCCTGAGAACCAAAATATATTGTAATTGTCTTGACTTGAAAACGTCTCCTGATATATATAAATGTGAAGTAATGTCCCAAGCCCCAAATTGTTTTCCTGCTGCTAGGTGCTGCTGTTGCTATAGTGTGCAGCTGCCAAGAAAAGTTTAAGAAGACGAACATGAGAAAATTTCCTGAGAAACAGAATAGAATTCTTATCTTGTCTTGAAAATTTGTCATGATAGCCAGAAATGCGAGGTAGTGGACCAGGTTCCAAGCTGCTTTCCTGATGCTAGGTGCTGCTGCTGCTCTGCTGTTAAACTGCCAAGAGAAGCCAAAAAGATGCACATGAGAGCATTTCTTGAGAATGGAAATGTAATTATTGTCTTGTCTTGTCTTGAAGATTTCTCATGATGGTCAGAAATGCAAAGTAGTGGCCCAAGTCCCAAACTGCTTTCTAGGTGTTCCTAGGTACTGCTGTTGTTGTGGTGCACAACTGCCAAGAGAAGTTGAGAAGAAACACATGCTACATGTCAGTGCTGCCTTTGAGAAAATGCAGGAAAAGTGTGGGCGAGAAGGACAAGTTCACTATGTAGTCTTTTGAAATTGTCCTGAAGTTCAGAAATGAGAAGTTCTTGCAAAGAAGTGCCAAATACTTTGATTAGGCTACATGCCAGTGCTGAGTGCAGCATGCTATTGAGAAAATCAGGAAAAAAGTGTGCGAGAAGGAAAGCTTTATCATGTAGTCTTGGAATATTCTCCTGATGTTCAGAAATCAGACATTCTTGCACAGAAATGCCAGATGCTTTGCTTATGATACATGCCACTGCTGTTGAGAAAATGCAGGAAAATCGTGGGAGAGGAGGAAAAGTTCACTATGAGAAATTCTCCTCATGTCCACAAATGAGCAGTTTCAATGAGAAGTTGCTTTGCATCTTTAGCTAGGTGCTGCTGCTGCTGTTGTTGAGAAAATTCTGGTAAAAAGTGGAAGAGAATGAAAAGTTCTCTATCTTGTCTTGATGTACACAAATAAGACGTTCAAAGGAAAAGTAGCTGTGCTACGGCTACTGACCGTTAGCTAGTGCCCGGTGTAGCTAAACTCACATACTATAAAAAAAATGTTTTTGTTGTTCTTCTATGGTCTGTGTAATGTGTTTTAAGAGCTGTGTGTGGTTCCCTAATCCCTAGTACCTTAAATAAGCCGTGTTATGTAGTGTATCATTCAAACCCCCAAAAAATAAAAATAAAAACATTTCTGGCATATTTTCCTCAGTGTAAAGTCTTGCATGGGTGCCCCCCCCCCAGTTCAAGCCTTAAATCTCTCTTGTGTATATACTTGTTAATCCCCCCCAAAAAGGAACAAAAAATCTTTCTGTTGTTCTTCCACTGTCGGTATAAATTGTTTTAAGTGTTGTTCATTGTTTCCTAGTACCTTAAATAATCCGTATTGTGTATTGTAGTGGGCAAACCAAAAAAAAAGAAAAAAAAAACAGAAAAAAAAATTCTGCCGTATTTGTTTCAGTGTAATGTCTTGTAAATTCTTTTGTGGTTTTGTGTGGGTGCTTTTAATTCCTGCCTTAAATACCTCTTCTGTAGTCTCTTGCAATCCACACCCCCAGAAAAGGAGAAACAATATATTTCTGCTGATGTTGTTCTTGTTGTTGTTCGCTGTCTGTGTAATAAAAGTAAATGTCCATGAAGAGACAGTCTGCTAAAGGAGTTTCTGGCAGCGTCACAGCTACCATGAAGACATTAGATTCTGTGTTCCTGAATAGCACTTCAAGTTGTGATGACACCGGTTCATCAGGGCTGGTAATGGTAATGCTGGTCATAGTAACTGACAAGAATTAATTTCTGCAAGTGGAAGCATTAATGTGGCTAAGTGTTTCTCCACAATTTAGTGGTGTCAATGCTGGTGGGTGGTGCTAGGGCTGGCAGTTAAGACCATGCATGGAGGGACAACAGGAGCAGTAGTGCAACAACCCCCCCAAAAAGACTTCATGTGGGAATGTGGTTGAGTCTGAGTACTCAGAAATAGTTGATACCCCCAAAAGTGTTGTAGAAGCACCTGCGCCTGAGTCACAGTGTGATAGTGCAGCAATCCTAGTGTTAGGGCATCAGATGTTGAGAATAAAACACAAGGTTTGGAAAGTGAGGATGCAGAGGGGGAGGAAGTGTACATATCTCCAGAGATTAGCACTATAGGTGGTGATGGGGATGATGATAGTGACCCTTTATATGAACCAGAGGAAAAAAAAGTAAGGTTCAGTGACAGGGCATTAGTAGTAACCTCCCCCCCTCCAGTTCTCCAGCTGGTGGGTCTGTTGAGCCAGTAGTAGTAATAACAGATGAGGGGAGTCAATGGTTGCATCAAACCAGAAATCATGCCCCAGAGCTCCCATTTCTAGTCATCCATTAAGTTTGCAGTACCCTATCCACTGCCATCAGGTCAAAGCAAGGACTGTAAAATCCTAGTTTTGAGATTTTTATATTCTAGATCCAAATGATGAAACAGTGGCTATCTGCTAGCTTTGCCAAGTGCATGTGCAGCACAGGAAAACAGGATAGCCACCTTGGCACTGAGGGGCAGTACACACACCTGAAATCCAGGTACCTGGCACACTGGGCTCAGCACCAAGAGGAAGCTGTTGCAGGGGGCCTTCTCCCTAATCGACCTCATTCAGAAAAGTATCCCAAAGTGTGATAGACAGTGATTCAGGGCAGAACTGTTAAGCAACCCCAGAGAATTACTCTAGGCATGAGGAGGAGGAAGACTTGGTGTGATTTCAGAGAAGTGGTCAGAGTAGCAATGGTGGTGTGATCATTAGCGGGCAACATAGTCAGCCAAGCACATGAACCCTTGTCTGTAAAACATCAAAAATCACACCATTCATTTGATTGAAATCTGTGCCTGCCCCTGAGTGTAAAGCTATCCAATCTATGCCAGTGTGCAGAGTGCAGCTGTTTGGCATCTGCAGCCCAAAACCCCAAACTTTGCAACCTATACTGCAGATCATGTTTCAGTGTCACACAAAATACCCACCAAATTATGATGTTGCATGTGAACTCAATGCAGCAACTGTGGAAATGCTGGCAATTGACCTGGTGCCATTCTCTTTTGTGGAGAATGCAGGGTTCTGCAGGCTGACTGCATGTGCCTGTCCAAAACTGAACATCCCATCATGGATATATTTCTCCACCCATGCTGTTCTAGAGTTACATAGAACTATGACACAGACAGTAAGGCATACCCTTCAGCATTCTGCTTCATCATACATCCACCTACAGTAAGTATGGATATGTGGACCAGTGACCAAACAGCTGGTAGCTCTTATCTAAGTATTACAGCTCATTGGGCACAGGTACCCAGGGTAGTATTTGACACTGGGATTGGAAAAAACTGTATGAAACCCAACCGTGGTGGTAGCAACAGTCTGGGTATTTGCCAGCATGCCACTCTGGCAATGAGGAGTGTATCAGACTCACATAGAGGTCAAAAAGTATTAGAATTGCTCCTGACCGAAACTGATGAATAGATGCACCCAATGTCACTGAAAACAGGTTTCATAGCAAGTGATAAAGGCTCCAGTGAGGTGAAATGCATCAGCAATGGTGGGTTTATTGGGATCCCCTGCATGGCACACTGTCTAAATCTTATAGTGCAAGAATTTCTGGCATACCTGGAAATCAAGGCAATGTTGACTGTGGCCTGCTTCATCTGTGCCCACTTTGCTTGTTTGGGAAAGGCCTGCAACCAGCTTAGGCAGGGGCAGATACAAAACAAGCTGTCTCAGCACCATCTGAAGCTTGAAGGCTTGAAGTTGTCATGAGATTAAACTCCACTCTTTAGAGTGCTTGCACGAGCAGTATAAAGCAATATTGGAATACTTGCTGCTCTACACAAGTCGTGATAGTTTGGGAGCATCCATGTCTCTGAAAACCAACCAGTGGCAACTCATGGATGGCCTAATAATGATTCTGAGGCCATTTGAGCTTACCACACAGGTAGTGAGTGGAGACACTGCATCTATAAATCAGGCCATCCCACTGCTAAGGGTGCTGAGGCAGACCTTGGTGAATGTACAGCAGGTGCTGGAGGCAGATGGAGGTAAGGCAAGCTGTCCATTATGGAAACACATGCTTCAAATATTAGACAAAAATACCCACATTTCAAGCATTCTGCAGCCTCTTGAATTTGCAATTGCCACAATGCTGGACACAAGTTATAAAAGGGGACTCTCATCCACAGTTGAGAGTGTGCATGATCAGGTACAACATCTAACTGATGAGCTCCATAAGACGGGTTCATAGGTCACAAATGTTATGGGCACAGTTCTGCAAGCTACAGCATGGCAATGATACCAGTTGCTACCACCTACCTTAAACAGGCTGAAAAATCCTGGCTGCTCTCAGGAGGACAACTGCCCATTAGAGGTGTGCGAAAAATAATTCCACCGGTGGAATTTCCACAAAAGATGGACTTTCACTTCTGTGAAGGTTCAGAAATCATTTTGCCAACTTTCATGGAAATTACACCTTAAAACTGCAGAATAAATATATGAAGAGTGGGTTAATATATTAAACTGTGGGAAAAAATTCCACAGAAATGATCACTGTCAGTGGTCAGCTCTGCAGATTTTCCCTGCAGTTTAATGCATTAAGCCTTTAATCCTTCCCCCTCACTGCCCCCACTGATCATTGCACACTGCACCTGATCCCCCACTGATCACCGGCCCCATGTAAAAAAGTGGGCGCCAACCCCCTGATTGCCAGTCAATAAAAAAATATCCTGGTGCAATGTGGTTCCCACCCCTACCCACCAATCAACCACCCCATATAAAAAACAAAAATACCTGGCCATTCCCCCATCCAGATCCCCCACTGGCCACTGGAACAGCCCTCCACTACTGTTTGCCTCCTGTGTCTAGTGGCCCCCACTCGACAATCTCTGGCCCATATAAAAAAATACCTGTTGTCTAGTGGTCCCCCCACCCACTGATCGCCTGCAACCTATTTAAACATAAAACTTGAACAAGCCTTATTTCAGGACATGAACTTACTATAGAACATAATTACACTTGAAAAATATGTAGAATTACAACAAGTACCTCGAAGGCTGAGATTAACAAAAGTCCCATCTGGAGGTTTAGAAGAAAATAATATGAAAGAAGCTTGGGAGAAAGCAGTGTTAGAATGCTCAATGACTTTTACAAAGTTAATTACTTCATATGATACTATTAAACATCAGAAAGTATTGAAAACAATTATGGAGATTAAAAAAGCCTAGACCAAATTTGTTAACCATCAGTTATTTAATGAGCTTGACAAACAATTAAAGGATAAATTGGAAAAAACATGAAGCAGAGTTAATCCAAAGAAAACAACACAAATTGGATAGAGATGCAAATGATTATCGAGAGGGAAAAATCTTTTCTTGGGCAAAATGCAAGCATATTAGAAGTAAATGTAATTCTACAAAAATTCTGCTTCACCAAATAGCACTGCAATTAATTATTCTGAAGTGGAAGATTCATTGTATTACGAAACAGTAAGGTCCGGTGGAGGTTCATTGAGATCATCTATTAACAGAGCCTTTTTTTTATTAACAACTAAGCATCGGATAACAATGGAAATGGAAGAAGATAAAGAGGACAGAAGCAAAAAAATGGAAAAGGAGCAGGGGTAGTCGAGGCAAACAGAAACAGAAGACACCAGATGGCTAGAATGAGGGAAAATGAATCATAAATCTTTCAGAGTTTCAATTATCGGATGGACATATCTCTTTCCTCCACAGGAATTTAAATGTATACCCGAAAAAGGACCTAATGAGTTTAACATTCAAACTGATTGTTTATATTTTTCTGTAGGATTAGATTAAAGTAGCACTTTAGCAAGCTAGATGATGATACTGAATTGCATTTTTCTGATGTATCTAATGATGAAATAACTGAATATATTGATTATACTAATGATGCAATTAATACCAATCCTGATGTTATGAATGTTACTGAAATTCCTAATGGTGACAATGTTCATGAAGCACAGGGTAAAATATTCACCAATATACCGTTGGATAGAGAGTTATCTAATCAAACTAGTGAAAACCTAAATGAATATAGGAAGTGTTTATTTCACAGCCGTTCCTCTTTCTTTTCCCAAGCCAACAATCCTGCTATTAGAAGCTTTGAAAGGACAGTTACAGCTGAGGTTGAACACCTTCTACATTCATTGTAACAATTTAGGTGCTAAAAAACTATTGAATGTGGAACGGAAAGCTTTAAACAGACTCAAAAATATTAAAGGGATAGTGTTCAAGGAGTTTTATAACAGCAAAGTGTATAAACTGCTTAATAACACTATCAATTACACCTTCCTTCCCTCAAATCCAACATTGAACTACAAAAATCAATTGCTTTTGTTGTTACAGGAAGCTGGGAGCTGGGGTCGATCTCTGAGACATAATTTGAATATTTATGGAATAACAACCCAAGAATTGCTTCATTTTACCTAAAATCGATAAAGACATTTTAAATCTGCCAGGTAGGCATATAGTGTAGGGGATAGACTCCCTAACCTATAATCTATGTAGATTTATTAACTTTTTCCTACAGCCTTGCGTTAAGATGCTTCCCTCTTATCTCAAAGATACCATGGATCTACTGAAAAAATTGTAAGATTTCAGGTGGCAAGAAGGCTATATCTAGATAGGAGTAGATGTTAAATCTTTATATAATTCAATTGCTCATGCACAGGGAATTAGGGCCTCTGATTTTTTTTTCTGAACAGTCCACAGCATGAGGACATACCAATAGAGTTTATTGTAAGGGGGTTGCAGTTTGTTTTAACTCATTCTTTTTGCAGAACAAAAGAACTGTGATTAGGGCCATGAAGGTCCCCTCGTATGCAAACTTTTGACTTCATTTTTGGGGGAAAGGCTGTTTTTTACATTAGAACTAGGAATCCTCACACAGACCACATCATCAAATGGCTGCACTTTATGATGATGTGGTCTGTGTGTGGGATGTTACATTGGAGCAGGCAGAGGATTTTATAGATTTTCTGAATGAAAATTATTTCGGCTAAACATTTACAACTCATATCAATGATGAGACATAACATTTTCTGGATGTTACTTTGACAGCCAAACCAGGGGAATAGGTGCAAAAAAAGACCTTTCAAAAGAAACAGCTACAAATTCGCTATTACATCCAGATAGTGCCCATCCATGTTCCCTTAGCAAATCCATTTGATATGGCCAGTTTATAAGATTGTGGTGCAACTGTTCAAATGATGATCAATTTTAGAACAAACAAATGAACTTAAAATACACTTTAGGGAAAGGGATATAGTGAAGATATTATAGCTACTGGTTTTCAGAGAGCCTTAAATCACACAAATGTCTCTATTAGTTCAGAAGAATTAAAATGACAAAATCTGTTTTGTTACAGATTATAGAACAGTTGCAGGCCATGTTGGCTCAATGATAAAATAAAAATATTGGCCTATTCTGACCAGTGATCAAAACCTAAAAAATGTACTGGGTGAGAAACATTTAATTTCATTTAAATGTGCACCTAGTATTGGGGACAAAATAATTCATACCAGATTTGTAAATACTGCGACACAGCCTGTTTCACAGAATTGACTTTTTCATAAACCAAGATGTATGTTTAAATGTGGCAAATGTAAAGTGTGTAATAATTGTCAATATGGTACTGTGTTTTCTATTGTTAATTCTATTCAAACAGTGGAAATTCGGGAACTCATTACCTGTGCAACCAATTTTACAGTATATGTACTGGGTTCCACCAAACCACTTTGACAAGAAATTTGTCAAACGGCATTACAGTGATGGCACAATGCCAACAGTCGGCATTGTGCCATCAGTAAAACACAGTGCATTTTGAGGTGGGCTTTACCCTTCCCCCCACAATTTATAATTATCAACTCCGAGTCAGAGTTGTTTTGGGGAGGGGGCGTACACACCAGAGAAAACAGTGTCAGTGTACCTTGGACCATTACAGCGAACTGCCAATTTTCTCACCGCAATGGTCTTTGTGGTATTACTGTCACTGTTTCTATGGTATACATATGCACTGTAGTGTCTTTGCCCCAAAATCTATGTGGAAAAAATGGTCAGACCACTTTGGAAAAGAATCCAAGAGCATATTAGAGCTATTAAAAATAATAGATTGGACTTGCCAGTGGCTGAAAATTTCTGCAGATTTCATGGTAGCAATTTGGACTTTTTAAAATTTATGGGAATTGATTCAGTTAAAACTGACTGAAGGGGGAAAGCAGCTAAGATAAATTACTGCAAAGGGAGGCCTACTGGATATTTCAGTTGAAATCATTAAAACCTAAGGGCCTTAACAAAGAGTGGGACTTCAAGCTGTATTTACAGAAATAAAGTGAAAATTATTCAAGTTCCTACTTTATGAAATGGTAATTCAAGTAACTGCTTCCATGAATTCATTGGGCGTGTCTGTTTGCCCAACTCTTATTGACCAATCAATCTGAAAATGTATAAATTCATTTATAAAACATAAAGCTTACACAGATTTTTCATAATTGGGCAAACAATGAGCAGATTTTTTTTAAATATTTGATGTTTTTAATTCTTCTGTGTCTTTTTTGTCATGTAAGTTATGGAGAACTGAAAACACATTTCACCCATGCTTTATTATTTATATATAGTTAACTTAGTCAGAACAATCTTGCTTTAAACTGTTAAATATAATTAACTTCAATTTCAATTTTATTATAATGGTTCCAGCATCATGAGTTTTACTGGTAGAATGTTTGATATATGCACAAATGCCTGCAGTCTGAGGAACAAAATCCCAGACCTTCTGGCATTAATTGAAGATGCAAACCTGGACATAGTAGCTATTACAGAAACATGGTACACAGGGAACCATGACTGGGATAAAGCCATACCAGGATACACACTATTTAGGAAGGATAGGGAAGGGAGATGGGGGGGTGGCTATGTATGCGAAGGAGGCGATTAAGGCAACAGAGGCTCAATGATTAGAAGAAGGAGCAGAGTCACCCTGGAGGTGGGAAAAAGGACATCCATTCACACTTGTGTGATTGGCCTCAGGCATGAGGGGGGAGGAATCCAATGAAGCTCTTGTGGAAACCATCCACAAAATAGCAGCCAAAGGAGAACTGCTACTAATGGGTGACTTCAACCTGCCTGAGGTAGATTGGAGCACTCAGACTGCCAGTACAACAAGGGGCAGGGACTTCATGACTGCCCTGAATGGGGCAAACTTAAGACAGCTTGTAGCATAAAACCAGCCCACGAGGAGGCTTTATTAGATTTGGTTCTGAACAATAGGGACAGGATTATAGATGTGGAGGTGGGCAATCCCCTTGGTTCCAGTGACCACAGGACAGTATGGTTTAAGGAAACCACAGGGACAATGCAAGCAATACAAGGATAAAGATCCTAGATTTCAGGGAGGTTAACTTTAAGGAGATGGGTAGAATTCTCAAAAGAGCCCTAGCAGAGGAAGGAACATGGGGAGATGTGGAAAACAGTGATCTAGACTCAAGAGAGTCATACCAGATGTAACAGGACACTGTCAAAATGTTTAGCAAGAGTAAAAGAAAGAAAAGGCCATTATGGTTCTCAGTGGTCATGGCCGAGATGTAAGGGAAAAGAAAAGAGCCTTCAGATGATACAAGGAAATACAAAAGGATAATGAAAGAGAACAATATCGGGAGAACTAGAGGGAATCTGGGAAAATAATTAGAAGGGCTAAATCCAAGACAGATGAAGGTATAGCCCAGGCTATTAAGAAAGGTGAGAAGACCTTCAGATACATTAGCGAGAGGAAAAAGACCAGAAATGGGATCATTAGGCTGAAGAAGAAAAGAGGAGAAAGGATGGAGGATGACTTAGATAAGGCTGAGATACTAAACAAGTACTTTTGCTCAGTATTCATTAGGGAAAAGGAGGGTGAGGGACCAAGTTTCATTAGAGGGGTATTCAGGGGAGGGAGGAAGACACCAGCCCATTCACAGTGGAAAGAGTCCTAGAAGAACTCAGGAAAATAAAAGCAGATGAGGCAATGTGGCCAGATGGGATCCACCGCAGAGTTCTAAAGGAACTTCGGGAAGTGCTGGTGGAACCACTGGCTGCCCTTTTCAACACATCACTAGAGATGGAGAAGGGACCTGAGGTCTGGAGAAGGGCATATATGGTCCCTATCCACAAGAGTGGAAGCAGAGAGGATGCAAGTAATTACAGGCCTGTAAACCTTACCTCAGATGCGGGAAACTAATGGAGTCCTTATGTAAGGAAAGGATGGTGAAGTTTCTGGAGGAAAGCGGGACATAGGATTCAAGGCAGCATGGATTCTCAGTGGGAAGATCCTGTCAGATGAATCTTATAGATTTCTTTGACTGGGTAACCAGGATAGTAGATGAGGGTGGGGCATGGATATGGCCTACCTGGATTTCAGCAAGGCCTTCGACACCACCCTGCACAGGAGGTTGCTAAATAAATTGGGGAGCCTGGGAGTGAGTCCTACAGTGGTAAATTTAGTTGGGAACTGGCTAAGGGACAGGACTCAGAGGATGGTGGTAAATGGCATGAAATCTGAGGAAAGGGAGGTGACCAATGAGGTGCTACAGGGGTCAGTGCTGGGGCCTGCCCTATTTAATATTTTCATTAGCGACATTGCAGAGGATCTGGAGGAAAAGATGTACCTCTTTGCAGATGACACCAGGATCTACATCAGAGTGGACATACTGAAGGGGGTGGAAAAAATTAGAAAGGACCTAAGCCTATTAGAGGAGTGGTCGGGTATCTGGCAGTTGAGTTTCAATGCTAAAAAGTGCAAGATCATGCACCTGGGTCACAGGAATCTAAGGGAGGAGTACAGGATAGGTGGGGAAATTCTGGACACTACAAGTCAAGAGAGAGACCTGGGAGTTATTATATATGATGATCTGAAGGTGACCAAACAATGTGAAAAGGTGGTGGGGTGGGCAAACAGAGTGTTGGGGTGCACAGGGAGGGGCATAACAAGCAGGAGGAAAGAGGTGGTGATGCCACTGTACAGATCACTGGTGAGGCCTCAGTTGGAGTACTGAGTCCAGTTCTGGAGACCACATCTCTGGAAGGACATTGACTAAACAGAGGCAGTCCAGAGAAAGGCAAAGAAGATGGTACATGGACTGTACCAGAAACCCTACGAGGAAAGACTTAAGACCTTACTATCTATTCACTGGAGAAAAGAAGTGTGGGGAAGAGATATGACAGAGACTTTCAAGTACCTTAAGGGAATAAACGGGGTACAGGTGGAAAGCATATTTCAGAGAAAACTCTGCACAAGAACAAGGAGGCATGATATGAGGCTGAAGGGTGGAAGGCTCAGGGGTAATGTTAGGAAGTACTTTTTTAAAGAAAGGATGGTGGAGCCATGGAACAGACTTCCGGCAGAAGTGGTTGGGGTGAAAACAATACAGAGGTTCAAGAGTGCATGGGATAGAAATAAGGGTACCCTGGAGATGTGCAGAGCAGGACAGCCACAGATCAAATAGGATCTGGGGCTGCAGCAGTGAGTAGGGAAATGGGAAGACTAGGTGGGCCGTATGGTCATTATCTGCTGACAGATTCTATGCTTCTATGTTTTGCTGTGCTGTGAATGGTTAACACTGAATATTTAAATGTGTGGGTTATACACCAAAGTCAAGCCCCCTGACAAAGACCCAATGCCGAAGCACTGGTGTGACTGGTGTAGGTACTGCCTACTTTTTATACCTGCATGCCTTTGTTATATTTTAAGAAAATAAAGTATTTTATATGTATTTAAATTTATGGGCACATAAATGGTCCTTCACTGGAAGTGTGGGGTTGCTTGCAAATTTTTTGATGTTTGGTCTGACGGACCTGCCCTGACACCCCAGCCTCTTGGCAACTGAGTGCAAGCTGCTCCTTGATCCTAAAAAAAAATCCCTGGTGTCTAGTGGTCCCCTCCCACCTGCTGGTCATCAGCACCAAGTCAAAAAATCGCTGGTTTCTAGTGCCCCCTCCCTACCTGCCTATTGCGGGTCCATTGTAAAAAATAAATAATTTTCCCTCCTTGGTGTCTAGTGAATCCCCCTCCATTTCTCTAATCAACTTAGTAAAACTTTCCCTTCAAGTAATTTCCAATCTCTTGTGTCTGGTGGACCTCCTACTCCATTCATTGACAGCTCAGTGGGTGGTCAGCCATGGAGGAGAGATGAGGGCTGTGCTGTTTGCCTGTTCTGGTTCAGGATGGAGGGAGCAGGGTGGTGGGGGACAATCTGTCAGGGTGGGGGGGGTAGCAAGCCCACTTGACACCAGGGATTGGGAATGACTTGAGGGAACTGTTTCACTAAGGGGATCAGGGATAGGAAGGAAGGTCCACTAGACACCAGGAAGAGAAATATTTAAATGTGTTTTTTTGTGGGGGGACTGCAATCAGCAGGTGGGGAGACCACAAGACACCAGGGATTTTATGACTTGGGGGGTAGTGATCGGTGGGTGGGAGGTGATCACTAGACACCAGGAATTTTATGACTTGGAGATGGCTATCAGCAGTTGGGGAGACCACTAGACAAAAGGTATTTTTTTAATGTGTGGCTGGTGATCGGCTGGTGTGGGGACCACTAGACACTGGGGAATGGGATTTTTTTTGTTGCCATCAATTGGCAAGTGGGGGGACCACTAGGAAACCAGTTTTTTTTTTTTTTTACTTCTGGCAGTTATTGGCAGGTGGGAGGGCCACTAGACACCAGGGATTTAGTTTATATGGGGCCAGTGATTGGCTGGTGTGGTGGCCAGTAGACACCATGGGCCAGGGGGAATTTACAGGGGACCAGTGATTGGTAGGGAAGGGGCTGTATTATGAAATAATACATTAAACTGCAGATGGAACAAATTTTGCAGTTTAATGTGTTATTCCAGAGTTCAGCCAAAAAGTCCACTGAACGGGGCAAAAATCCATGGAACATGGTCAAAGGTTTACTATCTTGCCAGTGACGGAAGTTCATAAAATTCAAACAAATTTCTAATTTTTTTCAAAAGTTCCACAAAAGCAGAATTTGCAACTTTTGCCCACCTCTACTGCCCACAAATCCACTTTGGGATGCCTTGTGGGAACTGCAGATGTGGAGGAAAAACAGGATCAGGCAGATGAGTCATTAGGATTGCGGGCAGTACAGCGCAAGGTGGTGGCCTATGGGGCAGTCAACAGGCACCTGAGCATATTGGAGTAGCCTCTGCTCTACAGGAGTGGAAAGGTGACTGAGTGGGTAAAGAAAGAGAGATGGCTGCTCACGTCCCAGAAAAAGGACTTTTACACCAGTCAAAAAGTATTTTAATATTTTCAAATCTTTTATTTTCATCTGTTTTGAATAGCCTCGAAGTTTTGCTGGAAGGCTTCTTCAAGGGGACTATTTAGAGAAGGATCAATAAACTTATTTACAGTATAATATTTCATAGAAACATAGAATTTGACAGCAGATAACGACCGCTTGACCCACCTAGTCTGCCCATTTTCCTACCTGATGGATAAGCTGCAGATTCTAGTTAACCAACAGCTTACTTCATCCTACCCCCCACTAGAATTGCCTTATGTCTGTCCCATGCATTCTTGAATTTTTCCACTGTTCTTGACTCCAAAACCTCCTCAGGAAGGCTGTTCCATGCATCCACAACCCTGTCTGTGAAAAATACTTTCTAACATTACCTCTGAGCCGTCCCCCCTCTATCTTCAAATTGTGCCCCCTTGTTCTTGCACATCTCTTTTTTCCAATAGATGTTAACCTCTTGTACTTTGTTAATTCCCTTGAGATACTTGAAAGTTTCTATCATGATCACCCCCCTTTCCTCAAGGGTATACATATTAACCCTCTTTAGTCTCTCCTTGTATGTCTTCTGGTGCAGAGCCTGTACCATTTTGTTTTCCCACCTCTGAACAGCCTCCACTCTGTCTATGTCTTTGCCTAGATGGGGTCTCCAGAATTGTACACAGTATTCCAGATGGGGTCTCACCAACTGTCTGTACAGAGGGATAAGAACTTCATGTTTTTTACTGTTGATGCCTCTCCCTATGCATCCCAGTATCCCCCCAGGCCTCCTTACTGCCTTATCACATTGCTTGCCCACCTTTAGGTCATCTGATATAATTATTCCTAGGACTCTTTAGATTTTTGTTGTTATTATCTCACCCCCCAACTGTGTACTCTTCCCCTGGGTTTTTGCACTTCTTTGGACTGAATCTGAGCTGCCATCTCTTTGACCATTCCTACAACCTTGCCAAGTCCCTTTTCATCCTTTCCACTCCAGCTTGTGTATCAACCCTGTTGCAGATCTTTGTGTCGTCTGCAAAGAGACATACTTTTCCTTCCAGGTGCTCTCCAATGTCACTTATAAAGACATTAAAGAGGACCGGTCCCAGTACCAAACCCTGTGGTAACCCTCTAGTTACACTTCTTTCTTCACTGTGGACTCTGTTTACTATTACCCTTTGCGTCCTGTTGTCCAGCCAATTTTTTTTATCCAGGCTACCACCTTGGGACCCACTCCAAGGTTGGCTAACTTGTATATTAATCTTTTGTGTGAGACTGTTTCAAATACCTTACTAAAATCTAACTAGGCCAGATCCACAGCCCCTCCCTGGTCTACTTTGGTCACACAGTCAAAGAAATCTATTAAGTTCATCTGACATGAATTTCCTGCTGTGAAACCATGCTGCCTTGGGTCCTGTGCCCCAGGGTACTCAACAATTCTATACTTCAGAAGTGATTCTATAATTTTCCCTACCATTGAGGTCAAACTACCTGGTCTGTAGTTTCCTGCCTGTGCCCAGCTCCCACTTTTGTGAAGTGGAATCACATCCACCCTCCTCCAGTCCTCAGGTACTACCCCATCGTCCCATGATTTGTTAAAGAGAGTACTCAGTGGTGTCACTAGTTCTACCTTTAGTTCTTTTAAAATTCTGGGGTGAATCTGATCAGACCCCATTATTTTGTCCAACCTTAGTTTCAAGAGTTCTTTCAAAACTCTTTCTTCTGCGAATGGACTGGTATCGACCCCCCTATCCAGAGTGTTTCTCTTGTTTGGTTTAGGTACCTCCCCTTCCTCTTCTGTTGTGAATACTGAGCAGAAATATTCATTCAGTATCTCAGCTTTTTCACTGTCACCCTCTGCCCACATTGCCTCCCCTTTAGTAAGTCTCGGTATCCCTCCCTTGGTCTTTCTTAACTCCCTAATGTGCCTATAAAAGGTTTTATCCCCTTTCTTGACAGATTTGGCTATCTTTTCCTCAGTTTGGACATTTGCTATTCTGACTGCCTTCCCTGCCTCCTTCTGCTTTAACTGATAAAGTTCTTTGTCCTTCTCCTTCTGTGTTTCCTTATATTTCCTGAATAATATCCTTTTCTCCTTAACCTTTCCTTCCACCTCTTTTGAGAACCATAGTGATTTTTATCTTTGTTTTGTGTTGTTGATTCTCTTCACACAAAGGCTTATTGCCTCTGTGATGGCTGTTTTGATTTTTCCCCATTGTTCCTCCACCCCTCCTTCTTGCCCATTTGCTAGTGCTTTTCTGAGGCACTCTCTCATTTCCCCAAATTGTCAGCCCTCCTAAAGTCCAATACTCTGTTTTTTGTATGTCTTGACTCTATGGCTGTTTTATTTGGGAACCACACTTTTTGGTGGTCACTTGCTCCCAGATGGCTACCCTCTTCTAAATCTGAGATCCTTTCTCTGTCCCCATTTGAGAGTACCAGGTCTAAGACTGTTCCCTCCCGAGTGGGTTCCAATATTAGCTGTCTGAGGCATGTCCCTTCAAGGGCATCAAGAATGACCCTGCTCTTGGATGTGCCTGCAGCAAAGGTGCTCCAGTTAGCATCTGGCATATTCAGGTCCCCCATCACCAATATCTCCCCTTTTCCTACCATTTTAAGGATGCCTTCTATCATTTCCTTGTCCGTTCCCTACCCCTGAGATGGGGGTCTGTACACAACCCCCATATGGAGTGTGGTGCCATTTCCTGTCTCCAGGGTGACCCATTGTGACCCATCAACTTCCTGTTTACTCTTTAGTTCTGTTGCTTTAATCCCTTCCCTTACATAGAGAGCTACTACTCCTTCTCCTCTTTAACCTACCCTGTCCCTCCTGTAGATTCTGTATCCTAGTATGTTGACATCCCATTCATAGTTCTCTGTGTACCATATTTCAGTGACTGCCACAATATACAGGCATCCCTCCTCCATCAAGGCCAGTAGTTCAGGGAGCTTGTTACACAAACTACTGGCATTTGTACTCATCACCCTCCATTTTTTGATGACCTTACCTCTTTTAGCCCCATCCCTGTCTTTATTGCCTTTTTTTTTTTGCATTTACCCCTGTTCTGCTCCCGAATGACTTCTCTACTTTGGTGTTTACCTTGCTAATTACTGAGTTTTGTTGGGAGAGGCTGGGATTTCCCAGCTCCTTTTCAGTGCCTTCCCCTTGGCTAGTTTAAATGATTGCTAATGAAACATTTAAACCTATCACCTAGAATCCTTCCCCCCCCAGGACAGATGCAGACCATTGTGCCAGTATAGGCCTGCATCCCTCCAGGTGGCCCCCCAGTCCCCAGTCCCCAATGAAGCCAAAACCCTGAGCTCCACACCAGTTTTTCAACCATTCAATAAATCCCATGGTGTGAAGTAGCCTAGCATAATCCTTGCCATAGACAGGCAGCACCTACGAGAATGTTATCATACATGCTACTTGTCTAAGGCCCCTCCCTAACTCTACAAACTCCTCCTGCACTGCTCTGATCCCATTCACAGCCAGGTCATTTGTCTCTAGGTGGACTATGACATCCAGCTCCCTTCCTCATGTGGCTGCTCCTGCGATCCTGAGGATTTGCTTCCTGTCCTTCTGAGCTATGGCGCCAGGCAGGCACCTTACCTCCCTTTTCACTTTCTCTCCCACTTCTACCCCCTAATGATGGAGTCTACCACCAGGAGTTGTTTTCTTTCCCTGTGGGGCCTTGTGCCACCCTCCTGTGGGTCTCCTTTGTGGAGGTTCCCAGCATCCTCCTCGGTCTCCACTGCAGGTGCCTCCATAGAGGAGCCACTCTTCACCAGAACAGCATATGAATTGTGGAGAGGTACAACTGGAGGGATGCACTTCTGTTCCATCACCCTCTCCCTCCCTGAGCCCACCTTGGTCCAACCACTCCTCTTTCTTTGCAATCTCTGAGGTAGTGGCAGTGGCCCTGGTGGTCTCTGGGTGGGGGAAGAGGTTTCACGAATCCTAGCCAGGTCAGCCTGGAGTCAGGCAACCTCCTCCCTCAGACCAGAGAGGTGCCTGCAAATAGGGCAGCATTGCAGCCTCCAGAATGTCTCCCGGAACACTGCCACCCCACAGCCATTGCACTGCACCATTCCCATCCTGACTTATTTTGTGTCCCCTCTCCTGTTGCTTTCCATGCTTACTTTCTCCTCCCTCTATGTATTTTTACACCTACTTTCCTACTGCCTTTGTGTCTTTACACCTCTCGCCCTTCCTATTCTGGGACAGGAACTTCCTGTAGACTTCTGAAGTCTCCTGCTTCCTTGCTTGGATTCAGACCTCCAGCAGCTGGGGTTGAGAAAAGCTATTTTTGGTTTCCTTCATGGTTGATGAAACTAATGTGTCTCAGTGATCCTCCCCTTCCTACTGCCAAACAGGAAGTTCCGGTTGTCAGTCAAATCCAGTGGCTATAAAAGCAGAACTGTTTAGGTGGGAGGGTGGAGGGGTGGGAAGGAAAGCAATTAGTAAGAAAAGCTGTAGTTTTAGTCAGCTGTTACTTGCTCTGAAAGCAAGATTCTCCCCTGTCAAAAATGATCAGCAGGAAGCTGTACAGTAGTAGCCATAGACATTGCCAGCTATTTCCAGATATTTCACACAATTTCTGAACAGCTTCTCTCTGCTGCCACTACTGTGGAAATGCAGAAAGCAGGAGATGTCTCTGGAAATATCACAGAAACTTCAGGAAATAGCTGATAGTGTATGTGGCTACTACTGTAATTGGAGACAGCTGCTTTTCTACTGCTCAAGCCACACCCCAATTAACTTATCTACTCTTGATTTAGCAACTAAGTTGATATAGCCCCCTTCCACAAACAGAGAAACACACAGTGACTTTCTTCTTTTTTTTTTACTTAAATGAGACCCCCTGCTTCTAATAAAGTATCAGTTTGCTTAATGCCAACAGGCACTGACTACTGCTGAGATAGAAGTGACTTATCAGTAAGAAAAGCTGTAGTTTTACTCAGCTGTTACTTGCTCTGAAAGCAAGATTATTCTCTGTCAGAAATTTGCAGCAGGAAGCTATAATTGGAGACAGCTGCTTTTCTAGTGCTCAAGCCACACCCCTAATTAACTTCTCTACTTCTTATTTAGCAACTAAGTTGATACAGACCCCTTCCACAGAGAAACACACAGTGACTTTCTTCTTTTTTTCACTTAAATGAGACTCCCTGCTTCTAATAAAGTATCTGTTTAATTAATCTCAACAGGCACTGACTCCTGCTGAAATAGAAGTGATTTATCAGTAAGAAAAGCTGTAGTTTTAGTCAACTGTTACTTGATCTGAAAGCAAGATTCTCCTCTGTCACAAACTAGCATAAACATATTCTTCATCTTTGCTATTTTTTATCAATAATTCATTACTTCTATGTGAATTAGCAAACTTTCATATTAATCTTCATATGATTATTAAACTTAACATTCCAAAATAAAGATGTAATAATCTTGCTGAATCAGTTATTTCCAGTTTTAAAATTTTTAGCATCAGCCCCCCGTTCTTAAATTTGTATCCCAAGATACTACCTTCATTTAATCATGCCTGTTGACTGCTCAGTGTTTGCTCATTCCCCACACTGTTTCTATTAACTTGGATTGAGGTTTTAAAAAAAATGGTTCTCACTATTGTTGTTTTAAACTTTTACTATTTAAGCACTTTAACATTCCTTAGATGCAGAATGTAAATATATTTTGTTTAAAAAAAAATCTCACACCTTATAGTTCCTTATTCTGTTTTGCTATCTCTGTGATGGTTTCAGCTTAAATTGCCACTTTGTTTTCTACATTGTAAACTGCAAGGATATATATATATTTTTTAATTCCTATTATTTACATTCTTAATATGTTTAAAAAAGTCCCTAGTATATTTCAAATGTATTTTTATGTACATTTAAAATGCATTTATAATACTCCTTATTTTGGCAGTTTACATTCACTGTGTGCAGGATAATCATACCTGTTAGTGGAGTTCAGCAGTCATATTTCTTTGAAGGTCTTGCTGCCTTCTTTTCTGCATTTAATGGATAAACAAGTGCATTAAACTTTGACTCTTTTCTAGATGTTTTATATGTATTCCCAACTTTCCATTAAGATAGCTCTGTGTTACATATGACTAGAGGTATCCTTGGTACTTTTAACAGATGCTAACAAGTGCAGTTGTATAAAAGGTTTTAATCTATCTTTAAAATGTGAAATTAATGTTATTAAGTTAATGTAAACCTATTCTAACTGAGGTTAATAATAGAAAAGTAATTGAAATTTTTTTTTAGTGCGTCACATGATGAAAGCTGTTTCTTTACAGTACAAGGAATTTTTGCAACACTGAACTGTTCTGTAATAGTTCTAGGCAGCTTCTATGTGGTAAATATTTGTATGTTAAATTAATCTCAAAGCCAATCTTACATTGCAAAGCTTAAGGGAACTTACAGTTTAGATGCTGCAAGAGCGATCTATGTAGTCTGATCTCTTGTGTGGCTCGGGCAGCACTGAGCTAATCTCTAGGCTTCCTCTTGTACCTGGGTGGAGCCATGTGACTGCAATCATGTGCAGCCATCCATTACTGTAGTAACATGTTGCATCAGCAGCCATGGCTTGCATATGGGTATGGGGCTGCTGTGGTTGGTAGTCATTCTTTACATGCAGGTACTGTAATTTAAAAAGGTTCTGTATAGTGGATCTGATTGCGGTTTCTTACTAATTGGTCCTTATCCATAAAATATATGACTTGCTGATAGTATAAAATATGTGACTTGCTGGTAGTTTGTGCAGACCGACTGTGTTATAAAAAAAAGCAACAAGTAAGAAAATTAAAAAAACAAAAAGCCTTCCCGATTTAGGGAGAAAAGGGAACGTCACATAATTTCTACTTATGTTGGTAGTTGCGTTTTTATCATGTGGTTACAGTTGCATTATTTGCAGTGTGATAGATCATTATGCTCTTACAGAGATCTTTCCCAATCACTCCACATTTGTTTAATTTCAATTCTAATAAGGGAAGTCAAGATGTGACCTCCCTTTATGTACATATAATTATTTGTGTGATCATGTTGTAATGGAGTTTTTAGGGTGCTACAGGTGCATATCCCATGGTTTATATTGGCCTAGGAGGAAGAAATATTTACATGCATGGTTTATTTTTATTTCTAATATGAAAGGTCAAGATCGGACCTCCCTTTGTGTCCATATCATTATTGCTGAAATTATATTGTGATGGAGTTTTAAGTGTCCTGTTGGTGCATGCCCATATAAGCTGAAAATAAGCTGAAAATAATCACATCTTTGCTGGCTTTTTTACCATCACATCCACCAGTTTACATCTTCGTTAAGGCCCCAACATACATAACATCAAAATACCTGACCTGTCCACCCTCTAGTGTAAGTGTGGAGACTGGAAACCATTGAGTAGGGCAGGAATACAAACCTATAGCCTAGAAATTTTGGCATGCTGACATTTATTAAAATGAATCACTGGCACATTCCACCTAGGACAAGTATTGTACATCTGTGTTTCAAATGTTTTGACTCCAAATTTCAATGTATATATTTTTTACACCACCTTATGAATGTGACAGCTGTAATTTTTCAAATCCTGGCCAAAATGTGTTTTCACACTTGTGGCACACAATGATGTTTTGGATGCCACGAAATAATGTTTCAACAGGGATTTTTAAAATGTTCACTACAGGGTTCATGAGGTGGGGTAATAAGAAGGCTATGCTCACAATCTGGTGGCTCTTTTGGCACAAGTGCACTTCTACAGCAATATACATGTATGCATCAATGGAGGGAAATGAGGATACAATTATACTATCTCAAAAATACTTTTGGTTCCTATAATAAATCTCTCAGACAGGCCATGTGAAGGGTGCTGGCAACAACTCCCTGTCATGGCCATAGACAAAAAGGTTGAAAAAGGATACCTGCATGCCCATCCCAACCATGAAGAGGTAAGGTAAGCTGAAGCATGAGAAAGCTAAGGTCCCTATCAGCCTGTCCCCAGGGAAGAACTCCAGAAAAACCTGACTGCATGGAAAGGAAGGCATACACAACAGCTGTCTTGCAGCTATGATGGTGGCTTATATGGCATACACAGCTGACTACCAGCAGGCTCTGTGGAACACAATTCTGGCATTGTGTGAACCTTTCCAGTGGAAAGTGACAGTCTGGTTAAGCCACAACATACCAGTTTCAGATAGCAGTAAATGCCAATGACACAGCATCTAGGACTTTGGCACATTCAGTGTCCTTAAGATTTATCTGGTTAAGGGTAACTATCCTGACCCAGGGTATGCAAGATACAGCCATGGATTTCCCTTTAGAGGGAACATCCCTTTTTAGTGAAAAAACAGAAACATACAAGAAAAAAAGTGGATGAACAGAAATCCACTTTCAAAAATGTAACAGAAAAGGAATAGACCTTCCTTATGGAATGAGAGGAAAGGGTAGGACCTACTGTAGTCTGCTTTATGTCCACATAGACTATGCAGTATAGAGAGGTATTGGGAGAGACAGATGAGGAGCAAGGCATTGCCTGCACCAGCTTCTCAGCCACAAGCAAACAAAACCTGTTATAATTTTCCCAAGTCACCACAGATTCATTGCCAGTTAGGGTGGTCAGTCCCACTACCTCAAGGAGTGGAAAGAAATTGATAAGAAATTACCTCACACAAGTTGGTCTTGGACATAGAGGGTCAGTGTTTAAGAAGAAGGAGAATCAGCATTTATATAGCACGTTTCATACACATGGTGTCCCAAAACATTTTACAAGCAATGCTAGACTGGTAATTAAGTGACAGAATGTCTAGTGGCAGCCGTTTCGCACATCAACAGTGACTAGCTCACAAAAAAGTGGGTGAGAAGGAAATCTTTACTATGAATCAGGAAAATTTCCAAAGACTACATAGTTTTTATGGCTGGAACTAGGGTTGGCACCCACACAAGACCGCATGAGACTTTACAAAACTTTACATGAAACAAATATGCCATCATTTTTTTTTTTGAGTTTCAACACAAAACAATACTCAAGTGGGACTATTGGGACTAAGTACACACACACACACACACTAGTGAAGACTACAAAACAATTTAGTCAAACAACACAAGGTATTTATTTTTTGTGTGTGTGTGTGTGTGTGTGTGTGTTTAAGAAAAACAGTACACAACAGGGATTTCTAGAGGTTTTGTGTGTTTAAGAAAAACAGTACACAACAGGGATTTCTAGAGGTTGGACTCTGACACATGTAAGACACTACAAGTACATGAAATAAAGCTACCTTCTCGGCAAAAAGAAACAATAATTTAACAATTTTTGAACTAAGTATACTCAGAAACAATTCAGTAAAACAAACCACACTGTTCTACACAACTAAATTAGCAATGAAAAGAAAACAGGAAAAAAAAATAGAAAACCACTTAGTAAAAAACAGCACTACACAATTAAAGACACTTACAAGACAAGCCTGCCTTTTGCTACTTCAAGACTGGCGCTACAGAAACTCCCTTCCCTCAAAGCACACTACAGCACTGTCTGCAACACGGAAACTGAAAGTACTAATTAAAGTAGGAAAATGACCAAACACCAGTAAATGGCCAATAAGCAACAGGTACAAGGCACAGCACACCCTTTAGAGTGATTCTGGAGAACAAACTCCACAGATTGAGGGGTTTTAAAATGTTTTTTTCTTTTCTCAACTCTGAAAACACAACTGACTCCAGCTGTCTCCTTCACACACTCTACTGAAGTCAGCCTCTGCATCAAGAAATAGCCCATGTGATATCCTATCCCATGAATCCTTGCAAATTTCGCCTTAGGACCATTATCTCTTACATAGAAACATAGAAGCATAGAAGTTGACGGCAGATAAGGACCGCAAGGCCCATCCAGTCTGCACATTTTTTTTCTGCCTTATGAATGTGCCATCAGCATTTGCTCTGTCAATGGTCTATCTATTCATACTCATTTGTATTGCTCCCTTATGCCTATCCCATGCCTGTTTGAAGCCCTGCACTGTATTCATATCAACCACTTCCTGAGACAGGCCGTTCCATGCATCCACCAACCTTTCTGTGAAAAAGAACTTCCTCACATTACCCCTTAATTGGCCTCCCTCTAATCTTATGCTGTGTCCTCTTATCCTGCTATTTTTCTTATATTGAAACATGTTAGACTCTTTCACCTTGGTAATGCCCTTAAGGTGTTTGAAAGTTTCAATCATATTACCTCTCTCCCTCCATTGCTCTAGGATATACATATTGAGCTCCTTTAATCTGTCCTCATATGTTTTCTGATGCAGTCCCTGCACCATTTTGTTTGCCCTTCTCTGGACTGCCTCACTTTTTTTAATGTCCTTGTGAAGGTGTACCCTCCAGTACTGCATGTAGCACTCCAGATGGGGCCTAACCAGTGTCTTGTAAAGAGGGATATTACTTCCCCCTTCTGACTTGTGATACCCCTACTAATACAGTGCAACATCCCTCTAGCATTACCTACTACTTTAGTGGTCTGCTTGGATGATTTCAGGTCATTGGTGATGATGACGCCCAAGTCTCTTTCTTCCCTTGTGACTGCCAGTAACTCACCTCCCAGCCTATAGGTGGCTTCAGGGTTTCTCTTCCCTATGTGCATGATCTTGCACTTCTTTGTGTTAAATTCCAGTTGCCACTCTTCCGACCATTTTGCTAGTTTATCCAGATCTCTTCTCATTCTGCCCACCCCATCTGGATCATCTACTCTGTTGCAGATCTTGGTGTCATCTGCAAACAGAGAAACCTTACCCTCCAGTTCATCTGCAACGTCACTGATGAAGATATTGAAGAGGACTGGCCCCAGGACTGATCCCTGAGGTACCCACTTGTGATTTGCATCTCTTCTGACTGTATACCATTTACCACCACTCTCTGTTTCCTGCCCATCAACCAGTTTGCCACCTAGTTGACCAACTTCTGACCCACCCAGATCCTACCCAGCTTATTAATCAATCTTCTATGTGGAACAGTATCGAAATCTTTGCTGAAGTCAAAGTAGGTGACATCAACTGCTCCCCATTGGTCCACCACTCTGGTTACCCAGTCAAAGAAATCTATGAGATTAGTTTGACAGGACCTTCCTTTTGTAAACCCATGCTATCTTGGATCCTGTGCTCCTATGGATTCCAGGTGTTGCACTATCCTTTCGTTAAGGAGTGCTACCATAATCTTGCCCAGTACTGAAGTAAGACTGACTGCTTTTTAGTTCCCTGCCTCCTCCCTGCTACCACTCTTGTGGAGCAGGATCACATGAGCTCTTCTCCAGTCTTCTGGGACCTTTTCTGTGTTCAGAGACTTACTAAACAGTTAATGGCTCTGCTATTTCCACCCTTAGATCCTATAGTACCCTAGGATGTATGCCATCAGGTCCTATTGCCTTTTTCACTCTGAGCTTATTGAGCTCTTGTAGGACCCTTTTTTTTTGTGAAGGGACTAGTGCACATCTCCTTCCCCCCTATGTCCATGGTGCTGACATGTGGTACCTGCCCTACCTTCTCTTCAGTAAATACTGAGCAGAAGTATCTATTTAGGATAGATGTTTTTACATGGCCCTCCACCTCACATGTCCCCTTATCCCCCTTGATCTTTTCAATACCCCCTCTGGAATTTCTCCTTTTACTATTGTATCTATAGAAAGTCTTATCACCTTCTTTTACTGTTCGTGCTAGTGTTTTCTCAGTTTGGACCTTTCCCTGCCTTACTGCCTCCCCTACTTCCATTAGGGAAGTTTGGTATCCCTCCCTATCTTCATCCTGTTGCATTCCCTTATAGTCCCTGAAGGCCATCCTTTTGGCTCTGACCTTTTCTGCTACTGTTTTTGAGAATCAAAGTGGTTTCCTTCTTCTTTTGCGCATCCTTTTTTCTCTAACAGAATGGGATGTTGTTTCAAGTATAGCATCTTTAATGCTTGCCCACTTTGCCTGTACCCCCTCACCTGTATTTCTTTTTGACAGGGCTAGCTTAACTCTGTTGGCATTCTTATCAAAGTCAGCTCCTCTGAAGTCCCATATTTTTGCCTTGGAATGGGATGATTTAGTTCTATTGGCCAAGTTGAACCATACCATGTGATGGTCACTGGCCCTCAGGTGACCGTCCATCTGGAGATCTGTGATCCTTTCCCTGTTAGTCAGTACTAGATCTAGGATAGCCATTTCTCTTGTGGGTTGTTGTATCAGTTGTTTGAGTCCACCCCCCTGCTGGGAATCCACCATGTGTCTAGTTCTGGCAGATGTTCCTGCTGGTATTGACCAGTCTGTATATGGCATGTTGAAGTCTCCCATTATCAGAACCTCCCCTTTAGCTGTCATGTTTTGTATATCTTCTAACAGCAATGTGTCTATGTCCTCCCCCTGGTCTGGAGGCCTGTACACAACCCCAGTTCATATGGCTGTCCCATTTCCTGTTTCCAGGGTAACCCACAGTTCTTCTGGATGCTTATGCGTATTCTGAATTTCTGTAGCTTTGATATTTTCATTGGCATAAAGGGCCACTGCACCCCCTCTCCTGGATCTTGTTTCCCAGACTGCGAGCATTTGTGTACATGATTTTCCATTGGCCAGATTTTGGTGTGTTAGTTGTTGGGTGAGGTCTTGCATTTCCCCTGTGCATCATATGGGGAGCCGGATCTTTCTCCTTACCTGGTGATGCAAATGAACTTCAAACATTCTGAACTCCTGTTTGACCACTAGCTGGGGGGGGTGTTCTTTCCATTCGACGTATGGGGTGCTGCACCCCTCTCCCAATTTGCTAGTTAAAATATTCTGCAAAGATGTCAAACTTCTGCCCCAATCCACTGACTCCCTTCTTAGTCAGATGCAGTCCATCAAATTTAAATAACTTTCAATCCCAAAACTGTTACCAGTTCCCTACAAATTTGTGTCCTTTTTCCTGGCACCATCCCTTTAGCCACATGTTTAGCTCCTCTATCTTCCCTTCTCTGATCTTCCATCCATCTGCCCCCCCCCACCTCCCAAACTGGCAGGATCTCAGAGAAGGAGATGCCGGACGAAATGGATGATAGTCTATCACCCAGCTTAGTCAGGTGTTCCTTGGTCTCCACAACTGACCGGCTGGTGAGATCATTAGTCCCGATGTGTACCAGGATGTCAATGTTTTCTCCTGTTTCCTGAACAATTTTAGCAATGCGGTCAGTGTCTCTCCACACTGGGAGAGACTGGTATCTGGGAGACATCTAATCACTACCCCTGGCTGGAGATACATATCAACTCCCTGAATCATGGAGTCTGTTATGATCAGAAGTTTTTTGGTTTCTTTTTTGCTTTTTTTCTTTTGGTTCCTGTTTTGGGTGAGTTTTGTTGTGCTAGCTCCTGTGCAGCAGTGTCATGTGCTGCAGTGTCCTCTGTCCCTTTGTTTGATTTCGGAGATGGAGGCAGATACCTGTTTGTAGTTTTTATATGGTTTGTGGATGTGATATGTTGGAGAGCACCAAGCGATGGGGCACCCAATTTGCCCCTCCTAACCACCTGCCAACATCCAAGACCAACTACCCTCTGTGGTCGAGGTTCTTCTTTTGGATGTTGGGTTAAATGGCGGGTGGTTCTTATAATATATTTCCCCTTGAATATGCAATTTGAGAAACACAATCTCTGCCCATGCTGCCTGGAGCTGAGCCCTTAGATCTCCAATGGCCCAGCTTGTAGGACAGTGTCCTAAATCCTGTAAAACTGCCCTTCGAAAAGTATTCCACAGTACCTGCAGTTAATGATGTCAATTTCTTTTTTTAAAAAAAACACTTTTATTCATTTTCAGTAAACAGACAGACAGACACACACATGCCTGGCAAAGCCAGGGAGCACAACCCCAAACTGGCTGCGCAAACTATGTACATCCCCCTATGTACAAGCACACTAGAAAACGGCCCCACATTTTGATCAAGCTCCAAGGTCAATAATGCCCTGATATAGTACGCTGACCGGCATTAAAGTATACCCTTCCCTTCATCGACCAACATCCTCCTTTATTTACCCACTTGTGAGCATATTTTACTCTGCGGCCCCGAAGGAGCCTGACTCTTGCCGGACGGTTTCCTAGTGTGTCCCCTGGAAAGAGAGAGAGAGTCCCCAACCCCTTAAGCCCCTGCAGACCATTACCAATCCCCTTTGTCCTGGTAATGGGCCCAGCACAGCCCCAATTTTACCATCTAAAAAATTATTAAAGTCCAAGTAATACCAAGAATAATAGGGATAATAAAGGGAAAAACAAATGAAGATAGGCACAAAGGAATATTAGCATTAAACACTCCGGCATGCTTTCCTTTGCTAATCACCATCTGACAGACAGACCTGTAATCCAGTATTCATAACTTGCTGGGAGTAGATTGCATCTAATATTGCCCATCTTTTTACATATAGCTCTTTTCTCCCCTCAGAGAATAAGTGTCTCTTTATCTTGGCCAATACCCCTAGCAGTTCTCTCACCCATTGTTCATAGGCATAGGCCTGATCGTCCTTCCAATGCTTTACTAAAAACACCTTAACTACCGACACCATTAAAGAAAGGTGGTATTTAGGTGCGGTCCCAACAATTTGAGAAAAGTCACCCAGAACACATATTTCTGGCGTTATAAAATCTGTATAGTCCAGCATTGGATCCATGCCCCATTTAATCTCCCTCCATAAGGGAGAGATTTTGCTGCATCCCCACATTACATGCAACAAGTCACCCACGTCCTTCTCGCATCTGAAACACAGGTCTGTCTGTCTCAACCCTTTACCATATAGCTTCACAGGGGTATAGTATATGTTGGAAACCACAAATTTGCATATTTCTGTACTTGGGTATCACATTATATTTAGTACTTTTCCAAATACTCTCCCACCTAAGATTACTGGGGGTCATCACCTTGTCCCAGTATGGGATTCGTATAGGGGTATTCGGGCCCAGAAAGTCCTAAAGGATTTTATAAATTTGTGAAAGTGGATTGGCCCTCCGATGATTTCCCTTAAACTCCCCCACGAGAAGGAGTAATCTATGGAGTCCCCCATCCCCTTCCGAAACCCTGCTAACATTTGTTTAAGTTGTATCCTTTGAAAGAAAGACAGTCCATCACATTGTGGTGGTAGGACTATTTTATCTCCCTGCATCACGTCCCTCAATCTTAGACCCCATAAATGGTTAGACCACCGGTGTCCAATTACCCGACCCCCTATTACCAAGTTAGGATTACCCAATATGGGCTGGTCTCTGGACTTCATTTGATACCGCTTTTGTGCCGGAGTGAGAAAGGACCAGCAGGCCTCCGCGGTTTTTATAATTGGGTTCCCATACCCCATCCTGAAAGAACCTTTTCTTAGTTTAGCATATAGCAACGATTCAGGAGTGAGGCCAAAGCTAGTTAACAATTGCTTCTCTATTTGCACCCAGGCTGGTATGTAATTTTCCCCCTCATCGTTTTCCACCCATTGAGCCATAAGGCCTAACTGGCCTGCCACATAGTAAACATGGAGGTCAGGTAACCTAATGCCACCCTCCCCATACGGAAGGCGTAAGACATTATGCTTTATCCTAGATGGTTTATTATTCCATAGGAATCCTGAAATTAGCCTCCTGATTATACTAAACCATTTAGTAGGGATACTATATGAGACTAGATATACCGGATATAGCAGTCTCGGTAATACATTCATCTTAATAAGGCCCAATCGTGCCGTAAAGTTCAAAGGTAGCTTGTTCCATCTTAGTATATCCCCCTTGACCGCAGTTACGATCCCCCCCAGATTGGCTTCCACCCCCAACTCCAGATTTGCTGTAATCCATATGCCTAGATACCTCATTTTATCAGTATTCCATTGCACTCCCAGGGATGAAAAATCTGCCCTAAAGACATATGGTGTCAAAGGTAGGATCTGTGTCTTTGTAAGATTCAGCTTGTAATTGGAGACCTTAGAAAAACGGCTTATTAATTCTCTTATTCTCTCAAAGCTGGATACTGGGTCTTGTAGATGAAGGAGTATATCATCTGTGAAAACTGAAAGTTTTAACTCCATTCCCCCAATCCTAATCCCCTGAACCTTTACATCCCTATTGATAGATCTCAGAAGGGGTTCTAGATAGATGTTGAACAGAATCGGGGAGAGAGGACACCCTTGACGAGTCCCATTGTTTAGTTGGAATTCCCGCGAGATATAACCATTACATAATATTCTAGCCGTAGGGGCAGCATATAAATTCTTAATGCCTCTAAGGAGACCCCCGGGGGGGAATCCCATTTTCTCCATTGTAGCAAAGAGAAAGGAATGTGAAACCCGATCCAAAGCTTTTTCAGCATCTAGGGAAATCAGGGCTAAAGGTACTTGAGAATCGGAGGCAAAATTTAGGATATGATGAATTTTCCTGAGAGCATCTTTCGCCCCCCTCCTCGGCATAAATCCTACTTGTTCCTGACTAATTAAACTGGGGGCAATGCTCAAAATCCTATTTGCCAAAATTCTAGTGAGAATCTTAATATCTTGGTTTATTAACGCTATAGGCCTATAGCTACCTAGTGCATCCCTAGGCTTGTCTGGCTTAGGAATTAAAGTAACATAAGCCTGATACAATGGAGGATGGTGAATCCCCTCCCACATTATAGTGAGAAAAAACTCTTGGAGTATAGGAAGTATAGTCTGAATATGGGTCTGGGTAAAATTTGGCAGTAAGGCCATCAGGCCCCGGTGATTTACCAATAGGAAGAGACTGCACCACTTCAATAATTTCAGATGCCCTTATTGGAGCTTCTAATTCCTTGACTTGGGCAGGATCCAAGATTGGTAACGGGATTCCTTCTAAAAAATGCTTGGAGTCCTCCTCCCCCACCAAGTCTTTGGCTTGGTAAATTTCTGTAAAGTATGTCGCGAAAGCCTCGGCCATCTCTTGTGGGTCTGTAACAAGCTTCCCTTCATACTGAACAGATATGATTGTCTTACTTGCCTCCCACTCTTTAATTTTAGCCGCCAAGAGACGCCCGGGGACGTCACCCTGCAGTAGGAATTTGGCGTTGATCTTATTTAGCCAAAACTCTGTTTTCCCATGGACAATATCCGACAATTCCCTTCTCAAGCATTTGAGTTCCACATCTATTTCCCCTGAGGATCCCTCCAGCTGTGACAAAGAATTTATCGCCCCAATCAAAAATTCCTCTTTAGCCCTTCTTAGCCTCTTATCCTTTGCAGCCAGACCCCGAGCCGCCCCAGCATATAAGAACTTACAGGTAGGCCAAGCTAATTTTTTATCTTGCAATGTGGGCAGTTGGAATCTAATGATCTCCTGTAGGGCCCCCTCCAATTCATCCCTTCTTGTGGCTTCTGCCAAGAAAGAATCATGCAGCCTCCATCGGTAAGGTCGAGGTGGTGTGGGTCTTTTTTCCCACTGCATCTGAATAAGAGAGTGATCTGAAAGGGTCCTACCCTCTGTCAGAACTTCCTTGATCTCTGTAAGAGCCTCTCTATTAACCAAAAAAAAGTTGATTCGAGAGTGACTCTTGTGGGCTGCCGAATAGAATGTCATGTCGCTGCCCCTATTTGGACGGGTCTTGATTGGGTCAACCAGTGCTGCTACCTCTAAAAACCTAGCCAGGGCTAGCTGGGCCTTGGTCATTGGCCCACTAGAGGGCGGTATCCTGTCTTCCTGGTTGTCAAGATAGGTGTTCCAGTCACCCGCTAGGATAAGAGAGTGTGAAGGAAGATTAGCTATATCCCTTTCTATTGAGGCAAAAAATTTAATATCGGAGGGAGTTGGCCCATATATGGATGCAACCGAGACTACTTTACCAAGCAGAGTGCCCTACAGATAAATCCCCCTACTATCTTGCCTTGTTAGCACTTGCGCCACTTCATATGGGCAAGATTTCTTTATTAGAATCGCCACACCCCCGGAGGCCCTGTCCTTTCCCCACTCCATATACTTGTCCCACCCATCGCTTCCTGAGATCACCCAGCTCTTCTGTCAAAAGATGTGTCTCTTAGTACGCTGAATGTACCCCTCGTTGTTCAATGTATCGAAATGACCATTCTTTTACGTCTACCCCTGAGTCCTTTAACATTCCAAGAGGTTATTTTAAAACATGACATCAGTAAACATCAAAATTATTTCCAATAAGCCCAGATATTGTGCCCCTTCAGGGTCTGCATCATTGCTGTTCCCATACTTGGACTATCTCTCTTTCCATCCCCCCTCGTCCCTCCCCCCCTTTTATCCCCCGATCCTTAGATCGACCACCTACCTGATGTTGCGCCATGGATGAACCCATTCCCGTGCCCCCCAGCCCCAGCCCCTGACACTGAACCCCGGGATCTGGCCCACGGCTCCCATAAAGACCTAGACGTGGAAGCCTCATATTCCCTTTAGTCCATCACCCCCTGTTATTTCCCAAAAAAAATAAACAAAAAAAAAGGAGACAATCCCTCTCAAAGCTCTCGCTTGTAAAATAAATATCAAGCCCACACTGCTCCTCTTTAGGCTCCCTTGCATCCCGGGGTGATATCCCTCCAGTTACTAGTACTACTGAGATCTTAGTCCCTTTGGCCATTCCCCCTTTCTGTCCTTCCCCAGAACTGACATAAGGCCAGTTATATATGTAACAGTGCCCTCTAAAGCTATAATATTGGGTGTTTAGCCCCTATTGCATTAAGATTCCCTCACGGCCCCCCTCTTACACCTCCCTCCAATGTTCCAAGCTCACGAGGATATTCTTGGATCTAATAACACAATAGTAGGTTTTGTGATCTCCATGCCCCCCTAACTACTACTTAATGTGTTGATATCTTGTAATTCATCACCTCGTAGCCCTTCTATAATCCTATATACCCAGACCTGAGCCGATCCCTAAAACCCCAAGTTTAACAGATAACAATAGAACAAACAGGCAATAGCAACTTTAAAGTCCTTTGCTTTTCTTCCATCACAGCCCATCAAGTAGACAAAGCCGTCTTCTTCACAGAAAGCAGTCATGTTGGGGATTTGAATAAGTCTGGGAGTTCAGCCCGTAGTCCCTCCAATGCGTCTTTTGCTGTGAGGAATCTCTTTTCTCCATCCTGAAGACGTACCACCAGAGTTGCAGGGAACTGTAGTCGGAATTTTATTCCTGCAAGATATAGCTTCTTCTTTATTTCTGCATACTCCTTTTGCTTTTCCCTAATCGCTGGCGTTTGGTCTTGAAAGAACCATAGAGTGGCACCATTCCATTGCAGAGACTTCTTTTGTCTAGCAGTGAGCAGCACATGGGACTTTTCTTTATAGTTAAGAAAGCGCATAATTATCACTCGGGGCCTGGCCCCCGGCGGTGGCATCTCCCTTAATGCCCGATGAGTTCTTTCCAGGTTTACCCATCCCCAAATGGTGTAGGGCCCAGCAGCTTCAACAGGAGCTCCTGCAGGAAGGAGACACAATCTGAGCCTTCAGCCCGTTCTGGTAGCCCCGCCAAAATCAAGTTGTTTCTCCGGTTTCTTGATTCCTGATCCTCCATCCTCTCCTCTAATTTCTTGACCTTTTTTCTAATCATCACCACCTCCTGATCAATCACCGAAATCTTCCTCTCCTGCGATGAGATCCTGGCCTCAGCATCGCCCATTCTCTGTGCCAAGGAGTGTAATGCCGGTTTTACCTTGGCAAAATCAATCACCAGCCCTTGCAGCATTGCCTTAATTTCCCGAATGTCCTCTGCGTTAGAGCCTGAGCCCCCCTCCTTCCCTGGTTCCTCGTCCTGCTCGGGTAAGGTAGGCGACTGGGATTTGGGCCTCTTAGTAGCTGGGGCTCACCCCGCCAGGGGTTCAGCAGAGTCGGCTTCCATCTCCAAGCGATAACGCAGCCTGAGCTTGCCAATGCAACCTCGCTGTTTCTTTGATCGCCGCCCTTCGTATCCTCATAGCACTATAACGATTCGCAAGGAAACACACCACGCCCGTCAGGCTCTTGTTGGCTATTTTAAGGTATTTAGAGCCAGTCTCGGAGTGACTTATATTGTATTTTGTACTGCGGGGCCTCGGAGAAGCACGAGGGACGTCTCTTCCGAATCAGCTCATCACGTGACTCCTCCAATGATGTCAATTTCAAATAAGTTGCTAGGTTTATAACCTGGTCAGAGTAATTAGAAGGAAGAAAATGAAAGCAAAAGTTTATTTTGTGTTTTGTTTGTTTGTTTTTGTATAACTTGTTATGACAAGTTAAATTACTGGTGCCCCTGTAAATGAGGTCACTGTGTGCACACCCCTCTGATCCGCCCCTTCCTGCTTTGCTACAGGAAATGTCATGACTGTGCTACCCTATAAAAGGAGTGTAGTGTGGGGTGGTTGGGGATGGGGGTGGGTGGCTGGGCCCTTCCCCTGCTGAGAAAGAAGAACCATGGATGAAAGAAACAAGGAGGTAAGAGCAGAAGCAATCAGCCAGTAACAAATGCAGTAGCCCTGAAAGCTTATCCTAATGATAGAAAAAGGTGTAAAATCTGTAAAGCACCACCTGTGATAATTTCACAGAAGATAAACCCTGTAAGAAACACTTTGCTACAGAGAAAAATAAAGCAGTAACAGAATATATACCTTTCAAAAGACAATTTGAATCAGAAGAGTACAGCAGTAATCTGTAAACACACACCTATAGGCACACCCTGTAATAATGCAGCAGAAGGTATACTCAGCAACAACAATTTGAATCAGAGAAAAATAAAGCAGTAAAATGTTAGCAACAAACAGTAACAATCCCTGTGAGTACAAAATAAAAATAACAACACATAGTAAATCTGCCTAGCCAAAAGAAGCCTTAATCCTTTCCTTTGCTCTGGTAATGTTATTTGCTCTGTCCTTTCAAGCAACCTAGAAGAAAATAGCTCTGGTGAAGCTAGGTGCTTTGGCCAGAAAACCTAGCTTGGTGAAGTTAGGTGAAGTTGTAATTTTTGCATTCAAATTCTGCCTTTCAAGTGAAATGCGACTTTGCCTAGCAAATTAATTTTGTGAATTCTGCAAAGTTCACTTAAAGCAGCAGTGCTAGATAAAAAAAAATCAGATATTTTGCAACAGTTTGTTTCCTGTGCTCTGTTGACCACTTAACTGGTAATCCTTCTTGTTTTTGCTATATTATCACCCCATAAACCTTGACCAAAAATTCAAGAGGTACAAGCATGGCTTGACCTCTACAAACCTGATATCCTTGCTATCTCTGAGACCTGGCTTAAGGTCCACATCCTTGACCATGAGATCTTGGTCCAAGGATATAAAACCTTCTGAAAAGAGAGGTGGTGGGGTTCTTATCTATGTTAAGGACACTCTAATGGTGTCACAACTGACACCCAACCTTGGAAACTGCCAGGATGGTGAATCTATTTTCATCTGACTAGCACCTCACCATCGGTTGTATCTACAAACCCCCCTAAGACAGCTGTCCAAGCCCTGGAGAGTATCACTAAAACAGAACAGCAAAGGCCCAAACTGAGAAAAAGATAGCCAACTCAGTTAAAAAGGGGGGATAAAACCTTTTATAGGTACATCAGGGCGTGAAGGAAGACCAAGGGAGGGATAGTGAGGCTTAATAAAGGGGGTGGGTGGGCAGAGGGTGACTGTGAAAAGGCAGAGATACTAAACAAATACTTTTGCTCAATATTCACAAATGAAGAGGGGGAGGTGCCTAAACCAAACAATAGAAACACTCTGGATACAGAAGTTGATACCAGCCCATTAGCAGAAGAAAGAGTTCTGAAAGAACTCTTAAAACTGAAGATGGACAAAGTAATGGGGCCTGATGGCATTCATCTCAGAATTCTAAAAGAACTAAGGGTAGAACTAGTGACACCACTGACTACCCTCTTTAACAATCATGGGAAGATGGGGTGGTACCTGAGGACTGGAGGATGGCAGGTGTGATTCCACTTCACAAAAGTGGGAGCAGGGCAGACGCAGGAAACTACAGACCTGTTAGTTTAACCTCAGTGATAGGAAAAATGATGGAATCACTTCTGAAGGAAAGAACTGTTGAGTACCTAGAGGCTAGAGGGGCACAGAACCCAAGGCAGCATGGATTCACAGCAGGAAGGTCACATCAGATGAATCTAATAGATTTATTTGACTGGGTGACCAAAGTAGTAGATCAGGGAGGGGCTGTGGATATGGCCTACCTAGACTTTAGCAAGGCATGTGACACATTCCAACACAAAATATTAATATACAAGTTAGCCAACCTGGGAGTGGGTCCCAAGATGGTAGCCTGGGTAAAGAACTGGCTGAGAGCAGGACACAGAGGGTAATAGTAAATGGAGTCCACTCTGAAGAAAGGGAGGTTACTAGTGGGGTACCACAGGTTCAGTACTAGGACCGGTTCTCTTCAATGTCTTTATAAAAGCAACATTGCAGAGGAACTGGAAGGAAAAGTATGTCTCTTTGCAGATGACACAAATATCTGTAACAGATTTGATACACAAGGTGGGGTGGAAAGGATAAGAAGGGATTTGGCAAGGCTGGAGGAATGGTCAAATGTATGGCAGCTTAGATTCAATGCTAAGAAGTGCAAGGTAATGCATCTGGGAAACAAAAACCCAGGGGAAGAGTACACAATGGGGGGGTGAAATACTAATAACAACACAAATGGAAAGGGACCTGGGGGTAGTCATATCAGATGACCTAAAGATGGGCAAGCAATGTGAGAGGGCAGTAAGTAGGGCTGGGGGATACTGGGATGCATAGGGAGAGGCATCACCAGTAGAAAACAGGAAGTTGTTATACCTCTGTACAGACAGCTGGTGAGACTCCATCTGGAGTACTGCATGCAGTTCTAGAGACCCAATCTCTGCAAAGACATAGAGAGGATGGAGGCAGTCCACAGGAGGGCAACTAAAATGGTGCATTGTCTGCACCAGAAGACATATGAAGAGAGACTTAAGGAGCTTAATATGTATAGCCTTGAGGAAAGGAGGGAGAGGGGGGACATGATAGAAACTTTCAAGTACCTCAAGGGAATCAACAAAGTCCAAGAAGGCAGCATCTTTCAGAAAAAGAGGTGTGCAAGAACAAGGGGACACAATTTTAAGCTAGAGGGTGGCGTGTCTCAGAGGTAATGTAAGGAAGTATTTTTTCACAGAGAGGGTTGTGGATGCATGGAACGGCCTTCCAGAGGAGGCTATGGTGTCAAAAACTGTGATGGAATTCAAGAATGCATGGAACAGTCATAAGGCAATTCTAGGGGTTGGGGGTAGGAAGGAGTAGGCTGTTGGTTAACTAGGATCTGCAGCTTATCCATTAGGTAGGGAAATTGGAAGACTGGGTGGGCCAAGCGGTCCTTATCTGCCATCAAATTCTATGTTTCTATGTTTCTATCCAAGGAACTCCTTATCTTGGGAGATTTCAATCTAAGCTGGGCCTCTGACCCCAACAAAGTCCTTCTGGCATTGACACAAGAGGCAAACTTGATACAGACAATCTCTGAACCTACCAGGCTCAACTATAAAACAGGGAACCACACTACCCTTGACTGGGTGCTGGTATCCAATCCCCTCAACATCCAGAAAGTTGGCTTATTGGCCAACACTCTTAGCGACCACTGCCCTATTTTCTGTATTTGGAAGAACAGAGCACCAAAGTTTCCTCCTAGGATACTCACCATCCGTGATTTCTCAAAATTCATGTCGGCAAAATTTAATAACTACCTAAGTAACCTGGACTGGAGCCCAGTCAGGCTCCTCCCAACCTTGGATGAGGCCTTGGAATACTTCCAAGACTCACTCCTCAAAGCTGTTTCCCTCTTTGCCCTCCTTCAGAAACTCAGAACAAAGGGAAGTTGCTACAAGTGGATCTCCCACTCAGTAAAAGACATGATGATACGTTGGGATAAGGCTTGGAAGAAGTTCTGGCTTTCCTCTCTCCCTGCAGATCTGGTGACTTACACATCCTTAAGAAACAAATGTAAGATAGCCATTAAACTTGTGCAAAAGGAGTATGTCTCACACCTCCAATGAACCAACTTGGAGAACCCCAAGCACTTCTGATTTCATATCAATGAATTGCTTAGGGGTAACAACAAGGAGGTACAGGGGCCTATAGAGGTATATGGGCAGCAAGTTAGTGATTGCCAGCAAATTGCCTCAGAAATCAACCACCACTTTACCAACCTAGATGAATACAAGAGTGGTCTACCTCCTTCTATGCCAACACAGAACACTGATGAACCCCCTTGCCTTACTAGACCACAATTTCACCTGAGACGGGTCAAGGCTAATGAAGTCCTCAATCTTATAAATGCTCTCAGAAATAAAGGCTGAGGTGGCCCAGATGGTATCAGCCCTAGGCTACTTAAGGAAGGAGCCCAGTCCCTAGCCAGAACTTTGACCTGGATCCTCAACAGGTCTCTACTTGAAGGAAATATTCCTCACCAGTGGAAGTAGGCTAATGTGGTCCCCATTCACAAGGGAGGCACAAGGTAGCAGATCGGTAACTGCAGGCCCATCTCCCTGCTATGTACCCTTGCAAAACTGCAAGAAAGGCTAGTTTACGGGCAACTGAGGGACTATCTGGAGTTCCACCAGCTCCTAATCTCCCTCTCAGCATAGTTTCTGGACAAACCATGGCACTGACACAGCCCTTACCAATCTAACTGTGGACATATTCAGTGCAATGAATGTAGGTAAGCTGATGGATGCAATCTTCATAGATCTGACCAAGGCATTCGACCTCATGGACCACAGCCTATTACTAACAAAGCTGCACACAATAGGTCTGGATCCCCAGGCCTTCAAATGGTTCAAAAGCTACCTAGCAGGCCACTTTCAGAAGGTCATCTGGAAGGGATAGCTGTCTGACCCACTACCCATCAAGGAGGGAGTACCTCAGGGCTCAATTCTCGGCCCCCTCTTGTTCTCTCTCTTTATCAACGACCTCAACCGTCACTGTGGGGACAGCTCAGTGGTCCAATATGCAGATGACACTGTCATATCCATGGATAATCCTCAGTTCTAGGTCTTCTCCTCCAAGCTGACCTAATGATGCTTGAGGCCTGGCTTGCTTGAAATAGAATGGTCCTCAATGCAGGCAAAACAAAAGCTATGCTGTTTGGTCCTAAAGCCCTTGGATAGGACAATATCACATCTATACAGATGTAGTCCCTTGCAGAAAAAAGGATTGATGGGATAGATACCATAAAATACCTTGGGCTAATTATTGACCAAGGTCTCACCTTCAAGTCCCACATAGACCAAGTAACCAGGACAATCCATGGTAAACTTGGCACTCTGTACTAGCTAAAAGATCAGCTTATCTTGGAGGCTAGGACAGCAATTGCCTCCAGTGTCTTTCTCCCAACGCTAACGTAAGCAGCCCCTGTAATTCAGGGAATGTCTAAGCAAGAGTTCAACCGGTTACAGGTCCTATACAACAAGGTTGCATGGTTCGCGACCCAGAGACACTCAAGAAGCCACCCCTGGGACATGCTTGCCCAGCTGCAGTGGCCTTGTTTTGAGACTCAGTACCCCCTGCTCTGCCTTGCATACAAATTACAATGCTCAGCTGCCCCTTCCAACCTAAAAGTGACTATCACTCCCAAGCACAACTCTCATATGCTTAGGACCTCAGGTCAGACTTTACTTACAATTCCCAGAGTTAGGACAAATGTGGGTGGCAAATCCTTCTCTTATACTGCCCCCGTACTTGTAGAACAATTTTCCACCTTCAGTACAGGAAGCCATATCTCGTCTAAACTTTCGCACAAGGTTCAAGACCCACATGTTAGACTCCAGCTCCTGTCATTGTCAGGGTATAGTATAGTCTCCCCCTGCCCAACTAATCAATACCAACCCTCTCCCTCTCTTACCCAAACAGAACTTAGGTCATGCCTTGACACATACAATCATTGCACTTATGTCTTATTGAACCTGAATTATTGCTTATATTGTAACCCTGTTATTATCTATATTTTCTCTGTAAACTGTTGTACCTGACTGTCTGATACTGTACTGTATCCCGGGTCGCCCCTGAAAAAGGGATCTTCGGGGCTCAATGGGCTTACCCGGTCATCAAAATTCAATAAATAAATAGATTGCTCCATTTTTCTTTGTTTTTGTTTACATTTCTTCTGCCCTTCATGTTGAATCGGAACCCCCTGCTACCAAACGCATATGTGCATGACTCGCAGTACTACACAGGGACAACAGAAATACACAGCACAGGGTCCCATGGAAAGAAACAGAAGTCATGATGTGACATGGGGGGGGGGAGCTCAGCTGTAAATTAGGCAGCAGTCATATTTACTGCCTTTTTCTCTTAATGTACCTACATACAAATACACCCCTTCCCCAAAGCACACTTCACAGTAGACAGTACACAGACTGACTGTTCTAAATTAACATTCAAAATTCACACACAACAATAAACACTCAATGATATGAGCGCAGAAGGGTTTCCTACAGTTGATGCACTAAATGTTGAGCAAAATAATGATTCAAATATGCATTTTTAACAGCTTTTAGAGGTTTTGAATCGCAGAGCTCTGAGAGCAAACTGTCTCCAGCTACCACTACACACACACTACCCAGGCCAGAACTGAAGCTGTGCAGAATAATCAACAGCCCATGTGACCTGAAATCCCATGAATAACTGCAGAATTTCATTTGGAGCTCAATTACAAGGTGAAGTAAGGTGAATTACTTTGAGTTCAATGTACTTTGCCTTAAAATTGGTGGAGAAGTGATTTGGGTAAGGCGGAATAACACAAATTCATTGGTTTCAATGGACTTTGCATTTCTCATTATGAAGTGAAGTACTCTACTCCACATTGCTGAGTACTCCATGAATTCTGCGTTTCTCGAATCGCTTCGCAGGGCGAATTGGGGCCACTTTGCCCACCACTACTTACTGTACTGTAACTCACATGCTGTACAGGAGGAACGTGAATGCCTATGGCTGTACTTCCCTGATAAGCTGTAGCACAAAACTCCTCAACTTAAAAACTCTTATTAATGAGTACAGTGGTGGGGAGGTGAAGCCTGGAGAAATACTACAAAACAGGATTACAATACATTCTAGGAACTGGTAAAAACATTAGTTTTGTGATTCGTGACATCATCATGAATCATGATTTGTGACTGCATTTGTGACCATGATGATGAAGAACGTGATTTGTATCATAAGTGACTCGTGATGAAGGCCCTGACTTAAAAGCACATATTAATGAGTACAATGTTCGTGCAAAATTATGCACCACACCAGTCCAGTACTCTGAAGGGAAGCCAAAGAAACAACTGTGACTTAAGTTACAGATGGAGATTGTGCCCTAAAGAGATGAAAATGCACAGACAGATTAAGATTGTGCTGCACACTGAAGAGATGCAGACACAAAGGCACAACACCTAACCAGTGCGCACCATCAAATATTCAAATCTTGAAAAGAATACCTTTGCCGGTTGGGGCAGGCCATGGGGGAGGGGCAGTGTACTGCAATAACAGTCACTAGTACTAGTACCAGTAAAGATACCACAAAGAAGTATAAAAATCACACAGCTGCAGTGGGAAGCAGGTTCACATTGCTGAAATTACTATGTGGCACAATGAAAGGTGTCTGATTTAATGACACGCATCACACACATACTCACACACACACTAAGTAATGTGTAGCAAATTGAAAATTCAGTAATATAACCACGTCTTTTAAACAAACTAAAATTTGCACTGCTGCACCACAACAATCAGCAAAAAAATGGCAAGAATTATTGAAAATATTACTGTGTGTACATTAATAGTTATACAAGAAAAATATCACTAAAACAGAAATAACTCTTTCTTTTTTTTCTCATTGAATAAACTTTGTTTATTTATTTTGTTGTTACAAAGAGCATACTTGCAATTACAGTTGTATAGAGAAAAGGAAGAAAGAAAAAAATACATATACAGTATATGTATATTGTGTCAAGAATTTGCTTCAGATTTCTACAATCTACAATTTGAAACTATCCTCTATTTAGAGCATTAGAATGATAAAAAATAATACATTGGATACTAATATAACACAACTGATCTTACATACTCTACCCCCTCCCTTCTCTCACTCCCGCCTACCCACCCTACCTTCAACCCCAGTACACCCCCCCCCCGGTACACACCCTTATTTAAAGTAATAAGGAGAGTTGTGTGTCCATGGTCAAACATCCAAGTTATCAAAGACAAATATTACATTATCATAATTAGACTGTTAACAAGGTATGCAGAGGGGCCCATACTTCATTATAATAATGGAGTCTGTCTGACATCTGGGCTATAATCTTTTCAGCCTGTAAGGCAAAGAGAACTTCCTTAATCCATTCGGCTCTGGAAGGTACTGCTTGGTCGTGCCAGTGTCGTAAGATAATTTTTTTAGCACTTAAGTATATCATAGCCATATGTTTGCATTGTTTCCCCAGTAGTACCAATGCATAGTTACCCAAAATACAAATTTCAGGAGTAACTGCGACAGAGAGACCCAACAGGGGGTCTAAGTTAGCTTTGATAGCAGCCCAAGAGGGTAAAACCTTGTTACATTCCCATAGTATATGCAGTAAATTACTGGGCAGTGTCTCACATCTGGAGCATAAGTTGGAAGAAAGTAGCCCCATTTTATGTAGTTTAGCCAAGGTATAATATAAATCATGGATTACAAAAAATTATAGTGCACGATATCTATCCCACCTCACATCTTGATAGAGATGCTGCCAAATATTAGGCCAGGATCTCTCCCCGGAGGGAAGAAATGGGCAATATTTGGTCCCACACATATTGTGGATGACAATTATGCGACTCCAGATATTCTCTTAGGAGATGATAAATGTAGGAGATGAAATGTGATGTAGGAGGGGATGACATAGCTTGTAATAGGGGCCCGGATAAGTATTGATTCCAGGGTCTCAGTCCAAAATGTGAGAGAAGCATATGGGATAATTGTAGATATTTAAAAACATAATCAGCAGGTACTTGATATTTATTTCTCACCTTATGGAATGTCAACAATTGTTGGTCACTTAAAAGATCAGCCACTTTAAGTTTGGAGTAAAAGGTCCAGAATTTTTTATTTAGAGGTTTACCATCGATCTTAAAATTAGGGTTTTTGAGAACTGGTTGTGAAGTATCTTTTTCTAGAGATAGGTGAAGCTTGGCATTTATCATAGTGTAAACCCTGAGAGTGGTCTTGATGGGCGTACCGAGTATATCTCTGGGAATGTTCTTAGGTACGGCTTAAAAAAGAGTACCTATGTCTATTCCATGGAAAGAACATAGTGTGCTTTCGATTTGGAGCCATTTCGGGACATAAGTCTGATAGGCCTCAACCGACATCCATCGTAGTAATACCAAGCATGTGATTGAGTAGTAGTAAAGAAGGAGGTCGGGTAGTTGCAGTCCACCATTAACTTTACTACGCTGGAGTTTTGCAATCGCTCTTCTCGTTTTTTTTTACCCGAAATAAAATTAGATATTATACGGTTCACCTGGAGAAACCAGGATTTAGGGAGAAAAAGATTAGTTATATCAAGGGGGTATAATAACCGGGGGAGAACATTCATTTTTATTATATTAATCCTCCCCCACAAAGATAGAGGAAGTGTCGTACAACGATTAAGATCCTTACTAATTTGGGTTAGAGTTTTATCGAGATTGTATTGTTTCATTTGTGAATTATAAGTAGAGAGATAAATCCCCAAATATTTCATATTATCTTTAACCCATTTTAGGCCCAGCTGAGACACTTCAAGGAAAAAGTATATTTATTTAAAGGCATCACTTCCGTTTTGGTTATATTAAGTTTATAATTAGAAAATGTTCCAAATTGGTCTATAACAGATAAAGCAGACTTTATTGAAGTAGAAGGGTGTGAGATGTGAAGTAGTATGTTGTCTGTGTAAACTGACAACTTGTACTGGTGGGGCCCAACAACAATACCTTGAATTGAAGGGGAGGTGTTGATATAGTGAATGAGTGGTTCTAAATAAAGATTAAATAAAAAGGGGAAAGAGGACAACCCTGTCTGGTGCCCTGACTCAAGGCAATGGTACTGGAAAGCATGCCATTGCAGAGAACACGGGCCGTAGGCTGGGTGTACAGAACCTTCACCCATTGAATAAATTGCTGGGGGATATGATACTTGGGCATAAGTTAAAACAGATAGTCCCATGACACACGATCAAAAGCTTTTTGTGCATCCAGAGACACCAGGGCAGAAGGTACAGAGGAGTCCCTGGATGCAGAAATAAGGTGACTGAGTTTCTGCATATGATCCGAGGAATGCCTATCAGCCACAAATCCTACCTGCTCTGGGCTTATTAAGCATTGCCATACTTTTGCCAGTCTGTTGGCCAAAATGTTTGCTAGTATTTTGAAATAAACATTTATTAAGGAAATAGGACAGTAATTAGTGACAAAAAGAGGGTCTTTCCTTGGTTTAGGGAGAACTACAATTGATGTTTCTGAGCGGGAATAATCTGAAATGCTATGTTCATAGATATAATTATAGGTGTCTAAGAGAATAGAAGCTAATTGTTTTTTATATGCCTTATAAAATTCTACAGTATATCCATCCGGTCCCAGTGTTTTGTTCAGTGGTAAGGCATCAATAGTGGAGCATATTTCAGACACCAAGAAAGGAGCCTTTAAATGTTCACCTTGTTGGTTGTCTAAGGAAGGAAGTGTTACACTTTGTAAGAAGTGTTCCACTTCTAGGGAATCAAATGGAGTACGGGGCTGGGAATACAGATTGGAGTAGTACTGCTGAAAACAGAGAAGAATATCTTGAGGGGAGGTAACTATGAGACCAGCTGCATTGTAAATGGAAGGTATTATCTTATCTGCAGTTTGAGCCCTTAGACAGAGGGCAAGAAGTCTGCCCGTGTTGTCTCCCTGATCAAAATACCGAATCATAGATTTTTGGAGAAGATATTCAGCTGTATCTGTCAATAGAGAATTATAGCAATCCCTAAGAATTTCCAAATTAGTGAGGGTGGTTTGGGAGGGGGAGGAAGGAAATGATAACTCTACAGATCGTATCTCTTGGAGAAGATGAGATGTTACCTGCAAGGTTATTTTTTTCTAATGGTGGCTAATCTAATTATCTCGCCCCTAACAGTGCACTTTAATGCCCCCCCCAAAGGATATCTAGTTTAGGCATAGAGGGTGTGTTAATGTTAATAAAGGTAGTGAAGAAGTTTTGGAGATTGGATTGGAGTTTTTTTGATTTCAGCAATTGATGATTAAACCGCCCTACTTTATTTCGAACTACAGTGGGACCTGGATCCCAGTGTAGCAAAGTGGAGTGGTGGTCCGAGATAACCTTGGAAAGATACGAACAAGATGTAACTGAGGAAAGGTGCCCAATATCCATTAGAAAATAATCTATCCTGGAAAAAGATTTGTGGGGGATTGAATGGAAAGAGTATTCTCTCCTAGAGGGAAAAAGAGCCCTCCATGGATCGATTAAACCCAGAGTGTCCATCTGTTCTCGGATGGCTAGCTTTGCCTGGGAGAGGAAGGAGGTGTTGGTGTTGGAACGATCTAAAATATTACAGAAAGCCAGGTTCCAATCACCTCCAAGCAATAGAGGGTAAATTGACCACGATATCAAATGTTCCATAAGTCAAGTAAAAAATACAGGATCGTCTGTTATTGGGCCATAGACTGAGCCAAGTATTATTTCAGAATGACCAATTAAAGCTTTAATAAGAATAAATCTATGTTGTGAGTCTACAATTGTATCTAGCAGATGAAAAGGCAGTCTACGGGCTATGAGAATAGCCAATCCTCCACTGTGGGAATTTGGCGCTGTTCCAAAAACTTGGCCCACCCAGGTTCTTCTAAAAAGAGGTGCCTGGGAAGAAAGCAGGTGAGTCTCTTGAAGTAGTGCAATGTCCACCTCTAATTTTTGTAAGTGTAAAAGTATTTTTGTTCTCTTTGATGGAGATTGGGCACCTTTCACGTTCCAGGAACATATTTTATACATTGTCATGCAAGTCCAACCAGTATAGAGTTCTATTAGAAAAATGTTCGGCACAATCGTAACATATTCTCCACAATTTAAACCACGTGCAAAATAGTGTGTGTACCAGTATACCTCCCCTGTCCCATCCCATATAAAGACATTCAGCCCCCAAACGGAAGACCCACCAGTAAATATGATTGGAGAAATAGAAACCCCAGTATCTCCCCCAACTTAAAACCTTACCTGTCCCTATATCCTCTTCCCTTTTAGCGACAGCATAATAGTAGAAGCCCTCTTCCAGCTGCGATAATGCTCTGCCAGTACTTAAAATTGGCCAAATGGAGTTTAGCATATAAAAACTTAAGATCAAAAAATGTGCACATGTATTAGCTGCAGCAACCCCCCACCCTCTTTAATAGCACATGAAGCCCTGCAACCCGCTAACAACCACTGTTTGACTTCCACTCCAATAAACAGCCAAAACACATACTTGATGTAGAAAGAGATAACATAAACAACCCTTCCATTAATAACTAGTAAGACTGCAACCTCTCAAGAGTTGAGTGAGGCTTCTATATCGTAAGCTCCCAACAAGGATGAACCATTTTTTCATCAATTGTAAATTATTTACATCTTCAGGACCCCCAGTTAGAAATTAAATAATAAGCCAGTTCTTAATTGCACAACAGATATAATCATGAGTATGAGTCCTGACTCTTCCACAGTAAGGAAAGAGAAAAAATCATAAGCCTTTCAATGCAGTGCTTTGCTGCACTCTAGTGGCTGTAGTGTAACATTACTATGTAGCCCAATAGAGAATTTGCACGATCGAACTGAAAGAGAAAACTTGCATGTGAGTAATCTCCTTTTTTATTCCAGTGACCTTCAACGAGGGGGAAAGAGATCTGGAAGTAGCGATTGCAGCACTGACTGGGCTTGTTGTGCTGTATCAAAATTTATTTATTTATTTATTTGCTTTTGTTTACCGGGTAAGTCACACTAGACATCCATGTGCCTATTTTCAGGTGCGACCCGGGAGAGTTACAAACATGAATTTTACAGGTACAGTGAGTAATACAACTTATACATACAGTGAAGTGACTGGTACATCTTTTCAAACAGTGAAGCGGCTGAATATAGACTTTATATACAGGGGAGAAGACATGGGGAGATGACAGTCAGTACAAAACAACACATGTGCCCGGGGGGGCTATAGGTGGCCCGGGAGGGTTAAGAGCTTGACTGTGTATGGACAATGAGTGTTAACCCAAGTAAGTCCATGCTTGGCCAGGTAGTCTGGAGGGTAAGTGCAGTGTTTTTTATGCCAGGATCCAGAGACAGACATAGCAAATCGCGATGGGTATGGGATTCTATATTTAATGCCTGCAGCTATGAGCTTGGAGACTAAAGGGTGATATTCTGCCCTGCGTTGTCGGACTGTGGCAGGCAAATCCTGTGCAAAATGGAATTGTTGGCCTTCCCAAAGCACTTGTAGCAGATCTCTAACCTTCCCCAAAACGTGAGTTTTGTCCAGATAGTTCAGGAATTTTATTATTAGTGGTCGAGGTGGTTTGTCAGAGGCAGGTTTTGGTCTCAAGGAGCGGTGGGCCTTCTCTATAATGTAGGTGGCATTGTTAGGAGAGGGCCCCGCTATCTTAGTGAGCATCTTTTGCAAGAAAAGAATGGGTGCCGAACCCTCTGTTTCTTCAGAAAGGCAGAAGATTATAATGTTATTTCTTCGGCTTCGGCCTTCCAAGTCCTCTAGTTTATTTTCCATTTTATGAAGCCATTGTCTTAGTGTAGTAATCTCAGGGTCTGTTTTAGCTTTCCAGCCTTCTATCGAAGAGACTAGGGCAGTAGTATCCGCGATTGCCCGGTTGGTGTCTATAGGTTCCCCTCGAATATTTTTTAACTCTAATGTGATTTCCTGTAGTGCAAGCTTAAAAGGGTGTAGCTCTTCTAGAAATTTCTTCTCAGTGAGAGGTGACGAAGCGGACGTTGTTGTAGTCGTGGCTGATGTTTTAGAGGATGCTCAGGTGTAACCTTTTGATCTTTTTGGTCCCTTCTCAGGCGATTGCGGGGGAGTCCGGGATGGGGGCGCCTGGCACATTTCTGCCTCCATCGCTGCTGTAGGCCGTGAATCCGGACCTGAGATTATCCACCTCGAGACTGCTTCTTTCCAGGGAGACTTCATCTCTTATCTTGCAGGAGACAATCCAAAGTCTGAAGTGGTCAGTGGGTAAAGAAAAAATCACAGACTTAGTGTTCTTTCCACAGAAAAGGCTGAGTTTTGGGCAGGAGCAGGCTTGTGGTGCTGCTAGTCTAACAGGTACATCACGTGACCTCAGAACTGTCTTTTTCTCCAAGTTAATCTACCTATACCACAGATACGTCCCTCTCCCAAAGCACACTTCCACTGTCTCTCAGTACACAGACTGAATGTTGTACATTAACATTCAAAATCCATACACAAACAATAAACGCTAGATGATACGAGCACAGGAGGGTTTCTTACAATCGATGAACTAAAGTTTCAGCAAAAAAAAAATTACTCAAAAAGGCTTTTTTAATCGATTTTAGAGGGTTTGAATCATAGAGATCTCTCAGAGCAGACTGTCTCCTACAGCTTCCTATACACACTACCCTGAACTAAGGCTGTGCAGAACAATCTAGAGCCCATGTGACCTGAAATCCCATGAATCACAGCAAAATTCACCTTTGGAGATAAAAACAAGGCAAAGTGAGGCGAAGTACATTGTTTTCAATGTACTTCACCTTGAAATTGGTGGAGTAGTGGTTTGGGAAAGCGGAGTAACACAAAGTCATTGTTCTCAATGGACTTCGCGTTACCCATTATAACGCAAAGTACACTGCTTTGCGTTGCGAAGCACTCCGCAAATTCACCTTCACTCCATGAATCACTCCGTGGAGCAAATTCAGGCCACTTCACCCACCTCTATCTGTTATTAATTCAAACAAGTGACTGTTCAGGCCCCATTTAAACACATCCCCTGAAAGGGAATGCCTAAGTTGGTATAGTAAGGAGTTCTATATAGCAGGTGCTGTTGCCAAGAATGTCCTGTCTTCAGACTGCTTCACACAAAATATCAGGATGGCTTCCAACAACTCCTCCATGGAGTAGAGAAAAATATACAGGAGCATACCAGGACATACAGTAACATCTTTCAGATATTCAGGACCTGATACATGCAGAACTTTGTATGTTAACAAAGCAATCTTGAAGATTGTGCTCCACTTGATGGGAAGCCAGTGTCACTACCCAATAGGTGCCACACCACCTTAAAGAAAGAAGCCACAGCACAGTTGTAATATGATCTCCTTAGGGCACCCCAGAGACCAACCTGGCTGCAGCATTCTGTACCAGCTGTAGGTAGTGCACCAAACCTTCAGAGCCTAGCCCTAAGTAGAGAGCATTACAGTAATCTAGCCTCGAGGTCACAAAGGCCTGCATTATGGTCCCTAGATCCTCTTGTACTAGATAAGGTCTGATTCAAAAGATGTTCCACAGTTAGAAAAATTGATTATGTGGGCTTCTGATGATGACATCCATGGGTCCAGATGTTTAAGATGGAACTCTGGTCCTCCAGCTAAGTAATCCACCTTACCACTCTGTTATTTTTCTACTAAAATTGCAAGCAAAGCTTAGTAGCAGTGAGAGAAACATGAGGTCAGCTAAGAACAAGGATGAGCAGCCGTCAATTCATTATAAATCCACCCAATCAAGCAACAGGAAATGAAGCCCAAGTCTTTCCCCATCAAGGGCTTCAAATGGCACAATATGCTCCAGAGCAGAGGAAAAAGATAGTCACTTGAACTTGCATACCTCCATCAGATTTAACACCGGCAGCATCATGAAAATGCGCCAAAGAATTGACACTAACTTGTCCCAGATACACTAGGATTTCAAAAATTGGAACATAGGATGACACAGGTAGAGGAGATTGTTAGTGAACTCTGAAAAGAAACAGCAAACTTAGGCCGTACACTCCTTTATGTCTGCCATAGATAAAAAGAATTATTCTGCTGGGCATAGGACACTGAAGCCCATGAAAGGAGGAGAAACATAAGGATATTTTGGTTCCTGGAAAACACAAAACAACCTGATCTTAATACATTCCTGCTATCGTGGTTTGAAGATAAGCTGGGCCTGAGGAAAGTAAAGCTGATTGAGATCGAAAGAGTACACAGGGACCTTGGGCAGAAAACATTAGTCGACAACACCCCCCCCACCCCCAAGTCTATACTTCTAAAACTGCTTAGATTCACAGTGAAGAAGTATACTCATAAGACTGCCTTGGGGAAAAATGACTATAACTATGATGGAAGACACAATATATGGATCGACTTTGATTGAAATGCTAAATAAATGCATTATGGTCCATGATGTGATTAAACAGTTCAGTGACAAACAAATTAAGGCTCCGATGCAATATCCAATGAAACTGGTATTACACTAGGAAGCTGGGGTAAAGGTACTGTATATGATAATCTCCTTCAGGCCCAAAAAACATTACTGATGCTGGGCATAATGCTGTCAGAACTACCTCGGGAAGAATACAAAAAATAGTTAAAGTATATGGTCTGCAGGTGTCTGGGAGTCAGAAGGGAAAACAATGCACTAAGAAGCATGATCCACCTAAGGAACTCCTAGGGGACATTAGAAAAGTATTTGGATAAATTCCAGTGGATAAAGAAGGCTGAGGTGAGTGGAAGGAGATAGCTGTGATCAAGATTTTTCCTCGAGTGACTGGTGGCTGTATATCCTCAGGTGGAGAGATAACTTTGGGTAGTTGATTTTGGGAGGGGGGACCATATAAGCAGCTGTGTCTGACCTCACTGAGAACAGGGCAGGTAGCTTCAGTTCCTTCCACCAGCCCACAACAGTAGTTGGATGATTTTAGCAGCCAAACAACTCTGTGGGGTCAGCGAGAGACTGCTATTTTGCCTTCCCTGCCACAATGCAGGGAATCATTCAATGAGCTCTTGACATTTTTGACTCTTACAACTGGTTCCAGCATACTAGCAGACATAGACAGCATGTGGGTCTTAATGGTGAACTGACATGGATGGGCTTTGTTTATATTCAAGCAGTGAGAAGACATTACGCTTATTTGTTTGTACATTCAGCTGGCTGCACATTGGGGGTGGCAGGAGTTTCCCTGCTCCTGCTTCCTCCTCCTGATCTGTTTGTTGTCACCATGAGCCGGGGAGTAATCCCTCATAAGAACTTAAGAATTTGAAGGCAGATGGGGACCAAGCGGCCCATGTACTCTACCCATGAACTTAACTCCCTCCCCTATATGCTGCTGTTTTTTTTTTAAACTGCAGTGCCAGTCCCATGCGTGTTTAAATGCATTTACTGTCTTTACTGCAACCACCTCTGGGTGCAGGCTGTTCCATGTGTCTATTACCATCTCCGTAAAAAATTACTTCCTGATATTGCCACTAAGCCTCCCCCCCCCTCAGGTGTAGGTTGTGCCGTCTTGTACGTGCCTCTACATTTGCATGGAAGAGTTCAATTTTATTTTTTTATACTTGTAAGCACAATGAGCATGTTTGCTCATATTCATATGAGACAAGTGTACAGAAAACAAAATAAATTACATAATAGTTACACAATGAATACCCAACAATAACATATATAAAATCAACAGCCATAACATATAAGAACAAAAAATCAATTCCAGACCTAAGAACAGGTGCATTTATCAGAATCATGGAACCATTGTAGCAATTTCTTTTTAAACAAAGAGACAGACCAACAGTTGATTATATTTAATGGAAGAATGTTAAACAACTGAGGAGCTTTGTAGAGTATTGACCTCTGACCAAAACTTTTCGGAAAAAAAGGGATGGAAACAGTTAACCTACTTGGCGAACTGGTTCCACACTCATTCGGTGCCCTTGAAAATAGTGTATATATAGAAGCAGGTAACAATCCCAGGGTTCCCTTAAAGAGAAATAGCCCAACCTTGTAAAGTATTCTATTTTATAATGAAAGGCAGCCAGACAGCTTAATGAGTTCGCAATGATGAATGCAAAAGGCTCAGCCCATCATGAATCTAAGAACAGTGTTATACGTAACCTTCAGATTGTCAAGAACTTTGTTTGAAGAGGCAGTGTGAATAATTAAACCATAATCATGTAAACTTAACAAAAACTATGGGTTAATAATATGCATGATTCCTTTGTAAGAAGTGGTCTAACCCTGTACAGTAGCCCAATCCTTTGATTCAATTTTCTTCGTAAAGAAGAGATATGATATTTGAAAGACAAATAAGAATCCAACAAGATTCCTAAATATTTAAAAGTATCAACCATCTCAATGACTTGGCCTCTAAGATCTACTACGGGATTCATAAAAGGATTGGGTTTCATCCTGGGTCCCATGAACAACATAATGTTGGTCTTTGAGGAATTCAGGACCATGCACCTGGAAGTAAGCCAGTTTTAGAAATAAGAAAAATCATCCTGAACAACCTTTGATGCAGAAATGGGATAATCAGAGATCCCATAAAGCACTGCATCATCAGCATAGAGTGTCATAGATGTTTGTGTGCAAATGTAGTGGGCTGAGTTCATAAATAGTAAGAAGATCAAGGGAACCAGGATGGAACCCTGTGGGACTCCACAACTAATAGGCCTAGAATGGGATAAAATCCCATCAATCTTGGTACAATGACATCTATTGCTGAGGTAATTAGTAAACCATGTTTTAACCTCTTGAGAAAAATGTAATTCAGACAAAACTAAGGGCAGTAAAGAATATTCAACAAGGCCGAAGGCCTTGGTGAGGTCCACAAATATGGCTGCAACAGAGAGCCCTTTATCAAGGGAGCTCTATATGCAGTTTGTGAACCCCACCAAGGCCGTTTTGGTGTTATGTTTTTGTTTAAATCCATGGTGGGACTCTGAAAGTAAGTTATTACCATTAAGAAATTCTGTAGTTTGATCCAAAATTATCTTTTACAAAACTTTGGAAAGTGGAGCTAGAAACATTATTGGATGATAATTAGTAATTTGAGATGATTTACAATTTTTCAATATAGGTTTAATAGTGGCCATTTTCCAAATGGAAGGAAAAGTACAACACCATTATGAAAAGTTAAAAATAAGTGAAAGTGGAAAAGAGAAAGAATAAATCCCTAATTTAACTAATCTATAATTGATATTATAGTGTGCAATGATGGGCCTAGGGTCCATTTTTAGTACATATTATTTAGTGTGCTCCATTGTAACATTCGTAAAGCAAAATTCAGGACAAGACAGAGGAGTACTGACCAATAGATTGTGTGTCAATGCTGAAGTAAAGGGTATCCTATTGTTCTCCAGATTTCTAAAAAATTCATTCAATGAACTTGAGACAATAGTTGGGTCACTGGTAACTGAGTCACCAATTTCTAGGGTTATGGATGAATCCTTTGTCTACATGAACAGTGTTTATACCCTTGATGAATGTGAATGTTCCTATCATATCCCCTCTTTCCCTTCTCTGTTCCAGGGAGTACAGTTTAGGTCTTGGAGTCTAGACTCATATGGCTTGTGAAGAAGGCCCTGCACCATCCTTATGGCCCTTCTCTGAATTGATTCCAAGCACTCTATGTCCTTCCTCAGGTGGAACCTCCAGAACTGGATGCAGCACTCCAGGTGTGGTATCACCAGGGATCTGTAGAGTGGAATGATCGCTTCTTGTTTCCTGCTGATATAAATAGCCTGATTAGTCAGGCTCTTAGTTCTTGTTCTGTTCTCCCCCCAACTGATGTTCTGTTTTTTTCCAGTTCTAATTTCTTAGAGCAACTGTTACTGTTAACTGAAGCTATGTTGCTCTAGAGCTGGGGGATTGGAGTAGTGGAGCTGGAGGGTGCGGCCTCAGAGGAAGTCTCTACTACCCACACTTAGGTGAGGCTGTACTTCAGAGGGGGTGCTGGAAGTGTGGAGCAGGGATTACTGGATCACTTTAACAGCACTGCATTCCTGACTTGTTTGAGACCATATGGAGAGAAGCTGTCTCCTTGCATCCTTGTAAGAGGCTTGCTTGCATACTAGTGCACCTTGCCCGAGGGCTGTTTGGCTTGTGACACCAAGAGTTTTATGTGTGTCTTCATGTGTGATTATGTACTGTTTGCCCATACCACACTTAATAGATCTATTATCTGCTTATCTACTGTAGGAGCTTTCCAACAGTGATGGTGGTGGGAGGGAGCCTGGACCCTGATTTGGGCTCAGATCCCCTGTTCCATTGGGGGGGGTACTCTCTCGGTGCATATGTTTTTTTTTCTGTAATTGTTAGTAATTGGGAGCCTTAATATGATTTCTTATAATGTAAAGGGTTTCTTATCGGTAGTAAAGAGGGCAAGGATTCTCTGGGAGCTAGCACAGCACCATTGCAACATTATGTTAAGGCAGGAATCACTCCTGTTGGCATTTGAGCATCAAAGTTAAAACAAGATTGAATGGGGAAGGTTTTTTTATCATCATAACTCCAGCATAAACATCAGAGTGGTGAGTGTAATATAAATGGGGCTTGAACTAAGAATCCTGGACTTTCATGGGGGGCTAGATTAGTGGTGGTTTCTTTTGAGTGGCATGGGTAGCTGCTTCATATATAGCAATGTATTTACTTGTACCACCCTCCCCCACACACACACACTCACTAGGGTTTACAATAATCTGATAGATTTACCCCCAAGGATTCTTTTAGTTGGGGGGATTGGAATATGGTTGAAGATACAAGGTTAGAGCACTCTGCTAGATCCCTAGTCCCAAAGTCCAGGGCAGTAAGTACTATGATATCCTTTAAGCTGGGAGGGGAGCTGCTGGATCATGGGAGAGAAGCACATCCCCAAGCCAAAGGCTGTTGTTTCTTTTCCCCTTCCCAACAATAGATACTCCAGGATACACCTTTTTTTCCTTCTGTTTTTCCCTGGGACTCCGTGCAGGCTGGAGGTTTTGTCTCCCTTCTTGAGGGAGATCTCATCTACCCCAATATCTGAGGGCTATCTCTTGATCCCAGCCCCATGACCAGAAGATCCCCCACAGATTTTCTCCCATAGCAGGGCCAGAGGATGGAGGGCTGTCTCCCCCCCCACCCCGCTCTGGGCACACAATCTAGTTTGGCCAGTCTGGGCTGTGGATTGAGAGTGCAATCTGGGCTTCATGTAGCACTCTAGCATTCCCCCTATTTTCCAATTTTCTCTCCCCTTCAAAATTGCCGGAGCCCATATGCCAAAGTGCACACTTGGAGGTGCAGGCACATTGAAGGGTCCCTCAGCACCCTGCCTACTGTTGGCATCCCCTACTCACACTACCCTTAGGCTTTCACCTGGGGGTAGTCATTCAACTGGACTGCTAATCCACCCTCCCTTGGAGAGAAGAACTGTCCTCCAGATCCTCTCCTTCCCCGGCTGACCCCAGGAGACCCTCTCGCACCACAAACACAGGTCTCCAGCATAGAAAGAGGTAAGACACGGCTAACTCTGCCCTCCACACAATTGGGATGGCCAGGGATAGACCATTTATATACATATATATATATATATATATATATATATATATATATATATGTAGAAACTCCATATGCAGCTGGTAATCCACTTGGAAATTTTCCTGAGAACCAATTCAGATCATGCCCCAAAACTTTTACAATTACAGACAGGATAAAAGCATCTTGATTTAGTCTGGTGCTTAAATGCTAACTTGTTTCTAGATGAAGTGTCGGTTGCACAGCTAAAACAGGATATCATTTTTTATATAAGGACCAATGGGGAGGCCGATAAAAATTAAAAATTTATTTGAGATTGGTTAAAAGTCACGATAAGGGATAAACTTATTGTATATCATAAGCTTTATACCAACATTACTATGCCTCTTTTCCCAGAGCAGGCTTCTGACAGAATTTCCAGCCCTGGAGAAGGTACATAAAACCTCTAGGGATGCAGAAACCCTGGAAAAGATAAAGACTGTAAAGCAGAAATTAGAGCAACTGACAGAGTGGTTGAAAGCCAGCTCCATTTCACAAATGAGAAATATTATAAGTATGCTAGCAAGACAAGCTGGCTATTAGTCTATTGGCAGCAGAAGCAGATGGTAGACTGATTTATTAGGAAAATTCAGTTGGTGTATAATCCACAAACCTCAATATCTACACCAACAGGAGTGGTAGAGGAGTTTGCTACATTCTATGCTAAATTATATGCTACGGGGTTGGGGGGCAAGGGGAGTCTGTTTCAGGTTACCTCCTTGAATAAGGTCACCCTTCCTACCCTAGATCAGGACCAGCTGGGCCAGTTGGAATGACCCTTCTCGGTGGTGGAGATCATAGAGGCGATTAAAACTTTACACACAAATAGGCCTCCTGGTCCAGATGGATTTGTCTGAGAATTTTACAAAATTTGTAGGAAAGAAGTAGCACCAGTTTTATCTCTCTTATTTAATTCCATGCAGAAAGAGGGAGAGGTGCCTGACTCCTGGCACTCTGCCGTAATTACAGTATTGTCAACAGGGTAAAAAGATTTCTACTGAATCAGGACATAAAAGTGTGTGCAAAAAACATAGCCATTAGGCTCTAACAGGTGATGGGGACACTGGTACATGGAGACCAAACAGGGTTTATCCCTGATAGACAAATTCAAGGAAACATTAGGAAGTTCTTGAATGTGATATTGGGCACAAAGCAAAGGAGAGAGTGTAACATGGTCTTTACAGTAGATACAGAGGAGGTCTTTGAGCACCTGGACTGGGAGTTCTTGGAGGCTGTGCTGACTAGGATTGGTTTGGTGTACTTTCCTAAAATGTGTACTAGTGCTGTACGGTAACCTGAATGCTCAGGTATAGGTCAATGGTGTCCTGTGCATAGAGTTTCAGATTTAAAGAGATAGTAAGCATGTGACACTTGTCACCCAGTTTATTTGTCTTGAGTGCAGAGCCCCTATCAGAGGCTCTGAGGTTGAGGCAGGGCATCCAGGGCATTAAGGTGGGAGATAGCAGGTGATGATCTCACTGTACGCAGATGATACCCTGTTATATGTTCAGGACCAGGTCTCTAATTTATCCAGGCTCCTAGAGTTATAATGAGACTTCAGGGTTGCCTCAGGGTTTAAAATAAGTATAGGCAAAACAGAGGCTCTGTTACTCAGTGGTTCTAAAATACCTGCGTTGTTGCAGCTCTGCCCCTTTAAATGGGTGAGCAGCTATTTCCTTTATTTGGAGATACAAATATCAAAGGAAACAGATAAATTATGTAGTCTCAGCTATGTGCCCCCTGGTCCAGGAGATCAAACAGGACATGAAAAGATGGACGGAACTGCCCCTCATACTAGTGGGGAGGGTTGAAGTAACTCACATGAATGTGCTACCCAAGTTGCTGTTTCTTTTCTCCACCCTATCAACAGAACTACCTAAAGGCTTATGGGCCATATTGACAAAATCAGTGTCCAAATTTATTTGGACAGGCCACAGATCAAAACTGAGACAGATTCTCTTGCAGCTTAACAGAAAGAGCCCTAAGGGTCCCTGACTTCTGGCAGTACTCTCTAGCAAGTCAGACTTCAGCACTGCTTAGTTACACTCAGGGAAGGGATCACCCCCATTGGGTGGCACTAGAGAAGAGTAGAGAAGCCCTGTGCAGGGTGGGGGATTTCCCATTCTTGTCCATAGAAAGGAGCCTGATCACTCACACTCCTAATCACTGAGTGAAGGCGTCTATCATGGCATGTTCACAGGTGGTGGATTTATTAAAGGGGCTGTGCAAAATCATGCTTATTTTGGCCTGCTCAGACTTCATACCAGGGAAGATCAATCCCACGTTCCTAAGTCGAGCACGACTAGGGTCTGTGGACATTGACCATTTAGTACCCCAAGAGAGTATAAAATCCATTTTGTACCTTAAACAAGAATTTATCCTACTACAAAATGATTTATACTGCTTTTTATAGCTTTGAAGTTATCTTTAATTCCCACATAGGAAGGCTCAGTGGCAGAAGCCTCTGAATGATCTGCAGCAGGTGCTGGCGCTATACCAGACTACACCAGGTCTAGGGCATTGGGTAACCCACCTTTACCGGATGCTAGAGGGGGGTCAGGACAACTCACCTAGGAAGAAAATGCAGGTGGAGTGGGAAGAGGAAATCAGGAGAATGCCCACTGATAGAGAATGAAAGGAAGGGAAGGAAATGTGGGAGGAGGTGGCAAAGGTGTCCACATCCACTTGTGGAGGCAACTTCAGTGGAAAATCATATCTCATTTTTTCAGATCACTGGTGATCATGAAGCACTTTGGTACCACCCAGACAGGTAGCTGCTGGAGAGTTTGTGAGACATAGGCCCACAACACCCATATATTAGGAGTGCCCCAAGTTGGAGGCCTTTTGGATCAGGGTTACACAGGCTTTGACTGAGATCTTTGAAAGGCCAATCCCAAAGGCCTTCAAACATCTCATTTTGGGGTCAAACCTATGGGACTGACTGGTAAAAAACATGAAATACATGTTCCAAATCCTGATCCCCAGTGCTGCTAAGTCAGAAATGCAGAAATGGCTACAAGAGGCACTTCCTGACCTGTGACATGATTGGCAGTCTGCAAACAGATTCAAGTGATGGAGTCCATCATGGCCCATCTGCACTTCTGCAATTATAAATGCTTCATGCACTACCTAGAGAATACCACAGGCCTTTCAATGTTAGTCCAATTGGCTGAGGTAGCTCCTTCTCCCTAGACCTAAGTTTCTGAGGTTATGTAGCCCATGGGTCCTGAACAGGATAGATACTCCTTAGAGGCTTGCTAAATAGAACAGAATAGATATGATTCTAGAGAACGCAATTAGCAACATATGTTTATAACCAAAGAATGTTCCTACATAGAAACAAAATGAAATCTTGGACACATGTGTGGTATGAAGTGTTGTCTTTTTATTTGATTTGATTTTCCTTCATCATGATTTCCTTTCTTCTTCTTTAGATATTTCTTACTTTATTGTGTTTTACTTGCTTACTGTCCATATATGTTAATATCAACAGAATGCTGTGAGATGCATGTATACTAGCATTTATATCCTGTGTGTGGCGCTGCTGTTAAATGAAAACTTTAATAAACTTCTATTGCAAAACAAAAAGAAAATTAATTACAGACCATGGCTGACACCTGATATTCTAGTATCAGTTGTGAATCCACAATGACTCCCAGAGTCTATTGTTTGCTTTTATTTTTGGGGGAATCGGCTACAGTAAAAAATTCTCTCCTATAATTTACTCTTACAGGGGTATTATGTCATCTTAATTGTGCCATACCTTACCCTTGGCTAATAGGATCTCTGACAGGAAAGTAAAGAAAACTGAATCAATGGGAGATGTTCTGGTGTCAATGCTTACACTGCCATCATTAAACTGTTCCTCAAACTAATAAAGCTGGATCCCATATTATAGAATGTTGTCCAAATTTACACCCAACATAATTCAGTTTGTTGTAATTTAATAGAATCAATCATTAAATTGAGCTATTTGTTCGAAGTCAGAAGAAGGTATCCTTCCAGTGTAAAATAATTATTTTCTTGCATTACAAAGAAAAATATTCACAAGAGACATTTAATCTCTACTAAGTTGAATTCCATGTGTAGATTGTAGACCAAATAATAATATTTCTGTGTTGAAGGGGATATCTAAACCCACTATTTTATTTACTGTGGTGAGTGTATAATTCCATAAAGATAATAGATATGTGCAAGTATTAAAGATGAGCTACAGGCATCCTTCTCCATTGAAACACCTTTGAGATTTATTTGATATATTATTATTATTAGTAGTATTAGTATTAAACGTGTGACATTTTGCTGGACTGTAGTAGGTATGGAGAAAAGAAAACATTAAACTATCTATGCCGAAACTAGTAATTTTTCAAAACATGAAATACTGATGATTTTGCCTCTCTCAATGTCTGATCATCAAGACTGACCGAGATCTATATTCCATAAATCATGTAATTTTTCTAATGAAGATTGCTTATTTATGTGATGCATCTATCAATTCTACCAATTAATGTATCCTTTGTTTCTTATCAACTAGAATGATTTCTATTAGTGATAGTGGTATAGTGTGGTAACTGCCAATGTGGTTGTTAATATACATGGTTATTTGTAAGTAGATTATGTTCTCATGGGAGATCGTACTGATTCCATATACTGTCATAATCCGTTAGTTTGTTGACCTCATCAAGGCATTTGATCTAGTGAATCATGACTTTCTTATATTGTCTCTCTCCAAGTGCCATTTTTCCAGAGAGGTCATTAAGGGCTTTGGTGAATATTTTGTTAAATGAAAACATTGAACTTCAATTCATAATCAGCATTTAAGTCTCTCTAAAGTTGATTGTGGTGTTCCACCAGGTTCTTTCTTGGGACTGCTTCTCTTCTCCCTTTTTTTAATAACCTTGCTGTCTGTCCCTTTTCAGAAATGCTTCTTTATTCAGATGATGCAGTCATTTTTAAGAATGGATGAGATTTAGTGGCCATCACTTTCACACTGCAAAAAGAGTTTGACAACTGAGAACAGTATTTCTTGACCAGCATTATGATCCTCAATACCAAACAAACAAGGTTATGACCTTTGGAAAAACCAAGATGTTTAGTAATGGTAGCCTTTCATCAAAGACTTCAGATTGTGAACACCTTATTTGGTTAATGACATTAGGTACATAATGGCTATCCTAAGCAGCATCATTACTTATAATTTTCATGTTGACTGTATAGTAAGAACAATAGAGCAATTTCTAGGGTCACTATTCCATGTTTGAGTTAGTCTTCTGCCACAGGCATGCATTCTTTTTGCAGATAGTGGCACAGGACTCGGTGCTGGGGGAATTCTGGGAGGTCAATAGGGAACATCACGAACAAATCCGGTTCCTAATGCAGAAAGTGGATGACCTCAAGAACCGAAGCAGGCAGAACATTCTACACCTGCTGGGTTTCCCTGAGGGCACCGAGAAGTGGGACACAGTTTCATTTCTCAATAATATGCTACCGGAGATCCTTGGCACATCACCAGGAATCTGCCTAGAATGGGCCCACAGGAAATGGTGCCCCTCCCTAAGGCCAAAGAAAAACTGTATGCGATCATGATTAGGCTTCTGGACTATAAGATGCGGAAGTTTATTATAACCAAAGCAAGAGAGATTGGTTGCTTAAACTGGATGGAGCACCCAATATCGATTTACCACAACTTTTCAAAGGAGCTCTCCGCTAAAAGGCGAGATTTCATGATGGCCAGGAAAAAGATACAGGAGCTCAACCTACAATATTCACTGAGGTACCCTGCCAAGATGCAGGTTATGATGAACAGGACTGCACACTTTTTTGAGACCCTGGGGGCCCTGGAAGAATTTTTGAGCAGAGAAGGAGATCAATCAAGATATGCTTCCAAGAAAGGATCAGATGGAAAAAAAAAGCCCTAGTAATGCAGGCCGTGGAAACCAGAACCCTGTGCTACTGGCAGAAGTTATGGATACTGCAGAGCACCTCACTGGAGACACATGGGCAATACCACACCAGAGCAGCAAGAACTGGCCTATAATAGCGAATCACCACAGGAAAGAACCTCCTCAGGAATGGCAAGGAACACCAGAATACAGAAAGGAACAAGAGGTGCAGCTGGAAGAGTCAACAATCCTGGTACGCTACATAACAGATAATAGATATGTGGCCCTGAGATCACCTTTGCCAGAGCATCAGGAGAGACATAAGATCTGAGAAGAAGAAAAAGTGACTGCTGAGCATTGAGACCCAGAAAACCCATGGGAGCATGTAACATCATCGGAGGCAGCTGAACAGGGAGGAGATGGTGCCCAGGGAAATGAACAGGTGCGGGGAGACACGGAACTGCAAACTATGAACCTACCCTCTCCCCTGATTCTGAGTCTGATTCTTGAATGGAGTTATGGAGAAGTTCACAGACAGAAGGAACCATGCAGCCAAGGACATTAATTTAGATAAGTAATGGTGTTGTGATTCTGGGGGGAGGGAGGATGGGGCGAATGGCAAGGTGGCAGGTGCTGGTGCAGAGGATGGTAGAAGCCCACCTCAGGGCTGGGAACGCACACTTGAGGCACATGTCTGGGTTGGGCCTAAATGTGCCATTCTTTCTCTCTTTCCTGGGGCAGGTCGGTGCATACACTGACGAATGGGGAAGATACTCCTTGCACTGGTGCATAAAATAGGGAGGACCTGTCACCAGTTGGTAGGAGGGTTGGAGCTGGGAGGTGTCAGTGGAAAACACAGAGCCTGCAGAGTCTGATGGAAGCATGGGTAACCTATTAGAATAGGGTACTATGGCTCTTCAATAATGAGTAGTATCAGGGGAGAATGTATTTATTAGGAGGCCTGCCACAAGTCATGTGAGCATGCATGGGTTCCCTAAATGGTGGATGGATGTTACTAACCTCATGACCTCCTGTGTAAGGGTAAGCCATGCCTCATGAAGACCCCTTGGAAATTGGTCACCCCCCCCGACACCTGGGACTAGAAACAAATTCTCAGCATTAGGCATCTAAGGGGTAGTATCCCTCACTAAGGGTGGTAGGGTAGAGACTGGTGTGACTGAATAGGTTACAGGATTACCCCCCCATGTATTGTCTACCTGTATTCTCCTGGGACATGCCTGAAAATATGCATTCCCATGCCTAGTGCACCCACCTGGTTAACAAAAGCAAATAAATAAATAAATAAATAAAGTTGCTGATTAACACTGGAGCCTCCCCACCCCACAGGAAGAGAAGCAGCTGGTGGCATTTGGCTCACACCTAGTGGGTGATGTGTGTAAGGGATCACTCACCAAGCTCTACACTCAATCACACTGTACTGTCCAAGGAAGGTCAATTGCGAGGGTACCCCACCCCACCACAATGTGGTATTTATGGATGGGAATGGCATGGAATTGGGTAAAGTGGTACCCCCCCAGGGAAACCAGGTGGGTCTTGAGCTTCACTGAGGGTCATTCGACTGCCTACGCCTGGGACTCCCCAAGCAGCAGCTATGTGCATTATTACCCTTCCAGTAAACCAGTTTGCTCAGGGGTTCCACAGAGGTCAATTCTTGGACCACTCCTCTTTAGTCTTTTTCAAAATACCCATCTCCAAGCCTGCTCTGGCAGCCTACTCATCTACGCAGATGATGTAGTTATTTTCTCTAATCATCCAGAACCGCTTATGCTAGAACAATGCCTGCCTAATAGCTTTACACAAATTGAGTCCTGGTTCTCCTTTCATAAACTTATCATCAATTACAAAAAGACTGAAGTAATACTGTTTGCAAACCACCAGAATAAACATAAAGAAGTATCACTAATTATTCAAAATAGTCAACTCTCACCACATGAACAGGTGAGGCATTTTAAATACCTCAGGATCACCTTAGACTCCTTCCTCTCCTACCAAGAACATATTAATTGGGTTTACAAAGTAGTAAACACCATAATCAACCTCTTCTACAAGCATAGAAGCTGCCTGACAAACGACACCCTCTGCCTGGTTGTCACTAGTTACGTTCTATCCCTAGTGGATTATGGTAAAGTAATCTACAGATCTGCATCTGACACTGCACTTAAAAGAATAATGCTGTCCCTCAATAAAACATGTCTCCTCATAACAGGAGCACAAAAGCTAACCAAATACCTGTGATTTTTACAGTCAAGTGAACTGGCTAAACTTTAAGGGTAGGCTTGACTATTACACCTGCCTGTTGGCCAAGAGGCTAACCACCTCCCTCTCCCTTCCCCTCCCTTGATTCAGCAGCTTATCTCCCCTGCCCCTACCACTCATTCTACTAGGAGCTCTGATAAGGCCCGTTACCTAGCCCCTTTCTGTAAGACATCCCTATGACAGAGAGCGTTCTTTCACAAGGCCACTGTCCTGCTCAATGGCCTGCCTCCTCTGGTTTCCTCCACAGTTAAATTAGGCCCCTTTAAAACTAAACTTCAGCAGCACCTACTCTCTGTGAATAGTTGTGACTGCTCCTAGCTTTTACTGGTCAATCTGGGACTGCTCATGGCTTGTCCCTTAATTTCCTCCTGCTTCTCCCCACCTTATCTTGATCTAATTTCTCCTTCCCCACTCTGTTCCCCTCCTGCCCTTTACTCATCATTTACTTGCACTCTGTCCTACTTCTCCTTCTCTACAACTTATATCCCTCTACTCAACATTTCTCCCTATCACCCCCCCAGCTGTCTCAAAATTCTCCTCAACTGACTTTCTTCTGGTCTCCCTTTCTTTTCTTTTCTCTTCTCTCTGTTTACATAGTTAGCTAGCACTGCTTGCACAATGTTTGTTTCATTATCATGTACACCACCCTCAGTTATGATGCAGTTATGTATAATGCACTGCATTACATAGAAACATAGAAACATAGAAGTTGAAAGCAGATAAGGACCGCAAGGCCCATCCAGTCTACCCATTTCTTTTTCTACCTTATAAATGTGTCATCGGCCTTTGCTCTGTCAGTGGCCTATCTATTCATAGTCATCTATATTGCTCCCTTATGCCTATCCCAAGACTGTTTGAAGCCCTGCACTGTATTCATAGCCACCACTTCCTGAGGTAGGCCGTTCCATGCATCCACCACCCTTTCTGTGAAAAAGAACTTCCTCACATTACCCTTAATCGGCCTCCCTCTAATCTCATGCTGTGTCCTCTTGTCCTGCTATTTTTCTTATATTGAAATATGCTAGACTCTTTCACCTTGTTAATGCCCTTAAGGTGTTTGAATGTTTCGATCATATCACCTCTCTCCCTCCTTGCTCTAGGGTATACATATTGAGCTCCATTAATCTGTCCTTATATGTCTTCTGATGCAGTCCCTGCATCATTTTGGTTGCCCTTCTCTGGACTGCCTCAATTTGGTTAATGTCCTTGTGAAGGTGTAGCCTCCAGTACTGCATGCAGTACTCAAGATGGGGCCTAACCAGTGTCTTGTAAAGAGGGATTATTACCTCCCTCTTATGACTTGTGATACCCCTACTAATACACCCTAACATTCCCCTAGCCTTACCTACTGCTTTAGAGGTCTGCTTGGATGATTTCAGGTCATCAGTGATGATGATGATGCCCAAGTCTCTTTCTTCCTTTGTGACTGCCAGCCACTTCCCTCCCAGCCTATAGGTGGCTTCAGGGTTTCTACTTATATACTCTTATCCTATGTATTATGTACTGTATTAATTTCCTGTAATGTTTCGTATCCTGTCTGTTTTAAATCTACTCACTGTGTTGTTTCTTTGCCATGCACTCCACCCTCATGTATGATGCACTTACATATAAGTACTGTATTATTTCAATACTCATATCCTATGTATAATGTACTGTATTAATCTCCTGTAATTTTTTTTGCAATCTGTCTGTTTGTAAATCTGATGTGGAGTCTTTGCAAAAGAGTCTTTGACTCAAGGGTTGTAATTCCAAGACTTCAATAAATAAGTAAAACATAAAATAAATAGTTCTTCAGAGATTGTCATGCATTATTTTAAAAACATATACAGTACTATATGGTAATGTGGAAAGCTGGTTGAACATGAAAAATGAAAGTCTGGTACCCAGGGGCAGGAATGCAAGAGAGCATCCCAAATCTCAGATATATGAGCCATGCCAGGAGAGGGGTCCATGGGGTCCATCCCTGAGTGCAAAAGATAAAGGTGGGTCACTGATGCCTAAACTATGGGACAGCAACACTTTCCTCCTTCAGAGTTTATCTCTATATTTGTTATATGTAGACCTCTCCAACACACAGTATGGTTAGCTTAATCTGTATCTCATGGAATATGAGAGATCTTAGCACAACGATTAAGAGGAAAAAGGTGTTGTCCTATCTAAAAAAAACAAAATGCACAGGTGGCCTTGCAACAGGAGACAAAGTTAAATACAACAGACCATGACCTCCTCAAAAGAGACAGGGTGGATCAGGTAATACATGCCTCAGTTCCCACCAGAAAGAGAGAGTTGGCTATTCTTCTTCATCAGAATCTGCACTGGTCCCCCATCTTGACAAAAGTGGATCCCCAAGGGAGATGGATACTTATCAAGTTCCAGACTCCCACAGGGCCCATTCTTATCTGAAACTTTTATATACCTAATGTAGATGACCTAGCCTTTTTCCACCAAATTGCCCAGACCTTACTCAACCTGTCTGGGAAGAATATCACAATTTGTGTGGGAGGGGATTTCAATCTGGTTTTGAATCTTCTGATGGATAAGAACTCAGGAGCGGGGGATGCCCATGGGAAGGGGCACACTGTTATGCAGACCATGATGGGGGACTGACGACTGGCAGACATATGGAGGATATTGCACCATAGAACCAGGGATTATTAATTTTACTCTTAGGTGCGTGGAATGCACAGTAGAATAGACATGTGGCTCACATGGCTCCACATAACACAAGCTGCCATAGTATCAGAGATCCTTCCGATAATAATTTCAGATCATGGCGCAGACACGCTGTCTCTGCAGTGGGTCCCCCAACACCTAACCTCCACTACATAAAGACTGAATCTGCTCCTAATGAAAGATCCTGAATTTGTGGAGTGGGCTAAAACAGCGGCCAGGCAATTTTTCCAGGAGAATCCAATAGGGGACACAATGGCCAGGAATATGTGGGATGCATTTAAGGCCACCCTGAGGGGCCAGATCATAGGGTATGCAGTGGCCAGAAGATGGCGACGTGAGACACTACTGAGAGATTTAGAGGGGTAATTAAAGGAGGTACAGGAAGAACACAAGAAGAACCCAACTCAAGACACACAGTCCCCCCTAGTTAGGAAGGCCCTGGGCCTGCGGATGGAGATCAGCTCCCTCTTAACTAGGAAGGAGGAGGTATCAATATTGAGGCTGAGCCAAAAATATTGGGAAGGTGGAGAGAAAGGGGGGAAAGTCTTAGTATACGGACTGTGCAAGCAACAAATGGAGAGGCAGATTGCAGGACTCAGAGATAGGGAATGGGGTTGTGTACACATCCAGCGAGATAGTGAACAAAGTTATGGAGACCTTCTATAGAAACACAGAAATGTAGAAGTTGACGACAGATAAGGACCGCAAGGCCCATCCAGTATGTCCATTATTTCTACCTTATGAATGTGCTATAGGTCTTGACTCTGTCAAAGGCCTATCTATTCATACTCATCTGTATTGCTCCCTTATGCCTATCCCATGCCTCTTTGACGCCCTGCTCTGTATTCATAACCACCACTTCCTGAAGTAGGCTATTCCATGCAGCCACCACCCTTTCTGTGAAAAAGAACTTCCTCACTTTACCCCTTAATTGGCCTCCATCTAATCTCATGCTGTGTCCTCTTGCCCTGCTATTTTCTTGTATTGAAACATGTTAGACTTTTTCACTGTGTTAATGCCCTCAAGATATTTGAATGTTTTGATCATTCTTCTTTGATCACACTTCTTGTGAGCCTTTAACTGTATTATATTGTATCATTGCTTTGTATCTAGCCAGCCTGGTTTCCTGTACTGTATCACTGTGTTATACCCTTCTATGTGACATGGAACCTTTGTAAATGAGTCTCTGACTCAAAGGAATTTTCCGAATTCCAAATAAATAAAATATCGCCTCTCTCCCTCCTTTGCTCAAGGGTATACATATTGAGCTCTGTTAAGCTGTCCTCATATGTTTTCTGATGCAATTCCTGCACCATTTTGGTTGTCCTTTTCTGTACTGCCTCCATTTTGTTAATGAACTTGTGCAAGTGCATCCTCCAGTACTGTACACAGTACTACAGATGGGGCCTAACCAGTGTCTTGTGAAGAGGGATTATTACCTCCCTCTCATGACTTGTGATAACATTACTAATACACCCCAAACTCCCTCTAGCCTTACCTGCTGCTTTAGTGGTCTACTTGGATGATTTCAGGTCATCTGTGATGATGATGCTCAAGTCTCTTTCTTCGCTTGTGATTGTCAGCAACTCCCCACCCAACCTATAGGTGGCTTCAGGTTTTCTCTTCCCTATGTGCATGATCTTGCACTTTCATTTTGCCAGTTTATTCAGATCTCTTCTCATTCTGCCCATCCCATCTGGATCATCTACTCTGTTGCAGATCTTGGTGTCATCTGCAAACAGACAAACGTTACCTTCCAGTCCATCTGCAATGTTACTGATGAATATATTGAAGGTTACTGACCCCAGGACTGATCCCTGAGGTACCCCAGTTGTGACTTGCATGTCTTCTGACTGCATACCGTTTACCACCACACTCTGTTTTCTGCACACCAACCAGTATGCCACCCAGTTGACCAACTTCTGATCCACTCCAAGCCTACCCAGCTTATTAATCAATCTTCCATGTGGAACAGTTTCAAAAGCTTTGCTGAAGTCAAGGTAGGCAACATCAACTGCACGCCCTTGGTCCATCACTCTGGATACCCAGTCAAAGAAATCTATGAGATTAGTTTGACAGGACCTTCCTGCTGTAAACCCATGCTGTATTGGATCCTGTGTTCCTATGGATTCCAGGTGTTGCTCTATCCTTTCCTTAAGGAGTGCCTCCATAATTTTGCCCACTACTGAGGTAAAACTGACTGGTCTGTAGTTCCCTGCCTCCTCCCTGCTACTGCTCTTGTGGAGTGGGATCACATGAGCCCTTCTCCAGTCTTCTGGGACCTCTCCTGTGCTCAGAGATGCACTAAACAGTTCTGATAATGACTCTGCTAGTTCCATCCTTAGCTCCTTTAGTACCCTGGTATGTATGCCATCAGGTCATATTGCCTTGTCCATCCTGAGCTTAGCGAGCTCTTGTAGAACCCTTTCTTTTGTGAAGAGACTTGTGCACACCTCCCTCCCCCCTGTGCCCATGGTGCTGAGCTGTGAGCCCTGCCCTACATTCTCCTCAGTAAATACTGAGCAGAAGTATCTATTTAGGATAGATGCCTTTCCTTGGTTCTCCTCCAAACACTCCCCCTTATTCCCTTTGATCTGAGCAATACCCTCTCTGGACTTTCTTCTTTCACTAATGTACCCATTGAAAGTCTTGTCTCTTTTTTTTACTGTTCATGCTAGTGTTTCCTCGGTTTGGGCCTTTGTCTGCCTTTCTGCCTCCCCTGCTTCCCTTAAGGAAGTTTGGCATGCCTCCTTATCTTTGTCCTGCTACGTTCCTTTATATTTCTTGAAGGCCAACCTTTTGCTCTGACCTTTTCTGCTACTGTTTTTGAGAACCAAAGTGGGTTCCTCCTTCTTTTGCTCTTACTTTTCTCCCTAACACAATGGGATGTTGCTTCAAATATTGAATCCTTAATGCTTGCTCACTTTGCCTGTACTCCTCACCTGTATTTCTTTTTGCCAGGGCTAGCTTAACTCTGTTGGCCATCATATCAAAGTCAGCTCCTCATAAGTCCCATATTTTTGCCTTGGAAAGGGATGATTTAGTTCCAGTGGCCAAATTGAACCATACCATGTGATGGTCACTTGCTTCCAGGTGACCGTCTACCTGGAGATCTGCGATCCTTTCCCCCATTAGTCAATACTAGATCTAGGATAGCCCTGTCTCTTGTGTGTTGTTATACAAGTTGTTTGAGGCCCTCCCCCTGCAGGGAATCAACTATGTGTCTAGTTCTGGTAGATGTTACTGATAGTATTGATCAGCCTGTATCTGGCATGTTGAAGTCTCCCATTATCATAACCTCCCCTTTAGCAGTCATGTTTTCTATATCTTCTAACAGTAATGTGTCTATACTCTCCTCCTGGATTGAAGGCCTATAGACAACCCCAGTTTGTATGGCTGTCCCATTTCCTGTTTCCAGGGTGACCCACAGCTCTTCTGGCTCCTTATGTGTATTCTGAATTTCTATAGCTTTGATATTCTCATTGATATAAAGGGCCACTCCCACCACACTTTTTGTACCTCGATCTCTTCTGAACAGTACATAGCAGGGTACTAAAGTCTTCCAAGTGTGGTTACTGGTGAATCATGTCTCGCTAATGGCTACTATGATCAGTTTAGCCTCTGTCATTGTAGCCTGCAGGTCTGGGATCTTGTTTCCCAGACTGCGGGCATCTGTGTACATGATTTTCCTTTGGCAAGATTGCAGTGTGTTAGTTGTTAGGTGAGGTCCGGTGTTTCCCCTGCATGTCGTATCGGGTGCTGCACCCTTCTCCCCATTTGTTAGTTTAAATATTCTGCAAATACATCAAACTTCTGCCCCAATGCACTGACTCACTCCTTAGTCAGATGCAGTCCATCAAATTTAAAGAACTTAGCTCCCAAAACTGTTGCCAGTTACCTACAAATTTGTGTCCTTTTTCCTGATCATGCCACCCTATTCTCCTCCTCAAGGGGAGGGAACACCCAGGGAATTCAGGATTACCTTAAAGCAGCTAATTTTCTGATACTCTACCTGCAGCAAAGGAAGGGGCTTGAAAGCCAGTTAACAGCTGGGTAAGTGAAAGGAGCACTGCTCTCACTGAAGCCAGGGAAGGCCCCAAGGGGGGGATGGGTACATGGTGGAAATCTGGCAAACCTTAGCAAAGAACATAGTACTGGTTTTGCAACAGCTATATCAAGAGGCAGAGGTGGTGTTTATCCCCCCCCCATGATAAGAGAGGTGGTGATCATTGTCCTGCCCAAGAAGGGGAAGGATTCTACTGCACCTGGGAGCTAACATGCCCTCTGTTTGATAAATGTTGTTAGCAACATTTTCACAAAGGCTATAGCCCACAGGCTTAGCCCACTCCTGCCTCAGATAATGCACCCCTCACAGGTGGGATTTGTGCCCAGGAGGTACAGCGCAGACCACATTAGGACACTGGTAAAACTGACCCATATGACCAAGGACATATACACTCCAGTGGCAGCAGTGGCAATAAACTTAGAGAAGGCCTTTGACTCCCTGGAGTGGGACTATCTCCAGGCAGTCCTTGAGCATGTGGGAATAGACCTTAGGATTAGATCCTGGATAGGGGCACTGTACAGCTCCCCTATCACCCGAATACTCACCAACTCCACCCTATCCTCCCCCTTTCAAATAAGGAGGGGAACCAGATAGTGTTGACCTCTCTTTTGGTACTATATACCCTGGCAGTGAAACCCCTGGCCTCCACCATCAGACACCACAAAGGAATCACAGGGATCCAGGTAGGTGTGGAGGAATATACCACCCACATGTACAAGGACAACCTATTGATCACCACTTCAGATCTCCCCTGAGCACTATCAATGCTGCTAAGAGACATTACAGTCATTCCACACCCTCTCAGATTTAAGGCTAAATCAGAGTAAAACCGAAGTCCTTCCCCTCAACCCTCACTGTACCGAACAAACACTCAGGTCCACTGGGTTAAGGTGGGTGGGTGAATAAATAACATATCTGTGGATCACATTCCCAGCTAGGCTATGCAGAATATGGGATCTCAACCATCACCCACTCCTGATGGAAATTATGGAGGACCTGAATAGGTGGGGTAAACTACAACTTATTATGACATGAAAGATCACAATGGTGAAATTGATTACAGCACCCAAGATCTTCTACAAACTAGCACATATACCGCTGACTTTCCCCCCCAACTGGGCCCAGAAAATAGATAGTGTAATAGGGAGTTTTCTTTGGGAAGGCAATCCCCTAGGTATAGTCACAACAAACTGAGGTCCCATTGGAATAGAGGGCGGTGGAATGTCCCATGGTTTGAAGGGTACAAATGGGCCTTCACAACAACACAAACACTTCAGTTGTTTAAAGTAAAAGGGACTGTGAGACCTCAGTGGTTGGAGATAAAGGAGGTACATTGCCACAAGTCTGGTTTACCTTTGCTATTTTATAACTCACCCCCCTACACAGACGAAAACACATCCCACCATAGGGCCGTTCCTGAACTGCTGCTATAAAGTAGAAAAAAAGGCTGTAGACAAACCTGACCCTACCACGCTAGCCCCACTTTGGGGAAATGTGGGTATTCTCATAGCCAGATGGCCTATTCACTGGCAGGATTAGGGGAAAAGAGGTATCGGGATGGTGGGGGATGTTCTGGCCACTACCCACAAAGAGATTGAGACTTTTAGCAATTTACGGGAGAGATGGGAAATTCCAACCTCAGACTTCTGGAAGTACTTACAGATCCATAGTGCTATACAAGCATATGTAAAGCAGACTCCCAAGAAACTGCCTACTACCTTTTTGCATTACTGGTTGTCCAAGGACAAAGGTGTGGCCAGTGACATATATTGAAAGATCAGGGATGCCATGCCTAGCCAATCTGAGACTTCTAGACTCAAAAGGGAGAAGGCCCTTCACTCAGATATTGCTGGGGAGCAGTGGAAGGAGTGTTGGATGGGGGCCCACAAAAACTACATAGATGCTAAAAGCAAGCTGATTTAGAATAACATCCTGCACTCCTGGTACAGCACCCTGGTGATTCTGAAAAGGTTGGGGGTTATATGCTCCGACCTCTGTTGGAGATGTGAACAGCAGGCCAGGGACATCCTACTTTCAGTGGGGGTGCAACATGGTTCAGCACCTTTGGGCATATGTTTGCAATATGGGATATAAGGTACTACACAAACAGGTCCCTCAGTCTGTGGTAGGGTTCGTGGGATAGGGTAATGAAAGCATACACGGTGCTCAGAGATTTGTTCAACACACAAATTCTGTGTGATGTTTATTTTTGTAAAAATAATATAGAGGAAATCATGCTATACAAAAATAAACACAAATCAATAATACAGTAATACTGTCTTAAACTTCAGACTATAAACAAAAGAAAACAACAAAGAAATAAATGAGCTCTCCTCAAGTTACAGAATCAAGTCCCTCCAGTGATTCTGCCACAGTGTAGAATACTTAAACCAGTACAATTTTCTACCAACTTCTGTGCTCTCATACCAACTTCTCAGGACACTCTCCCAGGATGATCTGACTAACCTTAGCTCAGTGGCAGCTTTTACAGTGCAGTCCTCCTATGATACTAGTGTCAGCTGATCTACCCCTTTTCCAATACAGGGGAATATTCTGGCTAGTACAAACATATAGGGGATCAAACTGACTGTATATACAGAGGGAAAACATACAATCATAAAGTGTTATTTCATTCTGCCTTTAACACTCTGTCACTGAAGCTGTTGAAAAAGACTTCTTAATCATTTGTAAACAAGAAAACTCTGCCCCTTTATTAGCTGAATGACAGCTGGGGAGTTTCTTATATAACAGCCTCATCATGGGGCTGCTAGCTCTTAGAAGTACTCTTTTTTTCTAAGAAGGCCTAGCTCAGGTAAAAGCACTCTCTGCATAGAATACTAAAGTAATTTCTGCACATTAGTTATGCCTTCTTAAGGGTGTTCATATACAAACTGCTTTAAAAAGACAAATCCCACGTCTGTATACAACACACCCGGTGGCTGCAATCAGTTGGTCTACCTCCTACACTGCTGTTAGGAAGTGAGATCACAGTGCTCCCTTAATGCTACCCTTGCAGACCAAAAAGGACATAAAAACAATTGGCTGCTAAACATTTCTTGAAATGGAGTGTAACTTTTCAAAGGAGACACTCACTTTTACTCCAGGGCACTTTACTTAGCACAAGCGCGCATCTGGGCACTTTTTACATATTATAAAACACAACAGTGCTCGCAAAGACATCATCCTGTCTCTGACTAAGCATTATATTAAATTATTCAATGGAGCATAACATAGTTAACAATGACACAAACCAACTCTGTCCAGATTATTTCTACAAATTTTTATTTATTCTTTATGTCAGCTTGCCGTTCTAGTGCTCATTCTCATAATGGCTTATGACAGGGGAGGAAAAGGAATAAAAAAGTGGGAATAGTCAAGGGAGAAGAGGTACTATTATGGGTGGCCTACCCATACTAGTAGAAAATAAAAAATAGTTATTTAGAAAAGCTTAGAAATGCTACTGCAGGACTGCAGGGGTTCAAAGAGAAATGCCATAGCCTAATTTCTAACAGTGGGTAATCCAAACTATCACACAGTCTGCCAAATTGCTAGTCCTGGGGATGAGATCAGAGGCTCCACACCTTAAAGGACACGAACATACCTGGCTGGCCCTACTTGCCATGCAGGTAAAGTGTCTCCTTCTGGGTAAATGGAGAACCCCTGAGACACTGTCCATGCAGGAGATTACAGCCTCTCTAATAGATCTAGCCTCCATGGAAAGGCTATCCCACTTGGCTAGGAACACTATGGTAATGTACAATGAATGTCGGGCCCCCTTTCTAAAATATGCCACTCCTAAGACTGGTATAGGGTAAAGTATGGTACACAGCAGGATTGTATCCTTCCCCCCATACAAGATAAAAATAATAGTTTTGAACTAGATTCTTTAGGTATGCTTTACCTGTATGTAATGTAGTGTGTAGCTAGAATAGTTGTTCTTTGTGTTTACTTGGTTTAGGGTGAAGGCTGACATGGGAGCACCGTGAGTCCCATAAAGATCTAGCAGAACAAGTAGAGCTCTGAAGTCGTGACTTTCCACACCGATGAACCTACATAAGTTAAGAAAATACAAAATCACACATGCCCTCACAATGCAAAGCATCATGGGCTGCATATGCAAATCACCACAGAATGTTATGCTGGTCCAACTTCAAGCAGAATTGCATGGTGCCGAAAGGCCTCTCACACAGTTTGCAAAGGATGCTAACAGAAGACATAGACACGTGTTTTGTCCTACCAGGACTCATCAGTATGCCTCGTCTGTTTGGCACCCCAGTGGAATGGACCAGCTACCCTATAGGCAGTGTGCCTTGGATATATTGTGGTGAACCCATTAAAATAAAAAACTATTTAAAAGACAAAGAACCTCTGTGCGCAAACACTGAGGTAAGGGTTACCCCAAAGGGCATTTGGCTGGGAAGCCAAGTTTCAAGAAAATACAAAATCACACATGCCCCCACAATGCAAAGCATCATGGGCTGCATATGCAAATCACCACAGAATGTTATGCTGGTCCAACTTTAAGCAGAGAGGTTCTTTGTCTTCTACATATGTTAATGTGAGTCTCTCGTGTTATATTGTCTTTTACAACAGATACTGGTCTGATCGAGAGGTGAATCACTGCTGGGCTGTTTGCCCCTACCCTACCCTAGATGGCGGCCACGCTGGGCTAGCCACTTCGTTTTGCTCTGTTTTGTTTCACCTTGCCCGTTTTATTTTATCCTCTCATTTATTTTTTGCTGCTTTCTGTAATTTTGTAGAGGGTTTTATGTTCTATTGTCATCGCTACCTGTTTTATCATCATCGTTACCTGCCTTTATTCTGTGCTAGTATACTCGGCTCGCTTATGCTTTGTTTTCCGCTTTCGGTTTGACCTGTTTTTGTTTTGTTCCCGGGCCAGGACCTAGTGTGCTGTCTGAATACCTGGAGATCTGTGAAGAGCCATGGTATTCTAATGTAGAAGACCTGGTGATATTCTGAGAAGCTTTTCGGAGTCTTCATTTACTCGATCTCAGTGCCTGGATCGAGTTCTTGTATGCGGACTGAGTTACTGATTTATTCGTCCAGGGAGTGGACCGGTCAGTTTTATGGCTTTTAGCTGAATTTAAGTAAGTCACTGTTTGAACTGTCACCCTGTTACCCTGTATGTGGATTTGAACCAGTGGCTGTGTTCTTTGCATATCCTTGGAATTATTTATGTTTGGCTAGTGGATCATGGGGGGCAGTGATCCAGTGGAGCCGTTTTGAAGAGCCTTTAAGATAAGTAGATATGAAGTTTTAAGTGACATTTTCGATGGACTAAATGCTATCTTTTGAGATTGACATTCTTGGGCTTAATAGTTGGGCTTGCAGAGTTCCTGGGGGGCCCCAGGTCAGTGTCACACACAGAGGTGGGGAGTGGGGTAGACGGGAGGTCCTGTACTTAACTCCCCTTCCTCTAGACTCCCGGGGTAGCCAGCTGGGGGGCCGACTCCTCTTGGAGAGGAAGTAGTGGGCCACTGACTTTCTGGGCTGGTTGGAACCTGCGGCCTGCTAGTGGCCTTTCTATGATTCAAATCGGAGTGGATTTTCTGTGTTTTTGAAGACTGACCTATATTGTTTGCTGCTCCTACTGACGTTTGGGTGGGTTATTTGATATTTGTATCCTGTTGCATATAGACAGGATCCTTGTTGTCTGCAATTATATTTTGTTTATGTGGAAATAATATGAGCAGTGAGAGTGGTATATAATATCTTTTATCCCATCTGTTTCCGGTATTGTGAGAGAGTCCCGGAGGGTGGCTTTTAAATTATTTCCTCTGTTTATTATTTTTTATTATTATTATGATTTAATTATCATTATTTGTTTATTTTTGCGAGAGTGTTTAATTTGTTTTTAAGTATCAGGTAGTGAGAGGACCTGGGAATAATTTAAAATTGTTTTGGTAAATTTTTGGTTGACCCCCAGGCTGTGAGAGGACCTGTGGGTTAAATCAATTAACTAGGTTTTGTGTTAGAGATTTGGTTTAGTTTTATTTTTATTTTAGTCGGTCTTATCATTTGTAGTTGTGTAATTTTAGCTGCAGGAAGTTTACGTGTAGTTTAGGATTGGTGTTGTTCTGGTGTTTTTATTATATTTATTGTTTTAAATTGAGCAGCTAGATGTGCCTGCTTGCCCCTCCTGTCTTATGCTATTCGGCCTCTGCTCTCCATGCCCCCTTCTCCCCTTCTCTTCACCTCCCCACCTGCTTATATTTATCATCGTTGTCAGGCGTTGGGGATTGCTCGAAGGGAGGGAGGAATCGGGGGTGGGTGGTTGTGGACAGCGGAGTGAGCGGGGCCTTCCCATAGGGGTGGTCAGGCCCAGAAGACGCACTGGGGCGAAATGGCTGCTTGAACGCGGTGACTCTGTTCTGGTTCCCATACCCAAGGGCACCTCCAGTTTGGGAGGGCAAGTGGTTGGGACAACTCGCCTACCTCGTCCAACTTGGGCGTTGTTGTGCAATGCCAGATCTGTCTGTAACAAGACTGGTCTTATTGCAGATTTTGTTGCAAGGGCAGATCTGGCTTGCATTGCCGAGACCTGGTTGGATGGGAATGCGGCCCCTCATTTAGAGGCTGCTGTTCCCACCATGTACTCGGTTATACATCGCCCGAGATTGGATCGCGGGGGGGTTGGCGGTCTGTTTCAAGACCGAATTGGGCCTAACTGGTGTACCAGTTGAGGAGGCCAGGTCATTTGAGTGTATTGCGGTAGCTGGTGTAGGGTGCAGGATCGTCCACATTTATCATCCACCAGGTGACGAGAAGCTTTTTCTGCAGGAAATAGCAGATTTTGCAGCCAACATGGCCTTGGAGTCGCCCAGACTGATTGTTCTGGGCGACTTCAATGCTTGGGTCGAAGACAAATCTTCACTTTTTGGTCAACATTTCCTCCAGGAGATGACATCTCTGGGCTTTACACAGATTGTTTCCTCAGCTACACACAAGGGAGGTCACTTTCTTGACCTGGTCTTCCTCCTGGGGATCGAGGTTTCTGATTTGGTGGTGGAACCAGTCGGTTGGTCCGATCACTACTCAGTTGGGTTCAATTTTGAGGCCCCCTCCTGGGTAGGTCAGCCCCTGTGGAGTTGGTCAGGTACCGCCCATTGCGGGACGTTGTCCCTGAAGACCTGATGGTGGTTATTGACCTCTCCTTGTTGGACCAGTTCTGCACTGATCCTGGGCAGCTGGTAGTGGCATATAATAGGGCTATATCAGTAGCACTCGATCAGATTGCGCCAGTCTGTGTTCACCCCCTTCCGTGTCGTCCCACTGCCCCATGGTTTGATGGGGCTCTGAGAGGGTTGCAGAGGGTGGGGCGTAGGTTGGAGCATCATTGGAAGAAAGACCACCACTGATGCCGACCACCTTATTTTGCTAGAGCATTATAAACTCTACCAAACAGCAATTTCCCATAAGAAGGCAGAATGCCTGTCCAGGGAAATTTCTGTCACACGGAATCGACCGGCTCAGCTCTTCAGAACTGTTGACAGACTGTGCAACCCAGCCTGTCAGCAGATCTGTCGAGTTTTTACTCAAAGTGATTGTGAGGAGATCGCTCGATTCTTTGCGAATAAGGTTGAAGACATCAGGAGGGAGGGCCTCCAACCTCATTCTAAGGATGTTGCAGTTAATCGGTGTCCTGTCACAGAGCCCGGAGTTTCCTGGAGTGCCTTTGACCTGCCGGATTTCGTAGACACTATGAGGATTATCCATGAGATGCATCCCACATGCTGTAGTTTAGACCCTGGCCCTTCCTCTCTGATTTTGGGTTGTAGTGAGATCATCAGCTCGGTCTTAGCTCAGATTATCCAATGTTCTTTCGATGTGGGAGTTTTTCCTAGCTGTCTAAAGGAAGGGGTGGTGACTCCCCTTCTGAAGAAAGCTTCTTTAGACCCGGATGACCTAGCAAACTACAGGCCAATCTCTAACCTCCCTTTTGTGGGGAAGGTTATTGAGAAAGTTGTGGTGGCTCAATTGGATAACCATTTGACCATCCATAGTTTATACGAACCTCTCCAGTCTGGTATTCGCAAGAGGCATAGTACCGAGACTGCTCTGGTTTGGGTGCTCAATGATCTCCTGATGGCGAGAGATTGGAGATACCATTCTATCTCGGTTCTCCTTGATCTATCATCAGTTTTTGATACTGTGGATCATGGGGTTCTGCTCAAATGCCTGAGGTCCATTTGTGGGCTATCAAGCACAGTCCTCAGATGGTTTTCATCGTTCCTCAAAGGCAGAACGCAGAGAGTAGTCTCAGGTTTGTTTTCATCTGGGGCCTTCTCTCTGCCTTGTGGGGTGCCTCAGGGCTCGGTGCTTCCTCCATGTTATTTGCAGTATATATGCTACCCCTCAGAGACATTGTAAGATGGTATGAGCTGAGGTTTTGCTGCTATGCTGATGATACCCAGCTCTACCTGTCTTTTGCACCTGACCAGGTTAGTGCTATCTAGGTACTGAACAACTGCCTCGCAGACATCCAAGACTGGATGAATTCCAGCGGTTTAAAGTTGAACCCAGGAAAGACTGAGGTTATGGTTGTGGACCCGGGTCACAGGGTAGAGGGACTGAGGACTGGTCTCCCCTCTGGATTAATCCTGGGGGTGGACCAGATCCTCACCTCTGAATGGGTGGTAAACTGGGAGTGGAGCTTGATGCTGGTTTGACCCTCCATCATCAGGTGTCCACAGTTGTCAAGCTGGCCTTATTCCATTTTAGGAATATTGCCAGAATTAGACATCTTGTTCCGCCCAGTGACCTGCCAGCCTTGGTCCATGCCTTTGTGACATCTCGCCTTAATTACTGTAACTCCCTTTACCTAGATCTTCCTGGGGTTGATATCCACCGCTTGCAGCTAGTGCAGAACACGGCAGCACGTTCTCATATTACCCCTGTGCTGCATGCTCTGCACTGGCTGCCAATACAGTGGCGGATCACTTTTAAAGTGGGTCTTTTGACCTACAAAGGCTTACATGGTCTGTGTCCTGACTACTTGAAAGAACTCCTGGTGCCTTACACTCCTCTGCAACAGCTCCGCTCTGCTGACGAGGGGTTGCTGGAGATTCTGAGGGTAAATCTGAAGTCATCTGGTGCCCGTGCGCATTTGGATTTGCTGCACCTACCCTCTGGAATTCTCTGCCCCATCAGCTCCGGGAATGTAGGACAGTGGGGAGTTTTAAGCAGGCACTAAATACCTTTTTATGGGAAAAGGCATTTCCTTCTTTGTTCTGATTTTATACTGTTGTATTGGAATATATGTTCATATTTGATTTTATTGAATGTATTGAATATGTTTTATGTTTGTTCTTGCTGTACAGCACCTTGAAATCTTGAAAGGTGCTCAATTAAATACATTTTATTATTATTATTATTATTATTTATTTGTACCTAGATATAGGCTGTATATGTAACCCACAACCTTCAACCTTATTTTCATTCTGATTAAATGTATTTAATGAATAAGAAAACTGAAAATTAATAAAAATTATAACTGCAAAAAGAATAAAAGCAGAAGTCCAAAGAGGGATGGTAACTTGTGGCCAAAACTTGAGTGGTATGGAACATTTATTAATTTGGATATTTGGGATGCCATAGATTGGCTGGGTAGTGCTATGCAAAAAATGAAATTCAAATGTAAATACGAAGTAAGCTGCAACAAGACTTTTAAAGACCAGGATATAGGGGTTAACTGAAGGGCTATAGGGGCCTTGGCAGTCTTAATATAAAGCAGACTATTAAGCTGAAACCCAGCTGCTCTACATAAGTCCCACTCAATATGCAACCAGGAAGGAACATGCAAGGCAGCTGCTTCTCCTGTCCCCAATGCCCCCAATCACAAAAAATGTACTGGCATGAAGGGTGCAGTACTATAGAAAAAAATTAGGATGTTTCACCCCCCACCCCCAGTTTTGTATCAATCATAAGTTTATAATAGGTTCCAGGCACCATCTTTCCTTGCCATAGAAAATCATTGCGGATATGCTGGAGATCAAAAAAACATTGCTTGGGAAGAAAAATGTTAAGCATACCCAGAGGATATATGATACAGAGTAAGATACTCATTTTAATAAAACTAATACAGTCCCACAAAGACAGAGGTATATGGGACCAGTGTTGAAGATCTCATTTGATAGTGTTCAGAAAGGGGTCCAAGTTATTTTTAGTCAAATCGGAAGGATATCTGGAGAGTTTAGTGCCCAGACAGTTAAATTCATGAGGCTCTCAAACAAGGTCCAAGTCCAAAATCTCATGTTTACTCACTAAAATATTGAGTGCCAATACTTTAGTCTTCTCTCAGTTCAGCTTGTAACTAGAGATTTCCATAAACTGCTGCACTTCGGCCAGAGCTGCTGTGAATGACGTCTGAGGATGCTCTATATGGAGCAATAAATGGTCCGCCTAGATTGAAAACTTATACTCCTTGCCAGCAACAGTATTCACCTGAATTTGAGGGTTATACTGCATTTTGTGAAGTAGGGGATCCAGGTAAAAACTAAACTGCAGAGGAGACAGGGGGCACCCCACTCTCGTACCCCACTGGGAGGTGAAACAAGGCAATAATATACAATTACACTAGATGTGGGCAGTTGGCTTCTGATACAGAACCCTAATCCATGTAATAAACTTGTCTGCTATGCTGTAACACCTAAGGACTGCAAAAAAGTATGACCAGAAGACAAGGTCAAAAGCTTTCTCTGTGTCCAAAGAGACCAGGGCCATGGAGACCCCACCTTCCCTGGACAAAGAGATCAGTTAGTGCAGTTTGTGAACATGGTCAGTAGAGACCCTGTCCCCCATTATGCCAACTTGTTCCATGCCAATATGTCTGTCCTTCAACAGTTGCAAATGGTTAGCCAACATTTTTGCAAGGATTTTAAAATCCAAGTTTATCAAGGATACAGGCCTATAATTTTCCACCAAACAGTCATCCTTGCCTTTCTTGGGTATAATTGTTATCCAGGATCCCAGCAAGGTGTGGTCGGTTAGGCTTCAGTAAAGTGAATACTTGAACCACCAAGTAAGAAAGGGAGTAAGTTCAGCGACACATGCCTTATAAAAATTATGAGAAAAACTGTCCGGGCCTGGAGTCTTATCCAGGGGTACTTGATGAATAGCCTGGGAAACCTTATGCTGATTAATCAGGCCCTTAAGAAAGTCCCACTGCTGCTCTGAAAGAGTAGGTAAATCTATCTTGTAGAGGTAAGCAGATATCCCTTCTGCAAGGGAGGGTTCACACTGATATGCTCTATAAGGAAAACTATAGAAATTGTGAAAGACCTCTGTTATAGCCTTAAGGGTAGTAATCAAATTCGGGTTATCATTATCACCCACCTTCAAGTCTTTAAGAATCCTAGCAGCATCAATCTGGCACAAGTGAAAGGTCAGACATTTTCTGTCCCTTTCTCCTGCCTGCAAATAGCAGGCCTTGGTCTGGAAAATCTTGAGTTCCTCCTTCTCAAAGAGAAGAGAGGCATATTCGGTCCTAAGAGAATTCAAAGCAAGCCAATTATTTTCCAGTGTATTAGGGATAGGAGTGCATTCAAAGAAACCAATTTGCTGAAGCAGATACTCCATTTTGGCATGGAGAGCGCTCTGACATTTAGCTGTCACCCTAATACACTCCTCCCTAATGGTACACTTGGCTGCACCCCACAGAACATCCAAGGGTTCAACAGAGACCATATTATATTTGAAATAAGAAGTTATGTAATTCTGCATTCTGGGAAGAATGTCTGTATTCTTTAATAACTGGGTGTTAAGCCTCCAGAACCTATCTCTGTCCACACCTCCGGAAATAGCCTGTTTAAGGGAAACCGGGGCATGATCGGAGATCACCAAAGAATGGATCTCAGAAGAAACAAGGCCTGCAATGCTGTCTTGGGATATCAAAGAATAATCTAAATGGGAAAAAGAGGCATATGGTATGGAATGAAAGGCATATTGTTGTTCAGTTGGGTGGAGAAGACGCCACGGGTCCATCAAGCCCTGACAATACTTCAGTTCCTGCAGGCCTCTTTGCCCTATAGTAAGGCCACTCTGTTGAGCACCAGATTTATCAACATCTGGTTGCTACACCAGATTCCAATGTCCCTCCAATATCATGGGGATGTGAGTGAAAGGGGTGAGAATAGTAGAAAGCTCAGTGAAAAAACTGGGAGTGTAGGCATTAGGTCCATAGAGGGAACCTAGAAGAACCTCATGCTAGCATAAATTACTGGACAAAAATAAGTATCAACCCTCTGGGTCCCAGTGTTCAATAATTAGTTGAAATGCAACAATATGGGCTATAAAAATGACAACCTCTCCCAACTTATTATTGTTACCCACCCCATACACTTGACCCACCCACTTCCTGCGAACATAGTGGACCAAATCCCACTTAAAATGGGTTTCCTGCAAACAAGCAATCCATGCATTTAATTTTTGGAGGTGTCAGAGAATCATATTACATTTACATGTGTCCTGAGCACCATTAACATCTCATATTATAAAATCATAATTCCTACTCATAGAAAACAAGAGTATCCAATAGAGTAAAAAGGCCCCCCATCCACAAAGATGGACCAGAAAAAAAAAAAGAAAAAAAAAATGTGCTCAGGGAGTACCCAAAGCATACAATCCCAAGAACCCCTTAACCACTGAATAATCAACAACCAACATAAAACAAATGCCCACCCTCCCAAACCCAAAGTTAACAAAGATGAAAAATACCTCCACCCCAAGTAACAATGTACAAATGTAACATGCCCTATCTCCAAACACTCCCCCAGTCCTGACAACCACATCTCCAATAGTCTTCAGCCAATGATGATCCCCTATTTGGTTGCATAGCAAACACTCTGACTCCACATAAGGACCAACTATGTACACACCAATGGAGAGATAAGCCCTTATAAAATTATCTCCTACCACTAGGAAAAACTATAAATAGAGGTGGCGACCACTATACACTTTGAGTCCTGGGTCCCTACAATGAAGTTAGGTGTGAGGCCCACAAAATTAACTAAACAAAAAAACAGGTGAAAACCCCTGAAAGTGTGTGTGTGTGGGGGGGGGTAGCATTGAATCATAAGGTGTGCAAGAACAGGGACCTGAACCATCTGATTCTTCCCAACATGAAACAACCCCACAGAAAATTATAATGGGAGAAAAGAATAATAAGAAGTGGGGTAAAATAAACCTGGACATTTTGCCTGACCCACATGCCGAGTTTGCTATAGTCCGGCAGTTAGTGCCCCAGTCAAAGGAATGGGAAAAAAAGAACTGGAGGGAGAGCACAACGAGGACACTAAATGATCTAAGGGGGAAGTAATTATCAGTGAAGAGGTGGCGGTATGAAAAATAACCCCCTGGTCCATGGAGCCATTACAGAGTTCACTCCCCCACCTTTAACCAATCATGGTCATGAGAGATCAAGTCAGAAAATAAAGAGAGACCGTAGGCCAGAAATCAAATAGAGAAAAATAAGAACTAATGCAGGCATAAGATTCCCCCTCCCCTGAGAGAATAACAGTCAGCAAAGACCTGTCAACCCATCTCGTGTAGAGTGGCAGATGCAGGCAGATAACACATCCCTCTCATATTGCTGCCAAACAGGGTCCAAGGCTGCTCATGGGCAGGAGGAGTCAATGGGAGACCTGTCCAGAACCATTGATTAAGCTTTAAGAAGGTTCGTGAGTTACTTGACAGACAGCCTAATGCTGGCTGTGTAGGATTAAATGGAACAAAATGATAGAGTTAATGTTTCATGAGCTAGCATAGTGTCTACCAAGGCAAAGAACCCTGCATACCTTAATCCACTGAGACTAAACAGCAAACTAGAAGAATGAAACCATGCAAACAGGTAAATTGGCAAGAATACTGTTCGGCTAGCAATGTCAGACATGTCCACAACTACACGAAATAATAGTTAAATAATGTACTCCAACACTGTCCAGTGGAGCAAACACCAACAATAATAGGTCCAGGACCATCCTGCAGGTCAAGATGAGTATGACAAGTAAAATAAGATAAGAAAGGTGATGGGGGAAGCCTCTGGTGGGATTGCAATGTGGAGAATCCCGGAGTCACGAAGCTAAAACACCCAGTGCATTGACAATGCAATGAGATCCCAGAAACCAAACCACAACATAATTGTCTAAAACACAACTGTAATATTAACCAGCACCAGGGCAACAACAAGAGAAAAACTTAACTAAACCATAATAGTAAAATGAGCCCCATTGACTGAAAAATAAAATGGGAATCCAGACCAGCAAAAGACAAAAATTACACTTAGGTTACTATGCTCTTGGCCCCAGTAAGAACAGTTAGGTTTTTTTTTTTTTTGAAAGTCAATATATTTTATTTAAACTTTTCAATAAAGTATCAACATGACATAGGAAGGAAAGAGGGATAATATTCTAGTACAAACAGCTCTGCTCCTCATACCCTTCTAAAGTAACAGTAAAATAACAGTAGGAAATGGTTAGTAATGAAATCCTGCAGATGTAAGCTGAGCAGTTTCACACTGAACACAGTGATCAGATCCAAAGAGAGTAAAATGACAAGGAGTAGACTTGATCCCAAAAGTCCTATGTGAGAAAACCCAGACAGTGCCAAACAAGTATAGGGTTTCAGCAAAAGAAACGAGCAAGGTACCAGAGACAAAAGTTGACTGTAATAAGATTACAGAGCCACAGATTGTATAGTCAGCAACAAGAATAGGTGATGGTGTCCCTGAATCCCACTTAAACAAATCAGGGTACAGTGATGATAGTTCCCTTATGGCGTGCCCTAAAGATTCAAAGCTTCAGGTAACTCCTTTGCAATAAAGCTGAAGTTTGTTGGGGTACAGAACCCAAAAACTTATATGAGCTGCTATTAATGTATCAGTAATAGGCCAATGGGCAGTCTACCAGTCTTGATCTGACTGAGGGAGGTCTTTGAAAAATATGGAGTTTATTACCATCTGACATCACCACCTGAAGACCTGTGGTTTTATCAAGGAGATGTTGCTTGTCCGATAGTTACAGTAAGACACTTGAAGATAAGAAGATGTGGCTTGGAGCCTTCAGGAGGTATTGGTCAGAGTGCACAGTGTGCCCTTTCAATAATGGAGGATAGGCCATTAGAGGAGGGCACAACAATTTTTTCACATAACTTCTTCACAAAAAGGATCGCATTGGGGCCCTGCACTTTCTCAAGTAGACCAGTGATCATACATTGTTTTGTCATTGCTGGAGTTCTAAATCTTCTAGGCGGGCTTCAAGGCAGGCCATTTTTTTGGCACAGGGCAACCACCTTTGGATCCAGTCATCCAGAGAGCTCACCCAGGCTTCAATATCTCCCACTCTTTGGGTGAGTTCCTCCATGGCAAGTCTGATGGCTTTAACATCTCTAGTTAAAGACAGGACAGCTTCTTTTAAGGGAGCAATCTCCTGAATAAAATGTTTCATGATAATGACTTCAGTGGGGGGGGGGCATGGCTAGAGGTAGTTGACTGCAGCTTTGAACGTTCCGAACCCTGGTAGCGCTCCTGAGTAGGTGGCAGTGTATGATGTGTAGGAGCAGATTTCATTTCTGCTTCCATCTTAGACAATGCCATTGATATTCAGACAGACAGAAGACTTATCAAAACTGTTAAAATCACAATAATTGAGGAAAAATTAGATAACCCCCCCAAAAAAACCTGGTGAAATTAAACAGTTAGAATGGTCAGAGAGCTCTCTTACCCACAGAAGCGCATCACATGACTCCTTGGTATTTTATTCTGTTCTGCTACTGGGAGTGAAGTGCTCGCCAGGATTAGAGTTGTATATAATTCCATCTGCTGACTCATCACTGGTCTTCCCTTGTGCACTCATCATTGTTTGTTATTTGATTCTGTTCTAGTACTTTTTTTTTTACCAATTGTTTAAAATGTAAAACATCCAAATTTTTCATAAAATTCCATTTGGTAAAGCCCCCTCTTCTTATCTCAGAACTATTTCCTATTTTTTTAAAACAATTGTCATACTAGATCACAAGGCACATTTAATTCCACTAAGAATAATTGCACTTAGTCTAATGGTTCTTGATTTTGCTAGTGCCTGGATTATCAATAATCTTTCAATATTTTCATTTAAGAAACAGTTTTCATCATTGATTAAAGATCAATCTTACTGTAGCTGTTTATAATTGTTCTTTATATCTGTGTGATATTTATTTTCTTTGTTTGCTGGACCCATTTCAAAATGGGCCATTTGCTCGATGTGCCTTTCCTTGGTAATCAATACAAATTAAATGAAAATTAGGTTACTGTATTTATATAAGTGTCTAAGTTGAAGCAACCCTCTTTCTTCCAATACTTTTATAAAGGGATTTGTTGTTATAATTGGTATTCTTATGTTATATATGATTGAAGTATATTAAAATAAATCTGTCTATATCCATGGTGTGTGTATTCCCAACCATATTTTAGCTATAATTTTTGCAGAGCTAAAACCTGAGGTTGTTGGTAATGATGGATTTTTGTTGATAAAATGATCCTTGTGGCTTTGAATGAAACTGCGTTACTTACCATTACTGCCCTAGTGGACACATTCTCTCTAAAATCAGGCTAAATATTAATCAGTTCAGTTTGTGCTGCCAAATAGTACCATCATATATTTGACAAGTTCAGATCAGCCTTCTCAGATATAGAACATAATTGGGATAATGAAAGCCTAAGCCTTTGATTTTTCCAAATACATTTTCTGATTTTGTCTTCTAGGTTTACAAAAGTCTTCCTCTCATTCCAGATTGATACAGCTTGGAAAAGGAAAAATAATCTAGGATGGGCATTCAGTTTGATAATATTTACTCTAACTACAGCATTATAGGCAAAAGCAGAAGTGCCCATTTCTTTAAATCTAAGAATATGTTGCTTAGCATTGTAGTGTAGTTTGCATTGAAAAGTTATGTACTGGTCTGTGTTGAAGTGACTCCTGATTATCTAAATTTGGTACTAATAAATTCAATATTTGGATGGCAGAAACTATTGATATCAAACTCTGAATGCATTTGCAAGACCTCCATTTTTTTTAAAATTGACCTAGTGGCCCAGAGAACTTTGAAAAGTTTGAAACCAGGCCAAACAAGTGTAGTAGTGATTCTACAACATCATTCAGCTAGACTAAAACATCATCAGTATACATTGTGATGATATGCAGCTCTCACTCTATTTTCCTTAACTTTATTTTCCCTGATGACCCCAAATGCCTATGCAAATGGTCCCATAACTTATGCATACAGCAGTGGAGAGGGTTGGGGGGCACACCTATATACTAACATACTAAAATGCCAGCAGAATAGGCCTAACAGTCTTTCATGTCTACTCATTTGGTCAGTCCCCACCCTGGGAGCTGACCTTGCTGCCCCCCTTGCCTTCTCTGGCTTCTCCCTTCCCAGTTCCAGATATTCTCGCTGCACTGGATTTTGCTTCCAGAACTCTTCCCCGTACCTGTCCCACCCCCTCTTGAACCACTCCACCATCTCTGCCTCCACCAGCCCCATGGGCAGCACATTCCATGGCTCCACCACCCTCTCAGTGAAGTAGCACCTCCTCCATTCTCCCCTGAATCTTCACCCCTCCAGCTTCCACCCATGTCCTCTAGTTGTCCCCTCCTCCTTCCTTTGAAGCACCCTGACTGCTCCTCCCCTATTTACCCCCTTCACGTACCTGAAGACCTCTATCAAGTCCCCCTGGTCCCTTCTTTCTTCCAATGTGTACATATTTAGCTCTTTGAGCCTCTCCCCATAGGTCCTGTCCCCCAAGCCCCAAACCTGTTGGGTTATCTTTCAGAGATATAGATTCTGTAAGCAATGCATTCATTCTAATTCTTGCAGTAAATGTATTATAAATCATGGAGAGACAATTATAAAACTTGGGGTCAAAACCAAACTATTTCAAGACTTCCCTAAGATATTGCCAATCTACCCAATAACAAATCTTTTTGACATCTAGAGCTACTAAGACAGACTGAACCGATGTTGCTTACCCCAGACATTTATAGTTCTTCTAATATTATGCAGCAACCTCTTCCCCCAAAGAAGCCTGCCTAATCTTGATGTATAATTCTGCGTACTGCCCCATTCAGTCTTGTAACTAAGATTTTTTTGAAAAGATCTTGTAATCCACATTAAGCAATGATGCTGGTCTGTATAACACATAGAGTTCCGGTGGTTATTCATTCTTAAGAATGAGTGTAATAAAAGCTTTGTTAAAGGAAGGTGGAAGCTTTGGATTATATAAGAACGTGCTGAAAACTTTGGAAGAAAGGGAGACAATTCATTACAGAATTTATTACAGAACACAACAGGGGAACCAACTAGACAGAGATTTTCCCATTTACCACGTTGTTGATGATAACCTCAGCTTTCTGTTTGGAAAAATCTGTGTCCAGAGTTTTTAACTGTAATGGCTGAATGAAATTTTCAATGTCTTCTATCTAACTTTGATTTTCTGGGGCATAACAAATTTGTAAAAACTTTTGAAGACACTATTAATCTCTCTTGGACCTTTAAATCCCTCTCCAATCTCATCTTTTACATACAGTTGCTTATAGTGTTACTGGCTTTTTCTGACTGTAATTGAAGAGCAAAGAGACAATCATGCTTCTCATCCAAGAAGTAATACTATGAGTGAGGGTTCATCATTGCATCCTTAGCTTGTATTTCTGTGAATTGATTGTATTTATCTCTGAGAGTCAATACATATCTTGAGATACTGATGTTATGAATGCAGCTTTAGCAGGTGCTAGCTCTACTTAAACTTGATTTAATTCTCAGCTACAAAATTCCTGTCGTTTGCAGCATGTAAGATAATAAGACCTCCCAGACATGCTTTCATTACTTCCCAAACTGGAGAGTGCTGAAGATCAGTGAGGGGAACATTGTAATTGGGGAGGAGGGAAGGGTCTATGAAGACCATGCAAGATGAGCAAACTGTATAGACCAATAAGCCTTCCTCTGCTTGCTCAATGCATGTGTTTTTTAGTTTATAGATACAAAAATATTTCTCCAAGTTCCTTGGAAAAAAAATCCTTTATATCTTTGCAAACATAAGAACCTAAAACAGGTTAAGTTACTTGAAGTCTAATTTCCACACTTTAGCTTTAATAGAGCTGAGGAAAACTAGCAAATTCTGATTTCACAGATTTTTCACTAAATTCTATGAATTTCACAAAATGTTTAGACATTGTGTGGTATTTCCCAAAATTCTTTAATTGATCATACCCCAGTAAGTAATATAGCTAGAGACTGCAATTTGGCATGCATGCTGTTTGGAAGGGACCCTTAAAAGAAGACAAGTGTCATGACATTTTGATGAGAGGGAAGTTATAGTGGGAGAGGAGTATGCGCAGTGTAGCGTTCATATGAGAAGGAGGTGCTTGTGTGGATCACTCTCCCCCATGCCTCCATGCTGGGCATTTAACACCACAAAGTAATTTGTATTCACTTGTAGCAGCATTCTTTTGGCAGCCTAGATGGCCCTTTTGTAATTTTCCTGTATCTGACGCAATGTGTTCAGTGCAATTTTGGCAGCACACTTTAGTTGGTTTGTTTGTTGTGGGAAGCTAGAAATGGCGGCAATTGACGTCTGAGGTGCTGATGTTCTGTCTCAGAAACGCCGTTGAAGGAAAACTATTTTTCCCACAGCGGAAAGTTTGACAATGGTGAAGCTTGAAGATATCCTTTTTCAGTATTTACAAGGATAAAGTTTAACTGAATAAAACTATCCTAGACCTATATGGGAGCCTCTGATTCGTGGAAATACTTACTGGCTGTATCAATACTGGTAAAGTTGTAATATTGACATTTAAATACTTGCTTCAAGCTTTACTGAAGTTTGCTAAGGCAAGGCTGCATTTTTTTGATAAAGCTGCATATTAGAAAATAAGACATTGTTAGCTGATAAAAGAACTAAGTATTTTATGAAAGATTCTTTTTAAAAAGGAAAGATAAAGTCCCACCCAGAATTTCTCTATTTTCTGGAGCTTATTTACAATGAGGACAAACCATTTAATCAGAGAGATGCGAACTGTTAAGAAGGGGGATAAAACCTTTTATAGGTACATTAGGGAGCAAAGAAAGATGAAGGCAGGGATACTGAGGCTGGATAAAGATGAAGATGGTTGGGCAGAGAGTGACAGTGAAAAAGTAAGGATACTGAATGAATATTTCTGCTCAGTATTCACAATGGAAAATCATGGGGAGAGACCTAATCCAGTCAATAGAAGCACTCTGGATAGGGGAGTTGATATTAGTCCTTTCACAGAAGAAAGGGTTCTGAAAGAACTCTTAAAACTGAAGGTGGAGAAAGCAATAGGGCCTGATGGAATTCACCCCAGAATTCTAAAAGAACTAAGGGAAGAACTAGTAACACCACTGACTAACCATTTTAATAAATCATGGGAGGATGGTGTGGTACCTGAGGACTGGAGGAGGGCAGATGTGATTCCCCTTCACAAAAGTGGGAGCAAGACAGAGGCAGGAAACTACAGATCTGTCAGTTTGACCTCAGTGGTAGGGAAAATGATGGAATCACTTCTGAAGGAAAGAATTGTTGAGTGCCAGAGGCCAGTGGGGCACAGGACCCAAGGCAGCATGGATTCACAGCAGGAAGGTCATGTCAAACAAATATAATTGATTTGTTTGACTGAGTGACCAAAGTAGTAGACCAGGGAGGGGCTGTGGACATGGCCTACCTAGAATTTGGCAAGGTATTTGACACAGTCCCTCACAAAAGATTAATGAACAAATTAGCCAGCCTGGGAGTGGGTCCCAGGGTGGTAGCCTGGGTAAAACACTGGCTGGACAAGAGGACACAGTGGGTAATAGTAAATGGAGTCCACAGTGAGAGAGGAGAGTTACTAGTGGGGTACCACAGGGTTCGGTACTGGGGCCAGTCCTTTTTAATGTCTTTATAAGTGACATTGCAGAGGGACTGGAGGGGAAGATATGTCTCTTTGCAGATGACACAAAGATCTGCAACAGGGTTGATATGCAAGGTGGGGTGGAAAGGAAGAAAAGGGAATTGGCAAGGTTGGAGGAATGGTCAAATGTATGGCAGCTTAGATTCAATGCAAAGAAGTGCAAAGTAATGCACTTGGAAAACAAAAACCCAGGGCAAGAGTACACAATGGGGTGAGATACTGACAACAACATAAATGGAAAGGGACCTTGGGTAGTCATATCAGATGACCTAAAGGTGGGCCAGCAATGTGAGAAGGCAGTAAGGAGGGCTGGAGCGATACTGGGATGCACAGGGAGAGGCATCACCAGTAGGAAACAAGAAGTTCTTGGACCTCTGTACAGACAGTTGGTAAGACCACATCTGGAGTACTGTATACAAGTCTGGAGATCCCATCTCCACAAAGACATAGACAGGGTGGAGGCTGTCCAGAGAAAGGCAACCAAAATGGTGCAGGGTCTGCACCAGAAGACATATGAAGAAAGACTAAAGGAGCTTAAGATGTATAGCCTTGAGGAAAGGAGGAAGGGGGGGGCATGATAGAAACTTTTAAATACCTCAAGGGAACAAAGTCCAAGAGGGTAGCATCTTTCAAAAAAAAGACATATGCAAAAACAAGGGGGTACAATTTGATGATAGAGGGGGGACGGTTCAGAGGTAATTTGAGGTAGTATTTCTTCACAGAGAGGGTTGTAGATGTATGGAACAGCCTTCCTGAGGTGGTCATAGAGTCAAAAACAGTGGAGGAATTCAAGAATGCATGGGACAGACATAAGGCAATTCTAGCGGGGGGGTAGGAGGAAGTAGGTTGTTGGCTAACTAGGATCTGCAGCTTATTCGTTAGGTAGGGAAATGGGCAGACTAGGTGGGCCAAGTGGTCCATATCTACCATCAAATTCTATGTTTCACAAATTTTACAGAAACTATTTGCACACGGTAAAACTTTTTCCTCTTTTTTTCAATTATGAGCAAGTCTAGAAGAAGAGAAAAGGAGAGCAAAATATTGCCTCTGAATCATTAGAATGTAAGCTAGAAAAAGCCTTAAGAGACAATAAATTAAAAGGAAAGCTACAACTGAAACCTGAAGCTGAACAAGACTTATTAAATTTTTTTGGTAAGGTTCCCACATTAACGGTTATTTCTCCTTTAAGTCCTATTGCTTCCCTGTTTGTGTTCCAAGCAAGAGAAAAAACTGGGCATAAGGAAGAGAGGATGACACAGGAAATTCTAAAAGATAACCATACAAATTAAAATGAGCAGGGGAGCTGTATACTGAAACCTGTACAAGCTTCACAAGGGGTGAACTTAAATACAAAAGATCCTGTCCATTCCCTTAATATTAGTATGCAGGAAATTTAATTTTTGTCCACTTAATCTGACATCAGTTCTCAACCCGAAGAAAATAAAAAGCTACCATCTCTATACAAGGGTAATAAAGAAAATGGGTTGTTAAAGCAAATATCAGCAGAAATACAAAAATCAGAAATTGCCACAGCATTGGTAATGACTGATGATGGGAATTATAAGGACCCATTATCTGTAGTAGAATCTGTTCCAGTATGGGCTGAAAAATTGTTGAAGGACATTAATGATATAAAAGATCTAAATTTTGTGAAATCAAAAGTGGAGGGAATGGATAAAATGCTGTCTAAAATACAGAGCATTACTACAACCATCCAAAATCTAGACTCCTCCGTTAAAGGGATAAATCAAAAATTGCCTCAAATGGAGAATAAAATGTCCCCAATTGAAGACACAATTCTGCAAAATGAAAGATTTCTACATCACCATGACAAAATTATTACTGATCTGATTGCTAAAATCACAGACATAGAAATGAAGGTCAGGAGATAAAAACTTCACTTAATTGGTGTCCCAGAGTACTGGGAACAATCACAGAATTTAAAAGACATTGGGCCAGATATTCAAAGCATAGCACGGTGTGCAAAGCAATAGTGCTGTAATAGCGCAGGAATAGCGTGGAGCCGCCATATTCAAAGGACCATTTAGCGCACGCTAACAGCAGTAGCGTGGGGCAAAGCACTAATGTATGCAAGGGGCAACAGGAAGGGGGGTGGCCCACGAGGGATGCACAAAGGGATATTCAATGGCCCAGCGCCGTGCTAGGACACATAGCGTGACACATAGTGCGGCGCTAGTTACCGCCTATAAAGGTCTGGTCTTAACCCAGGGCAAAACACAGAGGAGGAGAGACCAGAACAGGAAGTGGGAATGTGTGCAGTGCCTGTAGCAGTGATGCTGCCATTGATGGCAGCTGTACTGGAGGAGAAGGAGGAGGAGGAGGAGGAGGAGGAGGAAAGGGAGCAGGCACAACATGGGCCACAACACAGGCCAAGGAGACGGTATGCTGCAAACAGGTGGTACCGGCCCAGGGACTCCTTCGAGACACTGCCTGATGACCACATCATTGGCCGGTACAGGATGAACAGGGGAATGTTGAGGCAGCTCTGTGAACACCTGCATGAACAGCTGCACCCAAATACCAGACGCAGCCATGCCATGACAGTGGAGGAGAAGGTGACAGCAGCAATGTGCTTCCTCGCCACAGGGATATTCCAAAGACCAACGGGGGACACCATCGGGGTATCGCAGTCTGCCACCTCACGCCTCCTGACCCAGTTCCTAGAGGATTTCCTGCCACATGCTGGGGAGTTCATAGTATTCCCCAGCACGGCAGCAGAGCACAGAGAAACAATGCAGCGGTTCCATCAGGTTGCGCACCTACCATCCGTACTGGGTGCCATTGACTGCACCCATGTCCCCATCCGTGCACCACCTGGTGATGGCAGTGATGTGTACGTTAACAGGAAGGGGTACCACTCCATCAACTGCCAGGTGGTGTGTGATGCGGATAGGTGCATCACCAATGTCTATGCACAGTACCCCGGCAGTGCCCACGACGCATTCATCTGGCACCAGTCTCAGCTCTGCCAAGCATTCGAGGAGGGAAGAATAACCAGTGGTCAACTAATCGGTGAGTAGTAGCATACAAGGCATACACACACCAGAATGCATGGGGGCAGGCATTGCAGGCCAGGAAAGGGGTGTGGGAGGGCTACACGGGGTGCAGGACAGCATCCAACAGACTGCTGTACGTCACTAACAGGTATACATCCCTTGACAGGGGACAGTGCCTATCCCCTGCGACCCTGGCTGCTGACACCAGTACTCCGACCGGCTACAGTGGCCGAGGAGATGTACAACGAGACACATGCCAGCACAAGGAACATCATAGAGAGGGTGTTTGGCATCCTGAAGATGCAATTCCGATGCCTAGACACATCAGGCGGTGCCCTACAGTATACACCTTAGAAGGTATGCCGTATCTTCCTAGCCTGTTGTATGCTGCACAACATGGCAATGAACCATGGGATACAGGCACCTGAACCTGACGGACAGTCTGACAGTGAGCCAGAGCCAGTGGTCAGGGGGATAGTGGAGCACCTTGAGAGAAGGGACCCTCGCATGGTATGCAGGGCCATACAGCACAGGGACAACATCATCAGGACACTGCAACAGACAACAGGGTAAGTAAAGACTGCACAGCAACTTGAAAAGGTACAATTAATAATGACTTTAATGTGCACATGGACACAGATGAGTGACAATAACAATACCAACAGTAAACCTACACAGTGGATCTGACAACATGTGTGCATGTGTTGTGAGTTCAGGGTTGTGCAGGACACGTGTGGGGGGGCCAAACACAAATGGTGTGGTGTCGGTGGGGAATTGTGATGTGTGCCATGAGGGTAAGTGATGCAACTGTGGCAGTGGAGGTGTGTGTGTGCATGTGTGAATGTGCACGTGGGTGTGCCTATGTGGCAAATGTGGGGTGATGAGTGCGCTGTGCCACATAGTCAGCGTGGCCATCAATGACGCCTCCCACCATGCATGCGACGTGCGCCACTACCGTGGGACACAGACCCTGGTGTGCTCTGTGCAGAGGACAATGCTGATGTGAAAGGCGAGGCAGGAAGAGTCGGCCTCCTGTGCCCCCGGGGGACGGTGGAGCCTGACAGGGTGGGTGGATGGCCACGGCGGCGCTGGGTCATGGATGGGGTGTGTGATGCTGTTGAGCTGGAGCCACTGGCAGCCCTGTGTCCATGGCCTGCCCGCCTGTGTGCCCCTGTGCCGTCTGCACCATGGCCAAGCATCCCATGCTGGCGAACCCCATGCACCCCACGCAGGACATTCCCTATGTCAACCACCGCAGCCAACAGACCAGCAAACCCATGCTCGATGGCACCCACCAGGCAGCCCATCCTGTCCTCTGCCCACTGTTCAGCATGGGCAAAGCCCACTGTGATAGCCTCTCTGATCTGCGCAAGCTCATGGCGCATTTCCCTCCGCATGCCATGAAGGTCCATACATGCCCCCTGTTGGGAGGTGAGATCAGCCTGCAGGAGTGGGTTATGGCACCATGGCTATCCCGTCCCAGGGGCACATTACCCTGAGCTGTAGCTGGCAGAGTGCCTGCTGCACAGGAGCAACTGGATCCTGTCGCATGGCAGGCACGTCCCGCTGCTGGCGACTACTGGTGGTGGTCTGTGGAATGGTATGGGTATGGACACCACCGCTGTACCCCTGCACAATTCCCCTGTGGTTCTGCAGTATTGCTCCTACACTGCCCACCACTGTACCCAGGTACAGCCACACCGGTGATGCTGCATGCACCACTGGCACCTGTCCCACAGCCTGCCGTGGCAGCCTTCCCCTGCATCCCCTGCACAGGCACAGCCAGGTGTTGCACCAAGTCAGACACATCAGTGTCCTCACCACTGGTGACAGTGAACAGTAGGATGTCCCCACACCACCTCCTCTGACTGTGCTGCATCCTGGTATCCGGTGTATCCTAATACCCCACTGACCCCTCCCCAGTCAGTAGCTGCCTTTGTGGGTAAGCGCACATGCATGTGGCGCCTGTGTGGCCATCAGCTGCACCATGCCTGATGTTGATGGTCGCTCCCCATCGCCCTCCACTCACTGCTGGGACCTGTCCACACATCCTGCAGCCCCTGTTGTCCTGCAGGCCTGGCAGTCACCACTGTGAGACAATAGGGACAGGGTTGGTCACCCATACATGGACACCGTACCCAAACACCACCACCACTACCACCACTACTCATGCACACCCCAGGACACGTCACTCCTCTTCACACAGGCCTGACCCCTAGGCGCCACCAAACCCACAGTTGCCATGCCCATACCAGGCAGCTGTTAGGCAGACCACTGTGCACCCTGTGCAGAACACCCACAGCATGGCCATGCACCCATGCCAACACAACATAGGGTATACACATGCGAATACTGACCTGTCCTTGGCAGTGCGAGAGGCGTCTCACACCCACCACCCGGCACACCTGGGACCGCCACCGTCCTGAGGGTCGATGCCACCACAGCCATGTGTGGCTCCTCCACCCGCTGATGGTGTTCAGGTGGTCCACCACCGGTCCTCATCCTGTCCCTCAGTCACTGGGCCTCCTCCTCCTCCTCCTCCTTCGCACGTCGCAGGAGGTCATTCCATCTCTTCCGCACAGCTTCGGTTGTCCTGCCACGTCCACCTACAACATTCACAGCCGCAGTCACCTCCTCCCAGGCTTGGCGCACCACTGCGTCAGTGGCCCTGTGCATGCGTAGCACCTGCTCCCTCTCCTTCACGGCATGCACAAGGGTGTTCAACCTCCTCGCGAGAACTTGTGTGCACGTGATGTGCTCCTGGCGCACTGTTGAACCTACGGATAGTCAATAGGGACATGTGTCATTGGTCGTGTCGGTACTGCATTGCATTAAACATAGACATCACAATGCCCTCCAGTGCCACAGGCCACATGGACATATAGGAGTGTTGCATGTGCATGTGCGTGCACACGCCACCAGAGTCACTGTGCGTCCCGCGGTCTGTACAGTGAGCCCTGCATACATTACGTCACTACCCTACCCTAACCACCTTGCACTGTACTGTGCCCTTTGTGTTCACTACAGTGGTTGCGTGGACAAGTGCACTAGTACGTAGACAATGTCAGGACCCAATGCAATTACCACACGGTGCATAGGATGGCACAGTTCTAGGACACTGCGTACATCCTGCATGGGTGCCATGGCCTGTCATGCCACACATCCAGGGAGTCATGTCAGTGGGCCACTGTTGCAGGACACACCCCTGCAGGGGATTGTGCACAGTGCACTGTACATTTGGTTGCAGACGCTCTAGGATGTGCACCATCACACAGCACAGTGCTTGCCTGTGGTCCAACATGGGTCAGACCATTCACCAGAGAATGCATCTCTGTGCTCCTGTCCATGCTGAACCTGTTCTGGGATATTGACATTCAATAGTGTCCTACAGCAGTCATACATACCTGCCTCATGCTGCTCTTCCTCCTGTTGCATCTGTACACCAGTATGTTGCTTACGCTTAGATTCCTATCAGGCTGCAGTACCACAACACAACATCGGCGTGCACCGCACTCTCTTTATAGCCCATCCAGGCAATCAAGCATGTCAGTCATGCAAATGAGCATATAATGATATGCTAATCACACAGTTTGCCCCATGCATGCACAAGTACCCTCATTTGCATACCTCTTTTGAATATGGCCCAATTTGCCTCTTCAGCAGCACAGCCCGCGCTGTGCAAATGTCAGCGCAGGGCTATTGATGTTGCAGCACCGTGCTATCCAGATAGCGCAGCACTATGTGCCTTAGCTCGGGCAACACGCATGCTCGCGAGGCCCCCATGTCCGCGCTATCACCCAGTCATAGTGCGATGTAGCGCTGCGCTGGACAGCATAGCGTGGCACTATACGCATGTGTGGAACACAACCTCAGGGCCATTCTGGGGTCGCGCATGTGCAGTGTGGTTACTTTTGGGTAGCGCCGCGCTACGTCATGTGATAGCACGGCGCTGCAGGGATTGTTGAGGTGCATTCCTGGTAGGGCAGGGTGTTTGTGTCCAAAAACATTACAATGCCATGTCTGGATGTGCAAGACAGCATGCAGTTGTGCACAGGGACAGGCGCTGGGGGGACGTAGAGTCTGCAAACCTGGTGCAGCTGGTCATGAAATGGCACAGGAGGCTGTTTGGGGAGGTGAGGGAGGGGGATCTCCCACGAATGCAAGTGTGGGAGACGGTGGCTAGGAAGCTCAGTGAGTGTACCGGCATACCCCGCATTGCAGAGAAGTGCCACCACAGGTACAAGGACCTGAGACACAGGCAGAGGCAGCAGCTAGAGCGATACAGGCGCATGGTGCATGATGGAAAGGTGCCTGTGCCAGGTGAGTGGTGTTGCATGTGGAGTGGGCATACATGTCAGGCTTTGTGTGAGTGTGGGTGTGGGTGTGGTTGTGCAGAGGGGTGGTGGTGGGGGTCTGGCTGTGAGTGAGTGGGGTGGGTGTGGTGTGTAGCAGGTGGTGGTGGGGTGTGTGCCTGGGTGTTGGTGTGTGGGCATGTGTCTGTGGTAGTAGCTGTGCGCAACCGAGCACCGTGCTGTTGCACATGGTGTACAGGCACAGTGGCACATGTACTCCCCATAGGGGCACAGTGCATGCCGTGACCATTGCTGTGGGTGGAGGGTGGGGTGCTTTGTGTTTAGGGTTGCATGTGCATCTTGCTGTGATTCACGATGTGTATGTTGTGTCATGCTCTAACAACAGTTTCACATTTGTCCACTGTAGAGCGGATCGAGCAGCCCATGTCCGCAGGTGCAACTCAGCCCAGGACACAGGAGCGGAGATGAGACAGCACAAGGGCGCCATCACTTCCACAGCGTGCGCAGGAGAGCGGCACTGATAGCGGTGGCGTGTTGCATGAGTACCTGTTACATTGCTCTGTGATGTGTACACTTTCATGATGCTGTGCACCACATCTGGGTGTCCAGCTACTCACTTGTCTGCAAAGGTCACTGGGCCAGTGTGGTGTAGCAGTGTGGTGTGCGGTACAGCTGTGTTTCACACCACAGCTGGGTGTTATCAGTCTTGTCTTGGGGGGTGGTCACATTGCAGTGCTGTGCGCGGGTGGCAGATGGTGTTGCTTGCTTGAGTGGCAGGTGTTCCGTGGGGACACCATGCTGACGGCTGACCTTCCCACCTCTGTGGTGCATCCATACCATCACCCACAGGACGTTCACAATTGCACAGGTGGTGGTTACTTGCTGTGCATGCTGGACAATACGGAGCATGCCTTGTGGACTTACCTCTCACCCTTCTGGACACCTGCTGTTTAGCACTGCCTGTCACACTGTGCTACATACTGGCACTGTGCCATACGCATTGTACGTCCATCCATGTGTGTCTCGTTGCGAGGTCACGGTGTTGCTGTTTAGTTGCAAGGTAAGGATATCACTGTGTATTACATTATGTGCATCGCTCACTGCCAATGTTGACCGTGGCTGTGGAGGTGGTCCTCACTGTGTGGGGAGGGGTCCTGTTATGTGGGTTAGGGACACTGACATGCCCATGTCTCCGGGGGTGATATAAGCCAGTGGTATTGCCTGGTGGCATGTGAAGCCCTTCAGTGACAGCATCTGTGCCCTGGCTGACTGTTGTCCCCTGGCCTGTGTTGGTCATTGCCAGGACACTGTCATGGTTCATTGATGCTCCTGCATGCATGTCGTTGTTGTTTGTTCTGCACTCTGCATTGCTGTGCATTTCCATGTGTGGCTGGGCAGCATGTCCCAATGTGTGGATGCCCATGTGCATGTCCTTTCGTGTCCCTTGCACCCAACTCACCGGGTGCCCGGCTGTGTGTCTGCCGTGTCTAGTGGTGTGCTGTATCATGGTGGGTGGTGTCACATGTCCCCCGGTGCTGTCAGGATCGCTGTCATCATCCATGTTGGATTCTGTGTCGGTGCCTGTGTTGCCCTGTGCTGCATTTTGGGATGCTGCCATGTTGTCATACCACTGCAGAACTCAACACCGCCAGGGATAGCCCATTGGGACATGCTGTCCATCTTTGTATGGCAAGGGTTGGCTGCTGGTTGCCTCCTGTGTGGTGTACCGTCCTCATGGTCTAACCCTTCCTCTTGTAGGGCCACTACGGGCATCGCTGTGGGCAATGCTTCCCGAAGAGACAGAGGGAATGGAGGAGCTGCTGCACAGGATTGTGAGGCAGCAGCAAACACAGATCAAGCAGCAGGCCATCATTATTACTGAGACCAGGAGGGTGGCAAACATCCTGGAGGCTTGTCTGCCTGTTCCTGCAGACACATAGTTATATCCCCTGTTGTTTTTAAGTCAGCCCTCACCACCCCCCTCTCTGGACTTGATTCTCCCTTCCTTGCCCATTGTCATCTGTCCCTGTGTGCGTCCTCCTCCGCTTTGCACCCTTGGCCTGTGTCTTCCCGTCCCTCCATCTGTTGTCATCCTTATGTTTGCCTTTGTGTGCCTTTCTCTGCTAATGGTGTTTGACATTTTTATCATGTGGTGGGCATTTGGAGTTGTGTGTTGGGGGGGCTTGGTGGGTATTTTCTAGTTCTGTTTCAGTGTTGTGGGGAGGGTTGTTCAGTGGTGGGTGGGGCATTTTGCACTCTGGGGTTTGTTACTCGATATGTTCTGTGTTATATTTCCTGTTGTGTTTCCGTTTGCTTTACTGTTCATTATTGTTTATTATACTGGTTAATGACATTTTACGGTGTCCTGTGTCATTCTTGGCTGCTGGGGTTCCACATGCTTTGTACTGTTGCTGGTGTTCTCCACATGGGTCTGGGTTGTTGCTGGACTTTCCCGTGGATGTGTGGCGTCCTCATGGGTGGGCACTGTGGTGTGCTCCTGATACCTCATTCCAGCATGTGTTGCCTTGCATGTGTCCCAGGGTCGGCTGTCTCTGCACTGTATTCCATTGTGTGTTTGCACTGCCTGCCTGGTGCTATATTCAGTGCTGTCTTGTGTGCTATATTCAGTGCTGTGTTATTCCTGGGCTTTTTTTGTACTGCACTTCTGGGCCTGTTTGCCCAGTTTCCTTTGCTTGCTACATTCAGTGGGGTTTGCCCCGGGCTATTCGTTTTGAATATGGCTGGCATTTTGCTCCAGGCTAGGTTTGCATGCCGGGCAGTGCTATTCGCTGCCAGGGGCTAACCTTTAAATATCTGGCCCATTGTTTTTAAAATCTTTTGTGTTTATTTGGATACTAAAGTTGATGACTTAAAAATTGAAACAGACCGAGTACACTGGGCCTTAGAAGCTAGGCCGGAAGATGGTTTACCTCCTAGATCTATCATAGTTAAACTTTTTAAAACAGAAGACAATATGCACAATATGCATGGTGTTTATCAAAAAAAGGAATATTTTGGGGGGGCAAACATTTCAATTTATCAGGATCTACCTTATGAGGTTATCGGAGAAAGAAAAAAAAATGATTTCTTGAGGAAGTTGTCATGGCAAAAAGGCTACAGGTCTTCTCTGTTGATCCCAACACAACTATGTGTTATTGTAAATATCAAACCTTATTTCTTTACCTCAGTAGAACAAACTGATGAAGAGCTAAGGTTATTAATATCAGATATATTTAAATGAAAATGGTAAATTAGGTATACATGCCTTAGTGGGGGGGGGGCAATTCCATTTGCTCCTTAAACTGAGGGAAAACTAGGTATCTGGAAGGTATTGGATACCATGTGTTTGTACAAAAATGATGCATTAGGTATACAAAACAACACACCGATGATGTTTTGGGCATATGAGGGTATAGGTACATTAGGTTATAATAGCCTCTGGTCAAATTGTCATTTTTCAGGAAGAGTGTTACTGTGCAATACAGGTTGGAACTAATTGCAAAAAGAGATAGGTATTTGGACATCGGGATTGCCTCTCTTAATGTAAATGGACTAAACAACTATAAGAAAATTAATAAATCTCTGCAATATGCCAAACTTAATCAAACAAAAATGTTGTGCTTACAGGAAACCATTTTACAGAAAAAAGTTAAATTATTAAAGAAATCATGGGTTGGGCATGTCTTTTACTCATCAGTCACATACAACAGGAGGGGTGTGGCAATCCTACTGTCCAAAGACATTATTTTCAAAAGTACACAGGTTATTAGGGATTTAGAAGGATGTTATGGTTTGGTGAAAGGATTGTTATATGGTTCTGAAATTCTTCTAGATTCAATATATGGGCCTTTTGTAATGTATGAACATTTTCTAAATAATTTGTAAAGGGATCTAAATCTGCTAGGCTGTCTGGACACCATACTGACCAGAGATTGGAACATCTTAAGAGACCCAAATATAGATAAAACTTAAAAAAATATTAATAATGAGTTATATAATTAAAAACTATTAAATGATTTTATGAATAGAAATTTTCTTGTGGATATTTGGTGAGAAAGAAATCCAACTAAAAGGGAATACAAATATAAATCTACTTACTTAGAAATGTACAGTAGATTATATTTTTTCCTTTTTAACAAAAATTTAGTTAATAAGATTACTTCCCCATTTGTCCATAGTATTCTCATCTCAGACTATGCTATGGTGTCATTACAACTGACCCAGACGTGGGATAGATGTATTATGTATCAGTGGTGTTTTGATAATTATTTATTAAATAATGAAGAATTTATTAATATGATTAAGCATGTACTACAGGAATATTGGAGAAATAACAATGACCCAGAACTCTCTATGACTGTAAAATGGGATGCTTGGAAGGTAGTCATTAAAAGTTATATTATATCATATCAGTTTAAAAAAAAACAACAACAGAATATAAGACTTTTTCAATGCACTCATTCATTCATTCAAGCACTCAGTGGTGCTCAGTAGGGGGCTGCCAGCCATGGAGGTGAGTGGAGGGCTGTGCCGGTGGCCCAGTTGGGGTACTGGGGGGAGCTGGGTGGGTGCTGCTATCTATTGATGGGGTGGGGTGTCCTCTAGACACCAGGGAGTGGAGGATAAATTTTGTTTTCTTAGTAAAATAAACAGAGACAGCAGGGTAACTTGGGGGGTGGTTATTTCATGATATTATTGACAGTGATTGCCTGGGGAATAATAGAAAAGGAGTGGAGGATGATTTTTTATATAAAACAAACAGAGGTGTCAGGGTAACTTGGGAGTGCTTATTTAATGTTATTATGGTCAGTGATGGCTGGGGGGCACTAGACACCGGGAGTGGTGATTTTTTAATAAAACAAATGGGGGGTGCTGAGTAACTTATGTGTGGGGTGGGCAATTTACAGACTTATGGTGGCTGTCAGTGATGGGCAATTTTGCCACAATTTCATGAAGCATTTCGCCCGCCGAAATTGCCAAATTTGCTGCAATTTCATGGGCAAAATTTTATTTCGCTGCATCTCTATACAGAAATAAACTTAATACGAGGGAATTTGTTAGTTATTTTCAATCAATTTATAATAAACATTATATACAGGGGCCCAGATATTCAAAAGACTTGAGCCATGCGCAATAGGCTTGCTCCTGCGCAAGTCTGAAAAAGCGCCATTCTGCGATATTCAGCAGGAGGCAGTTACGCCCCCCAAATCACGCTGAGCAACAGCGCAATGATAATGAATGCATGCGCAACTGAAGGGGGAGGAACCATGCATAAATGGTGCAGTGCGATATTTAACAACATGCGCCATGCGCAATACGGGAGCAAGCGGAAGTTGTGCCATAGCGGAAATGAGCCAAAATAAAAGGGAGCAAGGGAGAGGCGCAAGAATGCTACAGGGAAGCCACATGAGAGCCAAAGATAGCAGGAAAAACTGGGCAGCAGGGACACATAGGGCCCGGCAGGAAAGAGCACCTGGAAGCAACAGGCACAGGGGAAGGTGTGGGGAGACAGTGCAGAAGGGGGAAGTACACCACACAGCAGAGAGGCCAGCACAGGCAGGTGTTCCCAGTGTAGGGGAAGTAGCAGCCAGGACAGTGGGGGGAAAACAGAAACAGCTGCCGGGAGGGGTGAACACAAGCCAGGGACATGGCCAGTGCCACCATCCAGATGGAGGCCATAATGAGGGGGGTGAGAAGGCGGGCAGCAGGGGGGCATGGCCGTGGAAGGGCCCATCAGCGGTATACCCCAAACAGGCAGTACCGAGCCCGCACCAGCATCGAGCTGTACAGTGATACCGAGATTGCGGGCCAGTACCACCCGAATCGGGCAATTCTGAGGCAGCTCTGTGAGCTGTGCAGTGATGTGATGCAGGCACCCACTCGACGGAGCCATGCCCTGTCAGTGGAGATGAAAGTGACAGCTTGCATGTGCTTGCTCACCACAGGTACCTTCCAGAGACCAACAGGGGACACCACAGGTATAACCCAGTCAGCCACATCATGACACCTCACCCAATTCCTCAGCGCACTGCTGCCACATGCTGCGGAGTACATCCATTTCCCCAGCACACTGTCAGAGAGCACAGCAAACATACAGGAGTTCCACAGGGTAGCACACATGCCTGGCATGCTAGGGGCAATAGACTGCACCCATGTGGCCATCCACAGACCACTTGGCCCCGAGGGGGCAGCATACATAAATCGAAAGGGCTATGCCAGCATCAACTGCCAGGTGGTGTGCGATGCCAGGGGGCACATAATCAATGTCTGTGCCACGTACCCTGGGGAAGCACATGATGCCTTCATCTGGCACCAGTCGGCACTGTGCCACAGATTCGAGAGTGAGGATATCCCCACTGGCCAACTAGTGGGTGAGTATGCAAACCACATGGACAATCATAGGGGCCTGGGGGGGCATGGTCAGAGGTGACATGGGTAGTGGCCTACATGGCCCCGGGCAGGGCGATGCTGATCACCAAACTAACCTCCACCCTCTACACACAGGTGACAGTGGATACCCACTCTGTCCCTGGCTGCTCACACCCTACCCGCAGCCCATGACCCCATCTCAGCAACGCTACAATGAGGCACACGCCACCACACATAATGTCATTGAGCGGGTGTTCGGGATGCTGAAGGCATGTTTCCATTGCCTGGACACCTCCGGCGGTGCCCTACATTACAGCCCCTCAAAGGCCTGTGGGCTATTCCTGGCCTGTTGCATCCTGCACAACATGGCCAACGAATGTGGGATAGCTGTACAGGTCAAAGAGGGGGACAGCGATGGGGATGATGAGGACGCCGGTGACAATGGTGATGGGCAGCCCCCCCTTGGGTAATGGGACCCCCGACTGCTCTGGCTGGCACAGCTGCACCAGGACACTATCATGGAGGAGCACTTCAACCAACCCAGGTAAGTTATGGGGCCATGTGCAACCAACAATGGCTAAGGCACAACCCACAAACATGCATGGACACACACCAGGGGTGCATTCCATCAAGGGAAGTGGCTGGGCATGGAACCACACACACAACCAGGAATGGGTGATGTCTAACATGCCATGTGGACGGACACACACACACACACACACACAAAATGCACCAGACATGCACAAAGGGTAGGAGGCACACCGATCCAGAATGCCACCCCTAGCCACACACATGTCCACAGACCACCACGCCCACTGCCTGTGCATGTGCGTGTGTCAGAAGCTGAGCACCATTGCACATTGGTGTACAGTGCAATGCAGGCATCATCATGCACATGCAACTGCAGACAGCAGCCAGGAGGGTGTGCAGATGGACTGTGTGTCCACGTGCAGGGCCGGGTACCCACCCGTGCAATGCCCGCTGAAAGACACAATGCATACAGGGCAGCAACAGACAGTAGCCATGTTGGGAGACAGGTCAGTCACACGACACAGTGCCCTGGCCACCATGAATGCATGGGTGGCCCCGCCAAGACCCACCAGCACTGACAGGCTGACCACTGGCCTCATGGGGTGGCACCGATGGTCCCCAGGGGTTCCACTGCGTGAACGCGACTGTGCTCACGCAGGGGTCTGCAGCACACCAAACATGCCTGCAACAGGCATGCTCGGGATGCCCACAGCTGAACCCGGTGTTGACAGGGAGGGTGTCACACGATGCTGGGAACGGGGGGTGGACAGTGCACTGCGTGGTGTCTGCAACGCATGGGCACATGACTGTGTGCCCATTGTGGCCATGACAGCAGTGAATGCCTGTGTCTGCCTGTCAATGGCAGTGGTCACATCCTCCCACAACTGGTCCATCCCTGCCAGGATCAGAGCGGTGTCTCTGCTGTGATGCTCCTCTGCCCACTCCAGAGCCGCATGCAGTGCATCCACCGATGTCGCAAGCTGCATCTGCTGGTGGACTGATGCTTGCAGTATGTGGGTGTGCTCATCCAAGAGGTCATCTGCCTCCTTGGCATCCTGTCCCTCAGGGTGTGCATGGCCCTGATGCTCAGCACCCCTTGAGGGTGGGTGCTGCACACCAGGACCAGGTCTGGGCATGTCCACAGGTGGTGCACTGACGCCGCCCTTGACCCTGTACCCTCAAGCCCATTGGATGACTGCTAATGCTGCCCCTCCAGCTGCCACTCCCCAGGGCTCACTGGTGCCACCGCAGTGGCCACAACAGTCCCACTGTCCTGTACACACACCAGTGCTGCCCCACTGGTGCTGACTGGCACAGGCTGGGACTGTGATGACACACAGGCCTCCATGGCAGCACCACCCACAGCCATGGCCACAATGTTACCTGCTGTGTGGCCATCCCATGGCACACACATGTCACTGCCCATGCCGTTAGCGACCTCATCATCGGTGACGGACCCGGCACCAGCCCGAGTCACAGCATGCTGGCATCTGTGGATGCGTGCACACTAGGACACAGGCAGGGCCTCCTCTGCACCTGTTCCAACAACATCAGTGTGGACAGCCAGTTGGGCCCACTGTCGCACTGAGCCACGTATACCTATGGAGGTGGATGGGCCCTCCTCCATCTCCATCTGACTATCCTCAGTGGACAGACCCACCACCGCTGACCCATGCAGATGCTCAGGATCTGTAAGGGAAAACAAAGTCACGTTACTGCATGTGACCTACCCTGCCCCCCCAATAGACAGACCATGACCTACCATGCAGTGATGGGCTACCACCCGTCTGGAAGCCACCACCCGGAACACCCTCAATGGCACAACGCTGCATGCTTTCAGCAACCCTCTCCTTCTGTGGGGTCAGGTGTACCACCTCTGGCTGTCCCCCACCTGTCACAGCTCATGCTGCCCTGATGGCAGCCACCTTCTCCTTTATCCTCCTCCTGTCTGTGCCCATCTTCTTCTTGCACTCCTGCATGGAGCGCAGGTGGCTGCCATGCAGGTTCACTGCACATGCCACCTCCTCCCATGCAGCTGCATGGGCCTGAGGTGTTCCCTGCTGTCCGCTGAGAAGTGGCTCCTGATCCAGGTAGGCCTCAAACAGGGCATTGGTCTCAGCCTTGGTGAAATTAGACCTCCTCCTCCTCCCACCACTGTGTTCCTCCTATCCCACAACTCGCTTGGTCATTATTTAGCCTGTAAGAATGCCAGTTGTTACCTGTGACTGTGCAGTCCCATGCATGTCCCACAATCCACAGTCCACACTCCCAAACAGCATGCAACTCACCAATAGACTGCAGTAACCGACTATGGCCAGTGCAGCCCAATGTCGCACTCTTATAGTGCAACCCATGCAAATGAAGCGAGGCGCAACTTTAAGTTGATGCAAATTGCAGTGCTGAGCCATTGAATGGCTGATTAGCTGTTTTGCATATGATGACTGAATATCGCGCTGTTGCACTTTGCGCAATTGTGTTGAACGTGTTGAGCCAAGGGTGCAGTTCTGTGACATGCGCAGTACACACCTCACTGTGCATGCCCGGGTTGCTGACACAGGCGTCTGCCGCGCTGCTGATGTGCTGTGCATGGGAAGCAATGCAGGGCATGGCCACCATTGTGCCAGTGGCACTACAGCGATGTTCACCTATATGGCGCTGTGGCACTGGGCCATCATAGGCGAACTGGGGCAACAGCACGGTAGGCCGCTACTGGAGGTAGCACACAGGCATCCAATCATGCTACACGCATTGGGTTCCAATGGAGCTGTGCCTGTCCATGTGCCAGAGCCCCTTGACACTGTGCCTGACTTTTGCCCCCAGGCGCCATGTGTCGGGCATGGGTGCACCACTATCGCACTGTTCGGTGACAGCGCAATAGGGAATGGCAGCGCTGTACCACGCAGCATCTGCATGTGGTGGAGCCATGCTGCAGAGCACCATTTTGAGCCGACTAAGCAAGTAGAATGGTGTGGAGGAGGGCTGCACAGTGGCGCCAAGTAGAACTGGCCAACCTAGTGGCCATAGTAGAGCAGCTCTATGGCCCACTGTTTAGGGAGGCACCCCTGGACAGATCCAGGAGCCAGGTGTGGGAGGATGTGGCCAATGCACTGGAGGAGGCCACAGGAAGGGGGCGGACAGTGGAGCAGTGCTGCCACAGGTATGGCAACCTGCAGAGGAGGGAATCAGACCTGCTTGCCCGCCTGCGGTCAAGTGCCAGGAGGGGCACGGTGCCATGGCCAGGTAGGTGTTACGTCCACACACTTTTATCTTCCATATGGGTATCACGGTTGTATGTGTCTGGAACATGGAGGAGGGACCGTCCAGTGTTGGCTGTGGTGGTGTTATCAGGGTGTGGGGTGGTTGGGTCTGGTTGGGTGGGAGTGCACACACCTGGGGGCAGGGGGACTTTGCTACAGGATTGTACTGATGTTCCTCTCTCCATGTTTGCACCACAGGGCCAGTGGAGAGGCGTCTAGCCTGGGAGATGTGGCACCAGCAGGAAGACAGGGTGGCTAGGAGAGGCGACGGTCAACAGCACCCGAGGGACCAGTCCGATGATGGTGAGTGCCATACCTCCATGACTACTATTGCATGCTGTGTAACAGGGTGGGCAGTGGGGCATGGCCACCATCCATTGACACCACTGCCATGCACGCAACTTGTTACAGTCAGCACTGTCCACTGGCACTGCATGTCTGGGAGTGCATCGATGGTGGTCCATGCATGTACTGGGTACATGGCTGTGCCACTGCCTTCGTACCACATAGCCATGTCACTAAACGGCCATGCTGGTGCTGTGCATGGCTTGGCCAGTGGGTGTGTGCAGTGGTCCGTGTGGCTGTATGTGCCTGGGTGGGCAGGTCTTGTGGACGTGATCACTGTGGGTGGTCACACACCATCACAGAGCCATGTCCCATGGCCGTATGACATGCACAGTGGGTGGGCTGTATGGGGCTGTGAATTCATACCTATTGACTGTGCTCCCTTGTCCTAGTTGTCCACCAGCTGCAGGAGATTAGGGAGGCATTGAGGGAGATCCTCAGTGTGGCCAGGACTTCTTTGGAGATCCAACAACGGATTGACCAGCTTGGGGTCTGGAGGAGGCACCGGAGACAGAGCAGCCAGAGCGGGGAGCAGGGCTCCCATTGACCATCCCTCTGCCCCTGATATCCCCTACCCCCCCTGGACCCACCCTCACACCCCTACTTTCCTGTCCCATTTGTTCACCCCTGCCCCTTACCCACCCCCACCTTGTTTATGGCCCTCCCCCCCAACTTTGTACATAGTATTGTAAATAGTTCCTTTTGATATAGGTTTTGAATACAGATCTTTTGATATGAATACTGTGGTGGTCTCTGATTTGCAGCGGGCTATAGGTGCTCAGCTGCAGTGGTGTGCATGGCGTCAGGGGTGGTGCAGTCATGGGTATATGTGTGTGTGTCCGTCGGGAGGTGACTATGGTGTGAGGGTAGCTATCAGTCAGTGTCTGTGGTGTGTGTGTTGTGTCCTGTGCACTGGTTAACTGTGTGCAGTGGTCCATGGTGCAAGCTCTGTGTCCATGGCGCCCCTGTCAGCCCGTCCACGGCTTGTGCAGCTGACACCCTTGCATGTCTGTGATCTGCATGGTCTGCTGGCATGTCAGTGGTGGATGTCCATGCAGGGCAGCCACTGTACCCATCACAATGCTGGGTTGCCTCCTGTCACTGGTGTGGTGCATGTCTGCCTCAGGTGACACTGTGGCCTCCGCAGTTGTTGTTCACCTCCATGCTGTGGCTTGTGTGTGTTGCAGGGGATGTGCACCACTGTCTGTGACTTGTGCTCTGGGCAAATGATGGTGGCGTACAGGTCCACAGTGCCTGTGCAGGGTGGCTGCCACTCCTGTACCATGGAGGACTGCAGGTTGTGTGTACACGGTTTCCATAGGCCCACACTGGGGGCTTGGTTGCCCCGCTACTGCATCCCTGTGTTGTTGTGCCCTTGGGTATGGGTGGGTGTTTTTCCATGCACTGTGTGGCATCTGGTGTGGTGCATGCTTCCACACACCACTGTGGGTGTCTGCGCTGGCTGTTGTGGCCAGTGCTGGGTCAGGGTATGTCCTTGGGAAAGTGTGCAGGGTGCTGTACCACTGGTGGTGGTGTCCAGGGCATGTTCTGTCCCATGTGGGGTACCTCGTGTGCCAACACATGGTCAGTCTGTCAGCTGTACTTCGGGGGGGCAGTGCATGGTGGCACTGTGTATACCATTGTTGCATCGATGTGTGCTGCCACCCGCTGATGGGTGCTTGTGGTGGGTCTGCCTTGCATGGTTCTGTGGTGCACAGGGTTGCGTTGTCACAGTGGGGGTGGTGGCATGCATGGGGTTTCCTGCAGTGGTGGATGCTGCTCCTGGGAAGGGTGTCTGGGGGTCATGGTGCAGGGTGTGCTCTGCATTGGGGGGATGGTGTGGCACGGGGTGGTCAGCCCTTCTTGTGTGCCAGTCACAGCTTGCCAGGGGGGTGTGATGGGGCACCATGACCTGGCTGGTCATTCCAGCCCTCCCTCAGTTGTGCAGCGCATGGGGTGTGAGGGGATGATGTCTGTTCTGCTGTGTGTTCCTCTGCCCATCTGTGGCATGGGTGGTGGGCCCCTACCTCCCTGGTTGTGCAGTTGCATTGCCACCCTGCTGCTGGGGGGTGTCCCTGGTTATGCTATGGCACCTCTGGACTGCTCAGCTGAACATCCCTTGTTGCGCTATGGCACATCAGATCTGCTCAGCTTCCCCTCCTTAGTTGTGCTATGGCACAGGTGGCGTGATATTCAGTCATCGGCTGTAGGCGCAGGTTGGCCGGCTCAGTTTTTGAATATCGTGCCTCTTGCGCATGGGCGCAATGGACTTGTGCTTGCTCCTGCTATTGCGCACTTTTTGGGTGCAGTTTGAATATCTGGGCCAGGATCTTAGTAAAATGAATCAGTATGTGAAGGAGTTTATGCATTCGCAATTCAAAATTAATCAAGACCCATTCACAATGGTAGAAATTGCTCAGTCAATTGCTCAGCAAAAGAAAGGTTCCTCACCAGGACCCGATGGTTACACATGTGAATTTTACCAAACGTTTAAAGACTTGTTATATCCCTGGTTAAAATTATGAATTAGATAAATTACTGATATAGACCTGATGCCTATTAATGATTGTGCCATTATTTTATTACTTAAAGAGAAAGATCCTAAAAAAGTAGAAAACTATAGCCCTATTTCATTTTTAAATCTAGGTTATAAAATTATTATGTCACTAATAGTCAATCGCATTCAAGGACAGATAGCTAATTTTATAGGAAAAGAGCAAAGAGGATTTATAAAAGGTAGAAATATTTTTCAGGGGTTAGAACAAGTTCAAGGTATTATTATTAAACATGCTGCTAAAATGGTAATAAATAAAGAGGAAGAAATAGTCCTGGTTGCTTTAGCTGTGACAAAAGCATTTGACCTTCTGTCAAGAGAATTTATGTTTTGCATTTTAGAACATTGGGGCTTTCCTTATTCGATTTTATAGTTATTGGGTAAGCTATATTCACATGCTAAGGCTAAGATAAAAATAAATTCTTATCTTTCAGATACAATACAAATTTCCAACAGAGGTAGACAGGGATGCCCCCTCTCCCCCCTGTTGTTTATGCTATGTTTAGAACCTTTATTAGTAAACATACAGAATAACAAAGACATTACAGGAATTTTACTCAAAATGGTCATATAAAAATGAATGTTTACACAGACATCATGACCAAATGCATTAAAAGAAATTCATAACTTTGCAATGTTTGCAGGTTATGAGCTAAATCAAAACAAATCCCTAGTTTTGCCAATTACAAATTTAAGTATGGATACAAAAAGCCCTCTTGCCCCCATAAAAATTGTGAACAATATGAAACACTTAGGTATAATACTGTTTAATAATATGGAAGATAAAGTAAACATTAATTCCAATATTACATATAATAAGATTAAGACACAGTTACAGGTTGGGAAGATTATGCCTTTTCACTATTGGGGAAAATAGAAACTTTTTTTAATTTATTATTTATTGTTCAGCAAATAGCCATTACAATTATACATAGACATATCACACAAAGAATACAGTAAATAAATAGTTAAAATCACATCATTACATATCTTCAACACCAAATGGAAGCAGCAATAATGTGTACAGGTAGTAGATCCAAATGTACCTCTAACCCTTCCCCCTGAAGAGTGAAAATCCAACAAATACAACAGTTTTATTTACATCTCAATAATAGTTCCGATATAAAAACTCTTATATTATTGAGTTTTGACACATAACCACTCTTTTCTTCCTGAGTTCAGTAATTGTAATCAGATATCATGCCAAGTTTGTCAATGTTTCCATATTTTCTGAATTATACAGCAAATCTAGCATATATCTGTCAGGAATACCACAAATATCCAAGTATTGCTTCCAGTAGAAGACTCTTTCCTTGTCATACCAAGGACACCTTGGTGTTACATGACTAAGATCTTGATTTCCTGTAAATTGCAATAGCAAAATGCAGAGATATTGGAATCCTTGTGTTATCTAGCTTCCAATACCATACTGGGAAATGCTTTAAACCTAAACCTAGTCAGGATTGTTCTATACTTGTGTGTCTTAATAATATTCAAATGTGGTTTTAAACTACGCTTTCTAGTATCACCCATTAACCAATTTGACATTTTTATTTTTTCACCCTTAATAAATCAATACTACTTTAATTAATATTCTGCTTGACACAAACATTCAGATGTGAGAATGCATTTTTTTCCAGTAATCTCTCTACCCTATTTAACCAACTATTCTTCTTATAAGGCACAAGCTTTTCATTTTCCTTCATACATATCTTGATAAGGTTATCAGTTATTTGCATTTGTATCTTAACCCAAAAGTTAATTTGTTTTGCTTGTATCATTGAAATAAGACTTGGCTGACTCAACTGTGATCTGACCAACTCAGCCGAAATACCCATGGGGAGTCCAAGTAATTTTTTGTACTCAGTATTCAATGTTAACTCAGGAGGAGTAACATTTACCCCCCCCCAAACTTCTGCTAAATACAATATCAGAGTAATGACCTTAACATTAAAGTTTTTTATGAAAGGGACTACAGTGCAACCCCCATACAAATAATTAAACCTAATCAAGGCCTTTATTGTATTTTTAACTTTTCCAAGTAAATATTTAATATGTTTGTTCAATGTTAGATTGCTCGCAAACCACACTCCCAAATATGATATCCATTAACATATTTGAGTCTTTTGTTTCCTATATATAAGTATCTGTACTTTTTCCTATCAAAAACCACAACCTGCATTTTGAAGCATTAGATTTTAAATTATGTAAAATACTCAGATTTACCAATAGATTAAGTCCTTCTGTAAGCCCAGTCTAGTCATAGAAATTATTACAAGATTGACCGCATAAGCAAGAACCGGGATCTTATAAGCCCCAATTTTCAGTACATGTTGATCATTATCCTGAAGTACTAACAATATATCATTTATGTAGATATTAAATAATGTAGGGGCCAGAACACAGCCCTGGTGAACACCTAGATTTGCTCTGATTTTGCCTGTTAAATCCCCAGCTTTTGTACATTTGACCTGTACCCAAGTACCAGTATAGAGTCTATGAATTAGAGTTATCAGATTATGATCTATGCCCAATTTATGTATTTTATCCCATAAGAAAGTTCTTATCAAATAATCAAAAGCAGATGAAAAATCTACAAAAGCAACAAAAAGTGTATTTTCTGATGTGACAGTATTTTTCTATCAAATGTTCTAATATAAATATCTGAGTGTGTGTTCCTTTATTGTGAGCAAAAACAGCTTGGAGTTGTGACAGTGTTTTATTCTGCTCTAACCAAGGAACCAACCTATTCAAGAGTACTTTTGCAAATAACTTTGCTAAAATATCAAGAAGACTTACTGGCCTATAGTTTTCTGATTCACTTTTAAAAAAAAAGAAACTTTGAAATCGGCTATTATGCCACATGTTATGTTTTTATTTCAAGCTATACAGGGGCAGATACAAGATTCTTGGTTCTCCAAAGTCAAACATATTTTTGTGATTTTTTTTTATGGTGCGGGGCATCCCCAAGAATAGCTTGATGGAAGCTGATTATCCCAAGGTGTAAGGGTGGCATTGGCCATCCTGATCCATTTCACTACTGTGTCACCACAAAGATGATATTAATATTTTTATGGTCAGATAAATCTAATCAGGACCTGTACTCGAGGGGTAAATATAGGTTTTTTATTCAAGAATTGCTTAGTGACTATGGCTCTGCATTACACATACCGGGTTGTGTGGTTAATTACAAACATTTTCTAAATTAGATATGAACCCAATTATAAGGAGTGTGGCTTGTATTTGTAAAGAATGGCTTAAGAAAAACAAAAGGCACATTTTTATCTTCATTTAAATATTCTAGATCAGGGTAGCAATATGATAAAAAAGGCTTGGAAGACATTTTTAATAGAAAATAATATTGTAAATAGTTTGGACATAATTGATAATGGAGATTTTATGACTTATGATATATTTAAAGATAAGATCATGCCTTCCATTATAAAGGATAGTTGGTTGTTATATTCTTCCTTAAAAGCCAAATTTATGATTCTAAACAGGAAAATAGGCAAACGCATAAAAGATTGTAATCCTGATATTTATGTGAATAATGGTTTAACTAGGAACTCCAGTATTGTAGTGCAGATCTATATTACATTGACCAGTATGGAAGATAACTGTACAACTAAAGATAAAATATTGTTAACTCAATAGAAATGGAATGAAGAACTGGAGTTAACTATCTCCTCAGCTACATGGGGTCTAATAAAAAAAGAGATCAGTAAATCATACACTTATGCAAAGAATAAAATATTCAATTTAAAATAATAGATAGAGCATAACTGACTCCTTCCATTACTGCACATTGTGGTGACAATAAAGGACAATACATAGATACATAGACAGTGTCAGCAGATAAGGGCCTATGGCCCACCCAGTCTGCCCATTTAAGTTTGTAAGTTCAGTTTATGTTTTCCAGGAAGTCTGTTGCCCCTTACCCCTGACCTCCAGAATTCCTTTATGTCTATCCCATGCATTCTTAAATCCCGTGATTGTTTCAGCCCCCACCACTTCCTCTGGCAGGGTGTTCCACTTGTCCACCACCCGTTCTGTGAAGAAATTCTTCCTCACGTTTCCTCTGAATTGTCCTCCCTCCAACTTCATCCCATGCCCTCTAGTCCTGGAACATCTTTTTCGCTTAAAAATAGTGAATTCCTGCACCCTGTTCCTCCCCTGTAAGATACTTGTATGTCTCTATCATATCCCCTCTCTCCCTCCTCTCCTCCAGGGAGTACATGTTCAGTGCCTTCAACCTGTCCTCATAGGACTTGTGATGCAATCCATGCACCATCTTTGTTACCCTCCTCTGAACCTTCTCTACCCTGTCTATGTCCTTACGTGGAAGGTCTCCAGAACTCACAGTGTACTCCAGGTGCGGCCTCACTAGTGTCTTGTATAGTGAATTATGACCTCCTTTTCCTGCTGGTGATGCCCTGCCTATGCATCCCAGCATCCTATTTGCTTTACCTGCTGCCTTGTCACACTGTTTCCTGCCTTGAGGTCATCAGAGATGATAACTCCAAGATCCCTTTCCTGCTTGGTGCATGCTATATCCTCACCCCCAACTGATATATTGTGCCAGGGTTTTGTGCCCATATGCATTATCTTGCACTTCCTTGCATTGAATTTCAACTGCCAAACCCCTGACCATTCTTCAAGTTTCTGCAGGTCCTTTCTCATTCTGTCTACACCTCTGGTGTGTCTACTCTGTTACAGAGCTTTGTGTCATCAGCGAACAGTGAAATTCTGCCTTCTAGGTCCTGTGCAATGTCACTGATGAAGATATTGAATAGTACCGGTCCCAGCACTGATCCCTGTGGTACCCCACTGGTCACTCTTCCCTCTGTGGAGTGACAGCCATTTACCACCACCCTCTGTGTCCTGCTACCCAGCCAGTTACCTACCCACCACACTACTGTCCTGCCCACACCCATATTCCCCAGTTTGTGCAATAGTCTTCTATGTGGCACAGTGTCAAAGGCATCTTTGTGGCAGCATAGGAAATCATGGTTACATGTTATGGAGCTGTCCAAAAATTATAAAATGGTTGCAAAAAAATGCATACTGAACTACAACTGATTTTGGATAAGCAAATAAACTTTGACCCTGTTTTTTTTAATGAATGATTATGGTAATTATAATTTGTCTAAAGAGAAAAAAAAATGTGTGCATTGCCATCCATGTTTTTGAAGAGACAGATTCTAAGTAAATGGAACTGGTCGGAGGTTGTTGAGTGGAATCATAATGAATGGTTACATAAGTTTAAAGAAAACCTGTTATTGGAGAAAATATCAGAGTTCCCAGATTGTGCAGATAAGAATATAGCTGAGAAATATTCAAATTGGAATGAAATAGCTTGTATTTGTCCCACTATTCTTATACTAACCTGATGTCCTTAGTAAAACTAAGTTTACATTGTTATTACTTTCAATTTCATCAGAGGACTTTCATCACTGAGTGATAAATATGTATTCAAAAGTGAAGCTATATTTTATACGTGTATACATAATGGGCTAGATATTCAGAGGAGATGCTCAATGTGCAACAGACTTGCTCCAGCGTAATCATAGAAATGTGCCCTGGAGCTATATTCAACCAGCGTGAATGCGCAGTGCAATATCCATTGTGCCGTTGCACAACAGTAATGTATGCATCGCAAGTACATGGGAACATGCCAATGAATATGCTGTGCAATGGCATATTCAGCTGAAAAACATGGTGCAACTGAGGAGAAATACAGAAAATGTGCCACACAGACTTGAGCACATAAAAGGAGGCTCAAACATACAAACAGAAGATGTGCAGGCCAGTGGAGAATAGGCCAGGGACACAAGACAATTCATTATGGAAGAGATGATGAGAGATGTGAGGAGGAGGGAGGAACATCAACGTGGCCAAGGAAGGGCCCATCAGTAGTATGCCCAACACAGACAGTACTGTGCCCGGCTCACATTTGAGGACTACGGGAACACAGAGATAGTGGGCTGGTACCATCTGAACAGGGCAACTCTGAGGCAGCTATGTGAGCTGTGCCATGATGAGTTGCAGGCACCCACCAGAAGGAGTCATGCCATGATGGTGGAGACCAAGGTGACAGCAGTAATGTGAACTGCTCACCAAGGGCACCTTCCAGACACCAGTGGGGGCAACCACTGGCATATCGCAGTTGGCCATGTCCAGCCTCCTCACAAAGATCCTCTAAGCTCTGCTGCCACATGCTTTTGAATACATAAGATCCCCAAGCACACAGGCAAAGCACACAGCAAACATGCAGGAATTCCACAGTGTGGCATGGATGCCCAGCATGATTGGGGCCATTGATTGCTCCCATGTGGCCATGCGCACAATACCTGGCCCAGAAGGGGTGGTATATAGCAACAGAAAGAGCTACCCCTTCTTCAACTGCCAGGTGGTGTGCAATGCCACTGGGTGTATCATCAATGTGTGCATGCCACATACCCTGGGAGTACACATGATGCATTCATATGGCACCAATCGATCCTGTGCCAGTGATTTGAGAGTAGGTGATCCCCACGGGGCACCTAGTAGATGAGCAGGACAAGTGATGAGGTGTCAGAGAGGCTGTGCAGGGATGTACAGGCCCAAGGCACACATGGATGGGGTGGTGGTGGTGTGCAGCATGGGGGGTGGGCATGGGAACTGGCAACGCCAGGTGTTAACAAGCATATGTGTTTTCCACACAGGTGATAGTGCACACTCCCTCCAACCATGGCTGCTCATGCCCATCCAGTGACTATTCAATGCTGCAGAGGAGCATTATAACAAGGCACACATCGCAACATGCAACATCATAGTGCAAGTCTTTGGCATGCTCAAGATGCGATTCTGTTGCCTAGATAGATCCAGTGGTGCCTTACAGTACAGCCCTGCGAAAGCCTGTGGCATATTCCTGGCCTGCTGCATGCTGCACAACATGGCCATTGACCATGGGATAGCTGTGCAGGTGGATGAGGGCAACAGCAGTGATGAGAATGGGGAGGACAAGCTGGATGGGAGTGTGCAGCCACCCATGGAGAGGAGATCTCTGGCTGGCAGCCCATGCCAGGAGTCACTAAGTCTCCATTTTAGAAGAGCACTATAGGAACTGCAGGTGAGTACCATTCAAGGCATCTGAGCATGCACAGGACCCCACACATACAGACAGATACACACAGCCATACAGGGATGCATACAGGGACACAGGCACCCACACAGCAAGCACAGGTAACACACAGGCACACAAACACATTCACACACCACAGTGGAGTAGCACAGGTGGAAGCACCCTACCTATTTGCCCAGCGCTGGACACACAGGTGACTGTACCATGGCTGGCACATACACCACTACCACCACAGGTCACACAGCAGGATACAGTGGTGCTTGTGGGACACACACAGACAGGTGGTGGTAGGTGATGTGGCAATACACACAGCACCACAGCATGCGGTGGCATGGATCAGAAGGTACATGCTGCACATAGGCAAGGCCAGCACAGTGCTACTCTCATCATGCCCATGCCACAAGGTCCAGCAGCACTGCCTGCACACATGGTAGATGTGCCACAGGCCACACGTATGCAACAGCACATGCACAGAAGTGCACCCATCCAAGTGCACAGCAGCTCACAGCAGCAGGTAACAGGATGGGGCAGCACACCCAGCAGACCTACCGTGTGGTGCCATGGCTGTCACAGCCATGTGGACAGCCACACCCAGACTGTGTGGCAGGCACTGGCTGTTCAACAGCCACTGGTGGTGTCACCAACACACTGATGAGTATAGAGGCCTGTGAATGTGACTGGGTCCTCATGGGTCTGTAGAGACTGGATAATAGACTACAGCTGGATGTGTCGGGGATGGGCATGTCGATGCACAGTGTCAGCCATGCTGGGGTCGCCAATGGCCATGACTGTGGTGTTGACGTGGCACTTTGAGGAGTCCTGCATGCCCTTCTGTGCCCAGTAGATGCCAGCAATGCAAATCTAGCAGTGATGGCCCTGGCAATGCAGTCCAGTAATGCAGTCATGGCCTTCTGCTGCTGCTGGAGCTCACCAATCAGCTGAGCACATCCAATGTCCCCTCACTCAGCCAGGTGATCCACCTCCACCCACAGTTCACGTATTTCTGCCCTGAGCATTGCCTGGTTTTCCATGGATGCCTGCAGCAGCCTGGTGTTCTCATCAAGCCTGTCAGGGCCTGACAAATCATGGGACTGACACTGACATGCTGGGGGTGGTGGCATGCTGTGCAATATCCCTCACCTGGGAACACTGCAAAGGTGACCACTCAAGTGGTGGGGATTGAGCAGGTGCCCAGATGGCGGCCCCCAAGTGGTGCTGCACAGTGGTTCCCACAGCCTGCAGCTACATGCCATCAGCCTGCTGAACCTGCTGCACTAGCACCTGCACCAGCACCCTGTCCATGGCTGGCACCAGCAGTGGCATCACATGCCACTGCGTTGCCATGGGCTGGTGGTGCTTGTATGTGTGCTGTACTGTCTGCACTGGCATTTGCCACCTGTGTAGAATCCTGTCCCTGTGGTGGCGTGGCCAGTCTGGTGCTGCCCAGGATCAGGGTTATGTAATCATCACTGTCTGAGGAGCCCCCTTCCTGTGTTGCAGGTGCAAGCACCAGTAGGATGTCTGTGAGCAGGAAGTCAGCCATTGTGTCATTATCATCCAGGCCCAGGACCACCATCAGCCCCATACAGCCTCCACAGGTCCCACGTCACTGGGCTCATCCAAGAATGCACCCTAAGGCATGATAGAGCTGGAAGACATAATGACCAGTATCAGTGTTGCCGGTGGCACAGTGCATGCTGTGCCATGCACAGTGTGATCGAGGCATGCACATCACTGACATGCCAGCCCACACCAGCAGATGGCTGTGCAGCACTGCACTACTGGGCAGCCATGCCACAGGTGTTGTACAGGTCATGCTAACCACGGTGCTTAGCCACAGAACACAGGATTGAACAGGCACATGGCTGGCAGGCATACCCTCCCATAGTCCCTCCCCGGGCAAGCCCCATGAAGTGTGTTGCTCCACAGCCTGTGACCACAGTGACCCTGCCTGCACCAACAACAAGTGCTGTGCAAGCAGAGTCATAGGGCATGTATGGAGCAATGCACCCGGCCAACAGTCCCAGCACCTTGCTCAGGAAGCCATCACACTTCACATGGGTGGCCATGGCCATGCACGGTGTGCCCATGAATGGCATGCGCCACATTATACCTCACCGTTCATGGGTTTGCATCACAGCTGCAGTCACACAAGCACACTGGTGGCATACACACTCCCACCCCACAATGGATGCCTACATACCCACAGTTCTGTGAGGGACTACCACCTGTCTGGATTACCCCACCTGGGACACTCTTGAAGGATGCACAGCTGATGGTCGCCACCACAAGCTGCTCCCCTGACAACAGGACAGGTGCATAATATGGCCCACTGCCCATCCTAGTGCATGCCGCCCTGATGGCAGAACCCTTTCCTTAATGCACTTCCTGTCAGTGCCCATCTTCTTTTTGCACTCCTGTGCACTGTGATTGTCAGCTATGGGCATTAACATGCATGGCCACTTCCTCCCACCTGGTGGCATGGTCCTGTGGGGTCCCAGTGGTCCCACTCAGTAGTTTCTCCCTCTAAAGGTAGGTCTCATGAAGTTAGGCCTGCTCTTCTTTGCAGATACCTGCTCCTCAGCTCCCTCCATCTGCAACATGGTGCCACCTGTGGAAAGTCAGACGTTGCCCCCAATGAGCAGCATAGTGGCACCCCATGACACAATGCAGCATTGATACCCAGCACAGCAGTAGCAGTACACAACACAGTATGGAGAGACTTACCTCAATGGCTGCACTACCTGTCAGTGACCTGTGCTGTGTTATGGCACTTTTATGGCTCATCCCATGCAAATGAGCCTCTGAGCAACCAGTAATGATATGTTAATGTGCTCAACTGCACATGGCATTGGCTCAAGAGGCTATTTGCATACACTAGCGGAATGTTGCAGAACTGCACCTTGTGCAATGGACTGTGTAATGCACAACATGACTGTACCAAAGCACTTCGCTGACGCACTTCTGGCACATGCATGATGCGCATATGAGCACCTGCCACAAATGTTGGTGGTGGACCACCTTCATGTGTGGCATATCATGCAGTTCTATGGTGCATGCATCCATGGGTGCATGCCAAACATGCAGCCCAGATGCATTGTTGTGTTGGACTGTGCAACAGTGCCCACGGTGCCATGGCATTGATGGCGCATGGGCTGATGATGTGACATTGACATGCTGCCAGTGAGACACTGCAAGATGCCCAACACATACATAGGTCACGGATGTGATCCTAAACTCCTGCCTGCACTGCCGGCATTGTGCATGTGCGGTACTGTGCGATAGGCCACTGTTGTGCATGTGTTTCTAGGTGCTGCATGATTGTGGCCTGTGTTTTCCTGTCATGCATGTGGTACAGTACAACTACACATGCCTCCAGTGCACACCATTTTGCCCTGCATTGGCGGAGCTGTGCGCAGATACTATGGTGTGGTTGGCTGGACAAGTTAGATAGGCAATAATTTGGTCAGATGGGGAGATGGCCAATCTGGTGGCCTTAGTGGAACTCCTAGTGGACCAGCTGTTTGAGGCAGGGAATCACAACGTGGCACGGTCACAGGTTTGGGACCATGTGGCAGATGGCCTTGAGAGGCATATGGGTGTTGCCTGGATGGGGGAGCAGTGTTGCCACCATTATGGAGACCTGCAGCAGCATGACCCTGATCAGCTGAGGAGGCTGCAGGACCATACCCACCCAGGATCTGTACCACAACCATGTAGCTGTCTCCATGCATTGTGCATGCTGCCAATGATCAGTTTTTGTGCCATTGGGTGTACTGCCTGTGCATCTGCACCTGCACGGGGGGGCATGTCACTGGAGGGTGGGGTGCATCTGGTGGTGCAGCACTGTGTGCCTGTGTGTTGCACGGTGTCTAGGGCCCTGCCACCATAACCCACACATGGGAGAGGGTCCCTGCTCAGACTCTGGCAGCACTGTGTGCTGTGTCCAGCCTGGGGGGGCCTGTTCATGACATGCCACTCAGGTCCCTTTCTGTCTCTGTTTCATCCACTGGGCCAGTGGCGCAAAGAAGGGCCAGGGTGGACACTGCTTAAGGGGACCAGCGCTGTGATGGTGGTGCTGCAGGAGGGCCAGCACAATGCCAGGCAGGTGAGTGTGTGCAGCATGTTTCACCCTGCATTGCAGGATCTGAGATGGGTGGGGCTGATACAACTCCAGGGCACTGCTGTCATGCAGGGCTATGGTATGTGTTGATGCACTGGCTCCACTGCCTGTGTTGGGCTTGCCGTGTGTGTGGCAGAGCCATGTGCAGGGCCTCTGTGTGGTGACATCCTGTTGCTGTCACTGGTGGTGTTGTGTGTCCCATGGTGTGTGACTGCTGCTGCTGGGTGGCTCCTGTATTGCCTGTGGGGGCACTACTCCAGCAATGTGGGGGCCTGTGCACAGGGGTGGGTGCAAGACACTCTCTGGTATGCCACCCGGTATGTATGTGGGGTGAAGCTAGGTCTACTATGGCTGTCCACTGTGCATGTGCCATTGGCCACTCCTTCCATGGGAGGGCACCGCAGCTGTCCTATGCACATGAGCCTGGGGTGGGGCTTCTGCTGTGTGGGGCCTGACACTTCGTGGCTGTTCTGTGTTCCCCTTTCATAGGTCATCCTGCACGAGGTGGTGGACCGCAGTGGGTTATTGTCCTTGGTGGCAGTCTACTGCAGCTCCAGCACCTGATTCTGAGGCTAATCACGAGAATGGCATTGCACATCAGGCTCAGCCGGTGACACCTGGTGGACACATGGAATCTGGTCTCAGAGGTGCCCACGATGCACCTCGCACTTTATCAGCTATGGCTTTAGTCATTGGACATTGTTCTTCATACTCTTTCCTCCATTCGCTGCCCTCCATCCATCTGGACTGTTGTTTGTGCTCCCTTGTTTGCCTTGCATTTTCCCTTCCCATTCAACCTGTTGCCCCTCATCCTGTTCCATCATGTGTTGTCCCTTCCCTGTTGCTTTGTTTGACCAGTTGGCACCACTGTTTCTGTTAATGTTTTACTGTTGTATTTGTTAGTGAAGAGTGTTCTACCTTTTGCACATCTGTTTCTGTGTCTCCTTCACTTACATGCTGCTGCACTGTGCTGCTGTTGTTCATTGCTGTTGTTGGGTGGGTCCATGTTTGTGAACGTGCTGTCCCCACTGTGCAGTTCTGTTGTGTGCACAGTGGCCTGTGTGCAACATCCCTCTGTGTTACAGGCCCTTGGCTGTGTGCTCTGTGCATCAATGTGCTTGGCACAGTGCCATGTGTCCCTGTTTCCCTGTGCTGGCCTGTTTACCCCCAGCCATCGTATCCTTCCCAGTTCTGGTGTGTTGTGCGGTGCTGTGTCCTGTTTCCATGTGTGTCTGCATGGCATGTGCATCATGCTGCCTGGCACATGTGTGGCGGTGTGGCTGTGGCACACTGTACATGCATGGTGCCTTCACACAGTGGCTGCAGCATCTTCCCATCCCATGTTGGCTGTCGGGACAGTGGTCATGGGGTGGTCAGAACATGCAGCAGTCCATTCCATGTGTGTGAGTTGCTTTGTCACATTGGTCAATGGGGTCTGTGTAGGGTACCAGGCGTTATCCATGGCATCTTGGCCCTGTGCCTGTCCTCTGCCTCTTGCCCACTGTCCCCTTGTGGTTAGCCCCTGCCACCCCGCCTTGCTCCTGTGCCATTATGCAGCCCTGCCTATGTTCACTTATGTATTGTGGGCCTTCCTCCACCTGTTGGTTCAGCATGAACTCTTGCTCCAGGTTGCTCTGGCACATGTCTGGTTGCACAATGGCACATTTGTGCTATTTTCAGTGTATTTTGTGCATGCACATGTCTGTGGCACATCCGCTGAATATAGCATTGTTTTCCTATAGCACACCTGGGTTGCGCTGCGCATCCCATTGTGCACTTTCAGGGAGCACTTTTGAATATCTAGGCCTATATGTAGTGTTACAATGCAAAATAATAAAAATGGATTAAAAAAAAAGAGGGATGTTATAGTGGTTCAAAGTCTATGATTTATTACTTATGTGAAAACATCTGAAAGTTTTTCTGTGCTCACGACTTAACCAGCTTTGGAGCCAGATGATGGAACATTTATAAGCATATTTACTTGGAAAAGTCATAGAAATTGCAAAATAGAGAAGTAATTGGTTACGTAAATTATAAGTTACAGGCATTCAACATTTCACAATTTTATTATTTCTTAAACTGTGTGAAAATGTCCAAAATATTATAATGTTTATAGCTCCACTGCTATTACAAGTATACACTAATGATTTGGCATGCATACCAACAAATATATATCCCAGAATCTTATTAAGCTGGATAAATGTGGTTTAGTAGGTTAAAACTTATTGCTGATACTTCAGAAATGACTAATTGGCAACATTTTCTGAAAAATTTGTGGATGCATAACAGATAATTTGACTATAATTCCACTTGTGGATTTTGACTTGCACAAAGCACCTATCATCACTAAATCAACTTACCTACACTAGCATCATGGCCCTGCAATCAATATTCCTCCAACACTCCTGTGACAATGATGCCCAGCATTAAGACTAAAGATATCCAGATACCACTATTACAATGTCCTAAGTCACAACTAATTGTAAAGCTTGGCTTCACTTGGTGCCACTGTTTTCAAATAGTAAGAGTCAGCAGGTGGCATTGTACAGAAGCAACGGTGCATGTGCATGTGCTTCCATAAGTCATTAAGTCAATTAGCTCTAGTGGGTGTCTGGCATATTGCAAGAAGACAGGCTAGTGCATAGTGATGTCTATGATTATTCTTCATGGTTTGTCACTCACGATAGTGACCTGGCACTTGACAACATTATAATTTTACTACTGAACTTCCAGTGAATGCTACCTTATTGCCAATTTACCCAGTCTTTACTTTCCTCTACAATGGCAACTTAAGTGTATGACTGGGAAAAATGTATGGACATGACTTTGACAAATGTGTCACAACATTCCACAATTTCACAAAAGCTCATGAAATTCAGCTTTAATTATTGATATTATTTTGGAATCTATGGTGCTTATAACTTAGCAAATCCTTTGAGCAACAGATTAGAGAGTTGGTACATTCAGCCTCCTTTTTTTCCCATATTGTTTTTTTTTTTTTCCGAACTGGTAGCTTGTCCATCGGTGATATACCCTGTTCCCAGGGACGTACCCTAATCAGGCTAACCAAAGCCATCATTTAGTTGGCTGCCGGGTTGTTCTCCCACATTTTCTCTCTCTCACCCCCAGTGTGGACAGTGCCTCTTTCAGCCTTGCGTAGCCACAGCTTCCCTTGCAGCAGAAGTAAGCTTCCAGGTGCAGCCACAGGGGTCGCTGTCTTAAAGGAAACTGCAACAAGGCATGTTATGTTTTAGTAAATCAATTGATTACAGTAGATATAATTAATTCCAAGATTAATTAAGTAGAAAGAGGAGGATGGTGGAAGTGGGAGACAAGGTTGCAGGAGGGCATTGGTGGGCTGGGGGGTGGAAGCGGGAAGGGTAGACAGGATCGGCCATGCTCAAGTTCGGGGTTAGAACAGGCATTTGCATGAGGATTCTTTGGTGAGTACCTTCTTGAGGGCACTCTTGAACAGTGCCATTTTTGGTAGCTCAGAGATGGAAGTAGGAAGGTTGTTCAGCCAATGTGCTGCTCGGCAAGAAAATGATCATTGACCTTAGTGTGTTCTACATTTGGGGGTGATCAGTGCATGACTTGCCATGCTCCTGGTGGTATACTGGCTGTGGACAGGGCAGAAGAGTGAGACCACAGCGGGGGGGGGGCAAGGCCAGCAATTGGTTTTCTGGCCTCTTCGATACACTGGTACTTTAAGTGTTCTCGCAGAGGAAGCCAGCCAGTTAGAGAATATAGGGTACAGCAATGTGTGAGTCTGTCAGAACACATGACAAATTGGCAGGCCTTATAGAGCAGTACCCTCACCCTATGCATGACATTGTCAGATGCTGCCTTGTATACTGCGAAACCGTAAGCGATGATTGAGAGAAGAGAGCTTGCTACGGCTTGGCAACTGACCTCATGGGTCAGGTTCAGGCACTGCATGAAGAGGGCACATATTTTTCTGTTGGCCAGGCTAACAATGTTGTCCACATGATCTGTGAAGGTGAGAGACTCATTTAGTTGGCATGTGCGAAAACATTTTTTCCACATGCAGAATTTAAGCGAAAGTTTGACTTTCACTTCCAATAAAGTTCAGAACTCCATTTCCAAACATTTGCTGAAATTCCACCTGCAATCACCCATGGGATGACCAAACCCAATTCCCCAAAAAAAGCCTTGGTAGCTTGTGGTCCCTCCCCACCACCCACACTTAAACAAAATATCACTGGTGGCTAGTGGCCCCCGCCCACTGCATCACCTGCCCAATCTGTGAAAAAATACCCCAATTGTTGCCCCCGACCCCAGCAGGTGTCCCACCATCCCGCTCCCATCCCATCCTGAACCTCAGCTGGTGAACCAGCACAGCCCTACTCTCTCCAACATGGCTGGCCTGCCCAATGAGCTGTCTATGAATGAGTGTGTCATTGTATGGGATGCGGTGGAAAGAGGAGGGCTCTGCCAGTCCATTCTCTGGGGTTCAGGATGGGGTAGGAGTGGGGTGGTGGGACACCTGCTGAAGTGTGGGGCACTAGACAACCCAGTAACTCAATATTTATTCAGAGAATGGGGATCAGGGATGGGGGGGTTGAAACCACCAGACCACCAGGGAATTTTTTTTAAACACATGCAAAACAGTAATCTGTTGGACTACGGATGGAGATAGGGATTGGAGGGGTTACTGGACACTATGGGCAGGTGACTGGATGGAGGGGAGGGACCACTAGCCACCAGGGCATTTGTCGGGCAGGTAATTGGGTTGGGGTGAGGGATGCAAAAACCACAGGTATTTATTTACGGGTCAGGCGGTGATCCAGTGCAGGGAGGGACTGCTAGCCACCAGGGAATTTCATTTAAATGTGGGGTGGGTGGTGGGGTGTGGACCACTAGCCACCAGGGATTATTTTATTTTGAAGGGAATAGGGTGAAATTTTGCAGAAGTTTTCCACTCTGCCACAGGCGGAAGTTCAGAAACTTTGGCAAAAGTTTCCTGATTTTTGTGGAAGTTCTGTAAAAGTGGAAAACCCCACTTTGCCCACCCCTCTCATCCAGTGTCACCCTCAAGTATCTGAAGGTGATACCTGTTCAAGCAGGTAACCCAGTGCATTCAGGATGGTTGGGCGGGTGTTGCTCCTTAGATGGGTACCGCCAAAAAGCAAGATTTTAGATTTTTATAATTGCAGGCAAGCTTTTTCTGCATGAACCAGTGTTCAAGGGACTCCAAGCTGCTTTGAAGCTCCCTGGAGATGATCTCATGCTGAAGGCTACTCTTTAAGATGACTGCATCATCGGTATAGAGCGGCGTCTGTGTTTGTGAGCAAGCACCAGATAGGCCATTAATAAATAGACTGAAAAGAAGAAGTCCTTGTATTGATCCTTGTGGAACTCCAGCAGAGATCTGTTGAGCTTCTGAGAGCACCCCATCAATCTTAACCTTCTGTGTGTGCCCTGAAAGGTAGCAACAAAACCATGAGACTGTCTCAGGAGAGAGACCAAGGTGTTGAAGTTTAAGCAGCAAGTTTGGAGGCTTATTACTCAGTCACTTTTAAAGACAGAGATCTGCAATGTGACATATATCTACATGGGCATTGGTAAAGTCATTACAATAAATACAGTGGGCTGGATATTGAAACTGAGCCCAAAATGTGCGCAATAGCAGGAGCAAGCACAAGTCCATTGCGCACATGCACAATAGATGTGATATTCAAAAATGGAGCAAGCCAAATTGCGCAACCAGCCAATGTCTGAATATCGCACAACCTGCGCCATAGCGCAACCAGGAAGGGGAAGCTGAGCAGATACGATGTGCTATAGCACAACAAGGGCAGTCCAGCTGAGCAGCCCAGAGGCAGCATAGCACAAGCAGGGAGCCCCCAGCAGCAGAGCAATGGAACTGCACAACCAGGGAGGTAGGCAGGTGCCCACCAACCATGCCACAGATGGGCACAGGAACACACTGCAGAACTGACAATGCAACCCCACACCCCAAGCACAGCACAACTGGGGGAGGGATGGAATATCCACTGGCCCATGGGGACAAGCAAAAAAAGCACAGCTGGACCATGTTGCCCCAGCGCACCCAGTGGCAAGCTAAGACTGCCACACAAGGGGGGCGGACCACCCCATGGTACAGCAGCCCCCCCTGTGCACAGCACATCCTGCACCGTGACCCCAAGACACCCCCCATGAGCAGTGACCATCACTGCAGGAATCCCCATGCATACCCCCCCACTGTCACACTGCAACCTCATGTACCACAGAACCATACAAGCCAGAGCAACCATGAGCACCCAGTGGGTGGCAGCACATGGCAGTGCAACAATGGTAGACACAGTGCCAACACACACAATTCCCCTGAGGCACAGCTGAGAGACTGAACATGTGTCACCACAAGAGGTACCCCACACGGGAAAGGGTGTGCCCCTGACACCACTGTCATTGATACAGCACCCTGCACAGTAGACAAGTGTCACAGTGCGACCAACCACAAGCCACAGCAGCCAGCACAGACACCCACAGTGGTGCGTGCAAGCATGCAGCACACCAGATGCAACACAGTGCAGGGGCAAACACACACCCATACCCTCGGGGACACCAACACAGGGACACAGTAGTGTGGCAACCAAGTCCCCAGTGTGGGCACCTGTAAACTGTGCACACTCAGCCTGCAGTCCACCATGGCACAGGGGTGACACCCACCCTGTGCATGAATGTGGCCCTGTATGCCACCAGCATATGCCTGGATCACAAGTCACAGACAGTGGTGCACAGCCCCTCCAACACACACAAGACACAGCATGGAGGTGGGACAGCAACTGTGGAGGCCACAGTGTCACTTGAGGCAAACATGCACCTCACCGGTGACAGGAGGCAACCCAGCATTGTGATGGTCACAGTGAATGACCTGCAGGGACAGCCCCCACTGACAAGGCAGCAGACCTCGCAGGCCACAGACATGCAAGGGTGTCAGCTGCACAGGCCAAGGACAGCTTGACAGGGGCACAATGGACACAGAGCAGGCACCATGGAACACTTCACACAGCAATGCAATGCACAGAGAACAACACACACCACAGATACTGACTGAAAGCCACACCCACACCAGAGACACCTCCCCATGCACACACACACATACCCATGACTGAACCTCCCCAGGTGCCATGCACACCACTGCAACTGAGCACCTATAGCCAGCTGCAAATCAGAGACCACCACAGTATTCATATCAAAATATCTGTATTATAAAACCAACAACTACAATAACAACATCAACATCTATTTACATATATACATTTATGGGGTGGAGGTACAGGTACAAGGTGGGGGTGGGTTAGGGGCAGGGGTGAACAACTGGGAGAGGGAAGGCGGGGTGTGAGGGTTGGTCAAAGGGGGAGGTAATGTCCAGCTACTGGTCTCCAGCCTGCTCCTCTGCTGCCTGGTGCTGGTCACGGGGTCGCCGTCTCCTCCGCACCCCATGCTGCTGGAGGTCCTGCAGTATTGCCAGGGATTCTGTGGCCACCCGTAATAGCTGCTGCATGGATTGCTGTATGCGTAGGAGTATCCGGACACCTAGGACAAGGGATCAGAGTCAATGGGTGTGACTGTCCATCCCCCTGCAGCTCACCCATCATGAATGGCATAGTCATGTGCCCCGCTCCTGTGATGGTGTGCACCCACCCACAGTGACCGTGTGCACAAGACATGCCCAACCAGGCAGCAACAGCCATGTGTACCACTGCACACACTCACCACCCATGTCCAGCACAGCACAACCAAGGCCGTACAGTAACGTGGCTATGCGGTAGGCAGGCAGTGCCACAGCCATGTGCCCAGTGCATGCATGGACCACCATTGATGCACTCCCAGACATGCAGTGCCACTGGACAGTGCTGACTGTCACATGTCATGTGCATGGCAATGGTGTCCATGGATGGTGGCCATGCCCTGCTCCCCATCCTGTCAGACAGCATACAATAGCAATCATGTTATCATGGCACTCACCCTCATTGGGCTGTTGCTGGCATTGTGGTCATTCACCGCCATGATTGGGTTCTGCAGCCACCACCCTCTGCTGCTCATCCATGTCCCTCCTCCACTCTTCCACGCCTGTGGGAAACAAAAGGTGAGAAACACATCAGTACAATCCCAAAGCATATTTCCCCTGCCCCAATGAGTGTGCCCACCCACCCAGCCAGACCCATACATCACATACCCTGTAAACACCACCACAGCCAACCCTAGACCAACCCTCCCCCATGTGCTGGACACAAAAGACAGTGTTACCCATATGGACCATACAGGTGTGTAGACAGATCACCCACCTGGATGAGGCACCATGCCCCTCCTGGTACACGACCACAGATATGCCAGTAGCCCCAGCTCCCTCCTCCTCAGATCCCCATAGCGATGCCTGCATTGCTCGGAGGTCCTTCTTCAGCTAGTGGCTGCCTCCAGGTCAGTGGCCACCTGTTGCCAGACCTGAGTCCTGGCCCTGTCCAGAGGAACCTCTCCATGCAGTGGGCCATAGTGTGGCTCCACAATGGCCACAAGGTTGGCCAGCTCGAGGGCACTCCATTGGGGGGCTCTTCTGCGTGCCATCTCCAGATCTATAGTAGGCAATATGGTGCTCCGCAGCACGGCAACCCCACGTGGAATTTCTGCGCAATACAATGCTGCCATTCCCTATCACGCTGTCGGTACAGCACTGCCATTCCCTATCGTGCTGTCACCGAACAGCACGATAGAGCTGCAGACATGCCATACGTACAGTGCCAAGGGGGCAAAGGTCAGGCACAGGGTCATGGGTCTCTGGCGCAAGGCCACGCACAGCACCATCTGACGTCTATGCATCCAGCGCAATTGGTCACCTGTGTGCCATTGCCACAGCGAACTATTGCGCAGTTGTACCACAGCGCCATGTAGTGACTGTCTCCATAGCACCACTGGCACAATGGTGGCCATGCCCTGAATTGCCTACCGCACACAGCACATCATCAGCATGGCAGACACCTGTGTAAGCTACCTGGGCATGCGCAGTGCGGTGTACTACGCATCCACAGAACTGCGCCTTTGCCTCAGCACGTACAACACAATTGCACAAAGCGCAACAGCGCGATATTCAGCCGTCATATGAAAATCATCTGATCAGCCATTCAATGGCGCAGCAACATGATTTACATCTCATTAAAGTTGCACCACACCTAATTTGCATGGATTGCGCTATAAAAATGCGATGCTGTTCTGCAGTGGCCATATTCGGTTACTGCAGTTTATAGGTGAGTTGCATGCTGTGTGATGTTCTGGACTGTGGTCTCAGGGAATTGCTTTGTACTGCACAGTCACAGGTGACCACTCTCACCCATACAGGCTGTGAAATGACTGAGTGAGGACTGGGTGAGGAGGATGATGGTGGGCGGAAGAGAAGGCCTAACTTTACTAAGGCTGAGACAGAGGCACTCTTCGAGGCCTACCTGGATGAGGAGCCACTTCTCAGTGGACGGCGGGGCACCCCTCAGGCCCATGCTGCTGCATGGGAGGGTGTGGCATGTGCTGTCAACCTGCACGGCAGCCACCAGCGCTCTGTGCAGGAGTGTAAGAAGAAGATGGGCACCGACAGGAGGAGGGTGAAGGAGAAGGTGGCAGCCATCAGGGCGGCACGTGCTGCAACAGGCGGGGGCCAGCCGGAGGTGGTGCAGCTGACTCCGGCAGAGGACGGACTCACTGCAAGCATGCAGTGCAGCACAGCGCCATTGAGGGCATTCCAGGAGGTGGCTTCCAGACTGGTGGTAGCCCATCACTGCATGGTACGTCATGGTCTTGGGGGGGAAGGTAGATCACATGCACTAACGTGTCCTTACTTTCTGTTACAGATCCTGTGCATCTGCAGGGGTCAGCGGTGGAGGGCCTGTCCACTGTGGACAGCCATATGGAATTGGAGGTGGGACCATCCACCTCCGCAGGTAGCCGGCGTGCATTGCACCAGTGTGCATGCCTGGCTACCAACACTGATGTCATTGAGACAGGTGTGGGGGGTGCCCTTCCTGTGTCTCAGCGGTCTGGCATCCAAGCATGCCAGCATGCTGTGGCTGTGGCTGTGGCACAGACCTGCACCATTGATGATGCAATGACCATTATGGGCATTGACATGTGTATGTCACAGGATGGACACACAGTAGGACAGCTCACGCCCATGGACATGGCTGGTTCCGATGTGTGTGCCAGCACGTCAGCACAGTCCCAGGCTGTGCCTGTCAGCACCAGTGGGGCAGCACCAGTGGCTGTACAGGTCACTGGCACTGTTGCAGCCACAGCGGCAGAACAACTGATCCCTTGGGCACAGCAGGCGGAGGGGCAGCAGCAGCAGTCACCCACTGGGACTGGGGGTACAGGGTTCAGTGGTGGCATATCTGCACCACCTGTGGACTTGCCCATACCTGGTCCTGGTGAGCAGCGCCCACCCTCAAGGGGTGCTGAACAGCAGGCCCTTCCATACCCTGAGGGACAGGTTGCCGATGTGGCAGATGACCTCTTTGATGAGCACACCCGCCTGCTGCAGGCATCAGTACAGCAGCAGATGTGGGTTGCAACATCCATGGAGGCACTGTGGCTCTGGAGTGGGTCAAGGAGTGACACAGCAGGGACAATGAGAGGATCCTGTCATGGATTGACCATTTGCGGATGGATGTGACCACCGCCATTGACAGGCAGACACACAGGCATTGGTCGCTGTCGTGGCCACATTGGGCACACAGTCAGGTGCCCCTGTGCCGCTCACACTGTGCAGTACACTATCCACTCCCCATTCCCGGCGTCGTGCGACACCCACCCTGTCGACACCGGGTTCAGCTGTGGGCATCCCAAGCACTCCTGGTGCAGGTATGTTCGGTGTGCTGCAGACCCCTGTGCGGGCACAGTCACGTTCGAGCAGTGAAACCCCTGGTGGACCATCGGTGCCACCCCATGAGGCCCGTGCTCAGCCTGCCAGTGCTGCTGGGTCTTGGTGGGGCTGCCCACACATCCGAGGCAGCCGTGGCACTGTGCCGCAAGACTGAGCTGTCTCCCAGTGTGGGCCCTGTCTGGTGCTGCCCTGTGTGCAATGTGTGTTTCAGTGGGCAGTGCATCGGTGGGTGCCCAGCCCTACACTCAGACACACGGACCACCTGCACACACCCTCCCGACTGCTGTCCACAGGTGCATGTGCAAGATGATGCCTGCATTGCGCTGTACACCAAAGTGCGAAGGTGCCCAGTATCTGACATGCACATGGACAGTCAGTGGACGTGGTGGTCTGTGGACATGTGTTTTTAGTGTCTGTGTTACGGCTCTGTTGTGCACCTGACCCCTGTGCACTTTGTGGCTAGTGTGTGTGTGTGTGTGTGTGTGTGTGTGTCTGTCCATGTGGCATGTTACTGTTCACCCATCCCTGGTTGCATGTGTGTGCTTCTGTGCCCTGCCACTTCCCTTGCCGTCATGCACCCCTTGTGTGTTTCCCTGTGTGTATGTGGGTTGTGCCCTAGCCACTGTTGGTTGCACATGGCCCCATGACTTACCTGTGTTGGGTGAAGTGCTCCTCTGTGATGGTGTCCCGGTGCAGCTGGGCCAGCTGGATCAGTTGGGGGGTGCCGTCGTCCAAGGGGGGGCTGCCCATCCCCATCATCACCGGCATCACCGTTGTCCCCATTGCTGTCCCCCTCTTCGACCTGTACGGCTATCCCACAGTCTTTGGCCATGTTGTGCAGGATACAACAGGCCAGGAATATCCCACAGGCCTTTGAGGGGCTATACTGTAGGGCACCGCCAGAGGTGTCCAGGCAATGGAAACGTGCCTTCAGCATCCCAAACACCAGCTCAATGATGTTATGTGTGGTGGCATGTGCCTCATTCAATCGTTGCTGCGATGGGGTTGTGGGTCGCCGGTAGGGTGTGAGCAGCCAGGGATGGAGTGGGTATCCACTGTCACCTGTGTGGAGATAGTGGAGGTTAGTGTCTTGTTCAGGCTCAGACTGCCCCAAACCCTGTGTGCTATACCCATGGCACCTGTGGCTTACCCACCCTTGCCCATGATTTGTCAGTTCTACATGCATACTCACCAACTAGATGTCCTGTGGGGATGTCCCCACTCTTGAATCAATGGCACAGTGCTGACTGGTACCATATGAATGAATCATGTGCCACCCAGGGTGCGTGGTACAGACATTGATGATTTACCCACTGGCATCACACACCACCTGGCAGTTGACACTGGCATATCCCTTACGGTTCATATAGGCGGTCCCATCGGGGCCAGGTGGCATGCGAATGGCCACATGGGTGCAGTCTATCACCCCTAGCATGCCAGACATACGTGCAACCCTGTGGAACTCCTGTATGTTTGCTGTGCGCTCCACCGCGGTGCTGAGGAAATAGATGTACTCCACAACATGTGGCAGCAGTGCGCTGAGGAATTGGGTGAGGTTGCGTGACGTGGCCAGCTGTGTTATGCCTGTGGTGTCCCCTGTTGGTCTCTGGAAGGTACCCATGGTGAGCAAGCACATGCAAGCTGTTACTTTTGTCTCCACTGACAGAGCATGACTCCATCGTGTGGGTGCCTGCATCACATCACTGCACAGCTCACAGAGCCACCTCAGTATTGCCCTGTTCAGGTGGTACCAGCACACAATCTCGACATCTGAGTACAGCTCATAGCTGGTGCGGGCTCGGTACTGCCTGTTGGGGCGTACCGTCAACAGGCCCTTCCATGGCCATGTCCCCCTGCAGCATGCCTTCTCACCCCCCTCATTATGGCTTCCATGTGGAAGGTGGCACTGTCCATGTCCCTGGCTTGTGTTCAACCCCCCCCGCTGTTGTTGCTGTGTTCCCCCCGCTGTCCTGACTGCTACCTCCACTGCACTGGGTACACCTACTGGCATCTGCTCACTGTGGCCCCACACTCCTTCCCTTGCCCCTATTCTGTCCTCTGGTTTCCCTGGCCTGCCCTCTTTGTCCCTCTTGCCCTGTCTCTCTCCCTGCATCATGTGGCTTCCCTGTAGCGTTCTTGCACCTCTTCCTTGCTCCTTTTGATTTTGGCTCATTTCCGCTATGGCGCAACCTCCGCCTGATCCACTGTTGCGCATTGTGCAAGTCTTTGAACATTGCACTGTGCACTTTATGCATGGTTCCACCCCCTTCGGTTGTGCATGCCTTCATTATCATTGTGCTGTTGCTCAGCATGTTTTCAGTGGCTCAACTGCGTCCTGCTGAATATCGCAGAATGGCGCATTTTCTGACTTGCGCTGGCACAACCCTATTGCGCATTGCACAACCCTTTTGAATATCCAGCCCAGTGTAATTAAATGAAACACTTTTTAAATTAGATGGAAATAACTGAAATCACAAAGTTGGCAACATTTTGTGAGGTGTTCATGAAAATTTCATGAAATTTCAAGGAAGCAAAATCAGAGTTTCACCAGAATTTTGCTGGCAGAAATAAAGTTAGCTGTAATCTAACCTAATCAGAAGGTCAGTAGTTTTCAGAGTGAAAAATAATGGAGAATGATTCAAGATATTAATTGTACCATATTTAACATCCTTTAATGAAAAAGAATGTTTTTGAATATTAGACAAAAGTATATTCTGGAGTGGTTTTATGAATAGCAGAATAGAAAGAATAATGTATGTCTCTGGGTTGGAAAAAAGATGTCTAAAAGGATCAACCAAATTCAGGTTAGTAGTAATGAAAGCTCCTTGAACTTCCTTTCGACAGAGCCTGGGCTCCTATCCATCTGAATTCACAACAGAAAAAAAAAATGGGATAAAGAATTGTTCCAGCTAGGTAAACAATGTCATATAAAAATTGAGGGTTTCTTTATTTGGCACGTATGTGTAAGCCTAGGTAAAATTCTAGGTTCCATACAGCATTTTGACAATGGAGTACCTACTTTTAGGATCATTGTAAGAACCAGAGATGTTAGAGTTAGATGCATGCTTTGTGAATATAGCAGTGTCACATGATCGATAGTAAGGGATGAGTGAGTGCCCTTAGCTTGCCCCAGATCAGAGAAATATTTAAAACCTTTGTCCAAAAAGTGTTTCCTATAAAAACAGAATTTGTCAACTCTTTTGCTTCAAATACCTCACTGAAGCATTTAAACATGACAGAGAGACTCTGAACAAACAGTTCAGTTTCAGAAAGGATTTGGAACTAAAGTCCTGGTAGGTTAAGGCTGAGGAAACAGTAAGAAGGTCTGTACTTTTTTTTGTTTTTTATTTGTAAAGTGGATCAAGACAGTCACCTGTAAAACAAAGCAAAATTCAAGGGTTGAGAGAGAGGATTAGGTTCCACTTTTAACAACCTCGAGTACTAACAAGGCAACATAGTTTGTAATACATAAATCAAATCATGATCAGTAGTCGGTGTTCCCAAATGCAAGTGAGTTCCTTTCACACTCCCAGCCTGTTGGCCATCTTGCTAACTTGACTCCCAGATCCTTTACCCTATCCACAGCTAACAGAAGTATGCCATTCAGAGATGATAATCTGATAGCATCATATCTTCCAGCTGACCCCTGAAGACTTGGTTCCACCAGTGACATCCCCATTTTGTCTGGGTTAAAACAGCTAGCTGGAGGCCATCCACTTGGCAATTCATTTGAGGCAGTGCACCACCACAGCAACTGTCTCCCGTCTGTCTGATGTAAAGGACATTTACAGCTCAGTATCATCTGCATGGCAATGACTACTCACACCTTATTGCCTGATAACCACTCCCAGTGGCAGCATATACACTATGAACAGCATGGGAGACAGATTCAACCTCAGGAAACCCCATAGCTGACTGCCACAGTCTGCAACAAGTAATTTCCCATCACAACCTGCTGCATCCTGCTGGTAAGGAAGGTCTCAAATTATTTTGAAATATTCTAGGAGTGTCCCCATATGCCCCAAGGTGCTCTGTCAAAACCTCATGATCCACTGTGTCAAATGCCAGTGCAAGATAAAGGAGAATGACAACTGAGTTTTCCCCTATGTCTTTCACTTGGTGGAGATCATCAGACAGCTTGATGAGTGCAGTCTCCATACTGTGGCAAAGACTGAAGCTTGATTGGAGCAGCTCATAGAAGTCAAAACTCTCAAGTTGAGACTCAGAATGTTTCATCACAACCTTCTCAATAGCCTTCCCTAAAAACAGAAGGTTCAAAACAGGACTGTAGTTTGCCAACACCTCCAGGTCTAAAGATGGTTGCTTTAGGAGCAGTCTTACCATGGCTTTTTTAAGAGCCAGTGTGAAGCAGCTCTCCTGTAAAGAATCCTTAACAATGCTGGAAAGATTGAACCTAAGGCCACCCGGAGGACAACCAACAACTGAGTAGACCTGGCTCCAACTGAAATAGATGGGGCACAGTGCTGTAATCACCTCTATCACCTCCTTAATAAAAACTGTCTGGCACTCACTCCAGACCACTTGAGAGCCTTTGTGCCTCTACCTTTCACCACTGCTGGTCCCTGACAGGTCATCTGCCAAACTCCCAACTTGAATGGAAGACATTCTGTTCAAGAAGAGAGAACCAAATTCCTCACACCTTTCTTGGGACAAAACTCCTTCAGGCTACAGACTGACAGGATTTAATTACCTATCTATAGTGCAGAAGAGCTGAACAGGCCTTTTTATGTTGGCTTGTGCTTGAATGGCCAACATCTTGCACTAGTAGCAGATTTGGAGGCGCGGTCACTTTTGGGCGAATGCATGGCACACATCAGTAGGTGCATTCCTCATTCACAATAAGCCAGCATGCAGGTGCCACACCAGGAATACATAATGTGGTGAGCACATCTAAGGAAAGGCACTGCAATGAGAACAAAGCTCGTCATGCAGCAGCACCTCCTGATGTGCCTTCCCTGGTGAAGCATTACAGCAAACATGGTGGCACTGCCTGCCACAATGCCAACTTTGGGGGTGCCCAATCCCCTTGTCAGCATGCCCTGACCCAGTTTATGTGCTGATAGGGGAGCCCACTCCCCATCGGCATAGTGCACCCCCATTTGTTATGTGCCGAGGGGGTGCCTAATCCCCATCAGCTCTTGCCCCCACCTTAGGTATGTGCTGGTGGGGGGCTCAATCCCATCGGATGGCCCCAAAACACTCAGGTGGCACACTGGAGCCACCCCAGTGTGCCAAATGCTATTAAAAAGTCCTGCAATTTTTTTTTAACCTGTAATAGAAAGAAATGGTCCCTCGTGGTCTGTCCTGCTCCCTCCCCCTATCCGTGCCAACCCTTTGTGAACCCTGCCTTCCCTCACCCCCTCACCCCATATTTACCTCCGGAGTCCGGCGCGATGATCTTCGGTGGACCAAGAACACGTCTTCACTCTTCAAAGCTGACCGTGAACTGAAGATATGCTGGTAGGCTGTATAATGGCATAAATAGGTTTTTTTCAACTTTAGTGCATATCTTGGGAATTTTGGTGAATTCTTGCACCAAATTTTCAACATGGGGTTATTGGGACCCATTCCTCATGAATTCAGTCACTGTCATGGCATTATTCAGTCCCAAAAGGTGATTTTGTGGTCACTGTGTGGAATTACCTTTCGGGGACTGATTAATGAAATGACAGTGCCACTGTTAATGAGGGGGCTCTCGAAAAACCTATGTTGTAAATTTGGTGAAAAAAAACCCCAAAAATAGCTGTTTTATGAGCGTGCATTGTGCAGCTTCCACGCACGCTCGTAACTTTGTGAATTTATAATAATTTCTCTCCAGATTTTCAAAATTGGCATTTTCCACACCTCCTGATGAACAGTGCAGCTGTCATTTTACATATCCAGGCCAAAATATGTTTTCGCACATCCGGCACAAAATAGCATGGTTGCTGTGTGAAATCAGTTTTCAGGACAGTTTGAGAAAGTGACAGTGATACTGTTCATGAACAGAGGTCGTAAAATGCCTATGTTGAAAATTTGGTGCCAAAAGTCCATAAAATGACTGTTTTACAAGAGTACATTTCATAGTTTCAATGCACCCTTGTAACTTCACAAATTTGCAATATTTGCATGCCAGATTTTCAACACTGGCATTTTTTCACACCTCCTTATGAACAGTACAGCTGTCATTTTTCACAGCCTGCCCAAAATGTGTTTCCGCACCTGTGGCGCACAATGGCGTGGACACTGTGGGAAATTAGCTTTTGGAACAGATTAACAAAATCACAGCACTGCTATTCATGAGGGGAGGTCCCAAAATGCCTATGTTCAAAATGTGGCTAAAAAGAATCCCCCAAATAATTGGGTTACAGACATGTGTTGTGCAGTTTCTATGCATGCTCATGACTTCACCAATTTTTCATATTTTCACTCCAGATTTTCAATGTTGCCATTTTTTACACCTCCTCATGAACAATACAGTTGTCATTTTTTACATCCTGCCCAAAATGTGTCTTTGTCCCTGTGTCACCAAATGATATAGCCGCTGTGCAAATCCACCTTTCAGCTAACACACTGATTGTGCCACTCTTCATGAAGTAGGGTCACAAAAAAGCCTATGTTGAAAATTTGGAGTGAAAATACTAACAAACAGCTACAACGTTAGGGTTTCCAACTGTAACACCCCACCCTGCAGAGACTGCCAGGCATCAGGGGTGTGACTTGGGATCATTGGCTGTAATGCTCATGCCATTCCACCCCCACCCCCGCCCTGCAGCTAGTGACAGGCATCGAGGTGTGCCTTGGAGTGTTCGGCCCTAAAGTTCACCCTATTCTCCTATACTGCACCCATCTCAGTGTATTTCCTTATGGAATGGGGTAAGTATGAGGCCCAAAGACCCCAAAGCATACCATGATACTTGTCAGTGTCTACAGGGTAGGGTGAGGTAAAATGGCATGAGCGTTATAGCCGACGACCCAAAGGCACACCACAATGCCTGTCAGTCTCTGCAGGGTGGGGGTGGGGTTGGCGTCAGTTCAATACTTCACTGCCATTCCTATTATGCATCTCTAACTCCCTGCACTACCAATGCCAATGCCAACAAGACAACATTTGGCATTGACAAATGCTTGTTCTTCCTGAGATAATAACCCATGATAGGAACTCTGCCCATTTCAGGTTTATTGCCTTCTGATAATCTTTATAACAGGATATCAGAGTTATCCTGTCATCCATAAAGCCCAGCCTCTTCCAGGAATGCTTCAACCTCTACCATGTTCCCTTCAACCAGCTCAATCCATCATAAGAATATAACATAAGAAGCAGAAGGCAGATGGGGATTGTATGATCCATCTTGTCTGCCCAAAACATTTCTACACCCCTTCCTGGTTTTATTATCTCCAATGTGCCCACACTGCCTGTCCTATGCTAGCTTGAATTCCCATACCGTCTTTGATGCCACCACCTCTGGGGGCAGGTTGTTCCATGGCTCCACCACTATCTCAGTGAAAATGCATTTTCTCACATTGGTTCTAAATCTGCCTCCCTCTAGGTGCAGATTGTGGCCCCTACTATGCATTGCTTTGTTCTCTTGGAATAAGTTCCCAGTCTAGCATGTGTTGATTCTCTTTATATATTTGAATGTCTCTATCATGTTTCCCCTCTATTTCTTCTCTGCTCTAGTGAGTATAACTTTAGTTCACTGAGTCTTGTTTCGTACTGTTCTTAATGCAGTCCCTGAACCATCTTAGTTGCCCTCCTCTGAACCCTTTCCAAGTGGTCTATGTCCTTTCTAAGGTGTGGTCTTCAGAACTGCATGCAGTACTCCAGATGAGGCCTGACCAAGGACCTGTACAGTGAGATAATTACCTCATGTTTCCTGCTTGTAATCCCTCTTCCTATAAGCCAAATATGCTGCAGATCTTCTTCACTGCTTTCTCACAATGTTTGCCCACTTTTAGATTCTCAGTAACAATTATTCTGAGGTCCCTTTCCTTGCTGGTTTCTTCGAGTTGATGCCCATTCAGAGTGTGCATCTTTCTTTGGTTACATCTACCCATGTGCATCACTTTAGACTTTTTGGTGTTAAATTTTAACTGCCATGTCCCTGACCAGTCTTCTATCTTATTGAGGTCAGCTGCCATCCTAGAGGCACCTTCATCTGTGTCCATCCTGTTGGAGAGTTTTATATCATCTGCGAGTCCATTGATGAGATCTCAATTTAAACCAATACCATTTATTTGATTGTCTACCTCACGTTAGAATTTTTTTAATATTTGAAATATTTTCCGTATTCTGCATCCCTGCATAGACATACTAATTCAGAATCTACCATTCTTAGTAACAAAATTCCACCTCATTTCATATATGAAAAAATGAAATAAAAAAAGCAATTAATGGGGCTGCCTCAGAAGCTCTGCAGAGGCACATCATGCTACCGCATTGGTAGACACAGATTCTTGAATGAATAGACCCAGGATCCATGCTGGCCTGCTGAGTGCTGCTGATGGCAGTGCTTCCAAACAGGATGTGGGAGGTATTGCAACTTGCTCCCTCAGCAACTCAAACAAGGAGATCTTTGTCTCATCCATAGGGATACCTCAAATCTTAAGTGTTGTCTGTGGTATGGGCTGTAGCAGCAGAGTTGGTTGGGAGGGCTGGGAGAAAATAAGAGGGGAAAAAACAATTCAGACCATCAGTAAAATGGGGCAGCACTCATGGATGACATGCCAAGCTAAGTGTAGCACTGCAGTCGTGGTTGGGCTTATGAGGCCACTATTTCTGAGTCAGATGTGGCAGCAACCATAGAAAATAGCAAAAACAATATACCTACAATGTTGCCCAGAAAAGAATGCACTGGATGGTTTTATGTCCTATATTAGGTGATTTTGCGTTCTATATTAATTATACTATGTATATTCTGATACATAAAGAGGTAGATCTTAGACCTCTTTTACTTACACTGACCCAGAAGGAAGGTAATTAATTCTGAAAGGGTTTTTATGGGGAATAGAAACCACTTTATTTTGTGCCTATGGTCTAAAACAGATGGATGCCTTCTTTTTCATAGGCCTAGCACAAAAACTAGATGAGCTAGGTAAAGGAAAAGCACCAGTACATGGGGATATGGACAATGAATTACATTAGTTTCTGGACAGGAGTAAACCCCCTACTGGCATCAGATCACAGGCATCCATAGCACTGCAGGATCAAGTAAATGAGATAGGAACCACAGATGTGTGACGGATAACCCATTCTCAAAATAGGGATTCCTCATTCTATTCAACCCCCCCACAATGTCTTCTCTAGAACTGATCTTTAGTCAACACCAGCTGACTGGCTTGAAGACATCAGTGAGGCCATGACTGAGGCAGCCACTCTATCAGCTCACAGTGCCATTTCCTTTTCATGTCTATCACTGGCTCAATCCAGAGGTAAATAGAGGATCAACTCCATGTTCCTCAGAGACCCTGAATATTGTGCCATTGCTGACAAAGGGAATCATTGAGTTCCTGTAGCACAATAAGGCCTTAGACACCTCTGCTGCTGCAAGGTAGGGTGCCCTCAAGGCCTTCATCTGAGGCAAATGCATTGCGCATGCCTCAGGAGCAAAAATGGCAAAAGAGAAGTATTGGGGCAGAGGGCTCTAGCCAGTTATTGACTGATTGATTGATTGATTGATTGATAAAATTGTATTTTTATACAGGATAAACTGTTAGGATTTTACTCCTATTTTCAACAATGTCCTGTTAGGTACTGCACAATATACAAGTACAAAAGGAAAAGGAAAACATACATTATTTTAAAATATAGAGCTAATACCACATAAAATACTTACATAATTGACTAACAATAACATATTCAGCATAATAAGTAATGCTAAAACAATTACAGTTATGTTGCAGGTGTCCTTTGAAGCCTTTTTGAAAATGACACTTGATTCAATAGATTTCAAATCATTAGATAATAAATTCCAGTGCCGGGCCAAATTCATCAGCAGAGTGGCATCCCCAAACCTTTTAAATGTTCTGGCCATGGGAATATTCATACTGTTTTGTCTTAAATTGTGATTGATAGCATTTTGTGGTTTTAGAATCACCAGTTTACCTAATGGATGATCGTCAGGTGAATTAACTAGTTTATGACACCACATCAACCAGAGGAACTTCCTTTTCTGACCAGGCTACAGCCAGTTCAAAGTCCAGTAAATCTGACAGTTATGGACTCCATGTTTATGTTTGGTAACAAATTTTGATAATCTATAGTACATCTGATCAATCTTTTTTAATGCACCCAACGGGGAGTTCATACTGTATATAAATGCGATCCATACTCTAATAAAGGTATTAATAACTGGCCCACCTGCTTTCCCCTGGCCTCAGTGGTCAAACTTGCAGACACCCTCCTCAATGCCCTCAATTTTTGGTGTACTTTCTTAACCTGGGTATTTATGTGTTCTAAATAAGCAAGTCTATTATCAACTTTTACCCCCAAATATTTATATGTCTTAACATTAGTTATATTAGTCCCATCCATTAGTTAAATTTCAGGCCCTGTTACTTTCTTACTCTGCGGTCTTAAAGTAAACACCATACTCTGAATTTTTAATTTTTTTTTGCATTCAGCAATAAATACTGCCAGAATAAAAGTACTATATTTTTCCTATGACTGCCTGATTTTTGTCAGACTCCCAAAGTGCAGAGCTTCCTTTATAGTTTGATCAGCAGGCTGGCCACCATGCTCTACACTGTATCCAGCTTTTCTAATGTATGCCATTGTTTATGTCTGGGATGCCTTCAAGGCCTTCGTCTGAGGCAAATGCATTGCACAGGTCTCACAAGTAAAAAGGGCAAAAGAGAAGGACCTCAAGGAACTAGAAGCCCTCCTTAAGAACCTTGAAACAAAATCCTGGGAAGCCAATTGTGGGAGAAGGGAACTCCTGGCAAAGATGGTAGGTGCAGGGTTCAAAATAAATTTGCATTTCAATTATAAGGCTGAACTTGCTCTGTCCAGGCTACACCCAGCTTTTTGTGAAACAGGTGAGAAGTCTTGTAGACTGCTGACTTACCAGCTGAAAAACTGCCAAAAGAAAGCCAGGATATAAAGTCTCAGGGTGAAAAATGGTGATATCATTAAGGAAGTAGATAAACATGTGGGGAGTAGTGCAATGTAATGGCTGTGGAGCAGCAGTCTTCCGGGAGTCTTTCTGGAGGCTGAGATGCTGCCCTATTTGCAGACAACTCTCTGCCCTGAGGGAGGAAGTTGTCCATCTTCAGGCCACACTGGACAGTAGTAAGGAAACCTTCCCCCAGGCCACACTGGACAGTAGGAAGGGAACCTCCCCATCCAGGGAGCACCAGAGCCACCACCACTACCTCAGAGGTTGTGAAGAAAGTACAGCAGTTGAACCACAGTGGGCTCATGGACGGTGAGGATGGTGGAACAGAGGCACACCCAGTCAGTTGTTCCACTCCACAATCCATACACCATTCTGGGGGAGCATAGCTCCCCTGTGGATGCACCCACAGAGGAGACTAAGGAGGCTGAGGACAACTGCCACAAGGGAGACCCACAGGAAGGAGGCAGAGGACACCACAAGGAAAGGAAGCAGCTCCTGGTAGGGGACTCAATTATTAGGGGGATAGAACTGGGGGGAGCAGAAAAAACTGAAGTAAGGTGCCTGCCTGGTGCAAGGGCTTGGAGGGACAGGAAGCGCATCCTCAGGATCATGAGAACAGCTGCACGGGAGTCTGAACTGGACGTCATTGTCCACCTAGGGACAAATGACTTGGCTCAACATGAGATTAGAGCAGTGCAGAAGGACTTTGTAGAATTGGGGAGGGGCCTAAAACAAGTAGCACACACAGTATCCTTCTCAGAGGTGCTGCCTGTCAATGGCATGAGTGAGGCGAGGGTACTTTGCACCATGCAGTTTAATGAATGGTTGAAAAAATGGTGTGGAGCACAGGGGTTTGGCTTCATTGGGGACTGGGGTTCCACCTGGAGGGACACCAGCCTATACTGTCAGGATGGTCTGCATCTGTCCAGGAAGGGAACAAGTCTTTTGAGCAATCAGTTTAAATGCTTCATTGGCAAGCTTTTAAACTAGTCAAGGGGGAGGCACTGGTAAGCAGCAGGAAAATCCCAGCCTCTCCCTACAAAACAGGGTACTAAATGAGAAAAAGACCGAGGTAGAAAGGTCAGTGGGGGATGCTGCAACAGAAGGTAAAGCCATGAAAAAATGGAGAACAATGAGTACCAATGCCTGTAGTCTGAGTAACAAGCTTCCTGAATTAGTGGCCTTGATGGAGGAGGAACATCTGGATATCGTGGCAGTCACAGAAACATGGTACACACAAAACCATGACTGGGATGTAAACATACCAGGATACACTATCTACAAGAGGGATAGGGAGGGTAAAAGAGGAGGAGGAGTAGCTCTTTACATAAGGGAAGGAATCAAAGCAACAGAACAAAAAGAAAAATAGGGAGGAGAAGAAGCACTGTGGGTAAATTTGAGACCGCAATGGCACCACAATCCGCACAGGGTTAGATCACAGACCTTCTCTCAGGGGAGGAAATGGACAAGGAAATGATAGAAAGTATACTTAGAATGGCAGAAAAGGGAGATATTGCTGATGGTGATCTGAATATGCCAGATGTTAACTGGAGTACAGTTGCAGCAGCCACTTCAAAGAGTGGGGTTATTCTAGATGCCCTACAGGAGCATGCCTTAGACAACTAGTATTGGAGCCCACGAGAGGGAGCAATCTTAGATCTGGTTCTCTCAAATGGAGATGAGAGAGGATCACAGATGTAGAAGTGGGTAGCCATCTGGGAACTAGCGACCATCGAACAGTATGGTTCACAATAAACACAGCAATAGAGTCAAGCCATACAAAGGCAAAGTACTGGACTTTAGGAGGGCTGACTTTGCCAAAATGGGTGAGTGCCTAAGGAATGATTAGCAAATGGGCTGGAAGGAGGGGTGAAGAACAATGGGGAATAATAAAACTGCCATCACAAAGGTAACAAGCCTTTGTGTGAAGCAAATAAACAAAATGAAATGATGTAAGAAACCACTATGGTTCTCAAAAGAAGTGGCAGTGAAGGTTCAAGAGAAAAGAAAGCATTCAGGAAGTACAAGGAATCACAGAAGAAGCAGGACAGAACTGTATCAGTTAAAGCAAAGGAAGTTGGGAAGGCAGTCAGAACAGCAAAGGTCCAAACCAAGGAAAAGATAACCAACTCAGTTAAGAAGGGGGATAAACCTTTATAGGTACATCAGGAGCAAAGGAAGACCAAAGGAGGGATAGTGAGGCTTAATAAAGGGAGGAGGGTGGGCAGAGGGTGACTGTGAAAAGGCAGAGATACTAAACAAATATTTTTGCTCAGTATTTACAAAGGAAGAGGGGGAGGTACCTAAAACAAACAGTAGAAACACTCTGGATACAGAAGTTGATACCAGCCCATTTACAGAAGAAAGGGTTCTGAAAGAACTCTTAAAACTGAAGGTGGACAAAGCAATGGGGCCTGATGGGATTCATCCCAGAATTCTAAAAGAACTAAGGGTAGAACTAGTGACACCACTGACTACCCTCTTTAACAAATCATGGGAGGATGGGGAGGTACCTGAGGACTGGAGGAGGGCAGATGTGATTCCCCTTCACAAAAGTGGGAGCAAGGCAGAAGCAGGAAACTACAGACCTGTTAGTTTAAGCTCAGTGGTAGGGAAAATGATGGATTCACTTCTGAAGGAAAGAATTGTCGAGTATCTAGAGGCCAGAGGGGCACAGGACCCAAGGCAGCATGGATTCACAGCGGGAAGGTCATGCCAGACAAATCTGATAGATTTCTTTGACTGGGTGACCAAAGTAGTAGATCAGGGAGGGGCTGTGGAAATGGCCTACCTAGACTTTAGTAAGGCATTTGACACAGTCCCACACAAAAGATTAATATACAAGTTAGCCAGCCTGGGAGTGGGTCCCAAGATGACAGCCTGGGTAAAGAATTGGCTGGAGAATAGGACACAGAGAGTAATAGTAAATGGAGTTCACTCTGAAGAAAGGGGGGTTACTAGTGGGGTACCGCAGGGTTTAGTATTAGGACTGGTCCTCTTCAATGTCTTTATGTTTACATTGCACAGGACTGGAAGGAAAATATGTCTCTTTGCAGATGACACAAAGATCTGCAACAGAGTTGATGCACAAGGTGGAGTGGAAAGGATGAGAAGGGACTTGGCAAGGTTAGAGGAATGGTCAAATATATGGAAGCTTAGATTCAATGCTATGAAGTGCAAGGTAATGCACCTGGGAAACAAAAACCCAGGGGAAGAGTACACAATGGTGGGTAAGATACTAACAACAACAAAAATGGAAAGGGACCTGGGGGTAGTCATATCAGATGACCAAAAGGTGGGCAAGCAATGTGAGAGGGCAGCAAGGAGGGCTGGGGGGATACTGGGATGCATAGGGAGAGGCATCACTAGTAGAAAACAGGAAGTCATTATCCCTCTGTACAGACAGCTGGTGAGACCCCATCTGGAGTACTGCATGCAGTTCTGGAGTCCCAATCTCCTCAAAGACATAGGGAGGATGGAAGATGACCAGAGGAGGGCAACTAAAATGGTGCAGGGTCTGCACCAGAAGACATATGAAGAGAGACTTAAGGAGCTTCATATGTATAGCCTCGAGGAAAGGAGGGGGGGGGACATGATAGAAACTTTCAAGTACCTCAAGGGAATCAACAAAGTCCGAGAGGGTAGCATCTTCCAAAAAAAGAGGTGTGCAAGAACAAGGGGGCACAATTTGAAGATGGGGGGGCTCAGAGGTAATTTAAGGAAGTATTTTTTTCACAGAGAGGGTTGTGGATGCATGGAATGGCCTTCTAGAGGAGGTTGTGGAGTCAAAAACTGTGGTGGAATTCAAGCATGCATGGGACAGTCATAAGGCAACTCTAGGGGGTGGGTGTAGGAAGAAGTAGGCTGCTGGTTAACTAGGATCTGCAGCTTATCCATTAGGTAGGGAAATGGGCAGACTGGGTGGGCCAAGCGGTCCTTGTATGCCGTCAAATTCTATGTTTCTATGTTTCTAACTGATGGGTGTTAATAAGGCCTTTTTGGAATTTTTCATGCAGTCTACATGTCAGAAGTCTCCCCTTGAAAAGAAGAGATGGATTCCTTCACTGCCAACCTCTCTCTGCCTTCCCTATAACAAGAACAGAAACTCACACTAGACAGACCCTTTATGAAGAAGGAGCTAACCTAAGCACTGACCAGTATGACAGTAGGAAAAGCTCCATTAAGGATAGCCTCTCAGATGAATTTTATGCAGCATTTCAGGGCAACTGCTTAGATCCACTAATGGACATCTTGACAGAGTTGTGTGCTCAAGGCAAGCTATCACCTTCTATGCACACAGTGCAAATATCCCAAATTCCAAATCCATGGAAGGATCCAGAGCTCTATGGTAGCTACAGACCCATTTCCCTAATCACATTGGACTGCAAAATCTTTGCACTACTGATTGCAGTAAGAGTCAAGTAGGTGGTAGTGTACTTACTGGACACAGACAAGTTATTATTCATGTCTAGTAGAAATGGCATTGATAATAACAGAATCCTAACACATTTAATTTGGCATGCATCACACCTCAACCCCCAGCAGTTCTGTTGCTGTTGGACACCAAAAATGCATTCAACAGGGTAGAGTGTAATTTCTTATGTCACATTTTGTGAAGATTTGGACTTGGCCCTTAACTTCTCAGCTGAATTTCAATATGTACAAAGGGACAGTGGCAGCTGTAGTCACAAATGAAAACTCTTCCCTCAGTTTTCCTCTGGAAATGGGTCAAAAGGCAGGGTTTCCTCACTTCCTGCTGCTATTTATCCTTTTGCTGGAACTCCTGCTCCAGCCATCCAGCAGCATCCTAACATCAAATAGACTGGCATAGGAGAAGTCATGGTCTTTGCAGATGACATCAGGTTAGCCCTTACACAACTGCAGGAATTGATTCCATACCTGGTCAATGGGTTTTCCACCAATAGCACACCATCAGGTTACAAAATTATTGTGACCGAAGCCATACTGTTGCAATTCCATGGCTCTATGGTGATCCAGCAAGGAAACATATGGACAGTAGCCCAAGAGCAAGTTATGTATCTGTGAATCAACTTCTCATGGAATGTAGTACACATGTGGAAAACAACTAGAACACATGCGATCAATAAATCAAAAAGGAAATGGTGTGATGGGAACCACCTATACTTTCATGCTGTGGTAGAGCCCATACCTATAAAATGGTGATGGTTCCCAGGGTGCAGCATATCATGAACAACATACTCATTCACCTGTATCCAAAGATCATTACATAACTTCATAGGAACATGCTAAGCTTTTTTGGAGGATCCTGCCTAAAAAAATAAGCCACAAGAAACTAATGAAATAATTTGCTAGAGGGGGTTTCAACCATGTGAATTGAAAATCAAAACAATTGGCCAAAGCAGTACACCTGATTGGCATTGCAAACTCTGAATCTAGGTGACTCAGGCCCCGCAAGTGTTTAGTATGTGACGAGAGCATTCTGGGGTGCTCCTTAATTAATGTTCTCTGCTTTGTTAACATCTTGAAGAAACTGAAAATCCCCATGACCTTGAGACACTTTTTTCCAGCTTGGCAATGTATACCTAAGCTCACAACTTGACCTTAACCTTGGATATAGTAGCAAAGTATGCAGTGAAGGTCAGACAATTCACAGGAAGGATTAACAAGGCAAAAGGATAAACAGCCTTAGACACTTAGTTGATGAAGCTAGTGGGGTATTATAATCCTTTCAGCATCTGAACGAACAGTTTCATTTACCAAGGCAACACCACTGGATATACTTTCAGCTGAGACATGTCTTGGCAATGTTATAAACATTTCTCAGCTGGTAGCACATATGCCTCTTGGTCAGAAAGTTATGGATTCTAGTCCCACACTGGAATTGGGAACATATGTAAATGCTGGCACCTGAGCGCAGTTCTAGGGGAATGCTGTACTGTCAGGGTGTTCTGTTCTTCAGATGAGATGTTAAGCTGAGGTGCCTTCTACCCATCTCTGGTTCTGTTCAGGTGGAAGTAAAAAAACCCATGGCACTTTTTTTGAGGGGGGGTGGACAGGATGAGCAAAGATCTGATAAAACTAGACTAGTGGTCAAGGGTATGGCAGCTGAGTTTCAAAAAGAAAAAGTGCAAAATAATGCACGTAGGACACAGAAACCCAGAGGTGGAGTACAAAATGGTTGAAGTGGTATTGATTACCACCAAGCAGGAAAGAAACCGGGGGGTAATCATACTGGATTACCTAAAGGTGGCCAGGCAGTGTGACAAGGCAGTAGGGAGGGCACGTGGGATGCTTGGGTGCATAGTGATGGGTATCACCAACAGTAACAGGGAGGTGATGTTGCTGGTGTATAGATCACTGGTAAGATCCCACCTAGAGTATAGTGTCCAGTTCTGGAGATCACATCTATGGAAGGTCAGAGATAGAGTGGAGGCAGTCCAGAGAAGAGCAACTACAATGGTACAGCATCTGCATCAAAAGCCCTATGAGGAGAGACTAAAGGACCTTAACATGTACACCCTGGAACAGAAGAGGGAAAGAAGAGATATGATAGAGACCTTTAAATACCTCAAGAGGGTAAATAAGCTACAGGAAGGGAGTATTTTTCAGAAGAAAAGGTGCTCAAGAACAAGAACAGCTATGAAGCTGGAGGCATAGGTAGATTCAGGAAAGATGTGAGGAAGTACTTCTTCACAGAAAGAGTGGTAGATTCTGGAACAGTCTTACAGCAGACGTGGTGGGGCAAAACAGTGGTGGGATTCAAGACTACATGGGATAAGCAGAAATGAATCATAGTGAAAAGGAAGGTGGGTGGGAGTAAGAGCTGTAGATCAGAAATTTGTTGGTAGATGTTATTACTATCCCCTTAAAACTGATGTTTGATTATTTTTTGGCCACAAATTTTGTCCCGCAGGATTGGAGAGAGGCAGACGTTATCCCTATTCATAATAAAGGCCCAAAAAACAACTAGGAAAATTATCGGCCTATTAGTTTAACTTCTTCTATCTGCAAATTATTAGAAGGTCTAATTAGAGATGTGATATCTCCTGTCCTTGATTCTCATGATGTAGAGCAACATGGTTTATAAAAAGGTAGAAGCTGTTTAACCAATTTAATATGCTTCTATGAACATGTTAGCTCATTACTTGACAAAAATTCGCCTTGTGATGTTATTTATATTGACTTTAGTAAAGCTTTTGACATCTTGCCACATTGGGCCCTAATTATTAAACTTCATAAGTTAAAAATAAACAGTTTTGTAGTGAATTGGATAATTAACTGGCTTCAAAATCGCTCTCAGCAAGTATTGATCAATGGGAGTAAATCAGCTAAGTGCATAGTGACAAGCGGGGTGCCATAGGGTTCGGTTTTGGGCCCATGCCTTTTTCAGGCATTCATTTTTGATCTCACCTTAGGTTGTTCTTCTTTTACCATCAAATATGCAGATGATGTTAAAATAGGTGGCCCTTGTGCCTCTGTCCTTCAGACTAACATCAACCAAATAGATCTTGATTACATTACTACATGGGTTAAGAACTGGGGCATGACTTTGAATATTTCAAAATGTAAAGTTATGCATTTAGGTTCAATAAATTTGCATATTCCTTACTTTTTGGACGGTATACCACTTGACACAACATCGGATGAAAGAGATTTAGGCATTATAATCTCAGATAATTTATCCTACAACAGACACGTACACAACATTATTAATAAAACCAATAGAGTAGTATGGTCTATTCTACGTAACATCAGATCAAGGGGGCATGAAGTGTTGCTACCATTGTACCGAGCATATGCAAGACCACATTTAGAATACGCTTCCCAGCTTTGGTGTCCGTATAAAAAATCTGAAGGCCTTTTATTAGAAACAGTTCAGAGAAAATTTACTAAAAAAGTTTCTGGGCTATATAATGTCTCTTATGAGGGAAGACTAGACATCTTAAAACTCATGCCCTTATCCATATGTCATCTTTGAGGCGATCTTATGTTATTATATGACATCATTCATGACCCCTATCTCTTATGTGAACTTGGTTTAGAATTCAAAAACTACAACCATAATACTAGCGGGCATCCCTTGCAACTAATCAGAAAACCATTCTTGAGATCTAGTCGCAAATATTTTTTCACTCTTAGAGTTGTTGGTCCTTGGAATAGATTACCGCTCAAAGTCGTTATTAGTGAAACTAAAAGTATTTTTAAAAATAGATTAGATGGCCTGATAGGCAGTGGATATGACCTTTCCTATTATATATTGGATTAGCATAAGAGTATTATGGGCATCTGCCTTCTCGCTCTTGCACTTACCTTAGTATGAACCTTAGTATGAAATGGTCTGATGTAATACTGTAGGTAGGGAGAAATGGGCAGCCTGGATGAGTCACGTGGTCTTTCTATGCCATCAAATTCCATATTTCTACGTTAGATCCAGGACACCGGATTCCCAAATCAACACTCCTTGACTTTACTCTATACCCCAGTACTCCACTACATAGGAAGTTGAGTCACATATACATTCAGCTGATTAAACAGGGTCCCAACCATTCTGAGGTTGTCAGAGTTTTTTTTTTTTCCTCTATACTTTTTCCCCCTGGGGCCACCAGTCTGCCTTACCTCTACACATCAGGCATCCTCCCGGGTACTCAGGCCGCCATCTCCTGGGACTTCCGCCAGCTCCATATTCGGGTCCCGCAGCTACCCCCGCAGCTTGCTCCCCCCGCGGCAGTGTGGTGGGGAGCACTCCTTCCAGAGCTAACCCACCCGGTCAGGATCCAGTACTGCTGCGCACTCCTGGCGCTGAACAAGTCCGCTCTGGAGACGGCCATCATGCCACTGGGACTAGTGCCCCTATTTTCCACTTTTCTCCCCTTACGGGTTGAAGTGTGCAATGACGCCTAAGGCCCCGAGCTCGCGTGTCCGCATGCACTCTGAGCCAAGTGTCTGCCCCAGTACATTCCCTCCATGTCTGCCAATGCTCTGTAGCCACCCCCAGCCACCACCAGAGGCCACCAGAGCACCGATGGCAATCCTACCCCCTCCCCAGAGAAGGAGAGCAGTCCTACAGATGCACCATCCTTCTCCTCCCCTGCCGACCCCTGATGACCAAGGCTCTTTCCCGAACCTGGGTCGCCGGCGTGGCACAAGGTGTGGCGTCCAGCACCTCAACCCTCAGTGCCACTGGGTGAGGTTTTCAGAGTTTAATGGGAGAACAAGTTCCAGTCTGATTAGTCCCAACAAGAGTGAAAGTACTGCTGGAAGCATCTAAATTCTGGAGTCGATGATCTCCATGAACAAATTTGCTCAGCAAATAATACTGCACAAATGGCAAAAGACACCAGAAAAGCTTCATAGATGTGGTGTGATGGACAATGACCAGTGATGGAGGTGTAAGGAGCACACTGGAAACATCACACATTTGATCTGGCCTTGCCCTAAACTCCATTTTTACTGAGACAAGATAAAGCAGATCTGCAGGGCAATAACATTCACTAAATGAACATTTACAACATCGCTGATCATGCTAGGGATGGATCAGGGATGCGACCACCAAGCTAGAATTTCCCCACAGGCACATAGGGATAGGTGGTTGGAGGGGTCTCTAATAATTGCCAAGATGGTGATTCTTAGCCATTGGCAAGAACAGGGAGCACCAGAAGTTGAGAGGTAGCTACTAGAGCTGAGCAGGACAGCAAGTTATGAAAGGGTTCAATTAGAGTCCAGAGGCAAAACGTTATAATTTGCACACATCTGGAGCAGTTACCTAGCTTCTGTTTATTAAATACCCAGGGGTCACTTCATGTCAGCATACCTAGGACCTTCCCCGAGTAAGTACTAAAATATAGAAAAGGACCACCCCCAGGCTAGGATATCACAGTCCAGATAGGAAGATGAGGTCCAGATCAGCTCACACTGTATTCTACAATCATCAAACTAATCTCTGACTTAGGTCTTGATGGAGGATTGCTCTTGGAGTTAGGCACACAGACAGAGAAGTTGCTGCATGCATTACTTCCATAGATTGTTTGTATTTTAATTCATGTACTTGGCTCACTTCATAACCCGATCTTAGAATTGTATCTTCACAGGGTTTGCACCCCAGCCAAGATGTTCTCTATATTCTATCACATGCATAAATCTAGTATGGCATGTACAAGTGTTCTATACTGAATATGCTGCATATCTCCTTTAATTTGTAAAATTTGGAAAATTCAATAAAAACTTTTATTACAAAAAGAAGCATGCCTATAGGTGGTTCTGTGCCATTTAGTGGCAACCTGAATTAGCAGCCAGACTATGGTATACTCCTAAATATTAAAATAGTTGATCCAGCAGTCTGTTTCCATTCAGAAAGCACACTGATGGTCCTAATGACTCAAAGCAATGGACTCCTGTATCCATCCCAACTCAGTGGGATGTAATTGACCCAAATTATTGCCAGACCCTTATACTTATAAACCATTGCTTCTATTACTAATAACATACCTTATCAAAACATCTGACCTCTCCCTTGCCTGATGGCAACAAAGGTCCAGACCATCATTCTTTCATTGTCACATCAGTTGCCTTCTGAGTCACTGCTGTTATGTCCTCAACCTGACCCTGTGATGTCTAGTGTCCTGGAGCTTCTGATGCAGTGGCAGCTTTTGAGGGTGGGGACTTGTAGATTTTCATGGGAGACTTTGAAATAGCTGAGATTATTCCCTCTTCCATGATCTCCTCAACCATCATGCAGGCACACTCTTGTTCCTCCTAGCTGAGAAATGAGATCAGGGAAGGCCACAGGGTCAGTCTCAACATCAGGAGACAGGGACATGATATCAGCAGGGTTTCTTTAGGCCTAGTGAGTTGCCGAGCCACTCAGGACTGCCAGTTAGACCTATTGTATTTCTGAACAAGATCCACTTTCATTGACTGGCACAACAGGTCCCACGTTTACCTCAGAGTAAGCCAGGAAGGAGGCTCACAACCACATCCAGGACCTCAAATTACTGTCTTGCTAAGCTCTGGAACTAACTTCCCCCAGACCTTAGGACAATTCCCAAACTGGAGCCTTACAAAAATGTCAGGAACAAGGAACTGTCTGAAACATGCAGCTCTTTTTGAATTGAGGCATGATGCTCGGCCCTATATAACTTGGAGCTCTGTAATAACATGCATATATATATATATATATATATATTCTTCAGTTAACCATTTTACTTCAGTGTCTGGTCTCAACCTCTTTTATATATGTGAATGCCATTTCTGTACTTATGTGAGAACCATGTAACAATGCCACTGTAAGAAGACAACTTTGAAAATAGGACATCCAGTCCCAATAGTTTAACATATATAAAATAAAGGTTTTTACTGCTAGGTCTACACCAGCTCTCCATCTAAATAAGCAATTCTCATTCTGCATCACAGCAGTCATCTCCAGGGCCTGGAGTATCTCTGATAGGTGAACTCACCTTCTCTGAGTCAGGGCTTTGACTATGTTCTGTTCTGCTTCCCAGCAGTTACCTCTCAGGCCTTGAGTGTCTCCGATAGGTGAAAGCACCTTCTCCGAGTCAGGGCTTTGACTATATTTGGTTGTACTTCCACAGGCTCTTGGCTAGGGCCTTTGGATCTGTCTGGTAAAGGTTACTGGTGATGGCACAGGCAAGTACTATAGGAAAGATCTTTTCACCTTCTTTCACAGGCCACAAACAAGAAAATCATCTATAGGGTCTGGATGTCCTATGCCCAAGTATTGTGTGGTCATAGCGGGGATCACACATCTTCACAGTCAGCACCCTGACTGCATGGTAAAATCAGTGACTGTAATACCCAAGATGAGGTTTTGTTGCAAGTTGCCCACTAGGATAGTATCTTTACACCCAGGCAACATTTCCAGGGGTTGGTTCTCCCAGTGGAGCCTTAGAGCTACCATCTGCTAGTATCTAAGCCATTCTTCCAGGTTTGGCCTGAGGCTGGACTGCATGAAGTCTTGACTGTGGTGCCAACTCCCTAACATGCCTGTTTTGACTTTATCCTTCATAGCAAAGTTCAGTGTTAATGTTCAGTTCTAGCAGTTCAAATGCCAATAAACACACCAAAGGTTCAATGCAGATACTTGAAAATTACTTTTCCTGCTCTGTGCCTTGTTCCCAAATTACTTGAAACAGTACCTGCCATGAATCCCCACAGGATGGATTAAAGGATGGAGCCTTTAGATAAGATCACACCACAGAAGTGGGGCAGAGTTTAACAGGCATGCTTCCCTCCTATGGGCATGTGGGGCTAGTGGTAATGAATGACCTCATGGTCTGTTGAATCCAAAGGCACTGGTACTGCAGGTGCATCCATAGCTACTATAGGTTTTCCAGGATCCTTAGGGGTTGCACAAAAGGATTGGAGGGTGAGCAACAGTTTTCCTGGACTGATGGTCATTCCAGTCTCTCCACTGAGTCCAGTGGGGTCTTCTGGTTCTGCAGCTGCTCTAGATGATTGTCTTCCTTCGCCTCCATGCAGGGACTGCTCATATACACAATAACAGCTTAAAAGCCTTCTTCATCCCTGCATAACTGCATACAGCAGTGGATCTCCAAGTCATGAGTTCCAGTCACATGATGTCACGCTAATCACCGGTATACACCAGTCACTCCTCTTCTAAACAGTTCATGTACAGTCAGCTGTGAAAATAAACTGCACAAAGTGACACATTTTGTTAAAGTCCACAAACTTCTGGGGTCCTTATCTCAGTATTTTCCTGACTAATTTGCAGCAATTTACTTGAAAATTGCATGACTTGTGCCAGGGCACCTTGTGCACAGTGCTCCTAGTACATCCATTTCTCAGACCCCTGATAACAAGTCCCCATGTATAAGGCCTTGATCTCACTCTCAGTCCAGGGTAAATGGTAGCATCTCTCATCTTGGGAGGGCCCTCATTACACCCAGAATACTCAGTACCTCTTACTTATTGCAACACCAAGGGAGTGGGTAGATGGGACCAGGGGGCACCAAATACATAGACAAGTATCAAAAAACATGAGACCATCCATGAATTGAAAGTCCATACTTAGGATCTGGGGACAAACAGGTTGTGCATTTATTACTGTCTGATGGCACAAAGCTATGAATGGCAACATCCTTGCTATTCTCAAAATCACTGTTTCAATAACTATATCGTAATTACTGGCACATTTAACTTATTCCCTGCCAGATCACATATATAATACCGTTAACAATACTGCCACTCCAGTTGACTGGGCACTGCTGCTTCACAGATAGTTACATTCCTTTGGAAAACCTTATGTCCCATTCAGGGTCCTTTGTGTACTGTAATCAACAAAACCTGATGCAATAAGGAACCCTTCTGAGTCAGGGTGAGGCACTGCCCTTTGGGCAAGCACGGCTACACATGCTTCTGTGCCAGCTAGAGGCAGCTCACAAATTAACAACTAGACTATGGTATACTCCAAAATATTCAGATAGTCCAGTCATGTGTGTCTCCCTTCCAAAAGAATATTGATGATCCTAGTGACCCAAAGCAGTGGACTCCCATGTCTTGCCCAACTCTAAAGGAATCTACTGACCCAAACTCTTGCCAGGACACTTATCTTGATGAACCATCGCTGATACTACTACTGTCCTACATTCACCTCTGGGATATTTACTACTCTGGATTCCTTGTTTCATCTGCAGCACTTTCATGAAGGTTCATTTACATATTGTTCCCTCTCTTGTATACTTCTCAATTAGACTGGACCAGCTAGGATTCTAGCAACCTCCTTTTGAGAGGAGGCCTGTCACTACTCCCTGGTGACACTCAGGTTGGCTGGTAGTTCTTCTCCTAGTGGCAAAACTATTATAGGTCTACATCCTCAGGTTGGTCTCTGGAGGGTCTCCCCAACCCCAGGAGTGGGTAAAGAGAGATGTGGCATCCTCTCTTCTACTCTTCTTGTACTCATGTTCTGATACCTAGGTGTCCCAAGACCTCTATGAATCTGGGTACAACTCTAGACCTGAGCTCACAGCTAGGCTTCTCTCTTTTATAAAGTAAAGGAGTAAGACAGTGCCATGAATATACATGCCTGGGCTGCCTGCTGCTCACTGAGTCACAAAACACAGAAAGCCAACTCTAGACATCCTGAATCATAGCTGAAGCCCACTATGAAGCAGATCTCAAGGTCAGACTTAGCTCTACAAATACTCTAGATGAATCTGCCTCAAGTTAAGAAAATCAGAGAAACTGGTTACATACTTCTGTTCCAAAACATTGTTGTCCCACACACGGGCAAACCTGATAGTATTGCCAACTCCTGAATGGGTGGTGCTGCTCTCTTGGCATCTGTGCTGTGGTAAATTTGTGAAATATCTAACTTACCTGCAAACAGTACAGGACAGGACATGATAAAAGTCATAAGGTGTACTTTCACAGACCTGTGTACGAGTCCTATCTGTAGGAGTGGCAAGCACAAACCATAACTATGCTACAAATAATGCATTACAGAACAGTTTCAATACTAGCACATTTTTGAACACTTAATCCAGCAATAAGTGCCAAAGGGCTGGATTGGCACTCAGGCACCTTGTGGCAGTCTTCACAGTCACAAAGACTTCTGCCTCCTTCTGACTTTCCTCCTCAGTCTCTTGCAGGGACATGGTGGACAGACCCAGCTCCACCTGCCAGAAAGCAGAAAAGAACAAAAAAAGCACAAGACAGCTAAAATGCCCCCCAAATATATATATTTTTTTACAAATAAGTGCAAAACGGGTTTCAAATGGTAAATGTGGAATTCCATTCTATCAGAGACTTTGAGAGCAAAATCCACACTTCCTCATGTAGGGTGTTTCCAGAGGAGATCTTGAAGTGCACCTTTTGGGATAGCGCCAACATTGTAGCCTCTGCTGCATTGCCTGTGCACCAAACAAGCCATAGCCCTCTGGAACTGAGGTCAATTTCCACTCCCCTTGTGCAGTTGCAATTTCACTCCCCCCCCCCTTTCAGAAGGGAAAGGCTCATACAATTTGAGAATTGGTTCAAAAATAAAGTACTGGTGCTCCTCAGTTGAGGGAGACTGGGACCCCTTCTGATCCTGTAGTTGATATGCAAATCACTGGGCATTGCCTCTTGCATAGTGTTGTGGCTGGGGCTTTCTGTTGCCCAGTGATATGTGCCTAAGGGCTGGATCGGCACCCAGCCACCTTGTGGCAGTCTTCACTTTCACAAAATCTTTGGCCTGCTTCTCTCCTTCCTCTTCAGTCTGATCGTCCAAATTAAATGAGCAGTCTGTTGGCCATTTAAGTTTTTTGTTTATTTTTTGTTAACAGGGTAAGGCCCACTAAGCACAATTGCCTGTTTTCAGGGGTGACACAGGAACTTTAGGCTGGTTAAGTGACTTGCTCAGAGTCACACACTATGCAAGTGGAGGTTGGGGGATTCAAACCAAAGTCTGCTGAATTGAGCTCATTTACAGCTCATTACTCTAATCTCTAGGCTACACTGCCAGCCAGGTTAGTGTAGAGGACCACATATCTCTGGATGCTCCTGTTCCTATCCCAAGTGAAAATCTTCATCCTTACAATGCAATCAAGCTGATCTTTGTGCTCTGGGTACTAGCATGATATCTTTAAGTAAAAGCATACATAGCTTCCAGTAGCAAAATGAGCTCATGAAAATCTTATACAGTCTCCCAGAACCATCCAAGCATGTACTGAAAACAATATCAATAGCAGGTTTTGGCCTGTTTTTTGATAGTGTGGTCAACTTTGCTAATCTTATATGTTGTTGCTGAATCATCCTGGTCATCCTATGTTGCTCTGTCTCCAGCTTGTCCCAGTCCTTCCTTAGGTGAGGACTCCAGAACCAAGCACAGTAGTCCAGGTGCAGCCTCACCAGTGAACTACATAACGGTAGTATTACATCAGTTTTCCTCTTGTCAGGAACCCTTTTGATACACCCAGCATCATATTAGCCTTACTATAGGCCTTATCACACTGGCTTGATTGCTTGAGGGAGTCACTAATGATGACTTCCAGATCCCTTTCCACTGCAATGCTGCTCTGTGTGACCCCCATCTATCTAGTACTCTGTCCTGTATTTTTTCCTCAGGTGCATAACCTTGCATTTTTTGGCATTGAATTTCAACTGTCAAACCTCAGACCACATCTCTAGCCTTCATCGATCCCTCTGCATCTCTTGATCCCTTCATTGCTATCTACCCTACCACAGAGCTTCATGTCACCTGTGAAGAGACACAGCTTGCCCTGGATGCCCTCTCCAATGTCACCGATGAACATCCTGAAGAGGACAGGACCCTGGACAGATCCCTGTGGTCCCCCACTCATGACCTTCTTCTTTTCTGATCTGACCTTGTCTACCACCACCCTCTGCTGTTTCTCCTTCAATCAGTTTTCTGCACATCTAACTATGACCCTAGCTATGCTCAGGTCCTCAAGATTCTTCAGCAGTCTTCTGTGTGGCACCTCTGAAACTGAAGAAGATCAAATTCACAGCTTGGCCTTTACTACTACCTTTGTTACATTGTCAAAAAAAGATCAGGTTGGTCTGACAAGTCCTCCCTGTCACACACCTATGCTGATTACTATCCTGTAGACTGTTGCTTTCCAAAGTAGTCCACAAGATCCACTTTGATCAGTAATTTCATCAGTTTACAAACAGAGGTAAGGCACAGGTCTGTAATTCCTCAGTTGTTCCTTGTTCCACCTTGTGTAGCGGGACTACATCCACTACCTTCCAGTGTCTGGAAATTTCCCTTGTCTGAAGTTAGCTATTAACTAGCCTGACTAGTAGATCAGCTAGTGCCATGCAGAATATACACTTCTGCCCATTGAATGCCCATGAAATGACCATTCCGATTCCTCAGAATTTTATGGAAGTTTGGTGAAAATTCCATGGAATTCCGCCAAATTTTATATTTCAGTTTTTTCATTATAATGTTAAAAGTATGCATCCAATTAACACTTTGGAAAGTACACAGAATGCAAGTATGTACAAATGCGTGCCACATTTCAGATTCATAGATTGAAAGGGGGTGGACGTATGGGTGGCCAAAAATTTCATCAAAATTAAATTTTCAGTTATTTTTAGATAATTTTAAAATTTCTTATTCAAATTTCTCCACAGCATCGGGATTTAGAAAAGCTCCCAGCATGGGCATATACACCACATTTTAAGTCTCAAGCTTCAATGGGAGCTGAGTTATAGGTAGCCAAACATTTTGCCAAAAATTTAAATTTCTGTAATTTTAATAGATCCAGAAGCAAATGATTTGATACCTTTTAATGGACCAACATAGATGTAACAACAAGAACAAACTTTGTTCTTGTTGTTACATCTATGTTGGTCCATTAAAAGGTATCAAATCATTTGCTTCTGGATCTATTCTTGCAAGGACCAATACGGCAACTACTAAATCTAGATTTGTAATTTTAATATAATTTTGATAGTAGTCATTGAAATGTTATAACATTTCACATGCATACAGATTATCACTACATTTGTATATGTACATAATTTCAGATGTCTGTCTTCAAATGGGACATAGTTATAGCCTGCCAAACATGTTGCCAAAATTTAAATTGCAGTTATCGCCCTCTAATTAGAAGAAATATCCAAATTTAACCAGAGTTGAAGCATTTAAACTACTATACCACAAGGTCATTTCTGAAAAAGTTTATTTTTGCAGCTTTAAATGGGATTGAATTAAAAGTGTCAAACTTTCATGTTTAAAAATACAATTTTGTAAGAATGTAAACTACAAATTTAAGCCCCTGAAACTTTAAAATTAGATAATGCAATACCATGAAATTTGGCAGATTCTTAGACCTTACAAGGAGACTGTGTGGGGCAATTTTATTAATTTCCTGCTGCTAGAAACTGCAAAATAATAGGGTTGTGCATGGACCTAATAGTATTTCCCAAATACCATGAATAGTAGTCTTGCCAAATATTTGGATGGACATTCTGAATAGTCCCCCATTTTGCCACTATTCGTACTAATGTACTATTCAGTGAGTTAGATTTCAAAAATATATTTCAAAGTCTCATAGAGCTTTGCTGGCCAATCGGAGCTCACAGCCAGGAACACCATGTGATCTCCTCACTCTGAATGTGTAGCATAGAGTTCAATATTTAGAAAGATTAGAATGTGGACTCCAATGGCTCAGCTGAAGCCATGTGTCTGCCATATTAGAGGAGGATTGAGATGCCTGCAGAATAGCAGGAACCCTTCTTGAAACTTAGTGAGCAGCACCAGCACACTGTTCTGACAGCAATCTGCTGATCCAGTTAGGTAAGCAGCATCATTAATAGAAGGGAAATGAAGTGGATGCACATTGTGGTGACAAAAACAAGGCATGCTTGTTTGTCATTTGCTTCTATAAGCAGTCCATTACTTGATTGCTGTCATAACAGTGTGCTGGTGCCACTGTCTATCTACTGTACTTTCAGCACCATCATTTCTTGTAGTACCCCTTGAGACCTTTGTAACAATATAGAGATTATCACTTAACTCCAAATATTGACAGAGTTATGGCCTGTTGAAGTTCCAGTGTTATCATATGGGAGTCATTATGTTTTATTACTTACTTATTTTAATGACCACAATTATTTAAGGGTGTAGCATATGTTATTCTTGTAGTACCACTTAAGACCTTTGTGACCACATAGAGATTGTCACTTAACTCCAAGTTATGGCCTGTTGAAATTCCAGTGTTATCCTATGGGAATCATTATGTTTTATTACTTGATTTTGTTCATGTCCATAATTGTTTAAGGGTACAGCATCTATTATTCTTGTAGTACCTCTTCTGACCTTTGTGACCATATAGAGATTGCCACCTCTGCATCCTTCTATTGAAGCACCAGAAGCACAAGATAGCCTCTGGCACCAGTGTACAAGACAAAGTTCCATGACCTCTGCACCCTCCTCCTGAATCACCAGGAGCACAAGACAACCTAAGGCACCAGTGTACAAGCCAAAGTGCCGTGACCTCTGCATCTTCCTCCTGAAGAACCAGCAGCACAAAACAACATCTGGCACCAGTGTACAAGCCAAAGTGCCATCACCTCTCCTCCTTCTCCTCCTCCTCCTCCTCCTGAAGCCATTTTAAAGACTTCTGTTGCAATTCTCTAATAAGGCAACTTTCCTGGCTGAATACTGAATACTGAATAACAGATATCTGGGACCCAAATACTGAATATTAGGCTGAATATTCGGAAAGAGGTTTTTGCACAACTCTACAAAGTAACATATGTACTTAAAGTCAAATCCCACAAGTCTTTGTGGAAATTGTAGAATTTCATGAACAATTCCATAAAACTGGAATTGGCTAATTTCACTCAGCCTTATCTGGAGGATTCTAATTAAAAGATAGAGAAATGAGAGGCAGCTAGTGCAGAAGGTCACCAGGTTAATGAGCTAGATGCACAATTTCACCAAGAAATGAACAGCTGAGCCGGATAGTACAACAGTGGTAGACCCCCAGGTTGGAGCAAGGAAGCACATAATGTCAACATTTCCAGCCAGAATGCAGGATAATTAAGAATCACATGCAGTAAATTTATGATACAGGGAGACTTATGAACATGAATGTCTGGGACTTAGAGGTACTCAAAAAGAAGTAGTGGGGGAAGACAATGTCTGGGGCAGCAGAAAGGAAGAATTCTGACTATTCCAACAGGGTAGGTCAATAGGAAAAGGATTAGGTGGCTCATGTTTATTTTTAACTATTTTTATCTCCTACCAATTCTGGAATTCTCTCGGGCCTCTTCTCTGGATGGAGTCGCTCTACCACCCACTGTGAATCTCACCAACCTCAAGGATGTCACTTTCTCCTGGGCACCCTGAGGGGGACAAAGGGTCCTGAGGAGATTGAAGGGGGTGGTGGCGGGGTTGTAGTGTTGGGCGTGTGGCGGTAGGGCTCTGGAAGGGCTGTCACCTGTCCAGGCCAGAGGGGTATTTGTAAGTTACACCCCCGACATGGAACATGCAATGCTGCCCAGCCCCGAAGTGAGTGTTCCCACTCACGTCTAGAAGGTGGCCACCCAACGTCTGTCCCAAGCCTGTAAGCCCTTGGTGCATAGCAGTGCCACCGGTCTCCACTGGGGGCCTCTGCCGCACTGGGCTGCCCTAGATCCCTCCTCAACAGAGGAAAGCAGACCCTCAAATGCTCGATCTTCTCTCTCTCCTGCTGACCCCTGGTGGTCTGAGCTCACTCCCGAACCTGGGTCACCAGTATGGTGCGAGATATGGCATCCAGTGCCTCAACCCTCAGCGCCACCGGACCAACTAGACTCATGTTTTAAGGGAGTTCATCACTGTAAAGAACAAAGAAGCTATCAGTGGGATCAGTGTTTCTACTGTGTCAGTCGGGCTATGCCAAAAGAGATGGGGGGAATAGTCACCCAGAGAGGAACAGCAGGACTGCAAAAAGCGCAACCCAACTTATTGAATGAAGTAATGATAAGTGTATTGTTAATGTTAAATTCCACAAAAAGAATTCTGGATGGTTTGTTTATATGCGACTATAAATATGTGAGAAAATGTTGCCAATATTTTTTTTACTACATATTTAAACTTACCAAACCAATTTATCCAGTTGTGTTAGAAATCAGGATACACTGACTATGGATATGCATGTCAAATATTAAGTCTATGCTTGCAAGAGCATAGAAGTTACAAACATCCACATATCTGAGAGTTTTCACAAAATGTTGCAAATATTTACATAATAAAGATTTGAACCCCTTTAACTTAAAAATCTCTAATCCAATTCTCTCCATATTTAGATCATTCTATAAGCCATACAAAAAGGTTACTGATGCTAATTTACAGACACCTAGGGCCAGATATTCAAAACTTTGCCCCTGGGCAAAATTAGCATGGCCCAGCGGGCAAACTTAGCCCAGAGCACAGAGCACGCTATATTCAAAAGGAATGGCCCAGGGCAAACAGCTTCCGAATATGGCATGGTAATGAGGCCATGCAAACTGGGCTGGGAGTGCAGGGCAAAAATAGCCCTGGAATAAGACAGCACTGAATAAAGCAACCAGGAAGTGCAACCCACAACAACAACACAGTACACAGCAACATGAGGGCAGGTACAGACGAACTACGGCATAATGTGCCAGCAAATGCATGGATTCTCAGTACAGCTGCAGGAAGCAGCAGATGTGAAAGAACAGTGATCAAAACTGTATAATATTCCCCATACCATTAGTGCCGCGCTAACACATTAGCACGGCATTAGCGCGGAGCTTAGCAGTTAGCCTGGAGCAAACACATTTGCCCGGGGCTAAAATGTGCCATATTCAAAAGTGCCATGCAAATGAGCCTACTTACGTAGTCTCTGGGCAAACAACCGGATTAGTATCTCATTATACCCTGATTTGCATGCAGTTTGCTCAGTGTTACTGCAGAGTCCCACAGAGCCACCTGTAGGTCAGTCTGGAAGTACAGGGGCTGACCAGGTCCAACCGCAGCTCCACCTGTAGGTCAGTCTGGCAGTGCATGATGATAGCTGCGGGTTACATGTAAACAGTACAGCATAGCATAGCATATTATACCCCAGGGACAGGACACCATAGGCACAGGTGGTGGTGGTGCTGCATGCAACTGTCACATTGTAGGGCATGCTACAGTGCACAGCAGAAACTACAGTAGCAAGGGGCCAGTAGTGTGGACACAGCAGTGCCTATGGTGTGTAGGGCAGTGATGATGACTGCACTATACACAGTCAGCGCCCAACCTGGCGGATGTTTTCTGACACTGACATTACTGTTACGCTGTTGTGTGACCCACAGATGCTGCACCTGTGGCATGGATGCTCACAGTGACATGTACATTTCTGGCTTTGTGTGCTATGGCAGTTGTACAGCTGTAAGGTATGTGGTCGGGGGCATATATTATCCGAAAGGCACACTGGTGTTGGGGTATTCCCAATACTGACCCATGTACACTGCATGATGTGTCCCAGCCTTGTGGCCACACCTGATCTGTAGCACAGCCTCGCCACCCATATATGCTCCCCTCAACATCCTCCATGCCCACAGTGCTGCATGTGTGTGCTGGCATCTGTTGGTGTCCACGGAAGTGTGGTCCACAGGTGTGTGCTGTATGTCCACACTGCCGTGCTGTCCACTGGTGGCAGGGTCACCACTTACTGCCTGGCATGGCTGGGACTGGTGACAGATGATGGCATCATAGTGATGCCGTCAGTTAGCAGCATGCTTCCTCTATGTTTGGCTTAATCTATGTGTCATATTTATTTGTTAGGGTCACGCAAAACCCGCGCTAAACCCGCGCAAACGCCGTGCAAAGCCATAATGTCGCACAAAGCTGATTGCCCAGGATTAAGACCAGCTTTTCCTGGGCGGTAATGTGCACCGCGCTAAGTGTCATGCTAAGTCACGCAAAACCACTTAGCGCGGCGCTAGTCGCTGAATATAGCATTGCGCCTGTATTCATGTCAGTTTGCCCCTTGCATACATTATAATTTTGCCCGGTGCTAATGCAGTTTGCCCGTGCTATTTGGCCTTTTGAATATGGCAGACCAGTGCTAATCCTGCGCTAAACCTGTGCAAATGGTTTTTGCCCAGTGCAAAGTTTTGAATATCTGGCCCCTAGTGTCTAAGGTGCCCGAGTTATACACAGATTAAAATCTTTCATGAAATTTCACGGAAAAAAATAAAATGACAGATTTTGAGGACATATACTTTTGAGATGATGCATCACATTGTCATGAAATCTGGCACATTATTAGAACACCTATAATGAAGGAATCATGCCAAATTTAAGATCTCTGCCCCAATAGACAGCTGAAGTATATGCAGGAAACAATTTTCATGAAATTTCCCACAAAAAGTAAAATGACAGATTTTGACCATCTATGATTTTCTAACTATTCATCAGAATCTCATTATATTTGACACACTATTGATGCTTTATCCAAAAAATAAGCATGCCAACTTTTTGAGCTCTATCTGAAACAACATCTGAGTTATGATGAAATTACTAAATCTTAAACATTCCACAAGATTCCAATGAAATTCAATGGAATTTCTTGAAAATTTGGTGAAATTCCACAAATTTAGGATTTTCCCATTCTGCACAACTCTAAGAGTATCCAGTTCTGCTGCCAGTACTTGACCACCCTTGGGGTGCATCCTCACCAGCCCTGGGGCTTTATCTACCTTTTGGGCTTCAAGACCCTTCTGGGCCCTTTCTCTGTTAAGTACTGGCTGCCTCATTTCAGGAATGCTACTGACAGTTGCCTTAATACAACTTTCATGTAGGGTCCCACTGTCTTCCCTTGAAAGGCAGAGAAGAAGTAATGGTTAAGGAAGATTGTTTTTTTGTTCATCTTCCTCTATTAACCTAGAATAACAACTCATCTGCGTGAAACTGTCTAACATTTCCTGGTTATCACAAACACACTTTACCACTATAGAATAGTTTTGGCAACTCTATTTTTAAAATTTTCTTTTCTGTATTATATCTGTTTTTTTTATTTAAAACATTTTTACCAGGCAAAAAAACAGAGTCAAGGAAACTCCTTTCCAGTTGAGACATGGGAGAGAGCAGCATAAGGATGATCATAGGAAATAATAATAATATAGAGAATAATATATGGCGTGGTGTGTGTAATGAGATTTTACACACACCCAAGTTGTGGGATGCTACATAAACCCTAGGGCGAAGCCAGAGGGGCCTTTGAAATGCATCCCAAAATGAGGGCGTGTGTGTAAAATTGAGTCTTACACAACCACCCCATATTTTATTTTAGATAATTGCTGGCCAGTGCTTTTTCACCTCAGCAATTATACAAAATAAAATAAACAAACAGGTTGGTGTTCGGGCAGCTGCGGACCAGTCAAGATTCTGTGTGGTCCATGCTTTGACAGGTTATAGTGCTCCAAGAAGTGGAGATGCTATAAAAGAAGGTGTTTACAAAAGTTGTATTTAATTTTTTTTTTTTTAAATGTAGTTCAACTTACTGCTCAACTGTGGTTGTGGAGCTGTGGTGTTCTTCCACTGTGAAGAGGTGAGGAGACCCATTAGCTCATGCCAGCTGATAGAGGAAAAAAACTGTGAATGTTTAAAAAGTTACTGTTTTGTTTTCCCTTTTTTATTGATTGGGTCAGTGGAGAAAGACTCACCGCTGAGTCAACTGCAAGGGGCGATCGAGTCTGCAGCCATACGGAGCTGCTCCAGGAACGTCGCAAGTGAAGGAAGACCAGTGACTGGTATATGCATGGTCTAAGGGAAACCCAGGATGTGTTTGCCATTATAACCAGCTGGTTATAATGGCAAATTATAACTGGGATTCCCTATGGGAAAAAGCACTGGTCAGTAATTATAATAATATAATGATGTACAGTAGTAGCTGGGTTTACTACATTTATTGTCTATGACATTTGGTGCAGTTGTAATCTATCATAAATAGGCTGAAACATGAGACAATTGAAACAAAGAATTCAGGAACATATAAAGGACATCATAAATTTCAGTCTTGACAACCCAGTGGCTGAGGATTTCTTTATTCATCACAACAGTGACCCCAGAGATCTTAAATTGTGATATGTCTGGAGCAGGTTAAAGTGGGTGTGGGGGAGGTGATAGGCTAACTATATTACTTCAGAGTGGAAGTTTCTGGATTTTTTCCTTAAAGCACAAGAACTCTATGCTCTGAATTTAGAATGAGATTTGAAACCCTTTCTTTAAATTGTCTTATTTCATTGCATCTCATCCAAGTTTCTAACATGAAACACAAACCCAGAGTAAGAGTACACAATGGGGGATGAGATACTAACAACAACAACAAAAATGGAAAGGGACCCGGGGGTAGTTATATCAGGTAACCTAAAGGTGAGCAAGCAATGTGAGAGGGCAGTAAGGAGGGCTGGGGGGATACTGGGATGCATAGGAAGAGGCATCACCAGTAGAAAACAGGAAGTTGTTATCCCTCTGTACAGACAGCTGGTGAGACCCTATCTGGAGTGCTGCATGCAGTTCTGGACACCCAATCTCAGCAAAGACATAGACAGGATGCAGGCAGTCCAGAGGAGGGCAACTAAAATGGTACAGGGTCTGCACCAGAAGACATATGAAGAGAGACTTAAGGAGCTTAATATGTATAGCCTCGAGGAAAGGAGGAAGAGGGGGGGACATGATAGCAACTTACAAGTACCTCAAGGGAATCAACAAAGTCCAAGAGGGTAGCATCTTTCAGAAAAAGAGGTGTGCAAGAACAAGGGGGCACAATTTGAAGATAGAGGGGGGACGGCTCAGAGGCAATGTGAGGAAGTATTTTTTCCCAGAGAGGGTTGTGGAAGCATACAACAGCCTTCCTGAGGAGGTTGTGGAGTCAAAAACAGTGGTAGAATTCAAGAATGCATTGGACAGTCATAAGGTAATTCTAGGGGGTGGCAGTAGGAAGAAGTAGGCTATGTGTTAACTAGAATCTGCAGCTTATCCATTAGGTAAGAAAATGGGTAGACTGGGTGGGTCAAGTGGTCCTTATCTGCTGTCAAATTCTATGTTTTTATGTTTCTATGTATAACTGTGTTGTCCCAGCAATGGCACCATCCCCCAAAGCTTTTTGCCGCTGAATGAAATGTAGTGCATATCCTCTCAAACATGGTGTCTCCTATTAGTTGCATCCTTTGCATTTTGTCTGATTGGCTCATTTTTAATCTTCATAACAATAAAATAAAAATATTCCTTTGATTACAGCCTCCCTCTCCTCAGATTTGCTAATTACACAGATCCAGATTTTTACCAAATTATCAAGGTATTAATCTAAAATCGAGTGTTTCCATTGTATGAATTCTCATTTCCCCTAATTGGGAAGCATTGTTTGATTGGTCTTAGTTATTTTAAGGATCACAGTGATAGCAATATTTCTTTTCTAAGTCACATTTTTTCTCTCTCTCCTCTATTCTTTTTACAGCTGGGGGGGGGTGGGAGCACAGACTTTCCAGTCCACAGAAATTCCTTGATGGCTTCAGCTTTATGTGGTACCGTACCGCTCCTTACTCTGGTTTGCTCAATCTTACCTCCTCACTCCTATTAGTCTCTATTTCAAAGAATAATAGATTTAAAGTTTATTTAGGATGTGCATTTTAATTATACAAACTTGGTGTTATGTGTTCATTTGGAAATGGATTTCAGGTCATGATTTGTATCATTTATTTATTTATTTAGTTTTTATGTTGTTGTTTTTGTTATCTTTTGTGGTACAGTGTATCCATTTGAATAATGATGTACTAATCTATAATGTCATCACTCGATACCATATAAAAGGGCTAATGATCTACCAGGTATCTGCCCTCGAAGAAGCTCTAATGAGTGAAGCACTGGGGCACTTGGGCATGGTTAGTAGCCCACTGCTTATGTGTGTTGGAGTCACTTTTTGGAATTAAATCCTTGCAGCACACATACTTCTAATTTGTATTTGCATGGTTATTCTTCCCTACACACTGGCTCTGGTAGTACTTCTAATCTCTATTTTCATTGGTTGGGTTTTTATTTTGTGAAAATCTTATTGGCCTGTCTATAAACACATCAAGCTATGGCTACGTTTTTTATTTCTCATTGTCCAGTTACTACCTTATAAACCCAGATCACTGTCCCAGTTTGGCTAAAATGCCAGCACAATGTGCATTGGTGGATCATTTTTTTAAGGGAACATGAAGTTCATTAGAACAAATACTTTTCTAAATACCAATGATAATATATTCTACTAAGTTTTATGAAAATACAATCTTCAGCACTAAATATTTTCTACTTATTCTGTTCTTCTGTTTCTTGTAATTTTACTATTATATAAAACAGAAACTTGGCAGGAATTTCAAAAGGATCCATCCATGCTGTCTCCATGACCTTTTTCAAACTGGAAATGCACCCAGTGTATTTAACAACATAATAACTGCCCTAACAACAACCAAATGTCATGTCCATAAAAGACACACTTGCAGGAAATAATTATTCAAACCATGTTTACATCAACTTTGTAATGCAAATCATGGTTAGATTTTTGCCAGATACACAATGTTACTAGCATAATTGCATTACTTAATACAGGACTGTTAGACCACAAACATGTAGGCTAACTTTATGTTGCAAATACTGCAAGTTGCACATCAAAAATTATGCATGTATCAAATCAATGACATATTTTTTTTTTTGGCTTTTGCTGTCAAGTGTGAAACATGTTGCAAATGCATAGAACTGTTTGAAACTGCATGCAAACATTTGAATGCATTTTTTGATGCTGTTGTAGCTGAAAAAAAATATGCAAGTTCTGTGTCCAGATTAGAAGTAGTATGAATTTAAAATCTGTGCATTAATTATGACAAAATGTATGCAATAAATATTACACATAGTTTTTGCATAGTATTCACAACACAAATTAATGGCAACTGAGCACATATATGTGTGCTAGTTGATGCAATTTGCACTTTGTGGTACATTTTCTTATATAGATTGTGTCAAAAATTCACCACAGTGTGGCACATTGCGTCAAACTGCATAGTAAAATTCATGCAGTTGCAGCAAATTTCGTAGCATAAATTGACATAATTTGTGCTACACTCTACAAATTGTGGATTTTTTTTAATGTACATGGAGCTGGTCCAGACTTTTGAAAATTCAGCCCCATGATTTTCTGTTGAAAATCATCTTGATTATTCCTAGTTATATGATATGCAATACATGATCTAGGAAGTGTGTCCAGGAACCTTGCATCTAACCATGTGAGCTTGTACCTCAGTGGTTAGTGCACTGGGACAGTATTCCAGGGGCATATATTTATTTCCCATTAGGTCACATTACTTCTTTATCACTACAATTTATGTTAAAAATGAACACATCTTTAGAAAAAAAAGCAGCAAGGTTGTGTTGACATAGTCAATCTCTCCTCTGTGTTTAGTAATCCTTTATACATATATTTTTTGGCACATCTTCATGTCCACTTTTAAATTCTTCATCCAGCTTATGGCACTTCAGCTTATGCCTTGTGCTGGCTTTTGGCATTAGAAAATCATGAGCTTAGAACTTAATCAGTCGAACATATATGTATAAAAAAAAACATTTCTGACACATGGCATACAGAAGACTAAAGCTCCACTAGTCTTGATATGAAACTGGCTCCATGAGATGGAACTGTTGCAAAAACAATTTAAAAATGTTCATTGTCTTCTGAGGTTTATAGGGAACAATTACCCAAATACAAATCAATAATTTAGGAAATGTCTAATTAGCCCTGAACCTGAAAAATGTGAACTAGTTAATAGTCTGGAACATGTTTAATTGGTTATTTCAGATTAAGGACAATTAAGCTGTCAATTAGCTATGGTTAATTTAGCAGTGGATTTTACCATATGTAGAACTTCAAATTAGATAGATTGCATATACTATTATTGCAGTTCAACAGGACATCTTATTCCTTGCAATCATTATGGGACTATTTTCTAAAAACTCATTAAGCAATTTGATCACTTGAGTCATACATTTTGCACAGTTATTATTGGATGCCTTCTATGTGCAATGACATTCATGCTAGTTATATAATGTGACACAGTCTCCAAGACAATATACTTCAATTAAGTGAGTTTTTAGAACTAGAAACATGCAGCATAGAAAAAAAAATATTTTCAAAAGAATACAGCTTTTATTTCATTCCAATTATTTAAAATGTTCAAAACATTTGTATAGACTAGTAATGAAAAATGCTAATGTGTCTATTACCATGTATAATAGGATTGTATTTAAAATTAAAAATATGCTGATAAATTCTTGTTTTTTTAATCAAAGGTAAATCCTTGAGGCAGTAATTGTACTTCAGAAGTGATATGTAATGACTTCTATATGTTATGAAGTGAAACTAATACAAAGCTTTAAAGAAAAATGTAATTATAGATTGTTAAGATTCAAACAGCTCTCTTATAGTTGCAATAATAGTATTTTAAAACAATAGTTATCCACTTTTAGAGATACTGAAGTGGTAGCATACAGGATGACATCATAATAAAGATAGAGTCGAGAAAAGGTAGTCAGTGGCAAATTACTTCTGCCTTTATTTTGACCATTTCTTCACTTTGACTTCTAAATTCTCCCTAAAACTTTGGTTAAAAGTATAGTAAGTAGACAAAGCAGACTGCAATTTGATGAGATGGATATGATAAGCCTTGAGATTAGAATAAAATATTTATAATCTGTTTGCATTTTTTTAAGATAAAATAATATGGCTGAAGGAAGCCCTTTTCAGGATCAACACAGGTGAGTGGCTAACATCAAATTACAAAGTTAAACAGATAACAAATGTGTATACAAATTATATAGTGCAACACCATATCTACAGCTATACAGTACAAGTATATGTATTCAATACTACTAACTATTGTTACTCTAGGTTTCTTGTTACAGGCTGGGTTGGTATGATAGTGCTTGGTGGGGAATACCTTGTTTGTGGTATTTTGATGGAATCTGCAACACACTAACCACACAGCAATATATGGATGTTGGGGGTCAGGCCTTGCTGGCCCCATTTATTTGCAAATTATGTGTACAGTAATACACAAAAGCAAGAATGCATCAACAGACAAAGTAAGGTAAGTCAAGAGTGAGTTTATCAGTCTTTGTGCAGCACTTGTATAACACTTATTTAATAATATTCCAGCCTCCATTCAATAAATATGTATTTTATACTTGCATGCATAATGTTATTTTTTTTTTGTTTTCTATTTTTTATAGAAAACAGGTTAGTTGAGGAAGAGATAATATACCGCTATAATAGCCGATCCAATATCTAGAAAATTATCCTGGCAAATTTCAACATTAAATGGAATTGCACCAAGGTTGCAGTGGCAAGGGATTGTTCTTTAAAATACTACCTCATTCAACTAGTATCCTCCAACACCAGCTTCAGAAAGAGAGACATAACTTGCTCATGTTTTTATCAGTTGCATTCTCTCCATCAGACAGGGTAGAATTATCTACTCTGGCATCATTGCTGGCTCCTTTAGCAAACTCTGTCCTGATTACTGATTGTAGAAATACAAAATAAATAAACCTCCTCCTCCTCTTATCACTGTCAAAAATATAAATCTAATGTACATCAAAAATTATTGCCCAAACAGGGACTGACAACCTTATCCCTACTATGGAATCAGCATGGATGTACATCACAAATGATCAAAGACAAATGTGAAACATTGCTCCCTGTAACACCTTTGAGAGCAAGGGGTCACTGGGGTAGCCAACAAAACTTATATAGAAAGTAACTGTTCAACTACTACCAACAACACAGCAAAGTCAGTGCTAAGTGCAGTGGAAGGCCTCCCTATGTGATAAAAACTGGAAATTCTGTGGGTGACTTGGAAAATCAATGTCCTTAATAATAAGTAGAACCAAATCAGTCTAGTTTACATGATACTGAGAGGACACTAGCAGCAAACCTCTGGTTTGCGATCAACTCCCTATTACCAAGTAAGGGCCAGTCATAAGCCACATGTCACATCATCCACATTTATACCCTGTATCCCATAATAACAGTGAGTGCAAAACAGAGAGGACAAAACAGCACTTGCCATTTCAGTGCCTTGGGTTTTCCCACCTCCTTGAGTTGTGCCCCCCCCCCCAAGAGCTGGTTATCCATAGTAAGGGGGTGTGGGAGGTAAAGCCCCCACAAAGGAGGATGTGGGGGGTGTAGCTCCCATAAAATCTGCGATCACTGCTTGTGCCCTCAATGCTATGTCCTCCCATTTCCAGACTAGCCGTTGTATGCTAGCTTTTCTTATGTAGAACTTTTATACCCTAATCACAAGCAATACAGAATTTGCTGTAGCCCCTAAACAACAGTATAAAATTTCAACATTGCCCATATTGGCATATCACAACCCCTTCACTAAGGTCCTTCTACCAACCAGGCAGATGCACCAAATATCTCTCCTTCTTAGCCTTGACTTAACATTCACAGACCTCAGCCATGAAGTATCAAAATGATGCTGGAACTCAAGGTCTTGAAAATCACAGCCTTTGGTGGCACTGACCCAAAGTCTTGAAAACCACTGCAGCAGATCTAGAAATTGCCATAACAACTCTTTTTAACCTCTCTCCACATTATAAAGATCCAAGAAGCTTGGAAGACTGACACTGATACCCCGTGCCTAAATCATCCTCTCATCTGATCTGAGCAACTACTTCTTATCAATTATATCAAGAAACTATCAAACTCCTTGTAGAATGTATGCATAGATAGCTAATAGATTACATTATTTATAATATTCAGCACACTGAAGCACAGCATGGCTTTGGTCCATATCACTGTACCAGTACTAAATTATTAATAGTGACCAATTATCTATTGCCTACACTTGTCTCTGAATGTCACTTCTGTAGTGTCTTCATTGATCTGGTGACTCATATACTTAGATTTCATACTTGGAATGAATAGATGTACAGAAGGCATAGCGCATGTTAGTACATCTCCAGCATGCTGGTATTTAATCCCTTGTGCCTAATAAGTAAGAATGTAACTTGCTTTTTTTTTTTTTTTTGCTCCTCTGCTCCTCCTGGCCAGCTCCTCCTTTAGGCTCCCAAGGTCCTTTCCCATCTGTCCGCCATTTCCATCACCTACCCTACCTCAGATCACAACTCCCTGGAGGTAGCCTGGCATTACCCTTCACTGGTTGAGTCCCCCTGCTCCGAGAGGAAATGCACCAATGGGGGTCGTCCAGCGCACTGTGGCATCGGCTCCAGGTGTGCTAAGGCAGGAGGTCACGAAGCCTTGGCAGCAGTGGGGGGGCCGGAGACCATCATCTGGCTTAGTCAGGGAGCTGTTTTTTCCTCCGTTTTCTCCCCTTGGAGAGTGATGTGCCACCTGATGTCAAGGCGAATACCGATGTCGTTCACTCCCCTGGAAATTAGAGCCCTTATGCCCTGTTATGCTCCCAGCCTCCGCCAGGGGCCAGCAGGTGCCTGGCTCACATCCCAACCCTCCCCCCTGGAGAAGGCGAGCTGTCTACAGACACTCCAACCTTCTCCCCTGGCTGGCTCTCTGGTGACCCAAGTCCATTCCTGACCCCAGGTCGCCGGCGTCGCAGGTGGAAATCCAACTGCTGCGCCGATGAGCCAGCTATCTAACTTGCTTTTAAAGGATTTAAAATTTCCAGCATTTATAATATTATTTGGTAGGGAATTTGATTAAGGAATAATCCTTTGAGTATAATAGAAACATCTCAGATCTCTTTTGGGAAAGATAAGTTGGAGATGGTATATATGGCTTCTCAAGTTACAACTTCTATTGTTAAAAGTCATGTCCATATCTGTCATTAGTCTTGTATCTTTATGAATTTTACACATAAGTAAAAGATCGCTCCTTACTCCTAATTCCAATGGATACCTATTCAGTTCAAGTAATCTCTGATCATAGCTCCTATTATTCATACCATCAATCATTTTTGTTACCCTTCTCTGAATCCCCTCCAATCTATCCACATCTCTCCTAAAATGTGGACTCCATAGGGGTGAACAGTAGTCCAGGTGTGCTCTTATATAAGTTCTATACAAGAGAATAATACAATCCCTATTCCTTGAGACAAAAGCCCTTCTTATACATCCAATCAGATTATTTGCTTTATTTACAAGTTGTCCGCAATGGGTTCCAGAGGATAAGTCTGATGTTATAATTATTCCAAGATCTTTTTAGGTAGTTACTGGCTTCAGTATTTTACCCTCTAAAAAATATTGATGTTTAGTATTATGTTCTCCCAGGTGCATAACAACACATTTGTTTGTATTGTAAGTCATATTGTTTTCTTTTTGCCCATTTTTCTAGAAGTACCAGATCATTTTCTAAGTTCTTCATATATTTTTCCAGATTTTACTGGCTGCTATCTTGGTATCATCCACAAAGTTTATTGCAAAACTTTTAAATCAGATGTCATATCTGAAATAAAAATAGAAAACAATACAGGACCCAGCACTGACCCCTGAGACACTCCGCTAGTAACCTCACCTATATCTGAATAGCGACCACTAATACAGACCCTTTGGATACAGCAACATAACCATTGGGCAACCCAGTTTACCAGAGTATCACTCATCCCTAGTTTATACATCTTGTCTACCAAAGTTGAGTGTGGTACTTTATCAAAGGCCTTGCAAAAGTCTAAGTAAATGATGTTGACAGGTATTTTGTCATCCAACATTTTGCTGACTTTTTCATAAAAAAATAAAAAAGTTACCCGTAAGGCAAGATCTTTGTTTTTTTAAACCCATGTTGTGTATTGTCTACTAATTTTGTAATTACCATATCCTCTTCTAATTTTTTTTGAATAATGATTTGACAATTTTACCCAAAATGCTTGTTAGGCTTATTGGTCTATAGTTTTCTAATAAACTTTGATTTCCTTTTTTAAACAGCGGAGTAACCGTTGCTATCTTTCAGTGCTTTGGAATATCTCCCGAATATAAGGAAAGACTGAAAATTTTGTACAACGGTTCAACCAGCCAATATGACAGTTCTTTAATTAGTTTAGGATGAAACCCATCTGGTCCCGGTGACTTATTTAAATTTATGTTGTCTAACTGTTTTTTAATATCCCATTTTGATATTTCTGTCTATTGCTCAGAATTTTTGGAACTTTGTAAAAAATATAATGTCACAGAACTTGCTTTATTAAATACTGAACAGAAATATAAGTTTAGTTCATTAGCCATTTCCTGTGCTTTGTTAATTGTTTTTGTAACTATATTCAGAGGACTGATACTTCTTGATGTTGTTTTTTTGTTGTTTACATACGCAAAAAAGCCTTTTCCCGCATCTTTTATATAGGGCAATTTAAATTCAATTTTCTTTTTTTCTAGCCTTATTTTGTATTTACACTCCTTAAGTATCTTTTTCAGATCATATAGTGAACCAGATCATTTTCCTTGGCAAATTACAATAATTAGTACTTTCCCAGGATACTTAAGCTTGATTTCTATTAAGCAGAAATGTATGACAGGATAAGTGACGTGCTGTGTTAATACTATGCCTCAGGTGGGTTAAAGAATGAGGCCGCATGTTTTATTTTTTATTTATTTTTATTTAGTTTTTGTTGACCGGGTAAGTGCACTAGACAAATCCTGCCTATTTTCAGGCACGACCTGGAGGAGGGGGATACAGATGAATGCCAACTGACCTTGAACCAGATTAGGCTGTTGGTGGTATTTTTAGTGAATGAGGGAAATTTGGCAAGGACACTGGGGAAATTCCCCTACTCTTTTTCGATAAGTGCCATGGGATCTTTAACATCCACCTGAACTACCACCAATCCAGGAAGATGGGACCTTGGTTTAATGTCTCATTCGAAAGACGGCACCTCAGAAGGGCATCACCCCCTCTCATGCTGCACTACAATGTCAGTACTGGGATATTAACCCAAGTGCCACGTGTGGGAACTGAACCCACAGCCCTCTGATCTCCCAGCATCAGAGGTGAGTGTGCTACCTACTGAGCCACTGACACTAAGTTAAGTTAAGTTAAGTGTGCTCAGCACCTAAGAAGAGATTGCATCACACCATGACACATGCTCCTGGTGTTTATTATTGCTACTAAGCAATGGCTCATTTATAATCAAAAAAAGATTTAAAAAAATTTAAAACACGTCTACTTAATTTTCCTTTCAGCATCTATATTCATTAAACATGATCCATAGTTTCTGTTTTCACAACTATGTGGTGCTACCAATACATGCTGCCCACTTCCGCCCTCCCAAGAGCATTCAACAGTATGTGTGTCTTTGTAAAATGTGTCCCCCCCCCCCCCCACTGTGGTATACCATTGCTACATCAAAACATTTACGGTGAAGACCATTACAGTGACAACAATGACAGTTCACTGTAATGGTTGCATGGGACCACAGCACAGCTTCTCCAGGTCTATATTAAAGTCCAAAGGGGTGGAGGGCATTGGACCCAGTAAACACATGGGGTGGGATATTCAGAGCGAATGTGCCATGCACAACAGGGATGTGCCAGTGCAAGTGCAGAAATGTGCCATGATGCAACATTTAGTGGGAGCCGGCTGTGCAGCACAACAAGCAATGCACCAGAGTGCAACAGTAATGAATGCATGAGCAACTGCAGGGGGCAGAACCAGGAATAACATGCGCAGTGCAATATTCAACAGCATGTGATGTGCGCAATAGTGGAGCAAGCTGAAGTTGCGTGACAGCGGAAATGAGCCAAAATAAAAGGGAACAAGAGAGGGGAGGAAGAATTAGCCACAGGGAAGCCATAGTTGGGAGCACAGAGACAGAGTGCCAGGGAGGCAAGACAGGAAGCAGGGTGCTGGAGTGGCCAGATGCAGAACATGGCCCCCTAGAGGTGTACCTGAGTGAGGGTAGGAGTGGGTGTGACTGTGCCAGTGTGTGTGACAGGGCCTGAGAGTGCCTCAGTAGATGGAGGGCAGTGGCAAGAGGCAGGACTGCCACAGGCGAACAGCCATAGGTGAACCCAGTGCAGGGGCAGCATCAGTAACAGACAGCGGGGGGAACAGGAGAACAGCCACGAGGGGGGGAACACCAGCCAGGGACATGGCCATTGCCACCTTCCAGATGGAGGCAGTAATGAGGGGTGTGAGAAGGCAGGCAGCAGGGAGGCGCGGCCGTGGAAGGGCCCGTCGGTGGTACGCCCAGAATAGGCAGTACCGAGCCCGCACCAGCTTCGAACAGTACCCAGACACTGAGATTGTGGGCCAGTACCACCTGAACTGGGCAATTCTGAGGTGGCTCTGTGAGCTGTGCAGTGAAGAGATGCAGGCATCCACATAACGGAGCCATACGCTGTCAGTGGAGACAAAGGTCATAGTCGTCATGTGTCTGCTCACCACGGGCACCTTCCAGAGACCAACAGGGGACATGACAGGCATAACCCAGTCTGCCACATCATGCCTACTCACACACTTCCTCAGTGCACTGCTGCCACATGCTGCGGAGTACATCCATTTCCCCCAGCACACAGGTGGAGCGCACAGCACACATACAGGAGTTCCACAGGGTAGCACATTTGCCTGGTGTGCTCAAGGTCATTGACTGCACCCATGTAGGCATCCGCATGCCACCTGGCCCTGAGGGTGCAGCATACATCAACAACAAGGGCTACCTGAGTATAAACTGCCAGGTGGTGTGCGATGCCAGGGGGTGCATAATCAATGTCTGTGCCACGCACCGTGGGGGAACACACAATGCCTTCATCTGGCACCAGTCTGCACTGTGCCACAGGTTTGAGAGTGGGGACATCCCCACTGGCCATCTAGTAGGTAAGTATGCATATCACGCAGGATGACGTGTGCAGACGTGGGGGGGTGCATTGTCAGAGGTGCCATGGGCACTGGCCATGATGGCCCATGGCATAGTGATGCAGACCACCATGCTAATATCTCCCCTCTACACACAGGTGACAGTGGTTACCCGCTACAGCTCTGGCTGCTCACACCATACTGGCACCCCATGACCTTATCACAGCTACGGTACAATGAGGCACATGCCACAACATGGAATGTCATCGAGCTGGTGTTTGGGCTGCTGAAGGCATGTTTCCAGTGCCTGCGCACATTAGTCGGTGCCCTACAGTACAGCCCCTCAAAGGCCTGTGGGCTATTCCTGGACTGCTGTATCCTGCACAACATGGCCACCGACTGTGGGATAGCCATTGAGGTTGAAGAGGGGGACAGTGGTGGGGACAATGAGGATGCCGGTCCAGCTGGTGTAGGGCAGCCACCCTCTGGGCGATGAGACCCTTGGCTGGTCTGGATGGCACAGCAGCAGCAGGACACCATCTCAGAGGAGCACTTCAGACAACACGGGTAGGTTACAGGGCTATGTGCAACTACCAAGGGTAAGGGCACAGCTCACAGACAGGCAGGGCTGCACACCAGGGGCGGACGGTGGTAAAGTAATGGGACTGAGCGGGGGACTGCACACGGCAGCAGGGATGGACAAGGCAGAGCACGACACGTGCACACACACGTACACACACACCACAACACATGCCCAAAGGGCAAATGACAAACCCACCCCAACATGCACCCCCACACCCTCGCAGGACTACTCATGACCATGCCCAGTTGCTGGCACTGTGCATGCCTCAGATGCTGGGCACCATTGCACAGTTGTGGACAGTGCTATGCAGGCATCATCATGCACACAGCACAGTGGCCAGCAGCTGGGAGGGTGTGCACAGGGACTGTGTGTGTGTGCAGGGCTGGGAACCCCACCTGTGCATCACACAATAAACACCATAGTGCACACAGGGCATCGGCAGACAGTGGCCATGGTGGGAGGCAGGTCAGTCATGTGGTACAGTACCACAGCTGCCACGGATGCATGATGGGTGGCCACGCCAAGATCTGCCAGCTATGCCAGGCTGACCAGTGGCCTCATGGGGTGGCACCGACGAGCCCACAGGGATGACGCTGCATGAACACGACAATGTCTGCGCAGGAGTCTGCAACCCACTGAACATGCCTGCACCAGGCATGCTCGGTATGCCCACAGCTGAACCCAGTGTCTACATAGCAGGTGTCATATGATATCGGGAATGGGGGGTGAACATAACACTGTGTGTGGTCTGCGCGGCTGCTGAGCACCAAACTAGTTGGCCAGTTTAACCATGACAGTCGCCATTGCAGTGGTCTGCCTGTCAATGGCAGTGGTCACATCCGCCCACTGCTGGGCCAACTCTGCCAGGAGCAAGCCATGGTGCCTGCTGCACCACTCATCTGCCTGGTGCAGAACCGCATTGAGTGCGTCCACCGCCATCACGAGCCACATCTGCTGATCAACTGAGGCCTGGGGAAGACGGCTGTGGTCGTCCAAGAGGTCGTCTGCTTGTCCAGCATGCTGTCCCCCGTGGTGTTCTTAGCCCTGCTAGCCAGCACCCCTTGACGATGGGCACTGCACACTAGTGCCATTCTGAGGAAAGTCCACATGTGGTGCACTGCCACCACCCCCGACACTGTCCCCCCGTTGTCATTGGCCAACTGCTGGAGCTGCCTCTCCAGCTGCCAAACACCAGGGGATACTGGCACTGCCACAGAAGCCGCAACAGCCCCACCATCCTGGACACACACCAGTGCTGCCCCACTGGAGCATACAGACACAGGCTGGGAATGGGTTGTTGCACAGACAGCCATGGCAGCATCACCCGCAGTATTTCCCGGGTAGTAGCCTGCTGTGGGACCATCCTGTGTCCCACATGTATCACTGTCTAGGATGTGCATCCCATCATCATTGGTGCTGGATCCAGCCCCAATCTGTGTCCCAGCACACTGAACACCGGGGGCAATGTCACGCTGGGACACAGGCAGGCCCATGTCCGCACCCGTACCACCCGCATCAGTCTGGACAGACGTGAAGGTATGCACTTGGCCGGTTCCTCGGACACCTATGGAGGTGGATGGGCAATCCTCCATGTCCAGGACCACCCCCTTGGTGGACACACCCACCACCACTGCCTCATGTAGATGCTCAGGAGCTGTAAAGGAACACAGTACCATAAGTGGCTCCACCTGGACCTGTGGCATGCCCTCCAACACCCACACACTGACAGCACTGGATCTACCATGCAGTGATGGGCTGCCACCCATCTTGAAGCCACAACCTGAAATGCCCTCTACAGCACTGTGCTGCATGCTGCTGGCCACCCGCTCCTCCCGTGGTGCCAGGCAGCGTATTTCCTGCTGGCCCCCACCGGTGGCAGCACGTGCCACCCTGATGGCAGCCGCCTTGTCCTTGATCCACCTCCTGTCCATGCCTACCTTCTTTTTGCACTCCTTCACGGACCACTGGTGGCTGCCCAGCTGGTTCACTGCACGTGCCACCTCACCCCACATTGCAGCACATGCCTGTGGCATTCCCCGCTGTCTGCTAAGCAGTGGTTCCCTGTCCAGATATGCCTCGAACAGGGCATCACATTCAGCCTTGGTGAAGTTGGGCCTCCTCCTTCTCCCCCTTCCCTGCTCCTCCTCTTCCTCACGCTCTGTCATGCTCACACCTGGGGTAAAGACAGGTGTTACCTTGGACTGTGCAGTCCCATACAGCCCTCCCAGACCACTGTCTCCACATCTGAACAGCATGCAACCTACCACAAAGGACTGCAATAACGATCCATGGCCTATGCAGCCCCAGGTCGCATATATATAACGCAACGGATGCAAATGAGAGCAGGCGCATCTGTACGTGGATACTAATGAAGTGGATGTGCCGTGGAATGGCTCATGAGCTGATTTGCATAACCTGGCTGAATATTGCACTGTTGCACCTTGCACAATGTTGTTGAGCGTGCTCAGGCTATGGCGCACCACTGTGATGTGCACAATCAGCATCGCACCGCGCATGCCCAGGGTGCTGATGCTGATGCCTGCAGCACTGCAGATGTGCTGTGCATGGGAGGCAGTGCAGAGCACGGCCACCACTGTGCCTGTGGCACTAGTGCACTGTATGCCCAGGGGGCACTCGTGCCATGGTGCACTATGGGCACCATGGTGCCACAGCACAGTAGGCCACTGCAGGGCATCACAGACATGCACCCTACCATGCTACATGCAGGGCATCCCAATCATGCTGTGGTGCTCCGTGTGCGGACAGACTCTTAACCCTGTGGTAGACCTTTGCCCCCTAGGTGCCATGCATATGCATGGCTGCACCCCATCGTGCAGTCCAGTGACAGCACGAGAGCGACTGGCAGTGCAGTACCACACTGCATCCGCATGTGGGGCACGTGCACTACAGGGCACCATTTTGATGCCATTTGTGACTGCACCATGCCTCGGACAAGAGCGCCGGTCTGGACTGCCAACGAGCTGGCTAACCTGGTGGCCTTGGTGGAGCCACATGCTGGTGCCCTCTTTGGGCAGGTACCCCTCCAGAGGCAATGGACTGCGGTGTGGCAGGAGGTCACAGAGGGCCTGGAAGAGGCAACAGGGAGCAGCAGGACAGTGAAGCAGTACCACCACCATTATGGCGACCTCCAGTGGAGGGACTCTGACTGCCTGGGGTGACTATAGGCACATGCCCAGCGGGGCACCATGCCACGGCCAGGTAGGTGTTCCATCCCATCACTGGTAGTGTCTGTCTGTCCAGGTATAGTGGTGGCCATTAGGCCACACCACAGGGGGGTGGGGTCTGACCTGTGGGGGTGGTGGTGGTGGGGGTGCATCATGGCAGGGCTGTGCGGGCATGCACACAGCAGGGGGGGCTATGTTACTGACCTGTACTGATATTTCCCTCCCCATGTTTGCACCCTAGGCCTGAAGTATCGCCGTAGGACCCGTTTGGCCCTTGAACAGGGACAGCAAGCTGGAGTGGGTGGCTTGGCCTTGCAGCTGGGGCACGGTGGTGGTGCCATGAGTCAGCAGTGCCCTGCTGACCAGGATGCAGGTGAGTGCCGTGTTTCCCCTTACATCTGTGCATGGTGGGTTGCAGGAGTGGTGGCGGGGCATGGTCACACACACATGGCTCCACTGCCGTGCATGCCACACGGTGAACTCCACACTGTCCTGTGGCACTGCATGTGTGGGTGGGTGTTTCAGGTGGGCTGTGCGTGCACTGGGTTCATGACTGTGCCACTGCCATCACACTGCATAGCCATGACACTGTAGGGACATGTTGGTGCTGTGCAGAACATGGGCGGTGAGTGTATGCAGTGTTCCGCATGGCTATGGGTGCCTGAGTAGGTGGGTCTTGTGGGTGCAGCCACTGTGGGTGGTCACATGCCATCACAGGGGTGTGGCCCACTGCTGTTTGCCATGCACATTGGGTGGGCTGCGGGGGTCTGGCCAGTCACACATACTGACTATGCTCCCTTGTCCTAGGTGGACAACGCTGGACCACCATGGAGCGACACATCCAAGAGCTCCTACAAGTGACCCGGATAACTCTGGAGCTGCTCCAGGGGATGGAGCATGGTGACCAGTGGAGGCACAGGCAGCACCACAGGGACCGGAGAGAAGAGAGGGACCGCCAGTAGGGCCTGCGTCGCATGTGATGTGCATTCCCCTCCTGGACTGTCCCTCACACCACATTGTCCCACTCCTTGATGTTCCCCCTTGCCCCATGCCCACCCCAACCTGGATTCTGGCCCTTCCCCCCACTTTGTACATAGTTTTGTTGGTGTTGTTGATTGTACAGTTTCTGTTTGAATTATAATCATGTTTAGTACGACAACTGTGGTGATCTCTGATTTGCAGCAGGTGTATGGTGCTTTGCTGCAGTGGTGTGCATGGTGTCAGGGGTGGTGCAGGCCTGAGCGTGTGTGTGTCCAGCAGGGCCCCACTACTGGTGTGGGTGGGGGCCATGGTCCCTGTCTGTGGTATATGTGTTGTTCCCTGTGCAATGGATGCCTGTGTGCAGTGGTCTCTGGTGCATGTGCTGTGCCCCTGCCACTCTGTCAGTCTGTACATAGCCCATGCGGCTGAGCCCCTTACATGTCTGTGGTTCGCATGGTCTGCTGGCATGTCATTGGTGGCTGTCCATGCCAGCCACCCTCTGGGCATGTCACCATGGTGGCTGGTGTCTTGTCACCTGATTTATTGCACTTCTGCCTCGGGTGACACTGTGGGCTATGCTGTTGTTGTCCCCCCCTCCATGCTGTCACCGATATCTGTAGCTGTGTCTGTGGTCTACTGTCTGTCACTTGTGCTCCAGCCACATGCTGGCGGCAGATAGCTTCATGGTGCATGCACCAGATGGCTAGATCATCAGTGCCCTGGTGGGATGCAGCCCATGGGTACATGGCATCATTGGACACGCACCAGCTGCATCTATTGCCCTGCTCTTTGTGGCCCTGTGTCGGGGAACCCTTGAGACAGGGTGGGGGTTTGTCCATGCCCTGTGTTGCATCCCATGTGGCGCATGCCTCCATGCACCACAGTGGGTGGATGTGCCGTCTGTTGGGGCCTGTGCTGGGACAGGGTGTGTGCAAGGGTGGGTGTGCGGGGTTCTGTTCTGCTGTGGTGGCATCCAGGGCAGGCCTTGTCACATGCGGGGTCCCTCGGGTACTGACGCAGGGTCGACCTCTCTGCTGTGCCATGGAGGGGGCCATGCAGTAGGAATTGTGTATGCTGTTGTTGTGTCATGGGCTGGTGTCACCTGCTGCTGGGTGTTCACATTTGGGCTGACATGCATGGTACCATGGTGCACAGGGTTGCATTTTCATGGTAGTGGTGGTGGCATTTCTTCGGTGCCATGCACTGTTGGGTGCTACTTCTGGGCCAGGTGTCTGGGGATCACTGTACAGGGGGTGATCAGCATTGGTGGGGTGTGGTGGCACTGGATGGCCAGCCCTCCTTGTGTTGTAGTCACAGCTTGCCAGGGGAGTGTGCTTGGGCACCGTGCCTTGGCTGTTGGCTCAGTGCTGGTGTCCATGGGCTGGTGGTTGTGCAGTTCAATGGGTGCCTGGGGGGGCTGTCTGGCCTGCTGCGTGATCCTCCGCCCATGGCTTCCATGGGTAGTGCACCCCTACTTCCTGTCCCTGTCCCTGTGCATCACTAGTTGTGCTACTGCGCATCGGCCCTGCTTCACTGCGCATCCCTGGTTGTGCCATGGCGCATGTGGTGCGATATTCAGCTGTGTTACGCAAGCGCACCTTGGCCTGAGCTTGGTTTGAATATCGCGCATGTTGTGCAGTGGCGCACTGCACTTGTGCCTGCTCCTGCTATTGCGCATCTTTTTGGCGCAGTCTGAATATCCCACCCATACTGTTTTTCAGATGGCTCAATGCTGACCATGATCGTGGTCAACATAGTGCTGTCACTGTGAAGCCAGCTGACAGATTTTGTGTCCAACTGGCTTGGCGGAACCCCCTGCTATCTTTATGCCCACCTGCCAGTCAAACTGATGACTTGTTAAAGTCTGTACTCTGTGTCCTCAGCTGTCCACTCCCTTCTTTATTCAGAATTTTTAAGATTTCAAAGTGAGCAATTGGGATCAGTAACTGAATGGGACAGCCAGGTCCTATCCTTTTCAAGGTCAGCTCACTAACTATAATGCCACACACAGTTGTGATTTTTTTCATTTCAAATGAAAAAATGGAAAAAGTAGCTGAATTAGAAAATGAAAGCGAGCTGTTTTTAAAATGAACAATCAGTATCAGAACTGAACAACTGCACACTGCCCTTTCAAGAATCATTTTGTTGCTTATTTGTCTATTGAAGCAACAGAATGAAATAAAACCACCACACACATGGGGGGGGGGGCACTGTGACATGGTGGAAGTAAGTTTTTTTTTTTTCATTCCTGAGATTTGGGTGTAGTAATCTGTGGTGCAGTAGTTAAAAATGTGAGATGATTATGTGGATTGAACCTTGATACCGTGATGTTATGATGTGATAACATTGCTATTCAGGGTGGCTACTGACCAATCGGAGTGTTAGAAATATTATTGCTATCGTGCAGTCTTTTCCTCCCCTCAGTTCAGATATAGAATTAGAGCACCTTTTCCATCATAGGAATTTCCTCTGGCCGAGTCTCCTCATTCCATTCATCATATTTACTAAGGGGAAGGGATCCAGGAACTATCCTTACCATCACTATATCACTGTTCAATTAGACAGTAATCAGTCTTGTTGCCACCAGGAACGGTGCCCACATTTTTTTAAATTCTGTATATTTTCAATTTTTTCTGTACCAAATCTGTTCCAATGTTGAAATGTCAATCATCAAATTTAATCAAATCTTAAAAATAGAAGGATCTGAATCCTTTCACTTCATCAGGATACATTTTTTTTTTTTGCCACCACAGTGTTAAGGATTTATTTATGGTACATCTAGTATTTCTTTATTAGGCTATATTCCCAAAAGACTAAGTAATGGAGATAGTTGTATATTTTTTATTATAGATCAAATTGCATACATGCTCCAATTTAGACCAGATATTGGAAAAATATGGACACAAACTTATGAGGTGAATTAGGGTTCCAGTGGTCTTTGCACATCTTGGGCACTTATCAGATATACTGGAGTTAAATTGATTCAGTTTTATTATAGATCAAATTGCATATGTGCTCCAATTTAGACCAGAAATTGGACAAATATAGACACAAACTTATGAGGTGAATTAGGGTTTCAGTGGTCTTTGCACATCTTGGGCACTTATCAGATATACTGGAGTTAAATTGATTTATTTTTTTGTTGTATAGTATATTCTATGTGTAGTGTTCATTTGAATCTGCTGCATTTTTGTTGAAAACACATTACTGCCATATGCATCAATAACATCTCCCCATAATTCCTCTGTGATGTTTAAATCTAACTCCATCTCCCATTTGATTTTAATATTATTAATATCTCTTCCCAATTTGTTTTGCAAGATTTGGTATATAGATGATATAATTTTTTTTCCCATCAATATTTTTTAATAATGTTTCCAACAGAATTGGTTTCTCTTTCATTTTAATTATTTCCCTATTCTTAGCTAAATAGCTTTTTAATTAATTAAATTGCAGGATTTGATTTTTGGATACCCCAAACTGGTTCACTATTTGAGTAAATGTTTTTATTTTACTATTTTCCCAAATATCATCCATTTGGTTTATCCCCTGTTGTTGCCATTCTTTAAATTTGTTTGAGTTAGATGAGGGGGAAGTCACAGTTCTTATAAATAGGTGTATATTCTGATATGAGCCCTTTCTCACCAAACATTTTTTTAAGTATCAACCAGCTTGTGTATGTAGTCTGAGTGGTTACAAGCAGATTAGACAGTTTCTTCTCTAGTATAAAAGAATACAGCAAATTAACCAAAGAGGAATGTAGTTGCACTTTGGTTTCAATTACCATTGAAGTAGGGACAGGCCTGTCTTTTTGAATTATGTGTCATCCCTGCACAGCTAGTACCACTAAATAATACCTATAAAAATCTGTTAAGGCTTGGCCCCCATTTTCTTTTGATAATGTTCAAGTTCTCCAAGCTATTCTGGGGTTCGAGTGCCTCCACAAAAATGTTGTTACTGTGGTTTTAAGTTGCTTAAAAAAACTCTGTGGTATTTGTATAGCTAAGGCTTGGAAGAGAAAAAAACAATTTTGGTAATATTTGCATTTTTACTACATTGATTTCTCCTATTAAAGTAAGATATAGTGCATTCCATTTTAAAAAGTCTTGTTCCATTTTTATAATCCAGTCTTCAAAATTGACTTTATACTTGTCTGATATATCTGCCACAATGTTCACCCCAAAATATTTAATAAAAGTTGATGAAATTTGCATTTGATATTCATTGGTTGTTAAATCAGTAAATTAGGATTTAGCTTTAAAATTAAAGTTTTTGACCAATTAATTTTGTATCCTGAAAAGCTACCAAATTGTGCTGTGATTCTAATTAATTGTGGGATAGAACATTCAATTTTAGTTAAATATAGTATTATGTTGTCTGCATACAAGCCTATTTTTCCTCCTTACCTGCAATATTGGTACCTCAAATACCACAATCATTCCTTATAGCTATCACCAATGGTTCTATTGCCATTGCAAAAATCAAAGGAGAGAGAGCAGCATCCCTGTCTTGTGCCTCTACACAGCTGAAACTTCTCTGATATAACATTGTTTACCTTTACTGCTGCATATGGAGAGTCATACAGAAGTCTTATCCACCCGCTGAGCTGTGCACCAGGGCCCATCCCCTCCCTTTTACTACTGGAACATATGGCCATTCTATTATATCAAATGCTTTCTCAGCATCAATAGCCATTAATACAGCATCATCTTGTTTATTTAAAGCTACTATGTTTAAAGTACGTCTTATATTTTCCATTAATGATCTTACTTTAATAAATCTATTTTGATCTTATTTATTTAGTTTAGTTTTATTTTTATTTAGTTGTTTTTTTAACCAGGTATAGCACGCTAAGCTGAAAGCTTTTTTACAGGAGCGACCTGGGAGCACAAGGAGGTTAAGTGACTTGCTCAGGGTCACACAGTATGCAAGTGGAAGCTGTGGGATTCAAACCCAGGTCTGGTCTGCTGGACTAATCTGGACTAATGTCAGTACTATATTCTCCAATCATTTAACCATTATTTTTGTGACTATTTAATAATCTGTATTTAACAAGGAGATGGGACCATATGATGCACAGCTCAGCGGGTCATTATCCTTCTTCAAAAAGACCTGAATTATAGCCTCCTTAAAAGTTTCTGGGATCTTCAGTGTTTCTTAAGAAGGATCCAAACATTATTTTTACAGTTTCAGTTAGTATAGGGCTCCTTTTTTCATAGAATTCAGCTCCCAGGCCATCTGATTCAGGAGCATTACCTATGGCAAGATCTTGAAGAAGAAGAAGAAGATGAATCAGCATTTATATAGCACTTTTCATACACAGTATCCCAAAGCACTGTACAAGCAATGCTAGACTGGTAGTGAAGTGACTGAATGTGTGGTGGCAGCCATATCGTACATCATCACCCACACACAGCCTGGATAATTGCATGAACTGGTTTATGGGAAGGGGAATGTTGGCCAGGACACTGGGAATGTTCTCTGCTCTTTTGTGAAGAGTGCCCTGGGTTCTTTTACTTCCACCTGGACAGCCACCAGGACAACACCAGGATGGGCAGAAGGTATCTCAGTTTAACATCTCATCCGAAGGACGGCACACCCCAGCAGAACAGCACTCCCCAATACTGCACTTGGATGTCAGTGATTTTTAGGTGCAACTCCAATCCCAGTGTGGGTCAAGAACCCACGACCTTCTGGTCCAGAGGCGGATGTGCTACCAACTGAGCCACGCTGTATCTCATCCAGTATCTCCTGTTCAGATACTGGAATATCCAACTTTTTACTCAAATATTCAGGAATCACAGGAAGATGGATAAAAATGTATGAAAGATTCCATATCATGTTCATCTCCTTTATATTCTGCAGTATAAAGTTTTCTATAAAATTGGGCAAAGCAGTCATTTATCTCAGCTGGCTTATTATATGGTTTTCCTTTTGAGTTCCTAATCGAAATTACAAATTTTTGAGTGTAGTCCTTTTTAATTTGCCACATTAACAATTTCAAGGGTTTATCCATCATGAAATAATAATTAGAACTGGTATTCTGTATTAAGGTTTCTGTCTTTTAAGTTACTAATTGATCATAGTGATTTTTTCTGTATTAATCCTTTATAGATATTGGGTTCAAATGTAACACTATGAATCTGTGTCATTGCATTCATTTCTTTTTCTAAATGAATTATTAAGCTTTCAAGCTTTTTATTCTCAAATAAGCCCAAGTTCTGCATCAGCCCTCTAACAATACTTTAAAGATTTCCCAAACTGTTGTTGGTGATGTATCTTCAATTTTATTAAATTGAAAAAAACCTTACAATCTTCGAAGATTTTTTTTTCCGTAATGAATTTATTTAGTAATGTAACATCCATTCTTCAGATTTTTTGTTGACTAATTGTGTTTGAAATGTTTATTGTCAAAAGACAAGGGGAATGATCAGATATCACTATACCAATATATTTTACCTCCTGAATTGTATACAGTAAAGTTTTCAACATTAGAAAAATCGATTCTAGAGTAAGATTGATGAACCCCTGAAAAGAGAAAATCTCTTTTAGAGTATAATTCCCACCATGGATCAATCAGCCCTAAATCATTCATAAAAGAGTTAATTACCGCACAGGCTGCAGAAAGGGATTTGTCCATCCCTGTTGTTTTGTCTATCTGGTGTAATACCAGACTGAAGTCCCCTCCTATTAGAAAAAAGGTTTCAAAAGTAGACAGGGTGAGGAAAAATTCTGAAAAGAACCTAGGGCTATTCTGATTAGGGGCATAAATCACTGCACATGTAAACTTAATACTGTAAAGCTGTAGCAGCAGAACAACATATCGTCCCTCCTTGTCTATATGAATCTTAATGATATGGAGTTTTAGTTTTCTCCTATGAAAGGCAATTAAAACACCCCTAGCATTACTTGAATATTCTGCGAAGTGTGACTACTCCCATCTGTTTTCAAAACATGCAATTTTTTTTAAGTGAGTTTCCTGAAACATTACCATATTTATATTTTTACTTTACATATGGTTTATTACTTTTATGACCTTTGACCTTTCCTGTAGGAGTTTAGCGTTTCAAGTGGCAATTCTATAATATTCTATAATGGCAGTAATATCTAAAACATATTAGTTCCTGGATTCCCTGCATCATTCCATTTTGATCATCATAGCCAACTTCAAAGTTTAACTTTAAAAAGTCTCTATTGGAAAAGGAAAATTCTAGTGATTTAGCTATACCCAAAACCTGATTCCCCTCTACCCTCTACTAAAGTCCGACTACCCCACAACCCTCCCCCCTTAAAACTCCCCATTTGCCAAGATGGCTCTCTGGTCATCTTGGTACACCAGAAGAAACAAGACCTGAATCGGAAGGAGCATCACCAGAAACATTTTACCTAATTTCCCTCATTTCATGTTTTTCCCCCTTGCTTTCATTTCTTTATTTGTTATACTCTTTTTTTCTTCCTTAATCCTACTCCCATTCCTCATAAAACATATCTATAAACCCTTCAGAAAAAGAGGAAAAGAAAAAGATTCCTAAAATTCCTAAAATCTCCTTAAGGGAAAGAATGGGGGGGGGGGATTCTGGCAATACTCCCAAGAGAAAACTCTATATTTTCCCCTAACTCGCCGCTCTTAAGTAGTATCATATGCTATTTTATATGATTCCATTGTGTCTTTCACTGATTCAAATGTATGTAATCTAATGTTCACAATGAATCTTAATCTTGCAGAATATAACATAGAGAACCTTATTCCCTTTTTGTACCGGATCTGTTTTAAAGAATTAAATTGCTTCCTTTTTTCCATTGTTCTTGCTGATAAGTCCAGGAAGGCATTAAAATGCAGGTTTTCATAATTTAGGACCTTTATTACCCATGTCTTCTGGAGAACTGCCTCCCTGTCTTGAAATGTAAGCATTTTGATAAATACTGTTCTTGGGAAATCTAAATTTCCACTATTTCTTGAGCCAGCTCAATGAGATCTGTCAATAGTTATTTTATCCTCTAGAACTTGTGATCCAGAGCCACTGTAAGCATTTTTTTGAAATATGGAATTGTATCCCCTGTCCCTTCCACACCTTCTGGAACCTTAAATAATCAAATATTAGCCCTCCTAGCCTTATCTTCTTGATCAGTTATTTTCAGGTAAAGGGCCTGTAGCTGCAACTCCAAATTAAGTATCTTCTGTGGGGCTGCATGTGTGAAACCCTCCACTTCTGAGACCCTGTCTTCCAATTGCTCCATTCTGTTAGTTAAAGAATGCAATTTATTATTCATTTCTGTTAATGTTCCTGTGACACTAGTAAGTGTGCCTTTGATATCTCCTAAGGCCTCAAACATCTCTTTTTTCAAACATGAAATGGCTTGCATGACTTCTGCTTTAAACTGCTTTAAACTGCAAAGTGTCTTTTCCAGCTCAATTAATAGCCATTACATTTATATCAGCATGATTCTGAAGATTCTGTATTCCTTCTAATAATACATGTGTTTGTGCTGTGGCCTGTATTTTTTCGAGTGGCTGCAATATAATCCCACTATGGTTTTGACCTGGGTAGACCCCTTCAGAAATATCAGCTAATGTACACTCTGTCAGCACTTCAGGTTGTACATTTTCCTGATGTGTGATAACCTAATACAACCCCCTTTGACCCCCTGACTACACCCCTAAAACGGCATTAAGTCTTGTCGTTGATTTTATTCGGTCCTAACTCTCACCCCATTCTCCTATACCTCTGCTTCTTCACATCTGATGGGGTGAGATTAGGGCTGATTAACCTAACAAGCACCCTAATGCCGGTTGGGGTGTGACGGGGTCAAAGGGGGCTTTCAACCCTAACACCTAATTTCCCTACTTTGTCACTGTGGAACAACCCTAACTAATTCATTAAATGGAGTTTTTTGCCTCTAATATATATATATATATTATGGTAGCACGGTAGTGCTACCATAGTTAGGGTTGAGTAGCACTTTTAAGGTTAAAGGGTCAAAGTTTGCACCTTAATAACTTTGCCACTGTTAGATGGATTTGCCAGAAATTTGGTAAGCAAAATTGGGCATGCTTTATCTTGGGATCTGCCAAGTTTCGTACCAGTCAGATATAGAGCTGTGGAGATATTAAGTAACAACGAATTGCATAATTACACTTTTTTGTGATTTCTTTGCTCTTGCCTACAGGCCGCACAGTTTGCACGACTGGTCTGACAACTTCAAGGAACATGTGACCATGGTCCTGATGTGCCTTTTGAAGATTTCGTGAAAAAATATTAAATGGTTCAAAAGTTATTCAAAAAACAAGTTCCCATTATAAGTCAACGGGAAAAGTTAACAAAAAGTTTAACACTTTTGCAAATGCACTTTTTAGTGTCACAAATAGCCGTAGTAGTGTAGCAAATCTGTCATTTTGTTTTCGGTTGGTGATCAGAAAAATGCTTGGCATTTAAAATTGGGACCCTCTAGGAACACAATTATTTTTGTTTTCACCTAGTCTGACCCTCAGGATGTTAGCCATGTCTTTATTTTGGGGTTAAACACCCTAGAAATATGTTTTTCAAGTTTCTGGAAAAAGTAGTGTCGAAAAGTAGTGTCGCACTTATGACATTTTCATAGTACTCCTGCGAAAGCTGCAAATTGAGACACTTCTTTTCAGACTTGGCCAAAATGACAGGAATTCTTTACACCCTGCTGCAAAAGAACAGTTTGTTTTTTGAGCTGAAAGTTGAGGAAGGCAGCCAACATCTCAGAGATGTGCCTTTTGGTGGTTTGGTGAAAATGTATTGCATGGCTCCCAAGTTACGGTACTCCGAAATTGAAATTTTTTCTCATAGACTAACATGGTGGCATCCGCCTCGCCTTTCGGGGCTTGTATCTTGAAAATGGTGCAAGATACGGAATTTTTGTTGCAAATTACATAGCCATATGGGCTATGGAATAACAGAAACCTACCCAGGAAAATCATAATTTTTGTGAAATTTAAATTTTTTTCCTACGTCGTTCGGTTGCTGAGATATTAGTAATTAAGTACTTCCAATGCTCATTTTAAGCTTCAATCCCCATTACAATGCATACATTCTTTGTACACACTGGCCCAGATATTCAAACTGTGCCACAAAGTAGTGCAATAGCAGGAGCAGGTGCAAGTCTATGGCACCCATGCACAATACACGCAATATTCAAACACTGCGCAGGTCAAGATGCACCTGCGGCACACGACTGAATATCGTGCCAACTGTGCCATAGCGCAACCAGGGATGTGCAGTGGTGCAGGTCAGATTCACAATAGCACAACCAGGAATGCTCAGTGGAGCAGGGCAGCAGCGCAACAGCACAACCAGAGATGCTCAGGGACAAGATGCAGGGGCCCACCGCCATGGTAGGGATGGGCAGAGGAGCACATAGCAGAACAGAAATCACCCCCCACACCCCATGCACTGCACAACCGGAGGATAGCTGGAAGAACCACTGGCCTAGGGACACCAGCAACAAACAGACCACTAGGGCATGGTGCCCAGCACACCCCCTTGCAAGCTGTGACCATCACACATGGATGCCAGGCCACCCTGTGCCACACCATCCCACCAATACAAAGCACACCCTGCACCACAATCCCCATACACCCTGCCCAGGAGTAGCACCCAAAAGTGCAGGACACCCCATGCATGCCACCACTCCCACTGTGACAATGCAACCCTGTGCACCACAGAACCATGCAAGGCAGCCCCACCATGAACACCCTTCAGTGGGCGGCAGCAGACAGTGATGCAATGACTGCATACACCGTGCCGCCACACACGTCACCCCCGAGGTACAGCTGAGAGACCGACCATGCGTCGGCACATGAGGTATCCCACATGTTACAAGGCATGCCCCAGACCCCACCACCAGTGGTACAGCACCCTGCACACCCTCCCAAGGACACACCCCATCCCAGCACTGGCCACAATAGCCAGCACAGACACCCATGGTAGTGCATGGAAGCATGCACCACACAGGATGCAACACAGTGCACGGACAAACAACCACCAATACCCAAGGTCACACCAACACAGGGACACAGTAGCAGGTCAACCAAGCCCCAGGCATGTGGCCATGGCAGCCATGTACACATGGCCAGAACCCCTCCATGGCACAGGTGTGCCATCAACCCTGTGCAGGCACCATGACATCGTATGCCACCAGCATGCGGCCGGAGCACAAGTGACAGACAGTGGAGCACATCCCCTGCAACAGACACAAGTGACAGCATTGAGGTGGGACAACAACAGCAGAGGCAACAGTGCCACCCGAGGCAGACGTGCACCACACCAGTGACAGGAGGCAACCCAGCATCGTGCTGGGTACAGTGGCTGTCCAGCATGAGCAACCACCACTGACATGCCAGTGGACTGTGCAGGTCACAGACATGCAAGGGTGTCAGCTGCACAGGCCATGGACGGTCTGACAGGGGCGCCATGGACACAGTGCATGCACCATGTACCACTACACACAGTCATCCAGTGCACAGAGAACAACACACAAACCACAGACAGTGACTGAGAGCTACACCCACACCAAAGTCGCCTCCCCTATGGATACACACACACACACACACACACCCATGATAGCACCACCCCTGATGCCATGCACACCACTGCAGCTGAGCACCATTAGCCCGCTGCAAATCAGAGACCACCACAGTAGGCATAACAAAACAAATGTATTGGAACAGTAATAACAAAACTATTTACAGCTATTTACAATAAATATGGGGTGAGGGCCACAAACCGGGGTGGGTCAGGGGCAGGGATGAACATATGGGAGAGGGAAGGAGGGGTGTGAGGGTGGGTCCAGTGGGTAGGTGTCATCCTGGGGCACATGCAATTCAGTGGGAGCCCCACTCCCCACTCCAATGGCACCTCCTGCCATGCCTCCTGCGGACTCCAAGCTGCTCCACCCTCTGAAGTATTTCCAAAAAGGCCCTGGCCACCTGCAGAAGCTCCTGCAGTGCCCTCTCGATTCAACATCATCTGCCGTCCACCTAGGACAAGGGAGCAGAGTCAATAGGTGTAAATGCACAGCCGCCTGCACCCCACCAATTGTGCATGGCATACAGTCGTGGGACACACCCCTGTGATGGTGTGCGACCACCCACAGTGATTGTGTCCACAAGACCTGCCCACCCAGGTGCACACAGCCATGTGGACTACTGCACACACACACACCACCCAAGTCCCGCACAGCACCACCATGGCTGTACAGTGACATGGCTATGCGGTGCTAAGGCAGTGGCACAGCCATGTACCTGGTGCATGCATGGACCACCAGTGCTGCACACCCAGACATGCAGTGTCACTGGACAGTGCTGACTGTACCATGTGGTGTGCACGGCAGTGGTGTCAATGGATGGTGGCCATGCCCTGCCACCTGCCCTGCTACACAACATGCACAGAATATCCTGGATGGAAGGCACTCATCCATCATCGGGCTGGTCCTGGCGCTGACCCACTATGGGACCTCCAGCATGAGGACGTAGCTCCCCTCCCCTCAGCTCATGTCTTTGCCTGTCCTCCTGTGCACGGCGATGCTCTTCAGGGCCTAGGGTGCAGACATGGAGAGAGGAACATCAGTACAATCCAGTATCAAAGGCACCCCACCCCGGGTGTGTGCGATCCCACACAGCCAAACCATTCGGCCCCCCACCCCAACACCACTACCACCACCACCACTGCCCACACTGGATGGCCTACCCCCCCATGTGTTGGACACATGCCCACCACGATACCCATATGGACACAACCAGTGCATGGATAGGGCACCTACCTGGCTGTGGAACAGCTCCTCTCCTGGCATGTGCCCGCAGGCAGGCAAGCCTGTCCCGGTCACTCTGCTGGAGGTCCCCATACCGGTGTTGATGCTGCTCTGCTGTCCTCTCCATCCCTGTGACCTCCTCCAGCGCCACCGCCACCTCCTCCCACATGGCATTCCTGGCCCTGTCCAGGGGTGCTACACTAAATAGAGCACCAGCATTGGGCTCCACCAGTGCCACCAAATTGGCCAGTTCTATCTGGCTCCATACTGCAGCCCTCTGACATGCCATCTTTGGATCATCTCTGATTCAAAATGGTGCTCCCTAGCACACGTCCACCACGTGCAGATGCTGCACGGTACTGTGCTGCCATTCCCCATTGCACTGTCACTGAACAGTGTGATAGGGGTGCACTCATGTGGACGCATGGTGCCTAGGGGCAAAGGTCAGGCACAGGGTCAAGGGTCTCTCCTGCATGGACTGCCACATCATGATTGGTACTCCCTATGTGTAGCGCAGTAGGGCACCTGTGTGTGACTTCCTGCAGTGGCCTACCATGCTGTGGAACCACGGCGCCTACGGCACCCCAGGACAAGGGTGCCATACATTCGAACAGCACACTAGCACCACTGGCACAGTGGTGAACATGCCCTGCACTGCCTCCCATGCTCAGCAAGTCAGCAGAATGGCAGGCGTCAGCATCAGCACCCCGGGCATGCGCCATGCGGTGCCTACTGCACATGTCACAGAGCTGCGCCTCTGCCTGAGCACATTCAACACAATTGTGCAAGGCGCAACAGTGTGATATTCAGCCGGCATATGCAAATCAGCTCATCGGCAATTCCATGGCGCAACTACTGCATTAGCATCCACTTAAAATTGAGCCTCGCCTCATTTGCATGTGTTGCACTATATAAATGCGACATAGAGCTGCAGAGGCCATAGTCTGGTATTGCAATCTATCATGGTGGGTTGCATGCTGTTTGCCAGTGTGGACTGTGGTGTGTGGGAGATGCATGGGACTGCACATTCAGAGGTAACACCTGTCATTCCCACAGGATCAATAATGACTGACCGTGAGGAGGAGGAGGAGGAACAGAGATGTGGGAGACAGAGGTGGCGCAACTTCACCCAGGCAGAATCAGATGCCCTGTTTGAGGCCTACCTTGACCAGGAACTGCTGCTCAGTGGACAGCGGGGAACCCCCCAGGCCCGTGCTGCGGCATGGGATGAGGTGGCATGTGCCCTCAACCAGCATGGCAGCCGCCAGTGGTCCATGCAGGAGTGCAAAAAGAAGGTGGGCATGGACAAGAGAAGGATAAAAGATAAGGTGGCTGCCATCAGGGCAGCACGTGCTGTGACTGGTGGTGGACAGCCTGCTGTGCCACGCCTGATGCCACAGGAAGAGCGGGTGGCTGGCAGCTTGCAGCATTGTACCCTAGAGGATGTTCCAGGTGGTGGCTTCCAGACAGGTGGCAGCCCATCACTGCATGGTAGGTCCTGATCTGTCACTGTGTGGTGGGTGAGGGGAATGCCACAGGGTAGGGCAGAGACATTAATGCTATTGTGTTCCCTTACAGCTCCTGAGCATCTACATGGGTCAGCAGTGGTGGGCTCATCAACTGAGGGCAATACCCTGGACACAGAGGAGCACCCATCCACCTCCACAGGTGTCCAAGGGTCTGGACAACAGTGTACCCGCCTGTCTGTCCGAACTGAAGTTGGTGGTGCTGGTGTGAAGGAGGCCCTGCCTGTGTCCCAGCATGACAGTGTCCATGAATGTCAGCATGCTGAGACTTGGATAGGTGCCAGATCCATCACGATGATGATGGAGCTCACATCGTTGACAATGATACATGTTGGCCACAGGATGGCCCCACAGCAAGTAACAGCATGGGCATAGCCATAGGTGGTGCCACCATGGAGGTCTGCGAGATATCACAGTCCCAGCCTGTGCCTGTCTGCACCAGTGGGGCAGCATTGGTGTGCATCCAGGCCAGTGGGGCTGTTGCAGCTGCTGCTGTGGCACCATTGAGCCCTGGCAAGTGGCAGCCGGAGGGGCAGTGTCAGCAGTCGGCCAATGGCGATGGGGGGGACAGTGTTGGGGGGTGGTGTCAGTGCACCACATGTGGCCATTCCCCAGCATGGCTCTGCTGTGCAGTGCCCATCATCAAGGGGTGATGCCCAGCAGGGCCAGGAACACCATGAGGGACGTCATGCCAATCCGGCGGATGACCTCTTTGATGAGCACAGCCGACTACTCCAGGCTTCTGTGGATCAGCAGTCGCAGCTTGTCAGGGCGGTGGATGCACTCAGTGAAGTTCTGCGCCAGGCAGAGGAGTGGCGCAGCAGAGACCGTGGCCTGCTCCTGGCAGAGATGACCCAGCAGCGGGAGGATGTGACCACTGTCATTGACAGGCAGACACGTGCATTCACAGCTGTCATGGCCACACTGGGCACACAGTTTGTTGCTCATGCACCACAGACACCACACAGTGTCATGTCTACCCCCCATTCCCGGTGTCATGCGACGCCTCCATGTCGACACCGGGTTCAGCTGTGGGCATCCCGAGCATGCCTGACACAGGCATGTTCGGTGAGCTACAGACCCCTGCTCAAACACGGTCATGTTCCCGCAGTGTCACACCTGGGGGAATATCGATGTCACCCCATGAGGCCAATGGTCAGCCTGTCATGGCTGGCAGATCTCAGCGGGGCCACCCACGCATCCGTGGTGGCCGTGGCACTGTGCCGTGTGACTGACCTGCCTCCCACCATGGCTACTGTCTGACGCTGCCCTGTGTGCAGTGTGTTGTTCAATGTGTGATTCACAGGTGGGGTACAAGGCCCTGCACACACACACGGTCCATGTGCACACCCTCCCAGCTGCTGGCAGCTGTGGCATGTGCACGATGATGCCTGCATTGCACTGTCCGCCCCTGTGCAATGGTGCCCAGAGTCTGAGACATGCACAATGACGGACACTGGGTGTGGTCATCTGTGGACCTGTGTGTGGCTAAGGGTAGCAGTCGGGGTAGGTGTGCCTTCTACCCCTTGTGCATGTCTTGTGAGGTGGGTGGGTGTGTGTGTGTGTGTGCATGACCGAGTGTCATGTTAGGCCTTGCCCATTCCTGATGGCGTATGCGTTTACACACTCAGCCAATTCCCTTGCCGCCATGCGCCCCTGGGGTTCATCCATGTGAGTTTGTGGGTTGTGCCCTTGCCATTGGTGGTTGCACATGGCCCCATGACTTACCTGGGTTGGTTGAAGTGCTCCTCTGTGATGGTGTCCTGGTCCAGCTGCGACATCCAGATCAGGCGGGGGTCCCTTCGCCCAAGGGGGGGCTGCCCATCACCGTCTGCACCATTGTCCTCATCGTCCCCATCGCTGTCCCCCTCTTTGACCTCTACAGCTATTCCACAGTCATTGGCCATGTTTTGCAGGATGCAACAGGCCAGGAATAGCATGCAGGCCTTTGAGGGGCTATACTGTGGGGCACTGCCAGACTTGTCCAGGCAATGGAAATGCGCCTTCAGCATCCTGAACACCCGCTCAATGACATTGCGTGTGGTGGCATGTGCCTTATTGTACCTTTGCTGCGATGGGGTTGTGTGCCGCTGGTATGGTGTGAGCAGCCAGGGACACAGTGGGTAGCCACTGTCACCTGTGTGTAGAGGGTGGACATTAGTATGGTGGTCAGCGTTGCTCTGCCATGGGCCGTCAAGGCCAGTGCCCATGGTACCTCTGACTGTGCCCCCCCAAAATCCATGTCATCCTGCGTGTAATGCATACTCACCCACTAGGTGGCCAGTGGGGATGTCCCCACTCTCGAACCTGTGGCACAGTGCAGACTGGTGCCAGATGAAGGCATCATGTGCTCCCCCAGGGTGCATGGCACAGACATTGGTTATGCGCCCTCCCTAGCATTGCACACCACCTGGCAGTTGATGCTGGCATAACCCTTTTGGTTGATGTAAGCAGCACCTTCTGGGCCAGGTGGCATGTGGATGGCCACATGGGTGCAGTCAATGGCCCTGAGCATGCCAGGCATACGTGCGATCCTGTGTAACTCTTGTATGTGTGCTGTGCGCTCCACCGGTGTGCTGGGGAAATGGATGTACTCCGCAGCATGTGGCAGCAGTGCGCTGAGGAATTGTGTGAGTAGGTGTGATGCGGCTGACTGCGTTATGCCTGTTGTGTCCCCTGTTGGTCTCTGGAACATGCCCGTGGTGAGCAGGCACATGACAGCTGTTACCTTTGTCTCCACTGACAGAGCATGGCTCCATCATGTGGGTGCCTGTATCTCATCACTGCACAGCTCACAGAGCTGCCTTAGGATTGCCCGGTTCAGGCGGTACTGGCCCACAATCTCTGTGTCACTGTAGTGCTCGAAGCTGGTGCAGGCTTGGCACCACCTGTTGGGGGAATACCACCGATGGGCCCTTCCACGGCCACACCCACCTGCTGCCTGCCTTCTCACACCCCTCATTAATGCCTCCATCTGGAAGGTGGCACTGACCATGTTCCTGGTTGGTGTTTCCCCCCGGCAGCTGTTATCCCATTCCCCCCGCTGTCCTTTGTGATGCTCCCCCTGCACCAGGTGCACCAACAACCTTTGGTTGTCCTGCCCACTGCCACTGCCCTCAGTCCACTGTGGCACTTCCACAGTCACTCCTGCACAGTGGCACAGGCTCCCCACTCCTGTCCTGTTGCTGTTTGTTCCCAGGTGTGCCCTGTCCTGCTCCTTTCCAGTCCAACTCACTGCTACCCTTTTTTCTGTTGCTGTCACCTTGCTCCCACCTCTGGCTTCCCTATAGCATTCTTGCGCCTCTCTCTTGTTCTTTTTTATTTTGGATCATTTCCGCTATCGCGCAACTTCTGCTTGCTCCCCTATTGCGCATGGAGCATGCTGTTGAATATCGCACTGCACCATTTATTCATGATTCCTCCCCTACAGTTGCACATGCATTCATTACCATTGCACTCTTGCACATTGCAATTTGAGTGGCACAGCTGCCTCCTGCTGAATATTGTAGAATGACGCATTTTTGGACTTGTGCTGGTGCATCTCTGTTGCGCATGGTGCAACCCTTTTGAATATCTGGGCCCCTGTGTTTCTGTATGCACCTGTTTGGCAAAACTAGGGTATGTGCTTCCGTTACTATTACAGTTACTGTTTTGACTTACGTTTATGTCTCTATTTGCATTACCGTTCCCGTGTATGCCACCATGTGCGTTACCCGTTGCGTTGTCATTCATGCTTGCGTTTTTGTTACTTTTACCATTTGTCTTTCCACTATTGTTTCCCTTTGCATTTTTGTTTGCGTCACTGTGAGTGTTGCAATTTGCATTTCCGGCAGCCCTTTCATTTGCATTTCTGTTTCTCTTTCATTTTGCATCTTGCTTGCTGTTACTGTTACCATTTGCATTTGCAATTGCATTACTGTGCCCGTGTGCATTATGGTTTGTGTTTCCATATGCCACTTGCATTTCCTTTTGCGCTTCTGTTTCCTTTGCTGTTATTGTTGCTGTTACCATTACCATTTCCGTTTACAATTGTGGAACTGTGCCCGCGTGTGTTTCGGTTTGCGTTTCCATACGCACTTCTGTTCCCATTTCCATTTCTCTTTCCTTTGGCGTTATTCTTCATGTCAACGTTACCATTTGCATTTACAATTGCGGTACTGTGCCTGTGCGCATTAGGGTTTGCGTTTAAGTGTGTGCTTGCGTTTGCTTTTCCGTTCCCTTTTGCATTCTTTTTGCTGTGACACTTAACATTTCAATTTAAAATACCGCTGCCATCACTGTTCGCATTACCAGTTGCATTTTCGTATGCACTTCAATGTCCGTTTGCATCACATTTGCTTCGGCGTCACTTTGCACTTGCATTTCCATTAACATTTCCTTTACCATTTACATTTGCATTATCATGTGCGCCACTGTTCATGCTTCTGTTTGCATTCCTGTTCCTGTTACTATGTCACAAGATATCACTTAGGGGAAGCGCGGGGCCCTTTGGGCCCTGAACTCCTGCCGCTGCATTACATTCACTATTTTTCGTTATCATTCTCAAAAAGAAGGGACATTCGAGGCAAAAAACTCCATTTCATGCAATTGTTAGGGTTGTTCCACAGTGACAAAAGTGAAGAAATTCAATTATTGCGGTTGAAAGCCCCCCTTGGACCCCCCCAGCCTGCCCCCTCAACTGGCATCTGGGTGCACATTGGGGTTGTCATTCCTAACTCTCACCCCATTCTTCTATACCTCTGCTTCTTCACATGTGTGATGGGCTGAGAGTTAGGGCCGATGACCCCAATGCGCACCCCAATGCCGGTTGGGGGGATCAGCTGGGGGGTCCAAGTGGGGTTTTCAACCCTAACACCGAATTTCCTCACTTTTGTCACTGTGGAACAACCCTAACTAATGCATTAAATGGATTTTTTTGCCATATATATATATATATATATATATTCATGGTAAAAAACTGCATTTAATGCATCAGTTAGGGTAAAAGTGACAAAAGTGAGGAAATGAAATGTTAGGGTTGAGCACCTAACCCCTCTCCCCACAACCCACACACCAATCCTCCACAGACTGACAGATGCCAGGGTGTGCCATGGGATTGTGAGGCCTATCACCCAATTCTCCTATACTGTAGCAGGTAAACCTGATTACACATGGAATGGGGTGAGAGTTGGGCCTCATGACCACTTGGTACACCCTGGCTTCTGTTAGTCTGTTTAGGATGGGTGTGTGCATTGCGGGGGGGGTGTTAGGTGCTCAACTCTAAAGTTTCATTTCCTCACTTTTGTCACTTTAACCCTAACAGATGCATTAAACACAGTTTTTTTGCCATGATATATATATATATATATATATATATATATATATATATATATATATATATATAAATTAGAGGCAAAACTCCATTTAATGCATCAGTTAGGGTTGTTCCACAGCAACAAAGTTAGGAAATTTGGGGTTAGGGTTGAAAGCCCCTGACCCCCAGCCCACCCCAACCAGCATTGGGTGTGCGTTGAGTCATCGGCCCTAACTCTCACCCCATCACATGTGTAAAGAAGCTGAGGTATAGGAGAATGAGGTGAGAGTTAGGGCAGATGACCCTAATGCACACCCCGATGTCAGTTGGGAGGTGGGCTGGGGGGCCCAAGGGGGGCTGTCAACCAAACCCTGAATTTCCTAGCTTTTTTTCCTGTGGAACAACCCTAACTGGTGCATTAAATGGAGTTTTTTGCCTCTAATTTCCCTTCTTTTTGAGAATGAAGATGATAAATAATGAAAGGAATGCAGTGGTGGCAGCTGCCCCACCACATGATGTCTTGTTACACAGTAACAGGAACTGCAAAGCAAACGCAATCGGCAACAGTAATGCACATGGCAAAGCAAACGTAAATGGCAAAGCAAACGTTAATAGACACACAAGCGTAAAGTGACGCCAAACCAAACAGTTACGTAAATGGAGACATCAAACAGAAGTGCATACAGAATGCAACTGGTAACACACACATTCACAGTACCACAATTGTAAATGCAAATGGTAACAGTGACACCAACAATAAAACCCAAGTAAATAGAAATGCAAGCACATACAAAAACGTAAACCATAATGCACACACTCACGGAACCACAGTTGTAAATGCAAATGGTTATGGTAACAGCAACAATAAAGCCAATTAAAACAGAAACGCAAGCGCATATGAAAACGCAAACTGTTACACATAAGTTCATTGTACCACAATAGTAAACGTAAATGGTAACAGTAACAGCAACAGTAAAGACAACAGAAACAGAAATGCAAGCGCATATGAAAACGCAAACCATTATGCACATGGTGGCATAGACGGGAACAGTGATTCGAATGGTAACAGAAGAGCAACTGAAAATGCTAGCTGTCACAATAACAAAAGGGCACACCCTTCTTTTCCCCAAAAACTGCATTGAAAAAACTAATTGAAAACAAAGAATGTATGCATTATAATTGACTTCAGAGCAGAAAAGTATGACTTGGAATACTAAATTGCTTATATCTCAGGAACTGTATGACGTAGGAAAAAAAATAAAAAATTTGTATGAATTATTACTTTCCTGGCTAGTTTTTTGGGGGCTAAGCATTTTTTTGACAAAAAGTCCATATCTCACACCGTTTCTGAAATACAGGCCCTGAAAGACGTGACGGACGCCATAATGTCATCCTATGGGACAAATCGTCAATTTTGGAGTGCTGTCACTTTGCCACCCTGTAATATTTTTTCTCCAAACTACTAAAAGGCACATTTGTAGGATGTTGGCTTTCTTCCTTCCAAATTTCAGCCCAAAAGACCAAACCGTTATTTTCCAGCAGAGCGGCAAAGAATTCCTGTAATATGGCGGATGCCGTAATGTTATCCTATGGGAAAAAGCATCAACTTCGTAGTGCTGTAACTTTGCCACCCTGTAATTAATATTTTTTGACCAATCCACTAAAAGGCACATCTATGGGATGTTGCCTTTCTTCCCTCCAAATTTCAGGTAAAAAAAAACAAATAATTTCTGAGATATTCAATGTCAAAGATTGGCAAAATTTCCCTATCTATTCCATTATAAGAAATCTGGCCATCTTGTCCCTACTTTATGATCAAAGATCATGATCAAAGACTCTCATGATCAAAGAATTTGCAGCCTCACGATCAAAGAATTTGCAGGCTCACAAACAAAGAATAAAAAATTTAATAATTCAAAAAATAGAAGCTGCAAAACAATGGTTTGGTCTTTTGGGCTGAAATTTGGAGGGAACGCAGCCACCATCTCCCAGATGTGCCTTTCAGTGTTTTGGTGAAAAAATATTTCAAGGCAGCAAAGTTATGGCACTCTAAATTTGACGCTTTTTCCCATAGGATAACATTACGGCATCTGCCACATTACAGGAATCCTTTGCCGCCCTGCTGCAAAATAATGATTTGGTCTTTTGGGCTGAAATTTTGAGGGAAGAAAGCCAACATCCCACAGATATGCCTTTCAGTGGTTTGGTGAAAAAATATTACTGGGAGCCAAAGCTATCACACTCCGAACTTCTCTATTTTTCCCATAGGATAACATTACTGCGTTCGCTGCGCCTTTCAGGGCCCGTATCTTGGAAACGGTGCGAGATACAGACTTTTCATTAGACAAATCTAAGTGCAAAACTAGCCAGGAAAGTCATACATCACATGACTTTTACATTTTTTTCTATGTTGTATGGTTCCTGAGATAAAAGCAATTTAGTATTCCAACTACTCATTTTCTGCTCCAAGATCCATTATTATGCATACATTCTTTGTACTCACTGTCTTTCTCTATGCTGCTTTTGGGGAAAACCAGCCTGTGCGCTTACATTACTGATACCCTTACTGCTTCCGCTTGCGGATCCGTACATGTTTCACTTACCGTTCCCATCTACTGCACCATGTGCGTTACCCTTTGCGTTTTCATTTGCGCTTGCGTTATTTTAACCATTTGTGTCTACAGTACTGTTTATCTTTCTGTTTCACTTTGCACCACCATGTGCATTACCTTTTGCATTTTCAGGCACCTTGTTACTATGTGACAAGACATCACGTGTCGGGAGCGCGGGGCCTCCGGCCGCTACATTACATTCACTATTTCTCATTATCATTCTCAAAAAGAAGGAAAATTAGAGGCAAAAACAGTTTATGCATTAGTTAGGTTGTTTCACAGTGACAAAGTGAGGAAATTTGCAAGTTAGGTTGAGTTCCCACTTGACCCCCATCCACACCCCAACCGCATTGGGTGCATGTTGGGGTTGTCAGTCCAACTCTCACCCCATCCTATACCCCTGCTTCTTCACATATCTGATGGGGTGAGAGTGGCCGACAACCCCAACATGCACCCTGATGCCGGTTGGGGTGTGACAGGGGGGTCACAGGGGGTCTTTCAACTGTAACACCAAATTTCCTCGCTTTTGTCACTGTGGAACAACCCTAACTAATGCATTAAATGGATTTTGTGCCTCTAATATATATATATATATATATATATATACACACACACACATATCTATCTATCTATCTATCTATCTATCTATCTATCTATCTATCTATCTATCTGTTTTTTAATTTAAACCCCCAAGCCCACTCTGATTGCTGATGGGGGTGCCCAATCTCCCTGTCAGCATGATGACCCCCCAAATTTATGTGGCACACTAGGAGCCCAACCCAGTGTGCCCAAATTCAAAGCCTACTCTGATTGCTGACAGGGTGCCCAATCCCCCTGTCAGCATGATGATCCACCCCCCAAAAATGATGTGGCATACTGGGAGTCCACCCCAGTGTGATGGTACACCAAATAAAACCTGTAAAAAAAAAGAAAAGCAACCTGATGATTTGTTAAATAAAATACCTGTGATAAAGGAAACTGTCCTTCGTAGTCTCCCCCCCATCCCTACCGTCCCTCTGCGCATGCACCTCCCTGCACTCCTCTTCACCCATACTTACTCTCTGGAGGTCAGGAGCAGCACTCTTCTCTGGACCAGGACACATCTGCACTCTTCAAACCAAACTGTAAAATGAGGAATTGGGTAAGAGCTATATAATGGGACTCAATGGGGGTTCCAACTTAGGTTGATATTTTGGCCAATTTTAGGACTTTCCCCCAGATTTTAAACATGGGGTTCTTTTGACCCCTCCTTATGAACACTGTCACAGTCATTTCATTTTTCAATCCTGAAAGGTGATTTTGTGGTTGTTGCATGAAATCACTTTTTGGGACTGAATCAAGAAACAATAATGCCACTGTTAATGAGGTAGGGTCCCAAAAAGCCCATGGTGTAATTTTGGTGAAAAATATTCCCCAAATTGAATGCATTATGAGCGTGCATTACGTATTTTCCATGCATGCTCGTAAATTCATCAATTTTTTTATATTTGCACTTCAGATTTTCAGCATTGCCATTTTTTCACATCTCCTTATGAATAGTACAGCTGTCATTTTGCACATCCTGTCCAGAAAGTGTTTTTTGCACTTGTGTCACAGAATGGTGTGGTCACACTGTGAAATAAACTTTTGGGATGGATTAACAAAATCACAGTTGCACTGTTCATGAGGAGAGGTTCCTAAATGCTGATGTGGAAAATTTGGTGTTAAAATTCAAAACAATGACCACATTATGAGTGTGCATTGTGCAGTTTCTACGCACGCTCATCATTTCGCCAATTTTTCATATAGGGTTGGGAGCACAGGGTCCAAAGGACCCTGTACTCCCACCAAGACAAATGGACATTGTTGTACTATCTGGATGTCAGAAGGACCCTGCACTCCCACAGTAAAATGAGGATACAATTATACTATCTGGAAAAGAAGGAAATTTCTTTGCAAAAAACTCTGTTAATGCATCAGTTAGGATGAATACCATAGTGACAAAAGCAGGGAAATGAGGCATTAGGATTTACAACCCTAACACCCCCCCCGTGTTCCCAACCCTACCCTATCCCCCCACCCTCCACACACCAACAGGGGTCGAGGTGTGCCATTGGGTCATCAGGACTAACTCTCACCCCATTATCCTATACTGCAGCATGTAACCTTGTCTACATGTGGAATGGGATGAGATCTGGGCCTGATGACCCAATAGCACACACCGACGCCTGTTGGTATGCGGAGGGTGGGGAAAATGGAGTGGGATGGTAGGATTGGGAACACTGAGGGTGGGGCGTTAGGGTTGGAAACCCTAATGCCTCAGTTCCCTTTTTTGTCACTATGGAATTCACCCTAACAGATGCATTAATGGAGTTTTCTGCAAAGAATTATACTGGCACGGTAGTGCCAGTATAGTTAGCATTGCACAGCCACTTCTATGCTAAACTCCAAATTTTGCACTCTAATAACTTTGGCTCCATAAGAGGGATTTGCCTGAAATTTTGCTTGCATCGTCTGGTATCATAGATCTCCGGATATGACAATTTACATCGGCAGTAGAATTTATTTCCTTTATGCTACAGTTATGGAGATATTGCCAAAAACATGTTACAAGGGTTCCTTTGAAGTACTATGGTGCAGCTGTATTTCTCTGTACTTATGTGTAAGTTAGAGTGCAGGGGCCACACTCCCACATACACATACCATTACACAAAAAATGGGCAATGTGAAGGAAGCACAGGTCCTGGAGGGCCCGCCCTCTGACTAACACATACCAGTTACCAGTTACATTACACTTCCTCAAAAAGAAGGGAAATTCATTGCAAAACACTCCATTAATGCATCAGTAAGGGTTGATAGAACAGTGACAAAAGTATGGAAATGTGATGTTAGGGTTACACCCCTACCACCACACTCTCACCCCCCCACCCTCCACTCATCTACAGACATTGGGGTCTGCCATGACATCATCAGGCCTAACTCTAAGCCCATTCTCCTGTGCTATAGCATGTCAGCTTGTTTACACATGGAATGGGGTGAGAGTTGGGCCTGATGACCCCATGGCGGACCCTGACATCTGTTGTTGTGTGGAGGGTAGAGGTGGGGTTGGGGTGGGGCAGGGTGCAACCCCACCATCATATTTCCATATTTCTTGTCACTGTGCTATCAACCCTAACTGATGCATTAACGGGAGTTCATTTAGGTTGATAGCACAGTGACAAAAATATGGAAATGTGATGTTAAGGTTACACCCCTACCACCCCCACCCCACCCTACACTCACCAACAGACTTCGGGGTCTGCCATGGAGTCATTAGGCCTAAATCTCAGCCCATTCTCCTATGCTGTAGCATGTCAGTTTATTTACACATGGAATGGGGTGAGAGTTGGGCCTGATGACCCCATGGAATACCCCAGTGTCTGTTGTTGAGAGGAGCATGGGGGGTGGTAGGGGTGTAACTCTAATATCACATTTCCAAACTTGTGTTGCTGTGCTATCAACCCTAACTGATACATTAATGGATTTTTTTGCAATTTATATATATATATAGACACACACACACACACACACATATGTGTGTGTATATTTATATATATATTTTTTTATGGCAAAAAAATCCATTTAAAACATCTGTTAGGGTTGTTCCACAGTGACAAAAGTGAGGAAATTCAGTGTTAGGGTTGAAAGCCCTAACTGTGTATTCCCCCCGATCTCCAGATACATGCAAGTAGGGGAAGGACCAAGGCAACACAACCAATCACACACAACCAGCTGGAGGTGTATACCTGTGTTACCGTAGCAAGTAGGTAAGAAATCTAACTTCAGGTATCATACAGTATTTCCAAACTTGTTTCACAAGCTTAGTTCACCTAAAGGTGAAACAAGGCGGCAGTAGCAAAAACTGTGTACCTTGCTACAGTTTTGACATATTGGTGGCGAAAGGCATCATGGGTCCCATAATGTTAGTCTATGGGAAATTGATCAGTTTCAGAACAGTGTAACTTTTGTGTGCTGAAGTATTTTAGCAAAAAAGCAGGAAAAGGCACATCAGTGGGACCAGGGCTTGTGGGTGGCTTTGTTGCAAATTTCAGCCCAAAAGACCTAACCGTTTGCTTGCAGCATGATGGAAAAGATGTGTAGTCATCAGGAGCATACTTTCGCAAAATACTGTCACAAACACGAAAGTGTTGCAAACGGAACACACAACAGTGTCGCATTTGAGAAAGCATGCAAAATAGTGTTGCAAAATACTGTCGCAAACAGGAAAGTGTCACAAATGCCTTAGAAAGATTCTGCTAGAAGCTTGGCAGAAGACACCAAGAGGAAGGAATGCTGTGTGACTGGACTTCTCTACTGGGATTATATTGCCCTCCTTCCTTCCCCTCCACCCTCCCACCCAAAGCTAGTTCTACTTTTATTGGCACAGGATTTGACTGACAACAGGAACTTCCTGTTTGGGAGCAGGAAGTGAGTGATCACAGAGCCACCAAAGACCCACCATCCTAGAAGGGCAAGAGTAGCTCTCCAGCCCCCTCTAGCTGCAGGAGGTCTGCCTCTGAGAAAGTAAGGGGTCTACTGAGAAATATAAGATATTCTTGTCTCAGAACAAGACAATCAGGAGCTTAAAGGGCACAGAGGCAGAAAGTAAGTAGAGAGAGAAGAAAAAAAAACAGAGGAAAGAGTAAGGATTCCAAACAACAGTTAAGGGGCCAGAAATAAGACATGATGGGAGTGGTGCAGTGCAGTGGCTGTGGAGCAGTAGTCTTCCGTGAGACATTCTGGAGGATGTGGTGTTGTCCCATCTGCAGGCACCTCTCTGGGCTGAGGGAGGAGGTTGCTCATCTCCTGGCTGATTTGGCCAGGATTTGTTGGACCTCCTCTTCATCCATGGACCACCAGTGCCACTGCCCTTGCCTCAGAGGTTGCCAAGAAGAAGGAGCGGTTGGACCACAGTGGGCTCAGGGATGGTGAGGGTGGTGGAACAGAGGCGCATCCCTCCAGTCATACCTCTCCACAATTCCTATGCCATTCTGGCAAAGTGTGGTTCCTCTATGGAGGCACCCACAGTGAAGACCAAGGAGGATGCTGGGAACCTCCACAAAGGACACCCACAGGAGGGTGGCATGGAACCCCACAGGAGAAGGAAACAACTCCTGGTGGGGGACTCCATTGTTAGGAAGGTAGAACTTGGGGAAGAAGGGGAGAGGGAGGTAAGGTGTCTGCCTGGCACCATGGCTTGAAGGGACATGGAGCGAATCCTTAGGATTGCCACAGCAGCTGTTAAGAGAAGGGAGCTGGATGTCATTGTTCACCTAGGGACAAATGACCTAGCTAAGAAAGGGATTAGAGCAGTGCAGGAGAGTTTGTGGAATTGGGTGGGGCCTTAGACAAGTAGCACGCATGGTAACCTTTTTGGAGGTGCTGCCCATCTATGGCGAAGGAGAAGCTAGGGTGTTCTGCACCACAGGATTCAATTAGTGGTTGAAAAACTGGTGCAGAGCTCAGAGATTTGGCTTCACTAAGGACTGGGGGTCCACCTGGAGTGATGCAAGCCTATACTGGCATGATGGGCTGCATCTGTCCAGGAGGGGAACCAGGATCCTAGGTGATAGGTTTAAATGCTTCATTGGCAAGCACTTAAACTAGCCAAGGGGGAGGCACTGGAAAGGAGCAGGGAAATCCTAGCTCACCCAAAAAATTATTGTAGTAAGTGAGGTAAACACCAACATAGAGGTGTCAATAGGGAGAAGGGCAGGGGTAAATGGAGAAAGTGACAAAGGCAAGAAGGACAGGGATGGGGCAAAAAGGAGTAAGGCCATCAGGAAATGGAGGGTAACGAGTACCAATGCCCGTAGTCCGGGCAACAAGCTCCCTGAGCTGATGACCTTGATGGAAGAGGGATGCCTGTATATCGTAGCAGTCACAGAAACATGGTACACAGAGAACCATGACTGGGATGTTAACATATCAGGGTACATAACCTACAGGAGAGACAGGCAGGGGAGAAGAGGGGGAGGAGTAGCTCTCTATGTGAAGGAAGAGATAAAAGCAACTGAACAAAAGAGTAAACAGGGAGGAAAGGAGGCACTGTGGGTCACCTTGAGGATTGGAAAAGGGCACCACAATCCGCACAGGGGTTGTGTATAGACCCCCATGTCAGGGGGAGGGAATGGACAAGGATATGATAGAAGGCATTCTTAGGATGGCAGAGAAAAGGGAGATACTGTTGATGGGAGATCTGAATATGCCTTATGTTAACTGGAGCACATTTACTGCAGTCACATCCAAGAGGAGGACCATTCTCGATGCCCTACAGGTGGCAGGCCTCAGACAGATAATTTCAGAATCCACTCATGAGGGAGCAATCTCAGACCTGGTACTCTCAAATGGGGGCAGTGAGAGGATTTCAGATCTAGAAGTGGGTTGCCACCTGGAAACAAGTGACCATCAAACAGTGTGGTTCACATTAAACTCAGCTATAGAGTCAAGCCATACAAAAGTGAGGGTACTGGACTTCAGGAGGGTTGACTTTGGCAAGATGGGAGAGTGCCTCAGAAAAACACTAGCAAACAGGCTAGAAGGAGGGGTGGAGCAACAATGGGGAATCATCAAAACTGCCATCACAGAGGCAACAAGCCTTAGTGTGAAGCAAATAAACAAATCAAAATGAAAGAAAAAGCCACTATGGTTCTCAAAAGAGGTGGCTGGGAAAGTCAGGGAGAAAAAGATAGCATTCAGGAAGTATAAGGAAATATAGAAGGAGCAGGACAGAGAGCTGTACCAGTTAAGACAGAAGGAAGCAGGGACGGAAGTCAGAATAGCAAAGGCCTAAACTGAGGAAAAGATAGCCAACTCGGTTAAGAAGGGGGATAAAACCTTTTATAGGTACATCGGAGAGCATAGAAAGACAAAGGGAGGGATAGTGCAGCTGAATAGAATGAACGGTGGGTGGGCAGAGGGGGACAGTGAAAAAGCAGGGATACTGAATGAGTATTTCTGCTCAGTATTCACAAAAGAGGAGGGGGAAGTGCCTAATCCAATTAACAGAAGCACTCTTGATAGGGGGGTTGATCCCAGTCCTTTCACAGAAGAAAGGGTTCTGCAAAAACTCCTAAAACTGAAGGTGGACAAAGCAATGGGGCCTGATGAAATTCACCCCAGAATTCTAAAAGAATTAAGGGGGGAACTATTGAAACCACTGACTACTCTTTTTAACAACTCATGGGAGGATGGTGTGATACCTGAGGACTGGAGGAAGGTGGATGTGATTCCCCTTCACAGAACTGGGACCAAGACAGAGGCAGGAAACTACAGACCTGTCAGTTTGACCTCTGTGGTAGGGAAAGTGATGGAGTCACTTCTGAATGAAAGAATTGTTGAGTACCTAGAGGCCAGTGGGGCACAGGACCCAAGGCAGCATGGGTTCACAGCAGGAAGGTCATGTCAGACAAATCTAACAGATTACTTTGACTGGGTGACCAAAGCAGTGGACCAGGCAGGGGCTGTGGACATGGCCTACCTAGACTTTAGCAAGGCATTTGACACAGTCCCACACAAAAGTTTAATAGTCAAATTAACCAGCCTGGGAGTGGGTCCCAGGGTGGTAGCCTGGGTAAAACATTGGCTGGACAACAGGACACAGAAAGTAATTGTAAATGGAGTCCACTCTGAAGAAAGAGGGGTTACTAGTGGGGTACAGCTGGGTTCAGTACTGGGTCCAACCCTTTTTAATGTCTTTATAAGTGACATTACAGAGGGACTGGAAGGAAAAGTATGCCTCTTTGCAGATGATACAAAGATCTGCAACAGGGTTGATACACAAGGAGGCATGGAAAGGATGAGAAGGGACTTGGCAAGGTTGGAGGAATGGTCAGAAGTATGGCAGCTAGGATTCAATGCAAAGAAGTGCAAAATAATGCATCTGGGAAACAAGAACCCAGGGGAAGAATACACAATGGGGGGGGTAGTAACAACAAAAAAAAAGGAAAGGGACCTGGGGGTAATCATATCAGATGACCTTAAGGTTAGCAAGCAATGTGAGAAGGCAGCAGGGAGGGCTGGGGGTATACTGGGATGCATAAGGAGAGGCATCACCAGCAGAAAACAAGACGTTGTTATTCCTTTGTACAGATAGTTGGTGAGACCCCATCTGGAGTACTGTGTCCAGTTCTGGAGACCCCATCTCTGCAAGGACATAGACAGGATAGAGGCAGTCCAAAGGAGGGCAACTGAAATGGTGCAGGATCTGCAAGAGAAGCCATACGAGGAGAGACTAAAGGAGCTTAATATGTATACCTTTGAGGAAAGAAGGGAGAGGGGGGACATGATAGAAATTTCCAAGTACCTCAGTGGAATCAACAAAGTCCAAGAGAGTAGCATCTTTCAGAAAAAGAGATGTGCAAAAACAAGGGGACACAATTTAAAGATGGGGGGGTGGTTCAGGGACAATGTGAGGAAGTATTTTTTCACAGAGAGGGTAGTGGATGCATGGAACAGCCTTCCTGAGGAGGTTGTGGGGTCTCAAACTGTGGGAGAATTCAAGAATACATGGGACAGACATAAGGCAATTCTTGTGGTGGGTAGGAAGAAATAGGCTGTTGGTTAACTAGGATCTACGGCCTATCCTGTAGGTAGGGAAATGGGCAGACTAATTGGGCCAAGCAGAGCTTATCTGCCTTCAAAGTCTATGTTTCTATGTTTCACGACACTGTCATATTTGTGAAACTGATTTTTGAAAGTATTGTAGGGAATGTGGAAAATCCTGTTTTGGGTCTTGTACACCCCCAAAATACCATATCTGTAGTCTGTGTTATGTGTTGGTGGCACCGTGTGTGGACTAAGATGGCCAGTTGTCCATAGTGATATGTGTTTTGCAGTGCGTGGAACATCTGGGATCAGAGTTAGCAGTGATGACCCCATGCCACAGCCCGATGGGAGCATGGGTGCATTGTTTCATGGTTAAGATAGTTGTATGTTATTTCTGTTACCTGCTGCTGGTTGTGTGTGATTGGTTGTGTTGCCTTGGTCCTTCCCCTACTTGCATCTATGTGTGTGTGTGGTGGTGGTGGGGGTGGGTTGGGAATGCGCAGTTAAGGTTTTCAACCCTAACACCAAATTTCCTCGCTTTTGTCACTGTGGAACAACCCTAACTGATGCATTAAACCGAGTTTTTTGCCATGAATCTCCCTTCTTTTTGAGAATGTGCAATATCAATAGTGAATGGAATGTGGTGGTGGGAGCACGGGGCACTTCGGGCCCCGTGGTCCCACTATTCTGGCCATTTGTGCATAATAAACCTAACAGTAATGATAACGCTAACAGTAACGGTGATGCAAATGCTAACAATAATGGTAACGGTAATGCAAATGTGAACGCAGATGCAAATGCTAAAACTTACAGAAACGGAAACAGAAACAGACACAGTAAAATTAACAGTGACACAAATGTAAACTCAAATGAAAATGCAATTGGAAATGCAGAAGGTAATGGTAACATAAAAAGAAATGGTACCAGTAACAGTGATGGAAATGTAAATGTAAATGCAAACACAAAGGTTAAAGCAAACACTAATGGTAACAGTGATGGAAATGCAAACATTGATGGGAACAGTAATGTCCATGCAAATGTGAATGGAAACAAATGGTAACGGTTACAGTAATGCAAACGAAAATGCAAGTGGTATCGCAAACACAAACATACATGGCAATGGTAATGTAAATGCAAATGTTAACGACAATCTAACAGTGATGCAAACAGAAACGGTAATGCAAATGGAACCGTGAATGCAAGTGCAAATGCAAATGCAAACAGTAATGGTAACATTTACAGTAACGGAAATGGAAATGCAAATAGTAACGCAAGCACAAACCGTAACGAAAACACAAATGACAATGGTAATGTAAATGCAAGCACTAATGCAAATGGTAATGTAAATGCAAAAGCTAAGGGTAAAGCAAATATTAATATAAACACAAACGTAAGCAGTAATGTAAACGCAAGCGCAAACTGAAATGCGAATGGTAATAGTAACGCTAATGGTAACACAAACACAAATGGTAACACAAGCGCAAACGGTAATAGTAACATAAACGCAAGCTGTGATGGTAATGTAAATGGAAGCACAAACACAAATGCAAACACAAATGGTAATGGTAATGTAAACGCAAACGCTAATGATAACAGTAACGATGACATAAATGCAAACGTAAACACAAACAGTAAAGCAAACAAAATCATAAACGTAGATGCAAACAGTAAAGCAATGCTAACGCAAATGGTAACGGAAGCTCAAAAGGTAAAGGATAGGAAAACAGTAAAGGCAATGGTGAACCAAACATAAATGAAAACGCAAATGATAACACAAACACAAACAGTAATGCTAACAGTGATGCAAACAGAAATGCTAGCACAAATGATAACAGAAATGCAAGCGCAAATGTGAACGCAAAAGCTAACGCAAATGGTAGTGCTAACACACATAATTTGTGTTTGAAAGAGGTGCATTCAGAAGCACAGTGAATAGAAAGAATGTGGGCATGATAGTGGCACTCGGACAGGAAAATGAGCACTTGGAATACTACATTTTTTATATCTTAGGAACCGTACGACGCAGAAAAAAAATTAAAATCTCATATTATTTATGACTTTCCTGGTTAGTTTCACACTTATGAGGGGCTAAGAAATTGTGCGATGAAAAGTCCATATCTCGAACCATTTTCGAGATACTTGACCCAAAAGGATTGTCGGATGCCGTAATGCTATCCTATGGGAAAAATTGTCAACTTCAGGTTGCTGTAACTTTGCAGCCCTGTTATATTTGTGCACCAAACCACCAAAATACACATTTGAGTGATGCTGGCTTTCTTCCCTGCAAATTTTAGCCTAAAAGACAAAACTGTTGTTTTGCAGCAGGGTGGCAAAGATTTCTTATTGTTTTGGGCATAGTGTCACAAATTACTTTTGCAAATCACGACACTTTCGCAAAAAAAAATCATTAGAGTGTTGCATATGCAAAAGTACTTTGCAACACTACTTTTTACAAAAATTTAAAAAACATATTTCTGGGGTGTTTTACCCCCAAACAAAGACATGGCTAGCATTATCATGGCTCGACTAGGTGAACCAAACAGGAATTGTGTCCCTAGAGGGTCCCAAATTTAAATGCAAGTATTTTTCTGACCACCAACAGAAAAAAAAGTCTGAATCACAAAAGTAAAAGGGTCATTTGTGACACTAAAAACTGCATTTGCGACACTTTCACATAGTTTAATTTTTCCCATAGACTATAATGGGATTCAGTGTTTTTTAAATAACTTTTGAACCGTTTAATATTTTTTCACTAAATCTTCTAAAGGCACATTGAGGACCCTGGCTGCATCTTCTCTGACATTTTTGGATCAATCACAAAAACTGTGCAGGCTGTAGGTGCAAGCAAAAAACATGCAAAACCCTGTAATTTATGAATTTTTTGGCACTCCGTAGCTCCACAACTGAACTTCCAACCATAACAAAACTTGACAGGTCCAGAGACCTATGGTACTTGCATTCCAAATTACAGGCAAATTCATCATATGGTGCCAAAGTTATTAAGGTGCAAATTTCAAATTTTACCTTAAATGGGGTACTAAACCCTAACTCTATCTATCTATCTATCTATCTATCTATCTATCTATCTATCTATCTCTATCTATCTATCTATCTATCTATCTATCTATCTATCTATCAGGATAGATAGATAGATAGGTAGGTAGATAGATAGATAGATAGATTATAGTTGCACGGTACTGCCACTATAGTTAGGGTTGAGTACCCCATTTAAGGTTAAAGTGTGAAATTTTGCATCTTAATAACTTTGCCACCATATGACGGATTTGACTGAAACATGGCAGGCACAGAGAAGTACCATAGATCTCTGGATCTGCCAAGTTTCGTAATGGTCAGATATACAGTTGCTGAGTTATAAAGCGACATTCTGTAACACATTTACATTTTTTTGTGCATTCTTTGCTTGCACCTACAGGTCGCACAGTTTGCTTGACCAGTCCAAAAACATCAGGAAACATGTGGTCGGGGTCCCCGATGTGCCTTTAGAAGATTTTGTGAAAAAATATTAAAGGGTTCAAAAGTTGTTCAAAAAATAAATTTCCCATTATAGTCAATGGGAAAAGTTAACAAAAAGTTTGATAGTGTCACAAATGCAGTTTTTAGTGTCACAAATGACCCCTGTAGTGTTGTGAATCAGTCATTTTTTTCAGTTAGTGGTCACAGAAATGCTTGGCATTTAAATTTGGGACCCTCTAGGGACACAATTCTTTTTGTGTTCACCTAGTCAGACCCTGAGGATGTTAGCCATGTCTTTTTTGGGGTATAAAACACCCCAGAAATATGTTTTTGAAATTTTTGTAAAAAGTAGTGTCACAAACTAAATTTGGGGGGAAGAAAGCCAGCATCCCACAAATGTGCCTTTTGGTGGTTTGGTGACAAACTTCTTTTGGTGGTTTGGTGACAAACTATTGTATGGATGGAAAGTTACGGTGCTCCAAAGTTGATGCTTTTTCCCATAGACTAACATTGTGGCATCTGCCATGCCTTTCGTGGCCCATATCTCAGAAATGCTTTGAGATTAGGATTTTTCATCAGGAAAATGCTTAGCCCTCCCCCGTAGGAGGCTAAGTACAAAACTAGCCAGGAAAGTCATAATTTATATGAAATTTAAATGTTTTTTCTATGTCGTACAGTTCCTGAGATATACGCAATTTAGTATTCCAAATGATCATTTTCTGCTCTGAGGCCTATTATTATGCATACATTCTTTGTATTCACTGTGTTTCTTTGTGCAGCTGTTGGTGAAAAAAAGGGTGCGCGCTTTCGTTACTGTCACAGTTAGCATTCCCACTTGCTTTTCCGTAACCGTTTGCCTTAGTGTTCCCGTCTACACCACCATGTACGTTACCCTTTGCCTTTTTGTTTGCGCTTGCATTTGCGTTACTGTTACCATTTGCATTTCCATTACTGTTTTTGTTTACATTTCGTTTTGCATCACTGTCTGCATTACCATTTGTGTTTGCGTACGTGCTTCCATTGGCATTTTCTTTGGCGTCATCGTTGCTGTTACCATTAGCATTTGTGTTTCCTATTGTGGTACCTTGACCATGCACATTACCAGTTGCATTTCCATACACACTCGCATTTCCATTTCCATTTGTGTTACCATTCCTGTCTACGCCACCACATGCATCACCCTTTGCATTTTCATTTGCACTTGCATTTGCATTACTGTTAACATTCGTGTTTCCATTACTGGTTTTGTTTGCGTTTCATTTTGCATCACCATGTGCATTACCATTTGCATACATGCTTCCATTTGCATTTCCTTTGGCATCATTGTTGCTGTTACCATTAGCATTCACATTTCTTATTGTGGTACCGTGACCCTGTGCATTACCATTTGCAGTTCCATAAGCACTTGCATTTGCATTCCCATTTGCATTACCGTTCCCATCTATGGCACAGTGTGCATTACCCTTTGTGTTTTTGTTTTTTGTTTGTGCTTGTGTTTGTGTAACTGTTAACATTTGCATTTCCATTACTGTTTTTGCTTGCATTTCCTTTTGCGTCACCATGTGCATTTCCATTTGCATTTGTATACGTGCTTCCATTTGCATTTGTGTTTCTGTTTCTGTTTGTGTTTCCTTTAGTATCATTGTTGCTGTCACTGTAATTGTTTGCATTTCCAATTATGTTACTGTGTGCAAAATGGTTTGCGTTTCCCTACATGCTTGCGTTTGCATTTCTGTTTTCATTAACATTTGCACTTGTGCTTGTATTACTGTTTGTGTTATAGTTTACGTTTGTGTCACCATGTGCATTAGCATTTGTGCTTCCATTTGCATTACCATTACTTCACAATTTATAGTACACATTCTCAAAAAGAAAGGAAATTCATGGCAAAAAAATCCATTTAATGCATCAGTTAGGGTTGTTCCACAGTGAAAAAGTGAGGAAATTCGATGTTAGGGTTCCTACCCCTTGCACCCAACCCCACTCCGCCCCCACCAACAGGCATTGGGGTGTGCATTGGTGTCGTCGGTCCTAACTCTCACTCCGTTCTCCTATACTGCACCACCTTAGCTTGCTTGCACATGGGATGGGGTGAGAGTTAGGGACTGATGACCCTAATGCACACCCTCAATGCCTGTTGGGTGGGGTGGGGTGGGGTGCAAGGGTGGAAACCAACATCAAATTTCTACTTTTGTTGTGGAACAACCCTAACTGATGCATTAAACTGAGTTTTTTTGCCATGAATATATATATATATATATATATATTTTAGTGACACGTAGTGCCACTAAAGTTAGGGTTGAGCACCCCATTTAAGGTTAAAGTGTGAAATTTTGCACCTTAATAACTTTGCCACTGTATGACAGATGTGCCTGAAGTTTGGCAAGGACAGAGCAGTAGCTCATATCTTTGGCTCTGCCAAGTTTTGTACCAGTCAGATATATGGTTATGGAGTTATAAGGTGACATTCCGTAGTGCATTTGTGCTTTTTTGCGCATTTGTTGCTCGCGCCTACAGGTCACATGGTTCGTGCGACCAGTCCTAAAACTTCAGGGAACATGTGGCCACAGGGCCTGATGTGCCTTTCAAAGATTTTGTTAAACAATATTGAACAGTTCAAACGTTATTCAAAAAACAAGTTTCCCATTATAGTCAATGGGAAAAGTTAAAAAATTTGACAGTGTCGCAAATGCAGTTTTTAGTGTCACAAATGACCCCTGTAGTGTTGAGTCAGCCAATTTTTTTTCAGTTACTGTTCACAGAAATGCTTGGCATTTAAAATTTGGACCCTCTACGGACACAATTCTTTTTGTGTTTACCTAGTCGAGCCCTGGGGATGCTAGCCATGTCTTTTTTTGGGGGGTTACGCACCCCAGAGATATGTTCTTGAAATTTTTGGGAAAGTAGTGTTGCAAAGTAGTGTCGTGATTTTTTTTGCGAAAGTGTTGTGTTTTGCGACACTACTTTGCAACACTATGGCCAAAACGACAGGAATTCTTTGCCACCCTGCTGCAAAACACTGGTTTGCTCTATTGGGCTGAAATTTGGAGGAAAGAAAGCCAACATCCCACAGATGTGCCTTTTCGTGGTATGGTGACAAAATATTGCAGTCATGCAAAGTTACGTTACTCCAAATTTGATTTTTCCCATAGACTAACATTGCGGCGTCCGCTACGCTATTTGGGGCCTGTATCTCGGAAATGGTTCGAGATACGGACTTTTTGTTGGAAAAATGCTTAGTTCCCCACTAGGAGGCTAAGTACAAAACTAGCCAGGAAAGTAATAAATAATATGAATTTTGATTTTTCTACGTAGTACGGTTCCTGAGATATAAGTAATTTAGTATTCCAAGTGCTCATTTTCTGCACTGAGGCCTATTATTATGCATACATTCTTTGTATTCACTATGTTTCTCTATGCAGCTGTTGATGAAAAAAAGGGTGTGCACTTTCGTTACTGTCACAGTTAGCATTCCCACTTGCGTTTCTGTAACCGTTTGCATTAGTGTTCCCATCTACGCCACCATGTGCGTTACCCTTTGCCTTTTTGTTTGCGCTTGAGTTTGCTTTACTGTTACCATTTGCGTTTCCACTACTGTTTCTGTTTGCATTTTGATTTGCGTCACCATGTGCATTTCCATTTGTGGCCACCCTTCCGTTTGCATTTGTGTTTGCATTTCTCTTTCGTTTGGCGTCTTCATTGCTGTTACCAATACCATTTGTGTTTCCAATTTCATTACCGTCACTGTGTGCATTACAGTTTGCAAATCCTTACAGGCTTGCATTTGTGTTTCCATTTCTGTTTCCTTTGGCATTATTGTTGCTGTTACCATTAGCATTTGCATTTCCAATTGTGGTACCATGACCGTACATGTTACCATTTGTGTTTCTGTACTCACTTGAGTTTCTGTTTCCATTTGCCTTACTGTTCGCTTTGCCGTCATCGTTGCTGTTACTGTAACTGTTTGTATTTTCAATTGCATTACCATTACTATTTACATTTTCGTCACCGTTTGAATTTCTGTTACCTTTAGTGTTTACATTTTCAGTTGCATTTCCATTTCGATTGCATTAACGTTTCCTTCTCCGGTGCCATAGCCTTAACCGTTTGCATTTCTGTTTGCCTTTCTGTTACCGTTTGCATTTCTTTTACCATTTACATTTCCGTTGGCATTACCATTTATGTTACTGTTTTCATTAACATTTGCATTTCTGCCGCAGTTACCATTTGTGTTACTGTTTGTGTTACCATTTCTGTTTTCATCAATGTTTGCACTTGCGTTTCTCTTACCGTTTGTGTTACCGTTTATGTTTGTGTTACCAAGTGTGTTACTGTTTGCACTTGCATTTGCACTACAGTTACCATTACTATGTGACAAAAAAACCACGTGGTGGGAGTGCCCCAAAGAGCCCGCACTCCCACCACCACATTCCATTCACAATTTATAGTCCTCAATCCCAAAAAGAAGGGAAATTCATGGCAAAAAACTTCATTTAATGCATCAGTTAGGGTTGATCCACAGCAACAAAAGTGAGGAAATTCAATGTTAGGGTTGCCACCACCCCTTGCACCCCACTCCCACCCTACCCCCACCAACAAGCATTGTGGTGTGCTTTGGGGCAATTGGTCCTAACTCTCACCCCATTCTCCTACACTGCACCACCTCAGCTTGTTTACACATGGGATGGGGTGAGAGTTAGGACCAATGACTCCAACACCTCCCGATGCTGTTTGTGGGGGTGGGATGCAAGGGGTGGAACCTTAACATCGAATTCCTTGTTTTTGTCACTGTGGAACAACCTAACTGATGCATTAAACAGAGTGTTTTGCCATGAATATATATATATATATATATATATATATATATATATATATATATATATATATGGCATATAAATGACCTGACTGAGAGGCCAAAGATATCATGATGTCATTGGCCTGGAGTGAAGATAAATATGATATCTTCAGTCAGGCCATGCCATGTTATGTTTTTACAATGTATGTTTTGGGATTATTTGTACTTTACTATTTTAAGCATTTAAATTACAGTAGTTAGTGTAATATAGAGAAAGTAGAACATCATAGATTTTGCTTTGTAAAAGTTTTTTTACTGTAGAAAGTTAAAGGATATAAAAATACTTGAGGTGTGTTAACTGTTTCAAAATGGAAGCACCACATGTAATCGACTGTACAATCATTCGCATCCCCCACAGCAACACTACCTCAATGCTGCATGCAACCCTGACTGATGGCCAGAAGCCCAATGCCACCACCTGCTATGGACATATCAATTGCCACTGTCACAACTGGATAATGACCGCTGCAGTACTGACAGACACTTCTGATAGCAAACAGATGCCAGGCACCCCCCACCCCACCACCACCACCACAATGCCATGGGAGAGACAGATGAACAGTGGTGCAACAGGCCTGGCAGCAGGTGGACAACCACAACTGTAGATAGGGTAAGTGGCACATCAAGACACACACAGCAAGGGACACCAGAGGACCAAAGCCCAATGCAGGCCATAGCCATGGAAGCATGACCAGGCAGCAGTTGGGGGTACTGCACAATGGGCTGGTGACAGTGCACGCCCCCATGCACCATGGAGCTCAGACCTGGAGGCTGATTGAGGAAACAGGTGTGCAGGTGTGGCGACTGCCTTTGTAGTTGCCGCCGGTGCACCTGCTGTCACTGTTAGGGGGCGTGTTGCTATGTTTCCCAGAGCAGTCCTGCCTTGGTAGTACTGAGGGTGTCAGTGGAGGCACTTTTCATCTGGCGGTGTGTCGATACGACACCATGCTTCCTTTCAAAGTAGAGAAAATAGTAACTTAATAAAGATTGCAGTATTGTAACTGTTTTATGATGAACAGGATTTGAATTGTATAAGCATTGTATTTCAACAACATATGTTTTGCTTTGGAAATTGTGTTTAAAGGAAGTATTTAAAGTTCCATAACTGTTTTATAACACACAAGATAGCTAGTTAATAAACCTGTAAGTAAACATTGCAGTATTTTAACTCTTTCATGACCAAAAAGATTTGATTGCAAGTCATTAAACATTGCAGGATTTTAACTCTTTCATGACCAATATGATTTGAAGTTCATAAGTAGTAAATTTATATAACTGGTTCAGGGCTGGTTTATATTATGTATATACACATAATAGTATATAAACTGCTTTTGCCTACAAAATGTAGAAGATCTAAGGATGTGAAAATTAAAATATGTCTAGTGTTTCATTCTTATAATATATTTTATCTGTAAATATAACAGCATTGTTAGTGTACTAGTCTTGCCATATAAGAAGTTGATATAGTACATTACCACAACAGAGTATAATTGTATTTCATTTGTTTTGTACCATGAATAAACTGATTGAAAAGTATTGTGTCATTGTCATTTTTTAAGTTTACACAATGTGAAGGTGATAGCCATTAAACTTTGCAAACAGTCTGAACTGAAGCAAATATGTAGTCCATGAAGATTGTAGTATTGTTCTTTGTCAAGACCCGGATAATATCCAGCAGATAAGATTTGCAGTATTGTCTCCTTTTTAAGTCTTTATTGATAAGTGTAACCTTTAGCTGGTAATCTTGTAAGAATTCTAAGTCTGTCTGGGATATGAAGCGCAAATAAATAGTGAAGAGTCTGTGTCTGTTTTGTTTTGTAGTTGTCCTATTAGTCCATTTGCGTATTTACTTGTTTTTTTTTCTTCTTTCTTGAGTGGCATTTCTTTGTGAATCTTTTTGTTTTTTGTGTTGCTTCACAGCTTGAGGAGTGTGGGTCCTGATTACTGAGGAAGAAACATAGAAAATAAAATGTTCGAGGTGTCATACTGATAGTACTGTATGTTATGCATTTTTTGTATTCGGTGCAACATTGTACTATGTCTGTCATTATTATTTTGCTAAGTATTTTTGTATTTTTTTTTTAATTTACAGTTATATAACTGCATTGTTGTTGTTTTTTATATAATCTCAATTTTTGCATCATTTGTGATTTGTATAAATGTATGTAAATAAAGTACATTTTTGGTGAATATGATTTAGCATAATTATTTTGTATTGTTTGTAAACTGTTGTTATATAACATATATATTGTATAAAGTTTGTTGAACATAGAGCATGAAATTTGTATATAGACCTACTAGTCTGAATCTGAGTCACTAGATATCACTTGTAGTCATCTTTTGGTGCTGTGTTTGTTGAGTGTCTCTGTTGGGGGAGTAGGACAGAAAGACAGTTTGTTGTGTGTTGGTATAGTGTTTTAGTGATGTTGTTCTGAGGTGTGTCATTTGTGAGTTTATAATTGGTAGTGTGTCATGTTGTTGTTTGTGGTGGTGGCGGTGTGTTTTGGGGGGTGTGCTGTGGTTGTGTTATATGTTTGTGTGTGCTTGTGTGCTGATTACATTAGAGTATAAAAAAACATGTTTTACCATGATGAAAGTGGAAGTTGATATGTGTTGCATGGAAAGCTGGTTGAAAAAAATATCCATCCCATGCATTCTGGATGTTGGATGAGTGTTGTGTCAATTTGTAGATGTTTGTGTTGGTCTTCTTTTTGAGCACTGTCTGTATTAGCTCCACTTAGTAGGTCCAAAATATGTTTCTGTTGGTTTTCATTAATGTGGGAGTAGTGATTAATGCTTCATACACATTTGTGACTGATAATTTGCATTATTCCAGTTGCCTGTATTCCACTGTCATTAATCTTTTGCACAACATACTTCCATGCACTATGATTATTTATTTTATGGTCTTTTGTTATGCTTGTATTTGTTATCATTGTTTTTTAATATAGTGCCTATTTTATTTATTCCTATAGATTGTTTCTGAACCATTTCACTGATCCTAGAACAGTGTAAACTTCAGTGTTGATGTTTATTGCTAAGAAGAAGGGGTCTTCAGGTTTCATGCAGAAGTCTGGATGGTGGCTGGCATATATTGTGTATGCTGTTACAGGGCATCTGGTAGGATTTTCTTCGTTTTTGTATGCCCTAGGTTTTATTTTTCTGGTGTTCCTTATGTTGAGTACTGAGATAATTTTTGTTTGGCATTCAGTGGAATACTGCAAAAATTGTATTCAATGTATGTCTATATTTTTGGTTACATCTCCCCATTTCAATTGTCTAATTTCTGTGGATCCTCTTATGTCAAAAAATGTGAAGTATATGAGACATAGTGTGTTTATTAATGATGCTGCAGAATGAGGACATAGTTATTTTTGTGAATAAAGTTTGTCAATCATGGCATCTGACAGTTCATCTGATGCATTTGGTTTACATCCTTTGCATGTAGCTTTTAGATGCTTTTGTTTTGCTGCCAATGCTTGCCTAGTTAGCTAAACTTCTTTGTCCTTTGCTATTGACTACTTGAGCAGCAGCTATCCAAGAGATATGTGTTTTGGAACAGTTTGGCAGCTTGAAAATGACTGTGAGTGCAGCATATGTGTGACTTTGTAACTGAGACTGCTCTGATTTGTTTCATCTTGCTGCTCTGCTGAACTGAGGGGATTACCCAGGTGTGTGCAAGAGGCCATTTACCTGTATGTAATTTCAGCTCAGGGGTGAGCCAATAATAGAGCAGGTTTGCCTCTGTCCTTCCCTGCAAGATCACCAGCCTTTTATTTCCACTGGGACACTTGTGCAATCTACTTGAGCAGCAGCTATCCAAGAGATCTGTGTTTTTGGAACAGTTTGGCAGCTTGAAAATGACTGTGAGTGCAGCATATGTGTGACTTTGTAACTGAAACTGCTCTGATTTGTTTCATCTTGCTGCTCTGCTAAACTGAGGGGATTACCCAAGTGTGTGCAAGAGGCCATTTACCTGCATGTAATTTCAGCTCAGGGGTGAGCCAATAATAGAACAGGTTTGCCTCTGTGGGAGGGTTTACTGCAGCATTTAAACATCACGCTCATGCATAGCGCAAGTGTGTGCATAAGCATGAGTGGCGCGAGTGCCACTCGGAGTAGATTTTGCATAGGAATATATATCCATAAAAGAGAGGGACCTCATTTTAAATAGGTTTTATTGTTTATCTAGTTCTGTATTTTTTGGTTTTAACTGGTGGGTCTGGCTGTTTTCGGGTGGGAAGGCTTTCTACAAATTTAAGGAGCGATGCTCGTGGAAGACTCAGCTGTTTAGATAAGCTGTCACCTGACTCCTTTTCAGTCCCATTTTTTGAGTTAGGATTTAAATTTTTTTTTTCTCTTCTCTCCTTATATGTATAATCGAAGAGGTAAGATGGTAAACAAAACTGTTAAAAGGGCAATTAAAGGGAAGCAAAGGATAAATCCAAAAAAGAATAAAAAAAGGTAATTGCTGTGTTTTTATGCAGGAATTGATCATCTCGGCTTCGACCCCTAAGGATTTGGTAGAAAGTCCCGCAGTATCCTACTTACCTCACTCCTTTAAGGAGCTTATTAATGAGGAATGCAGATCAGATTTAGCTGGAGACAATTCAGAATTTAATGGAAGAAACCAAATTCTGATGGCTAAGAGCTGGGATAAGAACAGTCCGAATAATACAAATCAAGAGACTTTGATTAATTTATTGGAGAACCAAGTTAGTGGTAGCGATGGGACTAATAGGGAATTTGAGGAATTTAAACAATTATCCTCTTTTGACAATAAGAATATAACTCCGGACTTGGAAGTAATTAATAACTTAGAGACTGGTGTTAAAACTCTGTCCCAAGGGAAAATCACTGATTTCTTTAAAAAAAAACCCTTTCTAGAGCCCCCAATAATATTTTTCAGGACGTTCCAAAAATGAACAGCACACATATGGTTTCCAATATAGGAGGTTACAAATTTACCACTTTTGGGAAAAAACAAATATAGCGGATCATTCCCAGGTTTTTAGACAAGATGAGTGGATGGGGGAAGTAGAAGCAAATCAGCAATGCATGTCTGGGCAAGGAGATTATATAGATAAAGATGATGGTATTTCATGTGTTCCCTCAGTAATAAAGTTATTTAGTCCATTAGAGATCTCTAGTGAGGTGGGGGTCTGCAATATCGACTCTAAAGAAATGGTGTATTCATCCCTTAATGATGCGCCTGAAGAGTTTTTCCAAAAAATGGACAAAGAGGTCCAGGACATTCATTTAGATAAAGATTTTTTGGTTCAGTGTCAGGATACTATATCGAAATATACCATTAAGGCTCTTGCACATCCAGTAATGTCCAATGTTGTTTTATTGGAGGCATATAATGGTATTAAGAAAGCTTTGAAACTCTTTCTAGTTTTGTGTTGTGAAGTTTGCTGCTTTAGAACAACAAATTTCACAATTATTGGGGAAAAGAAAGTTCACAGATCTAGGCATAATTTGTCATTTCTCCCTAAATGTTCAAAAGCCCTCAAAAGGTAAAAAGGTCAAAAGAGGGTGGAGTAAGTAAGAAAAAGGGAAAGAAAAAGCTTGGGCCTGTGGGACTTATTCAGACTCTAATTTAGGAAAACAGAAAGATGAATTAAACACTAAGGATGAAAAGACTAATAAAATTGGGGCTACAGGTACCATTAGGATAGGAGAGGTACAGAGAGATACAAGGAAGAATTCTGACCAAAAAAACAAATCTACATTTGTGGATGGGACACTTATAAAAGATCTAGAAAAGGGGGAGGGTGATTACATTGTGAAACAAAAAACAAATTCTAAGGAGAATTTAATTAAGGTAGATCAGTTTAATAAAGATCTTTGCCCAAATTTCATGTTGTCCAAGGAGGATAGTAACCCCAAGGGGTATGACCTGGAAGCATATAATTTAATCTGTACAGGGAAATAAGTAGTTTTTAAATTAGATAAGCTGTATTTTAAACATTATGAATCTACTCTAACCCTAACCAGCATGACAGCCCATATGTTGAGAGCAGAATTAGGGTTACCAACAGTCGCAGATGCTCTTATTATGGTGACTAGGGATACTTCCAACCCTACTAATTCAGTTTACTTTATGCTCCCTAACATGGATATGGCAAAATTGGTCTGGGCTAAGCAAGGCCTGGTAGACTCTTTGGGATTACTGTTATCAACACCAGTGACCTGGTCAACAATTTGGAAAAAAGTTTATAATAGGGCAAAAATAGGAAAAATGTTAACATATGATATATTCAAAACTACTCTTTTAACACTGTATTGGGAGTTTGGAGTTTCCCGTGAAACCTCAATGATCTTTGTTTTTGGGCTGGATATATTGGAGGGAGAAACTGCTACTAATTTACCATCATTATTGCGGATGATTTTATCAACTATTATTAAAACTCATATACTTCCAGAAGAATTTGTGGAGGTGAATAGAGTTTAGAATGATAAAGAGGGTACTCAGATTAACTGTATTATTGGTTCTGTTCAATTGTTAGTATTACTTTTTGAAAATAGACATGTGTTGGATGAGGTGGGTATTTACATGGTGGAACTGAATGAGTGAGAGACATCAATTCAATCTAGAGCCATCCAACCTTGACTAAGTTTTTTGGAAATACAAAGTAATGAGTCCTCATTAGAGCAGGAAGGGGGGTCAGAAAGCAACCCTGGTTATAATGTCCTTAATTGGAATATAGCAGGACTCCATAATAAGTTTGTGGATCCACAGTGGGTTGCTTTTATTTCACGACATGAAGTGATTATTTTTCAGGAGACATGGGTTTTAACATCTCCTTTCCTGAATGGATATGAAACTAGTTTTGTGCCAGCAATTAAAGGGAAAAAACATGGGAGGAACAAAGGAGGTCTGGTTACAATGATCAAAATTAGGGAAGGATTAAGGGTAATCAAAAGTTACTCTCCAACTCCCGAGATCCTTATGGTAGTGGTTAACTGGGACCTTTGTATGGTTCTGATTGTTAACATTTATATTCCACCATGTTTTCACACTTACTCTACATATGATTTTTGGTCCAAACTATCGATGGAAATAGACTTAATGATACAGTTAAATTGGATAGATACTGTCCTTTTAACTGGGGATTTTAACGCTAGGATAGCCGAGTTTGATAATTTATCATTGTTACAAGAACTATTATATATGGCAGATTCCGAAAAAAAAATACAACTGACATGATTGTAAATGAGGCAGGGAGACATTTTAGTACTTTTATCACAGAGAATAATCTCTTGATTCTTAATGGGAGATTAGAAGGGGATAGCCGGGGTGATAGCACTTTTTTCTCCCCAGTTGGTAAGAGCGTATTTGATTTTATATTATGCTCTCCTTTTAGCATCATTTCTGCAGGAGATTATATGTGGCTATGAGAACAGAAAGCGATCATGCAGCAATTTTGCTGGACTTTAGGACTTCTGATAGTGTCATTCCTCCCCCCAATAAGCCCCTGGCGGATATTGAGATTAGTGGGAAAAAAAGGTTAAGATTGAATAATGAGTCAATGCAAGGAGTTTGGAACCTTTTATACTCTTCTGTTTTTGTTGAGTTATTTCAGCAGGTACATAATGGCTCCAAAGGTGAAAAGATCAGTGAATTATTAAACATAGGGTATCAACAGATTAAGACACTGATTTATTCAGTTAATAGTGTTAAGCCCAGGTTAGTATCCTGGTTTGATGAGTATTGTAGGAGACAGAAAAGAAATTTGATGAGGGCCATCAGGCAGACAAAAGAAAATCCGAGTAAGATGGCGATTATAAATTTAAATAAAATGCAAAGGGAGTACAAGGAACTTCTCCGCCAGAAAAAAAGAGAATTTACTGAAAAACAATGGGGTGTTATGTACCGAGTTATTAAGGAGGGTGATATTAAGCTTTTTTGGGCTTTGGTATCCAAGGAGACAGCTGATCAGAATTCTAGACCTCCCATATATATCCCCAAGGAAACTTGGATATCTTATTATAGTCTACTATTTAATAGACATCCTACCAACGATGATGATGTGATAGAATATTTTAACATTGAGGGGGAATACACATTGTTAGTGTTTTCATTTGGAGAGGTGGAAGAAGCCATTGTGAATTTATCAAATAAAAGCACCTGGACCGATTTGATACCAGGAGAAATTTACAAGGGACATTTCAATTATTGGGTAGTTTTTTTACTAATTTTTTCAATATCTGTTTAAAAGAGAGATTTATTCCATTATCTTGGACAAGAAATATAATAGTTCCAATTCATAAAAAGGGCCAACTTCATTGCCATCTAATTATCGTCCAATCAGTCTTACTGACATTAGTGGAAAAATCTTTGCTAAAATAATGTTACATAAATTACAAGATTGGATAACTGCAAACTCCCCTTTATCGATCTTTCAAGCAGGTTTTCGTAAGGATTTTTCTATGACAGATAATATTTACATCCTAGCCCATCTGATAGAAAAATATAGATCATTTCGTAAAATGAAGCTGTATGCTGTGTTTGTAGACTTTTCTGCAGCATTTGACTCGGTTAATAGAGCCAAGTTATGGGAGATATTATTAAATGGACGCGTACCGTTAAATTTATTAGCCCCCATTATTGGGTTATATTCTCACACAACATCGGCTATTAGATATGATAATAAGGATAACATTTCTGACTATTTCAGTACAACTGGAGTTAAACAGGGATGTCCTCTGGCCCCTTCTTTTAATTTGTATATTGATGCCTTCTGACTTATAAAGATATAGATATTCTTGATTCCCAAAAATTAAGAATATCCCAGTACGATGTCTGGCCTATGCAGACGATTTGATTATTTTGCTTTATCTGCTCAAGGTTTACAAAATAAAATAAATCAATTTTGCTCTAAATGTAAACATTTGGACTTATTAATAAATATGAAAAAAACTAAGTTGCTGATTTTTGCACCCTTACAGGGACATCAAATTAAACCAAGGATTTATTTAAATAATAAACTTATCGAAGTGGTATCCTCTTATATATATTTGGGGTGAAGTTTGCTTTGAATGGAAATTGGATAGAGCATTGGAGAGGACAAGTGATAAGGGCAAAACTGATTGTTAGGGCTCTCTTACGTTTTGCTAGGAAATATGCAGGATATTTGGTCTCGCTGGCATTGATAGCCGGGAAGGCCAAAATTAATCATATTCTTTTGTACGGCGCAGATGTCTGGAACAACAATGTCCCTTCATGGTTGGAGATCCCACTTTCTCTCTATTATAAATCTTTATTGCAGGTTCGACTTGTCACTTCTAATGTTATTGTTAGGGCTGAATTGGGTAGAGTACCTATTGTTACAATAATTGATATACGTCTCATGAGTTACTGGGTCAAAATTATTAATCAACAGACTAATATTATGCCTCTACTATGCCTTAGAGAAAAATTATCTTGGCATAAACAGAATTTTAGGTCTCCTTGGGTCAAAAATATTCAACGTATTTTGGGCAGTGTTAATATGCTTCATCTTGGACAGATTGGGGAAATCAATATCAATATCTTATGTTTTAAGGAGTATGTTAAAAGAAAATACTTAGGCTTGCCTATGATAAGCAAATGGAGCTCCTCAGAGTTCAACATCAGGCCAGGTGGTTAGCTCAAAATAAAATTGATGTATTTATAGAGAAATATCTTACTCTTGGGCTGTCCTTGTTAGAAAGAAAAATGATTACTTGGGCAAGACTGGGAATCATCTGTTCTAAATATGCTTTTTTTAATAAGACAACTCCACCCAATTTAGGTTTGGAGTTTTGCAGATGTAACAAGGGTTTTCAAAAAGATCTTTATCATATTACGGTACAGTGCCCTTTATATAAAACCCCACGGTTTAATCTGTTAAATGATTTCCTTATTAAATATGTGAATGCAAAATATGATATTTTTTTCATACTTCTTCACCCTCAGACATTGGAGGAGGCTAAGATGGTTTCAAGTTTTTTTTATCAAGTGTTGAAACACAAAGAAAAACGTCTCTCTGCCTATGACAATTAATTTGTTCATGGATTTTTATGTGTTAAAATTTTAAACGTAATATTAGATTTAATTTTTTTTTTCTTCTTTTTTGTAAATAATTTTATGCTTTTAGTATGTTGTAAAGGCTTGATTGCTGAACAATAAAACATTGAACCTTGAACCTTGTCCTTTGCTACTGAATGAATGTAATTTTTGTTTTTAAATTATCTTTCAATGCTTTTATACATTGCTCAGAGGCTTATTGATTCATATGGCTGTCCATTTTTTGTCTTTGTATTAATGAAAAACTTTGGAAAGTAGTTGTGTAATGTAACTGGGTCTATGTGTTCTAAGTTTCTGGTGTCTAAGTAAGTTTCAGCAAAGTGTTTTTGTGCGGTTAATATGCGATAGTTTGTCTTACGAGAGGTATTTTTATTTTCTTGTCCTTTAATAAAATTAAAAACTGAGTCATCAATGGTGAGGCAATCATGTGACTTATTCATAGTGGCCGAAGAAGAGGTTGATGGCTTGTTTTCAGGGTCCCCAGTTTCTGTTAGCATTGTCCTGGTGTCCTTTTTCTTTGAAACAGTTGCATCTTCTGTCTGACTCTATATAGTGGATATGGTATTCGGCTGGATGTTAAATGATATGTTTATATTTTCATTTAGCTCTTTTTTATTGTCAGTATTTTCTTTCTGCTATGAGTTCTACTTAGTTATGCTTAGCACACTTTCTGACAGTTTTTTTGTGCTATTTAAGCCATTTAGGAAGTGAGAGAAAGTGTTTCTGTAGATAAGCTGGCATTTTTATGTTGCTTCCTCTTTCTGTGGCATCAGGGTGCCAGGCTTTTGAGTTTGCCTCATGTTTTTGTCTTGAGTGGCACAGGTGTGAACTTCTTGGTTGCCATGGTACAGAGGCTAAGTTGTGGCTCATGCTGTGGCCGCGCGTGCAGTCTTGGTGCTTTTCCTTTTCTCCCCCCACCCCCTTTGTAAAGTTATGATTTGTCTAGAGTTGTGCGGGTTCATTGATATGTTGTGCTGATTTTTGAGAAAGAGTTACTCTGTAAACTATAAGAAGGAGGAGTGAAGGTGGCATTATCATGGTAGGTGGCAGTAATCATTTTTCATCAGACGAATTCCCTTTTTACGAGGTGTCAAAATCCTTTTTTGTATTGTGAAAAAGGATTATGACAGCTGATGAAAAGAGCTGGCTGGCATGGTCATCTTGTCCCACAACTCTTAATCCTTTTTCGTGGTATCATAAAGTATTCTGACACCTCACAAAAAGGGAATTGGCTGACAAAAAGGGATTTTGACAGCTCATGAAAAGGGCAATACCAGTTGAAAAGTGATTATCAGCAGGGCCATCTGGTCTAAAAACTCCCATCCCTGTTTGTGAGATGTCAAAATCCATTTTTGGTATCGTGAAATAGCATTTTGACACCTCACAAGAAAGGATATTTAAAGTTTAATGTTTCTTTGTTACTTCATTACAAAGAAACTTTTAGGACTTTTTGGCTGAAATTTGCAGAGTACAAAGGGGTAGCCCCACAGATGTGACTTTTGCTGGTTTGCTGAGCAAATTTACATCACTTCCATACTTAAAGCATTCTGAAGTTTAGAAATTTCCCATTGGATAACGTTGTGGTGTGTGCAGTACCTTTTGGCGGCTATATCTTGAAAATGCTTTGAGATATGGATTTTTTGCTAAACGCAGCTTACTACACATTTAGGTGTACTTAGCAATGATGCAGGTTGCTAGGCCTTGATTATAACTGCCATGGAATTTTTCCCTATGTCCCTATGGTTACGAACATACATACAAACATACGAAATTTGCCAGCAGGTAAAGGCCTAGAGGTCTATCAAGTCTGCTCGAATGTGCAGCTAGCACCCCTTATTCTGTTGCTGCCCCTCCCTTTCACCCTTCCCCTTCATTAACCCTCCCCCTTGTCCTGTCCCATCCTCTTTTGAAGCAGTCCACTGTTCTACTGCATACCACTTCTGCAGGTAATGTATTCCACCCAACTACCACCCTCTCTGTAAAAAAGTGTCTCCTCATCTCCCTCCTGAATCTTCCTCGCTCCAGTCTCATATCATGGCCCCTGGTGGCCCTCCCTTCCCTTACTTTGAACAGCCCCTCTGTACCCATCTTGTTTATTCCTTTCATGTATTTAAAGGTTTCAATCATGTCACCCCATCTCTCCTCTCCTCTCCTCCAGTGAGTACATGTTCAACTCCTTCAACCTCCTCTCATATGATAAGTCCCCCAGCCCCTTGATCATCTTTGTCACCCTGCACTGCACCCCCTCCAGTAACTTAATGTCCCTCTTCAGATACAGATGCCAGTACTGCATGCAGTACTCCAGGTGTGGTCTAACTAATGACCTATATAGTGGCAGAATCACCTCCTCCCTCCTCGAGGATATACCCCTTGCAATACAACCCAGCATTTTGTTGGCCTTTGCAGCTATCTTCCTACATTGTGCCGAGTTGTTCATTGACCCTGTAATGAGCACACCCAGATCCTTCTCCTCCTCTGTCTGGGCTAGCTGCACTCCCCCTAGCTGGTAACTCCTCCTTGGGATCTTCATCCCAAAATGCAGCACTTGCACTTTTGGCATTAAACCCCAGTTGCCAGGTGTCTGACCAGGTTTCAAGCTTTGCCAGATCATCCTGCAACCCCTGCCATCCTCTAGGTCATCCACCACCGCGCCAACCTTGGTATCATCAGCAAACAGACTGATCTTGCTCTTGATGTCCCATGATATGTGTGCAATGAATATCCCAAACAACACTGGTCCCAACACTGAGCCCTGTGGGACACCGCTCATCACTGCCCTTGGGTGTGAGAGCTCCCCACCCACCACCACCCTCTGTTGCCATCCCTGCAGCGAGTTTCCTACCCATCTCACCAGCTTTGCACCCGCCCCTGTGTCTACTAACTTCCTTCCCAGCCTTCCATGTGGCACCGAGTCGAATGCCTTACTGAAGTCCAGATACAGGACATCCACTGCATGGCCCCTGTCCAGTTGCCTAGTTACCCACTCATAGAACTCGACCAGGTTGGTTTGGCAGGATCTGCCACGTATGAAGCCATGCTGTCTGCTGTCCTGTAGTCATTTGGCCTCTAGGAGGGCCACCAGCCTCTCCTTAAGGGTAGTCTCCATTAGCTTACCCATGATGGATGTGAGGCTCACTGGTCTATAGTTTCCCGGTTCATCCTTGGCTCCACTCTTGTGGAGGGCACCACATGAGCCATCCTCCAGTCCTGAGGTACACACCTGAATGTAGTGAGGCATTGAATAGGTCTGCTAAAGGTCCTGCAAGGACCTCTGCCAGCTCCTTCAGTACCCTGGGTGGATGCCATCTGGGTCTGGTGCCTTGTCCACCCTCAGTGCCTTCAAACCCTCTCGAACTCTGCACTCCATGATTTCCCATCTGTCACCACTTCCCTTCTGCCATTTCTCCCACCTTGGGTGTCACCCTCCTCTTCTCTTTAGTAAATACTGAGCAGAAGTACTCATTTAGTGCTTCCGCCTTATCGTACCCTGCTTCCACCCAACCCCCCTCCTTCCTAATCCTTACTATTTCATCCTTACAGATCCTTTTCTCCCTGATGTACTTAAAGAAGTCCTTCTCCCCCTTCTTAATGCCTTGTGCCAGCCTGAATTCTGTAGATGCTTTGGCTCCCCTTACTGCCTTTGTCACCTCCTTCGATTCTGTCAAGTACTCCTCTCTGTCCTCCACCCTCCCCGTTTTCTTGTACTTCCTAAAGGCAGCTCTTTTTCTTCTTACCTTTTCCATGACCTCCTTGCTCAACCAGCTCGGTTTCTTAGCTCTAGCCTTCTTGCTCTGGGCTTTGCAGCAGAATTTGGTTGCCTCCACTATCCCCAGCAGCTTTTGTGAGCTCCCACCTCTGGTTAGTATCCATACTAGATTGAATTCTGGCCAGGTACCCTTTTACCACTTTCCCATCCTCCCAAAGTCGGCTCTTCTGAAGTCCAGCACTCTTGTGCCAGATTCCACTCTTCCTTGCCCATATCCAATGTGAGCCATACTGTGTGGTGGTCACTCCTGACAGCGGTTCCTCCACTGTAAGTTCTCTCACAGAGTCCCCATTTGCCAGCACAAGGTCAAGGGTATTTCCCAAACCTGGTTGGTTCACTGACCATTTGCAGCAGGAAGCTGTCCTGGAAGGCATCCAGCAGTACATGCTCCCTTCTGTTCCTGGTTGTTGGGATGCTCCAGTCCACTCCTGGCATGTTGAAGTCCCCCACAATCACCACACTACCCTTCTGGCAGGTCCTCCTGATCTGTCCCTCTAGTTCCCTGTCTAACTCCTCCATCTGAGATGGTGGCCTGTACACTCCCCATTCTAAGAATCCTATTCTTGGAATCCTGGATTTGCACCCAAAGTGACTCCATCTACCCTCCTCCCTTCCTCCCTTACACACTTCAGTCCTTCATTCACATATAGTGCCACCCCTCCTTCCCAATCACCTGTCCTACAAAATAACCTGTACCCTGGTACAGACAGGTCCCAGTCATTATATTGGGTGGCCCATGTTTCCGTGATGGCTGCAATGTCCACCTCTCCTCTGCCATGAGACCTGTAACTCTGCAGTTTTCCTCCCAAGGCTCCTAGCATTAAGGGTAACCACCTTCCACCCTTCCCCCCCCATCCTGCACTTCTTTCCTAGCATCACCAATAGTACTTGCCATTTGTCCTTTGTCACTGTTATGGGGGGTAAGCTCATATGATTTCCCAACCTGTGGTCTCTGCATATCTCTTCCCCAACTGCCACCCCCAACTCCTAGTTTAAATTCCCAACTTCCTCTATATACTCTTCCATCCTCTGTTTCAACACTTTCTTTCCCTCCTCACTCAAGTGTAGTCTGTCCTTGGCATACAGCCTACTGTCATCCCAGGTCCCTCCCCACCACCCCAACAGCCCATACCCTTTAACACAACACCAGGTTCTTAGCCATCCATTAAATTCCTCTATTCTCAGCTTTCTTGTTGTGCTTGCCTTTGGCACCGGAAGTATCTCGGAAAAAGTTACTGATCTTCTTGCCCCCTCACATAATTGTGCTAGTTCCTCAAACCTCCTCTGGACTATATCTACTATCTTGTCAGCCAGGTCATTTGTCCCAAGATGTATAATTAAATGAGGCTTGTCCCTACCCCTTCTAGCATATTTCAGAACAGACTGTCCCACCCTTTCCGCTGTCATTCCTGGCATGGCCTCCACCCAAATGCGATTATGCCTCTCTCCCTTGCTACCCCACCTAACTTCTCTTAGTATTGAGTCCCCCAGCACTAAGATTCCACCCCTCTTACTCCCTGCTTGCTTCCATTCATCTCACTCTCTCATTTCCAGCTCCTATTTTTCCCCTGCACATTATTTCCCCCTTTACCCTGTTGCAATTCTCCCAGCAGAACTTCCCCCACTCCAGTTGGTCCAGGCATTTGTAATTCTCCTCTAAGTTCATAGTTCCATTCCTCCACTTTCTTCCTCTCTAGCAGTGCACAGCTGTTTTCTGAAGACCCTTCACAAATGCCCGCTCCATCTCTCTTCATAGTAACCTGTTCTCTCCTTTCCACTCCATGACTTTTGCCACTTCTTCGCCTCCCCTCACAAGTCCCTATCTCCTCCTTCCATTTGTCTTTTATCCCCTGACCTGTTTCCCTGGCAATCGTTCTTCCTGGCTAGGGCTGCTTTGACTCTGCTTCCCTTCTTCTGACCCTCTCCTCACCACTGTTGGCTTAAATCACCCTCCCTCATCTCCCCTTCTTCCTCCCTCCAGTATTGGGCTAAACTCACCCCCAATCTGCCGTGCCTGTCTTAGTTCTTCCTGCAGACCCTCAGTCTCCTTTCCAAGTTTTTCTATGTGGTTGCACACTAAACATCCTCCCACACTCCGGGCAATGTTTAGAAAGATTGGTGCACAGCAGTTGTTACAGCCTACCACCCTACCCATTGCTGTCATTGCCCACCAGTGACCTCCCACCCTTCCAGATGCAGGATACCAAACACTCCCCCAAGTCTCCCCCCCTCCCTTCTATCAGTGCAAAACATTTTCTTTAGTTCCTTACCTCCTTTGCTGCACATGTTTAGATATATTGAGCAACTGCTTTTTATATTCCTATCCTTCCTATCCATACTCAAAAAGAGACTTTAAGTAGCCATTGCACAGCCTTCTTCAAACTCCTACTCCTCCTTTTCCCAATGCAATATCAATGCGAAGAAGAAATAATGAAAGCTCCTAGATTTGCATTTGCTTCCCTTCCACTGAGAGGGCAGTCACCTCTTCACTTGCTGCTGTTCCTTTCCTGGATGTCTGCTTCTGCTAATATGCTTCCTTCCCCTTCTGGCTTCTATAACATTCAAAAATACATACATTTCTATCTCAGCTCTTTACCCTTACCATCATACAAAAATACAAACATTTCTATCTCAGCTCTTTATCCTACTGGTTACAGTAATATTGTGCCATTTGTAGCACAAGGGTTAATTGGAATGTCTCAAGCCCTGTACTCTGACTCTACAGTTATGTATAGATGGGAGCATAGGACTCATCATGCCCTGGGCTCTCACATATGGATACCATTATGCAATACTGGAAGCGCAGGGCCCGGAGAAAGATGATTAATTATAATGTCTCAACACTTACATTTAGATAGGCACGCAGGGCCTCCCATATGAAAATCAGAGACAATTACAGTATACATGCATGGGAGCAGAGTGCCCAGAGGGTTCTGTACATCCACAACACACTATAGGCTGACGGGAGCACAGGGCCCTGCACTCCCTCAACCTTATAATGGTAAGATTATATGTTCTCAAAAAGTAAGTAAATTCATTGCAAAAAAACTTTGTTAATGCATCAGTCATGGTTAAACCGTTACTTGGTTAGAACTGTGCTACATGAATATCATCAGTCTACGAAGCACTAGTTTGTGTAGTGCTTGGATAGAAGGTGAGAGGGTATCTACAGAGCTTTTAGTTAGTGCTTCCCAGGTTGTTGTCTGTGGTGATCACCACAAACAAGAGCACCAGGATCCAGATGGCTGCCCAAGCTGCTCCCATGGCATGGAGGGCTAGGGCATAGAGCAGCTCAGCCAGCAGCAGTGGAGCCAAGAGTTCTAATTCTGGTCTCCAACATTTTTGTGCACTCCGGACTTAGTTTCTTTGACACAGGGCCATGGAACTGTATTCCACAGCCCACGTATTTTTACTTTCCCTGTGATCTGCACCCCCCCCAGAGTGAGAATCCTTCAGTACAGGGGGGTGCAGGTGCTGGAACACCCCACAAAAATAAAACTGCTGGCATTATTTCTATGCTATTTTGCCACGGCACTATGGTTGGTGCTATTCTGACCCAGTGCCATTTAAGCAACAGATGTAGGGAAATGATGTGTTAGAAACTTCAACCTAACACCTGCCCCACACCCAACTCATTGCAGCTCCTTCCACCTCCAGAGCAAAGGGGCTTTAGGCCGTTGACCCAAATGCTCACCCCATTCTCGTATGATGTACCATACTAGCTTCCTTAATCTGATGGAATGGGGTGAGCATTAGCGTCAATGACCTCATGGCACACCCTGACACCTGTTGGTCTGTGGAGGGTGGGGTGGGGTGGGGTGAGTAGAAGGTATTAAGTTTGGAAACAATAATGCCTCATTTCCTTGCTTTTGTTGCTTTAACCCTAACTGATGCATAAATAAAGTTTTTGCAATGAAGATATATATATATATATATATATATATATATATACACACACACATACATGGGATATACAATGGTGAGCTGTCAGATAAATGATTTATCTACACAAATTCTGTTTTACCTCGGGTAACTTCACGAGTGGCATAAGCCATGAGTGAGGTGTCCAAGGTCAAATAGAGCAAGTGTAGATAAATCATTTATCTGACAGCTCACCATTGTTATATTTCATTTATGCAATAGGGATGCTTCTTATCAGTGCAAGAACATTTGGTTTTGACTGTATATCTTTTTTTTTTTCAAACAATAATTTCTGGGAGTTTTGGTTAACTTTCCTAGTGTATGCCCAGGTAGCATGGTCATTGCTATTAAATGAAACATCACTCATTTTGTAGACAACTTCTTGCTGAACAAATGTCATGGACACAGTACCATGCTACTTTATTTGTTTTAAAGTTATTCACATTTGTTTGCCAAAAAAGTGAAACAAAAATTAAATTTGATGTTGTTTTTGCTAATTATAACAAAACTAAAAAGTATTTATTAATGAAACACCATTCATTTTGTAGATATTTTTGTGCTGAACATCTTTGTGTGCTCACAGTACCATGCTATCATATTTCGTTTTAAAGTGATTCACATATGTTTGTCGGAAAAGTGAAAAGAAAATTGGATTTTATGCAGTTTTTTTGCTAATTATAAAAAAAAACTTAAAAGGTATCTATAAATGAAACACCATTCATTTTATAGATAATTTTTGTCCTGAACATTTTTTGTGCTCACAGTACTATGCTTTCATTTTTCATTTTAAAGTTATTCACATTTGTTTGTCAAAAAAGTGAACAAAAAAGCTCTGATTGAAAGTTTGCATTTATCCCACATATATGGGATAAATCTAGGTTGGTTAGATTTATCCCACATATGAGGAGATAAATGGATTTTTGCAATGAATTTTGTCTCCACACCTATCGCAGATATATTCATTTCAAAAAACTGCATTAATGCATCAGTGACAAAAGTATGGAAATGTGATGTTAAGGTTACTGGCAGGGCCATCTGGTCCCAGAATCCCTAATCCTTTTTTGAAATATGAAAAAAGTTTTGACACCTCACAAAAAGGGAATCACCTAATGAAAAGGAATTTTGACATCTCAAGAACAGGGATGGGAGTTTTTAGATCAGATGGCCCTGCTGGCAATCACTTTTGGCCAGACAAATTTCCCTTTTTAAAAGGCAGAAAAATCCTTCTTCTCCTTGCAACAAAGAATAGGAAGTGAGACATGAAAAAAAGGATTTTTAAATAAAAAAATAAGCATTCTGAAGCCACATAAAACTAAGGCAAAGGCACAGAACAATAAAGTCCACATGAACAAAATACATACTTGGATGTCTCCAGAAGACATCCAATTGGGCAGACTAGGTGGGCCAAGCGGTCCTTCTCTGCCGTCAAATTCTATGCTTCTATGTTTCTATCCCTGAGCAAAGTTATAATGCTTTGTTTGGGCTTAAAAAAATAGGATGGCAGCTGATGAAAAGGAATTTTTTTGCTGATGAAAAGTGATTCTAAGGATCCCTTTTTTTGTGAGCTGTCAAAATCCATTTTTGTGAGGCCTATACCCCATTTTGTACCATGCAGCTGTCCAAAAGACTAGAACCCAAAATTTCAAAATTTAATAACTTTGGAACACATACATATTTTTACATCAAACTAACTCTGGCTTGTTCTTTGGGGAAAGCCCTAAAAACTTCAGACCAAAATTCCAAATGGTGTGGCTACAGTACAATGAGGAAAAAACATCCACAAAGGTGAATTTTAGCATTTTTCACTATTTGCAGCATGAAATCTACAAATCAGATGAAAACCGAAGTAATTCCAGAGACCTTCCTCTCAGGATAGTGCATACCAAATTTTGTGCAAATCTGTTAAATGGTTGCAAAGTTATCAAAGTTATTAAAGTGCATAATTTGAGGTTTAACATTAAACTGCATACTCAAACCTAACAATAGTGGTGATACCATGCAACTATAATATATTATACTGGCATGGTAGTGCCAGTATCACTAGGGTTGCCCAGCCACTTCTATGTTTTTCATGCGCAGTATGGTACCATTCATCTCTGGCAAGTTTAGTGCTAGTTGGATATACAGTTGCAGAGCTGTGGAGTGCAAAAAAAATTAAAAATTACTATTTAGGTGCAAATTCTTTGCTTTTATATAAGTCTGAAACAGCTTGGGGGTCTGGCCTGAATTTGTTAGGGTATATGGGCTCTCGGTTGCCTTTTGAAAGTTTAGTGAAAAAGTATTAATCACTTTAGAAGTTAATAAACTTTAAAGCTTTCCATTATAGTCTAGGGAAAAAATTAGATATCTGGTATGAAAGCAGTTTCTGCTGCCACAAAAGCATTTTTGCGGCCTCAAATGGTATCAGTAATGTCGTGCTGCTGCCATCTTGTTTCCAGTTAGTGGTGGGGAAAAAAAAACACTGTAATTCAAATAATACTACCCCTTGGTAAACACCAACAGTTGTGTTTACCTAATCTGGGCCTGAGGAACATGATTCATCCCTCAGTTTTTAAAATAAAAAAATAAAAATAGTTTCTGGAAATATGTGTGTTTACATCAGCTGTTGGTAGTGCTACAAATTTGCATGGAATAAATAAAACCTTTGTACCTGAACATTTTAAGAACCTCAGTGCTCATTCAAAGATATGGGTGAGAGTGCTATAATTTGTTAAAAAGCTTATGTTACTGTTTTACTGTCTGACCACCTCATTCTTCATTCCCACTTCTTGGAGAAACTGTTAACATTGACTGTAATGCCACTCACAAGTTACAGCATTTATATATATTTTCTGCTTAAAACCCACTACCACCTTCTAAGCCAAAGGAAAACGACCCATCAGGAGAAAAGATGTCACTGGATGCCACACCGAACTTGATGTTCTCTGCAACATCCGAAATGGAGAATCCACTACAGTACATGGATCGACTTCTAACTACAGTGAGCACAGCCAACCCTTTCCTAGAAGATGAAAATGGTGGGGCTGCCTTGCTCTCAGAAGCTACATCAAGAGATGCCTTTGAAGGGTTGCAGAGCCTGACTCACTGACTACAGAATATTTGCTGGAATGTTTCTAATTTGGAAGCATATATACAACTGCAACACATTCCAAGAGGATTAAGACTGATAAAGCCACCTGCTTATGGAGGAGACAATGACATCTTTATGCAGGAGTGGGAGAAGATCTTAAATGAGGCAAGTAAAAAAGTTATGCAACTTATTATAAAGTTCAGTAAAGAGCATGAGGTCCAACTCAGAGAGGAACTTGAAAAACAAGAAAAAGAAGTGTTGAATTTTAAAACACACGGTGACTTTGACTTTTTTAACAAAAAGCTGCAGGAGTCCATTGCCAAACTTGATAGAGACTTAAAAACTCCCAAACAGATAACGTTTACAAGAGACAAAGGTGACTATGAAAATAACAGTGTATAGTTGGAAAAAAGAGCACAAGAAAGGCATTTTAAAAAGAACACGTCACCTCTCCTTTAACTTTAGTACTAAGGGGATCGAATCAGAAAGTGAAAATGAGGAACCAAACAAAGGGCCTTTTTTAGTGAGATGCCAAATGGAACAAGTAGGGATCGAACCCCCAACACAAATTCCAGCAGGACTCAGGTGGAGTCCCAGATTCAACCATCAGAGGGAAGACATAGGCTACCATGGATAAAGAGAACAAGAAGGGGAAAGAGATGCTGGGCACAATGGCAGAGGGGGACACAACAAATACCAGAGGCCCCACAATGGCAGATGGGGCAACAGGGGGAGAATGGGATAAATGAAAATGAAATTAACAATGCAAAGATTATCAACCTCTCAGACTACACTCTTTCTGAGGATGAGATAAAATTATTGGAAAAAGGACTGAGTTTTTGTCCAACCATACCATTAAATAAGACACAAATGATTATTGATCTATACCTAGCATGTAGAAAATTGAATTTAAAATATTTTTTTTGCAAATGTAACACTGACATGACCCCAGCATCTCAGGGCACCATCATAGAGGCACAAATGTTTAAGCCAAATTCGACATTCAATCCAGCAGTGGTAATGTTTCAGGACTTATGTGAACAGGAACTAGAGATTTTGTTTAGCAACTTACCACAATTGTCATACAACAACTTAAGTACAAAAGAAAGAGAATCACTCACTGCATTACAACACAATCAAAATGTGGTAAACAGCCTGACAAAGGGGGAAGTATTGTTTTAATGAACAAACAGAACTATAAGACTGCGTTATTGAGACAGCTAAGAAACCAAAGTTTTTAAACAAGACTTAACCCAGATCTGATGTTGGATTTTAAATTTCAAATAGATGAGACCATTGACAATGCTTTTGATGCCAGCTTGATTACTGAGAACACAGAGACATTTTTGAAAACAGACAATCCTGTTAGAGCAACCTTTTAATTGTTACCCAAGGTGCACAAGGATCGAGAACCCCCCCAGGAAGGCCCATTGTCAGTAGTATTGGATACCTTACAGAGCCATTATCTCATTAGCTGGGCTCATTTCTAAAAACTCTTGTCACTAGTTTACCTTCTTACATGAAAGATTCTAAAAATGTTTTAAATGTCATAAATGAATTAAACCTAGATGATGATTAATTGTTGGTAACTTCAGAAATAGAGGCACTCTACTCTAAAGTGCCTAATGAAGGTGCACTAGATCCGGTGGCCTTTTAACTCAATAGACAGACAGAAACTTATGAGGCCCCCACCCCCACTAAGTTTTTACTAAAGCTATTGGAACATATACTAACACAAAACTTCTTCACTTTTGATGGAGAACTGTTCCTTCAGAAAAAGGGAATGACCATGGGGGCTACCTGTACCTCAACAGTGGCTAATTTATATGTGAGTAAGTGGGAGCATGACATCAACTTTAACCAAGGAATAAATAGATATGCTAACAACATAGTCCTTTGGACATGTTTTATTGATGATGTTATGCTCATGTGGAGGGGTAACCAAACAACCTTGAATGAGTTTATTGAATTCATGCACAGCACTAATGAAAACCTGAGATTTAGCTATACAGCTGATAAAGAGAAAGTCTACTGTCTAGATATGAAATTTCATAAAAACAATACTGGAAATGTGAACACTGAGGCTTACTATAAAGATGTGGATGGCAACACACTCCTCCTTGCCTCCAGTTGCCATCCTCATCACACAGTTAAAAACATCCCCAAGGGACAGTTCCTGCGGGTGTGCAGGAACTGTAGCACAAATGATACTTTCAGGAAAGGGCAGAAGAACTTATCAACAGACTTCTAATAAGAGGACACTCATGAGTTGCGAACAAAGCTAGCAGGGAAGCTGAGCAAACAGAGCCACTCTCCTTAGTGCCCAAGCTAGAGAAGAGATACAAGGTAACAGATTTCATTATGTTACTTCTTTTTCTGTTCATGCGTTTGGTAGCAAAGATTATCAATAAGAACTGACAAGTGTTAGTACGTGAGAGTGGGCTGCTAACACTAACTGAAGCCCTTCCCCAATTATGTCACACAGAGGGGACCCCACAGTTAAAGATAACCTGGTGAGGAGACACTTTGTAAATCAACCTAAAGAAACATGGCTTGGTAACACAAAGGGATGCTTCCAATGTAAGAAATGTGTTCCTTGTGAACACATTTATTTATTTAAGAGTTTTACCAGGAAGGCATACTGAGCAGAGTGCAGCTCGATTACAGATGCGTCTTGGGGACAGTACAATATAACAAAGCGAGGCATACAGGTGAGATAATAGGTACAGGCAATATAACAGTAAGGTAACAAACTAAACAGGGTATAACAAGGTACAGAATACAAGTGCATTTACAGTGAGAGTTATGACAGCTGAGAGGCAGAGACAGGTAAGATAAAGATACAGGGTCAGGTAGTGCAGCCACTACAGCCATGACTTAGGGTGCAAACAGGGAAAAGTGGTAAGGGATCACTTAAGTGAGTAAGGAAGGTTCAGAAGTGGTAGAGAGTAAACCAGGGTAAACCGGGGGAAGCTGTCACAGCACTGTGAATGTGTTAGGCACAAGAGCAGGAGGTGGCAAAATGTGCAGATAGGAGACCATTTAGGTGCTGGGAGGGGGAGGAGTGATGAATATCTGGTGGAAGAGAGTGCTATAGCTTTGGCATGCAGTACCTGAAAGCGGCCTGACCTGATGATGAGGACCTATGTGGAATATAAAGGAGTCTAGAGTCATTTGGCCTGAGCTTGTAAACTGGGGATGGATGAGTGGTCAGGGCCGAGGAGAGGTAGGGAGGCAAAGCATGGGTCTGGTATTTGGCAATGAGGCATGCACAGAGTGAAGATCTACAGGCCTGAAGGGAGGGTAAACCTAGTGTTTGGTAGAGCAAGCAGTGGTGGGTAGGATAGAGACAATCAAGAGTGAAGCAACAAAAGGAGTGAAAAAGGGGGTCCCATCTAGTCAGGAATGACATAACACCAGGAAAAGAATTCACAGTTTGCCCGAGTGACCGGACTTTTGAGGTCCAACAACTCACTACATGTGGGACACAAAGTGTCATATATCTTACTGAATGTAGCTGCCAAGCATATTATGTGGGTAAAACTGGAAGACAGTTTAAAACCCAAGTAGGGAAACATATCAGAGCTATTGCGAGGAGAGATCCCATATATGCCACAGCTCAGCACATTATAGAAAATGGCAATCAGAGTGAACATGTTTTTAAATTTAAAGGTATTGAAAAAAGTGTTCCCTAACCTGAGAGTGGGTAATTTCAGAAATAAGAACCTTAAAAAAGAAACTGAATGGATCTTGCACCTTAAAACAAAGAAAAAAGCAGGATTGAATGCTGGAATTGAACTCAAACCATATTTAGAGGAACACTGATGCTCTGTACTGCTTGTGTTTACTGACTTATGTGCCTTTGTAGTCTGTTGTGCCAAACAGTTACAGGCAGAGTAAAATACAGTTTTTTTACCAGTTGAAATGCATGCTAACTTTCTCTGACATTTCCTGAGAGTTTATTTTCTTAAATATAAGCTAATGTTTGATACATGCTGTTATAGTTTTGATGGCTTCAAGTTACTGCAGTATTGAATGTTAATGATTTTTAAATGTGTGCCTTTTGTACTAGTCACTTGTTTTGATGCTTTTTTGCACTGGGCATTTTAGACTGGTTACCAAGGGAAATAATTACTTATGACAAGGTTGCAGCTCCAATAAATCTGAACTTACAGTTAATGACATATCTGGGATGTCATAGTTTTAATGCTATTTAACTGTTGTGTGGTGTTTCGAATGTTATGCATTTGATGAAGGATTGATTTCTGAAACGTGTCAGGCATTATTTGATGGTTGTATGGAATAAATAGAACCTTTCTACTTGAACATTATAAGAGCCTCAGTGGTCATTCAATTATATGAGTGAGAGTGCTACAGTTTCTTAAAAATCTTATGTTACTATTTTACTGTCTGAGCACCTCATTTCTTGCGCGCACTTGTTAGAGAAACTTCTATGTTAAACCCAAATTGTTGCATCTTAATAACTTTACCCCCATTCATCAGATTTACATGATGTTTGGAAAGCACAGCCTCTGTGCCAGGATCTATTGATCCTGTAAATTTCATGGAAATTAGTTATAGGGAGGCAAAGCCACAGAGGTGCAAATAAACACAAAAATCTTATATTTTGAAAATTCTAAGACTTTTTGCCACCAGATAACTTAAAAAATATGAGGCTTTGAAGCCTGAAACTCTCAGGTTTGATAGAGGTTGGTCCAAGGTGTGAGTTTTGTGTTTTTTTTAGGACCCTCACTTCAGTAGTCTTTGAAATATTTAATAAGAATTTCTGTTTCTGAGCATGCGCAGTTCAAAAAATGAACATTCTTTTCATAACTGAATTTTTGTAAAAGCAGCAGTTTGCACTGTATGACACAGCTGTCTTTACTATATGACAGCTCTGTCGTATAGTGCAACCACTGCTGCTTTCACCACTCATAGGTCAGGGAGGTGGCTACTGTCATTGTAGACCTGCCAGCCTGACTGTGCTGTCCCTTAAACTATGTCTGTATGCCAGTGGGCCCCATTCCCTGCTGGCAGTGTGTTTATTTATTTATTTATTTATTTATTTATTTATTTATTTATTTATTTATTTTACTTTTTTCTTTACAGCCGACATTAGAGGGCCCAATCCCTGTGTTGCCATTCCCCCAGCAGTGTTTAATAGTGCCTGCAAAGGAAAAAAGTTGAACCTAAAAGAAAACCATCTCTCGTCATCCCTGATCACCCCCATCATGATTCTGCTCCTTGCACAGCACTATATAAAATAGCTGTCATTTAGTAAAGACAGCTGTGTCATATAGTACTTGCACTATATAAAACAGCTGTCATTTAATAAAGAGAGCTGTGCCATATAGTACTTGCACTGAACAGCACAGCTGTCTTACAGTAAATAAATGTCAACTTGTCATATAGTGCAAGTACTGTATGACACAGCTGTCTTTAGTAAACAACTTTGTCATATAGTACTTGCACTATATGACACAGCTGTCATTCATTAAAGACCGCTGTGGCATATAGTTCAGGCGGGTGCTTGCTGGTATTTGCCGTTGGCACACTAAGTCAGGGATGGGGCTGCTGTCATTGTAGCCCTGCCAGCCTAACAACTAGTGACCTGTTTTCTGCACACCTGGGTGCCCACCCCAGTGTTCCAAAATAGCTTTTTATGATTTATCAGACACCAGGATGCCCACTCCTTGTGTCAGATGCCCCCCTTTCGCAAGCCTGTATCTGATTTCTGACATCAGGGTGCCCAATCCCCATGTCAGCATGCAACCCCCCCCCATACCCGTATGGCACACTGGGAGCCCAACCCAGTGTGCCCATTTATATTTTTTAAAGAAAACCTGTTAAAATAAAGAAAACTGTCCCCTGACATCTTTTTTCTTTTTTTCAACATTGACCTTTTTTTAATGCCTCCTTACAAACAGTACAGCTCTCATTTTTCATATCCTGTCAAAAATGTGTTTTCGCACATGTGGCACAGACTGGCATGGTCGCTGCACAAAATCAACTTTAGGGAAGGATTAACAAAATTACAGTGCTACTGTTCAAGAGGAGAGGACCCATAAAGCCCATGCTGAAACTTTGTTGAAAAAATTCCAAAATATGACTGAATTACGTGCGTGCATTGAGCACTTTCTATGCATGCTCGTAACTGTCAATATTTCATATTTTCACTCCAGATTTTCAACATTGCCATTTTCACACACCTCCTTATGAACAGAACAGCTGTCATTTCTCATATGCTGACCAACATGTGTTTTTGCACCTGTGGCATGGAATGGCACAGTCGCTAAGTGGAATCACCTCTTGAGAATGATTAATGAAATGACAGTGGTAGTGTTCATGAGGTGGGATCCCAGAAAGTCTGTGTTGAACATTTGCTGACAATATTTTAAAACATGGCCACATTATGAGTATGCTTTGCATGGTATGACTGTCTCCAATGTTGTGTTTTCAGGCCTGCTTAAAATCAACACACTATTCCAGGACTGTCTCCAATATTTTAGTTACCTCATTTTGTGCAGGCCAGTTACCTCATTTTGTGCAGGTCTTAAAGGGACCTGTGCAAATGAGGATACAGTTCCACTATCACAAAAAGAAGAGAAATTAATTGCAAAAAAATGTGTTAATGCTTATAATAGGGTTGAGCCACACAAAGCAGGGAAATCAAAAATAAATCATTATGGGTTAGGCAAGTATGAAATAGGATATCAGTCCTGTGAGGCCCTTGCTTCTGGTAAATCTCAACCCTAATCCCCGCCCACCCCCAGCCATCAACAGAACAATGACAATGGGATGCCCACTCCCAGTGTGGGATGTCCCTCCCAAGCCCACTTTCTTTGCTGACGGGGGTGCCCAATCCCCCTGTCGGCAGCATGTGTCCCCCACTAAAACTCATGTGGCACATTGGGAGCCCACCCCAGTGTGCCAAAAAGCATTTTTTTATGTACCTATTAAGTAAAGAAAACTATCCCATGATGTCTTTTTTGTTTTCCCTGTAAAGAAGAAAATGGTCCCTTGTTGTCTCCCCAGTCCCCCCTACACCATACCCACCCTCCCACTGGGCACCGACCTCCCCACAGCCCCATACCCTATACTTACCTCTGGAGGTCAGCACTGCGGTTTTCTTCAGACCGGGAACACATCTGCACTCTTCAAAGCACAACTGCAAACTGAAGAATCAATGGTAAGAAATGTAATGGGAGTCAATGGGGGGGGGTTCAACTTACATATGTAGATATCTCTGCCAATGTTAGGAATTTTGAACCCAAAATTTCAACATAGGGTTCTTGGGACCCCACCTCATGAACACAGTCAGTCATTTTGTTACCTTGTCCCGGAAGGTGATTTTGCCGTCACTGCATGGAATCACCTTTCAGGACTGATTAATGAAATTACAGTGTCAGTGTTCATGAGGTGGGGTCCCTGAAAGCCCATGTTCAAAATATGGTGCAAAAATTCCAAACAATGACTGTGTTATGAGCGTGGGTTGCACAATTTCTATGCACACTCATAACTTTGACAATTTTTAATATTTTTACTCCAGGTTTTCAGCATTGCTATTTTTTCTCATCTCCTTGTAAACAGTAGAGCTATCATTTTTCATATCCTTCCTGAAACATGTTTTCAAACTGTGGTGCAGAATGGCAGAGTCACTGTGCAAAATCAACTTTAGGGATGGAGTAATAAAATCACAGTGCCATTGTTCATTAGGGGAGATCCTTAAAATCCCATGTTGAAAATTTGGAGAAGAAAATTTCAAAAAAATTACAATGTTATCAGTGTGCATTGTGCTGTTTCTATGCATGCTTGTAACTTCACCAATTTTTAATATTTTCACTCCAGATTTTCAACAATGCCATTTTTCACACCTCCTTATGAACAGTACTACTGTCATATTTTACTTCCTAGCTGAAACATGTTTTCACACCTGTGGCACAGAATGGTGCTATCACTGTGCAAAATCAACTTCCAGGATGGATTAATGAAATCACAGTGACAGTGTTCATGAGGGGGAGGTCCAAAAAACCCATGTTGAAAATTTGTTTCAAAAATTCATAATGTGTCACTGTGTTACAATCATTCGTTGTGCAATTTGTTGCAAAATTCCCCATAGGATAACATTGCGATGCGCATGGCGCCTTTCGACACCCATATCTCGAAAACGGTTCAAGATACAGATTTTTTTGTTACTTGTAGCTATGGATTAAGTGTGAGTACAGGTTTCAAAGTCATGAATGCCACCAAAGTGGAATTTATTTCATAGCTCCTAAGGTTACTGAGATATTGGCAAATTAGTGTTCCAAGGGTTCATTTTCATGTCTGTAGGCCTGCATTATGTCCCCGTACTTATGTGTAAGTGGGAGTGCAGCCCAGAGTGCCCATGCTCCCACATTTGCATACCATTATGCAAATATTTTCAGTGTTAGGGGACCACAGGGCCCAGAGGGCCCATGCTCCCACAGCCACATACCAGTTACATTACACTACAAAGTGGGTCAGGAAAGTGCTAGTGGTATTACAACACTACCTATAGTTTTTCTAAAGTACCAGCAGTGTTGCAACACTATCTATAGTTTTTCTAAAGTACCAGAAGTGTTGCGACACTACTTTTCAGTTTTGCAAAAATACCCTATGTTGACTTATGGGAGTTTTGTGAAAGTTGAAGAATTTCACAAAATTAAAGCTCCAAATGAGCCTGTTTTTTGCCATGTCATAGCAAAATAATAGTTAGGGCTTTTTTGGCTGAAATGTACAGTGTAGCAAGCCCTGGCCCCACATATGTGCCTTTTGGTGGATTGGTCACAAAATTGAAGATGGTTACATAGTTAAAGTTCTGCAAATTTGCCATATTTCATATAGGATAACACTAAGGAGCCCACTCTACCTTTTGGTACCTGTATCTTGAATATGGTTTGGAATACAGATTTTTTTCTGTGGTGACCTTAGTGCACATTTAGGTGGACTAAGCCCCCATGGAGATTTTGAAGCTATGATTACAACTGCAGTGAGATTTTTTCCTTGGTTGCTATGGTTACTAAGATATTGTCAAATTACTGTTGAAAGGGTTCCTTTTCATGACTAGAGGGGAGTGGTATGTCTCCGTACTTATGTTTAAGTGGGAGCACAGGGCCCTTAGGGCCCATGCTCCCCTATATTCATATCATTATGCAAAAAATGTACAGTGTGAGGGTAGTGCAGGTCCCAAGTGGGAGTGCAGGGCCCAGAGGGCCCGCATTGCTATGTATGGAAATCAGTATGCAAAAATGGGCAGTGTGAGGGAAGCACATTACACTTTCTTAAAAAGATGGGAAATTCATTGCAAAATATGCACTAATGCATCATTAGGTTTGAAACATCAAAAGTAGGGAAATTTGACATTAGGGTTCCCAAGTGTAAGACCACAGTCCCACTATGCATGCAGAAACAGGCATGACAATGTGTTTTGGTGTGTTGAACCCTAATGCTCACCGCATTCTATGAGCAAGGTAAGATAGACATGGTATAGAACAAGGGGTGAGCACTGGGGTTAAAACATCAAACCACATCTGTCATGCCTGTTCCTGATGAAAGTGTTGTCTTATCTTGAGAACCCTAAGGATAATTTCCTAACTGATATTGCAATGATGCGTGCTGATTTCGCAGTGTATATATAATATATATATATATATATATATATAATTATACTGGCCCAGTAGGGCCAGTATATTAGTGTTTCAGCCACTTCTACGTCAAACTCAAAATTTTGCACTTTAATAACTTTGCAAGCATTACTCTGATTTGCATGAAAGTTTGCATGTGCAGTGTGGTAGCATAGATCTCTGCATCTAGAAAGTTTTGTTCTGGTTAGATTTGAGGGTGCAGAGCTGTGTAGCATGAAAAAGTGTGAAAAATCTTCAACTTTGTGAAATTCCTTGCCCGTCTCCACAGCCCAAACGGTTTGTCTGTCTTGTCAGAAATTTTCAGGGTATATGAGAACTGGGTCAGGGAAGTGCCTTTTTAAAGTTTGGTGAAAAAATATTAATCCATTATTAACATTTGAAGTTTCCCATTGTAGCCTATGGGAAAAATATAGGTGCACCACAAACTCAGCATGCTCAGAACCTAAAATTTCACAAATGAATAACTTTTGAACACATTATTATTTTTTCACCAAACCAGTGGTGGATTGTTGAGACGGATAACCTCTTTCTACACCGAGAATTTCAGTCCAAACTAGTAATCTGTTCAAAAGGTATTAAACTTTAAAATTCCTATTTTATCCTATGGAAAAATATATGTGCCCCCGTGTTTATTTGCCACTTCATAGCAAAAGAACAGATAGGGCTTTTGGGATGAAATTAGCAGGGTGGCAAGCCCTTACCTTAATGATGTGCCTCTCTGTGATTTGGTGAAAATATTTACACTGGTTCCATAATTACTATGGCTCTCCAAAATTTCACAGTTTCCCATAGGGTAACATTGTGCCACCTATGGCGTCTTTCAGCATCCGTATCTCAGAAACAATTTGAGACACAGATTTTTCACTTCTCACTGCTTAGTCCACCTTTACCACTTACATTACACCTTTAGATGGACTAAGCAAATGTGGAGGTTTCCAAGTCATGATTACTACCGCAGTGGAATTTCTTTCATAGTTGCTACGGTTACTGAGATATTGCCAAATTTGCATTACAAGGGTTCATATTCATGTCATTAGGCCTGCAGTATGTCTCTGTACTTATGTGTAAGTGGAAGTGCAAGGCCCAGAGGGTCCTCACTCCCACATATACATATTAGTTTCACGAAAGTGCCAGATAGTTTCACAAAAGTACTGGTACTTTTGTGAAAGTACCAGGCAGTTTTGGGAAAGTACCAGGTAGTTTTGCAAAAGTACTGGTACTTTTGAGAAAGTACCAGGCAGTTTCATGAAAGCACTGGTAGTTTTACAAAAGTACTGGTACTTTTGCGAACGTACCAGGCAGTTTTGTGAAAAGCACAAGGTAGTTTCACGAAGGTACTGGTACTTTTATGAAAGTACCAGGTAGTTTCACAAAAGCACTGTTACTTTTGAGAAAGTACCAGGCAGTTTCAAGAAAGCACCAGGTAGTTTCACAAAAGTACTGGTACTTTTGCGAAAGTACCAGCTAGTTTTGTGAAAAGCACAAAGTAGTTTCGCAGAAAGTACTGGTACTTTCATGAAAGAAATATCGGAAAACAGTTTTAAGTAAAAGTACCATTGTTTGACATGGGGAACTTTCAAAAGTCCCTCAGTGCTTTCATGAGAAAGTTTCCCCATACAAAACCAATGGTAGTTGTAAAAAATACATTGCTTTCATGAAAGTACAGCTCAAAACCAGCCCCAGACCACACATTTCTTTGCCACATCATTGCAAAAAAATGGTTAGGCCTTTTTGGCTGAAATGTGCAGGGTGGCAAGCACTTACCCCACACATGTGCCTTTTGCTGGTTAGGTGAACATATTTACAATGCTTCTATGGTTATGGCACAATGAAGTTGTGCAATTTCCCATAGGATAACCTTGCACCGCCATTCATCACCCGTATCTTGAAAACAGTTCAAGATACAGATTTTTTGCTACTTGCTGCTTAGTCCACCTTCAGGTGAACTAGGCATGTGTGGAGGTTTCCAAGTCATGAATACAACAGAAATGGAATTTTTCCCATACTTGCTTTGGTTAGTGATATATTGCCAAATTTGTGTTACAAGGGTTACTTTTCATGCCTCTAGGCCTGCAGTATGTCTCTATACTTATGTGTAAATGGGAATGCTGGGTCCAGAGGGCAGACACTCCCACATATTCATACCATTATGCAAAAAATGGAAGTGGAGGGGCATGCCATTATGCAGTGCTGGGAGTCCAGGGCTCCAAAGGGCCCTGCACTCCCACAGGGACATGAGGGTTCATTGCAATGTCTCTACAGTTATGGATATTTGATAGTACAGGGCCTGTGGTGCCCTGTGTGCTAAGAAATTGATAACATTACGTATTTATAGCAGCATGAAATATATTCATTGCAAAAAACTGCATTAATGCATCAGTTATTGTTGAAGTGACAAAAGTAGGGAAATGAGGCATTAGGGTTGACAGCCTAACACCCCCAACCTACCACCCCGTCACCACCCTCCATAGACCAACAGGTGACAGGGTGTGCCTTGGGATCATTGGCCCAAACTCTCACCGCATTCCATTTGTAAGAAAGCTGACATGGTACAGTATAGGAGAATGAGGTGAGAGTTAGGCCTGACAACCTGAAGTGAACCCCATCACCTGTTGGTCTGTGTAAGGTGGGAGTGGTTTGGTAGATTGGGGGATGTTACGGTGTCAACCCTCATTTCCATATTTTCATCATTTCAACCCTAACCAATGCATTAACAAAGTTTTTTGCAATGAGTTTTCTTACTTATTGAGAAAGTGTAATCTTACCCTTATAATGTTTTGGGAGCACAGTGCCTGTAATGAACTGTCATCTTCCTGAGGGAGCCCAGTGCCCAATGGGTCCTGCACTCCCAGAATTGCATAACAGATGGCCCAGCTGTCCCATTACTGAAAATGCTATCCATATGTGAGAGCACAGGTCTTTCCAGGCCATGCACTCCCCCCATCTATAATTGTAGAGATGCATCTCAGGCCTAGACATATTCCAAGTAACCCTTGTGCCTCAAATGGCATAAAATACCTCAGTAACCATAGTAACCTTGGAAAAAATTCCACTGCAGTTCCAATGATGGACTGGCAACCTGCACATATGCTTAGTACACCCAAAGGTGTACTACACAGTGCTTAGCAAAAAAATCCGTATCTTAAACTGTTTTCGAGATATAGCCACCAAAAGGTGCTGTGTTCATGACAATGTTATCCTATGGGACTTTTATCAACTTTGGAATGCCATAACTATGGAACCAATGCCAATCTTTACACCAAACCACCATAGATCACATCTGTGAGACAACTCCTTTGTACCTGCAAATTTCAAGCCAAATGTCCTAACAATTTCTTTGCAGTTAACTAGCAAGGAAACAGTAACCATTAAAAATTCCTTTTCCTGAGGTGTCAGAATCCTTGTTCATGAGAATTCCTTGTTCGTGAGATAGAGCCATCTCGTCTTCCCCTCACTAACAAGGATTTTGACACCTCACGTGCAAGGATTACTTTTTATAATCCTTGTTTGTGAGGTGACAAAAATCCTTGTTTGCTAGCCAAATCCTTGTTTATGAAGTGTCAGAATTCTTGTTCTTGAGAAATCTTTTTTTGTGTTATAGGGCCATCTGGTTCTGATCTCATGATCAAGGATTTTGACATCTCACTAATAAGGATTCATTTTTATAATCCTTGTTTATGAGATGTCGAAATCCTTGTTCGTGGGATAGGGCCATCTGGTCCTGATCTCACAAACAAGGTTTTTGACATCTCAAGAACAAGGATTGGCTTGCAAACAAGGATTTTGACACCTTATGAACATGGATGGGAAGCAACTGGTGAACAAATCAAATCAAATCAAATCATGTTTATTTATAAAGCACCTTTCAAAATCAAGGCGCTGTACAAAAATAAATAGAACAGGAAAATCCAAACACTAAACAACCATAACTATAAAGAATAAGCCAAAGTAAAAAGATATGTCTTTAAAGCAATTTTAAAACTGTCAACGGTCGGGCATTCTCTTAACCAGCGAGGTAGAGAATTCCACAGGGTTGGAGCAGAAAAGGCAAAGGCATGAGATCCCGAACGCTTCAAACGAACCCTGGGAATCTCTAGCAATCCCTCACTGGTGGAGCGGAGAGGACAGAGGGGGCAATAGGGAACCAGAAGATCTTTCAGGTAACCGGGTCCCTGATCGTGTAGGGCTTTGAAGGTTAGTAAACCAAGCTTAAAGGTGATCCACCACTGAACAGGCAGCCAGTGCAGTTCGCGAAGCATAGACGTAATATGACTGGTTCTAAGAGTCCCAGTCAAAAGCCTGGCTGCAGCGTTCTGCACCAGCTGAAGGCGGCGGATAGCAACCCTGGTAGCCCTAGGTAGAGGGAATTGCAGTAGTCCAGACGGGTGGTAACAAAGGCGTGGACCAAAGTTGAAAGGTCCTCCCGGGAATCAGATGTTTCACCGGGCGATATTCCTCAGATGGTAAAAAGAGGATTTGACAACAGCTGACACTTGCGATTTCAGGGTCAGACCATCATCAAAAATAACGCCAGATTTCGCACCTGTCGAGAGCTAGAGAGCGGTACACCACCAAGTAATAAACCCGATGGCTGTCCAACACCCAAGCCCCCCCAGGATGACCAGGATCCACAACCAATACCTCAGTCTTATCCGGATTAAGTCTTAACCAGCTCGAACTCATCCAAATTCTGATCTCATCCAGGCAGTTATTAAGTACGGAGAGTGCATCACTCTGATCAGAGAGAAAGGACAAGTACAGCTGAGTATCATCTGCATAACAGTGAAAACTCAAACTGTATCTCCTGATGATTTCTCCCAATGGCAGCATATACACTGCAAACAACATGGGAGCTAAAATGGAGCCCTGTGGTATCCCACACGGTAGGGAGAAGGCGTCAGAGGAATAAATTCCAGTGACAACTCTCTGAGACCTACCAGTGAGGTAAGAACGAAACCACTTGTGGACTGTACCAGACAGCCCACAAAAAACCCGCAGTCGCTCCAGTAGCACCTCATGGTCTACAGTGTCAAATGCAGCAGAAAGATCAAGAAGGACCAGAATGGTACAAGCCTTTCGATCTCTGGCCATTAGGAGGTCCCTCAGTACCCGAACAAGGGCAGTCTCAGTACTGTGCCTTTTCCTGAGGCCAGACTGGAGAGTATCATAGACATTATGAGAAGTAAGATGATCATCCAATTGCAATGCAACTGCCTTTTCAATAACCTTACCAGCAAATGGCAGGTTAGAGATAGGCCGGTAGTTAGCTAGACAGTCTGGGTCCAAGGATTGTAAAATTTTAAAATGGCAGTTTTTTTACAAAAATAAAGGAAACCAAAGCCATAGGTATGTAGATGGAATCACTCTAAACAAAACCCATACTTTAATGTACACAGAAGACACCCCTGGGACAAGTTACAAGGTTTTGTTTCTCAGTGAAATTGAAAAACAAGATGGTGGCTCATGAACAAGGAATTTTTTTCTCACGAACAAGGATTTTTTAAATCCTTGTTCATGAGCTGTCAAAATCCTTGTCTGTGAGGCAAATCCTTGTTCACATAACATACTCCTATCCAAAAGACTGAACTAAGCATGCTCAGAATCTGAAATTTCAAAATTGAATACCTTTGGAACAAATTAATATTTTTTCAGTAAACCACTGCTTTAGGCAGCCTCTTTCTACCATGAATCTTTCAGGCCAAACTGCTGCAGTGCGATGGGTGAAAATTAGCAAAAACTGGCCCAAAAAAGTGAAAAAACACACTTTTTTCTCTATGTTCTGCACAAAAACTGCACATCCGATCGAAACAAAACTTGGTTCTTCAGGAGATCTACCCCACTGAACTGCACATACCACATTTTGTCAAAATCTGTTGAAAAATTGCAAAGTTATTAAAGTACAAGATTTGGGGTTTAACATTAAACTGCTTACGTAACCCTAACTATAGAGTTGTGACTACACCTCTAATATATATATATATATATATTGCAAAAACCTTGGTTAATGTATTAGTTAGGGTTCATATTAAAGTGACAAAGTAAAGAAATGTGGTATTAAACCCTAACACCCCACCCAAGGCCCAACCGACCCTACCATCCACCCACCCTCCATAGAACAACAGGCTTTGGGGTGTGCCTTGAGGGTCATCAGCCCTAATGCTCACCCCATTCCATGTGTAAGTAAGCTGACATGGTACAGCATAGGAGAATGGGGTGAGTGTATGGGATGATGACCTCAAGGCACAGCCCGATGCCTGTTGGTCTGTATGGAGATTGGGGGTGGGTGGTAGGGTTGGTTGGGGGGCTGAGGTGGGATGTTAGGGTTTTTGCAATGAATTTCCTTATCTTTTGAGAAAGTGCAGTCTTACCCTTATGTGGGTCTGGAAGTGAAGGCGCTCCAGGCTCTGCATTCCCATCAATCTATAGTGTGCTTTATGAACACAGGTCCCAGAGGGCCCTTTGCTCCCATGCATGCATACTGTAGTTGTCCCTGATCTGGGCCTGCACTCCTATCTTACCATAAGTGTAGAGATCTTATAATTAACCATCATCTTGCTGTGGGGGCACAGTGCCCTGAGGGCCATGCACTCCCATCACTCCATAATGGTATCCATTTGGGGGAGCAGTGGGCCCATAGTATCCATAAGTGTACAAACATTGTAAGTAGCCTTCATCTCCCTGTGGAAGGACAGGGCCCTCTAGGCACTGTGTTCCCATCTATCAATTTAGTTTTATTCGCATTTTATATTGAATTTTATGCTTGACTTGTATTGTCCTGTTTTGTACAGCACCATGATAATGGAAAGGTGCTTTATAAATACATTTTATTATTATTATTATTATTATTATTAATAAGTGTAGAGACATTGTAATTAGCCTTCATCTACTTGTGCTCCCATTACTACATAATGGTAAACATATGTGGGAGTGCAGGGCCTCCATCTATCCATAAGTTTAAAGAAAGAGCACAACACTAGAGATGTTCCAAGTAATCCTTGTGCTGAAAATGGCACAATATCACAGTAAGCCTAGGGACATTGGAAAAAAAATACACTGCAGTTGTAATCAAGGCCTGGCAACCTGCATACTTGCTTAGTGCACCTAGAGGTGTACTAAGCTGTGTTTAGTGAAAAATCCATATTGCAAAACATTTTTGACATACAGCCACTGAATGGTACTGTGACCACAACAATGTTAACCAATGGGACATTTCTAAATGTCGGAATGTTATAACTATGAAACCAATGTAAATTTTATCACCAAACCAGCAAAATGCACATCTGCAGAGCAAGCCCTTTCTACCCTGTAAATTTCAGGAAATATCCTAACCATTTATTTGCAGTGACGTGGCAAAGAAACAGAATTTTTTTGAAAGTAGCATCTCAAATTGCGACAGCGTCACAAAATGTGTGAAAGCTTTTTTGAAAAGTGTCGCAAATATGCAGCAGTATGAAAATAGTTTCACAAACAGTGTCACAATTTGTGGCAGTTTCACCAAAGTAGTGTCACAAATTTGCGACACTTCCAACAGCCAAATTAAATAAACATATTTCCAAGCATTATTTTTAAAGTTTAATGCCAGGACTGTGTTCCTTGGGTCCTGATTAGGTAAACACAACAGTTAGTGTTAACAAAGGGCCAGTATTTTTTGAACTACATTTTTTTACCCATCATTAACTGAAAAAAAGATGGCAGCAGCAGAACATTACTGATCCATCTGCGAAAGCAAAAAGTGCTTTTACGAAAGCAAAAAAAACTGCCTTCGTACTAGACATCAAATTTTTCCTATAGTCTGTAATGGGAAACTTGAAACTTTAATAACTTTTGAAATGATTAACATTTTTTCACTAAACCTTCAAAAGGCATATCTGCAGCACAGACCCCATATACCCTAACAATTTCAGATTAGACCTACCAAGCCCTTTCTGAGGTGCAGCTATGCAAAGACGTTGCACCTAAATGGTAATTTTCACATTTTTTGACACTCCACAGCTCTGCAACTACACATCTGATGCAAATGAAATTTGCTACATCAAGAGATCTAGGGTACCTGACAGCATATTAAAAATTGTTGTGCTCATTGGTCATAAAGTTGCAATGTTACTAAAGTGCAAAATTTGGTGTTTAACATGGAAGTGACTGTTGAACCCTAACTATACTGGCACTACTTTGCCAGTGTAATATATATGTGTGTGTGTGTGTGTGTGTGTGTGTGTGTGTGTGTGTGTGTGTGTGTGTGTGTGAGTGTGTGTGTGTGTGTGTGTGTAGGGAGCTGAAGAGAAATGGGAACCCAACAACTCCTTGTCTGTGGAACAACTAAGTACCAACAGATCCTCAGCAACTGAGTAAGTTACCTCTAATATGTGACACTGCCGTGTAATAAATGCTGAAAGACCATGGTGTTATATTCTATCTGCTGAAATAAATTAGAATTCCTGACCAAATTCCTCTATAAAGTAGGAGCACAGGAGTTGTGCTTGGGACTTAGTATTGAGAGACAGTAAGTCTGTGGTAGGTAGCATTCCTACCCAAACTATGGTACCAACAATGGATAGGGGTACAAGGCAATAATCTAGGAAGAACAGCCAGGTAGCAAACCAGGACAGAAAGCAACAAGTCTGGTTCTAGTTAAAAGGCACTAGGCAGTTAAGGGAATACAGGTTGCTATCAGCAGTCTAGAGTTCTCACAGGTTCATTACAAAGATGTGGTACAGTAGGGAAATAGTTGTGGTGACTGTGGTGTGCCCTTCTCCAAGGTTGTGCTCTGGAGGAGGGGGTACTGCCCCATCTGCAGAACCTTTGTGGAGCTTCATGTTCAGCTGGTAGCAGTAAGATGAGAGATATTTCAGCTGTGTCACTAGTTCAGCGAGAGCCCATGCCCCATACCCCCAAATCCCTAGAGGCCCACAGGTGCAGGGGTGGAGAGTGGCTGGTAAGGGGAGGGTGATGGGATGCAGAGGTAGCCACAAGGATGTTGACCCACCCCCATACCATCCAGGTAGCAAATAATTCTTCAGTTCTGGAGGAGACTTGGGTACCTAACCACTGTTGAGATTCAATGTTGACTGGGGTAATGGGAAGGATGGCTTGATAGTACCTGGAGAGACAAGCAGAAGGAAGTCAGCCAGAAGAGTCATACTGGTTGGGATTTCAATGATCAGTGGTAGAGATGGTGGTGAGGAGAGGATAGGATGGGTGGGGGAAGTTCTGGTGCCTTTCTGGTGACTCAACTATCAGGGATATAGAGAGGTTAGGGAAGATGGGGGAGATTGAGAGGGAGCTGTGGATTTTAGTATATTTGGGTACCAACAATCAGGCAAACCAGCCTGTTAAGAAAGTGGAGTGGAACATTCACTGATTAGGAGACAGAATGAAGGTGCACTCAGCCTCCATGGCCTTTTTCAAGGTCCTCATTGTGTAGAGCAGGCATGGGGATGATAGAATAATGAGGGATGAGACTGAGGAGATTAATGGATGGTTAATGGGATGATGTCAGAAGATGGGTTACCACTTTGTGGAGGACAGAGGGGACTTCTGGGACAGGAGGCTCTTCAAGGGTGATGGTCTTCACCTGACAAGAACGGGGGACAGTGTGCTAGTGCAGATATATGATGTCTTCATTGGACTGGCTGTGGGGAGAGACTGAGGCTAGGGGAACCATAGTGATATGAGAAAGGAAAGGTGACCTAGCTAGTACTCCCCCTAATCTGGGGGCTTATATCAGTACAGTGGACAAAAATAGCATTGGGGTTCAAACTGAGCTAGTGGAATAGACCAAGGAAGGAGGCCTCACAAAGGCTGTACTCAACATGAACAACAAGGATTTAAGGGGACTATGGAAGAATAAAGGGAAATGACAAGTAAAAAGTAAAAGGAGATCAGGAGTTAGATGGAAGAGGTTTGCCTTAATGCCATGAGTATGGGTAATAAAATCAGCAATCTCCAGACAATGATGGCAGATACTGAGATGGATCTCATAGCCATCACACAAACTTGGCTCTCAGAAAAAAAATTACTGGGACCTCACAGTCCCTAGTTACACAATGTTTTACAGGGATGCAGGAAAAATTAAAGGGGGGAGCCCTATATGCCAGAGAAGTCATTAAGGCTGTGGAAGATGAAATCTTTAGGGAGAGTAATGAGGAGTCAGAGTTGCTGTGAGTGCATTACACTGTGGCCTCTAGAAAGAAACTACAGTTAGTGTTAATCTATGTATGCCTTTTGCAGATGACACAAAGATCTACAACAGGGTTGATACACAAGGAGGCGTGGAAAGGATGAAAAGGGACTTGGCAAGGTTGGAGGAATGGTCAGACGTATGGCAGCTAGGATTCAATGCAAAAAAGTGCAAAATAATGCACCTGGGAAACAAGAACCCAGGGAAGAATACACAATGGGTGGGAGGTAGTAACAACAACAAAACAGGAAAGGACCTGGGGTAATCATATCAGATGACCTTAAGGTTAGCAAGCAATGTGAGAGGCAGTAGGCGGGCCGGGGTATACTGGGATGTATAGGGAGAGGCATCAGCAGCAGAAAACAGGAAGTTGTTATCCCTCTGTACAGACAGTTGGTGAGACCCCATCTGGAATACTGTGTCCAGTTCTGGAGACCCCATCTCCGCAAGGACATAGACAGGATAGAGGCAGTCTAGAGGAGGGCAACTAAAATGGTGCAGGGTCTGCAAGAGAAGCCGTATGAGGAGAGACTAAAGGAGCTTAATATGTATACCCTTGAGGAAAGAAGGGAGAGGGGGACATGATAGAAACTTTCAAGTACCTCAAGGGAATCAACAAAGTCCAAGAGGGTAGCATCTTTCAGAAAAAGAGACTTGCAAGAACAAGGGACACAATTTAAAGAATAGAAGGAGGGCAGTTCAGAGGGCAATGTTGGAGGAAGATTATTTCACAGAGAGGGTAGTGGATGCATGGAACAGCCATCCTGAGGAAGTTGTGGGGTCTAAAACTGTGGAAAAATTCAAGAATGCATGGGACAGACATAAGGCAATTCTTGTGGGGGGCAGGAAGATAAAGGCTGTTGGTTAACTAGGATCTGCGGCCTATCCTGTAGGTAGGGAAATGGGCAGACTAGATGGGCCTAGCGGTCCTTATCTGCAGCCAAAGTCTATGTCTTTATGTTTCTATGTAATCTACAAACCACCAGGCTGAGGGACAGAAAGCAGAAGGTGGTAGTAAATGCCAGGATCAAGTCTGAGAAAAGAAGGGTGACCAGTGGGGTGCCTTAAGAATCAGTCCTAGGGCCAGTCCTTTTTAATGTCTTCATCAGTGACATTGCTAAAGGACTGGTGGCGACGGTTTACCAGATGATACCAAGACCTGTAACAAAGTAGCCACCTCAGAGGCAGTTCAAAGAATGAGGAGGGATCTGGGAAAGCTGGAGAAATTATCACAAGTGTGACAATTGAAATTTCATACAAAGAAGTGCAAAATCATATACCTGGGGTAAAGAAACTTAGCAGAGAACTGAAGTATGGGGGGAATTGCTGACAGCCACCAGGGAGGACAGCGATCTAAGGATAATCATCTCAGATTACCTAAATGTGGCCAAAATGGGTAACAAAGCTTTGAGGAGGGCCAGTGGGATGTTGCAGTGCATAGGAAGGGGCATCACTAGCAGAAGAAGGGAGGTGGTGATGCCATTGTACAAAACGCTGATCAAGCCTCATCTGAAATACAGTGTTCAGTTTTGTAGGCGGCACCTATGCAAGGACATAGACAGGGTAGAGGTGGTCCAGAGAAGGGCAATCAAGATGTCGCAGGGTCTGCATCAGAAAACATATGAGGACAGATTAAAAGACCTCAATATTTGTAAATTGGACTTGATGAGAGAACAGGGAGATATGAGAGAGACTTTCAAGTATCTTAAAGGCTAAAACAAAGTACAAGTGGGTGATATCTTCTAGTATAAGAGCTGTGTAACCCCCCACCGGACCCTTATTTAACTAGTAGGCACACCTCCCACACCATTTCTGTCCAGGGGAAAAGAGAGGGGTGGGGGTACAAAACAATTGCTATGCAGAAGAAAAACAGTGTGTGTGTGTACTAGGCACAAACAGACCTATACCAAAAACCCAGGTCCTGAAGAGAGAAAGTTTGCTAAGGGCTATGCTAGATTTGCACTTCTAGACAGGGGTACCCAGAAAATCCACTCAGGAAGCACTAACTAGATTGTCCAAACCAAGTTGGGATTCTAGAGTGTGGCTTTATTCCAAAACAAAGTTGAAACACAAAAACAAAGATGGACCCTCAAGGGTTTGCACTTCCTGGCACAAGGCAATGCAGAACACATCTGTAAAAACAGAAATTCAAAACCTCCCATATTGCATAGGATTACACATCTGAAATTGCGGAACTAGCCACGGTGAACAGACACAAAATTCTCCTCAAAGTGGCAGTGGGCCAGACTTAGAACAGTTCCCATATGGCACAGGATTAGACATCTGGAAAATTGTGTAACTAGCCACTGTGAAAACACACAAACTCTTCTGGAAAAGGCACAAGGCCAGTACTTAGAACATCTCACATATGGCATAGGATAGGAATGTGGCACACTGACCACGACAGAGCACTCAAGACTCAAAACTAGAAAAACACCTACATACAAGGGGTAACTTTCTTCAGGCATTGACACATGCACTAGAAGAAACAGGTGCCCTTACAGAACCTGAAGTGCTGAATTGGTCACTCCAGATGGGGGATCCCCCACCTTTTGCTTCCATGTCCATACCCAGCCATTCTTTCAGAGTTACACCTCACCAAAATACTAAAACTGTAGAGAATGATGCTGTCTTGAAATGTTTATCACATTTAACATCAGGAACACCACTAGCATGTAAGGTTAAAGTCCTGAACAAACGGCAAGTCACATATGGGACATCCACTATTGTCAGCCAACTTTAAAAACACTACTCTTCTGAGAAAATCCTCACAGAAGTGGGTGAATGGATCCCTTTATCAGAGTGTCACCCATCAGAAAAATAGGCAGGTACATATGCTGGATGACTCAGTCAGAATGTACTTACAGTTTGTGCAGCAAAGGCAGCTTCACAACAGTCCAAAGTTGGATCAGGGGATTGCCCCTAAAATCCTTTGCAGATCCCTTCATCCCACATTGGATAAAGGCACAGGAATCCCTGAAGACAGTTTCCACCACTTCTCAAGTCAGCAAAAGATGTCCTCCACTAGGGTGAGAAATACAGACACTCCACACACTGAGCTGCTCACTCTCTGAGCTGCTACTACAGAACTCCTACCAGCAATACTGCTGGCACTGAACTGATTTCAGAATTCTAACTCCCTCTCTCACACAAGCTGTGTGGCTTATGTTGCTGTGAGAGTTCTAAATGACATCAACTCTCTGCTCTCAGCAGTGACCATGCAGCAGAGATGGGCAAGGAGAAAATCCATTTAACTAGATATTCACCATCTGCCTTCCCTACATAACACTGATGCTGATGGGATTCTAGTAACCCCAGGTAACGGGGGAGTTACATTTGTATAAGGACGAGGGGCAACCATATGAGATTGGAGGGGGGCAAGATAAGGGGAAATGTGAGATAGTTTTTCTTCAAAGAAAGGGTAGGGGAATCTTGGAATAGCCTTCCCCAGGAAGTGGTGGGTGATAACACAGAGGGGGGATTTGAACATGTATGGGATAGATATAGAGGACTCTAGATGTGGGGAAAAGGGGCAAAAGCCAGTGATCATGTAGGGTCACCAGCCACTGATGCAGGAAGGGAATATGAGCAGATTAAGTGGGCCTAGTGGGCCTTATCTGACATCAACTACTATGTTACTATGTTGCAAGCAGAAGAGACTGATAGAGAAATTGGGACTAGACTAGAAAGGGAAATGTCAAATGGGGAGATAGTGGTGGTGGGTCATCTGTACCTAATGGATATTGATTGGGACATTCCATCTCCCAGGAGCACCACAAGTCAGGTAATGCTGAGTATACAGTATTCCAGGACTGTCTGTTGCTGCAGTTGGTTAAGGAACCCACTAGGTACTGTAGGCTTCCATTCTTTATGTGGTGTTCACCAACTCAGAGGAGATAGGAGGTATGTGGGTAAGGGAGCCACTAGAAAGCAGCAAACATAACTCTTTTTGGTTTAAGCTTGCCCTTCTGCTCGAAAGGCCCCCCTCGAGGGCTGAGGCCCTTGATTTCAGAAGGTCGAACTTCAATGGGATGAGGGAGTTAGCTCATGACAGGTTAGTCAGGGTACACTGCATCAATGGTGGAGGAGAGATGGGGCAGTCAAAGGTGACATTCTCAAGGCATCAAAGTTATGGATGAGAATGGCAGCCAAAAGAAAAAGGTATAAGAGATCAATGCAGAACTGGTCAGGAAAGCAGCAAGTGATGAAACAAACTGACCAGAGCTGATAGGGCTGCAGAAAAGGAATTTGGGGAAAAAATATTGAAAATTTGCTTTTTAATATTCTTACATGAAATTTTCAACATAGCCTTGTTATACCTCTACCTCTTGAGGAAGGGAAGAGAAAATCTGCAACTCCTGGGCTAAAGGTGATTTTGCACAGGGACTGAAAAATCAACTTTCAGGACCCAGAAACATAATTTGGGCAGGAGTTGAAAAATGGCAGCTGTCACATTTATAAGGTGCTGTAAAGAAATGGCTATGTTAAAAAGGTGGGGTAAAAATATTGAATATTAACAAAGTTATGAACTGACGTTTGCAAAATTCACCATAGTCTCATAACTCAGTTTTAATATTTTTATAACAAATAAGCATAGCCTTCTTATGAACCCGCCTCATTAATAAGCTCAGAGAAAATGTTCAGCTCCTGTCTAAGAGGTGATTTCATGCAGGAACCACGAAATCCTTCTGGGATTTAAAAAGAAATTGGCCAGGATTTGAAAATTGACAGCTGTCACATTCATGAGGTGCTGTAAAGATATGGCAATGTGGTAAATGTGGGTTAAAAATATTGAGAATTACCAAAGTTAGGAGCCTCCATTCGCAAAATTCAATGTAGGCTCATAACTTCTTTTTTTTTTAACTCCAGATTTTCAACATTGCCTTGTCATGACCTCACCTCATGAACAAGGGAAGAGAAAATTGTTAACTCCTGGCCAAAAGGTAATTTTGAGCAAGGACCGCAAACTCACCATTTTGGACAGATCTATCCAATAACAGTGCAATTGTTCCTGAGGTAGCATGCCAAAGAAGGCATGTTGAAAATTTGGCCCAAAAATATGCAAAAATGCCAAGTTATCCCACTAAGTTCAAAACTCCTTTGACATACATTAAAGCACATACCTGTTTCTTCAGTTCATGGTCCAGCTTTGAAGAGTGAAGACATGTCTGTGGTCCAGAGAGGATTATGGCATTGGACCCTTGATGCATAAGTAAGGTCTTGGGGTTGTGGGGTGGTTGGTTCTGAGTGGGAGGGTCATGTGAGGGCAGTTAAGGCCATAAAAGACATCGATAGATAGTTTTCTTTTTGCAGTGTTGTAAAAAAAACAAACATCACAGAGGATTCATCATTGTGAAACTGCAGGATTAGGCACCCTCAGTGTCACTCTTATGGTTCTGGGGGTTGGGGTGGTGGGCGCTGAGAGGAAGGATCAGGTGGGTTGATATCAATATATATATATATAATAAAAAGAAAAACAGAAGAAATAACTGTGCATGCACAGTAGTGGTGGGCTCACAAAAACATCTGGGGCATGAATGGCAACACTGGGAATAGACTAAAATTTGCTGACAGAAAGCCCCTAGCTTTATCTGAGCTTTTTGTCTTCTAGGTTTTCTTGAATGGACAGAGCAAGGTGAAACATTAAAGCTTCTTGTGGCTGAGCAGAGTTACTGTTTTGTTAGTATTTTGTTTTGTTCTTACAGGTTTTGCAGTTTGATCTCTCTTTCTCACATTGAAGGAAACATAGAATTTGATGGCAGATAAGGACCACTTGGCCCACCTTGTCTGCCCATTTCCCTACCTAAAGGATAAGCTGCAGATCCTAGTTAACCAACAGCCTTCTTCCTTCTACCCCCCACTAGAATTGCCTTATGTCTGTCCCATGCATTCTTGAATTTCCCCACTGTTTTTGACTCTACGACCTCCTCAGGAAGGCTGTTCCATGTATCCACAACCCTCTCTGTGAAGAAATACTTCCTCACATTACCTCTGAGCTGTCTTCCCTCTATCTTCAAATTGTGCCCCCTTGTTTTTGCACATCTCTTTTTCTGAAAGATGCCACCCTCTTGGACTTTGTTGATTCCCTTGAGGTATTTGAACGTTTCTATCATGTCCCCCTCTCCCTCCTTTCCTCGAGGCTATACATTGTTATTTCCTTTAGTCTTTCTTCATATGTCTTCTGATGCAGACGCTGCATCATTTGGGTTGCCCTCCTCTGGACAGCCTCTGCCCTGTTTATGTCTTTGCGGAGATGGAGTCTCCAGAACTGTACACAGTACTCCAGAAGTGGTCTTACCAACTGTCTGTACAGAGGGCCAACATCTTCTTGTTTTCTTCGGGTGATGCCTCTCCCTGTGCATCCCAGTATTCCCCCAGCCCACCTTACTGCCTTATCACATTGCTGACCCATCTTTAGGTCATCTGATATGACAACCCCCAGGTCCCTTTCCATTTTTGTTGTCAGTATCTCACCCCCCATTGTGCACTCTTCACCTGGGTTTTTGTTTCCCAGGTGCATTACTTTGCACTTCTTTGCATTGAATCTAAGCTGCCATATATTTGACCATTCCTCCAACCTTGCCAGGTCCCTTTTCATCCTTTCCATCCCACCTTGTGTATCAGTCCTGTTGCAGATCTTTATGTCATCTGCAAAGAGACATACTTTCCCTTCTAGTCCCTCTGCAATGTCACTTATAAAGACATTGAAAAGGACCAGCCCCAGCACTGAACCCTGTGGTACCCCACTAGTAACCCTCCTTTCTTCACTGTAGACTCTATTTATTATTACCCACTGTGTCCTGTTGCCCAACCAGTGTTTTACCTAGGCTACCACCCTGGGACCCACTTTCAGGCTGGCTAATTTGTTTATTAATCTTTTGTGTGGGACTGTGTCAAATGCCTTGCTAAAGTCTAGGTAGGCCATGTCCACAGCCCCTCCCTGGTCTACTGCTTTGGTCACCCAGTCAAAGAAATCAATTAGATTTGTCTGACATGACCTTCCCACTGTGAATCCTTGCTGCCTTGGGTCCTGTGCCCCACTGGCCTCTAGGTACTCAACAATTCTTTCCTTCAGAAGTGATTCCATCATTTTCCCTACCACTGAGGTCAAACTGACAGGTCTGTAGTAGAGATGCAGCAAATTTAAATTCTGCCTGTGAAGTGAACGAGAAGTGGGCACTTTGCATTGCCACTCCTCTACATGGAGTGGGCAATGCAAAGTGCTCACTCCGCCTTGTCATTACCACTTCGCGTTAAGGCAGAATGGCAATGTGAAGTAAGGCAAAGTCATTGTTTTTAATGGAGTTCCCATTCCTCATTATGATTCTAAGTGATCCACTTGGTGTTTCAGATTTGGCGCCACCCCCCACACACATCACGTGGCTTACAGTACTGTAAGTCACATGCTTTTTAGCTAGGCAGGAAAAAAGTGAATCATACAAGCAGACACTTTTACTTTCTCCTGTGCAGACAGAGAGAGAAAGGAGTGTGTTTTGTGACTGCTGATACTTTGAGTTCAGAATGAGGAGGAGATTTAAACTTTGATTTAGACCCAACAGCTTTTTTAAAAGCTAAATTGTTTTGTCTTCTCTGTCTGTACTCTTTTTTACTTAATTTGTTCTTTCTGTAAATTTTATTTTTCTTACATAAAGGGACATCAGTTGCAAATTATGTCCATGCTGGAACTGCTGCTGGATCACCATGGGATCCCACATTAGTTTTTTTTTTCTCACACCATGTGCCCCACCCACACCTTCCTTGCTGTGTTATAAAATGAATTCCTCCACCATCCTCAACCCGTGTTTGTAATTATGCCTTTTTTTGTTGCCTTCCGTATGTATTCTGAGCAGTGGAAGTATACTGTGCTAAACTGCATGGGTGCAGTTTTCTTTCCAGTCTTTGTATATACTGTAGACACTGTTCAACTCCCTGACTTAAAAACACTTATTAATGAGTACAATGGTGGGGTGGTGAAGCCTGGAGGGATACTACAAAACAGGCTTACAATACATCCAAGTAACTAATAAAAATATTAATGTTGTGATTCGTGATGTAATCTTAAATCATGATTTGTGACTGCATTTGTGACCGTGATGATAAAGAAATGCAAATGCCTATGGCTGTAGTTCCCCGGGCCCCAATGAGGTGTGGCACAAAACTCCCTGACTTAAAAACACTCATTAATGAGTACGATGGTGGGGTGGTGAAGCATGGAGAACTACTACAAAACAGGCTTACAATACATACAAGTAACTAGTAAAAAAAATTACTGTTGTGATTCGTGACATGATCGTAAATCATAATTTGTGACTGCATTTGTGACCATGATGGTGAAGAATGTGATTTGTATCACGGGTGACTCCTGATGATGGTCCTGACTTAAAAACGCATATTAATGAGTACAATGTTCATGCTGAATTATGCACCACACTTGTCCAGTACTCTGAAGGGAAGCCAAAGAAACAACTGTGACTTAAGTTAGAGATGGAGATTGGGCCCTTAAGAGATGCAACTGTACAGACAGATTAAGATTGCACTGCGCACTGAAGAGATGCAGATGCAAAGGCACAACACCTAACCAGTGCACACCATCAGAAATTCAAATCTGGAAAATAATATCTTTGCCTGTTGGGGCAGGCTGGGGGGGCAGTGTACTGCACTGTTGCAGTAAGAGTCACTAGTATGAGTACCAGTAAAGATACCACAAAGAAGTACAACAAATTACACAGCTGCAGTGGATAGCAGGTTCACATTGCTGAAATTATGTGGCACAATAAAAGATGTCTGATTTGATGACATGCGTCACACACATACTCACACACACACTAAGTAATGCATAACAAATTGAAAACTTCAGTAATATAACCACATATTTTAAACAAACTAAAATTATGCACTGCTGCACCACAACAATCAGCAAAAAAATACAAGAATTATTGAAAATATTACTGTGTGTACATTAACGCAGTTATACAAGAAATATCACCAAAACAGAAAGCACTGTCTTTTTCTCCAAGTTAATCTACCTACACCGCAGATACGCCCTTCCCCCAAAGCACACTTCCACTGTCTCTCAGTACACAGACTGAATGTTGTACATTAACATCCAAAATCCACACACAAACAATAAACGCTCAATGAGGGTTTCCTATAATCGATGAACTAAAGTTTCAGCAAAAAAAATGACTCAAAAGGGCTTTTTTAACAGCTTTTAGAAGGTTTGAATCACAGAGAGCTCTCAGAGCGGATTGTCTCCTACATCTTCCTACACACACTACCCCAAACTGAGGCTGTTCAGAACAATCTAAAGCCCATGTGACCTGAAATCCCATGAATCACTACAAAATTCACCTTTGGAGCTTAAAAACAAGATGAAGTAAGGCGAAGTACATTGTTTTCAATGTACTTTGCCTTAAAAATTAGTGGAGTAGTGGTTTGGAACAGTGGAGTAACATGAAGTCATTGTTTTCAATGGACTTAGTGTTACTCATTAATACCATAAAGTACTCCACTTCGTGCAGAGCACCTGACTCGCCTCCCTCGCAGATTCCACTGCACAGAGTGAATTGGGCCACTTTGCCCATCTCTAGTCTGTAGTTTCCTGCTTGTTGATTGTTTTTCTTCCACAGCTCTTCCAGGGGATTAGGTGTGTAAATTGTGGGGTGGAGTTGACAAAGGTTTAGTAACTTCAATCAGAGGGAAGATTTAAAAGGTCAAGTTAGTTGGTGTGTTGAAGTGGAAGACTAAAGTTTTCTGACAGAAAGTACCTAGCTTTAACTAAGATTTTTGTCTTCTAGGTTTGCCTGAAATGACAGAGCAAGGTAGAACATTAAATCTTCTTTGGCTAAGGAGAGTTACTGTTTTGTTACTATTTTGTTTTGTTCTTACAGGTTTTGCAGTTCAATCTCCCTTTTTCACACTGAAGAAATTGATTGTTTTTCTTCCATAGATCTTCCACGGGATTAGACCCGCCCTACCTTCCACCACCCACTCTCCATGTGCTAGTCCACCTTTATAGGAGTACACCTGGGATACTGATTTCAACTTCCTGCTTCAGGACAGGGTGGTAGAACTTACAGCTGCACATAAAACCACAAGTTGGACACCTTTTAGAACTGCACTCTTGCATTAAGGCAGAGTAAAAGGAGGGGAGAAAAAAGAAAAAAGGGGAACGTCAACAAAAGTCATGTTGGGAGTGGTGCAATGCAGTGGCTGTGGGGCAGCAGCCTTCTGGGAAACATTTTAGAGGCTGTGGTGCAGCCCTATCTGCTTGTACCTCTCTGAGTTGAGGGCTGAGGTTGCTAGTCTCCAGGCAGAGCTGGCTAGGATTTGGGAGACCTCCTGCCCCCAAGGACCACAAATGCCACCCCGCAGCCTCAAAGGATGCCAGTAAAGATGGGTGGGTGGACAATGGTGGACTCAAGAAGGGTGAGAGAGGTTGGGTGGCGGTGCATACCACTAGTAGCTCCACTCCACAGCTCCTACACCATTCTGGCTGAGTGAGGCTATCTCATGGGAGCACCGGCAGTGGTGGACAAGGTGATTGTGGAGAACCTCCATAGTGGAGACCTCAGGGGAGGAAAGTGACCCAAGAGGAGAAGGAAGCAACTCCTAGAAGGGGACTCTATTATTAGGGGGTAGAATTCTGGGTTGGTAAGGGTGGAGGGAGAGAGCTAAGGTGCCTGCTCGGCACCTCAGCTTTGCGGGATTGAAGGTGAATCCTGAGGATCAGGGGCAACAGCACATGAGGGGGAGCTAGACATCATTGTCCACCTGGGAACAAATGAACCAGCTGACAGTGAGTTGGGGCAGTGCAGAGGGAGTTCACGGAGTTGGGAAGGGGTCTTAGAGAAATGGCATGAATGGTAACCTTCTAGGAAGTGCTATCTGTCTACAGCATGGGAGATGCCAGGATGCTATGCACCAGGGAATTCAATGAATGGCTGAAGAACAGGTGCAGAGTTCAGGGTTTTGGCTTTATTGGAGACTTGGGGCCAGCCTGGAGAGATGCAGGTTTGTATGCAAGGTATGATCTGCATCTGGCTGGAGTGGGAGGGACCAGGATCCTGAGTGAAAGGTTTGAATGTTTCATTGGCAAACATTTAAACTAGACTAGGGGTGGTGGAATTAAGCAGTAAAAACTCAACCCCCCACCCCAGGTCAAGGTAGACAGGCAAGAGGATAATAAGGATGAGGAAACACAAAGGACTGAGATGGGAGTAATGTCAGAGGAGACACAAGGGGAAAGGATGGGATCAGAACAAATAGGTGCGAAGCCATCAAAACATGGAGGGCCATGTGTACCAATGCCCACAGCCTGGGAAACAAGATCCCTTACCTAGTGGCTTTGATGACAGAGGGAGACCTAGATACTGTGTCACTGAAACATGGTACACAGAAAGCTATGACTGGGACATTCATATACCAGAGTACACAGTCTAAATGAAAGGCAGCAGGGCCAAGAAGGGAGGAGGGGTAGCGAGCTACAACATGGAAGGGATCAAGGCAACTGAGATAAAGGAAAAGCAGGGAGGAGAGGTGGCACTGAGGATCACACTGGAGTCAGGAAATGGCACCCCTATCCACACAGGGGTTATCTACAGACCCCCCATGCAAGGTGAGGGAACAGATAGGTTAATGCTAAATAACATCCTTAAAATGGCCAAAAAAGGAGAAGTGTTGTTGGTAGTGGACCTAAGTATGCCTGATGTTTACTGGATCGCCTATGCTGCAGCCACATCCAGGATCAAAGTCATTCTGGATGCCCTGCATGAGGCATACCTCATGCAACTAGTGGGGGAACCAACCCATGAGGGGGTGATATTGGACCTGGTGCTCACAAATGGAGACAGAATAATAGGTGTATCAGTGGGCAGCCATCTGGGGTCCAGCAGCCACCATACAGTATAGTTCAGGGTAAAGACAGTAGAAGAATCAAGCCACACTAAAGCCAGAGTCCTTGACTTCAAGAGGGCTAACTTTACTAAAATGGTTGAATGCCTCAAGAAAACATTGGCACAGGGTGAGGATGAGGGAGTAGAGGTTCAGTGGGAGAACCTCAAGATACCTATTAAAGAGGAAACAAGCCTTTGTGTGAAGCTGCTGAAAAAGCCAGAAGAAAAGGAAAACAATTATGGTTTTCAAAAGAAGTGGCAGTGAGGGTTAGAGAGAAAAAACTGACATTCAGGAAATATAAGGAAACACAATGGGAGGGACACAAATAACTATATCAGGCAGAGCAGAAGGAGGTAGGTAAAGCAGTCAGAAGTGCAAAGGCACAAGCAAAGGAAAGGACAGCCCAGACGGTGAAGGAGAGGGACATAATCATCTTCATGTACATAATGTAAAGAAGAATCATCAAGGGAGGGATAGTGAGGCTTAGTAAAGGAGGGGAGAGTGGGCAGAGGGGGACCTGAAGAAGACTGAGATACTGAATGAATACTTTTGCTCAGTATTCACAAAAGAATGGGAGGGGGATGGACCAATATTAGCAAATAGACACACACAAGAAAGAGAGGTAGACAACAGTCCATTCACAGAGGAAAGAGTCCTAATGGAACTCTTGAAACTGAAGGTGGATAAGACAATGGGGCTGGATGAGATACATCCCAGAATACTAATACTGTCACCACTGACAGCCCTATTCAACAAATCATTGGCAGAGGGCATAGTACTGGAGGACTGGAAGAGGGTGAATGTGATACCTCTTCACAAGAGTGAGAGCGAGTAAGAAGCAGGTAACTATAAACCAGTCAGTTTGACATCAGTGGTGGGAAAGATGATGGATTCACTGTTAAAGGAAATGATTGTAGAATATCTAGAAGCCAGCAGGGCACAGGACCCAAGGTAACATGTATTCACAAAATGAAGGTCATGTCAAATAAATCTGAATGATTTCTTTGACTGAGTGACAAGGGTAGTAGATCAGGGAGGGGCGGTGGACATGGCCTGTCTAGATTTTAGCAAAGCATTTGTCACAGACCCATACAAGAGGTTAGTAAACAAGTTGGGCAATCTGGGAGTAAGTCTCAAGGTGGTAAACTGAGTCAGAAATTAGCTTAGCAACAGGACTCAGAGGGTGGTGGTAAACAGTTCAATCTGAAGACAGTGCAGCAAAAAGTGGGGTGCCAGAGGGTTCAGTGCTGAGGCCGCTCCTCTTTAATGTCTTTATAAGTGACAATGCAGATGGACTTAAAGGAAAAGTATTCCTCTTTGCAGATGACTCCAAGATCAGCAATCGGGTTGACACCTGGGGGGGTGGAGCAAATGAGGAGAGACTTAGGCAAGTTGGAGGAGTGATCAAGAGTGTGGCAGCTTGGATTAAGTGCCAAGAAGTGCAAAATCATGCACTTGAGGAACGAAACCCAGGGGAGGAATGCACAGTTGGGGGCGGGGTACTAACAACAGCCAAAATGGAAAGGGACCTGGGGGTAATCATAACAGATGATTTAAAAGTAGCCAAACAATGTGAGATGTCAGTGAGGAAAGCCAGTGGAATGATGGAGTGCATAGGGAGAGGTATTACCAGTAGAAAAGAGGAGGTGATGATATGACTGCACAGGCAGTTGGTGAGGCTGTACAGGCAGTTGGTGAGGCCACATCTAGCGTACTGCATGCAGTTCTGGAGACCTCATCTCTGAAAGGACATTGGCAGGGTGGAGGTAGTCCAGAGAAGGACAACAAAAATGGTGCAGGGGCTACACCAGAAACCATATGAGAAGGGTTCCATGTCATAACGGTGATTGTCAAATTTTGATTGCCGTTATAAGCGAGTGTACCATCCCAGTGAGGCAACACCAGTGAAAACAAATGTATTTATGCAAGGGGCTGCACCCCCTTACTATGGATTCTCAACTCCAGGGGATGCATGTCGGGAAGGGGGAGAAACTTGTAAAAAAATAATTTACTCCTTCACGTAAAACACAAAAAACTGTACCCCTCCCCAGCCTGAAACCCTGCACCCTCCCACTGTGGCCAGCCACCCTCACCACCAAACCACATGGCCAACACCACAGTCTCATGCTGCACTACCTCCCACATACCTTCCCTATTATCCCTCCTCTTTCATTCTCCCTGATGTTCTTTCACTCATCCAGATGTTCTCCCCTCGCTACCCTTTAAGGGTATTTCACATAATAGGTGATGAAACTGAATCACTCATATCTGAGTCATTCAATGTTAGTCTCCCTTTTCACAGGATACCTATGAGGAGATTGAGAGAACTCAATATATATACTCTGGACAATGGGGGGGGGATATGATAGACATTCAAATACCTCAAAGGGATCAACATAGTTCAAGAAGGCAGAATCTTTCAGAAAAGAAGATGTGAAAGAACAAGGGGTCACAATATGGGCTGGAGGGGAAAGACTGAGGGGCAACGTGAGGAAGTATTTTTTCACAGAAAAGGTGGTAGATGCATGGAACAGCCTCCCAGAGGAGGTTGTGAGGGCAAAATAAGTTGTCAAATTCAAGAATGCATGGGACAGGCAGAAGGCAAAACTAGTGGTAGGAAGGAGAAGGTAGGAAACAGACCAAACAGGATCTGGAGCTTATTCAGTAGGTAGGGAAATGGGCAGACTATGTGAGCCAGGCGGTCCTTATCTTCCATCAAGTTCTATGTTTCTATGTTAGGCACCCCAGTGTCACTCTTATGTTTGTGGGGGTGGAATGGTGGGTGCTGAGAGGGAGAGTCAGGTGGGGATAATAACTCTAATTTTGAAGAAAAAAACAGCAGTCACGGCACACTCCACCGTATGCAAGATGGCTGCCGAACTCTACTGAGCATGCGCCCACACCCCCCCCCACAAACATAAGAGTGACACAGGGGGTGCTCAGTTCCCCAGTGTTGCAATCAGGATGCCACTGATGTTTTTTAGGGAAAAAATAGTGCGGTGCCAGTGAAGTGCTCCACTGCCATGGACGCGGAAGAGACTATGGGGCAACTCCATCACGTTGTTCGTTCGCAAAGAATTCGAGAAATGCAGAGTCCCCTTCTCAAAGCAAGAGGTCTGCAGGGCTCTTCACACTGTATCCCTTAAAAGGTTTTACCAGGTACAAGTAAATGTAGGGGTGGAAGAATGGGGTGAGTACCAATATAGAAATAAGGTGGTAAAAAGGGCAGATAGAGAGGCAAAAGCAGACACATAGATGGGGATTGTGGAGGGATCAAGGGTGGAGAAAAGCAGTTCTTCAGCTATATTAGGAAAAAAGAAAGAAAGGAGGGAGAATTATTCAACTACCTGAGGGAAGTAGGGTACTAGAGGAGGACATGCAAAATGCAGCCATCCTTAATGATTACTTTTGCTCTGTCTTCACGTGGGAAGACATCAGGCCCCTGTTAGGAAGTGGCATCATGGCAGCCATTAAAGGGATTCAGGAGATAACACAGCCAGTATTTACCTGGTAAACGGTCCAGAAAGGGCCAGCAGCCTTAAAGATTGATAAGGTCTGTGACCTGATGGGATGCATCTGAGGGTACAGCACGACCAGGAGGGTGTAACACAGTAATGTTGCAATGCATCACAAAATGCTACTAGGCAAAAATGTACCACACTCACCCAGGAACACAGAGTGTTTTCAGAATAACCAGACTCACTGTGTGATGCTGAGAATTCTTTTATTAGAAATCCATGACAAATCCAGGCGCACAACCAGTACAGGACATCAATCAATCAATCAACCAATCAATCAATCAAAGTCTTTATTTAACCAGGCGATCACTGTTGAGCAAGCTCATTTTCGAGGTGGACCTGGGTTTGTCAACAAGGAACAAGGGACAATATGCATGGGATGCAACACACAAGAAAATAATAATAATAAAAATATAGTGAGATACAATAATACAGTATATACAAAGTATCAGCAGGTACCATTGACAGTAGTATATGTTTGGAACAGAAGATACAGCTAGTTTTGGGTAGGACACAGTTTTTCATATAAGTAAGAAATATACATGTCAGGTGCACCGAACATAAATAAAACCTAATATAAAAATATATATAGTGATAAGATATGGAGAATTTAGTGCTGGAACCAGGGTCAAAGGAATGTGGAAGGGACGGCTATGGGGGGCAGAAAAAGGGGAGGGGGAAGAGTCGATTATAGATGTGATCAGTCTTTTAACAGTAGTAATTAGAGTGTACTTGGACTTATAGGAGTCACTATTTAGGGTAGAGAGGCACAGGACTCCTTATTACGATGTACTGTAGACATAGAGATTTAAAAGCTGCTAGGCTGATGGGGTGAGTTAATTTCAAAGTTTTTTGCAGCTTGTTCTACAGTTGAGGGAGCACAAAGCTGACGGCTGCTCTGCCAATGCGAGATTTTGCTTTGTAAACATAAAGGTAGATATATGAGGTGCTTCTCAGGGCATACTTCTCCAGTGTGCAAAAAGGTAAACAGACAGAGATATACTGGGGCAGTTTATTTGAGATGGCTTTGTATGACCAAACTGCAGCATTTCTTTGCTGACTGTAGCAAGGGATGACCATCCCACTGCCGTGTACAATGCACAGTGGTGAGTTGAGTAAGGAAGACCTGTGATAAATCTTATGGCTCTGTGATAAAGCATATCAAGTTTGGCTAGGGTACCTGCAGGGCCCTGACTATACAGAAAATCTGCGTAATCCAACAGGGAAAGAAAGGTAGTTTGAACCAGTTTCAGTTTAGCGTCTCTTGTGAGGAGATTATTAATCCTAAAGAACAGACCAAGTCTTTGTCTAAGTTTCTTTGCCAGTTCTTCTAAGTGATCTGTGAAAGTAAGTCTATGGTCTAACCAGATCCCCAGGTACCTGAACTTTGGTACATAGTCCAACCGCTCACCTAGAATAGTAGTGATCTTCGGGAGTGTCCCAGCAATTGAAGAATTTATTGTATTGTTAAGGGGCCAGATGAACATTGCTTTGGGTTTTTTTTGCATTTAAGAGCAGTTTCTGGTTTATAAGTTGATGTTTCAGCAGATCAAATTCATTTTGAAGGGCTTTACAGGCTGCATCAGTGGTGGGGCTACTAGCATAGAGTACCGTATCATCCGCGAATAGGTGTATTTGTGCATCTTTGATGGGGGCATCTACGTTGTTAATATAAACTATGGGGGGAGGTAGTAACAAAAACAAAAAAGGAAAGGGACCTGGGGGTAATCATATCAGATGACCTTAAGGTTAGCAAGCAATGTGAGAAGACAGTAGGGAGAGCTGGGGGTATACTGGGATGCATAGGGAGAGGCATCACCAGCAGAAAACAGGAAGTTGTTATCCCTCTGTAAAGACAGTGGGTGAGACCCCATCTGGAGTACTGCATCCAGTTCTGGAGACTCCATCTCCGCAAGGACATAGACAGGATAGAGGCAGTCCAGAGGAGGGCAACTAGAATGGTACAGGATCTGCAAGAGAAGACATATGAGGAGAGACTAAAAGAGCTTAATATGTATACCCTTGAGAAAAGGAGAGAGTGGGGGGACATGATAGAAACATTTAAGTACCTCAGTGGAATCAACAAAGTCCAAGAGGGTAGCATCTTTCAGAAAAAGAGACATGCAAGAACAAGGAGACACAATTTAAAGATAGAGGGTAGGGGCAGTTCAGGAGCAATGTGAGGAAGTATTTTTTCACAGAGAGGGTAGTGGATGCATGGCACAGCCTTCCTGAGGAGGTCATAGAGTCAAAAACTGTGGGACAATTCAAGAATACATGGGACAGACATAAGGCAATTCTTGTGGGGGGTAGGAAGAAATAGGCTGTTGGTTAACTAAGATCTGCGGCTTATCCTGTAGGTAGGGAAATGGGCAGACTAGGTGGGCCAAGTGGTCCTTATCTTCCGTCAAAGTCTATGTTCCTATGTTTCTAAATGATGAAGAGCAAGGGACCAAGAAAGGAGCCTTGCAGTACACCCATCAATAGGAGTTTTGGTGGAGAAACTTCCCCTACTGCCTTTACTTGTTGAAGTCATCCCGAGAGGTAGTTGGAGAACCATTTAAGGGATAGGGAATCCAAACAGAAGCAGTCTGTGATCAACGGTATCGAACGCCTTGCCTAGGTCCAAGAAAACTGAGCTGCCAGTCGTTTGTCACCTTGGCTAGAGCAGAGATTGTACTGTGCTGTGCTCTATAACCGGATTGTAGCGGGTTGAGCAATTTTACTGATTCCAGGTACTTCTGAAGCTGGGAGTTCACTATTTTCTCCAGCACCTTTGACAGGATTGAAAGTAGGGAGATTGGCCTGTAGTTACTGAGGTCACGAGGATCTCCTGACTTAAACAAAGGGACCACAAGTGCATTATTCCAAATGGGCAGTAGGTCACCCTAGGACAAGGATAAGTTGAAGAGATGAGTAATTGGGACTGTGAGGACACGGTAGCCGACCTTTAAGAAGTATGGGACAATGAGGTCGGCCCCAGCACTTTTCCTAGTGTCCAACTGAAGGAGAATATCTTCAACTTCTTTCAGGGAGGTAGGCTGCAGAGAGAAGGATGGACTGAGGATAGGTTTTTCTTCTGTATGCAATCCAAGTTGTTGGCAGAGGATATTTGTGGGAGAGGAGTCAAAGGCTAGCCCTGCAGTGGCAAAATGATTATTGAGAGCATTGAGGATAGACGGTCTGTCAGAGATGACAGTATTGTCGATCAATAATTTAGTAGGTAGAGAATTAACAGTGGTGTGACCTTCAATGTTTTTGATTGTCCTCTAGAATTTGGAGGCATTTCTTGAGGAGCTCTCCACCTGTGAGCGGTAGAAATTAGCTTTGGCCTCTCTGACCATTTTGGTGCAGAGGTTCCTTACCCTCTGGAAAGACTTCCAGTCATTTATTAAATTAGTTTTCCTAGCAGTTCTCCAGAGTACATCCCTACTCCGCAAAGCATCTTTCAGGTCTTCTGTAAACCACTGACAGGATTTGTTTCTGGCACTAACTTTTACTATGGGAGCATACTTGTTGAGCGCCCCTAGCACAATTTCTGAGAAAATATCATAAGCCGTAGTCAGGAACTTGGCTAGATAGAAGTCCTGCAATTGCATGGAGTCTCTTAGCTCTGATATATACCCATGGGGATCAAAGTTGCGTATGCACCTTTTAAAGTAGAAGTTTGGTGCAGTTGTGGATTTTTGAGTGGATCTTACCCACTCGATGAAGCGATGGTTGCTAATATCAGAGAAAAAGACACCAGCATGGGAGAATAAATGGGGTTTGTTAACTAAAATAATATCCAAGAGACTACCGTTATTAGGGTTGAGCTTGTTAGGATGAGTAGATTTGTTTATTAGCTGTGACAACCCAAGGGAATCACAGAACATTTTAAGTGGGTTGGATGCACTGGGGAGCCAGTCTAAGTTGAAGATCCCTAGTATGATATACTTTGAAGATACCGAACACAGGTTGTTTCCGAGATGTTTTAACAACTGTAGTCCAGCTGATGGGGGTCTGTAGCATCCTATTATACATAATGAGACACCAGTAGCAATTTCAATCTTTAATGACAAGCTTTTGAATTTTTTTGGGACAGAGGTTGAGTCAATTATGGAGGCAGGGAATTTATCCTTGATGTAAATAGCTACCCCACCACCTCTTGTTTGCCTGTCATCTATGAACAAAGAGTAGGAGGGGAAGTTAACTTCATTGTTAGTGGTCACTGGTGGGAGCCAGGACTCTGTAATCACCAGAACATCTGGAGCAGTATGATATACCCAGGCCTGAACTGATTTTTTTTTAATAGGCTACATACATTAACATGCAAGAATCTAAGCCTCTTGAGGCTGTGTAGCTCTGCTGTGGATTCCATGGGTGCCAGAGGGCCTGGATTAAGCCTGTATTAAGCTCAACATTTCCTGAGCATAGTAAAAGCATGAACAAGAGTTTCCTGCAGAGTCCTAGGAGAAGTGTGGATTTCTGAGTCTTCTTTCGGTTACGTGATTTGTCTGCTGCAGTGTAGGGAGTTCTGAGGCTAGTTACCAGTTTGCCTAATGCTGCATACAATAATACCCTGACTGAGAGAGTCAATGGGAGTAGAGGGGAGTATGCAGAATGTGGTGTACCCCTGTGGGCAGGCTGTAGGAGAGTTCCTGTATGCCGGTGCAGATGAAGGACCAGCAGCGGGCTAGGGGAAGTTAGAGCACATACAAGTTCTTCTACTTGATAGGAAAAGTACTGGTCAGACAATGTAAAAAGAGAGCCATTCTCCACTCCAGGAGTTATTTTTTGATTCGTGTTCGGGTCCAGTACATATAAGATGAGCAAAAGCAAGCACAGAAGCAGGTAATATGCCCTCATTATGAGACTATCACCCAGTGGGCACTACAAGTGCTGGCAAGAGAAGGGATTCTCAATGGAGGAGAATTTCTTAATCCCTGCAGAATAGTACTATAGGCAGTGGAGCCTGAAGCAGTAATCCTTAAGTACAGCTCCTTGTCAGGCTAAATAAGAGTTCACCTGACTATAGAGCATTACTAGGGGCAGAGAGGTGTTGAAGCAAATTTCTTAGCTACTACTCTGGAGCAGACTATGTGCTAGAGAGATCACCTGACCTAAATCAACTGCCTTAGCAAGACAGGATATGATAGTGAGCAATAAGCAAGCATAAAATATCCAAATGGGATACCTCAGCAAGAGAGGATAGGATAGTGAACAATAAGCAGCCTAAAGTACCAAAATGGTATACTTCAGCAAGACAGAATAAGATAAAGCTGCTAGCAGGCTTAGTTGCAAAAAGGGGATGGGAGGAATGGCAGTTGTTGACAGTAAGTAACCAATAAATGAAACATCAGATAGGAGTGGGTGGAGACTCTATGCATTTAAGGGAGGCCGGGGGGTAGACAAAAAATCAAGAGGAAGTTTGCAGAGCTAGCACTGAATCAGTGCACATACAGTTGGAGAGAAACTGCAGCGGGGGGGGGGTGGTAAGTTAATTTACACAGGCCGAGCAGAACAGGCTAAATTAAAATATATAAATTAGGAGCGGAGTACAGGGATACAGGCCTACATAAGCCACACATCTTGGGGACTCCGGTCTCAGGCAAGTGAGACCAGTGAATCAGGGAGCTCTACATAGGCATGGAGCGAATAGCCCTACCTTGAGAAGGCACCGAAATTGAAAAGAGCAAATTGCAAGAGATAATCCAGTTCAACGTTCACATAGCCCAGAGAAATTGTGGCAATTTTTTCAAGTGTCATACCTTATCTATCTCTCTCTTTGGGGGACAGGTAGATCAGGCTTCTTGCACCGTAGAGGTGCTATGGCTGGATTGTGACCGCTGCCCATGGGGGCAAGTGGCACCTGTAAGGAAGGAGACAGCAGATTAATAGGAGCAGTTGGGGGGGTGTCTAAACAGAGACACACAAAGACAGCTGAGCACCAAGTTGAAAGACAAAGTCAGAGGGTGGTCTCAGACAGAGACAAGGTGCCAGCTAACTTGGGAATCCAAAACAAGCACAAAAGAACAGAGAGATGGGGCAGGCAGGAGGGACATGAGAGAGACAGAGGAGGACAGGAGAACAAAGGAAGATGATTAAGAATGAAAGTCAAGGGCAGGAGCCGAAGGGTCAAGACAGAGGCTACACAGATTTTACAGTTCATGGAATTTTCTAAGTCCATAGCAGTAAGCATGTAAACCCAGTACAGTCTCAAATAGGATTAAAACATATATTAACAAAGCCAGTACAACTTTTTTACAAACTCAGTTCAAGGCAGTGTACAGAGTGAAAGCTTAATTGGGGACAAATCAAGGGGAAGTTTGCAGAGCTAGCACTGAATCTGTGCACATACAGTTGGAGAGAAACTGCAAAGGGGAGAATGGTACGTTAATTTGCACAGGCCAAGCAGAACAGGCTAAATTAAAATATATAAATTAGGAGCCAAGTACAGGGATGCAGGCCTACATTAAGCCGCACATCTCTGGGGCTTCGGTCTCAGGCAAGTGAGACTAGCCAATCAGGGAGCTCTACACAGGCATGGAGCCAATAGCGCTACCCCGGGAAGGCACTGAAATTGAAAAGAGCAAATTGCAAGTGATGATCCAGTTCAGCGTTCACACAGCCCAGAGAAACCATAGCAATTTTTTCAAGCATCGTACCTTATCTATCTCTTTGGGGAAGGGGGGGATCAGGTTCCTTGCACTGTATAGGTGCTATGGCTGGATCGTGACCACTGCCCATGGGGGCAAGTGGCACCTTATCTATCTGTTTGGGGGTGGGTGGATCAGACACTTTGCACCATAGAGGTGCTATTGCTGGATCGTGACCATTGCCCATAGGGGTAAGTGGCACCTTATCTGTCTCTTTGGAGGTTGGGTACATCAGGCTTCTTGCACTGTAGAGGTGCTATGGCTGGATCATGACTGCTGCCCATGGGGACAAGTGACACCTTATCTATCTCTTTGTGGGGGTGGGTGGATCAGGCTCCTTGCACCATAGAGGTGCAATGGCTGGATCATGACCATTGTCCATGGGGGTAAGTGGCACCTTATCTATCTCTTTTGGGGGCAGGTGGATCAGGTTTCTTGTACTGTAGAGGTGCTATGGCTGGATCGTGAACACTGCCCATGCGGGCAAGTGGCACCTTATCTATCTCTTTGGGGGGTGGGTGGATCAGGCTCCTTACACCGTACAGGTGCTATAGCTGGATCATGACCACTGCCTCAGTGTGGTGGTCTCTATGTTAGTGGTACACTTGTTTTAGGGTTTGGTAAACCCTCTACCTGCACCCTCTGTCAGGACTGCAGAGTGCACATCTTTCTGTGCTTACCGTATCATGCAATGCTGCAGTAAACTGCAGGGGATAGTGAAATTCTCTGGAAATGTTTTTTTGTTATGCAGTATTTTATGACAAGTCACTTACTGCAAGTTAATGCTTTTCATCATGGCTGACTCTACTGTACTAAAAAAACTGTCATAAGAACTGGCTAAACCACTGGCAGGGCTGCTTATTTGCTCATTACAGACAGAGATAGTTCAAAAAGGTTGGATAGTAGTGGATATAGTTCTACTCCATTAAGGGGGGGGGATTGAGCAAATGGGTAACTACAGACCTATCAGACCTAACTCTGTTGTGGATAAACTGATGGAGGCACTGGTCAAAGAGGACCTTGTGGACTACACGGAGAGCAATTTACTCCAGGATAGTAAACAGCTTGAATTCTTGGCATGGAGGTCTTGTCAGACCACAAAGCAAGAACACTCAGCACTCTCAAGTGGGTGTTCACAGTACTGTGAAAGAATTTAAAAAAATAGAAATGAGCTACTGTAGTTAAGTAGAGGCAATGCTCCTTGATACCGCACCTCACTGCCATACCTTGCTCCTGTTTTTGTTGATTCATGACTCTGACAACCTCACCTGGCACATTTTACTTGCACAGCTCTGCTCTCTCTCTTGTACTATGCCTTATTCAAATACCTATATAAGATTCTGTTTGCTAATAGTCAGTGTCAGTGGCTCAGTAGGTAGCACACTCGCCTGTGAGACCAGGAGATTAGAGGGCTGTTGGTTCAGTTCCCATATCTGGCGCTTGGGTTAATATCCCAATACTGATACTGTACTGCAGCATGAGAGGGTGCTGCACTTCTGAGGTGCCGTCTATCGGATGAGACGTTAAACCAAGGTTCCATCTGCCTGGATTGGTGATATTTAAGGTGGATGTTAAAGATCCCATGGCACTTATCGAAAAGAGTAGGGGAATTTTTATTTGATGAAAAACAATATCCATAATATACAATATATACAAATACATCCATTAATACTTTCAAAATAGTGTACAAAATTAGAGCATGATATATACAATTTTACTAAACACTTTTACATATTGTTGTTTTTTTTTCCTTTTTTTCAATTAATGATCCATGTTATATTTCTCCATATGTTTTTGTGTATATATTGTAACATAGTCTTTATTTCAAGAAAAACATTTTTTTTCAACTTCACCTTCTATCATATTCATTAATTCTTCACATGATATACATTTTTGCTTGAGTACCCAGGCACACCTAGCCTGCCATATATAATATTAACATATTGTTCCAATTAATTGTAATGTCTCTTTTTCATATTTTTTCCATGATTCACTGTACAATCCCCAAACTATCTCTTCATATTTAATTTTTTTTATTTATTTCTTTTTTGATAACCGGATAGGTGCACTAGACACAGACGTGACTATTTTCAGGCATGACCCGGGAGGTCACAACACAGAGAGCTACAGGTAGATGGCATACAGTATCAAGAAATATACAATACATAACATATCAGAAATGAAACGAGATTAAGACAATAGTGGGACCAAGGCACGTAGGGTATATTATACAGATAGAAGATAAGTGCCCGTGAGTAACAGTTATAGTAATATCACATTTAAAGTGCAGAAATGTCACATGGAATCATAGTAGTGTAATAATATCATACAACCAGCTGAAATAAAAAAAAAACAGTTTTATTTTGGGAGGGGTTAGGAGTTAGGGAGAAAGGTAAGCAAGAGAGGGGAGGAGAGAGGGAAAGAGATGGGAAGAGGGGGTAGGATTGAAATTGTGGGGGAAAAACAGAGAGAGGCAGGGTGCCAGCTCACATCACAGAAGATGGAGGGGAAGCTACGAGGCAGCACAAGCAGAGGGAGTCAAGATCTACAGAGGGTTAAAACAGGTGCATCGGGCATGTGCAGCAAGGAGGATGCGGTGCCTCTTCTTAAATGAAGCATGACTAGGGGCCAGGCGTACATCTAGGGGGAGAGAATTCCAATATGTGGGAGCTATGTGAGAGAAACCTGAATTCCCTTTGATAGTTCTACATCTAGGAATGCTAAGCAAGGAAAGGTTTGAAGATCAGAGGCCATAGGCGATGGACTGATGGGTCAGCATGCAGGTGAGGTAGGTAGGCATACTGGACCGCAGTATACTGTCCAGAAGGTTCCCAAGAGAGAGGAGCCGGTGCACAATAGGAGAGGGCCAATTTAGGTCTGAATACAGTAGGCAGTGATGTGTTAACCTGGAGGATGCAGAGGTATAATGGCATATATTCTTATAAGTTGTGTCCCACCTCTGAAGAGTAGTCTTAGATGCATTAGCATAGATTACGGATCCATATGAGAGTGACGGTAGTAGGATTCCTCTAGAAATGGCCAACCTGACCAATATGACCAAATAATGGTTCTTCCCATCTCAGTGATAATTATTTCCAATAATTTGGGGTGTATGGACATGTAATATATAAGTGTACCTGAGTCTCTAACTGTTGTATACATTCTTCTCTAACACAGAATCTATCCCTTATCTGCTTGTGCTTATGATTGTTTCGTACTCCTGTATGTCCATGAATAGTTAACCAGTGTTACATCCCATATTTGTGCAGGGATTCTTTTATTATTTAAATAATTTAGAACTGTCTGTACATTGGTTTCTAAACAGTCTAGTATATGTAATGTCTCATAAAAACACATATCTTGTATTATCTGGTAAAGCTGCTTCTTATTTTTTGTTAATATCATTTCATATGTAATATTCCACTGTTTTATCTTTTTTACAACATTGATTATGTACTTCGGAGTATTTGCCTGTGTAACTTTCCCTGTCTGACCATTGTGCCACTTTTCTATGTAAGGAGTTAACCACTTCTTTACCCCAACACCCACATTGTTTTATTATTTGTCAGAACTGTCATTATGCTATATGTAAAAAATATACAATAGAAAAATGCAATGGGATTTATCATCCCACATCCCCCCTTCCATCTTACTCCTATACATTTCTTTTAATAGGATTAAGTCTACTCCCCCCAAATCCTTGAAAGAATATACTCAATAATCTGGTTTCCATCTGATTTGGAATTGGATATACCATGCTAACATACAAAAATATAGGGAGTATTAATGTTTTTAATAACAACACACTCCTTCATTTGGATATTTTATTATTTTTACACAGCCCTGCTTTATAGTTTGCTATTTCTAAACATGTTTCCCAATTTTTTTTGCCATGTTCTTTGTCCCAAATGTAATTCCCAATATTTTCATCTCTTGGTTTGTAATAGCAATCCCTACCATCGACTGTTTTGGAGATATTGGTACATCTCCTATGTAAGGACCTGTACTTTAGTGATAATTTATCTTAGACCCTGATGTCAAAGCATTCTGTTCCAGTGATTATTTTAAAATAGACTCATCTGTTTCTTCATCTAGTGTTAACACTATATCATCAGCATATGGCAATATCCTTACCATTGGTGTTTGTTCTTCTGGGGGTATTCCTATAATATTGTCTTGTGTCTGAATATGTCTTAATAATGGGTCTAATCCAAATTAATATAATATGAGGCTTAACGGGCACCCCTGTTGTACCCCTCTATAAAAGTTTTGTTCTTGTCCTAACCACCTGTTTATTAATGGTGTGATATTTGCTTTCTTATAAAGACACCGTATCCATCCTATGAAGAGTTCTAGAATATCATAGGCTTTTAAGGTCTGAAAAAGATAGTCATGAGCTATTTTATCAAAGGCCTTTTCCTGGTCAATAATTATAACATCCTCTCTTACTTCTTCTTTGTTCCCATGGTCCCATAACTCCCTGAGCCATATTAAATTGTCTTGAATGTTTCTGTTTTTAAAGAACATAACTGCTGTATGCTAACTAGTCTTTTGGCCACCTCCGCTAATCTAATCTGTAAAATTTTAGCTAGGATTTTATAGTCCACATTCAGCAGACTTAGTGGCCTCCACTTATTCAAAACTGCTTTGTCTCCTTTTTTATGTAGTAAAATAAGTAAACCCTCATTTTGATTTTTCGACAGATAGCATTTTCCCAAGCTACAATTATATACTTCTGTTAGGGCCGGAATGGGGACATTCTTAAGTTTTATAAATTAATAAAATTAAGTCATCCTTCCTTGGAGTGGTGTTGTTTTTTTGTGTTTGTATACTATGTTCTACTTCAGCCTCTGTGATGGGTTTTATCAATTTTGCTTTTTCTTCCCTTGTCAATCCTGGCATGCTCAATTCCTAAAAAAATGTCTGGGCTCCACAAGCTCTAGAACCTCCCCAAAGGTTTGTTGTACATATCAATTAATAGTCTGCAAAATGTCATTCTTACTGTTTTTTTAAACTCCCTCCATATTATATAGTTCTGTAATTATTTTTTTGTTTGCTTTTTGGTAACAGTCTTTATATAGATCAAAAGTCATTTTTTTATTTTGGGTCCCAAACTGTAATTCTTGTTTTAATGACTGGGCTCTGTCATACTGTACCTCTTTCATCTCTTTTTGTATATTCTGTATTTGCTTACTATAATCTTGATTTTTTATTTCTGATCTTGAAATTAATGTTTGTAACTGATTTCTTAGTCTCAAATACTCTGTGTATGCTTTCTGTGATTTGTTCCTCATATACCTACTAAATCACTTCTGTATGTCTTTCTTACTATCCTCCCACCATTCTGATTCATCCTCATATCACATTTAACTGATTGTCTCGCTATCCATAATTGACATCATTGTTTTAAAAATGGTTCTTCTTCTTCTAGTATGCATATATTCATTTTCCATACACCTTTTCCATGCATTAGCGTTGTTCCCCACTGCAATGTATACTGCACCATCCTATGATCTGAGAACTCATAGCTACTGACCTGACTGGACTTTATTTTGATAGTATTTGTCACAAAAATAAAATCTAATCTGTTTTTTGTAGTACCTCTAAACTATGTAAACCCTCCAGTATGGTGTATCTTCCTATAGACATCTGATAGTTTACACAGTTTGATGATTTTGTTTAATTTATTTGTATCACTAAATAATTTCTTTGTGACCATCCCCCTATCTGATCATTCTATGCTGCAATTAAAATCTCTGGTCCATATCACCATCCTAGATGAATATAAAAAAAAACTTGAATATCAGTGTAAATTGCACTTGTGTGGCTTTTGTTTGTGGTGCATATATCATTATTAACCTTAGCCTATGTGCACCATAATTCATATCTAAAGCTAGAGCTCTACCTGGTACAATTTCTATAAGCTTAGAAACCTTTATTTCAGTAGTTTTAAACAAAATCCAGACCCCATCACATCTCTCTAATCATATGGACTAAAATGATAGTCCCAAAGTCCACAATGTTGATGCTTTAGACAGTTCATACTTCATTTTCAACCTAGTATCTTGTATAACTATAATTTGGCTTGCTACCATTGATAAACTAGTAAGTACTGAAAGCATCTTCCTATGACTTTTAATACTGTTTACATTTATTGTAGAAATGCTGAGTGATGACATTGTGGTTTAAACAAAGGGGGGGTACATTATTCTTTCTCCATTTTCTTCCTCTGAGACCTCGTCTGTCTCCCAATATTTTCTGGGGGAATATCAGAAGCAGGGTTTCCTATGTCTGATGTCACTTCCCTGGTAAATGAGGAGGCAGAAGAGTCCTCCAAATCCCCATCCTCTAAGCTAAGCATATCTTGGTCTTCTGTGGTTTTCTTGGTAAGTAGAGAATATTTATTCTGCAATGTAGGCCCAGCTGAATTTCTTGTTTTTTTTTCCTAACCTTTTTGTTTATGCATCTTCCCTGGATCATTTTTTCTTTCCTTTCTTCCTGATCACTGTGGTAAACTCCTCCTTCCCTGTATTAGAATCTTTTTTACTGGGGGGGTCCTGACTATCCTCTATGTCATTTCCCCCTGTTTTGTTGTGCACAACTGCTTGGCCTACTGACCTAATTCCATCTCTTCACTGTTCTGTTCTCCCTCTCTCTGCACTATGGGTGGCCTGTAAAATCAATTGCTCATCTGATATGCTTTCACCTTTGTTGTGGGAGGCCCATGGACATTTTGTGTATGCATGACCCCTCCTTTCACATAAATTACTTTTAAAACAATTCTTGCATTATGTAAATGAATGCCCATACTCAAAACATTTATTACACTTAATGTTATCACATGCGTTACTTAGATGCCCACGAGCTCCACATTTAAAACATGTTTTCAGTTGGCCTATATAAAATAATGATCCTCGATCCTTTCCCAGAAAAAAAGCTCCCTGGGAGATGAAGCACCACCATGACTGTTTGTTTTAACTTGACTTGTACTTTCCACCCTCCTGTCCATATTTGTTCCAAATCTGTAGTGGGGGAGAGGGGCCCCATTACCTCACACCATTGTTTTAGCCGAAAAACAATATCTGATATACTGACACCCTCATTTCTGAATAAAATCATTATGTTTTTTGCCATCCGTTTTGTTAAAAGAAGGGCTAAAAAAGGGGTTTTTACTCATTACATTATATTTGGCCCAGAATCTTTCTAGGCCAGCCACAGATCTGTAACTAATGTCATAATTTGAGTCTCCAATATGAATAAGTGCATAAATTTCTGATGAAAAATACCTCATGGAATTCTTCAACAGTGTTCTCGCTATATACACCCTATCTGGTATTATTTCTAAACCCCCTTTATAAATCAATTGAACCACATTCCTTCCTGGAGCAGGTTCTCCACTAGAAGTAAATAGTTCAGAAAATTGTCTTTTCTTAGCCTTGTCATGGTCCACAGTGTCTGATTCTGTTGTCTCACTTAAATATTCGGTACCAGTATCATCTTTTGATAATTCTGTATTTTGTTCAGTTATAGTAGCAGGGCCCTCTGCACCTGATGTTGTTGGCTGTTTATTATCTATATGCTGTCCAAATGTTTGTTTACATAAATTTGCATCTTTAGTATATTGCACAATTTTTGGATCTGAAGGATCTGGTTCCATTGTTCTTCCATTGATTTAACCCATACTGCCACTTCTAAAGCCACCTCAGGTTTCCACTGTTTAATTTCTTTCTTGATACTCTTTTTTGGCTTTCTGATTCCCACTGGACCATGCCTGTACAATGACATCCATCACTGATGTGCAGACATCTGCTGTGCTCCCCTATGCAAAATCTGCATCTGCAGTGTCTCCAGTCATCCCCAGTGGCCACTGCAGTGCAGAGTGCTACCCCAGCCTACCCCAAGACTAGGAAAGCTGTCAGAAGACACTTGATGTTAGTCCTCCCATGATGACCTGAGCTCATTTCCGAACCTGGGTCGCCGGTGTGGTGTGAGGTGTGGTGTCAGCATCTCAACCCTCAGCACCACCAGACAGGCCTGAATTTACTCAATATTCTTAAACTACAGTATATATCAAAAAACTCAGATGTGGATAAACAGGAAATTAGAATATGAATTTATTGAACAAGCATTACATAGCAAAATCAATATTCCTGACAAAGAGTTTTCAGCAGAAGAAATTAAAATAAAACAAATTATACATTGATGAAAGCTACAAAAACACCAGGTGATGATGGATTAACCACCAACATGTTTTAAAGGTTTTGAGACTTTTAGATAGGAACTAACTGATTAAGAGATTCAAATACTCTACCACCACCAAAACCATTGTTGAAAGCACTTATAGTTTTAATAGAAAAAGAAAGGTCATACTAAAATGAAAATTTTAGACCAGTAGCTCTGCTAAGCTTTATATTAATTATAAAATTATCATGAAAACAATAGTTTTTCATTATAAAAAATAAAAATACAAAAAATAAAATCTATGTCCAACATATATACACCCAGATCGAAGAGGACTCATAAAAATGAAGAACTCATATGAGGGGTTATTACAAGTACAATCACTGCAGAAAACATACAGGAACTAGAAGAAGAACAACAAAAAACAACAACAACATCTACAAAAACAGCTATTGTATTAAATGCGCTTAATCATTTTAATTTGATTTGCTTAAAGAGTCATTGCAACCAACCCCAAATTGGAAGTTTGAAGTTGTGTACATCCAAAAGTATAAAACATATACCAGTAAAAATACACGTAATGCATCATCCTTCATATACAAATATAGTATTCAAAATACTTACTTCAAGCAACACTATGAAAACAATATAGAATCATAAACATATAATGAGGCAACTAGCAGCAAACCAGGTTTCATTTGATTTATTTAAATGGCTAAGGAGGTACCTAGGGATTTCCTGAACCCATACTGATGTTAATAAAACAGTTCTATAAGGAACTGTAGGCAGCTTTTAAAATAAATGGGTTCAATTCCGAAAGGTCTGGGAATAACGCAGGCAGCTTGTGCCCAAAACCTTGATGCAAACTGTGGCTTGCATCAAACTGTGCTTCAAACACAATTCAAGAAAGCAGCTTGCATCTAGACCACTGCAATCTGTGCCATAGTGGCTTGCACCATGCTTGTGACCAAAATTTGGGTGCACCATGTCATAACGGGGCTTGCATCACAAAAATGAGGCAGTGTCCTCTTTGTTGGTATTTACCATGGTGGTAACCCTGATGCTGTGTTGATGATGGCAGGCATCCTTTAGACCAAGCTGCAGGTGATCGAACTTAGAAAGGCATGCAGAATGGGGCAGATCCAGCTGCAGACAGGGAGGGTGAGACAGCCCCAACACCCTTGCAGGATGGTATGTGGGCTGCACAAACCATTGCTGTGGTCATTTCATCCACCATATGGCTTCTCACAGGTCTGGCCCCATGAAGCTGTTTTTGCTGCATCTTGCATCAGTTTTCATCTAATGCATCATCATTTTGATGCAGTTTGCATCATTTCCCACTCCATGTTTCCCTCCTCCATTTTCTCCCACCTTGTGGCATTCCTACTCCTTCATCATTGTGGTGCCTCAGCATGGGCATTCATGCCCCTCCTGCATAGCCATTGTGGCTCACCTGGAAGCATTCACACCACATGCTGTTACACCTTGACTTGCTGGATTTTCTCCACGTGCATCGCTCTTTGACACGGTAAACCTCTTTCGTGCTTGTGGCAGACTTTGCTGCTGAGTCTTTTCATCCTTCTGAATACAGTGCACAATATTTGTCACACTGGCATTTGATTCCAGGTGGTTATTTAATGCACCTTGCACTGATCTAAGTGCTCTTTCTGAATCAAGCCCCATATGTTTACATCAGATAAATAGATTGACAGACAGACAGACAGACCCTTACAGAAATAATTATATGAAAAGTTTTCATGCTGCACACATAAAACTACCCAAGTAATATGAATGCTGCAAGTATGATTTAAATGTCAAATCTGAACTGATTGCATGCATATGGCAAGCATGCAGCAAGCAAGTGTGGAAACCATAATTTTTATGTTAAATTGGGAAAGACTGCAGGCATGTGGCATGCATGCAAAAAGTAAGTGTTCACTGATAACTGCATACATAAAAGTTAAGTGACGTGCTCAGGATCACACCATACACAAATAGGGGTTGATGAGATTCAAACCCAGGTCTTCAAGCCTCCAAGTCACCTGGCTTGCAGTTCTGTGCCTTATCCACTATGCCAAACTGTCTGCACACATATGACTCGCTTGTACTTCAATACATACTGTATCTGAATACATCTGCATGCATGCGGCATGCTTGTAGCCACTGTTATGCTTTTCAAGTTTTCTTCTCTCCCTCATCTCAGTTTCACAGTTGAACTGTAGCACACATACCAATGGAAACACGTGATTTTTTCCCACTCTCAATACACAAACTTACGCACAAAACCACTTAATTACTTCTTTATGGCCTGAACTCCTACTATTTTCTATCCATAGTTTTGAATGCTTCCAAGCAAACAGACTTTAAGGTACTAACACAAAGTAAAAAGTCTTCTACCTGAGTAACAGGGAGCCAGAGACAGGAGTCTTTAAGAGATGATGTCCATGGGTCAGAGTGCTGGGGCACACCCCCTTGAAATTAATGAAGTTATTTTTTATTACTATTTTATACGTTATGATGGTGAGTTGGAGAATAATGAAGGCCAATGTTCTACTAACAAGGTCCTTTTAGTTGAGCAATGATCTTCTTTAATCTCCAACTCTCCATTATTAATGTATAAAATAGTAATTAAAAAAAAATACCCTCATTCATTTCAATGGGGCACACTCCTGCAGTCTCCTTTGTCTTTTGTCATAATGTGCCTGAGTGTGGAGATGTGGATGTCAGCTTCACTAAGGGGGGCATAAGCCTGACTATAGTGGGCTCCAATATGCATACCATACCTCTCAGCTGTCTGTGAATACCACGGACAGCTCTAGAATGTCTGTAACATCTCTAAAAAATACAACTTATTTGTTTTGACTGAAAAGTGATATGCAAATCAGGAAAAATTCAAATCTATAACATTCATCTGTATATACCCAGAAGCAGTGCATCCATCTCCATTCCATTCAATACCCATCCCCTATGGGTCTTGAAGCTGCCCAAAGGTAAAGAAACATGAAAAACACATCAATATCTCAGTCCTTCCTCCTTCCCCAATCCCCCTGTAAAAAAATATATTTTCTTTGACTTACCCAGCATTTGGCCAAAACTTGCAGCCTGGCATAGTGTGCCACCAGCGTAGTTTTCAGTTTGCTCCCCCTCTGTCCATATGCCAGAAGATGGATGCTACAATTGACCTTCACAGGTCCCCAACATGATCTGCAACCAAGTCACCTCAACAACTGAACTCACCCAAGCTGGCTTGATTGCTTCTTCCTTGGTTGCTGCTGTGGCTGCTGCTGCACTGCACTGATCAAGGCCTAAGAAGGCCACCCACACTGCTGTCACCACTGTTGCTAAGCCTAGTTGCTGCCATGGGGGTCTGTGCTGTTTTTTCACAAGGCGAGCCTAGTAGAGGTAGTAGTAGGTAGCCTTGTCTTGCCTTAGCTTCTAGTTCACCCTCTGCCCCTTCAGCCACCAGGTGAGATGGAGACTCACTAAGAGTAGACCAACAAAAATATGCTGCCTCAACACTGCTATTGAGAGTTCAGTGCTCACTGCCTCCCAAAGCTGTAGTGTGCAGCCTGTTTACTCTGTGGTGGGAAAGACAGTGTCGCACTTGCAAGATTCATGTGCTCTTTCTTGGCTGAAGTTCATCCACATCACCTGTGATTTTGCCATCGCTAATGAATGGAGAGAGTGGACAACACAATATAGACACAGTCGAGTCTAGATAGTACCTGCAGCATGAGCTCAGTAAGGCCAGGTGGGCACTTTTTGTGCAAAAGATTATATCCAAATTTAAAGTCATTATTGCCACACTATAAGAATAACATAGACACAAATATGTGGGAGAGGGGACAACTGCCCAACTCTGCCCTACCTAAATGGCACCACTGCTTAATAGTAGAAATTCATTCTCAGATGCTAATGCAATGGTTTCCACTGTGTTTTGAGGTATTGTACCTCCATGTCTCATGATGTATCCTGATCATCATGTGGGTTAGTGTCCCTCATTGTCCTTCATTTTGAGTGTTCATGTCCTTCATTTCAGTGACAAAAAGTGAGGTATGATGCATTCTTCTAAGATCCTACTTAGCAGAAGGAGCGCTGAGCAAGGCCATATATATGCTCAATATAGAATGACAAAGGGAAAGTAAGTTAGATGAAACAGTCATGGAGAAACACATTTGTAGCATTAAATGTGCATAACGGATTTGCATGGTCCAAAACAAAAAGGATAGGCTTCACAACACAGAGGCCCGTCTTCATACATCTGGAATGGGAATGTTGACTCGCTATATCCTAGGCATTTAATACAGTAAGCAAACAATACTTTACAAATTAATGGCAATTTAATGACAAAAATCAAAAGCCATTAAACAAGTTGCAAAATGATCAGAATTAATGATTTTACCTAATTTTTATGCTAATTCAAATAAAAATGTATTTTAATGACTCAAATTGCTAGCAGTAGTATAAGAAATAGAAACTGATGTGTTTTTTTAGATGGGATTTGCACCAGATTAGCTGCTGCACAGATGGCAATCGTGCAGCATGTGAACCTGATGTGATGTTTAAATGATGTTTATTTTTATTTTTATTTATTTATTTAACAAATTGGAAAGTCCTTTTGAGCCAAGGGCTCTTTTACAGAGGTCCCATGTCAAGTCACAAGAATAGCAAATTACAATGGTTTCAGTAAGTAGTACACCATGAGGAAAGTAATTATATAAACAAAAGAACAATATGGCACAATAAATATTGTGTCAATTGCAGCTAGTGGCATTGTCTGAAGAGGGGTGAAAGAGATTACACGAGTAGAAGTACACAGGGTGAATTGGAGTGTGGAAGGAGCAAAAAAGAGCAAGGAGGGAGATTCCACAATGAAGCTTAAGTAGGAAAAACCCATGGTAGAGGGAGAGAACAAGGTGAGGAAACAGAGGAGGGAGGAGAAAAGTGGGAGTGCAGGGGTAAAGGAAGGGGGATGAGGTAGGATGAAACAATGGCAGGAATGGGAAAGGGATAAGGGAGGAAGTGCTGTGAGTGGAATAGTACAGCAATAGGATAAAGCTATACAGGGGCAAATGGTAAAAGAGGGAGGTCCCAGTGCATTTAGCTGTCAACAGAGATTAGGTATAGCAGTAACAAGATGCTCTGGAAACTAAGAATTGACGAAGCTGCTGCTTAAATGGTCCCAAGGTTGCAGTTGTCACAATCTCAGGAGGAATGGAATTAAATAAATTAGCAGCTATAACTGCAATGGATCACTGTTGGAGTGATATTCTACAGTGAGGGACTGAAAAAGTTTGGCTCACAGAACTTCGTGTGCTCTGAGTATCCCAGAAGGGACTGAAAAGCTGAAGGGAACCTGGTGGTAGGAGACTAAGATCTGCCTTCTTAGCCAGAAGTCAGGCTTGATATTCAATGTGAGCCTGGAGTTGAAGCCAGTTTGCTTGTTCATAAAGGTCACAAGCGTGAGTATGATACTCTGCACCACTTATTAGATGGCATGCCTTATGCAGAGCTGTGGTGAGCTGACGTAGGGCTGTGTTGTGGAAGAACCATAAATGACCAAACCATAGTCAATAATAGACACAATTGAACTTTGGATAGACAATCTGAGGGCTTTGGTAGTAAGGCAGTGTCTATGCCTGTGCAGAAGGCCTAAGCAAATTTTAACTGCCTTGGCAATATTCTCAACATAGCTGGAGTAGGAGATCATACTATCAAGAGTAACTCCTAGGTATTTAAAAGATTGAGTCTAATCAAGAACAATACCCGCCCTGTTTTTAATCACTAATTGTTTGGCTTTGTGCTGGCTGTGGGTACCATGGAACAGCATGACCTTTGTTTTTTTTTGCAATTAAGCACCAACTTATGAGACATGAACCAGGACTCAGCTTCAGTAAAACTTTTCTGAAGTTGGGCTTGAAAGAGGGTAGGGTCAGCAGTCTTTGAGATAATGACTGCATCATCCACGTAGAGGAGTAGTGGTTTGGAACAGGATGCCAGAAGATTATTGAGGAAGGTGCTAAATAGAAAGGTCCCAGTTAGATCCTTGAGGAACTCCAGAGCAGACAGGCAGTTTAGCAGTAAGGGCAGACCCTATTCTCACCTGTTGTGTGTGGTTTGCTAGATAGCTGGTGAACCACTTTAGAGCTTCTGAAGATATACCAAGCCCAGCAAGTTGATGTGTCAGCAAATGGTGATTGACCATGTCAAATGCTTTAGACAGGTCAATAAATGTTGCACCAACAAGTTCACACCAGCTTAACTTCTGCAGTCATGTCAGGAGTGCAACACACGAATCTGATGTAATTTTTAGAAGATGTTCACACCAGCTTACCTGCTGCACATGTCAAGCTTGCAGCATGTGAAGCTGATTTGCTTTTTAGACCTGGTTCACTTAGGATCACTTTGTGTATGTGAACTGCATGCAAACATTGCACAATTAAGCACATGGCGTTCACACAGCACACCTATATTTCTGTAAGGGGACAGAGAGAGACAGACAGACAGACAGATAGATACATACATACACACATACAGATATAGATATGGATATAGCCATTTTACATACTGGGACTTGTTACCATTCTAAAAAGCACCATATATATTGCCACATTTGGGACTTTTTCCCATTCGAAGCAATATCAAATCTATTCCAATATCTTACAGTAATTAATTCTACATATGTATAATAATTACACAGCTTTTTACAATATGATAACTTTTTAACGAACTATTACAGGTATAGACACAATACATATGTTTGCAGTTAATGCTTTTCATGTTTTTAAATAAACAAAACAGCAATACTGTCAACACTCTAGAAAATCATACTAACATTCAGATTAGTACAATAAATATACAGGCAACATCAATTGCAGATGTGCAGTCATGATGTGCATGTACAGGGTTGAAACAGTAGCAATAAAGTAAAATGTTAGCCCTGAAATATGGAGGGCTCCAAGTGGGGAATGACATCACAGGCAGGGACCAGACAGGACCTAAGAAGACTCTGGTGACAGGAGGCTGCCCTGGCTAGGATCTGTGTGGGGAATACATATTGGGAATATATGAAAGCAGGTTTTTGACATGCAGAACGTGACATTATATCCACAGCAGCCAAGTTCTGACCGCTGCCAACTCCTAGAAACAGAAGGTACCTCCTCAGACCTCCACCTCTGATTATTAGCCTTTTGGCTTTAATGCTGACCTTCAGGAGTACTATACGCATCTGTATGGGAGAAAAGAAGTAGATGGGACAGACCCAGAATGTACATCTGTGGTGATAAAGGAAGAGAGCAACCTAGAGTTCTGTTACAGCATTTATGAATTTGGGCCCAGAAAAGACACATTTTGGGTCTGCACCAAATTATGTGTAGGAGGACAGCCCTTTGGAGCTTGATACCTCCAGCACACATCTTGGTTCATGAGTCCTAAGGATTTCAGTTTAGAAGGCATATGAATCCAAGAGTTCATGATCTTGTTTAGTGTCCATTCAATCAATCAATCAATCAAACTTTATTTTTTTAAAATGTGCTTTTCTCAAAACCAAAGCGCCTGTACAATTTCATAAAACAATAAATAAACCAAGTTTAAAACTAACATAAATCATTAAAAGCTATACTAAAAAGGTGTGTCTTCAAAGCTCCTTTAAAACTTAGGACAGTCGGGCAATTTCACACCTGACGAGGTAGAGAATTCCACAGGGTCAGAGCCATAAAACTAAATGATCTAGCCCCCGAAGTTTTCAAACGAACCCTGGGAATCTGTAGCAATCCCTCATCAGTGGATCGGAGGGGGCAGGAAGGACAGTAGGGGCACAGGAGCTCTTTCAGGTAAGTAGGTCCCTGATCGTGTAGGGCTTTATAGGTCAGCAAACCGACCTTGAAGGTGATTCGCCAAAACACTGGCAGCCAGTGCAGTCCGCGGAGCACAGGCATTATATGGCTGGATCTGGAAGATCCAGTCAACAACCTGGCCGCCGCATTCTGCACTAGCTGCAGACGGCAAAGTTCAACCCCCGATAGCCCTAGGTACAGGGAGTTGCAATAGTCAAGGCGGGAGGTAACGAAAGCGTGGATCAACGTTGGAAGATCCTCTGGAGGAACCAGGTTCTTCGCCCTGGCAATGTTTCTCAGATGGAAAAAGGAAGTTCTGACCACCGCTGACACCTGAGATTTAAGTGTCAAGCGGTTGTCAATTATTACGCCAAGATTCCGCACCTGATCTGAGGTTGTCAGCTGAACGCCCCCAAGCCATAAGCCTGAGGGCGATCCATCCGGCAGACCCACCTCACAGCGACCCTTGTCCATGACCAACACCTCAGTTTTCTCCGGGTTTAACCTCAGCCAACTCCCATTCATCCAGTCTTGGATCTTGGCAAGGCAGTTATTAAATACTGACAAGGCAGCATCCTGGCCGGGCACAAAAGACATATACAGCTGGGTATCATCTGCATAGCAATGAAAACCCGAACCGTATCATCTAATAATCGCTCCCAATGGCAGCATATACACCGCAATCAAGATAGGCGCTAGAATAGAACCCTGCGGTACCCCACAGGATAGGGAGACTGATGCCAAGGAAAAAATTCCCGACACCACCCTCTGAGTCCTACCCTCGAGGTAGGATCGAAACCACCTGAGGACCGTATCAGATAATCCACAGATGGACCGCAAACGCTCTAACAGCACACCATGGTCAACAGTGCCAAATGCTGCAGAGAGATCGAGAAGTACCAAGATAGAACAGGTCCTACGATCTCTCGCTATTAGGAGGTTATTTAGTACCCAAACAAGTGCTGTCTCCGTACTATGCCTTTTCCTAAATCCGGACTAGAGAGAGTCGTAGATATTGTTGTTGGTCAGATGACCATCCAACTGCACTGCAACCACCTTCTCAATAACTTTACCCACAAAAGGTAAGTTAGGGACTGGTCTGTAATTTGCTAGACAATCTGGGTCTAAGGAGGACTTCTTTAATAGAGGCTTAACTATAGCCTCTTTAAGGGGATCTGGAAAGATCCCCCTCTCCAAAGACTTCCAGACTATCAAAGCCAGGACTAGGCCGATTTTATCCACACAATCCACTAAAAGGCGTATGGGGTCAGGGTCCAAATCACAGTTGGTCGGTCGCAACGCTCGGATGATCATCACAATATCATCGATTGTGGGGAGGCTGAAGTCAGACCATACAAACTGAGTGTTCGACATCTCCTGCCGACCATCACCGCTCCCATTGGAGAGGGAAGAACGGACATCCGATCTGATTTTGGCAACCTTATCTGCAAAGAAGAGAGCAAACTCCTCACACTGTTCTGGAGAAAAAGCTCTTCTGGGCTGAAGACAGACTGGATTGCACAGTCTGTCCACAGTCCGAAACAGCTGAGCTGGTCTATTCTGTGCAGCCGCTATCTCTCTGGACAGGAATTCTGCCTTCTTATGAGAGATTGCGGATTGATAGGCCATATAATGGTCCATCAAACTAAGTTTGTCATCATCCAGACTGGACTTCTGCCAACGCCTCTCCAGCCTTCGTCCAACCCTCCTCAACTCCCTCACGGTCTCATCGAACCAAGGAGACCTGGGGAGAAGAGTGAGAGGATGAACGCGAACAGGTGCAATAGAATCCAGGGCCCCTGTCATCGCCTTATTATAGGCATGTACCAGGTCACCTGGATCCGAGCAATCTATTGGTAGGCCCGATAGGTCCAATCAGGTCATCCGGGGACACACCCCTTAAAGGGCGGTACCGGACCATCTCCGAAGGGGCTGACCTAATAGGGGTGGCCTCAAAACTGAACCTAATGGAGTGATGGTCGGACCATCTGACCGGTTCCACCACCAAGTCAGTTATCCCCATCCCCAGAAGAAACACCATGTCCAATGAGTGTCCACCAATATGGGTTGAGGAGGAAACAACCTGTGTGAAGCCCAGTGATATCATTAACTGGAGGAAGGCTTGACCAAAATGTGAGAGTTCATCGTCGACCCAAGCATTGAAGTCCCCCAGAACCAACCATCTGGGGAACCCCAATGTCAGGTCGACAATGAAGTCTGCAACTTCCTGCAGGAAAACATTCTCGTCACCTGGTGGACGGTATATGAGAAGTATCCTGCACCCCACACCCTCACTCAGAATACACTCAAAGGATCTGGTGACTCCCACCGGTACCTCCACCAGGCCCAGTTCTGACTTAAAACACATGGCAACACCCCAGCCCCTATGATCCTGCCTCGGGCGGTGTATCAACGAAGCACCGCTGGAACTGCTGCTGCTAAACTGGCCCAGCATTTTCATCCAGCTAAGTCTCGGTGATGCACGCCAGGTCAGATGACCCAACAAGATCGGCTATAATGGCCGTCTTGTTTTTAATAGACCTGGCATTGCACAACACCGCCCGAGTAGGATGAACCTCCAAAGATGACCGCCTTAACTGATGATCATAATCAGAACCCTTGGGTATGGGCACCAAACAGGGAGATCCCCTTTCCTGTGCCCATTTCACCCCAGGGCATCTCTTTGACCCCCCCATCCCTATCCGCCTGCTCCTTTCCATTCCCCCTGCCCAGCACCAGCCCTCCTCCTCCTCCTCCTCACAATCCCCAGAGCCCTACATCTTCTATAGACTCCCGGTGACAGGGGGTGACAGGAGAAAGGACAAAGGTCCCTGAGCCTAGAGGGGGAGTAATACCCAACAGTCCTATTATCATTCCAGCACATAATTAACACCACAAAATCAACATTAATAAACCCCACTCAAACTTATATAAATAACCGCTCTACAAAATTTATCAAAAATTCTAAATAAAATTAAAAAACACAACACTCAAATATCAAAATATAAATACATCTATTAACAAAATTATACCCCTACCGATGTGTCAAAATTGTGCTTTAAATTTGTCAAAACGCTTTATCTTTCTACCCCCACCCACAGTACTCTCACCACTGCAGGGGAAGGAGCTTTCCACACTATACAGAACCCCTAACATGAAAATTGGCTCGTAACTTTAAAAACCCCTTAGTCCAAAGCCAACACCCTCATTTGCCCAAAAACACAAACAAAACAAGAGTTCAAGGTCTTTTTATGTCCACACCTATGTACTCTCACCACTTCAGTATGGTCCAAACTTTAATCAATCTCCTCTCACGAGACTGAATCAGTCATAAATGAACTCAGTTTTAGATTTCCCAATAGTTTCCCAGTAGTTAACACACGCTGGCTAAAAACAGAAAAAGTTCAAGGATACTTCACCAATTCGAGCAGTCCACACAGTTCCAACTTGCTTCCAAATCTTTAAGTTTCCCAGTGACCAAAATCCTGCAGGCAACGAGCAATTCGAGCAGTCCACACAGTTCCAACTTGCTTCCAAATCTTTAAGTTTCACAGTGACCAAAATCCTGCAGGCAATGAGCAGACAGACACCACATATGCCTCCACTGCAAATTCCAGCTCCACTCGACCCTTGCTGCGATGAGGCAGGCAGGACCACCCTCCGGTGATGCCCCTGCCTCACCTAGGGAGCAGAGTAAACCCCACCACCCTCCGCAGGCAGAGATACCCATCTCCCCATCTGGACCGGGGAACCAGAACCTTCAAATTGTGGGAAGAGTTTGTCACCAGTCTTCACTGCCCGCTATCCCGCTATCCACTTCCTCTTTCTGACAGGTCCACTTGCACTAGGAACCGGCAACCTCTTCTCCTGCGGTCTGGCTAAGTTGTACCCCCAAGTTGAAACTGCTACTCCACCACTAGTCGCTCCTTCTACTTCTTACATGCCCAGAAGCGGCCGCTGAACCTCCAAGCTGCCAGCCACCGAATCCCCCACAGAGTCAAATCGGAAGTCAGCACCCGATACGCAGCTCACAACAAGCAGCCCACGGCACACCACAAGCCAGCAAGCCAGGCGACTCCACACAGGCCTAGTCTCTCTAGTCTTTCTTAGACTATCAAAAGCGTCTCAGTTTTTAGATAGCAGAGCGGTAGTAATAACCAGCTTTCTATTATAACTGCAGCAATAAAAAGCGGTAATATAGCTTGGAACTAAAAAATAAAATAAATGACTAACAATAAACGATAAAAAATGATGAAATTATAATAAAATTAGCAAACAGTCTGAGCCAAAGTCCGGAGCTCACAAACAGCAACCCAGCGTGGCCGCCATCTTTTTTTTCTGTGATGTGACAGGTTCTAGGTGTCTAGGTGTCCAGACAGGTTTTATGATGAACATCTGAAAAAGATTGAAACACTGATTGAACAGCATTTCTAGCAATCTGATCACTACATATCTGATCTCTCTGTCCTGGTTGTCAAAGTACTCTTGAAAAATACACAAGAAAGGTGAGCTTCAGAGATCAAACTTATTCATCTTCCGTATATTAAAAATAAATGTAAAACAGTACTGGTAAGGTCCGCAGACTATTGCAGTGTAGGGTCAGTGCAGCCTAAATGGGGTTGCTTACCCCATACTATGATATGAACTCCAAATGAACAGCTGCACTCAACAGTGACAAAATGGACACCACACCTTAGTGGAGTAAGGTAAATGCTTTATTAGAAAATCCAGGTGTCCAAGCAAGTATTTTCCAGTTAACTCCAACTCCAAGAACTGCCCCAGGGGTAGTGGTGTGGTGTCCATTTCATTATTGTAAAGTGCATTACTTTGTTTGGAGTTTGCTTTAAAAATAATGGACTGAATATCGATCTTGGTCTCATGACAATTTACAAATTTTAACTGATGACTACATTTCTTTTGGTTTGGTTGCATGTGTATTTTCAGTGTATATATTTATATACATTATCTCCAACATTAAAAACATTTTTGGTGTGCCTTATGTACACTAACATATGCTTGTTTATATGTTTCATCATGTTTTTTATCTGCTGTATTCTTATGTGTATGAATGTTTATGCTGCATAGATATATACATACATTATTTTTATTCTCTATCTCACTCTCTCTCTCTCTCTTGCCCCTCCCACCTCCACCACTGTTTCATTTGACTCCAGAATCCTGACTTTTGCTTCATTACATTTCAAAAGACTTACTTTTTACACCTTCTAAATGCCATCCAGTCTTTAGAGCTACAACTCTTTGTGTATGTTTTTTTCTTCTCTATTTTTCAGCTCACCTATCTGGTCTGCTCCCATCCAGGCAACCTCTGGGACTCCAGCCACCATCCAACTGCCACCTTGCTCCTAGGAACATTGCCATTATCCCTTGCAGCTTACCCCCCTCAGCGAGGTGTTGGGGAGCCCCCAACTCATCTACCCATCCGGATTCAGATCGGCAACTCCCCCATGTTGGTGCACCATTGGAAGGCCATCAAGCGGCCTGACCAGGAAGTCATTTTTCCTCTCTTTTTCTTTCCCCCTGAGCTGGTGGGCATGCAATGATGCTGGCAGAAGGGAGCACTCATGCATCTGCATGTGCTTCCTCATGGCACCTGCCCCCAATTCCTCCCCAGAGTACAGAGTGCATCTTGTCTGCCAGCCTATGCCACGGGGCAGTCGGGCGCTGACTGTCATCAACCCCCCACCCCAGAAAGGGAGAGCAGTCCATCAGATACTCGATCCTTCTCCTCCCCTGCCAGCCTCCAGTGACCCATGCTCATTCCCGAACACTGGCCGTCTGCATGGCATGAGGTGCGGCAACCAGCGCCTCAGCCCTCAGTGCCACTGGGTCGGCTCTTTTTATGTATATTCACTGATATCAGTATATTCACTGATTAAAGGCTTGCTTTCTATAGAAACTACTGTACCTGAATAAGGGCTCTGTATAGCCTGAAAGGTTGTGTTCTGAAAATGTCTTGCTGGTCTAATAAAATGTGTCAAATTACCCACTTTGTTCATGGTAGAGCATCCAGAGTTGTGTCCAGCAGGCTTCAGATATCTCCAGCACCAGGATTGGGACTATTTACACTTTGCAACTTCTGATGGCTCTGGGGCATCCTGCAAGATCCTTTTATGAATCATGCCCAACCTGACATTAATAGCATTCAACCATTTCTGGAGAGTATGCAAGAGAATCAGTGGGATCAGAGGAGGCAAGTCTTTTAGGCAATCATTTTTGGAACTTCGGATTTAGAGGTACATGTACTTTCAGAAATCATTTTTGGGGCAGTCATAGCACCTCATAAGATTCTCAAAAGAATCCAGGTGTGGGCTAGCCAGTTGCCACATATCCAAGTGGTGAAATAAACCCCACTCACTCCAAATGTCCCAATGTATTGGATGGTGCCCTACCTTAATTAATGAGTTCCTTCAAAGGGGAATCAGTGACAAGGGTGTAAGAGGCATGTATTATCAGACTTCCAGTTTCTTCGATACATTAAGGTTGGGTGCCTAGTTAGGGCTCACCCTCCAAACAGTGGCTAGTGAGGAAAAGAGATGGACTGAGTGTTCTGCTACCTACCCCAGATGATGTTGAGCTGCCACCCAGGGGGCCATTAAAGGGGGGCTGGAGAGAGCCAGTGCAATGCCTAAGCACACCGAAAGGCATTGTACTATGCATGAAACTAGGTTAGGCCCCAACCGCCATTTCTCTAGCTAGCTCTGAGTTTAGCTCTGATGTAGCAAGGCAGTTATCCCTCCCACAGAAAGTCACCTAGTAGTGCATCTATTTTGGAGAACCACCATGCAGGGTTGTCAACTTCCAGGTCAGTGAGGATGTGTACCAGTTTTGGGGCCATGATCATTTTAATAGCAGTGATTTTTCCCATTAGGGAGAGGTGCAGGAACTTCCAGCAGTCACAGTCTGCCTTGTTTTTTTCAGTAGAGAGATCTGGTTATCTAATACAATCCAAGCTAGGTGTGTACGCACCCAGGTTCCCAAATACTTTATACCCTTGAGTGACACCTGTAACCTAAAGACATCTAAGGAGTTCTGGGTACAGTGGCTATTTTTTTTTTATGTGTGTATTTTATTTAAGCTCCTCCCTCTATGCCCTGACCGGGTACTCCTTCAGCATGCCAGTGCCTTCCATACTGCCCTCCGACCCCCGCCACCACAACCAGCCCTAATTGCAGCCTTACCTTGAAACCCCGGTATATCCCTTTTACCAGGAGGGTCCCTCTCTTATGAGGGGGAAGGGCCTGGTGGCCAGCGGCACATTCTCCAGGAGCTATGGGGCTGGTTCCAGGCTGACTTCGGGGCTTCGTGCAGCAGGAGCCAAGCGCTCATCATCCGGTCGGTCAGGGAGCGCTTTTCATGTTTTTCTGTGCCCTGCCCACACAGTTCTTGGCCTTGCGTAAGTGCAGGGAAACCTGGAGCAGGGGAGAACAGGGAGCGTGTTGAGGCATCATGTCCCCCAAATATGTCATGATTCGCCCACAGGGCCCCTCACGAAACCCACCCCCTGGGAGGGAAACATCCAATTGGTGCTTATGATATCCCTTCCTGCTCGCCTCTGCTCCTTGGACCCAGGCTTGGGGTGCAAACCCAGGATGCTAGTGTGCCGAGCTAACCCCTTTACTTGGTGCCACACAGCCGGCTCACAGTGGCTGTTCAGTGGCAAAACATCCATCTTACTAGGGCTGTTTTTTAGACCTGATATGTCACAAAAGGCATCTTAGTATGCTGAGAAGTGAAGGGATACCAGACGTAGCACACTGAAGAAGCACCAGGCAGTTATTCTCATAAAGCAGCATACATAAGTCAGCTTGACTGACTTGCATAGAAACATAGATTTTGACAGTAGATAAGAACCACTTGGCCCACCCAATCTGCCCATTTCCAAACCCTTTGGATAAGCTGCAGATCATAGTTAACCAACAACCTATTTCTTCCTACCCCACACCAGAATTGCCTTATGTCTGTCCAATACATTTTTGAATTCCCCCACTGTTTTTGACCCCATGAACTCCTCAGGAAGGCAATTCCATGTGTCCACCACCCTCTCCATGAAAAAATCCTTCCTTACATTATCCCTAAGCTGTTATCCCGCTATCTTCAAATTGTGCCCCTTATTCTTGCACATCTTTTTTTTTGAAAGATGCTACCCTCTTGTACTTTGTTGATTCCCTAGAGGTACTTGAAAGTTTCTGTCATGTCACCCCTCACCCTCCTTTCCTTGAGGTTGTACATATTAAGCTTCTTTAGTCTGTCTGTGTATGGCTTCTGGTGCAGACCCTTCAAAATTTTAGCTGCCCTCTTCTGGACTGCCTATATCCTGTCTCTGTCCTTGTGGAGATGGGGTCTCCAGAACTGCATGCAGTACTCCAGATGGGGTCTCCCCAATTGTCTGTACAGAGGGATAACAACTTCCGGTTTTCTACTGGTGAGACCTCTCCATATGCATCCCAGTATCCCCGCAGCCCTCCTTACTGCCTTCTCACATAGCTTGCTTACCTTTAGGTTATCTGATATGACTACACCAGGTCCCTTTTCATTTTTGTTGTTGTTAGTACATCCCCCCGCAATTGCGTACGCTTTCCCTGAGTTTTTTTTCCAAATGCATTACTTTACACTTCTTTGCGTTGACTCTAAGCTGCCAAACTTTTGATCATTCCTCCAGCCTTGCCAAGTCCCTTCTCATCCTTTCCACCCCTCCTAGTGTATCAACTCTGTTGTACATCTTTGTGTCATCTGCAAAGAGGCATAGTTTTCCTTCCAGTCCCTCTGCAATGTCACTTATAAAGACATTAAAAAGGACCAATCCCAGTACTGAACCCTGTGGTACCCCACTAGTAACACTCCTTTCTTCGGAGTGGACTCTGTTTTCTATTACACTCTGTGTCCTGTTGTCCAGTCAGTTTTTTACCTAGGCTTCCACCCTGGTACTGACTCCCAGGTTGGCTAATTTGTTTATTAATCTTTTGTGCTGGACTGTGTCACATGCCTTGCTAAAGTCTAGGTAGGCCATGTCCACAGTCTCTCCCTGGTCTACTACTTTGGTCACCCATTCAAAGAAATCTAATAGATTCATCTGACATGACCTTCCCACTTTGATCCATGCTGCTTGGGTTCTGTGCCCTGCTGGCCTCTAGGTGCTCAACTAGTCTATCTTTCAGAAGTGATTCCATCATTTTCCCTACCACAGAGGTCAGACTAACAGGTCTGTAGTTTTATGCCTTTGCTTTGCTCCAACTTCTGTGAAGGGAAATCGCATCTGCCCTCCTCCAGTCATCAGGTACCACACCATCCTCCCATGATTTGTTAAAAATGGTAGTCAGTGGTGTTACTAGTTCTCCCCTTAGTTCTTTTAGAATTCTGGGGTGAATCCCATCAGGCTCCATTGCTTTGTCCACCTTCAGTTTTCGGAGTTCTTTTAGAACCCTATCTTCTGTGAATGGACTGGTATCAACCCCTCTATCCAGAGTGCTTCTATTGATTGGAATAGGTACCCCCCCTCCTCTTCTTTTCTGAATACTGAGCAGAAGTATTCATTCAGTATACCTGCTTTTTCACTGTCACCTTCTGCCCACCCACCCTCCCTCCTCTTTTTAAGCCTCACTATCCCTCCCTTGGTATTTCTTCTCTTCCTAATGTACCTATAAAAGGTTTTATCCCCTTCTTAACTGAGTTGGCTATCACTTCCTCAGTTTGAGCCTTTGCTATTCTGACTGCATTCCACACTTCTTTCTGCTTTACCTGGTACAGTTCTCTGTCCTGCTCCTTCCTGAATGCTGTATTTTTCTACCTAATCTTCCCCGCCACCTCTTTTGAGAACCATAGTGTTTTTTTCCTTCATTTTGATTTATTTGCTTCACACAAAGGCTTGTTGCCTATGTGATGGCAGTTTTGATGTTTCACAATTGTTCCTCCACATCTCCTTCTTTCCCATTTGCTATTGCTTTTCTGAGGCACTCTCCCATTTTCCCAAAGTCAGCCCTCCTAAAGTCCAGTACCCTCACTTTTGTATGACTTGACTCTATGGCTATTTTTTTATCATTTATTGTATGCCTTTCAACTTAGTATGCTATTGAAGAGCAATGGTGATGGGTTCTATAGCTAAAATGAAAAGTATGGGGGACAGAGGGTAGCTCTGATAGTTTCCCCTTTGTAGGGTGAAACGGACATAGAGGACCAAGTTGGCTAAAAGTCAAGCAGAGGACAGTGTGTATAGTGCCTTCATGCATCCTCCAAACTGAAGGCCAAAGTCTGTCCTATGCAGTGTTGTTTGCTGGTATCCTCACATCACTGAATCAAAAGGCTTTTTGAAATTGATGTCCACTGCAGCGACTGGAGTGGGGGCAGAGGAGGCCAGAGATAGTAGAGAAAAAAGCACCTTATGTTGATCAGAGCTGAGATGCCATTTAAAAAAACCCTAAGAGTGATGACTCACGTGGGGAAGAATGAGTTCTAGCCTGGAAGCAAGCACTTTAGCAAGAATTTTTTCATCCTCATTAATAACTGGGATGGGCCTTTAACTTCCAGGGAGGGTGGGGTTTCTCCCTTCTTTGAATAGCACAGTGATCACTGCTTGACACATTGAGGGAGGAAGAAGGGAACAGCTGTGGGATTCTCTAGAAACAGTTGAAAGGTCTGGAGAAACCATTTCAGGAATCAGTTGGTACATATGCATTGGAATGCCATCATTTCCTAGGGCCTAGTGAGGAGAGAGGCCAAAGATGGCCACTCTGATCTCCTCAGCAGTGAGTGGAGCCTGCAGCTCTGTTTTGTGAGTATCCATTAAGGTGGAAATGGGTAGGGCTTTGAAAAATGCAGTCAACTTGTCCTGACTCAGGGGACCTTGAGAAGAACTGAGCTTCTTAAAAAAGGTGCACATAACTTTGTTTATTTGCATGGGTTGAGCCTATAGGAAGCTGGAGCTATCTAAAAGGCTGTGAATGTATCTGTCTGCTTGTTGCTTCTGCAACATAACAGTAGCATGCCCACCTTCTCCCTTACATCCCAGTACCTATTTTTCTGGCACAGAACCACCTGCTCAGATTTCCTAGGTGCTAAGGTGCTGAGCTGCATATGGAGTGACTTTATGTCTCTCAGAAAGGAGGGTTTTAATTGTGAGGGTGTGGTCTCCTTGAACTGTTTCTTCTTTGCTGCAAGCTCTACTTTGAGTTTCTTTTGTTCCTCCTCCCTATTTCTGTGATGTGCAGCTGCATACTCCATGATGCATTCAAGCATAAAAGCCTTGAAGGCTTCCCATAGGGTGCCTTTAGTGGTTTTCTCAGTCCTGATTAACATAGGTAGATGATTCTGTTTGGAGTCAGGTGGAAAAGTCCTTATCCTGGAGTGGGGGGGGGTCAAGACACCACTAGCATGTGGATTTAAGAGGTGTAAGTCATCAGGTAACCATAAGTTGCAACAGAGTGTGGTCAGACAGATACTGAGGAACTATAAGGGAGTTGTGCACCATCCAGGGGGCTTGGGGAGAGGTCAAAGAATAGTCAATATGACTGAGGGTTGAGTAGAAAGCTAAGAAGCAGAAGTAATCTGAGGTATGGGGTGATGCTGGTGCCAGACGTTGGTCAGGGAGAGCACAGGCATTATATCCTGAACTGCTGCTAATGCTCTAGAATGATTCTTTGGATTTCCAGAGTTCTGGTCCATGCAGGAATCCAAGGTCAAATTAAAGTAATCACCTAGAAGAAGGGGATACTGGGGGTCACAAGGCCCATCAGTGTATTGTTAGGGTCATTGAATAAATATGGGTTGTCCTGATTGCAGCTGCTAATCTTCACTATGTCAAGGGTCCCTTCACGGGTGCAGAATTTGGCAGCACCTGGGTTTCAGGTGGACAAGGCAGTGCCTTGTGAATTAGAATAGAAACCCCTGCTTTAGAGGAGGGGCACAGCCGTGTACCTCCAGTCCCACCCAATCCTTTTATAGCTTGGGTGCTTCAGGTGCATGGAACTTGGTTTCTTGCAACAGGGTTATGTTAAGCTGCAAAACATTAAGTCTGGTCAGGTTGCGTTTCTTTTTATCAGAGGAATTTATATCTCAGGCATTCTGTGTGGTGTAGGTTAAGGATGCCATCAGATAATTAGTGGGAAAGAGGTGAAGCTGAACAGTTTTGTGACTTGTAACTGAAGACCAGACAAAGCATTTTCAGATCCCTTGCATCCTCCCAGTGTGACCATGCAACTGCCTGCCAACTGTACCACTAGAACAGTGGTTCTAGAGTGCAAATACCCATCAACATCTACACACAGTAACATTAGAAACAAAACTAGATAGCCTTCTGAGACTGATACAGTATTATGAGTAGGTAAACAGACTTCCTTAGAGAACTTTTATGTATTCTCTGGACCCCTGGGGCTAGAGACATCAAAGGCTCAAATGCCCAGGACTATACTGTGGAGGAAATAACAACTATTGTATAGTGACACATGGAGAGGTGAGAACAACCAGTAAAAGCTTCACTGGGTGTCACTCTTAGGGTGAATCTCTTTAAGTATTAACAATTAGCTATGAGGCATGCTGACGTAATAATATTGTACCCAGCTGAAGCTGGGTAGCCCAGTTCAATTGAATTTGTGTGTGGGGTGCCACAGAGAAAGTAAGAGAGGAAAGGAGGAAAAAGTAAGGATGGCAGGTGCTCAGAGAAGACATTGCTCCTAAAAATGCTGCATGTTGATCCCACCCTAGTGTGTCACCCTAAGCATGACTCAGAAGCAGTTTCCTAGCTGTTAGGCATGATGGTATGGTATCGAGGGGGAGGGCAGGGAAAGCACATTGCCATCAATGGAGCCAGGTTATATCAGATTAGGATCCCTCATTTCCCTGGCCAACCTCAACCCAAGGCTCCTAGTAGGAGGGAGGAAAGTACCGCACTGCCAGAGAGATAACAACAATAGTTATGGCTCCCCTCCAAGTTAGCGGAAGATCTATTACCACCCAACCTCACCTAGCAGCCCAATCAGCCTCTTTCCAAGGAGTTACAGTCACACAATTAGAGAAAACCAGTAATCAGAGGATTACACATACTGGTGTACTGTAGCTAGAGAACATACTCCAGTGAAGCAATAGGTGGATCAAGAGAGGAGGGGGGGATGAGGAGAGAAAGGAAATCAGAGGAAGGGTCAGGCATTATCAGTAAATTAAAAACCTGACTGATCCAGGTATATTCTTAATCCACTGGAGGGATGGGGATGAGAAAAAGACAGGGGAATAAGGGGGGAGAGCATGCAGATGGAGAGCATGGGACATGCAGTTGGATAGCATGGGAGTCGTGCCGTGCTTTATTTCCATGATGTAGGCAGGTCCATCCCCCTTCAGTAAAATCAATAGGTGAAGGTAAAGAGTCAAAAAGAAAATGGGAAAGGGTAGGAGGGAGAGAACACTTTACGGTCTGAGGTACACACTGGCACCCCAGGGCTGACTAAAATCAGTACCAGCACTTAAAGCAGTTAGCAATAAATACTAACATTTAAACCTATAAACCATGTGAACATGAATAACTGTACCTATGATATAACAACTAACATTGTCTGCATCAACTAATTTGTGTACTGTCATGTGTTAATTATTTATAAAGGATATCAGCAGTCAGATACATGTAGTTGAAATCAATGTGAAAAATAGAGTTCTGGACTCCTGATGGGCTGATGCAGCTTGGTGGATATAAGAAGGTCCTGGAATGAAACAGAAAGGTCTGTAGTTAAGTAGTAGGAGTAATAATTGTATTCATATTAAAAATATGAACAGGTACCAGCTCATCTGAACAGAAGTTCATTTTCCATAAGATCCATTATTGTTTTGCATTACCTATACATATAACAAGAAATACAGATTATCAAGACACAGTAGTTACACAAAAGTATATAAGATACTATAAATATATAAAAACATTATTCACGCGATGGTTACTAACCCAATAAATTTGTTGTGGATTAAAACCAAAGAGGACACAAATATAAATAGATAAACCCAACTGTGGTAGTGTGCTTTATAACTAGACTTCTGATGCAACAGTCTTAGGGATGTAGTCCTTAAAGCCCACACAGGGCTGAAGGCAGCAGCCCTTCACTTTCCAGTGCCTGCAGGTGTATGTCAGAACAATATGCTGGAATATCAATTACTTATTATGGGCACTCAGCTAAGCCTTCAGCCCAGTGTAATAAACCATATAAACCCATATAAAAACAATGTAAGACTGGCTCAGATTCTTACTTCACAACCTACTGCATATACAAAGTTATGATAATTACAAATTAATTTTTCTCTAACACCCTTGGAATTACATAAAAATAGATTTTATTATTCTTATACAAAACACACTAATATGAAAATAACTGTTGAATAAATATGAAGTCTTGTAAACATTGTAAAAAGCAGCATAGATACAAAATAACAACATACAAAAAGAAAATAAAAATAAACAAGTGTAAACAAAGTAAACAACTTTGTTCATGCATAAATGCTTAGAAATCCTCTTTGCAGAAATATTTCAAATTGTTCCTTTATATAAAAAGTTTGTTTAAATACGTTTTCTTATGTAAAATGCAAAATGTTTTAATATTCCTTTGTATAGATTTAAGAGCTTCTTTATATACCCATATTTTAATATCCAAGAAATAATTTTTCCCTCATGCAACCCAGGCCTTAGTTAAATTAGAAATATTATAAAAAGATTAAAATTGATACTCAAGACATCTGGTTAGTTGCAGAGCTTGGGTTTCTTCATAACTTCAAAATATAGGTGAAAATCCTTCTCCTTGATGGCAAAAGTCCTTGTTGGATTCTGCAGTCTTTGGCTCAGCCTCCACGTGGTTATTGTAAGTTTATCAGTAGGGGAATTCAAGAATGCATGGGAGAGACATAAGCCAATTATGGTGGGGGGTAGGAGGAAGTAGGATGTTGGTTAACTAGGATCTGCAGCTTACCTGATAGGTAGGGAAATGGGCAGACTGGGTGGGACAAGCGTCCTCATCTGCCATCAAAGTCAAAGTCTATGTCCCTTCTGGTGTAGTACTACACACTTTATAAGACCAAAGTTAATTTTCTCGCTAATGTTTGCATACATTAAGATACAGTCTGAAACAAGCATTTTGGAACTCAGCTCATCAAGAGCAATGTTTTGAAATGTCTCTCAAGTATCTGAAGCAAATATTTTCTGAGAAAAGCTAATAATGGTTAAAACATTAGTTTTCCACAAAATCTCTTAAAAATAAAGTAATCATCTTGCTTCCAACGTCTCAAGTGTCAAAATTATGTATCTTTCATCCAAATCCACCTTTGGGAAGTACCTGAAAAGTTCCAATATCCCCTTTTGAGAAGCAGTGTCTTTGTTTCAACTCCTCTGAACATGGTCCATCAATCATTGGATGATAGGTTGCTGACCAAGTCTGTTACAGCAAAACTTTAAGATGCAATAATTCCTTCTTGCAATCCCTTAGTGAGATGAAAGTTACACTTTGGGATGTTTCATGACTTGTGCCTTCAGAAAAGTCCAGACAGTCATTATCTGTCCTCTGAGGTTTTAGAACAAGACATTCTGGTAAATAACAATAATTTTTTAGTTGCTGCAATTATATAGCTTGGTCCTCTTATAGAGTAAAATGTTATTTACCAGATTATATGTTTTTTTGTGCGGGCAGTATTAAAGGTAGCTTTGCAGTAAATCAAAGTTTTTGTTTGGTATTATGACATTGACTTCTCTTTGTTTCAGGCACTAGGTCCAGCTGCAATTCATCAGTTGTCAGACTTGGAATCCCAGTTTCCTTGACGTCATGAGTCCTTTGAGACGTACACAACCACTTGGCTTTAAACCAATTGCCTAGTATCATTTTTCACCCCAAATAACCAAATTGATAACTTAATACTAATAACTAGATATTATAAAAATAAAATAAATTATTATAAAAATATTTTTGCAAATTATAGTTTTGTTTATATATCTATCCCATACCCCCTTAGACAATCCTGCAACTCCTTCAGACAGTCCCACTAACATGAGTGGGAGAAACAGTGGAATAGTAGTTTCATCTGCAGAGCCCACTTGGCAGAGATAAAGGAGGGTGAAAGCAGGCCCAAAAGGGTAAATAACTGAATTCATGACACTATTGTACCATCCACACTACTGTACAGTCTTTTCATCCTGCCCAGGAAAGCAAATGGGAGAGTGCCAAGCGTTGGGATAAGGAAGCTCAGAAAAAGCTGTGGTTGAGCCATGCTGCATGGCAGGTTAAGGATGGTTAGGCCACACATTCAAATGCCACAGAGATCTTGGAGCATCTGCTACTTACAGTGATTATAACCCTCACCAGTTGAGACTCAGAGAGTAGGAAAGCTCCATCCCTGACACTGTACCCTGCCTTAGTGGAACAGTGCAAGCAGATCAATGCAGATGCTCTCATACATTGTTTGGGAATATGTCCATCACATGCATAGATGATGTACAGTATGGCCCTACTGAGCCGACATGTCATAACCAATATTCCACTAAGGCACAGTATGGTGGCAGGGATAGAGCTTCCACACTCCAACATATGTGCTGCCACTCATTTGTCATGCCAACTGCCAAAACAATTTACTTTATGGCACCTGAGATTGGGGTGCCTTCCCACTGTGCCGTTTTTATCCCAGCAACATTACCTGCAGTAAACCACCACCCAGAAGACTGTGCTGTGGGGGAATGTAATTCTGCCCCACACATTGGGAACTCTGCAAGCTCTGGGAAAGCTTCCAGGGCTGGTGGCCCCAGGGGTCCAGGACTCAGTCCATGCATGCAGTCTAGGAAGTACAATGTCCATGTATCTCTACCACTCTCCAGGGCACTTCTGTCTTTTGCCACCTCAGTACGTTGTCACACCAAATGTGCCCACACCGCCCAGTATGGCACCCCCAGGTCTGGCTTTAGTGTCCCCCTGCCTCACAGTCTTTCCCCCAACATTGCAGTTCTGGGCTGGTGTTGCACCAAGCAGGGGGGCTTGACCCCTCCAGTGTGCAAACTCTTTGGTACAACAGTCTGTCTGCTGCAACTCAGGGAACTTTGGCACAGGGACCCCTGTTCTACTAAAATATGGTGCAGGGTCCCTGGCACACTCTGAGTTTGCCATAGGCAGGGATCACGCAACATGTGATAATCTAGTAACCCTCTTAAAAATGATCCCTCATTTTTTTAATGCAAGTTGCATTGAAAATGGGAGATCATGCACTAACCCAGCCCTGTGCCATCCTTGCCCAAAAGATGGTGGTGCACCTAGGTAGAAGGGAGCATACACCACAGTGGAGATGCAGCATCCCCTTGTTTGGGATTTTGAAAACCCTGCCATGGCTGCAACTTTGGGCAGGGGTTAGTCCAGCCATGAGCTGATCTAACAGCCCTGTACTACAGGTCAGGAGTCTGCTGAGTGTGGGGGGAAGCCTGTGAGGTTGGGTAAAGAGGTGGCAGAGGGTAGAAGTGCCCTGATCAGTATTAGAGACCTGTGGACATGGTACTCCCTAGACTGCATGCACAGACTGAGTCCCGAACCCCCTGGTGCCATTAGCCCATGAAGCTTTCCTGGAGCTTGCTGAGTCCCCAACATGCAGAACAGTGTGACATTCTCCTGCAGCACAGACGATTGTGTGGTGGCATACTTCAGGTAGTGGTGCATGGGTAGTGACAGCCTGATGGGAGGGCAATCCAATAGGCAGGTGCCATAAATCGTTCTAGTAGTCAGCATAATAAAGGAGCAGCACCACATATATCAAAGTGGTGAAGCTCCGTCCCTGCCACCATACCCTGTCTTGGTGGAATATAGGTCATGACATGTTGGCTGGGTGGGGCTGTACTGTACATCACCCACATATGTGACAGACATAGTCACCAACAGTGTACAAGCACATTTGCATGGATCTGCTTGCACTGTTTCATCAAGTCAGGGTGCAGTGGCATGGACAGAGCTTCCCCACTCCGGTATATGTGGTGCTGCTTCTTTGTCATGCCAACTGCCATACCCATTTTTGGTACCTGCCTTTTGGGGTGCCTTCCTGCCACGCCATTGCTACCCCAGCACTGTTACCTGCAGAATGCTACCACTCAGTACACTGTGCTGCAGGGGAATGGCCTGGTGCCCCACATGTCAGGAACTCCACAAGCTTCAGAACAGCTGTGATGGCAGGTGGCTCAAGGGGGTCCTGGACTCAGTTACTGCAAGCAGTCCAAGGAGTACTATGTCCATTGGTCTCGATCACTGTCCAGGGCACTTCTATCATTTGCCACCTCTGTATTATGCCACAAATGCTGTGCCCATGCCTACCACTACGGCACACCTCCTGGTTCAGCTTCAGCATCTACAAACCTCATAAGACCCCCTCCCAATGTTAAGGTTCTGGGATGGCATTGTGACAGGCAGTAGGGGCTTGACAGGGTCCTCCATCAAACCCATCTAGTGAGCCAACTATTTGGTATAACACCCACCTGGGGCAACTCAAGGGACTTTGTTAAAGGGACCCCTGTTCTACTAAAGTATGGCACAGGGTCCCTGTAACAGCCAGGGTTTGCCACAGGTGGGGATCAGCATGATGTGCACTGATCTAGTGACTCTTTTAAAATCAAGCCCTGAGCTGCATTATGAATCACAGTGCAACACTTCGCCAAGCTACTCTCCAGATTCTGTCTATTTCAGGTTTACTGAGTACTGTAACATGCTACAAGATTTAAAAAATATGAACAAAAAATAATAAAAATAAACACAACTCAAAAATACACATTGTGTTTTAACATCTAGACATACTCTATGTTGTATGGAAGTTATTTAATGAAGGTGGTTCAACATTCTCTACAAATGGTGCACATAAATGTGTTATTTTGGAATATCAGAATTATTCTATATATTCAGGGAAATCTTTATACTCACAAGTACAGTGCATCTTCAATCTACAGTAGTCTTCCTGTCAAGTGCAGGATATTGTTTGTGTTCCTTAGGAAGTGTACTTATTTTATATGCTGTAGATAAGCACACTTTCTTGTAATCTTTAAGATGTCATATATGCTTCTGAAAATGTATGGCGGTACCTGAAGATAACATTTTCAATTATCTTCATACTAGTTTATTATAATTTTTCCAGATACTGACATTCCTATCTCTCCATCTCAGCATGCTTTTTCAAAAGTAAAAAACAATTTCAAGTTCACATTAGGTCTATCCCTAATAACTACAGTCTTTGAGAAACATGATAAAATATGTATCAATATGGAAGACCATATACTGTATATTTATAGTATATTAATAATGATCAAGCAGCATCCAGAGGATGATCTTAAAGATTGTTAGGGAGAAGATTCGGACATAAATCCTTAAAATATAAATAGGTATGTAAAGAGATGCTCTCATAAAATGATTCAATCCTGTAAACATGTTTTTTTTTTTATTCTATGTACAGGAGTGATTTAACTTTGCACTTGAAAAGCAACATTTCTCAATTCATCAAGGACTAAGAATTAAAAACATCATTTTGAAAGAAAGCTCAATAAAAAAAAATCTTTACTGTGAACCTGGCTTTAAAATAGATAATGGAATTGTAGATTCCTGACAATATCTGTCAGATAACTAATCTACTTGAAGAAGAAAGGCTGTCGGAAAACTCTGTTGATCCAGCTGCCAAATACAGATATCCCACAGAGTGCTTTAAAGATCTGCCAAGCAGCCTGTAGAGAAAACCTGCAAATGTTGCCTAAAAGAAAGGAGTTAAAAGATAATTAACCTAATAAGCTTCTACCCTGGTCAACAAAAGGCAGCGTGTATGAAATGCCTTTGGGGGCATAATTCAAAGATGATGAATAAATATATTGCATGCTGATTATCATATACAGGTTTTGCATGGTAAGTTGCACACTTGACACCAAATTGTTTTTTCCATAGCCTTGGAGCATTTTTTTCCACTTTACTGCTACTTCACTTTTAGGGATCAAATTCATGTATAAAATGATTTTATTTTAAGGTGCAATGAGCACTTTTTGTAGGATAATAAATGTGAGACTGAGATCAGGAGATTCAAGGTAGGTAAAACAATTTGACTATACGTAAAAGTCCTGACTCTAAGCTTATTTCACCCCACTGAATTATATATCAAGGTGGATGGTAGATCAGATTCATAAAATGTTTTCTGTTTTGTAAAGCCTCAGGTTTGACATAGATATGGCTGATATTGGATTGATTTCTCTATGTTTTGTTTACTGAATATCATTATTAAACAGTGGTTTTCCTCCTTTGATCTATTTCCCATCTCTATTTTTCTTTCCCATAAATATGTTGGTATGTCTCATCAGGCATAACATGCATAGTAAATAATTTGGAGCTACAGGAAAATCAGCTTCCATTTGTTCACACATTCTGTATTTTACATACCACAATAAATACATACATAAATAAATAAATACATACAAAAATAAATTCTCTGCTGCAAATCACCCATATGATGATCATGCAAATTTATAATGTACCTATCCTTCCCAAGGCCTGTGTATATGCTCTTGTTTCATTTGCATTTCAATTATTTTGCCATAAGGAGAATAAATACTACCCTAAGCTCTTCTTTATTATAAGAACCACACTTCTGTTTTCTTAGAAGTTTTTCCAGTTTCTTAAATAGATCTTTTTCATCATGTAACCTTACTTATTAGGAGCCTTGTCCCGGCAGATCTCAGAAGTTAAGCAGGGTCGAGCCTCTCTGTAGTAAGATGGGAGACCACCAATGCATAGCAGGTGCTGTAGAAAAGTGCTGCTGGTAGCTTTGCAGGGAGCACTCTCTGGTTGTTTATATGTAACTACACCAGTGCCACAAAATGATGTTAGGGAGGACATTGTGCTATCATGAGATGCCTTCTTTCAAAAAAGGTAATTCAAGGTCCCACTTTAGTGTTTTGATGGTTGTTCAGATGAATGTTATGGAATCCCATGTAATTTTTGTAAATGACTAGGGAGGTTTCTATTGTGCCCTTGCCAAATTTCCCTCATGCACTAAAAATATCCTCCAATAACTTAACATGTATAAATGTCAATCAGTATTTCCAGTATATCTCATACTCCTCATGTGTATATACACACACACACACACACACACACACACACACACACACACACACACACATGAAAAACAACAGAAAATAACATAGACACATAGACAATGAAAGCAGAAAAATACCAATGGTCCATCTAGTCTGCTAAGTACCCAATTTAACCCTGGGATCGACTGCCCCTCAAGAATCCTAGCTCTCCTCATCCCACTCATTCTCCACCCTGATTTTGCTTCCCAGAGCAAGTGCTGTATCCTTCATTATGTCCACACTGTGCTTGAAACCACTAATGGTTTTCACACACACCACCTTGGCTGGCAGACTGTTTCCATGGTTTCACCACCCTCTCTGCAAAATAGTAGTTACTCATATCTCTCCTGACCCTCCCACTGGTGAATTTGCACTTATGTCCCCATGACCACAAGCTTGTATCCAAGTTAAATAGCTCCTCATAGTTCACCTTGTTAATTCCTTTTAGGAACTTGAAAGTCTCTATCTTATCTCCCCTCTCCCTTCTGGTATCCAATGAGTACATGTTCAGTGCCTTGAGGTGCTCCTCATAGGTATTGCCCTGTTGGCCCTGAATCATTTTTGTTACCCTGCCCTGCAGCATCTCCAACCAATTCCTATTCTTTCTGAGTTGAGAACTCCAGAACTGGGCACAGTACTCTAGAACTGGGTGCAATACTACAAGTGTGGCCTCACCAGAGCTACAGGGCGATGTCAAACTCATGTCCAACTACCGCCCTATATCTCTTCTGCCCACTCTCAGTAAGCTGCTTGAAAAAATAGTCCACCACCAGCTTTCTGCTCACCTTGACATGTTTAATCTTCAAACCCTGTGCCAACATGGTTTCCGGCCTGATCACAGTACCACCTCTGCACTTACACAACTTACAAATGATATCAGAAATAATATGGACTGTGGCCTACTCACTGGGGCCGTCTTTATTGACCTGTCTAAAGCCTTCGACATGGTACACCATCCTCTCATGCTAAAGAAGCTCCAATCCATTGGAGCATCTGACCAAGCCCTCTCCTGGTTCCATAGCTATCTTGACAATCAGACTCAGGCGTGTAGCATTTCACAAGGCCCTTTCCTCCCCTAAACATCTCCCATGGAGTTCCCCAGGATCCACTCTGGACCTCTACTTCTCCTCTTCCTAAATGATATTCCCACCATGTCCCGCATAGCTGCACTTTATGTACGCAGATGACCTTGTCCTCTACTCTGGGTCAAAATCGGTTGCTGCCATCAACTCCACTCTCACTAATGACTTCCAATTCCTGCAGACCTGGCTCTCTAGCAACCACCAAGTCCTGAACCTAGAAAAAACCTGTGCTATGCTATTTGGATCCTCTAAAAAACTGTCTGCCCCTGCGAACAGGCTCCGGGTTCAATGCCTTGATGGCTCCCTCATCTCAAACACTGAGTCCTTCAAGTACCTTGGGGCCACTTTGAATCCCACACTTGACCTGTCTCAACATGTCAATATGGTGTGCCGTGCCATCAATGCTAAAATTGGCGGAGCTTATCGTGTGCACCACTCCCTCACTTCTTCCGCTAGACTTTCTGTTGCGAGAGGTATTCTCTTACCCCAGCTCCAATATGCTCTGCCCCTCCTCTTTGCTGCAAACTCTGCTACACTCCACAAATGGGACACTGTCTACAACAACATCTGTAGATTCACCTTAACTGCCCCACGTCTTACCCATCATTGTCTCCTTTACGCTGGCTTAAATTGGCTGTCACCTAAGGATATTCGAGCCTACTCCCTGGGCTGCTTTATCGACTCCCTGTCTAGACCTCACTGCCCTGTCTATCTTGCCAACCTCCTGATTCCTGCCTCACACACCCGTACCCTCAGGTCTTCCTCTGTCCCCATGCTCTCCACTAGACCTTGCATGACAAAAATGGGTGAACAGGCATTTGCCCATTTTGCTCCCAAATTCCTGAACTCACTCCCCCTTATGGTGAAAACTTCAGCCTCCCATCGAGAATTCAAAAACTCACTGTTCACCACCTCCTAGCCGCTGGCCAATGCAAATGCTCTTAATTTGCTTTGTCCCACTGCAGGCTGTCAGGTCTGACCCTGAGCACTGCACTAATGTTCTCCCATGCAATACGCTTGTCTAGGTGGCTATGAACCTTGATGTCTTTACTGTCCTCAGCTGTCTTATGGTTACCCTAATTGTTTTATTTTACATCCTTATTGTGATCTATGCCTAAAATGTACCCTTATGTAACTATTACTGTGCTACCCAATGTATGTCTTGTTTTGCTCCTGTACACCTATATTATGTCTGTGCATTTCTACATATTGTAATCAATGTCCTGTGCTCTCCCGGGTCGTGCCTGAAAATAGGCAGATCTGTTGCCTAGCGCACTTACCCAGTTACCAATAGCTAATAAATAAATAAATATAGGTGAAGTATTACCTCTCTCTTTTTGTTATAAGTACCTCTCTGGATACATCCCAGCATCCTACTTGCCTTGCTATATGCCTTGTTGATCTAACTCGATTGTGTGTGGGAGTCACTGATGATAACTCCAAAGTCTTGTTCATCAACAATAATACTAAGTTTCGGCTCTCCCATCCAATGCTCGGTCCAGAATTTTTTGTTCCCTAGGTGCATTACCTTGCACCTTGTATCATTGAATCTGAACTGCTAAACCTTAGACAACACATCTAGCTTTTGTAAGTCTCTAAGCATTTCCTCTTTTCCATGAACTCTATCCACCCTCCCACAGAGCTTAGTGTCATCTGTATAGAGACACAACCTGCCCCGATTCCTTCATCAATGTCACTGATGAACATGTTGAAGAGGAGTGGTCCTTGGACAGATATCTGTGGCACCCTGGTGGTAACCTCCTTCTTTTTCAGTTTAACCCTGTTAACCACAACCCTCTGCTCCCTCCCATTTAGCAAATTACCTACCCACTTTACTATCACCTTAGCCACACCTAGATCCTCTATCTTCTTCAGCAAGTGTCTGTTAGGCACCAAGTTGAATGTCTTGCTTAAGTCAAAGTAGAGCAAATCCACAGTAGGCCTCTATCTAATTCTAAACAACACAGCAATAGCGGCTCCAGTACAGGTTGTGCCAGTGTAAAGGATAAGATAGCAGCCAAAAGAAACACAGCACCAACACTTCTTGAGAAATATATATAACTGTATTAAAACTCACATACATTAGATGAATAACAAACACAGTGGCTCCATGCAAGGTAACAACAGCTCCCAGACAAAGGAACAGCCCCACCAGTTTTGCGCCAAAAGCGCCTCCTCTCATAGCCTAGTCAAAGAAAACTATCAAGTTAATCTGATAAGACCTCCCTGCCACAAATTCATGCTGTTTTCTATCCTGGAGACCATTGCTTTCCAAGTAGTTCACAAGTACCTCTTTGACCAGTGACTCCATCAGTTTCCTCACAATAGCAGTAAGAATGACAGGTTCTTATATTTCCTGCTTGTTCCTTGTTCCTAACACCCCCCCCCCATGGAGTGTAAGTATGCCTGCCACACTCCAGTCCTTCAGAACTACTGCTGTTCTCAGTGAGCTGTTGAATAGATCTACCAGGGGTTCAGCCAGTTCCTCTGCTAGTTCTCTGAGTACCCTCAGATGCAAACTATCTGGTCACAGGGTCTTAGATACCTTTAGGGCTGCCAGAAATTTTAGGATCATTTCTCTAGTAAATAGTTGCTGCCTCATCTCCCAGGCCCTCTTAGTGGCCACTTTTAATGCCACTCTCTGGCAAGGGCCCACCATCCTCCCTACTGAAAACTGAGCAGAAGAGCACGTTAAGGAAGGCAGCCTTTTGCCTATCCTCCTCTGTCACCCTACCCCACCCCCAGTAAGCCTTATCACTCCCCCTCCTTTTTTCTTTTTTTCTCTAATATATGTGAGGAATTGTTTTTCTCCACTCTTGACCCCCCTGAAGTACTTCACTCTGCTTCTGCTTTTGCTTCCCTAACCACCCTCTTTGCCTCCCTATTCTTCAGCAAATACAGTGATCCCATGTTATAATGAATGGCTCTGGAGCCATCAGTTTTGTTCATTATACCAGCATTCATTATAGCTGAAATTACTGAAAATAAGAAAAAAAAGCACTGTACTTCTGACAGTCCTTCCCAATGACTGTGACAGTTTCTGTCTGGGCATTGCCCTTGGCACATGGTCCTTCTTGCTTCTCAGTGCCCTCTCTCTTTGACCATTGGCACTGCAGATGTGGGCACCTGATTTAATATGACATTACTGTTGACAGAAGAGCTGTGGATTGGCTGCAAGACTGTGACAAAGTCATCCGGCAGGTAACCCCCCCCCCCAGCTGTAACTGTTGGGTAAAGGGAAAGCATAATACAGGAGTGCCTGAGTGTTGTGTTGGACTTTTATGGTAAATGTCAGCAGAGCAGAGCTGCTTTCTGGGAGACTCAGAGTGTATGCACAGTCTGTATGTGATTGGAGTGTTGGAGTCAAAGGAAAGAGTCCACTCAGCTTCTTCCCTCACTCTGCCCACATGCCAAGCAGTTTCTGATGTCCGCAGTCAAATATGGCATTGTAGCTTACAAGAAGGTTGAAAATGGTGGTCAGTCAGTCAAACAATTACCCTTGACCACAATTAACTAGAGCTGCAGCATATCCAAGCAATTAAACAGGTGATTGGGGTCCAAATGTCCCATTCATTATAATCAGGATTCGTTATGATGAGGGATGTTATAGCGAGGGACCACAGTATTCTCCTCATTCACCTCCCTGCTTTTCTGTATATTTGTAGAAGGCCTATTTTCTTGGCCCTCACCTCTTCCTTGATCCTTACCAAGAACCATAACAGTCTCTTGAACCTGCTTTGTTTGGGTACCATTCTTGTGCATATGTTAGATGCCTCCATAATGACCACCATATTTGCTCCATCTCTCTTCCACCCCACCAATGTTCTCCGCCCCTACTAACTTATCCCTGACCAGAATCCCAATCCTATTTATGTCTGCCTTCTAAAATGATCTCTGAGACTTCATGTAGTTGGGGAGGAGCAGGCCACAATTCTGGAAGCTTCTGTTGTTGATATAACTGCTGCTTTAGGTAATTCTGTTTCTGCGTTTAAATTTAGGTGAGCTGGGATTGTGTTGCCACAGTTTGCAGTGGGGAAGGAGCAAACAGGCTACAGCAGAGGACGGCAGGAGCACAGTTTGAAGAGAAGTGAACTTTAGCCTTATATTTGTTTCTTTTACCAGTAAAGGCATAAAACAGCCAAGGGTTGCTGCTATTTACTGTGAGGGGATTGACTGTCTCGCAAGAGACTGAGGGGATAGGCAAAAACCCACCCTCCCTGGCCTTATCTCCATTTGTAGTGAGGCTGCTGCCTCTTGATTGGAGGAGAAAGGGACTTCTCTAACAGGGACTTCCCTAACAATCACAGGTATCAGGTATCAATGTAACGTTATGGTCTGAGCTGTGCAACAGAATTAAATGATCTAAGAGGATATCATATTTTAAATGGTATCGAGTTAGGATATAGTACTAGATTGGGGGGCATTGGAACTAGGTAAGTAAAGAGGATGAGCAGGAACGGTGCAGGAGGGTATGTAGGGAGGATAGTTAACTGCAGTGGATGCGGAGTTGCCATCTTCTTAAAGATTGCATGGAGGGCAGGGGTTGCTTGGTGTGCAAACAGCTTGTGCAGCTAAAGAAGGAAATTTCATGGCTGAGGAGGAAGCTGTGCAGAAGAGAGGATAGGGGTTGGGGGCCAGCTGGGAACAAGGGGCCAAAGGAAGGCATACTCAAATGTCACAGACTGCAGGCACAGAATTGAACAGGTAGGGGGAGCAAATGGGCCAGCACCACCTTACACTCATGAGCCACTAGAGGGAGGGGCAAAGAGGTGGACAATGGTCCAAAAAAGGGTTAGACATGGACCTGGGAGGGAACAGAACTAGAACACTAAGCAAAAAGGATTATGGACAATCCAAGGAGGGATGAGAGAGGAGAGCAACAGCTTCGCTGTGTTGGTTAGTCTGAAAGAGCTGGAGGGCAGGAATTTCAAGGAGGAGGCAATAGCAAGAGGGAGAAGAAACACAACAGAGGTTATCAGCCAGGTTGATGGCAAAGACAGGGTGTCAGAGGATACAAGTAGGATACCAGAGGCTAAGGAGGGGGTGGGATGGAGGAGGCATTAGGGAAGGGTGAACAAGCAAATGGTGGGCAGAGGTTGAATGAAGGTGGTAATGTTGGTGATGATGGGGGGCTGGGATGGAAGACAAGAGGGGCGGGCAGTGGGGATGGCAGTGGGCCAGCTGGTGATATGACATAAGTGGGGGTCAGGAGAGCATCCGAACATAAGAAGGCTTCAGAGAGGGAAGGAGGAATAGGTAGAGCAGGAGAAAATGGGGGCATAGGGAATGATGACCCTCATGGGGATCGTGAACTGCAAAGGGGATGCCAGCCAGGAGGCAAGCATGATGGAATGGAAATGTTAATTGGATTGGGAACCAGGATATAGGAGAGTGAGGGTTCACATGGATCGTAGGAGACAGAAGGAAGGGCAGAAACACTATGCCAGTGAGAGAAAAGAGTCTGTCCCTGGAGAGAGCACAATGGAGGAAGTAGAGACAAAATGGACTGATAACAGTACTGGAGAGGTGGGACAGTGGGGTAAGAGGCAGATTATGGGTGAGAGAACTGGGAGGCTACAGGGATTAGAACAGAGAGTCATCATACTGAGCCACTCAATAGTGAAAGGTATCAGGTGGGGGGGGCAAAGGGGGCAGGAAGAGTTCTTTCTGGGTGGAATGCATGCCAGGTATGACGGCAGGTAGAGTAAGACAGCATGTCATTAAATGTGTGAGAAGACAGGAGGTGAAGCCTCACGTAATGGTGCACTTAGGCACTAATGATCTGGAGGGCAGCAGAGTGGAGGAAGTGCAGGACAGTTTCAGAGAGTTGGGCAGGTTGTGCAGCATCGAGGGACAAACAGTTACATAGAAACATAGAAACATAGAATTTGACGGCAGATAAGGACCGCTTGGCCCACTCAGTCTGCCCATTTCCCTACCTACTGGATAACTAGCAACCTACTTCTTCCTACCTCCGCCCCCTAGAATGGCCTTATGACTGTCCCATGTATGCTTGAATTCCACCACTGTTTTTGACTCCACAACCTCCTCCGGCCGTTCCATGTATCCACAACCCTCTCTGTGAAAAAATACTTAAATTACCTCTGAGCCACCCTCTATCTTCAAATTGTGCCCTTTTCTTGCACACTCTTTTTTGAAAGATGCTACCCTCTTGGACTTTGTTGATTCCTTGAGGTACTTGGAAGTTCTATCATGTCCCCCTCCCCCTCCTTTCCTCGGGCTATACATATAAAGCTCCTTTAGTCTCTCTTCATATGTCTTCCGTGCAGACCTTGCACCATTTTAGTTGCCCTCCTCTGGACAGCTTCCATCCTGTCTATGTCTTATGGAATTGGGTCTCCAGAACTGCACACAGTACTCCAGATGGGGTCTGACCAGCTGTCTTTACAGAGGGATAATAACTTCCTGTTTTCTACTGGTGATGCCTCTCCCTAAGCATCCCAGTATCCCTCCACCCCTTCTTGCTGCCCTCTCACATTGCTTGCCCACCTTTAGGTCATCTGATATGACTACCCCAGGTCCCTTTCCATTTTTGTTGTTGTTAGTATCTCACCCCCCATTGTGTACTCTTCCCCTGGGTTTTTGTTTCCCAGGTGCATTACCTTGCACTTCTTAGCATTGAATCTAAGCTGCCATACATTTGACCATTCCTCTAACCTTGCCATGTCCCTTCTCATCCTTTCCACCCCACCTTGTGCATCAACTCTGTTGCAGATCTTTGTGTCATCTGCAAAGAGACATACTTTTCCTTCCAGTCCCTCTGCAATGTCACTTATAAAGACATTGAAGAGGACCGTCCTATCACGGAACTCTCGGTACCCACTAGTAACCCCTTTCTTCTGAGTGGACTCCATTTACTATTACCTCTGTGTCCTATTCTCCAGCCAATTCTTTACCCAGGCTGTCATCTTTGGACCCACTCCCAGGCTGGCTAACTTGTATATTAAACTTTTGTGTGGGACTGTGTCAAATGCCTTGCTAAAGTCTAGGTAGGCCATGTCCACAGCTCCTCCCTGATCTACTACTTTGGTCACCCAGTCAAAGAAATCTATCAGATTTGTCTGGCATGACCTTCCCGCTGTGAATCCATGCTGCCTTGGGTCCTGTGCCCCTCTGGCCTCTAGTTGCTCGACAATTCTTTCCTTCAGAAGTGATTCCATCATTTTCCCTATCACTGAGGTTAAATTAGCAGGTCTGTAGTTTCCTGCTTCTGCCTTGCTCCCACTTTTGTGAAGGGGAATCACATCTGCCCTCCTCCAGTCCTTGGGTACCACCTCATCCTCCCATGATTTGTTAAAGAGGGCAGTCAGTGGTGTCACTAGTTCTACCCTTAGTTCTTTTAGAATTCTGGGATGAATCTCATCAGGCCCCATTGCTTTGTCCACCTTCAGTTTTAAGAGTTCTTTCATAACCCTTTCTTCTGTAAATGGGCTGGTATCAACTTCTGTATTCACAGTGTTTTTACTGTTTGTTTTAGGTACCTCCCCCTCTTCATTTGTAAATACTGATCAAAAATATTTGTTTAGTATCTCTGCCTTTTCACAGTCTCCCTCTGTCCATCCTCCTTCCCTTCTCTTTATTAAGCCTCACTATCCCTCCTTTGGTCTTCCTTCGCTCCCTGATGTACCTATAAAAGGTTTTATCCCCTTCTTAACTGAGTTGGCTATCTTTTCCTCGGTTTGGGCCTTTGCTGTTCTGACTGCCTTCCCAGCTTCCTTTTGCTTTTACTGATACAGTTCTCTGTCCTGCTCCATCTGCGATTCCTTGTACTTCCTGAATGCTTTCTTTTTCTCTTGAACCTTCACTACCACTTCCTTTGAGAACCATAGTGGTTCCTTACATCATTTTGTTTTGTTTATTTGCTTCACACAAAGGCTCGTTACCTCTGTGATGGCAGTTTTTATTATTCCCCATTGCTCTTCCACCCCTCCTTCCTGCCCATTTGCTAGTGCATTCCTTAGGCACTCACCCATTTTGACAAAGTCAGCCCTCCTAAAGTCCAGTACTTTTGCCTTTGTATGGCTTGACTCTATTGCTGTGTTTATTGTGAACCATACTGTTCGATGGTCACTAGTTCCCAGATGGCTCGCACTTCACATCTGTGATCCTCTCTCCATCTCCATTTCAGAGAACCAGGTCTAAGATTGCTCCCTCTCGAGTGGGTTCCAATACTAGTTGTCTAAGGCATGCCCCTGTGAGGGCATCTAGAACAACCCCACTCTTCGAGTGGCTACTGCAACTGCACTCCAGTTAACATCTGGCATATTCAGATCACCCATCAGCAATATCTCCCCTTTTCTACCATTCTAAGTATACTTTCTATCATTTTCTTGTCCATTTCCTCCCCTGAGAAGGGTCTGTATACAACCCATGTGCGGATTGTGGTGCCATTGCCTGTCTCCAAATTTACCCAAGTGCTTCTTCTCCTCCTGTTTACCTTTTGTTCTGTTGCTTTGATTCCTTCCCTTATGTAAAGAGCGAATTCCTCCTCCTCTTTTACCCTCCCTGTCCCTCCTGTAGATAGTGTATCCTGGTATGTTTACGTCCCAGTCATGGTTTTGTGTGTACCATGTTTCTGTGACTGTCACGATATCCAGATGTTCCTCCTCCATCAAGGCCACTAATTCAGGAAGCTTGTTACCCAGACTATGGGCATTGGTACTCATTGCTCTCCATTTTTTGATGGCTTTACCTTCTGTTGAAGCATCCCCCACTGACCTTTCTACCTTGGTCTTTTTCTCATTTAGTTCCCTGTTTTGTAGGGAGAGGCTGGGATTTTCCTGCTGCTTATCAGTGCACTGTATCAGTGCAGTGTATCAGTTGCATTCTCTGAGATCCTACCAGTACCCAGGGCAAGCCCAGCCTGGAAACAGAGAATCATAGAATTTAATGCTGGCTGGTAGAGTGGTTTAGAACTATGAGGTTTGGTTTAGTAGCTGGTTTGGGGGCAACATGGGATAACAAGAATCTCTACTTGCCAGATAGGCTTCACCTGAGCAAAGAGAGTTCCTGTGTCTTGAAACAGAAACTGGGAGAGTTCATTATAGCCAAGCATAATTTAAACTGACTAAGGGGGTGGGGCTTAGCACTGGGCAGCAGCCAGAGCCAAAAGGAGAGAGAGGCAATGCGCCTCCCCCCAGCTAGCAAGAAGGGGAAGGGGGGCAATCAAAAAGTGGAGGAATAGAGGGAAGGGGAGGGGAATACTGGTGTAAGCAGGGGATCCAGCTGGAGGGTGATGTCACTAAATGAAAGGAGCAGATTAACTTGTAAATTGAAGAACCTGGGAGCAGGGGAGAAATTGGTTAACTGGACTGGTAACTGGTTAGGGACAGACATCAGAGTGAGGTTGTGGCGGGGGACTCTCAATTCATAGTGCAGTTACAGTACCAGTAGGGTTCAGTGCTGTGGCAGGTGCTGTTTAACATCTTCATAGCCGATATAGTAGTTGGAGTTAACAGCAGAATCAGTTTATTCCCAGATGACACCAAGATAGAGGCAGTTGTGGATGGGGTAGAGGGAGGAAAAGTCCTCCAATAAGATTTGGGATGGCTTGAGCAGTGGTCAGACACTTGGCAGCTGGGTTTCAATGCTAAGACGTGCAAGGTCATGCATTTCGGAGCAGAAATCCTGGGTACAGTTACCATCTTGAAGGGGTTCAGCTGTCTGTCTGTCTGTGGAGGAAAAGGATTTGGGGGTAATGGTAATAAAGAATATAAACCACTCATCTCAATATAGGAAAGCAAAAGCCAATAGAATGCTGGGATGCATTGCTCATGGAATCACCTTTAGGAGGGAGGGAGTTATTCTGCCACTGTACAGGTCACTTTTGAGGCTGCACTTGGAGTACTGTGTACAGTTCTGGAACCCATACTTAAAGAATGACATCAGGTTACTGAAGGCGGTACAGCGGAGGGTGACTAAAATGATCAGAGGTATGGAGGGGGAAGCCTTTGGACGATAGGTTGAGGGACCTCAACATTTACTCATTGGTGGAGAGAGGATAAAGGGGTAATATGATCAAAACCTTCAAGTACTTAAAGGACTTAAACAGGGTTAGTACGGAGGGCATGTTTCAATTAAAGGGAGAAGGTATTACTAGTGGGAACAGCCTGAATTTGGTGGGGGGTAGAGTCAGGAGGGAAGCAAGGAAGTAATGCTTCAGAGAGGGTGGTAGGGGGATGGAATGTACTCCCTGGATAAAGTGGTATCTCTTAAAACAGTGGAGAGCTTTTAAATGTGGTGGGACAAGGTTATGGGCAAGATACTAGTCAGTGGGAAGATGAGGGGGAAGAGAGGGGGGCAAGGGGTGGGGAGGGCAGCAGGAGTCTAGCCTCTGTGCTGCACAGTCGAGCAGACATGACAGACCATTTGGCCTGTATCTGCTAGCAGATTCGTATGTTTGTATGTTCGTTAAAAAAAAAAAAAGTACTGTTATTCCTCACTTGTTTTAGTGAATTTATTCATCACTTTTCACTTCAGATAGGAACATAGGAATTGTGTCAGGAGATGGGGACCGCATGATCCATCTAGTCTGCTCGTGTTTCTGCCCAACTCCCTATTTAGACTGTACCCTGATGTGTCCACACTGTCTGTCCCATGCGAGTTTGAACTTGCATACTTTCTTGGATTCCACAACCTCCTGAGGTAGGGTGATCCATGGGCCTTTGACCTTTCTGTAAAGAAATACTTCCTGAGGTTGCTTTTGAACCTGCCTCCCACCAGACACAAGTTGTGCCCCCTTGTACGCGCATTTCTGTTTTGCTGGAAGAGGTTTACTGCTTCTGTTGTGTTGATTTCCTTAATGTACTGAGTAGTGAGTAGAGACGGTGGGCCATGGGTGGATAACTATTATAGTCCCTTGCAGTTTGTGGAGCTTGGATGCCATTTCTACTACTAAATGTACAAAACAGCCATCTACCATATTTTTTTGATTAGAAACAGCCTTCTGCTACAAGCTACTCTCTATTAAAAGCTGCACCAAGAGATAGCTTTTTTGTAACAGAAGCTGCTTTCTACTAGTAGCCACAGCCACTAATGATGCCACAAGGATTCCATATGTTATCAAGCTTACTGGTAATGTTAAATAATGTTAGATACCCAGTGATACCATATGGTGACCTTAATAAATGTCATATAAATATATTTATTTATTCATTAGGTTGTTTGTTTTTCTTAACCAGGTAGGTACAATAGACACAGAAAATGCCTATTTTCCCTCATGACCAAGGAGAGTACAAAGAAAATACAACTGCAGTTCATACAGATTGACAGAGTACAATAAACGCAAAAACAATCATCATAGTCAGTAAGATACACCAGTAAATACAAATTTCAGGGGGAAAGGTAGAACAACAATAGAGAAGCAATAACAATGATGGCAATACATAATTCAGGCAAGAGGAGACTTAAAAGATATACTTGCTAAAACCAAGATAATAGAAAAAGGAAAGATAAATCATCTAGTAGAAGGAATAAGTAATAAGTATGTAAAGTCTAAGAGTACAACATTTTCAAATGCAGGAGAGGGGCAAAGTCAGTGGTAGGTACAGTAATGTGTGAGGAGGATACTAGTGTGTTCAAGGGGGATGGAAACAGGAGGAGAGATCTGACTGTAGCAGATGACTGCTAAGACTGTGTTTAAAACTGGCATTAGTAGGGGTGAGGTGGATATTTGTAGGCAAGGAGTTCAGTTGAACAGGTGCAAGGTGAGAGAAAGGGTGTGCACACATTACTGTTTTACATCTTGGTACATGGAGAAGCCTCTGATCACAAGAGTGGAGGGCATTATGGGAGTTCTGAGGGCTCAGTAATAGTTCTAGAGTAGGGGTAACACCAGATCAAAAGATATTATCAGTCAGTACACCAAGTGAGTAGAGATGGTGGGCCATGGATGAGAGCCAATGAAGGCTACTGCAGAGATGGCAGTGATGGGTTCCTTGATGGGATGCCAGAGTAAAATGGCATATATTATGATATGTGCTGTTCCATTTAAGTAGGTTTGTTTTAGAGGAACTGTCATATGTGACTAAACCATAAGTAAGTGTTGTCAGAAGTATACCTTGGGCTATGGTAACCCAGGCAGAGGGTGAGAGGGCATGTCTGGGTCTGTAGGACAGTCCAGTCTTAGAAATAATGGTTTTACAGGTAATGGAGATGTGTAGGCCAAAGTCAAAGGAGGGTTCAAGGATGATACCAAGATATCTGAAGAGGTGAACATTTTCTAAAGCTGTGTCAGAAGTGCAGGAGACAGTTAGCAGGTTTAGGCATTTCTTCAGTCTAGGAGCAGACCCAAATAACATGTCCTGAGTTCTACTAGTGTTTAGGACTAGTCTGTTTATGGTGATCCAGTCATGCACATGGCAAAAATCAGAGGAGAGGGTAATGTTGAGTTTAGTGATGTCTTTAGCACTGTGATAGAGGACAAGGTCATTAGCATAAAGAAGGGATGAGGAGTTAAAGGCATTGATAGAAATGTCATTGATGAAGATGGAAATGAGAAGGGAGACAAGGATGGAGCCTCAAATTACCCCAATGTTGATGATAGAGAACTCAGAGGAGATGGAGCAGTATTTAACATATTGCTATCTGTCAGAGAGATAGTTTCTATACCATGCAATCAACTCAGGGGAAAAGCCAAGGGAAGTCATTTTAGTGATAAGTAAAGTGTGGTCTACAAGGTCAAAGGCCTTAGTGAGGTTGATAAAGACTGCCCCAGTTAAAAGGCCATAATCCATGTATGTTTTAACGTTGTTTGTGAACTTGAGAACAGCATTAGTTGTACTATGGCCATTTCAAAAGTCATTTTGGGACTCAGAGAGAGGATTATGATCATGAAGGAAGGAAGGAAGTTATTTGGAGGGAGACATATCTTTCAGAAAGTTTACTTAGGACAGAATGAATGGCAATTGGTCTATAATTAGAGCTAGACTTGGGGTCTCTTTTTTGAAGACAGGTGCAATCCTGACTGCCTTCCAAATATTGGTGAGTATTTCAGAGCAAAGAGATAAATTGGAAATTTTTGCCAACAATGTGGAGAGAAGAGGGCAACTACTTTAAGGAGTCGAGGCTCAAGATCATCTACAAGAGCATTGCAGCTATCAGAGTTTATCCTTAGGAGATTATACACTTTCAGACAGGTTACAACCTGAAAGTGAAAGTGGTGAGAGGTACAGAGAGGGATATGAGCTGAATCAGGTGTGATAGCACTAGAAACTGGAAAAGAGCTAGTGTAGTTTTATAAATTGGCAAATTGTAAATTAAAGGAGTTGTCAACTGTGACAGGATTATTACAGTGCTGGCCATTTATCACCATATTGTTTGATGAATGAGAAGGTGTAGCCCACATAATAATTCTTAACATGTGGCCAAAAGTTTTTAGGGCCACCAGCAGCATCAATTAGAAGAATTTTGCTAGACAAATAGCAAGCTTGCAAAAAATTTTCTTAGATCGATACTCCTAATGATCTGCTAGTTGACCAGAGGATTTACATTTGAACCAACAGCTGTCATGGGATTTTAGTAGGGCTAGAAGATCCTTAGTAAACCATCTAGTGGGGGTGCCTTGAATCTGAAGTGAAATGGTGGGAGCATGCTGGTTCTGTAAAACAGCAAACTGTGCTAGAAAATTATCAAGGGCTTCGGAGGCATTGTCAGAGGTGTATGTGAGAACCAGTTGACCCTAGGCAAATCATTTAAAAACAAGGAGGTGTCAAGTTTGGAGAAGTCACAGAAGGCTATGACCTTAGGTGGGGGGGGGGTCTGGTAGGGCATAGGCATGCCAAATACAAAATATAGGACAGTGGTCAGATATGGCATTAGAGAGGGTATCTGCTTCAGCAGCCCTGTCTGTCCTGTTTGTTAGGTTAGGATACAGTCAATTAATATTTTGGAGCCTGAGTTCACAGATATTCTTGTAGGAGAAGTGATAAGTTGGTGGAGATTCTACACTTGTATGATGGAATTATAGGTTTTATGGGATTTACCAGTCTAGTCCCGGTTTATGTCCCCAAGAATGATGATGTCATTACGACCTGCAGCTGAGGCAGCATAGGAAAGGAGTTTGGTTAGACCAGCAGATCCTCCTCAGTGGGGGGTCTGTATTTACATAATATATGTAGTTTCTTTGAGCCACCAAGAAGGAGGAGAGGATGCTGGATTTCACAGTGAGAGAGAAAAGGGACAGGGTTAGTGGAGAGGTTAAGATGAGATTTAAAGTAAGCTACAACCCTCCCCTTCTTAGGGGATGAATGGTCCTGTGGAAGGAGATTGTAGTTAGGTAAAGAGCAAGGTGTGTCCAGTATGGAAGGCTTTAACCAGTTTTCTGTGACACATATTATATCTGTCTTGAATAGGGTAACCCATGCCTCAAGGTCAGTTAGATTACTTAAGAGGCTACAAATATTTAGCTGAGTAATACACAGTCATAGAAGCATAGAAACATAGATTTTGATGGCAGATAAGGACCACTTGGCCCACCTAGTCATCCCATTTCCCTACCTATTGGATAAGCTGCAGATCCTAGTTAACCAACAGTCTACTTCCCCCACTATAATTGCCTTATGTCTGTCCCATACATTCTTGAATTCCCCCACTACTGTAGATGCCGCAACCTCCTCAGGAAGGCCATTCTATGTGTCCACCCCCTCTCCATGAACACATACATCTTCACATTGCTCCTGAGCTGTCCCCTTCCATCTTCAAATTGTGCCACTTTGTTCTTGCACATATATTTTTCTGAAGGATGCTACCCTCTTGGACTCTATTGATTCTCTTGAGGTACTTGAAAGTTTCTATCATGTTCCACCTCTCTCTCCTTTCCTCAAAGGTATACATATTAAGCTCTTTTAGTCTCTTAATTTGGCTTCTAGTGCAAACCCTGCACTATATTAGTTGCCCTCCTCTGGACTGTCTCTATCCTGTCTCTGTTCATGCAGAGATGAGGTCTCCAGAACGCACATAGTAATCCAGATGGGGTCTCACCAACTGTTAGTACAGAGAGATAATAACTTCCTTTTTTCTACTCATGATGCCTCTCCCAATGCATTCCAGTATCCCCCAGCTAGTCTTACTGCCTTCTCTCATTGCTTACCTACCTTAAGGTCATCTGATATGACTACTCCAGGTCCCTTTCCATTTTTGTTGTTGTTAGTAACTCCCCCCCCCCATTGTGTACTCTTCCCCTAGGTTTTTGTTTCCCAGGTGCATTACTTTTCACTTCTTTGCACTGAATCTAAACTGCCATACTTTTGATCATTCCTCCAACCTTGCCAAGTTCCTACTCATCCTTTTAACATAGATACATATACACTGTCGGCAGATAAGGGCCTACGGCCCCCCTGTCTGCACATTTGAGCTTGTAAGTTCACTTTATGTTTTCCTAGAAGGCTGTTGCCCCTTACCCCTGACTTCCAGAATTCCCTTATGTCTACACCATGCATTCTTAATTTTTGTTTCAGCCACCACTACTTCCTCTGGCAGGGTGTTCCACTTGTCCACCACCCATTCTGTGAAGAAATTCTTCCTCACGTTTCTTCTCAATTGATCTGCCTCCACCTTCATCCCATGCCCTCTAGTCCTGGAACATCTTTTTCACTGAAAAATTGTGTATTCCTGCACCCTGTTCCTCCCTGTAAGATACTTGCATGAGTACATATTCAAGTCCTTCTACCTGTCCTCATAGGACTTGTGATGTAATCCACGTACCATCTTTGTCGCCCTCCTCTGAACCTTCTCTACCCTGTCTATGTCCTTATGAAGATAATTTCTCCAGAACTATATTCTGTACTCCAGATGCAGCCTCACTAGTGTCTTGTATAGTGGAATTATGATCTCCCTTTTCCTGCTGGTGATGCCCCTATCTATGCATTCCAGCATCCTATTTGCTTTACCTGCTGCCTTGTCACACTGTTTCCCTATGTTGAGGTCATCAGAGATGATGATCCCAAGATCCCTTTCCTTCTTGGTGCATGCTATATCCTCACCCCCCCAAATGATATGTTGTTCCAGGGTTTTTGGGCCTCATACATGTTATCTTACACTTCTTTGCATTGAATTTCATCTGTCAAACCCCTAACTATTCTACAAGTTTCTGCAGGCCCCTCCTCATTCTGTCTACACTCTCTTGTGTGTCCACTCTGTTACAGAGCTTTGTGTCATCAGAAAATAGGGAAATTCTGCCTTCTAGGTCCTGTGCAATGTCACTGATAAAGATGTTGAATAGGACCGATCCTAGCACTGATTCCTGTGGTATTCCACTGGTCAGTCTTCCCTCTGGGGAGTGACAGCCATTTACCACCACCCTCTGTGTCCTGCCACCCAGCTAGTTACCTACCCACCACACTACTTTCCTGCCGACTCCCATATTCCCCAGTTTGTTTAATAGCCTTCTCTGTGGCACAGTGTCAAAGGTCTTACTGAAGTCCAGATAGGCCATGTCCACTGCCCTCCCCGATCCACCACCCTTGTCACTCAGTCCAACAATCCAATGAGGCTAGTCTGTCATGACCTCCCCCTGGTGAAACCATGCTGCCTTGGGTCCTGTAGTCCATTGGCAACCAGATGTTCCACTAATCTCTCCTTCAGTAGTGCTTCCATGATCTTCCCCACTACTGAGGTGAGGTTGATTGGTCTGTAGTTCCTCCTCCTCTTTGTTCCCACTTTTGTATAAGGAGACTACATCTGCTGTCCTCCAGTCTTTGGGTACCTCCCCTGTTTTCAGTGTTCAGCTAAACGGGATTGCCAGAGGCTCATGCCACCACCTCTTTTAGTTCTTTTGTGTATCAACACTGTTGCAGATCTTTTTGTTGTCTGCAAAGAGGCATACTTTTCCTTCCAGCCCATCTGTTAAAGACATTAAAGAGGACCGGTCCCAGTACTGAACCCTGTGGTACCCCACTAATAACCTCGTTTTCTTCAGAGTGTCCTCCATTTACTATTATCCTCTGTGTCCTGTTGTCCAGCCAATTTGTTACCAGGGTATCACCCTGGGACCCACTCTCAAGCTAGCTAACTTGTTCATTATTCTTTTATGTGGGACTGTATCAAATGCCTTGCTGAAGTCTAGGTAGGCCATATCCATGACCCCACCCTGGTCTACTACTTTGGTCACCCAGTAAAAGAAATCTATTAGATTCATCTGACATGACCTTCCCACTGTGAATCCATGCTGCCTTGGGTCCTGTGCCCCGGCTGGCCTCTAGGTACTCAACAATTCTTTCTTTCAGGAGTGATTCCATCATTTTCCCTAACTCTGAGGTTAAACTAACAGGTCTATAGTTTCCTGCCTCAGCATTGCTCCCTTGTTTGTGAAGGGGAATCACATATGCCCTCCTCCAGCACTCAAGTATCACACCATCCTCCCATGATTTGTTAAAAAAGTGTAGTGAGTAGTGTCACTAGGTCTCCTCTTAGTTCTTTTAGAATTCTGGGGTAAATCCCATCAAGCCCATTGCTTAGTCCACCTTGAGTTTTAAGAGTTCTTTCAGGACCCTTTCTTCTGTGAATGGGCAGGTATCGAACCCCCTGTCAAAAGTACTTCTATTGTGGTTTTTTTTCAGGTGCTTTCCCCTCTTTTTTTTGTGAATAGTGAACAGAAGTATCCATTAAGTATCTCTGCCTTTTCAATGTTTTCCCTCTGCCCACCTCCCCTCCCCTTTATTAAGCCTCACTATCCCTCCATTGGTCTTTCTTCACTCCCTAATGTACTTATAAAAGGTTTTATCCCCCTTCTTAACTGACTTGGCTATCTTTTCCTTGGTTTGGGCCATCATTGTTCTGACTGCCTTCCCCACTTTCTTCTGCTTTAACTGATACAGTTCTCTGTCTTCCTCCTTCTGTCATTCCTTAAACTTCCTGGATGCTATCTTTGTCTCTCTAACTTTCCCCGTCACCTCTTTGGAGAACCATCGTTTTTTTTTTTTTTCTGGTATTTTACCTCCTTGGCTGGTGGGTTGTACTTTTGATTTCCACTTCAAGTCAGCCCTCATGGTCCCTGGCCCTGTCTGTAGCCAGAGCTTGAACCCCCTCACCCCAGCCCACACAGGCTGCTTCCCAGTGGGTACTTACCCCACCACTGCAGAGACCTGTAGGACGGGCTCAGGGGGTGCTGACTTGGATGCATCCATGGCGCTGCTGTTGGGGTTCACCTTCAAGCATGCCGGAGGATTGTTCATGAGTATCCCCCACACGGCATGAGTGTGCAGTAAAGCCAGGGATGCTGCAGTGCATGCTACCACATGCTGCATGTCCGACATCGCCCACACTGCCTCCAGTCTTTAACCCCCGAGCATGCACCAGGCCATGGCCACCAACAGGAGCCAGTGCCTCAGTGGTTGTCCCCACCCACCCTCCCGGAGGAGGAGAGCAGTCCATGGGTTGCTCAGTCCTCCTCCCCTGGCCAACCCTCTGACTCCCAAAGCTGTTCCAGACCCCAGGTTATTGGCTTGTTTAGAGGTAAGGCACCAGTGCCTCAGCCCTGTACAACCCCTGGCCAGCCTGTTTTGAGAACCATAGTGGATTTTACTTTGTTTTGTTTTGTTTATTTGCTTCACATAAAGACTTATTGCCTCTCTGATGGCAGTTTTGATTTTCCCCCATTGTTCTTCCATCCCTCCTTCTTGCCCATTTGCTAGTGTATCCTTAGGCACTCACCCATTTTGCCAAAGTCAGCCCTCCTAAAGTCCAGTATCCTCACCTTTGTATGACTTGACTCTACTGCTGTGTTTATTGTGAACCACACTGTTTGGTGGTCACTTGTTCCCAGATGGCTACTCACTTCTTAATCTGTGATCCTCTCTCCATCCCTGTTTGAGAGTACCAGATCTAAGAGTGCTCCATTCCAAGTGGGTTCCAACACTAGCTGTCTGAGGCATGCCCCCTGTAGGGCATCAAGAATGACCCTGCTTTTGAATGTGGCTGCAACAAATGTGCTCCAGTTAACGTCTGGCATATTCAGGTCCCCCATCAACAATACCATCCCTTTTTCTACCATTCTAAGGATACCTTCTATCATTTCCTTGCCAATTTCCTCCCCCTGAGATGGGGGTCTGAATACAACCCCCAAGCAGATTGTGGTGCCATTTCCTGTCTCCAAGGTGACCAACAGTGTCTCTTCTCATCCCCGTTTACCTTTTAGTTCCATTGTTTTGATCCCTTCCCTAATGTAGAGAGCTACTCCTCCTTCTCCTCTTTTACCCTCCCTGTCCCTCCTGTAGATTGTGTACCCTAGTGTGTTGACATCCCAGTCACTATTCTCCATATACCATGTTTCTGTTACTGACACAATATCCAGGTGTCCCTCTTCTAACATGGCAACTAGTTCAGGAAGCGTGTTACCCAGAATATGGGCATTGGTACTCATTACCATTCATTTTTTAAGACCTTACCCTTTTTAACCCCATTCCTGCCCTTACTGCCTTTGCCTGACCTCCATTCATCCCTGTCCTGCTCTCTATTGACCTCTCTACCTTTCTTGTGGACCAGTTGGTATCAGAGTAGTGGAGGGAAGAAGCCAATAGTAGCATGTATAAGTGTAGGTAAGGCTAAGTACCATGGGATGCTAGAGATAGCTGAGAGGAGTAAATGGAGGAGAGGACAATGGTAACAGTTTTTTGCAAACTTGGTAATCAGAAAGAGTTTGCCAGGGATGAGCAGGAGAGTAGAGCTAGAGAAGAAAGGTCCGGATGTCATAATATTGGAGTAAAACAAGTTACTAGTGGAGTAAGGGTAACCATCTAGATGATTTTGAGGTGGTATAGAGGGAGGGTGAGAGGGATAATTAAAGAGGGAGAAAAGGAGATGCATGGATAGGAGAGAGGAACAAGATAGGAGATTAAATGTGAGAGAGGACATAACTGGTCAAAACAATGGCACACTGTTGAGTAGTAGAGGAAGACAAGTGAGGGAGAGGCATGAGCAAACAGGGGAAAGATTTAGTTGAGGTAGAAAATCATGCTTGACATCAGTAACCAGAGAGCCTTAGAAGTAACTTGTGAGGTGCAGGGAGGAGGCAGCAGGACGGAGCAAATTACTATCATCGCAGGATGAGTTAGAGCAAACCAAACAATGTGTATGGTGGACCAATATAAGAGAATGAAGCCTGTGGGGGTGCGAAAGTGGGCTAACTGGTTAAAACAGCAGACAGGAAAGTATAAAACTAGCACCACCCTTGGTGGGAGGGTGACTGGATCCGGTTGGGTGGGCAGAAGCAAGCACTGCCACGCATAGCATGGTGGTGCACACCCACAGCAGAGCTGCTTCAGGTACCTGGGGAGAGTGCTACAGGTGTCTGTTGGGAATTGTAATAGAAAGCGGAGTTGGGGGCACCAGAGGAGTACTGCCTTGCCCTCAGAGTCCTGCCACAATTTCAGCAGTGCTTAGTAGGCTCCTGTGAATCTGGGAAGGGAGCAGAGATAGTGTGAGGATTAAGTAGACACATAGAGAAGGATTGTAAATTGAGATTAGAGAGAGAGGGAGGGATGGAGAGGGCAAGACAGGCTAGACGCTGGGAGACAGAGGCTGGGAAAGAACAAAGAGCTTGCAAGGAATGAAACTGTACTCAGCACAAACCAAGGCAACTTATATAAGTGAAAACCCTATCATATCACATAACAGCCTCTCAACTGGAGTGATGGACTCGAGCAGGCGGAGTTTAAATCCTAGCAGTTTAGAGTGGGTAAACACTAACATCCAGATATGTCACTGTATTTTCACCAAGTATATGCAGCAGCAGGCTACCATGGAGACTAATTCAAGGCAGTGTGATCACTCCAGGCAGCAACCACTGTATTAGAGACCCAGAAGAGAAATAATAAAATACATCACACAAAACAGAAATATTAGTAACTGCCCAATAGCAGAAGCTACAATAAAAGCCGTAGCATGCCTAGAAGGGAATTGGAACTGCTTAGGGAAGTAATCTAGCTAGTACAATGAATACAGGTATCAGTAACATGTAAATGAAGACTAAAATTACAAAAACAGATCATTCTTAAGGTAACATTAAAATCACTGTGAATCCACTGTACAGCAGATAAAATTTCTCAGTAAAAAATGATCAGTTGCAAACAGATTATGAAATTCATTTAAAAAAAAAAACATTTGCCCTGGGCATGTTATCAATAAAAGTTAATGCCAAGCAAATTATTCACATGCTACCCTTATGTTTTTTACATAATGCCAGTTTTATCAAAGGGGATTTTATTTTTTAAAGTGAGGCTACCTAGACTAGTAGTATTAAGTTTTTCTACTACTTTGCTGTTGTCCATAATAAGCACAAGACAAAGAAAACTGTGTGACTTATTTCAGCAGCACTGATGTTGAGGACAAGTTGGCAGATAGTTTTAGCAATTCTAAGGTGGACGAATGAGCCCAAATGATAACAGTCTGCTGTGCTCTGTGTGGCTACTTACTGTATATAGGAGTCTTCTAAGACAGCATACATGAAGACATGGTCAGCTCACTGTGCACATGGACATAGAAACTTATGAATACAAACAGGGCCTTTGCTTTCCTCAGTTTGTTTGTGGGAGATTAAAAGACTCAGATCACATAATTTTATCCTGAGCACTAGAGTATAGTGTTACTGTTTTAAAAATTATGAAAAGTCCAGAAACTAACAAAATCTGACTGCACTATTAACTTACAAAGTTAAAAAGGAAGCATGCACACAAGAGCAGTGGTGCACAAGCCAAGAGTTTGCCAGCTCCACTTGACAAAAGACAAAAAAAATGGCTCAGCACTCTGAAGAATATTTTAGAAGGCAAAAGTTGTCACTTTTATTGGAGGTGTTTGGCAAAGTAAAGACCATTTCCCCAGCACTTTGACCCAAAATCTGGGTCTTCCTCAGAAGGCATATCTTAGATCCCCTGAGATACGCCCCGGAGGAAGACTTGGATTTTGGGTCAAAGCATTGGGGAAATGGTCTTTAATTTGCCAAACACCTCACAATAAAAGTTGCAATTTTTGTTTCTAAAATATTCTCCAGAGTGCTGAGCCATTTTTTTGTCTTATGCACTACTAACTTATTATCTAGCACACTGACACTTTCTTCTGATTTGCTGTAGACTGTTTTTTTTTCTTTTTATGAGACAATGAATTAAGACAGTGTTCACTGACCGGCTACAAACTAGAAGCAGTTTGAACTGGCCGCCATTGTACTGAGGCGTTACACAGCTGAAAAGTGAAACTACTACTTTTTTGACTTAAATGTTAAATAGCCAAACATTCTTTTTGAAAAGAAATTATAATCAATAAGTTGAACTGGCTGCAAAAGAGAAGTAAGCTCTCTCCACAGCCCCATCACCACTCCTAACTGGTGCCAGTGAGCTCACTTCTCTCACAGTTTTATTTTTCAAATTTGTTCAGTTTAGTGGATGCATTTCACTACTTTCATTTTTTAAATGCCTCTGCTAGTAGTAATACACTTGAATATGGCACAAATAAGGAAAAGAGATGTAATATGCATTGTCACAACTCCACTCAGCAGGTCAGGCCCTCTGCTCCCACAGTGCCAACCTCCGAGTGCAGTATTGTGAACAGGGTAACAGAACAGAGTAACCCTCCTGTCTGTTTGTTTGTGGGTTTGAATCAATCTTTGGTCTCAAGTTCTGGAGGGATTCATACCGTGAACCTCTACCCAATGTACAGGCTCAGATAATGCTGCTCTTTGGGGGATGCCAGATATCTTTCACCTATGGGCACCTATCCAGGTGTACAAAATGAACCCTTAAAAACCCTATGAAAGACCTCAGATAAACTCTTACCTTTTCCCAGTTTGGTATTACCATTAAGCTATTGTACAGTGTCAAATTTAACCATATGTGCTTCACTTGTCAAAGAAAGAATTTCAAAGGCACACAAAGCAGTCTCTTTAAAACAGAGGTTTACTTTAAAATAGGTAAACGTGTAAAATGTAAATACAGAAAAATATATCTCAACGCATACAATCACTTAAAAGAATAAGGTTTAAAAAGTGCAAATTCCTACCACCAGACAATTAGACTTCTCTATCTAATGTATATCTTCTAACAGTGCTAGAGTAGATGTTTCTTCTTCAGAGTCCAAACATGTATGTCTCTCTAAAGGTCAGCCACAGCGTAATTAAAAAAACTGTCTTGAACCTGCCTTCTCCAAGATCTCACCCAGGTATTCCCCTGTTTATTAAAAATTATACAACCAGGATGTCTTATCAAGCAGGAGGTAAATTAAATAATGTGACATCAGCAAAACTCATTTCCCCATATGACTTAACAATCAAGTCAATCAATCAATCAAACATTTTATTTGTTTGGCATAAAGCCATTACAAAGAATATTATAATGAATAAAACAATGAAAAATACTTTCTATGAAACAAATGAATTACCTTTTCGATAAATAGATAAATAGGCAGAAAGTCCATATACAAAACTTCAGTTAAGTGCCATCCTACAACTTAATAGATTTTAGAAAAGTGCAAGTTTTGTCAGCACCTGTATATCATTGGATGTATACAATTTCATAAGGATTTGATCAGTGGGTAGTCCAAGGTCCCTTAGAATAGGGCCCAGCCAAAAAGATTTGTGTTTCTGATATAGTGGGCATATTAGAGTAACATGCTTTAAATCGTCTGCCATATTTAAATTGCACATACATGTGTCATTCTCCACTCCCTTCCTTTTTTGAGCAGAATATACATAATGTGAATAGTATTGCTCCATTCTGAATCTAGTTATAATTCTTTTTAAATCAGGACTAGACAATATTAGTAAATAGGGTTCAGTAATATGGCATAGTTTCATTTTTTTGTACCACATGAAGTTCTTATAACAGTGAACCTGCTCCAAATCCTTGTTAATAAAGATATTCCTGACTCTTTCCTTCACCTGAAATTTTATATCTCTAAAAGATAGGGAGTAGATTTGGTACAATAAGTGACCCAGCCCTAGTGGATATAATCAAATTGCTATATAATCCATATTTTGAGATCTATAGCCTATAGATATATAATCAATCTCCTCCTCTAAACATATCTTCGGTAGCCTATGCTCTGGATACAAGAACAGTTTGAGTAGACATATAATCCCCCTTTCCACTATATATGCTTCAATCAAGTCTGATTTTTCAGTTATTTCTTTCCTTCCATGAGCAGCATCCTGCTTTTCAAAGACTTCAAAGAACATTTATTACTTAGCACCAAAGTGAAATAACCTGTTTTCTTCCTCTAAACATCATCAAAGTTTATGATCTATCTCTAGCAAGCTACAATTAAGTCAGATAAACAGGAGATCCTTAATTTATGTCTCTTCTATTCTTTAATTATCTCCTGGCTTTCAGGTTAACATCTTGTAGCTGAAACCTTGGGGAAGGGGGGTTATCCTAGGAGCACAGGATTTCTCATGACAGACAATCACACTACATTTTTATTTTACAAAAATCATACAGCGATCAGAACCAGCTGTCCAAGTGTCACATAAATCAGTAGTAGAGGTCCTGCTAAGTCAACAAGCACTGGGTTGTCTGGAACATAGATGGACAGGAACACTTACTGGTTGGCAAGTACACTGCATTGGACGTCCCATCTGTCCTTTATCAGTGTCATCCCCCAATTTGCCCACCAATCATGCCACCACATTAGATACTGGCATCCTGCCCACTTAGCTTTGCAATCAATGCAAGCAGGAGTCCTTCAGCATCACATGGTTATCATAACCACAGTCTTCATGGGCTCCCACTGCATCTGTCACTTCCGCACATGCCTGCCAAGTGTTGATGGGTTCCAGAAGCTGTGCATGGGAGATTGCACAACGCTGATCACTGGAGTTTGGTCAGTGATAGAGAGCTGCATCTTAAAGGTGCAATAACTAGAAAAAGTGTTGGTTATGTTAGCAAAGCAAATCCCAAACTGCATTATGTGCCCCAGTGGGCAGCAACAAAGGAACTGTCTAAAAACAAAAGTGCCTGCCATGGGGCACCTAAGATATGATAATTTTGTACCCTGGTTGCAAACCTCTGACCAGACAAGAGCCATGTGACCAGAGGGTTCAAGATGGTGGTACATACCCACAGCAGAGCTGCTTCAGGTACTTGGGAGAGGGCTGCAGGTGTCCATTGGGAGTTGTAGTAGAGAGCAGGAGGGGGAAGGCACAGGAGTACTGCCCTGATCTCAGAGACATGCCACTGTTCCAGCAGCACTTTTTGGGCTCCTGAGACTCTGGGGAGAGGGCTTCAGGCATCTATTAGGAGCTGTAGTACAGAGTGGGGCAGCACTGAAGTGCTGCCATGCCCTCAGAGACCTGCCATAGTTCCCAGCAGCATTTGGTGTGCTGCTGTGAATCTGGGGAGAGGCCTGTAGGCGTCCATTGGGAGTTGTATTAGAGAGTGGAGGGGAGGCACAGGAGTACTACCCTGCCCTCAGAGACCCACTGTGATTCCAGCAGCATTTGCTGGGCTCCTGTGAATCTGGGGAGAGGGCTGCAGGCATCCATTGGGAGTTTAAGTAGTGAGCGGGGGGACACAGAAGTACTGCCCTGCCCTCAGAGACCTACGATGGTTCCAGCAGCACTTGGGCTCCTGTGAATCTGAGAATATTTATACATGAGTATATAATGCAAGCTTTGTGTATGTTTATTCATTCCTTATTCTTAATTCCTAATTATTTATATTTAGTTTAAAAACTGTCAGCCATGGTACTCCCTTATGACAAAGTTATATAACAAACATATATAAATGGTTGGGTCACAGCTACACATTGATTGCTATGTAAGAAATGACCTATAAATTGCTTTAATATTAATATCCTATACTATATGATATATTTAATTAGTAGGAGATTTATGTGGGTACTCTACCATAATTTAACAGGAATACATTTTTTTGTTAAAAAAAATTTTGGAGATACATTCATAGGTTAAATACATATTTAACAGATGGAACTATGGCAAGCAGTATGACATAGAATTGGTGCGCAGATCTTAGTGAATAGTGTCCTGTTATATTTGTTTAATTATATTTTTACAACATTGTTTTCTTTGTAAAATTATGAATATAGTATTTGATTATTGCATTTTTTTAGATATGGTGCTGTACTGAAGAAGGTTTGTCCAAAACGTATGCCTGCGGAATGCTACTGAAATTACATGGATTACTAGTACTGTATCTGTATTTTGGATAATAAAAAATAAATATAGATATAATATAATATTCAGTGAGTGGGCCTTTTTTCACCAATCTGTAGCTTTCTACTCCCTTATGATACCAAGAATTACATATCCACCTCCCCAATTTTGTCTTACCAGTTTTTCTCTCCTGTATCCTCCACCAAAGTGTTTAGTAGTCCATGTAGTGCAGTTCCTACTATTAAATACCAAGACTTTACTCAAAACAAAATACATTTTGGAAACATGCCAAAATGCTGAGAAAACCCAGACAATGCTGAATATGCCGAAGAGGGAGAATGACCAGAGAGATAGCTGGTGGAGTTGGTGGGATAATTTAAGGGATGGTTGCCAAAGAGAAACATAGCAATACATAGCAAAACCCTGGTGACTGCAAAATTGTGTTTGGAATTTTAGTTCAAACAGGCTCCTTGAAGCTGCCTATTTCTTTCTCTGAGGAACTCTGTGTCTCGTCAACTTCCTTGAGTAGAGCATCATCAGGCTGAAATGTGGATGGACCAGAGACAATGTTTTTCTGAGCCTCAAAGATGCTTCAGCATCTGTTCTGGCTTGCATTACTGAGACCTGACTGGATGAAAATGTCGGTCCAGTGTTGGAATCAGCCATTTCGGCTAGGTACTCGGTGGTACACTGCTTGAGAAAGGATCTCAGGGTAGGGGGTGTAGCAACTTGTTTTAAGTCAGACCTGAACCTCACAATCTTCCTGGTGGGAACAATGAGGTTCTTTGAATGTGTGGCTGTTCAAGGGTTTGCAGGTGTAGGATACAAGATCCTTCTCATCTAACATACTCCGGGGGGATGAGAAGGAATTCTTGCATTAAGTCTCAGGCTTCATCGTCAGACTGGTATGGGAGTCACCCAGATGGATTATTCTGGGTGACTTCAATGCCTGAATTGACGAAAAACTCTTGCAGTTTGGTCAATACCTCCTCCAACTAATGTGTTTGTTAGGCCTGACACAGGATGTTACCTCTGCAACCCATATACATGGCTACTCATAGGACCTCATCTTCCTGCTGAGAATAGAGGTCATTGACTTTATGGTGGAGCTGGTAGATTGGACAGACCACCATACTGTAATGTTCTCATTCGAGACCCTCCAATAGACCTTCCCCTATGGAGATAGTCCAGTGCCACCCTTTAAGGGGTTTGACCCCACAGGGTTTGGCAATGGTGCTGGATCTATCTGGTATGGTTATAGCATGCGAGGAGCTTGGGAAATTGGTTCTGATGTATAATAGGGTTATTGCTGAGGCCCTCAACTCTGTCTCACCTGTCCATGTTTGATTCCTCATCTCACACCAGAGAGCCTTCTGGTTCAATAGGACTCACAGGAGATGAAGGGTCAAAGGTTGGAGCTACGCTGGTGGAGGTCTGGTTTGGAGGAGGAGGAGGAGGACAAGCTTATATTGATGTCTCATTACTGAGATTACCAATCAGCAAACTCCTGTAAGAAGGCATAATTCCCATCCGAGATGATTGCTGCAGCAACAAATAGACCAGCTCAGCTCTTCCGCACTTTTGATAGGCTGTGTAATCCTTCCTGTCTTCAGTCTGGGGCAGCTTTTTCACAAATGAGATGTGATGAGTTTGCACTGTTCTTTGCTGATAAGAGTGCCTCTATCAGATCGGAAATCCAGTTAGTGCCCTCTAATAGGGCATACAGTGATGGGCCTGAGGTCACAGGCATTTTGTCTGCTCCAACTCCAACCAGTTGGCAGTTGTGTATGTTGTGAAGATCATCAAGGAGTTACAACCAACCTACTGTAGAATGGATCCGGGACCAATACACCTCCTAGTGGGGTGCATCAATGTCATTGGCTCAATCCTAGCCAGGATAGTCCAGTGTTCCTTAGTGACAGGAGTCATTCCTGGACCCTTGATGAAGGTGATGGTAAGGCCACTCCTGAAAAAAGCTTCACTGGACCAGGACGGTCTGGCCAACTATAGATCTGTCTCTATCCTCCCCTTTGTGGGTAATGTTATTGAGAAGGTAGTGGCTGCTCAACTAGAGACCTATTTACCATCTCACAACATCTACGGCCCTCTCCAGTCAGGATTCAGGAAGAGGCACAGTACTGAGATTGCCCTTGTTTGGGTGCTAATTGATCTCCTGGCTGCGAGGGATCACAGAAGACATTCCATCCTTATTCTCATTTATCTCTCAGCTGCATTTGACACCGTAAACCATGGGGTACTGATGGAGCACCTGTGGGTCTGTTGTGGACTGTCTGCAACAGTCCTAAACTGGTTTTAATCTTTTATCACTGGCAGAACACAGTGGGTGGTGTCCATGATTTTTTCCTTGGCAACTCTGCCTACCATGTGGGTTTCTGCAGGGCTCCATTCTGTCTCCCATATTGTTCAAGGTGTATATGCTACCATAAGGGGACATTATAAGACAGTATGACTTAAGATTCCAGTCTTACACAGATGATACTAAGCTATACATGTCTTTTGTGCCCGAGCAGCAGGAGACAGTCTTGGTATTTAATCGTTGCCTAGCAGAGATCCAAGACTAGATGAGGGCCAACTGGTTGAGGTTGAATCTGGATAAGACTGAAGTACTAAACTGCTTTGCACATATTGGTGTGGGCTTGTTGTAAGTATACCCTCCCAACCAGTAAGGCACTCTTTGGCTCAGTGAGGAACTTTGGGATACCGGGGGTCAGTCCCGGTTCCTGTTCTGAATTTGCCACCAGAAACACTGAGAAGACTGCCTTCTAGTTTACCTAGTACTTAGATAGGATTTTAATCCTGTTTCTGTGCCCAAACAGAGCGTTTTTAGTGTTTTAAACATTTATTGTTGAACCAACAAAAGCACCTGAAACCGGAAGTAGGAAGCCTAGCAACTTCCAATTTCTGCGCTATTTAACGAACCCACTAGTGAGTTGGGCAGGTGCGCACAGGGCTGCAAGTGGAGTTACATGCAGAGACAAGCACATATTGCGTGTGTTAGCTGTGTCCTCTGGGGATGTCTGGGGACTCTGGCATAAGAGTCTGTCAGCACTAGGTAAAGTAAAGACCTTTACCTGTACTTCTTTTCAAAAGCTGTCATGGAAATAAATGAGGACATTGTCACTCTTTGCACTGGGGAGATCACTATGACATGTATCATTTGTAAAAATTTCTGCCTGGAAAGTAGTACAGGATTTGAGGAGCTCAAATGTCTCCAGTGTAAGGAGAATGAGACACTGAGAGCTAAAATCCAGGAACCTGAGACATCCATTAAATAGCTACAAAGTACTAACAATCTGTTAAAGAGTGAGCTTCAGAAACGCACCCTAACTAATACTTCTGCATCATAACCAGTGCACCAAATAAAAAAAAAAATGATGACTCACTTAAAAGAGGAAGGGAAGAGGATGGTGAAGAGGATATAGATTGGAATATAGTTATCTCAAAAACTAAAAAGGGAAGGAAGGCAATGAATGTTAGTATTTCTCTAGAGAATTCATTCTCCCCCTCTCAAAAATATGGAAGAGGTTGCCTCCTGTCATACTGGGCCTTGTAGCAAGGAAAACAGTCAACCTAAAGAATTATCTAAACCCCAGGATAAGGCTGCTAATAAATCTACTCAAAATAAAAACATCAGCATTGCCACTGCACAGGTGCATAGTTCTTCTGTTAATAGTAGTGGATCATCACACCCTCCTATCCCACAAAACTCTACCACTACTGACCAGTCTATGCCAGCAACTTCTGCATCAAATGTGTCTACAGCTAGTATAAATCCCAATAACATCAGATCCCATCTAGGAATGAAAACTCTCCACACTTGCAATCTTGGATGTTCATTGGCAACAGTTTATTAAAAAAACACCAATTTAATATTTACATCTCATTTTCACACTTGATATTTCACTGTTCCAGTCCAAATACAATCTTAAACAGTCCATTCTTTCTATATCCTTTGATCCTCCTTCTTGGTCCTTCTCTTCTCTTCTTCTATTTCTTTCCTTGGGGTCCGGACACCAAAATATGACCCCCCATACCATTACCAGTACGAGGTATCAAACTTACTAGGACCTCCTCCCTCCTAGCTCTGGACACTAAGGTCTGACCCCTAGTCTATCCCTACCCCTCACCCTTTTAAATCCATGCCTAGGTGCCATTTGACCCTGGCCCATGCTGCCTCCCCTCCCCTTCTTCCTACCCCCTCAACCATATCTTGCTCCCCCATTTCTTCCCCCCCCTCTTTCTCTAGCCCCCATTTGCACGGGACACTTGCTGCCTGACCAGGCTCTATCAGCCCCTCAACACTGCTGCATCTCCACAGCTGCCTGGCCCTCCATCAGGGCCCACTTAGTAACTTGTCCTGGCTGCTTGCTGCAGCCCTGAACTCATGGGCCTCCACATCCATCACTCCCCTCATTTTGATACTCTAGGGAGGTGGGTGGGCAGAGGAACTATTTTATTATGAAACTGATTTTAAACTAATTTTATATAAATTTTTTTATTAAATTAATTTTTTACAGTGCCATTTATAAATTCAATAATACCCTCCAGGATGGGCAGTATAGGAAATACTGAACCTTCCAGGGGCTATAAGGCCCTCCACCTGTGGGGTCAGACCTCATTACGCCCCTGGATGGTCCAGTATTTCCCAATACTGCTCACCCTATTGGGTATTATTGCTTACTTAGAACACACTTGGGAGGGAGCAATTTTAGACCTTGTACTCTCAATTGGGGACAGTAAGAGGATCTCAGATCTAGAAGTGGGTAGCCATCTGGGAACAAGTGACCACCTCACAGTGTGGTTCACAATAAACACAGCTGCATAGTCAAGCCATACAAAAGTGAGGGTACTGGACTTCAGGAGGGCTGACTTTGGCAAAATGAGAGAGTGCCTTAGAAAAGCACTAGAAAACAGGCAAGAAGAAGGGGTGGAGCCACAATGCAGAAACCTTAAAACTGCCATCAAAGAGGAAACAATTCTTTATGTGAAGCAAATAAACAAATCAAAATAAAAAAAAAACACTATGGTTCTCAAAAGAGGAGGCAGGGAAGGTTAGGGAGAAGAAGATAGCATTTAGGAAGTATAAAGAAACACAGAAGGAACAGGACAGAGAACTGTACCAGATAAGGCAGAAAGAAGCAGGAAAGGCAGTTAGAATAGTAAAGGCCCAAACTGAGGAAAAGATAGCCAATTCAGTTAAGGAGGATAAATCCTTTTGTAGGTACATTAGGGAGCATAGAAAGACAAAAGGAGGGATAGTGAGGCTGAACAGAATGGACGGTGGGTGGGCAGAGAGGGACAGTGAAAAAGCAGGGATACTGAATGAATGCTTCCGCTCAGTATTCACAAAAGATGATGAGGAGGAGGTACCTAATCTAATTAACAGAAGCACTCTGGATAGGGGGTCAATGAACTCCTAAAACTGAAGGTGGACAAAGCAATGGGGCCTGACAGGATTCCCCCCTTGAATTCTAAAAGAATTAAGGGGAGAACTAGTGACACTACTGACTATCCTTTTTAACAAATCATGGGAGGATGGTATGGCACTTGAGGACTGGAGGAGGGTGAATGTGATTCCCCTTCACAAAAGTGGGAGCAAGACATTGGCAGAAAACTACAGACCAGTCAGTTTGACATCTGTGGTAGGGAAAATGATGGAATTACTTCTGAAGAAAAGTACTGTTGAGTACCTAGAGGCCAGTGGGGTACAGGACCCAAGGCAGCATGGATCCACAGCAGGAAGGTCATGTCAGAAGAATCTAATAGATTTCTTTGACTGGGTGACCAAAGCAGTAGACCAGGGAGGGGCTGTGGGCATGGCCTACCTATACTTTAACAAGGCATTTGACACAGTCAAACATGAAAGATTAATAAACAAATTAGCGAGTCTGGGAGTGGGTCCCAGGGTGGTAGCCTGGGTAAAACATTGGCTGGACAGCAGGACACAGAAGGTAATAGTAGACGGAGTCCACTCTGAAGAAAGGATGGCTACTAGTGGGGTACCGCAGGGTTCAGTACTGGGTACAGTCCTTTTTAATCTCTTTATAAATGACATTGCAGATGGACTGGAAGGAAAAGTATGCCTCTTTGCGGATGACACAAAGATCTGCAACAGGGTTGATACAAAAGGGGGCTTGGAAAGGATGAGAAGGGACTTGGCAAGGTTGGAGGAATGGTCAGAAGTATGGCAGCTTGGATTCAATGCAAAGAAGTGCAAAATAATGCACCTGGGAAACAAAAACCCAGGGGAAGCATACACAATGGGGGTGGTAGTAACAACAACAAAAATGCAAAGGGACCTGAGGTAGTCATATCAGATGACCTTAAGATTGGCAAGCAATGTGAGAAGGCATTAGGGAGGGCTGGGAGGATACTGGGATGTATAGGGAGAGGCAACACCAGCAGAAAACAGGAAGTTGTTATCCCTCTGTACAGACAGTTGGTGATATCCCATCTGAAGTACTGTGTCCAGTTCTGGAGACCCCATCTCCACAAGACATAGACAGGATGGAGGCAGTCCAGAGGAGGGTAACTAAAATGGTGCAGGTCTGCAAGAGAAGCCATATGAGGAGAAACTAAAGGAGTTTAATATGTATACCCTTGAGGAAAGGAGGGAAATGGGGGACATGATAGAAACTTTTAAGTACCTCAGTGGAATCAACAAAGTCCAAGAGTGTAGCATATTTCCAAAAAAAGAGATGTGCAAGAACAAGGGGAAACAATTTGAAGATAGAGGGGGATGGCTCAGGGGCAATGTGAGAAAGTATTTTTTCAAAGAGAGGGTGGTGGATGCATGGAACCACCTTCCTGAGAAGATTGTGGGGTCTAAAACTGTGGGAGAAATCAAGAATGCATGGGACAGACATAAGGTAATTCTTGTTGGGGGGTAGGAAGAAATAGGCTGTTGGTTAACTAGAATCTGCAGCTTATCCAGTAGGTAGGGAAATGGGCAGACTAGGTGGGCCAAGCAGTCCTTATCTGCCGTCAAAGTCTATGTTTCTATGTTTGGTGACCACTGTAGAAAAGTGGTGCAAACTGGTAACCGTATCATATTGTACCAGCTATAAAGAGATACTTTATTATGAGGAGTGACACTGTATACTACCCCTATAAAAATCATACATACGTCCCCTTACAGACCACATTGTTTCCTTCTGGGCCCCGTACCTTAGTAAAGATAAAAAAATAATTGAGAGCATGCAAAGGGAAATGACAAAGCTATTACCAAGAGTCAGTAACATTCCATGCATTGATAGATTGACTGCACTTGGTCTTTATGTCCTGCAACTGAGACGGGAAAGTGGTGACTTACTTCTGTTTTTCAAGATACTAAGTGACAAATTACTTACAAAAGAATGTAATATAGTAATGGCAGATAACCCCAAGAATCTAGAGTGGCACAATAGATAGATATGCATGCATAGGGTACTGACTAACAAACGTCAACAATTTTTTACAGTTAGAGTAGCTACATTATGGAATACGTAACCCAATGATATAGTAAATGCAACTAGTTTTAATACATTTAAAGCCAAACTGGACAAGCTCTTTTTGGGGTAACAAAGTACAATAATCCCCACATGGTAGACCCCGGAGCAGTCATCGGCAGTTGAAATAGTCAGTTGCAATTCAATGCAGTTGCAATGAGTTGCAATTGCATTGGATTGCAGTCATAAAATAGTGGAGTTGAAATCCACTGCAGCTGACGATTCCTTGACCCATCCAGGTTTGTTTTTGTGGTGCACTGCAGTGTGTTTTCTCTCTTTTTCTTTCCTGGGGGGAGGAGGGGGACCAGGGGGCTGCGAATATCTAACAGTCCTCAACCACTGGCACCAAGCCTTACAGCCAATGAAATGCACCCCTGGCTCCTGGGCATGAAGCATTCACCAATTAGAAGAGACAGAAGGAGGAACCAGGAGCTTGAGACTGTCTGTGACTGGCTGCACGAGGTTTTGGGGAGAGCATGCCTATGTAGGCAAGAAGACTGTCAGGTGAGGAGACATCTGTGTTGGTATGTTGGAAACGAGTTAGCAGAGTTTTTCTGTAGGGACAAAATTTGGCAGTTCAGCCTATAATTTAAAAATAATTTAACTGTGTCCACTGTCCTGATGTGTCCTGTGCCCGGAAAGATACTAGTATGTGGCTGTTCAGGTCTCAGTCAGTCCTCCAGCAAAGCTAGGCAGCAATTGTGTGAAGGCAGCAAGTTAGTGTTCTGGTCGTGGTCAGGATCAGCCCATGACCCCGTCGGCTGGGCCCATCGGGCGATTCACACTCAGTCTTGGTCAGGTCTTCAGAGTTGAAAGGAGGAGGAGGAGTGGTAGGTGCATTAGTTCCACTGCATAGAGTACTGGAGTGGGGACGTAAGTCTGGGTTGGGGACTGACTGTGTGGGTTGGGAGGAGGGAGCACACAGCACCAAAAAAAACTCCGGCACCACCACCAAGTAGAGCAGCAGCAGCAGCCTGAGCCATGTTGCTACCCAACAACAATGACCGAATCATCACCCAACACCTGATTGAACTGGTAACAGGCTACTACAGTGAGCAAGATACTGTATGTGATGTGTATGTAAGGCCCACCAGGGCTGGGCAATGGGCAGTAAGCAGTAGGAAGGAGGAGGATGGCCTCTCACAAACTACTGGGTCTGTCAGTCTGCTGCATGCCTGGATGGCTTGTCTGGGTGGTTGAGGGCTTGGGGACTGTGGGGCCTGGGGCCGAGCTTGAGAAGCCAAGGCGATCAGTCATCATCGATCTAATGCTGGCAGCACAGCTGGGCTCTCTCTGACTGTGGTGGCATTGTGAGTAAGTCAGACTACCCACAAGGGCGAGGAGCAGGCCAAGTGCAGGTGGTCGGTTGGTGAGTTCCCGGACCCATAAAAGGCTGAAGCGCAGAGCATAGTCGGTTGGGTCCAATGGACAAAGTGTTTATTGTTTGCTGCTTACAATAGGAATCTGATAGACTAAATATTAAAGTCCCCACGGCAAGATGAATAAAATTTTACAAAACACAATAGTGTACATGCTGAAAGCCAAAATAAGTTCAGAAACTATGTCAGAAAATGCAGGAGTTGTTTTAGCTTTAAATTTAAACTATGGATACATCCCAGTTCTGGTAAACCATACAGGAGGTATTTCTTGGGGTCCTCCCTCAAACTGTTTTTAGTCTCACAGGTTCTATGACTACTAGTAAACTAACATATATTGATGGTTAGCACTGCTTGCAAAAAGGCACCTTCTAGCTTTTTTGGGGATATTTAAGAGGCCCTACCTATACTGTATTTTAGACTCCCAGTTCTTTTTCTAAGTAACTAGTATTACTGCTGCTTATTTTTCTATACCATACACTGTTTTACTACCATTTCATCTTGTTAATTTCAGGGGCTTAGTATATTTCATTGTTGTTTTGACTGGTTATTGTGCTTCAGTTGGTCCCTACTGTGCATAGATTTGTTTCCCTGTACTCTGTAGTTGCATTTTAAAGAGCAGCCAGCTTCTTAGCTGCTGCTGCCTAGTTGCTGCTCCCTCCAATATATGCAATACCTCATCTGCCCCAGAGTTGAAGGGGGCATAAATAATTCCTTTTGTTTCTGCCCATTTATGAAGCTACAATGCTGCTAAATCACAAATGCTAAAAACAGAACTGCTTCCTGACCTTAACCCACTAACACACTCTCACGTAGGCACATGCAGCCCCATTTTGTGATGTCAGAAGGTGAAGTCTGTGTGGCACATGCCCCATTGATGTCAAGGTGGGGGACTTTTCCATACATTTTATTAACTTTCATAGTCAAAATTTTAATAAAAAAAGACTCAAATTAAAAAAAGTTTGACAAACAAGGCACTAGGGCTAGACGGCATTCACCCCAGGTTACTGAGAGAACTGGCAGAAATCCTGGCATGGCCCTTGACAGACCTGCTCAATGCCTCCCTTGTCTCAGGAAGTGTACCTTGGGACTGGAAGATGTCTCACGTTGTACCCCTCCATAACAGCAGTCCCAAAGACGAACCAGGAAACTACAGGACAGTAAGCTTCACATCCATTGTGGGAAAACTGATGTAGACAATCCTGAAGGAGAGGCTGGTGTCCCTTCTGGAGACCAGTGGGCTGCAGGACGTTAGGCAGCATGGGTTTGTCAAGGGCAGATCCTGTCAGACCAACCGGGTGGATTACTATGACTGAGTAACTAAACAATTGGACAAGGGCCATGAAGTGGATGTCCTGTTTCTGGACTTCAGTAAGGCATTTACATAGAAACATAGAAACATAGAATGTGATGGCAGATAAGGACCGCTTGGCCCACCTAGTCTGCCCATTTTCCTACCTAACAGATAAGCTGCAGATCCTAATCAACCTACAGCTTACTTCCTCCTACCCCCCACTAGGACTGCCTTATGTCTGTCCCATGCATTCTTGAATTCCGTCACTGTTCTTGACTCCACGACCTCCTCAGGGAGGCTGTTCCATGCATCCACAACCCTCTCTGTGAAAAAATATTTCCTCACATTACCTCTGAGCCGTCCCCCCTCTATCTTCAAATTGTGCCCCCTTGTTCTTGCACATCTCTTTTCTGAAAATGCCACCCTCTTGGACTTTGTTGATTCCTTGAGGTACTTGAAAGTTTCTATCATGTCCCTCTCTCCTCCTTTCCTCAAGGGTATACATATTAAGCTCCTTTAGTCTCTTCATTATGTCTTCTGGTGCAAACCCTGCACCATTTGGTTGCCCTCCTCTGGACAGCCTCCACTCTGTCTATGTCTTTGCGAAGATGGGGTCTCCAGAACTGCACACAGTACTCCAGATGGGGTCTCACCAACTGTCTGTACAGAGGGATAACAACTTCCTGTTTTCTACTATTGATGCCTCTCCCTATGCATCCCAGTATCCCCCCAGCCTTCCTTCCTGCCTTCTCACATTGCTTGCCCACCTTAAGGTCATCTGATATAATTACCCCCAGGTCCCTTTCTATTTTTACTGTTGCCAGTATCTCACCTCCCATTGTGTACTCTTCCCCTGGGTTTTTGTTTCCCAGGTGCATTACCTTGCACTTCTTTGCGTTGAATCTGAGCTGCCATACATTTGACCATTTCTCCAACCTTGCCAAGTCCCTTCTCATCATTTGAATCAGTGTCACATGGGAAGCTGGGTAGTAAGTTGGCAGGTACAGATGCAGGGGAGAAAATGGTGGGATGGGTAGTAAACTGGTTACAGGGAAGGCAGCAGAGGGTGGTGGTGGGAGGGGAGTGCTAATCTCAGAGGAGAGTGACAAACAGAGTACCACAGAGCTCAGTGCTGGGACCGGTGTTGTTTGGGTTGTTCATATCAGACATCTCAATGAGCATCAAGAGCAAGATCAGTTTGTTTGCAGATGACACCAAGACTGGAGCAGCAGTGGATGACCTAGGAGGGTGGCATGGGTTGCAGGATGATTTGTCAAAATAGAAGACCTGGTCGGACACCTGGCAGTTGGGGTTCAATGCCAAAAAGTGCAAGGTGCTACATTTCGGGCCAAAAAACCCAAGAAGGAGCTACCAGCTGGGGAGGGGGTTCAACTAGCTATGACAGAGGAAGAGAAGGATCTGGGGGTGATTATAACGGGCTCAATGAAGAACTCAGCACAATGCAGAAAGGCAGCTACAATGGCCAACAAAATGCTGGGTTGTATTGCCTGGGGTATATCTTCAAGGAGAGGGGAGGTGATCCTGCCATTGAATAGATCACTGGTTAGGCCACACTTGGATTACTGCATGCAGTACTGGTGACCATTCCTGAAGAGTGACATTAAGTTACTGGAGGGGGGCAGCACAGGGCAACAAAGATGATCCAGGGACTAGGGGACATACCCTATGTAAGCAGGCTGAGGGAGTTCAACATGTACTCATTGCAGGAAAGGAGAGATGGGGTGATATGATTGAAACCTTCAAGTATATGAAGAGAATAAACAAGACAGGTACAGAAGGACTATTCAAGTTAAGAGGGGGTAGGGACACTCGAGGTCACGATCCAAGATTGGAGGGAGGAAAGTTCAGAAGGCAAATGAGAAGACCCTTTTTTATGAAGAGAGTGGTGTCTGGGTGGAATGCGTTGCCTGCGGAAGTGATATCCTGTAGAACAGTGGACTGCTTCAAAGGGGGATGGATAGGATAAGAGGGAGGGTCAAGGGAGGGAGAGACGGGAAGCTGCAGTATAAGGGTTGCTAGCTACACACTCGAGCAGACTAGATAGACCATAAGGCCTTTATCTGCTGGCAAATTCATACGTTCGTATGTTCATAAACTACTACATAATAAAATTCAACGATGGTGAAAGTTGAAAAAATTGGTCGGATTTTCTTCAGTTAATTGAAGTCAGAAATTTCAAACTAGTTGAAAAAATCAGTCATAATGTGTGGTAAGTCAGTCATAATTGGTTTTTCAACTGACTCCGGGGTCTACCACATGGTGTGGGGAGGATGGCTCGATGGGCCTAGTGTCTTCTTCCACCCTTTCACTACAGAGTAATACTGAGTAATACTGGTGGTGGAATCTGGTTGCCCGGGGGCAAGGGTGTGATCTGGTCAGGTCTCAGGGCTGATGCTAGGGGACTCCCAGTTGCTCACTTCTGATCGGGTAAAGAACCTTGGCATGTTTTGGACTGTGGCCTGACACTTAAATCACAGATGTCAGCCATGGTTCAGAGCTCATTTTACTGTCTGAGAAACATTGCCAGGATCAAACACCTAATACCCCAGGGTGATCTGCCAACAATAGTTCATGCTTTTGTGACTTTGCACCTTGATTACTGTAACTCCTTGTACCTGGTGCTGTCGGGGGTTGATCTTCACTGCCTGCAGCTAGTGCAGAATGAGGCTGCCAAGTTGCTGACTAGCCTATCTAAGTCATGTTATATTATACCTGTGCTGCACTCTCTGCACTGGCTGTGGGTTAGGTGGTAGATCTCATTCAAGGTCGGTTTGCTGATCTATAAGGCCCTTCATGGCCAGGGGCCCTTCTACCTACAAGGCCTCCTATGACCCTATCGCCCCTCCCACCCCCTTTGCTCAGCTGACGAGAGACTTCTGGAAGTTCCTAGGGTTCTCCTTTAAACATCGGGTGCCCATGCTTTTTCTTTTGTGGCACCAACCCGATGGAGCACCTTACCTCATCTTATTCAAGAGATCCCTACATTGGATGCATTTAAATGGGAGCTGAAAAATTTTTATTTAAGCAGGTTTTCTCTTTTAATTATTTCAGTTGATCTAATTAGTAAATAAGTGAGAATTATTAATTGACATGTTATGTATTTTAAATGTTTTTGGAAATCTCTCTTGTGTAAAGTGCCTTGAGTCCAAATGAGAAAGTGTGCTGTACTAAATAAAATATGAATGAATGAATGAATGAATGAAACAGTGTACGTGCACTGCTGGCCATTTCTCCTTAAGTAAGACATGATATATTGTCAGGGTTGCTGCATGTTATGCCACACACCTGTAAATAAAACAAAATAGTTTGGGGAAATAATATAGGGAAAAAAAGCAAACATTTTAAAAAAGAAATTACTGGTACTTGAAATGATTTTATTATAATTTATTTTGTTACAGCCTTCTAGGCTGTTTTCACATGAGAACATTTTTTTCTTTTTTAGGTGCCCTAGGGTTACCACCCTTTATAGGTTCAGTCTCCTCAATAGGCTACCAAAGATTGTAAAATTCATGATAAGCCATCTTAGACTGTACATTCCAGGATAAATCTATGGGTTGCAGAAGCTTTGTGTAGCCTCTGGGTGTGGCTGCAATGATAGTCATTTTATCACAGCCACACCGGTGAGGACTTTCAAGAAAGTGTGGGAAAGATACAAGGGCATCATAATACTGAAAAGCAGTTAAGGGAAGGGGCAGACTTATTGGAAGACTAGATGGGCCATATAGCCTCCTTCTGCCATCACTTTCTATGTTTCTATGTTTCTGTCTCTTGCAGATTATTTTTAAAGTTGAGCAAATGAGGCACTGGAATATATCCCACCAGAACATTGTCTGTTCAGAGGAGATACTCCCTCATACTTCCTCAAGCCAAGTGTCACTGCCTAATTCATCCATCCATTTTCCAAAATTCCAGTAAAATACCTGGAATTCCCATCAGATCTATTGGTATTCTTTTGCCCTTCAGAGCAATGAAAGGCAGGAGCTTACATCCATCTGCCATCACTGCCAAACACGCTGCCACTCCTTGCTCTTCATGATCAGTCAAAAGCAGTGGTCCAGGGTTCAGTGCCCTGATGGTCCAGAGTGCATTTCCTGGGCACAATCACCTGTATGGCAGTCTTATCCATGTTTCCTAAGGTGCACAGTTTAAAGAGACACTGTCAACCTTTTTTTGCATTATGTTATTTCTAGGTAAAAACTCACATTTTATCATTACTGATGTTCTTTAACATTCATTGTTGTCGCTGGTTGTTTTATCTGCTTCTTTTCTTAGCATAAGTGAAATGCATGCATGCAGCCTTGTTTTGTTTCAGATCCTTAATCTGCTGTTATTACATCCATCCAGAACATTAGGAAAAGCCTTAAACAGTGCAGTCACTGATGATTTAGTAGGCTCCTTTCCTCCCACTCATCATGAGTTGTAAGACTATGTTGTGGGTGTTCCCAAGTCCAGAAGAGATGCAGTGGGAGTTGATCAAGGGACTGTAAACAAACATGTTTTTGTGTGGTAACACCAGTATAGTTGGCAGTCAGTTTTCAACTTTTTAAAAGAAAACAGGAGCCAGAATCAAACTACCATTTATAAAAATATTCTCTACGGAATGTGACTAATCATAAAAGGTGTCTTTTTAAGCTTGAGACATTTTGAGGCCTAACGGAGTTGACAGTGTCCCTTTAATGTGGCAAAGCTCCACCTGCCGGCATAGATGCACATAAAATCAATCACCTCGAGTTCATAATCCTTTGAAAATTTTTGGCCAAGACTTACTCTTTGTCTAATTGTGAACCATCACGTCCATAGGAATTAATCCACCCACCCACAGCTTGCTTTAAGAGCAGGATCTCGTATAAGCATCATGTCTTTGTTGGCAACAGTCTTATGTGTCACTCATAGTTGTTATTCAGTTTGCAATGAGATCCAAGAGACAAGCCATTTTTGACATAGAATAATGGCTTTTATGACCATCCTCATAGTGTCTGTGGCTCATTTTATTGCTACCTGCTGAGCTGGACATTGACAGCTGCTCCTCCAGGACAGCCTACATTTTCCTCCACTCCTTGACCTGTTTCTCATCCAATTTTACTGCCAGAGAAAAAGGCTTCATTCCTTCACATTCTGCTGATTTCACAACCATTAATTTAAAATCTAGGTTGTAAGCTTTATGCTTTGACATTTTTGTGACAACCTCTAAATACACTAATAGATGACACTGACATAGGTTTACCAAAGTGACAGCAGGGGGTGATCAGCAGTAAATTTTAATAAAGGCCATGCTCAGCAAGGCCCAGTGGCATAGAGGGCTGAGGCACTGGACACCTGACCTCTTGTTACGCTGGTGGCCTGTGTTCGGGAATGAGCATGGGATGCTATGGGTCAGAAGGGGGGGTCAGGTCAGGATCGAGCAGCCGCTGGCAGCTCTCCTTCCTTGGATAGGGTAGATTGGTTCTCCCAGCCTTTGACCACCACCATGTGGAGGCATGATGGTGATGCAAGTATGGCACAAAGGCAGGCACTAGACACATCTGGGCAGAGAAGAGTCAGTCTGGGCCAAGGCACACGTGCGTGCCTCCACACACATGCCAACCTTTCTGGGAGCTCCGGGGAACAAGAGGAGAAAAACTGGAAATATCACAGGCAGTGGCCAGATGAAGCTCCCTGCAACAGATCTGGTGGTTCCACTGGGGTAGAAGAGGAGGTGCCCTGAATGACCATGAAGTCCGGTATCGGATGGCTGGCACAAGTCACCGCCCACCAGGAGGATAAACACAAGATGGAACAAAATAAAAAAAAAATAAAGGCTGCCTGTGATAGAAGCCTCTGTTTAACAGAGACCATTTTACACTCTAGCAATTTTGAATAGAAGCTGTGGCTGCTATTTGAAGAAATATTGTATATCTGGTTTAGTTCATTATTGATGTCTTAAAGCAGCACTATTTATTAGCAGCAAAAACATGCCTTTATATACTGTAGTTTTATTTAGTAATAATACATGTCTTGCAAAAACATCAACATATCTATTTGTCTTTTAATGTTATGTCATTCCTCAACTTTTTTTTCTTTTAGACACCCATAAGCCAGACAATATGTTAGTATGGATAAAAGCAGAAAACCAACAGCCACTTGTCTAGAGCCCCTATGTTTTCTGCCTGAAGTTAAGTGATTTCAGCCTTCTTTAGCATTGAACTCTGATCTGACAAGGTGTTCACTACCCTCCACTTATCAACAGCTACATCAGGCTGTGGTGAGAGGCAGCATTGCAGCTACAATGAATCACCTATGGTACAGTATAGCAATTTTGAATTCATATACCTTTACTTTTTGGGACGTTATGTACAGCATGTATGTATGTTTTATTCTCAATATTATCTGCTATTAAGCATCATTTGCATTGTGGTCTTGGATGCAATAGAGATATTAATATTTATGTATTTATTTATGTGTTAATCGGGTTTGGATCACTGATCCAAGGACCATTTTTAGGTATTATCCAGGACAGAAACTGGTGCAAACAATGGGAGATACAGTGGGAATGAACATCAGATAACATACAAAAACAATAATTATACAATGGGTTTCAGAAACTAGTGTAATCCCTGTATTCTGATCAGTTGGCTGGCACCTTCAAGCAGTTATAAATCATCCAATATACCCACTGGAAAAGGTGCCAGCCAACAAGTACTTGAGCCACGCCAAAAATATCACTGCCACTGGGAAACTTTGAACTAGCCGCCATTTGTAATAGCCGCTTAGCATCACAAGTTAAAACATAAAAAGTAAAAAATGAATACCTCATTCCATTTATTAGATTCTGATGAGCTAGAAAAAATATTCAGCCAGGAAAACGAGCCCTCCGACCCACAAAACTCACCTGTTCGCCAGGAAATATTAAATCAAATGGGACCGAAAGCTGTCTCAACGTCTCCCGACTCGGCCTCAGAAACTGGTGACCCAACAGCAGCATACGTACACCACGCACCAGCAGCCCCGGACTCTGTCCACTGCAATACCGGCATTCCCCATAGTGATGGAAGCGTCGCACCCTATGAGGAAAAAAATGCAAAACATCACAAGCAAGCATCGGATGCAACACTGCAACAGCTAGAACTATCCTGTAATGAAGCAAGTACCATAAAACAAACTAAATGGGCTATCAATGTATTTTTTGACTGGCTAAAAGAAAAAACTATAGAAATAGATTTAAAAATGATCCCATTAGACCAACTGAATGAAGTCTTACGCCAGTTCTATAGCACAGTAAGAAATTCATCAGGAGAACAATATTCCCTACCAGTTATGTAGGATTACAAGCTGGCATCAACAGACACATCAACGACCCCCCAAATAGCAGAGCAGTCAACATAATGGTAGACTCCATTTTTAACTGTGCAAACAATGTTTTCAAAGAAGTCATAAAAGCATATAGAAAAGCAGGAAAAGATCAAGCAAAACACCATGAGCCACTAACTGAACAAGAAATAGTACATTTAAGACATTCAGAAGCCCTTTCGCCACTGACACCTAAAGGTCTTTTATACAAAGTTAGGTTCGACATTCAATTATACTTAGCAAGAAGGGGCAATGAAGGTGTCCGTGCTTTCAAAATAGATTCATTTAACATAGAAACTGCCCCAAATGGTCTTCAATTTCTCACAAAATCCTATAATGAAGGCACAAAAAAATCACAAAGACTTCCAAGACCCCAAAAGACAGTTGCAAAGAGGAGTCATGTTTGAGAGCACAGGGAACCCCTTATGTCCACTTGAGAGTTTCTTAAAATACACAGCAAAACTCCCAGAAAACCCACCAGCACTCTTCTGTCACCCCAGAAAACTGCAAGACACACAATTAGATACCACACAAAAATGGTATACTAATGAACCGCTAGGTGTAAACTACCTAGCAAAAATGTTGCCAAACATATGCAAGCAAGCTGGCTTACCAAAAATCTATTCCAATCACTGTTTAAGAGCCGTCGCTGTCACCTTGCTTACAAATGCAGGCCTAGATTCAAGACAAATAATGGACATCACAGGCCACAAGAGTGAAACCTCACTAAAAAGCTACTGGCATCCGAACCTGCAACATCATGAGAATTGGGCTGCCATAATCTCCTGTAAAAATATGGAAACTGACAGGAAAGACATCACAGTCAAACAATCAAGTGAACAAGACATTAAAAAGCAGTACTTCTGTAAGGAGCTGGAGAATAGACCATCCACAAGTACAGCCTACTACACAGTAACTGAATCATCACACAACCCAACTGAAACATACCCAGATCCTCCAACAAAGAAAACAATCTCAAATGCCAAAATCCCTCTCTTTGAAAATCAGCAATCAATCCAACAACTATCAGCATCCCAGCTCACCATAGTCCAAGAAATGCTGTTCGACGAACACACTAAACAGAAGACCGAAGATCTGCTGCCAACTAACCAGTGCCCAAAACCCGAGCAGGCCAAGAATGTCAAAACTGCTACGTGCACAACAAAAATGGCAAGCAGTCAAGCCTATATACCGAACATCCTAGGAATGAAAATGTTGCCGACAATCTCCCGCTTAGTGAATTATGGAAACATAAATTTCAACTTTGGAACAACAGAAAACCAGAAGTGAAAAAGGTAAGCACCCCAACTTTCACATAAAACTCTACCGCATCCAATACAACTAAACTTTTTTTTTCCCTTTAATTCCAGATTAGACAAATGACCAAAAAAAAATGACAAAAGAAATAAACGATCATCCAACCTCAGAAAAATCGGAAGATGCACTCTCCACGACGAGCCCTCCATGTCTCACCAGCACAACTAATGAACTGAATCCCAACCATGTGACCTGCTGTTCACATCGTGCACAGCCTCAGAAACTACTAGCAACCTAACTTCTTAAAGAGACAACACTGAAAAACTACAAAGGATTGCAACAGTTCAACACCTAAAAAGAAAAAAGAAAAAGGCTAAACTGTAATTAATGTAAACAGTTTATACCAGACATAAAAATGGAGCTACAGTACATAAGCAAAACATAACTTCATAGCTATTGATTTCCTAAATGTTGTTTAATAAAAAAAAGTTATTTTCACAAATAAAACCTTAAATGTTGTTTAATAAAAACAAAATTTATTTTCACAAATAAAACCTTTGATTTACTAAATGTTATTTAATAAAAAAAAAATTATTTACACAAATAAAACCTTATCAAGATACAGCATTGTCTTTCTCTATATATTTAATGGTAACAAGGAACTATTTTTTCTCAGCCTAAGAACGTATACATGGTTTTCACAACATAATTAAAAAAATATATAAATAAAATGCAAAACATATAAACAAATTATTTGTAACATTGTATAATGGCAATATACCCCTCCAGGGTGGGGGTATACTGGTGGATTTACCACTGCTGATGTGGTCAAGTCACTCGGCCTGCAGCCTCATGACCAAACCACACCAGCCGTGGTAAATCCACCAGTATACCCACACCCTGTCAGGGTATATTGCTTAACTAGAAACTAGTGCAAGTCAGGTTATTATAAAGTGCTAAGGTAACCATCACACAGGTAACAGTGCCAGACACAACAATCAAGGTGCACATCCTCTGCTGTTGTATATTTTCCCAGATTTTGTTACTAGCTAACTGTGTTAACTGATTTATGCTGCTTTGCCATGTTTTAAGCCTTCTGTTCCCTCCTCACCCCCCTTGATCTGCTTGCGGACAGCCTGCTCCGTATCCCTTCTACTGTATTACTATCCACTGAAGTCTGTTACCACTGCCTTCTACTCCTGTAACTATTGCCTGGCTTTCCCAGCTCTTCAAATCTAGGACAGCTTGTCCCCTGCTACAGTCTCGACTTCTGCTTTCTTTTTTGTGCCTTTTTACCCTCTCTGTCTCCCTCTCACTTTATTGCGCTGCATTCTGGCTGGCCTATCCCCCACCTCCACAAAGCTACCTTTTCCAATGTATATTTTCTAGTCCCGCCTCATCTGCTCTCCCCGTTGCCTCCTCTGCTCATTTTTCTCTACTCAAATTTCTGTTGCTCCTTATCTCCCCGTACATTACCTTCCCTCTAACTGGCGCCAGTGCAATTGTAAAAGCCGATCGCTTCTGGCTGTCACCCCCGCCTCCCTCTTTCTTAATCTCTCACCTTTTGACTAAACATTGTCTCCTCACCCCCCCTCACCCCCCCTTGCTGCAGTCTCCGGCTCTCTTCTCCGCCTGCTGAATTACCAGCTCCACGTCACTACCTTTTGTCTCTAGGGTAATTTATTTTTGTTTTACTCACCATCCCTTCTCTCTCTTTCTTTACTCCAGACCTGAGCCCAAGTGGGCCAGCCATGTGCCTCGTAGGCATGGTCGATTGGTGCCCTGGAAACTCCTTGCCACCCCCGACGCCTCCTGCAGCCACCTCTTGCCTCCTGAAAGCTGGGTAAGGATAGCCTCTGGCTGGGGAAGCTGTGATCAGCTACTATTGGCTGACAGTGCTTGAGCAGAACCACTGATTGGCCTCTGGTTCAGACCCTGCCTCCTGATTGGTGTGTCTGATTTCGGTGCTTTACTGGGCTCGGAGCCCATAGACTTGCACTGCTCTGTGCTGAAATTTTACACCGCCCCCTCCCCCTCCAACCTTTATTAAATAGTCTCACGTCTCCGACCACTGCTCCTACTATCCACCCTATTTCTTGCCTCCCATCCTATCCCCCTAACTAAACCACTCCCCTCCTCCTGATCTTACTTTTACTTTTTTTTTTCTCCTCCTCTGCCAGCTCCTTGGGTTGTAATTGCTGGCTACACAGATACCTGTTCCCCAGTATTCTCTTTTCTTACTTATCTCATCTTTTCTTGCACTCTTCTACTTCCTCAATCTCACACCCTATTTCATCTCCTCTTTGTAATGCCTCTCCACGACCACCCTCTTCTATCTCTTTTAACCCTCTCCCTCTTTCCTACCCTTTGCTATCTTCCAATCTCTGCCTACCACTCTCCACCCTTTACTCTGGACATCCACGCCAGCTATCTCAAATCTGGTACAATAGCAATCTCCTGTTTCCCTCACCAAAGGTACCTATCTGCAAGTGACTGGTGCAACTGACAAGCTACAGCAAGGATAAATGGGCATATCATCCTCTATTTCTAACAACTTCCTTGCTCTGGGACCCTAGACGCCTGCACTGGTCCAAGCCGCATAAGCCTCAGAAGTGTAATTCTATTGACTATGAAGTACGGCAACTGTCTCTTAAACTCATACTCCTCCTCCTCTTGATATCTGGAAGTGTCCACCCAAATCCTGGCCCTGTCTCCTACAGTACAACAAAGTCTGCAAAAACAGAGGGGGGGGGGGCGCAAAATTGCTACCCTAAACATCTGCAGTCTCCTCCCAAAACTGGCCTCCCTTCAAATCTTTGCCAGCCAACACAACCCAGATATCCTTGCCATCGTCGAAACTTGGCTGACACCTAATACTCCGGATCATGCCATCTCCATACAAGGCTACAAGATATTCAGGCTGGATAGGACCTCGAAAAGGGGTGGTGGGTGTGCAATCTAAATAAAGGACTACCTCACCTGTCTCCCTGGTTCTTACCCCACCACAGAAACCTCAGTGCAACTCCTCCCTATCAAGATACTACTTGGAGCCCAAAACAAAGTCCTCACGATTGCTGCTGTCTATATCCAACCAAAAGATTCTGATTCCGGCCTACAGGCTGTCCTCGAGTTTGTAAGTACACAACCTTCTGACATCGAACTCCTTCTCCTTGGGGACTTTAATATAAATCGGCTTGCTCCTGATGCAGGGTCAAACAAAGATGCTATCCTAGCAGCAAATTTAACGCAAGTGGTAAACTCCCCTACCAGGAAAAACTACAAATCAGGGACTAGCACCCTCATTGACTGGATCCTTACCAGCCACCCTACCTGTATAACCAATGTAAGTGTTCTCCCTGATTCGCTCAGTGATCACTCTCCTATAATATGTACCTGGACAAATAAGTTTTGTAAGCCGCCTCCAAAAACCATCTATAGCAGAGTCCTACCTTATGGAAACTTTACTCATCTCAAGACCTGTCTTAGGCAGATAGACTGATCCTTGATTTACAAAACTCAAGATGTTGACCTAGCCCTTGATTACTTTATTACTACTTTCAACACTGCCTGTGACACCTATGCACCAGTAAAAAAGCGCAAAATCAAAGCACTCTCAAATCCCTGGCTCACAGCAAAGCTATTGGCACAACTCAAAAGTAGGGATCACCTCTGGGCTTCTGCAAAGCTACTAGCACTCTGTCGGACATTCAAAATATAAACAGGCTCTCAACCTCTGTACTAAACAGATCCGCTTGATGAAGAGCTCCTACTTCAAGAATGCCTCTCCAACTCCTGGGGTGAAGGGAAATCCTTCTGGGACAACATAAAGAATATCATGGGTCAGCAGTCCAAATCCTCTCCTACAATAATGAATGTGGATGGAACCACTACATTAGACCCAGAGATCATTGCAATCACCCTAAATGATACCTTCACAGACTTTAGTGGTGTCCTCTCATCTGATTTCTTCACTGATGCTGACCCTCCAATTTCTACTTCTACTACTGCCTCTCCAGCCAAACCACCCTTCCATTTCAAACTAGTAAAGGCACATGATGTCTATAAATATGTAAAGAAGGCCATTTCTAAGTCCTGAGCAAGCAGAGACACTATTGGCCTTAAACTTCTGTCCTTCACTCTGGAGGAAGTGCTTCTCCCCCTCACGAAAATTTTCAATCTCTCCCTCTGCTACAGCCAATTCCCTAGGAAATGGAAGGCTGCAGTTGTCACTCTGGTGCACAAAAGTGAAGATAAGTCACTGCCTGGTAACTATCGACTGATATCAATACTACCACCTCTCTCTAAGGCCCTTGAATGCATGGTAGCAGACCAACTTTCAGACTTCCTGGAAAAGCACAACATCCTATGCATTCAGCAGCATGGATTTAGGAAAGGGCACAGCACATCGACTGCCCTACTTGAATTCTCAGAAGCAATCCACAATGCCATGGACAAAGGAAGCCTAACTGGAGCAGTCTACATTGACTTAACCAAGGCATTTGATACAGTACACCATGGCCTACTCATCAAACAACTACAATCCCTAGGGCTCTCGCAGGGTCCTTATGACTGGGTAAAATATTATTTTGCTCAGCGCTCTCAATCTGTAAAAGTAGCAGGAGTTCTCTCAGACTCAAAACCGGTTCGCTCAGGAGTTCCCCAGGGATCCATCCTGGGCCCCATCCTTTTCAGCCTTTTCCTAAACTCCGTCCCCAAATCCTGCCCTGAACAAATAATCCTCTATGCCGTCGATGTTGTGATTCTTGCCACTCATAAAGATCCGAACCTCTTACGCCTCAATCTTCAGCATGCTTTTTCCAAAGTTGAGATGTGGTTCTTTGAACATAAGCTGGTTCTAAACCACAAAAAAACTAAATCCATGCTCTTCTCTAACCCTCAAAACAAGAAACGGCAAGTCCCACTCACCAGTAATACATACCTGGGAAATACCCTTGAACAAGTGCCAATTTTCAAATATCTTGGAATCAACTTTGATCAAGGCCTAACCTTTGCAACTCATATTGATAGTACAGCAAAAACTATTAATCAGTGAATTGGGATTCTGTATCGGAACCGACAGCTCCTTACCCATTCTCCACTGAGGATTGCCATCCAATCCTCTATCATCTCAGTCATTGACTATGGCTTAGTTATATATAGACCTGTCACTACTACAGCACTTAGTCGCATTACAACATCCCTAAATAAGGCCTGTCGTCTGCTCACTGGTGCACATCGACGTACCCACACATGTGAACTCTATGCTGACTCAGGTTGGTTGCAACTCTCAAACCGGATAAAGTACCTTACCTGCCTGATGGCGAAAAAATCCACTCTGGGCTTCACTCCACCTTGTATCCAAGCCCTGTTATGCCCGAGCGCTAGCACCCATTTTACCAGAAGATCAGAACACCAGCCTCTCCAAGTCCCCCGATGCCGGACTTCTCAGGGACAAAGATCATTTGCCTATCGTGCCCCAGCTGGCTAAATGCCCTCAGCACTCCTATTACTGCCTCCACCTCTCTAGGTATTTTCAAATCAAGGCTGTTCTCTCACCTTGCCACTTCCAGCTCCTGTGACTGCCCTGATTAAACCTCTTATTTTCTCACTAGCCACCCTGTTCCATTACTTGACAAAGACATGTTTGGGAAACCTTTTCTCCTGCTATTGTCTGCTCCCCACACCTTTCACTTACCCTCTCTGTTCTGGACTTTTTTCCCTATTTGATTCTCCTAATCTCGCATGACCTCTTTCTTGTAATAATGATGTGATTATTGATATCTCATGTCCTTTTGCACAAATGATTTGATATGTATTTGTATATGTTTTCTCACTCTTGACATAGCACAAATTGTTGTTTTATCTATGTAACCTTTTTTGTACTGTACCTAATTGACGTGGAACCTTTGTAAAAGAGCCTCTGGCTCAAAGGTAGTAATTCCTAGAACAATAAACTAAACTAAACATAATAAAATATATATATATATATATATATATATATATATATATATAGATATAGATATATATATATATTATATATATATATATATATATCTATATATATATATATATATATATATATATATAATGCATAAAGCAGCTTCTCTAACAATAGATCTGAAATACATCAGCAGTGCCAGTAGCATCAATAACATACATGGAGTACAATCATTTAGTTAACAGGTAGAACACAGCTGACTTCAGGATGAGAACGGTGACCAATGAGCCAGTTTCAGGGTGTGAGACAAAAGACACTAGTCGAGGGGGTGGCAAAGGGGGCTACACAGGAGTCACAGCAGCACTTAGGACAGTTACAGATAGAAGAGGACAGGAAGTTAGTTATTTGTAGGATATTTAGATTTATAAGTAGGTCAAAGGAAGACAGTGTGTGGAGGGGGGGGGTCATTCCACAGAGAGGGACCAGCAATGGAGAAGACTCTTTGGCTAATCCTGGTGGTTTTCTCTGAGAAGACTAGTTTTTTTTTTTTGTTTGTTTTTTAGTTGTTTAACAACGAGTATCACTCTAAGCTGAAAGCTTTTTTACAGGTGCTACCTGGGAGCACAGGGAAGTTAAGTGACTTGCTCAGGGTCACATAGTATGCAAGTGGAAGCTGTGGAATTCAAACCCAGGTCTGGTCTGCTTTATGTCACCAGGTTTGCAGCTTAGAGCCTTAAACCACTGCGCTATACGCTAGTTGGAAGTGAAATGACTGGTGAAGACTGTGGCTGTAAGTCTTGGGCCGGAGCAGAAGAGATAGCGGGGAGTAAAAGGTACTGTAGATGGCATCCTCAATGGTACAGGCCAGAAGGTAGGAGCATTGGGCTATAGAGGGGAGCCAGTTTAGGAACTGGTAGAGGGAGCAGTGGTTCTTAGTAAGATGGGCATGGAGGGCAAAGTCGGTAAATCTAGTTGTATCCAGCCAGTGCTGGTTGGCAGTGGCAGTGAGGGAGTACCGGCTGAGCCAAATATGTTGCACGCTCAGGTGTGTATTTTAACATCAGCAATGGAAGTCCATTACCAAACTCAAATTTGTCAGTAAATTACATCCATATAGCCCACCTTTCATAGAAAAATAAGCCGCTACTGATGTTATCCATGAAATATCCATTTATTTTGGTTACAGGAGGTGCTGCGGAAGGGTCAGTGGACCCGAAGTGCTGAGGGAGAGCTTTTGTAACCTGTCTGCCTTTCCTGATTTTTTGTGACCAAAATAAATGGATATTTGATGAATAACATCTGTAGCAGCATATTTTTAGATGAAAAGTGGTCTATATGGATGTAATTTACTGACATACAGTATTTGTGTTTTGTTGACGGACTTCTATAGCTAATGTTTAAATACAAACCTGAGTGCACAACCTATTTGGCTCAGCTTGTGCTTTTTCTGGGTTGCTCCCATTGTTGAGCACCCTTAAACTTCATGTCTCAGGCTCACTGAAAAAACTTTTTGGAGGTAAGGGAGGGCACTGGACACCCGTAATAGAGGAGCAGGAGGAGGTTGCCATGGGCTACTGCAAGGAGAGCTTCTGGCATGAGATGGTCAATGAGGCAGTAGCAGATCCCCAGTTTCTGGTTTATGTGACAGGTCTGAGAACCAATGTGGTTGGAGTATGTAAGGGATGGTTTAGGGTTACCCCCTGATACTTGAATGAGGGAACAGTGTTGAGGAGAGATCCATCTGGGGAGAGGACGATAAGATGGATGCCAGAGTGGCCAAGGGTGGAAAGTTTGGGTTTGGAGCCAAATAGGATAGCCTTCATTTTGGATGCATTGACCAGGAGTTTATTAGAGGAGAATCATCAGTGAGCCATACAGAAATTGGCAGTGAGGATGGAGGACATTGAAGAGGGGGAGGGGTCACTTTGGAAGAGCATCAGATCATCGGTATAGAGGATGGAGTGACATGAGAGGTCCTCTGATGTGAGGGAGTTAACAAAGAGAGAAAAGAGGAGTGGGCCAAGTCTGGAGCCCTGCAGGACACCCACTTTGATAGGCAAAGGGGAGGAGGAGGTGGTACCACCAAGGCAGGCCATTTTTATTCTCCCAGAGAGGTAGTTTGTGAGTCAGGCTGTGGAGGCAGAGGAGAAACCAAGGGCGCAGAGTTTTGTTATTAGGATTTTATGATTGAGTAGGTTGAATGCCTTTAATAAATCAACAAACACTGTGCCAGTCAACTTCCTTTCATCCATATTCCTAAGCACATGGTCAAGGAAGAGTGCCAGGGCAGTGGTTGTGCTATGGCTCTTCCTGAAACCATGTTGCTGAAGGCAAAGGAGGTTATATTTGGTGGCATGGTCAGTGACTTGGTAGTTGGCAGCCTTCTCAAGGAGCTGCCCAAGATATTACAATATGGAGATGGGTCGGTAGTTATCCAAAGTGCTTGAATCACCTGATTTGTGAATGGAGGCAATTTTGGCCTGCTTCCAGGCAGGGAGACATAGGTTGTAGTAAGGGAGAGATTGAAGATAAAGATACAGGGATAGGCAATGTTGTGGGCCACTGATTTTAAAAAGCAGAGGGGTAGGCCATCACTATCAGCACTCCCCTTTGATGGGAGACAGAGGAGAAGTTTAGGTGTCCTGGGGGAAACGATCTTGAAATAAAAAGCAGGGCTGCTGAAAGTAGTATAACGAGGGTTGGGCAAGGGGGTGGAGGGGGGAGTTTAGCCAGGTAGTTGCTAAGATTAGAGAAATGGGCATTGAGTGCATTTGCAATATCAATGGGGTCTGTCAGGGAGCCATGTTTGGTGCTGAGTGGAGAAGGGGACTGCTACATAGACAGGGAGAGCAAGGCATGAGTAGAGGACAAGAAACACCCGGGGTTTCCTAGGTACACTGACTGGAGTGATTGGAAATAAGCCGACTTCTTTGACTGAATGAGGTGCTTACAAATATTCTGCAGGCAATGGCAGTCATTCTAATGGGGAGGGGGTGTCACAATTTTATAGGTGACCCACTTTGCATCCTGCTCCTTCATCAGCATGAGGAGATTGGATGAAAGCCAGTGAGTGTCACCCCCATGCACTCTATGGGTAGCATGCAGGAAGTGTTTGTTTTGGACAAGTAATAAGGTGGAGACAAATGTGTCCAGAGCTATGGCAGCGTCAGTGGCATTATAGAGTGTAATCTAATCTAGGGCTCTGAGGTCATCCTGGAGCCTGAGGGATCATAACTAGAAACATTGTGGAAAGTCAGGTAGGTTGGTGAAGGGTGAGTGGGTTTGATGAACCAGACACAATAGATGGGGGAGTGGACACTAATTGCATCAGACAGTGTGCCAGCATGGGCAACTTTGTCAGCATGAGTTGTCAGGATCTAGTCAAGAGTAGTGTGTTTATTGGTTCAATTGTTGAGGCATGTGTGGGAAGTAATAAGCTGGGTAAGATTATGTAGCTGTATAGGAGCCGCTGCCAGTTTTTGGCGCTTTTGGGTGATTGACTGCCCGGGCGAGTGGAGTGTTGGACTGTTGGAGTTACCGAGGAAGTCTTTGGGTGGTAATTCGCTCCAAGAACCGCCATTGCCAAGTAGATTTAAAGAACTGTGGCTGTCTGGCATGAAATATGATTGAGAGGATACCGATTTGATGAGAAGTGTTGGACATAACGTTTCGTGGAACTTGCATGGTGAGATTGTTCTGGTGGGGAAAGAACTAGGATTTCCTGCAGTGTAATATCTCTTGATACCGGCTGGAGGGATTGCTGTGGGCTTTCTTGGAGTATTATGAGTGAGGGGGTCTGATTTATTGATCAGTGACCCTCTTTTCTGGTAACATTACTCTCCTACTGGTTCCTGAGTTTCGAGTCCAGAAGCAGGGCCACAGTAGTGGTCTGGTTGTGGGTGGCTCTCCCCCCCATGCCTGGGTGATATTGGGTGCCACTTGGGACCGAGCAGGAGCTACCTCTCTTCTTCCTAGGGAGTTAGGGACTAGTGGGGGGCCCCTAAGTTATCTCAGGGTTGGTCCTAGTGGTGTGGCCTTGGGATGTCTGTAGCTGCAGGTCCCAGTGGTATAATAAATACCTGATTAGGCAGTTTGGGGGTGTGGGAGGGGGAGCCCCCACTCTCAGTCTCTTGGTCTAGTTATTTTTGTGGCTGTCTTGGAGATTCAGTGGTTTTCCTTCGGATCTACATTGAGACCGTGGGCTGCCATTTTCAGGAAGCCTTAATCTGGAACTGATAAAATTTCTGTTGCTGAACTTTTATTTTGGATTTTTGCCTATGTTAGATTATTTCAAATTTTCAGTTGTATTTGGATTTATATTATTTCAAATCTCTCCTACAGCTCGTCCTACTGACTGATGACTTTTTCCTTGATTTTTTAATTTGATTGGTTTCCTGGTGGTGAGAGGACCAGGGAGCCTATATTTTATTTTTTATATTATTTGATGTTTATGTTTATTTTAGTGGTTGTCTGATTTTTTGCTTTCTTCCTCAGCTGTGAGAGGGCTGTAGGAGGAATTTATCTCTGTAAATATATTTTTTTTTAAATCCTGTGAGAGGGGATTGTGTTATTGTATGTTTTTATTGTTGTTTTTCTCTTCCTTGGCTGTGGGAGGGCTGTGGAAGGGGGAGAATATAAATTTGTGTTTGTTTTGTATCCTGTGAGAGGGGATTGTATTATTGTTATTCTATTCTGGGGGTTGACTTTTAGGAGTACGATATTTTGTTTTTAAATTGCTTAGTTTTGAGTGCTGTGAGGTTGTGGATTTATGAGATGTGTTTGCCTGTTACCCCCTCGGTCGTGCGCTACTCAGCCTCTGCTCTCCACTCCCTCTGCCCTTTCCATACCCCCCCTTCTGTTTTTTTCTATCTACCAATGTTGTCGGGCCCTAGGTATTGCCTGTAGGAGGGGGGAAGGGTGGGGGGTGAACAGTGGAGACGAGTGGAGCGGGGCACTCTCATTAGGTTGATTAAGCCCAGGAGACACCCTGGGGTGAAGTGGACCTTGTATGGTCCCCATACCCATGGGCACCATCATTAGTGATGGGCAGGTAGTCAGGGCAGCCCAGGAGTTTTGTCCAACCCAGGCGATGTTGTGCAATGCCAGATCTTTCTGGAACAAGACTGCTGTGATTTCAGATCTTGTTGGCTCAACAGATCTGGCTTGCATCACCGAGACCTGGCTGGATAATAATGCGGGACCAATATTGAAGGCCGCAATTCCAGCCGGGTATACGGTGATATATCGCCCGAGGTTGGACCACGGGGGTTGTGGTCTGTTTTAAGACTGAATTGGCACTCACTAGTGTTCCAGTTGAGGAGACCATCTTGTTTGAATGTGCTGTTGTAGCAGGTGTGGGCTATCGAATTGCTCTCATCTACCGTCCACCTGGAGAATTGACGCAATTCCTTAAGGAAGTAGCGTCTTCATTGTCGACATGGCTTTTGAGTCTCCCAGGCTGATGGTCCTGGGTGACTTTAATGCATGGATCGATGATGAACTCTCACAATTTGGACAACACTTCCTCCAGTTAATGGATTCATTGGGCCTAACACAGGTGGTTATCACTGCTACAGACAAAGGTGGCCATTCTCTTGATTTGGTCTTCCTCCTGGGGATCGAGGCTTCTGACATGAGGGTGGAACCAGTCAGTTGGTCCGATCACTACACTGTGAGATTCAATTTTGGTGCCCCATCTTGTAGGCCGACCCCTGTGGAGACGATCAAGTACCACCCTTTGCAGAATATTTCTTCTAATGGCCTTGCTGCGGTCCTTTACCTAACACAATTTCCTGTGCATTGCTGTGATCCAGAGGTGCTGGTGGTGGCCTATAATAATGCCATCACCTCTGCCCTGGATTATATTGCCCCAGTTCGTGCGCATCCTCTCTCCCTTCGACCTCGGGCTCCATGGTTTGATGAGGCTTTGAGGGAGTTGCTGTGACTTAGACACAGGTTAGAACATTGTTGGCGGAAATCTGGCCTGGATGCCGACCAGCTTAGACTGTTAGAACATTATCAGTTCTCTCAGTCAGAAATCTCTCATAAGAAGGCAGAGTTCCTGCCCGGGGAAATTTCTGTCACTCAGAACCGACCAGCTCAGCTGTCCAGAACTGTGGACAGATTGTGCAACCCATGTCTACAGCTCTGTAGAGCATTTTCACAATTACAGTGTGATGAGCTTGCTCTGTTCTTTGCTGATAAGGTGGCTGACATTAGGTCAGAGATCCGTTTGATACATTCTATGCTGGTTGCTATCAGTTTGGACCTGGTCACCACCCCCTTCATTTTCCTGGAGTACCTTTGACCGACAGAAATTGTGGATGTTATGCGGATTGTCCGAGGGTTGCGCCCTACCTGCTGTAGTTTAGATCCAGGCCCTACTTCCCTAATTTTGGGGTGTGAGGAGTCCATTTCCTGGTTCTAGCACAGATAGTCTGGTGTTCCCTTGACTCGGGTGAATATCCCTGTTCCTTGAAAGAGGCAGTGGTCACACCCTTGTTGAAGAAAGCATCTTTGGACCCAGACTGTCTTGTCAACTACAAGCCTATCTCGAACCTCCCCTTTGTGGGGAAGGTGATCGAGAAAGTAGTGGCGGCCCAGTTGGAGAACCATTTAACCATTCATAGCATCTATGAACCTCACCAATCAGGTTTTTGAAAGAGGCACAGTACCGAGACTGCGCTGGTTCGGTTGCTCAATGATCTCCTTATGGCGAGAGACCAGAGAAAACAGTCCATTTTGGTACTATTAGATCTGTCATCAGCATTTGACACTGTTGACCATGGGGCCCTACTTGAGTGCCTGAGATGTATCTGTGGGCTTTCTGGGATTGTTCTCAGATGGTTCACTTCATACCTCACTGGAAGAACCCAGAGGGTGGTGTCAGGGTTTTTTTCCTCTGATCCCATCTCTCTATTTTGTGGGGTTCCTCAGGGCTCTATATTGTCCCCCATGTTGTTTGTGGTGTACATGCTTCCCCTCGGAGACATTGTGAGATGGTATGAGCTGAGGTTTCATTGTTATGTGAATGATACCCAGCTATACCTGTCCTTTGCACCCAACCAGGAAGGAGCTGTCTTCGTATTTAACAGCTGCCTAAATGAAATCCAGGACTGGATGAGGTCCAGCTGGCTGAAGTTGAACTCTGGAAAGACGGAGGTGTTGGTATTAGATCCGGATCTCTGGATAGGGGGACCTGGGGCCAGCTCCCCATCTGGATTGTTTTTTGGGGATGTCGCGCTACAGGTTTCTGAATGGGTGTGAGACCTGGGGGTGATATTAGATGCGGGGCTGACTCTTCGGTCCCAGGTGTCAGCGGTGGTTAAGCCATCCTTCTACCATCTAAGAAACATCACTTGAATCAAGCACCTTGTTCCATCCGGTGATCTGCCAACTTTGATCCATGCCTTTGTGACCTCGCACATAGACTACTGCAACTCGCTTTACTTTGGGCTTCCGGCGGTTGATATCCACCACTTGCAGCTGGTGCAGAATTCCGCAGCTCGGGTATTGATGGGTACCCCTAGAACTTCCAATATTACACCGGTGCTGCGGGAACTGCACTGGCTGCCAGTTCAGTGTCGGATCACCTTCAAAGTTAGATTACTGACTTTTAAAGCCCCTACACGATCTGGGCCCTGATTACCTGAAATAACTCCTGATTCCTTATCAACCTGTGAGATCACTCTGCTCAGCTGATGAGGGGTTGCTAGAGATTCCAAGGGTGATGTTAAAATCTGCTGGGGCACGTGCCTTTATGTTTGTGGCCCCTTCCCTTTGGAACTCTCTACCTCATCGGACCAGGGAATGCACAACTGTGGGGAGTTTTAAACAGGCTTTGAAAACCTTCCTGTGGGAAAAGGCTTATGGTTTACTGTTCATTGATTTGTTTTTGTCTGTTTTTATAATATTGATTTCTGTATTTTTATCTTATTTATCTTATTGAAATGCACCTTAATATTCAAATGGCACAACATAAATAAAAGTATTATTATTATTATTATTATAATGGAGTTGCTGTCAGAGAGAGGTTTAGAGTATTAACATGCAGCAGTTGGTTTTTATAGAATTGATAGTATTCATTGGAAGTTCCGAGCTATAAGGCAAATGCCCATATGCAGCTCACTCATTATCTCAATAGGAATATCCATTTATGGCATTTGATCTACGGTAAGTATCTAATCTGTTCTTAAAAGCATTCATATTAGCAGTCCCCACCACCTCCAGTGGCAGACTATTCCACATGCCTACCACCCTCTGGGTGAACAATTCTACTCTTTTCTTGGTACAAGAAATGTCCCCATTGAGTTGGAGTTCATGCAATCTTGGCTAAGGGAATTACTCTTAAGTTCCAATCCTAGGCAGTCCCACAAATCATTGTTTATGAAGGCTTTAAAAACCAGACACATATCCCCTCTTAAGCATTTGTATTCCAGTAAGTATAACCTAACTTCCTCCAATCTATCCCTGTATCTTAGATGCCTGACAGATTTAACCATCTTAGTGGTTCTGGGCTGTACCCATTCTAATAATAATATGTCAGCTTTGCCACTAGGTGATGTGAACTGTGCACAGTATTCTAGGTATGGCTGCATGAAAGAGGCATAGAGTGGCATTAGTACCTTTCTGTCACTACTTACAATGTGCCTTGATATACATTCTAGAACTCCTCTAGCTTTTTTGCTATTGCAGACCTCCTTGTCCCATCAATTCTCATGATGTTTAATATCTGGATATATATTTTGTTTGCCCTGTATAAAATACTATTTTCTTCAGCAGATTTATGTGCAAATATATTTTATATTTACAATATGCATTGAAACAATAGGATCTTTCAAAGGGTTTGAAGTCAGTGATGGGAGTTAAATAACTTGGATACTCTTTATAACAAGCTTGCAAGATTTGTGTTAAGGTGTGATTTTAAAACTCATCATTGCATTATGTATATGGATTTAGGATGGATTCCATTAGACTTGCGGGCTAGGGGAATCTGGTGAAATCAGATTCATAATATATTTAAAAATCAATCTTTAGATAACCTAAAACACAAATTACAAAAACCAAAACATGGTTTAAATTTAAGAAAAACTGGTGCCAGAGACTTAATGATACCAAAGTTAAAAAATCAATTTAGTGAAATGATCCTTCAGTATCAGGTAGCCAAATGTTGGAATTGTCTTCCTCCTTTTTTATGTGAATTAACAATTACTGATCATGGTTTTAAAAATGGCCTGAATTACGAACTTAGCTTTCGTTGTTGTTGTAATAGGTGAAAATAATGTAAAAGTTAAAATGACTACATGCCTGTTATTGATGAGTTTGTAAAATTGTGATGTATTGTTTTTGTATTTTTTGTAACTTATATTGTTATAAATGTATAGTTGTAACTATTTTGTATAATGTAAACAGGTAAGCCTTGTGAATAGGGATTTTCAGAACCCTAATGGCTTTATCACTGTATAAATAACATTTTACCATACCATACCAAATCACAGACATTTTTGTTAAATGCTATACAGTACAGTATATGCGGTTTTTAAACTATGATTTTAACTTGTTTTTAAATATCACGTGTCACATTTTTGTAAAAATTGTATTGCACCATGATGTACTTTTGAAACATGAGCCTCCAGTTTTAGCAATGTGACATATTAAAATATGAGATGTGCAGTATGAACTGTCTCTTCTAGACTGTGGTTTTAATGTACTGCTTGACTAGATGGGGGCACTTTGACAAAGCATACATGCTGTCAAAAACCACCAGCAGTTATAGGTCTGTTTGCTCACTAACAGCTGTTTGCACAAATACTGGCACTTTTGTAAACCTTTTTTGCATTCTCTAGAAGTTGACTGATGAATGTGTCTGTGGTTTACATTGAGTTTCTAAGATGCCTGGTAATGGGTTTGGCTGGGGTGAGTGCAGGACTTTGTGGAAGACACACTGCATTGTATATATCCATGAACCCCATCTCTCTTAGTGCTGTGCCTTTTGTTCTTCTGGCATTGAGGGAAGACACACCAGCTGACAGTGTATACAATAAGTTGGCATGCATAAAGTGCATCTAAACAGGTCGGGTTATTTTTTTATTTATTTGGTTACTGATTAGAGATTTAGAAAGAAATTTCAGTTGCAAAGGCAACCCAGTGAGATAGATGGCAATAAGGAAAGTACTGGAAAAATACAGAGACAAACTATATCAAGTCAGCAGTTAACCAGTAGCAGCAGATGTACAGTATAAACAATTATCAGTTTAGCACACTAGTATACAGAGACTGAATTCCCAGGGGCAAACAACAAGTCTATGCAGCATTACAAATGCTGACAATGTCTCAGGTACAACTAAGATACTTGTAGGTGTGGTAGGACCCAGTGGCAAATTGTTCCAAAGTTGGGGACGTCTATATCAGGAGGCACATTTTCAGAACTTCTCATTTTGACCAGAGAATGTAGAATCTATTGCCAGTCTGTGAACGTATGTAGGCTGTGCCGGAGTTGGAAATATGGGTAAGCAGCATACATAGATAAGTAGGGAGTTTATTGAGCCAACATTTTTCTCCAAGCAGATCAAGATGCTGTAAGCTCCAATAAATAAGTGATGGCAAATTGCAGTTTATCTTATAAGGAAATGTCATGGGTTCAAACAGGACAGTGGGGGATAAAGTGGTAGATGCAGTGATACAGCAAATCCAGCATTAAAAGATGATGCTTAGGGGCATTGTCAGTCTCCATAGGCAACACTGGAAAGAATAGTTAGTCCAACAATAAGCTTCCTTATCCCTTGGAGAGGCAATCTATTTCCCTATGGAAGCTCCTAAGCTTTTTAAAAGATTTGGAGACCTGGGACTGTAAATGAAGAGAGTAGTCAAGGGATTGATCTAAAATGACACCTACTGTACTGTAGATACTTAAATTGTGAGACGGACATGAGGAGGCTCCCATCCACAGTAGTGTTATGTGAGTTGGGGGTAGTGAGGCAAGAACCAAACACCCCTGTGACTGTCTTAAATTTGCTCATTACTAATTAATTTGAATGAATCTAGCTGATAAAGTTATCATAATCATGTTCCAGAGGGGTAGACTGCAACAAAACTATGAGCAGAAGTAAAACAGATGGTACAATCCACATATATATGAAGTCTATAGAATGAGACAGCAAAGGGAGAGATCATTAAAGAGCTAGTGTAATGCCTCAAACTAATATTCATTTTTGAAAGCAGTTAGCCATTACGTTTTACATCTGGGATAGTTTTTCATTTCCCTTTGGTTAATTAGAAAATGTTTTAAATGATGTTAGTAGGGATAATGTGTGGAACCAGTGATGTAGCCAGCAATTTCCATTTTGTACACACTCCACCAAACTGCTACTCCTATTAACAAGATCTAGTCAGAGACAACACAGCTGTGACGAGCTGCCAAATGACCAAAGGTACATGTGTGCATAGAAAATATTGAACGCCTGGGTATAACGTGGCCATTTTTTGGAGGTGTTGCACCAACTTTTCAACATGGCCTTTTGGGGACCCCACCTCATGAAGAGTGCCAGTGTTATTTTGTTCACTTGCCCGGAAAGGTGATTTTGCAGAGTGACTGCTCCATTCTGAGCCACAGGTGCGAAAACACATTTCTTTCAGGATGTGAAAAATGACAGCTGTACTGTTAATAAAGAGGTGTGCAAAAATGGCAATGTTGAAAATCTGGAATGAAAATATAAAAAATTGCTGAAGTTAGGAGGGTGAGTATAAACTGCACAATGCACTCTTGTAACATAGTCATTTTTTTGAATTTTTTCACCAAATTTGTAACATGGGCTGTTGGATTCCTCTCCATGAACAATGGCACTGTCATTTCATAACTGGTCCTGGAAGATCAGAATGCGACCGGAAAATCACCTTTCAGGACTAAGTAACAAAATGACAGTGACAGTGTTTATGAGGTAGTGTCCCAAGAACCCTATGTTGAAAATTGGGGCCGAAATTCAAAAAAAATGGCTAATTTAGCAACATAAGTTTTAAACCCCATTATCTGCCAGTATAGCACACTTACTTTTGATTCTTCAGTTTGCGGTTCAGCTTTGAAGAATGCAGACATGTTCCGGTCCACAGAAGATGACAGCACCGACCTCTGAAGGTAAGTATGCTGTATGGGGGAGAGGCGTAAGGGGAGATGGGTGCTCAGTGGGAGGGTGGGGATGGGAAGGGGGACTGGGGTGACAATGAGGGACCATTTTCTTTTTTACAGGAAAACAAAAACAAAATATGTCAGGGGACAGTTTTCTTTATCTACAGGGCAAAAAGCATACATTTGGGCACATTAGGGTGGGCTCCCAGTGTGCCACATGAGTTGGGGGGTACATGATGCCAACATGGGGATTGGGCACCTCGATGTTGACATAGGAAAAAAGAAAACAAAACATACAGTTTGGCACACTTGGGTGGGCTTCCAGTGTGCAACATGAGTTGGGGGTACATAATGCTGAGATGGGGATTGGACACCCCAATGTCAGTGCAAAATCTATTTTGTTTTGTATGGGGGTTGGGGGAACAGTTAGAGAGAGTGTGTATATTTTTGCTGCTGTGGGTGGAGCCTATAAAAATTTTGGGATTGATCATAGCTTACAAAAACAGCTGATTGTGAAAACTTCCATTGGACTTTTGAAAGTATCCTTCTTAAAGTCCAAAAGAGCTTGAAAGACTCTGCCACGATCAGCTGTTATGGAATAACAGCTGCACTATTTTGGCTGTTACTTACACATTGCGGGACAAGAACTGCGCGATAAGCAACTTATTGCACATCGAGCAATCCTAGCACCACCATGTTGTGAATGGCAACATGCCAGTCAGCTAATTACACATAAAAGTGCGAAAGCACGCATGTGCAGTTGTATCATTGCCACCATCTTTTTGATGGCACTTCTCCCACACCCTCCCATTGCTCCTGTCCTCGCCGCTCCCTCCCAACACCAGCAGCAAAGAACACCCTCCCACTCCTGCTGTCCTCCCCACTCCCTCCATTCCCCATTCTTGTTTTTGTTTGTTTTACCTGGAAAGAGACACTAAGCTGAAAGTTTGTTTACAGGTGCAACCTGGGAGCACAAGGAAGTTAAGTGACTTGCTCAGGATCACACAGTATGCAAGTGGGGGCTGTAGGACAGCCTTAAACACTGCACTATACCACCTCCCTTGTTGTACAGTATGTCTCATCTAATCCCTAGACAGGTTGTACATAAGTCTATGTCTTAAGCAATAAAGCTTTAAACAGATACAGAAAGTACTCAGTGGTCTACATTAACTCTAATACGTCAGATAATAATTACACTGGCAAAAAGGCACATGATTTGAACAGGTCTAAAAAATTGTACACAAGTGTGTACAGTGAGTATGTCTGCCTACAACCTTGTGTGGAAAAGCATTCTGCCTAGCAGCTGACATATCTAGCTATGTTCCCCCATTACATATGCAGCATTGTGACCTCACTGACTGTGACATCATCGCTACTTAGGAACAGCCACTCAGTAGCTGTCAGGTCTGTCACCTGTGATGTCATTGTCAGTGAGATAACAATGCTGGTGATGTAGTGGGGATGAAAGAGATGGATACGTCAGCTGCCAGGGTGAGAGCTGTTCCAGACATCCAGCACAATATTATCACATACAAAACTTTATAATGTGCAAATGGAAAAAGAAAACTACTTCAGAAATAAAAAGTTATAACTTACTACTTCTTAAAATTTGTAACATTTTCCTGTCTGTTTTGGTTCCATTAGTTCTTTAAAGAGCCCCTGACACCATTGTGACAACTTTGAGAAAATGTAATGTTTAGCGCAAGTAAGCTTATATTTTAATATTGTTTCCGCATTTCTCATTCTTCTCTATTACTAAGGACATCTGCATGTAAACAGGATCACTGCCCTGTCTGTTCTAGCTGCTTGCCTACATATGACATCACAGTTCTGTTTATGATATCACAGTCTGTTGCTATGGGGATAATTACGATGCCATAAACGGGAGATTATTTATTTTATTCATTTATTTATTTATTTATTTATTTAAAAGTTGGTAACTGGGAAAAGCACCATGACCAGAAGCTTGTTTCCGTGTGCAACCCAGATTATGACGTCATATGTAGGATAGCAAAAAGAGCAGATAAAGTCTAAGGGACAGTAAGCCTATTTTATACAGCTGTCCCCAGTAATAAAGAAAAAAGGTAAATAATTATGGAAAATACATGAAATATAAACTGAACTGTGTAAATCTCACATTTTTTCCAAGTTTTTCTAATGGTGTCGGGGGCTCCATGATAAAATGTTGAAAATGTGTGAGCCCAGAACTGAACATTGGGGAACCCCCAGCTTTATTGACAGTGGATTAGAGAGAGAGAGCTGTCCCCATGCTGACAGTTGGGAGTACAGATCAAGATAGGAATACAATCAATGTAGAGGAAAAGTAGATGACTTGGAGGCAGAGAGTTTAATAGAGGTAGCAAGTAATCAACTTTGTCAAACACTTTAGTAAGGCTGAAAAATGATATCAGTGGAAAGTAGTGTTGTGTGAAATGCAAAAATTTCACTCTGCAAAATATTTTGCATAATTTCTCAGTTTCACAAATTTTTTTGCCCCAGTGAAATTTGAATTCACCTGTGTTTTCAATTTCATGTAATTGCAAAATTTCACCAAATATGGTTTCAGAGATCAATTTCAAAATCCATGTTTAAATTTCACCTTGTGGAGAAAAAGTTGCAGGTTTAACTTTTGATTTTGCCTGCGAAATTATGCTCCAAAGGTGAAATTTGCAATGCATTATGGGTATACAGATTAAATAGCTGTATCCAGCACAGTCTATTGCCTGTTGAGTTGGAGAGCAGTGCTGTTGTGGTACATCACAGCAGCCAATATATCTTTTTAAAACCTCTTTAAAACTTGTTTTTGAGAGCTAATTGCTCCTAAATATACAGTTTGTTCCTACTGCTACTAGGGAACATTTTCTAATTTTATGGATGTTTGCATAATATGTAGTTTAAATTCGTTTTGAGTTTTGTCTGTATATGTGAAGAAGCTGAGTTGAGGAGGGTAAGTCTGTAAAAGCAGTGCAGGCTCATTTCTGTTTACAAACAGATTTTTCACATATTGTGAGTGATTTACTGTTATTTCTTTTAAGTCTTTATATTTTTGTTAGTGTTCTACTTATTTGTATTATTTTTCTTATATCTTGACAAGTATTTTTTTTCACTTTCTCTGAAAAGTTACTCCTTCTGAGAGTTCCTGCTCCTGTTATCTTGTGTTATATACCATTCTTTTGCTTTAATTGTGAATTAAAAAATGTTGAACACAGCGATGATCCCTTATTTTTTTTTTTTTTTGGGGGGGTTGTGGTCAGTTCTGTTTGCTGTTAATGTGTGCCACTAAAACTGTAAAAAGCAACAGTTCTGTATTTTTTCTATTGAAAGTACTTTCTGTTGAACACTTGTCCATATACAGTTTCACTGTTTGGTGACCTGTTCCACTGTATTTTGATATTGGAGCTTGCCTCTGCATTGCTGTGTTCCTGTTTCAGTTTAATTTGCTCACCTTTTCCCTTTTACAGCATTGTTTACTAAATGACCATGCAATATAAAAAAAATACATATTAATACAGCAGTTGTTAAGTGATTGCTGGGCCCATCAGACTCCAGATTGTAGTTGGTGCCTTTGTTTGTTAATTTTACATTGTCGCTTCTGCCCTCTTAGATAACAAGAATTTGTAGTACTAAGTAATAAACATACACATTACATTTCTTCAGTTATCCAGGCACAGCTGATCTATAGCACTTTTTGTGAGGTGTTCTGTGCTGTTGTTTTTCAGTTCAGTTTTGCTTAACCCTACCTGTACCTACCCAGATGTTATAATTCCATGTCAGAATATCAACAACAATGTTGTCGACATCCCGAACAGCGACAGGAACCATGCCGACTGTCAGCATTGTTCCCGACAGGAACAGAGTGGGTTTTTGAAGGTGGCTTTGCCCCCCACACCTCCCCATCTCTAAGTAACAAACTCTGAGTTGGAGTTGGTTTAGGGTGGGGTGTAACACCAGGAGACAGAGTGCTGGTGTACAGCGGGACCATCACTGCGACCTGCCGAGATTTGTTGTTATGATCATCTTCAATGTAAAAATATTGATGTGCTGACAGTACACCATTATTATACAGTTGTTCGATACCCATCCCTGGCCATTACCCACTCAAGAAACTGTCATAGAATTAAGAACTACTTCACTATTTTTTCAGAGACACTGCCCAGCCATGTTGAGGGAGGTGTTGTTTGTCATTGTTTTATCTAAAGCAGGTTACCTGTGCCCTTTTTCCTGTTTGGGGAAAGAAAAAAAGTAACCTGTTTTTGTTTGTACTGGAATAGGCTACCATATGCAGTATTAGTTATACAGAGTGCCATTACCTGTCCTGATTGTGTTTGGACTTCTAAGCCAGTACTGCAGGTGTGAGGTGTTATTCTCAAATCAGACAGTCACTTAATAATTCAAGCTTTCTTGATATACATACTCCCAGAGAAAGGCAAAGCTTCGAACAAGCATATAAAAGTACCTGCTAACAGATGGTCCAATACAGGAAAACATGTTGTGGGGGGGTGAGACAGCAAAGAAGCCTGTTGAGGAGAGTACATTTTCAGTTCCACTTACCAAAGCTCACACATATGTCTGCATCAGTGTCTTCTGTGGGCTCTGGTGGCATGGCAGGTACCAGCAAAGGAGTTGTTCAAAGTACTGGTATAAGTGTGTCTCACTTTTTTATAGCCAAAACTGTTGCATTCATGTTGGTGGAGGTTGACAATAAGAAAAAGGGAGACACTGACACTAGTCCAGGAACAGTGGTCCAGGAGGAGGGCAATAAGTCTGTCGGTGTAACTGTCCCTGTTCCTGCTGGAGTTGGTGGTGGTGATAGCGTTCAGCCAGAGTCTGATAATCTTGGAGATATGGATAGTCAGCTCACTTGAGGAGATGGTTGTGAAGAAAGTAAAAGTTGCCTTGCAAGAATACAGAGATAGGGAGGAGGAAGAGGAGGAGGACAGGAACATCAGCAGCATCAGTGCTGATGATGGCAATGTATGGGATGATCCCCCATGGGACCCAGAAGTTAAAAAGGTCAAGGGTGATGTGGGACATTTACATGCACAGTCTGTGGGTCAGGCTGTCAGCAAGCCTATCAGCAAGCCTCCAAGCAGTCAGTCACCTCCCCCTCCAAAAGTAGTCTGTTGTAGGGTGGGATAACAGAAGGACACAACACTTGATAAAAGGTACATCCCACTTGACTTCGTGAGATGTTTATTTCTTCAAAAATATCAAAAAGTAAAAAATAAAATACTGCAATAACTCTTGCACAGAAAATGAAGGTTTCAAAATCAGAAAATAATGTATTAAGACTCGAGTGACAAACCAGCACTCTTTCCACTGTTTCAGTGTAGCAATAGGCTCCCTTAGCCTTTGCCTACACAGTCAACTCTAACGGACTCCCTATCTCACTTCTACCCTCACATGAGGGCTTTATATACCCACCCCCCCGTGGTCAGGTGATCACAGCATCATACTTTTCAAAAGTCTGCTATTGAGCCCTCTTTATAATTTATATAATATCTGAGAGCTTGCTAATAGTCATATGAAACAGGCAGTAGGTCACCGTACAATAAGCACACTTAGAAGCACAAAATAATAATAAAGAGAAGTGTTAAACATTCCATTCCCTTTTGATTGACAGATCCAGGCCTCTATATCTGGGGCACTAGAGGCTGCTGACCTCCTAAAGGACACCAAATCTGGCACTCATTATGGACTGGACACAGGAAAGCACAGGCTCATCTGAATTTCTACTGTTAACCTAATCCCAGAAATGCCTTCTTTTCTGTTGTGTCTGTAAAGCTAAATACAACTACAGTATGTGCCAAATAAACTGTACATGCTTGTAGCAGAGAGCCACTTCTACTGGACATTTCACCGAAGCCAAATGCCATTTACTATATTGCCCAATAGAAAAAGCACCCTTTTAATCGGACCTGTAGCTCAGTATGTAGTGGCCGCCAAGTACAGCAGTACATTACCTTGTTTTACTAACGTTCTGTACTCTTCACTAGTGGTTAAATTCCTGCCTGTTCGCACTTTCGGTGACTGAGACTGGGCATTGGATCGGGAGCCTGTCTGGTTCTGATGCATCTAGCGACTTGCAATGAAATCAGTGCTGCTTGCGACTTGTGTCTATTCCTCACCTGTGCCTGCTCACCTGTGCCTGCTCACACTTGCAACTTGTGGCAAATTCAGCCAAGAAAGAGCTGCATACTTTATTCCTCACCCATACCTGTTCACTCTCTCTCACCACCCTTTGCACTGCTCGGTAGCTGTCTTTGTGGTTTCAAAGTACAGGCACACGGAGAGAGAGAGAAAATGAATAGTCTTTTGCACAACGAAGGCAACCCATGAAAGCTCCTAGATTCACAATTCCTGGCAGCTCCACTCCACTTTTTGTGCTGATTGCTCAACTCACACCCCTGTGCATCTTGCAACTTGAGGTGAATTCACAGTGCCACTTGCGACTTGCACTGAGACCGGGCACTAGACTGAGATCTGAGCTCTAATGATGTAACAGATGCTGCTTGTAAAGGACGTATGGTGATGTGTCAAACTAGTCCGTTACAAGTGGCGCATACTGTATTTTGTGGGTTTTAAACCAAATGGAAAACAAGAGGCCACAAGACCTTACTGTGGCTTTGAAAATGTGTTTCTGTGATTTATGCAAGCCTTAACCCAGAGGTCTTTAAAATAAACTCTACACATTTCTTTATATGATCTAGAATGTGTTAAACCAAGCAGCTATATGCTGCCTTATGTACTATGAGACAGGAGTAGAACTCTTTTTGTCTTTTGCTGATGGCTGCCAAGTTTAGCCGTCAACTGTACTTTTCATTTTGGCACTGTGCCAAGACCTGTTTTTTTAAAGACACAGTTATCCTCCCAGGAGCTCATTTAAGAGGGACCTGTGTCTGAAGAGGCTTAGGAGTAGTTTATTGCATGGAAGCAGCCTGGCTTCCCTGCATTAATTCCTCTGCCAGGTTATGAAATGCTGAAGGAGACTGGGGATTTGGAGAGGGAGTGATGCACTTCCAGATGCGAGCACTTAGACTCCTCTTCTCTCTGTCCCATACTTTGGCCCCTATTCCACAGGGCAAGGCTTCTTTTGGGTGGTAAAAAACACCAGATCGATCCAGAGGGACTGCATACCAGAATGGGCCAAGCTGCAAGTGTCATTTTTCTGAAAGACACATCTTGCAAGCGCTGCTCAGCCCCCATTCTAGCAGCTCCTCTGAAAAGTAAGTGCCATAGGTGCATCTAGGAAGCAGCATGGGAGAGTGAGAGGGAGCGTTTTACTTAGCACAGCATCACTGACCCTCTCCTCTCTGTTTTCTTGTGCTCCTTTTTCTCAGGGCACCTTTGAGGGGAAAAGTGGAGTGAGTTGCAAGTGGTACATTGGAACACCACATTTCAAAGGGCGGCTCAACCCTATAGTGGCAACCACTTTCTTTCTAACTATTATTACCATGTGGCAGGAAGCCGCTGAACAATTGAGGGGAGTCACCAAATGCGTAAAGCACCAGCCATATTTATAAAGAGTGTTTTTTCTAGTGGCGACCTTCTTTTCCTTGCTTATTTGAATAACTACTATAAATCATATACAGTTCTTTGACAGAGCAACAGGAGAAAGGGAAACAAAAAGGAAAAAAGGTTGCTGCTCCTATCTTTTCCACTGTGCTTGCAAATGTGTTACATATATACCATGAGGAATTCATTTGCAGATGTAATACTTTTCCCCTTATAGCCACCTGTTGTCTAACAAGTTTCCCCCATTTAACAATTTTCTCAGAACCACCATACGCACAGTCAGTAGATATCTTTTTGAAATGAAGGGAAAAATACTTTTTACCTTTGGAGGTCAATAAGCACTTGATCTTCCCCAAACAACTGGACCCAAGAAGATATAAGAAAATATAGAGACAGGGATATCATAAGGACAAGGAAAGTTTCACCCAAAGGTGGCCTGCCTTCTGGACCAGAAAAATAGAGACAGAGATAGTAAAGAGAGGTTGCAACCAAAGAGTTTTGAAAATAAAAAAGGGTCCAAATTCCATGGCAGGGACTTCCCCTGTCACACGTCCTCCCCTTAAGAGGAAAACAGGTTTTCAATAACATCAGTACCTGTTTAGCCACCTCTCAAACCCTGGAGGGGGTTGGACCTCTGGCCCACCCTCTCTGTGAAGCTCCAGCCCAGGGTCCCTTAACAAACATCTCAATGGCACAAAGGAATATTTTTTATTTTATTTTATTTAGTTTTTGCTGACTGGGTAAGTGCACTAGACAAATCCAGCCTATTTTCAGGCACGACCCGGGGGAAGGGGATACAGATGAATGCCAACTGACCTTGAACCAGATTAAGCTGTTGGTGGTATTTTTAGTAAATGAGGGAAATTTTGCCAGGACACCGGGGAAATTCCCCTACTCTTGCTGCAGAGGGCGCTGAAGCGCTGCAGGAGAGTATGACTGCGTTCAGTGTGAATTAGGACATGGAGGAGGAAGGACGTGGTGCGGTGAAGATGGAGGAGGTTATAGAAATACAGGACGCTACCGGTATGGAGAGCCAAGTTTTGGGGTAGATAACCAAACTGAGGAGCCCTCTATCTCAATGGAGTATTTGAATGGAATACCAGATTTGGATGAAGAGAATCTTCAGCGAGATTTGGCTTTAAGGAAAAAACAGCTGTTGTAGCTAATTTCGGTGGCAGAACAAGAATTTATGGCAAGTAAGTTAACCTTAGAAGAAAAGAAAAGGAAAAGATCAGCGGTGAGCTCTTTACCTGGGGGGAGTAGACGGGTACCACTAGAAGCAGTTTTGGAACAGTCTCTTTCTCCGTCGGGGTTAAACTCTTCAAGGATACAAAACCGAGTAGTTGACGTCACTTCTGAGACACTACACCTGGATACTGAATGGACCCCTGGGTCGGCTTTGCAGAACGCCGGGAGGATTCATAATGGAGACCGATGGATTCCTGATCCGATTATCCCTTTACCGGGTTCTCCGAAAAATGGAGTTGTCTCCCCCCAAGAAGCCCACAAAATAATAACGCAGCTGACTTTTGTAACGAAGGCAACAGGTGGGCCTGCTGAGGCTGCAGCAGTGCTTCCTAGTCCTCAGGATACAGTAAGGGGACAAGCAGTTTTAGACCCGTCGGGGCCTATTAGTGTGGAAGGCTCAGAGTCCAGTTTTGCAATTGAAAAATAAGTTTCTCTGGGGATACAAGGTAGGATTACTTCTAATTCTGTACCTAACAGGATGGAGGGACAAGAGAGGGAGTCTACGAATGTAGCGCCACCTAAAACATTTGCAGGATTATTTTGTAAACCTGCAGAAGTGGTGAAAAGATGTTTTTTGGTTCATCTTAAATATAAGGGGAATGCACCCATAGTCTCGGATAGGATATGGGTAGGAAAGATTTTAATTAAGGATTCTATGGGCTTTGCACCTTCCGAGGTGTACACATTTATACATGCTCCTGGAGATCGAACTTATGATTTAAGCTTTTGCAACATGCAGTTGTTGGATAAGTTTTAGAAATTCTATTGCACACTTAAGGATTTTGGAAATTGGATTGACTTTTTGGCTATTCCGGTCACAAAACCAACCATTAAGACTGTTACAATATTATTTAGAAATGAGTGGGTTTGTATTAATGATATGTTTTGGTTGGAGAAACAATGCACTGTTATGGAACATCCAAAACCCATTATAAATGAAAATGGATTTAGGAATGGTGGCTGGTTGTTTGGGGTCCAATTGAATCAAACTGAGGCTGGAATTTCCCACTTACCCAGTTCCTTTTTTTTGGGGCCGAGATTGAGGAGTCCTGTTTTATGCAGGACAGTCCAAAAGTTGTTATAGATGTAGAGCTCTGGATCATCTAAATATAGATTGTGAGCAGATTAGATGTTTTCACTGTGGAATGTTGGGTCATACTGCTCCCCAGTGTAATGCCCGCCCTTTTTGCAATTTGTGTGGGGAAGAAGAACATTCATTTCAGGACTGCCCTTGCGCCGTTCATAATACAGAGGGGGATTCTGATCATGATTATTTTCTAAATAAAGCCAAACAATGTTTTGGACAAACTACTGAACAGGATCATGAGGGTCCTTTTCCCACCTGTGGCAGAGGCCGTGACCGAGGGTCAGGGTCTGGGGTCAGGGGTGGACACCAGCCAATTTCTACAAAGGCCATGGAGTTAAATAACACAGTAATACTTCCACCAAAGCCTTTAATAAGGCAACCACAGCCACAACTCAGGCAAAATGAAAATGTGACCCCTTATGTTACTCCACAGAGTTCTCCTGTGAGAACTGTGACACTAGACTCCTTTCTTTTAAGTCAACATGCAAATACACCAGCCTTTCCCATTCCAGACACCTCTGTGATAGTAGGTACTGATATTGTGGCCTCTCCCTCTGTAAACCTAAGGGATCAGTCAGTTATATCTGAAACAGAGGATGGTTTCATGCTTCCTCTAAAGACACAGTCTCAGAAACAGAAAAAGGGAGAAATTTCTTTTTCACCATTACCCTTAACAAATAGATTTTCAGGTTTCACCTCATGGGGTGAACAGGCGGATTCAGATTTGCCTATGGAGGGAACAGATCCGGATCCTTTTCCCCCTCTGGAACCCAGATCTTCAATGATACAAAATGCAAGTCAACCTAAAATTCAACAAAAATGGGTGACCAGATCTAGTGGAAAACTGGTTGCTCTTCCTTCCTGATCCATTTTGTTTGAGGATTGCAAGTTTAAACGTGAATAGTGTGTTATCAATGAGAAAACATTATATTACTTTTGGGATACTTCAACAGTTACCATATGATGTTTTTTTCTTACAAGATACTAGGATACATTCCCTTAGTGATATATACCAGATTACTAAAGAATGGAAAGGGGGTTTGTCTTTTTGGTCTTCAGGAGTAGACACTTGTAGTGGAATCGGGTTTTGTTTCACCTCACAGGAAATTCGATGTTTTCGTATCGTTGATATTGAACCAGGATGAGCCTTTTTGTTAGATATAGAAATAAAAGCAGTTCATTGCAGACTGATTAATATTTATGGTTATCAGTTGAAGGCCCTTAGAAATGAATTACTAAAAAAAATACAACCATATCTGCATACTAGCAGAATTATTTTTTTGCTGGGGATTTTAATATTAATTTGTCAAAAGAGGGTCCATCAGACAAAGTGTATTGTGATACAGCATTTTTATGAACCATGGTAAACCATGCGGGTTTAAAAAAGGTTTCTGAAGGGAACACTCAGTTGGTAAAACCTACTTATTATAGAGGGCGAATTTCTTCATGTATAGATATGATTTTTATTAAGCAATCATTACCGCAGGGTAAAATGTTTCTAGTACCGATTGAATCTTCTGACTATGTTTTGGTAGGGGTGCATACTGAATCTCCTCCTCACAGAATGACAGGCCCAGGATATTGGTGTTTGAATTCTTTGCTTTTAAAGGATCCTTTGGTTGTGTTGAATTTGTCTGAGATAATTCAGGATAAACTTTCTACCCAGTTTTTGTATGACGATATGGGAGAATGGTGGGAAGATTTCAAGGTGTTTAAAAAGTTATTTTAAGGACTTAGGGAGGGGTCAACAGATTTTGAAATATTCTATATACTTACAGTTAAGAAAACAACTGGGTGAATTATTAACAAAGCACCATTTGGGACAAGAAGACGCATCCATAGAAATCCAAAAAGTAAAGACTAGTATGGAATTTTATCAGTATGATAGAATGTTGTCATTGAATCAGAAACAAATTTTTGGAATGCAAGGGAAGTTGGAACAAGGGAATCCTTTTCTTAATTGTCAAAAAAGAACAGAGAAAAGAGTGTTAAATGGCTTGAATACATTGAATGAGAAATATGTTACTAATAATGTGGGTATAATGTTAACTTTAGAGGAATATATAAAATTTGTGTTTGGGATTTCAACTCCAGATGTAGGCTTTCGTGATCAAATATTGAAATCTGCAACTTTACCTCAGCTGTCCTCAGATTTACAGGCTCCTTTGCTTTTACCATTTTCCTATTTAGAAATGGATAAAGTTATTGAGTCTTTAAAGGGGGATACAGCACCAGGATCAGATGGATTGACTGGGGAACTTTATAAAATTGTTTGGAAGTTTATTCCACAGGAATTTTTAGTGGTTTTTAATTCCTTTTGGTGTGATTTTTCTTTACCTTCCTCAATGTATGAAGGACTTATGATTTTTTTTGTATACATCTGGAGTGCGAGATGAGATTCAAAATTGGAGACCAATTACATTATTAAATGTTGATTTTAAAATATTTGCTAAACTATTAGGTAATAGATTGGCATCAGTGATGGCAAAACTAATTATTTCTACACAATTTTGTTCAGTTCCTGGTCTAAGAATGACAGAAGCTTTATTATTATTACGGGAAATAATGGAAAGTAAAAATTCCCCAAAAGGGTCAGTAGGTGCAGGTTACATAGTAAGTTTAGATCAGGCGAAAGCCTTTGATGAGGTTTCTCACTCCTTTCTTTGGGATTGTTTAGCTGCATATGGTATTCCAGATTTATTTATACAAAGGATTAAACTATGCTATACTTTGTCATATGTTAAACCATATGAGAATGGTTGGATGGGACAGACAATTGCAATCCAGAAGGGGGTATGACAAGGTTGTCTGTTAAGTCCGATTTTATATGTATTTATGAAAGATCCATTGCTCCGGTTAATTCAAAATTCACCGAATATATATGGTTTAGGTATGGGCATCATGTTAGAGCATAAAGTGCTAGCTTACGCGGATGACATTTGTCTATTGGTAAATGATGACAGTTCGGTCTGGTTGGCTTGTGATTTGTTACAGGAACTTGGTAAAATTACAGGTGCTTAGCTAAATGTAGCCAAATCATGTTGTTTGGATGTGGCAGGATTTAGAGACTCAGATAGTTCAGTATGTGATATTCCGGTTTCCAGGAAACCTTGTCGTATTTTAGGAATATATCTTGGTGGAGAAGACATGGCATGCATAAATTGGGAGAGAGTTTTAGAAATAGGTCATACAAAAGTTAAGTTGTGGAATAGGTGGAAGTTATCAAAAAAAAGACGGATCTTTTTATTAAAAACCTTTTTAATACCAGGATTTTTATTTATTAGTTCTATTTTTTTTCTGCCATCTTCTTTAGAAACCTCTTTGATGAGTTGTTTTTTTCTTGTGTGTGGGGAAGCAGGTTGAATCCGGTAAAACAAAATATTTTATATAAACCAGTTCAATTTGAGGGTTTAAATATGGTACATCCTGGGGTGTTTTTCTTCACAATTTTTCTTTATGACAATATTATTCCTTTAGTGAAGGGAACGGTTCAGTTATGGGGTAAATGGGGGAAAGAAGCATTAGATGGGGTATTAAAAGAGTGGGCAACAAAAATATTTTTGCATAAAAATAAACGTAGTCCTCGCCTACCAAAGAGGTGGGATGGAGTCATTGATGCAATAAAAAATAGGGAGTACAGATGGATGATACTCTCCATTTCTCTAGGAAATTATTTTATGAGCAGATTATTATGAAATGTTTTAATGAGCCGGTGTTTACAGGTTTAACTCAGTTAGAGCAAAAACAACTTTCGGAATATATTTCGGATAAAAGACTTCTGGTCCTCATGTGGGACACTGTATGGTTGGGTTTACATGGTCGAATTAATGTAAAAGGTAATCATAAGCATAAGGCTTTAATGGTACGGTATTGTCCTAGGGAGACATGTATTTTATAAATAGAAACAATGGATCATTTATATTTTAAATGTCCATATATAATTCAATTTTGGGATATAGTTAAAAACAGATGGAAGTGGGTAGGTCCAGTTCACCCCCGACCCAAATTTATTGTATTTTGAAATAGTTCCTACCTTACCCTTTTCAGTACACCATGGAACATTTCGTATTATTCATGCTCATTTTCTTTATTGGATTTGGATAGGTCGTTGTAGATTGGCTTTGCAACAACAGTTTATTTCAGCTTTAGAACTTTTTTTATTATTAATGCTGATTTGAATAAATAGAAATTGGAAGAAAGAGAGAATTATAATTCTGTTCAGTGGAAAATATTGTGGAACAACCTTGAATTATTGGGAACTAAGGTATATAGATTAACTGGGAATTCTCCAGGTTATTAAGATGGTTTCATTTATTGAGGAGTAATTTTGCTTTAGATTTAGGCAAATTGTATGAAGCACTATTTAATCAGTTTTTTTTGAATATCTAATTTCGTTGTACTTCTTTTTAACCCTTTTCTTAAAAAAAAAAAGGTGGACAGGTGGAGGGTTTTTAATGTGGTATATATTAGGGTTTTGGTACTGTGATTTTTCTAAGTTTTCCAATCTATATCTTTTGTATTATGTATGAAGTAATATTGTACTGGATTTTATTTTTGTTTCAAAGAAAGTAAAATTTGATTAGTTTATTGTTTTTTATATAATAACAACAATAAAAGCTTCCCCTACTCTTTTAGTAGGGTGGGGGGATGTTTTATCCATAGTTCTTTACACACTGATTTGATAATGTGTGGCTGAAATATTTTTTGCTTTGTTTACTATATGATTTGTATATTTTTCTGTGTGATTTAAACATTGATTACCACTATTTGTTTTTGATGTTTTAAAAATAAAAATTCCCCTACTCTTTTAGTGGGGTGGGGAAGGGGGGTTGTTTTGATTGTTTTTCTTATGTTTGGGGTTACTGTATGGAATACTTATTTATGTTCTTGTTTACCCCTTTTTTTGGCTTTGTATGATGTAATACTGACTTGTATATGATTTGTTTTTGATTTGTTATGATTCCAATAAAAATTCCCCTACTCTTTTCGATAAGTGCCATGGGATCTTTAACATCCACCTGAACTACCACCAATCCAGGCAGATGGGACCTTGGCTTAATGTCTCATCTGAAAGACAGCACCTCAGAAGTGCAGCACCCCTCTCATGCTGCACTACAGTGTCAGTACTGGGACATTAACCCAAGTGCCAGATGTGGGAACTGAACCCACAGCCCTCTGATCTCCTGGCCTCAGAGGCGAGTGTGCCACCTACTGAGCCACTGACACTGACAACCTAAGTGCACTACTATTCACATCATAATCATAACTTTACCCTGAGTTATTTTCAACAGTCTACAGACATTGTTATAGACATCAAACATTATTCATTAAGCATCATCACTTTTCAACTCAGTTTCATTAACAGCTGGGTTGGCAATATCTGCCCCATAATGTGAAAGGTAATCTGTTTTTAAATGTGCTGCTCCTTTCTTATGTGTCACTGTAAATTGGTATGGCTGTAATGCCACGTACCAATGCATGAGGCGGGGGCTTTCTCCCACATCTGCTGTAACCAACATAGGAGACTGTGGTCAGTTAGCACTTGAAATTACGTACCCAGCAGATAATATTTTAGGGACTCAATCACCCATTTCAGGGCAAGACACTCCTTTTCCACTGTAGTATATTTACATTCACGTTCATGTAGTTTCCTACTAATGTACTCTATGGGGTGATACTCCCCTCCAACTCTCTGTGTCAGTACAGCCCCAATCTCAGCCCCAGATGCATCTGTGTGAACTTAACATTTTTCATTGAAATTAGGGCTATGTAGTAAATAATTTTGCCTTGATATGTCTGAAGGCTTCATCACACTTAAGGGACCAGTTTACCCAATTTGCACACCTCTTTTTCATGAGATCTGTAAAATGGCAAGCTACAGCAGAGAAGTTGATGATGAAGTGCCTATAGTAACCTGCTAACCCTAGAAAGGATCTCACCTGTTTTTTTTTAGTAGTGGGATAGGGCAATTGGTTACTTCTAGGACCTTGCTTTGTTCAGGCTTAACCTGACCATTGCCAATGATAAACTCCAAATACCTCCTTTCTGTGGTTGCCAATGAACACTTGGCTGGGTTGATGGTCACCCCTGCACTCTGGATAGCCTCTAGAATATTACCCAAGTTTTTCAGATGGGTGTCCCAGTCAGGGTTAAATACTACCATGTTATCCAGGTATGCAGCACAATACTCAGAGTGGGGCCTTAGCATCTGATTCGTGAATCTCTGGAAGGTGGTGGGCACCCCATGCAAACCAAAGGGCATGGTAAGAAAATGGATTAGGCCTATGGGGGTGTTAAATGCATTTTTTCCCCCTTGAAGCAGGTGACTGGGGAATCTGCCAATAACCTTTCATCAGATCCAAGGTGGAAATGTATTTGGGTGGACCCAGTCTGTCAATGATCTCATCTATCCTTGGCATAGGATATCCATCAAACTGAGATGCAGCATTCACTTTCTGGAAATCTAAACATAACTGGATGCCCTCTTCCTTCTTCCCCACTACCACTATTGAGGAGGACAATTCACTATTAGAAGGAACAATGATCCCCAGCTGTTCCATCTTTTTCACTTCTTGAATTACCGCCTCCTTGACCTTCATGGATAATCAGTAGGGTCTCTGGTGTATGGGATGCCCATGTGTAATGATTATCTTGTGCTCAATCCCTGAGGCCCTGCCAGGTACATTAGTAAAGGCAGAGAAATACTTTTCCAAAAGATCATTCAGACCTTTGGCCTAGAGGGGAGTTAGCTCTGGATTTACCTTGATGTCAGTCAAACATACAGGTTTAGCTGACCCAGTGGCACTGAGGGTTGAGGTGCTGGATGCCACACCTCATGCCATGCCGGCGACCCGGGTTCGGGAATGAGCCCGGGCCATCAGGGGTTGGCAGAGGAGAGAGAGAGAGGATTGAGTGTCCAGAGGACTGCTCTCCTCTCTCAGGGGAGGGATTCAGGGCTGCTCAGCTTCCTAATGACCCCCAGTTGAGACCAAGGGTAATACAGAGATGCCAGCCAGAAGAAGGGGTGGGAGTGCAGCAGACGTCAGCAGGGGGACTGTGCATGGACGTTATTGCATGCCGCACTCCTGAGGGGACTAGAAGAGAAATACTCCTTCTCGCCTGAGAAGATGAAGGGGTGCCAGTGACATAGCCCACATCCCACCAGCTGTCCCATTGGTTGGAGAGCTCCATGGCTGACCTGATTCACTCCAGATCCAATCTCCCTAATTTCAGATAGGCCATTGTGGGTGGACGGGTCCACCCCTGGAGGGTGATCCAGGGGGTTATATTGGTTTGGATGCTCGGGGGAGTTCTTCCAACACGGAGGGTTCAGGCTTGGGAGTAGAGGCTGGTTGTCGAGTGCACACCTCTGAAGGATGCCCAGGTGGGTAGGTGAATAAATGAAGTGTACAAAAAAAAACAGAAACATTCAGGTTTGTCTAAATGTTAGTAGGCTCTCTCGAGTTCAGATTCCTTACTCTCTGGTTGTATGTAGCATACTGGATCTGCCTTTTCATGCCACTTCTTAAGTTGGCATGGTAGATGTTACTGCATTTACCTGATATGTCCAGCTCATAATTGATGGGCCCTGTCTGGTGAATGATGGTATAGGGGCCCTGCCACTTCATAAGCAACTTATTCTCTGAGGTGGGGAGTAATAACAGTGCTTTGTCCCCAGGCTGGTAACTCTTGCTGTCTACCCCTTGGTCATAGTAAACCTTCTGTTGGGCCTGCTTTTTTTTAAGGACTGGTGAGCCAGCCCTACATATCGAACCAGTTGATTCCATAGTTGGGACATATAGGTCAAAACATTCTGCTGTCTGATAGTTTTGCCCTCTTCCCAGCATTCCTTCACAATGTCAGGGGCCCTTTGGGATTTCTGCCATACAGGAGAGGAAAGGTGGAAAACCCTGTGGAAGCTTGGGGTATTTCTCTGTAAGAAAATAACACATATGGGAGATATTTGTCCCATTTCTTCCCCTCTTCATTAACAAACTTTTGCAGCATCTTTTTTAAAGTTTGATTGAACCTCTCCACCAGACCATCTGTTTGGGGATGGTATGGGGAAGTTCTCACAGCACTGATCCCCAATAATCAGTATAACTCTGTCAACAATACAGCAGTAAAATTATTACTTCGGTTTATTAATATGACTTGTGGAATCCCCATTCTGCTAAAGACTTTGGCCAACTCCTCAGCAATCCTAGGGGCAGTAACTGTACTCATAGGTATTGCCTTAGGATAGTGGGTGACATAGTCTCAAAGAACCAAAATGACACAGTTCCCCTTGAAACTTTTTTCTAAAGGGCCAGCTATGTCCATTGCTATCTGGTAAAAGGGCTCTCACAACAGGGGTATGTTCTGTAGGGGTACCTTCTCATTTTGCCCCACACGTGCTACTCACTGGCACTCAAGACAGCTCCTTACATAGGTGGCCACTTGTTCATACAGGCCGGGCCAATAAAATCACCCCATGATCATACTAAGAGCACTGTCCCTTCCAGACTGACATGACAGTGGGATGTTGTATGCCAGCTGTATCACCTCAGCTCGATATTTGGTGGGTACTATCAGCTGGGATACCAATTCCTTTGTTTGGGGATTTACACTTTCCCTATACAGTATATCATTCTGCAAGACATATTTGGGGGCCCCAGGTATTTGTTCTTGTCCAACCTGCAAAAATAAATGTTGGAATGAAACATCATCATTTTGCTCAGTCCTGATACCCCCACTTTTAAGCAACCCTAAAGGTAATGTCTCTTTTGCCTGCTTGTCTTGTCAGGCCTTATTTTCCTTTCTTCTGGCTGTCTTTCCCTTCTGATCATTACTTGGAGCCTCAAGAAGTTCATCTGTAAAAGGGAAGACAGTTGGTAGCTGGGCCTATTGCCTCGCTTGTGCCCTCATGGTTACAGCAACCAGGACTACCTGTCCTGCATGGCACTGTATAAAGTTTGCAAAATCTGGGTGGTCATGTCCAATAATTATTGGTATGGACAAATTGGGTAAAAGGCCTACTTCCAATGTGTGGGTCTTTCCTTGCACAGTTAAAGATAATGATGTGGTGGGATAATAATGAATCTCTCCATGAATACAAGTAACAGCAGTTCTTTTGCCCCGTCTTTTTGCTTGTCCCACCAGGTCTGTCCTAATCAATGTCTGGCAACTCCCAGAATCAATTAATAACATTATCTGTTGCTACCCCACCTCCACTGTAGTGACAAAAGGTCCCCAATTGGCTAAAGCTAAATGTCCTGGCTCTTTTTTAATGGTTGGTCAATTTCTGATTAACTGTCCCTTTTTCTTACAGGCATGGCAGATTATTTCTGAGAGGGGCAACTACCCCTTTCTTTCTGACCTCCAGTCATTTTTATTGCTATTCATAGTAGTAGAAAGAGGGTTTCTTACCAGAGGCATGGAGGTGGTGGTCATTCCTCCTTGGTAGTTCCTGGGCCTTGATGGTATGGCAGCCATAGACTCTTCTTCCAGAGTGATGTTTTTTTCAGCCCCCTCCGGCTTATGCTCTTTCACCCATAGTTGCACATCTTGAGGTAAGATCTAGACAAACTGCTCAATGATTGTAACTTCCAAAAGCTGCTGTACAGTTTTGCATCTGGTTGAAGCCATTTGTATCACAAATCCTTTAAACTTGCATATATTTCTCTGAGGGCGTTAACAGCCAGCATCTTCCGGAAACAAAACCGTTGATGGTATGTCTCTGTACTTATATCATAACATTTCAAGATTTCCCTTGTAACATTCTCATAGTCCTCAGCCTCACACATGTCCATGTTGCTATAGCCAATCTCTGCCCTTCCTGTAAGCTAAGGGGCCAGATGGATCACCCACTGGTCCTGAGGCCACCCACACTTGTTAGCCACCCACTCAAACATAGTGAGGTAGGTGTCAATGTCATCAGTATCCATTTGTTTTGATAACTTAATGTCTCTTGGACTGTTGTTCCACTCAGATTCTTCAGTGTGTATGGTTAGGAGCACCAGCATTGTGTCCGCCTACTTGATATCCTGCCGCCGTCTCTCAATCTCCCGTTCCTTGTCCAGCTGGACCTGCCTGATGCATACCCATTTCAAAAGCTCTCCGACATTCTCCAGGGCCACATCCTCCAGATTTGGGAAAATGGTGTCTTTCTCCTCATCTTCTGGTAATCCCTCCTCCTTCTTCTGCATTGTCTTTGGCTGAGCACTAAGTCTTGGTAACAGCTCTACTCCTGTCTGTTCAGCTATCATCCTGATCAGGATCTGTGAACCTTCTGTGCCTCTCGTCAGTTCCTTGGACATGTGTCCACCTGGGATACCCAACGGTATCTGCTGTAGCAGTGTCACCCAGCCAGGCAAGACACGGACATCAGTTATCCCACTACTGACACCACTTGTTGTAGGGTGGGATAACAGATGGACACAACACTTGATATAAGGTACAACCCAATTGATTTTGTGAGATGTTTATTTCATCAAAAATATCAAAAAGGAACAAATAAAATACTGCAATAACTCCTACACAGAAAATAATGGTTCATAATCAGAAAATAATGTATTAAGACTTGAGTGCCAAACTAGCACTGTTTCCACTGTTTCAGTGTAGCAATAGGCTCCCCTAGCCTTTGCCCATACAATCAGCTCCAACTGACTCCCTATCTCACTTCTACTCTCACATGAGGGCTTTATTTACCCGACCCCCTGCGATCAGGTGATTACAGCATCTTACTTTTTAAAAGTCTTTTATTGAGCCCTCTTTTTAATCTATATGATATCTGATGGCTTGCTAATAGTCATATATAACAGGCAGTAGGGCACCATGCAATAAGCACACTCAGAAACACAAAATAATAGTGAGTAGAAGTGGGAAACATTCCACTCCCTTTTGATTGACAGATCGAGGCTTATAAATTTGGTGCTGACTTCCTAAATGACAACTAATTTGGCACTCCTCTATGGACTGGACACAGGTAAGCACAGGTTCATTCTGAATTTCTCCTGTTAACCTAAGCCTAGAAATGCCTTCTTTTCTGTTACATCTGTAAAGCTAAAGGCAACTATTTGGTGGGTTTTAAACCAAAATGAAAACAAGAGGCCACAGAACCTTACTGTGGCTTTGAACATTTGTTTCTGTGATTCATGAGAGCCTTAACACAGAAGTCTAAAATAAACTCTACACATTACTTTATATGATCTGACTTTGTTAAACCAAGCAGCTACAGGCTGCCTTATGTACTGTTAGACTGGAGTAGAGCTGTAAAATTAAAAGTAAAAAGAGAACAGCTCTTTTTGTCTTTTGCCAATCACTGCTACTTTTAGTCATTGGCTTTACTTTTCATTTTGGCAATGTGCCAAGACCTGTTTTGCTTAGAGACACAGGTACCCTCCCAGCAGCTCATTTAAGAGGGACCTGTGTCCGAAGAGGCTCAGGAGTAGTTTATTGTACAGAGGCAGCCTGGCTTCCCTAAATTAATTCCTCTGCCAGGCTGCCAAAATGGTGACGGTAACTGGGGATTTGGAGGGGGAGTGATGTGCTTCCAGATGCGAGCACTTAGACTCCTCTCCATCCCATACTTTTTCCCCTATTCTGTAAGGCAAGGCTTCTTTTGAGTGGCAAAAACCACCAGACCTATCCTCAGGGACCACATAATGGGGGCGAACCGCAAGCAGCATTTTTCTGAAAGCTGCATCTTGCGAGCGTGGTTCAGCCACCATTCTAGTGGTTCCACTAATAAGTTATTTCCACAGGTGCATCTAGGGAGCAGCACGGGAGTGCAAGAGGGAGCGCTTTACTTAGCACAACTTCACCGATCCTCTCCTCTCCACTTTCTTGTACTTCTTTTTCTCGTGGCACCTTTGAAGGGAAAATTGGGAAGAGTCACAAATGGTTCATTGGAACACCAAATTTCGAAGGGTGGCTCAACCCTGTAGTGGCAGCCACTTTCTTTCTAATTATTATTACCATGTGGCAGAAAGCCACTGAACAATCAAGGGGAGCCACCAAATGTGTAAAGCACCAGCCATATTTATAAAGAGTCATTGCTAGTGGCGTCCTTCTTTTCCTTGCTTATTTTTAATACCTACTATAAACCATATACAGTTCTTTGACAGAGCAGCAGGAGAAAGGGAAACAAAAAGGAACAAGCATTTGACTATGCCGAATGTTGTCTTGCTGGTTTTGGCATTAGTAGTGCAGGAGTTAGAGAGACACATAATAGAAGTAGCAATGAAGTATAGAACTGACATCAACCCCACCCCACCCCGCAGAGAGTGACAGGCATGTGTGTGTTTGGGTCTTTGGCCATAACGCTCATGCTATTTCACCTCACCCTACCCTGCAGAGTCTGACAAGGGTCGCCTTGTGCTTTGGGGTAATCTGGCCTTATGCTCACCCCATTTCATAAGGAAGTACATTGAGATGAGTGCAGCATAGGAGAATGGGTTGAACTTTGGGGCTGAAGAGTCCAAGGCACACCTTGATGCCTGTCAGTGGCTGCAGGGTGGAGGTGGAGGACCGACGGTGTGAGCAGTACAGCAGACAATCCAAAGGCACCCCTGATGCATATTAGTCTATACAGGGTGAAATGTAATGGTTAGAAACCCTAACACCCTGGGCCTGTGTTGGTATTTGCACTCCAAATTTTAAAACATGGCCTTTTTGTGACCCCCACCTCATGAAAGCATTTTGGACCTCTGTTCATGAACAGTGCCCCTGTGATTTTGTTAATCTGTCTTGAGCATTGATTTCTTACATTGATTCTGCACCACATGAAAATGTCAGCATTGATAAGGAGGTGTGAAAAGATGGCAATGTGGGAAATTTGGAGTGAAAATATTAAACATTCTTGAAGTTACGAGCTTGTGTGAAAATTGCACATCGCAAGCTCATAACACAGTCGTTTAGTGGAATTATTTCACCAAATTTTTAACATCACCATTTTGGGATCTCTGCTCATGAACAGTGGCATTATGATTATCTTAATCTACCAGAACATTGATTTCCCACAACGACTGTGTGATTGTGTGCCAGATGTCCAAAACTATGTTTCTGGCACAATGTGACAAGCGATAGCTGAACTGTTCATAAGAAGATGTGCAAAAATGACAATGTTGAAAATCTGGAGTGAAAATATTACAAATTCTCGAACTTACGACTGTGCATGGACACTGCACAATGCACACTTGTTACATAATCATTTTTTGGAATTTTTTTCACCAAATTATTAACATAGGCATTTTAGGACCTCTGCTCATGAACAGTTTTACTGTGATTTTCTTACTCTGTTCTGAACATTGTTTTTCTTCAGTGACTGCGCCACTGCACGCTGGATGTGTGAAAACACAGTTCAGGGAGGATGTGGGAAATGAAGCTGTACTGTTCATAAGGAGGTGTGAAAACGTGGCAATGGTGAAAATCTGGAGTACAAATATCAAACATTATCAAAGTTACTAGTGTGCGTGGAAACTGCACAATGCACACTTGTAAAACAGTCATTTTATGGACATTTGTCACCTAATTTTCTACATAGGCATTTTAGGACCTCTGCTCATGAACAGAGTCACTGTGATTTTCTAATCTGTCCCAAACACTGATTTTCCACATAGACCATGCTGTTCTGCACTGGAAGTGGGAAAACACATTTCGGCCAGGATGTGGAAAATGACTAGGGTGTGTGAACACTGCACAATGCACACTCATAGCACAGTCATTTAATGGACTTTCATCACCAAATTTCAACATGGCCATTTTAGGACCTCTGATCAAGAACAGTATCACTGTGATTTTCTTACTTTGCTTTGAATGCTGGTTTCCCACAGCGACCACGCTATTCTGTGCCGGAAGTGCGAAAACACATTTCAGCCAGGATGTGAAAAATTACAGCTGTACTGCTCATAAGGAGGTGTGGAACATTGACAATGTTGAAAATCTGGAGTGAAAATATTACATATTTGCGAAGTTACGAGAGTTCATGGAAACTGCGCAACGCACGCTCGTAAAACAGTCATTTAATGGACTTTCGGCACTGAATTTTCAACATAAGCATTTTAGGACCTCTGCTCATTAACAGTGTCACTGTGATTTTCTTACTCTGTCCTGAACAATGATTTCCCACAGCAACCACGCTATTCTGCGCCAGAAGTATGAAAACACATTTTGGCCAGGATGTCAAAAATGACAGCTGTACTGTTCATAAGGAGGTGTAGAAAAATGCCAATGTTGAAACTATGGAGTGAAAATATTACAGATTTGTGAAGTTACAAGTGTGCATGGAAACTGTGCAACATATGCTCGTGAAACAGTCATTTTTATGATTTTTTTCACCAAATTTGCAACATAGGCTTTTTGAGAGGCCACCTCATGAACAGTGGTACTGTCATTACATTAATCAGTCCTGAAAGATGATGCCACGCAGTGACCACAAAATCACTGTTAGGACCGAATAACACCATGACAGGAACTGAATTCATGAGGGGGGATCCCAATAACCGCATGTTGAAAATTTGGTAGCGAAAGTCCCAAAAATGCCCAAGATATGCATCAAAGTTGAAAAAAAAACATATTTATGCCATTATACATCTTACCAGCATTTCTTCAGTTTGTGGTTGGCTTTGCAGAGTGCAGACGTGTTCCCAGTCCAGAAAAGATCATCGCTCCGGGCTCTGGAGATAAGTATGGGGTGAGGGGGGGTGTTGGAATGTGAGTAACACAGTGGGTTGGTGCGGGTTGGGGAGGAACTTCAGACTGTGAGGGACCATTTTCTACTTTACAGGGAAAAAAAACATTGTGGGAAGGTTTTTGTTTTTACAGGTACATTTGACATGCTGGGGTGGGCTCCCAGTGTGTCACCTGCATGTGTTTTTTTTGGGGGTGGACTGGAGCCGACAGGGACTGGGCACCCTGTCGGCAAATAAAAAAGAGTGTTTGGGGGGGATGATGCTGATGGGGATTGGGCTTCCCCGTCGGCAAATGAACTGGGGAGGGGGGGTGTCACCTGTGGGTTTTTTTGGGGTGGGGACTGTAGCTGATGGGGATTGTGCACCCCATCAGCAAATAAAAAAGAGTGTTGGGAAGGTGATGCCGATGGGGATTGGGCTCCCCTGTCAGCAAATGAACTGGGGAAGGGGGCATGATGATGTCGACAGGGGGATTGGGCACCCCCTAAGTCGGCTTTTCTGGGGACTGTGTGAGGCGGACAGCACAGCCGCCCACCATGTTTCACTGAAACTTACACTGGGAAAGGCACGCCCTGCAATGAGGTGGAGCTCCCTCAATGCAGCGGCTAAAATCTTTCAAGGTGGTGGACACACTTTTGCACTGCTGTCATAGACAGGGTGTTACTGCAAAATGTTTCTTGTGCAGGTGCAAGACGACATAAAAATGGTTGCTGCTCCTGTCTTTTCCACTGTGCTTGGTTATGTATTACATATATACCATGAGGAATTTATTAATTTGCAGATATAACACTTTTTTCCTTTCAGCCACCTGTTGCCTAACAAGTTTCCCCCGTTTAACAATTTTCTCAGAGCCATCATACGCACAGCCAGTGGATATCTTTTTGAAATGAAGGGAAAAAGACTTTTTCACTCCAGAGGTCAATGAGCACTTGACCTTCCCCAAACTACTGGACCCAAGAAGATATAGGAAAATACAGGGACAGGGATAGCAGAAGGAAGTGAAAAGTTTTGCCCGAAGGTGGCCTGCCTTCTGGACCAAAAAAATAATGCAAGAGATAGTAAAGACAGGTTGCAACCAAAGAGTTTTTAAAATGAAAAAGGGTCCAAATGTCATGACAGGGACTTCCCCTGTCACACAGTCTTCCGGAAGTGATGAAAGCAGCCTAAAAAGCAAAAACTTTAACACGTGTTTCCCAATCCCGGCAGCATGTTAAGTCCAGAGATCAAAAGTCCCTAGTTTGGGACTTTTTTTTTTATCATGTCACGATTTTGTCCACCTTGCTGCAGCAACTGGCCATCCAGCTGCTGGCCCTGCCCACCGGAAGAGCACCAGGCTCACTTGAATGATGGGGGATTCAGCATGGCTGTTGCCAGTCCACCGCAGGTTCTTCCCATTCCCTGTTCAGCTGGACTGACCACGGACCCCCCCAGAACAATTCCATGAGAGTCCTCATGGCGAGGCAGGGCACGGCTATCAGGCTGCATGGTGACAACCAGCCATTTTTCCTCCATTAAGGTCCCCCAATGGAGCGTGGGTGTGCAATGATGTCCATGCACTGACGTGCAGACATCCGCCACACTCCCTGTTTGCTAACACCTGCATCTGCAGTAACCCCGGACGTCCCCAGGGGCCACTGTAGTGCGGTGTGCTTTCCCAGCCCACCCCAGGACTAGTAGAGCTGTCAGCGGATGCTCAGTCCTAGTCCTCCCCTACTGACCCCAACTACCTGGGCTCATTCCCGAACCCGAGTCGCTGGCGTGGTGTGAGGTGTGGCATCCAGTGCCCCAACCCAAAGTGCCACTGGGCCAGCGTTAGTTTGGGACTTTTATGTTCTTGATTCAGTCGATGAAACCATAGCGATATGTCAACTGTGTCAAGCACATGTTATCGGGGGAAAAAGGGAAGCCATATAGGCACCAGTGGCCAACACGCACACCTGAAAAGCAAGCACCAGTTGTGTTTTCAACAACAACAGAAGGACACCACAGCTGTTGGTGGTATCTCCCTCGGCAAGTTAAATGTAACTGAGAGTCGTGCAATACAGCAGGATGAGGGAGGGCACAGTGGGTCGGTGGAGGAGGAGGAGGAGGAGGAGGATGAGCAATCCTTTGCTCTCTCGAGTAGTGGGCATAGCAGTGGAGGCACCACTCCCAGTCCATTGACTCAGAAAAGTGGACCACCACATCCCAAATCAACCAAAATAACTGGTTTCATGTGGTCTGCACATCCCCAAGAGTCCACTGTTACCCCCTAAAAGAACAACATTGGTACCACAAGTAGTGCATTCTGGTCAAACAGCCCCAAAGATGCAGCTCACACTGAAGACCATCCTTAAGTGGCACTCAGAGTACCCCTCCAAACATGCTGCTGCATGTGAGTTAAAGGCTACCATCACTGAAATGCTGGCCATCGATCTGTTGTCTTTCTTGTTCATGGAGAATGCTGGATTCTGCAGGTTGATGGCCTGTGCCTGTCCCAAATGGCAGGTTCCATTGTGAACCTATTTCTCTAATCGTACCCTACCAGAGCTGTATGGCAGAGTTGCTGATTCCATAAGACATGCAATGAAGCATTTTGCATCAGAATATATCCATCTTAGCATGGATATGTGGACCAGTTGATAAACAGCGGCAAGCTTATATCTCTGCATAACGGCACACTGGGTACATGTACCTGGGGTGGTAGTTGATTTTGTGCCTGGCAAAACCTGCCTGATGCAAAATTGTGGTGGTAGCAACACCCCTGGAATTTGGCAGCATGCAACCTTGAGTATGCAAAGTGTTACCAATTTTCACATGTGTGAGAAAATGCTTAATGTTCTGCTGGACAAGATTAAGGAGTGGCTACACACATATTCACTTACAGCAGGAATTATTGCAAATGACAATGGCTCCAATGTAGTGAAGTGCAATACCAATGGTGTTTTGTTCAGGGTGCCCTGCCAGGCCCACTGCCTTAATCTTGTGCAGCAGTTCTGAACCATGTAGACATTAAGGAAACTGTGACTATCACCCATCGCATTTGTGTGCACTTCATAGAAACATAGAAACATAGAATGTGTCGGCAGATAAGGACCGCTTGGCCCACCCAGTCTGCCCATTTCCCTACCTACTGGATAAGCTGCAGATCCTAGTTAACCAGCAGCCTACTTCTTCCTACCCCAACCCCCTAGAATTGCCTTATGACTATCCCATGCATGCTTGAATTCCACCAGTGATTTTGACTTCACAACCTCCTCCGGAAGGCCATTCCATGCATCCACAACCCTCTCTGTGAAAAAATACTTCCTTAAATTACCTCTGAGCCGCCCCCCCTCTATCTTCAAATTGTGCCCTCTTGTTCTTGCACACCTCTTTTTTTGAAAGATGCTACCCTCTTGGACTTTGTTGATTCCCTTGAGGTACTTGAAAGTTTCTATCATGTCCCCCCTCTCCCTCCTTTCCTCGAGGCTATAGATATTAAGCTCCTTAAGTCTCTCTTCATATGTCCTCCGGTGCAGACTCTGCACCATTTTAGTTGCCCTCCTCTGGACAGCTTCCATCCTGTCTATGTCTTTGCGGAGATTGGGTCTCCAGAACTGCACACAGTACTCCAGATGGGGTCTCACCAGCTGTCTGTACAGAGGGATAATAACTTCCTGTTTTCTACTGGTGATGCCTCTCCCTATGCATCCCAGTATCCCTCCAGCCCTCCTTGCTGCCTTCTCACATTGCTTGCCCACCTTTAGGTCATCTGATATGACTACCCCCAGGTCCCTTTCCATTTTTGTTGTTGTTAGTATCTCACCCCCCATTGTGTACTCTTCCCCTGGGTTTTTGTTTCCCAGGTTCATTACCTTGCACTTCTTAGCATTGAATCTAAGCTGCCATACATTTGACCATTCCTCTAACCTTGCCAAGTCCCTTCTCATCCTTCCACCCCACCCTGTGCATCAACTCTGTTGCAGATCTTAGTGTCATCTGCAAAGAGACATACTTTTCCTTCCAGTCCTTCTGCAATGTCGCTTATAAAGACATTGAAGAGGACCTAGTCCTATCTGAACCCTGCGGTGCCGCTAGTAACCCTCCTTTCTTCTCTGAGTGGACTCCATTTACTATTACTCTCTGTGTCTTATTCTCCAGCCAATTCTTTACCCAGGCTGTCATCTTGGGACCCACTCCCAGGCTGGCTAACTTATATATTAATCTTTTGTGTGGGACTGTGTCAAATGCCTTGCTAAAGTCTAGGTAGGCCATGTCCACAGCCCCTCCCTGATCTACTACTTTGGTCACCCAGTCAAATAAATCTATCAGATTCGTCTGGCATGACCTTCCCGCTGTGAATCCATGCTGCCTAGGGTCCTGTGCCCTTCTGGCCTCCAGATACACGACAATTCTTTCCTTTAGAAGTGATTCCATCATTTTCCCTATCACTGAGGTTAAACTAACAGGTCTATAGTTTCCTGCTTCTGCCTTGCTCCCACTTTTGTGAAGGGGAATCACATCTGCCCTCCTCCAGTCCTCGGGTACCACCCCATCCTCCCATGATTTGTTAAAGAGGGTAGTCAGTGGTGTCACTAGTTCTACCCTTAGTTCTTTTAGAATTCTGGGATGAATCCCATCAGGCCCCATTGCTTTGTCCACCTTTCAGTTTTAAGAGTTCTTTCAGAACCCTTTCTTCTGTAAATGGGCTGGTATCAACTTCTGTATCCAGAGTGTTACTACTGTTTGTTTTATGTACCTCCCCTCTTCCTTTGTAAATACTGAGCAAAATATTTGTTTAGTATCTCTGCCTTTCACATTCTCCTCTGCCCACCCTCCCTCCCCTTTATTAAGCCTCACTATCCCTCCCTTGGTCTTCCTTTGCTCCCTGATGTACCTATAAAGGTTTTATTCCCCTTCTTAACTGAGTTGGCTATCTTTTCCTCAGTTTGGGCCTTTGCTGTTCTGACTGCCTTCAGCCTCCTTTGCTTTAGCAGTACAGTTCTCTGTCCTGCTCCTGCAGATTCCTTGTACTTCCTGAATGCTTTCTTTTCTCTTGAACCTTCACTGCCACTTCCTTTGAGAACCATAGTGGTTTCTTACATCGTCTTGTTTTGTTTATTTGCTTCACACAAAGGCTCATTACCTCTGTGATGGCAGTTTTATTATTCCCATTGTTCTTCCCTCCTTCCCCGCCCATTTGCTAAGTGCATTCCTTAGGCACTCACCCATTTGGCAAAGTCAGCCCTCCTAAAGTCCAGTACTTTTGTCTTTGTATGGCTTGACTCTATTGCTGTGTTTATTGTGAACCATACTGTTCGATGGTCGCTAGTTCCCAGATGGCTACCCACTTCTACATCTGTGATCCTCTCTCCATCTCCATTTGAGAGTATCAAGTCTAATATTGCTCCCTCTCAGTGGGCTCCAGTACTAGTTGTCTAAGGCATGCCCCTGTAGGGCATCTAGAATAACTGCACTCTTAAGTGGCAGCTGCAACTGCGCTCCAGTTAACATCTGCATATTCAGATCACCCATCAGCAATATCTCCCTTTTTCTGCCATTCTAAGTATACTTTCTATCATTTCCTTGTCCTCCTCCTCCCCTGAGAGGAGATCTATGTCTAACCCCTGTGCGGATTGGTGCCATTGCCTGTCTCAAATTTACCCACAGTGCTTCTTCTCCTCCTGTTTACCCTTTTGTTCTGTTGCTTTTATTCCTTCCCTTATGTAAGAACTACTCCTCCCCTCTTTTACCCTCCCTGTCCCTCCTGTAGATAGTGTATCCTGGTATGTTTACGTCCCAGTCATGGTTTTGTGTGTACCATGTTTCTGTGACTGCCACGATATCCAGATGTTCCTCCTCCATCAAGGCCACTAATTCAGGAAGCTTGTTACCTAGACTACAGGCATTGGTACTCATTGCTCTCCATTTTTTGATGGCCTTACCTTCTGTTGCAGCATCCCCCACTGACCGTTCTACCTTGGTCTTTTTCTCATTTAGTACCCTGTTTTGTAGGGAGAGGCTGGGATTTTTCTGCTGCTTGTCAGTTCACCCATTCTGCAAATTCCTGTGACCACCTACGTGAGCTACAGCACAGTAACCATCTGCCTCAGAACCGTATGAAGCTTGATGTTCTGACCAGGTGGAACTCCATGCTGTACATGATTGACCAGCTGTATGAACAGTATAAGGCTCTTTCAGAATACCTGCTGGTGCACACCACCTGGGACAATGCTGGAGAGTCCATTGCTCTAACAACAGAGCAGTGGCAACACATAGATAGGATAATATGTATTCTTCATCCATTTAAGCATGCAAAACAGGGAGTGAGTGGGGGCACTGCCTGGATAGGTCATTCCATACCTCTTATATGTGTGCTGAGGCAGACACTGTTAAATGTCCAACAGTAGCAGGAAGCAAGTGTGGATCATAGTAGTTGTGATCTAATGGATTACATGCTCCATGTGCTGGATAGCAATACCCATATTTCTGGCATTTTACAGTCAGATTAATTTACAATAGCTATCATGCTTGACCCATGCTACAAATGTGGCCTGCCTTCTATAATTGAAGGAAGTTGTCAGCAACTGCAAAAGTTGACCGAGAACCTCTTTAGATGGGTATCTGATGCACAGATGAAAAAAGGCACATAAGAAACAAAGTGCACAGAAAATGGGTGTTGCTACCACCACCAGCAGGTCACAGGCAACCCAGTCTGACAAATTGGACAAGGTACAGCATAAAATGGCAAGTAATCCCGTTTAGGATGTTCTCTATCAGGTAGAAGTGGAAGATATGGAAGAAAAGTAGGTGGAAATAGATGAGGCAGACAGACTCAGGGCAGCAGAACAAATGGAGGAGGCCTACATGAGGGACACAAAGCACCTTGCCATTACTGATAAGCCATTGCAGTACTGGAGCAGCAAAGTGACTGATTGGCCAGCACTAACATCAGTTTCTGTTACATGTCTGAGCTGCCCAACATCCAGTGTCAGTGTGGAAAAAGTGTTTAGTTCAGCTGGGGCCATTGTGCATGACTGGAAGACCAATTTGTCACTCAAGAATGTGTCCATGCTAACATTCATCAAAATGAATGAAGAGCACATTCCGCATAATACAGTGATGTCAATGGTGTTGCCACATGAACTGTGTTTTGATGATGATGATGATGATGACAATCATGATGTCACCTCTGCTAAGGCTTCCACCAGCAGCAAGGTGAATGAAGCAGCAATGTTGAGATCATTTTCACCTGGTGACATCTCCAGCCTTGAAGACTGTGAGGGATTCCTCCTGGAGGATGTGACAGTGGAAGTGGAACAAGGCTGAAGTTACTAGTTGGACCCTCCCTCCCTCGCCCCAACCACTGTCAGCTCCGCATAGCATTATAAATTATTTTTATACATTTATCATTGGATTTGTGATGGTTGTGTTATCTGCTGTTAATCAGTTTAATTTATCACCCTTGCCCTAAACTATTATTTACTCCCCACCCTATATTAAGGCTGCAGTCAAGTTACCATAACCATAAACATTTAGTGTAATTATAGTAAAAAATAACATGATACACGTTAATTTTCATTTCCACTAATACCATCCTGAAGCAAAACATGTTTTCTTGAAGCCTTTAAAAGTGCCCACACTAGCAGTGCACATGCCACACCCACCCTGCCCTGACAACTGCCACGCCTGTGCACACAATGCAACAAATGAAATATTTTGTGCCACTTACTATCAGCGATGTGTTGAAGAACCTCCTAGTAGAAGTATAGTATGACTGTAGCACGTTCATTCAACTGGTAACAACAGTTGAAGAGATTTTGCAAAATGGTGAACATTGGCTGCCATCTTTAATGACGTGAGTCATAAATTACAAAACAATCTTAAAAAGAAAGGCTTAACAACATCCAAATTCTCCAAAATGGGTAATTACATTAAGTACTACCATAGTATTTGTACAGAAAAAGGGCTGATTCCTACAGGGAGAGGTGTTTGCTGCCTGCAGTTTCACTTTTAAATATTACTAATTACTCCAACTCTGCTAACTCACATGTTAATTGACGCTAGCCCCCTCCACACCAATAATTGCTATGCTAAACACCATCTCCACCAACCATTCACATGTATACCTCCACCTTGGATGTATTGTTTAATCATTAATGAGACCATTGGCCTACATTGCTGTTCAAGGAACCCACTCTGTCTTCCACACACCAGCTCCTCCTGAAGGGCCTGTATGAAGTCATCTCACAGACATGGGATGATGAAAACTCATCAGAGGAAAATGACCTAAATAGGAACAACAACAGGAAACATGATGAATAATTGTCCATCTGCATACCCAGTGTCAGCATGCAAATTACAAATATATATATATATATATATATATATATATATATATATATATATATATAAATGTTTCACCAGGAAGGCACACTGAACAATAAGTTGCTCATCTCCTGGTGTGACCTGGCGGGGTAGATATAATTGGATGGTTGGATTGAACATATAGTTTACATTTATCATAACTGAGAAAAAATAAACATACAATTACATTTGTGAAAAAAGTCAAAGTTAGTATTTAACATACAGTGAATATTTAACATACCTACAGTGTATGCATACGATACAATTGACATACCTGAAGATTAAGTACAGAAATCTGATACAGCACTGTAGCCAACTCCTTGCAGGATTGCATTACAATTAAGAGACAGAAGATACGGCAATTAATGAATGAGGTGCAATGAAAAGGACATGCAAGAGGGTCAGGAGATGGACAGGGAATACCAGCTAGGGGAAAGGTGAGGCAATAAGATAGGGAGCATTGACAGAACTAATAAAAAACAGTTGTGAGAGGCAAGTTAACACAGGCTACTGCAAGCTGGAAGCAGCCTAGACATAACAAAAAGTGCAAGTGATTAGCTCAAGTGAACTAATTACTATTTAAGTGTAGAAGTGCAGAGAAGAGGGGCAGGGGAGACATGGGGGAGAGGGATTGGGTGGGAAGGACAAGTCATGCCTAGAGCTGGCCCCCCCAGGATGTGGAGTATCCTGCAAGGGGCAGAATCAAGATGATGATTTTGAATGAGGATGAAGAGGGAGTTGAGCAGGGGAAGGGTGAGGTGAAATGATAGATTAGGTTGGTGGGTATAAAATTGGTGGGGGCATAAATGGTAGAGAAGGGAAGGAAGAAGCTTGCCTAAATCTAGGCCTCTCCAGGATGCTGAGAACCTTGCAAGAGGACATAATTAGATGAGGGCAAGACTGGGTAGAAAGGATAGAGGGGATAAATACCCGGAGTCTTCTCCACAACTTAACTGAACTAGAGGCCTGGACTACTCAATATAACCCTGACATTCTGTGTCTCTCTGAAACCTGGCTAAAACCCTCCACACCTGATCACCTATGTATGATACCCAACTACAAAATACTCCGGCAAGATAGGTCTATATCTAAACGTGGTGGTGGTGTTGCCAACCTCTTTAAAGGTCACCTATCTCTACACCATAATGTCTCTCTCACCCTCTCTCACTGCAAAGCCATTCATGCTACCCTACAATCAGGATCAAAGAAACTGCACATAGTGTGTGTGCCTATAACCCCCCTATTGGTGTCATCGCTGGACTCGAGGAACTATTATCCCAGGTGAGCTCAGCCGTTAGTCATAATGAGGTCTTTATTTTGGGTCATCTAAATCTAAATTGGGCTAGTAAAGTAAACCAGTCCTTTCACACCATGGTACATGGCCACAACCTCCACCAATTAATCACAGACCCAACTAGGGTCATGGCCCCCCCTCATTCTAGTTCACTAATTGACTGGGCTCTCACAAATCGTCTTGACAGTATAGTCTCTGCCGGGCACCCTGGCAGATGCTATAAGTGATCACTCCCCAATCTTCTGCATCTGGCGTTCCACTAGACAACCAACTCCTCCTCACAAACTCATCACCTTCCGTAACCTGGCCAATCTTAATCAGGCACATTTTTTGCTTGACCTCTCAAATATTGACTGGTCTCCCATCTTTGCCTCCTGTGATACTCAATTAGCCCTTGACTACTTCCTGACAAGGTTTGGATACCTACAGGACATCCATGCCCCTAGAGTCACATGCGGCATCCGGGGAACACAAACGAAGTGGCTTACTAAGGACCTTCTTACTCAACTCAGGACAAGGGATAAAAGTTGGTGGCATTTCAAGGCTTCAGGGCTACAAGCAGATTTTAATGACTATAGACCCAAGAGAAATTCCTGTAAAAGGAATATTCGCCTAGCTAAAAGCTCCTTCTGTAAGGACTTGTTAATGAAATCTGCTGGTGACTGCAAGAAATTCTGGTCCGTCATAAAAACTCTCCTTGGAACAAACAATACACCTACCACAAATGACATGCTGATAAACAACATTCATTGTAATAATCCAGTGACCATAGCTAATGAACTAAACTACCATTTCTCAGACCTATCGAGCTTTTCGGCCTCCTTCCCCCCTTGTCCCCCCACTTCCAGCTCCATTGACACAGTACTGTCTCTCTCTCACCCACCTTTCTGGCTTCGGACCATCACCAGACAAGAGGTTCTAAAGCTGTTACTATCCATCTCTGACAACATTAGTACTGGTGCAGATGGATTGTAACCAAGGCTACTGAAAATCGCTGCCCCTCTCATTGCCTCCCCTCTTACAAAAATCTTTAACTTATCCATATGTCAGGGTATGGTTCCCAACATCTGGAAGATGGCCAGAATCACTCCTATCTTAAGAAAGGTGATCCTCAAAACATGTCTAACTATCGACCTGTTTCCATACTCCCGTGCTCAGTAAAATCCTGGAAAATTAGTAGCAACCCAAGCCACAGCATACCTCCAGAAGCTATCGCTCTTGCTGTTTCCTCAGCATGAGCTTCCGAAAAACCAGTACTACTACTGCCATCCTAAAACTTACAAATGACATCTATGGTGCAATGGAATCTGGCTCTTTGACAGGTGCTCTCTTCATTGACTTAACTAAGGCGTTTGACCTGGTAAACCACACCCTTTTCCTTGCTAAACTCCAGTCATATGGTTTCTCCACTGAAACAGTTGCCTGGATCAAGTGCTACCTATCCAACCGGATGCAAGCTGCCACCTTTAACTCTGCCCTGTCCAATACTTCTCCCATACATATGGAGTTCCTCAAGCTCCATACTTGGCCGCTACTTTTCAATTTTTATAAATCACCTTCCATCGTGTGCACCTGACTGCTCTTCCTTGCCTTTGTATGCAGGCGACCTTGTCATTTCCCGAAGTGGAAGTAACATCGTGGACATAAACCGCTCACTTACTAATGACATCTTAAGTTTTCAATCCTGCCTAATAGAAAACAATCTTGTTCTTAATGCTAGCAAAACTCACTCCATGCTTTTCAGCTCTCCAGCTAGACTCAAATCTAATCGAAACTCCTTTCAAATTTTGTGTGCTGATGGTTCCCCAGTAATTAGCACTAGCTCCATCAAATACCTGGGTATCCTTTGATGAATCCTTGGACTTTTACCTCCATGTCACCGCCACCTGCAAATCAGTCAACGCAAAAACTGGAGGTGCCTACCATACTAGCTATGCCCTTATGCCATCTGCTTGGCTTGCAGTGGCTCAAGGCCTACTGCTCCCAGCCCTTGCTTATGGCTCAGTCACGTACCTTGGAGCATCAAAGACCTCCCTACATAAATGGAACACCACCTATAATAACATCTGCCACTATGCCTCTGGATCGCCACGTTTCAAACATCATTGTCAGCTGTATGTTGACCTAAAATGGCCCAACCCTTCTGCCCACTGGCTACTGGCCCTTGGCTCCCTACTTGATGGTATAACTAGATCAGGTCTCCCCAAATCCCTCGCCTCCTTGCTACACCCTCAAACCCCATCCTATGGTCTCTGATCTAGTGACAATGCCCCTTTCTTCATCCCCAGATGCAAAACTTCTATGGGTGCATGGGCTTTCTCCTACTCAGCCCCTAAGTATTGGAATTCTATCCCTCAAGCAATTCACCTTGCTACTACCCATGCTGGTTTCAAGAAACTCCACCGTGAACATCTACTGGCCTCTAATCCTTGCACATGCTTCCATCCACCTTGACCCTTTCAATCCTTCCACCTTGTTTGTTTCTCACCCTCCCTCTTTCCCTCTCACTCCTTCTCCTGTTCTCCCATCTCCCCTTCCCCCCTTCCTTCCTTCTCTCTATATTGAGCCTTGTAACGGCACTTACCATTTCTAATGTACTTTCCAGCCAGTTCCAATACAAATTTGTTAGCACTTGTTTTGTTTTTTTCATTACAGTACTGTTAATATTTTTGACATTATCTTACCCTGTTTCATCCAGTTGTCAATTGTTTGTATTGCACTAAATTCCATTTTGTTTATCTCTTCCTTGTGCTGCGTCACATTGTACAACTCATGTATTTTTTTTCTCACTTGTATTCTCCCGGGTCGTGCCTGAAAATAGGCATCTCTATGTCTAGGGCACTCACCTGGTTACCAAAAGCAAATAAATAAATAAATAAGGGAGGGAAGGGGAGATTTGACCAGTGCTAGAACTCCACAGGATGCTGAGAACCCTGCCTGTTCATTGTCCATTGGTAAACCCTGTCAACCACAGGGCTTGCAGTGTGTACTGTAAACTGTCATTCACAACTCTGTGAATGACACCATTCTCAAATTTGTGAATGACAGCTTACAGTACACACTGCAAGTATATTATTCAACAGGATCTACAATTGGACTTACAGGAGTACAATACGCTGTCATTCACTCATAGTTCAGTCGGTGGCAGCTGTGGTGGTTTGTGGATGGGTTGTGCTGCCCGCTGACCTTCTGCAACTGCTGGGATGGGGGGGGGTGGGGTAGGGGTGCCTCAGTGTGTGGGGGTGAGGATCCACTGGACCACCAGGGAGACTTTGCAGTTTCATATGGTAATGTAATTGGGTCAGGGCAGGAGGGGTTCCACTAGACTACCAAGGATTATTGGACCACATTTTTTTATTTACGGGGATATGGGCAGGGAGGGGGTGGGTTCCACTAGAATACCAGGGATATTTTGAATGCATATTATTATGTACAGGGATATGGGTGGGGGGGACACAGGACTGCCAGGGTAGGCAGGGTGCCTTGCTACTGTTGGCAGTACTGCAGCTTGCCTGTGGGTGGACACCCACTTAGGTCTACTTTTTCTAGATGTTACTTTGGGAGACACATCTTCAGTCTTGTTCTGAAGATGCGCCTCCCAGGTGGGTTGTGAATAGGGATGCGCCCCATACGCATGGGCCCTCCCACTGCACGGCCCCTTCAGATGCACTGAATACCATTATAGGTGGTGTTTAGTGCATCAGAGATTGGCCTGTGCATCTCTGCCCTTTATGAATCAGGGTTGGGCACAATTCCAAGTTGCGTCAGTGCATCTCAGATGTGCACAGGACCCATCTCTTTTGGGAATCCCACCCAATGCTTAGACATAGTTCAGTTTGTATTTCACATTATTTCTCTATGTTTCCTCCCCATTATTTATTATTGAGGACATTTGCATGAAAACAGGAGCTTTGCTCCTAAAAAATGTCATCTATTCCAGTTGCTTTCTCCCTACCTGAGGTCATAATGCACTGCTTGTGACACCACAGTTGCTTCAGTAACAACAGATTGTGATCTAACAACAGATGATCATGACTTGAAGTAGGGAGTAAACTATGGAGGCAGATGAACTCTGTGGGCTAAAGATCATGTATTCATGCAAATTTCCTCAGTGATAAATATATGGGAAGAGAAATATGTAGAATATATATGGAATGCAAGCTGAATTGTATGTAATTATTATGTTTTTCAAAGTTATCTTGCAGGTGTCACCATTTCTTTAAGTAGTAACACAAAAAATAATAAGGTAAGGTGTTTATGGGTGCACAGTACAGGCTATAACACATGGCAGGCAGGGTCAGGATAAGGGGAATACCATGAAAAGTGAAAAGTAAGATATAGAACAAGAAAAGAGATTGGATGATATAGGGAGCATAACATAACACACAAAACCACTGAACAAAGAAATATGTTCTAATACAAAACAAAGAAACAAGAGGACTTAGAAGAAGGAAGATTAGAGGACAGGAAAGATTTTTTGTTTTATATTATTTTTTTTTGGGGGGGGGAACCATTACTAAGAATGCAGGGTAGAAAAAAGAAAACAAAAATAGACAAATTAACTACTGCTGCCACTGCCACCACCACACATTTCCACCAGGATGCTGAAAATATTGTCTGTGTTGGCCTGCATTTTCCACATTTCCCCCTTGGCCTCATGGAATTCTTAGTGGAATGTATTGAAATCCTGCCGAAGATGTTGAACCTCTGCTAATATGGCAGCTAAGTCTGCCTGGGTGACTGGAGCTGCCTGTGCTGGTGCTGGCTGTGGACATGGGCAGTGGGATGCTGCTGGTGCTGTGGCCTGCTCCTGCTTTCACCTACTGTTACTGTGAGACCTCTGATGATGGCTCACAGTCACGCCTCCCTTCTGCCGACCCTTTCGTATTGTCCCCCCACTGGTACTGACTGCTGCTGCTGCCACCTCCTGCTGTTTGATCTTCCACTCAGCCTGGTGGTGGTTAATCATCATGGCTCCTCTGGCCACCAGTGCCAAAGTGGAACCCTTCTTTCCACCACACTGTCTGCCCACACAGATTGCAGGTGACTACAGTGTCATCTGCAGCATTTGTTGTAAAAAATGCCCATGCAGCTGACAGCCTTTGTTTGGGGTGGGAGGGCTCCAGTTGATGATGTCCCAGCCCCAGGTTCCGCATCAAGCTGCTGCTGCTGAGGAGGGGGAATAGTCTCTTGCTGCTGAATTGTGGGGGGAACGGACTCCTGCTGTTGCTGGTGGCTGGGGGAGAAACAGCCTCCTTCTGCTGCTGCTGACTGGGGCCAGGGACCACAGCCTCCTGCTGCTAAGCACTAGTCCCACTCACCTCCATGGCATGTTGTAGGGTTGCCTGACTTACAGGCACTGCCTGAGCTTGAAAGGCTCACTGGTTAAGTCAGCGAACAGTTGCCTCAGCATTTTTCAAGCCTTACTCTTGCCCATTTCAATCCATGTTTTATCTCCCCCAAATACTTTTTTTTTAAATTACACAGAAAGAAAAAGAGAGGAGGGCACACACACACACACACACACACACACACACACACACACACACACACACACACACTCTACACTTACAGAAAGGGAATTATAAACACACAACATATATCCTAAAGAAAAGAGTACAAATCTATTTCTTAAAAGTAAATACTGCTTATGTAACTACCTGTAACAAACAGAATAGTACACAATCACAATCTCTACTGCTGCCTGCTTCTCCAGCTACATAACAAAGGAAATGAATCAGTGACTTCCTGCCTGATTACAGTCACCCATGTTATCTGCAGAGAGTAAGTCATGTGATAAGCCCATTTTTGCCTAATTTCACCTAATAGTAACGCAAGGTGAAATTTATGGCAAAATTTTGCCGTAAGTACATAGTTACATAAAATATTTTGCGGGGCAAAATTCATGATTTCGCTGGCATTTCACCAGTGAAATTAAATTTCACAACATCTCTAGTGGGAGGACATTTGTCCATGTTCAAAGAATGAAATATGTTAAAAAGAGAAGAGAAGTGGTAATAGAGTGAGCAGTACAAAAACAGATTGTCATTTAGTGAAGAAGCCTGTGGCAGTAAAGAAGGAAGACAGGTTACTGCCCAATAATCTTTGAAGGATTTTGGAGAGTACCAGAAGGGAGAAGATTACTGGGAGAGCAGTTGGGACCACCTTTATGGAGCGGGATAACAATGTCAGATTTCCAAAGGGAGGAGATAACTCCCCTGGTGAAGAAGCAGATGAACACATGGGCAAAGGGAGTAGCAATGATGTGGCACCTAAGGTTTAGTAGTTTAGGTGGTAGGTTGTCTGTCCCCTCCTGGAACCAGGCATTAAGCTTTGTTACTTCTTGCTGCACCTTAGAGGGAATGGCATGGAAGAAAACTACATCATGACTAGAGGAGGGGATGAGATTGGGCAGTGAATTTGAGGCAACAGCATGAGCAGGAAATAAAAGGGTTTTAATACCCTCTACAAATTGTATATAGAGCATTAGCTGCAATAGCTGGGTCAGAGCACAGGCCCAAGTCAATCAATAAGTTAGGTCCAAGAGCTGGAGCAGCTTTTTATGAAATTTCAGAATTTGTTGGGGAGATTATGTTGCCTTAAGATATTTAGTATGACAGTAGATAGATTAAGCATTACAAGTAGTGCTAGTACATAGATTACAATGCACAGTATAGGTGAGCCTGTCTGCAGGGTTACTTGAGGCTTTATGGACAGTCCAGGCACAGTCGTTTAGGCAGAAAAGTTTAGTGAGCTCAGTGAACACCCAGTGTAGGATATCTACTATCAGTCAGGCTTCGTGATAGGGGTGTGATAGTCATAGATATTCAGAGTGGTAAACAGGAATTATCACAGGGATAGAGAGAGGAAATGTAATTTTACCACTGACTACTTTATAGTATTTAAGAACTGCAGCTTGGTGAAAGAGAAAGGAGAGAAAAAGAGAGAGAGAGAGAGAAATAAGTTTAAAGAAGTAGTAATATTAAGGGCAACTCCTCCACTTCAGCTCTCCATGTCCTGCCTGTAGACCAACTATCCAGAGAGGGCTATATTAGCCAAAGAATTTCAGGCTAACAACCATGTTTCAAATAGCAACAAAACATTAGGAGCAGGCTGAGTAACCTTAATCCTGATCTGGCTACTTTGGGGGATTATACTATGAATATTAACATGGTACATGAGGAGAATTGTGGGTAACATAGCAGAAGGAGCAGTAGTTTGGAATGGTGACACAGGTCAGGGATTTAATTCTATGTCCTCACTTAGTAGTAATAACAAAAGAACCCGTCTTCTTATAGCATATATAAAAATCATATTAATAGTCTTGGTTTCATTGTTTGTTAAGTGACAGCATGGCAGAGCATGTCAGTATGTTCATGGCTTCAACGTGAAATGCAGTTTTTCAGGTCGGGTCAGGTGATAGACAATACAAGAATGAAAAAAAATATATGTACATAAGTCTTCTATAAGTGTGAGAGAGAGGCTATATCAGTTCATAGGTGAAAGTGGATGTGAGCTGTTGCAATAAAAAAATGGCATTTAGGATACAGTGAATACCCCAATGACAGATAAAAGTGGTTCACCCGGATAGTCAGTTTAAAGAGTGTTATGCTGTATGTGGTTTTAACATTTAAAAAATTCATGCTCACTTACCACACCCACCATGAGCAAAGTATTTTCAAGTGGTGTTATGCTGTTTACCATCAGAAACATGCTTGAACCATCCTAATGCTGTACATTCTCAATACAACTTTAGTTGGTACAATGAAAAGGTCACCTCAGTGGTAGAGAGTTTTTTTTTTATTCACAGTGGCAATCATCTTCATTGACTTGAGTTATTAATCATACAATGAGTAATAAGAGCTGATTTGTCAGTAGGACTTCAGGAGGGCTGATTTTGTCAAAATGGGAGAGTGCCTCAGAAAAGCACTAGTAAACAGGCAAGAAGGTGGGGTGGAGCAACAATGGGGAAACATCAAAACTGCCATCACAGTGGCAACAAGCCTTAGTGTGAAGCAGATAAACAAATCAAAACAAAAGAAAAAAAACACTATGATTCTAAAAAGAAGTGGCGGGGAAGGTAAGGGAGAAAAAGATAGCATTTAGGAAGTGCAAGAAAACACAGAAGGAGCAGGACAGAGAACTTTACCAGTTATAGCAGAAAGAAACGGGGAAGGCAGTCAGAATAACAAAGGCCCAAACCACGGAAAAGATAGCCAACTTGGTTAAGAAGGGGGATAAAACCTTTTATAGGTACATTAGGGAGCAAAGAAAGACTAAGGCTAAATAAAGAAGAAGGTGGTTGGGCAGAGAGCGACAGTGAAAAAGCAGGGATACTGAATGAATACTTCTGCTTAGTATTCACAATGGAAAAGCAGGGGGAGATACCTAATCCAGTCAATAGAAGCACTCTGAATGGGGGGGGTGATATTAGTCCTTTCACAGAAGAAAGGGTTCTGAAAGAACTCTTAAAACTGAAGTTGGATAAACAGTGGGGCCCGATGAGATTTGCCCCAGAATTCTAAAAGAACTAAGGGAAGAACTAGTAACGCCAATGACTATCTTTTTTAATAAATCATGGGAGGATGGTGTGGTACCTGAGGATTAGAGGAGAGTGGATATGATTCCCCTTCACAAACGTGGGAGAAAGACAAAGGCAGGAAACTATACACCTGTCAGTTTGACCTCAGTTGTAGGGAAAATAATGGAATCACTTCTGACGGAAAGAATTGTTGAGTACCTAGAGACCAGTGGGGCACTGGACCCAAGGCAGCATGGATTCACAGTGGGAAGGTCATGTCAGACAAATCTAGTTGATTTCTTTGACTGGGTGATCAAAGTAGTAGACCAGGAGGGGCTGTGGACATGGCCTACCTAGACTTTATCAAGGCATTTGACACAGCCCCACACAAAAGATTAATAAACAAATTAGCCAGCCTGGGAGTGGGTCCCAGAGTGGCAGCCTGGGTAAAACACTGGCTGGACAACGGGAAACAGCTGGTAATAGTAAATGGAGTCCACAGTGAAGAAAGAAGGGTTACTGGTTGGGTACTGCAGGGTTCAGTACTGGAGCCAGTCCTTTTTAATGTCTTTATAAGTGACATTGCAGAGGGACTGGAAGGGAAGTATGTCTCTTTGCAGATGACACAAAGATCTGCAACAGGGTTGATATGCAAGGTGGGGTGGAAAGGATGAAAAGAGACCTGGCAAGGTTGGAGGAATGGTCAAATGTATAGCAGCTTAGATTTAAAGCAAAGAAGTGCAAACCTGGGAAACAAAAATCAGGGGGAAGAGTACACAATGGGGGGGTGAGATACTGACAACAATAAAAATGGAAAGGGACCTGGGGGTAGTCATATCAGATGACCTAGAGGTGGGCCAACAATGTGAGAAGGAAGTAAGAAGGGCTGGGGGATACCAGGATGCATAGGGAGAGGCATCACCAGTAGAAAACAGGAAGTTGTTGGCCCTTTCTACAGACAGTTGGCAAGACTACATCTGGAGTACTGTGTACAGTTCTGCAGACCCCAGCTCCACAAAGACATACACAGGGTGGAGGCTGTCCAGAGGAGGACAACCAAAATGGTGCAGTGTCCGCACCAGAAGACATATGAAGAAAGACTAAAGGAACTTAAGATGTATAGCCTCGAGGAAAGGAGGGAGAGGGAGGACAAGATAGAAACTTTCAAATACCTCAAGAGAATCAACAAAGTCCAAGAGGGTACTATCTTTCATAAAAAGAGATGTGCAAGAACAAGGGGGCACAATTTGAAGATAGCGGGGGATGGCTCAGAGGTAATATGAGGAAGTATTTCATCATAGAGAGGGTTATGAATGCATGCAACAGCCTTTCTGAGGAGGTCGTAGAGTCAAATATAGTGGGGGAATTCAGGAATGCATGGGACATACATAAGGCAATTCTAGTGGGGGGTAGGCAGAAGTAGGCTGTTGGTTAACTAGGATCTGCAGCTTATCCATATGGTAGGGAACTGAGCAGACTAGGTGGGCCAAGCAGTCCTTATCTGCCATCAAATTCTATGTTTCTACATTTCTATATAAAGAAGTTAAAAATGCACTAATAAGGAATTGTACATGTCTGGAATACATTTTTTTGTTGAAAAGTACTACTGTATATGATGAAATTCTTTGCTGACTGAAAAATACTAATGATTTAGCTGTCTAACGTACTGCTCCTTCAGTTTTTTGTCCCCCTCCAATTAGCCTCAGACTTCATTATCATCCAGCATTTTCCTGTGGACCAATTCAGTTCTATTCATCTTGATTTATAGAGTGCTATTAGCACTGATCATAGTGCTTCAACACTAAAAACACAATAAATATCATACTAAAAACATACAGTCAATCCAGCCATCCTACAGCATAGTCTGGAAAAGTCAGGTCAACCAGGTGCATTTTTAGAGCAATTTTAAAGCTCTTCACAGTAAGGCATTCACATATCCAACAAGGTAGAGTTCCACAGGGTAGGGTCCACAAATGCAAAAGCCCGGGCCCCAGATGTCTTCAACCAAACCATGGGAACCTCTAGCAATCCTTCATCTCGGGTTCCTTACTGCCACAAAGTGCTGCTGCTTTAGTGAGGATGAGCACAGGGATGTCAGTTTATTTTATTTTTGCCAGACTGAACTGAACAACTGATCTCCGGTGCTGTGCTGCCTGTAATGTTTCCCACAATGTGGACTTTCTATAAGAGGGGTGAGTGAGAGTGTGTGTTGCCTGTAAACTGCTGCTGCTTTTGTAATGGTAAATGCAGGAATACTGTATCATTTTCTTTTTTAATTTTTGGCAGATCAAAAGCACTGAACACCCTCCTCATTTTTCCTTAATTCTGTGCATTCTCCAGTTCTTTGCTGCCCGTAAACTTCTGATGCTTTTGTGAGTGCAGCGATATTGCTGTTTTTTATTTTCAGCAAACTAAACTGAACATCTGATCTCTTGTTCCATGCTGCCTGTAATGTTTTTCATGATGTGGACCTTGCAGAAGAGCAGCAATCAGGTGCTATCAGAGGAGGCAGGAAGGGAGGAGGAGTGGCACTGTATGTGAAAAATGACATAAGGGCCACAGAGATCCAGGAGGAACAAAATGGGGGAGAGATACCGTGGGTTAAGCCGGAAAGGAAAATGGGGCCAGCCATCCGCACAGGTGTGGTCTATAGACCACCAGCCCAGGAGGAAGAAACAGATAGGGAGCTGATGCTAGCCATCCAAAGGATGGCAGACAAGGGTGAGGTAGTACTGGTTGGAGACTTCAATATTCCAGACGTGGACTGGAGCATCCCAGCAGCAGCAGCATCAACTAGGAGCAGATTTATCCTGGACTCCCTTCAGGGTGCCTTCCTCAAGCAACTGGTCATGGAACCAACTCGGCAGAAGGCAATACTGGACCTTCTGCTCACAAACAGGGACAGTGTGATGGGGGTAACAGTGGGGAGCACCTGGGTAACAGTGACCACCAGTCATTGTGGTTTGAAATCACAGAAAGAGCAGAACCAAACCACACAAAACACGTATCCTGGATTTTAGGGGCAGACTTGGAAAAATGGGGGAGATCACTTGAGAAGCATTAAGGGGAATGGACAGGAATCAGGGGTTGAGGAACAGTGGCAGTATTTAAAATGGGGATTCTAAGAACAACAGAATTATGCATTAAGCAGGTTAGCAAGAGGAAAAGGAAGAGGAGACCATTATGGTTTTCCAAAGAGGTAGCAAAGAAAGTGAAAGCCAAAAAGATTGCATTCAGGCAATACAAAAAGACACAGGCAGAAGGGGATAGGGAGAAGTACCAGGAGAAACAAAGGGAGGCAGGGAAGTCAGTAAGGGAAGCCAAAGCTCAGACAGAAGAACACATTGCAAAATCAGTGGTTAAGGGGACAAAACCTTTTACAGGTACATAAGTGAAAAAAGAAAGACAAAGGGAGATGAGTGAGACTGAAGGGAGGATGGGAGTCAGCGTGGGATGACAACAGTAAAGCTGACATATTGAACAGGTATTTCTGCTCCAGTCTTTACTGAGGAAGAGGGGTAATGGGTCTGAAGGGAGTACAAGGGTTGAGAATGGTGCAGAAATGGACACAAGTCCCTTTACACGAGAAAGGGTCCTGAAGGAACTGGAAGTAATAAGAGTTGACAAAGCAATGGGGCCAGATGGGGTGCACCCAGGGTCCTAAAGAACTAAGAAGTGGTGGCTGAACCTCTGGCTATCCTGTTTAGCCAATCACTGGAAATAGGGAGGTACCCAAAGACTGGAGGACAGCAGATGATAACCTTTATACAAAAGTGGGAACAAAGAGGAAGCAGGGAACTACAGACCAGTCAGCCTCACCTGGTAGTGGGAAAGATCATGGAAGCACTACTGAAGGAGAGATTGGTGGAACATCTGGTTATCAATGGACTACAGGACCCAAGGCAGCATGGTTTCACCAGGGGGAGGTCATGTCAGACCAACCTCGTTGAATTTTTTGACTGGGTGACTAGGGAGGCGGATCAGGGAAGGGCAGTGAACATGGCCTATCAGGACTTCAGCAAGGCCTTTGACACGGTGCCACATAGAAGACTATTACACAAACTGGGGAATATGGGTGTTGGGCAGGACAGTAGTGTGGTGGGTGGTAACTGGCTGGGTGGCAGGACACAGGGGTGGTGGTAAATGGCTGTCACTCCACAGAGGGAAGAGTGACCAGTGGGGTACCACAGGGATCAGTGCTTGGACCGGTCCTATTCAACATCTTCATCAGTGACATTGCGCAGGATCTAGAAGGCAGAATTTCACTGTTCACTGATGACACAAAGCTCTGTAACAGAGTAGACACACAGAGGGTGTAGACAGAATGAGAAGGGACCTGCAGAAACTTGAAGAATGGTCAAGGTTTGGCAGTTGAAATTCAATGCAAATAAGTGCAAGATAATGCATATGGGGCACAAAAACCCTGGCACAATATATCAGTTGGGGGTGAGGATATAGCATGCACCAAGCAGGAAAGGGATCTTGGGTTGTCATCCTGATGACCTCAAGGTAGAAACAGTGTGACAAGGCATCAGGTAAAGCAAATAGGATGCTGGGATGTATAGGCAGGGGCATCACCAGCAGGAAAAGGAGGTCATAATTCCGCTATACAAGACACTAGTGAGGCCCCACCTGGAGTACAGTGTACAGTTCTGGAGACCATACCTACGTAAGGACATAGACAGGGTAGAGAAGGTTCAGAGGAGGGCAACAAAGATGGTGCATGGATTGCATCACAAGTCCTATGAAGACAGGTTGAAGGAACTGAACATGTACTCCCTGGAGGAGAGGAGGGAGAGAGGGATATGATGAGAGACATACAAGTATCTTACAGGGAGAAACAGGGTGCAGGAAAACACTATTTTAAGCGAAAAGATGTTCCAGGACTAGAGGCATGGGATGAAGTTGGAGGAGGACGATTCAAAGGAAACATGAGAAAGAATTTCTTCACAGAACGGTGGTGGACAAGTGGAACACCCTGCCAGAGGAAGTGGTGGGGGCTGAAACAATCACAGGATTTAAGAATGTATGGGATAGACATAAAGGAATTCTAGAGGTCAGGGGTCAGGGGAAACAGACTTCTAGGAAAACAAACTGAACTTACAAGCTCAAATGGGCAGACTGGGTGGGCCATAGGCCCTTATCTGCCGACACTGTCTATGTATCTATGTATCTATCAATCACTTTAATCACAGTAATCATATTAATTACTGTGTGATTACTGTAATAAGCACCCGTACTTAGCACCTACTGAGCTGAAACACCAAAGTTAGCACCTCATCAGGGTAGTTTGGGGGACATGTCATCAGTCCTGTAGATAAGTATTTCTGGATAAATGAGGTTCAGAAAATTGGGATTCTACTGTATTTCAAGGTGTCATTCTAAAACATTAGAATTTCCAACCATCGCAATTTTTGGGGACTCCTGCACAAGCTGCAGCATTGGAACAGATTAGCACTCCCAAACACATTTGTAGTTGATGAGCGGGAAGTCTCCCTAGTCCAAGAAGCAGCTGACGGCTTTAATAAATTCTTTCAAGCATGGCTGCAGAAACTAAGAAAAATAACTAAGCTACCTCCCACTCTCAATAAGTACCCTGAAGAGAACATAAACAAAGTAGAAAGCTTTGCCTTACGTAAAATCAGCGCAGAACTTGTCATGGAGGAACTTCTCAGACTAGACACAACGAAAGATATAGGGCTTGATGGGATACCTTCCAACATAAAATCTGCCTCCCCTGTGCTGGCAAAAACCCCTAACATATATTTTTTACCTATCCCTAGAGATGGGAGAATACCCATCCAACTGGAATACATCAAATGTAATCCCGGTCTTTAAATCAGGGGAAAAAATAGAGCTAGGTAACGATAGACCTATTTTCCTCTTACCAGTTATTTCCAAACTGTTCAAGAAACTAGTTAGTAAACAACTAACTGCACACATAGAGCTTAATAATCTTTGGAACCCATACTAATCTGGCCTCAGGGTGAAACACAGCACTATGTCAGCCTTGCTAAAAGTAACTACCAATGTCCAGGAAGCTTTAGACAAAAGGCTATACATGAGTGCATTATTTGAACACCTGAGCAAAGCATTCAATACCCTAAGCCACAACATCCTAATTGACAAACTTAAAGAAATTGGCATAGATGCAAGAGCTCCAACATGGTTCAGGAGTTACCTTAGCGACAGATTCCAGCAAGTCAGGCTGAACAGTCACAGCTCAAACCTGCTGCCATCGAGTTTGGGGTCCCACATGGCTCTATATTAGGCCCACTGCTTTTCAACATCTTCATGAACCTCTTGAAATTTCCTGACCCCAAAAAATAAATTACCATCTCTACACAGATGACACCATTATATACACATCAGGCAACTCCTTGAGTCAAATCCAGGTGGCCCTGTAAGAGGCATTTAACAACCTACAAGATTTCTTGTATGGCCAAAAATTAGTACTTAATGCAAAGAAAAAAATCAAATGTATTGCTCTTTAAGCCACAACGTAAAATAGTCGAAGCTCCAGAGGAGATGGTCATTGTAACTAATGCCGGTAATAAACTAGAATTGGTCAATGCCTACAAATACCTGGGAGCTCGGTTAGATGAAAACTGTAAATGGAGTTTCCACATTGACCAAATGACCAAAAGCCTAAATAAAAAAAACTATGGGCACTCTACCGACTTTGCAACGAGATACCGAGGGAAGCCAGAGTTAGAATACTAGAGTCTATGTTACTACATGTGATGGACTATGGTGATGTCCTGTACAGAGGTGCACCCTGCACTGATCTGAATAATATTAATGTCCTCTGTAACAAATTCACAAGGTATATACTGGGTGCCCTACACACAAGATACCACTGTCTACTATACAAGGGAGCTGTCATGGCAAGCCTGGAAGTCAAGAGACAGCTCCACACATTAGACGTCATGGCAAAATTTTCAAAAAACATCCCCCAGGATACATCCTGGACAAAATAGAACTTAAACGTAACAACAGATCTGAACTGAGATCATCTGATGGCACAGAAGTCAGGACCCAGAGGTGGGCAACAAACTCTGGCAAGTCATCTTTCCTGTTCAGGGCCCCTCTGCCTGGAACTCCTTGCCAATAAACCTCAGGCTGAAGAATAACCCAATAAGACTTGGCCCAATCAAAATGTGGACAACGCGCCAAGCCTCGAAACCACTAGTGTGCTGCCCAGACTACAACATGGGCTAATGCCTCTGGTTAATGCATTTGCATTATATTATAATGTCATGCCATACTATGCCTATCTTGAAATGTAGGTGGAAAGCCTGATGTTGACTTTACTGTACTAACTGTTGCTTTGATGTTCTATTGCATTGTATTGTACTGTATTGTATTGTATTGTATTGTACTGTATAGCACTTAGTAACCTAGATCACTGCTCGGCTCAACTGGGGTCTGACCATGTTTATATTATGTAACTATGATTGTAAAACATTTTTTACTTAGTTACTTACTTACTTATTTGTTGGTGTTAGTTCTTGGTGTAGATGAATTTTGTAATGAAAAATGGTAACTATTTTTTTTATCTCATTTAAATGCACACACCACACTGAGGAAGGGTTTTTTGATACCCTGAACATGTTGGTAGGTTATGCAGATTGATTGTATTTTCAATAAACCCACTTGTATAGTGTATACCTTGGGTGAGTGGTCATTTTTGCCTTTGTCCAGTTATAAAAAAGTGCTGGCCATATGGACATGGTACACTATCATACCAATATCTTTTGTAAAACATTCCTGACTGCCATTACAAACACTGCTGCCATCTCTAACTCTCACTAAAAAAAAAGTCTGCTAGGCCCTGCAAATGAAAGTCCCTCAAATATAAATATTTATGCCATACCTGTGAGTATATTTAAGGGCAAACATTGCTAATATTTTTCTTTCCTTGGGACCTAGAGTGAGAATATTAAAATATTCTCACTCTAGGTCCAAATATACCTATAGTATGTTCTGACTGGCTCATTTGGAACTCAATTAAAATGTTCATCTCAGTAGCAGTATTAACCGTATTTAAATGTGAATAACTTTAAAACAAAAAATGATAGCACGATACTGTGAGCTCAGAAGTTGTTCAGCAGAAGAATCTCTGCTAAATGAGTTGTGTTTCATTCATAGCTACCTTTTACTTAGTTTTTATAATTAGCAAAAAAAATCAGAAAAATAATTTTTTCACTTTTTTCAACAAACAAATGCGAATAACTTTAAATGAAAAATGATACCGTGGTACAGTGAACATGAAATTTGTTCAACACAAAAATATCTACAAAATGAGATGTTTTTCATTTATAGATACCTTTTAGTTTCTTTATAATTAGCTAAAAACAGCAGAAAATTCTTTTTTTTCACTTTGTGCAACAAACAAATGCAAATAAATTAAATGAAAAAGTTTATCATGATATTTTGAGCACAAAGGTTGATCAGGACAAAAATATCTACAAAATGAATGGTGTTTCATTTAGAGATACTTTTTTAGATTTTTTTACAATTAGAAAACAATTACAAGAAATTTCAATTTATTTTCACATTTTTGAGGTATGGCATAAATGGAAAATGCTACCCCTCCTATTGGAAATACTGTCAATATGTTTTATTCTTGTGCTAATTGACCTGATGGTATCACTTGTGACTTCACCACTCATGATGTTATTGGCCAAATTGTCACTCGAACAAAAATTATTGACAATATTTCCAGTAGGGGTAATGTATCCCTTATTATAGGTGTGCGGTTGCACCCCTTAAGTAAGGGTTGAGTAGGCACATCAATATTAAACTTGAAAATGTAACAACTTTGCAACCATTCAATGGATTTGCCTGCAAATTGGTATGCACTGTCACCCAGGGTGGATATCTTGAAGCTACATTCTGGTAGGATGTGTGGTTTCTGAGTCTCAGAGAGGTGAAAAAAGCATTTTGTTGCTCACTGACTTTGCTGGGATTTTTCTTTGAGCTTGCCTACAGTCCAGGTGGTTTGGAATTTTGGTCTGAAATTTTCAAGGTAGAAAGAGAGTAGCCTACAGATTTGTCTTCTGCTAGTCTGGCAAAAAATAATGAGCCATTTGTAAGTTACTGCATTTTAAAAATGTGAAAAAATAATTTATGAGCATGCTCAATAAGCACTAAAAGACAGCTGCTTGAAACAAAAAACAAATTCTGTTTCATGTGGAATGATTCCTTTTTATTTGTGCCCATCTTGTTTCCATTTTTTCTTTAAAGATTTTTCAAAAGTCACAAAAATGAAATCCTGGAGAGAGACCACCATACCTAGCTGGCAGATCGGACCCCATGAGATGCAACTTGTACTTTAGTGTTTGAGATACACTGTAGAAATGTGTTTTATAAACTGTTGTGGATCCTTTTACATGACTGAGTGATATGAAAAAAATAATCCTTTTTCATATCATGAGTCACAAAAAAATATCCTTTTTCATGACTGGAGAATCCTTGCCTGTTTTTTAATTGCCACCCCCTATGGTGTAATGTTTTTCCCTGGTGTCTAGTGGCACCCTCCACCCTTCAATGTCTTCTTAACAAATACTGTCTTTCCCTTGAGTCAAGTGGTACTCCACCCCCCCCGATCATGGTCCCTGTTACAGCACATTGTTTCCCTGGTGTCTAGTAGCATCACTTACCCACCAATCTCAATCCCCCTTTGTTTCATACATTGCCCTGGTGTCTAGTGGTACCCCGCCCCACCCACTGGTGCTGTCATTATACCTGAAATAAAAAAAAGTCCTGAATTTGTTTCTTTTTTTTCTGCAGATAAAATGGTCCCTCACTGATTAGCCCCCCAATCCCACCTCCAACTCAGCACCCACCACTCCACACACCCCCAGTACACCCTCACACATCCTCATTCACCTGAACAAGTCCCAGGTTTGAGATCCACTCTCCAATCGATGATACATCATGCTGCAGGAACTGGTGATTACAATATGAGAAACTAAGGTAAATGCAGTTCAATGTATTTCAATGTTGGGGGGTCCACATTTAATCATTATTCAGCCATTTTTTGACAGTTTAACTCCAAAATTTCAACAAAGTCTTTTGGGGACACATCTAATGAACAATATGACTGTTGTTACACAACTCCTGCCTGAAAGGTGATTTTGTGGTTGCTTGGTGAAGTCACCTTTTGGGTGGGATTTGCATAATGACAGTTATATTGTTCATGAGGTGGGGTCATAAGAAGACTGTGTTGAAAAATTGGCATCAAAATATGTAACAATTGCAAAGTTATGACCATTCTTTGCAATTTCGCTCTGCATGCTCATAACTTTGGAAATTTTAAAGACTTTGACCCTAAATTTTGAACATAGACTTCTTATTATCCTACCTCATGTATGTCTCAGCTGTCATTTTCCAAATCCTGGCCAAAGTGTGTAGTGTCATCTGTGGCATGGAATGGCTCTGTAGTTGTGCTAAATTATGTTTTGGTGGGGATTTGAAAATTTTCTGTACAAGGTATCTGATGTGGGGTAGTAAGATGGCTATGCTAGAAATTTGGTCACTGTTGTCCTATAAATGTTAGCGCAGTGTCCTTCCACAGTGCGCATCTAAAGAGGGATGGAAGTGCAGGGTACAAAGGGTTCTAAGCTTGCACAGGCAAACAAGAATTTGATTACTATATCTCAAAAACTATAGATCGGTGGGAGTGTAGGTTCAAGAGGGCCCTGCCCTCCCAGAAGCAAATAAGGCTATGATTACACTATCTCAAATAGTAAGAAAATTATTTGCAAAAAAATATGTTAATGCATCAGCTAGGGTTGATATCAAACTGTACAAAGGTGAAATATGGCGTTGAGGCACACAGCTCTAACACACTACCCCACACTGCACACATCAGCTAGGCATCAGGGGGTATTTGAGTCATCAGTCTCAATGCTCACCCCATTCTCCTATTCTGTACCCATCTCAGCTTATTTACTTATGGAATGGGGTGAGCGTTAAGGCTGATGATCCCAAGGCACCTCCCCAGATATCTGTTGGTGTATGCAGGGTAGGAGTGGGGTGTTAGGGTCAGTAAACCCTTAAGACACATTCCCCTCCCTTTTTGCAAAGATATATATATATATATATATATATATATGGCAAAAACTCTGTTTAATGCATTAGTTAGGGTTGTTCCACAGTGACAAAAGTGAGGAATTAGGTGTTAGGGTTGAAAACCCCCTTGGACCCCCCTTGGACCCTCCCACTGGCATCAGGGTGCGCATTGGGGTCATTGGTCCTAACTCTCACCCCATCATATGTGTGAAGAAGCAGAGGTATAGGAGAATGGGGTGAGAGTTAGGACCGACGACCCCAACGCGCACCCCAATGCTGGTGGGGGTGGGCTGGGGGGTTCAAGGTGGGCTTTCAACCCTAACACTGAATTTCCTCACTTTTGTCGCTGTGGAACAACCCTTACTAATGCATTAAACAGAGTTTTTTGCCTCTAATTTCCCTTCTTTTTGAGAATGATGATGAGAAATAGTGAATGTAATGCGGGGAGCGCAGTCTTTGGACCTCAGCTATTCGCCTAATACGATGTCTTGTGACATAAGAACAGGAACAGCAATGCAAACAGAATCACGAACAGTGGCGCACATGGTAACGCAAACGTAAATGGTAAAGGAAACATTAATAGAAACACAAGTGCAAAGTGATGCTGAAACGAACAGTGACGAAAGCAGACATTGAAGCACACACAAAAACACAACTGGTAACATGAACAGTGATGGCAGTGGTACTTTAAATTGAAATGTTAAGTGTCATAGCAAAAAGAATACGAAAGGAAAAAGAAACGGAAACACGAACGCAAGCGCACACATAAATGCAAACCGTAATTTGCACAGGCATGGTACTGCAATTGTAAATGGAAATGGTAAAGTTAACATGAAGAATAATGCTAAAGGAAAGAGAAATGGAAACAGGAGCAGACGCGCATGTGGAAACGCAAAGTGAAACACGCACGGGCACAGCACCACAATTGTAAATGCAAATGGTAATGGTAACAGCAACAATAACAGCAAAGAAAACAGAAGCGCAAAAGGAAATGCAAGCGCATATGGAAACGTAAACCATAATGTGCACGGGCACAGTAACGCAACTGCAAATGCAAACGGTAACAGTAACAGCAAAGAAGATGCAAAACGAAACAGAAACAGAAATGCAAATGAAAGTGCTGCCATAAATGCAAATAGCAATGTGCATGGTGATGCAAACAAAAAAGCAAACAGAAACAGTAGTGGAAATGCAAATGGTAACAGTAACGAAAATGCAAGTGCAAATGGCAACGCAAAGGGTAACGCACAACCACACGACGTAGAAAAAAAATTTAAATTTCACAAAAATCTTGATTTTCATTGCTAGGATTTTGTTATTACATAGCCCATAGGGCTATGCAACTTTCAATACAAATTCCGTATCTCGCACCGTTTTCGAGATATGAGCCCTAAAAGGCGCGGCGGATGCCACCATGTTAGTCTATGGGAAAAATGTCAACTTCAGAGTACCATAATTTGGCAGCCATGCAATATTTTTTTCACCAAACTATTAAAAGGCACATCTGTGAGATGTTGACTGCCTTCCCTCCAAATTTCAGCTCAGAAGACCAATCTGTTCTTTCGCAGCAGGGTGGCAAAGAATTCCTGTCATTTTGGCAAAGTCTGAAAAAGTAGTGTCACAATTTGCAGCAATTTTCGCAAAATTTTGTGAAAGTGTCATGCCTGCTACAGTACTTTGCGATACTACTGGTTCCAGAAATTTGAAAAACATATTTCTTGGGTGTTTTACCATAAAATAAAGACATGGATAGCATCCTCAGGGTCCGACTAGGTGAACACAAAAAGAATTGTGTCCCTAGAGTGTCCCAAATTTAAATGCCAAGCATTTCCTGATCACCAACTGAAAAGAAATGGTGGATTTGCAACACTACTAGGGCCATTTGTGACACTAAAAAGTGCATTTGCGGAAGTCTTGAATATTTTAACTTTTCCCATTGACTTTTAATAGGAAATTGTTTTTTGAATAACTTTTGAACCGTTCATTATTTTTTCACGAAATCTTCAAAAGCCACATCAGGGACCCTGGCTGCATGCTCCCTGAAGTTTTTGGACCAGTCACACAAACCGTACAACCTATAGGTGAGAGCAAAGAAATTGCAAAAAAGCGTAATTGCGCAATTGGTTGTCACTTAATAACTCCACAGCTGTATATCCAACCAGTAGGAAACTTGGAAGATCCCAAGATCTACTAAGCTCAGTTGGGCATACCAAATTTCAGGCAAATCCATAGAATGGTGGCAAAGTTATTAACGTGCAAAATTTGACCCTTTAACCTTAAAAGTGCTACTCTACCATAATATATACATTATGGTAGCACGGTAGTGCTACCATAGTTAGGGTTGAGGAGCCATTTCTATGTTAAACCCCAAAACTTTGCACCTTAATAACTTTGCAACCGTTTGATGGATTTGCCTAAAATTTGGATTACATGATCAAGAAACATAGGCCTTGGGATCTGCCAAGTTTTGTACTGGTCGGATATACAGCTACGGAGTTATTAAGCGTGATCTCTGCGTGCGTTTATGCTTTTTCTGGAATTCTATGGTCGCGCCTACAGAACATACGGTTTATGCGGACTGGCCTGAAATCTTCAGAGAACGTACGGCCGGGTCCCCGATGTGCCTTTTGAAGATTTGGTGAAAAAATATTAAACGGTTCAAAAGTTATTCAAAAAACAGTTTCCCATTATAAGTCAATGGGAAAAGTTAACAAAAAGTTCTACAGTGTCGCAAATGCATTTTTACTTTCGCAAATGGGCCTGTTACTTTCGCAAATCCGCCATTTTGTTTTCAGTTGGTGATCAGAAAAATGGTTGGCATTTAAATTTGAGACCCCTAGCAACGTAATTCTTTTGTATTCACCTAGTCGGGCCCTGAGAATGCTTGCCATGTCTTTATTTTGTGTTAAAACACCACAGAAATATTTTTTCAAATTTTCTGGAAAATTATTTCAAAATTACTTCGTGCTCACGAAAGTGTCGAACTTTCGTGCGAAAGCTTTCGCAAATTTCGACAGTAGTTTTCCATCTGTGGGAAAGTGACAGTGATTCTTTGGCACTGCGCTGCAAAAGAACTGTTGGGAGTTTTGGGCTGAAATTTGGTGGGAACGGAGCTAACATCTCACAGATGTGCCTTTCAGTGGTTTGGTGAAAAAATATTACAAGGTGGCAAAGTTACAGCACTCCAAAGTTGATGCTTTTTCCCATAGGATAACATTACGGTGCCCGATGCATTACAGAAATCCTTTTGATCCGTGCTGCAAAATAATGGTTTTGTCTTTTTTGCTGAAATTTGGAGGGAAGACAGCCAAGAGCCCACAGATGTGCCTTTCAGTAGTTTGATGAAAAAATATTACAGGGAGGCAAAGTTATGGCTCTCCAAACTTCTCTTTTTTCCCCATAGGATAACATTACGGCGTTCACCGTGCCTTTCAGGGCCCGTATCTCGGAAACGGTGCGAGATACGGACTTTTCGTCGGAAAAATAAGTACCAAATTAGCCAGGACAGTTGTAAATAATATGACTTAAAAAATTTTTTTCTACGTCATATGGTTCCTGAGATATAACATATTTAGTATTCCAAGTTCTCATTTTGTGTGCTGATACTTATTATTATGCATACATTATTTGTACTCACTGTCTTTCTCTATGCAGGTTTTGGGGAAAACCAGCCAGTGCACTTACATTACTGTTACTGTTGCCCTTTCCGCTTGCGGTTACGTACCTGTTTCACTTACCGTTGACGTCTCGCCACCATGTGCGTTATCCTTTGCTTTTCATTTACCTATGCTTTCTGTTATTTTTTGCCATTTCTGTCTACAGTACTGTTTATCTTTCTGTTTCATTTTCGTCACCATGCCCATTGACATTTCTGTTTGCGGGCACCATGTTACTCTGTGACAGCAGATCACGTGGAACCGTTCAGGTCACCACCATGTGCGTTTCCCTTTCTTTTCTCATTTGCGCTTGTGTTACCATGTGGGCCACTGTTAGCATTTCTGTTTGCATTGCTGTCCCTGTTAGTATGCCACAAGACATCATGTGGCGGGAGCGCGGGGGCTGTATTACATTCACTATTTCTTGTTGTCATTCTCAAAAAGAAGGGCAATTAGAGGCAAAGAACTCCATTTAATGCATTAGTCAGAGTTGTTCAGTCAGGGAGGTTTATAACTGGACTCCCCTTCGACACACATCACTGCACCCTATATGCAGCAGTGGGATGGACATCATTAAAGTTCAGGCGCCACAGAAATGCCGCTCTCTGGACCTATAGAGCCATCTCTAATAAGCTGCCTTACTATATCTCCTGCTGTCTTCCCCTGAGTATAATTGGGAAATATGCGTTATGAAGTTACTCAGCTATTACACTTAAAGTACCCAAAGCAAAATCCCGTTTCGGCAGGGCAGCCATAAGCTTCGTGCTACCTACCTTATGGAACGATCTACAAAACCCCTCAAATTAAGCACTCTAATTGGTATAAATGCTTTCAAGATGCTTTATTTCCATACAATCAGAGAAGTACGCAATCATGCTTCACCCACTCAGACCCAGTACTGGTATATAGCCATGCCTAGACCCAATTTTAAGTACTGACCCCCCAGCTTGCTCCCTCACCAGCCTAATTGTTCTCTCTTATCCCTGTCTTATCAACACTAGGCCCATCCATCCCTTACTCTTCCTTTCCCAACCTCGGATAGGAGCTCACTACCCTGGGTTGTGACATCCTACCATGCCCGTGACTTTATAGCATTCAATCCTGGCTCACATACCCTTTTCTCCATCCACCTTCTCACATCCAGCTTTACCAACCTTTTCTGTGCACCGCAGGCCTCCTAGCCTTTCACCCCTACTTCCTCCTCCTCTCTTCCCTACCTTCACCTCTACCTGGTGTATATTTTATTTTATTTTTTCTTCCGCATTTCCTCCTGCAACCTTAGATAACCTGCTTTATCTTCCATAGACACTTCTATGTATGTAAAACCTGTAATCTGTACAATATCTGTATAATTCTATGTACATATGAACTTCTTTTTCTTCCTGTCTGTAAAGAGTATTATCTGTATTGCCTTGTAAATACCTGTGTTGACCTGTATATACAATTGTTCATGCTCCACCAGGTCCATCTTGCAAATGAGCTTCTGCTCAACGATGAACGCCTGGTTAAATAAAGACTTGATTGATTGATTGATTGATTGTTCCACAGTGACAAAAGTGAGGAAATTTTCTGTTAGGGGTGGAAAACCCTTGACCCCTCCCTCACCAGCCCCACAACCAGCACTGGGTGTGCATTGGGATTGTGGGTCCAACTCATGCTCCGCTGCTGCATTACATTTACTATTTCTCATTATCATTCTCAAAAAGATGGGCAATTAGAGGCAAAACTCCATTTAATGCATTAGTTAGGGTTGTTCCACAGCGACAAAAGTGAGGAAATTTCCTTAGGGTTGAAAACCCACCTTGGACCCCTGCCCACCCCCAACTGGCACTGGGGTCTGCATTGGGATCTTGGGTCCTAACTCTGCGCCCTACCGCTGCATTACATTCACTATTTCTCATTATCATTCTCAAAAAGAAGGGCAATTAGAGGCAAAAAACTTCATTTAATGCATTAGTTAGGGTTGTTCACAGTGACAAAAGTGAGGAAATTCGGCTCTTGGGTTGAAAACCCCTTGGACCCCATACCACCCCAAACGGTACTGGGGTGTGCATTGGGATCGTGGGTCCTAACTCTCACCCCATTCTCCTATACTTCTGTTGCTTTAAGAAACCAGCCTGTCGCCACATTAATGTTACTGTTGCCCTTTCTGCTTGCAGTTCCATACCCGCTTAACTTTCCATTGACGCCTGTGCCACCATGTGTGTTATCCTTTGTGTTTTCATTTGCGATTATGCTCTGTAACTTTTTGGTATTTGTTTCACCGCACTGTTTCTCTTTTCTGTTTCACTTTTCGTCACCATGCCCATTGATATTTCCATTTACAGGCACCATGTTTACTATGTGACAAGACATCACGTGGTACAACGCTCCCGTCTACTCCATCGTGTTCATTACCCTTTCTGTTCTCATTCATGGTTGCGTTACCTTGTGCGCTACTGTTAGTGCTTCTGTTTGCATTGCTGTTCCTGTTAGTATGCCATAAGACATCATGTGGTGGGAATGCGGGGCTCCTGGCGCTGCATTACATTCACTATTTCTCGTTATCATTCTCAAAAAGAAGGGAAATTAAAGGCAAAAAACTCTGTTTAATGCATTAGTTAGGGTTGTTCCACAGCGACAAAAGTGAGGAAATCCGCTGTCATGGTTGAAAACCACCCTTTGACTCCCATGTCCACCCCCCCAACTGGCATTGGGGTGCACATTGGGATCGTGGGTTCTAACTCTCACCTCATTCTCCTATACTTTTGCTGCTTTACACACGTGATGGGGTGAGAGTTACGTCTAACGACAACCAATGTGCATCCTGGTCTTAAACCTTGTTCAGTAAATGGTTTACCTCATCAAGTATGTCAATAAAAGATTAACATAAGGCTGTTAGGATGTTTGGAGGAATTACAAACCTCCATTTAACAGATTACGTGGCAGATCATTGTTATCTGTGTCACTGTGTGCGTTGCTATTTATGCTCTCATTTTCACTTCTGTTACCATATGTGCCACTGTTAGCGCTTCTGTTTGCATTGCTGTTGGTGTTAGTATGACACAAGACATCACCAGCAGGGTCGGGTAGGCAGTGGAGCAGCCAATGTCAGACAAAGTTAGGTAGTATATTGTAATTGTAAGTGTAGATGACCACACAGATGTATTTGTAAACTGAAGCATGCTGTATACCCTCAGCTTGTATATGTACAATTGTGTTCTATTTGATCTACTGTTTGCTTTCCGGGTCACCCCTGAAAAAGGGATGTCCGGGGACTTGTGGGCTATACGGTTATTTAAATTCAATTAAGCAATAATGCATGATGCAGGGTTATGTTAATGGTCTGTTAATCACCTTTAAGGGGTGCACTGTGGCACGAGGTGTAGCAGAGTGGCATATGTCCGATAGGGTGATTAACTGACTATTATTGCCGTCAGTAATGCCTTATTGCTGTTATAATAAAAATTTTTAAAACTGTTTAAAAGCTTGTTCAGGAAATGGTTAACCTCTGTATGTATGTATGTAAATAAAAGATTTACAGAAGTCTGTTAGAATGTTTGCAGCCAGTCAGAAAGCTCAGTTGTTGAGACCCTTTTTATAATTTATTAATAAGGCATGACAAGGGGTTATGTTACTGGTCTGTTAATCACGTTCTAGGGGTGTGCTGTGGGACGAGGTGTGGCCGAGTGGCACATGTCTCTACAGGGTGATTGACTGACCATTAACACAATTATTGGGAGTGATTTATTGCTATAATAATGAAACATATTTTTAAACAATTTTAAACCTTGTTCAGTATATCGTTAACCTCTTCATGTATGGTAATAAAAGATTAACATAAGGTTGTTAGGATGCTCGTAGCCAATGAGAAATGTCCATTTTGTCAGACTCTGAAGTACACATAGTAGTGACTGAATGGTACATTTATAGTCACAGCTGTGACCTGTTGGGTGCTGATGTGTGGCACTTTGGTATAGTAATAATGACTGCATAGGCACAGGAAAAGTAAGTACATTGCTGAGTTTTTTACACTGTTAGGAATTCTGTCAAATGTGACATGCAATGTCCCACATCGTTGCATATGATGTGATACTGACTGTATGTTATAGGTACCAAACAAATTGATGGAGGTATAGTTGTAGCAGTATTAGTTAACATTGATTTGTATGCTTAAGTCATAGACACTTATTTTTATGTCATAATGGTATTTAAAGTAAGGAGTCAACACAGGTGGTTATGGTTTGAAAAAATGTATTACCAATTTGTCAAATGGAGAAAAGGTCCAATCAAGAGTGAAATTTAGTTAACAGAAGCAGTCTCACAATACAATCTTTGTATGTGTGCAATCATTGCTTGTCATATATGTAAATGTGTAAGAATAATAAGAACTGTATAATATGGATTGGAGTAAGTGTGTGATATTATAGGAAACTAATCAGGTGTTGTGTGTTTCTAGTTATTTTTCAGTACTCACTACTCTTTACGTGAGGAAGTAGTTTCTGACATTCACCTGGAATTTAATAGTCAGGCTGAAGCTGTGGCGCTTCATTATATATTTACTATTGAATGTGAATGCAGTTTGTAAAAAAATGTTACTTTTTTAAAAATGGTTGTATGTTGTAATTATGTGTAGTGCATTACTTGTGTGGTATGTTAATAAGGCAATGCCAGTAGGTTGTGAAGTGTGATTGCACACATGATAGACAAGTGTTTTGTTGTAATTGTGTGACTGCTAATGTGGATGTTCCTCGGGTGGGCGAAAAACCATATGCTGACTGTCTAAGTAGTACAATATACAAAAATTTTAGTTTTGTGACATTTGATTGGTATTATTTAATAATATGTCACTGACTAGGCGCAAATGGAAAAATTACCACCTGACCCCTCAATTGAGGCAATCATAAATATTGTCAGGAACAGATATGCAGTTTGTTGTGATCAGTTACAGTGTCTGATTTACAATTGTCAATATTTTTTACATACGTTAGAATTACTTATGTGACAAGTTTAAAAAAAATAATATTTTTACATGAACAAATAACATATTATCAATTCTAACATTGGCTTCTATGTAAATTCTTAACTTGTAAATACTAAAACTGTGCATGGAATGCATTTTTTAACAAACTTATGGTTAATTAAATGTAGTTACTATAGTGCTGAATAATATGTAAAACATTCACTTGTACTTTAGTGCTACACTAGTATTTTAGTACAGGTATCAAACTAGTTATTAACAATGTACACCTGAATACAAATGTTTATATTATGTACAAGTAATTGCAAACACATGTAAAAGTCAGTAATGAGATTCTGCAATTTGTTCTTATTTACAGTTGTGTAATTCAGCCTTGCATTATCAATAAAGGTAGTTATTTTTACATATGTACAATACTAGTATTACGCATGAAAGCGTGATAGTTCTACACTGTTGCATGGTGACCGGATGATGTTCTCTATATGTCAAGAGTCAATAGACAAATTGAAGTGTTGATAGACAACTTTTGACAGAGTGGAATGTTTGCTGAATGTTAGAAGTGTAGCTCAGTTATTTATGATAATAACTGAGAAGTTCTCTTTGTTTGCAAAGAGTAAGAGGTTATAAGTCATATCAATTTGTTGTTATATATGAGTTGATACATGGATGCTTAAAGATATGTACAGAGGAGAAGAGCAGTAAGTCCTCAGTTCTTGGATGTACAATCTTTGATACATATGTAATCATGGTTTCTCTAGTGACTGTGAATATTGTTGGCCGATTGAAGCCACTACAACAACTTTCATGTAGTCACTGATCCACACAAGATCTTACATGTTACACTGTATGGAATGTCTCTGTCAGAATTGCATTTTGTTGAAATTGTATGGTTTGTTTAGAGTCGTACATTATACAACATTGTAATGAGGTATGAATGTTTTTGGGACAAAGTAGTCATGTTTTAAATGGAACATGTTTTGTCCTATTCTTCTGAAATATGAAGGTTATCATAATTGTTCAATATTAGAAGATCAAATGGAAGTGTTGGTAGACAACTTGAGACAGAGTGGAATGTTTGTTGAATGTTAGTAGTTGCTTAGTTTTTACGATAACTGGAGAACTTCTCTTTGTTTGCAAAGAGTAACAGTTTATAACTCATATAAATTTGTTGTTATGCATGAGTTGATACATGGATAATTAAAGATATGTACAGAGGAGGAGAGCAGTAAGGCTTCAGTTTTAGATGTACACCTTTGATAGACATGTAATCATGGTTTCCCTAGTGACTGTGAATATTGTTGGCGCCGATTGAAGCCACTACAACAATTTTCATGTAGTCACTGATCCACACAAGATCTTACATGTTACAGTGTATGTAATGTCTCTGTTAGAATACAGTTTTGTTGCAATTGTATGGTTTATTTAGAGTCATACATTATACAACATTGTAATGAGGCATGAATGTTTTTTGGACAAAGTAGTCATTTTTAAATGCAACATGTTTTGTCCTATTCTTCTGAAATATGAAGGTTGTCATAATTCTTCAATATTAGAAGATATGCATTTTTCAAGTGTCGTGGCAGTCTCTGTTTAAAACTGCTTGTAGAGTCGTCACACTCTAACCATCCAGTTCTGCACCTTAGTAATGAGGTGTAATGCCCAGAATGCATGGATTGACCATGGTGATCGATTATACTGTGAGTGTCAAACACTGATTGGTTGAAGACTATTCTACTAGCTGTGTAATCTGTGATAGAGTATCAACTCTGAGCCTATTGGGGTCAAATCTGTGCAACATAAGCAACAGATATTGAGATGAACTCCTGAGATGTATGGACTGAGTGCATCTGCTCACACCTTCCACAGGCATGACCACATTCAGTATTGGTGAATAGCTGCGAAATTTGACACTTTTGGTTTGAGGGAAAGAGAGTAATCCACAGCATGTCTTGTGTGGTTTCACACTGTGAATTGCCACATGAAACACATACATATTTTGTAACATATGTTACTGTGAAGTACCGCCTCATTAGGTGCCGCCTTCATCCAGGTTGTTTGGTGACAGCCATCATAAACTCAGTAGTGTCTTGCTGTATGTCGCGGCAAAACATACTACATCCAGCATACGCTAACACCCAAGTCGAAAGTGGTGTTAGTGACTGTACATACTGTTAGAGTGGCTGTAGTCATGCTGATAATCTGCTTCAAAGCTTTTGATTGGGGATTGTCTTGTGAAGCAGATATTGCCTGCACAAACTGCGGCATGTGTAAAAACTTGCATAGCTGAGTTAGTCATAGCAGTTTACTCTCACTGTTGTTGTCAAAGACTGGTACAGCAGCTACACCAACTGATTTCTGATGAATTGCTGGTTGTGAATGTTTACTTGAAGTTGTGGCCTTGCTGCACCTCTTTTGTTGAATCACTTTTGAAGCTTGTTGCTGTTTGTTGCTACCTCTAGCTGTGACTGAATTGTGTGAGACAGACAGATATGTAGGCAGTGGTATTAAAGACATTTGTGGCTGATGTAGAGTACGTAACCTGTTGTGACTCAAGAATACATCGCTTTGTCAGCTCGTATTTTCTGAGGTGCTATACTAATGATGTGCATCTGTGAAAGTGCCACGCATTAACGGAAAGTGCGAATAGCCTGGGCGCTCATGCCATCATTGGAAAATGTCTGTACCTATGTCTACCATTGCTGAATCCAAACTCAATCCCTGAGATTTGTGAATGGAGACAGCATATGCAACACATAATGGGAACTGTTTTCTGTTTACATAGACATCCTTGAAAACCTGAATTTAACGAAGGTTCGATCTGTGTACAGACTGCTGCGCGGTTGTCAAAGTGCACTACAAGTGTCTCAATATATGTCTTCTGGACATTGTAGACAAAGTCAATGATGTTTTCCATGGCACCGTTTACCATACCTTGTTCTACATCTAGATTACAGCACACATGATATGTGCATTCTTACAAACTGTGAGAATAGCTTCAGGCAGCTGTTCGCAGAAACATCTGACTTCAGTTCACTTAGTCGTTCAGTCATCTTTGCTACTAGCTTTCGACTAAGAATAACGCCATCAACTGTATCAACTGCATGCAGAGTTAGAATCTCTTGGTTTTCTCTCTGCAGCATTAGATTGTTGAATTCAGCACATTTCTTTAGTCGTGGCATAAGACACACTATGTGTCTGCCAGTAGAGTATATATTGCTGAAGACATTACATGCTGTTTCTATGCATGTACTATGTACTGTGATTTTTCGATCATTTAACATACAAACATGTTCTGGTGATAGAGAACCTGTACGAGCTTCATCTAAAAGTGATTTGTAAGCTAGATCACCACTTTGGCGCATGTTCTCAGACAACTCAACATAGGTAAATAAATAATTCCCATATGTTATAGCCTGCAATGTAAATTTGTAGGATATCTTAGCTTGCTTCTGGCAGTCAGAGTTGTAAACACACATGCTCTGCATTGACTGGTGCAAGTTGTAAAGGTCTCCCCCAACACAAGTATACTTTTGCCACCAAATGGCACCCATCATCAGTACCTAAGATCTACTGTAGACTTAGATGAATACAGGCAAGCATGACATTGGAGACCATGCTGATTTCATCAACGATTAGCAACTGCATCTTTGTGAACATGGAACGGAGCTGAGATGCAAACCTCAAATGACAGTTTATTTATACTCTCCAGTTCTCCCATGTTCGACTGGCAACATAAAGAGATGGTGTAATGTTATCACCAATGTTGTATGCTGCTAGTCCCAGGGGAGCAAAGTTACAGCAACAGACATTGAAGAGACTGTCACACTCCATACTTTGCAGTGATGGCTTCAATCAGGAAACTCTTTCCAGTGCCAGCTGAATCGCTAACAAACATTAGTAGTGGCTTGTAGTTGAGTGCAGTCACATTGTTTTGTTTCATGTAGTATGCCATGTTGACAGCTTCAACTACTTGAGAGTGAACTGTATGCTGCAGTTGATTTAGTCTTTCTTAAGTCAGCTGGGTTGACCTATAGAGTGTGTGCCATGTTGCATGGCTGTCTCAATTTCTGACATTAACACTCTTGGGGCATTTAAGGGCAGAGGGTACCTAGAACACCTTGTCCTTCTGGATCAAGGTTGTTTTGTGAACTAACTGGAGTGTCTTCTTTAGTTGCTTCTCTGCCTTCCTCAAGCTGTTCTTTCTCAGCTTTTAGTCTTTGTATATATGTCTGTGAGTACCAGTTTGGAAATTCTCGTAAGTGAGATTGAACTGGTCCTTGAATGTGTCAGAGTCACCTTTAATTCAGACTCACCTCCAGGGTCTAAATAGGAATAAGAGAGCAAAATAGTAATGTTCTGTCTCTGATGCTGCCTAGATGCAGTTTGCAGTGATCTATAAGATGGCTTGTGTCCTCACGAGACAGCCATCTAGTCCATTGACCTTGTAAATTTGGCGTGTTGAGTCAGGTGCTGCACCTGTCTTTGTAGTCATACCACTTAGCCACCTCAAACAGACACATATCATTCATGTCGTTGTGTCTACGTGGGTAGTATGTGTCTATCAGGTTATTCTTCAAGATATGTTTTGAAAAAGGTGTATTGTCAGCGAGCTCCTCAATTTCGGCATGAGGAATCAGTACACGCTTCCGTTTCTCTTTGTAGTTTACACTGAGGAAACGTACAGCGTCAGATTTCCCGTACAAATGTGTACCCATTAACTGGTCACTGGCTCGTGAGCTCCATATTCTCTGTGTGAAAGAGTCTTCAAACCCAATGACCACAGCTGAGATGCAAGTCAGGCTTTTGCTTGAAGTGGCAATATCTTCCCAGAGATCTTGGTAAGCTAGTCTGTTCATGTTTGGTTATGTACGGCGACGCATCGAACCAGGGCTGGTGAGTTATCGAACAGCAAACTGAACATCTATGTTTGTTTGCCACATTAGGAGAAGAGTTGGGTTGTAGTCATTGATGTACACCTCTTTTCATCTCTGGGTAACTCGTACCCTCTGGTTGATTTTGCTCAAGTGGTGTCGCATTGCTGAGAAAAGGGTCATTTCATGGCACCATTCTGACAACCGTTCCTAGGAAACCAAAAAGCGATATCCGTGTACCAATTAGATTTGTTCTTATTACTCGCCGGGCAATATTTTATGAAATATGTTGCTGGAACTTTGTACCAACTCTCCATAGTGTAGGGACCGTCATACTTGTCTAGAATGTGACAAGTGATATATTTTTTGATGAATGATAGCACTTGCTGCTTTCATGTTCACCAATGTGTGCGGATCTTAGATCCACAATACACATATGGATATGAGGGGCATCTTGTGCTTGATCATTCTGTCCTCCAAAAGTAATGTTCCACAATACCCAGAGGAGGATTGTCCTTTGACAAGATGAAGTAGGGAGTGTCATGGAACCGGCTTGTGACAATGTCTTTATGACAGACACAGGGATCAAGTGAACACATTTCTCCTCGACAGTCATCGATGAGATGCCTCGACATCAAAATTTGCCCACTTCAACAGTTCAGTGAGTTCATCCCAGGTATATTCAGCACAACTAAGTGTGATAAACCAATGGCTGCACCATACTCGTAGCATTTCATCACTCCAGAGAGTCTGCGATACCAATATCTCTTTGGTGCCATGGAGACTTGAAAGTATGGAAGACAGATTCACTTGCACATTTTCATCTTTCTGTTTTAATTCTGTAGAATTGAGGCAGCTGTTATTCCATCTAGTGGACTTGTTAGACGAATGGTATGTGCTGCAGACGCAGACAGAATGCTGGGTTCATTCTCCCAGAGCAGATGGAACAGTGTTCAGTAGTGTTACGTCTGAATTTGCCATATCTTTGCTGAGGACACGGTTATAAGGTGTACTCAGCACCCTGTACCCAGGGCTTCTTTCTTCATCTAGGCATCCTACTCGACCCTTTTGGAAATAGGGTCTGGGAAACAGTGTGTTTAGTGTTGCCTCCCAAATGCTGACAGGCTCACCTTCCACCTGCTTCATTTGATAGAGATCAATGTTGTCTCCTTAATGGATCTCTGCCATGTAGTGGGTGAATTGTGTACTAGTTCATACACATTGTCACTTGTCTGTGTACTGACTTTCTCAATGATTGGCTTATTTTTTTCTAATAGATCATGTTGCACAGAGAGATTCTTATCTGATCTCATGTCAAGTCTATATAAAGGAATTGTTACTCTTTAAATAAGCAAGAGCAAGCTTTACCTTTGCACATTGGACAACATCTTGCCAGATGACTTTGCCTTTGTAGGCACACTATTTACAAGAATTACCAAGCTATTTTCAGTTGAGATTGTTTGAACGCTTTCCTGTAGAGGAAGTAGATACATCACAGAACCCTTTAGGAGATCTAATGCTTCTTTTCTGTGGAATGTTCCGTGTCTTTGTGTTCAGACGAGAATTGTTTGGAATGGTTTCATTGTCTGAATTGAATACGTTCAAAACATATTCAATGTTGAAATCAATTTGTGTAACATCTGTTTCCAAGTTGTTTAGCATTGACCTGCTGGCAAAGTGTACGACTTCAGTTTTGAAAAACAGTGTTTGTATAGCACAATGGTGTCTTGTAAGTGACAGGATTTCAGCAGCAAGAATGCTGCCAGGCAGAACCACATGTCATTGTATGGTGACAAGGTTTCTAGGTTGGATTGTGACTGTTTGTTTTGTGTAGCACAAACGTTTGCATGACATACATACAGAATCAAACTTCTGAGACTTTGCAACCTCAAACTTAGCAATTTCCTTCCCATACTGTTTCAGAATGTCATTTTCTAACTACTGAAACAGATTTTTCTACAGAGTAGTGTTACAATTGAAAATTAGTTGTTTCAGGTACAGAAGTAATGTGTTGCAGTTTTTTAGGAAAGTGATGGCACCCTCGCATGTCACCTGACTGCAATAAGTCATTTAAACAAGTGTAATTGATGTACTGGCTGTACTTCATATACTCTGTAGACAAAGTTTTGTATGCCTGTTTGATGCACCTGCAAGCATCCGTGATGTTGTGAAAAAATACTATCACAAACACCACTATCGAGGACATGCAAGTGAGTGACCCATGAGTCCAGTGTAGACTGATTTCTCAATGGTCAATTTTGTAAACAGTTTATGTCTGTCTTTGCAATCTGTTGTTACAAATAGGTTAACAAAGTGTTCTAGTTTTAGAAATGATGATTAGCACTGCTATTTAGTATCATACACATTATCATGTCAGGCAGTGCCGTTTATTGAAGAGTGGTGGTTGGATCAGCGAAGTCATTACAGTATCTAATTGATTGTCATCAGAGATACTGAGGACATCTTTTAGCTTCGTCGGATCTCATCAATACTGAACGCCTGTTCTTTTGTTAAGTAATGATAAGACTCTTCCCAGAAATATGATTCTGAGCACTGTGTGGTGCAGTTTCACTGTCCTGTGAAAAATGACAGAAGTTGTCAACAGTCAAACAAGGATACTATTAATAGCCTTTTTAATGGCATATACAAGTTTCAAATTGTTCAAGCACATGACACATCTTACACCACAATCGTTGTAGTACAAACAGTGCTCTGTTGACAAAAGTTCGTGACTTTCAGACGTGAATTCATTAGAGAAAGGTGACTCTTGCTCTTTTGCCTGTGTGTCAGTACATTAGCAGCTGCATAAGTCTCTTTCGATCTTAGCTTTATCGGCGTGATCGGAATATTTTCGTTTGAGTTGTAAATCACTTGTTTTGAGTTTCCGTGTTATTTTTATTTCCTATGTCAGCACTCAAAATAGTTGTGGTTTCTGGTCTCAGAGATGACACAACATTTGTGATGGTATACATTTTTTCTTTTCTGTTAAGGAATTTCTGTTTGGTTGTGCAGTGACTTGATGTAGGGGTTTCTCTGTTGCAGTAAATTTTGTCAATGTTCATTTTGGTGTGCCTTTACTGTTTTGTTTGTTGCCCCATTCAACAGTGTAGTACTATTATACCGCTCGTGGTTTGAGACACATCTATGTCTGTATTTAGTTGGCATATTTTGCTATTATGGTTGACAGTGACAGTAAGTTAATCTTGTTGAAGTATCAGGCAACTGTATGAGAGAGAAAAAAGTTTTAGAATAGGCTTGAGTAAATTGTATTTTAACAGTGTGTATTGATAGAATTGTAATTTAAGTATGTTAACAATTTGGTAAAAATATAACTAAACAATAGTTTTGTGAATGCATTGCACAGCTACATGCACATCAGAAGTTTGTGCATTCTCAATATTTCAGTCCACATTTAAAAGATTTTCTTTCTGCTACGTGTACTTGCTAATAGGGATAGGTAATTTTTAATGTGATCTAAATGTGTTTTCTACCATGTAGCGGGTCGCGGTATAGCTGTGTATGCTAATTTAGCTTTATGGTAGACCCAAAACTGAGAGTGTATAGTGTTCATTGGCCAAATCTGTAACAATTAGTATGTTTACAATTAGAGAGAGAACATGCCACTATTACTGCAGGTGACCAGCGCCTACGATAGCTAAGTATGTTTTCTGCAATGTTAATGAAATTTTAATATCAAGAAGGCATATTATCAACATTGTGTTTTTAGTACCCCTGTGTATCTACTATTAGATTCTGTTATTTTTAACAACATGGAAAATGTTTTCTGCATATGTACTGTGCAATGCTGCGGGTTTAACATAGAAATGGCTCTCAACCTAACTATGGTAGCACTACCGTGCTACCATAATATATATATTATAGTGGCATGGTAGTGCCACTACATTTAGGGTTGAGGAGCCATTTCTATGTTAAACCCCAAAACTTTGCACTTTAATAACTTTGCAACCATATGACAGATTTGGCTGAAATTTGGAATACATGATCAAGAACCATAGGTCTTGGGATCTACCAAGTTTTGTAGTGGTCGGATATACGGCTGTGGAGTTATTAAGCATGATCTGTGCACGCGTTTACGCTTTTTCTGGAATTCTATGGTCGCGCCTACAGGTCATACTGTTTGTGGGACCACCCAAAATATTCAGGGAATGTGCAGCCAGGGTCCTCAATGTGCCTTTCGAAGATTTCGTGAAAAAATATTAAACGGTTCAAAAGTTATTCAAAAAACAGTTTCCCATTATAAGTCAATGGGAAAAGTTAACAATAAGTTCAACACTTTCGCAAATGCATTTTTACTTTCGCAAATGGGCCTGTTACTTTCGCAAATCAGCCATTTTGTTTTCAGTTGGTGATCAGAAAAATGGTTGGCATTTAAATTTGGGACCCTCTAGCAACCTAATTTTTTTTGTATTCACCTAGTCGGACCCTGAGGATGCTTGCCATGTCTTTATTTTGTGGTAAAACACCCCAGAAATATGTTTTTCAAATTTCTGGAAAAAGTACTTTCGCAAATTACTTTCATGCTTACGGAAGTGTCGAACTTTTTTGCGAAAGCTTTCGCAAATTGCGACAGTAATTTTCCATCTGTGGGACAGTGACAGTGATTCTTTGGCACTGCGCTGCAAAAGAACTGTTGGGAGTTTTGGGCTGCAATTTGAAGGGAACGGAGCCGACATCTGACAGATGTGCCTTTTAGTGTTGTATTGAAAAAATATTACACAGTGGCAAAGTTACGGCACTCCAAAGTTGACGGTTTTTCCCATAGGATAAGATTACGGCGCCTGACGCCTTACAGAAATCCTTTGGCACCCTGCTGCAAAATAACAGTTGGGTCTTTTTTCCTGAAATTTGGAGGGAAGACAGCCAACAGCCCGCAGATGTGCCTTTCAGTAGTTTGGTGAAAAAATATCACATGGCGGCAAAGTTACGGCACTCCAAAGTTGATTTTTTTTCCCTTAGGATAACATTACGGCGCCCGACGCATTACAGAAATCCTTTGGATCCCTGCTGCAAAATAACGGTTTGGTCTTTTTTCCTGAAATTTGGTGGGAAGACAGCCAACAGCCCGCAGATGTGCCTTTCAGTAGCTTGGTGAAAAAATATCACACGGCGGCAAAGTTACGACACTCCAAAGTTGATGGTTTTTCCCGTAGGATAACATTACGGCGCCCGACGGATTACAGAAATCCTTTGGATCCCTGCTGCAAAATAACGGTTTGGTCTTTTTTCCTGAAATTTGGTGGGAAGACAGCCAACAGCCCACAGATGTGCCTTTCAGTGGTTTGGTGAAAAAACATTACAGGGAGTCAAAGTTATGGTGCTCCGAACTTTCCTTTTTTTCCCATAGGATAACATTACTGCATTCGCCGCGCCTTTCAGGGCCCGTATCTTGGAAACGGTGCGAGATACAGACTTTTCGTTGGAAAATTTCTTAGTCCCCTAATGGGGCTAAGATTTAAATTGGCCAGGACAGTTGTAAATAATATGACTTTTAAATTTTTTTCTACGTCGTACGGTTCCTGAGATATAATGCATTTAGTATTCCAAGATCTCATTTTCTCCGCCGATACTCATTATTATGCATACATTATTTGTACTCACTGTCTTTCTCTATGCAGGTTTTGGGGAAAACCAGCCTGTGTGCTTACATTACTGTTACTGTTGCCCTTTCCGCTTGCGGTTCCGTACCCGTTTCACTTACCGTTGACGTCTGTGCCACCATGTGCGTTATCCTTTGCATTTTCATTTGCGCTTGTGTTTCTGTTATTTTTTGCCATTTCTGTCTACAGTACTGTTTATCTTTCTATTTCACTTTACATCACCATGCCCATTGACATTTCTGTTTGCAGGCACCATGTTACTATGTGACAACACATCACGTGGCAGACCGTTCCCGTCTACGCCACCATGTGCGTTACCCTTTCTGTTCTCATTCGTGCTTGTGTTACCATGTGCGCCACTGTTAGCATTTCTGTTTGCGTTGCTGTCCCTGTTAGTATGCCACAAAACATCATGTGGCGGGAGCGCAGGGCCCGCTGCATTACACTCACTATTTCTCGTTATCATTCCCAAAAAGAAGGGAAATTGGAGGCAAAAAACTCCATTTAATGCATTAGTTAGGGTTGTTCCACAGCGACAAAAGTGAGGAAATTCGCTGTTAGGGTTGAAAACCCCCCTTGGACCCCCCTTGGACCCCCCGAACTGGCATTGGGGTGTGCATTGGGATCGTGGGTCCTAATCTCACCCCATTCTCCTATACTTCTGCTGCTTTACACATGTCATGGGGTGAGAGTTAGGGCTAACGATCACAATGCACTCCCCAATGCCACCACGTGCGTCATCCTTTGCGTTTTCATTTGCTCTTGCGTTTCTGTTACTTTTTTGCCATTTGTGTCTACTGTACTGTTTCTCTTTCTGTTTCACGTTGCGTCACCATGCCCATTAACATTTCCATTTACAGGCACCATGTTACTATGTGACAAGACATCACGTGGCACACCGTTCCCGTCTACGCCACCGTGTTCGTTACCCTTTCTGTTCTCATTCGCGCTTGCGTTACCTTGTGCGCCACTGTTAGCGCTTCTGTTTGCGTTGCTCTTCCTGTTACTATGCCACAAGACATCATGTGGTGGGAGAGTGGGGCCCTTTGGGCCGCTCTACTAAATGCGATGCCGGGGCGGGGGCCCCTATGTGCGTTATCCTTTGCATTTTCATTTGCACTTGTGTTTCTGTTATTTTTGCCATTTGTGTGTACCGTACTGTTTCTCTTTCTGTTTCACTTTGCATCACCATGCCCATTGACATTTCCATTTACAGGCACCATGTTACTATGTGACAAGACATCACGTGCTTTTACGTTCCCATCTCGCCGTGTGCGTTACCCTTTCTGTTCTCATTCGGCGCTTGTGTTACCATGTGTGCCCTGTTAGCATTTCTGTTTGCGTTGCTGCTCCTGTTACTATGCCACAAACATCATGTGGGCGGGGCGTGGGCGGACACGCTCCTGCCCATAACATTACATTCACTATTTCCCGTTATCATTCTCAAAAAGAAGGGAAATTAGAGGCAAAAAACTCCGTTTAATGCATTAGTTAGGGTTGTTCCACAGCAACAAAGTGAGGAAATTCGCTGTTAGGGTTGAAAATCCTAACTCCAAATTCACCCCCCCAGCACCACACACACACAGACACACACTCATTCAAGTATAGGGGAGGACCAAGTCAACACAACCAATGACAGACATCCAGCAGCAGGTGACAGAAATAACAAACAATTGTCTAAATGTACTACGCGACATCCCTGAAGGTGAAGGTGCATGATGACAGTTGTAGAAAGGTTTTAACACTAGTGAGTATACATTAATTAAGAGAAGCACATAAATTAACTACAAGACACTAGCATGCTCAAGATAAAAGTAGTGATTTACATAGTAGTACATTTACTGCAATGGTTTACTCAACATAGAGAGGCTGATGTAAACGTATGGAAAAGCATTGCCTGTTCAACGCTGTGAAATTCGTACTGCCAGTATCACATGCATTCTTACTGATGAAGGTGTACTGCTGATGTACATACATAGACCTTCAGTGTGTTTCAATAGTAAAGATGCAGTAAGTATCCTTTGTAAGAAACATTGTAATTGCATGGATCAGGCCAAGCAACTTCTAAATATCATAGCACTACTGAGCCAACAATGATGTACCTGTATCGGAGATGTATATAGGAGAGATTTTCCTGTAGGCACTTACTGAGTATGTTGTAATTACAGCAGATACATTGCTACTGCTCAGACATACTGCCGAAACACATTTCGGCTAAAGAAGCTAGTGGTTTCTTTGTTTTCTGTGGGGAGCTGCGTTGCTCAAACCCTCCATTAAAATAAACAACTCTGGAGAGGGGGTTCAACATGGGAAAGGGGAGAGACACCACCAGAGGAGAAAAAAAAAAAGAAACTGCACAATGTGATTTTGCATAAGGATTTGAGCCCACTCCACAGAAGCATAATGCCCCTGCACTGCCGTGGCTCATCCCACTGAGCCACAGTGACAGCTCAGCAGACCGCCTCCCCAACAGAGGTCTTGAACTGCATGTCAATCCTCCTCCCAACCCATGCGCAACATGGTACAAAACCATATGCAACATATGGGCCTTGCAGGGTTTGTATCCTGTTGTGTTAGTACACTGTGCTATATCTTCCACGCGGTATTCCATGCGCGGTTCTGTATATGACATATTGACCTGGTAGGCTGTTGGTTAACTAGGATCTGCAGCTTATCCATTAGGTAGGAAATGGGCAGACTAGGTGAGCCTAGCGGTCCTTATCTGCCATCAAATTCTATGTTTCTATGTTTCTAGATCAGTAATAAATGCAGGTATATTAGTCCGTAAACTTAACAACTTCTGTTAGCAACATTTCTACCTTTCTACCTATGGTCTGTCAACCGTCTCCTCAGACTGTTGCATCTCTGTACATAGAGTTTGCTCCCAGGATTACTTTGTACTTTTACATAAAATATACCATTTTACCACACATTCCCAGTGGTAATGCACATATAGGAGTATACTGCTTGATACTTTTTCAAATGGATTCATTACAAATATTTTAGTTGCGTGAAATAAGAGTATTCTCAAATCACAAGGAACAAGACCTAGTTTTTTTAATTAATGCTATTTATGAAATTCCAACATGGTGTTTGCAGGGTTGGGGGAGGAAGAGATGCTGCTACTGTTAAAATATTTAGTGCTGCAAGTTAAGAAAAAAGAAAGGCTGTTGTTTGTTTAATTGGCTCTTTGTTCAAAGAGGGGTATTTTCAAAGTTAAAAAGTGGCTTGATATGTTTGTTAGCCAACCGGGTCAATAGCATGCATGAATGACAGCACGGTATTAACCACACTGTATAGTGAGCACCAGGGATTACAGTGACAGGGGTAAAATAACCATTGGGAAATACTTCTGCCCCTGTCACTTCATACAGTTTGGGAGGCTGGACATGTTGCCGTGTGCTGGGTGCCTGGTTGAGCTGCTGTCATGGAGGAGTGGCTAGGGCACCAGCACGTCACAGTCATGAGACCTGGGAACGTGGTTCAGTTTCCTTCAGGTCTCCACTGGTACAGCTTTTTGCCATTTTTTTTTTATTTAAAAAAAAGTACCCCCCTCCCAAGTTTCTCCACATCCCTGAGGTCCCCCCCAGAGTTAGTTATTTAAGTCCCATAAAAACATACAAAGACCCATTGTGATCAATGAGCCCTGTGTGTGGGACAGGTCAGTGTTTTGCCTGACTCTATTTTTGTCCAGTGCTGTTTCACTGCAGCATTTTAATCCACGCTGTTTGCCATGTGCAGTTATGACCCTGTGCCATTTGTTAGATTTTTAAAAAGCTGAACAAACATTGATTTTACACAATTGAAGGGAGAGTGGTGAATTAATGATCTGCAAAAGAAATGAAGTTTCCAGAATTGGGGGGGGGGGGTGTAACTCTGGAGTCCAGCTGGTGACAAGTCCAACAAAGGAGTGAAATGTAAAGAATGTTGTAGATAATGTATATAATGAAGAAAATAATGAAGAACAAGTTTTTTTTAACTTCTAAGCAAAGGCTGGTCTTGAGAAATTATTTAGTGTATCATACTCTGCAAGCGGCTTTTGATCAAGCCTTTGGTGTGCCATGAGCTGCATATTAGGCTCTGCATGGCATTTTCTGGGAAAAGAGATGTAAAATAAGTTTTTGTAACCTGGGCCAAGACTGGCTGGAGATGGTCCAGAGTCACCTTCAAAGCTAGTGAATTTTTTTAGCAGTTTGTGACTTTTTTGGAACATTTAGGCTGTTGGTTGTTTCACTCAATGTTCATTACAGGGAGACTAAAATGACTGTTTCCTTTGTAATGAACATAAGCTTGGTCAATCTCACAGATTTAAATGCTTTTTTTAATCTTTTTACCCAAATGCCTGCAGAGGTTTAACAAGTGCAAATGTATGCACCTTTCTATTTGAAAGTTTGATTTTTTAAATGCATTTCAAAGCAAATTCTGGTGCTTTTGAGTAATTGTTTGTTGTACCATGTGCTGCAAGTAAGGCCCTGTATGGCTTTTTCTGGGAAAAAGAGATATAAAATAGTGTTTTGTAACCCTGGCCAACTGTGGCAAATGACTGACCCAGAGTTGCCTTTGATTCTAGTGTGTTTTTAGTATTTTGTGGCTTTTTTGGAACTTTGGTGATACTTAGTTGGTTCAGTCCATGTTCATTACAAGGAGTCTGAAATAGCTTCCTGTGTAATGAACAAATGCTTGGGCAATCTGGCAGTTTTAACTGTTTTATTTTACATCTCTTTTCCACAGATGCCTGCAGAGTTTAAACAAGCACATATGAATGTGCCTTTCTGTTTGAAAGTTAAATTATTTTAATGCATTTTTAAGAAAATTCTGGGGCTTTTGAGTAATTATTTGGTGTACCATGTGCTGCACATTAAGCCCCTCATGGCTTTCTCTGGAGAAAAGAGATTGCAAAATAAATTTTTGTTCCCTAGGACAAGACTGTATTTGTATGTGAACATGAAAGTGTGTCAGACTATCAAGTAATGGATCACTGTCACCAACACCCTCAAAAGCACATTCACATGTGTAGTTTGCAAAGCCATCCAAACTCATCAGACATATGAATCAAAATCCATTCAGAGTGAAAGTATAAATAGAAGGAAAACTTACTACATTAGTCAAAAGCAATTATTGCAGTTAATACTTCATTTAGATAAATGGGACAATTTGCACCTTTTCTCACACCTATTGTTTCAAGCTCAGAGCAGCAAACAGTTTTATGATAGTTCTCTGAGAGGGTGGTGGAGCCCTGGAATGCACTGCCTGGGGAGTTAGTGACTGCTGCAGCTGTAGAGTGGTTCAAGAAAGGCTGGTATAGGTATAGGGGGATGGTGCATCCCAGAACCCTGCTGCGGGGTGGAGGACCTTGTAAGGAGGGAAGGGGAGGGGCAAATAATGGTGCTGTGGGAAGGCACTGATTATTTGAACAGACTTAATAGATCATAGGGCCTAATCTGCTGGCTTCTTAGTATGTTAGGTATGTTAGATTACCACTTTGTAGGGGATTGGGGGGATTTCTGGGACACGAGACAACAAAGGGAGAAGTTGTGGTGGTCAGTGATCTAAACCTGCCAGGCATTGAATAGGAGATACCGGCGGCCAAAAGCACCAGGAGTCAGGCACTTCTAGATGCCTTCAAGGACTGTCTGCTGTTGCAGCAAGTTAAGGATCCCACCAGGCAGACCGTGATACATGATGTGGTGATCACCAACTCAGAGATGGTGTGTGCTGTGGGTGTAGGGGGCTGCTGGTGTACACTGAGCAAAATGCAGTTTGGTTTGAACTGGCCCATGAGGCTGGAAAATCACAATCAAGATCCAAAGATACACATTAGAGAGGCAGATTTTGGTAGATTTAGCAACTAGTAAAGAATATGCTAGTAGGTGTAGGGGTCATATTTGGCATGGGGAGAAATGGGGGGTAATAAAGGGAGTTGTCTTTGTGACATCAAAGGCATGCATTAAAACTGTACCAAAGAAAAACAAGTTCAAGAAACACAGAGACATAGAGACATAGAAACATAGAAATTGATAGCCAATAAGGACCACTAGGTCCAGCCAATCTGCCCTTTTACCTTATCTGTGTCAGCGGCCGCTGACCATACTTGGTAACTGGCTTTAGCCTCTCATTCCCTTCTCTAAGTCTCCCTCATGCCTATCCCATGCATGTTTAAATCCCCTCACTGTGCTCGCTCCCACCACCACTTGGGGTAGGCTGTTCCATGCATCTACCTCCCTTTCCATGAAAAAGAACTTCCTAAAATTCCCCCTTATCCTGCCCCCCTCTAGTCTCTTATCATGCCCCCTCATTCTTGTACCTGTCCTGTACTGAAAGATGTTGCTCACTTTCACCTTGTTAATGCCCTTATGATATTTGAAGGTTTCTATCATATCTCCCAACTCTCTCCTCTCTTTCAGTGTATACATATTGAGGTCTTTCAATCTTTCTTCATAAGCCATCTGGTACAAGCACTGTACAATCCTAGTCACCCTTCTCTCAACCACCTTCACATAGAAACATAGAAGATGATGGCAGATAAGGACCTCAAGCCCATCCAGTCTGCCCATTTCTTCTACTTTATGAATGTACCATAGGCCTTTACTCTGTCAATGGCCTATCTATTCATACTCATCTATATTGCTCCCTTATGCCTATCCCTTGCCTGTCTGAAGTCTTGCACTGTATTCATGTCCACCGCTTTCTGAGGTAGGCCATTCCATGCATCCACCACCCTTTATGTGAAAAAGAACTTCATCACACTATCCCTTAATCAGCCTCCCTCTGATTTCATGCTGTGTCCTGTTGTCCAGCTATTTTTCTTATATTGAAACATGTTAGACTCGTTCACCTTGTTAATGCCCTTAAGATGTTTAACAAATTGGTATCTGGAACAAACTACAGGTATATTGATACATCACCACCAGGGAACAGCACACCCTTATAGTTCCTATGTGTTTCTTCCCTGCCTGAGATTAGATCCCAGTACCATCTACTCAGAAGTCGGCAACCCTACCTCTGTGCTGTGTGATCTGCCCAAAATATTAGGAGACGGGTGATCAAACCCGATCCCCAGGTCTCCACTATACCAGGTGCTTGTGCCTTCACCCTTTCTATGTCCTTTCAAAGATGTGTCCTCCAGAACTGTACACAGTACTCCAGATGAGGCCTCACCAGTATTTTGTACAGTGGTATCACTACCTCCCTTCTTCTGCTAGTGATACCCCTAACTATGCACCCCAACATGCTACTGGGCCACCCCACAACCATTGTACACTGTTTGGCCACCTTTAGGTCATGTGAGATGATTATCCCCAAATTCCTTTCTTCTCTAGCGACCGTCAGCGACTCCCCACCATCCTGTAACTACCCAGAGTGTTTCTGAACCCCAGATGCATGATTTTGCACTTCTTAACATTGAACCTCAGCTTCCACACTTTGGACCACCTTTCCAGCTTTTCTAGGTCCCTCTTCATTTTTCCCACCCCATACGGAGTGTCTACCCTAATGCAGATCTTGATGTTATCTGAAAATAGGCAAACCTTCCCTTTCAGCCCTTCTGCAATGTCACTGATGAAGACATTAAAAGGTTGTGCCCCAGGGCTGATCCTTGAGGTACCCTGGTGGTCATCCCCCTTTCCTCAAACTGGATCCCCTTTACCATCACCATCTGCTTTCTGTCTCATAATCAGTTTCTAATCCAGTTTGCCAAACCGTGGACCACTCACAGGCTACTAAACTTGATTACCAGTCTTTTCTGTAGAACCGTGTCAAAGGCCTTGCTGAAATCATGGTAGGTGTCATATACTCTTCTTCCCTGATCCACCTCCTTCGTCACCCAGTCAAAGAAATCTATCAGATTTGTTTGACAAGACCTTCCTGCTGTGAATCTAAGTTGCCTTGCATCCTGCGCTCCATTGGATTCCATGTGCTTCACAATCCTTTCCTTAACAATGGTCAGGGCATTGGATAGGGCCAAAAAGAAGGCCTTCTATAAGTACAAGAAAAAACAGGGAGAAGTAGAATGGGAGGATTATCTACTCAAAAATAGGGAAGCAAAGAGTGCAGTTAGGGAAACAAAAGCAAACACAGAGCTATGTATTAGCAAAACAAAAAGGAGAAAGGGTGACTGCATTGCTTTGGCCACATATTTATATAATTTTCATATTCAATGAATTACAGGAAATTGCAGGTTTTGAATGCAAATAGTGAAATTTGCAGATATTGCATTAACATTGTGGGTGAAGTTTTCCAGTGACCATGCCCATGACTTACCCTTTGTGGTCTGGAAAGGAATGGTTCTACCTAAGGTGATTCTAGTTTGTTGTCACCCATCCCCTGCATCTCCAGTCCTTAGCTACCATATCCATTGGAAGTTCAATATATTACTATCATTGTGCAGTTACAGACCATCTGGAACAGCATTGGTCTGCATGTTTAGCTGTTTTTGTGATGATTGAGTTGGAGTGGTTATACAGGCCCTCTGCTTTGGTGATTGCATCTTGGGGTCCATGATTGTGTCTTGTGGTCTCAGAAGGGTCTGAATAAATAGTACTGCTTTTCTGGTACCACGTTGTACTGTAGATAGACAATGTTGTTTTGAATTGATAGTCCCACTTTTTTTTTTGCCACCAGTAGAACCCAACTTTTCCACTACAAAGCTGCATGGGACATACCACCGTACATGGCACTTGTTAGATGCATGTGGAGTACTGTGTACTGTTGGAATGCAAACATTTAGAAAAAAAATGGAGACCACCTAGAACTGCACTGTTCAGCATGTTTTGCTCTTTTTATGATGGTTGAGGGGGTGAATACACAGGCCCTCTGCTTTGTTGATTGTATCTTGGGGTCCCTGATTGTGTCTTGTAGTCACAGAAAGCTTAGTGGATCAATTGAACTGCTTGTCTGGTTCCATGTTGTACTATAGATAGAGGATGTTGTGTTGAATGAATGGACCCTTTTTTTTGTTGCCGCAAGTATAATCCAACCTTCCCACTACAGAAATGCCTGGAACATACCACCACCATGCAGGATGCTGGTTAGACTGCTTCTGCAGTACTGGACAAAGTTAAAATGCAAACATGTTTAATAAGATTGAGACCACCTTGAACTGCCCTGGTCAACATGTTTAGCTGTTTTTGTGATGGCTGAGTTGGAGTGGTTAAGCAGGTCCTTTGCTTTGCTGATTATGTCTTGGGGTCCCTTATTGTGTCTTGTGGTAAGAGAAATGTTTGTGGATAAATAGAACAGCTTGTCTGGTACCATGTTGCACTGTAGGTAGTGTACATCATGTTGACTTGCTGGACCAAGGCACTTTATCCCATTGTCATCCAACTTTTGTGCTAGTAAGATCACATCTAGAGCACTGTATACAGGTTTGGACACCCACATCTGAATAAAGACAGAGACCACCTGGAATCTGTACTAAGGCAGGAAACATGGCTTTTTGTTTTTAACTTTTCTTTATGCCTCCTGCACCGATGACCTGAACTCTCTCTCTCTCTGGCAGGGCACTTGGTACGGTCTTGTCCCATCCACCTGAAGCCCCCAGACTCCACCTCCCCTACCGCACCACCTGGCCACCTGACCCCATGGGGCAGGACCGCCAACTCCTCTGGTGCTCTATCTACAATCTAGTGGGGTGACCAGAGTGTGCCCCCCATGGAGCTGGGAGGCCCATCATTGGACATAGGGACCACCGAATGGACCTGTCATTGCCTATCAGGTGCGCTGGTGATTTTCTCTTTTTCTGTCCCACCCCCTGCGGAGCTCAGTCATGCAATGATGACCAGCATCTTCTGAGCTCTGCCCTGGTGCCTTACAGCAGTGTTGCGTACTTCCTGGCTACCCCGGCCATCACCAGTGGTTGCTCAGGAGGGATATTACCCCCACATTCCTCCCTGGGAAGGGAGAGCCATCACACGGACACTTCATTCCTACCCGCCCCTGCCGACCCCCAACTTCCCTGGCTCGTTCCTGAACCTGGGTCGTCGGCATAGTGTGAGGCGAGGCATCTAGAGGAGGAAACATGGCTTTAATGTTTAAATACATGTACAGTATTAAAATGGAAAAAACAGACAATTGTTATGGTAGTAGTCTGGAATCTAGACTGAGCCAGGTGCTGGGCAAACTAGATGTGCTCAGTGCCTTGTTCTTTCCATTATTTTTTTTCATCTAGTGCTCTCTTGATTATGTCAACATATTTGGCATGTGGGAAATTTTTATCCAGAATAACTACAACCTTTAAAGCTGTCTCCTGGATTTTGTATTTGTGAAATTTTAGATGGAATTCCTGTGAAACAACCTGAGAGAGTGTCAACTGTGGTGGGATGTTGTTGCCTTGACATCTTGCTGTGGTGGTGGTGAGACTGTTTACCTGGATTCAGTAAGTATACCACAGAATCAAGAACCCCCAAAGATTATATGATAGAGTACTATGCAAGAATGAAAACAAAACTTGAAAAATTCAAAGCACATCATCAGAAAGAAATGGAGAGGGTGAGGCAGTATAAAATGTCAATGCTAGAAGAGACAAAAGCCCAGTATAGGGAAAGGCAAGGCTTTGTATGCAAAGGCATAGAAAAATTAAAAAGGCAAATAAAGTAGCTGATGGTACAGAAAGGAAGACATGGACAAGAGCGGAAACAGAGAAGATGAGAGTATTATGGCAGGACAATAAAAAAAACAGAGCAAAAATGACAGCACAAGAAAGAAGGCGGGTGAATGAATGCAGAAGGTTTTTGTATGCTGAGAAGAAGAAGAAATGTGCCATACTGTAAACTGCCACTGCTGAATCAAATGATGTGGATACAGCTGAAATGCAGTATACCAATGTGGTCTCAGATGTTCCAACACTGGCTAGCCCACAAGTAGACGATCCACACACAAGCACACCACAGACACCATTCAGCAGTGATGCTGCCAAAAAAAAAGCCATCTCATGATCATTAAAAGCTATGCCAAAAAGTCCCAATACATTTTCAGATGTTTCTCAGCAATTCTACTGAAGTCCACACCCAGAAAATGCAAATATATTGAGTAGAAATCAATATTAACACCATCAAAAAAGAAAAGGTTGGATTTTCTGGAGGAAACACATTTGAAAGCCACACTGGAAACAATTAAATACACATGGCAAAAAGATGATATTTGAATCTTTTACTTGCTGCACAACTTGCTCAGGGTTAAGAAACAATTCTGAAAATTAGACTCTTCACACAGAAGTTGGATTTAGTTGGAAATTTCTGTATGCTTACTCAGTATATGATGATGGCTACATCAACAGGCATAAGAAGCGAAATGGTGCCTTGCCAGAATCCACAATTAAGAAGGTCCAGGACTTTTCCCATTTTGAAAATCATGTGGACTAAAGTCATGATGCCAAAGAAGGCCTTGGAGTCATCAGTCCAAACTAATTATGAGAATTTCAAGGAAGAAAACCCTGATTTGCAAAAAAGTTACAGCAAATTTGTTAAACTTTACCCTGGAAATGTCTGTGTCATGTCCAGACATAAACGTATGCAGTGCCTATTGGAGTACTGCTTGAACATTGACCTTAAAATGAACAGCATTGCTGTGAAATGTGCACAGTTTAAAATTCAAGACAGTGCATGAAGCACAAATATGAGGCACTGGCCCTTAAACTGTGCCCCAGAGTTGGAGAATATCACAATACAAGGTGCATCGACAGAGAATGTTTGCAGTGTGGCAAAAAAGGTATAGGGCAAAATTTTCAAATGCTCGGGAAAGACACAAGGTGCTTGCGTCAGACAGACCTGATGCAAGGAGTTCACTGAGCCTCCCTTTGCATCATTCCCAATTTTCCAACACAGCCTGTGCCCAAGTGTGAACCACTTGCTCAAGTGGGGCTTGTACCAGTCATGCACCAGATGCAGGGCTGCGGCATGACAGGCAGGGGCTTGCAGCACCAGGAGTGCTGCAACATCCCCTAAGGTGGGATTTTTGAAGGACCCCTAAGGTTGCAAGAATGGCTAGCCCTTAGACCACGTGGAGGTGGTCTAATGGCCAGTGTGCCAATGATCAGTGCACTGCACAGCCATCTGTCATACTTTAACTGTAGCACTATCGCATTGCTGGAGACAGCAATATTATAATACCACAGAATGCAATGCAATAGTGCTATAGGGTGCATGAATAGTTGATAGTTCCTTATGACCCATGCTGTCCTGCTGTCCATAGCTAAAGTCATTCCAATGGACAGTCAGTACATATTTGTATATAAATATCATAGTGATTACCCTGAATGTATTCCTAGATGATTGTTCTGGACTGAACAGTACAGCTGCTGTGTGCATAAGTATACACATAATAGGACTGACTCACAAGAGCAGAATGCATCAGCCCTATATGCTATGCAGCCATGATGCAGTCCCAACTATCTGTGATGCAGCTATCCCACTGACATGCATTCACAGCAGCCTCTGTCATTGTTCTTCAGTGTGCCAGTTGTTAGCCACACAGGAGAGGTTGTGGCACCTTCAGGGACTTTGAGACTGGGACTCCTCCTGTACCAAACTCTGGTGCAGGGTCCCAGGCACACACAACTTTGATGCAAGCTGCTGTTTGCCGTAGCTTGTGACCATGGCTGAAAATCCAGCCCATAGAGTACAAACTAACGCCACTGTTTAAAGAACACATGAATTCTTTAGTTACCTGGAGAAAATTGGGAAAATGAGGATTTCATCACGAAAAAAGAGGGAAAGATGACACAATCAAAGCAAATACGAATTAAAAACAAGAGTGGAGTCATCAGAGACCTAATAGATGAACTTCAAGAAGAGCTGGAGCCGTATGCTAAGCACTTAGCAAATGCAAAAAGCCAGTCACAACAAGTTGATGCTCTGAGACAAAATATATCCCATGGGGGGTGCCGTGGAGCTTGAGAAATGTGGCCACTCCATCTATTAGTTCTTGATGCTTTTAGAAAAGAAGTGCTTTTTTCGGTGTTTGATTTTATTACTGCCAGTATTTTCTTACCTTAGCTGGTTTATTAAGTCTCCTGGTACATGATGGGAAAGACCCAGAGAGAAAAACAGTCCCAAGACAGAGCTACAAGCAAAAGTGTTTCAGCACTTCTGGCCATGTAGTCAGGCCTGGAATGCGCAGCAACAAACTGAAGCAGAACCATAAGTCAAAACTGTGCAAACTGTCGGGGCTAAGCTGAATACCCTGATAAAATCGATAACAGGACTTTCTGACAAGTTTGACTCTTTGACTAGCCAGGTCTCTACTTTGGAGACATCACTGGAATCAGTGCAGACCTCGACAGTAGAAGCCACCAAAAGATCTGACTCAGTTATTGGAGCAATGGCAGATTTAGTCAAAGAGAACCACCACCTTCATACGAGGCTCAAGACCTTGCAAAATCAAGCCAGATCAGCAAATCTATGCCTTATAGGAATACCCAAGAGATGCGAAGGCGATCATCTGTTATTGTTTTTAGATGACTGGTTTCTGCAGCAGTTCAGAGGGGAACTGGTTAATTACCTGCTCTATATACAGAAGGCCTATAGGGTCACATCGTGAGGGAGACAGACTAATGCAGATGCTCCTTGGGCCATTGTGGTAGTAACCAATGAGGTTCAGATCAGGGATCAAGTTCTGGCTTTGGCCAGAAAGAAGAAACTTTGTTACAGGATGGAGTCCCTATTCAAATATTCCCTGATCTGAGCTTCGCCACAAGACAAAGGAAAAAGCGATACGATGGAGTTTGGGTTCTTCTGCAGGAGGCTGGCATTTTGCATGGGATCGTGTTTCTGGCCCGCTTGTAGATTGTCCATGATGGCAAAGTATATTTGTTCACCAACCCTTCAGATGCCTTGAAATAGGCATAAAGACACATTGCCACTTGTTCAATTCCATTGGATCAGGGAGACTCTACCTCGGATACAGAAACTTGAACTCTGCACCATTTTCTCTGTACGAGGAGGCAAACATTGATAATAAGGCTGCATGAAACACTTCAGGTACTGTTTACTGACTGTTGACTGAGTGTGGTTGCCACTTTGTCAGGGGTTTTTGTTTTACATTAGTGGAAGGGACTGTCCACGCTGTTCATTACTCTTATTAAGGAGACTGTTCTAAACCACTTCTTTCTTAAATACTGATGTATGTTTCACTAAATATATTTAAGTGCCACAGTATTAAAAAAGTTGTTTGTTTTGTTTTCTAATAGGTGAGCAACTTAGAATATTTGTTGTATTAACATGCAGAGTGTTTAACTTCAGGAAGGCATGGTTTTATAATTAGCTTCCTCTTTTAGGAAGATGCAGACTTTGGACTCTTTTGTTTGAATTCAATGGACTATTAAACCATGCAGCTCATGGGCCTCATTTACAGCTATTTCTTTGTGATTATATTGGACTTTTGTTATATGACTAAATTCCTCACTAGGATGTATCTAATAGACATGGAATGCTTCCTCTGGGTATATTAAGAGGAGTGGCGCCCTCATTGGATTTGTATTACTGACTGTAATGTTCTGTTTCCCAATTTTAAGCTGTATGTACTTTGTTAAACCAATAAACATAAAGTACAAAAAAATGTACCCCATGACTGGGTTGTGTTCTGTCTGGACTTTGGAGAAAACTATAATTACCACTACCAAGGTGAAGCTCAGAGTGCACACTGGGCAGACAACCAAGTAACCGTTCACCTAGCAGTGGCCTATTACAGATGTCCTAAACCAAACTGTGGCATGAACATGGATAACGCACTTATTTTTATTACTGATGTTCAAAAGCACGACTTCCATGCTGTTCACCACTTTACAAGTTTGGCGACCAAATATCTGAGGATTAGGAAGTTACCATGGTGAAGCAAATTCATTTTTCTGATGTGGCACCAACACAATATAAAAACAAGGGCAGCTTTGCCGATGCATCATTTGGTGTGGTTGATGGCAGTGTTTCCATTGAAAAACCTTACTTTGGAAGTCAACATGGCAAAGGCCCATGTGATGGAGAAGTGGGCATCTTGAAGAACAGTGCCTTAATAGCTGTAAAATCTCAAAAACCCATCATAGACAGTACTTACAAATTATACAGATATGTCCAAAAATACCTGACATGTCCCAGAAATGAGGAGGATCATGTATACATGAAGCACACTTTCTTTTTCGACAAGACGGATAACATAAACAGGAGAAGATTGAATAGAACTAATGTTAAAACACTGCCAAACACACGCATTGTATGAAAGGAATAAATCCCTTTATCATATCAGAAAAAGAGTGAAACTGCTTCTGAAAACCATGTATAACAAATGAAGGACAGAGTCTTAATGTATTTTTTACAGGAGGCTGGAGAAACTTTTGTTTGAAATCTGGAGCAGAGGTGACTCCATCGCCATTGCCACGCTGTCTAACACCACCATCAACAGCATTACAGTCAAGTTCCCCATCACCAACACCTTTGTCTCCATCTCCACCACAGTCAAGGTCTCCATCTCCACCACCACCAGCATTACCACAGATAAGGTCTCCATCTCCGCCACCACAAGCAACATCACCACAGGCAAATTCTCCATCTCCACCACCACCACCAGCATCACCACAGGCAAGGTCTCTAAATCCCTCCTCAGCACCATCAAAGGATACTTCACCTTCAGCAGAAGTACCCATGGTACTGTATCTACATTCTGTTACAGCCACCTAATGACCTCATCACCTTATCCATACAGAAATGAATGCCCCCATGATTTCTCATTTTTGAATTTTACAATCTGCCTATGAGTTTAAATCTAGTTTTTTCTCTGGTTGGGGACAATGCACAAACTGGTAACTACAGATCTATCAGTCTTACTTTCTGTATGAAAACAGATGGAGGCACTAGTCCAAGAGGACCTAGTGTACTACCAGGAGAGTATCTGACTCCAGGATAGTAAACTACATGTCGTCATGGCAAGGAGGCCATGTTAGATGAGCAGACTATACGGACAAATGTATCTTTTTCTGCTGTCCCCTTCTAAGTTACTGGTATGCAAGGCAGCACATGATGCTAAAGCAATACCTTGATTTCTTGGAAGGATCTGTGTTTCAATCATCCTTGGACCATCAATGCTTCTAGTGTTCATGCATGCATGCATGTGTATGTTATTGCATGTACACAATGAGATTACAGCCTCCCTCTCATGCTGAACCACCTGGACATATTACCTGCAGCTACAAAGGTGGCAGTTGCTTGGTGGAGTAGGCTAGACAACATTGTTGTAACCTAAAGTAATCTTGTCCTTTACTGTATTCTAGTTGTTTATGAGACTTTAACACACAGCAATCTTGGATCTGCGGCATAGAGGTCTTGTCAGAAAGTAATCCTCTGCTGCCAACTTCTACTTTTCTATTTGTCTGGTGTGCAAGGCTGCACATGATGCTAAAATAGTATCGTGACTTATTGGAGGAGCTGGGTGTTTCAATCCTTGGACCAGTGTTCATGCAGGTATGTGCCACTGCATGTACACGATGAGAATAAAACCTCCCTTATACCAACTACCTGGACACATCACCTGTAGCCACTACTGTGGCAGTTACTTTAGAGTTACTGAGAAGTCATTTCATTGTCCTAATGTAGAGACTTGCTGTTGGATGAATTCTAGTTCTGAGTTCACTGCAGAGCGATACTCTAGTCTCTGACATGTGCAGCCCCCACCCCAAAAGATTTCAGGTGTCTTGCCACCTGTATCAGAATGCTCAAGTGGATTGTTTATGTATTTCATATTTTTGCAGTGCTCTACAGGAAGGTGACTTTGTGGCTGTTCTGTTCCAAGCTGGGAGAAAAAATACAGCTTATATATACTTAGCAGAGGTGGTTTCATCTGTGGATGGGAAAGTAACAGCAAAATATGTTGTCAGGAACAGAAACTGTATTTACCAGTGTCCAGATGAAGACATGGCTGAGTACTCCACCCAACCAAGCAAGGACATTGTTTTGGAATTTACTGCACCTGTGCAGACAGCATATGATAAAGAGCTGCACTTTCTTCCACATGAATTTGATAAAATAAGAAATGCCTTTGCAGGCCTTCAAGTACTTTTTAAATGAGCATTTCAAGACTCTTAGTTGTGCCTTGTGCCTCAGTCCTACCAGTCATTTTATCACTACAATATTGCTGATGGTTATGGGTTATTCATTTGCTGCATTGGATTCCTTCACTCTTTTTCTCGATTTGGGACCAGCTGGTATGAGGACAGCTGACACATACCAGGCAAGATTATTTGAATTATAAATAGTGTAATTAAGTGTATATAGTTCTTTATAAGTAAAATAATTGTGTGTTTCTCAATATGACATTGTTTTATGAACAAGTAGTAGTTAACTGTAGTGCATATGATGAGATAGTATCACTGTGGTATTGTGATGTCCCTGTAGCACATTACCTTTTGACAAAACCTGTCAAAAAATGTAATTTCCTATTTTAACCAGGAGATGCAGAGTTGGCTGTCCTAACAACAAGAGGTGTAGAAAGCTGTACAACATCACTGTTCTGGGCTATTAGAAAAAATTCAAGTTACAACAAAATTGTTACATGCCTAAGTTTCACATACAATGGTGTCCTAAGATGGACTGTTGTGTAAGCCCCTCGCCCCGAATGAATAAGAAAGAAACAATGAAAAGATCCATACCACAGCAAATAAATAGAAGCAGAAGTCATGGTATTATAACAAAATGCTTTTATTTACTAAAGCCGAAAATTTAACAGCTAAGATGCAATGTTACCCATGTTAGATTTTTCATATTCTAAATTTGAATACATTTTTTCATAACTTTGACTTCGTGAACTATCTTTATATTTGGGACAGCAACAGTAGCATATGTAAGCATCGAAACAAAGGCACAGTCATGCGAAACTAACACACTTTTTTCTTCCCGTGATTAACCCAATTGGTCTCTCCTGTAGCAAATGTGTGCCTAAATTTATATACTGTATATATACTTTGCAACAAATTTAATTAATGCATCAGTTAGGGTGAATACTACAGTGACAAAAGCAGGGAAATGTGTTGCTGGAATTTCCAACACTAACACCGCACCCTCAGGGTTCTCACCTCTAGAACCCCACCCCATCCCTCAACCCTCCACAGACCAACAGGCATCAGGGTGTGCCATTGGCTTGTCAGGCCCAACTCTCACCCCATTCCATGTGTAAACAAGCTCCCACACTACAGTATAGGACAATGGGGTGAGAGTTAGGCCTGACAACCCAATAGAACACCCTGAAGCCTGTTGGTCTCTGTGGAGGGTGGGGGATGGGGTGGGGTTCTAGGGTGAGAACCTGGTGGGGGCATTAGGTTGGAAACCCCACGCCACACCTCTTTCTGCTTTTTGTTGCTGCGGTAGTCACTCCTAACAGATGCAAAGACAAAGTTTTTGCAAAGATTTTCATTTCTTTTTCAGAGAGTATAATTGTATCCTCATTTTACTGTCAAAGCACAGCCCCATCCCTCCATCCAGATGGTACAACAGTATCCAAATGTCACGGTGGAAGTGTATTACAACATAGTACAACGGTATCCATATGTCACAGTGAGAGAACAGGGTCTGAACTCACCATCAAGATAGTACATCACTATCCATATGTCATTGTGGGAGCTCAGGGTCCTCCATCCCTCCATTGAGATAATATAACAGTATCCATATGTCACAGTGGGTCCATCCCTCCATCTAGATTGTAGAACATACAACAACAGCATACATATGTCACTTTGGACCCTGAGCTCACATCCCTCCATTGAGATTGTACAATACTCTCCATATGTCACAGTAAGACTGCAGGGTCCTTTGGACCCTGTGCTCCCATCCCTCAATCCAGGTAGCGTAACAGTGACCATATGTGATGGTGGGAGTGCAGGGTCCTTTGGACCCAGCACACCCATCCCCCCTTTCAGATAATACAACAGTGTTCTTAAAAGACACTGTGCTCACATAAACATAGAAACATAGAAGTTGAAGGCAGATAAGGACCGCAAGGCCCATCCAGTCAGCCCATTTCTTTTTCTACCTTGTAAATATGCCATTGGCCTTTGCTTTGTCAATGGCCTATCTATTCATACTCATCTGTATTGCTCCCTTATGCCTAACCCATGCCTGTTTGAAGCCCTGCACTGTATTGATATCCACCACTTCCTGAGGTAGGCTGTTCCATGCATCCACCACCCTTTCTGTGAGAAAGAACTTCCTCACATTACCCCTTAATCAGCCTCCCTCTAATCTCATGCTGCGTCCTCTTTTCCTGCTATTTTTCTTATATTGAAACATGTTAGACTCTTTCACCTTGTTAATACCCTTAAGGTTTTTGAATGTTTTGATCATATCACCTCTCTCCATCCTTTGCTCTAGGGTATACATATTGAGCTCCGTTAATCTGTCCTCATATGTTTTCTGATGCGTCCCTGCACCATTTTGGTTGCCCTTCTCTGGACTGCTTAAATTTAGTTAATATCCTTGTGAAGGTGTGGCCTCCAGTACTGCACACAGTACTCCAGATGGGGCCTAACCAGTGTCTTGTAAAGAAGGATTATTACCTCCCTCTTCCAACTTGTGATACCTCTACTAATACACCCTAACATCCCCCTAGTCTTACCTACTGCTTCAGTGGTCTGCTTGGATGATTTCAGATCATCAGAGATGATGATGCCCAAGTCTCTTTCTTCCCTTGTGACTGCCAGCAATTCCCCTCCCAGCCTATAGGTGGCTTTGGAGTTTCTTTTTCCTATGTGCATGATCTTGCACTTCTTTGCATTAAACCCTGGTTGCCACTCTTTGGATCATTTTACAAGTTTATCCAGATCTCTTCTTAGTCTACCCACCCCATCTGGGTCACCTACTCTGTTGCAGATCTTGGTGTCATCTGCAAACAGACAAACCTTAACCTCCAGTATATCTGTAGTGTCACTGATGAAGATATTGAAGAGGACTGGCCCCAGGACTGATCCCTGAGGTACTCCACTTGTGACTTGCATCTCTTCTGACTGTATACCGTTTACCACCACTCTCTGTTTTCTTCCCGTCAACCAGTTTGCCACCCAGTTGACCAACTTGTGACCCACCCCAAGCCTACCCAGCTTATTAATCAATCTTGTATGTGGAACAGTATCAAACGCTTTGCTGAAGTCAAGGTAGAAGACATCATCTGCACCCCCTTGGTCCACCACTCTGGTTACCCAGTCAAAGAAATCTATGAGATTAGTTTGACAGGACCTTCCTTTTGTAAACTCATGCTGTCTTGGACCTGAGCTCCTAAGGATTCCAGGAGTTGCACTATACTTTCCTTAAGGAGTGTCTCCATAATCTTGCCCACTACTGAGGTAAGACTCACTGGTCTATCATTCCCTGCCTCCTCCTTGCTACCACTCTTGTGGAGAGGGATTACATGAGCCCTTCTCCAGTCTTTTTGGGACCTCTCCTGTGCTCAGATACTCACTAAACAGTTCTGATTGTGGCTCTGCTAGTTCCACCCTTAGCTCCTTTAGTACCTTGGGATGTATGCTATCAGGTCCCATTGCCTTGTCCACCCTGAGCTTATCGAGCTCTTGTAGGACCCTTTCTTTTGTGAAGGGACTAGTGCTCACCCCCCCTTTGTCCATGGTGCTGAGCTGTGGATCCTGCCCTACCATCTCTTCAGTAAATACTGAGCAGAAGTATCTATTTAGAATAGATTCTTTTACACGGTCCTCTTACTCACACGCCCTTTATCTTTTTTGATCTTACTGTAGCAATACCCCCTCTGGACTTTCTCCTTTCACTAACGCAACTATAGAAAGTCTTATCACCTTCTTTTAGTGTTTGTGCTAGTGTTTCATCATTTTGGGACTTTGCCTGCCTTACCCCTTCCCTGCTTCCCTTACGGAAGTTTGGTATGCCTCCCTATCTTCATCCTGATGTGTTCCCTTATATTTCTTGAAGGCCAGCCTTTTGGCTCTGACCTTTTCTGCTACTGTATTTGAGAACCAATGTAGCTTCCTTCTTCTTTTGCACTTCCTTTTCTCTCTAACACAATGGGATGTTGCTTCAAGTATTGCATCCTTAATTCTTGCCCACTTTGCCTGTACCCCCTCACCTGTATTTCTTTTTGCCAGGGCTAGCTTACTTCTGCTAGCCATCTTATCAAAGTCAGCTCCTCTGAAGTCCCATATTTTGGCTTTGGAATGGGATGATTTAGTTGTAGTGGCCAAACTGTACCATACCGTGTGATGGTCACTGGCCCCCAGGTGACCTTCTGCCTGGAGACCTGTGATCCTTTCCCTGTTAGTCAGTACAAGATCTAGGATAGCCCTGTTTCTTGTGGGTTGTTGTACCTGTTGTTTGAGGCCCTCCCCCTGCAGGGAATCCACCATGTGTCTACAGTTTTAGCCACAGACATTGCCAACTATTTCCAGATATTTCACAAACTTTCTGAAGAGTTTCTCTCTGCTGCCCATACTGTTTAAATGCAAAAAGCATCAGATATTTCTGGAAATATCACAGAAATTTTAGGAAATGGCTGGCAGTGTCTGTGGCTACTACTTGTAGTTCTGACAGATGTTCCTGTTGGTATGGACCAATCTGTATCCGGCATATTGAAGTCTCCCATTATCAGAACCTCCCCTTTAGCTGTCATGTTTTGTATATCATCTTACAGTAATGTGTCTATGTCCTCCCCCTGGTCTGGGGGCCTGTAGAAAACCCCAGTTCTAATGGCTGTCACATTTCCTAATTCCAGGGTGACTCACAGTTCCTCTGCCTCCTTATGTGTATTCTGAATTTCTGTAGCTTTGATATTTTCATTGACATACAGGGCTACTCCACACCCCCCTTTTTGCACCTCGGTCTCTTCTGAACAGTAAATAGCCAGGTACTGAAGTCTCCCAAGTGTGGTTACTGGTAAGCCAAATCTCACTAATTGCTACTAAGTCCAGTTTAGCCTCCGTCATTATTGCCTGCAGGTCTGGGATCTTGTTTTCCAGGGTGCAAGCATTTGTGTACATGATTTTCCATTAGCCAGATTTCGGTATGTTAGTTGTTCGGTGAGGTCTAGCATTTCCCCTGTGCGTTGTATCAGGAGATGGGCCTTTTTTCTTACCTGGTGATGCAAATGAACTGCAAATATGCTGAACTCCTGTTTGACCACTAGCTGAGGGGGCAGGGTTGTTCTTCCCATTCAACATATGGGGTGCTGCACCCCCTACCCATTTGCTAGTTTAAATATTCTGCAAAGATGTAAAACTTCTGCCCCAATGTACTGACTCCTTCCTTAGTCAGATGCAGTCCATCAAATTTAAAGAACTTTCACTCCCAAAACTGTTGCCAGTTCCCTACAAATTTGTGTCCTTTTTCCTGGCACCAGCCCTTGAGCTCCAATCCCTCCATGCAGATAATACAAAAGTGTCCATATGTCATAGTGGGAGTGCAATGTCCTCTGGATCCTGCACTCCCATCCCTCCACAGATGCACATATGTATCTAGCTGTGGAAACACAGGGGTCTCGGGCCCCTGCGCTTCCACACAAAAGTTATGAGCAGGTGTACCAAAATTGCAAAAAATAGTCATAACTGCGTCATCTCAAATAATTTTCACCCCAAATGTTCAACATAATCTTCTTAAGACCTCACCATATATACCCCATGCAACAAACTTTCAAACCCCCATGAAAATGTAATTCTGTGCAACTGTAACACCATTTTTCTGCCACAATTGCAGAAAAAACATTTTCAGTAGGATTTGAAAAATGACAGCTGTACTATTCATGAGGTGGTGTGGAAAAATGGCAATGTCAAAAATGTGGACTAAAAACAGGAAAAATTGGCGACATTACAAGCATGTGTAGAAACTGCGCAACACACACTTGTAACGTGGTCATTGTTTGGAATTTATTCACCAGATTTTCAACATTGACATTATTGGACCTCCCCTCATGAACAGTGCAACTGTAATTTTGTTAATCCATTCCAAATGTTGATTTTGCACAGCGACTGCACCATTCTGCGCCACAGGTGCGAAAACACATTCTGGACAGGATCTGCAAACTGACTGCTGTACTGTTCATAAAGAGGTGTGAAAAAATGCCAATGTTGAAAATCTGAAGTGAAAATATTAAAAATTGGTGAAGTTAATAGCGTGCATAGAAACTGTGCAACACACATGCATAACGCTGTCATTTTCTGGATTTTTTCACCAAATTTTCAGCATGGACTTTTTGGGACCCCACCTTATGAACAGTGGCACTGTTGTTTCTTGAATTAGTCCCAAAAGATGATTCCATGCAGTGACCACGAAATCACCTTTCAGGACTGAGAAATGGAATTACAGTGCCAGTGTTCACGAGGTGTGGTTCCAAGAACCCAATGTTGAAAATCTGGTGTAAAAATCCTATAATTGACTGTGATCTCAACATAAGTTGACCCCGTGGACTCACATGATATGGCTTAACTTGATTCCTCAGATCGCAGTTCAGTTTTCAAGAGTGCAGACATGTCGAAGTCCAGAGAAGATTGCTCATTCCAACCGCCGGAGGGTAAGTATGGGTGAAGGGGGGGTGCTGGTAGGTGGGTGCACAGAAGGAGGGTGGGGATGGTGATGGGGGAGTGGGGAAATGATGATGGACCATTTTCATTTCTTCAGGGGTTTTTTTTAACATAAAAGACTACGGGGGATGGTTTTCTGTATTAACAGGATAATTTATTTAAAAAATAAATATGTCCATTCTGGGGTGGGCTTCCAGTGCACCAGATGAGTCTGGGGGAGCATACATGATGCTGACAGGGGAATTGGACACCCTCATCAGCAGTGAAAGTGTCAGTGGATGGGGCAGACTAATTTGATGCAGGATCCTGAATCGAAATGTTCAGAAAATTTGATGCAGGATTCTGCATTGAAGAAAATACATCTTAGAAACATAGAATCATTGAATTTTACGTCAGATAAGGACCGCTTGGCCCACCAAGTCTGCCCATTTCCCTACCTAATTGGTAAGCTGCAGATCCTAGTTAACCAACAGCCTACTTCTTCCTACTCCCACCCCCTGGAATTGCCTTATGACTGTCCCATGCATTCTTGAATCCCACCACTGTTTTTGACTCCACAACCTCCTCTGGAAGGCCGTTCCATGCATCCACAACCCTGTCTGTGAAAAAATACTTCCTCACATTACCTCTGAGCCGCCCCCCCATCTTCAAATTGTGTCCCCATGTTCTTACACACTTTTTCTGAAAGATGCTACCCTCTTGGACTTTGTTGATTCCCTTGAGGTACTTGAAAGTTTCTATCATGTCCCCCCTCTCCCTCCTTTCCTCGAGGCTATACAAATTAAGCTCCTTAAGTCTCTCTTTATATGTCTTCCGGTGCAGACATCAGGGACAGTTTTCTTTTTTCACTGGCTTTTATAAATATGGGCACACCGGGGTGGGCTCCCAGTGTACCATATGAGTCTGGGGGGCATACATGATGCTGACAGGGTGATTGGGTACCCCCTTCAGCAGTGAAAGTGTCAGTGGACAGGCAGATGATTCATTTTAGAAAATGATATTAATGTTACTTTTTTTAGCAGTCCATATCTCAAACACCACAAAACCCAGCCACACAAAAGTTGGCAGGTGAAGAGACCTACCCTTGGGATAATGCATGCCACATTTTGTGCCACTCCATTGACCAGTTCCAGAGTTATTAACATTCAAAAATTAAACAACTTGGTTTCATTTTCGCAAGCAGACTCATTTTCACAAATGGTCCATTTTCGTGCTAAACACTTAACTTTTCCCATAGGAAATAATGGGAAATGTAAAACTTTAAAAACTTTTACTTTTTAACAGATTAATATTATTTCACTAAACCTTCAAAAGGCACATCTGTGACTCAAGGGCTTTCTTGCCTTAAAAATTTCAGCCCACAACATAAAGCCATTTCTGAGATCCAGGATGACAAGGAAATGTCCAAAAACTCTTGATTTTTCTTTTTTGTTAACATTTTATAACTCAGAAACCACTTGATAGATTCCCCCCAGATTTGACAGGTCAAGAGACCTGCACTAGAGATTACACATGCCATAAGTCATATAGAACCTTTAAAAGGTTCCAAAGTTATTAGCCTTCAAAGTTTGAACTTTAACATAGATGTGCACTTTCACCCTAACTATACTCGCGACGACGCATAAGTATAAGATATATACATATATATATATATATATATATATATATATATATATATATTTATAAAATGCTTGAGACAATCATGGTCAGCAGCACCATCAGCACTGGACAAACACCATCACATGACCATGCGTATATCAGAGCGCGACCGCACACCTGCACTTTTACCCCCCCTCCAAAACAATTTTGACATTTTATAAGATAGATATACCACTCTGAGGTGTGCGGTCGCTCTGATATCACGCATGTGGGCGGTTGACGCCTCGGCCTTGCTGCCTCGTGCATATATCAGAGTGCGACCGCACACCTCAGATTGGTATATCTATTACATATATATATATATATGTGTGTGTGTGTATATATATATATATATATATGTATATATATTTATATAGTAGCACGGTAGTGCCAATATAGTTAGGGTTGAGTACCCCATTTAAGGTTAAATCTGAAATTTGGCAGCTTAATAATTTTGACACTGTATGACAGATTTACCTGAAATTTGTAATGCATAGTATGGTACCATGGATCTCTGGACCTGCCAAGTTTCATTATGGTTGGACGTACAGTTGTGGAGCTACAGATCACCGAAAAATATACAAAGTATGCATTTTTGTGCATTTTTGCTCGTGCCTACAGTCTGCACAGTTTGCACGACTGGTCCAAAACCTTCAGGAAACATGTAGCCAGGGTCCCTGATGTGCCTTTTGAAGATTTTGTGAAAAAATATTGAAAAGTTCAAAAGTTATTCAAAAAGCAAGTTTCCCATTATAATCAAAGGGAAAAGTTAGCAAAATATGCGAAAGTGTTACAAATGCACTTTTTACTTTCGCAAATGACCCTTGTAGTGTCGTAAATCAGCCATCTTGTTTTCAGTTGGTGGTCACAGAAATGCTTGGCATTTAAATTTGGGACCCTCTAGGGACACAATTCTTCTTGTGTTCACCTAATCGAGCCCTGAGGATGCTAGCCATGTCTTTTTTGGGGGTAAAACACCCCAGAAATATCTTTTTTTAAATTTTTGTAAAAAGTAGTTTTGCAAAGTACTTTCGATATGTGACACTTTTGTGATTTCATTTGTGAAAGTGTCGTGATTTGTGAAAGTTCTTTGCGACACTATGGCCAAAACAATAGGGAATCTTTGTTACTATGCTGCAAAAGAATGGTTAGGTCTTTTGACTGAAATTTGGAGGGAAGAAGGCCAAGATCCCACAGATGTGGCTTTTGGTAGTTTAGTGAAAAAATATTAGAGGGCTGCAAAGTTGCAGCACTCTGAAGTTGACAATTTTTCCCATAGGTTGACATTACGGCATCAGTGCGGTTTTCCTTTAGCCCATATTCAAAACGGTTCGAGATAATGGACTTTTCGTCAGAACACTAGTTTACCTACTGGGCTAAGTGCAAAACTAGCCTGGAAAGTCACAAATAATGAGATTTTAATTTTTTTTCTACATCGTACGATTCCTGAAATATATGGAATTTAGTATTCCAAGTGCTCATTTTCTGCTCCGAGGGTCATTATTATGCACACATTTTTTGAATTCACTTTACTTTTGAATGCACCTTTTGGGGAACAAAAGGGTGTGCATTTGTGTTACTGTTACCATTTCTTCTTGCATTTCCATTACCGTTAGGGTTTCCATTTACCTCACCGTGTGTGTTACCCTTTGCATTCGCATTTACGCTTGCGTTTGTGTTACTTTTACCATTTGTGTTTCCGTTACATGTTATGTTGTGCATTTTACATTGTTTGCTCATGGTACTGTGTGACCATTAAATGGATGTATATACAATTCTGGACACACAGTGTGCTATGGTACATGTCTTCTTTTAACAATTTTTGGTTCTATCGGATATATGGTTCTTGTGTAGTGAAGTGGCAAAAATGTTCTTTTTGGCACTCCTGCATAGATTTCCCAGCATGACGCTGTGCAACTGTTGAACAGATTCAGATCACATTTGTTATACATGTTGTGGTATGGTACATGTCTTCATTTACCAATTTTCATTTCAGTCGATCATACAGTTTTTGTGCAGCAAAGTGACAAAAATTCACATTTTTTGGCTCCGAGCTCCCACTACCACATTCCATTCACTATTTATAGTGCACATTCTCAAAAAGAAGAGACATTCATGGCAAGAACTCCATTTAATGCATCAGTTAGGGTTGTTCCACAGTGACAAAAGTGAGGAAATTCGGTGTTAGGGTTGCCACCTCTTGAACACCACGCCCACCCTGCCCCCTCCAACAGGTATCAGGGTGTTCATTGGGGTTGTCAGTCCTAACTCTCAGCCCACTCTCCTATACTGCACCACCTCAGCTTATTTACACATGGAATGGGGTGAGAGTTAGAGCTGATGACCCCAACACACCCCCGATGCCTGTTGGTGGGCACAGGGTGGACATGTGGGGTGCAAGGGATGGCAACCCTAATGCCAAATTTCCTCGCTTTTGTCGCTGTGGAACAACCCTAACTGATGGATTAAACTGAGTTTTTGCCATGAATATGTATATCTATATATATATATATATATATTATGGTAGCACGGCAGTGCTACCATAGTAGGGTTGAGTAGCCTTTTAAGGTTAAAGGATGAAACTTTGCACCTTATAATACAATGGCAAGAAAGAATCCTGGCTTCTGATTGGTCAGTTGGCCACCACAGCAGGGATGTTATCCTGGCATAACATCCCTGCTGTTCACAGGTCTACTGGCATCATGATTGCCACTATGGATGCATCTCCTCTCAAGAAACAAAAATATTTTTCTACTGTAATAAAAACATTCTTTAAAATTATTGTTTTATTTTATAATAACAACAAGCCATTGTATAATAGGAATAATGCCCTCCAGTGAGGGTGTTATGCTGGGATAACATCCCTTCTCGGGTGTTGGACGCCCTCGGCTGCTGGCCTCGGACCCAACCACCCGAGATGGGGTGTTATCCCAGCATAACACCCACCCTGTCAGGCATTATTCCTTTAATAACTTTGCCACTGTTCAATGAATTTACCTGAAATTTGGCAGACTTAGGGCATAATTACAGATCTTTGGATCTGCCAACTTTCGTGCCAGTCGGATATAAGGCTGAGGAGTTATTAAGCAACATCCGTGTGCATATTTATGATTTTTTGTGCATTCTTTGCTCACACCTACAGGTCGTACGGTTTGCATGACCAGTCTGAAAACATCAGGGAATGTGTGGCCAGGGTCACTGATGTGCCTTTTGAAGATTTTGTTAAAAAAATGTTAAACAGTTCAAAAGTTATTCCAAAAACAAGTTCCCATTATAAGTCAATGGAAAAGTTAACAAAAAGTTCGACACTTTCGCAAATGCACTTTTTAGTGTCGCAAACGACCCTAGTAGTATCGTGAGTCAGCCATTTTTTTTTCAGTTACTGGTCACAGAAATGCTTGGCATTTCAAATTGGGACCATCTACGGACATAATTCTTTTTGTGTTTACCTATTCGTGCCCAAAGGATGCTAGCCATGTCTTTATTTTTGGGTTAAACACCCCAGAAATACATTTTTTAAATTTCTGGAAAAAGTAGTGTCACAAAGTAATGTCGCACTCACGAATCTTTCACAAATTTTGCAAAAGCTTTTGCAAATCACGACACTACTTTTCCAGACTATGGCCAAAATGACAGGAGTTCTTTGCCACCCTGCTGCAAAAGAACAGTTTGGTCTTTTGAGCTGAAATTTGGAGGGAAAGCAGCCAACATCTCACAGATGTGCCTATTGGTGTTTTAGTGTCAACAATTCTGCATGGATGCCAAGTTACAGTACTCCAAATTTGAAATTTTTTCCCATAGACTAACATGGTGGCATACTCTGCACCTTTCGGTGCTCATATCTCGGAAACAATGCGAGATATGGAATTTTCATCATGACCATGCAGTGAAAACCTAGCCAGGACAGTCATGAATCATGTGAATTTTTTAATTTTTTTCTACCTCATACAGTTACTGAGATATTAGAATTTTAGTATTCTAACTGCTCGTTTTCTGGTCCAAGGCCCATTATTATGCATTCATTTTTTGTTTTCACTGTCATTCTCAGTGGAGCTATTGGGGAAAAACAGGGTCTGTGCTCCACTTACTGTTACATGTAGGCTTTACACGTGTGTTTCCATGCCACTTTGCAATAGCATTCCTGTGTACGCCACCGTGTGCGTCACCCTTTGCATTTAAGTTTGCTTCTGCGTTACTGTTTTCTTTGGCATTATTGTTGTTGTTACTTTTACCATTTGCATTTACAATTGCGGTTCCGTTACTGTGCGCATTACATTTTTCATTTCCATACACGCTTGCATTTGAGTTTGCATTTCTGTTTCCTTTCCCATTACTGTTCCTGTTACAGTTATCATTTGCTTTTACAATAGCGGTACCGTGACCGTGTGTGTTCTGATTTGTGTTTCCATATGAGCTTGCATTTGCCTTTCCATTTTTGTTTCCTTTGGTGTTCTTTTTGCTGTTACCATTACCATTAGCGTTTGTAATTGCGATACCAGGTAGCACATCAATTCAGCGCAATCAATTCAGTGCGAGTAATGCAGCGTGAGCAAAACAGCGCATCACATTCCAGCGTACAGCACATTAACGTGCGGTCGTTTTAAGCACAAAAAGGGTGGGATGACATCTGCGAATGCGAATGTACCAGGAGATCTGAAAGGGTGAAAGCTCTGCAATTTAACTGACCTACCTCACCAAATAAGTCTATCTGTGAGCAAAAAGGGTGGGATGACATCTGCGAATGTGAATGCGAATTGACCAGGAGATCTGAATAGGTGAAAGCTCTGCAATTTAACCAACCTACCTCAGCAAATAAGTCTATCTGTGAGTGGGATCGTAGGTCATTGTGTATCTCTATGTGTATCCAATTGGGTGGGATGATGTTAACAGTAACATTTGCAACCAATGGGCACATCATTAACTAATGTGGATGGCCATGTTTGTTTTGCAGTTAAAAAGTTTAATCTTTATTTTATTTTGTAGATTTATTTTTATTTTTAAACCTGAAACTGAAAGCAGTGTGCAATTCTGTGTAGGTAGCTATTGCCATCACAGTATGTTTTAGCTCCATAGGTGCGTTCCTTGCAGTACAAATAACCAGCATGTGATAAGAGCTGCTGCCCATGCTGACTGCTAACATATTCGAGTGGCATCTCAACTCGTTGATCTGAATCTAAAACTGACTGCAAACTTTGCTACTAAATAACTGCGGTTTGATTGGTAGCCACTTAGCTACCGCATGCACAGAGTCGCACTGTGATGTAATTAATGAGCGCATATTTGCCTGGCGTCAGAAACATTGCAATTCTATTGACCGCACGGTTTTGTTTTGCGCTAATTTGACATGGGTCTGTGGTACTATGACCATGTGCGTTACGCTTTGCATTTTCGTACACTCTTGCATTTGCGTTTCCATTTCTGTTCCCTTTGGCATTATTGTTGCTGTAACAGTTAACATTTGCATTTACAATAACGGTACCATGACCGTGTGAGTTACCAGTTGCATTTCTGTACGCGTTTGCGTCTCCGTTTGCATCACTGTTCGCTTTGGTGTCACTTTGCGTTTGTGTTTCTTTTAACGTTTGCTTTACCATTTATGTTTGCGTCACCATGTCCATAACCATTAGCACTTATGTTTGCATTGCAGTAACCATTACTATGTCACAAGACATGACATGGAGGGAGCTCGGGGCGCTCCCTCCACCGCATTCCATTCACTATCTATAGTCCTCATTCTAAAACAGAAGGGACATTTTTGGCAAAAATCTCCATTTAATGCATCAGTTAGGGCTGTTCCACAGTGACAAAAGTGAGGAAATTCAGTGTTAGGGTTGAAAGCCCCCTTGCACCCCCTCAACCAGACCCCCAACCAGCATCTGGGTGTGTGTTGCAGTCATCGGTACTAATTCTCACCCCATTCTACTATACCTCAACGTTTACACATGTGATGGGGTGAAAGTTGGGCGGCGACTAACGTACACCCGATGCTGGTTGAGAGTCGGCTGGGTGGTGCAAGGGGGACATTCAACCCTAACACTAATTCCACTTTGTTGTTCTTGGAACAACCTAACGATGCATTGAACAGATTTTTTGCCATGAATATATATATATATATATATATATCTGAGAGAGAGAGAGAGCGAGAGGATACATGATGGGCAGGACTGTGGTCTGAAAAATATTCTCACTACTGAACAATGAGCTCTGGATACTCACAGTGCGAAGGCATGAATGAGAGTATCCAGAGCTCACTCTGAAAGTGAGAATATTTTCCATACACGATCTGCCATCATATGTGCAATTTTACAATGGGGTGGGAGGTTCTCTGATATATATTTGTTCCTGAAATCATTTATGTTTTTGTAGTGCTGTTCCTATCTGCTGTGTGCTTTGAGTTTCACTCAGTGTGTGTGAATGGGGAGTGGGTGGGATGTGCTATTGATTGCTTCCCTAATGTGTGGAGTCTTGTTGGTTGTTTTTTTGGGTGAGGTATATGGAATTGGTTGGTATGTTCTCAGGTTGAGTTTCACTTTCAGGACTCTGAGAAACACTTTGTTTTCCATGTTTGTTGGATATGTGTTGATATATTTACTTGTTTATTTTGTTATGTTTTGCTTTAATTGCACGTGTTTGTTTCATGCTTGGTGCACTAGAGGAAGTTGATGGCTAGTGAGCTAAAGGGAGCTGATGTCAGCAGAGTATGTATAAAATTTTAACTGTACTGACATCAGCTTCAGGTATCACACTCCAGTGGAAATAACTGAGTTTAACACACTGCTATTACTCCCACCCCAATTGTATTAATGTATATATATCCTTTGCAATTCTCTTATTACACACATAAACCAATTAATAAAAAAATATGACTCATAGCTTTACTCTAGTGAGCTTCTTTCCTGATCATCAGAAACTCCCATCATGCCTTCATAGCACTCGGCTTAAAACACACGATGATACAGGAATTATACCAACTGAAGAAAGAGGCAAAAAGCAACACATGGAACGAAATGTTGACTCATGACTCTCTGGGGCAATTAATTCAGTACAAAACACGGCAAAAGTATAAAAAAAAAGACACAGACATATAGTAGTAGTAGTACTAATGTGATTCACACAAACACATTTTGACAGAAAACAAACTAACCTGTAGGAAGAAAAATGTTTCCAAACAGACATTTCAAAGAAGTCTGAAAAAAGAAGCATCAGACAAACAAATTATGTGTCTATCTTTCTTTCACAGTCCTTACCTAAGTGGGGGACATACATTTTAATATTGAATTATTATCCTGCTTCAAACTTAGGAAACAACAATCAACAACCATGTTGACAATCAATACGATATGAACATACAAACATACAAAATGCCGGCAGAAACACGCCACATGGTCTATCTAGTCTGATTGATTGTGCAGCTAGCCCATCAACTTGCAGCTGCCCCACCCTTCCCTTCCTTCCTCACAGTCATTCCCCACACTCTCACCCATCCCTTCTTGAAGCAGCCCATCATCCTAAAAAAACACTTCCTCAGGTAGAGTCATCCACTTGTCTACCACCCTCTCTCTGTGAAATAATGCCTCCTGATTTCCCTCCTGAATTTTCACACTTCCAACCTCAGTTGATGCCCTCTATTATCCCTCCCTCTCCTGAGCCAGAATAACTCTGGTGTATTAGCCTTGTTTATCCCCATTTGGGTATTTAAAGGTCTCGATCATATCTCCCCTATCTCTCCTCTCCTCCAGGTGATACATGTTGAGCATGTTCAGCCTTTCTTCATAGGATTTCCCCTGCAAACCCTGGATCATCTCAGTGACTCAGTGCTGCACACCCTCCAACAGTCTGATGTCCTTCTTCAGGAATGGGCACCAGTACAGCACTCAGTATTCCAGGTGTGGCCTGACCAGTGACCTGTACAAGGGAAGGATCACCTCACTGCTTCTAGAGGAGATCCCCCTTGCTATACAGCCCAGCATCTTGTTGGCTTTTGTTGCTGCCTTCCTGTACTGAACTGAGTTGTTCATATTGCCCATTATAATCACCTGCAGGTCCTTTTCCTCCTCTGTACTCCACAACTGTACCCCTCCCAGCTGATAGCTCCTTCTCTGGTTCTTAGCTCTAAAGTGCAGTACCTTGCACTGCTTGGCATGGAACCCCAACTGCAATATTTTATACCACTCCTGTAGTTTAGTCAGGTCTCCCTGCAGTCCCATCCTCCCCTTGATGTCATCCACCACAGCTCCCGTCTTTGTATTGTCTGCAAACAGGCTAATCTTATTCTGGGTCCCATGTGAGATAACTGCTCTGAATATCCTAAACAGCATTGGCCCCAGTACCGATCCCTGTGGCACCCCCACTTTTTACCACTCTTGGCGATGAGAGTTTCCCGTCCACCACCACCCTTTGCTGCCTGCCCTTCAGCCAGTTAGTGATCCATTTGACTATCTTAGTACCCACCCCTACATATCCCAGCAGTAACCCATGAACAAGGTGACTAAAATTGGGTGCCTACAAAAATGCGACTCAATTACGGTGCCTGTGTTGAGGGCTACCTGTCGGGGGGGGGGCAAATGGAAACTGTGGAGGGTGACATATGGCAAGGGGATGTAGGTGCATAAAAGCGCACACGCACATGTGCAGGGGGATGAGGCAGGGGAGGGATGGTATGTGGGAGGAGGTGTGGTGAGCAGCTGCCGAGCTGGTCTGCTAGTTTGGTGGGGAGGGTGGTCGGTTGGGAGGTTGAGGGTGCAGGGTTTCGGGTCTGGTGTATTTTTTTTTTGCTGGCAGACGTATTCACTTTTTAAAGTTTTTCACCCCACCCCTGACATATAACTCCCCTGGAGTTGAAAATCCTTAAGTAGGGGGGTGCAGGGGGCACAGCTCCCCACATTGAAAAATAACTCATAGGTTTCAGATGTCCTATTTCTCTTCACCATGAGTGTGTGTCACTGAAATTCATTTTCAGCAATGCACACTCACCGTAATGGCAATCACTATTCTGTGATCACCATTATGACGCGGAACCTATATCAGCTACCCCCTAATCTCCCATGTGGCACAAAATCAAAGGCCTTGCTGAAGTCTAAGTACAGTGCATCCACTGCGTGGCCCTTGTCATGTTCTCTGGTCACCCAATCATAGTACTCAATCAGGTCTGACAGGACCTGTCTGAGACAAACCCATGTTGTTGCCTGTCCTGGAGACTACTGTCATCCAAAAACATCATCAGCCTCTCTTTAAAAGATTGTCTCCATGAGTTTTCCCACAATTGATGTGAGGCTAACTGGTCTGTAGTTACCTGGATCATCCTTTTAGCCACCTTTTTGAATGGGCACCACACGGGCCAACCTCCAGTCTTGTGGTACGCAACCTGTGTCCAGAGAGGTATCGAACAAGTCAGCCAGTGGTCCCACCAGGCACCCTGCCAGTTCCTTGAGTACCCTAGGGTGAATGACATCAGGTCCCAGAGACTTGTCCAGTCATAGTGCCATCAGTCTTTTCAGTACCCTGCCCTCTGTAATTTCTACATCTGTCACCCCCTCCACTGCTCACTCCACCACTCCCATGAGGTATCTGCCCCCCTTCCATGAAAACAGAGCAGAAGTACTCATTTAGTTCCTCTATCTGCTCCTACCCCCTTCTCTACCTACCCCCTGTCCTTCTTAATTCTCACTATCTGGTCCCTGTTCTTCCTTCTCTCACGAAAGTATCTGAAGAAGTCCTTCTCTCCATCTTTAATACCCTGTGCCAGCCTCAGCTCTCTGGATGCCTTGGCGGCTCTGACCAGTCTTGTAACTTCCCTAGACTTCTCCATATAGTCCTCACTGTATTCCCCCTCCCTTATCTCTTGAATCTCTGAAAAGCTTTCCTCTTGGCTCCCAACCCCTCCATTGCATCCTTTGTCAGCCAACTGGGCTTCTTTGCCCTCCCTTTCTTACTCTGTGCTCTTGTACATGTCCCAGTAGCCTCTGCCAGCCCTGCCTTAATAATACCCCGTTTTTGATTGGCAGGCATGGTTGTTTGGATTCCTTCCAGATGACTTAACAGAATTTCTCCCATCTTGTTGAAGTCTGCCTCTCTAAAATCAATCACCCTGGTACCTGAACCTCCAGTTTGCTTCCCCATTCTGAGTCTGAACCACACTGAGTGGTGATCACTCCCAGTCAGAGGTCCTCCACCTCCAGGTACCTTATGATTTCCCTGTTTGATAGTACAAGGTCCATAGTCCTTCCCAACCTAGTTGGTTCACATACCCACTGCACCAGAAAACTGTCCTGAAATGCCCCTAGTATAACCTGCTCCCTAACGCTTGTTGTGGTTGGTGTGCTCCAGTCCATCCCAGGTAAATTGAAGTCCCACACCACCACTGTGTTCCCCTTCCTGCAAACCCCACAATTTGTTCTGCAAACTCGCTGTCAAGCTCTTTCCCTTAGTTGGTACCCTATACACTACCCATCTGGTTTTATGTGATAAGGGCGACTCCCTTATCGTGCCGTTCATTATAGCGAGGAAAGACTCACCTATGACAAAATGGTGACTTTCCATTAGAGAGACCACCATAAACAGCGACGGTCCTCTAAAAATATACATTAATTCATTGTTTATGTGGAGGTCTTCACCCCCGCACCCCTCAAAATAAGGATTCTTAACTCCAGGGGGAGCGGACTTGGAAATTAATAGAAACTCCCACTGGAAGGAAAAAGATTATCTGCACCGGGATCCAAATCTGGCACCTCAGGCTCCAGGGAGAGTGGCTTCAACCACTTCACCACATGGCCAGCTCAGCAAGGCTTGGCCAAATAATCTTTTCATCCCTGTTTCTCATAAGTGTACTGCATGTTCCTGGATGCTACAATCCCTTTCAGTATGACTAGCTCCTTTTCACTACTCGCTGTACATGGGAGCGGTATTATTGAGTTGCTCATATTGATGCTCTAAATAATACTCACTCTTATGTGGTGCTACCCCTCCCATCTTCAGTACCCTGTCTTTTGAATCCTGAAACAGCATTCACATTGCCTCTGTCCTGTCTTCCTCCCCCTCTTCCCACATGCACTTTAATCCTTCCCTTACATAGATCGCCATCCCCCCACCGTTTCTGCTTGCCTTGTCCTTTCTGAACAGCCTGCATCCAGGGATCATCATACTCCAGTCCTGGTACTGGGTGGCCCAAGTTTCAGTTAAGGCCCAATATCCACCTGCCACACTGCCAAGAGAGACAATAACTTGGTTGATTTGTTACCTAGGCTCATTGTGTTCAGTGACACTACTCTCTAACCTGCTCCTTTCCCATTCCCTCCCTGATTTCCTCCCCCTTTTGCCCCTACCCTGATGCCATTCCCTATAACTTGGGGGTAGGATCATCTGGCTCACCTGCCTGGAAACCATGCCTACCAGTTGTCCTCTTGCCACCCCCTTTCCTAGTTTAAAGCTACCCTTGTTACTATGTACCCCCTCTATATGCTGTTTCTATACTTCCTTCACCTCCCTGCTCAAGTGTAGCCTGTCCCCTGCATACAGGTCATTATTGTCCCAGGTTCTTTCTTTTTTTTTTTTGCAATTCAATCAGCTTTATTTAAGATTTTGAATTTTAAACAAAAAGCATATGACATTGTCCCAGGTTCTGCCCTAGTCACCTACTAACCCATACCCCTTGGTAAGACACCATTTCTTAGCCAGATGTTGAACTTCCTATCCTATCTTTCCTCCCAGTACTTGTAAAGGTTTCTGGGAGCACCCCTGAGTAGGCCACTGATTTCTCCACCTCCTCACACAACTTTCCCAGTTCCTCAGATCTCCCCTTCACTACCTCCACCATCTCCCCCAACAGGTCATCCGTACCCATGTGCAACACAACATGTGGTTTCTTCCATCCCCTCCCTGTGCACCTAAGAATGGAATGCCCTGCCCTGCCTGCCATCAATCTGGGAATAGACTTGACCTATGTTAAACTATGTTTTTCATCTTTGCTGCCTCATCTGATCCCGTTCAGTATGGCATCCCCCAACACTAGCACACCCCATCTTCATGCCCCATTTCTCCCCTTCCCTCTTTACTTCCTTGTCTATTACTAGTGTCTGCCCTTCCATTCCCATTTATGTCTCATTGCTTCTCCCCATGACTCCTCCACCCTTCCTCCCAGCCTGTGTTCCCCGAGCCACCTTGATCCCATGCTGTCACCCACATTCTCCACTTCCTCTATTGGCCTCTGCCCCCTTTAGCTATGCACCTATGCCCTATCAGCACTGCCCCCTCCCTTTCACCCCTGCTGCCAACACCATCCTTTTCAGCTGTGCCCCTCTCCAACCACCACTTGCTACCCCTTCCAAGTGCCTGACCCCTGTGCACTCCTTTCCCTTTCCCCCTACCTCCTTACCTGGTGCTCCCTTAACTCCCACTCCTCCACTATTGTTTCCAGCACTGCATACCTGCTGCCTGCCACCCCTGTATTGCATTGTTTTGGCACCCTCCCCCTGTCCCTTGACCTGCTCCTAATGTTTGACTCCTTAACAGATGTGATCCTGCACCCCCTTCCTGCCCCCTCCCCAGACCTGATGTTCTTCTCCTGATGTGCCCTCCTTTTACCCCCTGGGAGATGTCATCCTTCCCCTTTCCACCCCTCCACCCTCTCCCTCACCAGCTCTTCACCAAGCCACTGCACTCTTTTCTCCAGCCACCTTAGCCTGGGCAGATTGGACACCATCCTAGTCTCCATAATTTGTTCATCCAAATAGCTGCCCCACATGCATTGCAGCCTGCTATTCTAATCATGGTGTCCCCTATTGTTTCCTGCTGCTCCCTGTACCCCCACTGCCCCATTATAGCTGTTCCACCCCCTAGTTTATCCCTCCCTGTATTTCTCTATTTCCTATGTCTATGATGCTTTAGCCCTTGTATACCAATGATGGTTAGTGTTGCTAATAAAGTCTCTTTTATTTTTTAGTCCTACAAGTGTACCTCTCCCCATCTACAGTGTACCCCTTCTCTGACTAACAGGATTCAACGACTTTGATACACTCCCAGGTACTCACCGTCTTGCTTGATGAGCTAGCCAACTCTCGTGGGAGTCTATCAGCCCAGCCCTTACCACCTGAGTCCCTCAGCCATTCCCTCATGGCTGCCTCCCATGATCCTCCACCAAATCAGTGATGGCGCTGTACTCCTCACCATAATCCATGCATCAACTACCCTTTTTAGCAGCCCTCAAAGGACTGTTCTTCTCCCATTGTTCTCCCCGGTCAACACCTGTATCCCCCTTTTGCCCTGCTGGTTGAAAGACCACTTTCACCTCCTACAGTGAAAAAACAAAACATTCGAACAAATGAAACAAGTTTATGTCCAGTCTGCTCCCACTTCACCCTGGTGGATCCCCTCCAATCAGAAGGCAGCAGTCACACCATAATGGAGAGTAGCCTGGGGAGGGAGGGATGGGGAAGGGTGCATTTGGGCCTATTCCCCAGTCCCTCATGAGACAATCAACGCCCTCTCCAGTAAAGCAGCAACTCCTTTACTTTGTCGTGTTATGCCCTGTGTAGGTAAGTAAAAGGACAAACAAACCACCAGTCCCCTTGCTGCTAAACCTGTAAAAGGCCAATAAAACAGTTTAAAATGTATTTCCCTGCCACGGTGCTACGGCCAACCACTGCTGTGCCCAGATTGTTTTCTCCTCAACTCTCCGAGTCATGTTTATCCCCTGATAGTAGACCCTGTTAGTATTTCTGCATTTTCTGACTTTGTCACTCTGTCAATTGGCTGATGGGAGCCTGGGCTGCCTTGCCCTTTAGGCTCCCTCAGCCCTGATTCTCCATCACTGCTGTTTCCTAGTCACCAATGCAACCAGAATCAGGAACACTCCAGATCACAAAAATACCACCGACCACTGCTCCTCGAACCCCCACCATACCCTCTTCACTTGCTACCTATGCGGCACCCCACCAACACCCAATAAAAGTACCAACACTGCCTTACTGTGGCAGGGCTATTTAAAGGCCATCTGCCATTTGAAATGCACACCTTTACTTTATCAGTCTGCCAATTGACTGATTAGAACCTGGGCTGTCCTGCCCTTTACGCTCCCTCAGCCCCAATTCTCCCCACTGCTGCTCCATAGTAGCCAATGCAACCAGAATCAGAAACACTCTGGTTCACAAAAATACCACTGGCTGCTGCTCCTCGAACCCCCCATGCACTCTTCACTTGCCACTGATGCAACCACCCCAATGATGCATAACAAAAGCACCACAAACACTTACGCAGAAAACAGTACTCTAATAAATCCATGTAAGAGGTCATCTCCTTCACTGCCAGAACATTTTTATGATCTGTAAAACAAAACTGAAATCAAGCCATTGTTTTTCTAACCTGTTGTACTGTGTAAAACAAAAGCCAGAAAGGCGCCATACTCATGGGTCAAGTTAGCTAATATGACCACATGGTATTTGACCTCATAGTAATTAGCTCATTTGACCCACTTGGTGGAATACTTGTGCTTATGATATATATCATGGGACCATTCATATAATTTATGCTTTATCGGACCAGTCAGCAGCACCAAAATATTGACATAAATCACCTTTAAAGTAAGCCAGAGATAGCATATAGTGGGACTATAAGGTTTCAAATTACCTCATAACATCCCTAATGACTGAAAACAAGCAAACCAAAAACATAGTTGTATTTTGTCAGGTTCAGTGTTCATCAGTGTGATCAAGCTAGTCAAATTCAGAAGGTCCTCAAACCACTGTTGAAAACTTTGGGTCAATGTTTATCAAAATGCAAAGAACATCACTAAATAAATCACCAAGGCAAGGATTACACAAAAAGAACACTGGCTTTAAAGTCAAGTTTTAAAGAATCACATATTTACACATGGATGAATAAGCTAAACATTCATAATGAAAAATATTTGCATGGGCTCCGTGGTGTCAAGTGATGGGATATCACTCTGGCAAACTGGTGACCTGAGTTCATGCCATGAAGCCAGGCATCAGGAATGGTGGCCAGCAGGGAAGGACTCAAGACACGCTTTGACACCTCCTTCTCAGGGGAAAGGTCAATGCAGAAAGCTCTTGGAGCAGCTCTTTGTGTTGTCTTGTGGAGGCACCCTTGATGGTGTGTGTGACCACGCACTGGTGAGCATCCATGCTCCCAGGATGTCACGTTAACCACATACATGGGAGGTAGGTGGGGCCCCAAATATGGAAAAGCCAGACTATGCAGGATTCCACCCACTGTGCACCTCAAGATTTGTGCTGTCTGCTCTAAAGCACTCAACACAGAATCTGCATAGAGTCCTCCGGCGTCATCCCTCTCAGTCATCAGCGTCCCCATCTTGGGGAGCAAGCCAGAGAGGAACACTGTGGTGGAAGTAAGTCCAGGAGATGATGGGCCAGATGCAGGGAATGTGCCAGTCCAGAGTGGGAGCACACAAAAAAAAAAAGAAAGAAAGAAGTATTTCAAGTATGCAGTTTTAAATTAGTTTATATATCAGAACTTTATTCCTTACAATGTTACAGAATAGATGAATGGCAGCTATTAGTCACTTAATCTCAACAATGATGTTACTTTTTAAAGTTTTTTGTTTTGTATTTGCAATAAATCAAGTATGAGATATAACATGGTAATGTATTCCCATACACTATTTTCTTATAAACCTTTTTCAAATGTGTAGCTACGTAGACAAAATAGCATCAGCACAATTTGCCATCACTTGGATTGACCCTAGTTTATATGTTTAAAAAATACTTCAAAAATACTGTACTTGAAGAACTGTTTCTCTTCTACATAGCTAAAAAAAAGTTCACATTTTTGTAGACTTGAACAAAGAAATGTTTAACCTTCATTGCTGTATAATCAAAGTTAACCTTAGGACAATTCTGTCACAATACTGTCATCCTAGTCATAGTTTAGTACTAAAGTGATAATTGCTATTCTCAGAACCTTTTCCTTCAGAATTGACTAATAATTATTTTAATGTAATTTAAATAACATTTTTTATTGTGTCTCCACCATAATTAGCACATTATAAGTCAAAACAGTCCCCTAAGATGGGGAATGCCTATATATTAATCAGCTAGGATTTACTGTTTTTCAGATTGTTCTAAATATTTTACATGACTAGAGTGTAAAACAACAAAGAATGTATACAATATTATTGAAGAGATATGTAATTAAATATTATTGTGTCATGTAGCTTATGGAATCAAGAAAAATGTTTGCTCACATTTATAGTTATGTAAGGGTGGGAGTGATTAGTCAATTAGTGGCAAGTTCTTTATCAGGTCACTGATTTCAATCCATCACAAATCAGTAGTGACTGAAACTCGTTATCCTCTAAGAGTGTTCTGTGTTCTATGTGAAAGGAAATGAGGCATTACCAGTCAAGTTTCTAATGGAGAGGTGTCTACATCGTATGACCACCAACATGCTTTGCAAAAAAGATTACTAATGTTGGTTGTCTCATATGAGGGGGCAAGGACTAAATGGGCATGTTTTCTAAACTACCATGTTATCTACAGAATGAGGTGCTCTCTCAATGTTATGGTTGAGGTATACCGATATGGCAATAGTAGTGAGGTTTGCACAGGTATCAATGGGACTGGCTATACCTTTGCATACCTTTGTATGAATAAATAGAGCACTTTAGTCAGCAGGGCTGTCTGTACTGCCTTTATTGAACAAGAAATATAGCAGATTTTTAAACCATTTAATGCGTGTGCTTGAGTTACTGTTGCTTTAATATTATATTATCTGTTCCTTTAAAATCAGTGGATATTAAAATGATCTGTATCAAACCAGATAATGGATATTTATGCAGATAATTTGTCAGATACTGTAGTTGTAGTTGTACTGTAGACCTTGATACCTCATACTTCTAGGCCCAAAATGTTCTTATCTGGGGAATCTGAGCTATCAAATTGATTTTTATGGCTGCTCAAAAAAACAAGGTATTTACAAAGTAACATAGTAATTTAAGATTTGAAGCAACTCAAGGTCCATCATGTCAACCCCCTGCTTCATAAGCAGGGATATAATAAGTACATGTGCTGTGCAGACATGTAGAAATTTTAAAACAATTTTTCTACCCACTATACTACCCATAGACATAGACATAGAATTTGATGGCAGATAAGGACCGCTTGGCCCACCCAGTCTGCCCATTTCCCTGCCTACTGGATAAGCTGCAGATCCTAGTTAACCAACAGCCTACTTCTTCCTACCCCCATCCCCTAGAATTGCCTTATGACTGTCCCATGCATGCTTGAATTCCACCACTGTTTTTGACTCCACAACCTCCTCGGAAGGCCGTCCATGCATCCACAACCTCTCTGTGAAAAAATACTTCTTAAATTACCTCTGAGTCACCCCTCTATCTTCAAATTGTGCCCCTTGTTCTTGCACATCTCTTTTTGAAAGATGCTACCCTCTTGGACTTTGTTGATTCCCTTGAGGTACTTGAAAGTTTCTATCATGTCCCCCCTCTCCCTCCTTTCCTCGAAGCTATACATATTAAGCTCCTTTAGTCTCTCTTCATATGTCTTCCGGTGCAGACCCTGCACCATTTTAGTTGCCCTCCTCTGGACAGTTTCCATCCTGTCTATGTCTTTGCAAGACTGGGTCTCCAGAACTGCACGCAGTACTCCAGATGGGGTCTGACCAGCTGTCTGTACAGAGGGATAATAACTTCCTGTTTTCTACTGGTGATGCCTCTCCCTATGCATCCCAATATCCCCCCAGCAATCATTGCTGCCCTCTCACATTGCTTGCCTACCTTTAGGTCATCTGATATGACTACCCCCAGGTCCCTTTCCATTTTTGTTGTTGTTAGTATCTCACCCCCATTGTGTACTCTTCCACTGGGTTTTTATTTCCCAGGTGAATTACCTTGCACTTCTTAGGATTGAATCTAAGCTGCCATATATTTGACCATTCCTCTAACCTTGTCAAGTCCCTTTTCATCCTTTCCACCCCACCTTGTGCATCAACTCTGTTGCAGATCTTTGTATCATCTGCAAAGAGACATACTTTTCCTTCCAGTCATTCTGCAATGTCGCTTATAAAGACATTGAAGAGGACTGGCACCCATGGTACCTGATAATACCACTGATAGACAACAATTAGTTCAAACTTACCTTCAAGGTCCGTACTGCCTTTTCATCCACTTATCCACTCTCTCTGATGTTAGGCTGTTCCATATGTCCACCATGTTCACAAACCTCTGGAAGAAGCTGTTCCTTCTAATATTGCCTCTGAATATACCATCTTTGAGCTTCAAGATGCGTCCCTGTGTCATTCTGGAGAATACCAGATAAAGCACCTCTGCCCATTAAATCTTATTGATACTCTTGAATATGCAGATGATTGAAAGCATCCCCCCACCATCTCATGTTCTTGTTATCTCTATAGTATTTATTTAATGGAAATTTTCTCACCTGGTAAAAGTGATTATAGGGGTACCTTTTAAAGCATTCTGTGATGTCACAATTGGATACTGAAATGTCCTCTATAGGCTGATGCACAGACTTGGAAAAACTGTATCAGTAATTCGATCCTTCCCTTCCTGCTGACCAGTTCTCAGTCTGAAAGTTCCACCACTACTCACTCTTTGGAATGTGGAGTAACCATCTGATTGAAAAAGGTTATTAAGAGTCATAGAAGATGTACTATGACGTCTGAGCAAAGGAAAATATTTATTACCTATGCATTGTTATATAAAAGAGTACTACCATACTACATGCCATAGGAAACAAGATGAGTTCTCTCTTTCTATTTCAGTAGATCTTGAGTCAGCAGTACACAAATTGGACCTAATGGGTGAGTCAGGAAGGGACCATCAGGCACATTTGAAATGCTATCACTGTCATTGTCATAGGGAGATTGAGGCTCCTTTCAATGTCTTTTGTTGCTGGATCCCTTGGACTGCTCCTGTGCTTCTGCAACTCGTTTTGGATTCCAGCGCCTCAGTTAAATTTATTAATTTGATAAAATACCTGTCACAATGGAGTATGGATACTGGGGTGAAGTTGTTAGCTGTGTCATCCACATTGCCTTCCTGTGATGTGGATATACCCTGGAAATCCTTCTGATTGTCAGCCTTCACTTGACATAAGGGGCAGAGGTTACCCAGTTGATAAAGAGGATGCTGGGGCATTTTCTGCAGGACTTCTTGGTGCTTCCAACATTGACACACTCAGTCTCGACCTGGAAGAGTGAGGGTTAAAGGTGTGAGGAAGAGTAATTCATACAGCTGCCACATTTCTGCTTCTGCAGAGAAATAGTCAAGAAATAAACATATTAATAATTGCTATAGGAAAAAATATATATCTGGTTTATTATTCTTCAGAAGAATGTTGTGAGGAGTCTGTAGACCAGCAGTGGATATTGACTGCTGAATAATGGCTCAGTATCTTTGAAAAAAATGATGATAAATTTACAACAGGAGTGGCTTTATGAGGGAAGAGATGCCAAATATTCACCATGCAGAGTGAGACACAAAATGACTGACAAATTAGTGGCAAAACAGATGTCATATGCATACACGGCAGTTGACCAAGTGCAAAAAGGCCAAAATGGGAGGGGAAACAAAATAGATGCACAGTGGAGTAGGAGATGCCATTACAGTGCAGAAAGCATGAGGAGCAGGGCATGGCAACATTATTGGTACTTACTGGCAGTATGATAAATCATGGCTGCCGCTCAAGATAAACATATTTCATCTTTATTTGGAGGCAGCAAGAACAGGCTTGGAGAATGAAACATAGAAACATAGAAGCTGATGGCAGATAAAGACCACAAGGCCCATCCAGTCTGCCCAGTTCTTTTTCTACCTTAAAAATGTGCCATCGGCATTTGCTCTGTGAATGGCTTATCTATTCATACTCATCATATTTCTCCCTTATATCTATCCTATGCTTGTTTGAAGACCTGCACTGTATTCATATCCACCATTTCCTGAGGTAGGCTGTTCTATGCATCCACCACCCTTTCTGTGAAAAAATAACTTCCTCACATTACCCCTTAATCAGCCTCCCACTAATCTCATGCTGTGTCCTCTTGTCCTGCTATTTTTCTTATATTGAAAATGTTAGACTTTCACCTTGTTAATGCCCTTAAGGTGTTTGAATGTTTTGATCATATCACCTCTCTCCCTCCTTTGCTCTAGGGTATACATATTGAGTTCTGTTAATCTGTCCTCATACATTTTCTGATGCAGTCCCTGCACCATTTTGGTTGCCCTTCTCTGGGCTGCCTCAATTTGGTTAATGTCCTTGTGAAGGTGTGGCCTTCAGTACTGCATGCAGTACTCCAGATGGGGCCAAACAAGTGTCTTGTAAAGAGGGATTATTACCTCCCTCTTCTGACTTGTGATACCCCTACTAATACACCCTAACATTCCCCTAGCATTACCTACTGCTTTAGTGGTCTGCTTGGATGATTTCAGGTCATCGGTCATAATGATGCCCAAGTCTCTTTCTTCCCTTGTGACTGCCAGCAACTCCCCTCCCAGCCTGTAGGTGGCTTCTGGATTTCTCTTCCCTATCTGCATGATCTTGCACTTCTTTGCATTAAACACCAGTTGCCACTCTTCCGACCATTTTATTAGTTTATCCAGATCTCCAGATCTCTTCTCATTCTGCCCACTCCACCTGGATCATCTACTCTGTTGCAGATCTTGGTGTCATCTGCAGACAGACAAACCTTACTCTCCAGTCCATCTGCAATGTCACTGATGAAGATATATATTGAAGAGGACTGGCCCCAGGACTGATCCCTGAGGTACCCCACTTGTGACTTGCATCTTTTCTGACAGTATACCATTTACCACCACTCTCTATTTTCTGCCCGTCAATTGGTTTGCCACTCAGTTGACCAACTTCTGATCCACCCTGAGCCTACCCAGCTTATTAATCAATCTGTGGAGCAAGCCTGTTTTCAGTTTGGATGGCTGGGAAGTACTCCTGGTTTGTGGCTTCCTTCTTGGGCCTCCTATGATGCCTATTTTTCCATACCATCTGCCAGTCTCCAGGCCCTGCCTCAAGTCCTGACCCCTGGCTGACATGCTCATACTGCTGGTGGTGGAGGTTGAGGAGGTGTGCTGGAGTGTGGGGAGAGGGAGGTAAGGTGCCTGCCTGGCACCATGGCTTGGAGGGACAGGGAGTGAATCCTCAGAATTGCCAGAGAAGCTGCACAGGGGAGGGAACTGGATGTCATTGTCCATCCGGTGTCAAATGACCTGGCTAAGAAAGGGATTAGAGCAGTACAGGAAGAGTTTGTGGAATTGGGGGGTCTTAGACAAGTAGCATGCATGGTAACCTTCTCAGAGGTGCTGCCCATCCATGGTGTAGGAGAGAGTAGGGTGTTCCACCCCATGTGATTCAATCAGTGGTTGAAAAACTGGTGCAGAGCTCAGGGATTTGGCTTCTTTGGGGACTGGGGATCCACCTGGAGTGATGCAAGCCTATACTGGCATGATGGGCTGCATCTGTCCAGGAGGAGAACCAGGATCCTAGGTGATAGGTTTAAATGCTTCACTGGCAAGCATTTAAACTAGCCAAGGGAGGCACTGGAAAGGAGCAGGAAATCCTAGCCCCAAAAATCACGATAGTAAGTGCGGTAAACACCAACATAGAGGTGTTGATAGGGAGAAGGGCAGGGGTAAATGGGGAAAGTGACAAAGGCAAGAAGGACAGGGATGAGGCAAAAAGGAGTAAGGCCATCAGGAAATGGAGGGTAATGAGTACCAATGCCCGTAGTCTGGGCAACAAGCTCCCTGAGCTGGTGACCTTGATGGAAGAGGGATGCCTGGATATCGTAGCAGTCACAGAAACATGGTACACAGAGAACTAAGACTGGGATGTTAACATACCAGGATACATAACCTACAGGGGAGACAGGCAGGGGAGAAGAGGGGGAGGAGTAGCTCTCTATGTAAAGGACTGGATAAAAGCAACTGAACAAAAGAGTAAACAGGGAGGAGAGGAGGCACTGTGGGTCACCTTGGAGACTGGAAATGGCACCACAATCCACACAGGGGTTGTGTACAGACCCCCATGACAGGGGGAGGGGAGGGAATGGACAAGGATATGATAGAAGGCATTCTTAGGATGGCAGAGAAAGGGGAGATACTGTTGATGGGAGACCTGAATATGCCAGATGTTAACTGGAGCACATTTGCTGCAGCCACATCCAAGAGCAGGACCATTACCGATGCCCTACAGGTGGCAGGCCTCAGGCAGCTAGTTTCGGAACCCACTCATGAGGGAGCAATCTTAGACCTTGTACTCTCAAATGGGGCAGTGAGAGGATCTCAGATCTAGAAGTGGGTTGCCATCTGGGAACAAGTGACCATCAAACAGTGTGGTTCACGTTAAACTCAGCTACAGAGTCAAGCCATACAAAAGTGAGGGTACTGGACTTCACGAGGGCTGACTTTGGCAAGATGGGAGAGTGCCTCAGAAAAGCACTAGCAAACAGGCTAGAAGGAGGGGTGGAACAACAATGGGGAATCATCAAAACTGCCATCACAGAGGCAACGAGCCTTTGTGTAAAGCAAATAAACGAATCAAAATGAAAGAAAAAGCCACTGTGGTTCTCAAAAGAGGTTGCTGGGAAAGTCGGGGAGAAAAAGATAGCATTCAGGAAGTATAAGGAAACACAGAAGGAGCAGGACAGACAGCTGTACCAGTTAAGGCAGAAGGAAGCAGGAAGGGAAGTCAGAAGAGCAAAGGCCCAAACTGAGGAAAAGATAGCCAACACCGTTAAGAAGTGGGATAAAATCTTTTATAGGTACATCAGAGAGCGTAGAAAGACAAAGGGAGGGATAATGAGGCTGAATAGAATGAACCGTGGGTGAGCAGACGGGGACAGTGAAAAAGCAGGGGTGCTGATTGAATATTTCTGCTCAGTAATCACAAAAGAGGAGGGGGAAGTGCCTAATTCAATTAACAGAAGCACTCTTGATGGGGAGTCGATCCCAGTCCTTTCACAGAAGAAAGGGTTCTGCAAGAACTCCTAAAACTGAAGGTGGACAAAGCAATGGGGCCTGATGGAATTCACCCCAGAATTCTAAAAGAATTAAGGGGGAACTAGTGAAACCACTGACCACTCTTTTTAACAAATCATGGGAGGATGGTGTGGTACCCGAGGACTGGAGGAAGGCGGATGTGATTCCCCTTCACAAAAGTGGGAACAAGACAGAGGCAGGAAACTACAGACCTGTCAGTTTTACCTCTGTGGTAGGGAAAGTGATGGACTCACTTCTGAAGGAAAGAATTGCTGAGTACCTAGAGGCCAGTGAGGCACAGGACCCAAGGCAGCATGGGTTCACAGTGGGAAGGTCATGTCAGACAAATCTAATAGATTTCTTTGACTGGGTGACCAAAGTAGTGGACCAGGGTGGGGCTGTGGACTTGGCCTACCTAGACTTTAGCAAGGCATTTGACACAGTCCCACACAAAAGATTAATAGTCAAATTAACCAACCTGGGAGTGGATCCCAGGGTGGTAGCCTGGGTAAAACATTGGCTGGACAACAGGACATAGAAAGTAATGTAAATGGAGTCCACTCTGAAGAAAGAGGGGTTACTAGTGGGGTACCGCAGGGCTCAGTACTGGGTCCAGTCCTTTTTAATGTCTTTATAAGTGACATTTCAGAGGGACTGGAAGAAAAAGTATGCCTCTTTGCAGATGACACAAAGATCTGCAACAGGGTTGATACACAAGGAGGCATGGAAAGGATGAGAAGGGACTTGGCATGGTTGGAGGAATGGTCAGAAGTATGGCAGCAAGGATTCAATGCAAAGAAGTGCAAAATATTGCACCTGGGAAACAAGAACCCAGGGGAAGATTACACAGTGGTGGGGAGGTAGTAACAACAACAAAAAAGGAAAGGGACCTGGAGGTAATCATTTCAGATGACCTTAAGGTTAGCAAGCAATGTGAAAGGCAGTAGGGAGGGCTGTGGGTATACTGGGATGAATAGGGAGAGGCATCACCAGCAGAAAACAGGAAGTTGTTATCCCTCTGTACAGACAGTTGGTGAGACCCCATCTGGAGTACTGCGTCCAGTTCTGGAGACCCCATCTCCACAAGGACATAGACAGGATAGAGGCAGTCCAGAGGAGGGCAACCAAAATGGTGCAGGGTCTGCAAGGGAAGCCGTATGAGGAAAGACTAAAGGAGCTTAATATGTATACCTTTGAGGAAAGAAGGGGGGGGGCATGATAGAAACTTTTAAGTACCTCAGTGGAATCAACAAAGTCCAAGAGGGTAGCATCTTTCTGAAAAAGAGATGTGCAAGAACAAGGGGACACAATTTAAAGGTAGAGGGGGGTCGGTTCAGGGGCAATGCGAGGAAGTATTTTTTCACAGAGAGGGTAATGGGACAGCCTTCCTGAGGAGGTTGTGGGGTCTAAAACTGTGGGAGAATTCAAGGATACATGGGGCAGACATAAGGAAGTTCTTGTGGGGGGTAGGAAGAAATAGGCTGATGGTTAACTAGGATCTGTGGCATATCCTGTAGGTAGGGAAATAGGCAGACTAGGTGGGCCAAGTGGTCCTTATCTGCCATCAAAGTCTATGTTTCTATGTTTCTATGTGGAAAGTATCGAAAGATTTGCTGAAGTCAAGGTAGGCAACATCAACTGCTCCCCCTTGGTCCAACACTCTGGTTACCCAGTCAAAGAAATCTATGAGATTAGTTTGACATGACATTCCTTTTGTAAACCCATGCTGTCTTGGAACCTGTGCTCCTATGGATTCCAGGTGTTGAACTATCCTTTCCTTAAGGAGTGCCTCCATGATCTTGCCCACTACTAAGATAAGACTCACTGGTCTGTAGTTCCCTGCCTCCCCCCCTGCTACCACTCTTGTGGAGAGGGATCACATGAGCCCTTCTCCAGTCTTCTGAGACCTTTCCTGTGCTCAGACTCACTAAACAGTTCTGATAATGGCTCTGCTAGTTCCACCCTTATCTTCTTTAGTATCCTGGGATATATGCCATCAGGTCACATTGCCTTGTCCACCCTGAGCTTATCGAGCTCTTATAGGATCCTTTCTTTTGTGAAGGGACTAGTGCACACCCCCCCCCGTGTCCATGGTGCTGAGCTGTGTGCCCTGCCCTACCCTACCTTCTCCTCAGTAAATACTGAGCAGATGTATCTATTTAGGATAGATGCTTTTACATGGTCCTCCTCCTCACATGCCCCCTTATCCCCTTTGATCTTAGCAATACCCCCTCTGGACCTTCTCCTTTCACTAATGCATCTATGGAAAGTCTTGTCACCTTCTTTTACTGTTTGTGCTAGTATTTCCTTGTTTTGGGCCTTTGCCTGCCTTACTGCCTTCCCTGCTTTCCTTAGGGAAGTGTGGTATGCCTCCATATCTTCATCCTGCTGTCTGCCCTTATATTACCTGAAGGCCAGTCTTTTAGCTCTGACCTTTTCTGCTACTGTTATTGAGAACCAAAGTGGGTTCCTTCTTCCTTTGCACTTTCTTTTCTCTCTCTAACACAATGGGATGTTTCCTCAAGTATTGCATCCTTAATGCTTGCCCACTTTGCCTGTGCCCCCTCAACTGTATTTCTTCTTGCCAGGGCTATCTTAACTCTGATGGCCATTTTTTCAAAGTCAGCTCCTCTGAAGTCCCTTATTTTTGCCTTGGAATTGGATCATTTAGTCGTAGTGGCCAAATTGAACCATACCATGTGATGGTCACTGGCCTCTAGGTGACCCTCTACCTAGAGATCTGTGATTCTATCCCTGTTAGTCAGTACCTCAGTAAGTTTTATATCTAGACATCTGAAATGTGGCATGCATACTGTGCAGAAGATATCATAAGAAATTTCCAGTTTCATTATATTTGAATGAGGGGTGAGGATGTTATAAGGCTCAAAGTCTTGCAATTTATTATTCATGTGAACATTTCTGAAAATATTTCTATGTTTCATCTTAGCCACCTCTGGAGCTAGATAACTGCAAAATGATATGCATACTGTACATTCTTGGAAAAGTCTTAAAAACTGCTAATTAGAGAGGTAGTTGATTATATACATTGTAAGTTAGAGGAGCTCAATGTCAAATGTAATTATTTGTTAAATGTTCTGAACATTTTCAAAATACATGGATGTTTAGAGATCCACAACTATTGCATCTATACACAAAATATTTGGCATACATGCACAATGTGATTAGATACTGTAATCTAATTAAGCTGGATAAATGTGGCTTAGTAGCTTTTTATTGTGGATACTTTGGAAATTACTAATTGGCAAAATTTGCTCAACAATTCATGGACACATAATAGGTAATGCCACTAGAATTTCACTTGTGGAATTTAACTTTCAAAAAGCACTTATCACCACTGAATCAACATGCACTAGCATCGTGGCCTCACAATACACCTCCAACACTTGTGTGACAGTGATGCCCAGCATCATACTCCATCATGACTAAAGATATACAGATACTTCTGTCACAGGGGCCTATGTTGCAACTAGTTGTAAGGCTTAGCGCCACTGTTTTCAAATAGTAAAAATTAACATTGTTATCTACAGGGTTGTTAAAGAGCCCGCAGGTGACATTGTACAAAACCAATGATGCACATGTATGTGCTTCCACAAGTCAGCAAATCAGTGAGCTCTAGTAGTTAGCTGGCATATTGCAAGACAGGATAGTGTGAAGTGATATCAATGACTATTCTTCATGGTTTGATACTCAAGTTAGTGACCTGGCACTTGACACCCCTATACTTTTACCATGGAGACTCCTATGAAAGCTACCATAGTGCCAATTTACCCAGCCTTTAAATTCCTCTACAGTGGCAACTCAAGTGTTTGAATAAGCAACATTTATGGAAAATGTATGGACATGGCTTCAACAAAAGTGTCACTACATTCCATAGTTTCCCAAAAGCTTATAAATTGTAGTGATGAAGAAATAATATGACTTGCAGTACTGTAAATTGAATCCAGGCCTCCAAAATACTGTCTGGGTGCTCCAATGACTGATCACAGTAGTTAGAGCTCCAATATTGTATTCCAACAGCCTAGATTCAATTATCCCAGTAGGTCACATTATTTCTTTCTGACTACAATATGTGATTTAATTGCTAAGCTGTGGCTAACACTGTACCAGAAACAGCTAAGTATTATCACAAAAGCTGATAAAATGCAACTTTAATTACTGATGGTATTTTGGAATCTTTCGCTGCTTGTAGCCTGGACAGCTTTGAGCAAGAGATTAAACAGCTGACACACACACACAAAGCCTCTTTTCTTCCATATTGGTTTATCTCCTGGCTGGCAGTTCACCTATCAGTGATATACCCAGTTCACAGGGATTTACTCTGGTCAGGCTGGCTAACAGGTTTCTCTCCACATTTTTCCCCTCCCACCTCTCCTTGTGGGGGTGTTCACTCTGTCAGTCTCACACAGACACAACTTCCTCTCTGATAGGAGCAAGCTCCCTGGCTTAGTTGCATGGGTTGTTGTGTTAGCTGAACGCACTGCCAATCCTCCCTGTCTGAGATGCACTAGTGAGTGGCAGTTGTCTCAGTCATGGCCTGCATTCTGAAGTGCCTTCCTGGGCTCGCTTCCAAGCTTGGGTCATCAGGATGGCAGAGTGACATTCTGCTGTTGGGCCATGTGGGTTGCCTCAAAGCCTATTATTTAAGGTCAATGAATCTAGCAAAATTGGTAATATTGTGCTCTCTAGTTTTAAAGTTATAGAGGCTTGAAATTCTACAGTTGCTGAACTGAAAAATGTAATTTTAAATAGTCTGTATGTTTGGAGGTCTATAACTCAGTCACCTTTAAAGACAGAGATTTGAAACTTGGAATACATCTGTATGGACCTTATTAAAGTTTTCATTCCAACACCTGTGTACTTTTGGCAATCACTGTTTAAATTAGGTGGAATTAACTGAAATCACAATTTTGGTGAAATTTCAAGAAATCTTTGTGGCAATTTCGCAACATTTCATGGAAGCAAAATCATAATTTCCCCAGTGGAAGACATATTTCACCCAACCCTACTAGTAAGTGGTTTGTAAGCCAAATGTCAGAAGGAAATTGCAGCATGATAATGATGATGGGGGAAAGAGGTGGATTTTATTTGTAATTTCTTTTTTCTACTCCTAAGGATGTCTGGGGCAGACTTAGCCCCACTTCAGCCTTGTGCACAGGATCTCAACTCTGCCCCATAAGCCAGCCTCCACCACTGAAGCAGAGTCGGGGAGGACCGTGCCTTACCCCCATGGAGGGTGCCTTCCGGTGGGCACCAGACCAGGAGAGAGATCGCATCTCCCTGATGCCCCACTCTGGCTTACTCTGGGCTTTATTTGGCAGTAGGAGGTCCCCCATTGTTGGCATCGCCTTGATTATCCAGGTTTTTTCTTTCCCTTACTGCTTCCCCCTCAGGACGTGGTTTGCAATGGCACCTGTGCAGCGTATATTCCATGCTTCAGGGCCACTGGAGCCTGCTGCCATCACACCCCCTTCAATGTCCCATGTGCTTGCGCCATCCCAGTTCTCCACCAAAGGCCACTACAGCACCCAGAACCCCATACAACCCACCCAAGGACAGGAGAGCAGTCTTCCATATGCCCACCCCTGAGACCCCCGACAGCCAAGGCTCATTCCCAAACCTCAATCACCAGCATGGCTCGAGGTGTGGTGTCCAGCACCTCAATATTCAGCACCACCGGACTGGCATGGAATGAGGTTTTATGGGAAGGCAGGTGATGGGAAGCAAGGTTGTTTTTTACAGAGGGTGTGAGGCAGCCGTGTTGATGGGTACACTGTGGGAGTCAGGAGATTGCCCAATATAGGATCTTAGGTTATCTGAGGGCTGAGGTTAGGCAGCATTGATGGGAAATAGGAGTGCTACTTGATGAATGAAGACACAGAGGAGAAGGGGAAGAAAGGCAAGATGTCCATGGAAGTGGGTCAGGTGGGGGGTAGGATGGAAGGAGAGATAATACAGGTTCCCTGGGTACCTCTGCCTCAGACAGTAAAGTAGCCAAGGAAGGGGGTGGAAAATTGTTGGAGGAGAGGAGAAGGCAGCAGGGAAAGGAATAAGGTAGGAACTTCCTCAGTCATTCAGGTGTGGACTAGATTTCATCCAATGACTAGGGACAACATGGAGGGTTCCAGCATGCAAGTGGGGGGAACCAATACAGGGAGATAACACAAGGAAGAACAGTCAAAGGAGGTTGAGAAGGAAGGACAGGGGTGGCAGAACCAGAACATGAGGGAGGGGAAGGTCAAAGGTCAAGCATTGGGAGGTTAGGTGAGGTTGAACATTCAAGTGAATCAGGTGAGGAGAAAGCTGGAGAGGAGAGGGAGGAGGGTAGCAGGGAGGGTAGACAGCATGATGGAAAGAGTCTCAGGAGAAGGCAGGAAAGAAGGGACAGAAAACATAGGGAGGGAGGGGGAAGAGATGCCTGGGGGCAGTAAGCATAAAGAAAGCTGTCAGCTGGAGAAGAGTGGTGATTTTGTGAGACTCTATTTTAAAAGGGGTGTGACTGGGAATTAATAGGAATCAAAACATCTGAAAGACCTAAAGGTGCGCCAGCAATGCGAGAAGACAGTAAGGAGGGCTGGGGGGATACTGGGATGCATAGGGTAAGGCATCACCAGTAGAAAACTGGAGAGGCAGTATAGTGCAGTGCTTTAAGGCTCTGAGCTACAAATCTGGTTACATCCAGCAGACCAGACCTGGGTTTGAATCCCACAGCTTCCACCTGCATACTGTGTGACCCTGAGCAAGTCACTTAACTTCTCTGTGCTCCCAGGATGCACCTGTAAAAAAGCTTTCGCTTAGTGTGCTTCTCCTGGATAAACAACTAAAAAAAAAAAAACAGGAAATTGTTGGCCCTTTATCCATACAGTTGGTAAGACCACATCTGGAGTACTGTGTACAGTTCTGGAGACCCATCTCCACAAAGACATAGACAGGGTGGAGGCTGTCCAGAGGAGGGAAACAAAAATAGTGCAGAGTCTGCACCAGAAGACATGTGAAGAAAGACTAAAGGAGCTTAAGATGTATTGCCTTAAGGAAAGAAGGGAGAGTGGGGACATGATAGAAACTTTCAAATACCTCAAAGGAATCAACTAAGTCCAAGAGGGTAGCATCTTTCAGAAAAAGAGATGTGCAAGAACAAGGTGGCACAATTTAAAGATAGAGGGGGATGGCTCAGAGGTAATGTGAGGAAGTATTTCTTCACAGAGAGGGTTGTAGATGCATGGAACAGCCTTCCCGAGGAGGTGGTAGAGTCAAAAACAGTGGTGGAATTCAAGAATGCATGGGACAGACATAAGGCAATTCTAGTGGGGGGTAGGAAGTAGGCTGTTGGTTAACTAGGATCTGCAGCTTATCTATTAGGTAGGAAAATGGGCAGACTAGGTGGGCCAAGCAGGCCTTATATGCCATTAAATTCTATGTTTCTATGTAAGAAGGTAGAGTGCATGCCAGTGATGACAGTGGAATGAGTAGGCCCACTGATAAGTAAGCATACATAGGGACTAGGCATACCTCTCAACCTCTCAGCATTATAAAGTATAGCACTGACCTTCAAAATTCAGACCAAATGGCCAGAATGTGTCACACTTTCTTATTTTAAAGAATAATACATCTACAAATAGTGGGGCTCATATATTTAGTGTTAAGGAATGTATCAAGTTAGTTCAATGATTTACTAGTTCGTGTGTTCAGAAATAGCTCTAACATTATTAAGAACATCAGTAAACCATTGTAGAACAAGGGTACATTTGACTGTAAAAATCATAGTGCAGTGCCAAATTCTTAGCAATTGAGAGGTATGAGACTGGGGTACCACATGTACTTGTCTACCTAAGGATAAATAATCTTGCTGAATGTGAGGTGGGAGTTCTACAAGAAAGATTTAAGGAGGTGGTGAAAATGTGCAGGGGTGGCTGGAGCTGTAGCCTTCTCTAAAGTGATACTGGTAGCTAGGGTTAGTACTGTCAAGAAAAGGAGGACTGCAGACCTCAAAGTATGGCTGAGAGAGTGGTGCAGGAAGGAGGGTTGGGAAGGAACATGGGAAAATAAGGCTCAGTATGTACAAGGTAGGCTGTATTGCAGTATGGAGGGTACCCAGGTGCAGATGAAAAAGTTGATGATTATGTGGTAAGTGCCCTTAATTTAAACTGATAAGGGGGGAGAGGCAGCAAGGGCCACAGCACCTTTTGTTCACAAGTAGATAGAAGTCAACAACTCCCTCTGGTCAGGAAAGGTTTTAGAGGGATCAGTCTATGGGCCAAAGGGGGCACTAACAGTATGGGTTGGGGGGAGACCTCGGTGGGAAATAGGGTAGGGGGAATGAGGAGTGGGGCAGAGAAAGAATGATGGGGATGCAGGGGGTGGGCTAGGGGATTAGATGGGAACAGAAGTGGCATATCTGAAATCAGATAGGGTAAGGGACAGACAGACCATGGAAGGAGAGAGGAAGGAGTCATGGTGGAAATGTGGTATCCTTGAACACATGAAGACTGGGGGACAAAATGGCTGAGTTAGAAGTGCTGATGGCTGAGGGGGAAGTAGACATGGCAGCCATCACAGACACTTGGGCCATGCTGAACCATGACTTAGACATGTCCATCCCCAGTTACAAACTATATAAAAGGGAACAGAGATTTGAAGAGGTGTGGGAGTTGTTTTGCATGGAAGGGAGGGAGTAACCTGTACAAGGGAGGAGAAGACAGAAGGAGGATTGAGGTGTCCTGGATGTAGGTAGAGTCCACAACAGGGAGGAAACATAGACAGATGGTGGTGTACATACCGCCAAACCAGGAACAGGAGATGAACAGGGAGCTGGGGTCCAAACGAGTGGAGATGGGAAGCAAGGGGGAGGTGCTGATTATTGGAGAATTCAATCTGCCAAGTGTACATTGGACAATCCCAGCTACTTCCTGTAACAAGTTAGAGGTGATGATTGATGCATTTCAGAGTTGGTTCCCGACACAATGTGTTATGGAGCTCACCAGGGAGATAGACATCCTAGACTTGGTGCTGAAAAATTTAACACATGTTCAGGAGGTAAGAGTGGAGGAACCCTCATGTGGGAGTGACCACCACACAGTGTGGGTACATCTGGACATCAATAGGGAGAAAAAAATAACACCAAAACAAGAGTATTTGATTTTACGAAGACTGACTACATGAGAATGGGAGAGATTTTAAATGTGCAAACATGGAGACATAAAACCCACTCACCAAAATGTATTTTTTTTCACCTCTAATACAGTACTTCTAATCTCCCAAATGTTTAGCCATATTACCACATCTCTAACTACAGCCCCTTTCCCATTTAAATGTCAATACTAGTTGCTGAAGTAACCAGAACAACGTAGGTTTTGTGCATTTGTAAGTCTCCATAAAGAAGCAGTTTGAGCTGCTGATAATATTTTTCAGCTTTTTAATGTTAAAAAAGAAGAGTTAACATATCCTGTTTGGTTACTTTTAAAATGTAGATATAAAACACTAGTTGCAGCTCTTCTCTTCTTAAATGCTAAACACTTAACTGCAGTAAACACACTAACACCAGTTCCACATGTATCCCACTGTGTTTAAAATATTTTAAACAGTAAGAATTACATATAGTCTTCGAAAATAAGCTTTCCACATTTCAAGCATTAATACAAAAAAACATAGGCACAGCATCTCACCTTCATGTACTATTTAATGTCTCTCAGGTGTAGTAGCCAGCTGCTACCCCTTCCTCTATTTAAATAGCACCTAGTTACTATGGAAGTTTGCAAAACAGTGCAAAAACGTCATGCCTGTGCTTAAGCATCTTTTTTGGACTTTGTCAACTTATTCATCATTTGAGTTTCACAGAGACTTGTACAAGTGCTTGGACCACTCGCACCTGCGCATTTACATATTTTAAATACTTTAACGTTTTCTAGGCTGTGCTGCCGGATTTATTTCTCTTTGAACTATTTTGTTTAAATTCTTAAATAAGTTTATTTTCTTCTATTATCTATTTATTCTCTTGAGCCTAGCAGGTGGCTTCAGTCTCTCCATTGGAGGGACTCAGTCTCTGGCCACACCATTCCCCTCCGGACACCCCCTAAATCCCCCCATGGGTTCCCCTGTGGCAAGACCGAGGCAAAGGGGCACCATCTTTCCCCAACTGCAGAAGCAAAATCCTGATACCAGGTGCCAGAGGGGTTCCTGGTGCATCCATCATGGAGCCTGCCAACTCCTTATTCTTCTAAGTTTTCTCCCGTTCCTCTCCCCAAACAAGATGTACATCAGCGAAGTCCCTCCCTACTCGCATCTCCCCCAGGCTGATGCCAGAAGGCGATTGACGAGCGGGATGGCAAACTGTCCCTCCCTCAGAAAGGATAGCAGTCCTTCCGGATGCTCAATAGTCTCTCTCCCCTGCTGACACCTGGCAGCCTGGGCTTGTTCAAGAACCCGGGTTGCCAGTGTGGCATGAGGTGAAGCGAGCATCACCTTGACCTACAGCACCACTGAGCCAGCTGTCCTTAAATAAGTTTATGTAGCAAGTCTGACAATACTAAATGTGCCATTTTATGAGTCTATATGTTAATCTTTTTTTGTTATAACATACCTAGAAAGGAGTTTTGATCTAAATCTCTGGGTTGGACTTTTTGAACAGATCCACACTAGGATGTTACCCTTCTTGCTGCAGTTTATTAAGTTCAATCCAATTCAAAAATTAAAAACAATTGGACTAGGGGGACACATTAGGACAAAGAGCTAGACCAGAAGGTGAAGCCCTGAGTCCCAACCCACCCAGTAACACCAATTAGGTGTGACTGTAAGGTGGAAACCACCAGACCCTAGCCAAGTAAGGCTAGGTATAATGGAGGTGGTCGGTCCATAAGCCATGGACAATGTACCCCTGTCAAATATATGAATTCAAATTTGTAACTGTATGTTGGTCTGACATTACGCTAGTTAATAAGAATAGGGATGCTAGACTTTTTTGTAATTTAAACATTGTAAAAGAACCACTTATGATGCCTTTTCATTCTCAATATTATAGAACAAAATAAGCCTGTTCAATTTCTTGATTTAGCCCATAACGTTGATCTAGTGTATCAAAGTGATCAACCCAATAAGCGTCCCTTAATATAAACCACCTCACTAATTCTCCCCCTCTAATGGGATTTTTGACTTTTTCAAGACCCACAAATCCGAGAGCTGACACATTTTATATCTGCTTTCAATATAATGTAATGCCACAGACAATGTCATGTCACCCCTCCTGATATTGCTTCTGTGTGCATTTAACCTACTTTGTAAGCATCTAGAAGTTTTACAGTACCAGTGTATTATAAATCACAATGGTATTTTAATAAATCTATAACTTGTTCTGTCTGACATGTGATTAACTGCTTAATGTCAGTATGTCCCCCTTGTACAGATTGTAAACTGTCTTAGTTTTCCTTGTACTGTTGCAACTTACAATTCTAGTATTGCCTACAGGGATAATTGCCAGTAACCTGTATCCTACCTTGAAAAATCTCATATTACCTTTGAGGAGTTTTATGTATTGCATGACATAGTCTGTCCCATAAAGATTTTACTTTTTGGCAATAAGCAAGGGCTTTTCTTTAAATGCCCTTTTCCCATGGGATTAGCCTGCATGATGTCCCCATGTTTATAAACAACTTAATAGTACCAAAATGTTCCAAATAATCAATCAGTACTGTGATTCTATCTTCATATGTATTCCTTAAAGTAATAGAATGTAAAAGATCTTCTTGTGACACTGTGTCACTCCTGCTCTGAGCCATTTCCAAAATGCCCGCACTGTAGCCTCTTCCTCAGAAGCATTGCTTCAGTTCATCAGCAGCTCAGTTGTAGTCTTCCCCTTTAGTACAATCTTTTTTGAACCTCATCATTTGTCCACATGTAATGTTTTTAATTGTGCTTGGTTTATGAAAACTGTGGGCATATAGCAAAACATTTCTATAAGCTGATTTTCTAAATAGTTTTGTTTCCAAAACTGTACTGTCCTTACAGATAATTGGATCCAAAAAAATTACCGAGTTACTACTGTAATTTATGATAAATTTTAAGTAGTCCATGCACAAGTTCAAATAATTATAGCATTCCATCAGTTCTGCCTCTGTGCTATTCCAAATACAAAAACAATCATCTATACATCATTTCCAACAAATTATCCTATTATTCCATGTTATTCTCATCATTGTACACAAACATTCTTTCAAATTGATCCATAGAAATGTTTGTATAGTTAGTGGCCATAGAAGAGCCCATAGCTGTGCTCTTTTTCTACAAATAGAACATGTTTTCAAATCTGAAATGGTTTTTAATTAACACTGTTTCTACATGTTTAAGCAAGTAATGGTTAGGGTTATGCTTTCTGTAGTCTCTTTCATTAAGTTTTTCAGTTAATACTGCTAAATCTTCTTCGTGAGTGATACCCGTAAAGAGATCTTTAATGTCTAAAGTTATTAGTTAACATTCTTGCTCCGTAAGATGTTCTTCATTCAGTTTGTTTAATAATGTTATAGTATCTTCTTTGTCTTTCAAAAAGGGTGTGGTATTAGTAACCATGGGTTGAAGGTAATAGTCAGTACATACAGTTAGAAAATGAGCTTGAAAAGTAAAGCAGCCTGATTGGCTTAAAGCTGTACTCAGGCAAGCATTTATTTTTCAATAGAGCCCAATAAAAAACAAGTGCCAATTTGGGTTGCCCCATTACTTAGCATACTATTAGGTACCCCAAATTATCAAATGGAGCAGCAGTCATGATTTTCTTTTGCTAATCGGTGAGCAAACATCCCAAGAGGGGTTAGGTACTAAGTCATGACAACCATAATCCTAACATGTAAAATCCTGACAACACAAAATACTGACATATCAAAATACTGACATTACAATTGCCTGTATTCACATAATCCTGACATGTGTAACAAACAATAAATTGTAACTTACCAACACTGATGTTCACGTCCATTCTGCAATAATCCAGTTATCCAGTCTGATCCAGAAATTCAGTAATCGTAATCCTATTAATAACATCATTAAAATGCATATTTTTAAATATATTAATAGTTAAAATTAACTTAAAAGTTAAAACACTGTATTTAAAGTATTTATTGTGTCAGGTTCTGCACAATCCCCCAGAGATGATCAAGGCAAGACTTTGCAGGTGATCTAGGCAAGCTTTGTATGATCTTCTCAATTGTTGTCTCAGCAAGCATTACCTCCTTTTGCAGTTGAACTATGAATCGGTTGGTGCCCACATGTGAAGAACCTATTAATGCATCCAGCCTGTGGTGCCATGCTTCTACATTGTTTTGTGTGCATGGAATTCCATTGCTGACCTGGTCATGGACAGACCAGAATTCAGGTGGGAAAAGTGGTGGGCTTCTAATAGCAATTGTGTTCCTCACTTGTCTCTTGACTGCCAAAATAAAATTGTCTTCAATCCATGCCAACAGTGGAGCACTATTGTCTGGCATAATACTTTTCACTGCCATAATACTTTACAGATCATTGCTGGAATAGTCAATGATGGTCAGTTATAATTTATTGTTTGTTACACATGTCAGGATTATGTGAATACAGGCAATTGTAATGTCAGGATTTTTCATGTCAGGATTTGGTATGTCAGTATTTTGTGTTGTCAGGATTTTGGTGTCAGGATTTTACAGTACATGTCAGGATTATGATTGTCGGGATTTAGTACAGACCCCACTGAGACAAGTCACCTCCCTCACACAAGATAGAGCCAAAGCATTACACCCAATATTCCTTTCATTTGAATAAAAATAAAAAAATAAAACTTTCTTTTCTGTGACCCCTGATACATAACTCAGCTCCACTGCACAACCATCTTTGGTCTGCAGTCTTGCCATGAAACCTGGCACTCTAACAGTGGTTCTCTTCCTCCTACACACACACACACACACACACACACACACACACACACACACACAAAACCTTTCTTTCATACCTGCTTTTGTGTTGTTTTGTTGCCAGCTCATTTGACCTCTTTCCATCTGTAATGCCCAATATTCCACCCCAGGTCCTGCAGATGGTACATATACTCACCACATTACCCTTCATTAAAAATTAAAATGAAAGTAAAAGAAATTAAGAGAATGTAACATAAATAAATAAATACACTCCTGTTCTTCTTTGCCATCAGGGAGAAAAGAGAATAATGGAGAGTTTCTCCCTCCCATGCTCATGTTTGTAGAGGAGGAGGTAACCATGACAGTGAGCTCAAAACTCACAACTATGGAAGCTCCACTGGGACAAGGATCCCTAGTTTAAAACAAAACCCACAGCATTCAAATGCAGGTGCAGGAACTATTTCATTATAAAGTAAAGCAAACTGCAATGAGTTTAAACAATTAGGCCCAGATATTCAAACTGTGCTACAAAAGTGTGCAACAGCAGGAGCAAGCGCAAGTCCACTGCGCCCATGCGCAATACACTCGATATTCAAATACTGCGCAGGTCAAGATATGCCTGTGGCACACGACTGAATATCACACCAACTGTGTTATAGCGCAACCTGGGATGTGCAGTGGCGCAGGTCAGATGCACAATAGCAAAACCAGGGATGGTCAGTGGAGCAGGGCAGCAGCACAACAGCACAACCTGGGATGCTCAGAGACAGGATGCAGGGGTCCACCACCCATGGTAGGGATGGACAGAGGAGCACACAGCAGAACAGACCTCACCCCCCACACCCCATGCATCGCACAACCTGAGGAGAGCTGGAAGAATCACCAGCCCAGGGACACCAGCAACAATTCCACAGCCGGGGCATGGTGCCCCAGCACACCCCTTGGCAAGCTGTGACCAGCACACAAGGATGTCTGGCCACTCCATGCCACACCATTCCACCAGTGCAGAGCACACCCTGCAGCACTATCCCCAGACACCCTGCCCAGGAGTAGCGCTCAACAGTGCAGGACACCCCATGCATGCCACCAACCCCACTATGACAATGCAACCCTGTGCACCATGGATCCATGCAAGGCTGCCCTACCGTAAGCACCCTGCAGTGGGTGCTAGCAGAAACCAATGCAACAACTGCATACACAGTGTCACCCTACACGTCCCCCCCGAGGTACAGCTGAGAGACTGACCATGCGTCAGCACATGAGGTACCCCACATACGACAGGGCCTGCCCCACACCATACCACCAGCAGTACAGCACCCTGCACATCCTCCCAAGGACACACCCCATCCCAGCACTGACCACAACAGCTGGCACAGAGACCCACAGTGGTGCATGGAAGCATGCGCCACACAGGATGCAACACAGTGCATGGACAAACATCCACCCATACCCAAGGACACACCAACACAGGGACACAGTAGTGGGTCAACAAAGCCACTGGCATGTGGCCATGGCAGCCGTACACACATGGTTAGCACCCCTCCATGGCAGAGGTGTACCAGCCACCCTGTGCATGCACCATGAAGCCGTACGTCACCAGCATGCGACTGGAGCACAAGTGACAGACAGTGGAGCACCCTGCAACAGATACAAGTGACAGCATGGAGGGAGGACAACAACAGCGGAGGCCACAGTGCCACCCACGGCAGACGTGCACCACACCGGTGACAGGAGGCAACCCGGCATTGTGCCAGGTACAGTGGTTGTCCAGCATGGATAGTCACCACTGACATGCCAGCAGACCATGCATAGCACAGACATGCAAGTGTGTCAGCTGCACAGGCCATGGACTGTGTGACAGGGGCGACATGGACACAGTGCATGCACCATGGACCACTGCAAACAGGCATCCAGTGCACAGGGAACAACACACAAACCACAGACAGTGACTGATTCCCACACCCACAGCATAGGCGGTTCCCCTCCGGACACAAACACACACATGCCCATGCCTGCACTACCCCTGATGCCATGCACACCACTGCAGCTGAGCACCATTAGTCTGCTGCAAATCAGAGACCACCACAGTAGGCATAACAAAACAAATGAATTATTGAAAGGTAAACCAAACTATTTACAATTATGTACATAATGGGGGGAGGAGGGCCACATACCAGGTGGGGGTGGGTAAGGGGCAGGGGTGAACAAATGGGAGAGGAAAAAGGGGTGTGAGGGTGGGTCCAGGGGGGTAGGGTGAATCTGGGGGCATGGAGGGCCTAGCATCTGCCCCACTCTCCACCCCTGTGGTGCCTCCTCGACCTCTGCCTCCATACTCCATGCTACTCCATGCGTTGGAGTATTTCCAAGGATGCCCATGCAATTTGCAGGAGCTCCTGCATGGTCCTCTCGAGCTGCATCATCCACTGTCCACCTAGGACAAGGAAGCAGAGTCAATATGTGTGAATGTCCATCCCCCTGCAGCCCACCCATTGTGCATGGCATACAGCTGTGGGCTACACCCCTGTGATGGTGTGCGACCACCCACAGTGATAGTGTCCACTAGACCTGCCTACCCAGGTGCGCAGAGCATGCAGACTGCCGCACACACCCACTGCCCAAGTCCCACACAGCACCACCGTGGCTGTACAGTGACATGGCTATGCAGTGCAAAGGCAGTGGCACAGCCATGTACCCGGTGCATGCATAGACCACCAGCAATGCACACCCACACATGCAGTGCCACAGGACAGTGCTGAGTGTACCGTGTGGCATGCACGTCAGAGGTGTAAAGGGATGGTGGCCACGCCCCTCCACTTATCCCGCTACACAGCATGCACAGAATATCCTGGAAGAAAGGCACTCACCTGCAGTGGCTGGATCTGGGCGCTGATGCTGGATGGGCCCGGCAGCCCGTGCATGTCGTTCTGCATCCACTGCCTCTCAGCGGTCCTGTACTTCTCTTGCTTGTCTCCACTCCTCAGGGCCTAGGGTGCAAAGTTGGAGAGGGGAACATCAGTACAAACCAGTAGCAAAGGCCCCCCCGGGTGTGTACGATCCTGCACAGCCAGCCATGCCGCAACCCCACCACCACCACCGTCCACACTGGATTGCCCCCCCATGTGGTGGACACATGCCCACTGCGATACCAGTATGGATGCTGCCAGTGTATGGATGGAGCACCTACCTGGATGTGGCACTGCACCTCGCCTGGTGTGTGCCTATAGATGGGCAAGCCTGTCTCGGTACCTCTGCGTAGGTCCCCGTAGTGGTGGCAACACTGCTCGGCTGTTTGGCCGATCCCTGTTGCCTCCTCAAGTGCCACTGCCACCTCCTCCCAAACTGCACTCCTAGCCCTGTCCAGGAGATCATCGCCAAACTGGACCCCAGCATGGGGCTCCACACTTGCCACCAAACTGGCCAGCTCCAGTGGGCTCCATAAAGCAGCTCTCCTCCTTGCCATCACTGCTTCAGGTAGGATCACAAAATGGCACTCTGTAGCACACGTCTGCCACATGCAGATGCTGTACGGTACAGTGCTGCCATTCCACATTGACAGCATGATAGGGGTGCATCCATGTGGACGCATGGTGCCTAAGGGGGCAAAGGTCGACCACAGGGTCAAGGGTCTGTCATGCATGGACCGCCACAGTGCAGTTGGGACTCCCTGTGTGTGGCGCGGTTGTGTGCCTGTGTGAGATGCCCTGCAGGGACCTACCACCCTATGGCACCATGGCGCTTATGACGCTTCAGAGCATAAACGCCATACGTGTGAACAGCACACTAGCACCAAAGGCACAATGGTGGCCAAGCCCTGCACTGCCTCCCATGCTCAGCACATCAGCAGCGCAGCAGGCATTGGTGTCAGCACCCCGGGCATGCACCATGCGGTGTCTACTGTGCACGTCACCAAGCTGCTTCATTGCCTGAGCAGGCTCAACACAATTTGCGCAAAGTGCAACAGCGTGATATTCAGCCAGCATATGTAAATCAGCTCATCAGCAATTCCAAGGCACAGCTACTGCATTAGCATCCACTTAAAGTTGTGCCTTGCCTCATTTGCATGCGTTGTGCTCTATAAATGTGACATGGGGCTGCAGAGGCCATAGTCTGGTACTTCAGTCTATTGTGGTGGGTTGCATGCTGTTTGCCAGTGTGGACTGCTGTGTGTGGGAGATGCATGTGACTGCACAATCAGAGGTAACACCTGTCATTCCCACAGGAACAATAATGACTGAACGTGAGGAGGAGAAGGTGGAACAGAGACGTGGGAGATGGAGGAGGCCCAACTTTACCAAGGCAGAATCAGATGCCCTGTTTGAGGCCTACCTTGACTAGGAACTGCTGCTCAGTGGACAGTGGGGAACACCACAGACCCGTGCTGTGGCATGGGGTGAGGTGGTGCATGCTGTCAACCAGCATGGCAGCCACCAGTGGTCTGTGCAGGAGTGCAAGAAGAAGGTGGGCATGGACAGGAGGAGGATTAAAGATAAGGTGGCTCCATCAGGCAGCACAGGCTGCGACTGGTGGGGGACAGCCATGCCATGCCATGCCTGATGCCACAGGAAGAGCGGGTTGCTGGCAGCATGCGGCGTTGTGCCCTTGAGGATGTTCCAGGTGGTGGCTTCCAGATGGGTGGTAGCCCATCACTGCATGGTAGGTCCTGATCTGTCACTGTGGGAGTGGTGGGGGGAATGCCACAGGGTAGGGCAGATACTTCAATGCTACTGTGTTCCCTTACAGCTCCTGAGAGTCTACATGGGTCAGCAGTGGTGGGCTCATCCACTGAGGGCGATACCCTGGACACAGAGGAAGGCCCATCCACCTCCATAGGTGTCCAAGGGTCAGGATGACAGTGGGCCTGCCTGGCTGTCCGGACTGAGGTTGGTGGAGCTAGTGCGGAGGAGGCCCTGCCATTGACCCAGCCTGACAGCGTCCATGGATGCCAGCATGCTAAGACTCAGATTGGTGCCAGATCCATCACTGATGAAGATGAAGCTCACATCATGGACAGTGATACATGTGGACCGCAGGATGGCCACACAGCAGGTAACAGCACGGGCATAGCTGAGGGTGGTGCAGCCATGGAGGCCTGCATGACATCACAGTCCCAGCCTGTGCCTGTCTGCACCAGTGGGGCAGCACTGGTGTGCGTCCAGGACAGTGGGGCTGTTGCAGCCACTGCAGAGGCACCATTGAGCCCTGGAGAGTGGCGGTTGTAGGGGCAGTGTCAGCAGTCAGCCAATGGTGACGGGGGGACAGTGTCAGGAGACGGTGTCAGTGCATCGCCCATAGACATGCCCAGGCATGGTGCTGGTGTGCAGTGCCCAGCCTCAAGGGGTGCTGCCTAGCACGGCCGCGAACACCATGAGGGACAGCATGCCGATCAGGCAGATGACCTCTTAGATAATCACACCCGCATACTCCATGAATCAGTGGATCAGCAGTTGCGGCTTGTGATGGCGGTGGATGCACTCAGTGTGGTCCTGTGCCAGGCAGAGGAATGGCGCAGCAGGGACACTGGTCTGCTCCTGGCAGGGATGGACCAGCTGCGGGAGGATGTGACCACCGTCATTGACAGGCAGACACAGGCATTCACAGCTGTCATGGCCACAATGGGCACACAGTTATTTGCCCATGTGCCGCAGATACTGCGCAGTGCCATGTCCACCCCCCATTCCCAGCATCATGTGACACCCTCCTTGTCAACACTGGGTTCAGCTGTGGGCATCCTGAGCACACCTGGCGCATGCATTTTCGGTGAGCTGGAGACCCCTGCTCGAGAAGGGTTGTGTTCCCACAGAGGCACCCCTGGGGGGACCATCGGTGCCACCCCATGAGGCCAATGGTCAGCATGTCACAGCTGGCGGGTCTCGGCGGGGCTGCCCACTCATCCATGGTGGCTGTGGCACTGTGCCACATGACTGATCTGTCTCACACCATGGCTACTGTCTGACGCTGCCCAGTGTGCAGTGTGCTGTTCAACGTGCAATGCACGGGTGGGGTACCTGACCCTGCACACACATACACACACACACACACATTCCATCTGCACACCCTCTCAGCTGCTGGCCACTGTGGCATGTGCATGATGATGCCTGCATTGTGCTGTCCACTACTGTGCAATGGTGCCCAGCATCTGAGACATGCACAATGACAGGCACTGGGCATGGTGGTCTGTGGACATGTGTGTGGCTAGGGGGGTGATGGTTGGGGTTGCCGTGCCTCCTACCCATTGTGCATGTCTTGTGGTGTGTGTGTATGTGCATGACTGCATGATGTGTTAGGCCTTGCCCATCCCTGATGGCATGTGTGGTTCCATGCTCGGCCAAATCCCTTTACGACATGCGCCCCTGGGGTTTGTCCATGCGTGTTTGTGGGTTGTGCCCTACATTGTTGGTTGCACTTGGCCCCATCACTTACCTGGGTTGGTTGAAGTGCTCCTCTGTGATGGTGTCCCGGTGCAGCTGTGACATCCGGATCAGTCAGGGGTCTCTTCGACCAAGGGGGGGCTGCCCATCACCATCTGCACGAGCATCCTCATTGTCCCCATCGCTGTCCCCCTCTTTGACCTCTACAACTATCCCACAGTCATTGGCCATGTTGTGCAGGATGCAACAGGCCAGGAATAGCCCATAGGCCTTTGAGGGGCTGTACTGTAGGGCACCGCCAGATGTGTCCAGGCAACGGAAAAGTGCCTTCAGCATCCCAAACACCCACTTTGTGACATTGCGTGTGGTGGCATGTGCCTCATTGTACCGTTGCTGTGATGGGATCACGAGCCGCTGGTATAGTGTGAGCAGCCAGGGACAGAGTGGATATCCACTGTCACCTGTGTGTAGAGGGTGGACATTAGTTTGGTGATCAGCGTTGCCCTGCCATGGGCCATCTAGACCAGTACCCATGTCACCTCTGACTATGCCCCTCCCAAGATCCATGTCTTTCTGTGTGATTTGCATACTCACCCACTAGGTGGCCAGTGGGAATGTCCTCACTCTTGAACCTGTGGCATACTGCAGACTGGTGCCAGATGAAGGCATCAAGTGCTCCCCCATGGTGCAAGGCACAGACATTGGTTATGCATCCCCTAGCATCACACACCACCTGGCAGTTGATGCTAGCATAGCCCTTCTGATTAATGTACACAGCACCTTCTGGGCCAGGTGGTGTGAGGATGGCCACATGGGTACAGTCAATGGCCCCGAGCATGCCAGGCACACTTGCTACCCTGTGGAACTCTTGTATGTGTGTTGTGCGCTCCGTCGGTGTGCTGGGGAAACGGATGTACTCCGCAGCATGTGGCAGCAGTGCGCTGAGGAATTGTGTGAGTAGGCATGACGCGGCCGACTGGGTTATGCCTGTTGTGTCCCCTGTTGGTCCTTGGAAGGTGCAGGCACATGACAGCTGTTACCTTTGTCTCCACTGACAGAGCATGGCTCCGTCGTGTGGGTGCCTGCATCTCATCACTGCACAGCTCACAGAGCCGCCTCAGGATCACCTGGTTCAGGCGGTACCAGCCCACGATATCAGTGTCACTGTAGTGCTCAAAGCTGGTGCAGGCTCGGTACCACCTGTTGTGGGTATATCACCGATGGGCCCTTCCATGGCTGCGCCACCCTGCTGCCTGCCTTCTCACATCCCTCATTACTGCCTCCATCTGAATGGTGGCACTGGCCATGTCCCTGGCTTGTGTCCCCCCCAGCAGCTGTAATCCCGTTCCCCTCACTGTACTTTGTGCTACTCCCCTTGCACCAGGAACACCTCCAAGATTTGGCTGTCCTGCCCACTGCCACTGCCCTCAGTCCACTGTGGCACTGTCCTGCCCTCTTGCCCTATGTTCCCAGGTGTGCCCTGTCCTGCTCTTTTCCAGTCCCACTCACTGCTTCCCTGTCTTCTGTGGCTGTCACCTTTCTCCCACCTCTGGCCTCCCTGTAACGTTCTTGCGCCTCTCTCTTGTTCCTTTTTATTTTGGATCATTTCCGCTATCGCGTAACTTCCACCTGCTCCCCTATTGCGCATGGCGCATGCTGTTGAATATCACACTGCGCCATTTATTCATGGTTCTTCCTCCTTCAGTTGCACATGCATTCATTATCATTTCGCTCCTATGCATTGCAATTCAGGGGGCGCAGCTGCCTCCCACTGAATATCGCACAATGGTGCATGTTCAGACTTGCGCTGGCACATCTCTGTTGCGCATGCCTCAACCCTTTTGAAACTCTGGGAATCAATGTAAAAAATATTTTTTTGACACATTTGAAATACACTGGCCCATTTTCTAAGCACAATAATACCCTCCTAGGTGGGTGGTATAGGGCAATAACAGATCTTCCAGTGGCTATTAGGCCCTGTGCCTGCAGTGACAGGCCACATTCTGCCCCGGGTGATCTGGTATTGCCCAAAACCACCCACACTGATGGGTATAATTGCTTTCATAATGCCTCTAGAGCTGATCCTATATGTGCTATGACTGGTCTTCCTGGAGGGTTAGTTAAATCCTTATGTATTTTGAGGAGGACAAAGAATACTGGCATTATTTGATGGGATCTATTCATATCCCTAGATTTCCAATCAATAATATTTTTTTTTTCTATTCCTGCTTCCAAAAGTTGTTTTGCCAAAGTCCTCACTTCTTCTGTGGGATTGCTAACACATCTTTGATAGTTATCCAATTCTTTCAACTGTCTTAAACAGTCAGCTCTAAAATAAACCCATCCATTATAACTATGCCCCCACCTTTCTTGGCTTTTTAAATAACACTAGAATATCACTTTCTAAGTTCCTCAAGGTTGTGAATTCCTAAGCAGAGAGGTTAAATCTGTTTCTCATGTCATCCTGATTTTGTTCAAGCCTTGTAATATCTTTATCAACCATTTCAATATAGGTTGTAATATTAGCTGGGATAGGCACTGGTGGGGTAAACTTTGATTTATAGTTCTAATTGTTTGCTAATATTTGTCTTTTTTTCTCTCTCTAGCATCAGTTGTGCCTTCCAATGTATTGAAAACATATCTTCATCTTACTTTTCTGTAAAACTTTTGCATATCCACTTTCAAATACAAGGTGTTAAGTTTCTCATGGGAGCAACAAGCAAGTCCTAAATATAATACTTCTTTCTTTTGTTACACTTAAATCTCTCTTAGAAGTGGTAACTACTATAGATTCCCTCTCTGCTGGCTCCTCCTGACTACCATGTCTCCTTATGTGTCTACTTCTTTTTTTTTTCCCTTGATCGCTGCCTGATTCTTGTCCTTCTCCTTCTGCTCTTGGGTCTACATGGTCTTTTTGTGCAGCTTCTCTCTGCCATCTGCCTATGCCTTAGTCTCTCTTCCATCTCATTCCCCTCTATCTGTAGCACCCCTTCCAGAAAAGGCTTAGTTCCATATTGTCTATCGTACTCTCCCAGACAACTATCTGAACTATAGAGTTTGCTATCAGTCAAGGTTATGCCTATACTGTTGTCATTTGGAATCCCCTAAAATCTTTGACACCCCCCACCAAATCATGGTTCAACCACTTGAAGTTTATTTTTGTAGATTCTCAATTACAGCATCACTTAAATTCCATAAATATCTTTACTAATTTACATAAATACCCCAATCCTTTGGGATTGCCCCTTTATTAACAACATTCTCAAATATTTACAACTTTTTACTGGTAACATGTCTTCTTTGGCTCAGGTGTGGATAGACCCAATGACTCTTCTAATGTTCTTGAAGTTTCTGGGCTCCAGTGTCCCACCTGATCCCCAGCACTGTCCCTCCTGGGGTGACTAACCCATGAGGGTTCCTCCACTGCCCTTCCATACATCATTCCAGCTTTGCACCCCCATTTTTTCCATATTCTTAAAACACCTCTTGTTGCTGTCATGCAGCAACCGAGACCTTGGCAAACCACTGAGTCCTCATTGTCCTCATCTGGCAACCCATGTGTTTCCCCAATAGCATAACTCCTGGGTGGGTAGTCAAGATCAGCTGCAGGTAAGAGAGGGATTTTCCCTGCCTGCAGCTCCTTATCTACCCCTAAACTTTCCCCTCCTCCCCAGATCTTTGGGCAATGCTATCCTGCCTAAACTCCCCTTACCTCACTCTCCCCACGCCATCCCTGTGACCTCAGACTCTCTGATGTCACTGTCCCTTCCCCCATCAGCCTACCCACCTAAACCCCTCCCCTCTGCAGGTGCCAGGTGGCCAGTGGTATCCCACCTGCAATTAACTTGGTGCACCTTTCAGGTCGACACCCCGACAGTGAAACACAAAAAAAAGATCATTACGGTGAGAATCGCTGTAATGGTCCTTTTTTCATGTTTCATATTCCACCAGTGCTCTGCCCCTTCCCTGGACCAACTCCAACCTGGAGATGATAATGCTAAAGTCCAGGGTTGTGGAGGGCAGAGGCTCCCACAGAAAACACTTGATGAATGGACGGCACAATACCTGCATTGGTATTGTGCCATCGCTGTGCCTGAGGTCAGCATTTTCACTGTCGACCTCCCTTGGTGCTTCCCAATTCCCTCATGTCTCATGAAAATCTGCCCCTTTGCAGATCCCAGTGGGACAATGACAAACTAGCTTGCCTCTTTAGTAGGGCAATCCCTTTTGTTTACTGTATATGGTGAATATCTATTTTATGTATATAATTTTCCCTTCTTGTAGTCACTTTGATCTTGTTTCAATTTTGTTTAAATTGTTGTTCCATCAAATCATCCTCACATTCATAAAGCACCTTTTGTATTTTATCCAAAAATTCTAAAACATCCTTTAAATCTTTTTTTTTATTGTATTTCTCATTCATTGTTTTAATCTCTCCACTTACACTGACTATTTTTATTTTGAAAGCCTCAACTAAAAGGAGAAGAAAATGTTGGAAAAATGTATTTCTGACTCCATCCCAGTTCTTCTGTAGTTCAGCTGTAGTGAACCCTAAATGTTGTTCTGTGGGAACACAGAGTCTCCTCTGTATTCCTTTTTTGTTTGTAATATTCTGTTTAAGTAACACAGTGCCATTCCAAATGGAGTTCCTCTTGTTTTAAAAACTCATAATTACTAATCAAATTTTAGTATTCAAAGCACCACTTTGTTTTTTCTTACTGACAACTCTTTGCAAAATGCTGTCTTCATCCATTTTCGTTAGTGTTCTAGGCAGTGATCTTTCTTCTGTTACTCCTTTTAAGGATTCAAATACATCCATAATGTAAAGTAAACTATTTCTACTATCCGCAGATAACAATACACTTAATATTAACAATCTTTATAAGTCAATTAATATTAATCTATACATGGCTACAGAGAGGCTGAAAGTGATGGAACAGGATGAAAACACTTAGAAGATTAATAGACTGTTTGTAGTCATATAAGATACAGACTTAGAAAACCAATGTTTTTAATGAAATAAAGGGGTATACACCAAATGTCCACAGTTCTAGTCCACAAATTGTAATCAGGATCTCATAATTCCCACATATAAAAAAACTCACTAGATATTTCCTACGTTATAATATGCATTAACTAAAGGTAATATATTGATTTAATTGTACCAGCTTAAAAAAAATAATAAGGGTACCCACTCTCCCATTTAAGGACCTATTCAACAGTTCAGTAGCAAATACCTCAAAAAAAACTTAATCACGCTTCTGTTTACTTAAGTACAAATTTAATAAAAACCCACCTTTTCTGGTAGAACTAGATATCCCCTTGTAAATATTGTTATAAATGCCTCAGAGATCCATAATAAAGTAAAAAGAAGAGGTTATACTTTATGGAACTTGATGTAACATCAACAAAAAAGAAATATTTTTAATTTTTAGCTATTCAGATAAACCTGTTTCACCTCATTATGAGACACTGCCACCTTAATTTCCACAAAATTCAACTTTTTAGCTGCATAAAAAGAAAATTAATTAAATGTTCCCCTCCATAATGTCCTATTATAATTATCACACTCATTTTTAATGTTACATTTTAAATCATATTGCTACATTAAGCAAGTCCCACTTACCTTGAGAATCCTCAAACATCTTCTTAGCACACTCCTGATAATCAAAAATAAAATATTCATACACTTTAAATGTTTGAAATAAATGTCTAGTTCCACACACTTGGTAAATTAATACACTTGAATTTTTATTGGTTCAGTAATATTGCATATCTCAATTGCTAAGGCTTTTATCAATTTGACAGTTTAAACTGTATTGTAGTCTTCTTAACCATTTAATTGAGTCAGAGGTAGTAAACAGTGTCATACAATAAATACCATCATCACTCCTGCTTGCCTAATGTCTCTCAACTCCCACCAAGGGTTTAGCCATACTGATATACACTATCTCCAGCTGCAGCCCATTTCTCATTTAAATGTCACTATTTATTGCTGAAGTAACCAGAATAAGCCAGGTTCAGAGCATTTGTGAAGTCTCCAACTGTAAACTGCTTCTTTATGGAGACTGCACAAATGCACGTACCCTGCATAGTTCTGGTTACTTTAACAACTAGTACTGACATTTAAATGGGAAAGGGGATGCAGCTGGAGATATGGCAGTATGCCTAAACACTTGGAAGGGAGATGAGAGGTAATAGGCAAGCAGAAGTGATAATGAAGTTTATTATTTAGCACACAGACTACTTCTGACTCAATGAAATGGTTATGAAGACTAAATTACAGTTTAAGCTGTCTAACTCCATTGGAATGGATAAAAGCCTTCACCATTGAGATATGCAATATTAGCAATAAAAAAAAATAAGAGTATTAGTTTAGCAAGCACATGGAACCAGACATGTATATCAAATATTTTAAGTGAATGGCTATTTTATTTATGATTATCAGGTGTGGGCCAAGAAGAAGTTGGAGGCTTCTCTTGGTAAGTGGGACTTATTAAATGTAACAATATGTATAAAAATGTAACATTTAAAAATGAGTGTAACAATTATAATGGGACATTATGGAGGGGTAACTGCAATACATTTTATTTCTATGCAGCTAAAAAGTTGAATTTTGTGAAAATATTTGCACTAGCTGGAAATTTATGTGACAGTGTCTCATAATGAGGTGAGACAGGTTCAATTATAAAGCTAAAAAATTAAAAAATATATTTCTATTTTTTTGATGTTACATCAAGGTCCAGTAAGTATAACATCTTCTTTTTACCTTATTATAGATCTATATGGAATTAATAACAAAAATCACAAGGGGATTTTTTGGTTGCACCAGAAAAGTAGGGATTCTATTAGAATTGTACTTAAATAAACAAAGGATTGAATACGTTTTATTTTTAAGGTATTAGCTACTAAACTTTTGAATAGGTCCTTAAAGATCATGTGCAAAGGTTTTTGCATACTGTTAATAAAGTTTGAATTCTAGTCCCTGTGTCATGATTAGAGTTTCCTGAAAATGTCATGCTGTTTGGTTTTGTGGTTTTCTTTAAATCCGCATTTGTAAACTTGCTGTACAGTGGCTAAAAACAGTGGAGTAATTTCTGTCTCAGTCAGGCTTGGAGAGCAATGACATCATTGTGGAGTACTGAAGCCTGCTGCTTTGGATTACCAATCACAGTAGGTTGTAGAGTTAATGGTTTGCTCACCAGATTTCTTGTAAACTCAGTCTGTGGGTTGTGTTTAGATAGATTAGCTTAAAATCTATCATTCTCTTCTTATAAAAGTTAATAATTTGCATTTCAATGCTGAATTGAAGTAGTGGAAAGCTTTCTATGTGAGAGATCATCTAGTCTGTATCACAACTCTCCATTCTTTCACATCAAAACTCTGATTTTTTATAATTATATAAAACAGGTTTGTTTAAAGAATATAAAATAAATTTAAATTTTGCTCGTTCATAGAAATAGTTTGATGTAGCCTTTATAAATACATACATGTAAGAACTTTTCTTTCATGTCAGATTGACAAACAGCTGCCTGTAGCACTCTATTATTTCAAGCACATGTATTGTTTGAACTCACAAATTTCAGTTCTTTGGTGGTTTTCTGTGCAAAAATAGATAATGTAAGTGTATAAGTAGAAACACTATAGGGCATCCTGATGCACCATGTCTGTTCTCCACAGTTGAGGCCAGGTAAGCTCACTGTATTACTATCATTGTGCAGTTACAGACCATCTGGAACAGCATTGGTCTGCATGTTTAGCTGTTTTTGTGATGATTGAGTTGGTGTAGTTACACAGGCCCTCTGCTTTGGTGATTGCATCTTGGGGTCCCTGATTGTGTCTTGTGGTCACAGAAGGGTCTGAATAAATAATACTACTTTTCTGGTACCACGTTGCACTGTAGATAGGCAATGTTGTGTTGAATTGATAGACCAATTTTATTTTTTTTTGCCACCAGTAGAACCCAACTTTTCCACTACAATGTTGCATGGAACATACCACTGTACACAACACTTGTTAGACTGCATGTGGAGTACTGCATACTGTTGGAATGTGATTGTCACTGGCCCCCAGGTGACCTTCTACCTGGAGATCAGTGATCCTTTCCCTGTTAGTCAGTACTAGATCTAGGATAGCCCTGTTTCTTGTGGATTGTTGTACCAGTTGTTTGAGGCCCTCCCCCCTGCAGGGAATCCACCATGTGTCTAGTTCTGGCAGATGTTACTGCTGATATTGACCAATCTGTATCTGGCATGTTGAAGTCTCCCATTATCAGAACCTTCACTTTAGCTGTCATGTTTTGTATATCTTCTAACAGTAAAGTGTCTATGTCCTCCCCTTGGTCTGGGGGCCAGTAGACAACCCCAGTTCTTATGGCTGTCCCATTTCCTGTTTCCAGGGTGACCCACAGTTTCTCTGCCACCTTACTTGTATTCTGAAATTCTGTAGCTTTCATATTTTCACTGGCATACAGGGCCACTCCTTCCAACCCGTTTTGCAACTCAGTCTCTTCTGAGCAGTACATAGCCAGGTACTGAAGTCTCCCAAGTGTGGTTACTGGTAAACCATGTCTCGCTAATTGCTACTATGTCCAGGCTAGCCTCAGGCATTATTGCCTGCAGGTCTGGGATCTTGTTTCCCAGGGTGCAAGCATTTGTGTACATGATTTTCCATTGGCCAGATTTCGGTGTGTTTGTTGTTGGGTGAGGTCTAGCATTTCCCCTTGTGCGTCGTATGGGGAAATTGACCTTTTTCCTTACCTGGTGATGCAAATGAACTGCAAACATGCTGAACTCCTGTTTGACCACTAGCTGAGGGGAAGGGGTGTTCATCCCATTCAACATATTGGGTGGTGCAACCCTCTCCCCATTTGCTACTTTAAATATTCTTTAAAGATGTCAAACTTCTGCCGCAATGCACTGATTCCCTCCTTAGTCAAATGCAGTCCATCAAATTTAATGAACTTTCACTCCCAAAACTGTTACCAGTTCCCTACAAAGTTGTGTCCTTTTTCTTGGCACCAACCCTTGAGCTCCCAATCTCTCCATGCAGATAATACAAAAATGTCCAAATGTCATTATGGGAGCACAGGGTCCTCTGGACCCTGCACTCCCATCCCTCCACAGATGCACATATGTATCTAGCTGAGGAAACACAGGGGTATCGGGCCCCTGTGCTTCCACACAAAAGTTATGAGCAGGTATACCAAAATTACAAAAAATTGTCACAACTGTGTCATCTCAAATAATTTTCACCCCAAATGTTCAACATAACCTTCTTAGCACCTCACCACATGTACCCAGTACAACAAACTTTCAAACCCCCATTAAAATGTAATTCTGCGCAACTGTAACATCATTTTTGTGTCACAACTGCAGAAAATTTTTTTTCAGTAGGATTGAAAAATGAGAGCTGTACTATTCATGAGGTGGTGTGGAAAAATGGAAATGTCAAAAATGTAGCCTAAAAATAGGAAAGATTGGCGACATTACAAGCATGTGTAGAAACTGTGCAACACACACTCGTAACATGGTCATTGTTTGGAATTTGTTAACCATATTTTCAACATTGGCATTATTGGACCTCCGCTCATGAACAGTGCAACTGTAATTTTGTTAATCTATTCCAGGTGCAAAAACACATTCTGGACAGGATGTGCAAAATGACTGCAGTACTATTCATAAGGAGGTGTGAAGAAATGGCAATGCTGAAAATCTGAAGTGAAAATATTAAAAATTGTCAAAGTTACTAGTGTGCATAGAAACTGTGTAACACACACTAGTAATGCAGTCATTTGGGAGATTTTTTCACCAAATTTTCAACATGGGCTTTTTGGGACCCCACCTTATGAACAATGGCACTGTTGTTTCTTGAATCAGTCCCAAAAGGTTATTCCATGCAGTGACCACAAAATCACCTTTTGGGACTGAGAAATGAAATTACAGTGCCAGTGTTCACGAGGTATGGTTCCAAGAATCCGATGTTGAAAATTTGGTGCAAACATCCTATAATTGACTGAGATTTCAACATAAGTTGAATTCCCGTGGACTCCCATGATATGGCTTACCTTGATTCCTCAGATCGCAGTTCAGTTTTCAAGAGTGCAGACATGTCCCAGTCCAGAGAATATCGCCTGTCCCAACCTCTGGAGGGTAAGTATGGGTGGGGTGCGGGAGGTGGGTACACAGAGGAGGGTGGGGATGGTGGAGGGAGTGGGAGATGATGATGGACCATTTCTTTCTTTCAGGGTTTTTTTAACATAAAAGACTACGGGGGATGGTTTTCTGTATTAACAGGATAATTTATTTAAAAATAAGTATTGGCACACTGGGGTGGGCTTCCAGTGCACCAGATGAGTCTGGGGGGGCATACATGATGCTGACAGGGGAATTGGTCACCCTCATCAGCAATGAAAGTGTCAGTGGATGGGGCAGACTAGTTTGATGCAGGATCCTGAATCGAAATGTTCAGAAATTTTGATGCAGGATTCTGCATTGAAGAAAAGACATCATAAAAACTTAGAATCATAGAATTTTACAGCAGATAAGGACTGCTTGGCCCACCCAGTCTGCCCATTTCCCTACCTAATGGATAAGCTGCAGATCATAGTTAATCAACAGCCTACTTTTTCCTACCCCCACATCCTAGAATTGCCTTATGACTGTCCCATGCATTCTTGAATCCCACCACTGTTTTTGACTCCACAACCTCCTCTGGAAGGCTGTTCCATGCATCCACAACCCTCTCTGTGAAAAAAATACTTTCTTACATTACTTCTGAACCACCCCCATCTTCAAATTGTGCCCCCTTGTTCTTGCACACCTCTTTTTCTGAAATATTCTTCCCTCTTGGACTTTGTTGATTCCCTTGAGGTACTTGAAAATTTCTATCATGTCTCCCCTCTCCCTTCTTTCCTCGAGGTTATACATATTAAGCTCCTTAAGACTCTCTTCATATGTCTTCCAGTGCAGACATCAGGGACAGTTTCCTTTTTTCACAGGCTTTTATAAATATGGGCACACTGGGGTGGGCTCCCAGTGTGCCATATGAGCCTGGGTTGGGCATACATGATGCTGACAGAGGGATAGGGCACCCCCATCAGCAGTGAAAGTGTCAGTGGACAGGTAGATGATTCATTTTAGAAAATGACTATTAATGTTACTTTTTTTGACAGTCCAAAACTGAAACACCACAAAACCCAGCCACACAAAAGTTGGCAGGTACAGAGACCTACCCTTGGGATTATGCATGCCACATTTTGTGCCACTCCATTGAATGGTTCCAGAGTTATTAACATTCAAAAATTAAACAACTTGGTTTCATTTTCGCATGCCGACTCATTTTCATAAATGGTTCATTTTCGTGCTAAGCACTTAACTTTTTCCATAGGAAATAATGGGAAATTTAAAACTTTAAAAACTTTTGAACAGATTAATATTATTTCACCAAACCTTCAAATGGCACATCTGTGACTCAAGGGCTGTTTTACCTGAAAATTTCAGCCCACAACATAAAGCCATTTCTGAGATCCAGTATGACAAGGAACTGTCAAAAAATTCAGATTTTTCTTTTTTGTTAACACTTACTATACTGCACCACCTCAGCTGATTTACACATGGAATGGGTTGAGAGTTAGGGCCAATGAATCCAACGCACACCCAGATGCCTGTTGGTGGTGCTGGGTGGGCATGGGGTGAAAAGGGGCGGCAACCCTAACACCAAATTTCCTCACTTTTGTCACTGTGGAACAATCCTAACTGATGCATTAAATGGAGTTTTTACCATGACTATATATGTATATATATATATATATATATTTATGACAAAGAACCTCTGTGCGCAAACACTGAGGCAAGGGTTATATATATATATATATATATATATACATATATCTATATATATATATATATATATATATATATATGATAGCACGGTAGTGCTGCCATAGTTAGGGTTAAGTAGCACTTTTAAGGTTAAAGGGTCAAATTTTGCACCTTAATAACTTTGCTACTGTTCAACGGATTTGCCTGAAATGTAGCATGCACAATGTGGCTTGGCACATCTGGGGATCTACCAAGTTTTATACCAGTTGGATATACTGCTGTGTAGTTATTGAGCAACAACCAATTGCGCAATTACACTTTTTTGCGATTTCTTTGCTCTCACCTACAGGTCACATGGTTTGTGCAACTGGTCCAAAAACTTCAGCGAACATGCAGCCAGGGTCCCTGATGTGCCTTTTGAAGATTTTGTGAAAAAATATTGAACAGTTCAAAAGTTATTCAAAAAACAAGTTTCCATTATAAGTCAAAGGGAAATGTTAAAATATTCAACACTTTCGCAAATGCACTTTTTAGTGTTGTAAGTGGCCCTAGTAGTGTCACAAATCCACCATTTTTTTTTCAGTTAGTGATCAGAAAAATGCTTGCCATTTAAATTTGGGACCCTATAGGGACACAATTCTTTTTTGTGTTCACCTAGTCGGACCCTGAGGATGCTAGCTGTGTCTTTATTTTGGGGTAAAAAAACCCTGAAATATGTTTTTCAAATTTCTGGAACCAGTAGTGTCTCAAAGTAGTGTCGCAGGAATGACATTTTCACAAAATTTTGCAAAAATTGCCACAAATTGCCACACTACTTTTTCAGACTTGGCGAAAATGACAGTAATTATTTGCCACCCTGCTGCAAAAGAACGGTTTGGTCTTTTGAGCTGAAATTTGGAGGAAAGGCAGCCAACATCTCACAGATGTGCCTTTTCATAGTTTGGTGAAAAAATATTGCATGGCTGCCAAGTTACGGTACTCTGAAGTTGGTGTTTTTTCCTATAGACTAACATGGTGGCGTCCGCCGCACCTTTTGGGGCTCGTATCTCAAAAATGGTGCGAGATACAGAATTTTTGTTGCAAGATTCATAGCCCTATGTGCTATGTAATAGCAAAAACCTAGCCAGGAAAATCAAGGTTTTTTAGAAACTTCAATTTTTTTTCTATGTCGTGCAGTTGCTGAGATATTAACAATTAAGTTCTTCCAATGCTCGTTTTAAGCTTCGATCCCCATTACAATGCATACATTCTTTGCACACACTGTGTTTCTGTATGCATATGTTTGACAAAAACAGGTGATGCACTTCCGTTACTGTTACAGCTACTGTTTTCACTTGCATTTATGTCCCTGCTTGCGTTACTGGTCCCGTGTACACCACCGTGTGCGTTACCCTTTGCGTTGTCATTCGCGCTTGCATTTTTGTTACTGTTACCATTTGCATTTCCACTACTGTTTCTGTTTGCATTTTTGTTTGCGTCACCATGCGCATTGCCATTTGCATTTACGGCAGCACTTTTGTTTGCATTTCCGTTTCTCTTTTGTTTTGCATCTTCCTTGCTGTTACTGTTACCTTTTGCAATTGCGTTACTGTGCCCATGCGCATTACGGTTTGCATTTCCATATGTGCTTGCATTTTCTTTTGCACTTCTGTTTCCTTTGCTGTTATTGTTGCTGTTACCGTTACCATTTGCATTTACAATTGCGGTACTGTGCCCGTACGCATTTCGGTTTGCTTTTCCGTACGCGCTTCTGCTCCTGTTTCTGTTTCTCTTTCCTTTGGCATCATTCTTGATGTTAACTTTACCATTTGCATTTACAATTGTGGTACCGTGCCTGAGCACGCTACGATTTGCGTTTATGTGTGCACTTGCATTTGCGTTTCTGTTTCTCTTCCATTTCGCATTCTTTTTGCTGTGACACTTAACATTTCCATTTAAAATACCACTGCCATCACTGTTTGTGTTACCACTTGCATTTTCATACGTGTTTCAATGTCCATTTGCATCACTGTTTGCTTCAGTGTCACTTTACACTTGTCTTTCTATTAATGTTTCCTTTACCATTTATGTTTGCCTTACCATGTGCGCCACTGCTGGCTTTTCTGTTTGTGTTGCTGTTCCTGTTCCTATGTCACGACACATCACATGGTGGGAGTGCGGGACCTGAAGGGCCCTGCGCTCCCGCTACTGCATAACATTCACTATTTCTTGCCATCATTCTCAAAAAGAAGGGAAATTAGAGGCTAAAAACTCCATTTAATGCATTAGTTAGGGTTGTTCCACAGCAACAAAAGTGAGAAAATTCAGTGTTATGGCCACCCCCACAACTGGCATCGGGGAGCGCATTGGGGTAGTCGGTCCTAACTCTCACCCCATTCTCCTGTACCTCTGCTTCTTCACACATCTGATGGTAAGAGAGTTAGGGTGGGCCGGTGACCCCAACGTGTACCTCAATTTTTGTTGAGGGTGTGGGTGGGGGGTCCAAGGGGGGCTTTCAACCCTAACACCAAATTTCCTCACTTTTGTTACTGTGGAACAACCCTAACATGCATTAAATGGAGTTTTGCTCTAATATATATATATATATATATATATATATATATATATTCATGGCAAAAACTCCATTTAATGCATCACTTAGGTTGGTCCACAGCAACAAAAGTGAGGAAATTCGGTGTTAGGGTTGAAAACCCTAACTCTGAATTCACCCCCCTCGGCACCACACACACACACACATGCAAGTACGGGGGAGGACCAAGGCAACACGACCAATGACAGACAACCGGGACTGCGTAGGTGAGCTTAGGGAGTAGGACACTAGTTGCAATGGCTACCCTGGCTTCAGGGATAATCTGGTCCTTTATTCTATAGAGGATGCCGAGTTTCACATGAATGGCTTTGGTTAGTTGGTCGACATGATTTTTTAGAGTGAAGTTTTGGTCTAGTGTTAGACCGAGGTACTTAGTTGAGGTAACCACTTCAAGTTTGACTCCCCCTCTGGACTGCAGTTGAAGGAGCGTCGACCACTCAGATCCCAGGGATCTAGGCCCAAACAGCATCGCCTTGGTTTTGCTGGTGTTGAGTACCATTTTGTTCAAAGTGAGCCAATCCTCCATCTGGAGGATGTCATCTTGAAGGGCTCTCTCCAGTTCTTTTACATTAGGGGAGGCACGGTAGATGACCGCATCATCAGCATATTGGATGACGCTGCTGCACCCACAGTGTAAGTGCAGGTCATTTATGAACAGAGTGAAGAGAAGAGGGCCAAGTATAGACCCCTGTGGTACCCCTTCTTTGAGCGGTGTGGTCTGGGAGACATTGTCCAACCACCTGACCCTCTGGGTATGGCCAGAGAGATAACTCGCAAACCAACCTAGTGCGTGGGTGTCCAGGCCAAGACAGCACTTTTTGTGCAACAGGAGGCTGTGGTTGACCAAGTCAAAAGCTTTAGAGAGGTCAATGAAGACCATGCCTGTGCTGACCCCTGAATCATTGTTGTACAGGACTTCTGCAGAGAATTTGGTTAGTGCCGTATCTGTCCCATAGTTGGCTCTGAAGCCATGCTGGGACAACATACTCAGTAAGTGCCTACAGGAAAATCTATCCTATAGACATCTCCGATACAGCTACGTCATTGTTGGCTCAGTAGTGCTACGATATTTAAAGTTCCTTAGCCTGATCCACGCAATTACACTGTTTCTTACAAAGAATACTTACTGCATCTTTAGTATTCAAACACACTGAAGGTATATGTATTAACATCACAGTACACCTTCATCAGTAAGAATGCATCTGATACTGGCAGTACGAATTTCACAGTGTTGTACAGCCAATGCTTTTCCATAGGTTTACATCAGCCTCTCTATCTTGAGTAAACAGTTGCAGTAAACATACTACTATGTAAATCACATACTAAATGCGACACTACTTTTATTTTGACCATGTCTGTGTCTTGTAGTTAATTTATGTATTTCTCTTAATTAATGTATGCTCACTAGTCTTAAAACCTTTGTACAACTGTGATGATACACCTTCAACATTTATATTGACTAACAGCACAGTACCAGGTGTGGTGTGGTGTGGGGCATCGGTAGGTAAGGCCATACAACTACTAAGTGTGGTACGTTGTGTGCAGCTGCAATCAGGGATGTGTATGTTTGGTGTACATGGCCTCAGTTTAGCTGTTGATCTCCACTGAGCATGCAGTACCTGGTCAGGTGGGTGGGGATGTCTTGTAGTACATTTAGACAATTGTTTATTATTTCTGTCACCTGTTGCTGGTTGTCTGTCATTGGTCGTGTTGCCTTGGTCCTCCCCCATACTTGCATGTGTGTGTGTGTCTGTGTGTGTGTGGTGCTGAGGGGGGTGAATTCGGAGTTAGGGTTTTCAACCCTAACACCGAATTTCCTCACTTTTGTTGCTGTGGAACAACCCTAACTGATGCATTAAACAGAGTTTTTTGCAATGCATATCCTCTCTTTTTGAGAATGATTAGTAACAATAGTATATGATTTGCTGTTGTAAGAGTACTGCACATACAGACTGAAATGTACTATGATGAGGAATACAGTAACTCATGTAGTTCTATTTTCTGTTATGAAGACTAAGACTACTTCCATCTGAACCATATTGCTTTTTATATGTATGTATTTATTTTCACTTCCCACTGTTATGACAATATCAATTTTTCATGTTGCACCGTTTTACTCGTTATCTTTGTCAGTCAATGTACCTACTCTTCAGACACATGATGAATGTAGTACTCTATGGCCCGAATATTCAAACTGCATCAGGCTGTGGCACAAGCCTGGGTGCAGTTCAACTGTCTTGCACAGGGGTGTGGCCTGGGTGATATTCAACAGACCTCCACTATGGTGCAGCAGCTTTGAATATCACACCCTGGCCACCCTAAATGTGCATGGTGCAGTAGTACTGCTCCAGCACAAGTGGCCAGAGTGTAGCATAGAGATGCACTGGCACAAGTGCCATTGCGCCATGCACAGCACCTGCGATATTCGAAAGGGGACATCCAAATGGGATCATAATGTATACAAGGCTCAAAGGGGTACATTTTAATCTCATTACAGCCCCATTTGCATGTCATTAGCATGCAAGTGCGCTGATCCCTGAGAACTTATGCCTGGCACCCTGACAGGCACCAGTCATTGGGAACAACACCGCGTGCAGCCCAATCGCAGGCATTTGTGAACAAATAAAAAAAAGTGCAATATCCCAGGTGGTCTAGTGGACTGCAGTGAGCCTAATTGCAGGCATCATTAATAGAACCCCCCCAAGGTGCAATATACCTGGTGGTGTAGTGGAGCGCACTGAACCCGATCGCAGGTATCATTAATAGATCCCCCCAAGTACAATATCCCTGGTGGTCCAGTGGACCGGTCGATGGCTGATCACAGGCATCTGTACCTCATCAAATACCCCTAAGACCCTGGTGGTGTAGTGTACACTGCATTCCACCCTCCCAGTGAGCCCTTCCACCCCGATCTACCCCCCTCAGCCGGCGGGTGGCAGTACTGCACTCGCCTGCCACCCCGCCACCCACCAACTGACAGCTCGGTAGGGCTGCATGACCACTGGTTCAGAGCATGAGACAATGGGCGTGCAGCCCATACCGTACTACTCAGTACAGTTATGTGAATGAATTCATTCACATATATGAACTGAGTGTATGGTATGTGCTGCACACCCATTAGGTCATGCTGTGAATCAATGAGTATGCAACTCTACTGAGCTGTCAGTTGGCAGGCGCCGGGGTGGCAGACAAGTGGGGTGCTGCCGCCCACGGGCTGTTGAGGGGTGGGGAGTGGGTCGGTGGGGCTCAGTGGGTGGCTGGGGTGGGAGTACACTACACCACCAGAGTCTTAGGGGTATTTGATGAGGTACTGATGCCTGCAATCAGGCAGTTATCGGTCCACTGAACCACCAGGGATATTGCACTTTTGGGGGGGAACGTACTGATGCTCGCGATTAGGCACATAGTGGTGTAATGTACCACCAGGGATATGGGACGGCGTCATTTTGTTCCAGGGATGCCTGTGATGGGGCATGGGGGGTGCTGTCAGGTGTGGCAGGAACTTGGATGGCCAACCACAAGTGTAATCTCACATGATTCTGCTATAATGTTTCAGGAAATGATGAAATAACAGTTATGCAACCCTTTGTCACAAATGTTGGTGATAAACATCCCCACAACACAATAACACCACAAACAAAAATTAGTATTAATAAAATATTTATATTTTTGTATAAAAGTATAAAACGATATTTTCATTAAATCATACAAAAATATAAAATTTTTGAATTTACAAAAAAAGGACAAAAAAAATTGATTTGTTTTAATAATGAAATTCCACACATAAAAAATATATATTTATTCTGAAACAATCTTGTTTAAAAAAAAATAAATAAATAAACAGTATATTATCATTAATATAATCTGCAGCACAATTAATTTTTGCAGCCACTACTTGCGAGAGGTGTGTGCTGCTTGAGGCAGTCCAAGCAACAAATTGGATCCGATGTGGAGGCACAATGGAAGTGGAAGCTGTTGTGCCCTCCAGAGGAGATACCAGACTGTTGTGGAGGGTGGTCACTTTGTCCCAGGGAAGCTGGCAGGAACAGGTGGTGCTGCCGGAGGTGAAGTGCTCGTACTGGCCACGGTGGCATCAGCCGCTGTCACCACAGGCTCAAGCACAAGGCTGACGGTCCGTTGTTGCGCTTCCATGAAGAACAGCATTTTCTGCTGTCCTTCAAGGAGTGCAACATGATCTTTTTTGAGACCGGCAACCATGCGCTCAAGCCTGTGGTAACAGCGGCAGTGGCCAGTACAACGCTTTTCACGCCGGCGCCCTACAAAGATTCAAAAAAAATAAATCAATACAGCAGCCTCAAAAACATTGATGTCCTTTCTATCTTTCAACGTAACATATTTAATAGGTAATGCAGTAATAGTTATACATTAATTTGGCACTACTGATACTATTTAGAGCTCTGATACAAATATAGATTGTTGTCTTGCCTGTTCAGTTATTATACTTTTTTAACCATATTATGTCATTTGTTGACGACATAAAAAAAGTTGTAGGAACTTTAAATTTAGTATGCTATTCTTGTGTGTTATTCACTATACAGAAATATTCAGTATCTAAATGCTTTAGCATAATAAACACTACAGTCTCATACAGTGAAAGTACATCCTCATTGTGTGTGGACAACTAAACTTAACCATCTGTGGCTATAATGTTTACTCACACCTACAAAAGAATATGCGACTACCTGCACACCAACACTATGATTACATAATTTGATGTGTACATCATCATGATCACTTTAATGATTGCTCGAAAAGAAACACTTATCGAGTTGTTATTCACCCTCTCTACACACATAAATGTTTCAAAACCTTTTGTAACTGACATTGCATTGATTCAGCAGAAAACCACGAACAAACTGTCATTTTGTATTTTATTCTCACGTCCTGCACAACTGTAGTGTGGCAGAAACTGTTACCAAAATCCAAAATGTCCTAGGTCGTGACTAACTGACCAGCAATACAATCAGTGAAAGTTTCTTATTTTATTATAATGAAACAACTTAGTAACAGTCTTAAAGACGTTTTCACCATGCGATGTACTTCACAATAGTTTTTCTGACACATTTCCTATGACCAGTTTTTCTGTTTTCATCAAATTGTCAACTGCATCTGTCTCAGTGGTTTTCTAATACTTGAAACCATCTCATAGATTTAGTAAGCAAGACTTCACTGAGTTAACTAAGTACTTACTGTAATACATTTTGCACACAGCATATAAATAGTAGGAGCTGTGTTCAGAAGTGGTGTGCAAGAAATGTAACTTTGCACCATGAACAACACAGTGATGCATGTCAGTGCTATATCAGAAAGTGTTATTGATGTTAAATAAATTACCACTCTATCGAAAAAAAAAACAGTCGAATCTGCAACACAATAATCATGTGTATTCTTATGCAATGTCACATACAAAACCAATATACACTCCAGGAAGTAGTGACACATCAGCTGGATAGTCAATTGGCTCCAACAATGAACCCACAGCTTAATAATTGGTAGGATAGCTTCATTCCCAAGGAGGTTAATCAGTAGTTTTCTACAGGGATCAGTACCTGGGTCCCTCCTGTTCACCACCTACATGTCTGACATAAGGGTAGGTATCATGAGTAATATTGCTCTCTTTGCAGATAACTCAAAACTGTGGTCATTAGTGTATGGGCAGAAGGGCCAGCTGGGTCAACAGACTGCCCTGGACCAATGGATAAATGTAGAAGGAACAGTATTCTGAGTAAAATGCAGTGCAGTGCAACGTACTGTACATCACACACAGAAATGCATAGCAAGTGTTCACCTGCGGTGGAGGGATGAAATAGTACAAGATTTTATTGCTGTCAGGGACTTGAAGCTGTTGTTCTATGTTAAGATGAACACCCTTGACACTTGTACAAGGCCAACAGCTAAGGACAACAGGATGCTGTATGCATCACCAGTGTGATTGCCTCCAGAAGGAGGGAAGATATTATACATCTGTACAACTTGCAGTCTGAGAACGCATCTCAAGTACTGTTTTCAACTGAAGATGCCACAGTTAAAGACAGACATTTTACTCCTGGGGAGCGTCCAGAGTAGGGAGATAAAAAGAATGTGTGTCTTTCGGAACAGGACCTATGTGTAGAGTGATGAAGACCTAAATATGTACACATTGGCAGACAAAAGGGACTCAAGAGACATGGCAGATGTCTTCAGGTACATTAAGGGGATAAATAAGAGAGTACCAGTTAAGATGACTTGAATGAATGAAGACGGGTAAGCCAATGCTGCAACTAGAGGAGGGAAAATTCTGGGGAAAAGAAGGAGGTGTACTTCAGTAGGACAGTGGTGGATCCATGTAATGTGGTGCCCAGTGGGCTGGTGCATGCAGACATCGTACAAGTGTTCAAGAGGATGTGGTACAGCAATAGGACGACAGTTCCAGACTAAAAGTTAAATGCTGTTGGAATATCTGTAACTGGGAAGGGAGCAGCCAGAGTAGTCAAGGGGGCAGACAGCAAGGTGAGATACCAGGGCACCAAGTGTCCAAATGAGTAGACGCAAGAGGTAGAGACACCTATCCTGGTGTTATTCTTACTATGTCAGTATACACTCAAAAATACGGCTTCTACTTTTATGAGTGCTATTACTGTTTTAAATGTTCCATAACTGTCACTCACAGTTTGGTTGTCACATCAAAGCTTGCAGCATGACAGCTGACAGTTCTGAGTGCCCTCCCAAGCTATTGCCTCACTTTCATCCTACACAGTATCGTGAATGTGTGTATTACTATAGTAATTGTGCTACTTATGTCCCTGGCGTTCCCAGTACAATACTCAGAGGCCTATTACAGAAATACCTCAATATGATATCAAAGTCAAACATCATTTGTTATCTTGTTGTGCACCATTAATCTCCCAACCACTAAACAGCTACATGTACTCTCCCCAGTCTTCACTCCTGTCAGTGGCTGCACATACCTGCAGTCAAACTTGAATGTGTGATGCAGAATTAATGGTTCTGTGTAATATGGCTGTACACACATCACACACAACGCAAGCAAATGAACATGAAGCTTGCACCATACTAGTGATAACATATGTGTAATTTATTCATTTGCATCTCTAAACAATGTACTACTATACAGTTTTTACATTTATTATTTAACGTTATGAAAGAATGCTGAACACTCCTACTAAATGATATAAGTCATTACACAACCACTCAACTAAAACGCAATTATAATAACATACATTCTGAGTTCTGGATACTGTGACACTACATCTTGCATGAAAAGATTTTGTGATGCCACTTACGTGGTGAGCTGCTGCCAGCCTCCTGCTTCACCTCCACTGTTTACTCACACTCAGCTTCCCCGGGCTCTATGAAACAAAACAAGTGAAAAACATGATCACATATACCAAGAAATATCAAGCTACAACAATATTTTTTAATAAGCTGCATTTGTAATACTCTGTCATTGTGTAACTCAAACATGCGAACACATCCCTCTTTGCAATAACAGTTCTGTCTTTGGATGGATTTCTGTTCTTAATCAACTATGACATGCAGACAGCAACTGCTCTCATCTGCAGATTGAGCAAGCACCTTACATGAACAGGATCAAGAATGTAATAGATAATTGCTAAGATTTGTGACCACACCATAATTGTACGCTGTAGTGTGCTTGTCACACCATGTGTGTACAATGCTGTAGATGTCCATATACTTATTCTCTGATGTCCACCCCATTTACTGTCACTATGGCAAGGTCAACATATCACATAACTTGCCACTGCAGCACTGACAGTCAGCAGCCCTTATACATCAAACCACCTGCAGCACATCAATGTGGCCATAGCCCAAGCAAGGGCTGAAGTCAAATAATGCAAGCCTGTGTCCGTGGTCTTCCAACAGACATCTGCATCTAATCCTGCACAGAATTAATATAAAAGAAACCAATATTTCTGGTGGTTCCCTGAACATGTCTCTCCAATTACAGTTGAAAAAAAAATAGTATCAGAAATGTATAATTCCTAGTATGCAGTGGACAACCCCCATACTTACCCATTAATCCCAATTATAACAAGAGTCTGAGAAATGGAGCTTTCTTTTTGCCTGAAAATATTCTAACAACCTTATGTTTTATCTTTTATTAACATACATGTAGAGCATAACCATACGATGAACAGAATTTAACACTGTTTAAAAAACAGTTTTATTATAATAGAAGTAAGGCACTCCTAGGGATCATGTTAATGTTCAGTAAGTCACCCTCTAGTGGCATATGGCACTCGGCTATGTGTCATTCAACATTACACCCCTAGAGGGTGATTAACAGACCATTAACATAACCCTTGGCCATGTCTTATTGCTTAATAAAAGCAAGGGTCTGAGCATTTCAGGTTTCTACTTAACTGCAAACATTGTCAAAGCCTTATGTAAATCCTTTATTAAGATACATGTAGAGAGTGTCCATATGATGAACAAGGTTTAACACTGTCTATGAACATGTTTTTTAATAATAGAAATAAGACATTCCCAGCAGATATATAAATGATCACTTAATAACCATCTAGGGGCATGTGGCACTCAGCCACACCTCATTCCACACTACAACCCTAGAAGACTGGTAACAGACCATTAACATAACCATTGATAAAGGCTTATTCCTTGAACATAAAAGTCCACCCCCAAAATTAGTGGAGCAGAACAGCTACACCCCCCCCACCATGCCATATGGCAAGTTAAGTAGTTCTATGGCCATGCATCCATTGTCACACAGCATGAACAATGGTCGCACACTCATATGTTAGTACACATTAGACATTTTGCATTTATCAAATCACATCTTTCTATTCTGTTTAACAATATGTGCTGCACGATCATTGGCTCACACTCTGTTTTTGTGGACATACAGCCCTACTAGTGGTGTTGGTCAACACACAGCAGAGGAGCAGGTGGGTGCTCTACTACTGATTCTCACACATCAAGAGGGTGACCAAAGCATGACAGCAGGTATTACTTGGCTGTCAAGCACTGTATTCCACTTAAAGACCACACTTAGCAGTTTACTCTTATTTGTGCTTTGCTTCAGAGTAGACCACACATATAAACTTGAGTAACCGGTGCAACAGGTGGATTTAATGTTAACTCTGACTGTGAGCAGTCATACACCTCCAGTAGAACAACAGAGTTAGTGGTGAATGTTATATTTATGTAGCCTATGATCAGGCAGGCTGTTGTACAATGGAACACCAAGGACATATAGAAATGATACTACGAAAAAAATGCACATGAAAGGGAAAGAGAAGCACCTACCATACTATCAATGTTTTATAAAATCAGCAAGTGGGTGTAATATGTACTATGGAATGGGCACATTCCCAGTGGTTCAGGCTGTGGACCAATGGGCATAAACTTCTACCGAATTGTCAATCAACAGACCTTGTGCTAGTAGGACAGTGAAGACCTGACACCCACTGGCTGCACAGGTAGGAGTAGTGGGGTGCTCGGGCTCAGCGTGCAGTTGCAGGGTTACCATTAGATCACCATGGGGATTGGAAGTATTTCTTCTTCTTTTTCCACAAATACCCATGGTCAGCCAAATAGCGGTCCAGTGGAACACCACGACATTAGACCAAAGTTTTTTTTGCAATAGACATGGACGCGAATGTGTAAACAGTGTCACACTGAACCACCAGAGAAATTGTGTAATTCTACATTTATTTTTACAGATGTCCACAATGGGGAGATAGTGTTTCACTGGACCACCACGTATATTAAACAGAACAGCAAAATATTTTCACTACAAATGAACGTGATTCTGCTGCAGGTGACGTCAGTCCGCAACATCTGTCTCGGAAGGAGGCAGGTTCAACCCATCAGAGAATGGTGCAACTGCATGCAAATGTGGCATGATGACATACAAATGGACACATATGGGCCTATAATGCATCATGGCCCCATTGGCATGTTATTTTTTGACTACTAAGTTTGCTTGCAATGGCAAAATGTTACTAGCAGTACGACATCCTCATGCTTCACTCTATCCACTTACGCTAGTGTTAAAGCTCAGCATCATGCATAGGAGAGGGCAGGCATGTTGCTGTCTTCAACACTGCTCAGGCATGTCAGAGTTTCATTGAATATCACCCACTACACACCTCCTGTACAGCAGAGTTACACTGCACCCAAGCTCATGCCACAGCTTGCCACAGTTTAAATATCTAAAAACAGTTGTTTGTTTCTACAGTGCTCTGTGTATTTCTTTGCTTGGAGGCTCAACTGTGCTCACAACTGTGGGGATTTGGGGCTGTAAGATATTGGAACCTGACAAGGAATTACCACTTCTGTCATGACATTGTCTCTTTTGCTAGCTGACGTAAAAAATTGTGCGTCACAGCTAAGTCAGCGGGCACCCATAGAGACAGACAAGGCAGGCACAAAGAAGACTTGGTAGAAGGAATGAGTGTGAAACTGTTATGCACAGTGTGTGTGTGTGTGTGTGTGTGTGTCTGTATCTATGTCTGGTTCACTTGCATATTAAGAGAAACATGGCTGAATTAACAAAATGAAGATTCTGTTTCACCAAGGAACTGATACCTAATCATGCAGTAGACACACAGACTCATTGTTAACTGGTCTCTATTGCCAGATGGCAGACTGGCTGTTTGTTTGTCTTACTCAATCACCTAAAACAATGTTTGCAACCCATTTCCTAAATAAAAAATAATACATAGATGGTTCAAGTAATACTTACTCACTAAATAGTATTTCCTAAAAATAATGCCCTTAAGTTGTGCAGCTCACACACATTACATTATATCCTCATAGCATCCCAATGACATAGTACAATTATTTATATTAGCATCTTACAATCGGACTCAACGACAATGACACTGTCCGTGTCTGATTGACCACCCTCCACAGCTTCACGCTGTGCTGGTACTACCTCACAGGAAGGCAGGGGAGTCCTACGTTGGCCTGTCATTAAAGAGAAAACAAAGGCATCAGTAAGTCTTGAATGGTAATTACATCACATGTTTGAAACAGTTGCTGCAACAATAAAACATGCTTCACATAGGTAACATTGCCTCTCATTAGACACACCACAAGCATTGTGCTCACATATTACAAGTGCTATTAATATCAAATATAATGTTTGAAGAGCAGTAGAGAAGAACTCTAAATGAAGATCAGTGGTTGTTCCACACACACATGTGTAACATTTCAACAAGTCGAGACATCTACAATCCCCTATTAAGTATACATATTGATGTAACCATATTTCAGATCAGAAACCCAAACATAATTCTTAATGCTGTATGCAAAAAAAAAAAAAAAAAAAACACTGTTGTCATTCCATGTGTCATAATACTGCAAAACACGTACATTTTCTTGAGCTGTACCAGTATTGTAAATTTTGCATCACAAAGTTGCATGACTGCATAACATGGTACCAAATACACATCAGAGATACAGATAGAAAAATTAGTCAAAGAACACAGCCTAAACTCACTAGATTTACCAAACGCAATAGCTATGTAAACCTTAAATGAATTAAAATATAGTCTATATTCAATGGGTACTGTATAATCACTCCACCACTATCATTACCAGATTCTGCTGTTATTGACTCACTCAGCAAAACCTCAGAACTAACTACAGCACGTATGTCAAATGAACCTTATTCTGTAGTGTATTCAAATTCTGAAACCTCATTGATCAAAACAGATTGAATGACTGTAAAAAAAACACAGTATTACACTGTTACAAGTTTGATATCACTACATTAAATTAACTAAACATTTTAATTTTGTATTCTAGCAACATACCATGATAGGAACTGGGTATATGGATGGATTTACTATTTCTCGTGCGGCTATGTCACTCGCCTCTGCCTCATGACTGAACAACACCAGACGTAATAAATACACCAATTCATCCACGCCTTGTCATGGTACATTCTTACATATAGTATTAAGTATAATACCATGTTCCATAATTTCAATCAAAATCTTTATAAAGGCACATGCATTGTGAAAACTTCTGTTGAGTGACTTACAGTGAGTAAGGTGCTCCCCCCACAGCTGGCTTGCCAGCAGCTTCCCACAGCTTGTAAGCGAGGTAGTACCAGCACGTATCGTTGTCCGGTATCTCCTCATGCTATTTAAGCACATAAAAGCACTGGTGCAACAGCTTCCACTTCCACTTCAACTGCAGTATTGTCTTAGTCTTAACTTTTAACACAACATGCAGGAAGCTGTTTATGCACCTCCACATTGGATCTAGCTTGCAGTTCGTGCTCTGCATTAAAACACGGGCATTCCCCCTGGCTTGGACTACCTCAAGCAGTGCATACACCTCTCGCAAGGTCCACTGCCTCATACTGATTCTTTTTTGTATCTGAAATAGAAGCATAAAGAAACATTACCATGACTGTCATCTCCCATACTTAATGATTGTTTTTTTATTTATAACGTTTAGTACTTAGGAAATGAAACACTGCGCCCCACTCTCTTATCCAATTGTTTGTTTTCTGTCTAAGAGTAACCATTTAGCTGTACTTCACCGACCACTACACATTAATGTAACAAAGAAATAGAGCTAACAATGGCACTAAACAGGACCGTGAACAATCATTACCCATTATAACGTGTTATGAAATGCGTAGCCTAAATCAAGCACAGGGATTGCCTAGTTATCCATGCATGAAATATGTTCCATGCATGGGTAAAAAAAAAGGATGGTAGTTAAAAGGCTAAAATCAGTAAGCCTTAGAATGTTGGTATATAAAAATTCCACTATTGTTGCTTTCTGGCTAAAAAAACTCTCTCCTGCTCACTTACCGCTTCATGCGCTGCAGTCTCACGGTCTGAGCAGGCTCTCAGCTCTGCTGTTGACAGAACTGGTCACTGGGGAGTCGGGTGGGCTTCCCGATAGGCAATCTGGACCCTGACATCCCCCCCTAAAACATCCCTAGGGCTATGAACCAATCACATCATAATGTGATGGGCAGAATGACTATTTTATCATAAATCCACACAAACAAATGTATTTTTCAATAGAAAACATTACTGTTTTCTAAGTGTTAAAATGTTATTAAGAAAGAAGACCATTTTATTAGCGCAATAACACACTGCAGGTGTGTGCAGGGAACAGATTTCACCGCATGCCAGTGGCTAAAGCCGCTTGGCCAAGCCCTCATGCTTTATTAGACCCCTGGCCATGCAGATAAATGTGTTCCATGCACACCCTGTTGTGTCTTATTGCTTACATAGGCAACAGTAAACTGTACTACCACATTTATTTTTTTCTTGAAAGAAATCACTTTTCAAATATATTTGACAACTGATGTTTTTAAAGAAAACAATAAATGTGTTATGACAGTGTGGTGTTGACTAACGAGCTGGGGGTTGTGTTCTCATCAGTCAAGAAGACAGCCTAAGTCAGTGAATACAAGCAACAACTCAATAATCCACAGGATACCTGCATACCAATAATGTCTTCACAATATGAAAAAATCACTTAGCTTATGTGTTACATACAACATGGCTCCATTTGCACAAATAGTACTAAATAAAGCTAAACATAAAACTGCACTACTGTGTTTCACTGTTGTAACACCCTACTGCTCTGTACCACTTACAATACTGTAATGCAACAGTAAATGTTAAATTAACCTTAAGACTGAAACAATATAAAAAAAACATATAACATCATGAAATTTTGTACTAAGAACAACATGATGCATTACCATTGCAGTCTCCCCAGTGTTGTTACACAGCATAGCACAATCTGAATGTTCCCAACCCATGTGTTACATGTGTGTGACTGATGCATGCAGCTGATCTATATTTTGACCACATTTATAGGGTTCTGAGAAGAACCTTTGTGTACACTATAATATTTGATCAAACAGTCTGACAATCTTAGAGGACTTTGAGGATTGCATCTTGAAGGTCTCCCAGGAAATGGCAATTGCCAGCATGCGAGAAATGTACACCATCTGGTAGGAACAGCCAATCATTACAATACTTAATTTCTGGGTGACGTATAGTATACATTCCATGCATGGCGTAGAAAAACAGATATTTGTGTGTTCACTTTTCTGTGAGCTCTGTCAATCAGATACATATGGTGTTCTGCTTGCCAGACCCTAAGCTCTGTAATATCCAAAAATATGATTATACAGGCAGGCAACATACTCATAATAGAAGCAAGGTCCAATTTTGCCTCTGTTACTAAATCTACCCAGCGTTTCATGCCCAAATCATTGCCTCCAAGATGTATTAGCAGTATGTCAGGATGAGGCTGAGTTCTCAAAAGTCTGTGCATGGTTGGCATGAGGTGTTCCCACCTTATTCCACCCTACCAAACCATTTCACATAGCAATATGGGAGCTGCAGGTCCCCTCTCAAAATCACTATGAACAGCATACTCAGATGCTCGTCTCATGATACTGCTTCCAACTATCCACAAAGTCCTTTTGCAATTTTCAGCCATTCTCAGTTTTTACACTCAGAACTGGACAGAGACCTACCAAAAAAGTCAGTGTTCACCCCACAGAGGCTAGTCAGTAGTGAAAGTAAAACTGATATTTTCCCTCCTTACTTCAAGCCAGCTTCACTGGCCTGATTAATAACACACAAATAAAACAAATCATTGGCTAGTGCTCTGGCTTCATTAACCAATGTAGACCATGCACTGACTATTACTAGACTTCTGCTCCAGCTAAAATGTGCAAACATTAAGAGGAGGGAGACATGCATCCTTTTTATAGGCAGTTTTAAACAATTACAACCACAAAAGCATGTCTGATTGGATCCCTCTTCTGTTATGGGTCCACGTGCAGCTTCCTATCTCCCTCTATTTGTAGCTGTATCTGTACAAGTTAGTACTCAACTACTATCTGACTTTAAACACTTTTATCTAAATAATACAGCACGTTAGCTTATTACAAGTAACGTTATCAAATACAGCACTAAAAAACATTTTGATTAATAGTATTAAAATCTTGCCAACACTTTTTATCATACTAGAAAAATGCTTTATAAAATACACTGTACTTACAGGTTTTGAAATGCTGCTTTCTGTTTGGGCACTAAGATGGCTGCTGCTGACTTCTTCTTCAGTGTTGTCCATCTCTGATTAGTTGTCTCAGATGGCCAGACAAATCTTGCATTACATTAGTAGAACAAGCTGTCAGTCAAACACAATCAGATCTGATTTGATAATGAATGCATTTGCCACTCCCAACTGTTAAATTTGCGACACTTTCAAATGCATGAAAGTAATTTGCGACATTGTCGAATGCATGACAGTACTTTTTGCAATACTTCCGAATGCACGAAAGTAACATTTATGTACACTTTCGAACTCGACATTACTTTTCATCATACTGTCGAACGCATCGAAAGTAACATTTGTGACACTGTCTGAATGCGACTACTAAATATTTGCGACATTGCGTGCATTCGACAGTATTTTTCCCAAATTGTTTATTTTTGCCACAGTTTGATGCTTTATGGCAAAATAGCCAAATTTTCAATACTAAACACAGGTAAACTGCATTGCACTGTCACAACTGGAGACGCATAGTATTGTAGCTTTGTAAAAACACCCACAAAAAGGTGGATATCTACACTGACAACAACACCATGCAACTGACTTGTAGTAATGCAAACTTTGTCACTTGGTAATCAACAACACAAACAGTCATTTAAATACAGCATTGGCACAAAATGTTCAACTAAGTCATTTGAGGACATAAATGCAATGTAACCAAGCTACATTGCAATACTGCAAAAACATCAACTGCCAAATGTGTGTCATGAAGCTCATATGCATATGAAGCTCATATGCACACTCACATAAAGAGTCATAGTACAGAATATCATTACCAAATTTTGGACATACTAATTTTCACACCTCTGCTCATAAGCAGTGTGACTGTCAGTAGCATTCTTTGCTCTGAACAGTGGTTTCACACAGCACCTGTAGCAGTGGTAATGGTAACTACATTCAAAACAGCTCAGCAACCATGCAAAGAATGACTGCTGTGTAATAGCAAAATGTTTGTAGTAAAATGGCAACCTGAAAATGTAACATTTTAATATTCATAATGCAGTAACTTGAGCTAAGTGTACAAAGTTGACTTATTAATGTGTCAGTAATTAACAGAACGATCATCAATAAAGTTATTGTGTTACAGAACTGTGCCAGCATAAGCTATATAAATGTTTCTTAATAATACCAATTATTAATAACTGAACATGGAAATCATACAAAACAAAATGTAGATTCTATAATGATAATGACATGCAAGACAATGTGACAAAAATGAAGTACAGCTGTACCTATGTAAATAACTTATGTGACAAAAAGATTGCAAACATTTGATTTTTAAATTGATGTGATACTTAAATCAGATCTCTCAATGCACAGCGTTAGAAGATATGTACAGAGGCATATAGTAACATTGTCTTTTTCTCTGTCTTTCATACAGGTGCCTGATACTTCTGTAAGATTGCTGACTGCCACTGTGAACCATTATAGCAAAACATGCCAACTAAATACAGATGTAGATGTATAGGGAAACGAGACAAGTATCATAGTACTGCACTGTTGTATAAGGGCGAGAAAAAAAACACAAATGTCACATCACAAAATGAACAGAGATAGACCTCTATTGCAACAGTGAGCCCTACAGCAACTCACTGCACAGCAAAAGCAAATACTTCCTCAAGAGCAAGTAAAAAATGCTTACCTCTACAACAGTTGTGCAGATCTCTCAGATGAAACACAACTATTGTGACTGCAACCATCAACAAACCTCCCAAACAATGCCGTAGACTCACACCTGGTGATTTGCAACTGAGAAAGCAAAAGTATTTCCGATCACTAGCAAGTAAAGCTAAGCTCAACAGACTTACTGCTGCTGTGATGAGACAAAAAGACAAAGAGTCATCTGTCTTTGATGAAGTTGCATCTCAAAGTGCGCACTTTTGTCAACAGAGCAGTATTTGTACTGCAGCGCTTGTGGCGTAAGATGTCTCATGTGCTTGAACAATTCAGGAAAGTTGTGTATGGCATTAAAAAAAGGCTACAACAGTATCCTTCTTTGACTGTCCACAACTTCTGTGTTGTTTTCACAGGTCACTGGATGCACACACAGCACTCAGAGGCATATTTCTGGGAAGAATCTTGTTATTCCCACAAAAAGGAACACAAGTTTACCATTGATGAGTACAGCAAACTAGTAAATGTCCTCAGTATCTGTGATGCCAATGCAATGGATACAGATGATGACTGTGATTCAACCACAGTCTCCAATAAACGGCACTGTCTGGCATGGGCATGTGATGATACCTGCTACCGTAGGCAATCATCATTTGAAAAAGTAGAACAGTTTGTCAACCTATTTGTGATAACAGATCGCAAAGACAGATATAAACTGTTTAACACAATTGACCATTGTGACATTTGTCCACATACTGGACTCTTGGGTCACTCACTTGCATGCCTTGATAGTGGTGTTTGTGATAGTATTTTTCACAACATGCGGATGCTTGGAGTGCATCAAACAGGCATGCGAAACTTTGTATACAGAGTATATGAAGTATGACAACCTGTACATCAGTACACTTGTTTAAATTACTTATTGCAGTCAGGTGACATGCAGGGTGCCATCACATTTCTCAAACAACTGCAACATGTAACTTCTGTACCAGACAGCACAATTTCTCAGTTTAACACTTCTGCAGAAACATCTGTTTCAGTCTTAGAAACTGACATACTGAGACAGTACAGCAAAGAAATAGTTAAGTTTGAGCTGGCAAAGTCTCAGAAGTTTGACTCTGTATGTGTGTCATGCGACCGTTTGTGCTACACAAAACAAACAGTCACAGTCAACCTAGAAACCTTGTCACCATACAATGACATGTGATTCTGTCTCTCAGCATTTTTGCTGCTGAAATCTGACTTTCACTTAGAAAACACCATTCTGCTATGCAAACACTGTTTCTCCAAACTGAAGTCTAACATTTTGCCACCAAGGTCACTGCTGAATAATATGGAGGCAGATGTTACACCAACTGAGATTTCAACATTGAATATGTTTGAATGCATTCTAATTCAGACAATGAAACCATTCCAAACCATTCTACGTCTGAACACAAAGACACGGAACATTCCACAGAAAGAGCTTGTTAGATCTCTAAAGGGTTCTGTGATGTATCTACCACTTCCTCTACAGGAAAATGTGAGCAATCTCAACAGAAAATAGTTTGGTGATTCTTGTAAATGGTGTTCCAACAACGGCCAAGGTCATCTGGCAAGATGTTGTCAATGCAAAAGGTGAAGCTTGCTCTTGCTTATTTAAAGAGAAACAATCCTTTTATACAGACCTTGACATAGATCAGATGACCAGTCTCTCAGTCCAACATGATGTATTAGAAAAAACTAAACCAATTATTGAAAAGGACAGTGGACAGACAAGTGACAATGTGTATGAACAGTACACAATTCACCCACTACATGGTAGAGATCCAGTAGGAGACAACATTGATCTCTATCAAATGAAACAAGTGGAAGGTGAGCCTGTCAGCATTTGGGAGGCAACACTAGAAGCACGCTGTTTCCCAGATCTATTTCCAAAAGGGTTGGGTGGACTCCTAGATGAAAGAGAAGTGCTACAGGGTGCTGACTACTGACCAGCTCGTAGCTAAGTAAAGATGGAAAATTCAGACGTAATATACAGTACCTGTTTCATCTCCTCTGGGAGAGTGAACTTAGCATTCTGTCTGCATCCATTGCATATACTATTCATCTCACAAGTCCACTAGATGGAATTACAACTGCTCAGTTCCTAGAGAGATTAAAGCAGAAAGATGAAAATGTGCAAGTAAATCTATCTTCTATACTTTCAAGTCTTCGAGGTACCAAAGAATACTGGTATCACAGACACTCTGAAGTGATGACAATGCTACGTGAGTATGGTGCAGTCACATGGTTTGTCCCACTTACTTGTGCTGAATATGCCTGGGACGAGCTCACTGAACTTTTGAAGTGGGCAAATTCTGATGTCGACGGCATCTCATCAATGACTGTCGGAGAAATGTGTTCACTTGATCCTGTGTCTGTCACAAGACATTTTCACAAGTGGTTCCATGACATTCTGACTTTCATCTTGTCAAAGGACAATCCACCTCTTGGTATTGTGGAACATTACTTTTGGAGGATGGAATATCAAGCACAGGGCACCCCTCATATCCATATGTTATTGTGGATCAAGGATGCACCACGCATAGGTGAACATGAAGCAGCAGAAATGCTAGCATTCATCAAGAAATATATCACTTGTCACATTCCAGACAAGTATGAAAGTCCTACACTATGGAAGTTGGTTCAAAAGTTCCAGAGACATATTTGTGCAAAATACTGCCGACGAGTAGTAAAGAACAAATCTAATTGGTACTCATGATGTTGCTTTGGATTTCCTAGATGAGTTTGGCAGCATGGTGCCATGAATGACCTTTTCTCAGCAATGAGACCCCACTTGAAGGCAAAATCAATGAAGAGGGTATATGAGTTACCCAGAGATGAGAAAGAGGTGTACATAAATGACTACAACCCAACTCTTCTCCTAATGTGGCAAGTAAACATAGATGTTCAGTTTGTGGCTGATAACTCATTGGCCCTGGTGCTCTATGTCACTTCATACATAACCAAACATGAGCAGACTAGCTTACAAGATCTTTGGGAAGATATTGCCAGTTCAAGCAGAAGCCTGACATCTCAACTCTGGTCATTGGGATGGAAAACTCTTTCACACAGAGAATGTGGAGATTATGAAGCCAGTGACCGTTTAATGGGTACACATCTGTACGGGAAGTCTGACTCTGTCCAGTTTCTCAGTGTAAACTACAGAGAGAAACGCAAATGTGTACTGATTCCTCATGCTGAAATTGAGAAGCTCAATGCCAATAGACCTTCTTCAAAACATATCTTGAAGAATAACCTGATAGACACATACTACCCCCATAGACACGACAAGATGGATGATATGTGTCTCTTTCAGGTGGCTAAGTGGTATGACTACAAGGCAGATGTATCACCTGACTCAACACGCCAGATTTACAAGGTTAATGGAGTGGTTGGCTGTCTCATAAAGAGACACAAACCATGGCTCATAGACCACTGTAAATTGAATCTAGGCACATCAGGCAGCAGAGAACACTACTACTTTGCTCTCCTATTCCTATTTAGACCCTGGAGGACTGAGTCTGAATTAAAAGGTGACTGTGATACATTCGAGGAAGAATTCAATTCACAGTTATGAGACTTTCAAAACTGAATACTCAGAGACATACATACAGAGATTAGAGGCTGAGAAGAACAGCTTGAGAAGGCAGAGAAGCAGCTTCAGGAAGACACTCCTGTTAGTTCACAAGACAACCTTGATCCAGAAGGGCAAGCTGTTCTAGGTTAACCTCTGCCCTTAAATGCCCCAGAAGTGTTAATGTCAGAAATTGAGACAGTCATGGAACATGGAACACACTCCACTGTCAACCCAGCTGACTTGAGAGAAAGACTAAATCAGCAGCAGCATACAGTTCACTCTCAAGTAGTTGAAGCTGTCCGACATGGGCTACAACATAAAAACAAAGAATGTGACTGTCATGACTGTAAGCCAATACTGATCTTTGTTAGTGGTTCAGCTGGCACAGGAAAGAGTTTCCATATTGAAGCCATCACTGCTGAAATACAGAGCCTGACAGGGTCATCAATGTCTGTTGCTGTTACTGCTCCTACAGGACTAGCCGCATACAACATTGGTGGAGTTACATTACACTGTCTCTTTATGTTGCCAGTGGACCATGGCAAAACTGGAGAGTATCGTAAACTATGATTTGACGTTGCATCTCAGCTCCGTTCCATGTTCACAAAGATGAAGTTACTGATCATTGATGAAATCAGCGTGGTCTCTAACTTCATGCTTGCCTGTATTCATCTACATGTACAGGAGATCTTAGGTGCTGACGATGGAGTGCCATTTGGTGGCAAAAGTATTGTTGTGATGGAAGACCTTTTACAGCTTGCACCAGTCAATGCAGAGCATGTATTTACAACTCTAACTGCCAAGCAAGCTAAGAATATCCTTGGCTGCATTGCATATAACATATGGGAATTATTTACTGTGTTGGAGTTGTCTGAGAACATGCGCCAAAGTGGTGATCTGGCTTACAAATCACTTTTAGATGAAGCTCGGACAGGTTCTCTATCACCAGAACATGTTTGTATGTTAAACAATCGTAGAATCACAGTAGATACTACATCCATAGAAACAGCATGTAATGTCTTCAGCGATGTGTACTCTACAGGGACACACATAGTGTGTCTTATGCCATGACTAAAGAAATGCACTGAGTTCAACAATCTAATGCTGCAGAGAGAAAACCAAGATATTCTAACTCTGCATGCTGTCGATACAATTGATGGTGTCATTCTTAGTCACAACCTAGTAGCAAAGATGACTGAATGACTCAGTGAACTCAAGTCAGATGTTTCACACACAACTGGCCTAGAAGCTGTTCTCACACTCTGTAAGAATGCACGTATCATGCTGCGACATAATCTAGATGTAGAATGAGGCATGGTAAACGGTGCCATGAGAAACATCACTGACTTTGTCTACAATGTCCAGAAGACATATATCGAGATGCTTGTAGTTCACTTTGACAACATGGAACAGTCTGTACACATAGAACTGACCTCTGTAAAATTTCAGATATTTAAGGATATCTATGTAAACAGGAAACAGTTTCCATTATGTGTTGCATATGCTGTATCCATTCACAAATCCAAGGGTTTGAGTTTGGATTCAGCAATGGTGGGACATAGGTACAGACATTTTCAAGGATGGCATGAGCTACGTGGCACTTTCACGTGTCCGCAGCCTTTCTGAGTTGCACATTATAACTCTAGCACCTCAGAAAATACGAGCTGACAAGTGATGTATTCTTGAGTACAACAGATTTTGTACTCTACATCAGCCACAAATGTCTTTAATACCACTGCCTACATATCTGGCTGTCTCACATCATTCAGTCACATCTACAGGTATCAACAAACAGCCACAAGCTTCCAGAAGTGATTCTACCCAAAAGAGTTCAACAAAGGTCACAACTTCAAGTAAACATTCACAGCCAGCAATTCATCAGAAATCAGTTGGTGTAGTTGCTGTACCAGTCTTTGACAACAGCACTAGAGTGAACTGCTATGCTAACTCAGCTAGGCAAGTCTTTCTACACATGCCACACTTTGTGCGGGCAATATCTGCTTCAAAAGACAATACCCTATCAAATGCTTTGAAGCAGATTGTCAACATTACTTCTGACCACTCTAACAATATACAGTCACTAACATCACTACGACAGGTGTTAGGTACATATAACGGATGTAGTACATTTGCTGCTGACATACAGCAAGACACTAGTGAGTTTATGATGGCTGTCATAAACAACCTGGATGAAGACGGCACCCCAATGCGGCACTACTTCACAGTATCAACAGTATTCACAGTCACTAGAGAAACCATGCTTACATGTCTATCAAAGATTGTACATCTCAAAACAGAGGCCTTACTGCTCTCTTCTTTTGTACATATCTTTTATTGTTACTGTATGAAACCCACACATAGCAAGAAGTTGCTACCAGTTTTAAACTGTTACTCTCTGCAGCTAAAGACAAGTTCTCAGTTATCGTCATAAATTACTGAGCAACACTTATCCCATTCACCAAACAGTGCACTCTGTCACAAGTTGTCTTTCACCACTTGTTTTTCTCTATTTGATCTTGACATGTAGAGAACAACATCATTCATTCACCATGCAACAGTGTAGAACTATTCCACCTTTATTTCTAATACTGATACTGTACATATGTGAAAATAACAGCCTTTATTGATAATGCAAGAAGTTTAATGAAGCAACTGTAAATACCGAACAATTTTATCATATTAACTGACTCTGCCATGACTTTGTAATTACTTGTACATAATATTTACATTCTTGTTCATCTTGTGATTGTTACTAACAACTTTCATAGTTCAACTAAAAGTATTAGTATAAGACTAAAGTACAAATGACTGTTTAACATACAATACAGCACTATGCTGATTACATTACATTAACCATATCTTTGATAAAAAAACAGCATACCATACACAATCTTTTAACGTACTAGTTGAGTTAACATAGAAGCCAATGTAATGATTGCAAAAATGTTTTTTATTCCTGTAAGAATGTTCCATTTTTTTGTACTTGGCATATAAGTAATTCTAACGTATGTTCACAATTGTAAATCAGACACTGTTACTGATCACAACGCACATCATACCTGTTTCTGACAATATTTATGATCACCTCTATTGAGGGGTCGGGTGGGAATTTTCCATATGCGCCTAGTCAGTGACATATCATTAAATGTCAGTAATCGAATGTCACTGAAATCAGATTTTTTAATATTCTATTACTTAAACACTTACCATATGTTTTTTTGTCCACCCCAGGAACATCCACATTATTAGTCACACAATAACAACTAAACAATTCTGTATCATGTGTGTAATCACTGTTTAGAAGCTACTGACATACCTTTATTAGCATAGCACACAAGTAATGGACTACACATAATTAGGACATGCAACTACTTTTAAAAATACTTAATATTGTTAACCAAAGTCTCTTTAACTTCAGTAGCAAATATATAATGAAGAGCCACAGGTTCAGCTTGAGTATCACAAGTTCAATAGGAATGTCAGAAAGCACTTCTTAACACAAAGAGTAGGGAACACTTTAACATCACTGTAAACACAGAACACCTAATTAAAGACAGTGGTCACCTAGTAAAGAATGAGATATATGCATAGAAGGCAGGTAACAACCTCGACAGCAAAAGATGGGAGAACACTGCAGGGATAGCAAACACCTAACCTCAAGATGTGTACCATGTAAAACAATCACAATAAACAGAACAAATTACCTTCTTATGCTACGTTATTCTGTACTTTATTATAATATCACATACTTGCTCCAATGCATATAATCCAGTTGCTATCAATGTGACACATTTACATATATTCCAAACAATGATTACACACATAAAAGGATTGTATTGTGAGACTGATTTTGTAAAAAAAAATACAGTCTTATTTGGGCCTTTTTTAGTTTAACAAATTGGCAATAAATCTTTTCAAATCATAACCACCTGTGTTGAGTCTTTACTTAAAGTACCATAATGACATTGAAACTTATGTGTTGTCTTTATTAACCATGCAAATCAACTGCAACAAACAGTGAAACAACTATATCTCCATGAATTTCTTTGGTTGCTATGCTGTCCACTCAGTATCACAACATAGACAATGATGTGGCACATTGCATGTCACACTTTCCATAATTCCTAAGAGTGTAAAAAAGTCAGCAATGTACTTATTTTTCCTGTGCCTATACAATCATCATGTAGTAATTACTGTACCAAGGTGCCGCACATCAGCACCCAACAGTACACAGCTGTGACTATACACTTAGGATGCAGTCACTGCTATGTGTACTTCAATTCCCTGTCTAAGCTTCTGCAACTCTCAACTGTGGTAAGTTAACTATACCTAAAATTACAGAGGTGTGCCATAGATCTCCAGTCCCATATCGTTCCTATAGAAGACCAGTCATAATGCAGTACAAATATCGGGAGGCACAGCAGCTCTAGTTGCCTAAATCCATGCAAATCCTAACAAAGGTAACTATAGTCTCCCCTGAATCAGTCATGTGTGGCATTGATGTACAAATAGTCACCTGTGTTGTGTATGTGCCCTGACATGTACCTACCCTGACTTGTCATCTGTATCTCCAAATACAATGTACTACCTACTGTCACATTTGTACACACATTGCCTGCCTGAATCCATTCAAATGGCAACTGTACTAACTGGACTATTCCTGTGAACAGAGAGCTGCACAACTGATGTACATTCCCTATCATTTCCTGTGGCTGTTTACTTAGGATGCAGCAAATGCTATGAAAAAGCAGTCCCCCCCATCAGACTGTTGACCTCCATGTTTTTTCCTATTCTGTATTGTCAACTCAGTGTACGTTAAGTGGACTAGCTGTTCATTCATTTACTTACAGATCTCCTGTAATTCCTACTAAGTAAACTACCATGTGCCACACTTATATCTACTGTCAGTCTACAGTCAGACTGCAGTACCTGGTGTAGAAAGCTGTGTCACATTCTACCTAAGCACATACAATTGTGAATGTACAGTCAGTATCAGTAACTGGTATGCATGTGTAAATTGTCTGTGTAAAGCCATAGAAATCCTAACTGTGCTAAGTTGTATGTATCAACAATTACAGACCTGTACCATTGATGGTGCTTGCCTCATTCTTGCTGTGCATCGATACTCATAATACAGTTCAAACTTTGGGGGAAGGTGTATTATCTGTCTCAGCCAACACAAACAGTAAGTGTCCTAACTTGAGTGTACCTGAAATCACTGATGTCTACCATTGATGTCCATACCCTCAGTTCTTCTGTGGGTCTCTACTAAGGATCCAGTACCTGGTGTTGTAGTTCAATAAGACATTACCAGACTGAAGGCATTCAAGTGACAACAATGCAAACTACACTTTACCTGTAATCAGGAAGTTGTAAAAGTGATCTGCATCACCCTTCTTTGCCCCTGTCTCTTCACTTAACATACAGCGAGCCTATAACTGTTCCTGTTACCATGGTTCTCCTCCCCCACTTCCATCTGTGTCTGTCTCTCTGTCTGCAACTGTTGTTCAGGAGGAGTACGTGCCACATGATGTCTTCACATATACTAAAACAGTGGCACCAAATAGAAATGTAAATGTACATGGTAGCACAAATCAAAACAAAAAGATAAACAATTCTAAAAATACTGAATCTAATACAGTGACATTACTGCGGGTCCCTTCAGGCACCATGCACATCCACCACAAAACAGTAACATCAACAGTACTGAAATATAGTAAACGTGAAACAGCAGCGAGAGCACGCAGCCCTACCAACCACGCACTCCAACACCCAAAACCAAAAATATACAGTACTGTAAACACACAAAATGTACTAGTAATAGGAGCACGGGACCCTTCGGGCCCCGCGCTCCCACCACGTAATGCGGCAGGCTGGGCTGGAGGACTGCAAAGGGGGGGTCGTACCCTAACATTGAATTCCCTCACTTTTTTCGCTGTGGTACCACTCCCACCACATAATAACCCTTCTTTTTGAAAATAATTATAAGAAATAGTGCACATAATGTGGTAGTGGGACCAGCGGGCGCACGGGGCCCTACCAACCACACACATTCCAACACACAAAAAAAAAATATACAGTACTGTAAAATACAAAATTTAGTACTTATAGGACACCACACTCCCACCATGTAATGCAGCAGTGTGGGCTGGAGGGGTGCAAAGGGGGTACTTCAAGCCTAATATTGAATTTCCTCAATTTTGTCACTGTGGTACAACCCTAACTGATGCAGTAAACATAGTTATTTGCCTCTAATCTTCCTTGGTTTTGAAAATAATAATGAGAAATAGTGAATGTAATGCAGCAGCAGGAGCACGGGGCAGTGAGGGCCACTTCGGGCACCACACTCCCACCACATTGTACAGTATCTGAAGTGCAGGGCCTTGTGGGCCCTGCGCTCCCACCACATAATTACCCTTGTTTCTCAGAATAATAATGACAAATCATGAACATTATGCAGCACCGGGAACAAGAGGCACTTCAGCCACTGTGCTCCCACCCCGTAATACAGCAGGGTGGGCTGTAAGGATGCAAAGTGGGGGCTTTAACCCTAACACTGAATTACCTTGCTTTTGTTGCTGTGGTACAACCCTAACTAATCCAGTAAATGGAGTTATTTGCCCCTAAGTTTCCTTCTTTTTGAGAATAATAATGACAAACAGTTAATGTAATCCATTGTCAGGAGCGCAGGGCCCTTCGTGCCCCACACTGATGCCACATAATGCAGCAGCAGTAGCGCGGGGCCTGTTGGGCACCACACCCATAAAATACAAAATGTACTAGTTATAGGACACAGCACTCCCACCATATAATACAGCAGGGTGGTCTGCAGGAGTGAAAAGGGGGGCTTCAACCCTAACACTGAATTTCCTCACTTTTGTTGCTGTGGTACAACCCTAACTGATACAGTAAACAGAGTTATTTACCTCTAATTTCCACTGTTTTGAGAATAATAATGACAAATAGTGAATGTAATGCAGCAGCAAGAGCGCGGGGCCCTTCAGCAAACACAGTCCCACCACATCATACCCTTGTTTTTGAGAATAATGAGAAATTGTGAATGTAATGCAGCGGTGGAAGCACGGGCCATTTGGACCCCACAGTACTGCCACATAATGCAGCAGCGAGAACATGGGGCCCTGCAGGCCCCGTGGTCACATCACGTTATGCCTTCTCACATAGTAACATTGTCCCACAAATGCAAACACAGTCTCACCACATCATACCCTTGTTTTTGAGAATAATGAGAAATTGTGAATGTAATGCAGTGGCAGAAGCTCGGGGCCATTTGGGCCCCGCAGTACCGCCACATAATGCAGCAGCGAGAACATGGGGCCCTGCGGGCCCAGCAGTCACATCACATGATGCCTTCTCACATAGTGACATTGTCCCTCAAACACAAATCGTTATGCGCATGCTGATGCAAAGTGAAACACAAAGAGAAACAGTACTATAGACAGAAATGTTAAAAACAACACAAATGCAACCACAAATGAAAATGCCAAGCTTAATGCACATGGTGTCGTCAACATGAACAGTAAGTCAAACGAGTACGTAAACGCAAACAGAAACAGTAATGGTAACAGTAATGTAACCGCAGAGGCTTGCTTTACCCAAAAGCTGTATAGAAAAAGACAGTGAGTACAAACAATGTATGCAATGTAATGACTCTGGTAACAGAAAAATGAGCACTTGGAATACTTAATTTATTATATCTCAGGAACCGTACTACGTAGAAAAAAACTTTAAAAGTCATATGAATTATCACTTTCCTAGCTGGTTTTTTACTTAGCCCCTGTTAGGGGGCTAAGTGTTTTTTGACAGAAAGTCCGTATTTTGCACCGTTTCCGAGATACGGGCCCTGAAAGGCTCAGCGAACGCCGTAATGTTATTCTATGGGAAAAAAAGAGAAGTTCGGAGTGGCATAACTTTGGCTCCCTGTAATATTTTTTCACCAAACCACTAAACAGCACATCTATGGTATGTTGGCTGTCTTTCCTCCAAATTTCAGCCCAAAAGATAGAACCGTTGTTTTGCAGCAGGGCGCCAAAGGATTGCTGCAATTTGTCGGATGCTGTAATATTATCCTATGGGAAAAAGTGTCAACTTTGGAGTGCCGTAACTTTGCCGCTGTGTAATATTTTTGCAACACAACACTGAAAGGCACATCTGTGAGATGCCAGCTGTGTTCCCTCCAAATTTCAGGCCAAAGCACTAAACCGCTCTTTTGCAGCAGGGTGCCAAAGAATTGCTGTCAGTTTCCATTGTCCTAGAGAAGTATTTTCGCACCTATGTAAAAGCTTTTAAAATTTGCCACACTTTTGTCAGTTCAACACTACTTATCGAAAGTACTTTTTTCAGAAATTTGAAAAACATATTTGTGGGGTGTTTTACCCCAAAATAAAGACATGGCTAGCATCCTCAGGGTCCGACTAGGTGAATACAAAAAGAATTAGGTTGCTAGATGGTCCCAAATTTAAATGGCAAGCATTTTTCTGATCGCTAACTGAAAACAAGATGGCAGATTTGCAAAAGTAAAAGGGACATTTGCGACACTAAAAAGTGCATTTGCGACACTGTCAAACTTTTTGTTAACTTTTCCCATTGACTTATAATGGGAAATTGTTCTTTGAATAACTTTTGAACCGTTTAATATTTTTTCACGAAATCTTCAAAAGGCACATCAGGTTCCTGGGCCGCACATTCCCTGAAGATGTTGGACCAGTTGCGCAAAGCGTAGCGTAATCTGTAGGCTATGCCGAACAGAATTTGTGAAAAGCGAACGCACGTGCAGATCACACTTAATAACTCTGCAGCTGTGTATCTGACTGGTAAGAAACTTGGCAGTTCCCAAGGTGTTTGGGTCTTGATCACATACTCCAAATTTCAGGCAAATCTGTCAAACTGTTGCAAAGTTATTAAGGTGCAAAATTTGGGGTTTAACATGTAAATGGCTTCTCAACTCTAACTATGGTAGCACTACTGTGCTACCATAATATATTTATATATATATATAGATAGATAGATAGATAGATAGATAGATAGATAGATATGCATATATCTATATCTATATCAATATATATATATATATTAGAGGCAAACAACTCCATTTAATTCATTAGTTAGGGTTGTTCCACACTGACAAAAGTAAGGAAATTCAGTGTTAGGATTGAAAGCCCCCCTTGGACCCCCTGCCCACACCCCCAACCAGTATTGAAAGCGATTACGGTTGTCGGCCATAACTCTCACCCCATCACATGTGTAAAGAAGCAGAGGTGTAGGAAAATGGGGTGAGAGTTAGGACTGACAACCCTAATGAGCACCCCGATGCCAGTAGGGAGTGTGGGCAGGGGGAGCCAAGGGGGGCTTTCAACCCTAACACCAAATTTCCTTGCTTTTGTCGGTGTGGAACAACCCTAACTAATGCATTAAATGGAGATTTTTGCCTCTAATTTTCCTTCTTTTTGAGAATGATAATGAGAAATAGTGAATGTAATGCGGTGGCAGGAGCGCGGGGCCGGACAAGATGTCATGTCACATAGTAACATTGTGCCCACAAACGCAAATAGTAATGCACATTGTGACGCAAAGTGAAACAGAAAGAAAAACAGTAGTGTAGACAGAAATGTTAAAAACAACACAAAAGCAAGCGCAAATGAAAACACAAAGGGTAACGCACATGATACCGTAGACGGGAACGGTAAGTGAAATAGGAACAGAACTGCAAGCGAAAATGGTAACGGTAACAGTAATGTAAGTGCACATGCTGGTTTTCTTCAAAAGCTGCATAGAGAAAGACAGTGAGTACAAAGAGTGTATGCATAATAATAGGTCTTGGAGCAGAAAATGAGGAGTTGGAATACTAAATTGCTTAAATCTCAGGAACCGTACAACATAGAAAAAAAATTTAAAAGCCATATGATTTATGACTTTTCTGGCTAGTTTTATAGTTAGCCCCCAGTAGGGGGCTAAGCAGTTTTCTGATGAAAATTTCGTATTTCGCACCGTTTCCGAGATACGGGCCCTGAAAGGCGTGGGGAATGTCATAATGTTATCCTATGGAGAAAAAAGAGAAGTTTGGAGTGCCATAACTTTGTCTCCATGTAATATTTTTTCATCAAACCAGTAAAAGGCACATCTGTGGGATGTTGGCTTTCTTCTCTCCAAATTTCAGCCCAAAATACCTAACCATTATTTTGCAGCAGGGCGGCAAAGGATTCCTGTAATACGGCTGACGCCGTAATGTTATCCTATGGGAAAAAACATCAACTTTAGAGTGCCATAACTTTGCCGCCCTGTCATATTTTTTCACTGAAAGACTGAAAGGCACATCTATGAGATGTTAGCTGCTTTCCCTCCAAATTTCAACCCAAAAGACCAAACCGTACTTTTGCAGCAGGGTGGCAAAGAATTGCTGTCATTTTCCCACAGCCTGGAAAAGTACTGTTGAACTTTGCAAAAGCTTTCGCAAATTCATTTGACAGTGTCAAAAGTGCGAAAGTACATTGCAAACATTTGAAAAACATATTTCTGGAGTGTTTTACTCCAAATAAAGACATGCTTAGTATCCTCAGGGTCCGATTAGGTGAATACAAAAATAATTAAGTTGCTAGAGGGTCCCAAATTTAAATGCCAAGCATTTACCTGATGACCAACTGAAAACAAAATGGTGGATTTGCGACAGTAAAAGGGCCATTTGAAAAAGTAAATACTGCAGTTGCGATACTGTCAAACTTTTTGTTAACTTTTCCCATTGACTTATAATGGGAAGTTGTTTTTTGAATAAATTTTGAACCGTTTAATATTTTTTCACGAAACCTTCAAAAGGCACATCGGGGACCCTGGCCACATGTTCCCTGAAGATTTCGGACCAGTAGGCAAATCCGTTGAACAGTTGCAAAGTTATTAAGGTGCAAAATTATAGGTTTAACATGTAAATGGCTCCTCAGCCCTAACTATGGTAGAACTACTGTGCTACCATAATATATATATATATATATATATATATATATATATATATATATATATATAGAGAGAGAGGATACATGATGGCAGGACTGTGGTCTGAAAAATATTCTCACTCCTGAACACTGAGCTCTGGATACTCACAAGTGCCGAAGGCATGAATGAGAGTATCCAGAGCTCACTCTGCAGGAGTGAGAATATTTTCCATACCACACGATCTGCCCATCATATGTGCGGTTTTTACAATGGGAGTGGGAGGTTCTCTGATATATATTTGTTCCTGAAATCATTTATGTTTGTGTAGTGCTGTTCCTGTCTGCTGTGTGCTGTGAGTTTCACTCAGTGTGTGTGAATGGCGAGTGGGTGGGATGTGCTATTGATTGCTTCCCTAATGTGTGGAGTCTTGTTGGTTGTTTTTTGGGTGAGGTATATGGAATTGGTTGGTATGTTCTCAGGTTGAGTTTCACTTTCAGGACTCTGAGAAACACTTTGTTTTCCATGTCTGTTGGATATGTGTTGATATATTTACTTGTTTATTTTGTTATGTTTTGCTTTAATTGCATGTGTGTGTTTCATGCTTGGTGCACTTTTGGTTATTTTGAACACTTTCGCATGGTCTGTTTTCACCACACTGGCATGATTTATTTTTACCGCACCATCTTCAGATTTCTTCAGGCAGTTGCTACAGTATGTCACTGCTGTATTGTAAGTATTTAAACCAGTTGGTGGAGTTTGTAACATAAATTGCTTTTCAATTGCTGCAGGGGTACTTTTAAGTTATAAAGATAAAGGTTTGTTCATTTTAGGAGTTCGTAATTCTTGTTTCTCCGGTATTTGTCTGTGTTACTTTAGTAGGATTCAGAGTTGGATGATAAAATTCATTACTGTCCAGATGAAAAGATAACTGTGGTTCAGGAAACACATGGGAGAATGTGTTTTGGAAATAGGAATTTAGTGAATTTCAGGTGAGATCACTTAAGACTTTAACTGAAAGGATTGCTGCTGTTACTTGCTCAGGTGAAATACAGTGGCCCAGATATTCAAACTGCACCATTTTGTGGTGCAAGCCCCTGCGCCACTCAAAATAGTTGCGGCCAGGCCAGGCGATTCAGCCGAGTTTAGTTCTATGGTGCAACTTTGAATATCGCCCCCTGGCCACACCCACTGTGCATGGCACCATGGAACTGTGCCAGCGCAAGTGGTCAGAGTGGAGCATTGAGATGCAGTGGCGCAAGTTCCATTGCGCCATGCACAAAGGGTGACATGCAAATGGGGCCATAATTTATGCAAGGCGCAGGGGGGGCCATTTGCATCTGATTATGGCCCCAGTTGCATGCCATTAGCATGCAGGTGCACCGATCCCCGATGACTTGCACCTGGCACCCTGCCAGGCAGCAGCCATCGGGGACCGACGCCTCCTGTAGCCTGATCGTGGGAAGAACAGTATTCTTCCCCCCCCAGCAGCCGGATCGTGGACAGAACAGTATTCTCCCCCTCCCGAGTAGCCCAATCGCAGGCAGAACAGTATTCTTTCTCCCCCACCGAGCAGCTCGATCGCGGGCAGAACAGTATTCGCCCCCATTAGCCCGATCGCGGCATAACTGAAACATCCCCCAGCCCCTGGAGCCGATTGCAGTCATCAGACCTCCCCCAAAGTCCAATATCCCTGGTGGTCCAGTGGACCTCGAGTAGCCCGATCGCGGGCTGCATCCTCACCCCTCCACGTCTGAAATCCCTGGTGATCTAGTGGCCCCCCACACCACCCGCCCACGGATCCCCACCACCCCACTCCCCCATCAGCCGGCAGCACCCCACCCACCTGCCACCCCGCCGCCCGCCGACTGACAGCTCAGTAGGGCTGCACGCCCAGTGGTTCCAGAGCATGAGCCAATGGGCGCAGCCCATACTGTACAAGCCAGTCCAGATATGTGAATGAATGAATGAATGACTTTGGGGTCTGATGCCCGCGATCGGGCTACTCGGGGGTGGGGATTCGATTATGCCCACAATCGGGCTAATGGGGGACGAATACTGTTCTGCCCATGATCGGGCTACCTGGGGTGACACTCAGCCCACGATCAGGGCATGGGGGCACCACCATGTGGCGGAACAGTCCAGGGCCACCCACAGGTGGCAGCTGCTGTGTTGCACCCTGCAATGTGGCAGCTCACCTGTGGGTGGCCCTCGACTTGTTCCTTTTTTTTTCAGCATATCCTTGTGCAGGCGCAGGTAGGGGTTACGCCTGCATAACTCTGCATGGGCCGGGCTGAATATCGAGCTGTGCAGTTTATGCATGAGCACGCCCCCCCCCCACCTGTGCCTGCATACATTACTGATGCACCCCGGTGTATCGGGATTTGTGCAGGCTCACTTTTCCCTTTTAAATATCGCACTGGGGTGCGCCATGTACAACCCTTTTGAATATCTGGGCCAGTGTGTAAGAAAGGTTGGAGAACTAGAGGGAGCCGAAGGCTAGTGAGCTAGAGGGAGCTGACGTCAGCAGAGTATGTATAAAAGGCAGATACTATTTTAACTCTGCTGACATCAGCTTCAGATATCATACTCCAGTGGAAATAACTGAGTTTAACACACTGCTATTACTCCCACCCCCATTGTATCAATAAATATATATATCCTTTGCAATTCTCGTATTACACACATAAACCAATTAATAAAAAAAAAATGACTCATAGCTTTACTCTAATGAGCTTCATTCCTGACCATCAGAAACTACCCATCATGCCTTCATTGCACTAGGTTTAAAACACATGAAGATACAGGAATTACACCAACTGAAGAAACAGGGAAAAAGCAACACATGGAACAAAATGTTGACTCATGACTCTCTGGGGCAATTAATTCAGTACAAAACACAGCAAAAGTATATAAAAAAAATAGACACAAACCGATATTAGTGGTAGTAGTACTAATGTGATTGACACAAACACATTTTGACAGAAAACAAACTAACCTGTAGAAAAACAAATGTTTCCAAACAGACATTCCAAAGAAGTCTGAAAAAAGCAGCATCAGACTAACAAATTATGTGTCTATCTTTCTTTCACAGTCCTTACCTAAGTGAGGGACATATATTTTAATATCAAATTATTACCCTGCTTCAAACTTAGCAAACAACAATAAACAACCATGTTGACAATCAATACAATATGAACATACAAACTTACAAAATTCCAGCAGAAACAGGCCACATGGTCTATCTTGTCTGCTCGATTGTGCAGCTAGCCCCTCAACTTGCAGCTGCCCCACCCTTACCTCCCCTCCTCACAGTCCTTCCCCCCACACACTCTCCCATCCCTTCTTGAAGCAGCCCACCATCCTACAGAAAACCACCTCCTCAGATAGAGTGTTCCACTTGTCTGCTACCCTCTCCATGAAATAATGTCTCCTGATTTCCCTCCTGAATTTTCACACTTCCAGCCTCAGTTGATGCCCTTTATTATCCTTCCCTCTTCTGAGCCAAAATAATTCTGGTGTATTTGCCTTGTTTATCCCCATTTGGGTATTTAAAGGTCTCGATCATATCTCGCCTATCTCTCCTCTCCTCCAGGAAATACATGTTGAACGTGTTCAGCCTTTCTTCATATGTTTTCCCCTGCAAATCCTGGATCATCTCAGTTGCTCAGTGCTGCACCCCCTCCAACAGTCTGATGTCCTTCTTCAGGAATGGGCACCAGTACTGCATGCAGTATTCCAGGTGTGGCCTGACCAGTGACCTGTACGAGGGAAGGATCACCTCACCGCTTCTAAAGGAGATCCCCCTTGCTATACAGCCCAGCATCTTGTTGGCTTTTGTTGCTGCCTTCCTGCACTGAGCTGAGTTGTTCATATTGCCTGTTATAATCACCTGCAGGTCTTTTTCCTCCTCTGTACTCCCCAACTGTACCCCTCCCAGCTGATAGCTCCTCATCTGGTTCTTAGCTCTAAAGTACAATACCTTGCACTGCTTGGCATGGAACCCCAACTGCCATGTTTCCTAACACTCATGTAGTTTAGTCAGGTCTCCCTGCAGTCACATCCACCCCTCGATGTCATCCACACAGCTCCCATCTTTGTATTGTCTGCAAACAGACTAATCTTATTCTGGGTCCCATGTGAGATATCTGCTATGAATATCCCAAACAGCACTGGCCCCAGTACCGATCCCTGTTGCACCCCACTTTTTACCACTCTTGGCAATGAGAGTTTCCGCTCCACCACTACCCTTTGCTGCCTGCCCTTCAGCCAGTTAGTGATCCATTTGACTATCTTAGTACCCACCCCTACATATCCCAGCAGTAACTCATGAACAAGGTGACTACAATTGGGTGCCTACAAAAATGCGACTCAATTATGGTGCCTGTGTTGAGGGCTACCTGTCGGGGGGGCAAACAGAAACTGTGGGGGGTGACATATGGCAAGGGGATGTAGGCGCGTATAAGCATGCACACACACGCGCAGGGGGATGAGGCAGGGGAGGGATGGTATGTGGGAGGAGGTGTGGTGAGCAGCTGCCGAGCTGGTCTGCTAGCTTGGTGGGGAGGGTGGTCAGTTGGGAGGTTGAGGGTGCAGGGTTTTGGGTCTGGTGTATTTTTTTTTTGCTGGCAGACGTATTCACTTTTTAAAATTTTTCACCCCACCTCTGACATACAATTCCCCTGGAGTTGAAAATCCTTAAGTGGGGGGGGGGGTAGAGGGGGAACAGCTCCCCACCTTGAAAAACAACTCATAGGTTTCAGGTGTCCTATTTCTCCTCGCCATGAGTGTGCATCACCCAAATTCATTTTCGGCAAAGTACATTCGCCGTAATGGCAATCGCAATTCTGTGATCGCCATTATGACGTGAAACCTATACCATCTTCCCCCTAATCTCCCATGTGGCACAAAATCAAAGGCCTTGCTGAAGTCTAAGTACAGTGCATCCACTGTATGGCCATTGTCCAGTTCTCTGGTTACCCAATCATAGTACTCAATCAGGTTTGTCTGACAGGACCTGCCTAAGACAACCCCATGTTGTGCCTGTCCTGGAGACTACTGTCTTCCAAAAACATCACCAGTCTCTCTTTAAAGATTGTCTCCATGAGTTTTCCCACAATTGATGTGAGGCTCACTGGTCTGGTAATTACCTGGATCATCCTTTGGGCCTCCTTTTGAATGGGCACTACATGGGCCAACCTCCATTCCTGTGGTATGCATCCTGTGTCCAGAGAGGTATTGAACAGGTCAGCCAGTGGTCCTGCCAGGAACTCTGCCAGTACCTTGAGTACCCTAGGGTGAATGCCATTAGGTCCCAGAGCCTTGTCCAGCCATAGTGCCATCAGTCATTTCAGTACCCTGCCCTCTGTAATTTCTACATCTGTCACCCCCTCCCCTCCCCACTTCACCACTGCCATGAGGTATCTGCCCCCCTTCAATGAAAATATAGCAGAAGTACTCATTTAGTGCCTCTACCTGCTCCTCCCCTTCTCTACCTACCCCCTGTCCTTCTTAATTCTCACTACCTGGTCCCTGTTCTTCCTTCTCTCACCAAAGTATCTGAAGAAGTCCTTCTCTCTGTCCCTAATGCCCTGTGCCAGCCTCAGCTCTCCGGATGCCTTGGCGGCTCTGACCAGTCTTGCAACTTCTCTAGACTTTTTCGTATAGTCATCTCTGTCTTCCCCCCTCCCTGATCTCTTGAATCTCTGAAAAGCTTTCCTCTTGGCTCTCAACCCCTCCATTGCATCCTTGGTCAGCTAACTGAGCTTCTTTGCCCTCCCCTTCTCACTCTGTGCTCTATTGCATGTCCCAGTAGTGGCTGCTAGCCCTGCCTTACTAATACACTGTTTTTGATTGGCAATCATGGTTGGCTGGATTCCTTCCAGATGACTTATCAGAATTTCTCCCATCTTGTTGAAGTCTGCCCCTCTAAAATCAATCACCCGGGTACCTGAACATTCACTTTGCGTCCCCTTTCTGAGTCTGAACCACACTGAGTGGTGATCACTCCCAACCAGAGGGAACTCCACCTAAAGGTCCCTTATGGTTTTCCTGTTTGATAGTACAATGTCCGTAGTCCTTCCCAACCTAGTTGGTTCGCATACCCACTGCACCAGGAAGCTATCCTGAAATTCCCTTAGTATAACCTGCTTCTTAGCACTTGTGGTGGTTGGTGTGCTCCAGTCCACCCCAGGTAGGTTGAAGTCACACGCCTCCACTGTGTTCCCCTTCCTGCAAACCCTCCTAATTTGTTCTGAAAATTCCCTGTCCAGCTCTTCCCCTTTAGTAGGTACCCTATACACTACCCCATCTGGTTTTATGTGATAAGGGTGACTCCCTTATCGTGCTGCTCATTAGAGCGAGGAAGGAATCGCCAGCTACAAAACGGTGACTTTCCATTAGAGAGACCACCGTAAACAGTGATGATCCTCTAAAAATATACATTAATTCATTGTTTATGTGGAGGTCTTCACCCCGGCATCCCCCACAATAAGGATTCTCAACTCCAGGGGGAGCGGACTTGGAAATTAATAGAAACTCCCCCAGAAGGAAAAGAATTATCCTTACCGGGATCCAAACCCGGCACCTCAGGTTCCAGGGACAGTGGCTCAACCACTTCACCACATGGCCAGCTCAGCAAGGCTTGGCCAAATAATCTTTTCATCCCTGTTTCTCATAAGTGTACTGCATATTCCTGAATGCTACAATCGCTTTCAGCATGACTAGCTCCTTTTCACTACTCGCTTTTCATGGGAGCGGTATTATTGACTTGCTCATATTGATGCAATAAATAATACTCGCTCTTATGTGGTGCTACCCCCTCCATCCTCAGTACCCTGCCTCTTGAATCCTGAAACTGCGTCCACATGGCCTCCATCCTGCCTTCCCACATGCACTTGAATCCTTCCCTTACATAGATCGCCACCCTCCCACCTTTCCTGCTTGCCTTGTCCTTTCTGAACAGCCTGTATCCAGGGATCATCATACCCCAGTCCTGTTACTGGGTGGCCCAAGTTTCTGTTATGGCTCAATATCCACCTGCCCCACTGCCAAGAGAGCCGATAACTCGGTTGATTTGTTACCTAGGCTGTGATACTACTCTCTACCCTGCTCCTTTCCCATTCCTTCCCTGATTTCCTCCCCCTTTTTCCCCTATCCTGATGCCATTCCATATAGCTTGGGGGACAGGCTCATCTGGCTCACCTCCCTGGAAACCCTGCATACCAGTTGTCCACTTGCCAACCCCCTTTCCTAGTTTAAAGCTACCCTTGTTGCTATGTACCCCTCTGTACCCTGTTTCAATACTTCCTTCACCTCCCCACTCAAGTGTAGCCTGTAGCCTGTACCCTGCATACAGGTCATTATTGTCCCAGGTCCTTTTTTTTTTTTTTTTTTTTTTGCAATTCAATCAGCTTTAAGATTTTGAATTTAAAACAAAAAGCATATGACATTGTCCCAGGTTCTCCCCTGTCACCTACTAACCCATACCCCTTGGTATAACACCATTTCCTTAGCCAGATGTTGAACTTCCCTATCCTATCTTTCCTCCCAGTACTTGCAAAGGTTTCTGGGAGCACCTCTGAGTAGGCCACTGATTTCTCCACCTCCTCACACAACTTTCCCAGTTCCTCAGATCTCCCCTTCACTACCTCCACCATCTCCCCCAGCAGGTCGTTCGCACCCACGTGCAACACAACATGTGGTTTCTTCCATCCCTTCCCTGTGCACTTAAGAATGGACTGCCCTGCCCTGCCTGCCATCAATCCGGGAATAGACTTGACCTATATTAGACTATGTTTTTCAACTTTGCTGCCTCATCTGATCCCATTCAATATGGAGTCCTCCAACACTAGCACACCCCCCTCTTCACGCCCTGTTTCTCCCCTTCCCCCTTTACTTCCTTGTCTATTACTAGCGTCTGCCCTTCCATGCCCATTTATGTCTCATTGCTTCTCCCCTATGACTCCCCACCCTTCCCCCAGCCTGTGTCCTCATCCCTTGATCCCATGCTGTCATCCACATTCTTCCTTCCCCCATTGGCCCTTGCCCCTTTAGCTATGCACCCATTGCCTCACCTATCAGCACTGCCCCCTCCCTTTCACCCCTGCTGCCAACACCTTCATTTTCAGCTGTGCCCCTCTCCCACCGTCCCTTGCTACCCTCCTCCAAGTGCCTGACCCCTGTGCACTCCTTTCCCCTTCCCCCTACCTCCTCACCTGGTGCTTCCTTAACTCCCCCTCCTCCTCCATTGTTGCCAGCACTGCAAACCTGCTGCCTGCCACCCCTTTATTGCATTGCTTTGGCTCCCTCCCCCTGTCCCTTGACCTGCTCCTAATGTTTGACCCCTTATCAGATGTGATCCTCCACCCCCTCCCTGCCCCTTCCCCCAACCTGATGTTCTTCTACTGATGTGCCCTCCTGTTACCCCCTGGGAGATGTCCTCCTGTCCCCTTTCCCACCCCTTCCACCCACACCCTCTCCAGCTCTTCACCAAGCCACTGCACTCTTTTCTCCAGCCACCTTAGACTGTGGCAGACTGAACACCATCCTAGTCTCCATAATATGTTCATCCAAATAGCTGCCCTACATGTATTGTAGCCCACTATTCTACCCATGGTGCCCCCTATTGTTTCCTGCTGCTCGCTGTACCCCCCACTGCCCCATTATAGCTGTTCCACCCCCTAGTTTATCCCTCCCTGTATCGCTCTATTTCCTATGTCTATGATGCTATAGCCCTTGTATACCAATGATGGTTAGTGTTGCTAATAAAGCCTCTTTTATTATTTAGTCTACAAGTGTACTTCTCCCCATCTACAGTGTACCCCTTCTCTGACTAACAGGATTCCCCCACTTTGATACACTCCCAGGTACTCACCATCTTGCTTGATGAGCTAGCTGACTCTCGTGGGAGTCTATCAGCCCAGCCCTTACCACCTGAGCCCCTCGGTCATTCCCTCATGGCTGCCTCCCATAATCCTTAACCAAATCAGTGATGGTGCTGTACTCCTCACCCTAATCCATGCACCATCTACCCTTTTTAGCAGCTCTCAAAGGTCCATTCTTCTCCCGTTGCTCTCCCCGGTCAACACCTGTATCCCCCTCTCATCCTGCTGGTTGAAAGACCACTTTCACCTCCTACAGTAAAAAAACAAAACATCTGAGCAAATGAAGCAAGTTTATGTCCAGTCTGCTCCCACTTCACCCTGGTGGACCCCCTCCAATCAGAAGGCAGCAGTCACACCATAATTGGAGAGTAGCCTGTTGAAGGAGAGAGAGAGAGAGAGATGGGAGAGGGTGGGTTTGCACCTATTCCTCAGTCCCTCGTGAGACAATCAATCCCCTCTCCAGTAAAGCAGCAACTCCTTTTGTTGGTCTTGTTATGCCCTGTGTAGGTAAGTAAAAAGACAAACAAACCACCAGTCCCCTTGCTGCTAAACCTGTAAAAGGCCAATAAAACAATTTAAAATGTATTTCCCTGCCACAGTGCTCCTGCTATCCACTGCTGTGCCCAGATTGCTTTCTCCTCAACTCTCCGAGTCATGTGGATACCCCAATAGTAGACCCTGTTAGTATTTCTGCAGTTTCTGACTTTGTCACTCTGCCGATTGGCTAATGAGAGCCTGGGCTGCATTTGCCTTTAGGCTCCCTCAGCCCTTATTCTCCTTCACTGCTGCTTCCTAGTCACCAATGCAACCAGAATCAGAAACCCTCCGGTTCACAAAAATACCACCGACCACTGCTCTTCGAACCCCTCCAGTGCCCTCTTTACTTGCAACCAATGCAGCCAACCCACCAACACCCATCAAAAGTATAGATGCTGCCTTACTGTGGCAGGGCTATTTAAAGGCCATCTGCCATTAGAAATGCACACCTTTACTTTGTCGCTTTGCCAATTGACCGATGAGAGCCTGGGCTGCCCTGCCCTTTAGGCTCCCTCAGCCTCAGTTCTCTCTGCTGCTGAACCCTAGTCACCAATGTATCCAGAATCAGGAACACTCTGGTTCACAAAAATACTACTGACTGCTGCTCCTCGAACCCTCCCCCCCCGGTGCCCTCTTCACTTGCCACTGATGTGGTCACCCCACTGATGCATAACAAAAGCACCACAAACACTTAAGCAGAAAACAGCACTCTAATAAAGCTATATAAGAGGTTATCTCCTTCCTTGCCAGAACATTTTGTATGATCTGTAAAACAAAACTGAAATCAAGCCATTGTTTTTCTAACCTGTTGTACCGTGTAAAACAAAAGCCAGAAAGGTGCCATACTCATGGTTCAAGTTAGCTAATATGACCACGTGGTATTTGCCCTCATTGTTTATTAGCTCATTTGACCCACTTGGTGGAATACTTGTGCTTATAGTATATATTATGGGACCATTCATATAATTTATGCTGTATCTGACCAGTCAGCAGCACCAAAATATTGATATAAATCACCTGTGAAGTAAGCTAGGGATAGCATATAGTGGGACTATAAGGTTTCAAATTAACTCAAAACATCCCTAATGACTGAAAACAAGCAAACCAAAAACATACTTGTCTTCTCTTAGGTTCAGTATTCATCAGTGAAGCTAGTCAAATTCAGAAGGTCCTCAAACCACTTTTGAAAACTTTGGGTCAATGTTTATCAAAATGCAAAGAACATCACTAAATAAAATCACCAAGGCAAGGATTACAGAAAAAGAATACTGGCTTTAAAGTCAAGTTTTAAAGAATCACATATTTACACATGGATGAATAAGATAAACATTCATAATAAAAATATTTGCATGGGCTCCATGGTGTCAAGTGATGGGATACCACTCTGGCACACTGGTACCCTGGGTTCATGACATGAAGCCAGGTGTCAGGAATGGTGGCCAGCAGGGAAGGAGTCAGGACACCCTTTGACACCTCCTTCTCAGGGGAAGGGTCAATGCAGAAAGCTCTTGGAGCAGCTCCTTGTGGTGTCTTGAGGATGCAATCTTGATTAGGTGGGTGACCATGCGCTGGTGAGCCTCCATGCTCCCAGGATGCCACCATAACCACACACATGGGAGGTAGATAGGGCCCCAAAAATGGAAAAGCCAGACTGATGCAGGATTCCACCCACTGTGCACCTCAGAATCTGTGCTGTCTGCTCTGAAGCGCTCACCACTGAATCTGCTTAAAGTCCTCTGGGGTCATCCCTCTCAGTCCTCAGGGGCCCCATCTTAGGGAACAAACCAGAGAGGAGCACTGTGGTGGAAGTAAGTCTTGGAGATGATGGGCCGGGTGCAGGGAATGGGCCAGTCCAAAGTGGGAGCCAAAAAACAAGAAAAGAAAAGAATCAGATTGTCTCTTCATGGTGACATATTATGAAAAAGAAATATTAAACAAATTGAATATTAGAATGTGATTTATAATATTTGTCATTAACTGAATAAGCCCAGAAATAAAATAATTGAAGTAGTAATTAATTAAATCTACTCTCCAGGGGGGCCATAGGTTTTACATATTTATGTGTAAATATATATTCACATTTTCAAGTATGCAGTTTTAAATTAGTTTATAAATCAGAACTCTATTCCTTACAATGTTATCGAATAGATGAATGGTAGCTATTGGTATCACAATCTCAACAATGATGTTACTTTTCAAAGATTTTTGTTCTGTATTTGCAATAAATCAAGTATGAGATATAACATGGTAGTGTATTTCCATACACTATTCTTTTTTTTGAACTTTCTCCAGGTCCCTGCCCAGTGGATCTTACCCACTGGTCTTTTTGGCCAAGCCACTTACCATAGCTTGGACCCAGCGTTATTCTGTTTGGGGCCAGGAGATTTTTTGCCTTTGGTTTTTCTCCCGGTCCTATCCCCCTGAGAGCGCCAACGCAGAGGACTTACGTCCAGATGAGCGATGTGCAGATGCACGCCGCCATCAAGCATCCACAGCGATCCCCCCCCCGGCCCCTTCCTTAGAAACCAGTATTTTGCCTTACCATCCATGCTTCCACAGGCGGTAACACGTATGGGCATTTCTGCCCCATTTAGCCCCCCCCCCCATGAAGGAGGAGAGCATCCATTGGGATGCTTTATCCAACCTCCCCTGGCTGAGCCCCCAATGACCTGAGCTCGTTCCCGAACCCGGGTCATCAGCATGGTGTGAGGTGTGGCATCCGCCGGGCTGCTCCATACACTATTCTCATATAAAACTTTTCCAAATGTGTAGCTACGTAGACAAAATAGCATCAACACAGTTTGCCATCACTTGGATTGACCGTAGTTTATATGTTTAAAAAATACTTCAAAAATGCTATATATGAAGAACTGTTTCTCTTCTACATAGCTAAAAAAAGTTCTGATTTTTGTAGACTTGAACAAAGAAATGTTTAACCTTCATTGCTGTATAATCAGAGTTAACCTTAGAACAATTCTGACACAATACTGTCATCATAGTCATAGTTTAGTGCTAAAGTGATAATTGCTATTCTCAGAACCTTTTCCTTCAGAATTGACTAATAATTATTCTAATGTAATTTCAATAACCTTTTTTATTGCAACTCCACCATAATTAGCACATCATAAGTCAAAACAGTCCCCTAAAATGGGGAATGCCTATATATTGATAAGCTGGGCTTTACTGTCTTTCATATTGCTCTACATATTTTACATGACTAGAGTGTAAAACAGCAAAGAATGTACACATTATTATTGAAGAGATATGTAATTAAATATTATTGTGTCATGTAGATTATGGAATCTACAAAAATGTTTGCTCACATTTATGGTTATGTAAGGGTGGGATGGATTAGTCAATTAGTGACAAGTTCTTCATTAGGTCACTGATTTCAGTCAATCACAAATCAGTAGTGACTGAAACTCATTATCCTACAAGATTGTTCTGTGTTCTATGTGAAAGGAAATGAGGCATTACCAGTTAAGTTTCTAATGGAGAGGTGTCTACATCATATGACCACCAACACGCTTTGCAAAAAAGATTACTACTGTTGGTAGTCTCATATGAGGGGGCAAGGATTAAATGGGCATGTTTTCTGAACTACCATGTTACCTACAATATGAGGTGCACTCTCAATGATAGGGTTGAGGTATACTGATATGGCAATGGTAGTGAGGTTTGCACAGACATCCGTGGGACTGGCTATACCTTTGCATACCTTTGTATGAATAAACAGAGCATTTTAGTCTGCAGGGCTGTCTGTACTGCCTTTATTTAACAAGAAATATAGCAATTTGTAAACCATTTAATGCATGTGCTTGAGTTACTGTTGCTTTAATATTGTGTTATCTGTTCCTTTTAAAATCAGTGGATATTAAAATGATCTGTATCAAACCAGATAATAGATATTTCTGCAGATATTTTGTCAGATACTGTAGTTGTAGTTGTACTGTAGACCTTGATACCTCATAATTCTAGGCCCAAAATGTTCTTCCCAAAATGTTCTTATCTAGGGAATCTGAACTATCGAATTGGTTTTCATGGCTGTTTTAAAGAAAAACAAGGTATTTACAAAATAACATAGTAATTTAAGGTTTGAAGCAACTCAAGGTTCATCACATCAAACCACTGCTTCATAAGCAGGGATATAATAAGTACATGTGCTATGCAGACATGTAGAAATTTTAAAACAATTTTCCTACCCACCATACTACCCATGGTACCTGATAATACCCCGAATAGACAAAAATTAGTCCAAACTTACCTTGAAGGTCCGTACTGTCTTTTTATCCACTTATCCACTCTCTCCGATGTTAGGCTGCTCCATATGTCCATCATGTTCACAAACCTCTGGAAGAAGCTGTTCCTCCTAACATTGCCTCTGAATATGCCATCTTTGAGCTTCAGGGTGTGTCCCTTTTGTCATTCTGGAGAATACCAGGTAAAGCACCCTTGCCCATTAAATCTTGTTGATACTCTTGAATATGCAGAGGATTGAAAGCATCCCCCACATCTTGTTTTCTTGTTATCTCTATAGTATTTATTTAATGGAAATTTTCTCACCTGGTAAAGGTGATTATAGGAGTACCTTTTACAGCATTCTGTGATGTCACAATTGGATACTGAAATGTCCTCTGTAGGCTGATGCACAGACTTGAAAAAACTGCATCAGTAATTCGATCCTTCTCTTCCTGCTGACCAGTTCTCAGTCTGAAAGTTATAGCGCTGCTCACTCTTTGGAATGTGGAGTAACCATCTCAGTGAAAAAGGTTATTAAGAGTCATAGAAGCTGTACTATGACGTCTGAGCAAAGGAAAATATTTATTACCTACTCAGTGTTATAAAAAACAGTACTACCATACTACATGTCATAGGAAACAAGATGAGTTCTCTCTTTCTATTTCAGTAGATCTTGCATCAGCAGTATACAAATTGGACATAATGGATGAGTCAGGAAAGGACCATCAGGCACATTTGAAATGCTATCACTGTCATTGTCATAGGGAGATTGAGGCTCCTTCCAATGTCTTTTGTTGCTGGATCCCTTGGACTGCTCCTGTGCTTCTAGGTCATCCCTGCAACTCGTTTTGGATTCCAGTGCCTCAGTTAAATTTATTAATTTGATAAAATAACTGTCACAATGGAGTATGGATACTGGGGTGAAGTTGTTAGCTGTGTCATCCACATTGCCTTCCTATGATGTGGATATACCCTGGAAATCCTTCTGATTGTCAGCCTTCGCTTGACATAAGGAGCAGAGGTTACCCAGTTGATATAGAGGATGCTGGGGCATTTTCTGGAGGAATTCTTGGTGCTTCCCACATTGACACACTCAGTCTCTGACCTGGAAGAGTGAGGGTTAAAGGTGTAAGGAAGAGTAATTCATACAGCTGCCACATTTCTGCTTCTGCAGAGAAATAGTCAAAAAATAAACATATTAATAATTGCTATAGGAAAAAATGTGTATCTGGTTTATTCTTCTTCAGAAAAATGTTGCGAGGAGTCTGTAGACCAGCAGTGGATATTGACTGCTGAATAATGGCTCAGTATCTTTGAAAAAAATGATGATAAATTTACAACAGGAGTGGCTTTATGAGGGAAGAAATGCAAAATATTGACCATGCAGAGTGAGACACAAAATGACTGACAAATCAGTGGCAAAATGGATGTTACATGCATACACGGCAGTTGACCAAGTACAAAAAGGCTAAAATGTGAGGGAACACAAATAGATGCACAGTGGAGTAGGCGATGGCATTACAGTACAGAAAGCATGAGGAGCAGGGCATGGCAACATTATTGGTACTTACTGGCAATAAGACAAATCAGGGCTGTCGCTCAAGATAAACATATTGCATCTGTATTTGGAGGCAGCAAGAACAGGTTTGGAGTATGAAACATAGAAACATAGAAGTTGACAGCAGAAAAAGACCTCAAGGCCCACCCAGTCTGTCCATTTCTTTTTCTACCTTAAAAATGTGCAGTCGGCATTTACGCTGTTAATGTCCTATCTATTCATACTCATCTGTATTGCTCCCTTAAATCTATCCCATGCCTGTTTGAAGCCCTGCACTGTATTTATATCCATGACTTCCTGAGGTAGGCTGTTCCATGCATCCACCACCCTTTCTGTGAAAAAGAACTTCCTCACATTACCCCTTAATCGGCCTCCCTCAAATCTCATGCTGAGTCCTCTTGTCCTGCTATTTTTCTTATATTGAAACATGTTAGACTCTTTCACCTTGTTAATGCCTTTAAGGTGTTTGAATGTTTTGATCATCTCACCTTTCTCTCTCCTTTGCTCTAGGGTATACATATTGAGTTATGTTAATCTACCCTCATATGTTTCCTGATGCAGTCCCTGCACCATTTTGGTTGCCCTTCTCTGGACTGTCACAATTTGGTTAATGTCCTTGTGAAGGTGTGGCCTCCAGTACTGCATGCAGTACTCCAGATGGGGCCTAACCAGTGTCTTGTAAAGAGGGATTATTACCTCCCTCTCCTGACTTGTGATACCCCTACTAATACACTCTAACATTCCCCTAGCCTTACCTACTGCTTTAGTGGCCTGCTTGGATGATTTCAGGTCATCGATAATGATGATGCCCAAATTTCTTTCTTCCTTTGTGACTGCCAACAACTCCCCTCCCAGCCTGTAGGTGGCTTCTGGGTTTCTCTTCCTTATCTGCATATCTTGCACTTCTTTGCATTACACACCAGTTGCCACTCTTCCTATCATTTTGGTAGTTTATCCAGATCTCTTCTCATTCTGCCCACCCCATCTGGATCATCTACTCTGTGGCAGATCTTGGTTTCATCTGCAAACAGTCAAACCTTACCCTCCAGTCCATCTGCAATGTAACTAATGGAGATATTAAAGAGGACTGGCCCAAGGACTGATCCCTGAGGTACCCCACTTGTGACTTGCATCTTTTCTGACAGTATACCATTTACCACCACTCTCTGTTTTCTGCCCATCAACCAGTTTGCCACCCAGTTGACCAACTTCTGACCCACCCCAAGCATATCCAGCTTATTAATCAATCTTCTATGTGGAACAGTATTGAAATCTTTGCTGAAGTAAAGGTAGGCAACATCAACTGCTCCCCCTTGGTCCAACACTCTGGTTACCCAGTCAAAGAACTCTATGAGATTAGTTTGACAGGACCTTCCTTTTGTAAACCCATGCTCTCTTGGATCCTGTGCTCCTATATATTCCAGGTGTTGCTCTATCCATTCCTTAAGAAGTGCCTCCATGATCTTGCCCACTACTAAGGTAAGACTGACTGGTCTGTAGTTCCCTGCCTCCTCCCTGCTACCACTCTTGTGGAGTGGGATCACATGAGCCCTTCTCCAGTCTTCTGGGACCACTCCTGTGTTCAGAGACTCATTAAACAGTTCTCATAATGGCTCTGCTAGTTCCACCCTTCTCTCCTTTAGTACCCCAGGATGTATGCCATCACGTCCCATTACCTTGTCCACCCTGAGCTTATTCAACTCTTGTAGGACCCTTTCTTTTGTGAAGGAATTAGTGCACACTTCCCTTCCCCCTTTGTCCATGGTGCTGAGCTGTGTGCCCTGCCCTACTTTTTCCTCCGTAAATACTGAGCAGAAGTATCTAGTTAGGATAGATGCTTTTACATGGCCCTCTCCTCACACACCCCCTTATCCCATTTGATCTTAGCAATACCCCCTCTGGACTTTCTTCTTTCACTAATGTATCTATGGAAAGTCTTGTCACCTTCTTTTACTGTTTGTGCTAGTGTTTCCTCGGTTTGGACCTTTGTCTGCTTTTCTTCCTTCCCTGCTTCCGTTAGGCAAGTGGGGTATGCCTCCCTATCATCATCCTGCTGCGTTCCCTTATATTTCCTGAAGGCCAGCCTTTTGGCTCTGACCTTTTCTGCTACTATTTTTGAGAACCAAAGTGGTTTCCTTCTTCCTTTGCACTTTCTTTTGTCTCTAACACAATGGGATGTTGCTTCAAGTATCGCATTCTTAATGCTTGCCCACTTTGTCTGTGCCCCTTCACCTGCATTTCTTTTTGCCAGGGCTAGCTTAACTATGTTGGCCATCTTTTCAAAGTCAGCTCCTCTTAAGTCCCATATTTTTGCCTTGGAATGGGATCATTTAGTCTTTAGTTGCCAAATTGATCCATACCATGTGATGGTCACTGTCCCCCCAGGTGACCTTCTACCTGGAGATCTGTAATTCTATTCCTGTTAGTCAGTATCTCAGTAAGTTTTATATCTAGACATCTGAAATGTGGCATGCATACTATGCAGAAGAGGTCATAAGAAATTTCCAGTTTCATTATATTTGGATGAGGGCTGAGGATGCTAAAGGGCTCAACGTCTTGCAATTTATTATTCATGTGAACATTTCTGAAACTATTTATGTGCTTCAGCTTAGCCACCTTTGGAGCTAGATAACTGCAAAATGATATGCACACTGTACATTCTTGGAAAAGTCTTAGAAACTGCTAAATAGAGAGGTAGTTGATTATGTACATTGTAAAGTTAGAGGAGTTCAATGTCAAATTTAATTATTTGTTACATGTTCTGAAAATTTTCAAAATACATGGATGTTTAGAGATCCACTACTATTGAGGTATACACAAAATATTTGGCATGCATACCCAATGTAATTAAATATTGTAATCTAATTCAGCTGGATAAATGTGGCTTAGTAGCTTTTTTTTGTTGTTGTTGTATTATTTATTTATAATTTTGCAGTAAAACCTACAAAATCTTACAGAATAAGAGGTAACATAAGATATGTATACCAGATGTTATCAAACAGTACTAAGCAACCCCTCCCATATAGCCACCGCATAGGGAGAAGAACTGTTTATCAGAAAAAAAGAGAAAACATTGGTACCCACAGCATGCAGCTAAGGAAGGGTAAAGGTCAATAAAAAATAACAATTTGGTAATAGAACTGGCAATTAGTGACCAGCAATTTAATCTGGCTCCTGAGTTAATATATCTATATAACAAAGTGCTGAAAGGAAAATCTCCTACCTTCCCAGGCATCTTTTATACTACAAATAACCCAAATCTCTGAAAGTCATGGCATTATCCATTAATGAGCTCCAAGACAATAAAATAAAAACATTGCATAGTAGGTGAAACAGTCTTAAATAAGTTCAATTTTGTGTCCTGTGCCCAATCCATTTACATAGTCCCTGCAAGTTCCCTCACGGGTATGCATAAGGTGCATTAATTAGGGCCAATTGAAGTGTGTGAAATCCCACAATCTGGTGTCTAGGAATAATACATTTTAAAACTAAGCACAAATAATACTTCAATGATGAATATCTACAGACAATCAGGATTATGCCCTATCCCATACCCGCACACCTCGTGAGGTCACTGGTACATATCAGGCTCAGGGCACCACTTCATCAGAGGAGGCGTTCTCCTCTTCCTCCCCATCTAATTCCAGTTCAATGGTCTGCAACATGTGTTCTGCATCTTTAGGGTCTTGGAATTTGTATTGCTTGCCTTGCCAATTCAAATGCAGTTGAGTGGGAAAGAGTAGTTGGTGTTGAATCTAGTAGCGCTGCAACTGGCTGCAGACCCCATTGAACCCTTTCCTACAGAAACGGGTACCATAGGCCAAATCTGGATAAATTTGCAGGGTACTCTGTCCATACTGTACAGAATGCCTTCTTCATGCATAGCTGAGCACCCAATCACGATCGCTTACACCGGAGCAGTTCATCAAGAAGGTCCGTGGAATTGCTGCATCTACAGGAGGCCTCCTGTGGTTAAATTGGTATGCTTTTTCTAAGGAGAGCAGGGGTTCATCCTGCAAAAGGGCCTAACATATCTGGAAAGAGGGTCCATGCAAATCCCAATGGGTCCTCTCCTTCGGCTAGTTCCTTCAGCCCCAGGATATGCAGGTTGCCTTCTCTTGCCTGGTTCTCGAACAGCTCAAGCCGTTGATGGAACATTGAATTGTCTTTACTCAATTTAGTAGTAGCCTCATAGGTTTTAGAGGTAGACTGTTCAATTTTCTGCACTCCCAGCTCACAGTCGTCCATTCTATTTTCAAGCTCTGACACTCAAGGTGAAGGTGAATCCAGCTTGTTATCGATATCTTGCAGTTTTAACTAGCTGGTTCAGAGTAACCTGAATAGTTCCCAAGGAGGCACCCCCCCGGTGCCAGATCACTTGAAGCTGTGGCTTCTAATGGAGATGCAGGCCTTTCCTCGTACTGTCTCTGTGATTTATTGGGGGTAAAGAACTCCAATGAGGCAGCAGTCATCCCTCGATGTTTCCCCATATTGGCAGTCTCAGAATATTCACATAGATTTTAAGATGCGGTGATTTCAGAAATTTGATGGAGAAAATGTATTTTAGTCCATTTTAGCTCTTAGAGACCCAGGAGCACAGGAAATTCGTTGCTTCCTGCAAGCTGCTCTGCAGTGCCCCCCAGTAGATTTTTATTGTGGATACTTTGGAAATTACTAATTGGAAAAATTTGCTTGAAAATTCATGGACACATAATAGGTAATGCCACTAGAAGTTCACGTGTGGAATTTAACTTTCAAAAAGCACGTATCACCACTGGATCAACATGCACTAGCATCATGGCCTCACAATACATCTCCAACTACTGTGTGACAGTGATGCCTAGCATCATACTCCATCATGACTAAAGATATACAGATACTTCTGTCACAGGGGCCTATGCTGCAACTAGTTGTAAGGCTTGGAGTCACTTAGTGCCACTGTTTTCAAATAGTAAAAATGAACGTTATCTACAGGGTTGTTAAAGAGTCTGCAGGTGACATTGTACCAGTGATGCACATGTATGTGCTTCAACAAGTCAGCAAATCAGTGAGCTCTAGTAGTTAGCTGGCATATTGCAAGAAGACAGGATAGTGCAAACTGATATCAATGACTATTCTTCATGGCTTGACACTCAAGGTAGTGACCTGACATGTGACACCCCTATACTTTTACCATGGAGACTCCTATGAAAGCTACCATAGTGCCCATTTACCCAGCCTTTACATTCCTCTACAGTGGCAACTCAAGTGTTTGAATAAGCAACATTTATGGAAAATGTATGGACATGGCTTCAACAAAAGTGTCACTACATTCCATAGTTTCCCAAAAGCTTATAAATTGTAGTGATGAAGAAATAATATTGACTTGCAGTACTGGGAATTAAATCCAGGCCTCCAAAATACTGTCTGGCTGCGCCAATGACTGATCACAGTAGTTAGAGCTCCAATATTGTATTCCAACAGCCTGGGTTCAATTATCCCAGTGGGTCACATTATTTCTTTCTAACTACAATTTGTGATTTCATTGCTAAGAAGTGGCTAACACTGCACCAGAAACAGCTAAACATTATCACAAAAGCTGATGAAATTCAACTTTAATCACTGATGTTATTTTGGAATCGTTGGCTGCTGGTAGTCTGGACAGCTTTGAACAAGAGATTTAAGAGCTCACACACACACAAATCCTCTTTTTTTCCATATTGGTTTAGCTGTTTGCTGGCAGCTCACCTTTCAGTGATATACCCTGTTCACAGGGATTTACACTGGTCAGGTTGGCTACCAGGTTTTTTTCCTCATTTTTCCCCTCCCACCTCTCCTTGTGTGGATATTCACTCAGTCAGTCTCACCCAGACACAACTTCATCCCTGGCAGGAACAAGCTCCCTGGCTTAGTTGCATGGGTTGCTGTGTTAGTTGAACGCATTCCCAATCCTACCTGTCTGAGATGCGCTGCTGAGTGGCAGCTGTCTCAGTCATGGCCTGCATTCTGAAGTGGCTTCCTGGGCTTGCCTCCAAGCTCGGGTCATCAGGATGGCAGAGTGACATTCTGCTGCTGGGTCATGTGGGTGGCCTCAAAGCCTATTATTTAAGGTCAATGACCCTAGCAAAATTGGTAATATTGTGCCCTCTAGTTTTAAAGTTATAGAGGCTTAAAATTCTGCAGTTGCTTAACTGAAAAATGAAATCTTAAATGTCCTGTATGTTTGGAGGTCTATAACTCAGGCACCTTTAAAGACAAAGATTTTTTTTTTTGTGGTTAATAAGTTTTATTGATTTGACTTATTTAGACAATACAAACATTAAAACAGTTGGATACATTGCAAAGATCTTACAGACTGTTACATATGTCTGTAGAAGCAGAGAACGGAACATGCTGGCCAAATAGTAATGAACTGAATATACTAGCCAGGTAAGCAGTAGGATAATACTCTATGCCTGGATGTACAACACCTATCCAGCTGGAGATTAACTTTGAAAGTATTAGCAGCTGGTGCATTGCATTATGGCTAACTCATACAAACATATCTTACCTGGCCCCATCCTGCTAGTTTCTGCAGTATTTGACAAAGCATCAGAAATTATGAGAGGTCCAGGGCAGCAGTCCACTACTTTATTCATACAAAATACAAGAGATCATACACACAAAGCAAATAGGTCTTCATTGTCAGAGAAGATGCTATCCTTTACTGATATTATACCATGTCATCCGTAGAGCAGGGTCCCCTATCACTCAGTAACAATCTCTCCAGCACTTGCCCCTAAATGCACCAAGAGAGGAGACCATTATAGTAGCATGGTTGTGCCTATTCTGCTGATTCCTTCCCTTGGTTTCAAAAACAGAAGGAAGGGAGTCCAGAGGGCAGTATATTTAAACAGGGTATTGGTCACAGTATGTGATATTCTGGCCCAGTTGGCAACTTGATCCATGGAGGTAAGTACCTCTCCCAGGAAGGGGATTATCTGGGACCACCATTTACACAGTAGGAGTCTTGTAACCTGCATACTGAGTGTCAGAAGTAGTTTCAACTCGGACAGACGAAGATGAGGGTCTGGGGTCCAGAGTCTTATAACAGCAATTCGGGGACTGAGGCACAGACTTCCTAAGTATTTTGGACCCCATCTCACAGGTAGCCTGCCATAGGGTCTGGATCAGCCTGCAGGACCAAAGTATATGGAACAGGTCACCTGGGAGTTCCTGACACCTCCAACACAGGTCAGACTGAGCCAGCTTTGCCTTGGCGAGGACTACAGGAGTCCTGTACCAGGAGTGAATTATCTTGTTCTGTATTAATTGACTACTGGTGTCAGGATATGCCCCTTGAGCTAGTTTTAGACAAGCCTTCCACTCCAGCTTCGTAATAGGGGCATGCAGTGCTTTCTCCCATTTATGCTTGGATTCCTCTGCTTGGGACGGGATGGTGCTCTGAATGGCTGCATATACCCGGCTTGACTGTCCTCTTTCTAGAGCCAGCCATGACTCTACCTGGGAGATTTGTTGCTCTTGGTGCTGCTTATGCCTGTAAGTAAGGATGGCACTTCTTATTTGAAGGAATCACCAGAAGTCTTTGGGAGAGATCCCATAAGAGCTCTGCAGGCCCTCAAAGGAATTAAGGGTATCTGTACCAGGAATGAGCATATCTCAAAGCAATGAGATACCACCACGTTCCCATGAGGGCCATGCAATTGGTTGTTTATTGATGGTAATCTCATTATTGCCCCATAGTGGGGTAAGTCTTAGGGGAGATGGGGAGGTGCCCAACTTCTTATGCACCTTGGTCCAATATTCCAGAGAGGGACCTATAGTAGGATGAGAGTGAGTGAACTTAGGGGGATGGTTAAATAACAATAGTACCAAGGGAGTACACTGACATACCTCTCTCTCCATATCCAGCCACTTGGGAGCATTGTGTTCGGGGAAAAGGAACCATTTTAATGTCTGAGCCAGCTGAAAGGCCCATTTATACCCCTCTAACCACAGAAGACCCCAGACCCCATCCGACCAATGCGCTGTGAGCTTATGTCTACTGTACCTAGGTTTCTTACCCTCCCACAAAAAGGATCCCAGCAGGGAGTCTAACTTAGTAAACCAATAACGAGGTAGAATGTGAGAGAGAAGATACATAATTTTTGGTGCTGTGACCATTTTAATTGCGGATATTTTACCTACAAGCTACAGTCTAAGAGATTTCCATCTGTCCAGTTCTGTACGAATGGACGCAAAAAGTGGTTTGCTATTCAGATCCCAGATTTTATGCAGATTAGGAGAGATAGTAATGCCCAAGTAGGTAATTCCCACTGGGGCCCATAGGTGCCCATGCTGAGTAACCATTTGAAAGGTACACTTAGAGTTTAAAGATAGGACCTCCATCTTGGCCTGGTTAATCTTGAGCCCTGAAATGTAGAGAAATCTGACAAGGTGGACAGTAGGGGAGGGAGGGAGGGAGGAGGGAGGTGATGATATTGGCAATAGGGAGCAACAGGTCATCCGATATATAAGAGTAGGGTATGCCCTTGTTCCCACCTGGACCCTGGAAATTAGAGGATTTTGCCTAATAGTGGCTGCCAGGGGTTCTACAGCCAATACAAAAAGTAGTGGGAAAAGTGGGCAGCCCTGATGTGTAACCCTACCCAGTATGAACGGGGGAGACAGCATTGTATTGGTGAGTATCTGTGCAGCTGGAGATGAATATATTGCCCCAATCCAGGCCCGAAATCACGCCTCCAAGCCCATAGTGCAAAGTACTTGTTGGACATAGTCCCACTCCAGGGAATCAAAGGCCTTTTCGAAATCTATTGCTGTGGCAGCAGTGGGGGAAGATAATGTTTGGGCCTTATGGATTAAATTTACCAATGATCTAATATGGTCTGCTCTAAAGCAGCCCTTAATAAAGCCTACTTGGGATTGGTGGATCAAACTGGGAAGGAGAGGATTAAGTCTATTAGCTAGTATCTTAGATAGCACCTTGCTATCAGCATTCAATAATGAAATAGGGCGGTAGCTGGATGCTTTAAGAGGGTCTTTACCTTTTTTTGTTAGGACAGTAATAGTCACCTTCCTAAGGGATGAAGGGAGAGACCCTGTTTGCAATGACTCAGTAAATACTTGTTGCAATACCAGAGAGATTATGGGATGCAACAGCTGCCACACTTCAATAGGAAAACCATCCCCTTCTGGGGCCTTTCCCTTTTGAAGGGAGAGAATGGTGTCTGCCACCTCCTAGGTTGAGATTGGGGCATCTAGGGCATTAGCTTGGGCTTCCAGATTTTGGGAAGATGTAGGAACTCCAGAAATGGGTGGACCCAATGGGGGTCTGGGGCTTTGGAGGATTTATATAACGAGGAGTAAAAATCCATCATTATTTGATTAACACCTTGCGCCCAGGTCTGAGTCCTACCCCCTGAATCCTCTAAGGCCGCTATATGCCTCTCGGCTTGCAGCTTTTTGAGACGGTATGCTAGCAGCTTATCCCCCTTTTATCCCCTTTCCCAATATTTATGCTTGAGTCTAATGATCGAAATCTCTGCCTTTCAAGAGACCAGCTCATTCACTTGCATCTTCAGAGAGGTGACCTTGTGACCTGCCTCTGATCTAAGGGAAGGGACATGAAGGGCCTTAAAAGCAACCTCCGCTTCTTGGAGTTGTAGTTCAAGCCCCCTCAAATGTTGTTCCCTCCTCTTTCAGTGCCATCGTGCATACCCTATTATTGCCCCTCTTAGAGTAGCTTTGAATGCCTCACACATGGTACCCACAGAGATATATGCTATGAGGTTATGCTAAAAAAATTCCGTTGCTCCTTTTGAAGCCAAGGGGCAAAGTCTGGGTCTCGAAGTAGTAATGGGTCCAGCCTCCATGCCGGAGATTTAAGGAGAGGGGGGCCCCATGTGAAGGCAAGATGCACAGGGGCATGATCCGAGATAACTAAGGGATGAATAAGGGTATTAACAGTGTTACTAGCAATAGTAGGAGAGGTGAGCCAGAAGTCTATTCTACTAAGAGAACTATGTACTGGGGAATGAAAGGTGTAGTCCTGCTGAAAGGGGTGAAATATTCTCCAGATTTCCGTAAGGGCCAAATCTTGCTGTAATTGAGCAACTGCCATTACAGCCCTGGAGTGGGTCTCAGTATTGGAAGGGGATCTAACCAGAAAAGGGTCCAGAGTAAGATTAAAATTACCCCCTAATAATATGGGGATGTCTTCTAGAACTATGGATCCCAGCACCTGGGCCAACTTGTGAAAGAAGGACAGTGAGTCCTCATTCGGAGTGTATATGTTACCCAGGATCAGAGGGCTCTCCCCAGTATCCATGAGTACCATTACCCATCTACCCTCAGGGTCTCTCACTTGTCTCTGCAATTTCCATTGTAGTTGCTTGCGAAGTAGAATCGCCACCCCTCTCTTTCTAGAGGAGGCTGAGGCATGAATGACCTGACCTACTTACTCCCTCTTCAGTCTCTCAGGATCCCCCCCTGTAAGTTTGGTCTCCTGCAGGAAGGTGATCCTCACTCCCAGTCTCTTAAGGTGACCCAAAACTTGCTTCTTCTTGTTTGGGGTGTTAAGCCCTCTGATGTTCCATGTCAGACAAGTGATATAACCTGTTTTGTAATAGGAAGCAAATATTTAATTAACAGATATAGCAAGAACAACCAGCAGATGAGGGCCGAGGGCAGCCCAACCAGAAGAGGCTAATTTCTATAGAGCGCCACCAGATATGGAGAGAGTGGGTAAAGCCCATATACCCTGCCCCTACCAGATGACCTTTTACTAACAAATAACGAAACATCTGTGTGTGCCTCTTGTGAAACAAACATACATAAACACATTAATAACCTATATACGTTGTGCACAGTGTACCATGCAATTTGGGGAAATAGAGGTGTCTCTTCGGCCGCAGAGCCCTGCTGTAGGCCAGCCCCTATTCCCAGGGTGTTATCAAGTGGTATCCATCCTTCCTTAGCACTACGGTGAGTGCAGGGGGGGAGGTTCCCCTCAAGAGAATCGAGAAACCCAATAAGAAGGTTGGACCACGTGGCTCATTGCAACCCCAGAGGGTTGAGAGAGCTCCTCCAGCGGTGTCACTCAGAAGCTGGGGTAGTTAAAGTGGGACTATGGAATGCTTCTAATGAGGTGGGGGTTTGCAGGAAAGAAAGTGGAGGGGAACTGTCTACTATTTCGGCAAGCCTAGTGTTATTGCTGATGGGTGCCAACATGTCCTCACAACAAAAATCTTGATGAGGTCAGGCTTGTCACACCTATGAAGAGTGTACTGTAAGCCACCCAACATGGGGGCTGGGAGATCTCCCCTTGATAGAAAATAATAAAAAAATAAACATACCAGAGGGCACAGGCCTGTGCCATTCACCACTTAGGGTCTCACATAAAACACATCCTGGCTACCCATTCAGCACAACAGTTTTCTCATGCCAACAAATACTTTCATATTATATGACACGGCTTCCCAGCGGACCTTACCCCCCCACAGACAAGTAAGCGAGGTAGAACCCACAAAAGTTCTGCTGTTTAATCAGATGGTACAAAAAAGACCTTATTTGCCATCTAGATGTGTCTGGACCTTTGATCAGGATGTCCACTGAGAGCTTGTTGGTAGGCTTCGTTGAATCCCTCCCGGTATAAAAGTGAGGCATCTTCTCTGCCATATGGCAGTGCAAGGCAGAGGTCAAGGTTGGGGTGAAAAGGGGTTCAAAAGTTCCCTTACATGGGTAACATGCAGAAAGGGTAGCAGATGGGTCAGCCAAGGAGATTGTCCACTGACGATCAATTTAGATACCCCAGACTCACCCCATACCTACAACTCCGCGGGGGATTAAAAGAACAGGAATAGAAAGAAAATAGAAGGATGACTACTTATCTGACCATGCCAGTAGGATTTCTCTGATCAATTGCCCTGAGATGTAGAGCACTCAGGATGGTCCACACTGAAGATGAGATCTCCGCTGATAGAGGAAGCCTCTCTTGTAGCCTTTGGTGGATGCTGCCCTCCGTTATCTGTAGCTCCGTTCTGCTGCTGGTGAGGAGTTACTGACAGGGACAGGTAGCTGGGCTGCTACATAGGAGTAGGCCTGCCTTCCACAGTTGAATCCACAATGCCTGGGTGTTGATCCAGAGAGCTGGGGCATAAAGCTTCATTGCTATTAGCAGTGTGGTAGGTCTGTAATGGATCTGGAGCAACAGGGTCCATGCTTGTGGCCTCCTCTGTGTTGTCTTGCCCTCTTTAAGAAGGATGCTCCCAGAGACCATGTTTCTTTGAGGATTGCCCCTTTTGGTGTGCTTTCAGGGGGAAGTTCCCATTTTTGCTACCTGAGGTCTTGCCAAACTGCAGGCCTGCTCACTGATGTAGAGGAGCAGCAATCCAACCCATAAGTAGCAGTTTTTGCCAAAGGGGCTCCATACCTACAACTGCCAGGGGCATTAAAAGAACAGGAATAGAAAGATTCTCGAGGTCAACCATCTTACTGCGCAGCATCTGTATGGTCCATTGTTGATCTCTTAATTCTGCCCTTAAGTCCTGAACATGCTCCTCCGTTGCTGAGACCCGCTGTTCGGTATGCAGTATCCTGGCTTCTAAATTTTGAACCATGTGGGTGTTTCAATTAGTTGCCACAGTGACTTGTGCCATCTGGGCCATAAGTTGGTCGAACATCACCTCAACTGACGGTTGCTCCCAGGTTTATGGCAAGTGGCCTTCAGCCATATTTTCCGGCCTACCTGGTCCAGGAAGCTCTTCAGTAAATAGCAATTTCCACAAGCAAATGAAGGCTTTTTGTATCAATGAAGCTAAATTATTGTAGCTTGAGTATTACCCCACAAGTTACAGTAGATTGAGGATATAATACCAGCTGGTAGAAAAAGGATTTTAAAGGATATTTCCCTCTGGCTTGTGGAGCTGATCTTTAAGCTGCCATCCTATTTAGCGCCCCTAGTGGCCAGTCTCTAAAGACAGAGATTTGAAACTTGGAATACAGTACATCTGCATGGACCTTAGTAAAGTTTTCATACCAACATTTGTGTGCTTTTGGCAATCACTGTATAAATTAGATGGAAGTAACTGAAATCACAATTTTGGTGAAATTTCAAGAAATTTTCATGGAAATTTCGTGACATTTCATGGAAGCAAAATAATACTTTCCCCAGTGGAAGACCAATTTCACCCAACCCTACTAGTAAGTGGTTTGTAAGCCAAATGTCAGAAGGAAATTGTAGGATGATGATGATTATGATGGGAAAAGAGGTGATTTTTTTTTCGTAATTTCTTTTTTCTGCTCCTAAGGATGGCTGGGGCAGACATAGCCCCTCTTCAGCCTTGTGCACAGGATCTCAACCCTGCCTCATAAGCCAGCCTCCATCACTGAAGCAGAGTAGGGGAGGACCGTGGCTTACCCCCCCATGAAGGGTTTCCCTCTGGTGGACACCAGACCAAGAGAGAGAGAGATTGCATCACCCTGGTGCCCCACTCTAGCTTACTCTGGGCTTTGTTTGGCTGTGGTGGGAGGGCCCCCATTGTTGGCATCACCTTGATCATCCGTTTTTTTTCTTTCCCTTACTGCTTCCCCCCAGGACATGGCTTGCAATGGCTCCTGTGCAGCGTATATTCCACACTTCAGCACCACTGGAGTTTGCTGACATCCCACCCTTTTCAATGTCCCATGTGCTTGCACCATCCCAGGTCTCCACCAGAGGCCACTACAGCACCAGAAAACCCATACAACCCACCAAGAGACAGGAGAGCAGTCCTCCATATGCCCACCCCTGCTGACCCCTGACAGCCATGGCTCATTCCCAAACCTCACTCATCGGCATGGCGTGAGGTGTGGCATCCAGCACTTCAACACTCAGCACCACCAGGCTGGCATGGAAAGAAGTTTTATGGGAAGGCAGTGATGGGAGCAAGATTTTTTGTTGCAGAAGGTGTGGGGCAGCAGTGTTGATGGATACACTGTGGGAGTCAGGGGGTTGCCCAGTATAGGATCTTAGGTTATCTGAGGGCTGAGGTTAGGCAGCATTGATGGGAAATGGGAGTGCTACTTGATGAATGAAAACACATAGGAGAAGGAGAAGAATGGCAAGATGTTCAGGGAAGTGGGTCAGGTGGGATGGATGGAAGGAGAGATGATACAGGTCCCTTGGGTATCTCTGCCTCAGACAGAAAAAGTAGCCTAGAGAAGGGGTGGACAGTTGTTGGAGGAGTGGGGGAGGCAGCAGGGAAAGGAATAAGGTAGGAACTTCCTCAGTGATTCAGGTGTGGACTTGATTTCATCCAATGATTAGGGACAACATGGAGGGTTCCAGCATGCAGGTGGGGGGAACCAATGCAGGGAGATAACACAAGAAAGAACAGTCAAAGGAAGCTGAGAAGGGAGGACAGGGGTGGCAGAGCCAGAATGTGTGGGAAGGGAAGGTCAAAAATCAAGCATTGGGAGGTTAGGCTAGGTTGAACATTCAAGTGAATCATGTGAGGAGAAAGCTGGAGAGGAGAGGGAGGAAGGTAGGAGGGAGGGTAGACAGTGAGATGGAAAGAGACTCATGAGAAGGCAGGAAAGAAGGGACAGAAAACATACGGAGGGAGGGGAAGAGATGTCTGGGGGAGTAAGCATAAAGAAAGCTGTCAGCTGGAGAAAAGTGGTGATTTTGTAAGACTCTATTTTAAAAGGGTGTGACTGGGGATTAATAGGAATCAAAACATCTGCAAGACCTAAACTTGGGCCAGCAATCTGAGAAGGCAGTAAGGAGGGCTGGGGGGGTACTGAAACGCATAGGTAGAGGCATCACCAGTAGAAAACAGGAAGTTGTTGGCCCCCTGTACATACAGTTGGTTAGACCACATCTGGAGTACTGTGTACAGTTCTGGAGACCTCATCTCTGCAAAGACATAGACAAGGTCGAGGCTGTCCAGAGGAGGGCAACCAAAATGGTGCAGGGTCTCCACCAGAAGACATATGAAGAAAGACTAAAGGAGCTTAAGATGTATAGCCTTGAGGAAAGGAGGGAGAGGGAGGACATGATAGAAACTTTCAAATACCTCAAAGGAATTAACAAAGTCCAATAGGGTAGCATCTTTCAGAAAAAGAGATGTGCAAGAACAAGGGGGCAAAATTTGAAGATAGAGAGGGGACGGCTCAGAGGTAATGTGAGAAAGTATTTCTTCACAGAGAGGATTGAAGATGCATGGAACAGCCTTCCTGAGGAGGTCGTAGAGCCAAAAACAGTGGTGGAATTTAAGAATGCATGGGACAGACATAAGGCAATTCAAGTGGGGGGTAGGAGGAAGTAGGCTGTTGGTTAACTAGGATCTGCAGCTTATCCATTAGGTAGGGAAATGGGCAGACTAGCTGGGCCAAGCAGGCCTTATCTGCCATCAAATTCTATGTTTCTATGTAGGAAGGTAAAGTGTATGCCAGTGATGACAGTGGAATTAGTAGGTCCACTGATAAGTAAACATACATAGGGACTAGGCATACCTCTCAACCTCTCAGCATTACAATTCATAGCACTGACCTTCAAAATTCAGACAAATGGCCAGAATGCATCACACTTTCTTATTTTAAAGAATAATACAGCTACAAATAGTGAGACTCATATATCTGGTGTTAAGGAATGTTTCTATCAAGTTAGTTCAATGATTTACTAGTTTGTGTGTTCAGAAATAGCTCTAACATTATTAAGAACATCAATAAACCATTGCAGAAAAAGGGTAAATTGGACTGTAAAAATCATAGCGCTATGCCAAACTCATAGTAATTGAGAGATATGATACTGGGAGGACCACATGTACTACTTAAGGATGAATAATCTTGCTGAATGTGAGGTGGGGGTTCTACAAGGAAGATTTAAGGAGATGTTGAAAATGTGCAGTGGGTGGCTAGATCTGTAGCCTTCTCTAAAGTGCTACCGGTTGCCTGGTTTGTATTGTCTAGAAAAATAGGATTGCAGACCTCAAAGTTTGGCTGAGAGAGTGGTGCAGGAAGGAGGGCTGGGAGGGAACATGGGATAATAAGGCTTAGTATGTACAAGGTGGGCTGCATCACAGCAGGGAGGGTACCCAGGTGCAGATGAAAAAGTTGATGATTATGTGGTAAGTGCCCTTAATTTAAACTGATAAGGGGGGAGAGGCAGCAAGGGCCACAGCACCTTTTGTTCACAAGTAAGTAGAAGTCAACAGCTCCCTCCAGTCAGGGAAGGTTTTAGAGGGATCAGTCTATGGGCCAAAGGGGGGCACTAACAGTATGGGTTGGGGGGAGATCCTGGTGGGAAAGAGGGTAGGGGGAATGAGGAGTGGGGCAGAGAAAGAATGATGGGGATGCAGGTGGTGGGCTAGGGGATAAGATGGGAACAGTAGTGGTGTATCTTAGATCAGATAGGGGAAGGGACAGACAGATCAGGGAAGGAGAGAGGAAGGAGTCATGGTGGAATGTGGTCTCCTTGAACACATGAAGACTGGGGGACAAAATGGATGAGTTAGAAGTGCTGATGGCTGAGGGGGAGGTAGACATGGCAGCCATCACAGACACTTGGGCCACACTGAACCATGACTTAGACATGTCCATCCCCAGTTACAAACTATATAAAAGGAAGGCGGGTTGGGAGAGGTGTGGGAGTTGTTTTGCATGGAAGGGAGGGAATAACCTCCACAATCCATACACCATTCTGTGGGAGCATAGTTCCCCTATGGATGCACCTGCAGAGGAGACTAAGGAGGTCGCAGACAACTGTCACAAGGGAGGCCTTCAGGAAGGAGGCAGAGGGCACCACAGGGAAAGGAAGCAGCTCCTGGTGGGAAATGTAATTATTAGGGGGATAGAACTGGGGAGAGCAGGGAAAACTGAAGCAAGGCACCTGCCTGGTGCCATGGCTTGGAGGGACAGGAAGCGCATCCTTAGGATCACAAGAACAGTTGCACGGGAGTCTGAGCTGGACATCATTGTCCACCTAGGGACAAATGACTTGGCTCATCATGAGATTAGAGCAGTGCAGAAGGACTTTGTAGATTTGGGGAGGGGCCTAAGACAAGTAGCACACCAGTATCCTTCTCAGAGGTGCTGCCTGTTAGTGGCATGGGTGAGGCGAGGGTACTTTGTGCCATGCAGTTTAACGAATGATTGAAAAAAATGGTGTGGAGCACAGGGATTTGGCTTCATTGGGGACTGGGGTTCCACCTGGAGGGACACCAGCCTATACTGGCAGGATGGTCTGCATCTGTCCAGGAAGGGAACAAGTCTTTTGGGCAATAGGTTTAAATGCTTCATTGGCAAGCTTTTAAATTAGTCAAGGGGGGAGGCACTGATAAGCAGCAGGAAAATCCCAACCTCCCCCTACAAAACAGGGTACTAAATGAGAAAAAGACCATGGTAGGATCAGTGGGGGATGCAGCTACAGAAGGTAAAGTCATCAAAAAATGGAGAGCAATGAGTACCAATGCCCGTAGTCAGGGTAACAAGCTTCAGGAATTAGTGGCCTTGATGGAGGAGGAACATCTGGATATTGTTGCAGTCACAGAAACATGGTACACACAGAACCATGACTGGGATGAAAACATAACAGGATACACTATCTACAGGAGGGACAGGGAGGGTAAAAGAGGAGGAGGAGTAGCTCTCTACATAAGGGAGGGAATCAAAGCAACAGAACAAAAGGGTAAACAGGGAGGAGGAGAAGAAGCATTGTGGGTAAATTTGGAGGCAGGCAATGGCACCACAATCTGCACAGGGGTTGTATACAGACCCCTCTCTCAGGTGGAGGAAATGGACAAGGAAATGATAGAAAGTATACTTAGAATGGCAGAAAAAGGGGAGATATTGCTGATGGGTGATCTCAATATGCCAGATGTTAACTGGAGTGCAGTTGCAGCAGCCACTTCTAAGAGTGGGGTTATTCTAGATGCCCTACAGGGGACATGCCTTAGACAACTAGTATTGGAACCCACTCGAGAGGGAGCAATCTTAGACCTTATTCTCTCAAATGGAGATAGAGAGAGGATCACAGATGTAGAAGTGAGTAGCCATCTGGGAACTAGCGACCATCGAACAGTATGGTTCACAATAAACACAGCATTAGAGTCAAGCTACACAAAGGCAAAAGTACTGACTTCAGGAGGGCTGACTTTACGAAAATGGGTGAGTGCCTAAGGAATGCACTAGCAAATGGGCAGGAAGGAGGGGTGAAAGAACAATGGGGAATAATAAAAACTGCCATCACAGTGGTACAATCCTTTGTGTGAAGCAAATAAGCAAAACAAAACGATGTAAGAAACCACTATGGTTCTCAAAGGAGGTGGCAGTGAAGGTTCAAGAGAAAAAGAAAGCATTCAGGAAGTACAAGGAATCACAGAAGGAGCAGGACAGAGAATTGAATCAGTTAAAGCAAAAGGAAGCTGGGAAGGCAGTCAGAACAGCAAAGGCCCAAACCGAGGAAAAGATAGCCAACTCAGTTAAGAAGGGGGATAAAACCTTTCTTAGGTACATCAGGGAGCAAAGGAAGACCAAGGGAGGTATAGTGAGGCTATTAAAGAGGAGGGTGGGCAGAGGGTGACGGTGAAAAGACAGAGATACTAAACAAATATTTTTGCTTAGTACTTACAAATGAAGAGGGGGAGGTACCTAAAACAAACAATAGAAACACTCTGAATACAGAAGTTGATATCAGCCCATTTACAGAAGAAAGGGTTATGAAAGAACTCTTAAAACTGAAGGTGGACAAAGCAATGGGGCCTGATGGGATTCATCCCAGAATTCTAAAAGAACTAAGGATAGAACTAGTGACACCACTGACTACCCTCTTTAACAAATCATGGGAGGATGGGGTTGTACCTGAGGACTGGAGGTGGGCAGATGTGATTTCCTTTCATAAAAGTGGGAGCAGAGCAGAAGCAGGAAACTACAGACCTGTTAGTTTAACCTCAGTGATAGGGAAAATGATGGAATCACTTCTGAAGGAAAGACTTGTAGAGTACCTAGAGGCCAGAGGGGCACAGGACCCAAGGCAGCATGGATTCACAATGGGAAGGTCATGCAAGATGAATCTAATAGATTTCTTTGACTGGGTGACCAAAGTAGTAGATCAGGGCGGGGCTGTGGACATGGCCTACCTAGACTTTAGCAAGGCATTTGACTCAGACCCACACAAAAGATTAATATACAAGTTAGCCAGCCTGGGAGTGGGTCCCAAGATCATAACCTGGGTAAAGAATTGACTGGAGAATAGGACACAGAGGGTGATAATAAATGGATTCCACTCTGAAGAAAGGGGCGTTACTAGTTGGGTACCACAGGGTTCAGTATTAGGACAGTCCTCTTCAATGTATTTATAAGTGACATTGCAGAGGGACTGGAAGGAAAAGTATGTCTCTTTGCAGATGACATAAAGATCTGCAACAGAGTTGATGCACAAGGTGGGGTGGAAAGGATGAGAAGGGACTTGGCAAGGTTAGAAGAATGGTCAAATATATGGCAGCTTAGATTCAATGCTAAGAAGTGCAAGGTAATGCATCTGGGAAACAAAAACCCAGGAGAAGAGTACATAATGGAGGGTGAGATACTAACAACAACAAAAGTGGAAAGGGACCTGGGAGTAGTCATATCAGATGACGTAAAGGTGGGCAAGCAATGTGAGAGGGCAGTAAGGAGGGCTGGAGGGATACTGGGATGCATAAGGAGAGGCATCACCAGCAGAAAACAGGAAGTTGTTATCCCTCTGTACAGACAGCTGGTGAGACCCCATCTGGAGTACTGTGTGCAGTTCTGGAGACCCAATCTCTGCAAGGACATAGACAAGATGGAAGCTGTCCAGAGAAGGGCATTAAAATGGTGCAGGGTCTGCACCGGAAGACATATGAAGAGAGACTAAAGGAGCGTAATATGTATAGCCTCGAGGAAAGGAGGGAGAGGGGGGACATGATAGAAACTTTCATGTACCTCAAGGGAATCAACAAAGTCCAAGAGGGTAGCATCTTTCAAAAAAAGAGGTGTGCAAGAACAAAGGGGCACAATTTGAAGATAGAGGTGGGGTGGCTCAGAGGTAATGTAAGGAAGTATTTTTTCACAGAGAGGGTTGTGGATGCATGGAACGGCATGGAATGTGCAAACATGGAGACATAAGATCCACTCGCCAGGAGGAGGTTGTGGAGTCAAAAACAGTGGTTGAATTCGAGCATGCATGGGACAGTCATAAGGCAATTCTAGGAGGTGGGGGTAGAAAGAAGTAGGCTGCTGGTTAACTAGGATCTGCAGCTTATCCATTAGGTAGGGAAATGGGCAGATTGGTTGGGCCAAGCGGTCCTTATCTGCCATCAAATTCTATGTTTCTAGGGAGGAGGAGACAGAAGGAGTTCTGAGGTGTTCTGGATGGAGGAAGAGTCGACAAAAGGGAGGAAACATAGACTGTTGGTGGTGTACATACCACCAAACCAGGAAGAGGAGATGAACAGGGATCTGGGATCCAAAATAGTGGAGATGGGAGGCAAGGGGGAGGTGCTGATTATTGGAGACTTCAATCTGTCAAGTGTAATTTGGACAATCCCAGCTACTTCTTGTAACAAGTTACAGGTGATGATTGATGCATTTCAGAGTTGGTTACTGACATAATGTGTTAGGGAGCTCACCAGGGAGAGAGACATCCTAGACCTGGTGCTGAAAAATTTAACACAAGTTCATGAGGTAAGAGTGGAGGAACCCCTGTGTGGGAGTGACCACCACACAATGTGGATGCATCTGGACATCAACAGGGAGAATAAAATAACACCAAAACCAGAGTATTTGATTTTATGAAGGCTGACACATAAGGATAGGAGAGATTTTAAATGTGCAAACTTGGAGACATAAGATCCACTCACCAAAATGTTATTTTTTTTACCTTTAATACAGTACTTCTAATCTCCAAAGTGTTTAGCCATATTACCACATCTCTAACTACAGCCCTTTTCCCATTTAAAAGTCAATACTAGTTGCTGAAGTAACCAGAACAAAATAGGTTTTGTGCATTTGTAAGTCTCCATAAAGAAGCAGTTTGAGCTGCTGATAATATTTTTCAACTTTTGAATGTTAAAAAAAAGAGTTAACATATCCTGGTTGGTTACTTTTAAAACATAGATTTAAAACACTAGTTGCAGCTCTTCTCTTCTTAAATGCTAAACACTTAACTGCAGTAAACACACTAACACTAGTTCCACATGTATCCCTCTGTGTTTAAAATATTTTAAACAGTAAGAATTATATCTAGTCTTTGAAAAATAAGCTTTCCACATTTCAAGCATTAATACAAAAAAACACAGGCACAGCATCTCACCTTCATGTACTGTTTAATGTCTCTCAGGTGTGGTAAGCGGCTGCTACCCCTGCCTCTATTTAAATAACACCTAGTTACTATGGAAGTTTGCAAAACAGTGCAAAGACCTCATGCCTGTGCTTAAGCATCTTTTTGGGCTTTGTCATCTTATTCATCTTTTGAGTTCCACAGAGACTTGTGCAAATGCAAGGACCACTTGCGCCTGTGCATTTACATATTTTAAACACTTTAACATTTTCTAGACTGTGCTGCTGGATTTATTTCTCTTTGAACTATTTTGTTTAAATCCTTAAAGAAGTTTATTTTCTTCTATTATCTATTTATTCTCTTGAGCCTAGCAGGTGGCTTCAGTCTCTCCCTTGGAGGGACTCGGTCTCCTAACCACACATTTCCCTCCGGACACCCCCTAAATCCCCATGGGTTCTCCCCTGTGGCAAGACCGCGGAACGAAGGGCACCATCTTTCCCCAACTGCAGAAGCAAAATCCTGATACCAGGTGCCAGATGGGTTCCTGGTGCGTCCTTCATGGAGCCTGCCATTTCCTTATTCTCTCTAAGTTTTCTCCCGCTCCTCTCCCACTGACAACGATGCACATCAGCTAAGTCCTCCTCTCGCATCTCCCCAGGCTGATGCCAGAAGGCGATTGATGAGCGGGATGGCAAACCATCCTTCCCTGAGAAAGGAGAGCAGTCCTCCCGAATGCTCAATAGTCTCTTTCCCCTGCTGACCCCTGGTGGCCTGGGCTCATTCAAGAACCCGGTTTGCCAGTGTGGTGCGAGGTGAAGAGACCACCACCTTAACCTCCAGCACTACTGAGCCAGCTGTTATTAAATAAGTTTATGTAGCAAGTCTGACAATAAAGATTTCACTTTTTGGCAATAAGCAAGGGCTTTTCTTTAAATGCCCTTTTCCCATGGGATTAGCCTGCATGATATCCCCATGTTTATAAACAACTTAATAGTACCAAAATGTTCCAAATAATCAATCAGTACTGTGATTTTATCTTCATATGTATTCCTTAAAGTGGTAGAATGTAACAGATCTTCTTTTGTCATTGTGAAACTCCTGCTCTGAGCCATTTTCAGAATGCCCCCACTGTAGCCTCTTACTCAGAAGCATTGCTTCAGTTCATCAGCAGCTCAGCTGTAATCTTCCCCTTTAGTACAGTCTTGTTTGAATCTCATCATTTGTCCATATGGAATGTTTTTAATTGTGCTTGGTTTATGGAAACGGTGGGCATATAGTAAAACATTTCTATAGGTTGATTTTCTAAATAGTTTTGTTTCCAAAACTTTACCATCCTTACAGATAATTGGATCCAAAAAATGTATCAAATTACTACTATAATTTATGACAAATTTTAAGTAGTCCATGCACAAGTTCAAATAATATAGCATTCCATCAGTTCTGCCTCTTCGCTATTCCAAATACAAAAACCATCATCTACTGTATACATCATTTCCAACATATTATCCTATTATTCCATGTTATTCTCATCATTGTACACAAACATTCTTTCAAATTGATCCATAAAAATGTTTGTATAATTATGGGCCATAGAAGAGCCCATAGCTGTGTCCTTTTTTTACCAATAGAAAATGTTTTCAAATCTGAAATGTTTTCTGGTTAACACTGTTTCTGCAAGTTTAAGCAAGTAATGGTTAGGGTTATTTTTTCTGTAGTCTCTTTCATTAAGTTTTTCAGTTAATACTGCTAAATCTTCTTCGTGAGTGATACCCGTAAAGACATATTTAATGTCTAAATTTACTAGTAAACATTCTTCCTCAATTAGATGTTCTTCATTCAGTTTGTTTAATAATGTTATAGTATCTTCTTTGTCTTTCAAAAAGGGTGCGGTAATAGTAAGCATGGACTGAAGGTAACAGTCAGTATATACAGTTAGAAAATGGGCTTGAAAAATAAAGCAGCTTGATTGGCTTAAAGCTGTACTCAGGCATGCATTTATTTTTCAATAGAGCCCAATAAAAATAAGTGACAATTTGGGTCGCCCCATTACTTAGCGTATCATTAGTTACCCCAAATTATCAAATGGAGCAGCAGCCATGATTTTCTTTCGCTAATGGGTGAGCAAACAACCCAAGAGGGGTTAGGTACTAAGTCCCAACAACCATAATCCTGACATGTAAAACCTGACACCAAAATCTTGACGACACAAAATACTGACATATCAAAATCCTGACATGAAAAATCCTGACATTACAATTGCCTGTATTCACATAATCCTGACATGTGTAACAAACAATAAATTGTAACTTACCAACATTGATGTTCATTCCATTCTGCAATAATCTAGTTATCCAGTCCAATCCAGAAATTCAGTAATCGTAATCCTATTAATGACATCATTAAAATGTATATCTTTTATTATATTAATAGTTAAAATTAACTTAAAAGTTAAAACACTGTATTTAAAGTATTTATAGTGCCAGGTTATGCTCAATCCCCCAGAGGTCATCAAGGCAAGTGTTTGCAGATGATCTAGGCAAGCTTTGTATGATCTTCTCAATTGCTGTCTCAGCAAGCATTGCCTCCTTTTGCAGTTGAGCTATGAATCGGTTGGTGCCCACACGTGAAGAACCTATTAATGCATCCAACCTGTGGTGCCATGCTTCTACATTGTTTTGTGTGCATGGAATTCCATTGCTGACCTGGTCATGGACAGACCAGAATCCAGGTGGAAAAAGTGGTGGGCTTCTAATAGCAGTTTTGTTCCTCACTTGTCTCTTGACTCTGCCCAAAATATAATTTTCTTCAAACCATGCAAACAGTGGAGCACTATTGTCTGGCATAATACTTTTCACTGCCATAATACTTTCCAGATCATTGCTGGAATAGTCAATGATGGTCAGTTACAACTTATTGTTTGTTACACATGTCAGGATTATGTGAATGCAGGCACTTGTAATGTCAAGATTTTTCATGACAGGATTTTGGTATGTCAGTATTTTGTGTTGTCAGGATTTTTGGTGTCAGGATTTTACAGTACATGTCTGGATTATGATTGTCAGGATTTAGTACAGATCCCACTGAGAGAAGTCACCTCCCCCACACACCATGTAGCCAAAGCATCACACCCAATATTCCTTTCATCAGAATTTTTTCAAAGAAAAAAAAACAACTTTCTTTTCTGATACATAACTCAGCTCCACTGCACAACCGTCTTTATTCTGCAGTCTTGCCATGAAGCCTGACACTCTAACAGTTTCTCTCTTCCTCCCACACACACACACACACACACAATAAAAACCTTTCTTTCATACCTGAGTTTGTGTTTTTTTGTTGCTAGCTCATTTGACCTTTCTCCATCTGTAATGCCGGATATTCCATCCCAGGTCCTGCAGATGGTACATATACCAACCACATTACACTTCATTAAAAATTAAAGTGAAAGTAAAAGAAATTAAAAGAATATAACATAAATAAATACACTCCTGTTCTTCTTCTTTGCCATCAGGGAGAAAAGAAAATAACAGAGTGTTTTTCCCTCCCGTGATCATGTTTGTAGAGGAGGGGCAACCACGACAGTGTGCTCAAAACTCACAACTATGGAGGCTCCACTGGGACAAGGGTCCCTAGTTTAAAACAAAACCAACAACATTCAAATGCAGGTGCAGGAATTATTTCATTATAAATGAAAGCAAACTGCAAAGAGTTTAAACAATTAAAGTAGAAACATGTTTTTTACATATTTGAAACGCACTGGCCCATTTTCTAAGAGCAATAATACCTTCCTAGGTGGGTGGTATTGGGCAATAACAAACATTCCAGGGGCTATAAGGCCCTCTGTCTGCAGTGTCAGGCCTCATTCTTCCCCTGGGTGATCTGGTATTGCCCAATACCACCCAACCTGTCAGGTATGATTGCTTTCATAATGGCTCTGGAGCTAATCCTATACTTGCTATGACCGGTCTTCCTGGAGGGTTAGTTAAATCCTTATGTATTTTGGGGAGGACCAAGTATACTGGCATTATTGGATGGGATCTATTCATATCCCTAGATTCCCAATCAATAATATTTTTTTTCTATTCTTCTTCCAAAAGTTGTTTTGCCAAAGTCCTCACTTCTTCTGTGGGATTGCTAACACACCTTTGATATTTTTCCAATTCTTTCAACTGTCTTAAACACTCAGCTCTACAGTAAAACCTTCCATTATAACTATGCCACCACCTTTCTTGGCTTTTTATATAACTCTAGAATATCACTTTCTAAGTTCCTCAAGGTTGTGAATTCCTAAGCAGAGAGGTTAATTCTGTTTCTCATGTCATCCTGATTTCATTCAAGCCTTGTAATATCCCTGTCAACCATTTCAGTATAGGTTGTAATATTAGCTGGAATAGGCACTGGTGGGGTAAACTTTGATTTATAGTTCTAATTGTTTGCTAATATTTGTCTTTTTTTCTCTCTCTAGCATCAGCTGTGCCTTCTAATGTTTTGGAAAAATGTCTTAATCTTATTTTTCTGTAAAACTTTTGCATATCCATTTTCGAATACAAGGTGTTAAGTTTCTTATGGTAGCAACAAATAAGACCTAAATATAATACTTTTTTTCTGTTATACTTAAATCCCTCTTAGAAATGGCAACTACTATAGATTCCCTCTCTGCTGGCTCCTCCTGACTACCATGTCTCCTTATGTGTCTATTTCTTTTCTTTTTCCTTGATCACTGCCTGATTCTTGTCCTTCTCCTTCTGCTCCTGGGTCTGCATGGTCATTTTGTTCAGCTTCTCTCTGCCATCTGCCCATGCCTTGGTCTCTCTTCCATCTCATTCCCCTCTATCTGTAGCACCCCTTCCAGAAAATGATTATTTTCATATTGTCTACTGTTCCCTCCAGGACAACTATCTGAACTCCAGAGTTTGCTACCAGAGTCAGGGTTATGCCTATACTGTTGTCATTTGGACTCCCATAAAATCATTGACACCCACCACCAAATCATGGTTCAACCACTTGAGGTTTATTTTTGTAGATTCTCAATTACAACATCACTTAAATTCCATAAATACCTTCACCGATTTACATAACTACACCAATCCTTCGGGGTTGCCCCTTTATTAACAACATTCTAAAATATTTCCAACTTTTTACTGGTAACATGTCTTCTTTGGCTCAGGTGTGGATAGCCCCGATGAATCTTCTAATTTTCTTGAAGTTTCTGGGCTCAAGTGTCCCACCTGATACAAAGCACTGTCCCTCCTGGGGTGACTAACCCATGAGGGGTCCTCCCCTACCCCTGCCATACCTCATTCCAGCTGGGCCCCCCATTTATTCCATATTCTTAAAACACCTCATGTTGCTCTCATGCAGCATCCCAAACCTTGATAAACCACTGTGTCCTCATTGCCCTCATCTGGCAACTCATGTGTTTCCCCAATAGCATAATTCCTGGGTGGGTAGTCAAGATCAGCTACAGGTAAAAGAGGGATTTTCCCTACCTGCAGTTCCTTATCTACCCCTAAACTTGACCCCTGCTCCCCAGACCTTTGGGCAATGCTATCCTGCATAAATTCCCCTTACCTCACTCTCCCCACCACCTCCCTGTGACTTCAGACTCTCTGATGTCACTGTCTCCTCCCCATCAGCCTACCCACCTAAACCCTTCCCCTTTGCAAGTGCCAGGTGGCCAATGGTATCTCACCTGCAATTTCCTTGGTACACCCCTTCAGGTCAACACCCCGATGGCGAAACAAAAAAAGACCATTATGGTGACAATCGCTGTAATGGTCCTTTTTTTCATTTTTTGCTTTCCACCAGTGTTCTGCCCCTTCCCCAGACCAACTCTGACCTGGAGTTGATACTCCTAAAGTCTGGGGTGTGAGGGGCAGAGACCCCCACAGAAAACACTCGATAAATGGGTGGCACAATACCTGCGACGGTATTGTGTTGTCATTATGCGGGAGGTTGGCATTTTCACTGTCGACTTCCCTTGGAACTTCCCAATTCCCTCATGCCCCATGAAAACCTACTCCTTTGCAGATCCCAGGGGACAATGACAAACTAGCTTGTCCATTTAGTGGGACAATCCCTTTTGCTTACTGTATATGGTGAATATCTATTTTATGTATACAGTTTTCCCTTCTTGTAGTCACTTAGATCTTGTTTCAATTTTGTTTCAATTTTTGCTCCATCAGATAATTCTCACATTCATAAAGCACCTTTTGTATTTTATCCAAAAATTCTAAAACATCCTTTAAATCTGTTTTTTTCATTGTATTGCTCATAGACTGTTTTAATCTCCCCACTTACACTGACTAATTTTATTTTGAAAGCTTCAACTAAAAGAAGAAGAAAATCTATGAAAAATGTATTTATGACTCCATCCTATTTCTTCTGTAGTTCATCTGTAGTGAACCCTAAATGTTGTTCTGTGGGAACATTGCATCTCCTCTGTATTCTTTTTTTGTTTGTAATATTCTGTTTAGGTAACACAGTGCCATTCCAAATGGAGTTCCTCTTGTTTTATAAACTCATAATCACTAATCAAATTTTAGTATTCAAATCACCACTTTGTTTTTTCTTACTGACAACTCTTTGCAAAATGCTGTCTTTATCCATTTTTGCTAGTGTTCTAGGTACTGCTCTTTCTTCTGTTACCCCTTTTCAGGATTCAAATACATCCATAATGTAAAGTAAACTAGTTCTACTGTCCCATAGATAATAATTGATTTAATATTAAAAATCTTTAAAAGTCAATTAATATGAATTTATACATGGCTACAGAGAGGCTGAAACTGATGGAACAGGATGAAAACACTTAGAAGATTAATAAACTGTTTGTAGTCATATAAGGTCCAGACTTAGAAAAACAATTATTTTTATAAAATAAAGGGGTATACACCAAATGTCCATGGTTCTAGTCCACAAATTGTAATCAGGACTTATAATTCCCATGTATAAAAAAACTCACTACATATTTCCTACAATATAATATGCATTAACTAAAGGTAATATATTGATTTAATTGTACCAGCTTTAAAAAAAAAACTAATAAGAGTACCCACTCTCCCATTTAAGGACCTATTCAAAAGTTCAGTAGCAAATACCTCAAAAATAAACTAATTAAATCTTCTGTTTATTTAAGTACAAATTTAATAGAATTCCCATCTTTTCTGGTAGAACCAGATATCCCATTGTAAATATTGTTATCAATGCCACACAGATCTATAATAAAGTTAAAAGAAGAGGTTACACTTAACGGAACTTGATGTAACATCAACAAAAAAGAAATAATTTTTATTTTTAGCTATTCAAATAAGCCTGTTTCCCCTCATTATGAGACACTATCACCTTAATTTCTGGCTAGTGAAAATATTTTTTCCACAAAATTCAACTTTTTAGATGCATAAAAGGAAAATGAATTAAATGTTACCCCTCTGTAATGTCCTACTATAATTATCACACCTATTTTTTAATGTTACATTTTAAATAATATTGCTATGTTACGCAAGTCCCACTTACATTGAAAAGCCTCCAATATCTTCTTAGCACACTCCTGATAATCAAAAAATAAATATTCATAACTTAAAATGTTTGAAATAAATGTCTAGTTCCACACTCTTGGTAAATTAATACACTTGAACTTTTATTGGTACAGTAATAGCTAAATAAATAAAAATGATTTCTATTTTGTTGATGTTACATCAAGTTCCAGTAAGTATAACATCTTCTTTTTATCTTATTATAGATCTGTATGGAATTGATAACAAAAATCACAAAGGGATTTTTGGTTGTACCAAAAAGGTAGGGATTCTATTAGAATTGTACTTAAATTAACAAAGGATTGAATAAGTTTTATTTTTAACGTATTAGGTACCAAACTTTTGAATAGGTCCTTAAAGATCATGTGCAAAGGTTTTTGCATACTGTTAATAAAGATTGAATTCAAGTCCTTGTGTCATGATTAGAGTTTCCTGAAAATGTCATGCTGTTTGGTTTTGTTGTTTTCTTTAAATCAGCATTTGTTAACTTGCTCTACAGTGGCTAAAAACAATGGAGTGATTTCTGTCTCAGACAGGCTTGGAGAGCAATGACATCATTGTGGAGTACTGTAACCTGCTGCTTCAGATTCCCAATCACAGTAGGTTGTAGAGTTAATGGTTTGCTCACTAGATTTCTTATAAACTCAGTCTGTGGTTTGTGTTTAGATAGATTAGCTTAAAATCTATCATTCTCTTCTTATGAAAGTTGATAATTTGCATTTGAGTGCTAAATTGAAGTAGTGGAAAGCTTTCTATGTGAGAGATCAGCTAGTCTGTATCACAGCTCTCCATTCTTTTTCATCAAAACTCTGACTTTTTCTAATTATATAAAACAGGTTTGTTTAAAGAATATAAAATAAATCTAAATTTTGCTTGTTTACAGAAATAGTTTGTCTTTGAAATAGCCTTTATAAATACATACATGTAAGAACTTTTCTTTCATGTCAGATTGACAAAGCACATGTATTGTTTGAACTCACAAATTTCAGTTCTTTGGTGGTTTCTGTGTGAAAATACATCATGTATGTGTATAAATAGAAACAATATAGGGCATCCTGATGCACCATGTCTGTTCTTCACAGCTGAGGCCAGGTAAGGAAAAAGTTCTGGCTCCCCATACAATGCACAGGGGAAACAACGGACCTCACTCAACAACTAACTCACCAAAATCTGGGCAATGGAAAATTATGCACACAAATGCCCACAGTCTGGGAAACAAAATCCCAGACCCCCAAGCAACAATGACAGAGGCTGAACTGGACATAGCAACCTTTAAAGAGACATGGTTCTCCAGTAACCACACTTGGAAGACTTCAGTGCCTGGCTATGTACTGTTCAGAAGAGACCAAGGTGCAAAAAGGGGTGGATGGGGAGTGGCCCTTTATGTCAATGAAAATATAAAAGCTACAGAAATTCAGAATACACATAAAGAGCCAGAAGAACTGTGGGTCACCTTGGGAAACAGGAAATGGGACAGCCATATGAAATGGGGTTGTCTACAGGCCTCCACATCAGGGGCAGGACATAGACACATTACGGTCAGAAGATATACAAAATATGACAGCTAAAGGGGAGGTTCTGATAATGGGAGACTTCAACATGGCAGATAAAGACTGATTAATACCAGCAGGGACATCTGCCAGAACTAGGCACATAGTGGATTCCCTGCAGAGGGAGGGCCTCAAACAACTGGTACAACAACCATCCACAAGAGACAGAGCTATCCTAGATCTAGTATTGACTAACGGGGAAATGATCACAGCTCTACAGGTAGAAGGTCACCTGGGAGCCAGTGACCATCACATGGTATGGTTCAATTTGCCCACTAGCACTAAATCATCCCATTCCAAGGTAAAAAATGTGGTACTTCAGAGGATCTGCCTTTGATAAGATGGCCAACAGAGTTAAGCTAGCCCTGGAAAGAAGAAATACAGGTGAGAGGGTTACAGGCAAAGTGGGCAGGCATTAAGAATGCAATACTTGAAGCAACATCCCATTTTGTTAGGGAGAAAAACAAGAGCAAAAGAAGGAGGAAACCACTTTGGTTCTCAAAAAATTATCAGAAAAGATCAGAGCCAAAAGGTTGGCCTTCAGGAAATATAAGGGAATGCAGCATAATGAAGATAGGGAGGCATACCAAACTTTCCTAAGAGAAGCAGGGAAGGCAGTAAGGTAGGCAAAAGCCCAAACTGAGGAAACACTAGCACAAACAGTAAAAGAAGGGGACAAAACTTTCAATGGATACATTAGTGAGAATAGAAAGTCCAGAGGGGGTATTGCTAAGATCAAAGGGGATAAGGGGGAGTGTGTGGAGGAGGACCAAGGAAAAACATCTATCCTAAATAGATACTTCTGCTCAGTATTTACTGAGGAAAAGGTAGGGCAGGGCCCACAGCTCAGCACCATGAACACAGGGGGAGAGAGGTGTGCACAAGTCCCTTCACAAAAGAAAGGGTCCCACAAGAGCTCCCTAAGCTCAGGGTGGACAAGGCAATGGGACCAGATGGCATACATCCCAAGGTACTAAAGGAGCTAAGGATGGAACTAGCAGAGCCATTATCAGAACTGTTTAGTGAGCCTCTGAGCACAGAAGATGTCCCAGAAGACTGGAGAAGGGCTCATGTGATCCCACTCCACAAATGTGGTAGCAGGGAGGAGGCAGGGAACTACAGACCAGTCAGTCTTACATCCGTAGTTGGCAAGATTATGGAGGCACTCCTTAAGGAAAAGATAGTGCAACACCTGGAAACCATAGGAGCACAGGATCCAAGACAGCATGGGTTTACAAAAGATGGTCCTGTCAAATAAATCTCAAAAATTTATTTAGGTAACCAGAGTGGTGGACCAAGGGTGTGCAGTTGATATCACCTACCTTCACTTCAGCAAAGCTTTTGATACTGTTCTACATAGAAGTTTGATTAATAAGCTGGGTAGGCTCATGGTGGGTCAGAAGTTGATTAACTGGGTGGCCAACTGGTTGGCGAGCAGAACACAGAGAGTGGTGGTAAATGGCATACAGTCAGAAGAGATGCAAGTTACAAGTGGGGTACCTCTGGGATCAGTCCTAAGGCCAGTCCTCTCCAATATCTTCATCAGTGACATTGCTGATGGACTGGAGGGTAAGGTTTGTCTGTTTGCAGATGACTCCAAGATCTGCAACAGAGTAGATTATCCAGATGGGATGGGCAGAATGAAAAGAGGTCTGGATAAACTGGCAAAATGGTCAGCAGAGTGGCAACTGGTGTTTAATGCAAAGAAGTGTAAGATCATGCACATAGGGAAGAGAAACCATAAAACCACTTATAGGTTGGGAGGGGAGTTGCTGGAAATCACAAGGGAAGAAAGAGACTTGGGCATCATCATTACAGATGACCTGAAATTTATTTATTTATTTATTTTGTGTTGACCAGGTAAGTGCACTAGACAAATCCTGCCTATTTTCAGGCACGACCCGGGGGAGTGGATACAGATGAATGCCAACTGATCTTGAACCAGATTAAGCTGTTGGTGGTATTTTTAGTGAATGAGGGAAATTTGGCCAGGACACCGGGGAAATTCTCCTACTGGTTTCTGGTCAGTGGCTGGTGGGGAGTCTTGCTGATGTCACATCTCGACATGGCAGACGTTTTTGAGGTCGGGATGGAGGAGGAGGTGGATGGGAGTATGCTGTTGAATGATGACCAGGGTAGCGCCTTAGGGAGCGACGAGAAGCCAGAAACATTTCATAGACCTGAAGATATAGCGTCAATAAGTGAAACTCACTAGTCCCAGCAAACCGGCATAATTTCTGTGGCACCTTTTATTCCGGATTCCTTTTCTTCTGTTGAGCCTTCTACTTTTTCAAAGAATTCAGGAGATCGGGAGCTTTATGCTCCTGTATTGTCGCAACAGGAACCAAAATTACAGGAGGAGGTTTCCAGGAGGGCTGCGTGTATCACTGGACCACGCATGACGCATTTAGTGCAACGGCAATTCGGGTTACAGGAAGGAGGAACCAGGAACAGCTCAACGGACTGGTCGGAGGAGGTTGCTCTCATGGAGGCCGGTTGGAAAAGATCTGAATGGGGAGACTGGATACCTGACTTGTCGTGGACTCCATTATCAGGTACAAAAAGAATTGATTCTCTCTCTCTAAGCAACCATCCATACCATCTACTTCGGGGGAAGGTGGGGGAGGGCTGTTGAATGGAGAGACTTCCATTCCTATAGCCAGTACTTCAACTACTTGTATACCTGACACACCTTCTCTAGGTCAGAATCCTAAACCTACGATGTCTGACTTGTTTAAATCCAAGCTGGAATAAGCCCCTCGTCGTAATGCTGTACGTTTGAGATACAGAGGTGGCTTAAAAGAACATCCTGACAGATATTATATCTTTAAACAACTTTTGAAGACCACAATGGGATTTTGTACAAAGGACATTTATGCTTTTATACATATCTCTGGAGAGGACTCGTTTGATATAACTTTTCAAACAACTGCCCTTATGGATAAATTTTGGGATAAATATGCAAACCAAAAAAATCACCCTTTATGGTTACCCTTTTTTGCAATACCTTTAACTAGACCTTTGATTAGGTTTATCACGATCATGTTCAGGAATGAGGGTGTAAATGTTAGTGATATCTATCGTTGGTTGCAATCTAAATGTGATGTATTGGGTCCACCTGAAGCAGTTTTGGATATTGAGGGCATTTGGACTGGAGGATGGAAATTTAAAGTTAAGCTGTTACAAGTCAATTCCGAAATTGTTCACCTACCTAATAGTTTTTTCTTGGGAAAAGATAGGGGGGTGTGTTTTTATGGTGGACAACCAAAGGCATGTTACAAAGGTGGGGACAGAACCCATATAAGCAGTGTTTGTGATATGATGAAATGTCCTTTATGTGGGGGTTTTGGACATTCAGTAGACATGTGTAACAATGTTTTTCAGTGTAATCTTTGTGAAGAAAAAGGACACGCTTTTCATCAGTGCCCTTGGACTAGGCATAATTGTTCAGATGGGTTAGATCACGATAGCTTACTTCATAAAGCCCAATCTAAAATTCAGAGTTTTCATGGGAATGCTCCTCCCCATCCCCCACGGCAAGAGTCTGTTTTACCCCCTTTGATAACAGATACACTCAAAACAGCACCACCTGTTGTTAATGACCTTCAGGTTACTTCAGAAAAGGCCTCTCCTCAAGTAGGGGATAAGCAGACCCATGCTTCTTCTATGCCACCCCCTTTTGAGATTGTGAAAAGCAGGAGGTTTACTAGAGCTTCATTAAAACAAACTCAAGTTAGTCCGTTGGTAACAGAATTTTCTTTCACCCCTTCAAGATGAGGTTAGAGATTCGGACATAGAATCTGAGACTTCCCATCTCTCAGAAATTGTGACTGATGAAGAAGAAAGTAGGTCATTGGAACTTGCAAAAGATAAAAAAGGAAAAAAAGGAAAAAAAAGAAAAGTAAGCCAAAAAAATAGTATTTAAACATTTTCATGGCTTCTTTGAAATTTGCCTCCTTTAATGTGTGCAGCCTGAAAACATTTCACAGGCAGATATCTATTTTCTCATACTCACATCTTTAAAACTGGATGTAATTTTTTTGCAGGAAACTAGGTTGTCTTCTATTTCTGAAGAAAAACGGTTAAAAAGACAATGGACTAGCGGACCATCTTTTTGGTCTTTTGGTTCAGAAGTCGCAGACGGGTAGCTATATTGTTTGGAAATCTATCTTTTAAAATATCCTGAGTTATTGATTTATCACCCGGTAGAACTCTCATTCTGGACTGTTTATGGGTGGATTACCTTTTTCGTCTAGTCAATATCTATGGCCCACAAATTAAAACAGGCCGCATTGATTTATTTAAAGAAATAAAACCCTATCTTTTTACAAAGAAACATTTAATATGGGGAGGGGACTTTAATTGTTCTCTTGATATTCAACTTCGTAAAATGGCGGGGAAGAAGGTTTACTGTGATTCCAATGCTCTTCTAGAAACTGTGAGGGATGTTAGGCTTACAGATGCCTTTCGAAGTTTGCATCCACACGGTGGTGACACTTATCATAGGCATACATTTGCTACCAGGATTGACATGTTTTTTATTTCATATTATTTTCGGATTTTATCTTGCACTGTGTTTCCTTCAGAATTTTCAGACCATCATATATTATTTTGTACTTTATCATTACGACATCTTCCACCTAGATTATATTCCTTCATACACCGGTGGAGGCTAAACACTTCTTGTTTATCAGAATCCGCCTATTTTTCTAAATTAGAATTTTTTTTAGCTGCGAAATTCTCTACTCTAGATTTATTTTCTTCTTCTTACGAATGGTGGAAGCATGTTAAATCTGACATTAGACACTTATTTCAAACATGGGGTATGGACAAAGTCGATGAGAATTATAGGAAATATCTGGTCCATAGAAACCAATTATACAGACTATTGTCATTTCCCCCGAAAAACCATGACTTGTTTCTCTCTCAAATAAAAGAAATTAAACAACAAATGAAGAAATATCAATATAATAGAGCTAAATCCTTAGACTTGGAATTTTGTTTTAATATTAAAAATTCTCCAATGGCCAATCCTTTTCAGGCTTGTAAAGCACACTTGAAGGACACTCTAATGACAGGTTTGTTTAATTCGAACAATGAGGTCATTTCTTCTGATTTGGGTATGTTACGTATTGTTCAGAATTATGTTCAGAGTTGTTTTTCATCCCCACAAGTAACATCTACTGATTCTTTTCCGGGATCTATATTCTCTTCTCTTCCTAGCATCTCAGGTGACCTTGTCAAGTCACTGATAAAACCCATTTCATCCCAAGAGGTGGTGGAGGTCATTAAACAATTAAAAACTGGGTCTTCTCCTGGGATAGATGGAATTCCTAATGAATTTTATAAAAAATGCATAGTCTATATGGGTTTTTTTCTTCCTATGGTGTTCAATTCTTATTTGTCATCTGGGATGTCCTGTCTAGATTTCATTATGTCCATCATGACCTTCATTCATAAGAAAGGAGACAAAGCGATTCTTTCAAATTGGAGGCCGATTTGTTTATTGAATAGTGATTATACAATTTTATCAAAAATTCTGCATAATAGGTTGGAGAAACTAGCTGAAGTTTTAATTCACCCTGCACAAACTTGTGCTATTAAAAACAGGAAAATCCAACTTAACCTTTATTTAATTAGGGACCTTTTTGCTAGTCAGTCTAGCTTGCATGCATCAGAATTAGTTGCAGCTTTAGACCAGTCTAAAGCCTTCGATGCTGTAAGTCATTCCTATTTATATTTTGTTTTATCTGCCTATGGACTCCCTGATGTTTTTGTACAGTGGGTCTCTCAATTATATGATTCTGCAGTTTCTGTTCCAATAGTTAATGGCTTGATGGGTGACAAGATAAGTATTTCTCAAGGTGTCAGGCAGGGATGTCCCTTGAGTCCGTTATTATATACCTTCACTTTGGACCCAATTATTCGACATATTATTTATGATACCTCCATAAAAGGAATTGCTCCCTTACCTCACTTAGAAACAGTAAAAGTAACCACCTTTGCAGATGATGTTACGCTTCTTTTAGCAGATTCATCTTCTTTGCAAAAAGCTTTAGAGTTCTTTTTTCTGTTTGGTCAGTATTCTGGGGCTTCTATTAATATTCAAAAAAGTTTTGTTTTACAATTGGGAAAGATTGCTCCGGATTTATCTAACTGTTTTGGTATTCCTTTAGTAACTGGGCCTCAAAAAATATTGGGCGTCTGGTTTGGGGTGGAACACATAGAGGTTTATAATTGGGAAAAGCAGATAGGAGTTGGTGAACTTAAAGTTAATCAGTGGAAACATTGGAAGTTTGGGAAAAAAAAGGGTATTGATTATTAAGAAATTTTTATTGCCCATGTTTCTTTATTTAAGCCATCTTTTTCCGCCCCCTTTTACCCTGGAGACTAGGATATATAGTATTTTTTTTCAGATGCTCTGGGGTAATAGACTGAACCCAGTGAAGAGGGAGTATACGTACCTCAAATATAGAGATGGTGGATTACATATGGTCAATCCTATAATTTTTTTTCATTCCATTTTTTTTCTTCTTTCCCTTTTATTTGGCAGGAACCTTCTTTGCCATGGCATTTTTGGGTTAAATCTTTATGGCACAAATATTTTTTTAAATGGTCCCTTTTCCCACCTAGGATTTTATTGTCAGATGACATTCCAAAGTATGGCCTTTCTACTCTTAAAAGACTATTTCAGTGGCAGATTCCACTACAAAAATTACGTTCACTGACTAGGAAATCATTTTATGATTTTATTGTTTATGATTTACAAAAAGTAATATTGCTTTTTCCTCTCTGCTCTCCATCGAATATGAAATATGCATTCAGTAAGTTAACTGATAATAGGATTCCTGTTAAGACTTGGGACATTATTTGGATCTCTGCTCATGGTCGCTTGGGAAGTGAGAGGAAACCTAAAATATAAACCAGTGACTGAACGGTATTGTTTAAAACATGACTGTATTGATGTGGAAGAGAGTCAGTCTCATTTTTTCATTGATTGTCCAGATAGTCAGAGATTTTGGGAATTTGCAGCTCTACACTGGAATTTGTTCCAGTTACGGTCTATTACTTATAATACTTTAGTATTGGGTGATTATTCAGGTAGATGGGAGCAATATCATAGAAGTACATTGAATGTTTTTTCTGCCCTTTTACAATATTTTTTATGGCAAGCACGTTGTTACTTTGTGTTACAGCAACTTCATACAGATTTTTCTTCAATCGTATCTGCTGTTGATTCTGAATTACATGTTCTTCGTTTACAGGATGAGAAAAAATATTCCAAATCTTATGTTACTTATTTATGGAATCATTTTCCATTTGTTTAACCTTTTTTCGTTTTCTTGTATACTTTGGCATAATTTCATGTGTTTCTTCTGACTTGACTATGGAAATTTTTGTGATGTTGTGTTTCTTGTTTAATAAAATCTCCCCTACTCTTTTCGATAAGTGCCATGGGATCTTTAACATCCACCTGAACTACCACCAATCCAAGCAGATGGGATCTCGGTTTAACGTCTCATCCGAAAGACAGCACCTCAGAAGTACAGCAACCTTCTCATGCTGCACTACAGTGTCAGTACTGGGATATTAACCCAAGTGCCAGATGTGGGAACTGAACCCACAGCCCTCTGATCTCCCGGCCTCAGAGGCAAGTGTGCTACCTACAGAGCCACTGACACTATTCATCCAAATCTTCCAATCAGACCAGTAAAGCAGTAGGAAAGGATAGAGGGATATTGGGGTGATTAGTAGGGGTATCACAAGTCATAAGGAGAAGGAGGTAATAATCCCTTTATATAAGACACTTGTTAGGCCCAGTCTGGAGTACTGCATGCAGTACTGGAGGGTGCACCTGCACAAGGACATTAACAAAATGGAGGCAGTCCAGAGAAGGGCAACCAAAATGGTGCAGGGACTGCATCAGAAAACATACGAGGACAGATTAATGGAGCTCAATATGTATACCCTAGAGTAAAGGAGAGTGAGAAGTGATATGATCAAAACTTTCAAACATCTTAAGGGTATTAACAAGGTGAAAGAGTCTAACATGTTTCAATATAAGAAAAATAGCAGGACAAAAGGACACAGCATGAGATTAGAAGGAGTCCAATTAAGGGGTAATGTGAGTAAGTTATTTTTCACAGAAAGGGTGGTGGATGCATGGAATGGCCTACTTCAGGAAGTTGTGAATATGAATACAGTGCAGGGCTTCAAACAGGCATGGGATAGGCATAAGGGAATAATACAGATGAGTATGAATAGATAGACCACTGGCAGAGTAAAGGCCTGTTGTACATTCATAAGGTAGAAAAAATGAACAGACTGGATGGGCTGTGTGGTCCTTATCTGTCTTCAACTTCTATGTTTCTATATGTCTGTGAGGCATCTGAACTCTTCTGCTTCCTGTCCCCTGTCCCACAATCCGCATGCCTTCTGCTCCATATTCAAGACTGCTGCATCCTGTTGCCCACTCTCTTCTTTTACCCAGGGACCACTAGGGTGACTGCTGTTGCCTCAGAGGTTGCCAAGAAAGAGGTAAGAGGTTGGACCACAGTGGGCTCAGGGAGGGTGAGGGTGGTGGAATAGAGGTGCATCCCTCCAGTTGTACCTCTCCACAATTTCTATGCCATTCTGGAAAAGTGTGGTTCCTCTATGGAGGCACCCACAGTGGAGACCAAGGAGGATGCTGGGAACCTCCCCAAAGGAGACCCACAGGAGGGTGGCATGGGACCCCACAGGGGAAGGAAACAACTCCTGGTGGGGGACTCCATTGTTAGGAAGGTAGAACTGGGGGAGGAAGGGGAGAGGGAGGTAAAGTGCCTGCCTGGTGCCATGGCTTGGAGGGACAGGGAGTGAATCCTCAGGATCACAGGAGCAGCTGCACAAGGGAGGGAGCTGAATGTCATTGTCCACCTAGGGACAAATGACCTGGCTAAGAAAGGGATCAGAGCAGTGCAAGAAGCATTTGTAGAGATGGGGAGGGGCCTTAGACAAATAGCACATACTGTAACCTTCTGGGAGGTGCTGCCTGTCTATGGCTTGGATGAGGCTAGGGTGCTCCACACCATGGTATTCAATCAGTGGTTGAAAAAATGGTGCAGAGCTCAGGGATTTGGCTTCATTGGGGACTGAGGGTCTACCTGGATGGATGCAGGCCTATACTGGTGTGATGGTCTGCATCTGTCCAGGAGGGAAACCAGGATCCTAGCTGATAGGTTTAAATACTTCATTGGCAAACATTTAAACTTGCCAAGGGGGGAGGCACTGGAAAGGAGCAGGGAAATCCTAGCCCCCCCAAAAAATCAGGGTACTAAGTGAGGTAGACACCAACATAGAGATGTCAATAGGGAGAAGCGCAGGGGTAAATGGAGAAAGTGACAAACACAATAAGGACAGGGATGGGTAAAAAGGGGTAAGGCCATCAAGAAATGGAAGGTAATGAGTACCAACATCCATAGTCTGGGCAACAAGCTCCCTGAACTGGTGGCCTTGATGGAAGAGGGATGCTTGGATATCACAGCAGTCATAGAAACATGGTACACAGAGAACCATGACTGGGATGTTAATATACCAGGATACACAACCCACAGGAGAGACAGGGAGGGCAGAAGAGGGGGTGAGTAGCTCTCTATGTAAGGGAAGAGATAAAAGCAACTGAATGAAAGAGTAAACAGGGAGGAGAGGAGGCACTGTGGGTCGCTTAGAGACTGGAAATGGCACCACAATCTGCACAGGGGTTGTATACAGACTCCCATGTCAGGGGGAGGGAATGGACACGGATATGATAGAAGGCATACTTAGGATGGCAGAGAAAGGGGAGATACTGTTGAAGGAGGACCTTAATATACCAGATTTTAACTGGAGCACCTTTGCTGCATCCATATCTAAAAGCAGGGCCATTCTTCATGTCCTACAGGGGGCATGCCTCATACAGCTAGTTTTGGAACCTACTCGTGAAGGAGCAATCTTAAACCTCATACTCTCAAATGGGAACAGTGAGAGGATCTCAGATCTAGAAATGGGTAGCCATTTGGGAACAAGTGTCCACCAAACAGTGTGGTTCATGATAAACTCAGCTGCAGAGTCAAGCCATACAAAAGTGAGGGTTCTGGACTTCAGGAGGGCTGACTTTGGCAAGATGAGAGAGTGCCTTAGAAAAGCACTAACAAACAGGCTAGAAGGAGCGGTGGAGCAACAATGGGAAATATCAAACTGCCATCACAGAGGCAACAAGCCTTTTGTGAAAAACAAACAAATCAAAATGAAAGAAAAAGCCACTATGGTTCTCAAAGAGAGTGGCAGTGAAGGTTAGGGAGAAAAAGATAGCATTTAGGAAGTATAAGGAAACACAGAAGGAGCAGGACAGAGAACTGTACCAGTTAAGGCAGAAGGAACCAGGGAGGGTAGTCAGAATAGCAAAGGCACAAACTGAGGAAAAGATAGCCAACTCAGTTAAGAAGGGGGATAAAACCTTTTATAGGTATATCAGGGAGCGTAGAAAGACAAAGGGAGGGATAGTGAGGCTGAATAGAATAGATGGTGGGTGGGCAGAGAGTGACAGTGAAAAAGAAGGGATACTGAATGAATACTTCTGTTCAGTATTCACAAAAGAGGAAGTGGGGGAGTTGCCTAATCCAATTAACAGAAGCACTCTAGAGAGGGGGATCGATCCCAGTCCTTTCACAGAAGAAAGAGTTCTGAAAGAACTCCTAAAACTGAAGGGGGACAAAGCAATGGGGCCAGATGGAATTCACCCCAGAATTCTAAAAGAATTAAGCAGAGAACTAGTGACACCACTGACTACCCTTTATAACAAATCATGGAGGATGGTGTGGTACCTGAGGACTGGAAGAAGTCTGATGTGATCTCTTCACAAGTAGGAGCAAGACAGAGGCAGGAAACTACAGACCTGTCAGTTTGACCTCTGTGGTAGGGAAAGTGATGGAATCACTTCTGAAGTAAATAATTGTTGAGTACCTAGAGGCCAGTGCGGCACAGGACCCAAGGCAGCATGGGTTCACAGCAGGAAGGTCATGTCAGATGAATTTAATTGATTTCTTTGACTGGGTGACCAAAATAGTAGACCAGGCAGGGGCTGTGGACATGAGCTACCTAGACTTTAGCAAGGCATTTGACACAGTCCCACACAAAAGATTAGTAGTCAGATTAACCAGCCTTGGAGTGGGTCCCAGGGTGGTAGCCTGGGTAAAACATTGGCTGAACAACAGGACACAGACGGTAATTGTAAATGGAGTCCACTCTGAAGAAAGAGGGGTTACTAGTGGGGTACCACAGGGTTCAGTACTGGGTACAGTCATTTTTAATATCTTTATAAGTGACATTGCAAAGGGAATGGAAGGAAAAGTATGCCTCTTTGCAGATGACACAAAGATCTGCAACAGGGTTGATACACAAGGAGGCATGGAAAGGATGAGAAGGGACTTGGCAAGGTTGGAGGAATGATCAGAAGTATGGCAGCTTGGCTTCAATACAAAGAAATGCAAAGTAATGCACCTGGGAAACAAAAACCCAAGGGAAGATTACACAATGGGGGAGGTAGTAACAAAAACAAAAATGGAAAGGGACCTGGGGGTAATCATATCAGATGACCTTAAGGTTGGCAAGCAATGTGAGAAGGTGGTAGGGAGGGCTGGGGGGATACTGGGATGTATAGGAAGAGGCATCACCAGCAGAAATCAGGAAGTTGTTATCCTCCTGTACAGACAGTTGGTGAGACCCCATCCGGAGTACTGTGTCCAGTTCTGGAGACCCCATCTCCGCAAGGACGTAGACAGGATGGAGGCAGTTCAAAGGAGGGCAACTAAAATGGTGCAGGGTCTGCAAGAGAAGCCATATGAGGAGAGGCTAAAGGAGCTTAATATGTATACCCTTGAGGAAAGGTGGGAGAGAGGGGACATGATAGAAATGTTTAAGTACCTCAGTGGAATCAACAAAGTCCAAGAGGGTAGCATCTTTCAGAAAAAGTGATGTGCAAGAACAAGGGGACACAATTTGAAGATAATGGGGGGACGGCTCAGGGGCAATGTGAGGAAGTATTTTTTCACAGAGAGGGTGGTGGACGCATGGAACAGCCTTCCTGAGGAGGTTGTGGGGTCTAAAACTGTGGGAAATTTCAAGAATGCATGGGACAGACATAAGGCAATTGTTGTTGGGGGTAGGAAGAAATACACTGTTTGTTAAATAGGATCTGCAGCTTATGCTCTAGGTAAGGAAATGTGCAGACTAGGTTGGCCAAGTGGTCCTTATCTGCCATCAAAGTCTATTTTTCTATGTTTCTATATTAGGGATTGTGCACCCTGCTGCCTCCATCCTCTGCCTAATGAATCAGGGTTGTGCCCCCTGCTCAAATAGTTGAGGTTGCTGCACCCTGCTGACCTCTCTTCCCCACCCCCACAGTCCAGGATGCTGAACCTGTTACACCCTGTTTCTATCTCCACAGTCAGGGCTGCTGTGCTCTGCTAAGCCTTGGAATCCCAGGTCCCTCTGCCTCTATGGTTAGGACTGCTGCACAATGCTACCCTACTTCTCCTGAGAATGGCCTTTGCTGCACCCTACTTCCCACTCCCTTTGCCCCAAATGGTCAGGGCTGCTGCACCATGCACTCCCCATTTCACAGTCAGGGCTGCTGCACCCTGATGCCCCCTTGTGTTCATTCTCACAGTTGAGGCTTCTGCACCATGCTGTCCTCTTCTGTCCCCTGTCACCACAGCCAGGGCTGCTGCACCCTGCTGTCTACACAGTTGGGGTTGCTATGGTCTGCTGTGCCCTAGAGTCCTATGCTTCTGCAGTTAGGGCTGCTGCACTATGCTGCCATTTGCCACAAGAGTCTGGGGATTTGCTTCACCTTGGTGCATGCCTCCACAGTTGAGACAATTGTATTCTCCTGCCCCCTTGTTACCAGAGTCAGATCCTTTGCTACACCCTGCTGCCCTCATCCCTTGTCCCAAACCTGCATGGCTGCTGCACCCTGTCCCTCATTTTGGACTTCTGTACCATGATGCCATGCCTATCTCCTACCCAAACAGTCAGGGCTGCTGCACCCTGCTGCCCTCTGTCCCGACCCCCACAGTCATGGCCATGGCACCCTGTTGCTCTCTATTCTTGTCTCCACAGTCAGGGCTACTATGCAGTGTTACAACCTAGAGTCCCATGTCCCCTACCTTCAAAGATAGGGCTACTGAAGCCTGCTACACACTTCCTATGCCTGAAATGGGCTTGGCTGCTGCACCATGTGTACCCTGTGTCACAGTCAGGTTGCTGTACCCTGATGCCCACCTGTGTCTTGTCCAACATTCAAGGCTTCTGCACCATGCTGTCCTTTGTCCCCTGCCACCATGGTGCCCTTCTGCACCATCCTACAGGAATGGGGCAAAAGGATGCTGTGGCCATTACTGTGGGGGTGGGGAAAGAAGGCAGCAGGGTGCAGCAGCCCCAACTGTTTGGCCAGAAGATGGGGGTGTCATCAGGATACAGCAGCCAAAACTGTGGGACAGGATACAGCAGCCATGCCTGTTTGTGACATTGGATGTGGGCAGCAGGGTGTAGCAAATGCCATGACTCTCATGGCAAGTGGCAGCATGGTGCAGCAGTTCTAACTGTGGAGGCATGGGCCTCTAAGTAACAACAGGCCACAGCAACCCCAATTGTGTAGACAGGAGCCAGGTGCAGCAGCCCTGGCTGTGGTGATAGGGGACAAAGGGCAGCATGGTACAGAAGCCTTGACTGTGGGGCAGAAGACAGGGGGCATCAGCATGTGGCAGCCCTGATTTTGAGATGGAGAGTGTGGTGCAGCAGCCCTGCCCATTTGTGACAATGGAAGTTGGCAGCAGGGTGCAGCAAAAGCCCCACATCAGGTGGCCTAGGGCAGCATGGTGCAGCAGCATCAACTGTGGAGGTAGTGGGACCTAGGACTCTAGAACTTAGCAGATCACAGCAGCCCTGACTGTGGAGACAGAAACAGGGGCAGCAGGTGCAGCATTGATGACTGTGGGAGAGGGAGAGGGCAGCAGGGTGCAGCAACCCCAACTGTTTGGGCAGGGTGCAGCAGGCCTGATTCCTTAGGTAGGGGATGGAGGCAGCAAGGTGCACAGTCCCTGAATGAGATGGAGAAGACAGTGGGCAGCAGGATGCACAATCCCCTACTGTTTGGGATAAGACAGTGGGCAGCAAGGTGCAGCAGCTTCGAATATAAAGCAGAAGGTAGGGGGTTTGTGGGACAGGGGACAGGTGGCAGCTGCCTCAACTGTGGAGAAAAGACACAGTGCATAGGGATGCCATATAGTGTTTGTATTTATACACATACATGATGTATTTTCAGACAGAAACCACTAAGGGACTGAAATTTGTGAGTTCAGACAGGACATGTGATTGAAATAATAGAATGTGACAGGCATCTGTTTGTCAATCTGACATAAAAAAAATTTTTACATGAATGTATTTATGAAGGCTACATCAAAGATAAACTATTTCTATGAATGTACAAAATTTAGATTTATTTTATATTCATTAAACAAACCTGTGTTATATAGTCAGAAAAAAATTAGAGTTTTGATGAGAAAGAATGGAGAGCTAAGATACAGACTAGCTGTCTCTCACAGAGAAAGATTTCCACTACTTCAGTTCAGCACTGAAACTCAAATTATCAACTTTTATAAGAGAATGAGATATTTTAAGCTAATCTATCTAAACACAAACCACAGACTGAGTTTATAAGAAATCTGGTGAGCAAACCATTAACTCTACAGCCTGCTGTGATTTGGAATCTGAAGCTGCAAGCTACAGTACTCCACAATGATGTCATTACTCTCCAAGCCTGACAGAGAGACAGAAATAACTCCACTGTTTTCAGCCACTGTATAGCAAGTTAACAAATTCTGATTTAAAGAAAATCATAAAACCAAACAGCATGAAACTTTCAGGAAACTCTAATCATGACACAGGGACTTGAATTCAAGTTTTATTAACAATATGCAAAAAAAAACCTTTACGCATGATCTTTAAATGGGAGAGTGGATACCCTTATTAGTTATTTAAAGTTTGTACAATTAAATCAATATACTGTATTACCTAAGTTAATGCACATATAAACAAGCATTTGTCAATGCCGAATGTTGTCACGCTGGCATTGGCTTTGATAGTGCAGTGCGGAAACACATTTTGGGCAGGATGTGATAAATGACAGCTGTATTGTTTATAAGGAGGTGTAAAAAATGGCAGTGTTGAAAATGTGGCATGTAAATATTGCAAATTTGCGAAGTTACAAGGGTGTGTGGGAAATGTGCAATGCACGCTTGTAACACAGTCATTTTATGGACTTTCAGCACCAAATTTTCAACATAGGCATTTTAGCACCTCTGCTCATGTACAGTGTCACTGTCATTTCCTCAAACTGTCCCAAAAAGTGATTTCACACAGCGACCACGCTATTATGCGCCAGATGTGTGAAAACACATTTTGGGCAGAATATGTAAAATGACAGCAGTACTGTTCATCAAGAGGTGTAAAAAAATGCCAATGGTGAAAATCCAGACTGAAAATATTACAAATGCACAACATTATGAGCATGAGTGCAAACTGAACCACGCACATTCGTAACACAGTCATTTTATGGAGTATCATCACCAAATTTTCAAAATAGTCATTTTATGGCCTCTGCTCATGAACAGTGTCACTGTCATTTTTGTAATCTGCCCCGAACACTGATTTTCCACAGTGACCACGCCAGTGTGCGCTGGAAGCGCAGAAACACATTTCGGCCAGGATGTGAAAAATGACAGCTGTACTGTTCACAAAAAGGTGTAGAAAAATGACAATGTTGAAAATCTGGCATGAAAATATTGCGAATTAGCGAAGTTACAAGTGTGCTTAGCAACTGCGCAATGCACGCTCGTAAAATAGCCATTTTTTTGAATTTTTTCCACCACATTTGCAACATAGGCTTTTTGAGAGCCCACCTCATGAACACTGCTACTGTCCTTGCATTACTCGGTCCCAAAAGGGGATTCCATGCAGTGGCTATGAAATCACCTTTCGGGACAGATTACTGTCATAACAGTGTCAGAATTCATGAGGAGGGGTCCCAAAAATCCAATGTAGAAAATTTTGTGCAAAAATTCCCAAAAATGTCCAAGATATGCATTAAAGTTGAAAAAAACCTATTTATTCCATTATACAGCTTACCGGCATTTCCTAAGTTCGCAGTCAGCTTTGAAGAGTGCAGATGTGTTCCTGGTCCACTGAAGATCATCACGCCAATCTCTGCAGGTAAGTATGGAGTGACGGGGTGTGGAGAGGTAGGGTGCACAGTGGGTGGGTGCAGGTGGTGCAAGGGGGTAGAGAGACTATGAAGGACAGTTTTCTTTTTACAGGTGTTAAATAAAAAATCGCGGACAGTTTTCTTTTTTTACAGGTGTTTTTTGGGGGGGATACAGTAGCCAATTGGGGAGTGGGCATCACCATCGGCACATAGGGAGTGGGGGACACTAGCTGAGGGGGATTGGGCACCCACTCAGCACAGAAGAATGGGGGACATCATGCCAACGTGGAGTGGGCTCCCCCATCAGCACATCAAAGTGGGAAAGGGGGGGTGGATGCCGATGGGGATTGGGCACCCCTAATCAGCAAACAACGAAAGTGGGGGGCATGAGCCGAGGGGATTGGGCACCTTGCAAGCAAAAAAAGGAGGGGGAAACATATGCCAAGAGAGTGGGCTCACTGTCGGCACATACATGAGGGGTAGGGTGTCTTATTAGGGGATTGGGCACCCCCAAAGTCGGCAGTTTTAGCGCCACTGTGCCACCATGTTTGTAGCTGGCAAAGCACATAGGAAGGTCCGCTGCATGTGATGAGCTTTGCTCACATTGCATTGGACATTTCCTTAGATGTGCTCACCCAGGTGGTGTGGCGCTGGCATGTAGGCTGATTGGGGAATGAGGGACTCACCTACGGGTGCATGCCCTGCATTCACCCAACAGCGACCATGCCTCCAAATCTCCACTACCACAAGATGGTGGCTGTGCAAGCGTTCTAACATAAAAATGTAGAAATATGTAGTCAGGTTTTGTATGTATGCAAATGGTAATGTATGAAACAACAATATTTGATGTAAAGAACGTGTTCACAGATCCTGAGGCAGTTGTGAGCAAACTACCAAACAATCTGTTTTTGGTGGACAAATCTTATGAAAATGTTTTGTCTAGTGAATACAAATCTTCAAAAACATTTCAGTGAGGAAAAGTAAGGAGAGAAGATGGCTGAACACTAGCACAAGTGTGAAGCGGGGATGATGCTGAGCAGCAGAGGAGACCATTTTTAATGAGCTCCCATCTCTAGCACTAAATTAATGTGTTCTTTTTCTTTCAAAAAGCATTGAGTAATACTGAAGAAATGTTATGCTTCACCAATGCTTAATGTTTGGTGAACCACATCAAAGAAGGAAGAATGGGGAAAGAAGATGGAGAAGAGATGCTGAACTTCATTTTGAGAGCTAAGTAAGAAAAGGAACGGGTCTATGGTTACAGGCTTACCCTTCATCCTAATTAATTTAACGCTTTCCCTTTTCTCTGGTTAGAAACTTTTCAGAGGTAGAGATTGTGCCCCACAGCAGTTCTCGAGTTTGTGTTTGCTAACAGCTGCAGTGTTATGGGGAATTTCAGAGAAAACCCAGGCTGCTGATTTCAGCTGAAGGAAGAGAATGAGAGTGAGGGGGGTTTGAGCTGCATACAACCAGATAAATAACAAGCATTTGTCAATGCCAAATGTTGTCTTGCTGGCATTGACATTTGTAGTGCAGGAGTTAGAGAGATGCATAATAGGAATGGTAGTAAAATATTGAACTGATGCCAACCCTACCCCCACCCTGCAGAGACTGACAGGCATTGGGTTGTGCATTTCAGTCATCAGCCATAACACTCATGCCATTTCACCTCACCCTACTCTGCAGACACCGACAACTGTTGTGGTGTGCTTTTGTGTCTTTGGACCTTGTGCTTACCCCATTCCATAAGGAAATGTGCTGAGCCGGGCACAGTATAGGAGAATGGGGTGAACTTAGGGTCTGAAGAGTCCGAGGCACACCTTGATGCCTGTCATTGGCTGCAGGGTTGAGGTGGGAGTGGAATGGCGTGAGCATTAAAACCGGCAATCCAAAGTCACACCTCTGATGCCTGTCAGTCTCTATAGGGTGGGCCATTACAGTTGTAAACCCTAACACCCCAGGCATTTATTGGTATTTTCACTCCAAATTTTCAATATGGGCTTTATGTGACCCCAACTCATGAACATTGATACGATCAGTTCATTAGCTGAATGGTGATTTTGCACAGTGACAGTGCCATTTGGTGTCACAGGTGTGAAACAACATTTCAGGCAGGATGTGAAAAATGACAGCTGTACTGTTCGTGAGAAGGTGTAAAAAAATGGCTATGTTGTAAATCTGGAGTAAAAATATGAAAAATTGTTCAAGTCACAAGTGTGCATAGAAACTGCGCAACACATGCCTGTAACGCAATTATTTTGGGAATTTTTTTAACTAAATTTTCAACATAGGCATTTTGGGACCTCTGGTCATGAACAGTGGCACTGTGATTTTGTTAATCTGTCCAGAGAGTTGATTTCCCACAGTGACCACACCATTGTGAACCACATGCGTGAAAACACATTTCAGGCTGGATGTGAAAAATTACAGCTGCACTGTTCATAAGGAGGTGTGAAAAAATGGCAATGTTGAAAATCCGGAGTGAAAATATTGAACATTGTCATAGTTACAAGCTTGCATGGAAACTGCACAATTCACACTTGTAACACAGTCATTTTTGGAATTTGTTCATCAAATTTGCAACATAGGCTTTTTGGGACCCCACCTCATGAGCAGTAACACTATTATTTCATTACTCAGTCCTGAAAGGTGATTCCATGCAGTGACTGCAAAATCACATTTTGGCATGAATAATGAGATGACAGTGCATGTGTTCATGAGGTGGGGTCCCAAGAACTCCATGTTGAAAATTTGGAGCCAAAATAAAAAAAAATGGTTGAGATATCCAACTAAGTTGAACCCTCCCCCCCATTGATGCCATTATACAGCTTACCGGCATTTCTTCATTTTGCAGATTGGCTTTGAAGAGTCCAGACGTGTTCCTGCTGCACCAAAGATCACAGCACTGGACCTTCGGGGGTAAGTATAGGGTGAGGGGGGTATTCAGAGGTGAGGGTGCACAGAGAGTGGGTGAGGGTTGGGGAAGGGGGCATCACGGACAGCAAGGGAGCGTTTTATTTTTCTCAGGTACAAAAAAAAGAAATGGACATTGCCAGATGGTTTTCTTTCTTTACAGCTGAAATAAAACAAATATTTGGCACACTGGAGTGGACTCCCAGTGTGTCCCATGACTTTTGGGGTGAAATGTTGGTCACACTGGGGTGGTCTCCCAGTGTGCCACACAATGGGGGTGGAGGGAGGAACATGCCAAAACACCCAGCTATGTGTGAGCAGTGGCACACTGGGGTGGGCTCCCAGTGTGCTACACAACATGGGAGGGGTGGGGGACATGCTAGCGCAGGGATTGCACCCCCTATGTTGGCTTTATTTGGGGATTGTGTGGTGGCAGCAGGAGTTGCCGCCATGTTTATTGAAATGTTTCACCAGGAAAAGCACGTACAGTAGGCGTGTCATCTCTGCCGCTGCATAATGAGCTTGCTTCTGATTGCAGTGGCAGATTTCTTTCAAGTTGATGGCACTTTACATAATTTTTGCATATGCGCTAGCATGATGGCTAATTGGGGAATGAGGGACACGCCTACTAAAGCGTGCCCTGCATTCGCCAACACTGACACACCTCTCACTGTGCTACTACTACAAGATGTTGCTTGTGCATGCTCAAGACACCATGAAAAGGATTTTCCTCCTACTAGTGCATGAAAGAAAGAGGTTCTGAACCTGCATTGAGCAAATGATTTCATGTCCTGTAATTTTATATGGTGCTCTTATGGATTGAAAACCTCCTTGACACATGCTTCACGCATTGGGGCATTTTAGAAACTGAGAGGCAGCTGAAAAAGCATTCAATGTTAGCTAGAGTTCATACACTGTTTGAGCACAAATATACAGCAGTAACAGACAGAATTCTTGTTGTAACTTGATACCTTGATTTTTATACTCAAATCTACCCCACGGGGGGGGGGGAATAAAAAAAAGAGAAAAGAAAATAACAGGGAAGATACCCCTTTTATCTCTCTGCTGTCTGAACTCTTAAACATAATCTGCATCTGAAGGGTATGGCATATGTTTGGTAGGACTACAGCTTAAATTTTGAAACCTACTTTGAGCACAATCCTATGCTGAATAAAGGAACATTTTACTCCATTTAATCATGGCTTATTATTGCAGTAGACATTTTAAAATCCTCCCTGCTGGAATATAATTATTAAATGTGGCAATGGGTTTAATGTTTAGATTATTTCACAGAGGTGCTGGCCCAAGCCCACTCAAAAAAAAAAGCAATAACAGAACCCTCCTGGAGACAAAGTCAGATAGAACTTCCTCGGCTCAGTTAAAGGGAAAAAGACTATCAGTAATAAGGTGGATAAGGCAAACAAAGATAAAGGCCCATTAAGAGAAAAAATAGTAAAACAAATAAAGATCACTGATTTTACAGAAAATCAAAAAGGGTTGGAAGTAGAAGAAGAAATCATTCAGACCCGGGGGCATCAAATATCTGCTTGGAACAATATCTTGAAACATGAGGAGAGGCAACAACTTATATGAACATGACAGGGGTAAAGCATAAAAATAAATCAGATGCCAAACTTCCCAACCAGGATTTAAAAAAACAGAAATGGATGACTTGATAGGGAAAGGAACTGCTCCATCAGCTGGGGAATCAGAAAACAGCCTTTTGGCTGAAATGAAAGCTGGTTTCTCTCAAATAAATAACTCTTTAAAAGGATTTACAGAAGCTCTTAATGCTTTGATGACTAAAGTGGAAAACATGACAATGTGAATAGATAAAATCAAAAATAGATTAAGTCTACAAGAGGATAAATTAGATCCCCTGATCCTACAAGTGGAAGAACAGCAGAATGATCTGGCAAGTTTAAAGGTTAAAGTTGAAGAACTTGAAACTCACAGTCATAGAGGAAACTTAAAAACACAAGGGGTTCCAGAGGGCCTTGAAGTCTCAAACCCACTTAATTTTTTGAAGACCACTTTACTAAGGCTATATCCCCATCTCCTGAAATGCCAAGAATTGAGCTGGAGAGAGGTCATCGGGCCCTGGCTAATCCTAATTTCAAAGGTAAACAACCAGGATTTATTTATATAAGACCACATAGCTATCAAGACAGAGAATGTATTCTTCAAAAAGCAAGAATAGAAAAGTGTTTTCATGTAAGAGGCCTATCCTTACAGGTTTATTCTGACTTTGGCCCAGATTTCTTATCCAAGAGAAAAGCCTTCACATCAATTGCTCTGTTACAAGAACACCAAATAAGGTACTCTTTGGTCCCCCCTGCAAAGCTACTTGTTTTTCATAAAGGATCCAACTTTGTCTTTTATTCTCCTCAGGAAGCAGAAAAAACATGTGAGACACATGATTGCTGGTAAAGGTTCAACCTCAGGAGCAAATGCCTCTTGCCCTAAGAAAACAGATAAGAATGGCAAAACTATCCATAACCAGCAGAAGAAGAGAAATAAAAACACCATGACTGTACCCCCACCCAAGGAAAACAGTAATGCTGAAAATGATCCATCCGCTTCTCACTGAGCCATTTATTACACATATCAGGTTATAAAAAAAAAGCGGAATGCATATACTTTTAACTGTCCTACATCCTCTGCTTGTTCCTCCTTCCTTGAATACAGCTGCACTCGCATATATAGTTGTCTCCCCTTCTAGGAGTCCAGCCATCTTTGTATGATATAGGGTGGGTTTCTGGACCTATGATGGCAACACTTTGGTTGTATAAAGGTCTAAAGGAAAAAGTGGGAGAGGGGTGGGATGGGATTTGATGGTAGGTTTTAATACACAAATCACAAATGTTTCTTTTCTTTTTGTTTTCTATCACTGTCACTGTTGGTGAGAAAAAAGAAAAAAGGGGATTAGGTTAACTGTTTTTCTACATGGGTTATGGGTGTGGCATGACCAGGGATACAGGGATTCACATTTTGTTTATAAGTTTTTGTTGTTTACTTAAACTATGTGGAATCTTCACTGGATGACCTGGAATGTGAAGGGTGCCCATAGTAAAAATAAAATGTGTAAAATCATTGATGATGCACAAAAAAAATCATATTGATTGGTTCATTCTGTGAAAATCACATTTCAATGAAAAAGATTTTAACCACATATCCAGACTATTTAAAGGTAACAGTGTATATGCCTTTTATTCAAATCTTGCTAGACGCATAGCTATCTTGTGGAAAAAGTCTCTTCAAATACAACGTATAGAATCCTGTATTGACATCAATGACAGGTATGACATGGTTCAACTTTGAAAGGATGGTTTTGATTTTACCTTGGCTAGTGTTTATGCCCAAATGAAGAAGAGCCATACTTTTTTACAGAATTCTTCCTTAAACATCTGACAATCCCGCTCCTGTAATTATTGGAGGTGACTTAAACCTGGCATTATTTGAAATATATAGATCCCATAGAGCTGAAAAAAAAAACTTGAATAGTGTCTATTGTTAAGGGGTTTATGGAAGAGTTAGCTTTAACTGATCCATCCATTTAGGGACTTGTATCCAGATATTAACATTTTCTGTTTACTCTCCAGTATCTCACTCTTATTCAAGAATTGACTACATGATAATAACCAAGTCTCTCTTACACTTGGTAGTTAGTATCAAGTATGGCCCCATAAATGTCTCGGACCATGCTCCGATATATACCATTTCTCATTCAATGGACTGATAAGAGAAAGCTTGTGGAAATTAAACCCCCAACTCCTGAAGGATGAAGTACTGAGAACAAGATTATCAGAAGAAATTAATCTCTTTTAAAAACTTAACACCCAGGATGGTATACCCTTGAATATAATATGGGATTCACTGACAGCTTTTATAAGGAGCTATCTAATTGGTTATAGTAGTTATAAGAAAATGAAGTATAAGAGTGAAATACAGGAGCAAGAAAACAAATTATATGCAGCACAACTAAAACATGCTGCCTCTGGTTTAGAGGAAGATTTAAGAGAGGTTCTCATGTTAAGAGAACTCTATAATAATGAAGTGAGTGAGAGTGTAGAACATGTTTTGGCAAGAGTAAGATCAGACTATTACTTCTTTAGGGATGAGCCAGACAAGTTATTAGTATACCAACTAAAATGTGAACAAGAACAAAAAGGAATATATAGTATAAACGATGGTGAAGGAAATGTTGCAAGGGATCCAAAAGTAATTAATACTATATTTTATGAATATTACCAAAAGTTATATACACACCAGAAGAAGAAATATCAGAATGGAATATAGATCTATTTTTGGAAAATTTGCAGTGTCCAGTTTTGTTAGATGCAGAGGCAGATGCTTTGAATAGATCTATTTCGTTGGACAAGGTAAGAGAAACAATATCAGAGTTACCAAATGGCAAATCCCCAGGCCCTAATGGCTTTGTGACTGAATTTTATAAACACTTATCAGTGGATGTGGCCCCAGTGTTGTGCACATATTTTTCCCAGCTTGAGCAGACCCGCACCCTACATTGTACCTTTAACGAGGCTATAATAACTTTACTCCTTAAAAAAGATAATCCAGAAAAGTGTGTCTCTTACCACCCCATTTCACTTCTCAATTCAGATTACAACATATTTACAAAATTATTAACAAAAAGATTAAACTGTGTCATACATAAAATAATTCATGAAGACCAGACAGGCTTTATAAAAAATAGAAGGTTGTTCAATAATATCAGATGTCCAATGAACATTATTGAAGGCACTTCGGGAGGGTGCAGCCCTGCTTGTGCTAGATGCTGAAAAGGCATATGACAGGGTGATTTGGAAATTTAAAAAAGAAACTTTGAAACTTTGAAAAAATGTGGCATTTAAGGCCAATTTTTATTGTTGGTTGAATATAGTTATAAATCTCAGACAGACAAGGTAAAAACAAATCAAATTTGTTTCAAATCAAAAAAATCTTTTAAGTACAAGACAGCAATGCCCCCTATCACCCTTGCTATTTTTGATCTTTATCAAGCCCTTTATCATTGCAATAAGAAATCTTATCCCTGAGGTTGGTATAAAAATAGATGGGAAGTGGCAAATAATATCATTGTCCCAGATTCCCCCTTCCCCCACAAATGACAAACTCTTTGTATGTTGTTGTGCTCAGATTGGCAATTAATTTATTATAGATCATATTTACTTTACAATTCCAATAATCATTTATTATTGTCTCTTACATAATTGCATCTTTATGCATCTATATATATATATATATATATATATATATATATATATATATGTACATATCAATCTCTGATAATCCCTCTTTCTTTCTCTCTCTTCTTGCTCCCCCAGGTAAAAACATGGGTGCCTTCTTCTTCTCTTTTGTGATAGGTAATGGTGAGAACCGAGACTGCTTTTTCTCCTTCAGTTCCTTCTTCTTCTCATCATATTCCTTTTTCCTTCCTGCCTCCACTCCTCCCCCCCTTTTTCCCCTTCCACTTTTTCTGCCATCCCCCTCTGGTAGCCCCATCCATCTTACAGGACAACACTGACATCCACCTCTGGCAGGCCAACCAGTTTCCTTCTTTGTAGACCTACTCCACTCTCTTTTTGATGGGTGGTTGGGAGGCAACAAAAACTTCTACAAAAATTGGCTGAGCCACCACCATGCTGGACATTAAATACCCCTTCTAGCCCCTCCCCTTCCTGTCTACCTGCCCATTGTTCTGCTCTCCCAATCCCTCCCCTTAGAGCCTCCCTTCTTTCTGAGCACACCAGCCTGTCTTATAGGGTAGGGGTGCACCAAGACAATTTGGTCTGCCCCATTAAAGGCAAACTCTATTGTTCTGAATTCCCCCTTTCCCCCACAAATGACAAACTCTTTATATGTTGTTGTGCTCAGACTGGCAATTAATTTATTATAGATCATATTTCCTTTACAATTCCAATCATCATTTATTATTGTGTCTTCATAATTGCATCTTTATGCATCTATATATGTGTGTATATATATACATATATAAATAATATATATCTTAGAGGCAAAAAAAATCCATTTAATGCATTAGTTAGAGTTGTTCCACAGCAAAAAAAAGCTAGGAAATTCGTGGTTAGGGTTGAAAGCCCCCCCTTGGATGCCCCCAGCCCACCCCCCAACCGGCATCAGGGTGTGCATTGAGTCATCAGTCCTAACTCTCACCCCATCACATGTGTAAAGAAGCTGAGATATAGGAGAATGGGGTGAGAGTTAGGACAGATGGCCCCAACGCACACCCCGATGCCGGTTGGGGGGTGGGCTGGGGGCATCCAAGCGGGGGGCTTTCAACCCTAACCCCGAATTTCCTAGCTTTTTTTGCTGTGGAACAACCCTATCTGATGCATTAAACAGAGTTTTTTGCCTCTAATTTCCCTTATTTTTGAGAATGAGGATGATAAATGATGAAAGGAAAGCAGTGGCAGTAGCACAGGGCCCTTTGGGCCTCACGCTGCCACCACATGATGTCTTGTTACACAGTAACAGGAACTGCAAAGCAAACGCAAGCGGCAACAGTAATGCACATGGCAAAGCAAACGTAAATGGCAAAGCAAATGTTAATAGAAACACAAGCGTAAAGTGACACCAAACCAAACAGTTTCATGAACGGAGACATCAAACAGAAGTGCATACAGAACACAACTGGTAACACACACATTCACAGTACCACAATTGTAAATGCAAATGGTAAAAGTTACACCAACAATAACACCCAAGTAAACAGAAACACAAGCACGTATGAAAACGCAAACCGTAACGCACACACTCACAGAACCACAGTTGTAAATGCAAATGGTTATGGTAACAGCAACAATAAAGCCAATAAAAACAGAAATGCAAGTGCATACGATAATGCAAACTGTTACACATAAGGTCATGGTAACGCAATAGTAAACATAAATGGTAACAGCAACAGCAACAGTAAAGACAACAGGAAACAGAAATGCAAGCGCATATGAAAATGCAAACCGTTACACACACGGTGGAGTAGTCGGGAACGGTGATTCGAATGGTAACAGAAGCACAACTGGAAACACTAGCTATCACAGTAACAAAAGGGCACACCCTTCTTTTCCCCAAAAACTGCATTGAAAAAACTAATTGAAAACAAAGAATGTATGCATTATAATTGACTTCAGAGCAGAAAAGTATGACTTGGAATATTAAATTGCTTATATCTCAGGAACCGTATGAAATAGGAAAAAAAATTAAAATTTTGTATCAATTATTACTTTCCTGGCTAGTTTTTTGCTTAGCCATTGAGGGGCTAAGCATTTTGGATAGCAGTCCAGATCTCTAATTCATTTCTGAGAGATATGACCCTGAAGAAGTTTAATGGATGCCATAATGATATCCTATGGGACAAATTGTCAGCTTTAGTGATGTCACTTGCCACCCTGTAATATTTTTTCTCCAAACCACAAAAGGCACATTTGTAGGATGTTGGCTTTCTTTCCTCCAAATTTCAGCCCAAAAGACCAAACCATTATTTTCCAGCAGAGCGGCAAAGAATTCCTGTAATATGGCGAACGACGTAATGTTATCCTATGGGAAAAAGCACCAACTTCATAGTGCCATAACTTTGCCACCCTGTAATCCACTAAAAGGCACATCTGTGGGATGTTGCTTTTCTTCCCTCCAAATTTCAAGTAAAAAGACCAAACCATTTCTGAGATATTCAATGTCAAAGATTGGCAAAATTTCCCTATCTATTCCATTATAAGAAATCTGTCCATCTTGTCCCTATTTTGCGATCAAAGATCACGATCAAAGAATTTGCAGGCTCATGAACAAAGAATAAAAAATGTAATAATTCAAAAAATAGAAGTGCTTGCAGTAAACCACCACCATTGTTCAACAGAACAAAGCCCCCTTAGTAAAATCCATCCTCATTTGACTTCCTAGGACACCCCTGGGATAAGAAAATTGAATTTTAAATTGGGCCATCTTGTCCCTCTCTCGCGGTGCAAGATCGCGGTCAAAGAATCTCATGATCAAAGAATTTGCAGCCTCACGATCAAAGAATTTGCAAGCTCATGAACAAAGAATAAAAAATGTAATAAATCAAAAAATTGCAGGAATTGCAGTAAACCACCACATGGTTTGACAGAACAAAGCCCCCTGAGTAAAACCCACCCTCATTTGACTTCCTAGGGCACCCATGGGCTGAGAAAAATGATTTTTCAATTTGGTCATCTCGTCTCTCGCTCACGATACAAGATTTCGATCAAAGAATCTCACAATCAAAGAATTTGCAGCCTCATGATCAAAGCATTTGCAGGCTCATGATCAAAGAATAAAAAAAAGGATGAAATGCAATTTATTCACTGATTTGAACCAAACCAATGGCATGGTTTGACAGAACGGACCCTCCTGAGCAAAACAAGGCCTTATTTGTGTCCCTAACCCACCCCTGAGCCTAGATATTAGTGTTGTAGTTCACGATGCAAGATCGCGATCAAAGAATCTCACGATCAAAGAATTTGCAGGCTCACAATCAAAGATAGTTCCTGAGATTTTAAAAGCTTATAACTCTATTTTTTGACCAATTTGGATGGAACCAAAGCCATGGCTTGGTAGATCAGGGTCCCCTGAGTAAAACCCATCAAAGTTTACATAGAAACATAGAAACATAGAAACATAGAAACATAGAAGTTGATGGCAGATAAGGACCGCAAGGCCCATCCAGTCTGCCCATTTCTTTTTCTACCTTATAAATGTGCCATCGGCCTTTGCTCTGTCAGTGACCTATCTATTCATAGTCATTTGTATTGCTCCCTTATGCCTATCCCATGCCTGTTTGAAGCCCTGCACTGTATTCATAGCCACCACTTCTTGTGGTAAGCTATTCCATGCATCTACCACCCTTTCTGTGAAAAAAGAATTTCCTCACATTCTTCAATCGGCATCCTCTAATCTCATGCTGTGTCCTCTTTGTCCTGCTATTTTTCTTATATTTAAACATGTTAGACTCTTTCACCTTGTTTATGCCCTTAAGGTGTTTAAATGTCTAGATCATATCACCTCTCTCCTCCTTTGCTCAAGGGTATACATATTGAGCTCCGTTAATCTGTCCTCATATGTCTTCTGATGCAGTCCCTGCACCATTTTGGTTGCCCTTCTCTGGACTGCCCTCAATTTGAATTAATGTCTTGTGAAGGTGTGGCCTCAATACTGCATGGCAGTACTCCAGATGGGGCCTAACCAATGTCTTTGTACAGAGGGATTATTACCTCTCTCTACGACTTGTGATACCCCTACTAATACACCCTAACACCCCCTAGCCTTACCTACTGCTTTAGAGGTCTGCTTGGATGATTTTAGTCATCAGTGATGATGATGCCCAAGTCTCTTTCTTCCTTTGTGACTGCTAGCAACTCCTCCCAGCCTATAAGTGGCTTCAGGGTTTCTCTTCCCTATGTGCATGATTTTGCACTTCTTGCATTAAATCCCAGTTGCCACTCTTCTGACCATTTTGCTAGTTTATCCAGATCTCTTCTCATTCTGCCCAATTCATCTGGATCATCTACTCTGTTGCAGATCTTGGTGTCATCTGCAAACAGACAAGCCTTACCCTCTAGTCCATCTGCGAGGTCACTAATGAAGATGTTGAATAGGACTGGCCCCAGGACTGATCCCTGAGGTACCCCACTTGTGACTTGTATCTCTTCTGACTGTATACCATTTACCACCACTCTCTGTTTTCTGCAAGTCAACCAGTTTGCCACCCAGTTGACCAACTTCTGACCCACCCCGAGCCTACCTAGCTTATTTATCAATCTTCTATGCGGAACAGTGTCAAAAGCTTTGCTGAAGTCAAGGTAGGCAACATCAACTGCACATCAGTTTTACTTCAGAAGTGACCACTGAGCCGAGATATTTGTGTTTATGTGATTGGAAAACTGTAAACAAGATGGCAGACCTCGCGGTCAAAGAATTTTGAAAATTCCATGGGAACAAAGATTCTTGAACTGCGAGACTGCAAATTCTTTGATTGTCAGGCGAGACCAGATGGCCAGAACCCCCATTCTTTGATCGCAATATATACATATAAATTTTCCCATTGACTTATAATGGGAAATTAAAAGTGGCATAACTTTTGAATGCCTTAATATCTTTTCACCAAACAAAAAGTGGCATGTTCAGCCACCAAAGCTCTTTGAAACAAGTCATCTTGCAGAGTGGCACACTGCACGATGGCCGTGCAGGACCACATTACGGATGCCAAAAGGTGCCTTCAAAAATGGATAATTTTGCATGATTCAGTGCTTTCATACACGAAGACCAGCACTCTGACACAAACACAATTTGGCAAATCAAGAGATCTAGTATGCCCCAATGTGTGTACCAAATTTCAGTCAAATCCATTGAACTGGTCCAAAGTTATTAATGTCCAAACTTTTGACTTTAGTATGTAAGTGGACGCTCAACCCTAACTATAGTGGTGCAACTGAGCCACTATTATATCTATATACAGTATATACTGTATATATATATATATATATATATATATGTACATACATGTCAATCTCTGATCATCCCTCTTTCTTTCTTTTCTTACTCCCCCAGGTGAAAACCTGGGTGTCTTCTTTTTCTCTTTTGTGGTAGATAATGGTGAGAACCGAGTCTTCTTTTTCTCCTTCAGTTCCTTCTTCTTATCATATTCCTCTTTCTTTCCCCCTCCCCTCCTTCCCCCTTTTCCCTTCCACTTTTTCTGCCATCCACCTCTGGTAGCCCCATCCATCCTACTGTACATCACTGACATCCACCTCTGGCAGGCCAACCTGTTCCCTTCTTTGTAGACCTACTCCACTCTATTTTTGATGGGTGGGTGGGAGACAACAAAAACTTCAGTAAAACTTGGCTGAGCCACCACTGTGCTGGACCTTAGATACCTCTTTTAGCCCCTCCCCTTCCTGTCTACCTGCCCATTGTTCTGCTCCCCCAATCCCTCCCCTTAGAGCCTCCCTCATTTCTGAGCACACCAGCCTGTCTTATAGGGTAGGGGTGCACCAGGACAATTTGGTCTGCCCCATCAAGGACAAACTCTATTGTCCCAGATTCTCCCTTTCCTCCACAGATGACAAACTCTTTATATGTTGTTGTGCTTAAATTAGCAATTAATTTATTATAGATCATATTTCCTTTATAATTCCAATCATCATTTATTATTGTCTCTTCCATAATTGCATCTTTATGCATCCATATATATATATATATATATATATATATATATATATATATACACACACAGATATACATATCTGTCTCTGATCATCCCTTTTTCTTTCTTTTCTCGCTCCCCCAGGTGAAAACCTGGGCACCGTCTTCTTCTGTTTTGTGGTAGGTAATTGTGAGAACTAATACAGCTTTTTCTCCTTCAGTTCCTTCTTCTTCTTCTCATCGTATTCCTTTTTCCTTCCCCCCCCTTACTTCCTCTCCTTTTTCCCCATAACCAGTCTCCAGCTTGCATTGGATGGCTGGCCTTCTCCCCCATTTGTTAGGTAACCCCCCTCCCCCTCTCTTTTTATTTTTCTTCTTGTCTCCTCCATGCCTCAATGAACCCCATCATTTCTGTGTTAAACAAGTCTATTGCTAAATCCAAGTATACCCCATCTGATCTATAAAAATCCTCCACCCACTCTTTCATCCCCTGCAATATCACATGTCCCCCAATTTTTCTTACCATAGTCCCTACCCTTCTGTTCATCTTTCTCCTGGCTCAGTCTATTGCCACATGACTGTGCTCTTGTCTCCATACCCTCCTTGGTATCAAGTCAGACCAAGCTACCGTCACCCCCCAGCCACCACTGCAGTATTCTCTCAAAATCCTTTTTCACTTGCATATATGTGTCTATCCATGGTATCCCCCTTACATCATTCCCTCCCAAATGCACAATAATTAAATCTGGGGTGGGTCTTCATTCTTTCATCTCCTTCAAGGTGGGCAGGAGCTGTTCCCATCTCGTCACTCGTATGCCACGCCAAACCAACCTGCATTTTCATATGTCCTGGTACAGTTGCTTTCCCCCAGCCTTTTTCTCTGCTCTCTTTTCCATCCAATATATGTAGGAATGCCTGCAGATCCATACTTCTGTGCTCCTCCCTCTACCTATAGGATTTAAGCAAAATAAACATCTTTAACATATTTTCACCCCTTGTATTCACTGCTCCCCATTATTTAATAACCCTACTTCCCATTTGTCCCCATTCTCTTCCCTTCTGTGGTTCCATCCTGCAGAAAAAAACACAGCTGTCATGTTAATCTCCATCTTTCAATGTCTGGATATACCTTATGTAGCTGGACGGACCACCATCACCCTTTTTCCAAAATGTTATCCACTGTTTCACCTGTCCCCGTCCATTGTGAGGCAGGCCCTATTCAAAAAGAATGAGACGAACAATTGTCTGGGTTCTCACCCAGGTGTTCCATACCTTTTTTAAGTATGGTCATTACTTGGTAGTTCGTCACCTTCTTCCCACCCCCATGTACAAATAATCTTCCTTTCTTAATACCCCACTCTGCAGTGTAAGCCCACAAAGCCCTTACTGGGCACATGGTGCACTCTATGTGAGCCTGATGGTTACTATACAACCGTTCCCTTCTTGATCTGTTTTTGACCTCTTAATTCTCATCTGTAGTTCATCACTCCCCCAATTTATGTCTTCCCACTCCAATCCTCCCTCTTCCTCCTTTCCTCCATGCCCTACTGCCTCACTCACTCTCAAGGACCCTACAAACATTACCAGGTAGATAGTGCGGAATAGCTGTGCTTTGTCCTTAGATCTGCATATTGCTGGTAATACCCCTTTTAGCTTTGCCAGCCAGTGTTCCGCTATTGGCCACCTGCAATCCTTTGGTCTTTGCTTTATCATACTCCATCCTTGCATCATTCTCCTAATCAACATTGTCTTGGTCTGGTCCTTCCATTTTTTCAAGGTGCAAATTGAACTAATCCCCGCCAAGTATACCCCCATAGTGACATGAGTCATTTCCTTCTGCCACTGGTCCACCGTGAACTTTCCTAATTGCTCTTCTGTAAGAAGCCCACTTACCTTCATGAGATGTGTTTCCCTGAATATTTGTATAGCCTGCCAAGCCCCTTTGTAGGCCCTCAAGGTCCTTGATGCCCATGAGCTGTGAAACAGCATTTTGGCTCCCTCTTGCCAACGTCCCAGATGTTCGTAGGTATGGGTGTTTTCTGCTCCTCTGCTGTTGGAGACAGCATCTGGAAATGATCCAGCTACAGATGGGAAAGGCTATCAGCCAGGGTATTTTTAACCCCTTCTATGTGTTTTGCCCTAAAAGACATATTCAGCTGAAATGATCTTAATACCAGCTGCTTTAACACTCCCAAGATCGTCTCGGACCTGGCTCCCTTGTTGTTTAACACATCCACCAGTGCCTTGTTATCACACCAAAATGTAACCTTCTGGTTCCTCAACTCTTTCCCCCCATACTATTGTGCATATCCAGATGGGCATGATCTCCAACAGTGTAATGTTCTTTACTTTCTTCTCTTTCACCCAACTTTCCAGCCATGATTCCGAGAACCATTTTCCCCATATATAGCCACCCATTCCTACACCACCTGCCGCATCTGTATATAGATCTAAGTCCATATTGTAAACCCAATCCTCTTGCCAAAAGGAACAACTATAGTAGTTGTTAAGGAATTCTTTCCAAACTTTTAAATCCTCCTTTACTCCCTTTGTTCTGTCCACCCAGTGGTGTGACCTGCTTATTCCTGCCGTAACCCTCGCTAGCCGCTTTTTAAAAGGCCTCCCTGGACCAATTGCCCTACAAGCAAAGTTGAGATGGCCTATAACCTGTTGAACCTGTCTCAGTTGCACCCGCCTTGTGCTTGTGTGTAACTGAATGAGTTCCTTTAGTTTGCTCACCTTGTTGTCCAGCAATCTGAACCATTCTCTACATTTGTCGATTTCTATGCCCAAGAACTGCAACACTTTTCTGGGCCCTTCTGTTTTCTCTGGTGCCAATGGCACCCCCAATTCAACACACAGCTCCTGGAAACTGGCCAGCATCCCCCTCTGTCTCCTCCCTACCACTGCCAATAAACAAAAAGTTATCTAAATAATGAAAAACCATCCTGTGCCATTTTTTTCTTGAAATATCCATTGAAGGCAGGTGCTAAATGTTTCGAAGGTAGCACAGACAACAGAACAGCCCATGGGCATAGCTTTATCAAAATAATATTGGTCCCCTACCTTAAAGCCCAATAGGTCCAAGTCCTCCCTCCTAACCGGAAGCAATCAGAAAGCAGACTCTATGTCCATCTTAGCCATCCAAGCATCGGGAGTTGCTCTGATAATCTGTACCTCCTCCTCCAGTGTGGCATAGGAAACCTTATTGTATTCCTCCCTTATAAAATCATTCACTGATTCCCCTTCTGGATATGACAGATGGTGAACACTCTGTACTCTCCTTTCTTCTTCTTGGGGACCAAGCCCAGTGGGGAAATTCTCATGTTCTGTAATGAGGGGGTTATAAATGGCCCCTCTATCCTGCCCACTGCCTTTTCTTTCTCTATCTTTTTCTTCAATATGTCCTCCTTCCCTTTGACTGATCCTAGATTGCTTGCCTCTCTTGCCATTCTGGGGCCATCGCAATGTAATGGAAAACCTGTTCTAAAGCCCTTGCTCAAGGCTTCTGTCCCCTTTTTGTCTGGATACGTCTGCAACCATTTTTCCCCATGCCTTTACCCTTATGGGGGTTTTTGCACTTTTAAAGTGCTCGACACCTCCCCCCTCTCTTTCTCCCTGCCCTTGTTCCTGCTTCCGTCAGCTTGTTCAGTAAGCCTGGCCACCCCGCCCACTATATCCTCTGTCTCTTGAACCCCTGTGCCATGATTTCCCCCTATATCCCTGTCCCTCCTGAAAGGGCTGCTGACCAGGGCCCTGGTACTCTCCTGCCTGAGCCCCTTGAGTCCATGCTGTCCTGCATTCGCTTGCTGGGTGGGTTTCGCTGCATCTCGAGCAGGCATGTCAGAAACGGCATTGGGGCCATGAGCAAAATGCTCTGTTGTATCCCCAGCAACATTTCTGAAGAACCCCGCCTCTATTACCTACTTCTCCCTCTGGTATGGACTGGTCAGTCACATAGTCTATCCACAAATCCAACTGCTTGGTATCCCATCTCACATACCCATATGTCACCATTCTTTGTCGAAAGAACTCATCATAGTATATCCACCCCACTCGCCCTTTTGCCTTGGTTCTCCTTATTATCAATGAGTACATTATCAGTGGAATACCCAATTCTGGTTTCCTCTCCAGCACTATTGCAGAGTATGTGGCGAAACCCATGAACCATCCATCCCACGTTTTTCCCTTTGTAAATTTGTCCTCTTCTTTCTTTCCAAGTAGCACTACGGTGGCCACCATCTCACTCTTTCTGATACTTTCTGATTCCTCATATTTTGCAGCCACCTCTCTGCTCACTAAAGTGAATATGTCCACATATTCCCCTTTCCATACTTTTTCTTTCGTAGCTAGTGGCACATGATCCCCTATTCTCATCCCCGGGGCTCCTATATCTCTTGTCCCTTTTCCTACACTGTCGGTCACCTTCTCTGTCTCTCCCTTTGTTTCTTTTTTGGACCTTATCTCAGCTAAGGCTGATTCTATCTGTCCCAGACCCCCTGCCCCAAGGGCCAAAATAATTTGGCCTATGTAATCTTTCATGCTTTCTTCCACGACACCTAACACTTTACCTGTGGCCTTATCCATTCCCTGCAGTCTGTTTTCCTCAGGATGACCTGGTGCTGCAGCTGGGTGCTTGGTTGAGTCTGAGGAACCGGTGGGCAGTGGGTACCTGGTCTAGGCTCTGGTAGTGGGACTACCACCTGATCTTGAGGGGGTACTGATGGTTCTGGTACTTGGGGCAATGGTGGGACCAGTCTGGGTGCTCGTGGAGGCACCTCCTGCATTGATTGCACCCTTCTTGGGCTGTGTGGCCTCCCCACTGGCCTTTTTACCTCCATCCCCTTTCCCTTTTCCCTCTTTCCTTTTTTCCTCAGATCTCCCTGGTTCCTCACCTTTTACTATCTGCCAATTCCACAATTGCCTTGTAGGCATCCTCCTTTGTTGGCCTGTTCTATTTTGGTGCCATGTGTCTTCCTCAGGAACCTGTATAATTGCTTTGAAAAGAATTGAAAGAATTTTCCTCATTAAAGCTACATATTGTTATTAGAACCTCGCCTCATCTTACCCCGGATACATCCCTCCCTGATAATATACTGTATATATATATTTTTTTTGGGGGGGTGGGCTTTCTTCTGGTAAGCTCCTTCACTGTCCTTGCCTGTCTCCCATGAGCATTGTGAACTAAAACCTTGTCCTGTAACCCTTCCATGTGCACCATCATCTGCTTTCATCCCTTTTGTCATTCACCCAGTGTCCCCACGCGCTGTTCCCGCTTTTGATTGTGTCACAGTCCCTTGAGTATTAATTGTGGCCTGAATTTTTTTTCCCTGCTCTCTCCCTCACTTCACTTATGCTTTTCCTGCCTAGTCATTGCTTGCTCTTCTGCTGCTATCCAGTCCAAGCCCCCCCATTAATCGCTGCTCCTTTCCGTTGTCCGCAGGCTCGGTGGCCTGTTCCTTGCCTCATGTGCTCCTGGCCTCCCGCGGCCTATGCTCGCTTCAATCATGTTATAGTTCCAATGGCCTTCCACGTATCAGCATCCGCCCCTCAAAATTGCTCTTTTCCATTCCATTGGGCCCTTACTGTGGCGTGTGATGTCATGCCATGTGGCCGTAGCTTGTTCCAGCTACTCCAGGCCTGCTTGCAGTCCTGCTTCCTCTTTCAAGTGCTTTTTTCCAACCTCGATTCACTCAAAACTCTCTTATCCCTCTTGTAAATGCATGTTCAGTGCATTCTTTCAACCTACCATCTAACCGGCAAAGTTTATTGGCCTCTGTCCACTCGTTGCGCAATTTTCCCCATCTTGTGGAAACAAAGTCCTGTCGCGGAGTCTCATGCACAGCCGCATGGATCCGTCCTTCACCTCTGCCTCTCAGTCTTTTTCCACTAATAACATTTTCACTGGAAATCCATGTATTAAACGCCAACATTGCCCCAAAATTGCCGATGATAACCTCCCAATGCTTAACACCTGCTTTCTGTCTCAGAGGACTCTAATGGGATCACCAGCTCCAGCAAGGCCCCACTGTGGCATCTGATGTCATGCCGCATGGCCTTACTTGCTCACTCTACCCTCACTGCTCCAGCTGCCCATCTCGCTGCTTGCACTCTCCTCTCATTGTCAACCTCACCAATAAACAACCCCTTTCTCCCTTTTTCATCTTTTGCTTTGTCCTAGGCCAATGCTAGGCCTCACTACCTGGCTCGAGCATCTGTGTACAAAGGAAGATTCGGTTTACAGCATAGCGCTTTAACCCTAGGCTACGAAGTCTGCACAGGCTTGCCTCGATCGCACATCACCTCTGTCTTTCATCCGCCTGCCCTTTTCCCAGGCCAGAACTCCCTATTCTGTTCTCTCTCTCTCTCTCTCTCCCCTCCAGTGTCTGTCCATCCCACTTCCAAACGGGACTATCCGTATCTCTTTTCCAACAACATTACAACTATTTCTCTCCATACTGCTTTACCGAAAATACTCAGGATTTGCATTTCTTGCTCTATCACTACATATCCTGCCAATGCAAAGCCCTGTATTCAAGTCACCGACAAAACCTATTTTTTTTGCTTACCTTCTGATGTTTCACCACAAACATCAGCCTCCTTGTGATTCAACTGCCAATCTGACATGCTGTAGCTTCTGTAAGTACAACAAAAACTTCAGCAAAAAGTGGTTGAGTCACCACTGTGCTGGACCTTAAATACCCCTTCTAGCCCCTCCCCTTCCTGTCTATCTGACCATTGTTCTGCTCCCCCCAATCCCTCCCCTTACAGCCTCCCTTCTTTCTGAGAACACCATCCTGTCTTATAGGGTAGGGGTGCACCAGGACAATTTAGCCTGCCCCATAAAGAGCAAACTCTAATATACACTGATGATGTTATTTTATATGTGAGGGACATTCAGAAGTCAGCTCCAAATATTTCAAATCTGATTAGGAGGTTTAGTGAGGTGTCTAGGTATAGAGTCAATGTCCAAAAATCAGAGATATTGCTGTTAGGGTCTACCCCATCACAACAAAATATTCTAACAGGAGCAGGAGTATGCAAAGACAGCATAAAATACTTGGGGATGCAACTTCGTTAAAAATCAAAATAAATTATTCCAATTAAACTTCCCTCCTGTTCTAAAACATATCTATTTGGACCAGGATAGATGGGTATTATTACCACTTTCTATTATTGGAAGGTCCAACATAATAAAAATGAACATTCTTCCCCGTCTACTATTCATATTTCAAGCATTACCAATAAGATTGGGAAATACATTTCTTTAATGAACTGGAGAAACATTTAAGAAAATTTATATGAGCCAATAAAAGACCCATGCTTAGAATGGACAAACTGTATTTGCCTTTGGAAACAGGGATACTGAGCTTACCAAATATATACTTCTATTACTTCCCTCCTTTGCTAAAACATATCTATTCGGACCTGGATAGATGGGTATTATTACTACTGTCTATTATGGGAAGATCCAACATAATAAAAATAAACATTCTTCCCCGTCTGCTATTCTTATTTTAAGCATTACCAATAAGATTGGGAAATACATTTATTTAATGAACTGGAGAAACATTTAAGACAATTTGTATGGGCCAATAAAATACCCAGGCTTAGAATGGAGAAACTGTATTTATCTTTGGAAACAGGGGGATTGAGCTTACCAAATATGTACTTATATTACTCAGCAGCTCAAACGGAAGCTGTAACATGTCCAGCACAGAAAGAGACACACTCAGGTATGGGGTGCTCTGTGACAAGGAAATACTGTATGTAAACACAGTCACACACACCACCAATAATGAAACCAACAGCATAAGCTTGTGCAAAATGTATTGCCTTTACTGAAGCAGCAGCAGCTTAGTGAACAGCATGAGCACAGCTGATTACTGTTCACTAATCTGCTGCTGCTTCAGTAAAGGCAATACTTTTTGCACAAGCTTATGCCTTTGTTTTCATTATTGGTCATGTGTAGGTGAGTGAAGTGATTGTGTTTACATACAGAAGTTGTATCATCTTGGTTTAAATCAGATGGTAGCTATCCTTCGTGGTTAACCTTGGAGACTCATATGCTACCCGGGAGGGAGATTAAGACTGCATTGGATCTAGATACAGAAAACGCACTTGTTTCATTATGTATGAAGGCAACAGTAGAAACATGGTAAAAGGCAAATAAACTCTTAGGCTTTCAAAATAAAAGTATACAACCGTCAGTGTTATGTGCTCTTGCTTACCTCCCACTCTCACATATTCACAGTAAGTAGATTCAGAATGATGTTCTATTCCTTAAGGACCTTTTCTCACCCTTGCCTTCTTGGTTTCTTACATATGAAGAACTAGCAGTAAAATTAAATTGACAACCAGGTTCTTTCTTGATGTAGTTGCTTATTAATGAAATCCTGAAGAAGTTTATGGGGAATTTTGAGCTCCCCTTGGCTTCACCAATACAAGTATTTTTTTACAACAATAGATTCAGAAGGAACAATGATAGGAAAAAATATATACTTATTTATTAGCAGGATCCAAGGAGAATCTAGACTTCCTAAAAAAGCCTGGAAACAAGATTTAATAAATCCCATTATCTTAGATCAATGGAAAAATATTAAATCATCACATATATCAGTCTCTCAGAATTTTAGGCTGAGGCAAATTCAGTTTATGATATCTCAAAGAAAGTATTATACACCAAAGAAGTTGAATAAATTTAATGAAGATATATCAGACAGATGCCAAAGGTGTAGAATAAATGAATGTTCAGGTTTCAGGCTCAGATTAAAGTTTATTAAACACATATGTATATACGAAGATTACTTATAAATGTTAAGAACGGTTATAAAATCATAAAACCAACACAGTTACACATAGTTCATTAAGTTCATTAGATTCATAAATACACTACTAAATTAGCCGGGCATTAATGATACAACATCAAGTACATGATTCATAAAGTAGAATATAAAATGGCAAAGTTAATGCATTGGCTTATTAACTTTATTAATAAGACTACATGCAAAATTCCCCATTGCAAGTATACAAGCAGAAGTTCCTAAGGACATAAGTGTAATAAATAATTCTTGCTGAGGCCTAATAGTCCTAGTACCAAACAGAGGAGCTATCCATTTTTTTCTCTCCAAAGATAATGCTGTGCACTCAAAAAGGAAATGTGGCAAGATGAGTCTGACATTTTACCTGCAAAGACATGGGGTGGTTTCCCTCTCCATAAAAGATATACATTTGTACCACAACAGACCTGTTCTAAGCCTAACCAAAGCTTTCCGCTGAAACACGTTGTCACAAAATGACAGATATGTTTCTAGACCCCAAATCTTTTTAACCAAATTATAATTTTTATAGTCACTTTGAGCATGGATGTCAGCCATATCTTTTTGGCAGGCAATATCTACTATCCATTGAGATACTATGGGTAAAAATTTACATCTATCCAACTCACTATTAAATTAAAAGTAATTTTTGAGCCCAACATTGTTATGCGAGGAATTAAGTTCCATGAACCATAGAACTTTCCTGTTCACTGTTAATGTTTCTGCCCAACAATGGTGTAACAAATTGTCTACAGGGGCATTAATAATTTTTGCCCAGAAAGTGAAGGCGTGTTTGATAAGTCCAGTTCATATATCCAATGTGCCTGTTTCAGCATGAATTATTGCACTTGAAACATAAGAAGGAAGGCCTAGTAGCAACTTAGGATACCAATTTTGAATTTTGTGCAGCTCAAATATATTGCTGGAGAGGCCCCAAACCTCGGCAACATATAACATTTGGGCATTCACTTTTGCCTCATAAATGTTATGTCATATTTTTGGGGGGCACATATAGTTTTTGTTGCAGATGAAGCTGCAGATAAGATATGTTTTTTCCATCGAACACTTCTACAGAAAATAACACTAAGGTACTGTATTCATCTGTTATCTCAACAGGGTGTTCAGCAACTGTCCATTTTCTTCCCATCTTCCCTTTCATGGTAGAACCAAATATAATACCATAGTTTTGGTTTTACTAATGTTTATTTCAAGATCTAGTTTTTCCATGGACTGCTGGACAGTATACAATCTGTGTTGTAAACCTAATGGGGTCCGAGATAAAATCACCACATCATCTGCATAAAAAGGAATCTTTATTGGAATTGTATTGATATGTTGAGGGAAGGTGTCACTTGTAAAAATGTCCTCTACTAATGTCTCTATGTAGATATTAAACAGTGCTAGGGCCAAAATTTAGCCCTGTTTAACTCCCATATCCACATTTGCAGGGGTAGTAAGAGACCCATCCCTGCCATATCTAACCTGCTATTTTGTGTTTGAATGCATTTTTTTTAGTCAGAGCTCAAACTTTTGTGTTAACCCCCTTTGCCTTCGGGACCACGACATTTTGCTCCCATCATTTCACTCGGTGTCAATACTCTCCCAACAGTTCATGCTGGTTAATTTCGCTCCCATTCAAATTCACTCCCATGGCATTTCACTCCCCAAAACAGCATTTTACTCCAAACAGACTGAACATTTCATTTTTAATAAAAAGCAGATCATTCTTACCTTGCTGTCGCCCAAGATGTGTTGCCTAGCAATATCCACCATAGCCATGGTTAAGCAGTCATGTGATTTTGTGCCAGATCTTGTTGCATAGCAATAGCCACTGTAGCCATGGTTAAGCAGTCATGTGATCTTTTTCCTGGAAACAGGAAGTTATAGGAAGTTCGTTCAGTTTGTGCGATCATAAGGTATTTCTATTTACGCTTTCAAAAGCAGTGTGTATGTCAATGAATGCAGCATATATTTTTTTTCTCATACCATTGACATATTTATCCTATATATCCTCAGGAACAAGTTCACTTGTTCAAGTATCTGGGGGTCATAATAGATGCAACCCTCATGTTTGCACAACATATTGACTCTCTGGTCAAGATAGTCAATACCAAGATTGGTGTCCTGTACAGGCACAGGCAATACCTCTCTCTGGGGGCCCTCCATCTCCTAGTCCACAGCTCGATTATATCTACTATTGACTATGGACTAGTGGTCTATGGGGTGGCAATGGATACAGTGCTCAAGAGGGTTCAGACAGTATTCAACAAAGCCTGCAGAGTCACCCTGTATGCTATGCGTGGCACTCACACCTGTACTCTGTATGAACGTGCACAGTTTCTGTCATTAAGAAACAGGGTCAAATTCCAGACTTGCATCCTAGGGAAGAAGGATCTATTGGATAAAACAACACATTATGTAGGCAGTTTGATCAAGGCAGACAACTTATTACAGGTCACCAGAGGGAGGACTAGAGGGGCCTTGGTGATTCCCCTTTCGTTGCACCTCACTTGGACAATGTGCATTTGCCTACCGGGCCCCCCTATGGATGAATGAACTTCCTGGGAACCTCTTGGCCACCAATTGTCTTGCACAATTCAAAACTGACCTCAAACATCACCTAATAACACTCTCTAAGTGCACCTGCCCCTGAGTTCAGCCAACCTGCTCTCTCTGCCCCCCAGCAAGCACAAGGCAAGCTGCAGGTACCCCCTCTCTCTGTTCCTTCTCATGACTTGCCCCAGCAATTGGTTTGCATCATGGTCCTTCAGCACCTGCCACACCTCTCCTCTTCCCCAACTCTCAGCCCTTTGAGTTTCCCAAACAGTCACTGCTAATGCTGGCTGCCTGACCATGCCCCTCACACCCCACCATTTTATTCTAGCATGTCCTCTCCATTCAGCCTCCCCTCAACCCACCATTTCTCCCTATAACTTAACATCCCTCTTCCCCCACTCTCTCATCTCCACCAATATACTTACCTCTCTCTCTTGTACCTCACTTCGTCACCCCTTTACCAGCTAACCCATCCCTCTGCACTACTGACAAGGCACTTTGTAGCTGCTTATCCCCCCCACCCTCATAAAGTGTTTTGTCTTGTTATTTATACTTGTACCTATGTTTTGAGTTATTCTGTGAGTTCTAAATCCAAGCTGTATTGTTGATTGTAATGTACCTTTGTTTTCTCCTACTGTACTTTGTTTTGCAATCTATGACATGGAATCTTTGTAAATGAGCTTGTGCTCAAAGGTTTTTTTTCTGAATCACTAAATAAATAAAATAAATACATATATAATTTACAGTAAAAATAGGTTCACTTGTAGAACGTTCATGGTGGAAAACTGCTTGGAACATGGAAAATATGCCATTTTCCTCCAGCCAAAGCTCAATTCTATTTAATAATAGTCGAGACAGTATTTTTAAACTGATTCATAATAACAAAATTGGCCTAATAAATAATGGGGTCTTTTTTTGACCCATTTTTGTGGAGGGGAACTATTATAGCAGTCATCCATGAGTCTGGGAAACATTCTGTATGGCATATATAATTATAAAAGGAATATAGCAATTCAGCCCACCATTCAATATTTACATGATATTTTTCAGCAGGAATGTTATTAATGACTGGAGCCTTATTCCTTTTTTGCCTTATAATCGCCATATCCACTTCTTGTATAGTGAAATTCTACCATTCAACATTAGCTGTCTCAGCCTCTAAAGTCATTGTTTTGACTCCAGGTACTGTACTGTCCAAACTTGCTATAGATTTATGAACTGTACTAAAGTGCACCATCAACACATTTGAGGTAATCAGGGCTTCAATGATAGATCTCAATTTTCTTTCACCTTTGGCAACTAAAGTCCAAAAGCTCTTGTCATCTTTATCAAGTATGGCACTTTGAAGGGAATCCAATAACTGAGTTCCGTGCATTCCTTTTTTATTATCTGAAAGGCTTCTATATTCCTGTCTTAAATTAAGAAGGGCAATTCTATCAGCAGAAGTCATGGTCTTACACATTCTCCTGCCTTGTCCATGTATAAGTTTTTTTGCTTTATAGCATTCAACATTATACCATTTAGCCCCAGCTGTTTGGAAATTGCCTTTATGGTCTCCATGTCGATTAAGTGCACCAAGATCTTCTATTATTTCTTTTTCCAGTTTCAGAACATTTTCAATAAGATTTACATCTGCTAAATTATAACCAGTATCTCTGCAAGAAGCTTTCAACTGGTTAATTAGTATGCATTGTGCTGTGTTTAAATTCTGTATTTTATATTGCAGAATTAGTTCAGTGTAGGGAGTCCATTTAATTTTTTTTTTTTATTATTTTTAACTGACATATATGTATCTGCTTCCAAAAAGAGCATCTTATGAATTTGTTTAAGCTGGAATTTTGTTGCAAATTCAATGAAAACTGGAAAGTGATCACTTTTCCCATTTATGAATTTACCTTCAATTTTTTAATTTTTGAGAAAGAGTAAATATTAATAATAAAAAGATCTAGGACATTCCCACCCTTTCTGGTGGGAAAAGTCCATTCCCTTGGGATAATTCCCTGGTAGACGTCCATTTATTATCCTAAAATTGTATTCCTTTAGGATATTTAATAAAAGTTTCCCTCCCACATTACAGAATTTGTCTCTGAAAGTTCTAATGGGAATCTCTAAAGTGTCTTCCAGGTTCCAATAGGAGTGAAAATCTTCTGGGGTTTCTCCCACCCTCACATTAAAATCATTGCACAGTACAATGGTGATGGTCCCATAAATGGAGCTTATTAACATTAATAATTTTTCCAGTTTAAATGAAGTTTTCTTTATGGCCATGTTCCTAGATCCATGATTAAGATAAATATTCAGTAATATGCCACATGTCTTGGAGCTCAACTTTAGTTCAAGGTACAACATTGAGTATAAAATGTTACCAAAAATTATCTGAGCAGCTAGGTTTAGGGTTATGTCTATTAAGGTGCATAGCCCCCTGGATGCATGGCCGTATTTAGAAGGTTTGACAGCTTGTATACTCCATGACTGGTACCCTGCAAGGATAACTTTCTCTTGTTCAAAGCCCCATGTTTATTGAAGAAAAATAATAGGAAACTGCATTAGAAATTCTAAACAGCCCATGTCCTGCAATTTACCAGCTATCCCAGAGATATTCCAGCTTAGTATAACAGTCCTTGTATTAATACAGAAGTTTGCAAGTCAGTCCAGTTCATCTTGTTTACTATAACTATGCCTTTTAGGGACAGTTTGTACTTTTTTGTTAAAGGTTTTAATTTTGTTACTGTTTTTATTTTTGTTCTGGCGGTCATCAACTATTCCCGTGCTATGTAACATTGTTTCTGAAAACACTAAACTATTAATTCTTGGCCCAATGTGTTTCCTGCCTTTGATGTGGGTCTCCTTTTCTTAGTGTTCTCCTGCACTATAAAGCAGTAAATGCACGATCTCCACTGGTTCAAGATACTTTGTTATCCTACTCTGTTGTTGTGTTATTCTTTTCTTTGGTAGTTGTTTAGGTTCTAGCTTCCTGGAAATAGGTTTTTGTTTTTTATTACTATCAATGGCAGACAGTATAGATTCTTCAGCTTTCACACCTATACATTCAAACTCCTTTTTGCATTTTAAAATGGCCATTCTCTGTTCTTTTGTTTTAGACATCAGGTACACTCACCACTTTTCTGGTTCAGATTTGTACCTGCACACTGACCAAATGTCAGCCCAGTTAAACTTATGACTCATAATTCCTTTGCATATGTTGTATATCATGATTTTTAAAGTTTCATTTGACTCAAATCTAGTCTTGGGAACTCTCCTTAAAAAAGACTATTGGGGACTTCCATTTGGTATTGCCCTCTTCACGTAACAATACAGGTTAGTGATCCTTTTGCTGTTTTTTTTTTCTTTCATTTCTAATATTATTTACTTTTGGGTTTATTTTTATTTCATCCTCCTCCTCAACTTGTGACTTGATTACTACAGATAATTATAATTCTATACTAGTTTCCATTTGACTAACTTTTATCCTCCTTCTTTTCTTTTTTTTGCTCAAAACTGTAACAGCTATAACTGAAACTGATTTATTATTAATAAGTTTTGCCTTGTCTTGCTTTGCTTCAGATTTTTCACTAACTGTTCTTGTTCTTTTAATTACATATCCCCTAGTTTATTTGTAATCTCTTTGATTGTTTTTTAATTATTAGTACTATAGACTGTCATTTTTTTATATTTTTACCCTTATTAACCTTACATTTGTTAAAGTAGTATATTGTTTCTTAGAACTATTCATATTTTACTGTTACTTATATCTTGAATTTGTTTTTGTTCTGTTTGCTGGTATCTCACACTATCCTTTATTGTAGCTATCAATTCCCATAGCAGTTTATTATTTTTAGTAATTTGTTTCCTTATGTTTGTCAATTCTTTTCTGAGACTAGCATTTATTGAATCAATTTTTTCCATATCTGGCCCACTTCTTTCAATTTCAATTGCAGAATAAATGAAGGCACTTTACTGCATATGTTTATAACATGTCCAGAACTCAAGGACTTCTGGCAAAAGGTACTGGTCTGCTGCAGTAAATCATCAGGGCAGATATTCAATTTGATCTGGGAATTATTCTTCATATTTTCAATGGGCTCAAGATTTCTCAACATTATCACAATCTACTTAAATTAATTCTAAGAAATGCTAAGAAGATTATCTTGCAGCATTGGAAAGACATAAAATCTCCTTCATATATAGAGTTCTTAAATCTCATGATGTATTGTGCTAAATTAGAAAGGTTGCACTACTCAAGAGTGTTGGAAATGAATACATTTGAAAAACTATGGCCACCCTTCTTGACGGTATTGAAAAATAATAAAATACATGCTACCCTTATCTATTTATTTTTTCTTTCTTTCTGTTCTCTGTTTATTATTTTATTTCCCTTGTCATGCCTCTGATTGGGTCATGATGAAACCATGTTTCAGAAAAAAAAAACATTGGCAATGGTTCCCTGAAATGCTATGTTGAAATTAGAAAAGAAAAAATAAATAAATAAAAACATTCTGGTGAGTGGGTCTTATTTCTCCATGTTTGGCACAATTTTTCATTGAGGTATTGGAGCATGATCCCTCCCAGAGTATTCATTTATCTTACAGGTACAGGTGGAACACATTGCCCCTGTGTGATTGACTAGAGATTTTGAATGAACACTTTGCTGGTATTAAAGAAGAGATGGGGGTAGACCAGAGATTGGCCATAATTGAAGGGTAGGTGCTGGTGGAAGCCATTAATGAATGTGAAAAACTGAGAAGTAAAAAGTCCATGGCCAAAAAGCCCAGTTCGCTTGATAGGTAAGTTGCTCAGTGAGGAAGGAGAAAAAGGTTGGCATTCAAAAAATGCAAAATGACCTAGAAGGTGGAAAACAGGGTGAGGTATAGTGTTAAGTTGAAAGAGGTAAGCAGAGCAGTCTGGTTGGCAAAGGCCAGGAAATAGCTACAACTGACAGAGGGGATGAAAAAAGGGAAGCTGGCTTTCATCCAATATATCAGAGAGAAAAGGGATATGAAGGATGGGATTTTCAAGCTAAAAAGAGGGGTGATAGAAAGTAGTGAAGAGAAGGTAGACATACTAAATACATATTTTTAATCAGTATTCTCCAGGGAGAAGGGTGGTCTGGTGCTCCAAGGGAAATAAAGGATGGGCAATGCAGTGGAAAATGACACTGACAGGGATATTGGTGATTAAAAGGTTAAGAGAGGGTTTGAGGCTCTGAAAGAGGACAAGTCCCTTGGCCTGGATGGCATACATCCAGGTGCTGAGGGATATGACAGATGTGCTGGCAGGATCCCTGAAAAGATGAACATGTAGTGCCACTCTACAAAATTGGGTGTAAGGATGACCCTGACAACTACAGACCAGTCAGTCTGACTTCATTAGTAAGAAAGCTTATGGAAACCATGCTGATGGAAAGACTGATGTGCTGTCTGAGGGTAATGGATTCCAGAATGACAAGCAGCAAGTGTCTGCAGCAGAGTGATGCTGCCAAGCAAGTCTGATTGATTTCTTTGATTCGGTGACCATGACAGTGGATAAGGTCCATGTGGTAGACATAGTGTATCGGAATAAGGTAAGACCTTTGACTCTGTTCCCCACAGGATAGTAATCAGGAAGCTGGAGGATCTGGATGTGGGGATATATCTAAATACCTGGGTAAATACTGGTTTCAGGACAGGAGTCAAAGGGCAGTGACTGGGCATAATTCTTAGGGACTTGAGCAGTCACTAGTGAGGACCCACATGGTTCAGTGCTAGGTTAAATGCTTTTTAATAGATTTATTAGTGATACAGCAAATGGAGTAAAGGAAAGATCTGCTGTTGTCAGATGAGATGCAACAGAAAGTGCCTTTATGAGCACCTTTGGATGGGTTCACTATGGTTTAACTGGGGGGCTGATGAAGGCAGTCTTTATCCAAGTGAAATATCTGCAATGAATCAGACAAACTCCAAATATTTCTTTTTCACTCTTCATTACTTTATTTTCATGTGTTCACCCCATAAAGGACCATGTACAGACATACTCTATGTATTACCCTTAAAGGGGCTTCATCTGGAAAATACAAAGTCTGCCTGTTGTATAGAAATACAAAAATAAGCTTCACATTATTCTCATAACTGTCTGTCCAGAGGGCAGATAGTATATGTTATGCCATTTTTTTTTGTAATTAACGTTTTTATTAGTTTTAACCAAACAACAACATCGAATGAACAAATAATGAAGTGTTACACTGAAAGTGCAGGGCCAAAACCCTTAGATTCAATATTACATTCACCGCACTTTCTGTTGCGATAATAAGAGAGAAGAAACACAAAACAGACTACCCTCCCCCATCCCCCAACCCCAAAGGTTACGAGCAATAACAGTAATAGAAAATAAGGAATTAATCAATCCGATTCGAAGGCTATTTAATTTCTCGGCTTCCAAGTCATCAAAAAGAACTCTAAAGGACCCCAGAGAGATGTATAATATTCATGTTTACCCCGCATATAAGCAATATGTTTCTCGAGCTGTAGTGCTAGGGTACATTCCCTATGCCACTCTAATAGGGTTGGAGAGTTGTCAGACGACCAGTGCCTTAAGATTAACAACTTCATAACTGCTGAGACAAGAGAGACACGTGCTCTCCAAACCCTGGAGGTGGCCATTGGGAAAACATGTAATAAACAAATCTCTGGAGCATCCATATTATTTGAGCCAAGGATAGGGTCTAAGAGTCTGCTAATGGCTCTCCAAAGAGTCTGAATCACCGGGCACAACCATAACAAGTGATACAAAGTACCTTCTTCCTTCTTGCAATTCCAACAAAGAGGTGAGGTGAGTGCTCCCCGTCTGAATAGATGAGTAGGAGTCAAGTAGAGGTGATGCATGACATTGAAGTGAACCATTCTTAGCCTATCTTGTTTAATGTACCTATACATAGTCATCCAGAGTGTTTCCCAAACTTCCGGGGAGTCCCATAGATTCAGTTCTTTTACCCAGTAATAACAAATACCTGAGGGAAGCCTATGGTCCCATTCTTGGAGGAGCTTATAAACTTTGGAAACTGCATGTGATCAAGAAGCCATCAAAGAGAGTCAGTATTGTTCGACTCATGACTGGGTAAAGAGACCGACGAGAATGCCTGGGCTAAGGCTTTACCGAGCTGTAGCCACTTAAAAAGTAAGAATCTGCGAATCCATGAAGTCTTTTAGGAGATCAAATGAAAATGGGCTGCCCTGTTCCCAAAAATCGGCTACAGAAAGATGACTTATCATGCCAGAATGCTGTGGGTATCGGAGTACCACCTATTTTAATTTGTAGATTTTCAAAAATAGATTGGGTATCTAAGAGCCACCAGCTAACCCCTAAATAACGTTGCAGTTGGTGGTAAGCTCTAAGGGACCACCCCATAGGATTATTTTTAATGAGTTTGGGAACAACAGTCAATTGGACAAACAACAGAGCATATAAAGAGCTTTTCACCTTCTTCACCAGGTCATGTTCTATATTGAGCCTCAAAGGTGAATAAGCTAGACGCCTGTGCTCATTATTCCACAAGCTCAGTTTGCAGGTATGTTGGGCCAGATAATACAGGAACAGTGAGGGGGCAGCTAGGCCGCCCTTAGATTTTGGGGCTGTTAGATTGAAGTAGGATCGACGGGTTACTTTCCCTTGCCATAAAAAGGAATTAAATATCCTCTGTAGATTTGTAAACCATTTCTTTGAGAGGTAGGTCCCAAGCATTCCCAGAGGATATAATATCCTAGGAAGAATAATCATTTTTAAAAGGTTCAACCTACCCCACAAAGATAAGGGAATTAAGCGCCATTTATTTAAATCTTCCGAGATATTATGGACTAAAGTACCTAAGTTATCTTTAATCATAGAGGAGATACTCGTACTAATGGCAATGCCTAAATATGTTAAGGATTTGGTTTCCCAAGCCAGGCCCAAATCCTGTAGATCCGCTTTTCTAACATAATGGTTTAAAGGGAAAATGTTTGTTTTAGAACAATTCAGTTTATAACAGGATAGTCTGGAGAAACTATTTATTTCCTCCAGTATGGGTGGTATGGAAGTCCCTGGGTTCTCAATATGTAATAGAACATCATCAGCATAGGCTGAGCATATATAGCTGGACTCCCCTACTTGTATGCCTTTAATGAGTGGGTTCTTCATTAATCTACGCAAGAAAGGTTCTAAATACAGATTAAATAACAAAGGGAACAGAGGACAACCCTGTCTAGTACCTCGCTCTAACTTGATGACCGGTGACAATACCCCGTTGCATTTGACTCTCGCAGAGGGAAAAGAATATAATATTCTAACCCATCTTAGGAAATTCTGGGGTAAACCAAAAGCAGAAAGGGTAGCAAATAGGAAATCCCAGGACACCCGGTCAAAAGCTTTTTCAGCATCAAGCGAGAGGAGTACTGCTGGGAATTTAGATTCTTTGGCCTCTGCAATAAGGTGTAACAGTTTCCTAAGATGATCATGGGGTAATCTCCCTTTCATAAAGCCCATTTGTTCCCTGCACACCAGGCTATCCATAACTTTAGACAATCTATTAGCAAGGATTTTCGCCAGAATTTTAATATCTGTGTTTAGGAGAGATATTGGTCGATAACTGTCCATGTTAGAAGGGTCCTTTCTGGGTTTTAATATCAAAGATATTGTTGCCTCGAGGAAGCTTGGGTCAGAGATACCAAATTAAACCAATATCTAAATGTGTCTAATAAAATTGGAGATATATTTGGAAGAAACACCTTATAAAAATTACTCGGGAACCCATCAGGTCCAGGAGACTTAGCGGGGGGCAACTGTTAAATGGCTTGGTGTATCTCAGAAATCGAAATTGGTGCACTTAAGTCCTCAGCGTCAGTTTCTGTTAATTTTGGAAAAATAATTGTACTCAGATATGGAGTAATCTCTGAAGCCGAGGGCTTAAATTCAGAATTCTCCGCCATATAATTTCTGAAAGTATGCCCCAAAGGCCTTAGGTATTTCTCCCGGATCCGTGCAAACTTGATCACCATGACCAGTGCGTACACTCACAATATATTGAGCAGACTCAAGCTGTCTTACACGCATGGCTAAGAGTTTCCCAGCCTTCTCCCCTATATCCAAATATTGAAGTCTCGCCCGAGAAAGAGCCAGTTCCGCTTGTTGAAAGACAAGTCCCGAATATTGAGCCTGCAACTGATGTAATCTAACCCACTCGGAGTCGGGTGAATTCCGAGATAGGCTAAACTCAATTTGTTTAATCGAGGATAAAAGAGAGGTTAACATATCTCTCTGAGCCCATTTCCTCCTGGAGGCGATCTTGATTAACTCTCCCCCTTAAGGAACACTTTAGAGAGGCCCAGATCATGTCTCTTTGGTCTATGGAATCTTGGTTATCCGCTACAAAGTGCATAATAAAGTCCCTTAGGACCCCCACAGAAGATTCCTCTTTTAGAATTTGAGAATTTAATCTCCATTGTGGTGAACGCCTAATCTCTGGGGATGGCCTGCAGGTTATGCTAACTGGGGCATGATCCGATATTACTCTGGCGGAAATATCTGCCTGAATCGTGTTGGGTACCGCTAATGAACTGACTAGAATATAATCAATTCTTGAATGGGAGTTATGTACTGGTGAATAGAAGGAATACTGTCGATTCTCAGGATTAAATATACGCCAAATATCAACTAAAGCTGCTTTATTAATAAAATCTTTCAAGGCCCTTTGCGCTGGAGATAAACCCCGACGCCCGTTATATGACCTGTCCAAATCATTTTGGAGCACCAAGTTACAATCTCCTCCAACAATTGTGATTTTGTGGACATCATACTCCACCTGGCGTAAAAGATTCATAAAGAAGGAAGGGGAATCACTATTAGGGCCATAAACTGAACCTAATAAAACTGGCTGTGATGCGAAGGTTGCATGTACAAATACATAGCGACCTTCAGGGTCCCAACACTCATGCACCAACTTAAAAGGAACACCTCTAGTGACAAGTATAGCAACCCCTGCTCTCTTGGTCGAGGATCTAGCCCCAAAAACCTGGGCCACCCATGCTCTTCTAAAATAATGAAGATCACTTCTTTTTAGATGGGTCTCCTGGAGGAAAACGACTTGTGCTCCCAAGTGAAAAAGGTGTTTTAGTACCACCTGTCTCTTGACCCTATCCTTGGCTCCTTTAATGTTCCAGCTAACAAATTTATAAGAACAGGTCATAATAATGAGGAGAGTTGTTGGAAGAACCTATGTTAGTTATAACTTGGGGTACTTCGATGTAGAAAACCACAGAGAAATTACAGACTCTCTGAAGCTGGATGAAAGCATATCTTTCCATTATCTCATAACCTTGAGTATCCCCCCCCAGCATCCCACACGTGCAACAAAACTAAGAAACCCCACCCACCCCAGTCCAATGAGATAAGCTTCCATAATATTCCCCTTCCCCCCATATTGCAAAAACCCCAGTTCCCAAGAACTGCACTCCTATAACAAACATGCCACATGATATACATCCAGGCAACCCAAAACAAGAACCACAGTACCACCAACTGGAGCCCCCCCACCCAAAAAAGAAGAAGAAAAAACAGTTGAGTTCAGTAGATTCAATGAAGCTCCCTAATCCACGGCTGTTAGTCATCTGGATAGTAAAAAAAAAAAGGGGGGAAGTTCAGCCCTCCTGGATCTACGTATAATAGTACAATCAATAGGCTGCTTAGCCAGGCCCAAGTAAGGATCAATATGTCCACGTCCCAATATTGATACTATATTCCGCAGTCGGCACCATAAAAAGTAGCCAGTAGCTCTAAATCAAGGTGGATGATTGTAGTCGAGAAGACTTTTCACTCAGGATGAGACAGCTCCGGAAGGCGCCATAAAAACTGACTGTAGTTATGTAGACCACAGATATAGGGCGGTGAGCTATCATGGCAGGAGGGGGAAAGGTAAAAGGGGAAGAAGAAAATGTCACAACAGATCCCCGTCGTGTAAACAGCGAGTAATTACTCAAGTAGTTCAAAATTTAGACAAAAAGAAAAAACATCAGAAATTTCCAGATATTGAGCCAATTGGAGCAAAGCGAGTGAGGCGTGACCTCACTTGAAAAGGTCCGGGGAAAAGACTCTGCAACTCCTGTAGTGCCTGTAGACAGGAGTCAAAGGATAGCCATCTTCCTTCATGGGAAACCATTAATGTAGCAGGATACTTGACTTTGTATGGCTTAGATGCTGCAATAAGTTTGGTGACAATCGGGTGTAATTCTTGTCTTCTGACCCTCACCGAGTGGGGCAGATCCTGGATGATCCGTATCTGCTTGCCCTCCCATAAGAGCTCCTTCATCTCCCTGATCTTACTTAAAACATGCTGCTTATCCAAATAGTTTAGAAACCTCATAATTAGAGGTCTGGGAGACTGTCCTTGTGCAGGGGGAGGGCGCAAGGCTCTATGAGCTCTCTCTATTATGTACTCGCCTCCTCTGGGGGGAGAACCTGCGACTTTATAGCAGAGCTTTTGAAGGAAAGTAATCGGGGCATTCCTTCCTCCTTTTTCTGGTATCCCAATGACTACCAAGTTGTTTCTTCTACTACGCCCCTCTAGATCTTCGAGCTTTCCCTCTAACTTTTTAATTCTCCGCTTCACCAGCACTAGTTCTGTGTCAATCCCGGATTGCTTGCTTTCTAGAGAAGTCATCTTAACTTCTGCATCGCCCATCCTTTGCGTCAGAGAATCAACCGATTTTTTAATTTCCTGCACGTCCTCAGCAATGGATTCCATAGAGCGTTTGAAGAGGCTGCATTATTTCCAGGAATCTACGCCTCAGAGAGTGGAGCATCTACGATGGGTAAATCGCGAAAGGCTGGCTGACCTGCTGCTTCGCTAAGCCTTCATGCCTTCTGTTTCTCCGGAGTTTGGGGAAGCTGAGTGTTTGTACGCGATTTTTGGCAATAAGCCTCCATAATAAAGATCGGGCAGCAGCTTCCAGTCGGTGACAGCTCTCGCTCTGCTATTTGAAGGGGTTTCGATCGGCAAACAGTTGTTGTAAACAGCAAAATCTAGAGAATGAGCGGCGGAGCTCCGGGAGTGTGCTGTAAATGCTCAGACTGCCATCACGTGACCCTGTTATGCCATTTTTATTACACTAATTTTATCAAATAATATTGCTGTCCAGTTCAACTCCCCCCCCACAAAAAAAAAATAGAGTATACCATGATTTCTTAGGTGATTCCTCATTGTCTGCATTTTTTCCTAAAGGTACTTAATGCCATTATCTAAGTGCCTCCATAAGAACATCTTCATTAGCAAGTGATTCTCTTTTTATTATTTTTTATACCAGGACATAATGCTTAAATATTTTTGTAAAAAAAGCATTTTTTCAAACTGTCCCATTTTTTGCTTTACATTCTGTATGCCTATTAAGCTCTGTGGTTTTGCTGTTTGCCCAGTTGCTGATACATGTGATACAACCTGCAGTACATTGTTTCAGTGATTCAGTATTCTATTCTGTGACTGTTAAACACATGGGTTTAAACATATTGGTTATTGTAATACTCTATTATAGCTCTGTGCTTTCTATATAGCAAAAGAATGTGTTACTTTTCTTGCTAGTAGCAGTACTTCCTGCCAATACCTTCTGGCATTCCTAACACTCTGAGCCTCTTTCATCTGTCACTTTATTCTTCAACTGGTTGGGGCAGGGCTGAGCACACTGGGGGGGCATGTCTGCACTAGCATGTGACAGCGTGTGAAAGTCATCGCTACCACTGTAGAGTGTTTGTTTCTGCTCTGAGATCCAGATTGTTTGGAGGACTTAATTAGATCTCTAGCAACACAGCAGCCTAAAGCAAAAAAATGGGTCAGTTTTAAACAAATAATGCATTGGCTAGTAAAATGAACAGTAACAAAAGTGTACACCTACAGTATATCCAACTTTAGGTAGCTTGTTATTAAGATGATATCATATTCAGAAACACAGACACTGAGGAATTACCAAAAGTAAGCAATGCATACACTTATTTTTTTTGGGAGGGAGTGGTACTAGACAGCAATTTTATTTTGATAACATTTAGTGTAATGAAAATAACATAAAATATGGTATACTTGTCTGCTGTCCAGACAGTTGTGAGAATAATATGAAACTTATTCTTTTTATATTTCTATGCAACAGGTAGAACGTGTACTTCCCTGATGAAGCCCTTTAAGGGCTAAACATTGGGCATGTTGCTTCAATGGTCCTTTTTGAGGTTAATATGCAAAAAAATAAGATAGATAAACAGTTTTATTTTTTAACAGGTTAATAACTTTTAGGACCAAAGGCCCTGTTTATCAAAGTTGTCCTGTTTAAGATTACAATTTCAAAAAACAATGACATCATGTAATAATATTACAGGAACAAATCTTACATATAAGACAAACAGATTCACTACATAGATTACAAAAAACATGCATGTGTACACAATATATCAGTAAAATTCAACAATTCCATCACACTTTAAGTATGCATTATCCAGACAAGTCCACAGATTTGATAACTAACAACAGAAAATAATTATTTACATTCTCAATATTATCATGTTTAATCAAGAACTTCAGGGAAGAAAATGAGGGAAGGGAATGGAGACAAATGAAATTGAAAGAAAGAAAAAAAAGGGGGAAGATTAGAAGAAAAAAAATAAAAATAAAAATATTTATGTAATCTAAAAAAACACCATAACAAATGCATCTATCTCTCAAAATAGTATTCGAAGAATACTTAAATTTATTAAAACTATTAATAGTTCTAATATGTGAATCTATTTCATTCCATACTTTTGGCAAATACAAATTACATTGCATTTTACTATAAACATTTAATTGTAAAGGAACCTTTTGACATCTATGTTTTAAATGTCTTAGGTTATATCTATCAGAAACAGAAACATCAAGAGAGGGCACACCTTGATTAAACTTCCTGCCAATAAAGTACTGAAGAGTGAAAAAGAACCATTTGGAGTTTGGCCTGTTTGTTGTAGCTATTTCATTTGCAGATGACATCCAGCTCTGTGGGAGGGTGGACACAGAAGAGGGAATACAGGATGTCAGGGAAGATCTAGCCCTGCTTGATAGGTGGTTGTATATTTGACAACTGGGGTTCAATGCTAAGAAGTGCAAAGTCATGCACTTGGGGGCTAACAACCCAAACACTGAACATTGTCTGGATGGTGTGCAGGTTACCATGTCAGAAGAAGAGAAAGATTTGGAGCTGATCATCACAAGTGACCTGAAACACTCTGCACAGTTCAAGAAAGGCAGCTGCCAAAGCAAGCAGAATGTTGTGCTGCATACTGTACAGTAGGTGGGGGAATAACCAGCAGGAAGACTGATGTCAGTTTACTGCTGTACAGATGCCTGGTGCATCTGCACCTGGAGTACAGTGTGCAGAACTGGTGCCTGAATCTAAGGAAAGACATCAATATTCTGGAGGTGGTCCAGAGGAAGGCAACTAAAATGATCCAGTTTCAACAGCATAGGATATACAAAGAGTGCCTCAGTGACCTCACCATGTACACCCTAGAGGATGGGGGCGGGGCAACATGACTGAGGCATTTAAATACCTCAGTGGTATAAACAATGTGAACTCTGAGGACCTCTTCAAGCTGAGCAGCAACAAAACCACTAGAGGACACTGCCTCAAGCCGGTAAAGAAAGATTCAAGAGTAAAATAAGTAGGTATTTTTTCACTAAGAGAGTCGTGATTAAGTAGAATGAATTGACAGAAGAGGTGGTATCCCTAAAGACAGTGGATAGCTTTAAGAGAGTTTAGGACCAAGTAATGGGAAGAGTGGCAATTAAAAGCAGTAACATAGGGAAATTCTTATCATGGTGAAGAAACTCCTAATGGGAACCGGTACACCCCTCCATAGTCACTGAATGACCCACATTATGAGCAGGCAAGATAGATCTTTTGGCCTTCCTCTGCTGGCATATTTTCGTATGTTCATATTTTTGTATTTTCTTTGCTCCAAAAAGCATTATAATTTATTTTTCTTATTTAAAATAAATGGGGGACACTGCGGCATCCATGTGTACAGCTTTTGAAATTTGTGTAAAACAAAGTGTCACAGTAATGCGCAGCAAAAGCAGAGCAAACAAAAGAAACTGGCATAATATGTATTTAGTCACTGACAACAAACCAGGCAGTGGTGAAAACTGAAAGTGGAAGACAAACAGCTGAAAGTAAAAGTGGGCCAATTCCCAGGTTGGCCACAGTAGCTTTAAACAACCCAGCACAGAAGAGAGCACAGTAAGAAATCAACGATTGATCATGCAAAGTATTCTGACTGCTCAACCTTGAAAGGATAGGAAGGATTTTAATAACAGATTTAAAAAAAAATAAAAGTACGTTGTACTTACCAAATTAGCAACATAATAGTAAAAACTCTGGCCAGAGCTGATAAGGCTGCAGGGGAGGAATCTGGGTAAACAAAATTGAAAATATATATATTTTTTTTAATTTTACACATTTTCAAACAGTATGTATGCAGTGAGTGCAGTGATGACCTGATTCAACAAAGTTCCACTGCTGAGTGGTACACTGAGAAGTTCAGTGACCTGCTTAAAGTCACCCAGTGAATATGTGGCTCTGGGGATGTCAAAAATATGATAAACAACTCTAACGTAACCTAGTAGTCCCTCTGCTTGTTCTTGCTTCGTTTATAAATATTATCCCTAACATCCAATGGAACCTCTCTAGACTCCCAAGCTATTCACCCTAGATTGTGGCCAGCACTTATCCATTGCTCAACTACCAGACCATCAACTATCTGCCCCGAACAATATTGCCCATTTATTATTCCTCCTTCTTCTCCTCCTCCTCATGTATTACTTCTGCATTGACATTTTAAAATACATATGCTGCTTATATATTATACACTAGTTCGTGTCTGTTATATGGTGCATCTTATATGAATTTGCTCACCTGATTTTTTATATATTATACACAAGTTCATACCTAATATGCTGCATCTTGTCTGTGTTTAGTGCACCCATTTTATATTTATCATACAGTAGTTCATATCTGTTGCAAGTTGCATCTTATCTGTATTCTATGCACTTATTTTGTACATAGTATACATTAGTTCATATCTGTTATAAGCTGCATCTTGTCTGTATTCAGTGCACCCATTTTAAATATATAATAACTGGCTTACCCTTTTTCCTATAGGGAAACCGTGGTATAATTTACATAAAGGAATGTTTATTACAGCAAACAAGCACATGTTTTCCCTCACTCTGCAAATGCACCCACCCGAGTTCCTCTCTTCCTGACCACTGTCCCCTTCCCTTCTCTCCAAACTGTGAACAGATACAGAACTGCCACTCAGACTCAGCAGTAAAGGTTTTTTTTTTTACCCAAAATGTATAAAAAAAAACATAAGCCTGCCAAAGGAAACAAACAAATAATACAATAAATGTTAGACAACCTTGAGGGCAACCACAGACAACATGGTCAAACCAGACTGCAGCTGCAAAGTTAGTTTTCCCTATTACCCCATCTCGTGGGGGGGGGGAATAGTGTGAAGAGCTTTGAACTGCAGACATTTGGGATTGCTATTATAGGCTTCAAAAAAATGTGCTCCCAAGGCATTTTAAAATTTGCCATTGATAATAGCTTGCACATGTTCCTGTATTTGCATTTTTAATGGGTGAATTGTCCTGCTCACATACAGCTTTTTACATGTGGAAATCAATGCAAAACGAAGTAGATATCAAAATTAGAAACCCTCATCCCAATAGGTCTCAGTGACCAAACTGATTACATGTCCTATCTGTGATTGAATTATTGTAAAGTTTTAATTTAATGTTCCAATAAGTATGTACTGAATCAGGTAAAAATAAGGAGCAACAATATTCAAAGTTGTACTGTTTTGTTCTGTACTGAGGCCCAGATATTCAAAAGGGATGCACCATGTGCAACAGAGATGCATCAGCGCAATTACGGAAATGCGCCATTGTGTGATATTCAGTGGGAGGCAACTGCACCGTGCAAGTTGCAATGCGCAAGAGCACAATAGTAATGAATGCATGCGCAACCGTAGGGGGAGAAACCATGAATAAAATGTGCAGTGTGATATTCAACAGCATGCACCATGCTCAATAGTAGAGCTAGCAGAAGTTGCGCGATAGCAGAAATGATCCAAAATAAAAAGGAACAGGAAAGAGGTGCAAGAACGCTACAGGGAAGCCACAGGCAGGAGCAAGGTGACAGGAACAAGGCAGAGGGTAGTAGTGAGCAGGACTGGGCAGGAGCAGGACAGGGCATACCTGGAGTCAACCAGGAACAGTAAAGGAGTGGGGAGCCTGTGCCACTGTGCAGGAGTGTTAGGGAGGTGCCACAGTGGACTGAGGGCAGTAGCAGTAGGAAGGACAGCCACAGCCAAAGGCCGGAGGTGTACCCGGTGCAGGGGGAGCATCACAAACAGACAGCAGGGGAAACGGGATAACAGCTGTCGGGGGGGGAACACCAGCCAGAGACATGGCCAGTGCCACCTTCCAGATGGAGTCGGTAATGAGGGATGTGAGAAGGCAGGCAGCAGGGGAAGTGGCCGTGGAAGGGCCCATCGGCAGTACGCCCCAAACAGGAGGTGCTGAGCCTGCACCACCTTCGAATACTACTCTGACACAGAGATTGTGGGCTGGTACCACCTGAACCGGGCAATCCTGAGGCGGCTCTGTGAGATGTGCAGTGATGAGATGCAGGCATCTACATGACGGAGCCATGCTCTGTCAGTGGAGACAAAGGTGAGAGCTGTCATGTGCCTGCTCACCATGGGCACCTTCCAGAGACCAACAGGGGACACAACAGGCATAACCCAGTTGGCCGTGTCACGCTTACTCACACAATTCCTCAGCGCACTGCTGTCACATGCTGCGGAGTACATCCATTTCCCCAGCATGTAGGCGGAGTGCACAGCACACATACACGAGCTCCACAGGGTAGCATGCATGCCTGGCATCCACAGGGCCATTGGCTGCACCCAAATGGCCATCTGCATGCCACCTGGCCAGGACGGTGTGTCCTACATAAACCAGAAGGGGTATGCCAGCATCAACTGCCAGGTGGTGTGCAATGCCAGGGGGCCCATAACCAATGTCTGTGCCATGCAACCTGGGGGAGCACATGATGCCTTCATCTGGCACCAGTCCGCACTGTGCCACATGTTCAAGAGTGGGGACATCCCCACTGGCCACCTAGTGGGTGAGTATGCACATCACGCAGGATGACATGAGCAGATGTGGGGGGTGCATAGTAAGAGGTGCCATGGGTACCGGCCTTGACGGCCCATGGCACAGCGACGCAAACCACCATACTAATGTCCACCCTCTGCACACAGGTGACAGTGGCTACCCACTCCATCCCTGGCTGCTCACACCATATTGGCACCCCGCGATCCCATCACAGCTATGGTACAATGAGGCACACGCCATAACATGGAATGTCATCGAGTGGGAGTTTGGGATGCTGAAGGCACGTTTCCAGTGCCTGGACACTTTTGGCGGTGCCTTACAGTACAGCCCCTTGAAGGCCTGTGGGCTATTCCTGGCCTGCTGCATCCTGCACAACATGGCCAATGACTGTGGGATAGCCATAGAGGTCGAAGAGGGGGACAGCAATGGGGACAATGAGGATGCCGGTCCAGATGGTGATGGGCAGCTATCCCCTGGGCAAAGGGACCCCCGCCTGATCCGGATGTCACTGCTGCACCAGTACACCATCACAGAGGAGCACTTCTGCTAACACAGTTAGGTCACGGAGCCATTTTCAACCACCAATGACAAGGGCACAACCCACAGACAGGCATGGACGAACTGCAGGGGTGGATGGCGGCAAGGGAATGGGTCTGAGAATGGAATCGCACATGCCATCAGGGATGGACAGGGCCAAACATGACATGCACACACACACACACACACACACACCACAGACATGCACAAGGGGTAGAAGGCACGCCAACCCCCGAATGCAACCCTTACCCACACACAGGTCCACACATGACCACGCCCAGTGGCCATCACTGTGCATGTCTCAGATGCTGGGCACCATTGCACACTGGTGGACAGAGCAATGCAGGCATCATCATGCACATGCCACAGTGGCCAGCAGCCAGGAGGGTGTGCACAGGGACCATGTGTGTGTGCAAGGCCGGGTACCCCACCCATGCGTTGCACAATACACAACACACTGCACACAGGGCAGCAGAAGACATTGGCCATGGTGGGAGACAGGTCAGTCACGTGGCATGGTGCCACGGCTGCCACAGATGTGTGTCCGGCCCAGCTGAGACCTGCCAGCCATGCCAGGCTGACCATTGGCCTCATGTGGTGGCACTGACAGTCCTCCAGAAGTGACTCTGTGGGAGCGCGACTGTGTTCATGCAGGTGTCTGCAGCTCACTGAACATGCCCACGCCAGGCGTGATTGGTATGCCCATAGCTGAACCCAGTGTTGACATGGGAGGTGTCACACCATGCCAGGAATGGGGGGTTGACATGACAATGCGCAGTGTCTGCGGTGCATGGGCAATGAACTGGGTGCCCAATGTGGCCATGACAGCTGTGAACAAACATGTCTGCCTGTCAATGGCAGCGGTCACATCCTCCCGCTGCTGGGCCATCTCTGCCAGGAGCAGACCATGGTGTCTTGCTGCACCACTCCTCTGCCTGGCACAGAACCGAACTGAGTGCATCCACCACAGTCACAAGCCACAACTGCTGATCCACTGCAGCCTGGAAAATGCGGCTGTGCTTATCAAAGAGGTCATCTGCCAGTCCGGCATGCTGTCCCTCGTGGTGTTCCTGGCCCTGCTGGGCAACACACCTTGATGATGGGCACTGCACACCAGAGCCATGCTGGGGCACATCCACATGTGGTGCACTGCCACTGCCCCTGACACTGTCCCCACGTCACCATTGGCTGACTGCTGGCACTGCCCCTCTGGCCGTCGATCACCAGGGCTTACCGGTGCCACCACAGTGGCTGCAATAGCCCCACCGGTCTAGATGCACACCAGTGCTGCCCCACTGGGGCATACAGGCACAGGCTGGGACTGTGATGTCATGCAGGCCTCCACGGCAGCACCACCCACAGCTACGCCCATGCCGTTTCCTGCTTTGGAACCATCCTGCGTCCCACACGTATCACTGTCTGGGACATGTGATCCATCATTATTGGTGCCGGATCTGGCACCAGTCTGTGTCCCAGCATGCTGGAGTCCATGGGCGCTGTCATGCTGGGACACAGGCAGGGCCTTATCTGCACCAGCACCACCATCTTCAGTCCAGACAGACAGGCAGGTATGCAGTGGTTCTGTCCCTCGGACACCTGTGGAGGTGGATGGGTGCTCCTCCGTGTCCAGGGCATCACCCTCGGTGGACACACCCACCACCACCGACCCATGTAGACACTCAGGAGCTATAAGGGAACACAGCAGTGTTATTGTCTCTGCCCTACCCTGTGGCATTCCCACCACCGCCCACACAGTGACAGCACAGGACCTACCATGCAGTGATGGGCTGCCACCCATCTGGAAGCCACCACCAGGAATGCCCTCTATGGCACAACGCTGCATGCTGCTGGCCACCTGCTCCTCCAGTGGTGTCAGGCGTGGCACATCCGGCTGTCCACCACCGGTTGCAGCATGTGCTGCCCTGATGGCAGCCACCTTGTCCTTTATCCTTCTCTTATCCATTCCAACCTTCTTTTTACACTCCTGCATGGACTCCTGGTGGCTGCCATGCTGGTTTATGGCATGCGCAACCTCACCCCATGCCGTAGCACAGCCCTGTGGTGTTCCACGCTGTCCACTGAGCAGCGGTTCCCTGTCAAGATAGGCCTCGAACATGGCATCTGATTCCGCCAGGTTGAAGTTGGGCCTCCCCCTTCTCCCACATCCCTGTTCCTCATCCTCCTCATGTTTGGTCATTATAGAGCCTGTGGGAATGACAGGTGTTACCTTTGAATGTGCAGTCCTATGCATCTCTCACACACCACACTCCACACTTCCAAACAGCATGCAACCCACCACAATAGACTGCAATACCAAACTATGTCCTCTGCAGCCCCATGTCACATTTATATAGTGCAAGGCATGCAAATGAGGTGAGAAGCAACTTTAAGTGGATGCTAATGCAGTGGCTGTGCCATGGAATTGCTGATGAGCTGATTTGCATATGCTGGCTGAATATCACGCCATTGTGCCTTGTGCAATGTTGTTGAGCATGCTCAGGCAATGGCACAGCTCTGTGATGTGCACAGTAGGCACCATATGGCGCAAGCCCAAGGTGCTGACACTGACACATGCCGTGCTGATGACTTGCTTAGCGCGGGATGCAGTGCAAGGCACGGCCACCACTGTGACAGTGGTGCTAGTGCACTGTTCTCATGTGTGGTGCTCATGCCCTGGAGCGCCGTAGGCACCATGGTGCCACAGAGCGGTAGGCCACTGCAGGGCATCACACACAGGCACCCTACCACGCTACATGCAGGGAGTCCCAATAGTGTTATGGCGGTCCGTGCGCAACAGACCCTTGACCCTGCAGTCGACCTTTGCCCCCTAGGCACCCTGCATCTGCATGGGTGCACCCCTATCATGCTGTTCGGTGACAGCACGATGGGGAATGGCAGCACTGTACCGTGCAGCATCTGCACATGGGGGACGTGTGCTACAGAGCACCATTTTGTTATCTGGCCTACATGGAAAATGGCATGCAGGAGAGCCCCACAGTGGAGTGCACTAGAGCTAGCCAACCTTGTGGCTATTGTTGAGCCCCATCCTGGGGCCCTGTTTGGACAGGACCCACTAAACAGGCCATGCAGTGCCATGTAGGAGGAGGTGGCAGAGGCCATGGAGGAGGCCACAGGGATTGCCCGTAGTGCTGAGCAGTGTCGCCACTGGTATGGGAACCTCCGGCAGAGGGACCCAGATAGGCTGGGGTGACTACAGGCACATGCCATGCAAGGTGCCATGCCACAGCAGGTAGGTGCTCCATCCATACACTGGTAGCATCCGTCCATCCGGGTATTGCGGTGTGCATGTGTCCACCCCGCAGGGAGGTGGGGGCCATCCAGTGTGGTCGGTGGTGGTGGTGGTGGTGGTGGTGGGGTAGCGGCATGGCTGGGTTGTGCGGGAATGCACACACTGGTGGGGGGGCTTTGCTACTGGTTTGTGCTAATGTTCCCAACTCCGTGTTTGCACCCTAGGCCTAGAGGAGTGACGTTGAGCTAGGGAGGCCAGAGCTGAGTGGGAGAGGGCTGGTGCACAGCAGCAGGGAAGTGGCAGAGGGGCCATGGGACAGCAGCGCCCAGCTGTTATGGATGCAGGTGAGTGCCTTTTTTCCCATCACATCTGTGTATGCTGTGTTGCAGGGTTGGCAGCGGGTCATGGCCACCAGCACTTGGCCCCACCGCCGTGCACACCACACAGTACACTCAGCACTGTCCTGTGGCACTGCATGTGTGGGTGGGCATCGCTGGTGGTCCATGCGTGGACTGGGTACATGGCTGTGCCACTGCCTTTGCACTGCATAGCCATGTCACTGTATGGCCATGGTGGTGCTGTTCAGGACATGGGCGGTGGGTGTGTGCAGTGGTCCACATGGCTGTGGGTGCCTGGGTAGGCAGGTCTTGTGGATGTGGTCACTGTGGATGGTTGCACACCATCACAGGGGTGTGGCCCATGGCTGTATGCCATGCACAATGGGCGGGCTGCAGGGGGATGGACAGTCACATGTATTGACTCTGCTCCCTTGTCCTAAGTGGACATCGCTGGACAGTGATGGAGCATGGAGTGCAGGAGCTGCTGCAGCTAGCACGAGGGTCCCTGGAGATACTATAGAGGATGGAGCGGGACAGGGTCTGGTGCCAAAGTGGACGGAGGTGCCACAGGAGTGGAGAGCAGGGCAGGCAATAGGCCTTCCATGCCCCCTGATTGACCTAACCCCCCTGAATCCACTCTCACACCCCTTCTTCCCTCTCCCATTTGTTCACCACTGCCTCTTGCCTGCCCCCACCTGGTTTGTGGCCCTTTCCCCCCACCCTTGAATACATCTGTATTTATGTTTTATTGTTTATACTGTTCAATACATACATTTTGTTATGACAACTGTGGTGGTCTCTAATTTGCAGTGGGCTACAGGTGCTTGGCTGCAGTGGTGTGCATGGCGCTGGGGGTGGTGCAGGCATGGGCATGTGTGTGTGTCTGGCAGGGACCCACCTATGGTGTGGGTGGGGGACTTGGTCACTGTCTGTGGTATGTATGTTATTCTCTGTGCACTGGACGCCTGTGTGCAGTGGGCCATGGTGCATGCACTGTGTCCATGGTGCCCCTATCAGACTGTCTATGGCCCGTGCAGCTGACACCCTTGCATGTCTCAGCTATTCATGGTCTGTTGGCATGTCAGTGGTGGCTGTCCATGCTGGCCACCCCCTGTACCCAGCGCAATGCCGGATTGCCTCCTGTCACTGGTATGGTGCACTTCTTCCTTGGGTGGCACTGTAGCCTCCACTTTTGTTGTCCCCCCTCCATGCTGTCACTTGTGTCTGTTGCATGGAATGTGCTCCAATGTCTGTCACTTGTGCTCCAGCCGCATGCTGGTGGTGGACGGATTCATGGTGCATGCTCAGGGTGGCTGGTACACCTGTACCATGGAGGAGTGCTGGCCATAGGTACACTGCTGCTGTTGCCACATGCCAGTGGGTTTGTTGCCCTGCTATTGTGTCCCTGTGTTGGGGTACCCTTGAGTATGGTTGGGTGTTTGTCCGTGCACTGTGTTGCATCCTGTGTGGTGCATGCTTCCATGCACCACTGTTTACATCTGTGCTGGCTGTTGGGGCCAGTGCTGGGGCAGGGGGTGTGTGCTTGAGTGAGTGTGTGGGTTGCTGTACCACTGGTGGTGGGGTCCAGGGAAGGCCCTGTCACATGTGGGGTACCTCGTGTGCTGACGCAGGGTCGATCTCTCAGCTGTGCCTCAGGGGGGCAGTGCAGGGTGGCACTGTGTCTGCAGTTGTTGAGTCAGTGTCTGCTGCCACCCACTGCAGGGTGCTCACTGTAGGGCTGCCTTGCATGGCTCCATGGTGCACAGGGGTTGCATTGTCATAGTGTGGGTGGTGGCATGCATAGGGTGACATGCACTGTTGGGTGCTGCTCCTGGGCAGGGCATCTGGGTATCACTGTGCAGGGTGTACTCTTCATTGGTGGGATGGTGTAGCACATGGTGGCTGGACCTCCTTGTGTTCCGGTTACAGCTTGCCAGGGGGTGTGCTGGGGCACCATGCCCTGGCTGTGGAATTGTTGCTGGTGTCCATGGGCTGGTGGTTCTCTCAGCTCACCTCAGGTTGTAAGGTTCATGGGGTGTGGGGGGTGCTGTCTGTTCTGCTGTGTGCTCCTGTGCCCATTTCTTTGATGGGTGGTGAACCCCTGCATCCTGTCCCTGTGCATCCCTGTTTGTGCTGGTGCACTGCTACCCTGCTCCACTGCTCATCCCTGGTTGTGCTACTGTGTATCTAACCTGCACCACTGTACATCCCTGGTTGCACCATGGTCAGTTGGCACGATATTCAGTTGTGTTGCACAAGTGCATCTTGGTCTGCGCTGTGTTTGAATATTGTGCATGTTGCACATAGGCACACTGCACTTCCGTCTGCTCCTGCTATTGTGCTACTTTGTGGCACAGTTTGACTATCTGGGACAAAGTGAACTAGTAATCTAATAACACTGACTTACATTGAAAAATCCATTAGACTTGGTCAAAGAGTTTTTATTTAGAAATAAAAGATAATGAATAAATGCGGAATAATGTAGCAGAATAGGGCACATAATAGGTAATTTTGAATGCAAGGTTTTTTATGTAATTGATATAAACTGAATATCTGCACAGGATGGATAAGGGGGTTGTGAGTGTTACTTTTTTACATGTGTTACTGTTTTACATTAGTCTTTTTTCTAGTAAATTATTGGAAGTATGGAATTTAACTAATAACACACTATGCCGTCTGCATTCTTAAAATAAAATAAATAAATTCTGAGGTGCAAAATTATTTCGAAGTTATAACTTCGAATACACATCATATAAATTTGCATTATTATAAACTTCAGTTTGGAAAAGTGCTCTGAAGTTGGAATAAACTTCGATTTGAAAAAGCACTTTGAAGTTGGATTAAACTTAAATTTGGAAAAGTATTTCAAAGTTGGAACTTTAAAGACAACCTCAATAAGAATAGAAAAGAAAAAATAAGTCTAAAAAAAAGCAGTCCAGATCAAAGAATAGGATTGCATTTATTTACAGTATGTACCTCACCTTTTGGAACTTTAAAAAGGTTATTGGTGTGCATATACTGATAAAAGTTTGAAATGAATAAAACAACTAGTCCTGACCTTTTGCATCAGCTTTTGACCTTCTGGTGGGAAGAGAAACCAGACTTCTGTTCCCTGTTTAAACATTGAATACAGAATAAAAATTATCTTTTTATATGAAATGGATGAAATCAGGTATAACCATCACTTATAATAACTCTAAATTACACCAATTGTTATTGAAGAAATTGAAATACTGATGGATGGAAGTTTTGTAATGAAGGTTATGTTACCTGATTTTTTTGTTTCTGACTTATCTTCATGCAATTGATCTTTGTGGGCTTTCCTAAAGTCTTTAATGTTTAAGATATATTCTACAACTATTTGTTTTTATATTTTTTTTATATAAAAATGTTCTTTGAAGTTGAATGTTAAACTATTAGATATCTAAAGTTTATGCTCTTTTACCATTTAATTTTTGTGACTAATATGGGCAATCGGCACTCAAGCAAAAACTTCTGTTCATTCCTCATTCTTAAAAACCATAAGTTCTCTTTATTTTTTGAATTGTGCATTTAGACAAATAATAATAAATGATGGCTGCTGATTCAATTGCCCGCACTTCTGTGTTTAGTGTCTTGGCAGTCTATTTTATTTTTATATCAAATACAGGTGATCCTCACTAAATAGAACTTACTACTAAAACTGTTGATTTTCAAGTCCAAAAAAAAACACAACCCATTTGAAATTTTCATTGTGATGACATCTGGTACAATCACCCATATTTATGTGTTTATTGTCTTGGTAGTCTATTTACTTCCTATATGAAATACAGGTGATAGTCATTAAATAGGGTTTACTAGAACAGTTGTTAATTTTCAGGTACAAAAGTACACAACCTATTTCAAATGTTCACCACGTGTTTAAACCTGTTACACCAAGTGGAAATAATGTCTGGAAATAATGTGACTTCTAGACATTAAAAAGTGATCATTTTTAAACTACCCCTCATAACACTCAGTACACTTTCACAAGAACTTTGCCTTGCACTGCAAGAGAAGGTGCTTCTTTCCCTCTCATTGACCACACACGTAGAGTAGTGAGTCATTACAATACTTTTAAATGTTAAACTCCCCCCAGCACTCTTACTTCGTACTAGAGCTCAGAAAAATTTGATTTAATGCAGAAGTAGCCGTGATTTATTGTGGTAGGCAAAACAACAGACCCGGAGTGAATGAGGCTGTGGGCAGGCAGTCTGGTGGAGGAGCCACGGCAGAGCAGAGAGTGAAGCAGCAGTGAATGAAGTTGGGGCATCTTAACTGAGCTGGAAGAGCTGCAGGGCATGCTACAGTACTGGGGAACCTGCAACATTTTTCAACCCCTTGAAATACATTGACACGCATACCTGCTTCTTCAGTTCCTGGTCGGCTTTGAAGAGTGAAGACTGTCTGCAGTCCAGTGAGGATTACGGAGCTGGACTCCCAATTGGTAAGTAAGGGCTTGGGGAGGGAGAGGGGTGCTGAGTGTTAGGGTCTGGTGGGGCAGCTACAGCCACAAAAGACATTGATGGACTGTTTTCTTTTTATAGGGTTTTGCACAGGGGAATTATTTATATATATTAAAAAAGGCACTTAGAGTTTCAATGCCCAGTGGCATGCATCTGCAGAAGTGGAGGGGGGCAGGATGAATATTTCTTTACTGGGGGATTGGGAACCCCAGTGCCACTGTTACATTCCTGGTAGGGGGGTGTAGATAGGGAGGTTGGGTGGGGGGTTATGCCAACCACTGAAATAGTTGTCCATCAGGTGGGGTAAAAAAAAAAAGGAGTGTGAGCGTGGACAGGCACAAGTGACTTTTGTCACCTCACAAGGTGGTTTGTTTGCAAGCTGCTTTTCTACTTTTCCTCCTAAGTGGACTGCAGGGCTTCACCTATGCAGCCCTAAAAAAGCTCAGGAGCCTTCTGTAATGTGATCAGCCTGTAGAAATGCACAGACAAGACTGGGGACTGGTCAGCAGGAAGAGGAGGAACTGGGATCAAGTTACTGAAAAAGCTTTTTTAGTTTGCACAACAGCATGTCTGAGACTTTTTATTGCCCAATTGGGACATCACAGAGTATGTAAAAGGTATGTAAAAGATAGGATCTGATAATGATGTCTTCACCAGGATTGCTTGGTGACATGCAGCATCTTGTTTTATTTTTGTTTGTTTTTTAGGGTCCTAGAACAACAGTAGCTCTATAAACAAATGGGCACAGTCATAAACAGTATAGGTAAACAGCAAAGGACATAAAATAACACATGCACCATCCATAAATGGCATAAATACTGTTAGGAATTGCTTAAGTAGTCAAACAAATCCCATTTGAAGACAGAGAAGTCAGTTTGAGACTAACTAGTAGATTATTGCAGTCACTTCAGGATGCTTTCTAGTGTATTTTCTTACTCTCAGAATGAAGAAATTGGAGATTCCTGAGGGCAGAGTGAATCAGTGTGGTGGGATGATTGAGTAGTGAGAGGAGATGATCTGGAACATTATTGTGAACACATTTCAGGAGAAAGGTAAACCTGGGAAACTTCGTATGATTTACCAGGGACAGCCAGAAAGTAAGAAGTGGAGGGTAAGGAAATTGCATGCCAGAATAAATCTGCAGAGCTTGAAGTAGAGGATGTTCAGTGAATTCAAAACACCAGAAGATGCAGTCAGGATCTCTGTAGTCAAGAATAGGTAGGAGGAAATCTGAAACAAATTGTTTTCTTACTGGTGCACTAAGGCTGCATGTATTCCTTGTTAGTATGAAGAATTTGGTTTCATTATTTGACTGTGTTAGTGTCTACTAGTAGGAAGCATATTTGTCTCAGGGGCTGGAAGATCAGATGTTCATAGGCTGTGTCACCACACCAGGTACTTGGGGTAATACCCATGACTGATGCTACAGTGTAGCACAAGGGAATTGCTGCACTGTTGAAGTGCTGACATTCAGATGAGACATCAAACTTAGGTCCCTTCTGCCCATCTCTCATCACTGTCTATGTGGAACTTAGAGAGCCTATAACACTTAGTTATCATAGAAGATTTCCCTTGTCAGGTAAACAAGTCCATATATCCCACCCCAGGATATACCTGGAAATGAGTTATTACAGCTACTGTATATATGCCTTTGTTTTTCAAAAATTACAAATTTATTCCTGTATAGCATTATCATTCTATGCACACTGGTGGGTGTCTGTTATGTACTTTACATGATTAGAGAAGAGGAAGGAAGATGAAGCTTGTTTCTTTTCCCCTTATGTTATTGCAGTGAAGAATACAATAGATTAAAGTTTATACAGTATACAATAATTCACAAAGGTATAATATACAAAGAAGAAATTAACTTCATACTTACCATAATTTCCTTTTCTGTTAGCCCCAACACTGTCAATGGGTAATCTAAACAACTGGACATAGTGCACCCCTACCAGGGGAATGGCAAAGCCCAAGCTTTAGAATGTTGGGCACATGAGAATTTCATGCAGCAGCAGCAACTCCCAGTTACCACTTACCTTGCAGTGCCATGATGAGCTACACATATAAAATATAAACAAACACATACTAGCCATAAAAATTAAACTGTCTTACCTTCCTATCCAACATTCTAGGAAGGGATCAATTTCCATGAATACAAAAAAGGAAGCTTTGAGTATTCAGTTCTTCTTGTAGATAAATCATGTTATAGTCAACTTGCTTCATAAAAGTCATTAATATGTGAAACTGAAGCTAACACACATGGAGACATGAACTGTTTTTTTTTTTTAACTGGATACATAGAACCAACCTGCAACAGGAAAATACACCTTAAATAAGTAACGAAACCTGTTAACCTGCAATCACAGATAATTAATAAATCAGCCTATAAATATACTTTTCAGAGTACAGTGCAACAGAATACAGAGAGACCCAAGTAGTGGATTTTTGTGAAAAATGTACCTCTCTCCTAGCATACCGGATAAGATTCTCCTTTAGCAGTCAAGCTCCTGTCCTGGGTGGGTCCCATTGACAATGTTGGAGATAACAAAATAGGAAATTACGTTAAGTATGAAGTTAATTTCTTATTTCTGTAGCACTCCACATTGTCAATGGGTAATCAAACCAATTGGGATCTAAGAAGCAGTACCCAGACCAAAAACTGGGAGTGGGAGAATAGTATCTCATATGCCAGATACATCATAATTACTTGCGAACTGCTGCCTGCAACACTTTGTGACCAAAAGCTGCATCAGCAAAACTCTGAACATGCAATTTTGTAATGTTTAGTTAAGGTGGAGACTGATGACCATGTAGCTACCTTGCATAGTTCTAAAACTGTGCCTCCACCTCTCTCTACCTAGGAAGTTGCCATCACCCTGGTGGAGTGAGCCTTGATGAGAGCCAGAGGCCTCTTCTTTCTTGTGACATAGGCCTTAGGAACACAGGCCTGAACCCATAAAGCTAGGTTGGGATTAGAGGCCTTTTGTCCTTGATGGCTGTCCAAAAAGCACAAAGAGACTATCTGACTTATGAAACTCAGCAATACGTTTTAAGTAGATCCTAACTGCCCGCTGCAGGTCCAGTTTATGCAACTCATTCTCCATAGAGTAAGAAGGATGTGGGCAAAAGTATGGAAGTCAAACTTCCTGATTCACATGAAAAGCCATGGGCACTTTAGGGATGAAGGATGGAACAGACCTGAGTACCACTTTGTCCTTATGCATAATAAGGTATGGCTCCTTGTGAAATTGAATGAATGCATGGCCACTAAGAAACAGATTTTGTAGGAAAACACATCCTGCACTATGGATGATAGAGACTGGAAGGGTTCCACACAGAAAGCATTCAGAACCAAGTTCAGATCCTATGGGGGTACCTGGGATCAAAATAGTGGTCAACTCCTGCCAACCACACACAAAAAAATGAATAACCTCTCCGTTAGTCCCTAGGGAGAACCTCAAGGAAGCTCTGAGAGCAGAAACCTGACCTCTCAGTGTGTTCAATGCCAGCCCCTTCTCCACACCCTCCTGTAGGAAGTCCAGGATTTGAGGAATGGAGGCTTCTGAATGTTTAAACCCTTTCCCTCTGGATCAAGATGAGAAAATTGTTCAGACTTGAGCGTAATCTGCTGAAGTAGAAGTTTTTCTGGCTGCCATCAAAGTTTCAACTACCTTCCGAAAAAACCCTAGTTTTAGGAGCCTCCTCCTTTCTGGAGCCTGGCTGCAAGTTGCATTGCACCTGGGTGTGGGTGGAGAATGGGGCCTTGCAGAAGGAGGTCCCTTTGTACCAGATGTCAGAAGGGCACTTGCTGGGCTAGATTCACTAGATTGGAGAACCACAATCTTCTTGGCCACTCTGGGGCTATCAGAAGGACCTTTCTGCTTGAGTGTCTTATTTTTCTTAAGACTTTCTGAAGGAGAGGCAGTGAAGGAAAGGCATATGCTCTGCGGATGACCACACCTGAGTCAGAGCATCCAAAGGCCTCTGCCTGGGGACACCGGTACTGACTGAAGAATCTGTTGGTCTGAGCACTGTGGCTTGACATGAATAGATATATCTGTGGTTCCCAAACTGATTGCTTAGCAGTGTGAGCACTTCCGGTTCAACTGCCACCCTCCGGGATGTACATTTTCCTGACTTAGGCAGTCCACCTTAATGTTCAGTTCCACACTGAGATGTACTGCTGAGAGAGAGAGAGAGACAAGATTCTTCTCTGCCCAGTTCTGGAGCTCTGAGGCCTTCCAAAGAATTTCCTTGCTTTTATGCCATCTTGGTTGTTTATGTACGCCATTGTGATGGCACTGTCTGACAACAATTTTACTGTGATGTTCTTTAGTATGGACTGAAACTGAAGCAGAGCTAAGTGGACTGTCCGCATCTTTAGGATGTTGTTGTGGAGATGCTATTCCTGTGCTGGCCAAACTCCCTGAGTGGTAAGTTGGTCCAGGACTGCTTCCCAACCATGCAGGCTTGCATCCATGGTGAGAATCACTTCTGGAGGTAGTTCCAAAAGAACCCCCTTGTTGAGATTCTGTACATGCTACCAACTCAGGGAGTAATGAAGCTGAGGGGTGAGGAGGATCCTGGCCCGATAGTCCTCTGATGACAGAAACTAGGACATCAGCAGCCCCATCTGAAGGGGCCACACATGGAAGTGAGCCCATGGAACTAAGTCTATTGCTGCTGCCATGAGGCAGAGAATCCACAGCAGACTATGGGCTGATGCTGAGGACTGGCTGCTTAGCCACAGTGTCTCTGACAACAAAGACTCCTTCCAGAAGGGCGACAGAAACACCATCCCTATTTTCATGTCAAAGACTGCCCTAAGTGTTCCAAGGACTGAGGTGGTTTGAGGGAACTAGTCTCCCTGTTGATTATCAAGCCATGTGATTTCAGGATTTCCAGACTCCTGGATACTGACTACCTCGCTAGGGTCAACATCAGTGCCCAAATGAGCAGGAAGTCCAGATAAGGATAGACATGATGGCCCACCTGTCATAGTTGAGCCACCAGAACTATTAATACCTTCAAGAAAACTTGAGGGTCTGTTGGCAGTCCAAATGGGAGCATCTTGTACTGGAAGTGTTTGTCCAGTATTGTGAATCTGAGGTACTTCTGGTAGGACTGATGGAAGAGGATGTGAAGGTAAGCATCTGTCATATCAATTGAAGCTAACAAGTCTCCCAGCTGAACAACCCAGGCTATTGACCTCAGAGACTCCATCTTGAATGTTTTGTGGTGAACAAACTTGTTCAGATGTTTCAGATCTAGAATGGGCTGGAAGCCCCCGGACTTCTTGGGAACTATGATGTAAATGGAATAGAACACTTGACTTTGCTCATTTGGAGAAACCGGCATGATGGCCCTGATCTGAATTAGGTAAGTCAGCGTGTCCAATATCACCTGATGTTTTGTCACTTGCTTTGAAACTGGGGATGACAGGAAGTGTCCCAGTGAGGGAATTGTTTCTATGGCATAGCCTAGTTGAAGGATTGCTAGAACCCAAGCATCTGATGTTGTTTGGGCCCATCTTGCATGAAACTCCTGGAGTCTTCCACTAAGGGAAGGGGGCAATGATGGGCCTGTGTGCCTGCATTGTGAGGTACCAGGCTTTTGGGCTGGTCCTCCTCCACAGCACCTGGGAAAGGACCATCTATTGCCATAGCCCATATTGCCTGAGTAGGCACCTCTGTTTCTTTGGTTTCCAAAGTTCCAAAATGGATGAAACCCACTCAGAACTGCCTGAGCTGGCCATTGCCCTGACCCCGTTGGGGCACTGTGGCCATGTGTTGCAGTTTGGACACTGGGAATTGGCCCTTGTTATCCTGCACATCCTGCAGAATAGAATCCAGACCAAAACCAGACAACAAACTTCCTTCAGATTGAAGGCTAAACAGTTTTGCCTTCAAAGCCTGATATGCAGAGCAATGTCTGAGCCACATGGGCCTCATGGCTAATGCAGTGTGGTATTCCGAATGGGCTGACGTGCATAATTTGTCCACTGTAGATTCACAAAGGAAAGCGTATGCCATGGACACCAAGTGCAAAATGTTCACACCCTCTGAATCAGGATGGACAAAGTCAGTCAGTGCAGTGACCCAAAGGTTTAAGGCCCTGGCAACAATAAAAGAAGCATAGGAAGTATGAATATGTGTGCCAGTAGAGGTGAATGCCCTTCTGCATGAGGTATCAGTCTGATTGCCATGTGCATCTGACAGGGCCAGAGCACCTCTGATTGAAAATGGTGGTGTGTTTTATGGAATTACAAACTGCCTTGTCTGTCAGAGGGGGAGATTCCCACTTGTAAGACCTTTCCCCTGAAAAAGGATAATTCCTCGTCTTCAGTTTGGGAAGATTTTTTTCTCTGATCCACACCTGCCCATTCTTGCTCAATAATTTGGTCACAATGAATAAAACCTGGGAACCACTTTGGAGCAAAGGAGGGAGCAAAGGAGGATACAGACAGGATAGGATTAACATCCACCATCTCCACTGACTGCTTTTCCTTAAACTGTAAGGATCTGCAAGTCTCAGCTTTCAAAAAGGACAAGGATGTATTATCGAATATGGGTGGAATAGGAATCCTAGTCTTGGGCTTCATCCATCTTGTTCCTTTAACTCCTACTTGAAGGGGACATCCTCCTTATCTGAGAGTAATTTTTTAAGATCAGGTCCTGAAGATTCCCATAATCCTCATTCTGGGCTTCAACTAAGTCAGGGTCTGGGTCTTTCAGAAAAAGAGGTGTGCAAGAACAAGGGGGAACAATTTGAAGCTAGATGGGGATGGCTCAGAGGTAATGTGAGGAAATATTTTTTCATGGAGAGGGTTGTGGATGCAAGGAACAGGCTTTCTGAGGAGGTTGTGGAGTCAAAAACAGTGGTGGAATTCAAGAATGCATGGGACAGGCATAACGCAATTCTAGGGGGTGGAGGTAGGAAAAAGTAGGCTGTTGGTTAGCTAGGATCTTCAGCTTATCCATTAGGTAGGGAAATGGGCAGACTGGGTGGGCCAAGTGGTCCTTATCTGCCATCAGATTCTATGTTTCTATGCCTACACATCTGATTCGACAGCCTGCTAATGCTACATCACATCTGCTCATGCCTGTGAGGGCTCCTCTGACCTGAGGGGCCCAGTTTGGGGTTGGGTGTATCTGTTGGGATGTCCTGTGGGACATCAGAGCTCGGAAGCTCACCAAGGAGCAATAAAAGAGAGTTTCACAATTCTGCTTTGCCACTGCCAAGAGACAGACCAGGTGCCCCCCTCCCCAGCTCGGAGCACAGGCTGTGGGTTACTGTGAGAGATATACTATGCTGGGCAACACAATGAGGACAATATGTACCCATGGGGGAGTGTGCATCCCCCTTTGGCAGGTCTTACATCCTTTCATAATTAATGGTCTCCTGTAAGCCATAGTGCCAAAAAAAGAAATAGGTTACAGGAAAATAAATGCAGATTTTAAACTGTGTTACTGATAATAGTTTTCCACAACAGTCATCCAACTGTCACATGCTTCAGGAGCTTCAAAAAACTCTAAATGCATGTACATGCACCCCCTGGGCTCATGGAGGTGCTAGCGTGCATGCACCTGTTGTATGCACATGTACACCTGCACAGCAGAAGTCAATGGCATTTAGCACTGCACAATGCCATTAGCGCTGTGCAAGTGCGCACACCATGGTCACGCACTCGGAACACTGGCAGGAAGCTGAGGAGATGAAGAAATGCATGACCAGCCCTAATGGAAGCCGCACAAATGGTAACAAGCATTTGTCAATGCTGGATGTTTTCTTGCTGGTATTAGCATTGGAAATGCAGGAGGTAGACAGATGCAGAATAGGCATGGCAGTGTAGTATTGAACTTCACGCCAACCCCACCTCCATCCAGGTAGAGATGGACAGGCATTGGGGTAAGTGTTTGGGTCATCGCCCATGACATTCAGGCTATGTCAACTGACACATGTTGAGGTGTGTCTTGGGGTGTTTGGCTTTACAGTCACCCCATTCCATAAGGACATATGCTGAAATGGGTGCAGCATATGAGAATGGGGTGAACTGTGGGACTGAAGAGTCCAAGGTACACCTCAGTGCCTGTCACTGGGTGGGGGTTGGGGGTGGGATGGCATGAGCAGTACAATCAGCAATCTAAAGGCACACCCCGATGCCTGTCAGTCTGTACAGAGTGGGACATTATGGTTAGAAACCCTAATGCCCCAGGTGTTTGTTAGCATTTGCACTACAAATTTTGAACATGGCCTTTTTGTGACCCCACCTCATGAAAATATTTGGGGTCTCTTCTCATGAAGAGTGGCAGTGTGATTTTGTCAATTTGTCCTGAACTTTGACTTCCAACAGTGACTGTGCCATTCTGCGTCACATGTACAAAAACACAGATTGGGCAGGATATGAAGAATGACAGCTGTACCATCCATAGGGAGGTGTGAAGAGATGGCAATGTTGAAAATCTGTAGTGGTAATAGTAAAAATGCTCACAAATCCGAGCATGCATGGAAACTGCGCAAAACATGTGTATAACACAGTCATTTTATGGACTTCCATCACCAAATTTTCAAAATAGGCATTTTAGGACCTCTGCTCATGAACAGTGTCCCTGTGATTTTCTTAATGTGTCCCAGACACTGATTTCCCACAGCGAGCACGCTATTCTGTGCCAGAAGTACAAAAACACAGTTCAGCCAAGATGTGAAAAATGACAGCTGTAGTGTTCATAAGGAGGTGTGGAAAAATGCCAATGTTGAAAATCTGGAGTGAAAATATAACACATTTGTGAAGTTACGAACGTGCGTGGGAACTGCACAATGCACGCTGGTAACACACTCATTTTATGGACTTTTGTCACAAAATTTTCAACATAGGCATTTTAGGACCTCTGCTCATGAACAGTGTCACTGTGATTTCTTAATGTGTCCCGAACACTGATTACCCACAGTGACTACACTATTCTGCACCGGAAGTGCGAAAGCACATTTTGGCCAGGATAAGAAAAATGACAGCTGTACTGATCATAAGGAGGTGTGGAAAAATGGCAATGTTGAAAATCTCAAGTCAAAATATTATAAACTGGTGAAGTTATGAGCGTGCCTAGCAACTGCACAATGCACGCTCATAAAACAGTAATTTTTGGATTTTTCCCACTAAAATTGCAACATAGACTTTTTAAGAGACCACCTCATGAACACTGGCACTGTCATTTCATTTATCAGTCGCGAAAGGTGATTCCACACAGTAACCACATAATCACCTTTCGGGACCGATTAATGCCATGACAGTGGCTGAGTTCATGATGAGGGGGCCCAATAACCCCATATTGAACATTTGGTGCCAAAATTCCCCAAAATACCTGCAATATGCACCAAACTTGAAAAAACCCTATTTATGCCATTATACAGCTTACTGGCATTTCCTCAGTTCGTGGTCGGCTTTAAAGAGTGAAGACGTGTTCTCAGTCCAACGTCGATCGTTGTGCTGGGCTCCTGAGGTAAGTATGGGGTGGGGGATGTGCGGAGACAGGGTGTGCAGAGGGTGGGTGCAGGTTGGGGGAGGGCCACCGGACTAGGCGAGGGACCGATTTCTGCTTTGCAGATTAAAAAAAAATAATAAAATTGTGGGATGTTTTCTCTTTTACAAGGGCATTTGGCACATTGGGGTGGGATCCCAGTGTGCCACCCAAGTGGTTTTGTGGGGGGACTGTAGCCAACAGGGGATTGGGCACCCTCGTTGGCATATGGGGGGAAAGAGCCGAGGGGGATTGGACACCCACTCGGCACAAACTGAACATTTGGGGGGGCCATTATGCCGACAGGGAGTGGGCTCCCCCATCGGCAAATTATATGGAGGGAATGAAGGCAATGGGGATTGGGCCCCCCAACAGCAAAACAATTTTCTTGGGGGCACATGATGCCGAGGGGGATTGGACACCCCCTCAGCATGGGGGTAACATTGTTTGTGAACATGGTAGCAGTTTGCTGCCACGTTCACAAGCAATATTGCAATAGGAAACGTTCCACCCAGCAATGACTGGTCGTTCCCTCATTGCAGTGGAATGGCTGATGCTGCAAAGACAAGGCAGCCCCTGATTGCTGTGGTGAAAATGTTTCAACTTGGAGGCACTTTTGGAGACCAGTGCCATCAGCACACTGTGTCTCCATTGGTCCACCAGTGCGAAGCCCCCAAATATAGTGCCTCCGTTGGCTGCTACAGTGCCGCACCTCCAGAACCCGCTTCTCTCCTAAGCTGCCACATAATGTTTCTCGTGCATACATGCAAGCAAACATAAAAATGGAGGTTGAGGTGAAATATCAAAAAAAAAACCTCTCAAGTTGACCAAAAACTACAGTTTTCAAAAAACACATAAAACCTCAAGCTGGAGGGAGGGAGGGGCAAGGAACTGACGCCAGAGATGAGTGAACCCCAGAGACCCAAAGCTCCCAAACATTGAAATCTCGACATACCTGTGGCACCTTTTTTTTTTAAATGTTTTCAACAGGACACCATGAAAAACAGCCTAGCATGGCAGAAGTGGCTCCCAACCCACACAGGGAATGAGAAAAAGGCAAGTTATTCAATTTGAAAGCTACAGCTTAATAGGCACAATTTAAATTTAGGAGTGCTCCCTGAAACAGGTAGCCCAAACCTGCAGAGCAGAATTTCTGCCCCAAGTGAAGTCTTGAAATCTCGAAGCTTGAAATTCTTGAGAGAAGAGAAAAGTAGCCCTGTCCCCTCTGAATGGCCTAGCTTAAAAGGGGAGCTGCTGCTGATGCATGGAATCCTAATGTGCCCAGTATTCTAAAGCTTGGACTGTGCCATTTCACTGGTAGGAGTGCACTATACCCAGTTGTTTTGATTACCCATTGACAATGTGGAGCGCTACAAAACCAGCAATTAAAAAAACACCCCAAAAAACACTTCAAATAAAAACAAAATTCTTCTTATGATAAAAAAAATTCCAGGAATGGGAAGGAAGGTGTGGCATACAGTACAATATATGGAAACCAAGTAATAAATACATGCATGCATTAAAATAGCAAAAATCAATGAACTAGAACCAAGCAGTTTCATCTTACCCCCCCCCCACACCCAATTCAGGTTCTACATTATAGAATTGTCCCACTTTGAAAGTGATAACTACAATACAGTTGCTTATCCTGGCACAAAATACCATTTATTTGATAGGATGAAACTTGTTGAATCAGGCTTTGGACTGCACATGGAATTTATCAATATTTGGGCCAGTTGGTTGAGCCTGAATTGAAGTTTTTTTTTGTTTTTGTTTTTGTTTTTGTTTGTTTGTTTCTAGTTAATCTTTTTATTGAAGAAAAACTAAAGAACTAAGAAAAACAAAAAATAACAAAAACGCAGTCAGAATACAAATTATGAAAGCCAGCATAAGAAGTACAACCAGTAAGATTATGATGTAGGACTCAAAAACTATGCAAATGAGGTGAGGAGGGAAGAGGGGGGATTCAGAGTGAAGTGGTCAAAAGGATCCTTATAAAATTAACGAGAAAAATGTTCCAGGGAGACAAACTGACCCCTCTTTCCAAGCCATCCCACATAGGAGGGAATTTGCAATGATCTCCATTTGCTTAAAAGCAGCTGCTTGGTGGTCATACTTCCTGTTACTACCCAATCAAACAGCTGTGAGTTCTTGGGTTGTGATAGCTGCTCTATGCTTAAAAGAAAGACTGTTCCATCAGCTGATAGCCTACCCCAATAGTTTGGAGCTGGCATTTACAATCTCTGCCCAAAAACATTGAATGAGAGTGCAGGACCATAATATATGGAAGAAATGAGCCCCTAGTTGGGAACAGCACCAGCATCTGTTGTTGGAAAGAAGACCCATCTGATGCAGGGCTGCTGTGGTATGGTGCCATCATAGCATAACCTGATTCTGTATGAGCTGACTGTAACTTTCTCGGCAGGCTTTGTGGGCCTGAAATAGACAGGTGGCCCACTGTTTGTCCAAGATTTGGATCTGTAATTCTCTTTCCCCATGCGCTTTTTGAAGGGGGAAATAAATTGGTATCGGCATCCTGTACGGTGGCATAGATCCTACAAACATGACCCTTAGATTTTGAGTGGTTGGCTGCCACAAGTGCAACTGTCCACTGGTCATCTGATCCCTGCTGCTTATGGAGTCTAGTGGTAACCAGACTGCAGATCTGGAGGTATTTGCAGAAATCCTGTTTTGGTTAGTTAAATGTGTTTTGTAAGGCAGAAAATGCATCCTTGTGCTGATTATCTGGAACAAGGAGGTATTTGACTAAGTGTATGCCCCTTAGTGCCCAGGAGTGCCAAAATGGAGGTATGCAGCCTATACATAAGGAGTCATTGCCCCATAGTGTTTCTAATTGAGGGGGAGTGGTGTCTGATTTCATGTATTTGTGATGACATCCATGATGCATTTTTGGAAAATGCCACTATGGAGCTCAGTTAAAGCAAGTTAGGACTCAATGAATATAGCAAAATAGTGTCCATGGAAGCTCTGGATATGTCCTGCTCCTGCCACCGCCATAATGGGGAAGAGGCAAATGTTGGTGTAAACCATTGCATGGTTTTCACAGTAGTGAAGGCCACATGGTAGCCCTAGAACCATGGCATGCCCCATCCAGCTATCCTCCAATGACTTTGCAGCTTCTGCCTCTGAAACAAGGTAGTTTGGCCTCCCACAGAAAGTGTTCTAGTATGCTGTCTACATCCCAAAACTACTTCTGCATTACGGCAGTCAGCAAGTGGGATAAGAGGTGCATAATGTGCAGTGCCAGCATCATCTTGAAAGCCTCTATATTACCCATGAATGATAAATTAAGCAGTTTCCAATGAGCTAATTGTGCTCAATTGGACTCTAGCATGGGAGCCAAGTTAAACTGTATCATCGTACTAGCATTAGGGTGGACCTTGATGCCCAGGTAATTGATGCCCATTGGCTCCCATCAGAGTCCTTTCTCATTGTAGGGTTGATAGAGGGGTCGAAGAATAGAGGGGAAGTATTTCCATCTTGCTCTTACTGGTCTGTAGCCCAGAGACCTGTGAGAATTCTAACAACATGGAAAGTAGTGGGTTGAGGGAGGTCTGTCCATCCTGCTGCAGGATGAGCAGATCATCGGCATAAAGTAACGCACAATATCCCAGCTCGCTGCAAGTAATCTCTGTAAGGGAGGGATGATGATGAATTCCAATGACCAAAGATTCAATGGTCATAACAAACAGGCAGGGGGAAGAGGACATCCCTGTCAATATCCCTGCATAACTGGAAGGATGTCGAGCACAGGCCATTGATGAGAACATGTGCTTTGGGTAATCAATAAAGCACTTGAGTCCACTTGAGAAATTCGGGACCATTGCCCATATGCTCCAGGCTGTGGAAAAGATACTGCCTTTTAACAGAATGAAAGGGCTTTTGAAAATCTACTGCCATAGCTACTTTTGGTGTCGGAGCTTGATGAACACTTGCAATGATGTTAAGTAGTGTATGGAGATGATCTGAACTTTGTCACTCTTTGATATACTATGCTTGGGAGAGATGAATCAGCCGCTAAAGGATTGTTTCCAGCCTAGTTGTCAGCACTTTTGCCAATATCTTGGCGTTGTAGTTTATCAGAGTAATGGGCTTGTAGTTTCTTAGGTCGGTGGCATCCTTACCCTTTTTTGGTGGCAAAGTGATGATGGATTCCTCCATGGAGGGTGGTAGGGCACCAACCTGGTGGGATGAGTAGAATACTTCCAGGATATGACTTCACCCTGAATGAGTAGAAAATGTTTGCATGCTCAACCCCTGTATTTACAATACAACTTAGTAAAATTAGTGGGGTGGCTCCTGGTGCATGATCAAACAAAAGCATATAATTAAAGTACCAGGGCACTCTCCCCCCCTCCCAATTTTGCTGCATTAAAGCCTGCAATTTTTTAGAATAACTAAAATGGGGTGCTTTTTACCTGACCGATGGGGGTGTTCACTTTGCAGAAGTGGTCAGGCTTAATCATGGTTCAGCTGGATAATGAGAACAAATAACCCCTCTGAAACGTATGAAAAATAAGAACATTGGAGTTATTCTAAAAAAATTGTAGACTTTAATGCAGCAAACTGGGGGGGAGGGGGGTGTCTGGTACTTTAATTATATTCACCCTGAATGAGTTGGCAAATCTCAATGAGAAACTGAACAGGCCCTGGAGCCCTGTCTTTGGCTAATGTTTGGATGGCTTTCTTGATTTCCAGTTGTATGATTTGCACTGTAAGGGCTATACAGTCAGTAGGGGCAATTCTAGGTATAGGGAGTTTGCACGGTAAGGTTCTTACGCAATTCCTGGATGTGGTACTTGTAAAGGAATACAAATCTTGGTAAAACGTTTGCAATATGTAATTAATGGCTGGTGTGGTAGCTTGTATCTGGCCACTGGAGTCACGTAGAGCCACTATGTGCATGTCTGCCTGTCTTATTTTAATTCTGTAATTGAGCAGTCTCCACTGTCACAGAATGTGTACCTGAGACAGAACATGGCTAGTTTCACCTTCTTGGTTAACAGTTCATTGATTTGCATTCTAGTATAGATTAATTTATTTAGCTTGTCTTGCTATGCAGAATGTGGGGCCTTATAAGCAGCCTCCAGGGTAATAAGAGAATCCTCTTAGTCCCTGAGGTTCTTTCCCTGGTTCTGCACATGTGTGCAGTGTAGCTAATGATTTGACCCCCTCATATATGCTTTGAAGGCTTCCCATACAATGGCAATGGATGTTTCACCTGTGTGAGTGTGGAAAAGAAATTCAGTTGCCTCTTTCTTTGCCCAACTTGTGAATTGTGGGTCCCACAGAAGGAGGGGGTTGAGTCCTCAGGATTTAGATTTTGAGAATGGTGTCCCCCACAATAAGACAAGTGCAGCAGGAGCATGGTATGTTCATATTAATAGTGAAATGATGTGTGATGAGAGGGTATAGTGTGACATCTATGGTGACATAAACCAAAGGTCTATGTGGCTCGATGTTAGATGAACAGCTGAGAAATATGAACAGTCTCACTGCCTGGGATTCTGAACCCTCCAGGCATCAACCAATTTATGCTCCAGCAGAAGCTTCTTCAGTGCTTCCCTCACTCGCTACATGGTTTGGAATGCCCGGCAGTAAGGTCAACAAGTTCATCCATGGTTAAGTTAAAGTCACCTCCTAACATCAACAGAACCCTGGAAACGCACAATTGACAGATCTCCTGGTTCAGATTGTGAAAGAACCATAGATCATCTTGGTTGGGATCATATATGTTTACCATAGATAGGGGACTTTGTAGGTTGGAGACTATAGCCAAAATCCACCAGCCCTCTCTTTCCTCTAGTTAACATACTATGGAGCATTTAAGGTTCTTATGTAGCAGGATTGAGACCCCTCTTTTTTTACCATGGGCAAGGCAATATACCTCCACCCCTACACAATCCCAGAAGAGTTTTGATGCCTAAACTATAGGAATATGTGTCTCCTGCAAAAAGGATATCTTTGCCTTCAATTTCTACAGGTGAGACAGGACCTTTTTTCTCTTTATTGGAGAATTAAGGCCTTGCCCATTCGAGGTCACAGCCTGTATTTCACTCATGATCTTGAGTTGCCATATAACTGCATGCAATGGATAGCTGTGGTGTGGTGAGAGCTACACTATGAGGCAGAGCAAGGAGAAGTCCTCAAACATTCTTAAGGTGCAGATGATCCCCAGATACAATACTCTAGAACTCAGAAGCAACAGTGCAACCAGGCATACCGACAATTTTAGAGAAAACAACATATAAGAAAAAATCCAACAGTGAACCAATAGAAATGGAATAAGGCACAAAAGGGTCCAGAGAACAATAAAACATGGATACAAATACAACCCCAAAAGAAGCAAAATCTAAATCCCCCACCCACTTGTTGTCTCAACAACCCCACATACCCCTCCCAATCCCTTATTACATCCCAAGCAATTACAACACAAAGTACCACCAAGAGGAGTTTATTCCAAGTGTTCATTCCTGGAGATTGGTGTGCAGTAAAAAGGAGTCCATCATTTACCCCATCAGTGGTTACCAGCAGGAACTACCGCAGATGTCTGACTAGGGGAGAGATCCCTCTCACGTCAAATGATAATATTGATTATGAGTCCTTGTAACCTTGTGGACCTGTGCTGAAATCTGAAACACCCCTCTCTGGGAGGGGTTGGAGTCACCTGATTGGTATGTGTTGTAGAAGGTGGAAGTAAAATAGTGGAAAAAAACACCAGCAAGAAGCAATTGAGGTGTACCAAGGATATTCATACTGCATGTGTAGCAGCGCTTCTGACAGGAGCAAAGAGAGGCTGCAATCATTGTGGAGGGGAGTGATAGAACACCATGAGATGGAAGGACTGGGGAGGTGGGGCCAGAGAAAAAAGAAGGGAGTTGGAGGAGTGGGAAGACTAAATCAAATGCAGCCATAGCTGAGCATTGTAGTTTGCAAAAGAAAATACCCAGATAAATGAAATGGTGCCTGACTGTCTGCATTCTAGGGGTATTGTAGCTGAGGTTAGCATGCCTGTTCAGGCCCAGGGCTAAGGCAATGGTTGCAACTCCCCAGGATCCAGAACAATGGATGATAGATTTTGCCTGCAGACCTTAAGACCTTATTTGCAATGCCTGGAGACACATGTGGCTACAAGATTAGGTGGATATGCCATTTAAGAAAAGGGCAGGCAAGTGCTGAATGGCCTGATGCCATTCACTACCAAAATGGTCATCTCCTCTGTAGTAATAGCCCCTTCCAGGACATGATATGGTGCATACTTCACTCTACCCCCACTCCTAGCTGTGCCCAAATGTATTGTATGCTAGCTCTGTAGGAAATCGATGCTGATTTAGTGGTGAAAGTTCTCGGAGCTTCCTCCCCCTTAAACTGCTGCATCCTGGGGAGAAGCTTGCTGAGTCATCACACAAATGTTCTAATGTTGTACTCTGCAGTTCTGGGGATATAATACCCTTTGGCTGGCATGGTAGGTACCCACTTTGTGGACAGAGAGGGAAATAAGTGGATAGCATGAGGGAGGTTTAACCTTCTAAGTAGTAGATGCCACAGTGTGCAGGAAGGCTGATTTCACAGAAAACAATAGCCCCAGCTCCATGGCTTGTAGTTGCACAAACATGCACATGTTCTTGTATCAAGGAGTATGGAATCACAGTGTCATGCTAAGAAGAGTTCTCTGGGAAGGGTTCGGCCAAGTGGCCTAGCAGTATGTATGTATGGGTGAATGCTGCTTCCACTGAGCCCCCCCCCACAAAAAGTCCATCTTCCATCATGTAAAGGAGTAGTCATGGTGACAGATTTAAACAGACACAGACATTAAAGGGTGGGGTGGTGGAATGAAACAACTGTAGTACAGATGCCAAATTTGACAGTCTACTAGCGAAAAGGATAGCTACATACCTGTAGGACTGTATTCATCTCACACCAGTGATGCTGAGTTTCTTAACAGATGGCATATGTGGGGCCTGCCTCAGGATAATGGTCTTGATGCAATCAAAGGATAAAGATTATGCCCCATGAAGGAGGTCACGTGACACGCATGGAGTGAGGCAGCAGCTCTCTGGGTCTCCCATTCCTGCTCGACTGAATCTGCATTTTTGCACAGCTAAATGGGGCTAACAGGCACTGGGACACTATTTTAAACATCTAGAGACAGTTTTGGTTTCAAAATTTGATTCGCTCATTTTCGGCAAAATGCAAGTAGCGGGCTTGACTGGAGCTAAGCTGCTTGTGACAGACTGAAATCGCCATCACTACGGAGGAAGAAGTGGCAGCCTGCTAAAATTTATGGAATCTGGCAACAATAAAGGATGCATTATTTAAATTGATAGAAGAGGTGGCGAGATAAAGCCAGCCCTGACTCAGTTAGCAGGGGTGACAGACACAGAGGTGAGGATCTCTTCTATTGAGAGAGCCATGGATAAAGGGCCTACCATGGTGGAGTGTAAAAGAAGCATTACCAAATTAGAGGATCACCTAGACACGACTTAGAGGCCGCAACAGACATAACAACCTGGTCTTACTGGGTCTCCCAGAAGGGGAGGGCAGAACACTATCCAGTTTCTCCAGAGGCTCCTCAAAAAATCGGCAGGTCCCTCACCTAATGGGCCAGACTATATCATAGAGAGGGGTCATCGGGCCCTTAGAGCCAAACCCCCATCCTCAGAACCACCGAGGCCAATTATTTTCAAATTACTCAACTACCTTGACAGGGAGCACATTTTAAAAGAAGTCAAGAAGCTGGCAGCTTTTCAATGGGAGGGCAAAAAACTGCGTCTTGTGCCTGATCTGACCTGGAAAATGAGGCAAGCTCGAGCAAGTTTTAGACCGATTACCTCGAAGCTTTGGGCTGCAGGGATTCAACACCTCTTATTATGCCCTGCAAAGCTGGAAGTTACACTCAAGGAAGGCCTAAAGAGATTTAATTCGGCTGAGGAGGCACTGACATGTTTGAAATCCCTGCTACCTGACCTGTTTCCCAAAGGGTGAAACCCAAGTTTAGCCACTCAGACAACTTGCAGGACTGTGGTTGTGATTTTTCATTTGGTGTTAATAAATTTTATTTGACTTTTAATGGGGGTATCCAACAAATGATAACTTTCTAGTGTATTTTAACATAGCTTTTGGCAAGTCGGAAGAGACATCATATACTTTTGTTGTACGTTTACATTTAACCCCTGAACAGATTGCAAGGGGTTTTGGTAGTTAAGTTGTTGCTATATGTTGCTGATATACGTAACAAAGCATTCTGGACTATAGCTAAAAGGTGGGGTGGGGATTGTGCTTTTAGTTACTGGCTTATGACATATATATTAAAGAGGATACGATTTAAACTTCCTGTATTTGTATTAGTAAGAAGGTCCCAGATTCTCTTTACGAATCTCATATGGTTGGTGACCTTAGAGTATAAGCAGTTTCCTTAACTGTAGGAACCATAGGTAATCGAGTTTTCATGAGTTAAACATGTTAAATCATGATATGGCCGCCAAGGGGTATAACGTAAGGCAAGATTTTATGGTAGGATTTGTGGCCCTACCTTGGCTCATATAGTGATTCCTTGTTGGGGGCAGTTCGGTCTGATCTTAACTTTCTTAGGTATTGCCGGATCCCTCTATCTGGGTTTGACGCATAGGGCGTTATGTGAGATAATTGTAGTCTAGCCTGTCCATGTCCACAAGACTGGAGGTATTCATAGGGCTGGCAATTACTTTATTATTTGAATGCTTAAACTTATGCCCCTTGGCTCTTATTGGCTGGAGTTTCATTATTTTATTCATTCGAAGATTAGGAGATTGGTATAAATTTTCTTTTATTAGCCCAGATTTTGGGACTGGGTTTGGCAAGATCGTTTATTAAATCTCTAAGAACAGCCTTTAAGCAGGTGGGGGTGTACCCATCTCTATGTTGCACCACGTTCCAGTGGATGAGTAGCATAACTCGGACCAGAAGGGAAGGTTTTAAGTCAATTATGGATGTATTTTTATTTTTTTCTGGGGAGGAAGGGGAATTTCGGGGAAATAATTTTCTCTGTTGGGGGTCAGTATGGGGGCAGCTATCCCAATGTTTCCTTAGACTGGGCAACAAAATGGCTAACAGGCTGAATATAGTTTCTTGGAATATTAAAGGAGGAAAGGACAATTGTAAAAAATTTGTTATCTTAAATCACTTGGCCCGCTTGAAACCAGCGATAGTATTTCTACAAGAAACCCATGTCCTCTCTGATCGCCTTGCCCACTTTAAGAAGAAGTGGGTGAACCAGGTTTTTGATGTGGGATTCTCTTCAAATAGTCGAGGAGTTGCCATCCTAATTGCTCATGGGATCCGCTTACTACATTCAGAAATAATTTCTGATCCGTAGGGTTGATATATATTCGTTTCAGGCAATATAGGTGGGATCAATCTAGTGTTGGGTTCAATATATGGACCTAACCTGGACTCACCTAGCTTCTTTACTCAGCTGGGTTTGGTTTTGGCTTCCTTTGAAATGTCCATAATTTTGGGTGGGGACTGGAACTTAGTCCAGTCTAACCGGCTAGACCGATCGCATTTTAAAGGCTCTCTTCCTCCCAGCACAGAAAGCTCTAAGAGGTTTATGTTATCAACAGGTTTAACAGACCCTTAGCGACTTTGAATCCCAATGTTCGAATATTCCTTTTCCTCTGTAGTGCATAAGTCACATTCGAGGATAGATTATTTTCTGGTTAGCCAACATAGCTTACCTTGGGTGGTGGAGGCCACAACTTTGCCCCGTGTAATCTCTGACCATTCCCCTATAAATATTGTATGTTCCTTACCTCTCCAACCTTGCAGGTCATATTCATGGTCATTAAATAATAATATTTTAAAGGACTCCAAGGCATTAATTGGATTTAGATCCTTTTTGGAAAACTCCATTAGTAGTAACTGGGGTTCTATTAAAGCTATCGATCAAACTTGGGTGGCTCTTAAGTCTATGTGGCGAGGGCTAATACGTATGGCTACGATGCATAAAAGCAACAAGAAAAACTCCTAGATGAATGTTTAGAGAGATTAAGGAATTAGAAAATATAAGTGATAACCGGAGAACGGAAGAGCAAGAATGTAAATTAATTTCCTTAAGAACATGGTATGCAGACAAACAGAGGGAGAAAGTTAATAGTTCAGCTTCCAGAGTTAAGGCCTTATACCTAGGGCAGGGTAGTAGGGCAGGGAAATTGCTGGCCTGGCAGTTGAAGCAAAAATCTTTGGCAAAGTGGGTGACTGCCCTAAACCATCCAGAATCGGGGCAGTTGGTTACAGATTCGGCTAGGATATTAGAAATTTTTGAGGACTTTTATTGAAAGCTCTATACAGGCCAGCAACCTCCCCTTCAGGTGGTGGATAGAATCCAGGAATTTCTGGATGCTATCCCTTTACCGAGATTGTCAGAGGACGTTGGCCCACAATTAACAGCTCCTATCTCTGAGGAGGAAATAAAGAAAGCTATTGACTCCTTTTGCCCGGATAAAGCACCTGGCCTGGACGGGTTTACAGCCCTTTTCTTTCAGCGATTTAAAAATAATCTTGTGCCCTTACTGCAAGAACTGTTTCCTTTTTGGTGTGATCAAGGGATCAAGGACCAGACGCCGTTTGAGGCCAAGATTATTTTGTTACCAAAGCCAGATAAACCCCCAGACTTAGTGGGTAATTTTAGGCCGATTTCTTTACTAAACCTAGATGTAAAGATTTTCGCTAAAATTTTGGCCAGCAGATTAAAAAAAGTATGGCATGTCCTATTGAGCCCAGAGCAGGCTGGCTTTGTTGAGGGCCACTCTTCGGCTGACCATTTCTGCAAATTGTTCTATTTAATTTCTGCATCTACGGATCCCACCAAGGAAGCGTCGTTAGTTTCGCTAGACGCAGAAAAAGCTTTCGACAGGGTGGAGTGGACTTTTATGTTTACTACCCTGTCGAAATTAGGTCTTCCGGCTAGATTTATTCATATGGTTCAATTTGCTACTCCTGCCCCTCAGCCAAGATTCAATGCAATAATTTAATCTCGGATGCTTTTCCACTATCAAGGGTACCCGCAGGGCTGCTTCTTTATCACCTTATCTTTTAATCTGTACATTGAACCACTAATCAGATCTATAAAGATAAACGGGAAGTGCAAGGGCTTAAGATAGGGACTCTGAATTTAAACTCTCAGCATTTGCTGATGATTTATTGCTACATATTTCTAACACTACCTCCTCCCTTCCTAAGGTTCTTGATTTAATTGACAAGTTTAGGAAGCTTTCAGGGTATAGTCTAAATAAGGCCAAAGCATCTGTATACTCTTTGTCCCCATTTCTTCAAAAGAGTTGGTGCCTTTCTTTGGGACTCCGTTGGCAGACCAAATCATTAACTTATTTGGGAGTTCAAATATCCAAGAACTTAGAGACTCTGGCTAACTTAAATCTTAAGCCATTAATCAAGTCTATTAAAGAAGACTTGGTCAGATGGTCAAAACTTCCATTGACCTTCTCGGGTAGAGCCAACACGCTTAAAATGGTGGTTATGCCCAAACTTTTTTACCCACTATCAAATCTAAACGTTTACCTGCCAAAGTCTTACTTTAAGCCGCTCTACAAATATTGCTCTGAGTTTTTGTGGAATGGTAGACCTCCTAGAAGAAGCTACCTTAAACTCACCCGGCAAGGCCAACTAGGAGGCCTCCAGTTACCGGATTTCTATGCATACTATTTAGCAATTCATATGGCAAGGCTGGTCGCATGGGTCTGTGAGGAGGAAATTTTATCCCGGACTTCACTTGACCGACTATTTAAAGTCTTAAGTTTGACTTGGAGTCTTTGTTATATATCCCATGGGCCAAGGTTCCAAAAGGTGGAGGTACCTGTTAGGGTGGATATCAAAGCTTTGCATCAATTCTATGCAAAGTTCAAAATTTCGCAAACTATGATTTATCCCAACCTCTATTAAGAAATCCCAACCTGGTAATTGAAGCCAACCAATACCTAGATTCGTGGTTAAAATGGCTGCGAAACTGCGAGTTAAAGACTTCTATCATAATAATGTGTTACTTCCATTTCAGGTACTGGTGGAAAAGTTTGGAGTGGAAACCCAATCTTTCCTAAAACTAAGTCAAATAATAAGCAGTGTTAAATCTTATTTTCATAAAGGACTGGGGCAAGACATCTTGGGACCAATGTTCGCTGAATTGAAAGAGTTTATACAATCGGGCAAAGTGATTTCTAAGATCTATAAATATATAATAGTTAAAGGAATTCAATGTGTCTCCATCCCGTATATTGGGAATTAAATTTATCTCTTGGTAAATCAGCAGAAACATGGGAGAAGGCTTGGTGATACTCTACAAATATATAAAACAAGATAGATTGAGAAACGTTCAATTTAAGTTACTTCATAACTTATATTTTCACCGCTAGGCTTTCTAGAACTGAGCAGCCGTTTTTCCGGCACAATGTACTGAGTGTAATGTCTTTGCTACCAGTTACCATAAGTTTTGGACTTGCCCCAGGTTGTTGGACTGTGGCATTTGGGTGAAACAAGGATCAGTCAATTTCACGACCTCGCCAGATTCTTTAACCTGGAGGTTTGTATATTTGGGATGTTTGGTAACGTAATCAGGCAAGTTATCTAAATATCGAATGGCAATGGTAGCATTGGTCACTAAGTTAATAATCTTAACGTCATTGAGAGACGATTGGACTGCATCGTTTGGGGAATGGTGGATGAATTCATGAATGCATTGAATGCAGAAAGATCAGTTTTCTTTTTATATAGCTTCACTAATATTCCAACAATGTTGGGGCAAGCTGTACCAATGTCTTAAGGACAGGTACAGGTACTAGAGATAGATCTCTCTTGTCTCTTTTTTTCTGGATTGATATCGCCCTGGTTCTGTAAATTAGTCTCAAACAAGGTCCTTTCCTCCTCTGCACTTCTTTTGTTTTCTATTTTAAGTATGTACCAGTCTTGTTGTGTTTCCTTTTGCCTTCCTTGATGATATCTTATGATTTTGTATTAATTATGGTGAGTCAATCAATGGGATAGCTGCCAGGGGTGGAAGGGGGTAGGGATGGAAGGTTTTTCTTTTTTTTACTCTTTAGGGGATTTGGGTTCTCTCTCCCCTTTTTATGTTTCCCTTTATATGTCATTATATGATTATGGTATTGTACTTCTTTGTATTATTTAGTTGTTTGGTATGTAATTTATGTTGGAAGCGGTTCAATAAAGCTCAGTTATTTGCAAAAAAAAAGATTATGCCCCATACCCGCACACCAAGAGAAAAAATAGTTGCCACTGTGATGGACTGTGTCACTAAGGATGATTAGGGTCGAAAGGGGCAGTCTCACCATGAAGGAAACTCTGGTAGCTCAATCTATAACCAAACACCCTTGCTTGTTTGACCCCTTAAAGGGCTGAGTCTGTGTGGGCCCCAGTAGTACATTATGTAATAAGATACAGTTGTTCATATGGTCCATCACCCTTTTAAGTAGGGCACCTGCTTAATTTATAGAGTCCTAATAGGTCCCTGCAAGCTGAAGAAAAAGAGAAGGGATCTGCACAGAAAAGTTCAGGTGCCATTTCATGAGTTAGGCATTATTTTAGCATGAAGTCCATTTGGGAGGGAAGCCCATACAGGATCCATTGAAGAGCCGGGACTGTGGAGATGAGTGTTATCAGGCCAAGAGGATTCACCTAATGGTAAATTCATTACTGTCACTACCAGGCTCACAGCATCAGCCCAAGATTTCAGTCTGCTGGCTAGATCATTTTTCTAGACTCTGGGCCAACAGTTGCGACAGTTGTACGATTCTACAGTGTGACCTGTGACATGGCGTAGGCCACTTGCACCAAACAGCTGTTACACTGACAGTTGCGCCATAAACCCCCTGTGACATGGTGCTAAGGGGTTTACAGCAGCAGTTGCACCCAATTCCAGAAAGGAAGCATCAAAGTCCCCAAGGCCAGGATTCTACAAGAACACCAGGAGGGGAACCAGCAATGTAAGTTACATCAGCATTTTAGCTGGTGTAACCACAGACCGGGGTCCTGTAGGCCCACTGCAGTTCAATGGGCATACACACTTGCCCACCCCCATGCCCAGTATACCCCAGTGGTGCCCCACCCCAGACATGTTCATTATGTGCCCTGCAGAGCTGCTGACACCAACGGTCCCCCATGTTAACTGTAAGAGCCCCACGGGGCTGCCCACACCCCCTGTCCCCTGTATCCTACAATAACTGCCCTGCAGGGCTGGCCACACCATCCACCCCCTGACTCCCCCATTGTGAAATGCCCCACAGGGAGGCACTGTCATCCCACCACCTGTGCCCTGACCCCTAGTTGCAGCTGGAAATGTGGCTTTGTGTGAATGCTTATGTTGGATTACAATCAGCAGTATAATAACAGAATTGATAGCAAAGTAGTGAGTGTAAAGTAAAACTGACATATTTATTTATTTATTTTGTTTATTTATTTAAGAGTTTCACCAGGAAGGCATATTGAGCTGAGATACCGCTCGATTCCAGATGCATCCTGGGGGAAGGAGGAAGAGAAGCAAAATACAGACAATAAATATTATACAAGTATACAGATTGTGCAAGGTACATAGATCATTGTATACATAGATTAATAGATTAACAGAGCTCACATGATTGAGAGCACCAAGGTAAACTTAACAAACAACTAGCAATAACAAAAGCTGTTCAATGTAATAGTACTGAGTTACATTTGATATCTGATATCCCTATCACTACTCAGAATGTTGTAGAACTAGGATGGTGGCAGCAGGGGAACCAACATGAATTGTTGGGCTACATAGCCCTTGTTCAAGGTTATGCAGTGCATAGCATACAAGGTGCAAGGGTCCTGCTTAAGTGAGAGGCTATAGCTTGTGTGGCATGGGGCGCCACCACTTGCTGGTCTTAGGTGCATATGAGTGTATGATAAGAATACATAAGACCCCATGCCCTGACCCTGAGTCGCAGCCACAAATGTGGAAAATCCTGCCCTGGTAGCCTAGTGGCCCCCCACGCAGCCGTGCCAGCCCATCCAGCACCCCCACCTGTCCCCAGCCGGTGACTGGTACAGACCACCTCTCACCACCACTGCCAGCCACCGACTGTGCCTCTACACTCAGCATGTAGTAATTACTGTAGCAAGGTGCTGCACATCACTACCTAACACTATGCAGCTGTGACTGTACACTTAGGATGCAGTCACTGCTATGTCTACTGCAATTCCCTGGCTAAGCTTCTGCAACTCTTAACTGTGGTAACTTCACTGTACCTACAATTACAGAGGTGTGCCATAGATCTCCAGTCCCCTATGGTGCCTATAGATAACCAGTCATAATGCACTACAAATTTTGGGAGGCGCAGCAGCTCTAGCTGCCTAAATCCATGCAAATCCTAAGATAACTTCAGTTTCCCTGCAATCAGTGATGTGTGCCATTGACGTACAAAGCCTCACCTGTGCTGTGTATGTGCACTAACATGTGCATTCCCTGACTTGTGTTCTGTATCTCCACTTACAATGTAGTACCTACTGTCACATTTGTAGACACATTGCCTGCCTGAATCCATTCAAGTGGCAACTGTGCTAACTGGACTATTCCTGTAATCAGAGAGCTGTACAAGTGATGTACATTGCCTATCTTTTCCTGTGGCTGTTTACTTAAGATGCAGCAAGTGCTATGGAAGTGCAGTTCCCCATCATACTGTTCACCTCCATGTTTTTTTCTGTTCTGTACTGTCAACTCAGTGTGCAATATGTGGGCTAGGTGTTCATACATCGAGTTACAGATCTCCTGTAATTCCTAACTAAGTTAACTACCATGTACCACACTTACATCTACTGTCAGTCTACAGTCAGAGTGCAGTACCAGGTCTAGAGAGCTGTGTGACATTCTACCTAAGGACATGCTGTTGTTACTGTACAGTCAGGATCAGTAACTGGTATGCGTGTGGAAATTGCCTGTGTGAAGCCATAGAAATCCTAACTGTGCTAAGTTGTGTGTATCAACAATTACAGAGCTGTACCATTGATGTTGCTTGCCTCATTCTTGCTGCGCATCGGTACTCATGATGCAGTACAAACTTTGGGGAAGGGGGTATTACCTGTCTCAGCCAACTCAAACACTAACTGTGCTAACTTGAGTGTCCCTGAAATCACTAATGTCTACCATTGATGTCCATACTCTCAGCTCTGCTGTGGATCTCTACTAAGGATCCAGTACCTGGTGTTGCAGTTTGAAGAGACATTACCTGGCTGAAGCCATTCAAGTGACAACAATGCTAACTACACTTTACCTGTAATCAGGAAGTTGTACAACTGATCTGCATCACTCTTCTTTGCCTGTGGCTCTTCACTTAACATGAAGCAAGTATGTGATTGTTCCTGTTACCATGGTTCTCCCCCCTACTTCCATGTGTGTCTGTCTCTCTGTGTGCCACTGTTGCTCAGGAGGAATAGGTGCCATGTAATGTCTTCACACATACTAACACAGTGGCACCAAACAGAAATGTTAATGCACATGGTAGCACAAATCAAAACACAAAGATAAACAATTCTGAAAAATACTGAATGTAATACAGTGACGGGAGTGTGGGGCCCTTTGGGCCCTGTGCTCCTGCCATGCAAAACACAAACAGAAACAGTACTGTAAAAGAAAAAATGTGATAGTGACAGGAGTGCAGGGTCCTTCAAGCCCCATGCTCCCGTCACACAAAACACAAACTTAAACAATACAGAACTATACTAAATGTGATACAGCACTGTACTAAGTTGTGTGTATAAACAATAACAGAGGTGTACCATTGATGTTGCTTGCCTCAGTCTTGCTGCGCATCGGTACTCATGATGCAGTACAAACTTTGGGAGAGGGGGTATTACCTGTCTCAGCCAACACAAACACTAACTGTGCTAACTTGAGTGTCCCTGAAATCACTGATGTCTACCATTGATGTCCATACCCTCAGCTCTGCTGTGGGTCTCTACTAAGGATCCAGTACCTGGTGTTGCAGTTTGAAGAAAAATTACCTGGCTAAAGCCAATCAAGTGACAACAATGCTAACTACACTTTACCTGTAATCAGGAAGTTGTACAACTGATCTGCATCACCCTTCTTTGTCTGTGGCTCTTCAATTAATGTGCAACAAGTCTGTGATTATTCCTGTTACCATGGCTCCCCCTCTGCTTCCATATGTGTCTGTCTCTCTGTGTGCCAGTATTGCTCAGGGAGGTAGGGGTCACATGATGTCTTCACACATACTAACACAGTGGCACCAAACAGAAATGTTAATGCACATGGTAGCACAAATCAAAACACAAAGATAAACAATTCTGAAAAATACCCCGCGCTTCTGCCACACAGAACACAGATCACTAACATAAACAGTACTGAAATATACCAAATGTGAAATAGCAGCAGGAGCACGGGGCTCTTCCAACCCCGTGCTCCCACCACACAAAACACAAACATACATAGTACTGTAAAATACAAAATGTACTAGTGATAGGAGCGTGGGGCACTTTTCCACACAAAACACTAACATAAACAGTACTGAAATATACTAAATGTGATATAGTGGCGACAGCACACAGCCCTTCCAAACCCACACTCCCACTACACAAAACACAAACATATACAGTACTGTAAAATAAAAAATGTGCCATTCGGGCCCCGCTCTCCCGCCACACAAAACACAAACATAAACAGTTCTGAAATATACTAGATGTGATACAGCAGCAGGAGCACAGTGCCCTTCTGACCCCACACTCCCACCACACAAAACACAAGCATATACAGTACTGTAAAATAAAAAATTTGCTACTGACGGGAGCACGGGGCCCTTTGGGCCCCACACTCGTGCCACACAACACACAAACATAAACAGTTCTGAAATATACTAGATGTGATACAGTAGCAGGCGCGCAGGGCCCTTCCAATCCCACACTCCCACCACACAAAACAGAAATATATACAGTACTGTTAAATAAAAAATGTACTACTGACAGGAGCGAGGGGCCCGCCACACAAAACGCAAACATAAACAGTACTGAAATATGGTAAATGTGATACAACAGCAGGAGCGCGGGGCCCTCCACACAAAACACAAACATAAACAGCACTAAAAAACTCTGAATGTCACACAAGACGGGACTGTGGGGCCCTTCGGCCCCCACAGTCACACCAATCAAAACACAAACATAAACAGTATGGAAATATACTAAACATGATACAGCAGCAAGTGCGCACCCACCACATGATGTCTTTACACATACTAACACAATCCCAGCAAACACAAATGTTAGTGCACGTGTAGCACAAACCAAAACACAAATACTGAATGTAATACACTGACAATAACGCAGGACCCTTCCAGCCCCACTCTCCCACCACACAAAACACAAAGATATACAGTACTGTAAAATACACAATGTGCTAGTGACAGGAGCACAGGGCCCTTCGAGCCCCCACGCTCCTGCCACACAAAAGAGAAACATAAACAGTACTGAAATATACTAAACGTTATACAGCAGCAGGAGCGTGGAGCCCTTCAGGCCCCATGCTCCCGCCACACAAAACAGAAACATTAACAGCAGTAACAACACCGAATATCATACAGTGGGACTGCAGGGCCCTTCAGCCCCCACAGTCCCACCCCACAAAAGCAAAACAGAAACAGCACTGAAATACATTAAATGTGATATAACAGTCCTAACTCTCACCCCATCACATGTGGAAAGAAGCTGAGGAATAGGAGAATGGGGTGACAGTTAGGACTGATGAGCCCAATCGCACTCCGATTCCGGTTGGGGGGGTGGGCTGGAGGGGTGCAAAGGGGGTTTCAACTCTAACATTGAATTTCCTTGCTTTTGTCGCTGTGGAACAACCCTAACTGATGCAGTAAACAGTTTTTCACCTCTAATTTCCCTTCTTTTTGAGAATGATTATGAGAAATAGTGAATGTAATGTGGCAGCAAGAGCGTCCCGAGCTCCCGCCACATAATGCAGTGGAGGGACCACGCGCTCCTGCCACGTGATGTCTTCTCACATAGTAACATTGTGCCCACAATCGCAAATCATAATGCACGTGGTGACGCAAAGTGAAACAGAAAGAGAAACAGTACTGTAGACAGAAATGTTAAAATCAATGCAAATGCAACTGCAAATGAAAACACAAAGGGTAACACATATGGTGATGTAGAGGTGAACGGTAAGTGAAACAGGTACGGAACCGCAAATGGAAACAGTAATCGTAACAGTAATGTAAGCGCACAGGCTGGTTTTCCCCAAAAGCTGTATAGAGAAAGACAGTGAGTATAAAGAATGTATGCAAAATAATGACTCTTGGAACAGAAAATGAGGACTTGGAATAGTAAGTTGCTTATATCTCAGGAACCGTATGACACAGAAAAAAAATTTAAGAAGTCATATGAATTATCACTTTCCTGGCTAGTTTTGTACTTAGCCTCTATGTGGGGACTAAGTATTTTTCTGATGAAAAGTCCGTATCTAGCACCGATCCGAGATACAGGCCCTGAAAGGCGCGGCGAACGCCGTAATGTTATCCTATGGGAAAAAAAGAGAAGTTCAGAGTGCCATAACTTTTGCTCCCTGTAATATTTTTTCACCAAACCACTAAAAGGCACATATGTGGGATGTTGGCTGTCTTCCTTCCAAATTTCAGGAAAAAAGACCAAATCGTTATTTTGCATCAGGGTGCCAAAGGATTCCTGTACTGCGTCGGTCTCCGTAATGTTATCCTATGGGAAAAAGTGTCAAAACTGGAGTGCCGTAACTTTGCTGCCGTGTAATATTTTTTTCAAAGAAACACTGAAAGGCACATCTATGACGTGTCAACTGCATTCTCTCCAAATTTCATCCCAAAATACCAAACCATTCTTTTGCAGCACAGTGCCAAAGAATTGCTGTTATTTTCACACACCCTGGAAAAGTACTGTCGAACTTTGTGAAAGCTTTCACAAATTCATTCGACAGTGTCGCATGTTTGACACTACTTTGCAAGAGTACTTTTTCCAGAGACTTGAAAAACATATTTCTGGGGTGTTTTACCCCAAAATAAAGACATGGCTAGCATCCTCAGGGTCCGACTAGGTGAATACAAAAATAATTAGGTTGGTAGAGGGTCCCAAATTTAAATGGCAAGCATTTTTCTGATTGCTAACTGAAAACAAAATGATGGATTTGCGACAGTAAAAGGGCAATTTGCGAAAGTAAAAACTACATTTGCAACACTGTCGAACTTTTTGTTAACTTTTCCCATTGACATAATGGGAACTTGTTTTTTGAATAACTTTTGAACCATTTAATATTTTTTCATGAAATCTTCAAAAGGCACATCGTCAACCATAACTCTCACCCCATTCCATTAGTAAATAAGCTGAGGTGGTGCAGTATAGGAGAATAGGGTGAGAGTTAGAACTGATGACCCCAACACACATCCCTAACACCGAATTGCCTCACTTTTGTTGCTGTGGAACAACCCTAACTGAAGCATTAAACAGAGTTTTTTGCTATGAATTTCCCTTCTTTTTGAGAATGTCACTATAAATCATGAATGGAATGTGGTGGTGGGGCCACGCTCTCCCACCATGTGAATTTTTGTCAGTTTGCTGCGCAAAAACTTATGACCGACTGAAATGAAAATTGGTAAATGAAGACATGTACCATACCACAACATGTATCACAAATGTTATCTGAATCTGTTCAACAGTTGCACAGTGTCACACCACGAAAACTGTGCAGGAGTGCCGAAAATAAAATTTTTGCCACTTCGTTACACAAGAATCATATATCCAACAGAACCAAAAATTGATAAAAGAAGACATGTACCATAGCACACCATGTGTCCAGAATTGTGTGCACATCTGCTCAGCAGTCACACAGCGCCACGAGTAAACAACGTAAAATGCACAATTCAGCAACCGTAAGTGCCAGTGACCAGGAAATTGTCACAGTCAAGGATCTATTATTAATCTTTGCACATTCTAAATGCCAGGCAAATCGTACTCATGGTTCAGAAGTAACTGAAGGGTAATGAACCAAATGTTCATTCATCAGAGTGGCATAATTCTGCACCTGTTTATGTTTTACACACCAAACCACTGCAAGACACCTCAGTACCACTAGGGCTACCTACGCTATAAATTTCAAGGCAATATCACCATACAGAATGCTATGCACAAAACGTTAAATGTGTCATGCAGTATCTCCATAGCTAATTATTTTTCCAACATGTAAACAGCATTATTCACATCTCCAGGACATCCACTCAGCACTGTCCAAATGTCATGTGAAAAGACCAAACCATTCCAGAGATATTCAATTTTTACATTTCTACACCTTTAAGAAGTCTTCCACCACAAAATGGTGGAAATCGCAGCCGAAAATCCTGTAAAATGGTGGACCTGGTGGCCAAAACATCTGTAACTGTGAGGGGGGCCAACTTCAAATGGCAATAACTGTAGAACGGAACAACATTTGTACACCAAACAAAAACTAGCATGTTCGTTGAAAAAAAACGTCTTTCTATGTGGCCAGTTTCAGATCAATTCACCACACATTGGCTGCTCTACACTTTGTAGAAGACAGTGCAGAAAAATAGCAAAAACATAATGTTTTCCACTGCACTACGCAAATGAAAAAACACAAACAGTAATGTTAACACAAAATGGTAATGGCAACAGTGAGGTAAAAGAAAATAGCAATGCTAACGGTAACACAAATGTGAATGGTAACGCACATGGTGATGCAAATGGAAACGATAATGCAAACAGTAAGAGAAACGCAAGTGCAAACATAAATGAAAACAGAAATGGTAATGCAAATGCAAACTCAAATGGTAACGCAAATGGTAATGAAAATGCAAATGGTAACACAAACAGAAACACAATAAGTAATGGCAACGGCGACGCAGAAGGAAACGGTAATGAACTCGACAATGGAAATGCTACCAAAAATGCAAACACTAAGGCCAATGAAAACCAAATGCAAATGGTAACGAACACGCAAATGATAATGGGAATGCAATTGGAAATGCAAACGGTTACAGTAACACCAACGATGATGCCAAAGGAAACAGTAATGTGAATGGAAATGTAAACGCAAGTGCATTCGCGAACACAAAGGAAAAACTGAGACCTGTAGGTGCGACCGTAGAATTCAAAAAAGACAAATCACAGCAGATCATGCTTAATAACTTACAGCCGTATATCTGACCAGTATGAAACTTGGCATATCCAAGGTGTATGGGTCTTAATGAAGTATTCCAAATTTCAGGCAAATCCGTTAAACAGTTGCAAAGTTATTAAGGTGCAAAGTTTGGGTTTAACATGTAAATGGCTCCTCAACCTAACTATGGAAGCACTACTGTGCTACCATTATATATATATATATATATATATATATATATATATATATATATATATATATATATATATTAAAAGCAAAAAACTCCATTTAATGCATTAGTTAGGGTTGCTCCAGCGACAAAAGTGAAGAAATTCGCTGTTAGGGTTGAAAACCCTAACTCCGAATTCACCCACACCACACACACACACACACACACACACACACACACACACACACACATATCAAGTATGGGGGAGGACCAAGTCAACACAACCAATGACAGACATCCAGCAGCAGGTGACAGAAATAACAAACAATTGTCTAAATGTACTACAAGACATCCCCACCCACCTGACCAGGTACTCGCGCTCAGAGGAGATCAACAGCAAAACTGAGGCCATGTACACAAATGTACACATCCCTGATTGCAGCTGCACATGTACCACACTTAGTAGTTGCATGGCCTTACCTACCAATGCCCACACCACACCACAACTGGTACTGTGCCGTTAGTCAATATAAATGCTGAAGGTGCATGATGACAGTTGTAGAAAGGTTTTAACACTAGTGAGTATACATTAATTAAGAGAAGTACATAAATTAACTACAAGACACTAGCATGCTTAAGATAAAAGTAGTGTTACATTTAGTAGGTGATTTACATAGTAGTACATTACTGCAATGGTTTTACTCAAGATAGAGGCTGATGTAGCGTATGGAAAGCATTGCCTGTTCAACGCTGTGAAATTCGTACTGCCAGTATCAGATGCATTCTTACTGATGAAGGTGTACTGCTGATGTACATACATAGACCTTCAGTGTGTTTCAATACTAAAGATGCAGTAAGTATTCTTTGTAAGAAACAGTGTAATTGCATGGATCAGGCCAAGCAACTTCTAAATATCATAGCACTACTGAGCCAACAATGACGTACCTGTATCAGAGATGTATATAGGATAGATTTTCCTGTAGGCACTTACTGAGTACGTTGTACCTGATAAAGACAATCTCATTGCATCTGTGATGACTAACTTATTCAAATAGTCATTTCAATCTCAATCTCAATTTTTATTTATTTATTTAAGGCGCCTTTCTAAAAACCAAGGCGCCTGTACAATACTAAATAAAACAATTACAAATACAGTAAACAACAATATTAAAAATCATATGCTTTACTAAAGAGGTCATACATTTACTATTGTTGCAATGAGTGATCTATGCCACTTATGGACACAGTGTAATTTTTTTTAACAGTTGTTTCATACTCAGGCTGTATGCCTAGTGTTTGGGTTTGCCACACTTCTGTCACTGATGCTATCAAAGTGATAACTATGTTAGTTGTGGTACAACAGGAATCAAGTAGGTATGGTGTAGCTATAAACAGAATGTCTTTTAGTATTGATTTAACTCACAATGGGAAAGTGTACTAGGACAGCGGGGTTATTCTCTATCAGTGACTCTGTCAGTTATAATCACACTAAGGTTCGATGACTGTAATGATCAAGTTACACTGTTCATCTTCATGAGTTCATATTCACAGCCATTCTCCAGTAACTAGACAGTGATGGTGCAACTGGGTGGGACACTGTGTTAAAAGCTGCTGTAGTGCCTAGCAGAGGGAGAATATCTACTCATAAAGACAATTAAGCAATAAGGCATGACCAACAGTTATGTTAAATGGTCTGTTAATCACCCTGTAGGGTTTAATGTTGAATGAGGCATAGCTGAGTGCCACATGTCACTAGACAGTGATAAACTGACCATTAACATAATACCTGGGAGTGGCTTATTGCTATCATAATAAAACTGTTTTTTAAACAACATTAAACCATGTTCATCATGTGGTTAGGCTCTACTTGTATGTTATTAAAAACTAAACATAAGGCTGTTACAATGTTTACAGTCAATTAGAAAGCTGCATTTCTCAAACCCTTGTTATAATCAAAGATATTATACCTGTACAACTCCTTAATTTTGCTGAACTCTATTGCTTAGGTGGCCCACCACATGTGGTGTGGTGTAGTCTGGTGTGGGGCATTGGTAGGTAAGGCCATGCAACTACTAAGTGTGGTACGTTGTGTGCAGCTGCAATCAGGGATGTGTACGTTTGGTGTACATGGCCTCAGTTTTGCTGTTGATCTCCACTGAGCGTGCAGTACCTGGTCAGGTGGGTGGGGATGTCTAGTAGTACATTTAGACAATTGTTTGTTATTTCTGTCACCTGCTGCTGGATGTCTGTCATTGGTTGTGTTGACTAGGTCCTCCCCCATACTTGAATATATGTGTGTGTGTGTGTGTGTGTCTGTGTGTGTGTGGTGCTGGGGGGGGTGAATTTGGAGTTAGGGTTTTCAACCCTAACAGCGAATTTCCTCACTTTTGTCGCTGTGGAACAACCCTAACTAATGCATTAAACAGAGTTTTTGCCTCTAATTTCCCTTCTTTTTGAGAATGATAATGAGAAATAGTAGATGTAATGCAGCGGGAGTGCTGCGGGGCCCTTTGGGCCCCGCGCTCCCACCACATGATGTCTTGTGGCATAGTAACAGGAGCAGCAACGCAAACAGAAATGCTAACAGTGGCACACATGGTAACACAAGTGTGAATGAGAACAGAAAGGGTAACGCACACAGTGGCGTAGATGGGAACGGTCTGCCACGTGATGTCTTGTCACATAGTAACATGGTGCCTGTAAATGGAAATGTCAATGGGCATGGTGACGCAAAGTGAAACAGATAGAGAAACAGTACTGTAGACACAAATGGCAAAAAATAACAGAAACGCAAGAGCAAATGAAAACGCAAAGGATAACGCACATAGGGCCCCACACTCCCGGCACATAATGCAGCAGCAGCAGCACGGGGCCCAAAGGGCCCCGCACTCCCGCCACATGATGTCTTCTGGCATAGTAACAGGAAGAGCAATGCAAACAGAAGCGCTAACAGTGGCGCACATGGTAACGCAAGCGCAAATGACAACAGAAAGGGCAATGCACATGGTGGCATAGACGGGAACAGTCTGCTACGTGATGTGTTGTCACATAGTAACATGGTGCCTGCAAACAGAAATGTCAATGAGCATGGTGACGCAAAGTGAAACAGAAAGAGAAACAGTACTGTAGACACAAATGGCAAAAAATAGCAGAAAAGCAAGCGCAAATGAAAACGCAAAGGATAACGCACATAGAGCCCCGCGCTCCCAGCACGTAATGCAGCAGTGGGAGCGCAGGGCCCAAAGGGCCCCGCACTCCCACCACATGATGTCTTGTGGCATAGTAACAGGAACAGCAATGCAAACAGAAGCGCTAACAGTGGTGCACAAGGTAACGCAAGCGCAAATGAGAACAGAAAGGGTAACGAACACGGTGGCGTAGATGGGAACGGTGTGCCACGTGATGTCTTGTGACATAGTAACATGGTGCCTGTAAATGGAAATGTCAATGGACATGGTGACGCAAAGTGAAACAGAAAGAGAAACAGTACTGTACACACAAATGGCAAAAAAGTAACAGAAACGCAAGCACAAATGAAAACTCAAAGGATGTCGCACGTGGTGTCGTAGACGTCAACGGTAAGTGAAATGGGCATGGAACCGCAAGCAGAAAGGGCAATGGTAACAGTAATGTAAGAGCACAGGCTGGTTTTCCCCAAAAGCTGAATAGAGAAAGACAGTGAGTACAAAGAATGTATGCATAATAATGGGTATCTGAGCAGAAAATGAGGACTTGGAATACTAAATAAGTTATATCTCAGGAACAGTACGACTTAGAAAAAAAATGTAAAAGTCGTATGATTTATGACTGTCCTGGCTAGTTTTTTACTTAGCCCCCATGAGGAGGATAAGAATTTTTCTGACGAAAAACCCGTATCTTGCACCGTTTCCAAGATACGGGCCCTGAAAGGCGCGGCGAATGCCATAATGTTATCCTATGGGAAAAAAAGAGAAGTTTGGAGCACCATAACTTTGCCTCCCTGTAATATTTTTTCACCAACCCACTGAAAGGCACATCTGTGGGCTGTTGGCTGTCTTCCTTCCAAATTTCAGGAAAAAAGACCAAACAGTTATTTTGCAGCAGGGATCCAAAGTATTTCTGTAATGTGTCAGGCCCTAATGTTATCCTGTAGGAAAAACTGTCAACTTTGGAGTGCGATAACTTTGCCACCGTGTAATATTTTTTCAATACAACACTGAAAGGCACATCTGTGAGATGTCGGCTCCGTTCCCTCCAAATTTCAGCCCAAAACTCCCAACGGTTCTTTTGCAGTGCAGTGCCAAAGAATCGCTGTCACTTTCCCACAGATTGAAAACTACTGTTACAATTTGCGAAAGCTTTCGCTAAAAAGTTCGACACTTTCGTGAGCATGAAAGTAATTTGTGAAAGTACTTTTTCCAGAAATTTGAAAAACATATTTCTGGGGTGTTTTACCACAAAATAAAGACTTGGCAAGCATCCTCAGGGTCCGACTAGGTGAATACAAAAAGAATTAGGTTGCTAGAGGGTCCCAAATTTAAATGCCAACCATTTTTCTTATCACCAACTGAAAACAAAATGGCCGATTTGCAAAAGTAACAGGCCCATTTGTGAAAGTAAAAATGCATTTGCGACACTGTTGAACTTTTTGTTAACTTTTCCCATTGACTTATAATGGGAAACTGTTTTTTGAATAACTTTTGAACCGTTTAATATTTTTTCACAAAATCTTCAAAAGGCACATCAGGGACCACGGCCGCACGTTCCCTGAAGATTTCAGGCCAGTCACGCCAAACTTAAATCGACCTGTAGGCGACCGTAGAATTCAGAAAAAGTAAATGCGGCACAGATCACGGCTAATAACTCCACAGCCGATATTCAACCAGTACGAAACTTGGCAGATCCCAAGGCCTATGGTTCTTGATTGAGTATTCCAAATTTCAGGCAAATCTGTAAAATGGTTGCAAAGTTATTAAGGTGCAAAGATTTTGGGGTTTAACATAGAAATGGCTCCTCAACCTAACTATAGTGGCACTACCGTTACCACTTATAATATATATATATATATATATATATATATATATATATATATATATACACATATATTATATATATTTTATATATATATAATTTTTCCTTATTGATCATTTTCCTGTATACTGATAGGTAAAAGTAAATTAAAAGTATATATCTACACTAATCAAACAAAAATATGTACCTTCACTAATTAAAAGTATAAACCTACAGTACGTACAACCCTATGGGACCACACTAACTACAATTAATTACCACGCCAACTAGCCAGTCAAAACATCAAATAACAATACCTCATCCTGCAAAAGAGTCTTAAAAACATAATGTCTGAATCTTACACAATTCAGCCTTCCAAAACAAAACTTTACAACCTAAGCCCTGAAAAACAGCCTACATAAAAAAGACTCTCTTTAGCAAGAATATCCTCAAGGTTCCACAACACCTACCAGCTGCCATGCTTTCCATGATGCTGCAGTCCAGGCCCTCTGTGTTGCAGTCTCACATGTCCCATGATGACATCCACATCATATTATTGATTAAATGTGGCTCCCTGTCTACAACCATTCCTAACATGGCTTCCAACCTCACAAAGATACCAATGAGCTACTGTATGAGCCACACTACTATGCCACTCACAAACCACCAACTGGCCACACTTTCCCACTACTCACAACTGCATCTACCACATGCCACCACTGAAGTAAAAGAAAGAGCACCCTAGAATGCCCCCCTTTTAGGGAGACATGCACAATGGAAATGAAGCAGATAAACAAAATGCAAAGCCAAAACCCACTCACTGTGGAAAGCTGGGGACAAAAACAAGAAACCAGGAGTGCTCAAAATAGAGGACAAGAAAAACAACTTTCAGCTACAACACTGGATACATAGTGACCACCCAGGTGTGTTATATCTAATACATAATGGGTAGATGTTCTATACAAGGTAGTTTACCCATCTTAGGGATAATGGTCTCATATCCTTTATAGTCTCACTAGCCCTCGATGGGTATACATCCTTGTATACAACACTACCATTATTTAATTTTACACACACACTACAACCTGTAGAGGAATCTAATGTCTGTGTCATTGTTCTGATTATACTTTATATTCACTTATCTTCATCCCTTGGAAAATACATTCTCCCTACCTGGTGAAAACCAAACTGTTTTAATGATCCTGTAAATCTGAAGTGTTTTGGCTGGCTGTTGTTATAGAAATTTGCTCTGCTCGCTTTCTGCTTGCCAACTGTTCTAAACTGCTATGTATTTCACATAGCACTATGAACTGTATTTGACACCTAAATCCCCTCCCCCCATGAAATGTACTTACATTCTTCATAATGTTAGAGTTATTCTGAACATACAAACTAATAAAAGTTTTAATTAACTTGATAGAAATTGTCTTTTTCATTAAACATATGGTGCCAACCATTCTTAAATATATTCTTCTTTAAACTACAAGTGTGCTATGCCATGCATTCTGGCCATTTGTTTGTTTTTTTTTTATTTTAAATGACAGTTCTACACATTTTGAGCTGAGAAGTTGAGGTAAGAAATAACATAAGACATTGTGTCAGTAGTAGTGTTATGTGCAGATACCCACTTTGCCCAGGGGCTTAGTAAAACAGTAGGCCACAGACTGAGTGTGGCTGAGTGCCTATAGCCCTTGAAAGTGGATTAAGGGCACTACTGCCAAAAACTTGGAGTGTCTTACGGTGCTTATAAAATGGGTTTACGATAGGTTTCTCCCAGGTCATGCCTGAAAATAGGCAGTTTTTTTTTTGCCTAGTGCACTTTTCCAGTTACCAAAAGCAAATAAATTGTAAAAAAAAATAACAATAGAGACACATTTGATATCTACTGATATCTATTTGAAATTAATAGTTTTTTAACATATTATTGTATTTCTTCTGCTGGGTCCAGAAATTATTTCAAGGTAGCATATGTGAACAACTCAATGGTAACTAACAGTCTGATATTAGTGTTTAGTCTTTTTTTTTTTTTTGTCTGTGTGTGTGTGTGTGTTTAGAATTCATGCTAGCTGTTCTGTAAGAGAAATTTCTGGATTGCATAGTTGAGTTGTTTTGGTGCTGGTGGTAGTGTAGTTAAGCATGGCAGATAGCTGATCAGAATGCAGCATCATCCCTACCCATTTAATAAAAGTATGTTACCCACTCTCTAGGTTTTTCTGGAAGTCTAATGGAACTGGCTCTTTAGCTGAGCAGATACACTTGTGATGTCTATATAGTTGTATACATCAAGATGATGCAGTAGTACTGAACCTTTAAACAAAACAGTGCTGGTCTATTAAACTGAGATTGTGCTTTAATATTTGAATTGTTGGTGCCAGTACAAGACAAGGAAAGCCACAGTAGAGGAAGTGAACCTCCAGTCTTGGCCTCAGGTTAAACTCAGTAATGTTGCATAGTGAAGGTGCCTGCGTTTCACCTGGCATCAACCAGTAGACCCTATATTAAAAAGTTTAATCTTAAGACAGTCATGAGGGGCCATCAGAGATGATTTAATGATGTACTTCCTAAAGCATGCTAAGCTCTGTATCACAAAACCAGAGAATCGCTTATTTATTTATCCAAAAGTCAGATTTACAACATTATTTGGTTGACTGTTTGTGAAATACAGTTTTAAAGTTGGCAAGGGTGGGTTGCACACATCCAGCAATAAGAGTTGTAGAAATATTTGGGTTGGCGTTATTACTGAGTCATTGCAGTACTGAGTTATCTTTAGGAATATATCACTAATGATGCAATTTACTATATAAAACAAATAGCAGTACAAAACCAAGCACACACCATTAACACCACTGTATAATAAATAGCCAAAAACAGCTTGTGTATCAAAAATGATTTTATTGTAACAAGCAAGGCTTAAGGAGGTACTAACAAATAAACTGTTATTGTCTTTATTTCATCATTGTATGGCTGTATTGATTCTACCTGTGCCATGTGTTATATATGATACTGTGTGCCGTGTTTGCCATTTGATGGCCCATTTGGTTAACAAATAAATAAATAAACAAATAAATAAAATAAATACATTTATACAATAGGTGTGAAACTATATTTGCCAAGATAAACATGTTATCCTGGGCAACATGAGCAAGATAAAAGAAGCTGATTACTGAGTATGTTCAGAAATGTATTGTGGTGACACTGAGCATGCTCAAAAATGTATTCTTACATGTCAAGATACATTACTGAGCAAGCTCAGTGACCAATTTCATTTACTTTCTACCATGACCACCGGAAATGAGTGTTATGGATCATTAGGCCTTTCCTGGTAAAACTGTTTCAATAAAAAAGTAAAATTAAAAATGCCATTTAGTTTTTTATTCAGTATACTGCAGTCTAACTGTATAACATTGCTATGTTTTTCTTTTGCAGCTTTTTACTATTTATATCATGAACCCACCTAAACACCTATTGTATGAATCAAATATGACATAGGCTGACTTATGATATCATTTTTATCTTTATTTGAGGGTATTAGTCTATTGCTATCTCACTCGTGGCTTTACCACTCCTGAAATATCAACAGATCTCCTCTCCTGAAGATAAAAATGATATCTTAAGACAGCCCGTGTCATATCCAGTATAAATACCGTACATACATACATACATACAGTACAGCAGTCATAGGACAAACAGCCACATGTTTTCGTACTACAACAAAGCTTGTAACACAGCATTAATAGTGTGCCTGTGATGGCGCAACCAGATAGGCGTAGGATGGTCACAAGACGGCATCCGAAGCGGGTATTAACCCAGGGTATATGACTGGCAGCAGACCCCAGCCTAGCAGCACTGGGCACAGCAGGAGGCGGGTGTTAGAGAGGGAAGCGTGGCAGACCAAGAGTGAGACAATCCAGAGGCAGAAGGAAGCGGGGGGAGACAAGCAAGCGTGCACAGGAGCGATAGGTGAACCAGTCCCATACAGAGACCCCATGCAGGAAGTGGTGTATGGTTGGAGAACTGTACGAGGCACTGGGAAGTGATCGACCCACATGCAAATTTGTGACAGCGCTTTTACCGTGGCGAGGCGTCCACAAGACATCCAATGGGTGATAAGAAACAAATAGCCGCGTACATCGGGACAGCTGTTGGAGGAGCATGTCAGCCACGCTGCTTGGTATCATTACAGGTACAGAGTCTTTTGACCACATAAGCATCGTAATGCCGGTTTGTTACCCGATCTGTAAGTGCACCGTAAAAGTTTGCTCAGCACACCGCTTCCTCCTCTTATGTAGTTGTAGCGAGACAAAATAGGCTCCTGGTGACTCTGTCCTCACATGGCCCATGTTACAAGTGTATTAAGCCACTCTGTCGGTGGGCTTTAATGCGATTGATGCTTGGGGGGGGCAGGTGGTAGCCCTCGGCCCTGGGCCTTGGGCACCCACCGCCCCCCCCATGCATCAATCCCGCATTAGAGCCCACCTCCGTCGTGGTTTAATGCTTACTTGATCACGGCTATATATGTGTAGCTATATGTCCCACAGTAATTACTGTAGCTACCTCTTCTGCGTGGTAAGATAGATCAGGTTTGTACACAAGTGTTTCAAACAGGACGCAGATAGGACCCACTGCCTGATAGCATTCATTTTAGAGCGCACTTCACACATAACATGAAATCAATCTAGAAACAGCTCATGGTAAGCAGAGAACATCCAGGACGTGGATTACATTTTAGAACGTTCTAGATGTATTGCTAAAACTGACATGTGATGTTATGTTATCATCTGGTACTAGAACTAACTGTAAACAAAAAAATGTGTAACTTCGAAACTGAAAGGATTATTTTAGTATCAAATTCCGTTATTGGACATAGTTCCTAACTGCTTGAGAAATGGTTGACATAAAAATTCAAAACGTTGAATGGGTTGCTTAATAAAAGCGTTTCCCTCTACTGAAAGCCTGGTTACCTTGCAGATATTCCTTTCTCAAAACACCACTCATAAGTGTAGCAAATAGTTTCTCTGCTAAAGTACAGTGAAGGCTAGGCTTCCTCTCGACAAGTTTAGAGCCAAGGTATTTTAACTACAGTGTGTCTCTTCCCATCTTCATTAACTTTCCCTCCACATATCACTGCATGCTTCTGAAAATAACTTGGCAAACGGGGAGCCGTTTATCTCTTTTATCTTGGGGCTTGATCCAATTAAATAAGTGCACATTTACATTATATCCATCAGGCAGGAGTATTGAGAACCTGTGGTTTGCTTTAAGCAAATAAAAGCCAATTCCATAGCAAAGAGGTGCCTGGACAAAACTGTTCAGATCAACATTAAATATTGGTAACTTTATCACTGATCTTAACACCATTCAATAAAGCAGAGAAGCGAGCCATTTAAACAACAATCTTGAACAGGTGTGGTGAAAATATGCTGTATGGTATTACTGGAGGAGAGATATTTCGATTAAAAACATTGTTGATTGACAGTGTGTTAAAAAGGAAGACTACACAACCACTTTAACAATTCATAAGCGTTTAAGAACAATGGCTGAAGTTTATATAATAACTGTAAGTAACTATTTTTTTAAGTGGACTCATCTTAGCTCTAGTAAGTCTGACGGAGGGTTTTTCTTTCACTTGTGTGGTTGTGGGAGAATATTGGGCATTCTCTCGCCCACTATTGCGACTTTTCAATGATAATTAAAAAAATGTCAAAGTAATAGATAGACAGACAGACAGACAGACAGACAGACAGATAGATAGATAGATAGATAGATAGATAGATAGATAGATAGATAGATAGATAGATGGATGATGAAAATATGACGGGGTTAAATTAGACAAGAGCCGACAAAAACTCATTTCCACCACCTCTTTTAAAATTATATGACTGTTCCACAACCTTCGTCATCTTTCTCCGTTGACTACTGTAGGAGAGTTTCACCACTTAGAAATAACATAGAAACATAAACTTTGATGGCAGATTAGGACAGCTTGGCCCACCTAGTCTGCTCACTTCCCTACTTGCTGGATAAGCTGTAGATCCTAGTTAACCAACAGCCTATTTCACTGCCTAGAAATCTAGATGTGAGAGTTCTCCTACCTAAACATTTCCAGTTTAACCACTGCAGATATGCAAGGTTTACATGCTGGTTTCAACACAGATCGTTGATGGCTCTTGAGGCCCAGCCTTTTTTGCTAACCTGAAGCACATAGAACAAAACATTTAACTCTTACAGTAAAATCCAATTAAAAATGTCAGAACTACACAAAACGGTAAATGATCGTGAAATACGTCTGAGTCCAAGTGCCCATTGGAAACCTGTGCTGTGGAACTGTTAACTCGGGCATATAAACTTGGTTATACATTAATAAATCATTTAGAGGGAAACTACAACACATGGTTTGATATGCAACAAAATCAATCCATTTGTTCATTTGTTTAGAACGAAAAGCCAACGGTGTGTGCCTTTCTCTGAAAAGGAAATATTTGTTTGGATTATTTGTTTTGAGGCATGTCTATTACCTGTATGCATGCACCATTTAAAACCATGTGCCTTTACAGTGGTGTACTTGACATGAATATTTTTTAGCGACACCACATGGCTTTGCACTAAGCTTCTCTTCCAACCTGAAGCATTCATGTTTTCCTGCTCTAAAGTGCCCCATTGTCAGGAGAAGGGGAGCTCAAAAGTATTAAACAAACAAACAAAAAAAACTTAGACTATATATAAGCAGCAGTTTCCTCCGCACATACGTTGTACTTCTTGGTCATCTTAGTATACATTCAAAATGTGTACCGAGTCGACAATAAAAGGAAGTAGAATGGTAAGGACAGATACCCAAATCACATTGTCTGTTCTTTTCCACAGTGAAGTGCACTGCTTATTAATAGGAGCTGTCCCGTTTAATGGGAGGATTCTGTTACTGTATTAGGAGCTTTCTCATAAACCATCCGGCAGCTGCTGCAAGTCACATGGGAGCTTTCCCTGGAGGGTAATGTGAGTGCAACAGAGAGTGAGATGGCATGTGTGTGGCATTTATTTTTCTTGAGTTTTGTTTGTTTTCAGTTTATTATCCAACAAAATATCCTATACATACACTAATCTACTAAGGAAAATTGAAGTAAACATTTGTAATTCGTCTGCTGTCACCTATAGGTCAATTTACAATTTCTTCATAAATATTTAAAAAGAGATTTTAGCATTTATGAGCGCGAAGTCGTTAATAGGTAGCAACTTTCTTGGACATATACTGTAGTTGTTTTTATTCCAGAAACAAAGCACATGGTATACGAACTCAAAAGTGTATTAAAAATTCTGTCTGTTACAGGTTCGTTTTCAGACAAACATCATTCAGAGACAGATTTATGCTGAATGTGTATAAAAGAAGATCGCAGCATAGACTTTTGTCTTTCTCTACCACCACTAAAGCCAAGAAGGAAGAAACAGCTGGCCTGAATTTTTAGCACCCATAATTAATTAAGTGCTTCATTCCTGGGATTTGATGATTCAATAAAGCAAGACCCCTTACTCCCTGTGCGATTTCAGTGAATATCTACTCTACTGCAGTTCTTTTGCTCCCAAGATGGAGCAGATTCGCGCTCCTTTTCTCTGCAAGAGAAAAATGCCACAAGATTACATTTGAGGCGAACACAAAAGGTAAATTCAGAACTGCCACTTGTTCAGCAAAGGCAGCCTTTTCTCCTTATTGAAGTATTTGTGTCTGTGTCATAAGAAACCTGAGGGGGCTCAAGAATTAACATATTGCTCAATTGGAAAAACAGCCGGTTCTGTTTTGGCAACCCTTGTTCTAGTGCCAGTCACAGATGTTTTCATAATCTAAACAGGACAAATACAAGAGGATCCCTCTCCGCTTTCAGATCTCCACTGGTTTCTGCACTCTGGAGCTAGAGAGTTCTTGTTCCTTCTTCTGGTGTATTGGAAATTCAGAGCCGGGCTTGTGGAAGCCGCCTGCTAGCTACATCTGGGTGACGATATTTACCAATACAGCTATCTGTTTGTCAACAGATCGTTGTCAGATTAAATATCCAAGCTGTCCCCAATCAGCTAGGGAAACTGTGGGATTGGCCCTGTGGCTGTCAGAAGCGACTGTCTTTAAATTAGAGCTTGTCCTGCATCCTAACCAGTCAGATACAGAGTAACACGAAATGAGTCTCATTCGGATTAAAACAAAGTGTTGAAAAAAATGCTCAGTTCTGTGTACACTGCAGTGTATGCGATCTATAAACATTTGAATCTATTTAACCAGTCAGCAAAAATAAACTGCTTTTGTTAATCTAGATGTGTTCAGAAAAATGAACGGGCAACACCCACTTGTTTTGTGAAAGCTGTCTTTATTCCAAAAACGGTTTTATAAATTACTGTACCATCTGGGGAGGGTGGGGGGCTTGTCAACAATCAATACTTCAGGGACACTTATTTGATAAACTAACTATAAGGATCACATAGGAAAGACGCTGGGGCAGACTGCATTTTGCTTAAAAAACTCACATTTTGTCCCAAACAAATCCAGAAGACATCACGATGAAAGTTATACTTTTTCTTTCCTGATTGCTCTGCGCAGAATGCGAACCTGATGGCTCCATGCCAACAATATCCTTTACATTCATTAAGGAGGCATACCCATACTTTAGTGCACACCATATAAACAATTAAATAACTAGAAACAGCAGTATTTATCAGGTTGAATTTACTGTATGGGATGTGTAGTAAATGTGACTGCAGGATCTAGAAAAATTAAAAGATCCCGGAAGCTGCTGTCGACTTAAGTGAGTTTCTTCAACAGCTGCTAGTGATATTTCCTGCCCCACCCTCCTAACTCTTTAGTTTGTAGGTGCTATTGAAAGTCAGCCAGCAAATAGTCATCTACAAAGTCACCACCTGAGATACTTTCTGCTGGCATGCACTGGGCATGTATTCATTTGTAACCGATTTTCCAAATGCAGACTTCAGTTACATCACTTGTATGCCCTTAGCCCCTGGTAAATCCAAAAATGTCTCCAGTATACAAAATAAAATATTCCTTTTATAATACAACTGCTTAAACAAACAAATACAAAACGTTGAGCCCCTAACAAAAATCTTGAGTTTCCGGGACCTACACAGTGTTTATAGAAGCCGTGACAATCCCTGAGCCAGATTTACGTAGCTGTATGTTGTTGTTGTTGTTGTCGTTTTGATCCGCATCAGTCACAAAATGAACATGAAACTGACATATTTGGTGGTTTGATATGCAGAGAGCTGCAAGCCTAAAGGGCACGCATAAGTTTTAACTGAAACAGAAGACCGCTGAAATAAAAAAAATATATTCCAAATATAAACTTCTATAAAGCAATGATTACTTATGTTAATTACTTTGGGCAGTACACTTTGGTGTCAGCATCTAAATAACCGCACCCAGAAAAAAAGTCATCTACAGCAGAGTGGTGGCAGGCAATTACTGTGGCAATTTGCGAAAGCTTTCGCAAAAAAGTTCAACACTTTCGTGGGCACGAAAGTAATTTGTGAATGTACTTTTTCCAGAAATTTGAAAAACATATTTCTGGGGTGTTTCACTACAAAATAAAGACATGGCAAGCATCCTCAGGGCCCGACTAGGTGAATACAAAAAGAATTAGGTTGCTAGAGGGTCCCAAATATAAATGCCAAGTATTTTTCTTATCACCAACTGAAAACAAATTTTCGAAAGTAACAGGCCCATTTGCGAAAGTAAAAATGCATTTGCGACACTGTCTTGTTAACTTTTCCCATTGACTTATAATGGGAAATTGTTTTTTGAATAACTTTTGAACCGTTTAATATTTTTCACCAAATCTTTGAAAGGCACATCTCAGGACCCTGGCTGCATGTTCCTGAACATTTTGGGCGGTCGCGCAAACCGTCGCGACCTGCAGCGACCGTAGAATTCCAGAAAAAGTGTAAACGTGCGCACAAATCATGCTTAATAACTCCGCAGCCGTGTATCTGACTGGTACAAAACTTGGCAGATGCCAAGGCCTATGGTTCTGGATCCTGTATTCCAAATTTCAGCCAAATCTGTCAAACAATTGCAAAGTTATTAAGGTGCAAAATTTTGGGGTTTAACATAGAAATGGCTCCTCAACCCTAACTATGGTAGCACTACCGTGCTACCATATATATATATATATATATATATATATACATACACATATATATATATATATATATATGGCAAATGACTCAGTTTAATGCACCAGTTAGGGTTGTTCCACAGTAACAAAAGCATGGAAATTCAGTGTTAGGGTTGCCACCCCTTGCACCCCAAGCCCACTCTGCCACACACCAACAGGCATTGGGGTGCATGTCAGGGTCATCGGTCCTAACTCTCACCCCATTCCCTTATTCCTCAGCTTCTTTCCACATGTGATGGGGTGAGAGTTAGGGCCGATGACCCCAACGCGCACCCCGATTCCAGTTGGGGTGGGTGGGCTGGAGGGGTGCAAAGGGGATTTCAACCCTAACATCAATTTCCTCACTTTTGTCACTGTGGAAAAACCTTAACTGATGCATTAAACAGAGTTTTTTGCCTCTAATATATATATATATATATATATATGTATGTATATCTTCATTGCAAAATAACTCCATTAATAGTTCAGTTATGGTTCCTATTAAAGTGACAAAATCATGGAAATTCGATGTAAGATTTCCCAACCCCTACCACTACCCCCCCTACCCTACTCACACCAACAGATGTCAGGTTGTGCCTTGGGGTCATCGGGCCTAACTCTAACCCCATTCCTTATGTAAGGAAGCTGAGACAATACAGTATATGAGAATTGGGTTAGAGTGAGGCCCAAGGCACACCCTGACACCTGTTGGTGTGTGGAAGGTGGGGTGTGGGGTTGGATGGTTGGGTTGGGAATCCTAACACTGAATTTCCATACTTTTGTTGCTGTAAAGGAACCCTAACTGATATATTAATGGATTTTTTTGCAATGAATTTCCATTCTTTTTGAGATAGTATAATAGTATCTTTATTTTGCTGTGTGAACGCAGGATCCGATGTATATAGGTGTGAAGTACAGGGCCTCGCTGTGTGTCAAACAACTTTATGTACAGAGAAATTGTGAAATGCAAGTTAAAACGCAGTTATGCTCAACTGCAATGCCATTCTGCACTACAGGTGTGAAAACACATTTCAAGCAGGATGTGAAAAATGACAGCTGAACTATTCATGAGGTGGTGTGAAAAAATGGCTATGCTGAAAATTTGGCAGCAAAATATTTAAAAGTACCAAAGTTATGCACGTGAGTACAATAAATTCAACGGACGCAAGTAACTTGGGCATTTTTAGGAATTTTTTCACTAAATTTTCAACATGGGTTTTTTGGGACCCCACCTCATGGACACTGACACTGAGATTTTGTTAATCAGTCCAAAAAAGTGCTTTCACACAGCGAATGTGCCATTCTATGCCACAGTGCAAAAACATGTTTTGGGCAGGAAGAGAAAAATAACAGCTACACTGTTCATGAGGTGGTGTGACAAATTGGCTTTGTTGAGAATTTGGAGAGAAAATATTAAAAATTGACAAAGTTACATGTGAGCATAAGAAGATTTAAATGACTGTGCATAACTCAGGTGTTTTGGGGAATATTTGTACCAAATTTTCAACATGGGTTTTATGGGACCCCTCCTCATGGACACTGGCACTGCCATTTCATTAATCAGTCCCAAAAGGTGGCACCACAATGTGACTCTGAAATCACCTTAAGGGTCTGATTAATGAAACAACAGGGACAGTGTTCATGAGGTGGGGTCCCAAAAAGCCCATGTTGAAAATTTGGTGCAAAGATATCATAAAATGTCTGAGATATCAACCTAAGTTCAAAACACCACTGACAGCCATTATACGGCACTTATCTTAATTCTTCAGTTCATGGTTCGGCTTTGAAGAATGTAGATGTGTCCCAGTCCACAGAGGATGACAGCTGCCAACCTCCATTGAAAAGTATAGGACAAGGGGTGGTGTGGGGTGTTGGTTGCTCAGTGGGAGGGTTGGGATAGGGGAGGTGATCAGGGAGACAATGAGAGACCGTTTTCCTTTTTCCAGGAGAAACAAAAAGATGTACGGGGACTGTTCTCTTTTTTACAAGGGTCACTTTGACATTGTTTGGGGAGACTGAGGGTGGCTCCTAAGTGTTCCACACTGCTGTAGAGGAGGCAGTAGATAATATCTGAGGACACTGGGAGGGGGCTACTCTGTGTCACACACTGGTGGGGGGTTATAGTGATGACAGAGGGATTGGGCTCCCCTAATGGCAAATATAAAAACAATTGTAACTTGGGATCTGTGAGCAAAATTGGTAATTGGACAAAGGACACCACCTGACCATTTGTTAATGCCCGTTAAGACACACTGAATGTGAGCTGTCCCAACAGCAGGTCTGTCTTCCAGAGCCAAACTTGTTGCTCCCTAAGCAGGTAAACTGAACGTCTGAAGCAACCATTAATATCCCTCACTATCTGTAAGTGAAGCAGTGCCAGCAGAGAGTGGTGAATGTGGCATACCAGGATAACCACCTTTATATTCACAGACGTACTGTGTGTATTTACTGACGACTATGTGCTGCAAATTAAAGTGCCACGGATGAGAACAGTGTCTGTGTGGTGCCTTTGCAGCCGGCACCCCCCCCCCCGGAACACAAGTCCCCACTCCCTCCTGCTCCTTGCCTTTTCTGCAGAGCTCCCTGAGCTTCTGTAGCCCATACCCATACCTGTCACAGTTCCATGTAGCAGCACATCTCAGTGACATGCTGGCATCATTGTCATGTGCCTCTGCTTGTAGTGAGCCAGCAGATCTGCAGATCAGTGAGTACAGTAGCCCAGTGGTGCAGTGATCATACAGAGAATTGCCAGTACCTCAAACTGCAGGATGTAGCCACTACTAGTTAGACATTAACGCATACAACAAGAAACACAGGATGACATTCCTAACATTCCTGCATAGTGTAAACTACCAAGCCATACAGCAAATGACCAGTATCACCGACCAGTACAGAGGTGGGAAGTAGGAATAGTTCACATCATAGCAGTTTGGTAGCTTACTGTTCGGGTCAGTACATTCCTAACATTGCTGCACACTGTGAAATATCAAGCCATACAGTGAACTGTAAGCACTGCACAGTGCTACTACTAACAGAAGGAAAAGTGGGTAACAGTTCATATACCAGGATAACCACCCTGAGGTTCATAGACATACTGTGTATATTTAGTGACAGCTATGTGCTGCAAATGAAAGCACCATGAATGAGAACAGTGTCTGTGTGGTGCCATTGCAGCTGGTCCCCCACAACACAGGTCTGCACTCCTCCTGATCCTTGCCTCTTCTGCAGAGCTCCCTGAGCTTCTATAGCCTGTACCCATACTTGTCACAGTTATGTGCAGCAGCACATCTCAGTGACATGCTGGCATCATTGTCATGTGCCTCTGCTTGTAGTGAGCCAGCAGCTCTGCAGATCAGTGAGTACAGTAGCTCAGTGGTGCAGTGATCATACAGAGAATTGCCAGTACCGCAAACTGCAGGATGTAGCCACTACTAGTTAGACATTAACGCATACAACAAGGAAACACAGGATGACATTCCTAACATTCCTGCATAGTGTAAACTACCAAGCCATACAGCAAATGGCCAGTATCACACACTGCGACCAGTAGAGGTGGGAAGTGGGGAATAGTTCACATCATAGCAGTTCGGTAGCTTACTGTTCGGGTCAGTACATTCCTAACATTGCTGCACACTGTGAAATATCAAGCCATACAGTGAACTGTAAGCACTGCACAGTGCTACTAACAGAAGGGAAAAGTGGGTAACAGTTCATATACCAGGATAACCACCCTGAGGTTCATAGACATACTGTGTATATTTAGTGACAGCTATGTGCTGCAAATGAAAGCACCATGAATGAGAACAGTGTCTGTGTGGTGCCATTGCAGCTGGTCCCCCCCCCCCCACAACACAGGTCTGCACTCCCTCCTGATCCTTGCCTCTTCTGCAGAGCTCCCTGAGCTTCTATAGCCTGTACCCATACTTGTCACAGTTATGTGCAGCAGCACATCTCAGTGACATGCTGGCATCATTGTCATGTGCCTCTGCTTGTAGTGAGCCAGCAGCTCTGCAGATCAGTGAGTACAGTAGCTCAGTGGTGCAGTGATCATACAGCGAATTGCCAGTACCGCAAACTGCAGGATGTAGCCACTTCTAGTTAGACATTAATGCATACAACAGGGAAACACAGGATGACATTCCTAGCATCCCTGCACAGTGTGAACTACCGAGCAGTACAGTGGATTGCCAGTACCACACACTGCGACAAGCAAAGGTGGGAAGTTGGGAAAAGTTCACATCACAGCACTTCAGTAGCTCTCAGTTCAGGTCAATACATTCCTAACATTGCTGCACATTGTGAAATACAGAGCCATAAAGCCAAATGCTAGTACCGCACAGTGCGACCAGCAGAGGTGAGAAGTGGGGAACAGTTCACATATCAGGATAACCACCCTGACGTTCATAGACATACTGTATGTATTTAGTGACAGCTATTGCTACAAATGGAAGTGTCACACAAGAGAACAGTGTCTGTGTTGTGCCATTGCATCCAGAGCCCCCCGCAGCACAAGTCAGCACTCCACCTGCTCCTTACCTCACCTCACCTCTTCTGCACAGCTCCCTGAGCTTCTGCAGCCCATACCCATACCTGTCACACTTCCATGCAGCAGCATGGCTCAGCGGCATGCTGGCATCATTATCCAGTGCATCTACCGATAGTGAGCCAGCTGCTCCATGGATCAGTGAGTACAGTAGCCCAGTGGTGCAGTGATCATAAAGTGAATTGTCAGTACTGCACACTGCAGGTTGTAGTCACTACTAATTAGTCATTAACGCACACCATGGGGAAACACAGAATGACATACCTAACATTTCTGCACAGTGTGAACTACCTAGCCATACAGAGAATTGTGAGTACCACACACTGCGACCAGCAGATGTGGGAAGTGGGAAACAATTCACATCCCAGCAGTTTGGTAGCTCAAAGTTCAGGTCAATACATTCCTAACATTGCTGCACACTGGGAAATCGCGAGCCATACAGCAAACTGCTAGTACTGCACAGTTTCAGACGTGCAGTAAGGGATTGTTTTGTCAAGGGAGATAAGCTATTGTTATGTTTATGGCTCGTGGCAGCCGCATATTTTTGTTGCCGATGATGACAGCTGGGTGTTATATTGCTCACGACAATGTTATATGAAGTTGTCTTTACCTCGGCCCCTTCCCGTTAAACTCACTAACATGGGGGAAAAGGGGTTTTAATAGCTATACACCAATATTTTTTCACCAGACCTTCAAAAGTCACATCAGTGATCCAGACCCCATATACCCTAACAATTTCAGACCAGACCCCCAAACCATTTTGGGCTGATGGATGAGTAAATAATTTGCACCTAAATGGTAAATTTCAAATTTTATGGCACTCCACAGCTCTGCAACTGCACCACCGACTGGAACGAAACTTGTCAAATGCTTTTTTTACTATTTTTTATTATCCTAAAATGAGCGAACCTGTGTTAACAATGTCCAGAAAGGCAGTCACAATAACAAGATTGTAAATCAGTTTAAAACACTTGGGGCCCTATATTCAAAATCTTGTAAAGCAGAGAGCAAAAATTTGTGCTCTGCCTTGTGATTGCTTGGGTGCCCAAAGATGCTACATTAAGGGAAATAGTGCACTGGTGCTATACGACTGAATACAGGGCCATGTCGGACCAGCGCTAAGCCACTTAGCACTAACCCAACATGGCTCCTGAAAAACAGCACCACAATGGATAGCACCGGAGTGCAATTTGCTAATTTTGAAGGAACCCATGCAAATGAACCCATTGGGCATGCAAAGCACTAAGGGGCCATTTGCATGCCCATTATGGGCTCATTTGCATTGGTAGACAGGCATGTTTGTGTGGCACCACTGTCCCAGTTTCCCAGGGGAGTAGCTATCCTTGGTACCAGTGGTTCCCCTGTCCCTCTCATCCCACACATGTAAAGTACACAGCATTTCCCAGGTGCTAGTGGTGCACCCTCCCTCCAATGGCATCCCCATATCTCCTATACAATGCCCTGGTGCTAATGGTCCCCTCCAACCCTCTGATGCCATCCCTGTAGTTTCAAAACAATTCCCTGGTGTCAAGTGTCTCCTCCGATCCCATGTACCATACTGACACAACCCCTTCCATGTGTCCAGTAGTCCATCTCCCCCACCTGTGCTCTTGCCCAGTAAAAGCCAACATATTCCCTGGTGTCCAGAGGTCCCTCCCCTCACCCACACTCATGACTGATGATTAATAGTTCAGTCCCTGGAGTCTAGTGCCCCCCCCACCTGATGCCCTGCCTGAGTACTAAAATAAATTTCCCTGGTGTCCAGTGGTCACTTCCCCCATCCGATCCCCATCACCATATCGGTGACATTGGTACAAGTAATGACCCCACAAACAACAGAGCCCCAGATCTATCCATGACTATCAGTCCCCTGAATCCCCAGCCCATTCCCTGTTGGTATCTAGTGGCCCCCACTCCCTCCTGAAGCATGAGCAACCCACCACCCCAGTTTCCATCAGCTGACTATTGGTGCTGTGGTGCAGCAACGGTAAGCAACATAGGCACCACACACCACCTTGCCCCCCCCACCATCTGACAGATGCAGGGTATGCACTGCTCATCTATAGGGCATATGTCCTAGAGAAGAGGACCACCAGACACCAATGGGGAACAGGCTGGGTGGGTTCAGGGGAGTGATAGTTGGGGCTGGGGCTGTGTTGTTTGGGAGGTATTACTGTGCTTGTAACAATGTCACTGGTATGGGGATGGGGATCCGATGGGGATGGGGGGCAACCACTGGACACCAGAGAGAATGTTCTTTTAGTGCTTGGGCAGAACATTGGATGGAGCAGGAACCACTAGACACCATAGAATGACATATTCACTATCGGGAATGGGTGTGGGTGGGGTGAGTGATCAACAGACACCATAGAATATGTTGGTATTTACCTGGCATGGGTACAGATGATGGAGGGGACCACTGGATACCATGGAACATTTTGGCATGTACTGGATGAGGGATCAGTGGAGGGAGGGACCACTGGATGCCAGGGGAATATGTTGGCATTTACCGGGCTAGGGATTGTGTGAGGGGAGGGACAGCTGGACACCGGGGAATATGTTGGTATTAACTGGGCGAGGGATTGGGTGGGGGGAGGGACCACTGGACACTAGGGACACTGTTTTGGTTGATTGGGACTGGTGCACTTCCTCCACCATCTGCTTGGGTTGCACAGGAGTATGTCATGGTGTCTGCTGGTGTTTGTGCCATGCAAAGGGGACTGCACAAGATGTCCTTGTGTGATGCAAATACTATAAATATTGGACTGTGACAATATTCAGGTCCCCGCCTCTCCATTTGCATTGCATCCCTCTCCAGAGATTACCTGGGTGAAAACCCTCTCTGAGCACACAAACTGGGCTTTTGAATATAGAAAATCTGCACAAAGCCTGGTTTGCACATGCAAACCAGAATTTGCGCCTAGGCAAACAGTTGAATATCGGGCCTTGGAGTTAAAATTCCTGTGTAATGCATATTGTTATAATACAAACTTATTATTTTACCCATTTTTACTACAGTCAAAGTCATATGTTCATGAATTATTAGCCAGGTCATGCCATTGAACATTTTATGTTTCAAGTTAAAATCATACATATTATTATATGTTTTTTTTTTTTGTTACACAGCTGCTCTATCGTTATTCTCTCATCTCCAAATCAAAATGGCATTCTGGTTCAAACTTTTTTAAGGAGCCAGATCCTGCAAAGGGAAAACCTAAATTACTATATTCTCAAAGATTTTATATACGTGTCTCTAGCATACTGTCATTTTATCGTAAAGCAAATACTTCTCTTCACGTTTCAATCTCTATGAGTTATGGGTCTATGCTTTACTCACTGTTTCTAGTCTCTTATCCTCAGTATCAATACAGCTGAGGAGTGAAAAACAAGAAGAGTCCCCTGTCAAAGTCTGTCACAGCTTTTCTAGAGCTTTAATTTTTGTAATGTACTGTAACTCCAAATATTCTGTGATGGTATATTCTAATGCAAGTCAGCATACTTGGCTTAAAGCTGCCTAGATCCTGACTATGGCATCTTTCGGCCCTTCATTTAGCATACTTTAAGCAAAAGGGAAAGGCATAAGCTGTCCGAGTAGCACTTCAGTAGTGCTACTGTTATTAACATTGGCATCAAGGGTACAGACTCTAGTCACCTGGTGGCTGGCCAGGGAAGGATAAGCCAAGACCCTTGTAGGCTTTACACTACTGACCAGGGCACCCAACTACCAGGCTGTGTTCTAGGGAAGTGGTGATTGTAAGCCTTGGGGAAGGAGAGTGGAGGGTGTGTGGGATGCTGGGAGATGGGGCCTGCATGGCAGTGATCGAGATAGAGAAATACCAAAAGAAACGGAAAAACAAATCAAATGCTGCCCAGTCATTGGCATCACCAGTGATGTTATGTCACATGCAGTGTCACTCTCAATCTTCTCAACATTTCCCTAGAGATTCGTGGATTGCTTGGAATCTGCCTTGCCAACTAATGTAGTACATGTGAAGTTGTACAACCAATACTGGCATCTACTAAACAAAATAGACTGCCTGTAATAATTCAGCTGCACATTTCCATATTTAATATCAGACTTCACTCTTATTATTTAGGCTGCAAACTTGCATTAGTTTATAACATTGTGAGTCCCTACTTTATGAACTAATACCAATTGCTGCAAAATAAAAAAGAATACAAAATTGTAGGAGTATATACATAAATGGAATCAAACCAAAAGATATGAGATTTTTTAATTTGAACTAATTAAACAATTTTTGCTCCTCTTATAGAGGCATTAATCTTAGATGTTTGTAATCTATTATTCTTGCATCCCATTTTAGCATATATGCACTACTTGTTTTGCATTTTAATAATTGCTGTTTATGTTTATAGGGCTAGTGGTGGTTGCTTCTTATGAGATAAGAATGTTATCTCATGCTGGTTTGGGGAAGAGGACAGCAAAACAAAGTTGAACAGTTCTGTCTGCCCAAACCAGTATGAGATAACATTCTTGTCTCTTAAGAAACAACCGCCACTAGCCCTATAAACATATTATAAAGTGGTGGAACTGCATTACAATGTTCAATGTGCATTTTGTTGTATGGTGTTTCCATGGTGCTTTTCACAGCTTCTGCTGTTTTTTCTGGCTTTTCAGTATGCATTGGTATGTTCTTTGTGGCATGGGAGATGTGTGTTGTCACGTATTTTACTGGGCCATTGGGCCATGTGGCGTAACAAGAAAAAACAGGTAGTTTTACTACCATATACATTTTATTGCAGCTCAATAAGAAGACAAAACAGAATGTAATCAGTGAATTAATTTGTTTATTGTGGATATTTATGAAACTATGCAGAAAGTCAGTGAAAATATATTAATAACATTGCTTTTCATTCATGCTATGAGGTTTGTACTGGTTTGGAATACAAATATTTTCATTACAACTGACTGAAAAAATATGCAAACGAACAACTTTTTGTTTTTTGGGAGTGAAAGTTTCAATGTGTAACAACAAGTAACTGTTTGTGTGTACCGTTGTGTTTACCGTCGCTAGTCGCATGGCAGATTTCTGACTTGCTGAAGTGCCACAACTTCTCATACACAGTGACAATCACTGTTTGATGAGAATCCGTGTGGTGCAGATCAGCTGTGTGCCTGTGCGCGAGGCGCCTACTGTACGTTGGATAAGAGGTACAGTAGATGGTGCTTCTTGATTGCTGGAAGCAGTTCCATCTTTTTATAATCTAGTATATTTCTTCTTTTAGATCATATTTTGGCTACAGTATTTTAAATCATTCAATTCAAATAGACTCCCATATTAATATTTTAACTACTACCATGTCTGATTGGTGATGCCATGTTTTCCATACCAAAAATCCAAGCATAGTTATATTGGGCAGGATTTTCAAAAGCCTTAGGCCCACATACTCAAAGGAGATGTTTGGTGCATCCCTACATATTGCCCACAGATCTCCAGAATTGTGATGGCCATCAGGGGCGTGGCAATATTCAGAAGCCCCTGATATGCCATGCAAACCCAACTACATGGTAGCGCAGTACATTGCAATGTGTGCATGTAAATGAGGGGTCCCTCATGCATATTCCCTGCATTGCAATATTGAAACCTTCCCTGGAGAAGACACCACCAGATGCACCTGCACAAAGCTAGGAAACCAAAACCCTGTCCTAGCTTTGTGCGGGGTAGGGTGTTGCCCCACTCACAGTCCAGGGACGGTCTCATGATCCCCCCTCCCAGCTCTGATCCCCAGTGAAAGTGCAAATACACATGAGTATTCCACGTTTAAAGTGTAGTGGACCCCCTCCCAGCCCTGATTCCTGATGAAAGTAAAAAAATACCCAAGTACCCCATTTCCATAGTGTAGTGGACCCCCTGCCCCAGTCATGATCCCCAATGAAATAAAAATAATACATGTTCCCTACTTCCATAGTGTAGGATCCCCCTTCCCTGGCGCTGATCCCCATTGCTATAATAATTAATTCCTGTCTGGTCCCCAAGTTTCCATAATAAAGTGTCCCTGATCCCCATTGCAATAAATAATTCCTGTCCTGTCCCCAAGTTTACATAGTGCAGTGTCCCCCCTCCCTGGCCCTGATACCTGTTGCAATAAAGACAGTCCTGTCTGGTCCATGATCCAACAACTCTTGTATCCAGTGCTCAAGTGACTCCCCAACCCCTCACTCCAGTAGATCATGGCCCACCACCCCGCTTTCAGCCCACCTGGCCAGAACCAGTGACTGGCACAGCCCGTATCACACCACTACAGCCAGCAGCCAACTGAACTGTCAATGAGTGTGTGCAGTACATAGTACCCACCCATTGGGTGACCTGTGGGCCATATCATACTGTGGTGGAGTGGTGGGGGGTCACTAGAGCACCAGAGATACTGGGGATGTTGGATTATGGACATATGGAGCTCAGGCTGGGGAGGGGAGACACTACATTATGGAAAAATGGGGACCAGACAGGATTGTCTTTATTGCAATGGGGATCAGGACTGGGGAGTGGGGGCACTGCACTATTGAAACTTGGGGACCAGACAGGAATTACTTTTTGCAATGGGAATCAGGGCTGGGTAGGGGGGACACTGCACTATGGAAACTCAGGGACCAGACAGGAATGATTTATTGCAATGGGGATTGGTGCTGGGAAGGGGGAGCACTGCACTATGGAAACTGGGATATTTATTACATTTTATGTCATTCTGTGCTCAGGGCTGGGAGGAGGTTCCCTACACTACAGAAATGGGGAACATGTGTATATAACCTCAATCTGGGATGGGGCTGGAGAGGAAGGCCCACTGCACAATAGAAAAGGGTTATGTTTTATTGTGATGGCCCTCAGGGCTGGGGAGGGCTGTCCTGGAGCATACAGCCTGATGCAGCCATGCTAATGAGCTCATAATGGGCATGCATGAGGCTCCTTTGTACCATGCATACCCAATGATCCCATTAGCATATTTTGGCTGAATATTGCCCTTGGGGGACATGGCACATCCAGACATACCCCACTTATTCCCTGATTGGCAGTCATCAGCACCAAACCTTGGATGTGCTGCACCAGACATGGTGGCCACCAACTATGTGCTGCACCTGCAGGGTCAGATATTGAAACAGAATAAGCAATCTGTTCCAATCACACATTCTGTTTGAATATCCCATCAGAGCTGGCCGGACAAATTTTGTTGTGTGGCACATCAATTTGGGTGCACATCTGTCCAACTCTGAATATGAGGCCTTTAGATCTCAGCAAGCCCCAGTTCACTGATGATACAGCACATGGGTCTTGTGGTGATCTAATGGAATTTTCTATCCTGTGCAGCAATTACGACAAGTTAGAGCAACTTTTTATGGTCTAACTTGCGTCAATCCTGGGGGTGTTTTTAGAGTTTGTGCCAGATATTTGGCACAAGCTAGTGTCATACATGGAAACTGTTGCAACTGCAGCCAAGATTGTAGAATCAAACACAGTTGCAGCAAAGTATTTGGCACACTGCCAGAACCAGAACCAAAGTGTCGTGGCACAGGGCTGGATGAAAGCACTGTGCCATGCTTTGAAAATCCTGCCCATTGTGTCTATGTTCCATAAAATGTTTAGACACAAGACAATTGTTATTCACTCATCTTATGTTGCTTTTATGTTCTGTTATCCTCAACCTTATGGTTGTTCTTATTTTTCCATTGTAGGTGATAACAGCAGGACATGTTAGAGCATATTGTAGATCACATGAGAAGTCCGACAGATAAAATCCTTCATCACGACTTCTTCATCGTAACTAGCTTTTTCTCACTTTCTATATTGTGTGTTTACTTAATATTCCCAATGCCCACAAAGGCAATTCCCTTTAATTTCCAACATAGAAAGGAAATTAGAAGGTGGTGTAGGCTGTGCTGAACATTTATGCAATGAATTTATTAAAATATATTTTCTTATTTTTGGTCCCTATCAATGGTTTCTTTTTGAATTCTTCACCCCTTAGTAATACATGCCAGTGGTAGTGCATGATGGATTTAATTTGTCCAAAGTGGTATGAATATGGGAAACCAATGAAAGGAGGAAGGGAAGGGAACATTGTTTAACCAGGTGTAACACATTAAGTCAAAGCTTGTTTTCAGATGCGACCTGGGAGCACAAGTTAAGTGACTTGCTCAGGATCACACAGTATGCACCTAGGCGGCTGTGGGATTCAAACCCAGGCCTCCAGATCTGCAGCTCAGAGCCTTAACCCACTGTGCTATACTGCGCTCTACTGCCCCACTATGCTATACTGCTCCATAATGGGAGTGGTGTATTTATTTTTTATAAACAGAGTATCATTGCGATCAAAATAGCCATTGCACAGTTGATCTTCTGCAATTGAAGTTTTCATTGCAGTGATTAAAACAGCTACTATAAATCTCTGAGGAAAATATATTTATACTTCAAAGAGATACTGCACTCTTCATTGACAGTTTCAGAAACTCACTGAAAGATTATGTGTTTATAAAAGAAAGACAACATAATGTTATGAAATATACAAATTATTGGACACATTTAAGACACTAATACAAAATATTATATTGCTGCTAGTTCCTTAAACAATAACTTTGATTGTTATGAAACACTGGTTTTATTTACACATATATATTTGTGATAACTATTCTTTTACATATGGTCTGATGAGCATTCTGTTTGGCATCCTAATACAATACACAGTGGGTGAGTGAGTCTGATATAGGTGTGTTCTGTGTACATCTATATAATAGCATAGTTTGCATTTGTGTTTGTCCAAGAAAGCTGAGTGACTCAATCCCAACAGTGAAATAGAAACCTAACAGACACACATGCAAACCTCCCTAGCCCTCCTCATCCCCCAAATGCAGAGGTCCTCACACAAATGCATAAGCTCCCCCACAAAACTCTCATAATCTGTGACTATGTCGAGGGTACTGGCACCCATGCTAGGAGGTGACACAATGTTGCTGTTATAAAATTTCACTCCCTGGGCTGTTTCCCAGAGGAGCCACACATATCTTTGATTTGAAGAGTAGCTTCCCCCATTCTGACCCCTGATATGGAAACAGAAACATCTAGTTAGTTCAGTCACCCCACCAGCCCATGGCACATGCTACTTTCTAATGGATAACTGAGTAAGCATGCCAGAATGTATGGGAATATGTAAGGGATGGGGCTGCAAACATCACTGATAATATTACACAGACAGAGCACTCTTTCTGTCAAAATTATCAAAGATGAACTCATCCCTCCACTTACTCCCTTACTGCAGGGTGTGTGCTCACTCAGTAGTCTATCAGACTGTAGCATACCCTATGGGAGAGGAATGGCAGGTCGCTGAACTAGCAGCTATTGCATATCCTCTATTTGTGGTCAGTGATAGTGGTGGGGAAGGGGGCTCTCCAAATTAAATATATGTGTTGGAAATGGATATTAACTAAGTAACTTGGTGCCCATTCCTGGTATTGTGCCAGGTGCTACAATTCAAAAATTGCAACATTAGAATGGGGGGGCTGGAGAGCCACTGGATACCAGTTAGAACTTCAGCTGGCATGGAAGAGATGCCACACAGAATGCCACAGAATACTTGACACTGGATGGTTTGAGGGCATGGACAGCAAAGCCAACAGAAATTTTTTAATCTGTATGGGTTGAGGGTCTGGTACTACTGCACATCATGGAATGTTGTCACTGGATTTATGAAGGCAGGGATGTGCCACTGGACAGCAGAGAATGCTTTAAATCGGACAAGTGAGGATGAAGTGTGGTGCCACTGGCATTAGACAGTATTTGAAAGTGTATTGAGTGAGGCAGCTGCTGTCATTTCACAACAGGAGGTGCTTCAGATAGGACAGAGTGAGTGTGTAAGGGGTTCTATTGGATATTGGGGGAATGCTTGAAATTTGATGGGATGAGGGTCAGTGGTGTCACTGAACACCTGGGAGTGCATTGACAGAACAGGGAAAGGATGAGGTGCTACTGAACACCAGGGAATTCTTGAAATGTGGCAGGGGATGGCAAGAAGGCTGCCACTAGACACTAGAGAGTGCTTGAAACAGAATGGGTTGAGGACTGCTGGCACCATTGCACACTAGGTAATGCTTAGAATGGGACAGAGTGATGGTTGGGGGGGGGCAACAGATGCCAGAGAATGTTAGAATACAGATAGAATGGGAGCAGGGGGCCACTGGGCAAAATGGAGTGCTTGAAACAATACAAATAAGTGTGGGTGGGGAGTGCCAATAGACACTAGTGAGTGCCTGACTTGGGACAGAATGTGTTTGAAGGGAGGTGCCAGTGGACACCAGAGAGTTCTCAAGATAAAACTGGATGAGGGAGGGTTCCTGTGGATACCAGCTATATAGAATTAGCATAGAGGATGCCAGTGCACAACAGAGAATGCCTGACACAAGACAGGTAAGGAGCAAAGTGTGCAATTGGATGATGGGAATGATTGAAAGGGATGGGATGATATGAGGAGGTAAAATGATGCCCTTAACTGAAAGCCATGCAAACCGAGAATGTTTGACAAGCAACAGCTTATCAATGATGATGTCCACCCCCACCCCCAACAGCACCTTGGCCAGTCACCATTTGAGAAAATGTGAGAGTGCACAAAAATAATGCTGTATCATTATGATTTCTCATTCATTTCAGCCAGTAGCTGGCCAAGGTGCTGCATGGAGGAGAACTGTGCTGGTTGCCACAATTTACAACTTAATTTTATTTATAGGTGGCATAGGAGATGAGGACGATTGGATTGAGTGAAAAGGGGGCCAGGGGATGGAATGCCTCATATGGTATAATTTGTTTCCATGGAGGATGAGAGGCAGCATATGATGTGGTACTAAGTAGACTCGGAAAGGGGTACAATTTATTGTATGTATGGTTGCTGTGGGGAGGGTAGTGAGGTGGCATACTAAGCGGGCTGGGCGAAAAGGGTAGATTTTTATGTGTGGTGACTGGAGTAGGGTGGGATGGGTTCTAATGTAAGTAATGACTAATGACCATCCACATTATCCTTGCACCTGCCTAGCCAATAAACTGATACTACTGGGGGTAAATCTGCAGGTCAGAAATCTAGATCACCAGTGCATGGGTTACAATAAGTGATGTTGGATAATCGGACTGGATTATCATTTTCCAGTCTGACCAGATCTGCAGCAATCAACAGACTCTGAATCTGCATTACCTGACCTTTTTGCAGGGGTGCCTTTTAGGGGGGCTGGAGGGCAGTTGCCCCTCCTGCATTGCAGGCCAATGTTGTTTTTTTATGAAAAAATGTGACCCCCCCATAACCATACCTTAACAGGTCAGGAGTCCTCACACAATATGGTAGTGGGTCCGGGTTGGGCCACTGCACTGTGCATGTGTGCCCTGGAATTGAGAGTGTGTGATTCAGCCTGGCACCACTGTGCATGCACACTGCCTCCCTGCCCGAGCAAGGTACCAAGGTCACAGTCACCTGGTCACGTGGTACAAAGTGCGTGAGAGGCTCATGTCGAGTTCTGTTCATTGTCAACTGACCAGAACTGCACAGTGTGTAGGTGATGTAGGGCAGGAGTATAGGCATAGTAGGCAGTGACTGGGACTTGGTGGCCAGTTCAGCAGCCAGGCAGCTGATCCTTCTACATGATGCCAGATAGGGAGGAACCAAAAAAAAAAAAATACAAGTTCAACAATCACCCTCAGATTTTCCAGAGCTGGGTACCTACCTTCCTTTGTTTTTCAAATATCTCTAAAAAGAATGGGAGCTAGTCCACAGCCAATCATCCATATCCCGTTGCACTTTCTTAGAATTAAAACTAGAATGTGGATGTGTACAACGGACAGAAATCTTGCACTATAGAGCAGTTTCTGAAGTGTGTTTTCCTTTTAACTGCAGCAGTAAAGGGCAAGGTGCAATAGTAACATATGCCACATACATTAAATCATTTTTAAACAAGCATTTGTCAATGCCGAATGTTTGCTTGCTGGCACTGGCATTGGTAGTGTAGAAGTTACAGAGCTGCATAATAGGAATGGCAGTGAAGTATTGAACTGAAGCCAACCCCACCACCACCCTGCAGAGAGTGACAGGCATTGGGGTGTGTCTTTGGGTCGTCAGGCATAACGACCACGCCATTTCACCACACCTACCCTGCAGACACTGACAAGTGTCACAGTGTGCCTAGGGTCTTTGGCCCTTCTCGCCCCATTCCATCAGAAATACGGTGAGATGGGTGCGGTATGGGGAAAATGGGGTGAAGTTTGGGCCGAAGAGTCGAGCACACCTTGATGCCTCTCACTGGCTGCAGGGTGTGGGTGGGGTGGAATGGTATGAGCATGACAGGCAAGAATCAAGTCACCTCATCTATCATACTCTACAGGGTGAGGCGTTTTTAGTGTGAAACCCTAACGCCTCAGACATTCGTTAGTATTTTCACTCCAAATTTTCAACATGTTTTTGTGACCCCACCTCATGAACAGTAGCAATATCAGTTTGTTATGCTGAAAACTGCTTTTGCACAGCGACTATAGCATTTGGCACCACAAGTGCAAAACACATTCTGAACAGGATGTGAAAAAATGACAGTGGTACTGTTCATGGGTGAGTGTAAAATGGCAATGTTGAAAATCTACTCTTAATCTTAAAAAACTGGTGAAGTCAGGCGTGCTTAGAAACTGTGCAACGCACACCGTAATGTAACTAGTTTGGGGATTTTTACAGCAGATTGTTAACACAGGCATTTTGGGACCTCTGATCATGAACAGTATCAGTGTGATTTTCTTTATCTGTCCCAAACAATGATTTCCCACAGCGACCACGCATCTCTGCATTGAAAGTGTGAAAACACATTTCGGCCATGTTGTGGAAAATGACAGCTGTACTGTTCATAAGGAGGTGTGGAAAAATGCCACTGGTGAAAATGTGGACTGAAAATACTACAAATTCATGAACCTACGGTGTGTGGAAACTGCACAATGTTCACTCATAACACAGTCATTTTATGGAGTTTGTCACCAAATTTTCAACATAGCCATTTAAGACCTCTGCTCATGACCAGTGTCACTGTGATTTTCTTAATCTGTCCCAAACATTGTTTTGCACCGACTGTACCATTGTGTGCTACATGTGTGAAACACATTTTGGGCCAGATGAAAAATAGTATGCTACTGCTCATAAGGTAGTGAGTAAAATGGCACTGTTAAAATCTGGTGTGCAAATATTACAAATTTGCAAACTTACCAGTGTGCGTAGAACTGCGTAGCGTGTGCTCTAAAACAGTCAGTTTTGGAATTTTTCACCAAATTTTCAACATAGCCATTTTAAGACCTCTGCTCATGAACAGTGTCACTCGATTTTCTTAATGTGTCCCGTACATTGATTTTGTACACCGACTTCGCCATTGTGCGCTACATGGAGCAGAAACAATTTTGGGTGAGATATGAAAAATGACAGATGTACTGCTCATAAGAAGGTGTGGTAAAATGGCAATGTTAAAATCTGGAAATGAAAATATTAATTGCGAACTTCTGACGTCGCGTAGAAACTTACTACTTGTATGCTTTCATAAAACAGTCATTTTTAGGAATTTTTCCACCAAATTTTCAAAATAAGCTTTTTGAGAGCCCACCTTATGAATACTGGCAGTGTCATTTCATTAATCATTCTGGAAAGGTGATTTCACACAGTAGCTGCGAAATCACCCTTCGGGCCTGAGTAATGCCATGACAGTGACAGCATTCATGAGAAGGGCTCCCAAAAACCCCATGTTGAAAATTTGGTGCAGAAATTCCCCAAAATGCCTGAGATATGCAATAAAGTTGAAAAAAAACTATCTATTCCATTATACAGCTTACCGGCATTTCCTCAGTTCGCAGTCGGCTTTGAAGAGTGCAGACGTGTTCCCGGTCCGCCGAAGATCATCGCGCCGAGCTCCGGAGGTAAGTATGGGTTGGGGGGTGTGGGGAGGCCAGGTGCACAGTGGGTGGGTGCGGGTTGTGGGAGGATGGACAGGGAGAAGCGCAGAGGGACAGTGTTTATATTGCAGATTTCTTTTATTTCACAAGACGATGAGGGACATTTGCCATGCTGGTGTGGGCTCCCAGCATGGCAGCTGAAAACTGTTCGGGAGGCTGGAGCCACAGAGGTTAGGCACCCCCGCCGGTGACTGGGAATGGGGGAGACAGTGGAGCCGCGGGGATTGGGCACCCGTTGGCCATAACATCATTTGCCACACTGCAGTGGGCTCCCAGCATGGCACCTGGATGCTTTGGGAGGCATGGAGCCAGCGGGGATTAGGCACCCCGTCAGCGATACAGTGTGCGGGAGGAAGGCGCATGAGCACACAGTGTGCATGCGTGTGTGCACGCGTGTGTGTGTGGGGGAGAGCTCTGCTCACTCAAGCAGAGCTCTCCCTTTCAACTGTATGCCACTGCGTTTTCAGCTGTCATAGACAGCTGGAGCAGTGATTGGCACTCGGCGACCATGCCTGCAAACACACTGACTGAATTGGAAGAGGCTGACACACCTCTGGAAAACTCGTATGATGGCACTATGTTTCTTGCACATGTGTGCAAGCAAACATAAAAACTGCTGCCTGACAATGCCATTGTCTTATTGATGCATTCTCATTTTTTTTTAAGACTGCAACCGCCAACACAACAGATGTGTAATTTTTGCTTGAGATGATTCAGATCTGTTTCAGTCCAGCTTAGCTTGTGGTGGCTTACATGCCCCTGCCCCTCCCGACTCAGTCCCTGGCCCCACCCCCACAGCCCCTGACTTCGCCCCCACAGCCCTTCTAACCGTTTGTTGCCCTCCCATTGAAATCTGAAATGGTACCCCTGCCTTTTCATAGCATTAAAATGGCCAATATCCAATGTTGTAACATGGCAATGAAAAGTAGAGTGCAATACAGAAATTAGATTGATTGCAACAGAACCTGTGACACTAACTGGAGCAGGTACTAATCCAGCAGCAATGCCGTGTTGAAAGTGGGAACACACTCACAAAGTAAAAAGTCATCAGTGTATATAGTAGCTCAAGTTTGACCAATAGGTGATGCAAGCGTGAGAGACTGCAAAATGGAAGGGGGACTGCCGAGACAGGCAGTGGAGAGCTCTGTTGTCCGATGCTGCAAGTGTGGTGCACAGGAGAGAGGAAAGAATAGCAAACTCTGGTGTTTCACAGGTACCCACTCACCTAGTTGATACTGTAGCAGTCACACCACAGTAAAAGACAGCACTCGCCAGCAGAAGTCAGCAACACATGAGATAGAAAGTGAGCAGAAATGTTGTTCTGTGTTAAAAGCGGCACCTATTGGGCGAAATTGTGATCTGTGGGGCAGCCGTCCAAATCTGTTGGAATAGGGACAGCAAACAGCAGCAAACAATACAAGTTTGCAACGTGAAAATATGCTGTTTGCAGTGGACTGACCAGCCGATGCACACAGTAATAGTCAGACCAGAATGGCATTGCAAAAGTATGATGTGAGCAAACACATCATTCAAAAACACAGCAGAAGTGGTGTGCTGTTCTCAAACCGCCACCTATTGGTCAAAAAGTTCACTACAGTGCTGCACACTGAGCTGAGAGAACTGCTCTCACTGTTCAGGCATACTAGAGTATGCAATCAATACATCTTTCCCACAATCCAGCAAGGCAGAAATGTGATTTACAAATGGACGCAGATTAGTACAACAGCTAATTACAAGTGGCATCTTTTCAAGTGTCAGCATTAGGTTATGTGTAAGTTACTATCTAAAGAAAAGTCGTAACATCTGATAAGTTGGTACACACTATATAAGTCATTGTGGGCAGTGCAACATGCACTCACACGCTGGCAGTCAGACACCGCTCTATAAAGTATGAGATGTGAGCCAGTATTCATTTAGTGAAATAATTCCTGGTGCCGATCTGTGTTTCATAACAAGTAAAATAATATGTACATAATACTTGCATTGCACAAGCCATGTTACAAGTGCATTAAGCCACTCCGAAGGTGGCATCTAATGGTGGATTAATGCATGGTTGGGCCATTGTAGGCACTCAGCCTGCGGCCTCGTACCACAACCCTCCCAACAATGCATTAATCCACCATTAGATGCCACCTTCGTTGTGGCTTAATGCTTACTTAGGCATCAGAATATGAGTAAAGCACAGCAATTAAATGGTAAGCAGAGAAAACATGTTTTATAATACAATGATAGTACAGAAACAGATATTCTTAGGAAACTATCTGAATATCCATAAATTGTGCCCATCTATACACATGGCCGGTCACAAAAACTCAGCTACTATATCATGAAGTGCCTGTATGTTCTGTTTTTCTCATTCTTAACTATGTGAACCTGGCTTTAAAGGACTCAAAAAGGCAATTACAACACTGAATGTTTCACAAAATTCTTGTATTTTCACAGAAGCTCGTGAAATATGACTTTACTTATGTTAATTTGCAGTTTTTGGCTGCTAATAACTAAGCCATGTTTTCAGCAACAGATAAGAATGTTGACCTTCAGAGTTTCCTCTTTAGGGTCTACAAACTGACCAACATTGGTAACATTTTGTTTGCTGCAGTAGTTTCAGAGTTATAGGGCCTTGAGTTGTTGCAGTTAACACCTTTTTGAATGTTTAGCTATTTATAATTCAACCCCTTAAAGTTAGAAATCTGAAACTTGCAAGAACTGCACTTATCCATGAAGCAGATGACTTCAAACGTAGTAATTTAGTTCAATTTAGACATTAGTATAAAAATTGGATGCAAATGCTGTATATGAAATATACATGTTGGCAAAATTTTGTGTCATTTTCATAATTTCTCAACTTGTAACTAAAGCAGAATCTTAAGTTTACCTGAAATCTGTTGGCAGAAGATACATTTTACCTAGCTCTAGTGCCACAGGACATCAGAAAATGCTTTGACATAGGAAAGGGTGAGGGAGGGAGTGCCACTAGATGCTAATGACCACTTTGTCATGGGACAGGGAAGGGAGGGGAGCCACTGGATGCCATGAATTGATTTGATCTCAGACAGGGTGAGGTAGAAGATACCACTAGATGTCAGGGACTGTTTTGGTATGGGGCAGGATAAGTGAGAGTTTGTCAGTATATACCAGTGACAGCTTTGGCATGAGACAGGATGAAGAAGATTGTTGATGCCAGGTACTGCTTTGACATGGGACAGGGTGCAAGTATGGATAGCACTTAATATGTTAGGTGAAAGATTCTAACATGTTTCAATATAAGTAAAATAGCAGGACAAGAGGGCACAGCATGAGATTAGAGGGAGACTGATTAAGGGGTACTGTGGGGAAGTTCTTTTCCACAGAAAGGATGGTGAATGCATGGAATGGCCTGCCTCAGGAAGTGGTGGATATGAATACATTGAAGGGCTTCAAACAGGCATGGAATCGGCATAAAGGAGCAATACAGATGAGTATGAATAGATTGGCCATTGACAGAGCAAAGGCCAATGGCACATTCATAAGGTACAAAAAGAAATGGGCAAACTGGCTGGGACTTACGGTCCTTGTCTTCCATCAATTTCTGTGTTTCTATGTAACATCAGGTAGTGCTTTGGCATAGTACAGGATTAGGGGTGCCACGTATGCCAGTAACTATTTTAGCATGGGGCAGTGGGACAGAGGGGGTGCCACTGTTCACCAGTGACTGCTTTGGGATTGGACAAGAAGAGGTGGTGCTACTGTACACTATTTGGGATGAGATAGGGTGGAGGTGGCTCTGTATGCTAGTGACTGCTTTGATATTAGACAGTGTGTCAGACCGTGTCACTGGACACTAGGTACAGTACTGCTCTGAGATAAATTAGATGCTGACAGATTCCAGGAAATTCTTGGGTGTGGACAAGATTTGAAGTGGTGTATCTGGACACCAGTGACTGCTCTGGCATAGAACAGTGTGAGAGGAGTGCCACTGGACACCGGGTACTGTTCGGGCTGCTTCAGTCTCAAGGTTTATGTAGCATCACACACCTCAGGTGTGTGTAAAACAAATTACACGTCCCTACCTATTTATTAATGTTAAAACTTGTCGACTGATAACTGAACAGTGCACCTAGGCAATATAACAATATTTCTCTAATTATATGGTGTCTTTAAAAAAACAATAATTATTTTGTAGCTCTTCTGTTTCCAGAGTATCTCCTTCTGAAGAAATAATCTTTGACAAATGCTAACCTCCAAACCGTTAGGGCTAGAAATGTAATGTTACTTTAAATTGAAGGCTTGGTATCAGGGGGTTGCTGGAATATAGTGGTGGTGTTACGTAAACAAACTCTGGTCAGAGCTGATATGGCCGTGGAGATCTTTCAGGGTGTTTTTAGCCATTATTTCTAATGAATTTGCACAATGCAGATCTGTGGTGAGGCAGTTTTTCAATGTGGTCTTCCTTTTTCACATTTTTACAATGTGTTTTCCTAGAATATGCCTGCTGATTGCTATATATTTAGTCTGGATAGTTCACAGAAGAAATGGTATCTTATTTTCAGTGGGGCTCTACATCTACACAATATTATGCTGCATTGTGTAAAATCAGAATCCACTAAAGGTACTATTTTACATGTGGGGGGATACATTAAGTGCCAGATCGATGTATGAGCAGAAAGATGTGTTGCACAAAGATGGTACACCGGTTGGCACTGATACAACATTCAAAGAGAATGCGCCACTGGTACAGAGTGTGCATACAGTGAAGCCCATCAGGATGAAGTGCAGCACTAAAGAATTCTGCAGTAGAGTTGCTGCAGCAAACAATGTAATTTCAAAGGGAGTTAATCCCTTTTGTCATGCAGTAAACCTGTGATACTGCACTTCATCTGGACGGGCTTCATCATTCCTGTTGAAAATGTTACCCTGGACAGGAGTAGTAGTGCAGGCGGCTGCCAAGTTAGGTGCATCCAGGGTGACCCTGACTGAATACCTTCCAGGGAGAATGTGTGGCATGTACCGGCATGCACCCCACATTCTGCATGGGCAATATTCAGCCTAGGAATGCAAATGAACTAATTGAGCATGCAGGGTGCAAAGGGGCATAATGCACACTCATTACCAGCCAATTTACATGTTGACATGGGGATGGATTGCACCAGAGCAGCTCTCGTACACAAGCCCTGGCCCCAATTGCTCCCAAGTGGGACAGGCCTTGAAGTATCTGGTGGTATAGTGGCACACCCCACCCGTTCCACCAGCCACGATCATACCGGAGTCCAGATTCTATCAGTTCCATATTGTAGGGACCCCAATGCCATCCCTAATTGTACCTGAATACACCCACAGTCCATGTCCATAGTGTAGTGGCCCCCTACTCCCCCTCAATGGTGCACAGACAGCTCCATCCTTGCCCACCAGCCCATCCCATTGCAATGATGACTCTGTAATGGGATCTTACCACTCTATCAGCAAGTAGCAGAGCACTCACAGTACAATGCTGGAATGTGTAATACCTAAGCACAAGCTATGTGTGGGTGATAACACCCAGTGGCCATACTCCTCAGACACTCGCATGCGGATCCATCATCCTGGTGTCATTGCACTACTAAGTGTGGGTGATGGCTGATGCTGTACCCACTCACACAGGTGCCAAAACAGGTATTTTGTAACTGATCTCCCATTCATTTGTACAATTGGGGAACTGTGGATGAACTATGTATAGCCTGAAGCGTACACCACAAATGGCATTACAGGATACAGCACCCCATGGCACCCAGGATACTTGAGAAGTCTGGAGGGTAGCATGTTACACAGGGGAACAGGGAAAAGCGTGGATTTTCAGCGGTGTATGACAGTAGGAAGATACAGCATTGACAAGGCATGCAGTGGAGGTATGTAAACTCCCTCTTCAATTTGCCAGGGATGTACACACAGCTGCATATACTGGTGGATCCACAGCTGGCATGGTGCCCCAATGCACAGTACAGACAGTTGGGTCATTCCAGAGTGCAGGTCCCCAGCCTGGGTTCAGTGCAGTCAATGGCTGGCCATGGCAGGGTGTGGAGGGCAGTGCCAGTCTTTGCAACAATTTGGGTATAGGAGAGTGATCTGTCTGTGTACAGGGGTGGTGAATGGGAGTCCTCCAGACTATGGATATGGACCATGGTTTCCTCTGTTGCAATCAGGTCTGGGGGAAGGCCCTACACTATAAAGCTCTTCAGGGATGGAGTTGGCTAAATTGGGGATGGAAAGGGGGTATATCTAGTCTACCAGGGCTGCCAGGCTGCAGTGCACCTGGGTGCACATCTGCGGCCTGCCTGTGGGTAGCTGGCTGGGTTAGGCCAGCTATTCATGGCATAACTCTGGGCTGCAGTGCTCTGGACTGTGAGGGGCACATTCCCATTGAATATGCTGTAGCATGGCAAATGCATGGGATTGCCCCCTCGACTTGAATGGCATGCCATTTGTGTGTGTCCTGGCCTATTCCCTTGCAGCTGGCACATCCCGCTCATTTGAATATCATGCTGTTACACATTGTTGGAGTTGTATGGCACATCTCCCTTTTGCACAAGGATGCACTGCATATTTCCTTTGAATATGGGCACCCTGCACTAGGTAGCCTGAATACATTATAAAAATGATAAAATCATGACCCCACTGAAAACAAGATATTGCATCTAATCTGGGACAGCCTGAGTAAATACAGTGCAAAAATGTGTAAATGAAATTCCCTGTGACAATCAGATCTAGCATTTCCCCTGCCCTATCCGGAATACAAAATATAGGATAAGAAATATTCAGTGCTTCCAGATGCAAATAACCATGACTCTGTAAGAAGCCCTCATTTTTCCTGTGTTTCCCCACTAAGGCAGAATCAAATTCCTGTATAAATCCCTGTAAATTTTTCCATAAGCCACTGGTTCTTTATTTATGACTTTGTTCTTTATTTATTATATCAGCATCCTTTTATTGGGAAAAAGAGCTCTGATTTGCTGCTCAGTATTAATAGTTTATGTCACGATGGCCTTGGAATGATTTGAATTTATATGCTGTGCATAGGCAAAATAGGGGACTATATGAAATAACAAATATCAGGCTCATTATTTCATGAACTATACTCAAAATTAGTAATCACAAGTTAGACAATCTTTCACAAGATACTAGTAATGTCTGTAAACAAATCAATTGCAAATAGAGACATTTATATATATCTACATATACATATATACACACACAAATGCTATTTTTGCATCTTATAGTTAGTTTTCAGACAAATTCTCATAGACTTTTTTCTGTCCACCTGATGGAATCTTGAATGAGTTAAATAAATGTTATTATAAAATGGGCTTCGAAATCCCAAAGCACTGATTGGCTACAACATCATCTGAGCCGTGTCCTTATCAGATGATATTGTAGCCAACCGGCACTACCACCCAGCAACATGCCTCATGACAGCAAAAAATCAGTGAGCTCTGCCAACTGAAAACAAGAACGCTGACTGGCAGAGCTCACTGATGCCACAGCGACACCTTCTCGCCTCAGACTTAAACTGAAACGGCGCTACTAAGAGCCACATATCGCAACTGTATTCCTCTTTAAAACGGAAGCGAATAAATAGTCCACATCACCCTCAAAAAGCAAACCACACGCAGTAAACCCAAGTCATCCATGGAAAACAAAACTTCCTAAAAGAAAACGATGCACCTTGCTCCAGCTCCAACATTGCTGCCATCACGGAAACATAGCAACTTCCGCTCCGCGAGAATCAAACCCCACAAGAAACCCCACCAACAAGCGTAATACAGCAATTCAATACAACTCCCAAAACTTCAGCATTTAACGTGTGAAACTACATGATACACAACGTGAGTTCATCACCCTATCCAGTAAAACGCGCCCGGCGTAACGGAAGCTTCACCAACTCAACGAGCAGATTCCCACAATTAACTAGCCGGTGATCGCAGCAATGTTGGACCTGGAGCAAGGTACATCATTTTCTTGTAGGAAGTTTTATTCTTCGATTGATGACTTTGGTTTATTCCTCTGTGCTTTGCTTTTTGAGCGTGCTGTGGACAGTTTTATTACTTCGATTTAAACAACAATAGAGTTACGATCAGTGGATTTTGTAGCGCCGTTTCAGTTCGCAGTCTGAGGCGAGAAGGTTTCGCGATGTAGAATCAGTGAGCTCTGTCAGTTTCCTGCTTAATTCCTAAATTAAAACCCAAATCATTCCTCTTTGTTCCCTTAATTGAAACCCAAATAAAACTGTAAAAATATTTAAAATCCATGTCAAACCTTCAATGTTACTATCCTAATGGCAATACAGTGAGCTCTGCCAGTTTCCTGTTTGATTCCTTAATTAAAACCCAAATCTTTCCTGTTTGTTCCTTAATTAAACCCAAATAAAACTGTTAAAATATTTAAAATCCATGCTAAAACCTTCAATCTTACTATCCTAATGTCAATGTAACTATCCTAATGGCAATAACACAATAGCAAAAAGGACTATTTTTTCCTACAATATGTTCTTCTATTATTTTTAAAATATCAATAAAAAAACTTTAAAACTACAAATGTTTATTCACTTTACTGTTGCCCATTTTATAGCGCAATAACACACCTCCGAGGTGTAGAGTTCGTGCTGATAAAACACGCCTAGGGCATAAGGCACTCGGTAAGCGCCTCGTGCCTAAGTACACCCCAGGCGTGCTCTTATCAGCACGTAACCCACACCTCATCATGTGTTATTGCTTACTTATTTTATCAAGGACCTGATCCAGCAACTCAGTAAATACACACTCAGTATATCATATTATGAAATGACAAAAAACAATCTTCTGTTTGCAGTTGTTTGATCAGGAATTTTATAAATGGTATAAGTTATTTATGTCCCATCTATGTTGTTCCAATGAAAGGCATCAAATTGTTTGCTTTCGTATCACTCATGATTTGTCAACAATTAATTCATTAGATGAAGTCTCCCTTGCCTAGAATTTGACTGTTTCTCTACCCCTCCACCAAATACACACATACACACACACACACACACTTACTGTAAGAGATCTCTGTAGCTCTTATCCGTTGTGCTTGGGCAGGCCGTAGCCCTTTTCTGTCAAAAAGAATTTTATGTATTTAGTAAGGGTAGTTCACTGAAGACCTAGCATTTTATCAGATAGGTCTTGAGAGGTTAAAAACAGTGTAAATCTTTACAAAATTTGCTGGGAAAGGGTGACATTTATGAGATATGAATCTTTCTTGAAAGATATTCATACCCATCTGAATTATTATCAAAAATTGTTTAAATGCTAATCATTTAAATCTGCAAGCTGTTGTAGTTTGAAGGGGGTAAGCAACTCTCCAATTTAATAGGCAACCAATATTTAATAAACTGTTTCAGTTTCCTAATGGCCCTCAGATAGGCAGCTTGGAGTTATGTCTCCAACATTCTAAACAGAAAGAAGGGATTATTTTTAGTTGTCATAGTGATTTGCAGCTGTGGAAGAATACATTGAAATGTCCAAAAAATGAGCTCCACAAAACTCCATTTTCAAGCTACAGATAGTACAATAGCTGTGGGCTTCACCCATAGCCATAAAAAGAACCACACCCTTGTTTCCAATTTTTGTCTCTGCTTCAGTAACCCTTTGAAAAATGTATTTTTGTCATATTTTACAAAGTCAGGGTGGGCAGTCTTAGATCTCATAGATAGTTATGAGTAAAGAAGGCCATTGACCTATGCTCACCCCTGACATTGGGGGAAACTTTCATCTTGGAACCTGTGTAATAAGTGTCAAGTTTATTTTTTAAATTCAGACATGGTTTACTACCAACCACATCCAGTGGGAGTCTGTTTCAAATGTTTATGACTCTGCTTATATCAGGGTGCCCTTTGCATAGTGTTACATCTCTGCCCTTTTAGTTGTAATACATGTGCCCTGGTATTGTAATATTTTTCCCTGAGCTCTAGGCCCAAGTAGTCCCACAGATTGTTGTTATGAAAAGCTGAATGTAGAAGGCTTAAATCCCCTCTCAGTCTTCTGTATTTTAAGGAGTACAACCCCAAGAATTTTAGCCTTTCCTCATACCGTATGTTAGGTCTTTCAGTCCTGTCACCATCCTGGTTGCAGTACACTGCACTCTCTCCAATGTATTAATTCCCACTTTAGTACAGGGAGCCCACAACTGGGCACAATACTGCATGTGAGATCTCACAAGGGAGGTGTACAGCAGCATTACAACTTTTTTATCTCACCTTGTTATATGCCTTCTAACACAATATAATATGTTAGAAGCAGTCTTGGCACTGGCATTGCACTGTTTTTTAAACTTAAGTTCATCAGTGATCTTAATGTCAAGATCTTTTTCCTCTGTGATTTCCTTTAAGATTGTACCATTTTGATGGTAACTAGCCTTGGGGTTTGTTCTGCCAAAATGCATTACTGCACACTTTGCCTTATTAAACATCAGCCAATGCTCCCTTCCCCAATTTCTAGCTTAGTTTACCCAGCCTGCAGCATTACTACATCTTCCTGAGTATTTATCACCCTGCCAATTTTAGTATCTTCTGGAAACTTAGACATGCAGACATCATCCCCACAGTTAATTGAGGTGACATAGAAGTTAAATAGTGTGGGGCCCAGGACTGACCCCTGTAGGACCCAAATAGTCACCTCAGTCCAGTCTGAACTCACCCCCTGTACCATAACTTGCTGTGTTCTGTAATCTAGCCAGGATTTGAACCCTAATACTATATTTATTTTGAAGTCTGATTTTACCATAGCATCTATCAACTCGTAGTGCAGTACGATGATAAACGGCGTGCTGTAATCCAAATACACATCTACTCTGTTTCCACTATCCAGTTCCCTGTTGAACATGTCATAAAATTTCAGCAAGTTAGTCTGATATGATCTTCCCTTTGAGAAGCCACACATGAGGCATCTAGCATATTTCATTCCCTTATGAAGTTTTCAATCAAATCTTTGACGATCCCTTCCATCACTTTACCAAGATTAGATGTTAAACTGATTGGATGATAGTTAGTCTCATTGACTTCTATTACCCTTCTTAAAGATTTTGCACAACTGTCACTTTTCTCCAACAGTTGACCACTGATCCTTTATTCAGGGAGGTTTGAAAAAGGAGGGTAATAGGCTTTGCCAATATATCAGCACATTCCTCAATCATTTGTGAAAGAATTCTATCCAGTCCCAAGGGTCTATTTGTGTTTAGCAATTTAAGATGAGACCTGACATCACTGATTTCTACAATGTATTTATTGCCACAAGGCTGAAAAAGGGGAGGGAGCTCATAATTGGATTTTGCAGTAAAAACTGAACAAAAAGACTTCTTCAGATGTTGCACAATTTGTTTGTCAATTCTTATAATATTGCCACTATCTTCCTGATGGGGGCTAATTTGAATGCTGTCACTTCTTTTATAGTTTATATAACTATAAAAGGATTTATATTTATCTTGTCGCATCTTTGGCTAGTCTCTCTTCATATTTTACTTTCGCTGAATCTAATATTTTATTTTGCAGTTTTTGACCTCTATCTTTTACCTATCCCATGCCATAGATGTAGTTGAGGTTTTAGCTTTATTGCATGCTAGCTTTTTTCTATTTATTGCATTTTTTACCTTTTTGTCTATTTAAAAATCCTTCCCATTTTGTTGTATTTTATGCATTCAGGGACATATTTGTTGACTAACTGGTTCAGCTTATCTGCAAGAATGAGAACATCATACATGCTGTTGTGATCAACATTTATGAAATCAATTATATATTTCCAAGTACTAAGATCTTTCCTTATTTTATTGAATTTGATTTTGTTAAAACATTTTATTTTAGTACTGCGCATAATCCTAATATTTCCTTCTTGGATATCAAATCTAACTATATTGTGGTCACTATTTCCAATGGGGTGAATGGTTGTTAAGAGATCTCCCTTATTACTTAGGACAAGATCTAAGATGTCACCCAACCCCCCCCCACGGCGGAAGTGACAACATATCATTCTAATGTCATTTTGCCTTCTACATCTAAAAATGTATTTTTGTCCATGGTTTTGCCTTCAAATTGGTTCCAGTCTAAACTAGGCAATTTGAAGTCTCTCATTTGAATTATTCTATTTTTTGAGTTCATCTTACACAAACATGTGAGAAGCTCTGTGTCAGTCTCAGGTTACTGTGTGGGTGGTCTATACACTAATCCAAAGTGAATTTTCTTTCCCTTTTTCTATAATCTCAGCTTGTATGGTCTCAGAGATATAAAGGGCAACTCCTCCTATTACTTTATTTATCCTATCTCTGCTGTACAGGTTATACGCTGCAATATCTCTCACACACATGTCATTGGGGTGCCACAACATCTCTGCAATGGTGCCTGTCTGTATTCCTGAAGTAATGAGAGAATGTTCCAGTTCCCCCATTTTTTAACCATACTTCTATCATTTAGCAGTAACACATTCAATTATGTACCTATTATTCTTCTAGGCAGTTTGTTTGATGTTTGTATCTTGTCTCCAGCATGGGAGACAGTTCCCCATCCCCTTTTTTCTTTGGCTTTCAGTTTAAACAATTATTGATACTGTCTCTTATTCTATATGCTAGTAGCTTGAAGTCTGCCCTGTTTAAATAGGAGACCATCTTTACCATATAGGGTGTTGTCACTGAATCTCTCCTAGTATCTTACAAACTCAAAACCCTCCCTATAACGCCATCTTTGGAGTTATCCATTCATATGTTATATGCCCCATGTTTTTGCATTGTTAGCTCTTGGGACAGGGAGTATTTTGGAAATTATAACTTTACACCATATACTTCTTAATGCTTCTCCTACCCACACAAAATCATGTTGTATATCTTGGTTCTTTCTCCTACCTATATCATTGGTACCTAGATGCAGTACTGTTATAGGATTTGTTGAGCCCTTCATATATCCATCTAATTTGTTATGCGCATATTGAATTGTGGCCCCTGATAAAGAGGCAAGCATTGTAGTTTCTTTACATCTCCTACATACACTGAGAACATGCCCTGTATTTTAACACCTCTGGCAACTATGTGCTCTTATTATCCATCATCATGTAGCTACATTTGCTCTTTAGGTTATTATTTTGCAGTGACCATGCCAGCCCAGCCAATGCAGGATGGGAAATGGCTACATACTGTATGACATTTTCAAAATCCCACAAGAAAAAATAGTATAAAAGAAAGAACAATCACTTGCTAGCCATTGAAATAAAAAAAATGTAAAAAAAAACAGGTAGAAAGTAAAAATAAGGCCATCATCATTATAATACTAGGTATAATGCTAGACAGTGTGGTTGTGTGGTTAGTGTACCAGAATGGGAATCAGAAGGAATCAGAAGATCACAGGCTCATGCCTAGCTAGCATCAACTACTAACCATGTGACATTGGGCAAGTCACTTAAGCTCACAGTGCTTCAGTGTGCTCAGCTGCAGAAATGGGTAGAATCAGGCACTCACTGGAAACAAGATGTTACATCTCAACTAGTACATCCTGAGAAGACAAATAGAATAATAGACAGGGAAGTATGTATTACATATACAAAAATGCATGGGGGTGAGTGCATAATGAGAAATTAATGCCAGTCCGAAGTGTGGGATGCTACATAAACCTCGAGGTTGAAGCCTGAAGAGTGTATAAAAGCATCTCATGCCAAGGGTGGACATTAATTTCTCGTGTATGCACTCACCCTCATGCATTGTTATATTTAATTGCTTGGAGACATTTTTTCCCCAACGAGTTTTTTTTTTTTTTTGGCATTAGAAGCCTTTATGTAAGATAAGATAATTATAAACATTTATTCTAGGGGGTTAAAATGTTGTTAATAGTAGTTTTGAAACTTTCCTGGCAAGCTGTTTTTTGTTCATATTTTTAAAGATTTTCTTTGGGTGGTCGTTGTCATGGCGATATGTAAATAAGGCTGAGGGCCAACTCTGTAGCTCATTTGCATATCTCTGTGAACTAGGAACCGCAATAGAAAAAATATCAGAACATTTTGCATTCTACAGACTTGGGCATTTTTATTTCTTTATTTTCTGCATTAGTGATTTATTGTCTGCAAGACAAGGACATGCCAGGGATTGGTGAGCGAGGCTGACTGAGTGTGAGTGGGGCACAGGAGAATGTGGGTCAAAGTAAGATATTAAACTGCACATTCTGTTGAAGGTTGTTTTTTTTTTCCTTTTTTTGGGGGATTTATTTCTGTCAAAAGGTTTGCTGTAACAGTGCAATTTTGGGAGAGTGTTTCCAACTGCAGTTCTGGTGGGAATTGTGAAAGCGCAGTCACTGAGTCAGTGCGAGCAGGGCTGAGGAGAAGCTGGCATGTGTTCACTGTTATAACCCACGGGTTATAATGGTAAATTGTATCCTGCTTCTGCAATAGCCTTGCTGTTGCTCCGCTGACTTCTGATTCCTGAAGAGCCAACTGGCTTTTACTGTACTCAATGGATGGCTACAGTAAAAGCCAGCTCACTCTTAGTTGTGCACACTTGTTATGGTGCATGTGCTGGCCATTCAATCCTGTAATACCATTGTTTTGATCCCATGGCAGTATTAAGAGACCTCATAATAGTATTGTTGGATTGAAGCAATGGTATTACAACTATTTTTTTTTGTAAAGTTGTAGATACTAATATTTTGAGTATCCATATATTACAAAATATTTACTGAGCTGAGAGTTTACTTACAAACTGAAATATGTTACAGTATAAGGGAATGACCTTGAGCTGAGGCACTGCTTATCACCATAGTCTTCTAATAGCTAAATCATAGCTAAATCAATTAACTCTAAAATAATATGCTTACTCTTAGAACAACCCCTAGTATCTTCTGAACATTTCCAAAAGTAATCATTTGAGGTATTTCAGAATGCTTGAGATTATATTTTTGAAAGCTGTTGCATTTGAACTTTTAAGCATAGAAACTTAATTATTTTTTAAATGAAAGCTTGGAGTCTAATTAACATGTATAGATTAGAACAATTACAGTTCTCCTGTATCACTACATATTTATACATGTTGATATAATATGTTGATTAAAATAACAAGAGTTTAAAAATGTAGTAAACCATTTTATGCATTTTTATATTGATATGGAATGTTTATTTTTATATAAATGGTTTCTTTAGTAATATCTTACTGACATGTCTGTGTAGCTTACTCTAAGCTTTCATTAAAAAAAAAATCAGTCTTTAGCTCTAACTAACAGCTCCAATGTTATGTTTTAAAGAAATTATCATTTGAATGGTCTAACATTAGACCTGTTAGGGCTAGAAAATGAAGTTTCTTTTTTTTTTTAATGAAAGCTTGGAGTCCAGCCATTAGGAATTAGCTCTGATGACACTGTTTTTATGTGCTGATACTATTCTACATGTATCAGTACTATGCAAACTTGCTTTTTTTACAGTTAAACTGTTTATTGAGCATTTTCAAAATACAAACATTAAACAAAAGCAGGGTAAGGTATGTTAAATGATTATACAGCTTATGTAAACATGAACATTAGATGTTAAGTAGTGATATTGAAAACTCACCCATCTTCAGTTACATGGTGGGTCCAGTTAAGGTGGGCAAAATATCAATGCAGCCTTCACCCTGCAACAGAACAAATACCCACAAAAAACAACTACAACAGAAAAAAGCACAAAATAACTATTTACATACAGGGAATAGCAGAATTAATGCCATCTGTGAGTTACCACTGCCACAGTATACTAATAAAGAGCAGGTATAACATGAGCTATAATACATGTTTTAACCAATTCCAGTTTTAGGAGTGGTATATTTAAGGAATGGTCACCAGCACACTTTGTAAGCAGGTATAGTGTTACTCAAGAGGTGTGAGAGGTGATCTAAAGAGGCTAATTGTATATGTGAGGACACCAGTTTATGAGTGGAGGGGAACTCGGGTGTCCTCCATTTGCAAATTATAAGATGTTTGACCTGCATAGAGAGTAAGTTCAGCCATCTATGCTCTGGGCCAGTTAAATGGGGGCTGTGGATTTCATACCCAGTATCAGCAGTTGAGCTGAGTGAGGGATGGGTTTGTGGAGCACCTTCGATCAAATTGAGCAAACCTTATTCCACATCTGCTGTAACTTGGGCAGGACCACAAGATGTTCTGCAGATCATCTGGCTGTGAGTGACATATTCAACAGGCATTCATATCCAGGACACCAGCAGCATAAAGTACAGATGGGGTTAGGGTTACCACCTGTCCCTATTTTCACAGGACAGTCCTGATTTGGGCAGCTGTGTCTTGCAAAAAAACATGAAAAATACTACATGTCCTGACATTATAGCAGAAAAAAATATTTTCTGACTTTCCTCTAAATGCTGCAAAACAATATAATACCTTAACTAAAATACCTTAAAATGCTAAGAAACACTAAAGACAGCTAACAAAACTACAACACTTAGTCTTAATTCTGATTATTTAGAGAACACAAGTCTGTTACAGTGGTCAAGACTACATATTGTCCTGCGAAAAATCATGTTTCTGTAAGAAATGTCCCACTTTGGCCTTTTTAAAAGGTGGAACCCTAGCTGGGGTCCAATGACATAAATGTAAAATTTTGTTCTGAATCAGTTTGTTCTTGGCATCCTTAAATGTCTAATGACCAAACCTGACAATTGCCTGAAAATCAGCAGAATCTGTCTAGTGCACTTACCCGGTCAACAAAAACTAACTAAATAAATAAATAAACTGCCGGCATTCACTCCACTATTGTTCGGTGATATTCTGCTGTAGGGCCTTTCTCCGTTTGTCTTTAGAATTATTGGATTGACTAGGACGGGTGTCACCTAAAGCTGAGTATATATTGCTGGCTAGGATCTTGAGGCTGGAAAGCCAGGAGGGTAATAGAATAGTTTTGCCAGAGCAAGTTGTTCTCTTAAGATATGCCTGCAAGAAACTCTGAATCTGCAAGTACCTCCAGAAGTCTGCTGCTGGCAGATTCCAATGGGTTTGCAAATTCTGAAAAGTGTCTACAGTCTTTAGTCAGGGGTTGGGAGGTCTTCTACTTACATATTCCTCTGTGTGCCCACCCAGGCCAGTAGATAGGCTGCCCACCTAGTAGGAGTCTTGTGTTCCCCCATAGAAGGGTACATTTTATTGGAGTTAGATTAGTACCTGGTCTGTGCTGCACTTTGGACCAGTATGCAATCAAGGACCAAATTGTTGGGTGGGATTTCAGGTTGCACGGGGTGGGGGGTGTACACCAATAGTAGGAGCAGGATTATCTGGCTTAGGGTGTTTTCTATGGATACCCATTAATGTGTATTTTCACCCTTGAGATGGAACTACCGAAGGGTTTGCATCATTTAAAATGCCCACTTGTATCCCTCAAACCATGGAAGGCACCAGGCCCCCACTTTCCAATGAGCTCAGAGATTATGACGGCTATAGTGAGGCAGCTTGCCCTACCATAGGAATTTACCTACAGCCTTGTCTGTTTTAGGACACCATCCTGAGAGGAGTTCCGTTGGTAGGTGGGAGAGTAGATAGAACATTGTTAGGGTTATTATCATGTAAACAGTGGGAATTTTCCCAGCTAGTGTTAATTGTGTTTTCATCCATTGATGCATTTCAGTAGATAAATTGGCTATCAGTGGCTGTAGGTTAATATCCCAAAGCTTGAGCAATGTGGCTGTGATTATGATGCCCAAATATGTGATTCCCTTTCCAGCCCAATGGAGACCAGCCACACCTATCATGTTGGAGTTACAGTGGGGCTTAAGAGATAGCACCTCTGTTTTGGATTGGTTAATATGCAGACCAGAGTATATGGAAAACTGCTGGAGTATCCAAAGTAGTGGGTTTATCTCTGTATTTAAGTCCAAAGGGGGACAAGTAAATCATCCGTGTACGTAAGAGTGGTTTATTGCTCCTCTCCTACTGCAGTCGTGGCACCTATCTGTCCTCTCTGATTGATGCCACGAGAGGTTCCTCAGTGAGAACAAAAAGAGGGGGCAGACCTGTCTGTTGCCACATTTAAGGTTGAAGGGACCAGATAATAATAAATTTGATACATGCTTTATAGCTGTGACACAGTCAAAAAACAGCAAATATATAGTGCTGATACCAGGGGGGTATGATATAAACATTCAAATACCTAACAGGTATTAATAGGGTGCAGGAAAGTAGCATTTTCCATAGAAAAAGGAAAAGAAGCTCAAGGAGATGGGGTCACACAATGAAGCAGGAGGGGGGATGCTCAGAGGAAATGTGAGGACATACGTTTTTCATGGAGAGGGTGGTGGATGCCTGGAATGGCCTGCAAGAGGAGATGGTGGGTACCAGACTGGTTATAGGATTCAAGCATGCATGAGACAGATACAAGGGGACCTTGGAAGTAAGAAAAGGGGTGGAGATGACTGGAGATCGTGTAGGGTCTGTTGTGGCACAGTAGGTATGGAAAACTGTGCAGACTAGGTGGGCCAAATAAGTTCTTATCTGCCGACAACTTCAGTGTTTTCTATTTTGTATCAATAGAGAAAATTACATTGTGGCTTTAAAAAAAATTAATAAAAATATTTTTCAACTTTTTCTGAATTTTGGTATCAATACACATTATTTGATTAGAAACTGTCAAGGGCACAATTTTAGATTTTAATGGGGGGCAACAACCGGTCAAAAGGGCTGTGGGGTAAAGCCAGGGGCTAAGTGGGGACAGGGCAAGGGGCATGTAGGCTACCACAAACTAAGCTGGACTGGAACAGATCTTCATCATCTCAGGCAAAAGTTACACATCTGTTGTGTTGGCGGTTGCTGTCTTAATTGAAAAAAAAAAACAAGAATGCATTAATAAGACACTGGAGCCTCGATATTCAAAGGGGTTGTGCATGGCACAACATAGTTGCACCGGCACAACCCCGCATTGCACCCCGGTGGAATATCGAAAACGCTGCCTGGTGCAGTGCAAATCCCGATGCACTGGGGTGCTATGTTATGTATGCAGTACAGATGCAGAGGGCGTGCCCATGCATATGCGGTACATCCCAATATTCACCCCCGGCTGTGCAGGGCATATACTGGTGCAACCCTGTATTGCACCACAGAGAGGGCTCAAAGCTGAGAACGTGAATTGGTGGAACAACTCCTGGCCACCCACAGGTAGGTTTCTGTATTGCAGGGCTCAGCAGAGCAGCCGCCAACCATGGGTGGCCACCCACCACCTGGAACACATTCCACAAGCACCCACATCTCCCTGGAAGTCTAGTGGCACCCACCTCCCTCCCATGTCCCCAATCACCTGTAAATGTAGGTAAAATTATTCCCTGGTAGTCTAGTGGTACCCCTCTCCCTCCCATGTCCCCGGTCGCTGGTAAATGGAGGTAGAATAATTCCCTGATAGTCTAGTGGTACCCCCTCCCTCCTGTTTCCCCAATCACCGCTAAATGTACTTTAATTCATTCTCTGGTAGTCTAGTGGTACCCCCTGCCCCTAGCCCTGATTGTGGTACATCACCGTAAAAAAAATCCCTTGTGATCCAGTGGCATCCCCCACCACTCCCACCCACACAGGACTCCTTGTCCACCCCGGTGCCCCCCCTGTCATCGTGGGCAGCTGCAACCCACCCACATACCACCCAGCTGCCCTTGAATAACAGGTACAGTATGGACTATAAGCCCATTGGTCCACAGTGTAGTCCAATGGGCTTGCAGGGCATACTGTACCTGTCATTCAGTGGGCAGCTGGGTGGTATGTGGGTGAGTTGCAGCGTTTGCCGATAACAGGGAGAGAGGGGTGGGCAAGGGGTCCTGTGTGGGTGGGAAGGGTGGAGGGTGCCTCTGGATCACCAGGGAAGTTTTTACCGGTGATGTACCACAATCAGAGTTGGGGTGGGGGGGTACCACTAGACTACCAGGGAATGATTTTACCTACATTTACAGGTGATTGAGGACATGGGAGGGAGGGGGGATACCCCTAGACTACCAGGGATTTGTTCTACAGTGATTTACCACAATCATGGCTACGGGGTGGGGGATTCCCCTTGACCCACACTGTGCACATGTCATTCTGTGCAGGGTGCCAGGCGCATTTCGCTTGGCTACCCTGTGCAAGGCATGCAAATGGGGCCATAATGACATGCAAATGGCCCCATTTGCACCTTGCATATATTATGGCCTCATTTGCATGCCCTCTGCTGAATATCGTGGGTGATGTGCTCAGTGCAACTGCATTTGTGCTGGCGTATCCCTGTGCTCCCTATCTGTGGCTTGCACTGGCGCAGTACCACTGCACCATGTGCAGTGCCACTGCGTCATATGCTGTCCGTGCCATATTCAACGGTGCTGCACCATGGTGCATCACCATTGAATATCACCTGGTCGTGGTCCTGGCGCATCCCAGTTGCAGTGCGCTCACGCTTATGCCACTGTCAGGTGCAGTCTGAATATCAAGGTCTGGCACTGTCAGGCAGCAATTTTTTAAAATGATTCAATATACTTGTTGCATATGTTAGTATTGTACCTCGAGCTTTGCTGCTATAGTTTAAAAAAAGAAACATTTCAGAAATTGCTCTTCTTTATTAGATTTCTGTCTTTTATTTGCACACATCCAAATTCTGGTTTTAATACTAAGAAAGTTCAAAGGGATATTGATGATTGGCTCTGGATTGGCTCCCATTCTTTTTAGACATATTTGAAAAACAAAGGAAAGTAGGTATCCAGCTCTGGAAAACCTGAGGGTGATTGTTGAACTTGTATTTTTTGGGAGGTTCCTCCTTACCTGGCATCATGCAGCTGGAATGTCTGCCTGGCTGCTGAACTGGCCACCAGGGCCCCATCGCTGCCTGATATGCCTATCTTCCTGACTTACTACACCTACACGCTATACAGTTCTGGTCAGTCAACAACTAACATAACTCGATGTGAGCCTCTCACACATCTTGTGGGCTTTGCACCACATGACCCAGTGGCCGTGACCTTAGTGACTCAGTCAGACAGGGAGGCAGTACGCATGCATGGAGGTGCCAGGCTTAGTCACACACTCTCACCCACAGAGTGTACATGCACAGTGCAGCAGTCCAACCTGACTTGGCCACCATGTTGTGTGAGGACTCCTGATCTGCTAAGGTAAGGTTGGGTGGGGGTGAGCACATTTTTTAACTAAAAAACAAAACAAAAATGGTCTGCAATGTGGGGGGGGGCAGATGCCCCCCCCCCACACACACACAAATGGCACCCCTGGAGACTGTGTAGTTTTCAATATCATTTTCATTGATCTTAGGACCTTAATTGCCTGCTGGATATTTCATCCCCCCCCCCAGTGGTACCAAATCTTCTTCACATTCCCAGACTTTGTCTGAGAAAGCATTGGAATATTATATTGTATTGGAATTTTAAGTGGAATAGCCACCACATTTACCCTAAATGGTACTAGTTCTAAGGCCTTCTTGAGAAAAGAAAGGAAAAGTTATTCTCAATCATTTGGTTTCTGGTGTGTGTGTGTGTGTGTGTGTGTGTGTGTGTGTGTTGATTAGGAGTTTATTAGGAGTTTCTGGATCAGCTCAAACCAGGCTGCATTGTATCCTCTATTATTCTGGCGTTTGACATATTTTAATAAACTCATGCCTTAGAAATGTACCACACATTTATATTCATTAAAACAGGGGTTTAGTGTTAGTTAAAAATGTACTTAATGCTTATTGACCCTTTGCATGGAACAGCCTTGACTTGCCATATAAAATGTGGACAGTTTGCTTTTGCTTTTTCTAAAGCTGCAGTTACTTTGAGGCACCCTCTATCTCATTTAAATTATTAGCATCAATATAGCAAAACACCCTGACAGGTATTCATGAGTATGAAATGAGTAGGGCAAATGGCCCACATGATTGGTCCCCAGTTGTGCATTGTGAGATCACTACGAACAGCGAAAAAATAAGCACAGGTGAAATCAAGTTACTGACAACCCTTTAGAATGCTGTGGTTTTAAAAATAAGTCATTTTTTCCCCTAGGTAGCACTAGCACACCAACAGTAAACCTGCCAGCACCCCCAAAGTCTCCCAATGGCAGAGAAATGGTTTTACAATAATTTGAACCATATATATTTTTAATTGTGCTACTGTAAACTGTATAGTTCTTTATTTATATTTACTATATTTAATAATCAGTTTCAAAAGTACAAGCAGACATGCCAGGGCATCGGCAGCTGTGTCACAAGTATAGTTTCAGGTCTGGAAGGCAATCGGCCTGTGTCCGCGTACCTTACTACATCCCGGAGGCATGCGGTTGCGGCACAGCTACCAACATCTTGTTCTGTCTTATTGCATACAAAGTTCCTCCAGTTTTAACATTACTTTAATTTCCCCTTACTTACCTGATTCAGCAATGTGCAATTGAACCTGGGAGATTGCTGAATCTGGTTAAACAATAGCTAAGTAAAGTGATATTCACTCTGGTAGTATAGTTCTTGAATAAAGCCTGCAGCATTGCTATTGTACCAGACAAGCCTGCCCAAGCTTGTTTGCTCCAGCTAAACCTAGATGAAAAGTTTGGTTGTCCCTTCTTAGCATTTTAATGATTTTATATTGCAATGATTAATAACTGATTATATATTTGTTTGGAATACATGTTTATGCCATTCACAGTACATTTCTTTTGCAAAAGAAAGGACATGTGCAAAGGAGAGGAAAATAACACTGCCAGCATAAAATATAAAACAATAGTTATTAAAAGAAGTTACTTTAAAGTCAGTCCAGCAACTGTATATGATAGAAACATTCAAGAATACACTGCTAATCTACATAATTCAAAGCTGGAACAATTATTGTTTCAAAGACAGATGGAATCACAAATGTTTGTTCCTGTTTTCCTGTGCTGAGAGAGAGAGATACACAGACAAAGAGAAAGTGTATCAAGCAGTCATGATTTTCTCTGTTTTATCACCAACAAGTAATGTAGGATAAAATTGGGCAGAAACTCAGAATATTGTGACAGCATATTTAGCTGCAATGTTTCCCTCTACAGTATATCTACAATCCTGCTGTTTCAAATATTTCAGTCTATCCTACATGAAGAAAATGTTTTTTCATCTTAATTGAAAGGGCAGGCCTGGACTGCTTTTTTGGTTACCTTATATTTATAGATTTTGCAAGCAAATGTTCATAGCATTCACTACAAGAAGGAACAGTTCAAATTCTTCGACAGAGCAAAACAAAATCTACATATGTACTTCTCAGCCTTGCTGCTTATTAGGAACACATAGATGTGTTATTCCGCATGCCAACCTGATGTGTGTCCTGAGGACGCCACAGGGTAGTACAATGAAAAAGCAAGGATGATGCTGGCACTAGCATAGACTTTCAACAGAGGTGTGGGAGAGAATACTGTGAATCAACTTCATCATTTAAAAATCACCTAGCATGTTGGCTTTACTAGTGGATATAATTTATTTGTAATAGATATGCAGTATAAATCAATTTGGACAAAATTAAAATATTTAAGCTCATTTTTGAACTTTTCAGGGCAATAATAGCTTAACTCTTGTGAATAAAAATGATGTGCTTAGAGCATACTGTGCATTAAAAAAATAAAACCTTTATTAAACTGTCTGCACAAGTCTCTGAGCTTACATACACATATAAAAAAATCTTTTGCAACAAAATGTGTTTTGTTTAAATGCAATGTGTGTTTACCAGGGTAACCTCAGTATTAGAATCTAGCTCCCTCTCCTCCACAATGAAAAGCTCTGTGGAAAAGAAAACAATATACAGAAGCTTATTCAATACTCTACTCAGAAATAGTGCCCACGGCTATGTATATCTTTTAGCATTCATCATTATTAAAGAATGCATAACTGGAAAGAAATCAACATAATGGATTCCCAGATTTTAATTGAAAATAAATTGAAATAGAGTTTCACCTACCATGTGAAATAAATGCAAACAGCAAAGTCTCCTGGTGTCTTAAAAGAAGCCTAGGCTTTTCACTACAGAGTCTGCTATTTTGGGGTAAAAATGTATCTATTTATTTACTTAAATGTTTAACCAGGAAGTAGAAAACAGCTTGTTTCCAGATGTGCCCTGGTGGAGAGGGAAATAGGAGATAGCTAACAATAAAAAAAAATAATAAGGCAATATACAGTAATATTGTTTTACAAGCAGAATCATAAATATAATTAATGATTTCCCCTTTTTTCTATAGGGAAACCGTGGTGTAATTTCCTGTTATACATGAGTGTGTATAATGGCAAACCATGCAAAGCTGCACAAATCACCATTAATTATAAAAAAATAAATATGGGTGTTGTGTGTAAACTTCAAGTTACACACACCCTTGAAAAAGATTACACAAACCCTGAAACTTAGCCTCGGGGTTTATGTAGCATTTCCCCTCGGTGTGTAAACTTCTCATGACACACACACCCCATACATTATTCTATATATTATAAGCAGATGAGTAAATGAAGGCATCTAGAAAATAACACACATACTCTAATATATGCAAAAAGGGAAAATAGCAGAACAGTGAGAAGAGGGCAAGACTAAAGAATGAAGAAAAAGAGGAAGGGTCACAAGCAGTTGCAGGTAGGATGACAAAAGTCAGATGGGAAACTCTAATATCAGTTTTTTCACTCCAACATCTGAAGACTATGGCTTGACACTCTATGTGGCTTATTAGCATAGGTACACAGGATGAAACACACAAAATATGTGCAAATCCAACAGACATGTATCCATGGTGGGCCGGATGCAGTGTGCATAGGCAAGCCACGTAGGTAACCACACAGCAGGGCTGTGGAACACAGGCTCAACATGTGGCCAGCAGTTTGCATCTGCACCAGGCCTCATATGTGAATCCACAACCCTACAGGGGCTGCAGTGTAAAAGGAACTAGGACTCAACACCTATGTGAGAGGCTTACTGCTGTAGAGGAAGCATCTGCATCAAACATGACAGGGTGGAATGGATGCATACACAGCAGTCACAGTGCAGGGCCTCCACTTTAAGCACAGTAACTGCACCTGATACTGCACATGAAACACCCCCACATAAGGCCACACCAGCAACCCCCTTTCTCTCATAATTTACATGACCCCATACTGCAAATACACAATGGTAACCCGCAACACACCCCTGTCCAACACATTCACTCATATCCCCATAGTAATACCCCACCACAAACAGCCCCAGTTACCCAAAAGAACATTACACACATGGTTGATAACATCTGCCAAACAGCATAAATTCAAAGGTGCACACAAAGTGTCATAGCATACAAACACAAAGGCTCCATATGAAGTCCAGTACAGTGGGGCGTTACTGAACATTTCAGCATGGCTCATGCCAAGTGTTTACTCTTAAGCATCTCACTACCTGACCTGTCCTGTGTCTTATGGTGAACAGCTGAAGGTCCTCCCAACAACTGGTATTACATTGCTTGCTGCCTAAGACTGATGAATTGACAGATGTAGTAAAAGATCATGCAGCTTCCTGCCTTATATCAGCTGTTCCACCTGCTAAACTAATGGCCTTGTATCATAAACCATATGACTGACCATGGGTGGCCAGTCCTCAGGGTCCTGTCTGTCTCAGGTTGCTTGTTGACTCATCACAGGTCCTTCTCAGTTGCCCCTATTAAGGATGTGATCAAACCCTGGAACAAAAAAGTAAATGGTATTTTCTAAATAGTAGGACATGGGAGTAAAAAAGATACAACAGCATGGTGAGCATGATTGTGGTAATAAACACAGTTAAACACCTACCATAGTTGGCTCCACCAGCTGCCAGAAGAACCTGTCCTGGTCCCTGTCACCATTACCCTACAGGATCAGGGCGCAGGGAATATAGGCCCACCGGGGAACAAGTACAGGAGATGGTCATGAGTATTTTGTCCAAGGCATCCTGCTGGTCTACCTGTATTGACTGGGTTACATTTCCACACATCCAGTATCGAAGCATGGTCAAGGTGATGGGAAACCACTAATGGTGTGCAATGTTCAGAATATTCACGGTACAAATTAATTAATGAACTAGGACAACATTGCAAAGTTAGTTCATATTTGAGATTTACCACTTTGCATAGTGATGTCAACTTTGTAAATTGTGCAAAGTAGGACTTTGCTGGCAAAGTTCACTGCGAAGTTCACCTGCTGCAGTCACTGAGATCATACCATGTGACCTGTACCTAGTCATATCACATGGTACAGTAAAAAAACAGAAAGTATTCATGGTGTGTTCTCAGTGCAGTCCTTAGCAGTCAGTGACAGCGTGAGGTCTGCTGTCTGGTAACTCCATGCAAAAAACAATGATTTGTTGCCACATTTATTGCTCTTCAGCAAAGCCACCTTGATGTTCTGATCTCCAGAGAGTTGAGAATCTTTGTGGGGTTCATATTTCTTTACAAATGTCAGTATTTATGAATATTTGTAAGGTTTGTGAACTTTTTCAGTCAGTCACACAGTGCCATGGCAGCCTTTGTAGGACATGAGAAGCAGGAGAGGGGTATCTTCTCCAGCAGTGCTGCAGGACTTGCGTTTTTTGTCCAAGCAGTTTACTTCTCAGTACAGTATTTACTTGTACTTTTTGTGTGTCTTTAGGTACTTCTTTGTGTTTTTTTATTTTTTTTATTTATTGGAGTAAGGAGGGTTACAGATATTTTTCTAGTATGCAGTATTTGTCCTTGTTTCTATTTTTTGGCACACAGGTCATTGAAATATTTCCCAAAATAATGAGTGGGCAACGTATATGTGTTGGTTCTATCCATGGATGTGGGAAAGGGAAAGGCTGAGCTGAGGCTGAGCGGCAGAGGGTCAATGTGGATTTGGCACCCAAGGTGGGAGGAACTTTATTTAACTCTGGTAATACAAATGCTACCAGTGCCACACTTTATTTACCATCAGATGTGGTAGCTCTGTTGACCAAGGGAGGCTGCAGTGGCAGCATACTCTGGACATCAGAGTTAAAAAAAAGTATTCATCACAGTTTGGCAGAGACAGATTAGGGTATGGATGCTACTGGTGCAGAACCAATGCAGTTCTAAGGCAATGTTGTGGCCAATATTCCACAGCACAAATTGGATCCAGTTTCAGAGGAGCTAGTGGAGGAGGATGGAGATGAGAAGGAGGTAGAATCAGTTGTGGTAGCGGTGGGTAGTATTTCTGACATATTAAAGACAGAGGAAGAGGCAAGGAATGATAGTTTTGAGCAATATGATGATCCCTTGTGGCAGCCAGAGGAAAAGAGAAAGAGTGGTGCTGATTTGAGTGTTGTTGCTAGAGGTGGTGGTGATGATACCCCAGAAGAGAAATCTGCCTCTCATTGTGCTGGTAATGCTTCTGGTAAACAAATGATCCCTGCTCTGAATAGTTTAACAGCTGCACGTATAGAAAAGACTTAGTCTCCAAGCGCTGCTCCCTGCATCAAACGAAGAGTGTCTAAATCACTTGTACTTGATTTCTATGCTCTGGCAGCTGGGGATGACAATGTGACCATATGCCAACTGTGCCAATAGCTATGTTGAAAAGGGGAGTCATGTTGGGACTGGTGAGTAGAGTGTGCACCTCAAACAAGACATTCAGTATCCTGGCTTGCTCATTAGAAATCAGCAGCAGCTGGTGCGAAGGGTGTACCAGCAAAAAGCGTCATCATCACGACTTCAACTCAGAGAAAATATTCCAAGATAACACATGAGAATGTGAAGGAAGTCAGTGTAGAGGAAGATGAAGCACTGATTGAGGAAGAAGAGATCATACTAAATAGCAGTCACCTAACTAGTGCTGAGATGAATTGGGCACAAACAACACCCTGATAACCCCCCCCCACCCCCGTCAAGAATCATATACAGTAGTTCTACACAAAATAACATGTTTTCTGTCCTTCTTGACTGATTCATAATTTGCCCAATGTCATGGCCATGTCAAATGGTTTCAAAAAAGGCACATCAGCACACCATAATAAATGCAGCCCACATTGACTAAAATATTAAAGTACCATGCCAAATATCCACCAAACAATTTGATAAATCAGAAGCTGAATTATGTGACTACAAAGATGTTGGTCATAGACATACTGTCATATTCCTTTGCCAAAAATAAAGGCTTCTTTAGGCTGATGGCCAGAGCTTGGCCCAAATGACAGGTGTCCAGCAGAGCACATTTTTCATGTGTTGCAGTGACTAAACTGGGTGGCAGTATAGCCTAGAGGTTAGAGTAACAAGCTGTGAATGAGCTTAGTCATCCAGCAGACCTGGGTTTGATTACCAGAATCTCCACTTGCATAATATATGACTCTGAGAAAGTCAGTTAACCACCCAGTGCTCCCAGGTCACCCCTGAAAACAGGCACTTGTGCCTAGTGGGCCTTACCCAGTTACCAAAGACTAAAATAAAAATAAAATAAATAAATAAACTGTATGAAACAGCTGGAAGTGCATGACATCACACTTTACAGCATTCAGCTTCTGACAGCTTTACTTTAGGTACAGACATGTGGACTTTTAGACAAACAGCAGGGATCTCATTTATTTGTATTTTGACAGATTGAGATCAAGTGCCTGGTGTAATTTGTGACTCACAGAGAAATGGATTCACAGGAAAATAGTGTTTCAATATGGGAAAAAGAAACTCCAGCTATAAACTTTAAGAAATATATAGACAATAAAAAGAAAAGAAAGCCTACACCACTACTAATCAAAAAATATGCTTAAATGCCCTCACAATTGCAGATCACTCCACTTTGTAAATGAAAAGAACTGGAGCAGAACTGTCCTCCAACACATACTCACTCAAACTGCCAATTGAATGTGAAACCATAATATATATATATATATATATATATATATATATATAGTACAGTGGAGTTGGCTGTACCATGTGACCTACAGCTACAGTTACTTACCAAGAGACTTTTTTTTCTGTGCTTCTCTCCTAAAACTTCACTTAACGTCTCAAGAATTTACATGAAAAGTTCAGGGCAAAGTGGAAGCACAAGTTCTCTAGTGAATTGTCACAAATTTGCAAAGTGAGTTGGTCACATTGCTGGAACTTTCCCTCAAATTAAAACTTATTTATTATTGATGCACTTCAAAAGTTTCAGCAGGAAAAACATACTGATTTTGTAACAGCTTGTTTCCAGATGCATCGTGGTGGAATGTGGGAAGGGGATTATGCAATACACTATATGCAAATGAAAATACGTAAAAGTAAGGTGCAGTAGTAATGAAAATAAAAACACAATAAAATGCAAGTAAAAATAAATGACAGTGTGCTATCATAGTTTACAGGCAGCATATTCAGGGCTATAGAAAATAAAGAGAGAACAAAACGCAAATAAGGTACAATTGCTATACCACCCAAAGGTACAAGCTAACACATCAGTGTAGAATGTAGGTTTGGAAGCAGAATATTAACAGATACAATTAATTGATTTAGGTGCAGTTAGTGTAGGGGTGTTGTAGTTGCTCAAAGCAAGGGGAAGGGGACATCAATAACATGGGAGGAGGGAAATCAAGGGTCTAGAATCAGGAACAGTTGCGGGAGGGGGTGACAAAGTCATGAAGAATAGAATTGAGGCAAGAGAAGGACAAAGGCTGAGTGGCTAGATGAGGAGAGAGGAACAGAACTTAGGAAAATGATGTGAGAAGGCAACTCAGCCAAGGGAAGTTTTCCTGGTTGGGGGCAGAGGGAATGGGAAGCAATGCTCCGGAAGGGAGGGGTAGGAAGAAGATGGGATGAAAAGAGGGCAGAGAGGTGGGGGCATTCTAACCAGAATTTAAAGTTGAAAGTGGGTCAGTGTGTGAGGATTTTGGCATTGAGGAAAAGAAGGTAGAAGGAGAAAGAGTAGTAGAGAAGACAGTAGTGTGTACCAGGACGGCAGTCCAAGGCAAAGGGGCAGAAAGAGTGAAAGATGTGGTCCAGTCTGGCAAGCGTGCACTTGAGAGTGGTACTGTAGACAATGTTGCTGTAGTCAAAGATAAGAAGGATCATCTTCATGACTATCTCCCTCCAGGAAGTGAGAGGGATATTGGCTTTTATTCTATACAGTGCATCCTGTTTGGGGTGAAGCGAATAGTGAATAGCATCAATGTACACCGAGAACTCAATGTGCTGCTCCAGCCAGGTCAAAAGTTACTTAAGGGAGAAGACTTCATCAATTGCAGTACCATCAAGGGTGTGGAATGAGGAAAGAGTCTGCAGAGCCCTTATGAAGATTGTTTTCTTAGCACTGAGGGACAGAAGGTTTGAACTGAATCAGTGCTGAACACTATTAATATGCTGATGCTGAGATGTCCAGCAAGGGGGCAGCCAGAGGAGCAAGAGGCGAACAGTACAGAGTCATCTGCCTATATGTGGATGGACATAGAGGAACCGTCACAGAGGAGATCATTTAGGAATATGGAGATGAGCATGGGGCCCAGGACAGATCCTTGGTGGGGTGCCTCAGCAGGTAGGAAGTGGAGGGGAAAGAATGTCTGCAATAAGGACAGCTTGCAACCTTCTCTTTGGGTAAAAATGGAACCAGCTGATTGAGAAGGCATAGAGCCCCACTGCCTTAAACTTATCAAGGAGAAAGAAGTGTGGTACAGTGTTGAACACTTTGTACAAGTAGACAAAGATGGTGGAAGCAATTTGACCCTGGGCAATTTCAGAGAGGATGGAGTCCATAAGTTGAAGGAGGGCCGTAGATATGGAGTGGGACTTCCTGAAGCCAAACTGGAAAGAGGTGAAAAAGGAAGAGGTGAGGAATGGGGTGAGTTGTGAGAGGACAAGATGTTCCTGAAACTTGGCCAATGTGGGGAGGAGAGAAATGGGATGCAAATTACCAGGTGAGGAAGGCTCACCCCCTTTGGGAGGGGAACAACAGTAGCCTGCTTCTAGGCATCAGAGACAGAGATGGAGGAGAAGGGGAGGTTGGGGAGGAGGGTAATAGGCAAAGCTACGGATGGTGCAAAGAGTTGCAGAAGCTTAAGGGATTAAGGACATCTGGGCTCATAATATTTTGGGGGTTAAGAGCTAGAAGAGCCTTAAGAGGGAATGAGGATGTGGTAGAAAAGAGGAAGATGGAGTGTAAAGGAAGAGGGAAGGGGTAACAAAGAGGAGGGGAGAGGAAGAAATGACAGGGGAAAATGGTGAAGAAGGAATTGAAAGAAGCAGCAGCAGAATCTGTTATGTGGGAGTTAGTAAAACTGAGGATTGGGGAGCACTGGGTTGAGGGGAGAAGAGGGAGTGGATAACTTATTTATTTATTCATTGAAAAGTTTCACCAGGTAAGGTACACTGAACAACAAGTTGCTCATCTCCTGGTACGACCTGGGGGAGAGGGTAAAGGGAGTTACATCATAGGATATTGTACAAGCAATTCACATATAACATAAAAAGCATAGTTTAAGGTAGGTAGTTTCAACATATACAGTGACCTTATGGATGACCTATAGTGTATAACAGTACCAATGCTCCTAAAGCATACATACAATTGATATATAGATAGGACATTTGTCATTTTAGCAGTAGCAGTTTGTAAGAATTTTAGGGGCAAATACAATTTAAGGAATTAACAAAGCACTTTAGCATAGGAGTAGGAGAGGTGCATCATGACAGTAGAGAACACTAAGGCCTACATGCAAAAACTATTAGTAAAAATTCCATGTAGGGAGAATAGCAATGGAACAGAGTCATCTAGTAGACCCTGGTGAAACACTCAGGCTCTGAGGCAGAGACAGACAACAGAAAACAGTTGCAACAATATAAAACAAGGATCAAAATTAAGTGTTTATATATTTAAGGGCTACGAGTAGGTTATGCTTAGACATGCAAGGCAGTGGACAAGGTGTTAGACCAGGAGGGGTGAGGAGTTAGGGGCAGGTGCAATTAACAGAAAGGAAATTATGCAGTCCTTTATTTAGTGACCTGATTGAGGAGGAAAATCGGATTTGTGTAGGAAGTGAGTTCTACAATTTTGGGAGACGGTAGGAAAAATAGGACTGGCCAATTTAGGTGGATCTCCAGGGACCTGACAGGGTTCTGTGGTCATGGGGTCTGAAGAGGCAAGAGCGTGTGGGTGGAGGGGAAAGGAAAGAGGTAAGATAAGGAGGGAGTGTACCAAGCAAGTAGTTAGAGATGAACTTTGTACAGTGATGCAGCTGCCTATTAGCTAGAGATGGGAAAGCTAAAGTGCAGTAAAGGTGACAGTGATGGGTTAGGGAAGGTGCGTCAAGGACAAAGTGGCACAAGGAGTTGAAAAGGGTAACCAAGTTTGCTATAGATGAGGAAGGAGCAGAGCAATAGATGACATCGCAGTAGTCAATGATCAGGAGAATCATCTTTTGGACCAGTTCATGCCTTGCCTGGAGCAGGAGGCAGGAGCAGTTTCTATATAAGGCGCCGAGTTTAGGGTGAAGCTTTTTCATTATGGCATCTACAGAAGTAGCCAGAGACATTGCCAACTATTTCCAGGTATTTTGCGAAATCTCTGAAGAGTTTCTTTCTGCTCCCCCTACTGTGAAAATGCAGAAAGCAGGAGACATTTCTGGAAATATCACAGAAATGTTGGGAAATATCTGGTAGTGTCTGTGGCTGCTACTGTATATGGTCCGAGAAAGTGAGATGTTGATCCATCCAAACACCCAGATACCTGAAGGATGCTGTGGCCTCAATAGTTGTCCCATCAAGGGTAGTGAAGGAGGGGAAGCATGGGAGCCTTGACAGTTTTTGTCTAGTGCCGAACATCATGGCCACTGTTTTCTTAGCATTTAGGAAGAGTTGGTGAGATTGAAACCAACCCTGGACATTATTGAAATACTGTTGAAGGCTGGAAGCAACACTACGGGCGATGGCCCTGAGGAGAAAAGAACCATATCATCAGCATACATATGTATAGAAGATGATGTACAGGAGGATGAAAGATCATTCAGAAAAATGGAGAAAAGGCTTGGACCCAGTATGGCCCCTGGGGGACACCAGTGCATATAGGTAGAGGAGGGGAAATGGAGTCAGAGATTTTTACTGATTGTGTTCGGCCATTTAAGTATGCACTGAACCATTTTATGGCATGTTCAGACAGACGGGCAGATGACAGGAAGCAGAGTAGGAGGAAGGGAGTGAGAAACAGTGTCAAATGCTTTAGCAAGATCACAAAAGATGACAGTAGTAATGTGTCTGCAATCCATACCAGACAGGATCGAGTCCATGATCTAAAGCAGCAAAATAGTAGTACAGTGGTGTTTGCGGAACCCAAATTGATATTGAGTGAAAAGTTTATGTCGGAGAGGTATGAAGAGTGTTGGGCTAGGACTAGGTGTTTTTGCAGTTTGGCTAATGTTGAGAGGAGTGAGATGGGGTGGTAGTTCCCTGGGAAGGAGGTATCACCACTCTTTGGAAGTGGGAGGATGATTGCATGTCTCCAACCTTGGGACATTTTGGCCAGTTGAAAAGAGAGATTAAAAAGGGCAGTCAGAGGAGAAGCAATGTCCGTGGCGCACAGGTTTAGTAGCTTCAGGTCCAGACCATCTGGGGGCTACCTTTGCTCAGGTTAAGGGCTTCTAAGACAGCCAGCATATCTGGTGTATGGATTTTGGAGAAGGAGAAATTGTATGGTGGAGCAGGTGGGCTGCTTGTAAAAGCAGTAGATGACAGACTAATGGTTGGAAGGGAGCCTAGTAGTGCAGAAATGCATGAGGTGAAGTGCGAGTTGAATGCTGCAGCTACACTTGGGTGGTCAGAGATGACGGTATTGTTTATTTTGAGGAGGGGAAGGGAGGAGGAGCCTGCAGGGAGAAAAGTGAGTGAATTACTTTCCAGAATTTGGATGGGTTATTTATATTGGAGTTAAAAGTAGAGCTGAAGTATGCAGACTTAGCCAAGCGAGTGACTTTCGTGCATTTGTTTCTGAGGACCCGCTATGCTTCATAGTCTTTATGAAGCTTTCTACCTTTACGGAGCTTCCAGGCTTAGTCATGCACTCTTTGGCAAGCAATGAGCTCTGGAGAGATCCAGGGAAGGTGGTTTCCTCAGACTCAGACACTGACATGGCTTAAAGGTGCATGTTGATTCCAGACTTCAAGGAATTGGTCTCTGAAGTAGTTAGCTGCTTCATCTAGGTTGCTGGCTTCGGATATGGGTGCCCAGTTCATGTAGGTAAAATCATGTAGAAGAGGGACAACGTTCAGGAATTTGTACACTTGGATTTGTAATGTTTTATGGGGGGGCTTTGACTTTGTGTACTCTATGCACCAAGAAGGTCATGCAATGGTTGCTGAAGGCATCTGCTAGAGTAAAGGATTTGATGACCCTGTGAGTGTGTGAGGTGAGGGCCCAGTGAATGTGGGAGTGGTTTCCCATCTTGTGGTTTAGCCGAGTCGGGTCATGGATATGTTGAGTTAAGCTGAGCGCATGTATAGCATTATACACTTTGTTGGGTATGGAGGTCAACCAATTAATGATGAAATCACCCATGATATATAATTCATCTACTGAAGAGTGAGTAGCTAGGGTGGCTATGAGGTCAGTAGCGATTTTGGGCAGGAATCACAGAAGGAGCAGGACAGGGAACTGTATCAGTTAAAGCAAAAGGAAGCTGGGAAGGCAGTCAGAACAGCAAAGGCCCAAACCGAGGAAAAGATAGCCAACTCAGTTAAGAAGGGGGATAAAACCTTTTATAGGTACATCAGGGAGCGAAGGAAGACCAAGGGAGGGCTAGTGAGGCTTAATAAAAAGGAGGAGGGTGGGCAGAGGGTGACTGTGAAAGGCAGAGATACTAAGCAAATATTTTGCTCAGTATTTACAAAGGAAGTGGGGAGGTACCTAAAACAAACAGTAGAAACACTCTGGATACAGAAGTTGATACCAGCCCATTTACAGAAGAAAGGGTTCTGAAAGAACTCTTAAAACTGAAGGTGGACAAAGCAATGGGGCCTGATGGGATTCATCCCAGAATTCTAAAAGAACTAAGGGTAGAACTAGTGACACCACTGACTACCCTCTTTAACAAATCATGGGAGTATAGGGTGGTACCAGAGGACTGGAGAAAGGCAGATGTAATTCCCCTTCACAAAAGTGGGAGCAAGGCAGAAGCCGAAAACTACAGACCTGTTAGTTTAACCTCAGTGGTAGGGAAATGATGGAATCACTCTGAAGGAAAGAATTGTTGAGTATCTAGAGGCCAGAGGGCCTCAGGACCCAAGGCAGCATGGATTCACAGCGGGAAGGTCATGCCAGACAAATCTGATAGATTTCTTTGACTGGGTGACCAAAGTAGTAGATCAGGGAGGGGCTGTGGACATGGCCTACCTAGACTTTAGCAAGGCATTTGACACAGTCCCACACAAAAGATTAATATACAAGTTAGCCAGCCTGGGAGTGGGTCCCAAGATGACAGCCTGGGTAATGAATTGGCTGGAGAATAGGACACAGAGAGTAACAGTAAATGGAGTCCACTCTGAAGAAAGAGGGGTTACTAAAGGGGTACCGCAGGGTTCAGTATTAGGACCGGTCCTCTTCAATGTCTTTATAAGCGACATTGCAGAGGGACTGGAAGGAAAAGTATGTCTCTTTGCAGATGACATAAAGATCTGCAACAGAGTTGATGCACAAGGTGGGTGGAAAGGATGAGAAGGGACTTGGCAAGGTTAGAGGAATGGTCAAATGTATGGCAGCTTAGATTCAATGCTAAGAAGTGCAAGGTAATGCACCTGGGAAACAAAAACCCAGGGGAAGAGTACACAATGGGGGATGAGATACCAACAACAACAAAAATGGAAAGGGACCTGGGGGTAGTCATATCAGATGACCTAAAGGTGGGCAAGCAATGTGAGAGGGCAGTAAGGAGGGCTGGGGGGATACTGGGATGCATAGGGAGAGGCATCACCAGTAGAAAACAGGAAGTTATTATCCCTCTGTACAGACAGTTGGTGAGACCCCATCTGGAGTACTGTGCGCAGTTCTGGAGTCCCAATCTCCGCAAGGACATAGACAGAATGGAGGCTGTCCAGAGGAGGGCAACTAAAATGGTGCAGGGTCTGCACCGGAAGACGTATGAAGAGAGACTTAAGGAGCTGAATATGTATAGCCTTGAGCAAAGGAGGGAGAGGGGGGACATGATAGAAACTTTCAAGTATCTCAAGGGAATCAACAAAGTCCAAGAGGGTAGCATCTTTCAAAAAAAGAGGTGTGCAAGAACAAGGGGACACAATTTGAAGATAGAAGAGGGGCGGCTTAGAGGTAATTTAAGGAAGTATTTTTTCACAGAGAGGGTTGTGGATGCATGGAACGGCCTTCCAGAGGAGGTTGTGGAGTCAAAAACAGTGGTGGAATTCAAGCATGCATGGGACAGTCATAAGGCAATTCTAGGGGGTGGAGGTAGGAAGAAGTAGGCTGCTGGTTAACTAGGATCTGCAGCTTATCCATTAGGTAGGGAAATGGGCAGACTGGGTGAGCCAAGCGGTCCTTATCTGCTGTCAAAATCTATGTTTCTATGTTTCTATAAACCAGGGTGGCAGCAGGCGCCTGGTACCAAGATAGGTTTGGAGAAGGGGAGAGAGATTTGTAACATCAGGGCCTCATATGCTTTTGGTACAGAGTTGGAAAAGATGGAGGTGAATTGGATGGACAAAGAGACGTAGATTGCTACCCCTCCACATCTACCTAGACTGTCCTGGCATGATACTGTAAAGCCAGGAAGTGTAAGAGATGAGTTGCAAATCTTATTTTTTAGCTAAGATTCTGATAATATAATTATATCAGGGTTGAGCGTAGCCACCAGGGGCTGGAGCAAGTCCACTTTGGGGAGGAGACTGCGTATACTGATATGTAGGATTTTTAAGCCATGAGGGAGAGCTGTAAATCATGACTCAGGACTAATAGCTGGAGGTGGTTTGGGGACCATTACTGTTTGTGCTGAGCCAGGGTTAGGGTTTATGTCTCCAGCTGATAAGAGTAAGAGGGCAATAAAAATATAATGTAGCTTGGCACTCTTGAACCAAGAGTGGGTGCACAACAGTCAGAAGCTGTGGCTTTTACTAATAGCTGAGGGGGGCCAGGAGCTAAACATGAGAATTAGAGTATAGTACATAGGCATCTGGACAAGAGAGGTGTAGAGGCAAATGGGAGAGTGAAACCAGGATAGAGGAGTTGGAGAAGAGGAGGTAACCCGATTGAAAACAGGAAGAAAGAAGGCACAATGGCTCTGTGGCGAAGATGAGGGAGTGGGGGACAGAGGAGATAGAACGAGAGTGGAGAACACCAAAAGGACGAGGTTTAGAGTGGAAGGTATCATATTTTTGGGGGGAGTAGGAGAAATTACAAGCCCCAAAAGTATAACTAAGTAATAGGGTTGTGAGAGATAGGGCCAGTAAATAATCCTGAGAACACAGGAGTGCTGTGAGGCAAGGAGAACCCATTTGTGGGAGGACAATAATGGGCAGAGAACAAAATGGCAAAGCAGATTTTACTTAAATGTCCTGTCACACGAAGATGGTTCATGAAGCAGGGTCTGAGGGAGCCAATGAGATAAGGGTAGTAAGAGGAAGGAGGAGGAGGAGCAAACATGTACTTATAAGAGGCCTGGAAGGGGGTGGGAGGAGGAACAAAAACCTTTAGTAGTGGATTGAAAAGTTCCTGAATATAGCAATAGCTGGTAGAAAAGGTGCACCAATCGGGTGAGCTGTGCTGACCGGCTGACCAGTCAGGTGCCAGTTGCGAGGAGCTGCAGCTAATTGGAGCACCACTGCAGTGAGTTTGAAACAGCGGCTGTACCTTGAGAGCTGATCTGGGGACGGGTTCCACAATCACAGGCAGGAGATTTTGAATCCTGCTGGTGGCGGCAGAGGAGGTGCCACCTTTCTGTTTAAAAGCGCCACTCGGAGTGTAGAGCAAACTAGGGAAACAAGAATAGGGTAGGGTAAATATAGGCTAGCAGAAAGTACAATAGAAATGGAAGCGGCGGGAGACTGGCGGCAGAGAGTCAGTGGGGGATAGAGGTGAATGCAGGAGACAAAAGATTTGAAGATTGACTAGGCTGGAGTTGGGCTGTGTAGAGCCAAAGGAGGGGAAAGTTAGTGGCAGAGAGAAAATTAAAGCAGTGGGGGTTGGGGGTGAGTTCAATTTTCGAGCAGGCTTTTTTGGCTTGCTAGCAGTAGCGGAAAAAAAAACTCAAGTAAAAGTGCAGGGTAGAAAAGAGGAAATTACTGGTGGTAGGGGATGGAAAGCAGGCAGAGAGTGAGATTAGGTAGACAAGAAGGAGGGCAGACTGAGTGTAGACAAGAAGGAAGGTAGAATAAGGAAGGCGGGCAGACTGAGGGTCACAGTGCTTTCGGCTACGTAGCTGAGCTATGCAGTTTAACAAGCATGCACATTTAAACACGGTCTAAGCACTAGCAGGCACTAATTATGCAGTTAAACTTAAAAACAGTAGACAGGAGAATAAATATGCATTCTACAGAGCTGTAACTAGCAGGCAGGCCTAAAGACAACTTAACAAAACCCTTCAGTAGTGGATTGAAAAGTTCCTAAATATAGCAAGAGCTGGTAGAAAAGGCGCACCAAGTGGGTGCACCGTGCTGACCAGCCAACCAATCAGGTGCCGGTTGCGAGGAGCTGCAGCCAACTGGAGCACCACTGGAGTGAGCTTGAAACAGCGGCTGTACCTTGAGAGCTGGTCCGGGGATGGCTTCTAAAAGGGCAGGCAGGAGATTCTGAATCCTGGCGGCGGCATTGGAGGAGGCGCTGCCTTTCTATTTAAAAGCGCCGATCAGGGGGCAGAACAATCTTGAGAGCTGGTCCAGGGATGGGTTCCATAAGGGCAGGCAGGAAATGTTGAATCCTGGCATTGGCAGCCAAGGAGGTGCCACTTTTCTGTTTTAAAGTGCCACTCAGAGCACAGAACAATCTTGAGAGTTAGTCCGGGGACAGGTTCCACAAGGGCAGGCAGGACGTGTTAAATCCTGGTGGTGGCAGCCATGGAGGCATTGCCTTTCTGTTTAAAAGTGCAGCTCAGGGCGCAGAGCAATCTTGAGAGCTGGTCCAGGGACGGGTTCCACAAGGGCAGGAAGTAGATGCTGAATTCTGGTGGCGGTGGCCGAGGAGGTGCCTCCTTTCTGTTTAAAAGTGCCACTCAGGGTACAGAGCAATCTTGAGAGCTGGTCTGGGGACAGGTTCCACAAGGGCAGGCAGAAATGTTGAATCCTGGTGGTGGCGGCTGAGGAGGTGCTGCCTTTCTGTTTAAAAGTGCTGCTCGCTTTCATGAACTTGGACATGTGATTAAGATTGTTCTGGAGTGTGGATGCAAAGTAATCAGATTTTGCAGGCCTGGTGGCTTTTGTGCAAACATTGGGAAGGGTCTGATAATTTAACTGTGTGGCAGGGGAGCCAGTGATCTTATAGGACCACCATACCACAGGCCCTAGGCCAGGCCAGCAGCTCAGAGTATAGTAGAAACCTTGGACCCTGATTTTCCTTAAGCGAGCGTGGTAGGCACAGACAGCCATGAAGTTGTTATGGAAAGAGTTGAGGTCCAAGTTGATATTAATGGCTGTACTGATGTGGGGCCAGTTAGTGGTCAGCAGGTCTGTGTGGAAGGAGGATGAATCCAGTAGCTTTGGGTTGATGTATCTTATGCACTCATTAGACCACATAATGGTCACTGACTGCATCTGAGAGGATACCTGCATTCACAATATGTTGGGGGTGGGAGGAAAGTACCCAGTCCAGTACAATGTGGTTCAAAGATTTATGATTATGATTGGTGGAGTCTGAAATAAACACAAACCAAAAAAGGTGTGGGGTCAGCACAATATTTTATTATACATCTAAATAGTGACAGAATGAACAAAAAGGTTAGATCTCACCATGAGTTCTGTAACACCATAGTAATGCACCCAAGTCCATAAGGAGAAGGCAGTTCTGGAGAAATCCAATGATTCACTGCAATATGGCATGTAGAACAGGTGCCGGCACTGATTTTGCTCCATATTCAAAAGAATTAGAAGGCTTGCAAATCTTCCGACTTTTGGTTAATATTCAAAATTAACTTAACAAGAAACGGAATGCACAGCTGAGAAAGCTAGGAAAGTTATAAAAACTAAAAGAACGCCACACGCCACACACGCCACAGAGTCTCCATGTTGGAATCACGTAGTGAACTAAACGTCATGCTTACGTATCGACCAATCAATAGTCTTCTTCAGAGCATAACGAATCTCCATATCTCTTCTCTTAAAAGGAGTTAGAATTAAAGGAACAGAGCACTTTATTTAAACTGCAATGTTAATTACCCGGTTACCAAAGACTAAAACAATTACAAGCATACCAAAACACTTAATATTGAAAATACAAAAAATGAACATTATATCACAAATAAGACAGAACAACAAACTACTGATAAAGAAGGGGACAGAGCTGGGCAATTCATGTCCTCATATTTGTGACTAGAGCACGACAAGTCTTAATTACAAATAAATATCAATGTGAACTTTAAACCCTTACATCCAGTGTGATAATAAAGCAAGTAAATACTCATGTCACAATTGTTCAAAAATACCTTAAATATACACCAAAAAGAAACAGAGCTGAAAAAAGTCATGTTCCCATATGTGAAAAGAGCACAACAAGCCATATTCACATATAAATAATCACATACTGAAAACACTAAACTACAAAAATTATTCTACAAATAGCTATATATTGAAATGTCTTCATTTAAACCAAAAGGCACAATAGTGCTTAATTCAAAAATCCAATAAGCTTCTCTTTGTAGCAACTTCATTTTCAGATCTCCACCTCTAAGTCCTACATCCACTTTCTCAAGGCCCACAAATCTAAGAGTTGCAGGAGACCCATGTTGCATTTCATGGTAATGACGAGCCATCACATAGTCCATATTTCCATTTCTAATAGCCCCCTTATGTTCACCTATCCAAAGTTTCAACGGTCTTTTGGTTTGACCTACATATGGCATACCACAAGGGCACACCAACAGGTAAATCACTCCCTGTGTATTGCAGTTGATAAAAGTTTTTATATCATATCATATCTTTTCCCGGATCTTGGATGATGGAAACATTTCACATCCGATGTGTTCGAACAGTGTACACAACATCCACACCTGAAGTTCCCTTTAGGTAAAGAGGGAAGCCAAGTTTTTGATTTTCTCAATATTGTTGACTGGTATATACGATCTTACCAACATATCCTTTAAATTTTCACCTTTAGTGTATGAACTCATGGAACGATTTTGCCCTATTTCCCTCAGTCTTAGATCTGAGTTAATGACATTCCAATGTCTGAGAATAATCTTACCAATTTTAGGTGCAAGCGGATTAAATTCTGTAACAAAAATCAGCTTGTTGATCTCTTCTATTTTCTGACTTGGTTCCAGTAGTGAGTCCCTCTCAATATTATCGACCATATGCAGGCTCTCTAAAAGTACTTCCAGTTGGTAACCTCTCACAGTAAGACTCTCCGTTATTTCTTTTTTTGCCTCATTATAGGTTTCAATAGAAGAACAAATCTGTTTTGCTCTGATATATTGTCCTTTTGGAATGTTTGCAATGACTGATCTTGGGTGACAACTGTCATACTGTAACAGAGTATTCCTAGACAGGGGCTTCCTACATAATTTTGTAGAGAGGCCATGTCCATTTTTCTCCACCAAAATATCTAAATAAGGAATACTGTTTACACTGCTGTCATATGTAAATTTCAGATGAGGACTAGTGTGATTTATATACTCCATAAAATGATTTAGTTGTTCTATAGTTCCAGTCCAGACCATTAAACAACCTTCAGTGTACTGTTTATGTAGTTTAATGCATCTAAGAAAAGTGTTATTGGTTTGATTATAGATGTTTATCTCCTCACATTCACCAATATATAGGTTGGCTAAGCTGGGAGCAAATGTAGTCCCCATCGCAGTACCCTTGGTTTGGATATAAAAAGAACCTTTATACCAAAAGTAGTTCTGTTCCAATACAAATCGTGCAAACTCTAGTATAAAGTGAGTGCTGGACTTTGTTTTACTTCTTTGTCTTAAATTTTTCTGTAATGCACTTAACCCACCTTCATGGGGATATGGTAACCAATATATCATTTTCTGATACCACTACATATTTCAACAATCTCAAAGCATCTCTTGAGTCTTTCACATATGATTGAAAGTCTGGAACAAACTTCTGAGTAAAAAAATCCACATATTTAGACATACTCTCAGTCACTGATTCATTAGCAGAGACAATCGGTCTCTCCACAACAGGAAAAATATTTTTGTGTATCTTAGGCAGGAGATATAGAGCCAGTCTTTTTGAGCTGGATGCTTTGAGGAATTCTGTTTCCTTTGTGGTAATTTCTCCCATATTTAAACCACATTCAATAAGATTGTCAGCTTTAAGTTTTATTGAATAAGTGGGGTCTTTATTGATCTTTTGATAGAATTCCAGATTATGCAGTTGACGTTCTACTTCTTTATTATAGTCATCCGAACCCCAGACCACCACAGCACCACCTTTATCAGCTTGTTTTATTACAACTGAATTCAATTCTCTAAGTTCTTGTATTGCTTTCCTTTCTTTTGCCGTAATGTTTTGTTTATAATATTTATTTTTATTGGTTTTGATCAATTTATGAACATCCTCAGTCACCAAATTACAAAAAGTATTTAAAGTATGGTTAGAATGGGGGGATTATAGGAGGATAACTTCTTGAATGGAGTGATTTTCCCTATTGCTGTCACATAGGGCTAGAGGTTGATCTAACATATTAAAATGGTCTTTTAAGTAGATCTTTCCAAAAAAATCGAAATAAATCCAACTCCACCTGAAAAGAATTACTCTTAGTTGTAGGGACAAAGCTGAGGCCTTTAGACAAAACTTGGTCTGGATGTCAGTTAACTCTACTTTAGACAAATTTATGACATCCAATTTGGATTCCTTGGGCGTGGTGATCTTCTCACCCCCCCCATTCTGTATCCCTCTGTAATTCTGCTTTCCTCAGTTGCTTCTCATACCTCTCCCTCTTCCTCCTCCCTTCCCCTCTTCTTGTTCTCTATGGTCTAGCATCTCCAAATCTTGATTTTTGCCTAAAAAATGTCTATTTTCATTGACCCTAATTCTAACTCCTTGTAAGAGAAGAGATATGGAGATTTGTCATGCTCTGAAGAAGACCATTGATTGGTCGATACGTAAGCATGACGTTTAGTTACTACGTGATTCCAACATGGAGACTCTGCAGTGTCTGTGGCATGTGGCGTTCTTTTAGTTTTTATAACTTTCCTAGCTTTCTCAGCTGTGCATTCCATTTCTCGTTAAGTAAAGTCGGAAGATTTGCACGCCTTCTAATTCTTTTGAATATGGAACAAAATCAGTGCCGGCACCTGTTCTACAAGCTATATTGCAGTGAATTATTGGATTTCTCCAGAACTGCCTTCTCCTTATGGACTTGGGTGCATTACTATGGTGTTACAGAACTCATGGTGAGATCTAACCTTTTTGTACATTCTGTCACTATTTAGATGTATAACAAAATATTGTGCTGACCCCACACCTTTTTTGGTTTGTGTTTGTACAAGATATTTCAGCTCCTGGGGTATTTGTGCACTTTCCTGTTTTTGAGACCCCTTTTCCACTTGCGCTTGGAAACTTTTGTGTTTTTCTCTGAAATAAGTTAGGATAGCTGGAGGGATTTAACATTCTGGCTAAGTTTTTGCACTGGGAAGAGCTAATCAGAGTTAAAATCCTCAAAAGTCATCAAATCAGTAAATAAGGACAAGTGCAGATGGAAGCAAGGAGTTCAGTGACTTAAGCAGAGGATATGCCAGGACAATGGTACACTCCTGCATGAAGAGTGAAACTGTGAAGGGGAAGAAGAGTCTGAGGAGGGGCAGCTTATAGGAGGAAGGGGCAGAAACAGATAGCACAGGCACACATTGGATACCTGAGGAGAGGTTGATAGCAACACCTCCTTTTCTCCTAGGGCAATCCAGCCTAGCCATGGAGTAACCAGTTATTGACACTACAGAGTCTTGGATTGTGTGGGAGAACCAATGCTCTGAGAAACCGAGAACATTTCTTATTTATCTATATATTTCAGATTAATACCTTTGAGCCATGGAGCTCTTTTACAAAGGCTACAACTCAGTTATAATGCAGTACAAGACATAAGGTACAGGCAAGTTCACAAGACAGAACAGTAAATATTCAGGGATACATTACATTGACAGTTCCAGAAGTGCAAGGTGTTAACAGTAGCAACTGTATGTGCAGTACAGAGTAGTTTTGAGATGCAAATACAGAGTTATGCTATGAAAACACTTGAGTTACTTATGTGCAAGACAATGGGGTAGTGACAGCCTGAGTAGGCTTTGTCAGGATGAAGGAGGGGTGTATCGGATGGGAGTGTTGGGGATAAGATGATTGGACAGGAGTGGGTCAACCAGTTGTTTTGGCACGGGTGAACATGTGTCTAAGTGGGGCAGTCACAGTGATTTGCTTGAGCATGGAGATGGTGGAGCTCTCTTTTGAAGGGGCCAATCTTTCCACATTCTATGAGGGAGGCCGGGAGGTCATTAAACCACTGAGGCCCATGGTAGGATACGGCTCGCTGGGCAAAAGTGGTACTCTTAAATGGAACATGGAGTACACCCTTAGCTGTGCTTGTTGTTGTTTTAGAGGTTTTGGCAAGTTGGAAAATTCCTGCTATGGAATATGGGGGGTGTTCAAAGAGGGCATTTTTGCCAAGCAGGCAGGCCTGGTATCTTACTCTTAGTTGCAGAGGAAGCCACCCTGTTGCAGAGTATAGACAGTAGGTATGTGTCAGATAATCTGCCCCAAGACCAGTCTGCAGGCTTTATTTAGGAGAATTTTAATCCTTTTCTGGGCTATGTCAGTACCAGAGCTGTAGATTACCAGCCCATAGTCACTACTGGATAGTACTGAGCTCCTAGTTAATAGATTTGGGGCCTCATGAGGCATTGCCTGCCTGTGGCAATAGAGAATTCCAAGCTTGACATTTGCAGTTTTAATTCTGTGACCAATGTATGAGGAGAAGGACAGGTTGTCATCATGGTGTTTGACCAAGTATTTGAAAGTGTTGACTTGCTCAAGTGTTTCTCGTTTTTGACTACGGCTGATCAATGGACAATTTTTTTCTTGCAGTGAGGCATTGTGACTAGCATATATTTCATCTTTTAGTTAAGGAGGAATCTGTTTTGTGAGAACCATGTCTCTAGTTTATTGAAGCTGTCCTGTACAGCCACTGTTATTTCGGTCAGTTGTTTTCCTGGGACGGCCATTACAGCATCATCAGCGTACAACAGCATGTTAGCTGGGCATGCAGAAAGTAGGGAGTTTATGAACAAGCTGAAAAGCAGTGGGCCAAGTATGGACCCTTGGGGGACCCCAAGGGTCACTTCCCTAGGGTCAGAGACTGTTCTTATTATCACGCACTGTGATCTGTGGGACAATTAGCTAGTGAACTAAGATACAGTTTTGTGGGATTTGTCAATGGACAGTAGGTGAGTGAGTAGGATCTGGTGGTTCACTGTATCGAATGCTTTAGTGAGGTCTATGAAGATATATAATATTCATAAGACAGATTTAAGATACATACAGCATTAGCTTTATTATGACTTGCACCATTATGATACTACTTCATATTTGTTTAGTGAGCTGTATAAGTCTAGTGCATACTTAATCTGTTTCATTGTACTACAAGTCACCACACATTCTGGCAGCCCATTCCACTATGTAACCACTCTCTGTGAAAACCAGTCTCCCCTTAGATTCCTGTTATAAAAATCACCGTTAAGTTGGTATTGGTGACCTCTGTTAGTTCTTTGGTTAAACCTTTTATTCAAGCCAACACATTCCCAGAGGTCAATATCTCTAAAGGCCTTTGCACTAAGCACATATAGCCTCTAAATCTGGACCCCACTGCCATGCCACTGTCTACAGCATCATACAGGTGTGTAGAGTAGTCTATCAGCACAGTCATGGTGCTACGTTTTTTCCAAAACCCATGTTGCTGTGCACACAGGATGTTGTACTGATTCAGATAATCAGTTAATTGATCGGATACAATCCACTTAAGGGCTTTTGATAGAGGGAGTAATATCAATATGGGTCTGTAGTTTGCCAGGCTGGTTTTGTCTCCATTTTTGAAAACTGGGGTGACAAGCGCTGTCTTCCACCTATCTGGGAAAATGTCCATTCTTAGGGATATATTAAACATTTTCTTAAGGTGTAAAGCTAGTTCACCTAGAGTGAGAGCAACTGGCTTCATGTCAATCATGTCACCTCCAATCCTTGTTTTTCCTAGGACCCTCAAAGTATTTTACAGTTTCTGCCCAAGAGATTTGCTTGAAGTAAAATGGGGATATACCAGTGTTTTTTTTGGGGGGGGTCACCTTAGTGAGCTTACTAGTAGGCTGAGTTGTTAGGTACTTTGGAGCTAGTATCATGCTTAGGTCTGTAAAGGCAATATTGAAGGCATTTGCCAGTTCCTTTGGTTCTTGTAATGTGCTGGACACAGTGACAATCAGGTCTGCTGGTACTTTTCTGCTTCCCCAGTTTCAATCCAACAGTTATTTATAGTAGATTGCTTTTGCTTTCCTTATCAACTTAGTGCAACCGGTTGACAGTCTGACTTTACAGCTTATAAAGCATTAAAGTCTGACTGTCTACTGGGAACCCTAGCCTTGTGCCAGAGGTTGTCACAGGAATTAATTTGCTTTATAAGGGAGCCTGAGTGCCAGGAATTGATAGTCCCTTTGACTTTCAAGGATTTGATTGGGGCAAATATGTTACAAGCATTGGTGAAGGTAATTGTAAAGTAGTCGAGGGCCTGATTTGCATCATCTACGCTATCTAGTGGGGTCTAGTCAGACCTTTTTAGATATTGTTTAAAATGCTGTAACAGCCCTTTTCTTAATGATTGGTTTTTAATGACCTGAGGGGTGCATTTCATACTCTTATTTGTCCACGAGCAAATCACTGGGGAGTGGTTGCTTAGACAGTCTCGTAAAACTGATATCTTTGTTTTGTGTTCAGGGCAAGTGGAGAGTAGCCAATCAATAAGGGACCTTGTGCCAGTGCAGTAGTTCCTCCTAGATGCTTGGGTGACCATTTGTGTGAGGTACAAGCTAGAGATTTGGTCTCTAAGGGTGGCAGTGTCCTGCACTAGCCAGTTAGTGTTAAAATCACCAACAACCACCTATTCACAGCTCTGCTTAACCTGTTTAATATGGTCAATGAACTGTTTAATGCCTGTTGCTTGCCTTCCAGGGGCTATATAGACCATATTGAGCACCATTGTCTTGCTCTGATGGCTTATGGTAAGCTTGATGGATAGTATTTGTGCATCTTTTGTTATGAGACTGTTTAGCAAAATCTAACCTTTGATTTCATTACACAGGTACACTGGGCCACCACCCTGATGTTTGGTCACCCTGTCCTGACAGAAGGTGGCATAGCCATCAAGGGATACCATGGCATCTAGGATCTTAGGGGACAGCCAGGTTTCTGTGAGTGAGATTGTCAGGTTTGCGCTGTGCTACCCAATCTTGGAACTGGGGAAGTTTGAGAAGCAGGCTACCTATATTGATCGATGCAGTTTTGAGGTGGGCTTGAAACTTTGTATTTTCCATTCTTGGTTGGCCCAGGTTAGAGTGCTCATTCCCGGACAGGAGGAGTAGGATGATTAATAGTCTTTTAAAGTAGTATTTCCAGTAATCACTCTGTCTGTGAGGATTCTTGCGTTTGATGAATCCATGTTTCTTGGTGCTATCAGTTCAGATGTTAGTGCATAGTAAGGCAACAATAGATGTAGGTGGGAGAGTAGGTGTCATATGGGAATGTGGTGGAGATTTGTTCAGAGTTGTGCAGATGAAGTTACCTTCCAGTCCCTTCATTGTGCCTGATGGCTACGTTAAAGAGCTAAGTGTAGTTGGCTGGTCTGTCAGAGGTGTCCCCAGGGGTTTCCCATCATTCACTCCTCTCAGTGTGGACAGGAGTATTATGACCAAGAGTGCAATACACTTGTATGTACATTGAGTTGCTAGCCTAGGCTGAGCAGGCTGGATTGAGTGCCAAAGGGTAGTTGCCTTATGTCGCTTGCTGGTGCACGTACTCATGATAATGATAAAGGTGTCAGGCCCTTTAAGAGTGGGACACTGCCTGTTGCTTTTCTAATGGATGAGTGGAAAAGTTGGGCAGAGCCATGAGTACAGAAAGCCAATTTAAAGAGTGTCAGTGATGAGGGTGACAAGGCAGGAGAAACATTTGTGTTGGAAACTGTGCAGACAGAGCTAGAGCTAGTCAGAGCTTACCTTCTGTGTATCAAATTAATTGTTCATCAAAAAAGTTGGTACAGGTTTACGAAAGCTGTATTAGTAGAGACAAAATAAACTAGGCAGTACTATAATGGATATAGTAACAATGTTTTGAAACCTAATACAGAAACAGAAAAGACAGAAATTAGCCAATCGTTGCTGGGCCAAGATGAAAGGTGGTCAATCAGCATGCAGCAGGAGCTGGCTCCTGTATTTGAGTTCAGGAAGTGGCTTTTTGTGGGATACCATACCTTTTCCAAGGCTGGCTGGTGGGCAAGCAGCTGAATGACGGTGGCAGTTGCTGGGGAGCCACGTTGTTGGCAAAGGAGGGAGCATCTGGTCTGGGGCCTCCAGCTCTTCCAATTCTGTCTGTCAGGCAAGCAGCAGAGCAGTGGCGGCAGTTGCAGGGGAGCCACTGGAGGTTGACAATGAGGGCTATTACAGAAGTTGGTGAGTAGGTTGCAGATGTTAAGATGGGCAACCTGCATTCCTTTGGGAAGCTGCATTATTTAGGTGAGTGCAGGTCCTCAGTTAAGCTTGATGTCTCCTGCCACCAGAAGTAGCAAGGAGAAAAGAAGCTTAATGGTGCCAGGAGCTGCTTTGGGTAAGGGAGGTGAAGGGTTGCCAAAGTGAGGGAAAGTAGGGGTCAGGAGGCACCAGAAAACTTCCAAGTGGAACCAAGGAGCAGGTAGAAGGCAGCACCCAGGATTCCAGGGGGAGTGGGGAAGAGAGGGTCGGGATGAGGATGGGCAGGTGTGGAGGGGATGGGTGGAGGTAGGGGGAGAGGAAAGGAGGGGGCAGTGGATGTAGTAAGAAAGGAGAAGGAGATGAGGAGGAGATGGATAACTAGGGTATGACTCAACATGGTGGATGGGTCTAACAGGAAGTGGAACAAAATGAAGGGAAGAGGTGGGGTTGGTCTGACAAGCTAGGGAGTCAAAGGGGGAGAGTGTAGGCCTGACCCTAAATGGAAGGCTTGTGGATTTGTACAATTGGGAGGGAACCAAGATAAACCAGTTGGGAGAAATGCTGGCTTCACTCACTATCATAACTTATGATAACCACTTTCATAATCAAATAAGCAAGGTTAAAAGGCGGTTATGGACTATCAAAAGAAATTTTAAAAGCGGATATGAGGAGGTACTGATGACTTTGTACAGGGCATATGTGAGACCAGTTATGGATTATGGTAGCCAGGCATGGGGGCTATTACAAAGGGAACCGAGGATCAGATAGAAAAAGTCCAAAGACGTGCAACCAAAATGATCTATAACTTAAAAAACTTATACAATGACTGACTGCAAAAGTTAAATCTTGTGACACTAGGAACAAGAAGGACTCGGGGAGACATGCTCCTCTGTTATGACATCATGCAAGACACTTATCTAATAAACAAAATCCACTTTGAATTTAAAAATGAAAAGTTAGGAACAAGGAACACCCATTGCAGCTGAGAGCAAAAATATTCTTTACTAACAAGAGAAAGGCATTTTTACACAGAGCATGGTGAATCCTTACAACAGCCTGCCCTTGGAGATAATAATTAGTAAAGATAAAAAATCAATTATAAACATCTAGGCACCTATATACTTGAAGGAAATAGGTTGTGTTACTACGGGTAAAGTGGTAGGTGTCCACATGGGCATACTGCCTCCTTGACATCTTAAACCTTAGTATAAGGTGGAAGCCTAAATGAACAGTGTTTTTGGGAAAGAGGGGATGGGCTTTAGCCAGGCAGAGTTGAAGCTTAAATGAAAATTAGGAGGCAATGTGGGCTTCACCCAAATGGACTGGAAGCCTACAAGAACAATTTAGGGGTGATACAGGCTTCACCAATGTAAGTTAAAATCCTAAATTAAACAAAATTAGGGGGAATGAGGCTTCACCCACATGGGACAGAAGCTCAAATAAACAATTTAGGGAGGATATGGTCTTCACACAGCTAGGGTAAAAGCCTAAATTAAACAAAGTTAGGGGTGATGTGGGCTTCTCATAGACAGATTGGAAACCTAAATAACAGTTTTGGGGGGAATTAGGCTTTTCATAGATTGGATGGAAACCTAAAGGAACAATTTGAGGGGAGGGGGATGCAGGATTCAGCTAGATGAGGAGGAAGCCAACATTGCACAAATGGGTAGTGGATTGTCAGCTAACCACTAAATAGGTAGGACAGCGCAGTAACAAACAACAGATGGGTGAAAGTGCTATAAGAGTAGTAACCCCTAAATCAGTAAATGGAAGACAGCTAGGCCTGAGCTAGCAGAAATAACTAATAGTTACAGTTTCTAGTAAAAAGCAGAGCAACAGTTGCATAGTAGTCCCTGCTGAGCAGAATGAGGTGAGCAAATAGGCCCCAACTGAGGGTGGAAGTTGAGCAGAATCCATTGGCTTCTTGGCATCAACCATCTGTTGACTCCCCTTGAGGAGTCCCACTCTTGCTTTGCCACTCATGCTAGGACCACTCAACTGGGACTGCCAGGAGAAGGAAGGTGTATAAGTCAAATGTACTGCCTGTGATGGACACTCCCCAACTCAATTGGCTGGAAGCTGTCTGCTGATGGGGCTGCTAAAACATGCAACCTGACTGGTGTGCTTGTTCAGGGAGCCCTTGTACAGCTGGACTCAAAACCCCCATGGCAAGATCACACAGCTAAAGTTCAAGCCCTGATTGGGCTAGACACTGCTGATGGCCTCAGGAGAATGCAGTGACTGGAGTGATGGAGCTGAGTTGAAGTACAAGACATCTTCAGAACACGTTTAGATGACAAGTTCATAGCCTCCACCCACAATTGTCTGCCTGTAATTGGCCATGGGGCAGCACTACCGGCATTTAAAGGGCTAAGTCGTGGATGCCATTGTCAATGGGGATGATGCCTGGAGTGGACTGTGGCTAATGCTTCTGACCAGAACTGGCTTATCAGTATGTGCACATGGGTAGGGGTGCTCAAGGTAGGGCACACATGTTGACTACATACTAATTGTTTCTTCTACCACACAGGTGACAGTGGATATCCATTATGCAGATGATGATGCCTTACACTGCAAGGACACAAACCCCTCCACCCTACTCTCCAATCTCCAATCAGATTTCACCAACCTCCACAACTGATTCACCTCACAGGGAATGGTCCTGAACTCCCCAAAAAACTAAATGCATGTTTTTCACTGGCAAACGCAAACTGTCAAATTTCAATTTCACACTCCAAGATAATGATGGCTTGGTCATAGAATGGGTGTGCAATTTCAAATACCTCAGCCTCACACTTGATGAGCATTTCTTCTCCGGCCAACACATAACCCTTATAATCAACAAAATACACCAAGATTACAGGATTGGGAAATTCATCATCCTGGAGTCAAGAAGTAGGCTAGCCTCCAGCCTACTCTGTCCTCTCCTAGACTACAGATCCATAATCCATAATCTACTCCTCTCAGAGTAATACTGTCACGTTCAATAAACTCAAATCAGCTTACGATAACATCATCATATTTGTGAAGGGGCTTCCCAGCCATACTCACAGCTGTGCTCTCTATGAGGCAATCCATTGGTTATCCCTTGAGGACAGGTTCACGTAGAAAGCCTCTACTTTTCTCTATAAAATCTTTAATAAACATCTTCCTCACAGCATCTATTCTATTTTCAAACAGGCCTGCCCCACCCACTAAACTAGGAGCTCTACCTCTTCACCTTTTTGGATCCTGTACTGTAACACCTCATTGGGTTAAAGATTGTTTGCCTACAGGGGACGCACGCTTTTTATCATGCTCCCACCTGACCTCATTAGCAGCCCTTCCCTCTGTATTTTTATGGTTAACCTGAAGGAATACTTACTCAACAAGCCACCATGAAACTGCCCTAGATAGTATATTTAAGCTCCTTTTCCTACTGCTTCAGAGTAGTCTTGAAGGCACCATCCCAAACAACTCTGACATGTTTCTGCGATGATTTTCCCATTGCTGCACCTCAACCTTTTTCTCTTCCTGCCCACCACACTCTTTCCATATCTCACTTTCACTTCTTAGCTCACCAGAAGGTTTACTTCTTTTCATAGTAAAGTTATTGATGTATATTGTGTATATACCGATTTGACCTGCTGTTTATATTAGCTGTGAATGAACCATGCTTTTTTCTGTTCCTCAATGTATGAAACGATTTTACAATTCATGTAACTTCATTCCAAAATGATCTTGTTTGTTTAACTTTTATCTTATTATATGTATAGCTCGAACCATTATTGTGTACATAGTGTGTATATTCCACCTCTGTTGCTACCTTTCAACTGGACACTTACGAAAACGGGCAATTTTGCTCACATGCCTTTCTAGTACGAAATAAAAATGAATCCATTATTAACATTCCTGCTGACACCATTCCTACTGTCACAGATCCCAATGGAGCAAAGCTACAATGAGGCTCATTGACAGACACAGGGCATCAAAGAGAGGGTATTTGCTCTACTGAAAATGTGCTTCAGGTACCTTAACAGGACCAGGGGGACACTGCAGCTCATGCTAGGTAAGAAGTACATAGTGTTTACTGCAGGTTGTATGTTATACACTATATCTGTACAGAAGAACTTACCTTTACCCAAGAACAGTGCTCAATGACCCTGCAATATGCCTGGTGATGACAATGGCCTGGTGACCATGGACAACATGGTGAACTGGCAATCGACTACAGTAGAGGGCAAGAGTTACGTAAAACTACTTTACATACTGCAGTGGGGTGTATGTGTCAGACAAAAGTGTCTTTAGTGGTGGCAGTCCGTTGTGATTTATGCACATTATAAAGCATGATGCCTACTATGTAGTGTGGTGGTGTGTAGTTGTTGCCAATGTGAGTGTGCTTTGTGTGGTGTACCCTGTGTCGCTGAGGTTCTCACTCATGTGTTGGAACCTCACATAGGCATGCACTGTGCTGTCTTCCATGCTCTGTCTTCACTGCCTATCTCTGCAGGGCCTGCAAGCACTTCACACACACATAGATACATAGGACTCGATACCAAGACAGTAGTGAGAGCATGGCACAATGTACGCTGGTGCATATAGTTATGGCAAACCTGCTGTGACATGCGAGCTGCACCATATTCCAAAATAAATGCCAAATACGACGTAAAATGCTGAAATACGCATGTTGCAGTTATGCCCGCAAGACATGGCGTAACTCGCAACAGTAGCATAGCACTACACATGTCACAACCTAACGATCATATAAGAGTGTGCAAGAAACAGAGACAGCATAGGGGCTACGAGTTTACGAATAAGATGAAAGGTAGCAGGGGAGAGTCAGCAAGCGCGAACAGTCAGCGTTGTAAATGCAATTTTACCCATGAGGAGACTGAAGTTCTCCTTGATGAAGTGGATACCCAGCCAGAACTGCTGCTGGGCAAGGGAGATGAATGGGAACAGTGCCTCAAGTGGAAGGAGGCCTGAGAGGAGATGACCAAGAAGGTCAATGCTGTGGCGAATGTCAGGCACACTGTGCTTGAACTGCAAAAGTGCCTGAGTGACTTTAAATTGCCATGTGAATGCCAAGGAGGTCTGGAACAGGCAGCAGGCGGTGGCCACAGGAGGTGGGCTACAGGAGGTGAGACCACTCAGCAACCATGAGGAGAGGGTGCTGACCTTCATGAGCCAGCACAGTGTCCTAGGGGACACGGATCTCGACACATACCAAATGGACTTAGGGATGGGTAAGTGGATGACCGGCACTGCCCACAGTGGGTGGGACAGCACTGCAGGGGTGTGAATGGTGGCATACATGCACACCCCCAGACCAGCCATCCCTCTAATGTGGAACAATGTCCCACAGAATGTGTAACAACTGGGCAAAATGTGTAACACTGAGGCATGCCCCCTAAGAAGCACAGGACACTGTGTAGATGTGAACTGTATGTGCAGTATGTCAATCAGGGTGTAATGGAAGAAAGCCCAACAGGATGAGTGTCATGCTGGGAGCACAGCTTGCCTGGGGTTGTTGGGCCTGAGGCCATTGGCTGAGGGCATCCAACACCCATGAAGAGATGCTGTCCTAGCAAAACACGCACCCTAGAGGGCTGTAGTCCAATCATTCAATGGTGTGGGAATGGAGACAGACAACAATACTGTGCAGGAATGTGGTAGATAGTGGGCAGCAATATAGATGTGTCCCATGGGACGTTGCAAAAGATCAGCAGGTGGCAACAACAAATGTGGCAACAAAGCAACATGATGAGCAGCAGGGACGTCATGCCAGGAGAACTTCCCTGCCATGCCGGCCATCCGGTCAAGCAGACGCTAGGGTATGGTCATGCCAGTGCAGAATGAACAAAATAAGACATGCCACATGTACCAAAGAGTGCAGCTATTGGAATGTATCAGTGAATGTGGGGCAAGGCCACACAATGTGGAACAGTGAACAGAATGGACACAATATGAGGGACAGGACCCCAGATTGAGGGACAGGTGAGGGGTATGCATGCAATGTTGGCAAGACATCGGGTGGCAGCACTGATGCACTGTTCTTCCCCCCACAGGTGGAGCTGCGGTGGATATAGGGGCAGGTAAGCTGATGGCCAGTGCTGCCTGCAGTGCATGGGACAGTGATGCAAGGGTGGGAGTGGAGGCATGCATAGTAGGCATGATAAGGAGTTGTAGCACTGATACACTGTTGTACCCCCACAGCTGCTGTGGCAGTGGATACCAGGGCAGATAAGGTCAAGGCCAGTGCTGCCTGCAGTGCATGGGACAGTGATGCAGGGGTGGGAATGGAGGCATGCATGGTGAGCAGGATAAGGAGTGGTAGCACTGATGCACTGTTGTTCCCCCCACAGGTGCAGCTGCAGCGGATACAGGGGCAGGTAAGCTGATGGCCAGCGCTTCCCACTGTGCATGGGACAGCAATGTAGGGGTGGGAATGGAGGCATGGATGGTGGGCATGACATGGGAGGGAGCACTGATGTTCTGATGTCTCTCCACAGGCGCAGCAGCAGTGGAGAGAGGACCAGTCATCAGTGGTGACAGCAAGGCAGAGCGTAATCGAAGGCAGCCACCCTCCTGACAGGCCAGTTTGGCACATGCCCCGGGTGGAGAAGATGTGGCACAGCGGGACGCAGCCAGGACACTGGTGGTGGGGGAGCGCAAGGCTGTGGAGGAGCAACAGCAGGAGGAGGGGGGGGCTCCATCTGAGTGATTACGTAAGCTTTGTTAGCATTGGGAATGATGTTGGGCCTGAGCTTAGCCCTGCATCTTACCACAGGCTGGAGGAGGCACTGGATGGGACAACGCCATCCCCAAAGGAGGAGCACCCGCGAATACCCACTGACTACATGGGGTTCTTCTGGGCACTGGTCATGACCGAAGCAGAACAGGGGGAGATGCTTTGCTGCATCTGGCTGAGTATGAATGCACACCATGCCACCATGGAAGACCACATGAGCATCCTGATAGGGATGCTGCAGAAAGGGATGTGAACCATTGGGGCAGCCATCGAACACCTGGTGGACACCATGTTTGCATCCCAGGCCAGTGTGCAGGCCCAGTCAAGTGCCATCTCCCGTCTGACCATGGCAGTGGAAGGTGAGATGGCCCAGCAGACATGGCAGGTGGATGCACTGGCCACCTTTGTGCAGGGTGCACACGCAGACCAGCAACTGCATGGCAAGTGGTATGGGACACCACCACACAGTTGCCTGATGTGGTGAACCTGCAACCAGCACCACCACAACCGCCACTGACAGCAGCATTGACAACACCAGCAACAGGTGCACAGAACACGTAGCGGCTGCACTGCCTACCACCACTGCCGCCACCACTGGCACCCTAGGAGCAGCACCCACCACTGCCACCAACACCCCCATATGCACCAGTGCAGGTGACCTCACCACCACCACCACTGGCACCTCCAGAAACACCTGCTATGGATGCACCACAGCCCCCTGTGCCACCTGCACCCACTGCACTGGTGCACCTGCAACCCACACAGCCAACAACACCAGTACCAGTGGGGCCAGAGGTGGCCAGAGCACCCAGGCGAAGGGCCGTGGAAACACCCACCACCATGGCCATGGGGCAGAAGGCACTGGGCACAGGGTGCAGGACCAGTGCCAGACAGCAGGAGGCAACACAGGAGGTGGTGCACCAGCCAGCCCCAGAAGGAAGCAGGCCGCAGGATATGGGACTGGGGACAGTGCCAGGCCATGCACTAACTGGCCCAGGGTAGCGCAGAAGATGCAGGAGGCCAGGGTTGCCTGTGGAACAACTGGACAGTGGTGGCACAGCAGCCATACACTAGGGGCAAGGTGGGCCCAATGCTACCTCTGGGCAGTGCAGCCCACATCCTAGGGTGCAGGTCGGGCGTTGGCACAATGGAGCGCAAAAGAACTAGGAAGTAGCAGCAGGTGACAGACTGCCATGCCAGTAGGGTGAACTACTGCTATGGGTGGAGGACAGTGAGCATAGTGACTGTTTGGGTGGGCATCAGGCCCTGACATGTGGTGTGTGTGTGTGTGGGGTGTGCGTGTGCATGTGTGTGCGTGGGTGCACTGGGTGGGGGTGTGTGGTCACTGTAGCACAGCACATTTGTGTGCGTGTGTGTGTGTGTGTGTGTGTGTGTGTGTGTGTGTGTGTGTGTGTGCATTGCACTGTCAATGGGTGTGGATTTGTGTGAAGGGTTGTCATGTGCGTAGTGTAACACTGTACTGTGGCACAAGCTATGTTATCAGCACCAAGTGAAACACTTTGCACTGTACATCTGTGTGGACTTTCATTCCAACCCTGGTACAGCACATATCGCATGTAGCTCACATCCAGTACCTTGTGGGGTGCATACCACATATCGCATATGCAGAACCTATGCATAGGCAGCAGCTGCGTGAAGTGGTGCAATTACAGCACACAGTTGTGTACCTGCGGTGTGTGTCGGCAAATGACACATATGCACAGTACCGCTCTGTATCCCATGTGTAGCGTGTACGTGTGACATGTGCGAGGCATGGCATGTAGGCAGATCCTGGGCCACACACCATACACGCGGTGAGCGAGTAGAGGTTCTGGCAGCAGTGGATTCCAACAACTGCAGCAGTGGAGGATAGGCCCAGGTGAGATACACACTACATACTGGTAAGTACTGGGATAGTGCATTTCCAGGCCTTATGCTATAGACAGTACAGCAGACATTTCCTAATGATGTGTTCCATTCTGGGTTTTTTTTTTTTTTTTTTTATTTAGTTGTTTAACCAGGTATAGCACACTAAGCTGAAAGCTTTTTTACAGGAGCGACCTGGGAGCACAAGGAGGTTAAGTGACTTGCTCAGGGTCACACAGTATGCAAGTGGAAGCTGTGGGATTCAAACCCAGGTCTGGCCTGCTGGATGTCACCAAATTTGCAGCTCAGAGCCTTAGACCACTGCGCTATACTGTTGAACTAGGGCAATCACACCTTGACTACTGGTGAGTACTGGACGTTGCACAACCTGCACATATGTAATTGCCTCTACTATCTACTGTTACTAATGTTGTGTTCCACTCCTTTTGTCCAGTAGAAGCCCCCCGAATGGTGGAAGGTAGTGTGACAGTGCAATACCACCATATGTGCTGTGGTCAATGATTACACCGGTTGTTAATTCCGTGTTGCCAGTTGTTCATCCAGGTGAGCCACAGTAGGCTGCAGGGCTGCACACGGGTGTGAACAGAAAGCACAGAGAAGGTAAGTGTATTGCACAGAGACACACTGTATACATGTGGGGGCTGTGGGACTGCACTCTGGATACAGGTGTATAGGTGCAGTGCTATGTACCCCTATGCATGCAGCTGCACATCCACACAGCAGGGTGGTGGATAGGGAAGTTGTCTGCCACCCACACTGTACACAGCTGTGCTGTGGAGTGCTATGCATCCAATGGGCAACATGCGCCATGCCATGTGGCACTACTTGCCAACCAGGCATCGTACAACTGGTCTAGGCCACTGAGCATGGACACAGTGTAGGCAGGCCGCAGACATGTTGTTGATAGCCATGGGCCTGGACACACCTGTGCATGGGACTGGCAATGGGACAGTGCATGGCAGGGTCTGGTGGGTGGTGGAGTTGGGGTGTGTGTTGTGGGGATGCCCATTGCACACTGTATGCACATGGCACCACACAGCCCTGTTACACAGTGTGCGGTGTGTGGTGGCAGTGTGTATGACATCAGTGGGGGGCATGGACCACAGGGACATGTATGTGTAGTACAGCTGCTACGCACCCTGTGACGGCACATGGGGTGCACTGCTGCGCCCACTGCCACTGTACCCCAGCCCAGTATGATGTGCTGTCCACCGCTGGTCATGCCATTCGGCATGTAGGGGAGGAACCGTATGTACGCCACACTACTGCGCACTGACAGCTGTGCTGTGACCAGTTTCCTTGCAGATAAACATCACCCGTGCCAAACACCCCCGTGCCAGGTGTCACACAGCTGCCAGCATGCCATGTGGCACAGGACTCAGCCTGAACAAGAGAGCACCAAACTTTACCCCCACTGAGACCGTGCACCTAGTCAACCTAGTACAGCAGTGGGGACAACCCTGCTTCCTCCAGGGTGAAGGAGGCACACTGCTGAGGAGTGTGCCAGGGTGCGGTGGGTGATAGGGGCACACCTGGGTGCCCTGTACCATCAGGCAGCTGCAACACTGCTAGCAGGAAATGGCATAGCAGGACCCAGGACTCCTGCAGTGGCTTGTTGACATGGTACGTCTGAGAGACAGAAAGATGAGCATGGTCCAGGTTGCAGGTGCCGGTGGGTATGCCAACATCTAGCTGCACATTGTTGCTATGCCACCACACAGACCATGGCCAGCAGTGGTACACACATGTAACATTGTTCCCCTTCCCCACAGGTGCAGGAGGCAGCGACCAGGGACCATGGGGCCAGCTGGATGCTGCATGGCAGCGTGCCAAGGGCCTGCCACAGGCGGCAAAGCACGAAGCACGGGAGGTATGGTAGGCACATGTACAGTGTGCCATTTGTTCTGTCCATGCCGTGGTGGCCCATGGGTGTGGGGGTGAGGGCTCTGTGTTGCGTGTGTGTGTGTGTGTGTGCCACGTGACCTGGACTGGAACTGACCATGGCCTTTGATTCCTTCCAGGTGTGTATAGCAGGCTGATGCTCCACCAGAGGGCCCTTCTGATGGCCATGGCTGACATCAAGGTGGCAGACACTGTGGCCTACCACCGCCACACCCAGCACTGCATGTGGAGGATAAGGCCCATCCCTCTGTCGTCATTGTCGGAGGAAGCGGAGGTGGTTGAGGTGCCAGGCCCCATGGACGGTGGACAACAGGAGCCAAAGGATCAGCCACAGGCAGAGGAGGAATATGTGCAGGCCGCTGAGGGGCCTGTGGCAGAGGAGGTGCCTATGGTGGGGCCGCTGGTGGTGGAAGAAGTGGAAGGGCCACAGGGGCCAGCACCATCCCCACCTGTTGAGCAGCCCAAGCACGTGGCCGTGCAGGCCAATGATGGACTTGTACACCAGGTTGATGGTGGTGGCTTGGCCCAGCCACCGCTGGGTGGGCCAAATGCCAGTGTTGGGGCAACTGCGGGGCAGCCTGGCCAGGAGGATGACTGTACCCTGGGCAGCCACCAACAGGCAACCAGCAACTTGCGGAGATGGTGTCTGTGATCATGGATGATGTGGCAAGATTGCACGGCTCCCTAGATGCCCTCCTTAACATGTTTCAGCAGCTGTAGTGCATGGGACATTGTTTTGTTGTTGTTTGGGTCAGGCACTATTTATATTGGGTGGGGAGCCTTGTATATTGGTGGTTGCTATGTCCGGGGGGGCCACTTGGACCGGAGTGGGTGGGCTGTATGGGTGAGGTGTGTTGGGGTGTCTGGGCTTCTGCTGTTGCTTTTTTTGCTGTTTCATGTGTTGCTGTTGTTCCTGTATACAATGTAACTGTTTTATACTGTTTATTAAATGTTTTTGTTACACTCCTGGCTCTGCACGTCCATCTCTGGTGTGCATGGTCGAGTGCGCTATTGTGTCACCGTGCACATGGGGTCAAGCATGTGGTGGTCCTGTGCCATCCCCTGTGCATCCCCACCATGCACATGGTTTCTGTGTGCCAGCTCTGCAGCTTACAGCAATTGGTGTGTACCGGTGGTCACGGCCGCATGCTGCCCGGTGTGCTGCAGTGCACCATGCCTGGTCTGGACCTCATGCCACTACACCATGCATGTCTTGGCTGTGTGGCAGCAATGGGCCTGTACAGCTCCCTTCCATCCAGGAGAACAGTGGTCCCTGTGGGTGGCACCAGTGGCACACTGCATTTACATATTTTGGCACCATCCGTATGTGGGTCTGTACCACCCAGTGCTGTGTCCCTGTTGTGGTTGCACTGTTTACATGTATCAGTGGCCACGGCAGGGGCACTGTGCCTGGTGGCACCATCATCACAGCATTGTTCCTTTGCCTTGTGTGTGTCCTTCACCTTCTGCGTCTCCATGCCCATCGACCTTGCATGCTGCAGTCCTCTGTGCGTGCCTGTGGTGCTGACCCACCATCGTGGTCCTGCCACACGGCTGCTGTACAACAATCATGGGACTGTTCCAGCTCCAGTGCTGCCACTCATGTCGCATTGCACCTGACTTCTGGTATCTCCTCCTCTGGTGGCACGGTGACATTGGCATGGGTGCCATGATGTTGTAAGGGCTGCGTTGCATCACCATGTGTCCCCCATACTGCTGCAGTTGCCACCGTGGTGGTGTGGGTGGGCAGTGGTGGTGGTAACTTCGCTCACCGGTCTCTGCTATCCCAGTTCAGCTCCTGTTGCTGCCTGTGCTGTGTGTCACACTACACTGCTGTCTGCAGTCCATACTTTTCGCCTGTCCCACACTGCATGGCACAGTTCCACATTGCACTTGACAACACTTCTCTGTTCCACACTATGTTGCCTTGTCCCACATTCAGTGTTGGGATAGTGTTGCATCAGGCTATGGTACATGCTGCTGCACATGTGTGTCTCACTGCTGCCTGGCCTGTCTGCCCATACTGCATCAAATTTCAGTGTCCTGGGCATACTAGGGTACCTTTGTTTGTTTGTTCCATGGTTTACCCATTTGTTCGACATTAGGGGACCTGCTGGCTGTGTGGTATGCTGCAGTCTGGCTGTGTTGGGGGATTCTATGGCCTGTGCTCAGGTTAGGACAACTATTCCTTGTTCTAACTTACGTGACCTTCCTCTGTTGACTTTCCTTATGCCACCTGTTCTGGAATAGCAGTTTTGTGGTGCTGGTGTGTTACACATGTCGCAAACTGCATTATGCAGTGGCATAGGCTTTCTTTGGTGTAGTTGCATCATAACTTGTGTTTGTTGTAGCGGTTGAGGGATGCAGTGTAGGTGTTCTTTTGGAATTGAGCTTGTCACATGTCACTGACGTAATTTGCGATTTGCACCATCGGGATTGGCGTACTGCATTTACGACTGGCATACCTGTCTTGGAATCGGACCCATAGAACTTGATAATAGACAAGGACTACCAGGCCCACCTATTTTGCCCATTTTCCCTACCTGCTGCAAAAACCAAAGACCCTACTTGATCTCTAGCTTTGTTCTCCTACCTATCACTAGGGTACCCTTCTGTTAATCCCACACATGTTTGAATTCCCCTATTGAATTTTCCACTGCCACCTCCACTGGGAGGCTGTTCCATGCATCCACCATCCTTTCTGTGAAGAAATACTTCTATATGTTACCCCTTAGTCTACCCCATTCCAGCCTCATGTCATGACCCCTTGTTCTAGAACATCTCTTTCTGAAAGATCCTACCCTCTTGTACCTTATCTATGCCCTTGAGATATGTGATGGTCTCTATCATATCCCTCCTCTTTTTTCTCTCCTCCAGGGTGTACAAATTGAGGTCCTCCAAACTCTCCTCATATGTCTTTTGGTGCAGGCCTTGCACCATATTTGATGCCCTTCTCTGAACTGCCTCAACCCTGTCTATGTCTTCATGCAGATGTGGCCTCAATAACTGGACAAAATACTCCAGAAGAGATCTCAATGAAGATTTATATAGCAGCATCACCACCTCCTATCTTCTGCTGGTGATACCTCTCCCAATGCACCCCAATACCCCACTGGCTTTCCCCACAGCCTTGGAGCATTGCCTGGCCACCTTTAGATAATCTAATATGATTACCCTCAGATCCATCTCCTGTTTGGTTGCTGTCAGTATCTCTACCCCATCATGTAAGCCTTCCCTGGTTTTCTGTGCCCCAAATACATGATTTAGCACTTTTTTGCATTGAATCTTAGCTGCCACACTCTTGACCATTCCTCAAGTTTACCTAGATCCCGCCTCATTTTTTCTACCCCTCCTGGAGTGTCTACCCTATTGAAGATCTTACTATTGTCTGCAAATAGGCATATCTTTCCTTCCAGATCCTCTGCAATGTCACTTATGAAGACATTAAAAAGGACTGGCCCCATAACTGACACCTGTGGCACCCTGTTGGTTTCTCACCTTTCCTTGGAATGAGCTCTATTTACCACCACACTCTGTGTTCTATCCCTCAACCAGTTTCTAATCCAGTTTACCACCTTGGGCCCATTTCCAGGCAGCCTAATTTGCTTACAAGGCTTTTATGTGGAACGGTGTTGAAGGCCTTGCTGAAATCCAGGTTAGCTACATCCACCACTCCCCCGATCCACTTCCCTTGTCGCCCAGCTATAGAAATCTGTAAGATTTGTTTGACATGACCTTTCCACTGTGAATCCATGCTGCCTCGGATCCTGTGCTCTGCTGGATTCAAGATGTTTCACAGTCCTTTCTTTTAGCAGTGATTCAATTATTTTCCCCACCACCAAGGTCAGGTTGACTGGTCTATAGTTTCCAGCCTCCTCTCTGCTCCCACTTTTGAGTAGAGGAACTACATCAGCTTTCCTCCAGTCCTCTGGAACCACTCATGTTTCCAGCGATTTATTTAGCAGAGCTGCCAGTGGCACTGCCAGCACCTCCCCCAAGCTCCTTTAATATTCTAGGATGTATCCTGACTAGTCCCATATCTTTGTCCACTTTCAGTTTTGTGAGTTTTACATAGATTACATAGACAATACTGAGCATAAAGACATTCGTCCATGAGCTCACAAGTAACACCTAGTTATATCCTTTTATATTCTTCCTTTCCAAGAATTTATCTAGCTGTGTTTTTAAATTCCTGCATTGTACTGCTTTCCACAACCTCTCCTGGTAGCATATTCCAAATTTCTGTTACTCTATTACTTAACCAGTATTTCCTTCTATTTGTTTTATATCTATCCTTAACCAGTTGGTAACAATGTGCTCTAGTGTCATATATTTGAGCCCTTTTAACCAAGCCCAGTAAGTCCCATAAGTTAGTATCGGTCCATGCCCTATATATCAAACACATATCGCCTCTCATTCTACGATATTCCAAGGAATACAGCTCCAAATCCTGCAGTCTCTGCTCATAACTCAATCCATCCAATCCCTTGATTCTCTTTGTAAGTCTCCTCTGTACCCCCTCCATCCATGCAACATACCTCGTCTTATATGGGGCCCCAAACTGGACACAGTACTCCACTTGGGGACGTACCAATGCCTTATACAGAGGCATCACAACCTGCCTATCTCTACTTTTTATGTGTCTCAATATACAGTGTGTTATACTACCCACCTTTTTAATAGCTGTATTACGGTGTAAGCTGAAGCCAAGATCTTTATTAACCATAACCCCCAAGTCTTTCTCTTCATCCACTACTTTTAGTACAGATCCTCCTAAATTATACTGGAATTTGTTATTTTCTTTCCAAAATGCATAACATTACACTTTCGATGTTGAAAATAGATTGTTTCTGGGAGGCCCATGTGTCTAGCCTATCCAGAGCTGTTTATGAGACTAGATGTTCTTCCCAGTTATTTACTGGACTCCCAACCCTAGTGTCGTCTGCAAATTTAGATAGCCACACATCTGTATGCACCTGCATGGATGAAATATACATATTAAACAAACATGGTCCCAAGACCGAGCCCTGGGGGACACCACTAGTCACGCTGACATAATCAGAGTATTCACCTTTTACGCAGACTTTCTGGACTCTGTTCGTAAGCCAAGCCTTCACCCACGTTTGTATCCATATTGATATCTCCAGTTCATAAAGTGCTTTAACAAGCTCCCCATGGGGCACTTTATCAAAGGCTTTTGCAAAGTCCAGAAAGATCACATCCACTGCATTACCCATATCCATAGCCTTGCTAACCTTATCGTAGAATTCTAATAAGTTAGTTTGGCATGATCTTCCCTTGGTGAATCCATGCTGAGTCATGTCTATCCTCTATTCATTTAGAACTCTCTCCTCCATAAATGGACTTGTGTCCACCTCCCTACCCTTATTGCTCCTGCCACTTAATTGTGATCCCTTACATCTCCCCTCTTATGTGAACACTGAACAAAAATATTTGTTCAGGATTGATGCTTGTTTCAAGTCCCCTTCAACACACTTCCCGTCTTCCCCCTTAAGCCTTATGATCCCTCCCCTTGTCTTTCTCCTTTCACTAACATACCTATAAAATGTCTTGTCACCTTTCTTTACTGTCTGGGTTATTGTTTCCTCTTTTTGCACCTTTGTGCTCCTGACTACCCTACCTGCCTCCCTCTGCTTGTCCAGGTACACTACCTCATCCTCCTCCTTCTTTGTTTTCTTGTACTTCCTGAAAGCCAACTTTTTTGCTGTTACCTTCTCAGCCATTTCCCTTGAGAACCACAGTGGTTTTCTTTTTTCTTACCTTTCTCTGTTTGCCTAACTCATAGGTTTGTTGCCTCCACTACTGCTCCTTTCAGATGGGACCACTGTTCCTCACTCCCCATTCCCTCCCTCCCTGGTTGGGTCTAACTAAGATATATCCCCAGCTTTGCAAAGTCTGCCCTCTTGAAGTCCAGGAACCTCACTTTCATGTGGCTCATCTCTGCCGTTGCACCTTTTTTTAAACATTAATTTTTTTATTGAGAAGATTCCCAACAATACATCAATACAACACTTTATTGCACAAAATGAGAAACAAGACATAACAGTACTCACATTCATTATACATAATGTCAAACCATAACATAATGTGTATTCAAAGGTAAGTTAGACATGGATTGTCATATTGCAGCAAAGGAAAAATCTTATATACTTTGAGACACTGTGACACATAACACCAATAATGACCTGAAGTGAATAATAAAGTATTTTTATCCATTGATATCTTTAGTTTGGAGAAATGGTGTCCAAATGTCTTTATACTTGCGTAATTTGCCAGTGGCAACATATGACATGTGTTCCAATGAGGCTAATTGGCTGATTGATTGTAGCCACTCCTTGAAGGATGGTATGACCGTCATCTTCCATTTTCTAAGGAGAAGTCTTTTTACAGAAATGGTAGCTAATATTCCCTAAATGGAGCTGGGATCCATGACATGGCTGGGGAGAGGTGGACATACCTAGGATGGCAAATGGATCATCAATAACACAAGGTGGGTGAGTACTTGCTGACAAAATTGGATTACCTGGTCCAGAAGCAGTCTGATCCTGTGGCAGGACCATAAGATGTGAGAAAGAGAGCCAGAGCTATTCTGGCACCTCTAGCATTTGTCATTAGACAGGACCCCCTGCTGATGAAGTAATAATGTGGTTCTTGACCACTGGTTCAGAATGTTAAGCTGTATCAGCTGGGCTTTAGTGTCCCTACATGCAATATGAGCTCCAGAACAGCATTTTTGCTAGTCTAGTTCTGGTGTGGCTATATTTAATTATTTTTCCCAGGCCTCTCTGCTATGTTCTATAGCGGAGGGTCTTTCATCCCTAAGATACCTGTAAATGGTCCCAGCCCTACCCGTCTTGTGTTTGATCCATGTCTGGAGGTATCTATCCTGAGTCCCCGGTGTTTGGATGTATGTTGTATATAGGGCATGAGTGCCATCCTAATTTGATAGTATCACCAAAAATCTTTTTGAGGGGGCTGGAATATGAGTCTCAAATCTTGAAAGGATTTGAGAGTCAGTTGTCCAGGAAGGCAAAGATCTTGCACCATCTGGATACCTGCTTGCTGCTATGTAAGCCAGTAGATTGGTATACAGTCCACTGTGAACACAGGGTTGTCCCACAAGGGTTCCAACTAAGGTGGCATTTTGTCAATATGTAAGGCCCTTTTAACTTTCTTCCAGTAACATATATAGTGGGCAATAGTGGAGTGTTTTGAAACACTTGCTGTTGATCTGTTATATAAGAGGTACCACAGAGATTCTGCTCCAGCCAGGTGCCCCTCTATCTCAACCCACTGGGGTGATTTTACATCTTTAGCTAGGCACCATTGTAGTGTTTGGGCTACAATGAATGCTATATGGTAATGAGCAAAGTTGGGCAGGCCCCAGCCCCTCTCCTCCCAGTGTTTTCTTAGCTTAGATCTGATGAGTCATGGGTGCTTCCTTTCCCACAGGAATAGTCCCATGATCTTATTTAGGGCGTAAAACCATTTTTTGGAGATACAAATGGGCATATGTGCCAACAGGTACAAGACCTTTGGTGCTAGCATAATTTTGAGAGCTTCAATTCGTTCTGTTAGGGAAAGGCACAATGCATATCATCTATTAATGTCCACTTTAAGGGCTGTTATCAAACTGGAAAAGTTAGCTTTACATATATCTGATAGTGCTGGGGTAATATGGATGCCCAGATAGGTGGTGCCAGCTGGCACTCATGTCCAATTGGTGTGCTAGGAATAGGGCAGCATTACACAGATGGTTGAGAACAAGTACTTCTGACTTGTTATGGTTGAATTTAAGTTCTGGCATGTTCGTAAACATGTCAAGCATTTGGCAGAGTGGTGTGACCATTTTGGGGGCATCATTAAGTAGTATAGATAAATCATCCACACACGAGAGAGATTTATATTCAGATGCTCTCACCTGAATGCCTTTAATCTCTGGATTCACTCCTAAGGCCTCAATGAGGGGTTCAATTGCTAGCAGGAAAAGAAATGGAGAGAGTGGACAATCCTGTCAAATGCAACGGTCTAACAGGAAGGGGGATAATACACTATTTGTAAGCACTCTGGCTGTGGGTGCTGTGTAGAGCATCTGTAAACAGGTAAGAAAGAAGGGGCCTATTCTTCGCTGTTGCAGGACATCAAACAGGTTCTCCCGTTCTATGAAGTTGAAGCCTTTTCAAAATCAATTGTTAAGACCTCAGCTGGGGTAGTGTGAGATTTGGCCACTTGACTGAGATTGAGGAATGTTCTGAGATGGTCTGAGCATAGTCTTCTACACATAAAGTCTACCTGAGAAGAGTGTATGATATTAGGGAACACAGTTTCTAGTATGGGGGCCAGAATCTTGCCTAGCACTTTGACATCAGAGTTTATCAGTGAAATAGGGTAGTAACTTGCCAGGAGAAGAGGGTCTTTGTTTTTTTGGACAGGATAGTAATTACCATTTTTTTCTTTGTAGGTGGCAAGGTCTGGGATGTTAGAGAGTATATAAAGACTCTCTGAAGGAGAGGGAATAATATATCATTAAATGCTTGGTAGAAGTCTATGGGGGATCCACCCCACGGGATTTGTTTTTATTTAGGCTAATGATAGCTTAATTAATTTCCTCTAAAATGATGGGTCTATCTAAGTCTTGGGTCTATATGGGTGATATTTGGGGTAGGTTGAGGATGGATAGGTAGTGTAGTGTATCCCTGCTATTTGGGGGAGTGGTTGAAGTGTACAAGACAGAGTAGAAAGTAGACATGATTTAGGAGGTATCTCTTTGGCAGGTTTGAATCTGTCCCTGGGAGTCAGTGAGGCCTGATATAAATCTTTCGGCTCTCTGCTTCCTTAGGTAAAAGGAAGGAATTTTGCAAGACTTTTCTCTGCATCCCAAAAGGTATGTTTAATGCATAAATGGGCATGCTTTGGCTTCCTGGTATACTGTACATTATGCTTTGCCCAAATGTCGAGCATTTCTCTAGAACCTGTCTGACAGGGCTGAATATGGGCCCTGTCCCATTTGTTATGCAGAAAGAGTTAAAATGCAACAGTCTGTTCTATCCTCTCCTTTTCAGTTTCTTGTCTGTCTGGTTGTGCAACCAAATGTTCTTTTGAGACCTAGGAACTGATGAGTCCAACGGTTTTGCAATTCTTTACCTCTCTCTATCTCTCCGCCTTCCCTTGCTGTTCTCTCTTTTCTTTCACCTTGCACATCTGCAGTTACAAAACATATATGTGGACATGTCACTGATACTGGGATCCATTTGTTTAAAACTGTATATAGTTATGCCATTGAAATGCTTGCAAAAAGCTATTTAGAACTCAAGGGGTTAACTTGAGATGCAGTTGTTAAGCCTTTTGCAGAGCTGTCAACAAGAGATCAGTTCTGGGACACAATGTACTGTTTTGCTGTACCTGCAAGGAATTAAACTGACAAGAACATTCTGTTAACTTACAAGAACATTCTATGAGAAGCAGGCTGTCTTAACAAGTTTCCAACGACTTATAAAAAGAGCAGCAATGCTTTTACTAGAGAGACAAGAAGAGTGAGAGACTGAGATACTTAAACTTGTAATTAAGAGATACCTTCAGAAGAAGGACTTAGTTTTCTATGTTTGTACTGCCTTTGTGAATAGTTATACTAAATAATTTTTATTTTTATTTTGCTGTTATTGAGAAAATTATAACACTATTTTGAAACTGTTCCTGGTTTCCCTATGCTCCCTGACCTGTGCCTTGACAACTATCTGCCAAGGGGTTGGCCTTATACCTGCTCTCTAATGTCTTCAGCTTGATTTCTAAATTTGCCACTTCTCATTCCCTCTGGCTCCTTCTGTTCGAGGCATAACCAGTGATCCTCCCCGTTAAGTATGTTTTCAAAGTCTCCTATAGGGTACTGTCAGAAACACTGGAGTTATCATTGTGAGACAAAAACTCTAATATTTCCTGCCTGACCCATGAGGCAAAATTGGGATACTTCAACAACAGTGTATCTAACTGCCAGTTGTCTGATTTAGGTCATGGGGGGCCCCAACTGAGATATATACTGACAGGTGCATGATCTGATATGACAATAGAGTTGATCTTGGACTCAAGGATTACTGGAGTAATCTGAGGATTGGATAACCAATAGTATAGTCAGCTAAAGGAATGATGGACTCTAGACTAGAAGGTATAATCGCTGACCAATGGGTGCAGCAGCCACCACACATCTGTGAGTGCATGTTCAGAGAGCATTTGAGCCCCTGCTGCTCCACCTCTGCTGTGTGATTCAGTTGCATTTGATAACCTCTTCAAGGTAGGGTCCTGTGTAAGGTTAAAGGCTCCTGCAACCAGGATAGGTAGGTGTTGAGCGGTGAGGGTAGCAAAGGCTTCCGAAAGCTGTGCAATAAATAGTGGATCATCAGCATTGGGAGCATATAAATTGAGAAGTACTAAGAGGCCTTCTGTGGTATTAACCTTTAGCGTGACCCACCTACCCTCTTTATCAGTTTGCATGCAGATGGGTGACCATGGCAGGGATTTATACAACGGTATGGAGACTCCTCTCTTGGCAGGGGTGTGAGTACTATGGACCTCTGTCTCCACCCAGTCTCTCTTTAACTTACTAGATTTTGAGTGTAAGAGTTTTGTCTTCTGGAAAAATGCCACCTTAGCACATATTTTTTTCAAACGTGCTTGGATCTGTTTCCATTTAGTGGGGGAGTTGAGACCCCTAACATTCCAGGACCTAAAGATTAAATCTGCCATCTCTCAAAATATGACAGTCAAATTAGTTTATGTAGGGCATTGAAATAAGGTGGAGACATTCCAAAAGACAAATCTCTGCATGCACATGTAGGTTTATTAACTTTTAGTGATAGTGAGCACCAGTATATAGTCATAGTAGTCATGTTAATCCAAAAACAGGCCCAACTTGGGCAACTACGTGCATTCCATAAAAGGTATATCCTGTTTGCACATCTAGAACTCAGAGAGTGATCAATGTTTCTAGAAACCTCATGGTTCATGGTAGCACTAATTGCCACCAAGCATAGATGCCCATTCAAGCATGGATTCCCACCACTCCTAATGCTGAGTAAGCATGTCCTTAGGTCAGCATCCTTCCAATGCGTGAGTGAGAAGTGCCTGGATGGGAGTCCAAGGAAATCTGCATGCCCCACCCTCTAGAAATATTTATGATTATGCCGCTGTAATGCGGATCTTGAATTAGCACTAATAAGTGGTTATTCATCCCTAAGTACTGCAATAGTGGGCATACAAAATCTTTCTCTCCCATATGCTGTGGCCAGGAACTCCTCCAAGTGTTGTCCCATAACCTGGGGTCTGGGTAAACTATGAGGTCCTCCCCACTCCCCCCGTGGTGGCAGAGATGAGTGATAGCCCTTATGAATATACTAGAGTCTTGTCTGAGCCCAGTTTACTTTTATTATTATAAGAAGGGCAGGAATACCTTGCAAGTGATCTTACTGATCATTATCAAGCTTCCATGAGGCGTACACCTGAAGGGGCTAGATAGGTATTGTTTGGTAGCATCATAGAATGGAAATGTAGGGCTACACTTGGTGGAATAAACTGTGGTGAAGAGGAGGTCCCGGCTTACTTGGAGGGTGATGGATGGCCATCCCCCCCCCCCATGTCATGGGGTACATGGTCAGAAACAAAATTTAGGCTGAGGAAGCCTGGTAAGGGGGATCTGCTATAGTAATTTACTTATGGAAAGTGAGTCCATTCAGGGGAAGCACTCCCCAGCTATCTGGACTCCAGATCTACTATTTGTCATCATGGGGTCCCCTGATTACAAGGCATGCGACATAGCAGAACAGCTTAGAATATAGACATCTTATAATCAGAACAACATTAATGAGCAGTAACAATAGCTTAAAAGATAGAAAACGCAGAAACGCATCCTCAAAGAGGTTCATTAACATTTCTGGCAGTGTGAGTAGTAAAGCTGAAAGCACACACTCCAAGACACAATAGGGTAAAATGGTGTGTAGATCCCTTTAAGGGAGCACGGCAGGAGTGGCCTTAATCCAAAGTAAACATATGGGCCCAGTCTAGGCAAAGGCGCCATTGGGGCTTTATAAAATTAAACAGAGGCACAGGGACCAGGGTTCTTGCAGCAGAGTCACTCATTACTGGGGATCGAGGACATTGCAGCCCATGAAGGCAAGGCTGAGGCAATGGCCACATGGGATGAGGAATGCTCAGATCCCCGTCAAAGGTTTTTTAGGCCCAGGTATGGAAAGATTTTTTAAGTCCTGCTCTGGAGCAGCTGCCTGTAAATTTGTGGTGCACTGCCGAAGTGGTTTAGGTTCTGAGGCTGAAGAGGGTTGTTGCTGTTTCAAGGGCGCATATAAGCTCCAGAAGGTCTCCCCCTCAGAGCTGCCAGTAGATGGATCTCTGTCATGGCTGCGACTGCGGCTCCTGTGGGGGGAGGTAGGTAGCTCAGGATTCTTGTCGGCCTTGCCCTGATACCTGGAACCACCTCTGTTCCTTTTTCTTGAAACAGGGAGCCATGTACAGTATCTGTTGAGCCCTGTGAGGTAGTCATCGGATCGGCAGAGTGGTTGGACCAGGAAGGTAGTTGAATTGCTGAATCTAGGGCAGTGTCCATATTAAAAGTAGAGGTGAGTGAAGTCGGCAAACTTCGGGAAAATATTGCATATTGCACTCAACACGCAAAGCACAATACGCAAAATTTGCCAAATTCACTGAGGCCAGATCGAATGCAAGATGTGCAGTTTCGCCCCCAAAATTCCACACTTCCCACACAAACTTTGGCCACACGGTGTCTAGTATACTCCTCTGCAATACACAGTTACAACAGTCATCCTCCCACCCCCACACACACCCACCAATCGTCAGCTAGTTGACCACATGTAAAATATATTACTATTTTTTTAATTAAATTCCCCTTTCCTTGGTGTCCAGTGGATCCCCTGCCAGACAAAGTTACAACAATTACCCTCTCTCCTCCAAACGTGCCCACCGATCGCTGGCCAGTCAGTCACAGCCGACAAGTAAAAATATATATATATATTTTTTTAACTAAATCCCCCATTCCCTGCTGTCTAATGGAGCCCCCACCCATCTCACCACAACCAGAACACTGCCACATTACCCTGCTCCCCCCCAGTCCACCCCAATTGGGCTATCAGCACAGCCCTTCACTCGCCTTCATGACCGACAGCCCGACTGAGCTCTAATGAATAAGTGTGTGCTTGTACAAACACAGGCTCATTCATTGACAGCTTGCAGTGTTTTGGGCAGCTTTTCAGAGGGCTAAAGAATGGGAGGAGGTTGCCTCCCATCCTGCCCTTTCCGTTGGTAACTGGTGTAGCCCCTTTCCATTCTCTAGCCCTCTGAAAAGCTTCCCAAAAGACTGCCAGCTGTCAATGAATGAGTGCACGCATGTACAGGCATGCACTCATTCATTAGAGCTCAGTTGGGCTGCAACCCATGGAGGAAAGTGGAAGGCTGTGCCAGTGGCCCACTCGGAGTGGACTGGGGGGGAGTGGGGTGGTGTGGCACTGGTCTGAATGGAATGGAGGGGGTGGGGGTTCCACTAGACACCAGGGAATGGGGAAATTAATTAAAAAGATATGTATATTTGTACATGTGAGCTGTGGCAGATTGGCCAGTGATAGGTGGTGGGGGGGGGGAGAGTGATTGTTATAACTATGTCTGGCAGGGTGGCCACTAGACACCAGGAATGGGGAATTTAATTAAAAAAATTATTAATATTTTTACATGTGGCCAACTGGCCAGTGATCAGTGTGTGTGTGGGGGGCAGGAGGGTGATTGTTGTAACTGTGTTGAGGGGATCCACTAGACACCAGGGATAGACTGGGGGTGGTGTAGGGGGATTTCCCATTTGTCACCTCTTCTTGCTTTGGGTTTTTAAGTGCAATTTTCACTCAAAAACCACAAAAGCAAGGCAATGTCACAAATGGCGAATTTTGTGTAATTTTCAAAAATTATGCAAAGTTCTCTGTGGGGTGAATTTGCTCACTTCACTGCATATTTGCTCAGAAATTAAAACTTTGCAGCATCTGTAATTGGAAGGTACCCAATATCTTAATCAGTCCACAAATTGCGCCTCCGACCAAGACCGAAGAATGAAACTTTCAGCAGCCTGGGGTCAGAGAAAGAGAGAGAAATCTTGTTTTGTACCATCCTTAAGACAGACAGATACCTGAGGTTATACAGTACCTGGAGGGACATGAGGGCATTTCTCACTTGGGTAAATTATCTGTAGCACTCCGACAGGGCTGGAGAGAAGTCAAGAAAGATTTGTATGCAGAGCCCCTGCCATTGTGAGGGCCCTCTTTCTTTGGCTAATTACAGTATCCACTCCTTTATCTGGAAGCGGAGACATTTGACCAGGATTGTTCTGGGTCACTGCCCCAGTTTGGGAGGGGTGTCAGCGACTGATGAGCCCTTTTAAGTTCTGAGGGAGTAGGCCATTAATTTTTTATTACACAGTAACTGGTAGAGCCTACGGTAAGAAAAAGATAGTATCTCATCCTTCTGATCCCTCCAAAAAGCCAACAAAGCACAGATTATTTTGCCACCCTCGATTTTCTAAATCTTCCACTTTGTCAGCATGGTGGCAAATGAGCTGGCCCTGTTCCCTCAGGTGTGCTTCAATGCAGTCTGTTGTGTCTCTTTGGAGTGAGATTTATCTTTCATTTCTGATACCTTTTGGGAGACAGAGACAATATTTTGCTTAGTCTTTAGATTTTTAGTTTTTAATTCCCCAATTTCAGAGAGAAGCATAGTAAACAGGAGTTTCAGTTATGTAAACCGCTGCACTGCTGGTGAATAAATAGGGTACTAGAATCCTTGTGTGCCAGGCTATCTTTGTATGATGCTTTTCTGATGGTATAAGCTGGTATAGAAATAGGATGGTGCAGAATATTCAGAAGGTGAAGGGAGCAAAGGAATCAAGCTGCGTCTATGTTGGCTGCCAAGCCACGCCTCCCACTGCACCTATTTTGAACCACGGCGTGCGAAGGTCACTTGACCCTAGGTGCTCCCTCACCATGACATCTGCAATTCTGTCCCCATTGGTGAGAACCAGCTCCAAAATTGCACCCTCATGGGTGAGCTCTAGCACTACCTGCCGGAGGCAAGCCCATTGTAGGGCATCCAGCATTTCCCTGCTCCATGCTGTGGCTGCAGCTGTAGTGCTCCAATCAACATTTGGCAGATTAAAGTCACCTACTAGCAGAACTTCTCCTTTAATCACCATCTTATGGATGGCTTCAACCATAAGCTTCTCCATCTCTTCCCCTTTTGCTGGAGGTTTGTAGATCACTCCGATGAGAATAGTGGTGCCATTGCCCGTCTCTAGGGTGACCCACAGGGCCTCCACCCCTTGCAATCCCTGTACCTCAGTTGATTTTATACCTCTCTGATGTAAAGAGCTACCCATCCTCCCTTTTTACCCTTCTTGTCTTTCCTGAATAGAGTAGAACCTGGTATAGCTACATCCATGTCATGGTTCACATCATACCGTGTCTCGGCAATAGTGACAATATCCAGGTCAGCCTCTGCCATCGAGGTCACCGGGTCTGGGATTTTGCTTCCCAGGCTGAGAGCATTCACATCCATGGCCTTCCATATTTTGTTGCTTCCACTCCTGTCATCCCCCTATTATCCTCATGCCTACCCTCATTACCCACCTGCCTTTAATCCCTCCTCTTCTTTTGTCTGTCATTTTATCTTTTTCTAGTTTATTTACCATCAGTGATTTCCAAACCTCCCTGCTAACCACATTAGCCTGTAGGAGTGGGCAGTTTGATTGTCCCATGCTTCCTTCCACCACTCACCTAGGCTAGTTTAAATGTTAGCCAAAGAAACATTTAAACTCCTCACTAAAGACATCAGTCCCCTCCCTGGGCAGATGCAGGCCATCGTCTTTGTACAGGCCCACACCCCTCCAGGTGGGTCCCCAGTCCAAAATGAAGCTGAAACCCTTCTCTCTACATCAGTTCCTTAACCATGTGTTGAAGTCCCTGGTGCAGAGATTTGTAGCCTCCACCTTGCTGTAGACAGGCAGTACCTCTGAAAAGATCATGGAGCTTGCTACCTGCCATAGGCCCCATCCCCAACTCCCTGAACTCCTCCTGCCTCTCCCTATCCCTGCATCATCTGTAGCAAGGTCATTCATCCATGGATGGACAATGCCATCCAGCTCCCTCCTCCTTGCTGCCACCTTAGCCATCTTCTGGATCTGCTCTCAATCCCTCCAAGCCAAGCTTCTGGGCAGGCATGTTACCTCCCTCTCTGCCTCACTTTGTGTCCCCAGCTCCACTCCCTGGACTATGGAGTGCCCCACCAGGAGTTGCTTCCTGCTCTTCTGGGGTCCTCTGCTACCCCCCCTTGAGGTCCCACCATGAAGGGCCTCCACATCCATTCCAGCCACTACTTCAGGTACCTCTGTGGGACTGTCCCACCCTGCCAGTGTGGCATAGGAGTTCTGTAGTGGTATGGGAGTAGGGATGTGCTTTTGCTTCACCACCTTAACCCTCCTTGAGCTCACCATTGTCCATCCACTCCTCCTTCCTGGCATCCTCTGAGGAAGTGAAGGAGGACTTGATGGTCTCTGGGGGGGGGTCTGTCCTCCTGACCCAAGCCAACTTGGCCTTGAGTCTGGCAGTCACCTCCCCCAGCCCAGATAGGTGCCTGCAGATGGGGCAGCACTGCAGTCTCCCTGAAGCCTGCCATCTCACAGCCCCTGCACTGTGCCACTCCCATCATATCTGTTCCTTTTCGCTACACCTTACCCACTAACCCTGAATAAAAGCAAACTTTTTTTTGTGAGGGTTGCCTGTCTACCAAAGGTTTGAGGCAATCAGCTAAGTATGTTAGATCCTTCCTCCTCCCTCGACAGTAAGTTCTTCCTCTGTCAATAAAATACACCTCCCTATAAATTGCAGCTTGACTCGGGCAGGTGACTGGAGGGGAGAGAGGGAACTATCAGTCCCTAGAAGAGATCAAACTGCAAATAGAGCAACTGCAAATCCTGTAAGCACAAAACAAAACAGTAACTCTGCTTATTTATTTATTTAGTTTTTGTTGACTGGGTAGAAACACTAGACAGCATGGCTGCCTATTTTCAGGTACTACCTAGGAGAATACAACAGAGGGCAGGTATGCAACAGAATATACAAATAATAGTCAAGTGATAAAGCTTAGCCAAAGGAGAGATCAAACTGCACAACCTGTAAACACAAAACAAAATGGTAACAAAACAGTAACTCTGCTTAGTCAAAAGAAGCCTTAATTTTTCTCCCTGCTCTGTCTGCCCTTTGCTTTTTCCTTTCAAGCAAACCTGTGAGACAAAAAGCTCAGGGGAAAGCTAGGTGCTCTCACTCCCCTTTGTTAGAAACCTCTAGTCTTCCACCTCAGCACACCAATTTGACCTTTTAAATCTTCCTTTTGTTAGGAGTTACTAAGCCTTTGCTAGCTCCACCCCCCAGTTACACACATGATTCACAGGGCTTCCTGAATCTACTTACCCCAAGATTAAGTTCCTGAACTACAATAGTTTCCCCCACACCACCTGTAGCAATTTAAAACTCAAGTTGCAAGATACCCCAGTGAAAAACAAGCTGTGCCCTGCCCTTTTCTTTGTCCTTTCAAGAAAACTAGAAGACAAAAAAACTCAGGTATCAAACTGCAAATAGAGCAACTGCAAAACCCATAAGTACAAAACATAGGTTCCACGTCAAGATTGTGACCCCAAATGGCAAGGAGTGAAAATGGAACACAAACACAGCGTAGCAACATACAGCAAACTCTCTTTTTGAAGGGGGCTTCACCCCCACACCTCACCTTGTGTGGGGCTTTGCACTCAACACCCCCCTTACTTAATATACCAATTCTGGGGGGGAGTTGACCTGGGGGAGGAGGGAACCATCAGTCGCCGATACTGCACGTACTGTGTTTCAGTGCCATTTTCACTCCCTGCCATTCTGGAGTCACTATCTTGATGAGCTACCCAAAACAAAAGAGTAACTCTGCTTAGCCTAAACAGAGATCATGCTTCAAAACCTGTAATCACAAAACAAAATAGTAACAAAACAGTAACTCTGCTTAACCGAAAGAAGCCATAATTTTTATCCCTGCTCTATCTGCCCATTGCTTTATTCTTACAAGCAAACCTAGAAGACAAAAATCTCAGGTAAAGCTAGATGCTCTCACTCCCCTCTCTTAGCAAACTCATCTTCCTTGCAGGCCACTTTACTATTATTTGGTGGTGCTGATGGTGCATGGTGTGTTCCCTGCCATGTTCACTACATCTTGTATGCTGACCTACATGGATTGCTTGTGGGCCAGTGTGACCTTCAATGCCACAGTGCTACAGAGAGCCATGTAGTGTAAGACTACCTCAACAGTGATGATGTTAGTCTTCTTGGCCAATAAAGTTGGCTGTCTGTGGTCTGTTAGGGCAGACACGACTGATTCTGCTGCCCTCCATGTCCAATGCCGACATGACATTTGGACCATGTACCACTGCCACTAATGGTTGTGCCATTTCATTACCTGCTTGCTTGGGTTCTATGGGCTGCTGTGCCTCTCTTGTGGCATCCCCAGGTGACATTTCTACATTACAGCATGTGGTTGATACATCTCCTTTTATGGCCTGCACATGGGGTATTCTGTGGGCTTGTGCTGCATCTTGCAGATCCCTGGCCACTCCTCCTATGCTGCTCTATGGTGCTATCTGCACCAGTTGGCCACTCCCCAGCTGCTGCAGATTGCAACATCTGTATGGACTGTGTTCTCCATGTGGCAGCATACCTGCTTTATGTGTGGTGTTGGGTGGATCTGTACTTTTCTGTGGATAAAGTCCTTACAGGGCTAGCAGTGTCAAAAAAAGCAAGCAGACAAAGTTAGTACATTTTAAATGCAACCTCTTAATACTTTTTATTTCTGGTGATTGTTTTTTTCTATGTGCATATTAGTTATTTTTCCCACCTAATAGTATTGGGTGTGATGTGAAATGCAGCACTTTACCAGGATGTTAGTTCAGTTTCTCCCACTATATTATCAACATGTGACCTCATTCAGTGTTATAACACAAGCCCAACTGTCTGATTAGTAACATGTTTCCAAAGTCACCAGTTAAGCAGCAGGAGAGTCACTCTACATGGTTACTAGTGATATCAGAATGACGTTGTACATCATCAACATGCTGATGTTGTACAGAAAGCAATATAACTGACTATGGAATAATCCGGGTAGAGTGCTGTTCAAAATATCACACATAGTACTGTCAAGTAGAAAAGCTTCTAATTAGTAAAATAGAAAAGGAAAAAAGAAAACAGATATAAGAAGAGATAGCAGACTACTTCTGAAAGTTAGTATTAATTTCAAGCAGGACACTAGCTCTTTAAGGACCAATCCATAGCTGGGCTGGCACATGTATGGTTATGGCATATCTAGCATGTAAAGCTCCACTTCCATTGCTGATCTTTTTCTGGATGCCATCCAGGATCTTTGGCTGCCCATAATAGAGAGCATGGAGCTCCATGTGTGCACAGGGTTGTGGTCCAGTGTGGAAGGGGAGATGTGCCAGAAATTTGGATTTTCATAGGTACTGTACAGAAGCAGTGTCCTCCAGGTACCCAGCTTTTTGCTTCAAGTTTTATATAGCTTAGTCTCGAGGCTGATACTGGTCCATCTGGCAAATCAGCAAGTGAAATCAGCCACACATACAACCTCTTCAAGTCTTCAGTAACATTATACACACTTAGAAAATGGGTAAAACTATTCCAAGCCTCTGATTGGCTGAATAACCTCTCTAGCTGGGCATCTATCAGACAACAGATGCCCAGCTATTAAAAGTACCAGCCCAGCCAACCCCATCACCAGAATCTTGTGCCCAGCCTGCTGTCTAATTGGGTAAAACCGCTTTTTGCCATTTCAAATTTCCGACATTTTTTTCTATTGCTGAGCGGGCGACTTAGCAACTTACCGAGTTGCCATTCGAACATCCCCTCCCTCCTATCCCAAGTCTGTCTCAATTTACATAAAATAAATAAATTAGAAAAAAAAATTGAAAACTGCCTACTCTTTCATTGCAACTCTTTCAAAGGGAACTCCGTCTCCCCCTGCTCCTGGTAGAGACATTGCTGCTCCTAATTCACGACCAAATCGGAAGTGCTGACCAAGGCACCACAAGTATGTGAGAGCGAGCGCAAAGTTGCCGGTAAGCTGTACATAGCTTCGAATAAACAAATAAAGTCTATAGGCTGAATAGAAAACCTTTTTATCTACAGTATAGTGCTCCAATGTCGTGTCACGATTCCCCAAAGGCCGGTGTTATATCCTGCTGATCTAGTACATCAAGCAAGCCGGAAATGCATCTTCATCTCCAGGGAAACAAACTTTACCGAACTGCCATCACCAGTCTTTGGCCCGATTCCCCAGTCCCTTCATTTTTAAAATTGTTGTCCTGCTGAGTACCCCCTCTCCAAACTGAACAGCAACACCAGGGGAAAACAAAAATATCTACCTGTTTTTACAGGTTTACTTTTCATTTTGCTGCCTTATCACCCGACCTTCTAGCCATCACTTCCCGTCTAATGGGGGGGGGGCATGAAAGCAGCTCCATGGTAGTTGCTCATTTTTTACATAAACTTATGCAAGGAAAGTCTCTAAAAAAAAAACACACACACACACACACACACACATATACTGTAATGCAGGTTGAGGAACTATTTCATTAAAAAAATGTAGTTTAAACTATTTTTTTATTTACACTTTTTATAAAATGTATTTTCTTTCACAGTGCCCATTTTCTAAGTGCAATAATACCCTCCAGGGTGGGAGGTATTGGGAAATACCAGACCTTCCAGGGGGCTATAAGGCCTTCCACCTGTTGCATCGGGCCTCATTATGCCCCTGGGTGGTCTGGTATTCTCCAATACCGCCCACCCTGTCAGGTATTATTGCTTACATGACAACAAAGCCCACCTTCTTTGACCAAACAATTCTCCCCATGCATGGGCTCCATCAGGGAAAGATAGTTGTCTAATTAAAAATATTAAAAATAATTAAAAACAGTATCAACACTTTTTTTAAATATGATGTCCGTAGTACATTATATCAAACAATAATGAATTACTTTTCTTAAATGTTGCTTATTAAACTCAGCTAGCTCACACTCATAATAGAGGTTCAATGCTTACACTGTTTCAGATCTCAAAACTTCTATTCCCCATCATTTATTCTTCAATACATTTTCAAATTCTGTTTTGCTACAGAAGATAACTGCTTTGTCATTTTTAATTATTTGTAATGTTTGACCAGAAAAGGCACATTAAGCTCTTGTAGCTTGTTTCCAGGTGTGTCCTGGGGGTTGGTTGTATGTACCTATTTTATTGGCAGGGGGAATGTTGGTCATGGCACCTGGGAAACTTTCCTTCTCTATATAGATAAGGGCCAGGGATCTTTTACAGGGACACTGGTTTACCGGGATTGAGAAAGGGTATATTCCGTTTTGCACATTGTAAAAAACGGTATTGTCACTGGTGTCTGCTAAGCCAAAATCCGGTTTTACCGGTGTTTGGTTTTGTGTACTTTATTTAACAATTTTTAACTCTGCTAATATGCATTGTAGCAATTTTGACCTCCACTATTGCACATCCTTCCATCCTTGTACCAATTTAAAGTTATTTTAGGTACAAGATGTGATGGCAGCAGCAACACTACAGCCCCCATCCCTAAGGTGTGATGGAAGCAGCGCTACGGCCCCCATCCCTCTGGTGTGACAGAAGCAGCAGCACTATGGCCCCCATACCTTAGGTGTGATAGCAGCAGTACTACGGTCATCATTCCTCAGGTGTGATGGCAGTATCAGCACTATGGCCCCCATCCCTCAGGTGGGACAGCAGCAGGCCTACATTCCCCATCCACCAGTAGTGATGGCAGAAACACTACCCGCCCCACCCCTTCGGTGTGATGGCAGTAGCAACAATGCAGTACACATCCCTCTGTGGTGATGGCAGTAGTGACAGCACTATGATCCCCTTTCAACACTCACACCCTACATGCACAAGTTACAAATGACTTGATCTCTTTGCTTGTTAGAACTCAGATGTGAATTAATCTGAACCATCACCGCTAAGGTGGACTACCTTTGTTTTTTCCTATCTGTAATATAACTGCCTGAACTGGATATCTGCCTGTGATACCGCTGACCAGGGTTAGGAAAGAGACTTAGGTGTTGGAGGGCCAGCTGGTGGGTGAAGGCTTGAGTGTCCAACGACCACTCCCCTTCTTCTGAGAGGGAGGGTGGGTTCATGGATCAGCATTTGCTGGCTAATGGTGGAGGCCAGAGGCACGCCAATACGTCAGTCCTCACTGCGGGAGGAGTGTGACAGATGTCGGCTTGTACCTTGACATCATGTAGCCTGGTGTCCATTAAAAGGGTGTCTCCCAGTTTTCATGTCTTTGCTCAGATGTGAATTGAGCACTACTCTGCCCACCAGCATTATACAGCCCCTGGGGTCTTACCTTCTGTATGTCATTGAATGTGTTTTCAAAATCCACTGGCCAAACATAAGTACTCTTAAATACTTAACATTTGCTTTTTGTTGAAGCAGTCTATCAGAAAACATTTTGTTGTCACAGAGACAGAACCAGCAGGTGGAAGAAAAAGTGCAAATGATCCAATTCACCTAAATGGGGTGCTAACTGTGAAGTCTTTTCATAAGTAGTAAGGCAGTTTCTTCTTTGTGAACATATTTTCATTCAGACTAGTTTTCATTCAAACAACTGAGGATTTTGGATGGCCCTACTGATTATAAACTTGAATAAGTTAGTTGGTAACAGTGATCCTGCTTTTAGCAATCTACAACCTAGATGCTTATATGCAAAGAATACAATAAAAACCTGACTAAAATCTAAAAACAAACTTATAAAACGTAGCTGAATATTTATCTTTACCTATACAAAATTATTGCAGCCCAATTAAAACTCAAGTAAATTACATGGTATCCTGACTACTATTCTGTGATGTGGTAAACATATATTGGTATTTTTTTTGATATTCTTTGTAAAGCAGGTAAGGCCTACTAGGCAGAACTGTCTGTTTTAAGTAGTGACCTAGAAGCCCTTGGGAGGTTAAGTGACTTGCTTGGATGCAAGTGGAGGTTGTGGTACTCAAACCCAATTCTGCTGGATGTACCCAGTTCAATCATCATTTGTTACTCTAACCACTAAACATGAGTGGTTAAACTGAATGGCTGATTACACAAAGCAGTGCAGGTGATTTCCTTACTGTTTCTATATGCAGCAAAGCAGAGAGAATGAAAAGCACAGCAGCATTCATTTTAAGATACTGAAATCTGGGTCAGCCCACTGGCGCTGCAGTAGTACTATTGCCTGCAATGCCAGTGACCCAGGGTCAGAAGCAAACTTGAGTTGCAGGAGATCTGGCCAGGGGAGTAGGATCGAGCACCTGGGGACTGCTCTCCTCCTCTGGGGAGGGTGGGCTGCAGGTCCTGCTTCTTTACCACCACCGATGTGACCAGGGTGGTGGTGCAATGATGCTGCAGAGTGATCAGGAGGGGAGGACACTAGCCAGGATCTGAACCAGTAGCATGTCTCTATGTGACCTACCTCCTTGGATCTCTAATGCTGGTGCCCTCAGGGACAGAGACCAGGAAACCAGGAACAATCACCCCACATTGGCCACTGGCAGAAGGGGCCCAGGTGCCCCAGACTTCATAACTAGGCTCCATGAGAGACCCACTGGGCTGCTCAACACACTAAGGGAGTGTGTAGGGGTGACCTAGGGTCCCCTCCCTTCCCACCTGGAGGGGTACAACCCAGGCAGGATGGGGCAGGCCCACAGGAGCTCCTGAGCATGATCTGGGGGTGAAGCTAGGGGATACCAATGCTGTAAGAAGGGAACATAAAAAGAGAAAATAAAACAAATTTAAAAAGATAATGAAATCTTAGAGATTCTGTGCAGGGACATGCAATTTCTGTGACGTACCGGTACAAGAATTCAAAATCCACAAACCAAGCAGGATTCTGTGATTGTTACCAGTGTTACTGGTAAAAATGGAAAACCAGGGTCCCTGATCTTTTACATCCACCTAGATAGTGACCAGACATGGGCAGAAAGAACCTCAGTTTAGCATCTCCCCAGAAGGATGTCACTTCGCCAGTGCAGCACCCCCTTGTACTGCACTACAGTGTTGGTTATGGGTATTGCCCCAAATGCCTGCTGTGGGGCTAGAACCCACAATCATCTGATCTTCTGGTTCCAGAGGTGAGTGTGTTACCTACTGAGCCAATGGCACTGATCTGTATGCACATAATTCAGTTCCAAATATTTTATGCCTACCTGTTTCCTAATTTGCATATATTTTATCTGTCTGTGGACTCTGATGTAATCTAATTCCATATGATCACTCCACATGCTTAAACTTGAACCACTTTAGTAAGCAGCCACTACAATGAAGCACCCTCTGTTTTTAGTGATGACTTTATATATTTTTTATTTTGTGACATTGGCACCTAAGTGTGAATTAAACCATGTGTGTGCGTACTGTATATTATCTTCTGTAACAGAATAGGATTAGTAAATTGATTCTATTGGCTCCATTACGAGTTTCAGCTAGCCTGGTTTAACAAACTACATTTAAGGCCCCATCCACACTGCAACGCTCGGACCCCATAATGGATAGAAACCATTACAATCGGAGAGCGGTGCAGTGTGTCCACACTGACGCGGTGTCCGTTACGGGACCGGCACTGCCAGTCCACACGTCAGGAGCCATGCGACCGTTACCATGGCACCCGATCCCACGATGCAGCTCATGCTGCACTAGGGAACCATTGCCACGTGTCCACACTACACCCGGTGACGTTACTGAGGCATAACCGGTTTCATAACCATTGTTGAAACCACCTCATATGTGGTTTCAACAACAGTTACGAAAATGCCTTCTGTAATGTTACAGGTGTAAATGCAAACTGTTGCGGTAATGGTTTGGGCACTCTGTAACACTACAGAGGGGTAGTGTGGACAGGGCCTAAGACAAGTAATTAACTATTGTTTGATATGATGTACTATAGACACCATATTACAAAACAATGTTGATATTATGTTTAATATTATTAAATAGGCAGTGTGCTTTCCTTGATGAATCCCATGCGGGGGTGAAACATTGGGTCAAAGAGGATGGCTCCCATTGCCATGTGCAAATAAAATTACTGAGGAGTTGAAGAGATTGTGTGTGCGTGTGATTGCAGTTGTTGATTCCAGAAGGAAACCCATGTGGATCTATTGCTTTATGTGAGCAGAGGAGTTTGAGATACAGCACTGCCTGCACTGTTATATCCTGTTTGGTCCAATTACAATTTGTAAAATATCAAAAATCCTGTTGCCTTGCATCCCAGACATCTGCCTATTATATGGTAATAGTCTGAAGCATCAACAACTCATGAAAACTGTATATGGCTTTAAAGGTCCAAAGCAGTTACTACAAATGCCCTCTAATGTATCCTATCCCCCCTTTTTGCCCCGAAACATAGAAATATAGAAATAGACACTTCTAGCAGAAAACATAGAAACATAGACTTTGACAGCAGATAAGGACTGCTTGGCCCACCTAGTCTTCCCATTCCCTATGTGTTGAATAAGCTGTAAATTCTAGTTAACCAACAGCCTACTTCCTCCTACTGTTCAATATAATTGCCTTATGTCTGTCCCACGCATTCTTGAATTCCCCAACTGTTTTTGACCCCATGACCTCCTCAGGATGGTGGTTCCATGTGTCCACCACCCTCTGTGCAAAAATACTTTTGGACATTGCCCCTGAGCTGTCCCCCTCTCTGTCTTCAAACTGTGCCCCTTGTTCTTGCACATCTCTTTCTCTCAAAGATGCTCCGGTCTTGGACTTTGTTGATTTCCTTGAAGGACTTGAAGGTTTCTATCATGTCCACACACTCCCTTCTTTCCTCGAGGGCATATATATTAAACTCTTTCAGTCTCTCCTCATATGTCTTTTGTTGCAGACCCTGCACCATTTTAGCTGTCCTCCTCTGGACCACCTCTATCCTGTTTATGTCCTTAAGGAGATGGGGTCTCCAGAAACTGCATGTAGTACTCTAAATGGGTTCTCACCAACTATCTGTACAGAGGGATAGCAACTTCCTGCGTTCTACTGGTGATGCCTCTCCCTATGTAACCCAGTATCCCTACAGCCCTCCTTATTGCCTTCTCACATTTGTTTGCCTAACTTAAGGTCATCGGATATGACTACCCCAAGGTCCCTTTTCATTTTTGTTTTTGTTAGTGCCTCCCCCCTCCCCCATCGTGTATTCTTACCCTGGTTTTTGTTTCCCAGGTTCATTACTTTGTACTTTTTTGCATTGAATCTAAGCTGACATATTTTTGACCATACCTCCAACCTTGCCAAGACCCTTTTCTTCCTTTCTACCCTCCCTTGTGTATCAACCTTGTTGCAGATTGTTGTATCATCTGCAAAGAGGCATACTTTTCCTTCCAGCCCCTCTGCAATGTCTCCTATAAAGACATTAAAGAGGACCAGTCCCAGTCCTAAACCCTGTGGTATCCCACTAGTAACCACCCTTTCTTCAGAGTGTACTCCATTTACTTCTACTCTATGCGTCCTGTTGGTCAGCCAATTTGTTACCCAGGCTATCACACTGGGACCCACTCACAGGGTGGCTAACTTGCTTACAGGTATTAATCTTTTTTGTGGGACTGTGTCAAATGCCTTGCTAAAGTCTAGGTAGGACATATCTTCAGCCCTTCCCTCGTCTTCTACTTTGGTCACCCAGTTAAAGAAATCTATTAGAGTCATCTGATATGATCTTACCACTGTGAATCCATGCTGCCTCGGGTCCTGTGCCCTGCTGGCCTCTAGGTACTCAACAATTCTCTCTTTCAGAAGTGATTCCATCATTTTCCCTACCACTGAGGTTAAACTAATAGGTCTTTAGTTCCCTGCCTCTGCCTTGCCCCCACTTTTGTGAAAGGAATCACATCTGCCCTTCTCCAGTCCTCAGCTACCACACTGTCCTCCCACGATTTGTTAAAAAGGGTAGTTAGTGACGTCACTAGGTCTCTCCTTAGTTCTTTTAGAATTCTGGGATGAATCCCATCAGGGCCCATTGCTTTGTCCACCCTGAGATTTAGGAGTTCTCTCAGGACCCTTTCTTCTGTGACTGGACTATTATCGACCTTTCCTGTACAGAGTGCTTCTATTGCTTGGTTTAGGTACCTCCCCATCTTCTTTTGTGAATACTGAGCATAAGTACACATTCAGTATCTCTGCTTTTCCACTGTCATCCTCTGCCCACCTCACCTCCCCTTTGCTGTATGTATAAAATGTTTTATCCCCCTTCTTTACAGAGTTGGCTGTCTTTTTCTCTGTTTGGCCCTTCGCTATTCTGATGGCCTTCCCTGCTTCCTTCTGCTTTAACTGATACAATTCTCTGTCCTGCTCATTCTATGATTCCTTATACTTCCTGAATACTGTCTTTTTCTCCTTAACCTTCCTGCCACCTCTTTTGAGAACCATAATGTTTTTTTTGTTTACTTTGTTTTGTTTATTTGCTTCACACAAAGACTTGTTGCCTCTGTGATGGCAGTTCTGATGTTCTCTCATTGTTCTTCTACTCCTCCTTCCTGCCCATTTGCTAGAGCAAGCCTTAGGCACTCACCCATTTTGCCAAAATCAGCCCTCCTAAAGTCCAATACTTTAGTCTTTATATTGTTTGACTCTACAGTTGTGGGGTTATTGTGAACCACACTGTTCAGTGGTCACTAGTTCCCAGATGGTTACCCACTTCTAAGTCTGTGATCCTCTCACGATCTCCATTTGAGAGTACCATGTCTAATATTGCTCCCTCCCGAGTGGGTTCCAACACTAGCTGTCTGAGGCATGCCCCCTGCAAGGCATCAAGAATGACCCTGCTTTTGGATGTAGCTGCAGCACATGAGCCCCAGTTAACATCTGTCATACTAAGGTCCCCCATCAACAAAATCTTCCCTTTTTCTGCCATTCTAATGGTGCCTTCTAATATTTCTTTGTCCATTTCCTCCCCCGGAGATGGGGGGTCTGTATTCAACCCCTGTGCGGATTGTGGTGTCATTGCCTGTCTCCAAGGTGACCCACAGTGCCTACTTTCTTCCCTGCTTACACTTTAGTTCTGTAGCTTTGATCCCTTCTCTTACCAAGAGAGCTACTCCTCCTCCCCTTTTACCCTCCCTGTCCTTCCAGTAGATTGCATACCCTGATATGTTTACACCCCAGTCATGGTTCTCTGTGTACCATGTTTCTGTGACTGCTAATGCTACTATATCCAGGTGTCCCTCTTCCATCAAGGCCTCTAAATCATGAAGCTTTTTAGCCAGAGTATGGGCATTGGTACTCATCAACCTCAATTGTTTTATGGTCTTATCTCTTTTAGCCCCAACCCTGCCCTTCCTGTCTTTAGCCGTTTCTCCATTTACCCCTGTCCTGCTCCCTATTGACCTCTCTATCTTGATGTTTACCTCGCTGATGACCCTGTTTTGTTGGGGAAGGCTGGGAATTCCCTGCTTCGCACCAGTGCCTCCCCCCTTGGCTAGTTTAAAAGCTTGCCAATGAAGCATTTAAACCTATCACCTAGGGGTTTACTTTCCCTCCTGGACAGATGCAGGCCATCTTGCCAGTATAGGCATGCATCCCTCCAGGTGGAGCCCCAGTCCCCAATGAAGCCAAAACCCTGTGCTCTGCACCAGTTTTTCAACCACTCATTGAATTGCATGGTGCATAGTACCCTAGCCTCACTTATGCCATAGACAGGCAGCACCTCTGAGAAAGTTACAATCTGTGCTACTTGGCTAAGGTCCCTTCTGAACTCCACAAACTCCTCCTGCACTGCTCTGATCCCATGTCCAGCTAAGTCATTTGTCCCTAGGTTGACAATGATGCCCAGTTCCCTCTCCTGTGCAGATGCTTTTGCAATCCTGTGGATTCACTTCCCGTCCCTCCAAGCCATGGCTCCAGGCAGGCACCTTATCTCCCTCTCCACTTTTTCCCACAGTTCTACCCACCTAATAATTGAGTCCACCATAAGGAGCTGCTTCCTTCCCCTGTGGTGTCCCATGCCACCCTCCTATGGACCTTCCTTGTGCTGGTTCCCAGCAACCTCCTTGGTTTCCAGTGTGGTTACCTCCATAGGGGAACTATGTCCCACCAGTACAGCATAAGGATTGTGGAGAGCTGCAACTGGAGGGATGCACCTCTGTTCTACCACCCTCATGCTTCCTGAGCCCACCATGGTCCTACTACTCCTTTTTCTTGGCAAGCTCTGAGGCAGCAGTGGTGGCTCTGGTATTCCCTGGGTGGAGGAGGTTTCCCTACTCCTGTCAATTTCAGCCTAGAGATGGGCAACCTCCTCCCTCAGAGAGTTGGCTGTAAATAGGGCAACATCGCAGCCTTAAGAATGTTTTCTAGAAGACTGCTACCCCACAGCTATTGCATTGCACCACACCCCACATATCTGTCTTTCGTCTTGTTTTTTTTTTTTGTTTTTTTTTGTTAGTGTGTGAGTGCACATACCCTCAATGCAGTGTGCTGGATTGATAAGGACATGATAGTTGTATGCTCCTGTGCCCTCTTGGAGAAGTGATGTCAGAACCCCTGGTATAAAGAAAATGACACCCAGGGGATGGGGTGAGGGGCAGGCGGTGAACCCAAACCTGTTCCCTCTGGAACAATCAGCTGCAAACTCTGACCTACCACTCCAGTGAGTGTTGACCTTCGTTTCAGCAAGGCAACCTGCACAGCAATCTACTAGAGAATATACACAGCAAAAAACAATTACAGTCAGAGAAAAATCAAGTAGTTGTGCCCAATACCTGTAATATAAGCTAATGAGAAATTCTCATTTCAGTAAAGCTTATCATTATGTAACTTTGCATGTTAATTATGCTGACCGGTATGTATAGGCCCATATTAACCGGCACCTTCATAATATTTTTTTTTTTTGCACTGTTGTCCACCGTAATTGTAATCTTATGAAGTGTATTGTATTGTATTAATGCCCAGGACCACCTTGAAAATTAGTTTGCTCAATGGTGTTTATGCCTGGTTAAATAAAGTGATTGATTGATTGATTGATAAGCCTCTCCTGACCCAGTACAACCTGATGTTCTGTGCTCTGAAGACAGAGGAACCAGTTTCCATCCTAAGACCCTGTCTAGGTTAAATACACAAACTGCAGGTTTCACAAAGAAAAACTCCTTTGCCACCAGTAAATAGTTCACTGTACCAAATAATAGTTTGATGCAACCTGTCACAAAATACTAGTAGATAAATAATCCAGCTAAATACAAGGGAAAACCAGTTATGCAGTATTTCAATCCTTTTGAAGTTAAACTCACAAGATCAGCAGTTCTGCAAAGGGAAAGGAACAATAGTCTATCCAGTCTGCCCAGACAGGTTTGCCTACTCCACCCCCATGACTTAATTTCCTGATGGGGTTTCTACACACATCCCTCCCCATGAATCCCCTACCTCCCTAGTTTGCCTTTTTGGGGGAAAGTCACTATTAATGACTCCCAGGTCATTTTCCTTGGTTGTAGTGGTCAGTCTCACCCCTTCCATCCAATACTCTGTCCATGAGTTTTTCTCCCCCATGTGCATTACCTTGCACTTCTTGGCATGAAATTTCAACCATACTTCACACATTCTCTCCAGTCTTTCCAGATCCCTCTATAACTCCCTTATCCCATTTTCACTATCTACTCAGTCGCATAGCTTTGTGTCATCTGCAGACACATCTTGCTCATATTCCTTCCCTATGTCACTAATAAAGATATTGAAAAGGACACAATGCAGGACTGACCACTGTGGCACCACACTAATGACCTCACTGTCTCCTGCTTCAACCCTGTTAACTTCCTCCCTCTGTACCCTCTCTTAATCATTTCTCCACCCACCTAACTCACTCCTTCCCCAATGACAAGTCCTTTAACTTCTTGAGAAGCCTCTTATGAGGCACCAAGTTGAAGGCTTTTCTGAAATCAAACCACAGTAAATTACAGCCCGTCCTTTGTCCACAACCCTCATAACCCAGTGAAATAATACTTCCAGGTTGATCTGACATTCTCTCCCTATCATGAAAGTGTATTGTTTGCTACAGCAACCTGTTTTCCTCTTGATAGGTCACCAGGCCTTTCTTAACCAGGGTCTCCAATTAGGGCTGGGCAAAATTAGTAAATTCTGATTTTGAGGAATTTCCATGAAATTTCATGAAATTCTTCAAAATTTCATGAAACATTGTGAAATTTTGCAGAATGTTCTGAGATATTTTAATTGGGCATGACTTGTTCAGTATTGTGTCTAGCAGTCTGTAAGTTGGCAGCATATTGTTTGTAAGAGGCCCTAAAATGTTACCATGTGTCATAATATTTGGATGAGGGGCTGAGAAGGTTATAAGGGCTCAACATCTGGCAATTTAGTATTCATGTGAACATTTCTGAAAATATTTCTATGCTTACAACTTATCCACCTTTGGAGCTAGATAACTGAAAATTGATATGCATACTTTCTTGGAAGAGTCATAGCAACTGCTTGGTTGTGTAAATTGTAAATCACAAGAGTTCAAAATGTCACAATTTAATTATTTGTTAATTTGTGTGAAAATGTTTTAGAATATTTGGTTGTTTTTAGCTCCACTGGTATTACAGGTATACAGTCAAGATCTGGAACAAGCTTGAATGTAGTGCATCTCAAGAAAACCTGGGGGTGTAGTTAAGTTCAGCAAGCCTGAGAGTATATCAGATGAGGATAACTGCACTCAAATGACACAACCAAGAAATGAAAGTAATGAAAAAAGTCAGCAAACGTTTATTGTTATCAAATGAGTGGCAAAAAAGATTGGCTGGAGGATAGCCATAACAGCAGTGCATCAGTCAAAACTGGCCTTCATCACTGGCCCAGCAGCAGAGGTCACTGTGTTGCTAGAACCCATCGCTGACACTCCCTGACTGAGATGTACTGCAGAGCAACAGCAGTCTCAGCAATGGCCTGACTTCTGCAGTGACTTCCCAGACTCTCTTTCAAACCTGGGTCATCAGCACAGCAGCATGACACTCTGCTACTGGGACATGGGGTGGCCTCAAAAGCCTAATATACAGTACAGAGTCAATGAATATGACAATAATTGGTGATATTTTGTTCTCTGGTTTTAAAGTTACAGGGGCTTACAGTTCTGCAGTTTGCACAATTGTGAAATGTAATTTTAAAATTTCTGAAAGTTTGGAGGGTTAGAACTCAGACACCTGTAAAGATAGAGATGTCAAACTTGGTACACCTCTGTATGGAACTTAGTACAGTTGTCACACCAAATGTGGACCAATGCTTTTAAAATGAAATGAAAACACCTGAAATCACAATTTTGGTGATATTTTGTGCAATTTCCAGGAAATTTCACAAAATTTTGCAGAAGCAAAATATTAATTTTGTCATAATTTTGCTCACAGAAGATAAGTTTCGTCCAGCCCTAGTCTCCTAGTTTAAGTACAATGAATGTAATACTAGTGGGATTATATTCCCTACTCTGAGGAGCAGGACTAATCCATGGAAACCACACCGGATTGTAATAAGGTATTGAATAGTCTGGAAAAGAGTTTAGCCAGCACTGGAGCCAGCTCCTTGAGCAATCTTTGGTGTAACCCATTTGAACCTGGTTGCTTATCTATTTTTAGTGCAGTTGTCCCTTTTCTTAATCTATCAATTGTAATCTCTACACAACATTTCCGAATCGCCCTTGTGGAAGGCTTAACCTCACCCTTTGGTAGGGGACCTTCAACCTCCACAATGGATACTGAGCAGAAGCAGTTGTTTAAAACCTTTGTTTCTGCTCATTGTCCTTTACTACTTTTTCTACTTCTGCCAAACTTATAATTTCCCCACCTTGTCTTCCTTTTTTTCCATAGGGTATCAGAAGAATTCTTTCTCCTCTCACTTGACATATTTGACTAGTGGCAGCTCTGTGTCTGCCTTTGCACTCATGACAACATTCTTGATCTTTTCCAGCTTAATCTAGTGCTCCCCCTCTCCTTCTCCTCTTGTTTCATCTTGTATCTAGTGAAGACTCATGTTTTGGTCCTCAACACCTCTCTTAATTTCCATGAAAAGTAAATCAGTCTCATACATGAGTTTGTTGCTTCGTGAATAGCCCCTTGACAGCACCCCACTTTTCATCTACCCATTTAATCTTATCCTAATCCTCCATTTTTTTCTGGATCTTTCCTTGTCTGGTCAAAATCTGCCCCACTGAAGTCCAGTACTACAGCCTCTGATGAAATTCCATGGGTACCCAGGGTTATTTCAAGCCACAGGGTACTATGGTCATTGGATTCAGTGTTTCCCCTATGGTACATTTGAGCCATAAGGTACTATGGTCACTAGATTCAGTGTCTCTCCTACTACCACACTATGCACCATCTCTGAGTTGGTAAGCAACACATTGAGAATGGTAATTTGTCTTAATGGCTCCCTGACCAGCTGTACCAGTAAGCAGTCCTGCAGTGCTTCATGCAGTGCCAGACATCTGGTGTTCTTCTTTTTTTTTCTTGCTTTTTGCCCATTCCACCATCCTTCAAAGCTCTGCCCTGGTCATGGTTCCCCCGAGACTTCCAACACCCAATGAGCCCATCACTCCCCTGGTCACTCCTGGCTTACCACCCATGAGGCAGGGCACTGCACCGTGGCAGGCACTGGTGCTGTGTAACCGTATCTGGTTGGGGGAGCCCTTGTCTGGGTGGTTGATTGAAACTTGGGGGCAGGGCATCATAGAGACATCTGGCAGAGAGGGATTTGTCCCTATAGGCTGGGCAGAGATGTGCAATGATGCCTGTGTCTGTCCCGCCCCAGTACCCCTTGACTATGCATCAGTGCTCAGGCTGATGCACCTAGCTTCCACTAGGAGTCACTCCCACACTGGGCGCAGGAACCCCCACCCCTGGATAAGGAGAACAGTCCCAGGAATGCTTAATCCTTCTCCTCCCAGCTGGCCTTCGATGACCCGGGCTTATTACCGAACCCAGTTCACCGGCATCGCAAGCAGAAATCCAACCACTGCGCTGGTGAGCCGGCCTCTGGTGTTGTTTCTGCTGGGGTATCCCAATGTATTTCTGGTAGTGTCAGATCCCAACTTCCACTATATCACATTTTGCTGCCCATTCCTAATTTCTCCACCTAATTCCTCATCTCCCTCACCCTCCTGTCCAGTGGTCTATAAACTACCACTATTTTTATCTTTTGCCTGTTGTAGTTTTCTGCTACCCGCAGAATAATTCAGCTTCCCCTCCCTCTGTTTTGATGGACCCATTCACTGTGACCTATATGCCATCTCTAGTATAGTGGGATACTCCCCCCATCCTTACCTCTGTCCTTCTTGTACAGGTTACACTGTGATACATTTGGGTCCCATTCATTATTACCAGTGGCCCAAGTCTCTGAAATGGCCAGGTCTAACTCAACATCTGCCACAATTGCCTGTAGTTCACTAACCTTATTATTCATGCTACTAGTGTCAGGCAGACCACCTTCCAGCTCCCATTCTTGACCACCCCTTTCTTACGTGCATCCCATCCCTTGTCCTCCCACACACTCCTTTCCTTCCTGTTGCCCCGTTCCTTACTGTTTTGTTGATACTTACTCCATTAGCACCTCCTCTTAAACCAATTACATCCTTGACAGTCATCACTGGTCTCTCCTTTGCCACTCCCCATTTCTGGGGGAATCCTAGCTAGGCTTCTTTTGTCCACCATCTTCAATGGTTTCCCTAGCAACAGTGTCTAAAACTAGTCATAAATGACACTGTTAGTCTTGCAGTTAGTTGTCCTGCACTCCTTGCCTGTCCCTTGTCCTGACCACTCATATAGTTCTGCTGTAGAAGTGGGATTGAGTTGAGGGTCACTTATTCTACTTGGGGGGGGTTCTGCATCACATTGACTGTTCTGTATGTATAAGTATGCACAGAATGAGTACTAGGATCAAGCTCAGCTCCTGTGTGTACAGTGCAGTGCTGCAGGTGCTCAGTTCACGGTCATGCATGCGGGCTACGGTGCATGGTGGAAGGCCATGCTCTGTTCTTAACATTCTTTGTTTTTATGTCTTTCCCTAAGCTGATTCCAAATCCAAGTTTGGGTGAATTCTTTTAAATAACTCCATCTTCCTCCTGTTGCAGGCTCCCTTCCATTGTTCCATTCTGGAGTACACTTTTTAGGTCTGTGGACAGAGCCTACAGCTGTTTTGTGAGAGCTCTGTAGCTCTGAAAATGGCCGAACTCAGAACCCCTTCCGTTGGACTTTTGGAAGTATCCTTCTGAAAGCCCAATGGAGCTGAAACCCCTCTGCCATGATGGCATATGAAATAACAGTCACACTATTTCAGCTGTTACTTCTGCAATCTGATGCATGCACTGTGCAAGATCATCGAGAGGTTTTGGGGACTTGGAACCTCGAGAGTGAAGCTCGAGAGGTTCCCAAAGTCCCCACAACCTCGAGATGGTCCTACTGCCATGAAATAGATGCTGATCTATTTGTTATTTTTTGTGATATATGGATCTATTCTGAAATTCTGTGGCTTTTTTTTACATTCTGTGAGCTTGCACTGAAGACACACTGGTGCTCGGATGACCGTCGCACTGGAGACAGATTCGCTTGCTCTCATCCCCCCGCCGCCACTCTCTCCATGTCTGTTTATATTTTGGTTTGTCCTAGCATTTAGTTTCTGATCCTTCGGGTAAAGCAGGATCAACCAGATAATCCAGTGACAGAAAAAAAAGCTGAAAAAATGAAGCACGCACATTAGGCTCATTAAGCGAGAGCAAACAGCGGCCTTGTTTTCAAAATTAGTCTGCCCCCCCCACAGACAAACAGTGGCCAATTAGAATGCATGCCATGACTCTGGATTTGCAGGAAGGGATTTGGGACCATGGCAACTGGGTTTATGTGTGAGGCTGACTTGCACAGCCGCTGTGGCATTTCTGTGATATTACTATTATTCTAATGTTGGAACGATAGTATTAGTGGGAGTGAAGTGTAGTACTATTGGGAGTGACGTGTTCTATTATGGGGAAACTGGCTATCTATTACAAGGAATTGTTTACACCATTTTCAATGGTATTATTTTGATGATCCATATATTACATAGTAATTTAAGCTTGGAAGGGACTCTATGTCTGTCCTGCCCCTCTCACTTAATAAATTTGGATGAAAAAATATGCTCTGTCATCATTTACACTTTTAAAGTATTTCCTTCAACACTTTGCTACCCAAGTTACTCTTTGATTCCTTGGAAAACAGAAATGTGTTTCTTGATTACCTTGAAAGCCTAAACTGTTTTCTTTTCTACTGCCTTTGCTGGCAAGCTGTTCCATAAGTTTACAGCTCTGTGACAGAAGAAGTATCTGCTAATGTGACACCTAAATATGCATATCTATGAGCTTTTAGGTTTGTAAACACATCCTGCAATAGGACACCAGATTAAACAACTCTGAATGTCCTGTTTTGCCAATACTCTTGATTGGTGGAAGGCAGAAAATCATGACTTCTCAGCTTCTTTTTTTCCAAGGTAAACAAAGTAAGGGCAAACAACACCCCCTCTTAACATTTATTTTATGTTGCGATCATTTGGGTGGTCCTGTACTATAGCCTCTCAACTGTGTTAAGGTCCTTTTTGTATTGAGAGGCCTAGAAGTGCATACAGCACTCCAGACGGGGTCTAACTATGTTTAGTAAGCTTGTAGAGTTACTTTCTCTGCCTTTCTGGTAAATTGTGCACCCGAGTATTCCACTGACCCTCTTGCAAGAGGTCACACACTGTTTTCTGTGCTTCACTCCTTAAACTATTTTGACCATCAGGTCCTATTCCTCCCCCACTTGTGCAAGGGACACCCCACACAAAGGTAGCTTTATTCTCTGCTTTTCCTCCTATTGTGTAGTGCCATGCATTTAGTTACACTGAATCTAAGATTCCATGAATCTGACAAAACATGCAGCATGTTCAGGACCACCTAATGTGTGTCCACATGCTCTTTAAGTTAGTTCACTAATCTAGCCAGCAAAATGGCATCATCAAGTTTAAACAGTCTTCTGAAGACTCTAGTTTCTAGATTGCTGATGCAATTGTTGAACAGCAGTGACTACAGCACTAGGTCTTTATGGGTGCAAATGAGTACCTCTTAGTACTCCAAATAGTGCCTGACCAACACAACCTTCTACTTTCTGCCCCCAAGCCATTTATACATCTACCTGAGCAGACCAGTCTACACTGATCTACTGATGATGAAGCAGCAACTTTACAATGCTTGCAGAGGTGCAGAAATGTAAACTTTACACAAGGATGAAGAGTGCTTTTAGAATCCAAAGCACTGAAAATAATATCCATTTTGAATCCAGTTCAGTGATAGTACCTACAGTATACATGGAGAAAATGAAATTCAAATTATAATAATGAAATATGATAATATAATACAATACTTAAATGTAAAATAAAGAAACAAGAAGGGGGATATGTGAGTAGCCAGTCAAAAGCACATTTCAATATGAGCATGGTAAAAATTGTGCAGTGAAAAGAGTGAAAGAGAAAACAGCTATGGGTGAATAACAGCGCAGACATTATAGTGCTCCACCTATAACTGTTTTCACTTGTGCCAAGCAGGATAAGTGAATTAGTGTGTGCAGTGTCAGTGTGCAGGTTTCATGGCTTTGTGGTTAGATGAACAAGCTGTGTGTGCATGTGGTACACCCGACTATGATTTGATTCCAGTGTGGAACTCTTCCTTTATTGCTTTCTTTTTTTTTCCACTGAATATTTTCTACCTACTAAGTTTCTCTTTGTGTTGAAATTAGTGCAGTCTCAGTGGATGTATAATTATAGTATGGGGTATGGGGGCAAAGACCCTTGCATGGGGATGAGGGGGTGAAGTCCCCCTGCTTAACATTGTCCAACAAACTGGGTGAAGTTGAAGTTTCCTCAGGTCTGGAGAAGTTTCATGAAGCTCTGTAAACTGGCAATTTTCGTCACTTCACACAAACTTCACTGATGAAGATTTACTTCACCACATCTCTATCTTTCACCCGCTCAAATTTTTCCCTCCCACCTGAGTTGCCTGTGGTGCAGAGCTGCACTGCAAAATATGTGTCTTGCATTACTTCATGTGGCTCCCAATACCTTTCTGCCATCTCCCCACCCACCGACATCTATGTACCTCTGTTGCAGCACTGTCTGCACACACAATGTTTTTGTTCAGTACTGTTATGTGTGCCGCTCTTGTCCCTAAACAAATTTTGACCACGCTCTTATTGTAATGTGATTTTTGACCTAGAATTAGATATATGGGGGTGAGAGATGGATTTAGGGTCCCATTTTAAAGACATATGTACATTGTATCACATTTTTGGCTACATATGTTTACAGAGAAGAACAGAGTTTATTTATTTATTCATTTATGCCTTTGATAACCGGATAAGTGCGCTGATCCAAGGAACTGTTGTCAGGCACGACCTGGGCCAAAAATGTCACATTACAAACAAATTATTACAGTGAAAAATACAACAGAACAGAAACACTTTAGCAAATTATATTACATGCGTGATCCAAGCAGTGGTAGGAAACATAACAAAAAATAGCAGGAGGCAAAGTACTATGAAAACTATTAGCAAAATGATAATTCATTGTGTCAGTTATAAAAAAAAGAACAAGGTGACATGCAAAAACAATAACCCAAAGGAAAACTGGGATACCACAGTCCCCAAAAAGACCACCCCCAGCAAAGCCCTGACAGCCCTGGTGACCCATAACAGATACATACTGTAAATAAGTGCAGACAGATATCAATTAGGCAAGAGGCAGAAGCAAAAAGGGGAGTGGGGATACTACCTGTGGAAACAGTTTTTATTTATTTATGAGGTCTACGGTTACAATACCTTTGAGCCAAGGCTCTTTCACAAAGGTTGCATGTCAGAGAACATCATTACATGAAAAAGGCAAGGATCATCAACACACAATGGTTACCACATAATAACAAAAAATAGCAACAACCAATAAGGGGGGAGTAGTGATAGTACATAGGCAGCCAGAGGCATTTGTCGTGTGAGAAGGTAGCTAGTAAGTAACTAGTAAGTGTATGCAGTTGTGGGAATGAAAAGGGAGAGAATCCCTAAGAGTTGGCTTGAAGTACAGAAAGGAGAATCAGGTACAGAAGGGGTACAGAAAGAGCTGAGGGGAAGTGGGGATACTGAGGGAAGGTGGGGGGTGAGTAGGGGGTTTAGGACAGGAGGAAAAAAGCAGGGATCAAAGGAGAAATTGTAAGGGGAAAATGTGATAGGAGTCATATCACAGTGGCAGTTATAGTGGAAACAGGGAAATTAGTTGTAGCAATCGCAGGAGCTAGTGGTAGCAAGATGGTTCCGGAGACTAGCTTTGAAAGCATCAAGTGTGTTTGCTGAGGAGATGGTGGAGTCAAGGTCATTCAGCCAAAGTGGTGCAATGATCATTGTGCCTGGGAGGTGCCACAATAGGGGATTTTAAGGAGCTGTTGATTCGATCTCCTAGAGCTCTGACAGTTTGGGTTTGTCTGAAGAAGGGTAGAGACACGTTGGGGGCATGTTCCCTAGACAGATTTGCTTTGCCAAGGTACAGGTGAGATACTTTATGTGATTTGATAGGTGAAGCCATCCAGACTATACATATAAGTCACAGGTGTGGGTGAGCTGGTGTGCACCTGTAAGTAGTCGGCAGGCTTTGTTTAAGGTAGTTTGCACCCATCTGAGGGCTGTCATTATGGCAGAGCTGTAAATGATGAGACCATAGTCAGTGATCGAGACCACGGAACTCTGTATGGCAATCTTTAGTGCTTTAGGTATAAGACTTTGTCTGTGTTTGTATAGAAGACCGAGTTGAATGTTTGCAGTTTTTGCAACATAGTCAGTGTGTGCCCCGTGGGAGAGGATAAGGTCAAGCAGAATCCCAAGACATTTGAAGGATTGTACCTGCTCCAAGGTGTTTCTCTGTGCAGTGGAGATCATCAGGTGGTGTTGCTTGTGCAGATTTTGAGAGCTGCGAAATAGTATGCTTTTTGTTTTTTTGTGATTTAGTACTAGTTTGCGATTGTGGAACCAAGACTCAGTGGTGCTGAAACCAAGCTGGAGGTTATCCTGTAGAGCCCTGGGATCTTTGTGGGAGGAGAATACTACTGCATCATCAGCATACAAGATGATGTTTTCAGGGCAAGATTGCAGTAGGGAGTTTAGAAAAAGACTAAACAGGAGTGGCCCCAGTATGGAGCCTTGAGGTATGCCTGAGCAGACCGGCAAGGTATCAGAAAGAGTGTTTGCAATTTTTACTCATTGCATCCGGTCTTCGAGGTAGCTACTAAATCATAGCACAGAGTCAGGTGACAGTATGGTATTTAGTAGCTGGTCAATAAGCAGCCTATGGTGGACTGTGTTGAAGGCTTTGGAGAGATCAATAAAAACTGCACCCGTTAGTTTGCCTTGGTCCAGAGAATTATGGACAGCCCCAGTGAGCTGTAGGAGAGCAGTGGTGGTACTGTGGCCTTTCCGGAAACCGTGTTGCTTGTCACATAGAATGTTGTATTTGTCCAGATGGTTGGTGAGCTGGTCTGCCACAATACGCTCAAGTGCCTTAGAGAGCGGGAGCAATATTGATATTGGGCGGTAGTTTGAGTGGATGGTCTGGTCTCTGCCTTTGTGGACTGGGGTCACTATTGCAGTTTCCATTTGTCAGGGAAGTTCAGTATTTTTGTAAGTGGATGAAGAACCTGATCTAGGGTAAGTGACAGGAGCTTGAGATCCAGAGTGTCTCCACTAATTCTGGATTGAGAGATGGCAGTGGCAATGTAGTGGTGTGCATCCTTTAGGTTGACCTCCCTAAAGTAAAAAAGGGGGTGAACCAATTTGGCCTGAGAGGGGCCAGCAGTGGTAGCTTTATCTTTGAAGTAATCTGAGGGAAGGACAGCACTGAGGTCTGTAAAAGCCAGGTTAAAAGAGTTTGCTATGACAGCATGGTCAAAGGTCATAGATCCATCAACAGATAACATAGCCGGGGAGTTGTTTGGCTTCTTCCCTCTGATTTCCTTGATGTTTTCCCAGAACGCTTGACCATTCCCCCAGGTGTTAGTGAGAGCATTTTTATAGTAAGTATTTTTCATAAGTCTAATGGCATTAGTGCAGGCATTTCTGGCTTGCTTGTATTTTTTAATATCCAGTTGGTTTCTGGTTTCCTTGGCAACAGCCCAGAGGTGATCCCACAGTTTTAGCTGGTTTAGTAGTTTCCCAGTGATCCATGGGTAACAGAGCATTTTTAATTTCCGTTTTTTGATCGGGGCAAAGAGGTCACATGCCCTATTGAAAGTAATGATGAAGGAATCAAGGGCCTGGTTAACATCAGTCGTAGTGTATATAGGTGACCAGTCTTGCTGAAGCAGGTAGTGTTTGAAGTGGATGAGTTTGCCACCGGGGGGGACTCTGCTGGAGATTATTTTTGGGGGCTGCTTAAGGAATTTATTTGACCATACACAAGTAACTGGTGAGTGGTCGCTGAGGGAGTCTGGGAGAACTGTGGTGCGGGAGATCCTGGTGGGATGATTGGTGAGTACCCAGTCTAGGATGGTGCAGGTACCTGTTTTGTAGTTGGTTCTGGTAGTGGATGAAACCATCTGTATAAAGTTGGCTGCAGCAAGGGAGTCTTTAGGGGCACTTGCCTCAGATCCTTGCCAGTTAATGTTGAAGTATCCTAGTAGGATTAGTTCAGAGTCAGTGGGCTGTGAGTCAATTAAATGTAAAACTTCATTGAGGCCAAGTTTTTGATCCTTTGGTGGAATATATATGGATGCGATAGTTAAGGCTTTCTGGTTTGCTCCAAGTATAATTTTTATTGGCAGGATTTGTGCTGAGGTGTTCCATAAGGGAGCCCCTAGGGGGTGCCACATGAGAGTGTCTCTGATAAGAATGGCACGTCCTCCACCTTTTTTATAGACCCTGTCTTGCCTAAGAATATTGTAGCCTGGAAATGTTAGTGCCTGGTCCGGTACTTATTGGTGTCAGCCAGGTTTCGACCAGTGCCAAGATATCAGGGTTGTGTTGGCAAATGAAGGCTTGAAGGGTGTTGATCTTTGGTAGCAAGCTGCAGATATTAAGGGTAGCCAGGATGAGAGACCCCAAGGTTTTCGGGGGGCTGGTGCTGGGAAGTCCAGGGTTTGGGTGGACATTTCCCGAGATAAGTAAGAGAAGAAGGAGGAGTTTCAGGGTGTATAGCCGTAACCCTTTGGATGATAATCTATGTTGTTTATAATGGTAATGGTAGTAGGTGGTGGTCAGTGGGATGTCCCAGTGTGGTACTAGAGAGTACATAGAGTGTAGGTAGTCCCATGCATAGGGTTTATCAGGGTGGAAGAAAAACTCTTCAGTTCGAGTGGGTGGGCCATGTGGTGGGCAGGGTCTGTACCGGAGTGTTCCCTGGGAGCAGTAGTTTTGTATCTGGAGACTGGAGGTGTTACATTGTGGCATACATGGTTTAATTGGACTTGGAAGGGAGAAAAAGGGGGGCAGGGTAAGGAAGAGTAGGAGTGGTAGGAACAGCAGGCAGGCGGCCATATCACCACAAGGTCGGGGTGGACTGTGAGTGGTTTACGGGTCAAGAAATGTGATGAGATGGGAAATGCACTATGTAAGTGAGAGGAGGAGGTCCTTAGAGGGATAAGCCAGTAGGCGGGAGGGGGTGGAGAGAGTATGTAGGTGGGCGGGGTTAACAGTGTACTTGATAAAGGTCGAAGGGGAGGTGGGCACAAATTTTCAGCAAAATGTATAGAAAGTCAATGGGGGCAGTGCCTAGCTAGCAGAAAAAGCAGAGAGAAACAGTGCCAGCCAATCAGCGGTGGTCCAGTGGAACAGGGGTCCAATCAAGCAAGGCAGAGCACACAGCAACCAATGGTGGCCATTTTCGGCTTCACCGCCTCAAAGAAGACTTCTTACCTGGTGTTCTGTGTCCTGAAGGCAGGTCACAGGTGATGGCGGAGGCGGCATGCTGTTGGAGCTCCGGCCATGATTGGCGCTTCACGATGGCCCTGGTCAGGGGCTGGAGCTCTGAAGGAGAGAAGAGAGAGGAGATCGGGGTATTATTAGGGTGAGGCAGGAAGAAAACAAAACGATGACACTGCAAGACTAAATTGGGGGGCAGGGGGGTAGGTGGCAGACAGCCCAGGGGGGGATGAGGAGACAACCAAGGGGAGACAAAGACCGAGAAATGGTAGTCTCTGGCCCTGGCGCCACAGAGAGGTGGGGTGTGAGACAGAGGGAGCTAGGCATGGAGAGGAAAAAAAAAAAAGCATGCAGTCAGTTTAGGTTAAGGAGGGAGGGACAGCAGAGAGGGAGAAAATACAAAGAAGCAAAAACACAAGTAAAGAAATCTAACTGCAGGCGTGTGGTACATAGATACAAATTCAGTACACAGTTAACAAATAGCAGTCCTAGGCTGTGCAGTTTGCAGGCAGAGAAGCAAATTTTCAGCAAGGCATATAGAAAGTCAATGGGCGCAGTGCCCAGCGAGCAGAAAAAGCAGAGAGAAACAGTGTCAGCCAATCAGCGGTGGTCCAGTGGAACAGGGGTCCAATCAAGCAAGGCAGAGCACACAGCAACCAATGGTGGCCATTTTTGGCTTCACCAGCTCAAAGAAGACTTCTTACCCGGCGTTCTGTGTCCTGAAGGCAGGTCACAGGTGATGGCGGAGGCGGCATGCTGTTGGAGCGGTGGCCACAATTGGCACTTCTCATGACGGCCCTGGTCAGGGGCTGGAGCTCTGAAGGAGAGAAGAGAGAGGAGACCGGGGTATTAGTAGGGCAAGACAGGAAGAAAACAAAGCGATGACACTGCAAGACTAAATTGGGGGGCAGGGGGGTAGGTGGCAGACCACCCTGGGGGGATGGGGAGACAACCAAGGGGAGACAAAGACCGAGAAATGGTAGTCTCTGGCCCTAATGCCACAGAGAGGTGGGGTGTGAGACAGGGGGAGCTAGGCGTGGAGAGGAGAAAAAAAGAAAAAGCATGCAGTCAGTTTAGGTTAAGGAGGGAGGGACAGCAGAGAGGGAGAAAATACAAAGAAACAAAAACACAAGTAAAGAAATCTAACTGCAGGCGTGTGGTACACAGATACAAATTCAGTACACAGTTAACAAATAGCAGTCCTAGGTTGTGCAGTTTGCAGGCAGAGAAGCAAATTTTTGGCAAGGCATATAGAAAGTCAATGAGCGCAGTGCCCAGCGAGCAGAAAAAGCAGAGAGAAACAGTGCCAGCCAATCAGCGGTGGTCCAGTGGAACAGGGGTCCAATCAGGCAAGGCAGAGTGCACAGCAACCAATGGTGGCCATTTTCGGCTTCACCGGCTCAAAGAAAACTTCTTACCCGGTGCTCCGTGCCCTGAAGGTGGGTCGCAGGTGATGGCTGAGGCGGCCAGCTGTTGGATCCACGGCCATGCTTGGCATTCCTCACGAGGGCCCTGGTCAGGGGCTGAAGCTCTGGTGCTCCATTTCCTAAAGGCGGGTCACAGGTGATGGCTGAGGCAGCCAGCTGTTGGAGCCGCGGCCGCGCTTGGCGCTCCTCACAAGGTCCCTGGTCAGGGGCTGAAGCTCTGAAGTGTCCCGAGCATGGAGCCAAGTGTTATGGTTCTGCTTAAAGGTGAGGTGCGTGTTGGATGACCTGAGATCCTCTTACACAGTAGACCTCCATTACTGTGCAGAAAACATAATTGTAATGTAAAAATGTCAACATATGATGCATTTAAGAGGACAGAGTTTTTCATGGAGTATGGATTGATCTGCAGCTCCAGGTTACCTCTCTGAGTTTTGCATATTAAAGAGCAGGTTCATACTTTCAAGCACCCAGCTCCACTCAAACATATATAATAGCAGACCTGCTCTACTGTTGAGGGGCATTACAAATTCTATGAGCTTCCCCCAAGCTAAACAGTTATAGCACCCCAGATTTGCACCCTCATAAAAACAAAGCCTTGTCTGACATGCCTCCTTTTGTGATGTCAGAAAATGAATACTGAGGGTGCATGTCAGTAGCCTATATATATGCAACATGTCTATGGCGTTTAGTACTATTTAGAGGTGCCATGTAGTAAAATCAAAGCAGCCGCTGGAGTAACAGTCCCAGTTTACTGGAGTGGTCACTTTCATTGTTCCAAGTGGTGACTCTAAAAAGTACTAAACGTCATTGACAAATGGCACCAATATAGGTCAATGGAGCACACAAAAACAGCCTTCATTTTCTGACATCACAAAAGGAGGTGTGTCAGACAAGGCTTTGTTTTTATGGGGATGCAACTTTGAGGTGCTATAACCTTTTACCCAGAGGGAAGCGCATAGAATTTTTAATGCCCCTCAACAGTAGAGCAGATCTACTATTATATATATTTGAGGGGGGCTGGGTGTCTGACAGCAGGTAGCTGCTCTTTAAGAACATTTTAACAGCTGGCTCTAATGTAACAGCAACTGACTAAATATACTTCATCTCTGTTGGATGACTTGAAATCTGTCTTTAAAGAGCTGCTGATGTCTCAAAGGAAACTTTGAAAAACATAACTACTCGGGTACAATTCAGCTTCATTCCATATATTTTCTATTGAGTTATCCTCTCCATCATGTATTACTGAGGAAATTTACATTAATACGTGATATTTATCCCTTAGAATTTATTTGTCTCTACAACTTACTCTCTACTTTAAGTCATAATCCTCTATTGTGACATCACAATCTGATGCCATGCAAGTAACTGTGATGCCACAAGCAGTACATTATGTCTCCAGGTAGGGAGAAAGCAACAGGAATAGATGAGCTCTTCGGGAGCAAAGATCCTGTTTTCATGCAGATGACCTCAGTAATAAATAATGGGGAGGAGAAATACAGAACTAATGTGAAATACAAGCTGAACTGTGTCTAAATAGTCTGTTTTGCTAAAGTTCTCCTGAAGGCATCAGTTGCTCTTTCAGGACTTACTTAGTTTTACCATTGCCCAGCCATCAGGACTCCACTTCAACTGCATTTATGTAATTTCTGAGGAATCAGTACTCCTGTTTACACAAGCCCAATAAAAGATATCTCTTTTTAGCAATTTTGCACTACTATGATTTTTTTTGTGTGTGATTGCCCATCCAATTCTGGTTGTTTCTTTTGTGTGTTGCTGTTGCATAGCCCTCCACAAGTTTGTGCAGGCTTCTGAATGCACTATTCAGGAACTTCCATGTATGCACAATACTGGGTGGCCACATTTACACACCCTGGTATGTACACGCCAATATCTACCACAGATGTCTGCCTCAAGGCCTATTATACAAACATCTATACCCTTTAAAAGCCATAATCCCTAATGATGCCATATCTGTTATGCAACCTCTCCAAGAAGTACAGCTAATGACAACCCGCTACTACAAAGGTGACAGAGTCATGATGGAGTGGAGTAGAATGAAGTGATTGGCAGGGTATGAGAGGGAAGGGATAGAAGGAAAGGAAGGAGAGGGAAGTGGAGAAAAACAAAGGGAAGTAAGAAGAGAAGAACTTACTGTACTTAGAGAGCAAAGGCAGATGGAGAGAAGATGATACATTGACATCCAGTCTTGACATCCTATAAACATAAAACATAGACTGAAGAATTTTATAAAAAAAGACTTCAGACCTGCCTAATTTATCCCTCAAGTAAATATATTTAGGGTATCAAAGCAGCTGGATTTTCTATTTGTAAACAATTTCAGATTGACACCATGGATCACATTTTCCAAGCAACCTCTGATCTGTAAGGTCTAGTTTTGCAATCTAAAACTCAAGGAACTTCATCACAAATCATTGAGACACAGACTACCCAGAAAGGGCATTGACAATAAAGTCAAGTTTCACAGAAATTTAAAATTACCCATGTCATCATAATGCAAAGCATCATAGGAAGTATGTCAAAATCACCATGAAAGAGTTAAGACTGGTTCAGCATTTAAGGAAGAGTGTGTGGTGCCAAACAGCCTCTCAAACACTCTGCAAAGGATGAAAATAGAAGACACAGACACGTTTCATCTTACACAGAACTCATCAGTATGCCTCATCTGTAACACCTCAGGGGTAAGATGAACCAGTTGTAAACTTTGATTCTATTGGTTTGGGTCATGGTAGAGCCCAAAACAGGAAAGTAATCTTAAAAAATATCCTCGGCACAAAGGCACTAAGGCAAAATTTCCAGAAAAGGCATTAGCAATAAAGCCATGTTTCATAGAAATGTAAAATTACAAATATCCCCATAACACAAGCATCATATGGAAGTATATGCAAATCACCATGTAATAGTTATGACTGGTTACACTTTAAGCCAGGTTGTGGTGTGCAATACAGCCTCTCACACACTCTGCAAAGGCTGAAAACAGAAGACACAGACACGTGTTTCGTCTCTACAGTGCACAGGACTCATCAGTGTGCCTCATCTGTACTAGCCTATAGAAAAGATAAACCACTCATATATTTTTGTCTTACTGGTTTAGGTCATGATGGAGCCCCAGATAGGAAAGCACTTTTAGTTTGCAGTGTTGTCTAATTATACATTAAGTTATCAAAACAATTACATGTTTTCACTCTCCCAGAGTGTAACGAAAGATTGACTGGTTGTGTCAGAGGTTCAGGGATGTCATCTTTGGCCAGTTTAACAATGTGCATATCAATACCATCCACACTGTATATTGTGTTATAATTTATTGTGGTTTACTCAAATATTTCAGCATAGATTTTGTAGATTTTTTTAAAAGTAGAATGGTGGGTGACTGCACCCACTATCCTTATAATCATCATTACAGGAGTGTGGAAACAGCAAGAGATCATTCAGAAGCTGGTCAAAATTACCAAAGTAGTCAATAAAATATTTTGCAATTTTATGCTTATCATTCAAAATATCATCGAGAACCAACAATGTTATGGGTGTACATTTAACAATGGCATTTGCTTAGTGAGACAGGTTCCAAAACATTGAATACCACTTTTAAAAGTGCACTGTTATTCAAAATAGTTAGATTTTGCTTGATTAAGCATTAATTTGAATTAGTTTCTTTTCACTTTGTAAGATTCCAGTTATCTATTGTTCCCAGGGCTTTCCAAGCAGCCCACTCATGATTGCAGTCTTTTAACAAAGATCGAATTTGGTGATTAATCAACCTTCTACTGATAGATTTTACTCTTAATTTCTGATACGGTACAGATTTGTCACATATCGTTTTAAATTTGTCTATAAAAAAATTAAGTGCACAATATATGTCTGAAATAACATTGAAGTAAAACCAATCAGTTTTACAGAGACATAGTCTAAGTGCTGTAATATCAATGTTTTTTAAATTTATTAATGTACACAGTTCTACTTGTGTTTTAGACAATGAATTTGTCTAGCCACAATAAACAGAGCAAGGATCACTAAGTGTAGCTGGCGAAGTGCTTGAGCAAGAAACTCTATCTTGTTCAGTTACCAATATACAATCCATTAAATGTTGTGTAATTGTCTTATAATAAATTCTTGTTGGGGATTGAATCATCTGATGTAGGTTCAGCCTGAAACATTGTCATTCAGGTTTGCATTTGTTTGATCTAACCATTTCATTAAAGTCACCTAGAATTACAATGTTATTTAGGCCCTTCAACTGGTTATAATAATTAGTGATAACTATTAATCCCTACTCAGAGTGGCCAGGTGGTATGTACACACCGCCAAACATATAATCTTTTACCAAAAATAAGATCACCACCCAGAAAATCACAAGTAGGACTGCAATCCTCCACTTTAATTCCTGAGACTGCCTTATATTTGTCCTTTGTATACAACACACAACCCCCAACCCCCCGTTATTTTGCCTATCTCTCCAAAACTCATTATATGATGGTAACATTATTTCTGTGTCTAGTACTTTTCTTGTTAACCAAATGCTTGAATTTGGATAATATCATAGTTGACCAGCTTTTACTTTATCCAGTTCAGACAACAAACTCTGTATGTTCACATGCTCTATTTTGTCTTCTTTTTCTCCCTGCTCCCTAGCTGGATCCTGCCCCATCACCTGCCATCTCTGGGACTTACATCTGGCCTTTGCTTTTGGATCCTCAGAGCTTTCTATCTGTGGTGTGGCCAGAGAGGATGCCTCAGTTCCCGCTCCAGAAGCCTCACTTGGTTGAGCCTTCCTGAGTCCAGTAGGAGGTGTGGGGTCTGCAGAGAGCCGTCCACTTCATCCTGCTACAGCCAGTGGGATTTTCAATTTTTTTCTTCCTCCTCAGGATGCTCCAGGAATTTTAATGCATGACTGAAGGACTGGTGCAGAGCAGAGGTACTTGGCTTCACTGAGAAATGGGTTCCCACCTGGATGGATGGAGGCCTGTACAGGAGAAATGGCCTTCATCTGTCGGGGGGGGTGGCAGGATCATCAGTGAAAGGTTTAAATGCTTCATTAATAAGCATTTAAACCAGCAAAGGCGGGGGTGGAAGTAAGAAGGAAGAATCAATATGCCCTCCCACAGGAGGAATCATTCAGTTAGGAGGACCCAAAGGACAGGAAATCACAAAAAGTACCTAGAACTGGAAAAGGTAGAATGACAGAGAACAGGAGAAATGGAATAAAGACAGGTGGGGGTAAAGAGGGAAGGCAGGAGGCTAAGAGGGAGCTGTCAAAAAGGAGTCAGCATAACTTGAAGGCCATGTGTATGAATGCTCACAGCCTGAGAATTAAAATCCTGGACCTAGTGGCCTTGATGGCTGAGACTGACCTGATAGTGTTGCCATTACAGAGACATGGTACATTAGGAACCATGACTGAGATATAGTCATACCAGTTTATACTCTATTCGAGAAAGACAGGGTAGTTAAAAGGTAGGAGGAATGGCTCTTATGTCAGGGAGGGAATAAAAGAAACTGAGGTACAGGGAATGCAGGGAGGGACAGAGGCACTGTGGGTCACCCTAGAGATGATTAATGATACCTCTGTTCACACTGGAGTGATCTACAGACCTCCAGCACAAGGGGAAGAGTTGAACATGGTTCTAGTGGAAGCTATGTATAAAATGGCAACTGAAGGGGAGATGCTGCTGGTGGGAGACTTCAATTTGCTGTCTGTTCATAGGTGCCAGTACAAGCCAAGCAGCTGCTAGAGCCATATAAGACATGCCACTTTATCAGTGGTAGTAATCCCTTATTGTTCCTCCATTGAATTTATCTAATCTACTTTTAAAGATTGCCAGACTCAGTGCATTAACCACTTCACTGGGGAGAGCATTCCATTTGTTTACCACTCTCTGATTGAACCATAGACCCCTTCGAGTGGTTCTAAATGATTATCATTTTAATTGCTACTGATGTGTTCTTGTTGCTCTATCTGTAGCTGTATTTTCAGCTAGTCCTGCTGACTCCCATGGCGATCCGTCCCTAAAAGCCATATAGACAAAGCACATATTACCTCTATATTTTCTGTAGGCCATAGAGTAAAGGCCCAGATCCTGCATTATTTCAGGATAGCTTTTGTTCATTACCATTCTGACTTTTCTTGTCATTTTCCTCTGTACCTTTCCATTAACGTTGTACCTCCTATTGTTTGTGGGGTAGAAAAGGAAGCTCCATACTCCAAAATGGGCCTAACCAGGTACCTATAAAGTGGCACCAAAACCTCAACCCGCCTATTTGTTATGTTTCTCGAGATGTTTCCCAGTACTCTAGTTGCTCTTTTTGTTGTTTCTCTGTTGTACATATCAAAACTAAGGTTGTTTGTGACTATGACTCCCAGATCTTTCTCGTTCTCTATACAGAATACTACTTTATAATTAATGGTACATTCTGCCAGCATATTGTTGTTCCCAAAATGCATAACTTTGCATTTATTCACATTAAATTGCAATTTGTGTTTCTTCACCCAGTCGTCCAGGTTATTAAGCTGTTTGTGAAGATTGTTAATGGAATCTTTATCATTCACAACCACTCCTCCTTTTGTGTCATAAGCATATTTTCACAGCCAGGCACCACCTGAAATATGCATACTTAACACAAACGTAGAAAATAATAGTGGGCCGAAGATCAACCCCTGAGGCACCCCACTTGTCACCTTTTCCCAGTCCAACATGAGTCCTCGAATCAGCACTTTCTGCAATCTATCCTTTAACCATGACTGTATTCATTTAAATAAACTTGGGTCAGCTCCCATATCTACTAATGTTTCTAGAAGAGCATCATGGGCAACAGAATCAAAAGCTTTAGTGTAATCTAAATAAATTACAGCTACAGAGAGTCCCTGATACATGGCCTGGCTGACTGATTCAAAAAAGTCCAATAAGTTACTAACACAAGATCTCCCTTAAGAAAAACCATGTTGGGAAACATCTATTAGCCCTGTCGCAGATTTTCTTCCAGAAATACTTTCACAAATCTCTCCAGAATTTTACCCACAATGGATGTAATACTGATAGGTCTATAGATCTGGACATTCAATGTTTCACCATTTTTTATAAATAGGGGTCACATAAGTTACTTTCCAGTCATCCAGGACTCTACCCTGTTCCAATGACCTGTTAAACAATAATGCCAGTGGTCCTGCCAATTCCTCAGCCAAATCATACAGAAAGTTTGGATGGATTCCATCCATGACTTATTTTTATCGAGCAATTTCAACCTTTCCAAGGCCTGTTTTTCTGTGATTGAGAATTCTGAATGACCAATCTGTGAGCAATTACTTGTTTCAATTATTTCTTTGTTATCTTGTTTTAAAAAACACTAAGGAAAAAGGTATTAAATTTGGAGGCCATTTCTTTTTCATTATCTATAATCCTATCACCTTCCTTAAGATTTGAGATATGCCTATGCCCATTGACCATTTCTCAAGCTACCAATATAACTGTAAAAGTTTACAGTTGTCCTTTTTATTTTGGGCTAACCATAATTCAGCATTCGCTTTTCTTTTCTTATGGCCCTTTTACATTTCTTGACCAGATTTTGATATTTATTTATCTTTCTGGTGTTGATCAATTTTATACCTTGATATATTTGTTTTTCTTTTTTTACATTTTGTGTATGTAGTTGAAAACCATTTGATTATCCTTCCTCTCCCATTGTACTTATTTATAAGTGGCACAAATCTTTTCACACAGTAATATTTTGTTTTAATAATAGTCCATGTCTCCTCTAGTGTACATTTCTGAAGTTCTGACCTCCAATACCAGCTCTCTAGGACTTATTTTATACCCAATATATCTGCTTTCCTATAATTCTTACTTGGGTTGTCCCTGAAATCTGTGTATGTTCTTCCAGCCATGAACACATGACCATATCATGGTTGCTACAGCTTAAAGGTTCTAATGTCCTTACATTGCTCAATCCTCCCTCAATATTACTCAATATCAAATCCAACACATTATTATTCCTTGTCTTATCACTTACATACTGTTCCAGACAATTCATCAAGCATATCTCAATAAATCTATTTTCAACCTGGTTCTGTCCCCTTAAAGTTTCCTAATAAATTGTAGGAAAATTAAAATCTTCCATCAAGATGCAATTAACAGTCACAATACATTTTTCTAGTTTGTTCAAAAATAATGTATTCTCTTGCTTAGACAAACTTGGTGACTGATAAAAGGCTTTATGTTATCACCCTTCTCTTTGTTTTAAACTTGATCCACATTTTTTCAACCATACAGTCATCATCCGCACCGGAATAGATTTCCTGAGCTTTCAGGTGTGAGGCTATGTAAAACCCTATTCCCCAACCTCTTTTATTCTATCTTTGTGAAAAAAAGTCATATTCATGAATTTGTTCAACAGTCTCCTTGTTTCAACCATGTTTAAGAAATACCACAAATGTCTACCTTATTTATCAGGGTATGTTTTAACTCCTCACATTTATTTCTTATAGTTCTGGCATTAATTAAGAGCATCTTAAGTTCTTGTTTGTTGTTTAGCTTGGTAGTTTTATTTATCTTCTGTCATTGACTCAGTATCACTTTTATTCTTCTGAGATTCCTTTATAATTATGTCTGACAATTTGCCATTAAACACAGTACTAGAGACTATGACCTCTCACCTTTTTATCCATTTAAATTTGTATTTATTTTTGTATTAAACAATCAACCCAATACACTGCTCCCTTTCCTGTTGAGGTGAAGCCCATCCTTACTATACAGGGTCAAATAATTTGTGAATAGTTTCCTCAAGTATAAACAAAGAGTTCCCTGAATGAGGTACCACCACCTGAGCCAGTTGTTAACCCTTGCAATTTTCTGATCTGTTCTCTCATTATCCCTGTGCACTTGGAGAATCTCTAAGAAGACTGCTGTACCATTAACATTTTGTATTATTTTCACAGTTTGTATGTACTCAAGATAAATTTGATCTTCCCTAGTGTGTCTAATATTGTTAGTGCCCACATGTATCAATATTACAGGATTATCCTTCTTTGCCCTATTTTTGGCAGTAATCAGACTATATCCTGCAACTTAGCCCTGATAAATAAGAACTAATAGTTGTTTCCTTATTCTCCTAGTGGTGTATGCATTTGTATATTTCACTACAGAGTCTCTCACAATAAAGACCCTTCTGCTTGCTACCTGATTGTATCCATATCCCCAACTTGCTAATTTCCTTCCCTCTGACTATCATGCAAATTAGATTGATCCAACAACAAGCTCAGATGCCTTTCTATCATACTCCCACTCTGATTAGGTTGTTACCCATTATTCAGTATAGGTGTTTGTCTTTTTCCATATTTCCCAAGTCTGTTGTACCTTCAGTTGAGTACTTTCCTTTTTACATTAGTAACTTCTTTATTCACCTCAGCCAATGTTAATAACTCTTGGCTTGATTTTCCACTGATTCCATCACTTTTAATAAGGGTTCATACTTATTTGAAGTGGGGACAGTAAATTTCTTTGCCCGTCTACCCTTTTTGCTTGTACTAATATTCCCAGGTATTTCCCACTCTTCATCCTTCTCAATATCCCCCTGTCTCTCTTATGGCTTTGTTCCTTATGATATGTACTGGGCGCCACAGTTTTTTTTACTCCCCATGAGTAAATTGTTTGTAGCATTTAAGCTCCATTTCAATCCCTAAGAGTTTTATTCTGAGTTATTTTATTTCTACACATTGCTTACATATGTACTCTGTCAAGCCTGAACTTTTTTTAAGTGTAAAGTTACTATATCCTTTAGATTTTACTCCCAATTCAACTGTTCTCAGTGGAACTATGTAACTCTCCATTTTGATCAGTCCATTGAAGCTACAATAATTTGCTAAAAACAACACTTTGAGATGTTTACCTTGTCCTCCTTCCTGTCTTTGCTCACTTTAATTTCTGTGTCTCCTGCTCCTCACCTCCTTGCCTGTGCACATCACTGCACACAGCCACATGTGTGCCATAAGAGCTCGCACTGCTCACTAGGCCTCTGGTGTAAATGGTGAGCCATGACCTAGAAGTGTCTCAGGAGTTGCAGTCCACAAAACTACAAATCTACAGCCCAAATTTAAAAATATCCATGCCAATCCACCTGCACAAATACAATATATGCATCCTTTACCTCTGGTGCTAAAATGAAATCTACTGGCTGTTCTGTATTGTGATACCAGGGGTCACTTCTTGGTTCTCTACACACTTCCAGGTAATAACATGACAGCACCCCAGGATATAAGCATTAAGCAAGCATCAACACTAGAGCTTCTGGCCCCTGTCCCACCACTTTAGTAATGTTGATTGAAGCATCCCAGCTGCAGCCTCAGCCAGGAGCAGGGACACCCTGGACACCCTGCAGGGGTGTGCCTCAGGAAGCTAGTGGTAGGACCCATCAGGGAGGGAGTGATACAGGATCTAGTACTCACCAACAGGGTCCAGTGATAACCATATGATGTGGTTGCATGTGAGAACAGTGGTGGAGTCAAACCACATGAAAGCAAGGATCCTGCACTTCAGAAGGGCCAGCTTTACAAAGATTGTCAAATGTCTCAGAAAAGCCCTGGTGGGGGGCAACGGGGGGGGTAGAGGAACAGTGGGAGACTCTAAAAGGAGTCATAGAGGAGGCAACAAACTTTTTAGTTAGCAATTAACTCATTGCCTCCACAGGCTCACTCTCAGATTACACCACTTGCCTCCAGAATCTCCTGTATACTTTTAACAGTGAATCCTGGGCCTTTCTAAGCAAAATCAAGTCATAGTCAGCATGTTGCAAACAAATGTTAATAGCTCAATAACTGTACATGCTAGACACAAAGTATGAGTGGCAGAGTTATTTAGCACAAAATTGCCTTTCCAATGGTGGCATGCATGTAATAATAAGTAATTTAGTTTTTTTTCTATGCTGGTCGAAAGAGCAAACTAAATATTTTTTCACTAAAAAAGTGCAACTTAAGCCATTTTTTGTTGGAAAATATGTAAAATATCAACACCAAATTAAGAATACAGACATTAGATGGTGTTTTAATATTATGATAGTTAAAAAAAAGATATCTTTTTACTATAAAACGTAATTTTTCTCCATTTTAGTCAGGGTGCTTTGGTGAGATTTGAGGGCTGAATCTCAACCACACTCATCATAGCATAAACAAATATGTATAACTCCAAAAGTATACATGATACACACAAAGTATCAGCATGAAAGTTGATTAGCACAAAAATGCCTTTCCAATGGTGCTATGCAACCAGTTGTAATCAATATGGTTTTTATTTTATACCTGCTGAAGTGCCAAAAAAGTGAATTTATTGCTTAGGTGAATCTTGATGGAAAACATGTCAGCCATACACACCATACCATAAACACATGTGAATAACTCCTAAAGTATACATGATATAATAATAATATCAGCGGCAAAGTTGTTCAGCACAACATTGCCTTCCCAATGGTGGTATGCAACAATATGTAATTTTGTTTTGTTTTTTAAGCTGGCTTGAAACAGCAAAAAAAATGTTTTCACTAAAACAGGCAACATAAGCCATACACACACCATACTATAAACAAATGCAAATAACTCCTAAAGTATACATGATATGCACAAAATATCAGTGACAGAGTTGTTCAGCATAATATTACCTTTCCAACGGTGCTATGCAGTCAAATGTATATTATATTCTGTTACACTATATATTAAAATATATAAGTGACTTCTCCAGACGTTGCTTGGGCACACTGGGAGTCAGTAGCCGACTTCTGCAGACATACCAGGACACACCAGTGTTTTTACTGAAGACTACAGGCCTGCTAGGAGATAAATGAGCTACAAAGCAAGAGGAAACAAAACGCTATGATTCTCAAAGGAAGTGCACTGGAAGGTAACAGCAAAAATACAGGCATTCTGAAGGCACAAGGAAACACAGAGGGAGCAGGGCAGGGAAGTGTATCTAGAAAAACAGAGAGAGGCAGGGAAAGCAGTCAGGAGTGCAAAGGCACAAACAGAGATAAAAATAGCCCAGGCAGTAATGAAAGTAGATGAGACATTCTTCAGGTATGCTTGTGAAAGAAGAAAGACAAAGGGTGGTATTGTTAGGCTAAAATGGGAAGGAGGAGCATGTGCAGAGGGGGACCTGGAGAAAGCAGCAATTCTGAACATATATTTTTATTCAGTATTCACAGAGAAGGGGAAGGTGTTGGACATCAGTTAAGCAACAGGAGCATCAATTGAAGGGGTAGACACCAGTCCATTTACAGAGAGAGAGTACTAAAAGGACTCACAAAACTAAGAGTTGATAAGGCAGTGGGCAGTATGGGATACATCCAAGAATATTAAGAGCTTTAGAGAGCTGCTCACAGCACTCAATGATAGCCCTATTCAACAAATCACTGGAAATGGAGTTGCTTCAAAGGACTGGAGGAGGGCAGATGTAGTCCTTCTCCACAAAAGGTGGAGCAGGGAGGAGGCTGGTAATCACAGGCCAATCAGCCTGACCTTGGTGGTGTGGAAATTAATGGAATCACTGTTAAAGGAAAGGAAAGGAAAGGAAAGGATTGTGGTGTATCTTGGATCTGAGGCAGCATGGATTCAAAGCTGGAAGGTCATGTCCAATGTTGGGAAAGTTACTTTTTCTATTACTTTCTATTTCTTTTAGAAACTTGATCCAGGCAGCTCTGTGCAGTCACTAGCAAGGATGGAGAAATACTAGAAAAAGTAATACACCTGACAGTTATAGTTACTTATTTCTTTTATACAAAAACAATACATAAATAATAAATAACCATAACAGATTACATGTATTTGAAAGTAATATGTTAGTTAGTAGTTACTTTCAAATAAATGTAATCAGTTACAGTTACATATTACTTTTGTATAAAAAGACATAAGTAATTGTAACTGTAAGGTGTATTACTTTTTCCAGTACTTCTCCTTCCTTTCTTGTGACTGCACAGAGCTTTCTGGAACAAGTTTCCAAAAGTAATGGAAATTAATAGAAAAGTAACTTTCCAACACTGGTCAAGTCAAGCACATCAAATAGATTTCTTTGACTGGTCACCGGGAATTAGATCAGGAGGGGTGGTGGATGTGGCTCTAATTAGATTTCAGGCAAGACCTTTGACACCATTCCTCATAGGAGGCTTGTAAACAAAGCTCAGCAGCCTGGGAGTGGGTCCCAAGGTGGTAAACTGGGTCAGAAATGAGTTAAGAGCTGGAATACAGAGGGTGATGAAAAATGGAGTTCATTCTGAGGAGAGGAGGATGACAAGTGGCGGTGCCGCAAAGATCAGTTCTGGGGCCAGTCCTCTTTATTGTCTTCATACGTGCCATTGAGGAGGGGCTAGAAGGGAAGGTACACCTCTTGGCAGATGACAATAAGATCTGCAACAGGGTTTACATTCCAGGGTGTGTGTAAAAAATGAGGAGGGACCTAAGCAGCTTCAGGAGTGGTCAACAGTGTTGCAGGTAAGATTCAATGCAAATAAGTGTAAAATCATGCATTTGGGGCACATAAACCAGGGAAGGAGTACATGATGGAAAGGGTGTTACTGACAACCACCAAACAGGAAAGAGACCTGAGGGTAATCATATCCAATGACCTAAAGGTGACCAAGCATTTTGAAACGTCTATGGGGAGAGCTAGTGGGATGTTGGGTATAGGGATGGGAATTACTAGCAGAAACAACCTCTGACCAGAGCAGATAGGGCTGCAGCCTAGAATTTGGAGTAGCAATATTGGAAATTTGTTCTTTGATATCTTTACACCAAATTGTCAACAAAACATTGTTATGAGCCTTCCTCATGAAGAAGGGCAGAAAAATGTTCAACTCCTGGCACAAAGGTGATTTTGTGCAGGGACTGCAAAATCAATTTTCTGTATACAGATACACATTTTGGGTTGATTTAAAAATGACAGCTGTCATATTCATGAGATGCTGTAAAAGAAATTGCTATGTTGAATATCTGGGTAAAATATTGAATATTACTAAAGTTATGAGCCTGTGTTTGAAGAATTCAACATAGCCTCATTACTTATTTTTTTTTTTTAATATTTATATACAGGATTTAACACATAGTCGTCTTATGACACCACCTCTTGAATAAGGTCAGATACATTTTTCAGCTCCTTTCCAAAAGGTGATTTCATGCAGGGACTGCAAAATCACCTTTCTGGGTGTAAAAAAAATTTGGGTCAGGATCTGAAAAATGACAGATGTCACATTCGTAAGGTGCTGTAAAGATATAACTATGTTGTAAATTTGGGTTAATAATATTGAAAATTACCAAAGTTACTAGCCTGCATTCATAAAATTCAACATAGACTCATAATTTTTTTTTTTAATTTTTACACTAAATTTTCAACATAGCCTTCTTATGACCCCACCTCATGAATAAGGGTGGAGAAAAGTTTCAACTTTTGCCAGAAAGGTGATTTTGCACGGGGTCCATGAAATCACCTTTCTAAACAGATATGCCTAATGACAGTTAAGTAGTTCATGAGGAAGGGTCCCAAAGAAGGCATGTTGAAAATCTATGCCAAAAATATGCAAAAATCCCCAAGTTATGCCACTAATTTCAAAACTCTATTGAAATGCATTGAAAGCCATACCTGTTTTCTCAGTTTGTGGTCCGGCGTTGAACAGTGATGATGAGTCTGCGTTCCAGAGATGATTACAGTGTAGGACCCTTGATGGGTAAGTAAGGGCTTGGGGGTGGGAGGTGGGTGCTGAGTGGGATTTTGGGGTGGGGGAATGCAATGGCCACAAAAAAATATTCATTGATTTTTTATTTTTATTTACAGGAACAAAAAAAACAAAACAAGGATTCCTGCACTGGGGATTGGGCACCCTTAGTGCCACTGTTACATTTCGGGTGGGTGATGGTGTGTGCTGCAATGGATTGTTGGGTGGGGATGAAACAATAAATAAATAAACCAGCAGAAATAACTGTATGCATGGTAGGGGACGAGGAGGGCAACAACTTTGTGATTGGGACGATCAGATTGGGCACCCCTAGTGTCACTATTTCCTTTCTTGGTGAGAATGGGGTGGTGGGTGCTGAGAAGGAGGGCAAAGTGGGGGGTGGAAACACTAAATATATATAAACAAATGCAGAAATAACTGCACATGCATGGTCGTGGAAGGGGGGGCTACGATTAATTTGTGTTTGGGACACTGGGACATTGGCACCCCCAGTGTCACTGTTATGTTTCTTTGGGGGAGGTGTTGGTTGCTGATAGTGTGGGTCTGGTGGTGGGTTTTGTATAATTTTTAAACAAAAGAAATTGACAGTCAAGACAGATCACTGAAAATAAAAAAAAATAGTGCAGTGTGGAGTGTTTCTGCTTCTCGGACACGGAGGCAATTATTGTCACCTCATCATGTTGTTGGGTCACAAGGAATGCTTTACCTGGGGAGTGGCTAGAACTCAGGGTTTCCAGTCTTCCAGTTTCAGAGTGGAGTGTGCTGAGCCACTGACACAGTAAGTGTCAAAATTAGTTTCAAAATAATTTATAAATGGATTTTTCGGATAAGGTGAGAAGTGTCAGTAGGGAAGGTGAGTAAACAGTAGAGGAAGTAAGTCTTCAGACATGAGGGATATGCAAAGATTTTGACATAACAGAGGCAGTTTACCTGCTGAAAGGGACCTTTGTGGTCCAGAATGCCTGTACATTATATCACCTCTGTACACAACATATGCTGGTCCAATAAAGGGCACCTAACTACACAGGATTATAATTTTCCAAGGACTGACACATCTGTTATCTCTATTTGTTTGTTAAATAGATTATTGGGTCATTAAAGATGGCTTTTGGGCATGAATTCGTATATCCCTAGGCATGTCCTATAGTGGGATATGGTTGAAAATTATTTTTTTTTTAATTTTAGCAGAGATACTTGAGGTAAGCCTTACTTCTAAAAGAGATATGGCTGCAGTACATGGAAGAAACACTTGCAAATGTGAAGCCCAATCATTTCTGCTGCACAGTTGTTCCCAATAATAGGGTGTCTTTCTGTTTTGACTTTGGAGTGCCCTGCTGGCAGTGGAGTAGTAGGGGTAAGAAGCAAGGAGAAGCTCAATGAAGGCTATCTGGTCCACCGACAGGCATATATGTTACACTTCACAAAATTGGGAAGGGAAGGAGGCTGTTGGAAGGTGATAGTGAGATGGGGACGGTGGCTTCTATCATGTTAATAGTCGCTGGAACCATATCTTAGCCTGTTGCCATGGTGGAAGGGCTGCTTGACTAAGTAAAACTTGAGCTGGACTCACCTTCCCACTGAGGAGGAGATATGAGGCCACCATTGCCATGGCCGCTGATACTGTTACAGAAAAGGTTCCCCAGTGTTTCCTTTACTGCACTCCTGGTGGCTGGCCTGCCCGCCCACCTTCTCACAAGACCCTTCCCTTCCAGAGCCCCACCGCATGGCGATTGTTCTGACTGAACTGGGAGGCCTATAGTCCCACCCGCACAGAAAGTGCCCACCCATCTTCTACTTCTGCACAGGTTACACCCTCTGGCTGGGATCTTGCCCTCTTCATCTACATAGCTGTGCTCCACCCCACTCTACCCCTTCTTACCAGACCTGTCCTCACCCAGCAAAGACATAAAGAAAGCCGTACATCAGCAGGATCAAGTTGCCATGCGATACAGTCCCTTGATCCAAGTTCAGTTTCTGAGATGGATGAAAACTGGACCAATCTGTCCTGCCCGAGTAGCCAGCCAGCTATATTTGTGCAGCTTGGTTCGGGTCCAGTGGACCTGGTTGCCCCAGACTAGGGGATGTGAGACTCCTGGATACTTTTTGAGAACCCAGTCAACAACAAATTAAAAAGATTAACAATGCATTAATTGCAGTTCACTGGCAGATTTAAAATGCAGTTAAATTGCTTGATTGCCTTTTTTTACTCTTTTGTTGTTTTTCCCACCCCTGCCATGGACCCTGCTATTCACTCTGCCTCTCCTGTGGCTGTATTTTCCCTGGAGAGTCCTCTGCCCCTGCGTGTACCCTTGCCTCCAGAAAGCTGATCACTTTGCTTTGCAGTCCTCTCGCCAAATCAGCACTAGATAACATTCTTATCTCATAAGAAACAACTACCCCTACCCCTATAAACATATAGCACGACCCTCCCAGGGCATCAGTACTGAGGCAGATAGCACAGTGCCAGTCTGTAACTTCAAAAACTCATTAACTGACACTTACAGGATCTGTGTTGGCTAGCCAGCCAGCACCCTCAATAATAAAGCTGTGGGAGATGAGGATGGGAGGGTAATAAGAAAATAAAATTAAACTTCACACGGTCTTCTCTTTGCTTAAAAGTAGGTGGAGCAGTATTCTACCCAGCAAAAGGGAACTATTTCTGTGGTGCAACAATGCATTCATTAAAAATTATTTAAAATGCAAAAAAAATATAATTTTATTTTATTTTATGTTGCAGAAACAGAAGGGGGACATTGAATAATTGCAATAAACCATTCCAGGGTGTGGGTTATGCTGGGATTTATCCACTTCTGGTGTGGATTTGGGCACTGTGACCAAACCACACCAATCATGGGTATATCCCAGTTAGGGATGTGTGAAATTGGAAAATTTCACTCAGCTAAATATTTTTGTAATTAGTGCATTTCGCAAAAATATTTTGCCAGGTGAAATGTGAAATTCGCCTCATGTTGGGCATGAAATTTCACCCCAAGCTAGTGAAATGTCACACCTGTGGGAGTAACTTTGCCTCTCATGGCGAAATTATAAGCCCCTTCTCCTTCTCCATGGTGTCTAGTGGTTTCACCCCCAACCATCACTGACTGTAAAAGTAAACAAGACCCCTAAGTTACCCAAGTCAGACTACCAGCTTACTAATAGGAAGATTGAGCTCAGTCATAGGATAACAGTAGCTTTTATTCAGAATCAAAAGTCCACAGCAGCATACAGACCACCACCCCAAAGACAAATTTTTGCACATGAGTACTTTGTCAAGCCATGGCATCTACTGCATAGGCTGACTTTTATATGCTAACAAAATAGTAATAAACACTTTGTGCAAAATACATTTAGTACAAAAACATGTCCTAGATAAATGCACTTGCAAAAGTAAATATTTATTTTACAAACACCTAATATTGAAACTTCACATTGGAAATATCTACAGTGCTTAATGAAAACTAAATAAATAAAATGCAGGTAGTCACTTGGATCTCATTCCACTGCCAAAATTTAAAAGCACTTCTCAATGTTGGGGGAGAGAAAAGAAGGACAAACAACAGACAGATATGTGATCGGTGGGGGAGGAGGGAAGGACAGGAACCATAATATTAAAATTCTTTTAAATTACCATTTTTATTTGACCATCAGCAATAGGTCTATTAAAAAAAATGCATATCATTTTTAAGACTATAATTTCAACAAAGCACAGAAAATCAAGTAACCACAATTAAGGACCCAGAAATGGTGTAAGTTGAAAGTTTTCATTTAAACCTGGTGGTTGGCATGCTTTTAATTTATACTGCCACTATGCTTCTCTCTGTAACAACTTATAATCCAGGTCACCACCTTTAATAGTTATGGACTTTTTTTCTACACCCTTGAACAGGAACTGATGACTGCTTCGCTTTTTGATTACATGTGTGGCTAAAGCATTGTTTTTGTCAGTTTTCAATGCTTCTGAAATTTCCATATGTTTTTAAAGGGTGAAGGGTTTTACCTATGTAAAATGCTTTGAAATCTTTACCTGTACAACTAACCATATAAACGACTGCTTATATGCTGCAGTTTTTCAGGTGTTTATTCACAAATGTCACTGGGCTGAGTTTCACTGCTATGCAGATGGTATTCACCTCTGTCTCTCTTGAACCCCTGATGGATTAAATGCAGTCTCAGTGCTAGGGTGGCATCTACAAGAAATCACTCCCTGGTGTCTAGTGGACCCCCACCACATCAGTTGATAGCAGGACCCACCCAGCTCCCCCCCAGTACACTAATCGGGCCACTGGCACAGCCCTCCACTCACCTCCATGGCCAGGAGTGCTCATTCATTCAAGCACTCAGTGGCACTCAGTCAGGCTGCCGGATGTGGAGGGCTGTGCTGGTGGCCTGATCAGGTTGGGGGGGGGGAGCTGGGTGAGTCCTGCTATCTACTGATGGGGTAGGTGGGGGGTACTAGACACCAGGGAGTGAATGGTGATTTTTTTTAACAATAACAGAGGTGGCAGGGTAACTTTGGGGAGTGCTTATTTACTGTTTACATCCAGTGACAGCTGGTGGGGAGCGCCACTAGACACCAGGGAATGAAGGAGGGTGAATTTCTTTTTTTTAATAAACAAATGGGGGGCAGGGCAACTGTGTGTGTGTGTGTGTGTGTGTGTGTGTGTGTGTTGGGGGATTCAATTATAGACTTGTGGCCAGCAGTGACGGGTGAAATTGTGAGCAAAATTGTGAAATTTCACTGCAATTTCATGAAACATTTGGCATGGCAAAATTGCTGATTTTGTGGCAATTTCGCCAGAAAATTTTATTTCACTGCATCTCTAATCCCAGCATAATCCACACCCTGTTGTGATTTATTACTTAAATCTCACCTTGTATATACAGTACTGTATGCATCACTAGTATTTCTAAGCAGTTGGTGTTGTTGCTTACAGTAGATTTGACAGTATACAGTAGTCAACAGTTAGAAACAGGCCCTCACTCCCTTGGTAGTGGATGACTGAAGGTAAATTGGTGTAACTCATCTAATATAACAGCAAAGGCAGTAGTAACTTCATCATGTAAACAAAATTACCATGTACTGATTCAGATCCAAAACTTATTGTTCATATGTGTCATGAGCTAGTGCAAGACAAACAGAAGAAAGGAAAACAGCAGACAAAACCAAACAAACAAACACTACAGTCTCCTGGGCAGACTCCTGCTGGTGGACTCCTGAATAGATAGCTCATGCCATACCTGCATGAGCCACTCAGAAATTGAGCCATTCTGTGGAGTGCCAATGGAGCAGCACTCCTTATGAGGATGCTAGTCCTTCCCCTTGTTCATGTCAATGGCATGTTTTTTTTCAATTTAATATACTTTATTGAACTTATATATAGAGTCCAATAATCACTGTACATAATGAACCATAAGCACCAGTCACAATGAATAAAAACAATGGCAATAGAAACATTTAACAAGAGCTGGCAGAGAACATTGGTAACACTATTATCTAACAAACAATGCCCTCCATCCCCCAATCATACCCATCAAACCCTCCCAACCCCCTCCCATGACCAGAGCATGATAAGGAAAACATCAGAAAGAAGAAAACAGAAAAAAAGTAGAAGAGAGAAAACTAAGAAGGCAGTAAGATAGGAAGAAGGGCCAGTAAAGGACTCAGTCACCTCATGAAACCCTCCTGACGAAATTGACAGTAAGCAATATGTCTTTCCAATTCAAGAGCTTGGAGTATTTCTAAATGCCAGTCTCTAAAGGAGGGAACAGAGTCATCCAGCCAATGTCTGACAATAATTAATTTGGCCACACTTGCAATTAAGGATATGAATCCCTTACAACAGTCAAATACATCCTCCAAGAAATGGCCCACTAGGCAGATATGTGGGGTAAAAAGAGAATCTAAGCCTAAAAGTGAGTCTAGTGAATCAATGGCATGTTTTTTGATGGCAGTATGTGGTGATACCAGGCTGGAGGTGGATGTGAGAGTTGATACAATTGAGCGGGGCTACAGTCTACAGCAACAGAGTCAGAAGAAGCAAACAGAGGCAGTCTCACTCAGTGTGTAGCTGACTGAAGTTTCAGGATGCTGGCTGATATTGCTGGATCAGTGATCCTCTTGAGGACACCAGTCTCACCCATTCTGCATGTCACCAACACAGTTTCCAATCGCAGCACAGGGACATATGGTGGGTGGACTTGTGGGTTGCTACATTTAGGTACTGCGGTCAGCAGTAACAGACTTATGTGTCAAACAGCTGCAGTCTCTTTCAGCTTGTATCTGACTGAAGATTTTGTTGGTATCAGTGATGGCTAACACGCAAAGTATTAGACCAGGGAAATGCAATGTTAGGTTAGAAAAAAAGGAAAATGACCTTAGTGAATCTTTGGTGAGGTGATTTTCAGGGTTTGAAGAACTGCTTGATGCAACATTGACATTATCCTAACTTTGGCATTCTCTTCAGATTGCTATTTAATTTTCTGTGCCCCTGAAAGATGAGTGCTGAAGATATGGTAATGGCAATGCTGTGTTTAAACCCCAAGTAACACCACACAACAGCTTCACTAAGCATCAGAGATCATTTTTACACTAACACTGCATTTCCGTACTTTGTTTGCTTTGTTTTTTAACCTTAACTAATGCCTTAATGTTGTTGCATTTTTTTTTGCAGCACATTTCTTCTCTACTTTGAAAAGGAAAGTTAAAAACACTTACACACTATTTTGTATTTCCAATGGAGTGGTTCAGCTAGAATTGTCAGTACTCATAAGAGTAAGCAGTAGCTGTTTTCAGATGGCCCTCCAAGCCCCATCCCACCTTCAGGAAAGCAGTCCTTGGAGAACAGCTGTGCCTCCTCTCTACCCCTGCTGCATTGCCATCCCTGAAGTCCAGGCCCATACCCCTTCCTTAGCTAGTTCCATTCCAACAACTTTCTTCATTCAGTGGCACCACTTCTACCTTACCTTGCCCTAAATCAATCAGTGCACAAAATCCAGAGTGAACTTACGCTTTGACAGAGAAAAGAACAGATTTCACATCTTGAGGTGTAGGCAAGTGATAATTTAAGATTTTATGCTTCTTTTCACACACAGTGCACAAGAAATATTTTGAGGACAGTAGAATATTGCAGAGGTGTGGCAGTGTTTGGCCAATCCAGCCAATGCTTTCAAGGGCTTGTCCCTCAGCCACCAATCAACAGGGAAGCCGCCGATGATGGCAGTTTCAGAGCGAGCACCGGACAAGAAAGAAATCTGCTACTCCAGTCACAGACAGTTTTGTCATTGCAGCAGCAGATCTCTTCCCCCCCCCCCCTTCCTTGCAACCAGGCAAATTCCAGCCATGTGCATTACAGTGCGTATCGCATGGCTGGACTTATGAGCAACTTGTTTGCTCAGTGTGTCTTTCCTGGTGAAATAAATAAATGAGCCCCACCACAAATAATTGGCGGCTCCTACTGCCCCCTCCCCAAAGTTGACATCAGGTGCCCAATCCCTGTGTCGGCATGCCCCCCCCAAGCTCAGATTCATATTTTGCCAGTAACAGGGTGCCCAATCCCCATGTCAGCAAGCCCCTCCATTAAGGAACACTGGGAGCCCACCCCTGTGTGTCAAAGTAATTCTAATGTTTTTCCAACACTGGAATGCCCACTCCCAGTGTCAGATGTGCCCCCATGCCCTCTTTTTGTCAGCCAACCTTGAGGTGCCCAATCCCTCGGTCAGCATTGATCCACCCCCTCCACTAGTCTGGCACACTGGGAGTCCACCACAGTGGGCCAAAATCCATTTTGTTTTCACCTGTGAAAAGAAAACAGTCCCACAATGTACTTTTCTTTTTAAACCTGAAAAAAGAAAATTATCCTCGTCATTCCTGCCGGCTCTGCTGCCCCAGCCCCTGCACCCTACCTCTGCACACCCCACCTCCCTGCACTCACCCTCACCCACACTTACCTACAGAGGGCAGGAACAGTGATCTTCTGTGGACCGGGAACATGTCTGCACTCTTCAAAGACCAACCGGGAACTGAAGAAATTACGGCAAGCCCTATAATGGCGGTGAATGGGGGGTTTTCAATTTAGGTTGATATCTCAGCCAATGTTTGGAGTTTTGGTCCCAAATTTTCAACATGAGGTTCTTGGAACCTGATCTCATGAACACTGGCACTGTCATTTTGTTTCTCAGTCCCGAAAGGTGATTTCACTGTTGCTGCGTGGAATCACCTTTGGGACCTATTAACGAAATGACAGTGCTACTGTTCATGAGGTGGGGTCCCAAATGCCCACGCTTGCAAGTCTGGTGAACAACTCAAAAAATATAACTGTGTTATGAGCATGCATTGTGCAGCTTGTATGCATGCTCGTAACTTTGACTATTTTCAATATTTTCACCCAAATTTCCAACATTGCCATTTTTTCACACCTCCTTATGAACAGTACAGCTGTCATTTTTACATCCTGCCCTAAATGAGTTTTTGCACCTGTGGCACAGAATGGTGCAGTCACTGTGCAAAATCAACTTTGGGACAGATTAATGAAATGACTGTGCCACTGTTCATGAGGGAGGTCCCAAAAGGCCATGTTAAAGATCTGATGAACAAATAAAATGACTGCGCATAAGCGTGCAGCATTATGCAATTTCTACGCATGCTCAGAACTTTGCCACTTTTTCATATTTTCACTCCAGATTTTCAACATTGCCATTTTTTCACACCTCCTCATGAACAGTACAGATGTCATTTTTCACATCCTGCACCAAATGTCTTTTCACACCTGTTGCACCAAAGGGCACATTCATTGTGTGAAATCACCTTTGGGATTGAGTAATGAAATGATAATGCCACCATTCATGAGGTGGGATCGCAAAGCCCATGATGAAAATTTGGAGTGAAAATACCAACAAATGCCAGAAGCATTAGGTTTAATCAGTAAGGCCCCACCCTGTACAGACTGACAGGCATCAGGGTGTGGCTTGGGGTCATCGGCCACAATGCTCAGGCCATTCCACCTCCAGTCCCACCCTGCAGCCACTGACAAGCATCGATGTGTGCCTTGGAGTCTTCAGCCCTATCGTTCACCCCATTCTCCTATACTGCACCCATCTCAGCTTATTTCCTTATGGAATGGGGTAAGCTTAAAGGCCAAAGACCCCAAGGCACACCGTGACACCTGTCAGTGTCTGCTGGGTGGGGTGAGGTGGAATGGCATGAGTGTTATGGCCGACAACCCAAAGGCACATCCCAATGTCTGTCAGTCTCTGCAGGGTGGGGGTGGGTGTTGGCATTAGTTCAATACTTCACTGCTATTCCTATTATGCATCTCTCTAACTCATATAGTACCAATGCCAATACCAGCAAGCAAACATTTGGTTTGACAAATGCTGGTTCTGTCTTTGCACTCAGTACAGTGAAATCAAGAGCAAAGCAGCTGTGCACAATTCTTGTTTTAAATGTGACTCTTTGCTAAATGTATAGCTGTGCCATGTGAGTTTGTATCATACAGTTACTGGTTACAAAACTGCCAGATATTGTGGTTCTCACCCCAAACCAATGTTCCCTGAAATCCAGTGACACCCCTCAATCATCCTGTCCCAAATCATGCAGTCTCTGGTGTTGGTGGTACTCCTTCCCCCACTACTCCCCAAGCCACACATTTCTTGGCATCCAGTGGTACCACCTTCCCATCCTTGACAAGCCAACTCCTCCCAATACAGGTGATAGCTTGCACTATTCTTCTTTCACCACCACTGGCAGATGCTAACAAGAGTAAATCACAAACACAATTGACCACGATAAGCAAATAACATATATTTCATAAATGAATTACTGCAACCCAGGATTATTGAAACACATGCTGTGTGCCTGTATTTAGTAAATCATAGCTGTAATTTATTCATAGAGTGATAACCTAGGGAAGTGAGTAGAGGGTTTGTGCCAGCTGTCATCAGTAGTGGGGGATGGGCAGTTTGGGAGGATGGTAGTACCAAGGAAATAACATCCATCTTCCTTCCTTCCTTCCTTCCTTCCTTCCTTCCTTCCTTCCTTCCTTCTTCCTTCCTTCCTTCCTTCCTTCCTTTTTAAAAACCTCCAAGACTGACTGCCTTAGGGAAGATTTAATGAATCTGAGATTTTTAACTGTAAAATCTCAGCCTTTTTCATTACTGGAGAGCAAAGCAAAAGTTTCAGCCATGATTCTGTGTATTATTTTTTTACTTGTAGTTTCCAAATTATTTTATATGCTGTAAATATATGGATTTATCAGGAATAAGTAATCCTGGGTCAGAAAGACGTTCATGGTAATTTTAAGGTCCATAGGTCTAAATCTAGCTCAGTTAAAAGTGGCCACCATAAGGTCTTTAACATAGAAGTGCCTATTTAACCCAAACTAAAGTGGTACCACTACACCACTATAATATGTGTGAATATACCCTATGACCAGGATATTCATAGCTCCAGATTAGGGCCTACTAAATATTTGCTCCAGCAAATTAGAGCCTGTAGCAAACCATAGGTATACTGAACATGCAATGGCACTTTTTTCCAATATACCAGTCAGGCACTAACCAGATTGTGATATCAGACACTGGCCAATATGGTGCTATTGGGATTGCAATCTCATTTGGTCATTAAGGCACATAATAGCAACTGAGCCTCTGAAGCAATCTTGCCAGATTGGTGCCCTAAGATACAAATGACCCCATAGCACTGGCAATGTGCCATTGACTCTATTTGCATCTCATTATGGCCTCATTCCAATCCTGGAGGAAATAGAGTTTGTAACCTCATCCCACAGCACCTGTCAGAGCTGCCTGTACTAGAAGGCTAAATCTCCCTACCGACACCCAAAGCAGATAAATAAAAATTTCCCTGGTGTCCAGTGGTTCCTCAACACCCAGGAGCTTACTATACAGCTTCCTGTTATCTTGTGTCTTCCTGCCCCAATTTCCCATTGAGCTTAAGAACATTTTCCTTTGGGGCCAGTGGTCCCCTGCCCTCAACTCCCAGCCGAGCTTGAGACATATTTTCCCTGTTGTCCAGTGGTTCCCTGTCCCCTGAATTCATAAGGCATTTTGAGGGAAGAGTATGTATCCATGAAAATACAGTGTGCAGTGGAATTCTCCCCTCTGTTTTCTTTACAGGGGTAGCCAGACTGGTATTCAGAAGTGCCTGTACTGTACAAGAGATGATAAGTTATTATTATCCTTCCCAGCTTGCTCACCTGAGATACTTTTCATCAACACCGGATACATCCTTCTTTACATCTGGGACAGTGAGAAACTGCAGTTTTGTGACTGGACACACCTTGAAAAGGACTTTTCATTATTTGAAACACAATGAGTGGCACTCTAACCCCAATCCTACTCTCTATTTCAACTGGTACTTACTCTTCCCTCAAAACACATTATGCTGTTGTACTGTAAATACTTGTAAAATTTCCTTATATGTACTTTCTCAGCATAAAAACAGACACTGGCATAATACAGTTCCAGGAAGTATGAAACCTATCTGAGATCCTGTGTAAATGAACACACTATATAGTAAAGTTCTCATTATGAATCAATTCAGTAAACTAGGAGTTCAGTAGGAGGAATGGTAAGTATCAGTTCACATCATGGAAAACCAAAGAAAGACATGCTCATGGACAGACAGTGCTAAACCAAAGCAGTAGTAAACAAAATACACAAATGGCAGAACTCAAAATGAAATGAAATGCACTCACGTATTGGGGCTAAGAGTCAGGAACTACAAAAGATTAACCACTATGGAAAAAAAAGTCATTATTCCATGGCACTTCAGCTCTAGCATGATCTTTTGACAAGGAATGAGGCAATATGTGCAGCTGAGTTTACATATATTATGAATGATACAGGCAAAAAGATTTGCAAATGTTGCCACAGCATAGCTGTACAATGAAGGGAAAGTAGCTCCAGGTTATCATAACCCAATTAATTTTCTTGTGCACCCACTAAGCCTAAGATAGTGAGGAGTAAATTCATAGGGCCCAATTCTCAAAGCTCTGCATCTGACACAAGGTGCTTACACCAAACAGAGATGGTGCATGGTGCACTTTGTGTCCAGGGCTGCCTCCACGTAATTCACAAAGGTGGCCTGCCGACCACAGGCCGCCTACCCCAAACAGGGTCCTGCACCAGCCCTGCACAGTACTGTGACATGGCACTATGTGGACTATGCCAACACAAGCTGCAGCTTGCTATTCACAGACAGCACCCAGTGGGAGATATTCTCAGTGTTCTTAGACCAGCCAGGGCTGGTAGTAGGATTCTAGACTATGTTCCACTGGGGACACAGCCTATGTGCCACTGTATGCTGCAGTTGCTCCCAGTTCACTGATGGTGCCCCATCCTGCCAGGTCCTGTCACCATCCCCATGCCACCACCCCATCCCCATGCTGCCCGACTTCGTATGTGGCATGGACATGTGCTCAATCACTGCAGTCCCACTACCTGGTGGTCTAGTTGAACCCACCCCATGGTGCCTGGCAAGCCACTGACTGTGGTCTGCATCGGCACCATATTGTACATGTGGGCACAGTGTCTGAGACTGGTGGCAGTCACTGTGCACATATGTACAGTAGGCGCCATTTCCTGTGCCACACCGGGCTTGTGATGGACACCTCCCATGCACCAGGTGTTCGCTGCAAGGGAAGGAATGGTGCAGGTGTGGGGACTTAAAGGCCAGGACCCCTTCTGTACCTGAATCCGATGCAGGGTCCCTGGCTTAGGTTTTGGTGCAAGCTGTTTGCTGCAGCTAGACCAACACAGCCCTGTTTGAGAATCGGGCCCATAAAGATCAAAAATTTAAAGCATGCTGAAATGCATGGAGGGAATAGAAAGTAAAACTGAATAGAAGCACGAACTGCAGATAGAATTGCAAAGTGAGATTTGATTCAGTTTGAGTCATTAAATACATAACTGGCAACAAACTGCAAGGCATAAATATATGAAGATGTGGAAGCTGATGGAATTCAAGGTAATAATTAAAATAGTCCAAGAGTATGGTTTTCAAGTATTTGAAAGAAAAAAACAAGTCCGGTGGCACAGAGCATTTAGGCACTGGAAGCCACACCTCACACCATGTCAGTGATCTGCATTCAGGAGTGAGCTCAGGCCACCAGGGGACAGCCGGGGGGGAGGGCAAGGAGTCACGATTGAGCAGCCATAAGGCAGCTGTTCTTTTCAGGGAGGGACAAGAGGTTTCTCCAACTCATGGCTGCCACTTGGTGGAGGCCAGGTGGCAGTGCAAGGCCAGGGGAAACCTAGGCCAGGAGGGAGGGGGAGGAAGGGAGGGAGGGAGGATGGGGCTGTCACGGGAGCTGTAGGATACATGCACACCTCCATGAGCATGCGTGACCATGTACTGGAGTCCCAGGAACAGGGGAGAAAATACAAATACCAAGTCTCCTCCAGTGCCGTAAGGTGGGAAGGGTACTGGGGGAGCACCAGGCTAAGTAAAAAAAAAAGAAAGTATCTGAAAGAAATAAGTCATAAATCTTATTAGTGATCATACAGCAATACCAAATTTAATAAAAACATTTTTAAAAACTGCAATATAACAATTGAGTCATTTAAATGCTGTCATATTAGGGTATGCAAATATTAAAACTGTTTGGATTCTTGTTGTTAAATCTTTCTTTGCCTGTCACCTCTGCAGGGATGCAGTAAGATGTGCTCGATGCTCAACATTAACTTGAGCAAGTTTGGATTACTGCTGTGGTGCTGTGCAAAGTGGGTACCATCTGGGGTATTTAGAGCTGCCCTATTTAGAGGATATGCTTATGAATTCTTTCTTTTAAAGCATGTATCATGTGGCCCACATACATTTTTGGAAGAGGCACTACAATACGTATACAACAAAAGTTTACTAAAATTGATTATCTGTTTTATTGAGATTATTTTTGGGATGGTGAAAATTTCTGTCCAGAATATGTAAGATGCAGAAGTTACAGCTACCACAACAAAAGCTAGTGATAGGAGGTACTGGTAGTCACTGGGCACGATTGGATTGTGAGGCCTTATGGTATAGACTACTGGCCACAATATTACCCAAATTATCTCTTCTCCAGTAGGAGATTCTTGGTTTGACTCCCACAGATTCCTCAGTGCTGGATCACCATTCAAAACATGCCAATATTTGTGAACTATATTAGCTATTTTTCAGTCACGACGACTGAAAGTTGTTACCAAGGTAACCAATTGTTCAGTAGATGTAGTGTGGGCCTTAGAGTTAAGAAGTGTGCCCCGATCCAATTGTCTGGTGTTTTCAAGTCTTGCATTCAAAGTATGTTATTGGTAACCCAAGCCATAACAATGAATCTTTGCCAGAGCTCTACTAAATATACCTTACTTGTGATATTGATTGTTGGCTGCATTCTACTTAATTACAGGGCAATAGCCCATTTTTCTTTACATTTGTGCACATCTGTTGAGAGGGAGAGGGTGTAGGAGACATCTCCTTGGCAACACTACACAGCCAAGGGAGGCAGGAAGTAAACTAAGAACTGTAGTCCCTGGGACAAAGAGAAGGAAATACCAGTAGAGGATTGTAATGATTTAAAACATTTTCTACTGTCAGTAGACACAGTTATACTTTAAAGTAACTGTAATTGCATTTTAAAGTGAAAACAAGGGTTTTCTGGCACCACATGGTAGCACAGAGGTCACGTGACCCAGTTACTTACTTACAGGTCACCCACTATTTAAACAATGCCCCAAGTGAATGGGTTGCAATATACTAAATATAGTCTACTTGTGATACTGATCTGGCTGCATTCTACCTGATTACTGTGCATTAGCACATTTTTATCTGTATTGTGCACATCTGTTGCGAGAGACTGGGTGTAGGGGACATCTCCTTGGCAACACTATATAGCCAAGGAGGCAGGAAGTAACTAGATTCTGTAGTCCCTGGATGAACCCAGGAACTACCAACAGCAGATTGTAAAACATTGTCTAGTGTCAGTAGACACACTTATACCTTTAAGTAACTTTAGTTACATCTTAGAAGTGAAAACAAGGGCTTTCTGGGCACAGAATGGTACAGCAGAGGTCATGTGATCCAGTTACTTACTTACAGATCATGCACTATTTAAACAATGCCCCGAGTGGGTGGTGATGTACTAAATATACTATACTTATGATATTGATTGTTGGCTGCATTCTACTTGATTACTGGGCATTAGCCCATTTTTATCTATATGTGTGTGCATCCATTGAAAGGGAGAGGGTGTAGGGGACATCTCCTTGAGAACACTATAAGAGCCAAGGGAGGAAGGAAGTAAACTAGGAACTGTAGTCCCTGGGAAGCAGCCAGGGAATACCAACAGTGGACTGTAATGATGTGAAACATTTTATAGTGTTAGTAGACACAATTATACCTTACAACAACTGTAGTTGCATTTAAAAGTGAAAACAAGGGTTTTCTAGGCACCCCACAGTAGAGCAGAGGTCACGTGACCTGGCACTTTCTTCTGGGTCATGCACTATTTAAACAATGCCCCGAAGTGAGTGGGCAAGCTCGGGTGGGTTGACCACCAATACAATGCACAGAAGGGACCAGGTAAATACCTGCTGTACTGTTAAATAGTAATAATTGCTAAAGGCAATTGCTGAATTGAAAAATGTCTTTGCTGTGATCATTTCGTATCTCCAGACCAGAGGTGTTGTTTCATGTAATATATGTTTGCTCTACTGAAACTGTGTTTCATAGAGAGAGCCTAAGTTATAGTTGTAACAAGCAACCTTAGCATCCCAGCTGCAGGAAAAGTTACTAGACAATATCTTTCGATAGCTAACTATAGGAGTTTTATAAAACAAAACAAACAAAAATGGTGGAAAGAACTGGTTTTACAGAAAACATTTTAGACATTTTTTGTCAGGATGGATCATTATTTATATGCATAAAATGTTATATGTACACCTTAAGCACCTCATGAAAACAGGAATGAAGGCATGATTGAATTTGTACAGTATGTCACAAATGTAATCAGTATAAAGAAGTGATGTTAGAGGTTACTAATTCTGCAGAGAGCTTCAAAAATATAGTAATAAAACCACTAACAAAAGCTTATTGAAAAGGGAAAATAATGAGAAATAGTAGCAGCAATTCAGAAAACTCTGATACTGATGTACATTTAATAAAAAGAGGGGGATTTTGATCAAGCTGATTGTGATATTTCATGGTAATTGATTGCCAATAAAAATGCTAAAACAGGCAGACGAGCCTTCAGAAATAATGAAATCCCACTTTAAAATAAGTTTTTGGTACTAAACACACTGCATACAAATTCAAATGAACAGGATTTGTCTCAGAACCCCCACAAAGTAAACTGATCTTAGGTAACTGCATAATTCACTACAGAGATAGCACAGTGTGTAAAAAAGATAAACTGCACATCACAGTATCATGTCTCTCAGGGGCTAAAATTCCTGATATTTGTCATGCCACAGGCAGACTAAAGCTAGATAATAACTCAGCTATTATATTACAAGTTGGAACTAACAATGTGAGAAAATCATATGAGAAATATATCTCTTGACTTTATTAATCATGCCAAAAAATTGAGGGAAAAGGGCTTTCAAGTGGCAATATCGAGAAGACTCCCCATCCCTGGGGCCCACTTTGAGAAAAAAATGCTATATCTAGAATTAATGCTAGACTACTAAACTGGTGCAAGCACAAAAGTATAATATGTGTTGACAATTGGGAAATGTTTTGAAAGAAAAACACATTATATTCAAAAAACAAACTTATCTTGAATAAAAAAAGATGCTAACTTGCTAGGAGGAAGTTTCATGGTTAAACTTGGAAAATTGCCTTTAAAATAGCAAGTATGGGGACAACTAACAGTCAGTCTTATTCAGCAAAACCCCAATTCAAACGTGCTGAGAACATTACTATAGGTGACCAGTTAAAAATCAATAAAATCAAATGTTGTTTGTACAATGCTAGAAGTTTGAACAACAAATTTGATGAACTGGTGGCAATAATAACTAAGGATGAACCTGATATAATAGGGATGACAGAAAGCTGATGTAGCGATAATTGTGCATGGGAAAAAAATGTATTGGGCTATACTGTTTTCAACCTTACCAGGAAAACAAAAAAAAAGTGGGTGGTAGCATTATTCATAAATAATAATTGCAAACCTATAGATATAACAAACAGTAAAATCAAAAAACAGAAGGATACTTTGACTGAAACAATCTGGGTGTACATCTTCCCAGGTACAATATACACATTTATTGTAGGACTTGGTTACCGTTCTCTGAATTTACCTCTTGAGATCGCTGAATGCATCATTAAGAAAATGGAAATGGCTTGTGAAATATGTGATATTATATACATGGGGGACATGAACCTGGGAGATATTGATTGGCAGACACCAACTGTAAATTCAAACACAAGTAAAACCTTCCTAACATTCTTCAATCAACTTATGCTAAATCAATATGTGAATGAACCAACCAGAGGAACCCACATCCTAGATGGTACTGAGAACCCTGATTTGAAACTTCACAAGCTGTAGCATAGGTCCACAGTTAGGTAACAGAGATCATTATTCAATATGGTTTGATTTCATACTAAGTTTCACACTAAGTTTTGAATAGGAGTTAGAGAGCCAAAAAGGGCCATGAATTACTCCTATATATTAATAATAACTAAAAATTGAACCTGCAAGAACAAGTTTATCCAGACATGTTTTATAAGTATGTTTGGAACTGCTAATTATCACTTCTAAGGACAATGCATTCCATAACTTGACAACCCGTACTGAGAAAAAGAATTTCCTTGGAAGAAAATTTAATTTCTTTAGTTTAAACCTATCTTATGTAATGCACCATAATAAAACAACTTGTTATAGCTATAAAAAGCAGATATAAATAAAATGCATACTACATTAACAACTGTTGACTGAAACCAAGTTGGAATGGATAAAAAATATTTTTGCTGTATGTAACATCTGTATTCCTCAGTATTAAAAAAGCAAATGGCAATCATAAATCTAAACCCAGATGGTTAAATTATAAGATTAACAAACTCATTAAAAAAAACAAAAAAAAGCTAAAAATTTATTGTAGCTCCCCAACAACCCTAAATTGGAACAAATATCACTATGTCCTAAAGGAATGTAAAAAGGAAATTAGAAAATCTAAGAAGGCAACAGAGAAAAGCATAGTAAAACAAGCTACTAAGGACAACAGTAAAGCCTGTTATAGTTATGTAATCTCCTTAAAAAGAACAGCTTGCAAGGTAGGGCCATTTTTTCATAAAGATCAATATGTGCAATAAGTAAATGAAATGGCTGAACTTTTCAATGACTACTTTACTAGCTTATATAGTAATAAGGCAAAGTCAGATCCTGTGCCTATCATAGCAGCAACTGAATACATAAATATTACAACTGATAAAATTAAAAACAGAATAGATCACGTTAGGACAGACTGCTCACTAGGACCTGATCTCATTACAGGTAATATGATAAAACTCATGGCCCAATACATAATGTATCCATTCAAAAGTCTATTCAAGAGCAGTCTTAACTCAGGACAGGTTCCTAAAGACTGGAGGTCTGCATATATAATTACCCAATTCAAGAAAGGAAATAAACAACTGATAGAAAATTACAGGCCTATTAGCTTGACCTCACTAGCTGGAAAGATCTTAGAGGGATTACTGTAATAAAGGAAAGACTAGAAAGACAACTAGGTGACTTAGATCAACTTCAGAATGGATTCACCAAGGGCAAATTATGCCTTACAAACATTCTCTGATTTTATAAGGAAGTTAGTGCAAGTCTTAACAAAAAAATCCCTTTCAATGTTATATATAGACTTTGGGAAGGCCTTCAATACCATGCCTCATGAAGCCATTTCAAAAAAATTAATATATAGAAATATAGACCCTAGGTATGTGTTATGGATCTCAAAGTGGTTGGAAGAGAGAACTCAGAGGGTACGTCTAAATGGCTGACTACCAGGGGATGGTCAGGTGACCATTGGCATGCCACAGAGCTCAGTGCTGGGCCCCTATATCTTTTGTATCTTTGTTGCAGACATCTCAGAGGGTTTAATAAATGAGTCAATTAAATATGCTGACAATCTAAATATTAGCAGGGAATGTCAGTCCACTGAAGAGGCTATAACTATTCAGGCAGATCTGAACAAGACCAGTGTGTGGGCAGACAAGTAGGCAATGCGCTTCGATCTGGAGAAATGTAAAGCCATGCATTTTGGTCTAAATAACACTAAACATATCTATTACCTTGGCAAAAGCAAATTGGCCAAAACTGTACTTGAAAAAGACCTGGGGATATATATTACTGATAAACTGGATTTTTCAAAACAGCCAAACGAGACCATCAGCAAAGCTAATAGAATCATATGAACATTGAAAAACAATATAAAATCTAGGAACAAAAAAATTCTCCTCCCACTCTACATATCATGTCATGCTCCATATTGATTACTGCTCACAGTTTTGGTCACAGCACAAGAAAGAGGACATCAAACAGCTCCAAAGGATTCAAAGAAAATTCACCAAAAGCATAAAGGGCTTAAATAATCAAAAATATAGTAATACATTGGGGACCCTCAAATTAATGCTACTTGAGGCAAGGAGGTGTAGAGGCAACCTCCTGTTTGTTTGGGACATTATAAATGACCCTTACTTGTTTATGGAAGTGGGCTTCATATTTAAGCAAGATGCTAAGGAAAGAAGAGGACATCCCCTCCAATTAAATGGCTATAGATTTAGAAGAAATGCCAGGAAATTCTTCTTCACACAGAGGGTGGTGATGGACTGGAGCTATTTTCCCCTGGACATTATTATTATTAATAAAAACACATATCTTTAAACACCAGCTGAACAACTGGCTTTTAGAAACAGGGGATTGTATTAGCTAAGGGTTCAGGATGAGGACTATTGATGGGCATTTTGGCTTCAGTTCCCTGACACACCTCAGTATGAACCTCAGCTCCTCTACTTGTCTATCAGATCTTTCTAGATTGGAACTGTTTCAATGAAGGCAAATGAACTGTCCATAGGGTATTTCCTTTTTCAAGGACATTGGATGTGCACTAGAGGCATGTAAATGACTGTTGGATTTGTAAGTCAGTAGTACTGTACCTATCAATTTGGAATCCCAAAAATCATATTTTGTCTATCAGAAATATAATGAAGCTCAGGCTTTGTTAATTTTCTTTTAGAAAATCTACAAATGCTGATGCTGAAAGGATATCTTCTTGCCAAACAATCAAAAATGTTATCAATAAATCTGCACCACAAACAAATGTGGAGCAGAGACTGATTTCTGTCAGGATTAAACATGATGGCCCCTCCCACCAGGCAAAATACAAATTTGCATAGGAACAGACCATCATGGTGCCCATGGCTGCACCATAGATCTTTACATAGAATTTTCTATCAAAGACAAAATAGTTGCTGGTAAGGACATCCTAGTGGCTTCCAGAAGAGAAATGTTGTGCAAGTGGGCAATGGCTAAGATGGCGTTCCAGAGACATAATCCTAGATCATGGTGTTTGTTATGCAGACTAACCATGTCTATAAAAATCCATTTGAAATCTGAGGGCCAGACCAACCTCCCCAGTTTGGACAATTTGTCCATCAAACCTCTAATATATTAAGGTTGTACAACAGCTAGTTGTTTAAGAACGTAGTCTGGAAAAATAGAAATCTTCTCTGTGAGAGAACCTTGACCTGATATGATCAGTCTACTAGGGGATTGGCCTGGTCTGTCTGGATCTTTGCTGAACGATACTGTCAGTATCATGATATGTTCCACCTGCATTTGGGAGAATTGGGCTTTGGTTATTTTCCTCATTATCAAAGGATCTTGTAAAAAAAAATCTATCTGCATTTCTAAACCCTTTGTTGTATTTCCTGATAGTCTCCTATAGCTCTTCATATCATCCAGTTGCCAGTAGATTTTTTGTTTCTATTGGCACTTGTTGAGGACAATGATTTTACCACTTTGTCTGCTACTTTTATCTCTATAGTATTCAGTTTTTGAGATCTTCAAGGGATGCATGGTCTCCTTGTTCAAATTCTATGAGTGATTGTCCCATTCTGATTTAAAAAGGTTGTTCACATTTCTGAGGACCAGGTCCTTATCTGAAATTAACACATATAGTTTGGCTGGAAGATTAAAGTTAGAACATGGCCTGAACATTGTTGATCTAGATGGAAAATTAATTCTGTGATGTAAGTCCTGTTGTGTAACAAATTCATAATCAAAATGGAGTGGGTTTTGATTGATGTCCTCTGAACTGACAAAGTCTGATTCTGCATCACAGTCAAAGTCAGAGGTAGAAGTTATGGTTCAGTATCCATCATATTGTTGTTAGTGTAATGATTTCTGAGATTTCATTTCCTGAAAAGCACTTTAGATCAATAAATGCTTAAATTCATCAACATAGGGATCAGTAAAAAGATGAGTCCATTCTAGCTCTTAGATTTGAAAGGGGTTCAAATTGCAACTGCATAGATTGCTTACTTGTTGCTGTGTCTCCTGAGGCAGCACAGTAGTGTATATTCAGCATTTGCCCCTGCCTTATCTTCCTTGGAGGGATTTGTACTTTTTAGGCTTGTTGATGTTGCCTTTGTTGCTGCTCTTCTGTGGCTGTTTCTCTAAAAAGACACCTGGCAGTTACAGAAGATATTGCAGGAGGTGCCCTAGATGGCACTGTTTCATGTGCAGTTTTTGGTTGGAATAACTGCATGACTGTCCTCTACAAATGGACTGTGATGGTCACTTTCCAGCTGAAAACCTGGTTCTGGTCATAATCCAGAGTGTCACATATCACTTTCCCTTGTTTGTGCTCACTGACCTCCTTGTCAAGCATGATTAGTTTCTTTTGAAGATTCTGCTCAAAGCATTTAAATATATGGTTATCTTGTTCTTTTAATTCATCTTTTTCACTTGAGATAGCCTGAGAGATGTTGTTGTCATGATCAATGAGAATAGTCACCAGTTCGGCTGAGCAAGTAAGTGGTCAGAGCCTTTTCCCATCTTGTTTGCTAAACATCCTTGAAAAAAAAAACACCAGTTGGTGTCTTATCAATTCTAATCCCTCCTCTTCCTCTTATATTCTGGCAATGAGAACTTGCTGTAATACGTATTAATCTCTTTGAAGTTGAACTTTTCAAAATTCTGAAAAAGCTCTGTCAGGATGATCTCATCACTCTGTTTGTCTTAACTCTTTGACTCTACAGGCTCACTCTCAGATTACACCACTTGTCTTCTGAACCTCCTGTATACTTTTAACAGTGAATCCTGAGCCTTTCTAAGCAAATTAAGCCATAGTTAGCATGTCACAAACAAATGCTAATAGCTCAATAACCGTACATGCTAGACACAAAGTATGAGTGGCAGAGTTATTCAGCATAAAATTGCCTTTCCAATGGTGGTATGTATGTAATAATAAGTAATTTACTTTTTTCTATGCTGGTCGAAACCAAAAATTGTTTTCACTAAAAAGGCAACATAAGCTCTATTTTTATTGGAAAATATGTCAAATATCAACACAAAATAAGCATACATACATTAGATGGTGTTTTTACTATTATGTTTGTTAAAAAAGATATCTTTTACTATGAAACATAATTTTTCCCCTTTTGTCAAGGTGGTTTGGTGAGATTTGAGGGATGAATCTCAACCACACACCATATCATAAACAAATGCACATAACTCCAAAAGTATACATGATACACACAAAGTATCAGCATGAAAGATGATCAGCACAAAATTGCCTTTCCAACGATGCTATGCGATCAATTGTAATCAATATGTTTTTTTTTTATGCCTGCTGAAGTGTCAAAAAAGTGCATTTTATTAAAGCTGCTTAGGTAAGTCTTGATGGAAAAAATGTCAGCCATTCACACCATACCATAAACAAATGTAAATAGCTCCTAAAGTATACATGATACACACAAAGTATCAACATGAAAGTTGTTTAGCACAAAATTGCCTTTTCCAACGGTGCTACGTAATCAATTGTAATATATACATTTTTTTTATACCCGCTGAAGTGGCAAAAAGTGCATTTTATTCAAGCTGCTTAGGTGACTCTTGACAGACAACTGTCAGACACACACACACACACACACACACATACTCTAAGCGACACACACAGCAATCATAAACAAATGTGCATAACTTTTCATTTATATGCGAAAGACAAAGTATCATCAGATAACTTCTTCAGCACAAATAACCTTGCTAATGGGTCCAAGCATTCAGTTATAATCATTTTTTTTGTACTACCGGAAAAATAAATTCCATTTTCTGAAACCCAAGGTAGTTATTATACAATAGGAGTGAGCAGAAAAAGTATTCTCACTGCATTATGAAAACTCCAGATGTCGCAATGTCTCCAGATATCTCCACATATCGCACTGTAATTCTCCATATATTACTGATTACTACCAAAACCCAGTACAAAACACTCCTATTGTATGAAAGCACTGTAATGGCCAGGTGTATGATACAGACTAGATCTGAACTCGTTGCAAGTGAACTCAGGCAACTCACACAACCATCATTCATGTCATCGCTACGCTCCATCATTCGTTCATGCTATTCCACCAGCTCACTTGCCAAGCATTCAGATATATTCTGCATCACACCCCTGGCCATCATGTACCCCTTTAGTTCTTTGGTACAAAAGACCAATCTTTAATGTCCTTCTATCGCACCAACATATGCAATGACATTCAACACAGTTTAGTCCTAAATATCAGAAGGTGCCCGGCGGCACACTCTTTCATACACCCACATGTAAGAATGAGCACATCACAACACATACAAGCATGTGCACGGCGGCACCCATGTTATTCGGTACAATGCCCACAAGTCGCAACACAGAAAACAGAATGTCAACAAATGTCTTAAATGTCGACAAAATTATTATAATCACCACAATTTCATTTTTCTTATGTCTTCAGATGGCGTCCCATGATGATGTCACTGCACTGAAGTGCTTTCAACATCCTCAACTGGTGTCGTTCCAACCTTTCCTCTGTTGTCTGTCATCTTTCAGTAAATAAAGTAGTTTCATCCTCTCGTCTGTGTCATCCTTCTGTAAAGAAAGTATTTTCATCCTTTCCACTGTTGTCTGTGGCATTTTTATAAAAGGAAAAAGAAAAAATGTCCTACCTCTGCCCTGCTGTCTTTGCCGTCCTGTGATGAGAAAATAAAAAATTAGTTACAACCAATTGTCTGTAGTCTGTGTCAGATATTTGCCTTTACAAAGTCTTCTAGCTGTGCTCCTGTAGTCCTCTGTGGCAAATTTGTCATCTTCTGTGGTCCTCTGCTGTTCACTCGCTGTGTTCCACTCAACTGCCACCTTCACATAAATGCGAGACCACCACCTCTGCATGTCTCTCCACTCCATGCACTGCAGCAGCTGTAGCTGAAGGTGATGCTCCATCTTGCATGTCTTCGTATTTTCTTCCATTCTTCTTTCTTCCCCGGGTAGGGTAGGACTTTGTTTCAACCAATGTGCAGTGCAAAGGACAGCGCAAAACACAGAACAGCCAATGTGCCAAGGTGTCCTAATGATGCCATATCTGTTATGCAACCTCTCCAAGAAGTACAGCTAATGACAACCCGCTACTACAAAGGTGACAGAGTCATGATGGAGTGGAGTAGAATGAAGTGATTGGCAGGGTATGAGAGGGAAGGGATAGAAGGAAAGGAAGGAGAGGGAAGTGGAGAAAAACAAAGGGAAGTAAGAAGAGAAGAACTTACTGTACTTAGAGAGCAAAGGCAGATGGAGAGAAGATGATACATTGACATCCAGTCTTGACATCCTATAAACATAAAACATAGACTGAAGAATTTTATAAAAAAAGACTTCAGACCTGCCTAATTTATCCCTCAAGTAAATATATTTAGGGTATCAAAGCAGCTGGATTTTCTATTTGTAAACAATTTCAGATTGACACCATGGATCACATTTCCAAGCAACCTCTGATCTGTAAGGTCTAGTTTTGCAATCTAAAACTCAAGGAACTTCATCACAAATCATTGAGACACAGACTACCCAGAAAGGGCATTGACAATAAAGTCAAGTTTCACAGAAATTTAAAATTACCCATGTCATCATAATGCAAAGCATCATAGGAAGTATGTCAAAATCACCATGAAAGAGTTAAGACTGGTTCAGCATTTAAGGAAGAGTGTGTGGTGCCAAACAGCCTCTCAAACACTCTGCAAAGGATGAAAATAGAAGACACAGACACGTTTCATCTTACACAGAACTCATCAGTATGCCTCATCTGTAACACCTCAGGGGTAAGATGAACCAGTTGTAAACTTTGATTCTATTGGTTTGGGTCATGGTAGAGCCCAAAACAGGAAAGTAATCTTAAAAAAATATCCTCGGCACAAAGGCACTAAGGCAAAAATTTCCCAGAAAAGGCATTAGCAATAAAGCCATGTTTCATAGAAATGTAAAATTACAAATATCCCCATAACACAAGCATCATATGGAAGTATATGCAAATCACCATGTAATAGTTATGACTGGTTACACTTTAAGCCAGGTTGTGGTGTGCAATACAGCCTCTCACACACTCTGCAAAGGCTGAAAACAGAAGACACAGACACGTGTTTCGTCCTACAGTGCACAGGACTCATCAGTGTGCCTCATCTGTACTAGCCTATAGAAAAGATAAACCACTCATATATTTTTGTCTTACTGGTTTAGGTCATGATGGAGCCCCAGATAGGAAAGCACTTTTAGTTTGCAGTGTTGTCTAATTATACATTAAGTTATCAAAACAATTACATGTTTTCACTCTCCCAGAGTGTAACAGAAGATTGACTGGTTGTGTCAGAGGTTCAGGGATGTCATCTTTGGCCAGTTTAACAATGTGCATATCAATACCATCCACACTGTATATTGTGTTATAATTTATTGTGGTTTACTCAAATATTTCAGCATAGATTTTGTAGATTTTTTAAAAGTAGAATGGTGGGTGACTGCACCCACTATCCTTATAATCATCATTACAGGAGTGTGGAAACAGCAAGAGATCATTCAGAAGCTGGTCAAAATTACCAAAGTAGTCAATAAAATATTTTGCAATTTTATGCTTATCATTCAAAATATCATCGAGAACCAACAATGTTATGGGTGTACATTTAACAATGGCATTTGCTAGTGAGACAGGTTCCAAAACATTGAATACCACTTTTTAAAAGTGCACTGTTTATTCCAAAATAGTTAGATTTTGCTTGATTAAGCATTAATTTGAATTAGTTTCTTTTCACTTTGTAAGATTCCAGTTATCTATTGTTCCCAGGGCTTTCCAAGCAGCCCACTCATGATTGCAGTCTTTTAACAAAGATCGAATTTGGTGATTAATCAACCTTCTACTGATAGATTTTACTCTTAATTTCTGATACGGTACAGATTTGTCACATATCGTTTTAAATTTGTCTATAAAAATTAAGTGCACAATATATGTCTGAAATAACATTGAAGTAAAACCAATCAGTTTTACAGAGACATAGTCTAAGTGCTGTAATATCAATGTTTTTAAATTTATTAATGTACACAGTTCTACTTGTGTTTTAGACAATGAATTTGTCTAGCCACAATAAACAGAGCAAGGATCACTAAGTGTAGCTCGAGTGTTTGAGCAAGAAACTCTATCTTGTTCAGTTACCAATATACAATCCATTAAATGTTGTGTAATTGTCTTATAATAAATTCTTGTTGGGGATTGAATCATCTGATGTAGGTTCAGCCTGAAACATTGTCATTCAGGTTTGCATTTGTTTGATCTAACCATTTCATTAAAGTCACCTAGAATTACAATGTTATTTAGGCCCTTCAACTGGTTATAATAATTAGTGATAACTATTAATCCCTACTCAGAGTGGCCAGGTGGTATGTACACACCGCCAAACATATAATCTTTTACCAAAAATAAGATCACCACCCAGAAAATCACAAGTAGGACTGCAATCCTCCACTTTAATTCCTGAGACTGCCTTATATTTGTCCTTTGTATACAACACACAACCCCCCACCCCCCGTTATTTTGCCTATCTCTCCAAAACTCATTATATGATGGTAACATTATTTCTGTGTCTAGTACTTTTCTTGTTAACCAAATGCTTGAATTTGGATAATATCATAGTTGACCAGCTTTTACTTTATCCAGTTCAGACAACAAACTCTGTATGTTCACATGCTCTATTTTGTCTTCTTTTCTCCCTGCTCCCTAGCTGGATCCTGCCCCATCACCTGCCATCTCTGGGACTTACATCTGGCCTTTGCTTTTGGATCCTCAGAGCTTTCTATCTGTGGTGTGGCCAGAGAGGATGCCTCAGTTCCCGCTCCAGAAGCCTCACTTGGTTGAGCCTTCCTGAGTCCAGTAGGAGGTGTGGGGTCTGCAGAGAGCCGTCCACTTCATCCTGCTACAGCCAGTGGGATTTTCAATTTTTTTCTTCCTCCTCAGGATGCTCCAGGAATTTTAATGCATGACTGAAGGACTGGTGCAGAGCAGAGGTACTTGGCTTCACTGAGAAATGGGTTCCCACCTGGATGGATGGAGGCCTGTACAGGAGAAATGGCCTTCATCTGTCGGGGGGGGTGGCAGGATCATCAGTGAAAGGTTTAAATGCTTCATTAATAAGCATTTAAACCAGCAAAGGCGGGGGTGGAAGTAAGAAGGAAGAATCAATATGCCCTCCCACAGGAGGAATCATTCAGTTAGGAGGACCCAAAGGACAGGAAATCACAAAAAGTACCTAGAACTGGAAAAGGTAGAATGACAGAGAACAGGAGAAATGGAATAAAGACAGGTGGGGTAAAGAGGGAAGGCAGGAGGCTAAGAGGGGAGCTGTCAAAAAGGGAGTCAGCATAACTTGGAAGGCCATGTGTATGAATGCTCACAGCCTGAGAATTAAAATCCTGGACCTAGTGGCCTTGATGGCTGAGACTGACCTGGATAGTGTTGCCATTACAGAGACATGGTACATTAGGAACCATGACTGAGATATAGTCATACCAGTTTATACTCTATTCGAGAAAGACAGGGTAGTTAAAAAGGTAGGAGGAATGGCTCTTTATGTCAGGGAGGGAATAAAAGAAACTGAGGTACAGGGAATGCAGGGAGGGACAGAGGCACTGTGGGTCACCCTAGAGATGATTAATGATACCTCTGTTCACACTGGAGTGATCTACAGACCTCCAGCACAAGGGGAAGAGTTGAACATGGTTCTAGTGGAAGCTATGTATAAAATGGCAACTGAAGGGGAGATGCTGCTGGTGGGAGACTTCAATTTGCTGTCTGTTCATAGGTGCCAGTACAAGCCAAGCAGCTGCTAGAGCCATATAAGACATGCCACTTTATCAGTGGTAGTAATCCCTTATTGTTCCTCCATTGAATTTATCTAATCTACTTTTAAAGATTGCCAGACTCAGTGCATTAACCACTTCACTGGGAGAGCATTCCATTTGTTTACCACTTCTGATTGAACCATAGACCCTTCAGTGGTTCTAAATGATTATCATTTTAATTGCTACTGATGTGTTCTTGTTGCTCTATCTGTAGCTGTATTTTCAGCTAGTCCTGCTGACTCCCATGGCGATCCGTCCCTAAAAGCCATATAGACAAAGCACATATTACCTCTATATTTACTGTAGGCCATAGAGTAAAGGCCCAGATCCTGCATTATTTCAGGATAGCTTTTGTTCATTACCATTCTGACTTTTCTTGTCATTTTCCTCTGTACCTTTCCATTAACGTTGTACCTCCTATTGTTTGTGGGGTAGAAAAGGAAGCTCCATACTCCAAAATGGGCCTAACCAGGTACCTATAAAGTGGCACCAAAACCTCAACCCGCCTATTTGTTATGTTTCTAGATGTTTCCCAGTACTCTAGTTGCTCTTTTGTTGTTTCTCTGTTGTACATATCAAAACTAAGGTTGTTTGTGACTATGACTCCAGATCTTTCTCGTTCTCTATACAGAATACTACTTTATAATTAATGGTACATTCTGCACAGCATATTGTTGTTCCCAAAATGCATAACTTTGCATTTATTCACATTAAATTGCAATTTGTGTTTCTTCACCCAGTCGTCCAGGTTATTAAGCTGTTTGTGAAGATTGTTAATGGAATCTTTATCATTCACAACCACTCCTCCTTTTGTGTCATAAGCATATTTTCACAGCCAGGCACCACCTGAAATATGCATACTTAACACAAACGTAGAAAAATAATAGGGTCAAGATCAACCTTGAGGCAACCTCCACTTGTCACCTTTTCCCAGTCCAACATGAGTCCTCTAATCAGCACTTTCTGCAATCTATCCTTTAACCATGACTGTATTCATTTAAATAAACTTGGGTCAGCTCCATATCTACTAATGTTTCTAGAAGAGCATCATGGGCAACAGAATCAAAAGCTTTAGTGTAATCTAAATAAATTACAGCTACAGAGAGTCCCTGATACATGGCCTGGCTGACTGATTCAAAAAAGTCCAATAAGTTACTAACACAAGATCTCCCTTAAGAAAAACCATGTTGGGAAACATCTATTAGCCCTGTCGCAGATTTTCTTCCAGAAATACTTTCACAAATCTCTCCAGAATTTTACCCACAATGGATGTAATACTGATAGGTCTATAGATCTGGACATTCAATGTTTCACCATTTTTTATAAATAGGGGTCACATAAGTTACTTTCCAGTCATCCAGGACTCTACCCTGTTCCAATGACCTGTTAAACAATAATGCCAGTGGTCCTGCCATTCCTCAGCCAAATCATACAGAAAGTTTGGATGATTCCATCCATGACTTATTTTTATCGAGCAATTTCAACCTTTCCAAGGCCTGTTTTTCTGTGATTGAGAATTCTGAATGACCAATCTGTGAGCAATTACTTGTTTCAATTATTTCTTTGTTATCTTGTTTTAAAAAACACTAAGGAAAAAGGTATTAAATTTGGAGGCCATTTCTTTTTCATTATCTATAATCCTATCACCTTCCTTAAGATTTGAGATATGCCTATGCCCATTTCTTAATCTACCAATATAACTGTAAAAAGCTTTACAGTTGCCCTTTTTATTTTGGGCTAACCTTAATTCAGCATTCGCTTTTACTTTTGTTATGGCCCTTTTACATTTCTTGACCAGACTTTTGTATTTATTTTCTCTTTCTGGTGCTGGATCAATTTTATACCTGAAATATGTTTTTTCTTTCTTCTTCTTTTTTAACATTGCGTGTATGTAGTTGAAAACCATTTGATTATCCTTCCTCTCCCATTGTACTTATTTATAAGTGGCACAAATCTTTTCACACAGTAATATTTTGTTTTAATAATAGTCCATGTCTCCTCTAGTGTACATTTCTGAAGTTCTGACCTCCAATACCAGCTCTCTAGGACTTATTTTATACCCAATATATCTGCTTTCCTATAATTCTTACTTGGGTTGTCCCTTGAAATCTGTGTATGTTCTTCCAGCCATGAACACATGACCATATCATGGTTGCTACAGCTAAAGGTTCTAATGTCCTTACATTGCTCAATCCTCCTCAATATTACTCAATATCAAATCCAACACATTATTATTCCTTGTCTTATCACTTACATATACTGTTCCAGACAATTCATCAAGCATATCTCAATAAATCTATTTTCAACCTGGTTCTGTCCCCTTAAAGTTTTAATAAATTGTAGGAAAATTAAAATCTTCCATCAAGATGCAATTAACAGTCACAATACATTTTTCTAGTTTGTTCAAAATAATGTATTCTCTTGCTTAGACAAACTTGGTGACTGATAAAAGGCTTTATGTTATCACCCTTCTTTGTTTTAAACTTGATCCACATTTTTTCAACCATACAGTCATCATCCGCACCGGAATAGATTTCCTGAGCTTTCAGGTGTGAGGCTATGTAAAACCCTATTCCCCAACCTCTTTTATTCTATCTTTGTGAAAAAAAGTCATATTCATGAATTTGTTCAACAGTCTCCTTGTTTCAACCATGTTTAAGAAATACCACAAATGTCTACCTTATTTATCAGGGTATGTTTTAACTCCTCACATTTATTTCTTATAGTTCTGGCATTAATTAAGAGCATCTTAAGTTCTTGTTTGTTGTTTAGCTTGGTAGTTTTATTTATCTTCTTGTCATTGACTCGAATATCACTTTTATTCTTCTGAGATTCCTTTATAATTATGTCTGACAATTCACCACTAAACACAGTACTAGAGACTATGACCCCCTCACCTTTTATATCCATTTAAATTTGTATTTATTTTTGTATTAAACAATCAACCCAATACACTGCTCCCTTTCCTGTTGAGGTGAAGCCCATCCTTACTATACAGGGTCAAATAATTTGTGAATAGTTTCCTCAAGTATAAACAAAGAGTTCCCTGAATGAGGTACCACCACCTGAGCCAGTTGTTAACCCTTGCAATTTTCTGATCTGTTCTCTCATTATCCTGGTGCACTTGGAGAATCTCTAAGAAGACTGCTGTACCATTAACATTTTGTATTATTTTCACAGTTTGTATGTACTCAAGATAAATTTGATCTTCCCTAGTGTGTCTAATATTGTTAGTGCCCACATGTATCAATATTACAGGATTATCCTTCTTTGCCCTATTTTTGGCAGTAATCAGACTATATCCTGCAACTTAGCCCCTGATAAATAAGAACTCCTAGTTGTTTCCTTAGTCTCCCTAGTGGTGTATGCATCTGTATATTTCATGATAGAGTCTCTCACAATAAAGACCCTTCTGCTTGCCACATGATTGTTTCCTATCCATGGCTTCCCCAACTTGCTCATTTCCTTCCCCCTGACTAACATGCAAATTAGATTGCTCCAATAACAAGCCAGATGGCCCTTCTATCATACTCCCACTCTGATTAGGTTGTTACCCATTATTCAGTATAGGTGTTTGTCTTTTTTCCATATTTCCCAAGTCTGTTGTACCCTTCAGGTGAGTACTTCCTTCTTTTACATTAGTAACATCTTTATTCACCTCAGCCAATGTTAATAACTCTTGGGCTTGATTTTCCACTGAGTCCATCACTTTTAATAAGGGTTCATACTTATTTGAAGTGGGGACAGTAAATTTCTTTGCCCGTCTACCCTTTTTGCTTGTACTAATATTCCCAGGTATTTCCCACTCTTCATCCTTCTCAATATCCCCCTGTCTCTCTTATGGCTTTGTTCCTTATGATATGTACTGGGCGCCACAGTTTTTTTTTACTCCCCATGAGTAAATTGTTTGTAGCATTTAAGCTCCATTTCAATCCCTAAGAGTTTATTCTGAGTTATTTTATTTCTACACATTGCTTACATATGTACTCTGTCAAGCCTGAACTTTTTAAGTGTAAAGTTACTATATCCTTTAGATTTTACTCCCAATTCAACTGTTCTCAGTGGAACTATGTAACTCTCCATTTTGATCAGTCCATTGAAGCTACATAATTTGCTAAAATAACACTTGAGATGTTTACTTGTCCTCCTTCCTGTCTTTGCTCACTTTAATTTCTGTGTCTCCTGCTCCTCACCTCCTTGCCTGTGTCACATCACTGCACACAGCCACATCAATACAGCAAGAGCTCGCACTGCTCACTAGGCCTCTGGTGCAAATGGTGAGCCATGACCTAGAAGTGTCTCAGGAGTTGCAGTCCACAAAACTACAAATCTACAGCCCAAATTTAAAAATATCCATGCCAATCCACCTGCACAAATACAATATATGCATCCTTTACCTCTGGTGCTAAAAATGAAATCTACTGGCTGTCTGTAGTATTGTGATACCAGGGGTCACTTCTTGGTTCTCTCACACACTTCCAGGTAATAACATGACAGCACCCCAGGATATAAGCATTAAGCAAGCATCAACACTAGAGCTTCTGGCCTCCTGTCCCACCACTTTAGTAATGTTGATTGAAGCATCCCAGCTGCAGCCTCAGCCAGGAGCAGGGACACCCTGGACACCCTGCAGGGGGTGTGCCTCAGGAAGCTAGTGGTAGGACCCATCAGGGAGGGAGTGATACAGGATCTAGTACTCACCAACAGGGTCCAGTGATAACCATATGATGTGGTTGCATGTGAGAACAGTGGTGGAGTCAAACCACATGAAAGCAAGGATCCTGCACTTCAGAAGGGCCAGCTTTACAAAGATTGTCAAATGTCTCAGAAAAGCCCTGGTGGGGGCAACGGGGGTAGAGGGAACAGTGGAGACTCCTAAAAGGAGTCATAGAGGAGGTAACAAACTTTTAGTTAGCAATTAACTCATTGAATTTAATTATTTAGATTACCACCCCTTAGCCTCACAAAATCCCTTCTAAAATAATGCATGTTGCATAAACAAATGTTAATAGCCCAATAACTGTACATGCTAGACACAAAGTATGAGTGGCAGAGTTATTTAGCACAAAATTGCCTTTCCAATGGTGGCATGCATGTAATAATAAGTAATTTAGTTTTTTTTCTATGCTGGTCGAAAGAGCAAACTAAATATTTTTTCACTAAAAAAGTGCAACTTAAGCCATTTTTTGTTGGAAAATATGTAAAATATCAACACCAAATTAAGAATACAGACATTAGATGGTGTTTTAATATTATGATAGTTAAAAAAAAGATATCTTTTTACTATAAAACGTAATTTTTCTCCATTTTAGTCAGGGTGCTTTGGTGAGATTTGAGGGCTGAATCTCAACCACACTCATCATAGCATAAACAAATATGTATAACTCCAAAAGTATACATGATACACACAAAGTATCAGCATGAAAGTTGATTAGCACAAAAATGCCTTTCCAATGGTGCTATGCAACCAGTTGTAATCAATATGGTTTTTATTTTATACCTGATGAAGTGCCAAAAAAGTGAATTTTATTCAAGCTGCTTAGGTGAATCTTGATGGAAAACATGTCAGCTACACACCATACCATAAACACATGTGAATAACTCCTAAAGTATACATGATATAATAATAATATCAGCGGCAAAGTTGTTCAGCACAACATTGCCTTCCCAATGGTGGTATGCAAATAATAATATGTAATTTTGTTTTGTTTTTTTAAGCTGGTTGAAACAGCAAAAAAAAATGTTTTCACTAAAACAGGCAACATAAGCCATACACACCATACTATAAACAAATGCAAATAACTCCTAAAGTATACATGATATGCACAAAATATCAGTGACAGAGTTGTTCAGCATAATATTACCTTTCCAACGGTGCTATGCAGTCAAATGTATATTATATTCTGTTACACTATATATTAAAATATATAAGTGACTTCTCCAGACGTTGCTTGGGCACACTGGGAGTCAGTAGCCGACTTCTGCAGACATACTCAGGACACACCAGTGTTTTTTTACTGAAGACTACAGGCGTCTGCTAGGAGATAATGAGCTAAGCAAAAGCAAGAGGAAACAAAAAACGCTATGATTCTCAAAGGAAGTGCACTGGAAGGTAACAGCAAAAATACAGGCATTCTGAAGGCACAAGGAAACACAGAGGGAGCAGGGCAGGGAAGTGTATCTAGAAAAACAGAGAGAGGCAGGGAAAGCAGTCAGGAGTGCAAAGGCACAAACAGAGATAAAAATAGCCCAGGCAGTAATGAAAGTAGATGAGACATTCTTCAGGTATGCTTGTGAAAGAAGAAAGACAAAGGGTGGTATTGTTAGGCTAAAATGGGAAGGAGGAGCATGTGCAGAGGGGGACCTGGAGAAAGCAGCAATTCTGAACATATATTTTTATTCAGTATTCACAGAGAAGGGGAAGGTGTTGGACATCAGTTAAGCAACAGGAGCATCAATTGAAGGGGTAGACACCAGTCCATTTACAGAGGAGAGAGTACTAAAAGGACTCACAAAACTAAGAGTTGATAAGGCAGTGGGGCAGTATGGGATACATCCAAGAATATTAAAGGAGCTTAGAGAGCTGCTCACAGCACCAATGATAGCCCTATTCAACAAATCACTGGAAATGGGAGTTGCTTCAAAGGACTGGAGGAGGGCAGATGTAGTCCTTCTCCACAAAAGGTGGAGCAGGGAGGAGGCTGGTAATCACAGGCCAATCAGCCTGACCTTGGTGGTGTGGAAATTAATGGAATCACTGTTAAAGGAAAGGAAAGGAAAGGAAAGGATTGTGGTGTATCTTGGATCTGAGGCAGCATGGATTCAAAGCTGGAAGGTCATGTCCAATGTTTGGGAAGTTACTTTTTCTAGTACTTTCTATTTCTTTTAGAAACTTGATCCAGGCAGCTCTGTGCAGTCACTAGCAAGGATGGAGAAATACTAGAAAAAGTAATACACCTGACAGTTATAGTTACTTATTTCTTTTATACAAAAACAATACATAAATAATAAATAACCATAACAGATTACATGTATTTGAAAGTAATATGTTAGTTAGTAGTTACTTTCAAATTAATGTAATCAGTTACAGTTACATATTACTTTTGTATAAAAAGACATAAGTAATTGTAACTGTAAGGTGTATTACTTTTTCCAGTACTTCTCCTTCCTTTCTTGTGACTGCACAGAGCTTTCTGGAACAAGTTTCCAAAAGTAATGGAAATTAATAGAAAAAGTAACTTTCCCAACACTGGTCAAGTCAAGCACATCAAATAGATTTCTTTGACTGGGTCACCAGGGAATTAGATCAGGGAGGGGTGGTGGATGTGGCCTAATTAGATTTCAGCAAGACCTTTGACACCATTCCTCATAGGAGGCTTGTAAACAAAGCTCAGCAGCCTGGGAGTGGGTCCCAAGGTGGTAAACTGGGTCAGAAATGAGTTAAGAGCTGGAATACAGAGGGTGATGAAAAATGGAGTTCATTCTGAGGAGAGGAGGATGACAAGTGGCGGTGCCGCAAAGATCAGTTCTGGGGCCAGTCCTCTTTATTGTCTTCATACGTGCCATTGAGGAGGGGCTAGAAGGGAAGGTACACCTCTTGGCAGATGACAATAAGATCTGCAACAGGGTTACATTCCAGGGTGTGTAAAAATGAGGAGGGACCTAAGCAGCTTCAGGAGTGGTCAACAGTGTTGCAGGTAAGATTCAATGCAAATAAGTGTAAAATCATGCATTTGGGGCACATAAACCAGGGAAGGAGTACATGATGGAAAGGGTGTTACTGACAACCACCAAACAGGAAAGAGACCTGAGGGTAATCATATCCAATGACCTAAAGGTGACCAAGCATTTTGAAACGTCTATGGGGAGAGCCAGTGGGATGCTTGGGTGCATAGGGATGGGAATTACTAGCAGAAACAACCTCTGACCAGAGCAGATAGGGCTGCAGCCTAGGAATTTGGAGTAGCAATATTGGAAATTTGTTCTTTGATATCTTTACACCAAATTGTCAACAAAACATTGTTATGAGCCTTCCTCATGAAGAAGGGCAGAGAAAATGTTCAACTCCTGGCACAAAGGTGATTTTGTGCAGGGACTGCAAAATCAATTTTCTGTATACAGATACACATTTTGGGTTGGATTTAAAAAATGACAGCTGTCATATTCATGAGATGCTGTAAAGAAATTGCTATGTTGAATATCTGGGTAAAAATATTGAATATTACTAAAGTTATGAGCCTGTGTTTGAAGAATTCAACATAGCCTCATTACTTATTTTTTTTTTTTAATATTTATATACAGGATTTAACACATAGTCGTCTTATGACACCACCTCTTGAATAAGGTCAGATACATTTTTCAGCTCCTTTCCAAAAGGTGATTTCATGCAGGGACTGCAAAATCACCTTTCTGGGTGTAAAAAATTTGGGTCAGGATCTGAAAATGACAGATGTCACATCGTAAGGTGCTGTAAAGATATAACTATGTTGTAAATTTGATAATAATATTGAAAATTACCAAAGTTACTAGCCTGCATTCATAAAATTCAACATAGACTCATAATTTTTTTTTTATTTTACACTAAATTTTCAACATAGCCTTCTTATGACCCCACCTCATGAATAAGGGTGGAGAAAAGTTTCAACTTTTGACAGAAAGGTGATTTTGCACGGGGTCCATGAAATCACCTTTCTAAACAGATATGCCTAATGACAGTTAAGTAGTTCATGAGGAAGGGTCCCAAAGAAGGCATGTTGAAAATCTATGCCAAAAATATGCAAAAATCCCCAAGTTATGCCACTAATTTCAAAACTCTATTGAAATGCATTGAAAGCCATACCTGTTTTCTCAGTTTGTGGTCCGCGTTGAACAGTGATGATGAGTCTGGTCTCCAGAGATGATTACAGTGTAGGACCCTTGATGGGTAAGTAAGGGCTTGGGGGTGGGAGGTGGGTGCTGAGTGGGATTTTGGGGTGGGGGAATGCAATGGCCACAAAAAAATATTCATTGATTTTTTATTTTTATTTACAGGAACAAAAAAAACAAAAACAAGGATTCCTGCACTGGGGATTGGGCACCCTTTAGTGCCACTGTTATTTCGGGTGGGTGGGATGGTGTGTGCTGCAATGGATTGTTGGGTGGGGGGATGAAACAATAAATAAATAAAACCAGCAGAAATAACTGTATGCATGGTAGGGGACGAGGGAGGGGGCAACAACTTTGTGATTGGGACACTGGCGGATTGGGCACCCCCAGTGTCACTATTTCCTTTCTTGGTGAGAATGGGGTGGTGGGTGCTGAGAAGGAGGGCAAAGTGGGGGGTGGAAACACTAAATATATATAAACAAATGCAGAAATAACTGCACATGCATGGTCGTGGAAGGGGGCTACGATGACTCTGTGTTTGGGACACTGACATTGGCACCCCAGTGTCACTGTTATGTTTCTTTGGGGAGGTGTTGGTTGCTGATAGTGTGGGTCTGGTGGTGGGTTTGTATAATTTTAAACAAAAGAAATTGACAGTCAAGACAGATCACTGAAAATAAAAAATAGTGCAGTGTGGAGTGTTTCTGCTTCTCGGACACGGAGGCAATTATTGTCACCTCATCATGTTGTTGGGTCACAAGGAATGCTTTACCTGGGAGTGGCTAGAACTCAGGGTTTCCAGTCTTCCAGTTTCAGAGTGGAGGGGTTGAGCCACTGACACAGTAAGTGTCAAAATTAGTTTCAAAATAATTTATAAATGGATTTTTCGGATAAGGTGAGAAGTGTCAGTAGGAAGGTGAGTAAACAGTAGAGGAAGTAAGTCTTCAGACATGAGGGATATGAAAAGATTTTGACATAACAGAGGCAGTTTACCTGCTGAAAGGGACCTTTGTGGTCCAGAATGCCTGTACATTATATCACCTCTGTACACAACATATGCTGGTCCAATAAAGGCACCTAACTACACAGGATTATAATTTTCAAGGACTGACACATCTGTTATCTCTATTTGTTTGTTAAATAGATTATTGGTCATTAAAGATGGCTTTTGCATGAATTCGTATATCCCTAGGCATGTCCTATAGTGGGATATGGTTGAAAATTATTTTTTTTTTAATTTTAGCAGAGATACTTGAGGTAAGCCTTACTTCTAAAAGAGATATGGCTGCAGTACATGGAAGAAACACTTGCAAATGTGAAGCCCAATCATTTCTGCTGCACAGTTGTTCCCAATAATAGGGTGTCTTTCTGTTTTGACTTTGGAGTGCCCTGCTGGCAGTGGAGTAGTAGGGGTAAGAAGCAAGGAGAAGCTCAATGAAGGCTATCTGGTCCACCGACAGGCATATATGTTACACTTCACAAAATTGGGAAGGGAAGGAGGCTGTTGAAGGTGATAGTGAGATGGGACGGTGGCTTCTATCATGTTAATAGTCGCTGGAACCATATCTTAGCCTGCTGCCATGGTGGAAGGGCTGCTTGACTAAGTAAAACTTGAGCTGGACTCACCTTCCCACTGAGGAGGAGATATGAGGCCACCATTGCCATGGCCGCTGATACTGTTACAGAAAAGGGTTCCCAGTGTTTCCTTTACTGCACTCCTGGTGGCTGGCCTGCCCGCCCACCTTCTCACAAGACCCTTCCCTTCCAGAGCCCCACCGCATGGCGATTGTTCTGACTGAACTGGGAGGCCTATAGTCCCACCCGCACAGAAAGTGCCCACCCATCTTCTACTTCTGCACAGGTTACACCCCCTCTGGCTGGGATCTTGCCCCTCTTCATCTACATAGCTGTGCTCCACCCCCACTCTACCCCTTCTTACCAGACCTGTCCTCACCCAGCAAAGACATAAAGAAAGCCGTACATCAGCAGGATCAAGTTGCCATGCGATACAGTCCCTTGATCCAAGTTCAGTTTCTGAGATGGATGAAAACTGACCAATCTGTCCTGCCCGAGTAGCCAGCCAGCTATATTTGTGCAGCTTGGTCGGGTCCAGTGGACCTGGTTGCCCCAGACTAGGGATGTGAGACTCCTGGATACTTTTTGAGAACCCAGTCAACAACAAATTAAAAAGATTAACAATGCATTAATTGCAGTTCACTGGCAGATTTAAAATGCAGTTAAATTGCTTGATTGCCTTTTTTTACTCTTTTGTTGTTTTTCCCACCCCTGCCATGGACCCTGCTATTCACTCTGCCTCTCCTGTGGCTGTATTTTCCCTGGAGAGTCCTCTGCCCCTGCGTGTACCCTTGCCTCCAGAAAGCTGATCACTTTGCTTTGCAGTCCTCTCGGCCAAATCAGCACTAGATAACATTCTTATCTCATAAGAAACAACTACCCCTACCCCTATAAACATATAGCACGACCCTCCCAGGGCATCAGTACTGAGGCAGATAGCACAGTGCCAGTCTGTAACTTCAAAAACTCATTAACTGACACTTACAGGATCTGTGTTGGGCTGTGCCAGCCAGCACCCTCAATAATAAAGCTGTGGGAGATGAGGATGGGAAGGTAATAAGAAAATAAAATTAAACTTCACACGGTCTTCTCTTTGCTTAAAAGTAGGTGGAGCAGTATTCTACCCAGCAAAAGGGAACTATTTCTGTGGTGCAACAATGCATTCATTAAAAATTATTTAAAATGCAAAAAAAATATAATTTTATTTTATTTTATGTTGCAGAAACAGAAGGGGGACATTGAATAATTGCAATAAACCATTCCAGGGTGTGGGTTATGCTGGGATTTATCCACTTCTGGTGTGGATTTGGGCACTGTGACCAAACCACACCAATCATGGGTATATCCCAGTTAGGGATGTGTGAAATTGGAAAATTTCACTCAGCTAAATATTTTGTGTAATTAGTGCATTTCGCAAAATATTTTGCCAGGTGAAATGTGAAATTCGCCTGCGTTGGGCATGAAATTTCACCCCCAAGCTAGTGAAATGTTGCCACCTGTGGGAGTAATTTTGCCTCTCATGGCGAAATTATAAGCTCCCTTCTCCCTTCTCCATGGTGTCTAGTGGTTTCACCCCCCAACCATCACTGACTGTAAAAAGTAAACAAGCACTCCCCCTAAGTTACCCAAGTCAGACTACCAGCTTACCAATAGGAAGATTGGAGCTCAGTCATAGGATAACAGTAGCTTTTATTCAGAATCAAAAGTCCACAGCAGCATACAGACCACCACCCCAAAGACAAATTTTTTTGCACATGAGTACTTTGTCAAGCCATGGCATCTACTGCATAGGCTGACTTTTTATATGCTAACAAAATAGCCAATAAACACTTTGTGCAAAATACATTTAGTACAAAACATGTCCTAGATAAATGCACTTGCAAAAGTAAATATTTATTTTACAAACACCTAATATTGAAACTTCACATTGGAAATATCTACAGTGCTTAATGAAAAACTAAATAAATAAAATGCAGGTAGTCACTTGGATCTCATTCCACTGCCAAAATTTAAAAGCACTTCCTCAATGTTGGGGGGAGAGAAAAGAAGGACAAACAACAGACAGATATGTGATCGGTGGGGGAGGAGGGAAGGACAGGAACCATAATATTAAAATTCTTTTAAATTACCATTTTTATTTGACCATCAGCAATAGGTCTATTAAAAAAAATGCATATCATTTTTAAGACTATAATTTCAACAAAGCACAGAAAATCAAGTAACCACAATTAAGGACCCAGAAATGGTGTAAGTTGAAAGTTTTCATTTAAACCTGGTGGTTGGCATGCTTTTAATTTATACTGCCACTATGCTTCTCTCTGTAACAACTTATAATCCAGGTCACCACCTTTAATAGTTATGGACTTTTTTTCTACACCCTTGAACAGGAACTGATGACTGCTTCGCTCTTTGATTACATGTGTGGCTAAAGCATTGTTTTTGTCAGTTTTTCAATGCTTCTGAAATTTCCCCCATATGTTTTTTAAAGGGGTGAAGGGTTTTACCTATGTAAAATGCTTTGAAATCTTTACCTGTACAACTAACCATATAAACGACTGCTTATATGCTGCAGTTTTTCAGGTGTTTATTCACAAATGTCACTGGGCTGAGTTTCACTGCTATGCAGATGGTATTCACCTCTGTCTCTCTTGAACCCCTGATGGATTAAATGCAGTCTCAGTGCTAGGGTGGCATCTACAAGAAATACTCCTCTGGTGTCTAGTGGACCTCACCACACAGTTGATAGCAGGACCCACCCAGCCCCCCCCCCAGTACACCACCGGGCCACTGGCACAGCCTCCACTCACCTCCATGGCCAGGAGTGCTCATTCATTCAAGCACTCAGTGGCACTCCAGTCAGGCTGCCGGATGTGGAGGGCTGTGCTGGTGGCCTGATCAGGGTGGGGGAGCTGGGTGAGTCCTGCTATCTACTGATGGGGTAGGTGGGGGGTACTAGACACCAGGGAGTGAATGGTGATTTTTTTTAACAATAACAGAGGTGGCAGGGTAACTTTGGGGAGTGCTTATTTACTGTTTACATCCAGTGACAGCTGGTGGGGAGCGCCACTAGACACCAGGGAATGAAGGAGGGTGAATTTCTTTTTTTTTAATAAAACAAATGGGGGGCAGGGCAATGTGTGTGTGTGTGTGTGTGTGTGTGTGTGTGTTGGGGATTCAATTATAGACTTGTGGCCAGTAGTGACGGGTGAAATTGTGAGCAAATTGTGAAATTTCACTGCAATTTCATGAAACATTTGGCATGGCAAAATTGCTGATTTTGTGGCAATTTCGCCAGAAAATTTTATTTCACTGCATCTCTAATCCCAGCATAATCCACACCCTGTTGTGATTTATTACTTAAATCTCACCTTGTATATACAGTACTGTATGCATCACTAGTATTTCTAAGCAGTTGGTGTTGTTGCTTACAGTAGATTTGACAGTATACAGTAGTCAACAGTTAGAAACAGGCCTCACTCCCTTGGTAGTGGATGACTGCAAGGTAAATTGGTGTAACTCATCTAATATAACAGCAAAGGCAGTAGTAACTTCATCATGTAAACAAAATTACCATGTACTGATTCAGATCCAAAACTTATTGTTCATATGTGTCATGAGCTAGTGCAAGACAAACAGAAGAAAGGAAAACAGCAGACAAAACCAAACAAACAAACACTACAGTCTCCTGGGCAGACTCCTGCTGGTGGACTCCTGAATAGATAGCTCATGCCATACCTGCATGAGCCACTCAGAAATTGAGCCATTCTGTGGAGTGCCAATGGAGCAGCACTCCTTATGAGGATGCTAGTCCTTCCCCTTGTTCATGTCAATGGCATGTTTTTTCAATTTAATATACTTTATTGAACTTATATATAGAGTCCAATAATCACTGTACATAATGAACCATAAGCACCAGTCACAATGAATAAAAACAATGGCAATAGAAACATTTAACAAGAGCTGGCAGAGAACATTGTAACACTATTATCTAACAAACAATGCCTCCATCCCCAATCATACCCATCAAACCTCCCAACCCCTCCCATGACCAGAGCATGATAAGGAAAACATCAGAAAGAAGAAAACAGAAAAAAGTAGAAGAGAGAAAACTAAGAAGGCAGTAAGATAGGAAGAAGGGCCAGTAAAGGACTCAGTCACCTCATGAAACCCTCCTGACGAAATTGACAGTAAGCAATATGTCTTTCCAATTCAAGAGCTTGGAGTATTTCTAAATGCCAGTCTCTAAAGGAGGGAACAGAGTCATCCAGCCAATGTCTGACAATAATTAATTTGGCCACACTTGCAATTAAGGATATGAATCCCTTACAACAGTCAAATACATCCTCCAAGAAATGGCCCACTAGGCAGATATGTGGGGTAAAAAGAGAATCTAAGCCTAAAAGTGAGTCTAGTGAATCAATGGCATGTTTTTGATGGCAGTATGTGGTGATACCAGGCTGGAGGTGGATGATGAGTTGATACAATTGAGCGGGCTACAGTCTACAGCAACAGAGTCAGAAGAAGCAAACAGAGGCAGTCTCACTCAGTGTGTAGCTGACTGAAGTTTCAGGATGCTGGCTGATATTGCTGGATCAGTGATCCTCTTGAGGACACCAGTCTCACCCATTCTGCATGTCACCAACACAGTTTCCAATCGCAGCACAGGGACATATGGTGGGTGGACTTGTGGGTTGCTACATTTAGGTACTGCGGTCAGCAGTAACAGACTTATGTGTCAAACAGCTGCAGTCTCTTTCAGCTTGTATCTGACTGAAGATTTTGGTTGGCATCAGTGATGGCTAACACGCAAAGTATTAAAAATAGGGAAATGCAATGTTAGGTTAGAAAAAAAAGGAAAATGACCTTAGTGAATCTTTGGTGAGGTGATTTTTCAGGGTTTGAAGAACTGCTTGATGCAACATTGACATTATCCTAACTTTGGCATTCTCTTTCAGATTGCTATTTAATTTTCTGTGCCCCTGAAAGATGAGTGCTGAAGATATGGTAATGGCAATGCTGTGTTTAAACCCCAAGTAACACCACACAACAGCTTCACTAAGCATCAGAGATCATTTTTACACTAACACTGCATTTCCGTACTTTGTTTGCTTTGTTTTTTAACCTTAACTAATGCCTTAATGTTGTTGCATTTTTTTTTGCAGCACATTTCTTCTCTACTTTGAAAAGGAAAGTTAAAAACACTTACACACTATTTTGTATTTCCAATGGAGTGGTTCAGCTAGAATTGTCAGTACTCATAAGAGTAAGCAGTAGCTGTTTTCAGATGGCCCTCCAAGCCCCATCCCACCTTCAGGAAAGCAGTCCTTGGAGAACAGCTGTGCCTCCTCTCTACCCTGCTGCATTGCCATCCCTGAAGTCCAGGCCCATACCCCCTTCCTTAGCTAGTTCCATTCCAACAACTTTCTTCATTCAGTGGCACCACTCTACCTTACCTTGCCCTAAATCAATCAGTGCACAAAATCCAGAGTGAACTTACGCTTTGACAGAGAAAAGAACAGATTTCACATCTTGAGGTGTAGGCAAGTGATAATTTAAGATTTTATGCTTCTTTTCACACACAGTGCACAAGAAATATTTTGAGGACAGTAGAATATTGCAGAGGTGTGGCAGTGTTTGGCCAATCCAGCCAATGCTTTCAAGGGCTTGTCCCTCAGCCACCAATCAACAGGGAAGCCGCCGATGATGGCAGTTTCAGAGCTTAGCATCGGACAAGAAAGAAATCTGCTACTCCAGTCACAGACAGTTTTGTCATTGCAGCAGCAGATCTCTTCCCCCCTTCCTTGCAACCAGGCAAATCCAGCCATGTGCATTACAGTGCTATCGCATGGCTGGACTTATGAGCAACTTGTTTGCTCAGTGTGTCTTTCCTGGTGAAATAAATAAATGAGCCCCACCACAAATAATTGGCGGCTCCTACTGCCCCTCCCCAAAGTTGACATCAGGTGCCCAATCCCTGTGTCGGCATGCCCCCAAGCTCAGATTCATATTTTGCCAGTAACAGGGTGCCCAATCCCCATGTCAGCAAGCCCTCCATTAAGAACACTGGGAGCCCACCCTGTGTGTCAAAGTAATTTAATGTTTTTCCAACACTGGAATGCCCACTCCCAGTGTCAGATGTGCCCCCATGCCCTCTTTTGTCAGCCAACCTTGAGGTGCCCAATCCCTCGGTCAGCATTGATCCACCCCCTCCACTAGTCTGGCACACTGGGAGTCCACCACAGTGGGCCAAAATCCATTTTGTTTTCACCTGTGAAAAAGAAAACAGTCCCACAATGTACTTTTCTTTTTAAACCTGAAAAAAAAAGAAAATTATCCCTCGTCATTCCTGCCGGCTCTGCTGCCCCAGCCCCTGCACCCTACCTCTGCACACCCCACCTCCCTGCACTCACCCCTCACCCACACTTACCTACAGAGGGCAGGAACAGTGATCTTCTGTGGACCGGGAACATGTCTGCACTCTTCAAAGACCAACCGTGAACTGAAGAAATTACGGCAAGCCCTATAATGGCGGTGAATGGGGGGTTTTCAATTTAGGTTGATATCTCAGCCAATGTTTGGAGTTTTGGTCCCAAATTTTCAACATGAGGTTCTTGGAACCTGATCTCATGAACACTGGCACTGTCATTTTGTTTCTCAGTCCCGAAAGGTGATTTCACTGTTGCTGCGTGGAATCACCTTTTGGGACCTATTAACGAAATGACAGTGCTACTGTTCATGAGGTGGGGTCCCAAAATGCCCACGTTGCAAGTCTGGTGAACAACTCAAAAATATAACTGTGTTATGAGCATGCATTGTGCAGCTTGTATGCATGCTCGTAACTTTGACTATTTTCAATATTTTCACTCCAAATTTCCAACATTGCCATTTTTTCACACCTCCTTATGAACAGTACAGCTGTCATTTTTTACATCCTGCCCTAAATGAGTTTTTGCACCTGTGGCACAGAATGGTGCAGTCACTGTGCAAAATCAACTTTTGGGACAGATTAATGAAATGACTGTGCCACTGTTCATGAGGGGAGGTCCCAAAAAGGCCATGTTAAAGATCTGATGAACAAATAAAAAAATGACTGCGTTACAAGCGTGCATTATGCAATTTCTACGCATGCTCAGAACTTTGCCACTTTTTCATATTTTCACTCCAGATTTTCAACATTGCCATTTTTTCACACCTCCTCATGAACAGTACAGATGTCATTTTTCACATCCTGCACCAAATGTCTTTTCACACCTGTTGCACCAAAGGGCACATTCATTGTGTGAAATCACCTTTTGGGATTGAGTAATGAAATGATAATGCCACCATTCATGAGGTGGGATCGCAAAAAGCCCATGATGAAAATTTGGAGTGAAAATACCAACAAATGCCAGAAGCATTAGGGTTTCCAACTGTAAGGCCCCACCCTGTACAGACTGACAGGCATCAGGGTGTGGCTTGGGGTCATCGGCCACAATGCTCAGGCCATTCCACCTCCAGTCCCACCCTGCAGCCACTGACAAGCATCGATGTGTGCCTTGGAGTCTTCAGCCCTATCGTTCACCCCATTCTCCTATACTGCACCCATCTCAGCTTATTTCCTTATGGAATGGGGTAAGCTTAAAGGCCAAAGACCCCGCAGACACCGTGGACACCTGTCAGTGTCTGTGCAGAGGTGGAATGGCATGAGTGTTATGGCCGACAACCCAAAGGCACATCCCAATGTCTGTCAGTCTCTGCAGGGTGGGGTGGTGTTGGCATTAGTTCAATACTCACTGCTATTCCTATTATGCATCTCTCTAACTCATATAGTACCAATGCCAATACCAGCAAGCAAACATTTGGTTTGACAAATGCTGGTTCTGTCTTTGCACTCAGTACAGTGAAATCAAGAGCAAAGCAGCTGTGCACAATTCTTGTTTTAAATGTGACTCTTTGCTAAATGTATAGCTGTGCCATGTGAGTTTGTATCATACAGTTACTGGTTACAAAACTGCCAGATATTGTGGTTCTCACCCCAAACCAATGTTCCCTGAAATCCAGTGACACCCCTCAATCATCCTGTCCCAAATCATGCAGTCTCTGGTGTTGGTGGTACTCCCTCCCCCACTACTCCCCAAGCCACACATTTCTTGGCATCCAGTGGTACCACCTTCCCATCCTTGACAAGCCAACTCCCTCCCAATACAGGTGATAGCTTGCACTATTCCTTCTTTCACCACCACTGGCAGATGCTAACAAGAGTAAATCACAAACACAATTGACCACGTATAAGCAAATAACATATATTTCATAAATGAATTACTGCAACCCAGGATTATTGAAACACATGCTGTGTGCCTGTATTTAGTAAATCATAGCTGTAATTTATTCATAGAGTGATAACCTAGGGAAGTGAGTAGAGGGTTTGTGCCAGCTGTCATCAGTAGTGGGGGATGGGCAGTTTGGGAGGATGGTAGTACCAAGGAAATAACATCCATCTTCCTTCCTTCCTTCCTTCCTTCCTTCCTTCCTTCCTTCCTTCCTTCCTTCGTTCCTTCCTTCCTTCCTTCCTTTTAAAACCCAAGACTGACTGCCTTAGGGAAGATTTAATGAATCTGAGATTTTTAACTGTAAAATCTCAGCCTTTTTCATTACTGGAGAGCAAAGCAAAAGTTTCAGCATGATTCTGTGTATTATTTTTTACTTGTAGTTTCCAAATTATTTTATATGCTGTAAATATATGGATTTATCAGGAATAAGTAATCCTGGGTCAGAAAGACGTTCATGGTAATTTTAAGGTCCATAGGTCTAAATCTAGCTCAGTTAAAAGTGGCCACCATAAGGTCTTTAACATAGAAGTGCCTATTTAACCCAAACTAAAGTGGTACCACTACACCACTATAATATGTGTGAATATACCCTATGACCAGGATATTCATAGCTCCAGATTAGGGCCACTAAATATTTGCTCCAGCAAATTAGAGCCTGTAGCAAACCATAGGTATACTGAACATGCAATGGCACTTTTTCCAATATACCAGTCAGGCACCTAACCAGATTGTGATATCAGACACTGGCCAATATGGTGCTATTGGGATTGCAATCTCATTTGGTCATTAAGGCACACTAATAGCAACTGAGCCTCTGAAGCAATTTGCCAGATTGGTGCCCTAAGATACAAATGACCCCATAGCACTGGCAATGTGCCATTGACCTATTTGCATCTCATTATGGCCTCATTCCAATCCTGGAGGAAATAGAGTTTGTAACCCCATCCCACAGCACCTGTCAGAGCTGCCTGTACTAGAAGGCTAAATCTCCCCTACCGACACCCAAAGCAGATAAATAAAAATTTCCCTGGTGTCCAGTGGTTCCCTTCAACACCCCACAGAGCTTACTATACAGCTTCCCTGTTATCTTGTGTCTTCCTGCCCCCAATTTCCCCATTGAGCTTAAGACACATTTTCCTTTGGGGGGCCCAGTGGTCCCCCTGCCCCTCAACTCCCAGCCGAGCTTGAGACATATTTTCCCCTGTTGTCCAGTGGTTCCCCTGTCCCCTGAATTCATAAGGCATTTTGAGGAAGAGTATGTATCCATGAAAATACAGTGTGCAGTGGAATTCTCCCTCTGTTTTCTTTTACAGGGGTAGCTAGACTGGTATTCAGAAGTGCCTGTACTGTACAAGAGATGATAAGTTATTATTATCCTTCCCAGCTTGCTCACCTGAGATACTTTTCATCAACACCGGATACATCCTTCTTTACATCTGGGACAGTGAGAAACTGCAGTTTTGTGACTGGACACACCTTGAAAAAGGACTTTTCATTATTTGAAACACAATGAGTGGCACTCTAACCCCAATCCTACCTCTCTATTTCAACTGGTACTTACTCTTCCCTCAAAACACATTATGCTGTTGTACTGTAAATACTTGTAAAATTTCCTTATATGTACTTTCTCAGCATAAAACAGACACTGGCATAATACAGTTCCAGGAAGTATGAAACCTATCTGAGATCCTGTAAATGAACACACTATATAGTAAAGTTCTCATTATGAATCAATTCAGTAAACTAGGAGTTCAGTAGGAGGAATGGTAAGTATCAGTTCACATCATGGAAAACCAAAGAAAGACATGCTCATGGACAGACAGTGCTAAACCAAAGCAGTAGTAAACAAAATACACAAATGGCAGAACTCAAAATGAAATGAAATGCACTCACGTATTGGGGCTAAGAGTCAGGAACTACAAAAGATTAACCACTATGGAAAAAATCATTATTCCATGGCACTTCAGCTCTAGCATGATCTTTTGACAAGGAATGAGGCAATATGCAGCTGAGTTTACATATATTATGAATGATACAGGCAAAAAGATTTGCAATGTTGCCACAGCATAGCTGTACAATGAAGGAAAGTAGCTCCAGGTTATCATAACCCAATTAATTTTCTTGTGCACCCACTAAGCCTAAGATAGTGAGGAGTAAATTCATAGGGCCCAATTCTCAAAGCTCTGCATCTGACACAAGGTGCTTACACCAAACAGAGATGGTGCATGGTGCACTTTGTGTCCAGGGCTGCTCCACGTATTACAAAGGTGGCTCATGCCGACCACAGGCCGCCTACCCCAAACAGGGTCCTGCACCAGCCCTGCACAGTACTGTGACATGGCACTATGTGGACTATGCCAACACAAGCTGCAGCTTGCTATTCACAGACAGCACCCAGTGGGAGATATTCTCAGTGTTCTTAGACCAGCCAGGGCTGGTGTAGTAGGACTTCTAGACTATGTTCCACTGGGACAGTCAGCCTATGTGCCACTGTATGCTGCAGTTGCTCCCAGTTCACTGATGGTGCCCCATCCTGCCAGGTCCTGTCACCCATCCCCCATGCCACCACCCCATCCCCCATGCTGCCCGACCCCCTGTATGTGGCATGGACATGTGCTCAATCACTGCAGTCCCACTACCTGGTGGTCTAGTTGAACCCACCCCATGGTGCCTGGCAAGCCACTGACTGTGGTCTGCATCGGCACCATATTGTACATGTGGGCACAGTGTCTGAGACTGGTGGCAGTCACTGTGCACATATGTACAGTAGGCGCCATTTCCTGTGCCACACCGGGTTTGTGATGGACACCTCCCATGCACCAGGTGTTCGCTGCAAGGGAAGGAATGGTGCAGGTGTGGGGACTTAAAGGCCAGGACCCCTTCTGTACCTGAATCCGATGCAGGGTCCCTGGCTTATGGAGCTTTGGTGCAAGCTGCTGTTTGCTGCAGCTTGCACCGAACACAGCCCTGTTTGAGAATCGGGCCCATAAAGATCAAAAAAATTTAAAGCATGCTGAAATGCATGGAGGGGAATAGAAAGTAAAAAACTGAATAGAAGCACGAACTGCAGATAGAATTGCAAAGTGAGATTTGATTCAGTTTGAGTCATTAAATACATAACTGGCAACAAACTGCAAGGCATAAATATATGAAGATGTGGAAGCTGATGGAATTCAAGGTAATAATTAAAATAGTCCAAGAGTATGGTTTTCAAGTATTTGAAAGAAAAAAACAAGTCCGTGGCACAGAGCATTTAGGCACTGGAAGCCACCTCACACCATGTCAGTGATCTGCATTCAGGAGTGAGCTCAGGCCACCAGGGACAGCCGGGGGAGGGCAAGGAGTCACGATTGAGCAGCATAAGGCAGCTGTTCTTTCAGGAGGGACAAGAGGTTTCTCAACTCATGGCTGCCACTTGGTGGAGGCCAGGTGGCAGTGCAAGGCCAGGGAAACCTAGCCAGGAGGGAGGGGAGGAAGGGAGGGAGGGAGGATGGGGCTGTCACGGGAGCTGTAGGATACATGCACACCTCCATGAGCATGCGTGACCATGTACTGGAGTCCCAGGAACAGGGAAAAATACAAATACCAAGTCTCCTCCAGTGCCGAAGGTGGGAAGGGTACTGGGGAGCACCAGGCTAAGTAAAAAAAAAGAAAGTATCTGAAAGAAATAAGTCATAAATCTTATTAGTGATCATACAGCAATACCAATTTAATAAAAACATTTTTAAAACTGCAATATAACAATTGAGTCATTTAAATGCGTCATATTAGGGTATGCAAATATTAAACTGTTTGGATTCTTGTTGTTAAATCTTTCTTTGCCTGTCACCTCTGCAGGGATGCAGTAAGATGTGCTCGATGCTCAACATTAACTTGAGCAAGTTTGGATTACTGCTGTGGTGCTGTGCAAAGTGGGTACCATCTGGGGTATTTAGAGCTGCCTCATTTAGAGGATATGCTTATGAATTCTTTCTTTAAAGCATGTATCATGTGGCCCACATACATTTTTGAAGAGGCACTACAATACGATACAACAAAAGTTTATTAAAATTGATTATCTGTTTTATTGAGATTATTTTGGATGGTGAAAATTTCTGTCCAGAATATGTAAGATGCAGAAGTTACAGCTACCACAACAAAAGCTAGTGATAGGAGGTACTGGTAGTCACTGGGCACGATTGGATTGTGAGGCCTTATGGTATAGACTACTGGCCACAATATTACCCAAATTATCTCTTCTCCAGTAGGAGATTCTTGGTTTGACTCCCACAGATTCCTCAGTGCTGGATCACCATTCAAAACATGCCAATATTTGTGAACTATATTAGCTATTTTTCAGTCACGACGACTGAAAGTTGTTACCAAGGTAACCAATTGTTCAGTAGATGTAGTGTGGGCCTTAGAGTTAAGAAGTGTGCCCCGATCCAATTGTCTGGTGTTTTCAAGTCTTGCATTCAAAGTATGTTATTGGTAACCCAAGCCATAACAATGAATCTTTGCCAGAGCTCTACTAAATATACCTTACTTGTGATATTGATTGTTGGCTGCATTCTACTTAATTACAGGGCAATAGCCCATTTTTCACATTTGTGCACATCTGTTGAGAGGGAGAGGGTGTAGGAGACATCTCCTTGGCAACACTACACAGCCAAGGGAGGCAGGAAGTAAACTAAGAACTGTAGTCCCTGGGACAAAGAGAAGGAAATACCAGTAGAGGATTGTAATGATTTAAAACATTTTCTACTGTCAGTAGACACAGTTATACTTTAAAGTAACTGTAATTGCATTTTAAAAGTGAAAACAAGGGTTTTCTGGGCACCACATGGTAGCACAGAGGTCACGTGACCCAGTTACTTACTTACAGGTCACCACTATTTAAACAATGCCCCAAGTGAATGGGTTGCAATATACTAAATATAGTCTACTTGTGATACTGATCGTTGGCTGCATTCTCACCTGATTACTGTGCATTAGCACATTTTATCTGTATTGTGCACATCTGTTGCGAGAGACTGGGTGTAGGGGACATCTCCTTGGCAACACTATATAGCCAAGGAGGCAGGAAGTAACTAGATCTGTAGTCCCTGGATGAACCAGGAACTACCAACAGCAGATTGTAAACATTGTCTAGTGTCAGTAGACACACTTATACCTTTAAGTAACTTTAGTTACATCTTAGAAGTGAAAACAAGGGCTTTCTGGGCACAGAATGGTACAGCAGAGGTCATGTGATCCAGTTACTTACTTACAGATCATGCACTATTTAAACAATGCCCGAGTGGGTGGTGATGTACTAAATATACTATACTTATGATATTGATTGTTGGCTGCATTCTACTTGATTACTGGGCATTAGCCCATTTTTATCTATATGTGTGTGCATCCATTGAAAGGGAGAGGGTGTAGGGGACATCTCCTTGAGAACACTATAAGAGCCAAGGGAGGAAGGAAGTAAACTAGGAACTGTAGTCCCTGGGAAGCAGCCAGGGAAATACCAACAGTGGACTGTAATGATGTGAAACATTTTATAGTGTTAGTAGACACAATTATACCTTACAACAACTGTAGTTGCATTTTAAAAGTGAAAACAAGGGTTTTCTAGGCACCCCACAGTAGAGCAGAGGTCACGTGACCTGGCACTTTCTTCTGGGTCATGCACTATTTAAACAATGCCCCGAGTGAGTGGGGCAAGCTCGGGTGGGTTGACCACCAATACAATGCACAGAAGGGACCAGGTAAATACCTGCTGTACTGTTAAATAGTAATAATTGCTAAAGGCAATTGCTGAATTGAAAATGTCTTGCTGTGATCATTTCGTGATTCCAGACCAGAGGTGTTGTTTCATGTAATATATGTTTGCTCTACTGAAACTGTGTTTCATAGAGAGAGCCTAAGTTATAGTTGTAACAAGCAACCTTAGCATCCCAGCTGCAGGAAAAGTTACTAGACAATATCTTTCGATAGCTAACTATAGGAGTTTTATAAAACAAAACAAACAAAAATGGTGGAAAGAACTGGTTTTACAGAAAACATTTTAGACATTTTTTGTCAGGATGGATCATTATTTATATGCATAAAATGTTATATGTACACCTTAAGCACTCATGAAAACAGGAATGAAGGCATGATTGAATTTGTACAGTATGTCACAAATGTAATCAGTATAAAGAAGTGATGTTAGAGGTTACTAATCTCTGCAGAGAGCTTCAAAAATATAGTAATAAAACCACTCAACAAAAGCTATATTGAAAAGGGGAAAATAATGAGAAATAGTAGCAGCAATTCAGAAAACTCTGATACTGATGTACATTTAATAAAAAGAGGCAGGGATTTTGATCAAGCTGATTGTGATATTTCATGGTAATTGATTGCCAATAAAAATGCTAAAACAGGCAGACGAGCCTTCAGAAATAATGAAATCCCACTTTAAAATAAGTTTTTGGTACTAAACACACTGCATACAAATTCAAATGAACAGGATTTGTCTCAGAACCCCCACAAAGTAAACTGATCTTAGGTAACTGCATAATTCACTACAGAGATAGCACAGTGTGTAAAAAAGATAAACTGCACATCACAGTATCATGTCTCTCAGGGGCTAAAATTCCTGATATTTGTCATGCCACAGGCAGACTAAAGCTAGATAATAACTCAGCTATTATATTACAAGTTGGAACTAACAATGTGAGAAAATCATATGAGAAATATATCTCTCTTGACTTTATTAATCATGCCAAAAAATTGAGGAAAAGGGCTTTCAAGTGGCAATATCGAGAAGACTCCCATCCCTGGGGCCCACTTTGAGAAAAAATGCTATATCTAGAATTAATGCTAGACTACTAAACTGGTGCAAGCACAAAAGTATAATATGTGTTGACAATTGGGAAATGTTTTGAAAGAAAACACATTATATTCAAAACAAACTTATCTTGAATAAAAAAGATGCTAACTTGCTAGGAGGAAGTTTCATGGTTAAACTTGGAAAATTGCCTTTAAAATAGCAAGTATGGGGACAACTAACAGTCAGTCTTATTCAGCAAAACCCCAATTCAAACGTGCTGAGAACATTACTATAGGTGACCAGTTAAAAACCAATAAAATCAAATGTTGTTTGTACAATGCTAGAAGTTTGAACAACAAATTTGATGAACTGGTGGCAATAATAACTAAGGATGAACCTGATATAATAGGGATGACAGAAAGCTGATGTAGCGATAATTGTGCATGGGAAAAAAATGTATTGGGCTATACTGTTTTCAACCTTACCAGGAAAACAAAAAAAAAGTGGGTGGTAGCATTATTCATAAATAATAATTGCAAACCTATAGATATAACAAACAGTAAAATCAAAAACAGAAGGAATACTTTGACTGAAACAATCTGGGTGTACATCTTCCCAGGTACAATATACACATTTATTGTAGGACTTGGTTACCGTTCTCTGAATTTACCTCTTGAGATCGCTGAATGCATCATTAAGAAAATGGAAATGGCTTGTGAAATATGTGATATTATATACATGGGGACATGAACCTGGGAGATATTGATTGGCAGACACCAACTGTAAATTCAAACACAAGTAAAACCTTCCTAACATTCTTCAATCAACTTATGCTAAATCAATATGTGAATGAACCAACCAGAGGAACCCACATCCTAGATGGTACTGAGAACCCTGATTTGAAACTTCACAAGCTGTAGCATAGGTCCACAGTTAGGTAACAGAGATCATTATTCAATATGGTTTGATTTCATACTAAGTTTCACACTAAGTTTGAATAGGAGTTAGAGAGCCAAAAGGGCCATGAATTACTCCTATATATTAATAATAACTAAAAATTGAACCTGCAAGAACAAGTTTATCCAGACATGTTTTATAAGTATGTTTGGAACTGCTAATTATCACTTCTAAGGACAATGCATTCCATAACTTGACAACCCATACTGAGAAAAGAATTTCCTTGGAAGAAAATTTAATTTCTTTAGTTTAAACCTATCTTATGTAATGCACCATAATAAAACAACTTGTTATAGCTATAAAAGCAGATATAAATAAAATGCATACTACATTAACAACTGTTGACTGAAACCAAGTTGGAATGGATAAAAAATATTTTGCTGTATGTAACATCTGTATTCCTCAGTATTAAAAAGCAAATGGCAATCATAAATCTAAACCCAGATGGTTAAATTATAAGATTAACAAACTCATTAAAAAAAAAAAAAGCTAAAAATTTATTGTAGCTCCCCAACAACCCTAAATTGGAACAAATATCACTATGTCCCATAGGAATGTAAAAGGAAATTAGAAAATCTAAGAAGGCAACAGAGAAAAGCATAGTAAAACAAGCTACTAAGGACAACAGTAAAGCCTGTTATAGTTATGTAATCTCCTTAAAAAGAACAGCTTGCAAGGTAAGGCCATTTTTCATAAAGATCAATATGTGCAATAAGTAAATGAAATGGCTGAACTTTTCAATGACTACTTTACTAGCTTATATAGTAATAAGGCAAAAGTCAGATCCTGTGCCTATCATAGCAGCAACTGAATACATAAATATTACAACTGATAAAATTAAAACAGAATAGATCACGTTAGGACAGACTGCTCACTAGGACCTGATCTCATTACAGGTAATATGATAAAACTCATGGCCCAATACATAATGTATCCATTCAAAAGTCTATTCAAGAGCAGTCTTAACTCAGGACAGGTTCCTAAAGACTGGAGGTCTGCATATATAATTACCCAATTCAAGAAAGGAAATAAACAACTGATAGAAAATTACAGGCCTATTAGCTTGACCTCACTAGCTGGAAAGATCTTAGAGGGATTACTGTAATAAAGGAAGACTAGAAAGACAACTAGGTGACTTAGATCAACTTCAGAATGGATTCACCAAGGCAAATTATGCCTTACAAACATTCTCTGATTTTATAAGGAAGTTAGTGCAAGTCTTAACAAAAATCCCTTTCAATGTTATATATAGACTTTGGGAAGGCCTTCAATACATGCCTCATGAAGCCATTTCAAAAAATTAATATATAGAAATATAGACCCTAGGTATGTGTTATGGATCTCAAAGTGGTTTGAAGAGAGAACTCAGAGGGTACGCCTAAATGGCTGACTACCAGGGATGGTCAGGTGACCATTGGCATGCCACAGAGCTCAGTGTGCTGGGCCCCTATATCTTTTGTATCTTTGTTGCAGACATCTCAGAGGGTTTAATAAATGAGTCAATTAAATATGCTGACAATCTAAATATTAGCAGGGAATGTCAGTCCACTGAAGAGGCTATAACTATTCAGGCAGATCTGAACAAGACCAGTGTGGGGCAGACAAGTAGGCAATGCGCTCGATCTGGAGAAATGTAAAGCCATGCATTTTGGTCTAAATAACACTAAACATATCTATTACCTTACAAAGCAAATTGGCCAAAACTGTACTTGAAAAGACCTGGGATATATATTACTGATAAACTGGATTTTTCAAACAGCCAAACGAGACCATCAGCAAAGCTAATAGAATCATATGAACATTGAAAACAATATAAAATCTAGGAACAAAAAATTCTCCTCCCACTCTACATATCATGTCATGCTCCATATTGATTACTGCTCACAGTTTTGGTCACAGCACAAGAAAGAGGACATCAAACAGCTCCAAAGGATTCAAAGAAAATTCACCAAAAGCATAAAGGGCTTAAATAATCAAAATATAGTAATACATTGGGGACCCTCAAATTAATGTACTTGAGGCAAGGAGGTGTAGAGGCAACCTCCTGTTTGTTTGGGACATTATAAATGACCCTTTACTTGTTTATGGAAGTGGGCTTCATATTTAAGCAAGATGCTAAGGAAAGAAGAGGACATCCCCTCCAATTAAATGGCTATAGATTTAGAAGAAATGCCAGGAAATTCTTCTTCACACAGAGGGTGGTGATGGACTGGAGCTATTTTCCCCTTGACATTATTATTATTAATAAAAACAAGCACATCTTTAAACACCAGCTGAACAACTGGCTTTTAGAAACAGGGGATTGTATTAGCTAAGGGTTCAGGATGAGGACTATTGATGGGCATTTTGGCTTCAGTTCCCTGACACACCTCAGTATGAACCTCAGCTCCTCTACTTGTCTATCAGATCTTTCTAGATTGGAACTGTTTCAATGAAGGCAAATGAACTGTCCATAGGGTATTTCCTTTTCAAGGACATTGGATGTGCACTAGAGGCATGTAAATGACTGTTGGATTTGTAAGTCAGTAGTACTGTACCTATCAATTTGGAATCCCAAAATTCATATTTTGTCTATCAGAAATATAGTGAAGCTCAGGCTTTGTTAATTTTCTTTTAGAAAATCTACAAATGCTGATGCTGAAAGGATATCTTCTTGCCAAACAATCAAAATGTTATCAATAAATCTGCACCACAAACAAATGTGGAGCAGAGACTGATTTCGTCAGGATTAAACATGATGGCCCCTCCCACCAGGCAAAATACAAATTTGCATAGGAACAGACCATCATGGTGCCCATGGCTGCACCATAGATCTTTACATAGAATTTTCTATCAAAGACAAAATAGTTGCTGGTAAGGACATCCTAGTGGCTTCCGAGAGAAATGTTGTGCAAGTGGGCAATGGCTAAGATGGCGTTCCAGAGACATAATCCTAGATCATGGTGTTTGTTATGCAGACTAACCATGTCTATAAAAATCCATTTGAAATCTGAGAGGCCAGACCAACCTCCCCAGTTTGGACAATTTGTCCATCAAACCTCTAATATATTAAGGTTGTACAACAGCTAGTTGTTTAAGAACGTAGTCTGGAAAAATAGAAATCTTCTCTGTGAGAGAACCTTGACCTGATATGATCAGTCTACTAGGGGGATTGGCCTGGTCCGTCTGGATCTTTGCTGAACGTATACTGTCAGTATCATGATATGTTCCACCTGCATTTGGGAGAATTGGGCTTTGGTTATTTTCCTCATTATCAAAGGATCTTGTAAAAAAAAAATCTATCTGCATTTCTAAACCCTTTGTTGTATTTCCTGATAGTCTCCTATAGTCTTCATATCATCCAGTTCCGTAGATTTTTTGTTTCTATTGGCACTTGTTGAGGACAATGATTTTACCACTCTTGTCTGCTACTTTTATCTCTATAGTATTCAGTTTTTGAGATCTTCAAGGGATGCATGGTCTCCTTGTTCAAATTCTATGAGTGATTGTCCCATTCTGATTTAAAAAGGTTGTTCACATTTCTGAGGACCAGGTCCTTATCTGAAATTAACACATATAGTTTGGCTGGAAGATTAAAGTTAGAACATGGCCTGAACATTGTTGATCTAGATGGAAAATTAATTCTGTGATGTAAGTCCTGTTGTGTAACAAATTCATAATCAAAATGGAGTGGGTTTTGATTGATGTCCTCTGAACTGACAAAGTCTGATTCTGCATCACAGTCAAAGTCAGAGGTAGAAGTTATGGTTCAGTATCCCATCATATTGTTGTTAGTGTAATGATTTCTGAGATTTCATTTCCTGAAAAGCACTTTAGATCAATAAATGCTTAAATTCATCAACATAGGGATCAGTAACAAGATGAGTCCATTCTAGCTCTTAGATTTGAAAGGGGTTCAAATTGCAACTGCATAGATTGCTTACTTGTTGCTGTGTCTCCTGAGGCAGCACAGTAGTGTATATTCAGCATTTGCCCCTGCCTTATCTTCCTTGGAGGGATTTGTACTCTTTTTAGGCTTGTTGATGTTGCCTTTGTTGCTGCTCTTCTGTGGCTGTTTCTCTAAAAAAGACACCTGGCAGTTACAGAAGATATTGCAGGAGGTGCCCTAGATGGCACTGTTTCATGTGCAGTTTTTGGATTTGGAATAACTGCATGACTGTCCTCTACAAATGGACTGTGATGGTCACTTTCCAGCTGAAAACCTGGTTCTGGTCATAATCCAGAGTGTCACATATCACTTTCCCTTGTTTGTGCTCACTGACCTCCTTGTCAAGCATGATTAGTTTCTTTTGAAGATTCTGCTCAAAGCATTTAAATATATGGTTATCTTGTTCTTTTAATTCATCTTTTTCACTTGAGATAGCCTGAGAGATGTTGTTGTCATGATCAATGAGAATAGTCACCAGTTCGGCTGAGCAAGTAAGTGGTCAGAGCCTTTTCCCATCTTGTTTGCTAAACATCCTTGAAAAAAAACACCAGTTGGTGTCTTATCAATTCTAATCCTCCTCTTCCTCTTATATTCTGGCAATGAGAACTTGCTGTAATACGTGATTAATCTCTTTGAAGTTGAACTTTTCAAATTCTGAAAAAGCTCTGTCAGGATGATCTCATCACTCTGTTTGTCTTAACTCTTTGACTCTACAGGCTCACTCTCAGATTACACCACTTGTCTTCTGAACCTCCTGTATACTTTTAACAGTGAATCCTGAGCCTTTCTAAGCAAATTAAGCCATAGTTAGCATGTCACAAACAAATGCTAATAGCTCAATAACCGTACATGCTAGACACAAAGTATGAGTGGCAGAGTTATTCAGCATAAAATTGCCTTTCCAATGGTGGTATGCATGTAATAATAAGTAATTTACTTTTTTCTATGCTGGTCGAAACCAGAAAAATTGTTTTCACTAAAAAGGCAACATAAGCTTCATTTTTATTGGAAAATATGTCAAATATCAACACAAAATAAGCATACATACATTAGATGGTGTTTTACTATTATGTTTGTTAAAAAAGATATCTTTTACTATGAAACATAATTTTTCCCCTTTTGTCAAAGGTGGTTTGGTGAGATTTGAGGATGAATCTCAACCACACACCATATCATAAACAAATGCACATAACTCCAAAAGTATACATGATAACACAAAGTATCAGCATGAAAGATGATCAGCACAAAATTGCCTTTCCAACGATGCTATGCGATCAATTGTAATCAATATGTTTTTTTTTTATGCCTGCTGAAGTGTCAAAAAAGTGCATTTTATTAAAGCTGCTTAGGTAAGTCTTGATGGAAAAAATGTCAGCCATTCACACCATACCATAAACAAATGTAAATAGCTCCTAAAGTATACATGATACACACAAAGTATCAACATGAAAGTTGTTTAGCACAAAATTGCCTTTCCAACGGTGCTACGTAATCAATTGTAATATATACATTTTTTTTATACCCGCTGAAGTGGCAAAAGTGCATTTTATTCAAGCTGCTTAGGTGACTCTTGACAGACAACTGTCAGACACACACACACACACACACACACATACTCACTACTCGTACACACACACACAGCATGCAAACAAATGTGCATAACTTTTCATTTATATACGAAAGACAAAGTATCATCAGATAACTTCTTCAGCACAAATAACCTTGCTAATGGGTCCAAGCATTCAGTTATAATCATTTTTTTTGTACTACCGGAAAAATAAATTCCATTTTCTGAAACCCAAGGTAGTTATTATACAATAGGGGTGAGCAGAAAAGTATTCTCACTGCATTATGAAAACTCCAGATGTCGCAATGTCTCCAGATATCTCCACATATCGCACTGTAATTCTCCATATATTACTGATTACTACCAAAACCCAGTACAAAACACTCCTATTGTATGAAAGCACTATAATGGCCAGGTGTATGATACAGACTAGATCTGAACTCGTTTGCAAGTGAACTCAGGCAACTCACACAACCATCATTCATGTCATCGCTGCTCCATCATCTGCTCATGCTATTCCACCAGCTCACTTGCAAGCATTCAGATATATTCTGCATCACACCCCTGGCCATCATGTACCCCTTTAGTTCTTTGGTACAAAAGACCAATCTTTAATGTCCTTCTATCGCACAACATATGCAATGACATTCAACACAGTTTAGTCCTAAATATCAGAAGGTGCCGCGGCACACTCTTTCATACACCCACATGTAAGAATGAGCACATCACAACACATACAAGATGCACGCGGCACCCATGTTATTCGGTACAATGCCCACAAGTCGCAACACAGAAAACAGAATGTCAACAAATGTCTTAAATGTCGACAAAATTATTATAATCACCACAATTTCATTTTTCTTATGTCTTCAGATGGCGTCCCATGATGATGTCACTGCACTGAAGTGCTTTCAACATCCTCAACTGGTGTCGTCTCCAACCTTTCTCTGTTGTCTGTCATCTTTCAGTAAATAAAGTAGTTTCATCCTCTCGTCTGTGTCATCCTTCTGTAAAGAAAGTATTTTCATCCTTTCCACTGTTGTCTGTGGCATTTTTATAAAAGGAAAAAGAAAAAATGTCCTACCTCTGCCCTGCTGTCTTTGCCGTCCTGTGATGAGAAAATAAAAAATTAGTTACAACCAATTGTCTGTAGTCTGTGTCAGATATTTGCCTTTACAAAGTCTTCTAGCTGTGCTCCTGTAGTCCTCTGTGGCAAATTTGTCATCTTCTGTGGTCCTCTGCTGTTCACTCGCTGTGTTCCACTCAACTGCCACCTTCACATAAATGCGAGACCACCACCTCTGCATGTCTCTCCACTCCATGCACTGCAGCAGCTGTAGCTGAAGGTGATGCTCCATCTTGCATGTCTTCGTATTTTCTTCCATTCTTCTTTCTTCCCCGGGTAGGGTAGGACTTTGTTTCAACCAATGTGCAGTGCAAAGGACAGCGCAAAACACAGAACAGCCAATGTGCCAAGGTGTCCATCAAGTCCAGTGCTCTTTCTCCTCCACAGTTTCCTTGTCATGCTCCACTATGCACCAACCACCACCTCTGTGTTCATCTCCACTCCATCCATGGCAGCTGCTGTAGCCGTAGGTGATTGGGAACATGGTCCATTTGGTGTCTTCCGGTTTTCATCCTCCCCGTGCAGGACTTTGCGTCAATTACATATTCAGCACCACGCACAAAGAAAGAAGAATCAGCATTTATATAGTGCTTTTCGGACACAGTGTATCCCGAAGCACTTTACAAGCAATGTTAGACTGGTAGTGAGGTGACTGAATGTGTAACGGTGGCTATATGGCACATTACCCATCCACAGCCTGCACAATTGCATGAACCAGTTTTATGGGAAGGGGATGGTTGGCCATGACACCAGGAATGTTCCCTACTTTTTGCAAAGAGTGCCCTGGGTTCTTTTACTTCCACCTGGACACCCACCATGATGGGTAGAAGGGACCTCGGTTTACCGTCTCATCTGAAGGATGGCACACCTCAGCAGCACTGCACCCCGGCCCCCAATACTGCACTCGAAGAATGATCGTTTTTAAGTGCAAGTCCAATCCCAGTGTGGGGTGAGAACCCATGACCCTCTAGCCCAGAGGTGCATGAGCTACCAACTGAGCCACACCGACACCTCTTGGTGTCACAATGGACAGCTCAAAACACAGAACAGCCAATGTGGAAGCCAAATGAAAATAAAAAATACTGAGCTAAAACCTCCACTCCACATAAATTATACTGAAAGTGGTACTGGAGACAAACAGGCACACTGTCATAGTCACTTGTCACTCTTTATTTCTGAAGTTTTGTTTTGTATTCCTTTAGATCCTTTGAGTCATAACAATTCTCTGTCTGCCAACCGACACATCAACCCCTATGGCACCACACCACCACATCATCATTGCGATCACTCAATGAAAACACTGTCAGTACACTAACAGATGATGTGGTGGGTGGCCATTACAGATATGTCTGCAGTCAGGCAGAGTGCTGCTATGCTCATCACACATAATGGGAGGTGACAGCAGTTCCAGACTGACCAAAAGGAAAAGAAAGTACTTCAGTTATAATGAGGTGAAGGCTGACTCCCAAAGGAATGCAAGTTTCAGCCCTCCAATAGCACTTTCAGTTGGCCCCCTTGGTCTGGTGAGTGAAATAATCCTCACACTGTCATCCGCTGTGTGAAGCCACACTCGCAACTCTTTCTGAACACACCCACTTTTCTCTCACCTGCCAGCAACTCCAAAGTAACGTTTTCATCACTACTCCCCTCTACTTTCGCTCACCAGACCTCTTTTAGTTCAGTCTTTTTCATTTTCATTTGGCACAGCCTATTAAATGACTGGCATGTCACTGCAGTGCCTCTGAAACACCAACGGGCATAACCTTGTTTAACCAACAATGTGTGGCAATCCATTTAATGCCTATGACACCATGTCTGACATTCAGTGTCACACGATGCACAAAACTCTATGGTCTCTCACAAACTCTCAGTCTCTCTCTCTCTCGCACTCTCATTTGACGGTCTCTCTCTCGGTCGCTGGTCTCTCTCTCTCTCTCTATCCGTCGAAGTTCTCTCTCTCTATCGGTCGAAGGTCTCTCTCTCTATCGGTCGAAGGTCTCTCTCTCTCTCTCTTTCTCTATCGGTCAAAGGTATCTCTCTCTCTCTCTCAGTTGCCGGTCTCTCTCGGTTGCCGGTCTCTTTCTCTCTCTCTCTCTCTCTCTCTCTCTCAGTCTAAGGTCTCTCTCTCTCTCTCTCTCTCGGTTGCCGGGCTCTCTCTCTCTCTCGGTTGCCGGTCTCTTGCGCTGTCTCAGTCGCCGCTCTCTCTCTCTCTCTCTTTCTCTCTCTCTCTGTTGCCGGTCTCTTGTGCACTCTCAATCACCAATCTCTTGCGCACTCTCAATCGCCAGTCTCTCTAGCACTCTCAATCACCAGTCTCTCGCACACTCTTATTTACCAGTCTCTCGGTCACCAGTCTCTCTCTCTCTCTCGGTAGCCGGTGTCTCTCTTTCTCTCTCTCTCTCTCGGTCTCTGGTCTCTCTCTCTCTCGGTCGCCGGTCTCTCTCTCTCTCGTTCGCCGGTCTCTTGCCCATTCTTGCGCACTCTCAAGCACCAGTCTGTCTCGCACTCTCTCACACACTCTAAATCACCAGTCTCTCGGTCGCTGGTCACTCTCTCTCTCTCGGTCACTGGTCTCTCTTTCTCTCTCGGTCGGCGGTCTCTTGCAATCTCTCGGTCGACGGTCTCTCTCTCTCTGTCTCTCTCTCTCTGTCGCTGGTCTCTTGTGCACTCTCCATCACCAGTCTCTTAAGCACTCTCAATCACCAGTCTCTTGCACACTCTCAATCACCAGTCTCTCAGTCACCGGTCTCTCTCTCTCTCTCTCTCTCGGTCCCCAGTTTCTCTCTCTCTCTCTCTTGGTCACCGGTATCTCTCTCTCTCTCTTCAGGGACCGGTCTCTCTCTCGGTCACTGGTCTCTCTCTCTCTTGGTCGGCGGTCTCTCTCTCTCTCGCGCCAGTCTCTATCTCTCTCTCTCAGTTTCTCTCTCGGTCGCTGATCTCTCTCTCTCTCTCTCTCTCTCTTGGTCACCAGTCTCTTGCGCATTCTTGCACACTCTCAAGCACCAGTCTCTCATGCACTCTCTCGCACACTCTAAATCTCCAGTCTCTCTCTCTCCCGGTCTCTCTCTCTCTCTCTTGGGCAGTTTCTCTTCTCTCTGGTCGCCAGTCTTCTCTCTCTCTCTCTCGGTCGCCAGTCTCTCTCTCTCTCTCGTCACTGGTCTCTCTCTCTCTCGGTCACGTCTCTCTCTCTCTCTCTCTCAGTCACTGGTCTCTCTCTCTCTCTCTTTCTCGGTCTCTCTCTCGGTCGCTGGACTCTCTCTCTCTCTCTCTTGATCTCTCTCTCTTGGTTGCCAGTCTCTCTCTCTTTCTCTCTCTCTCTCTCTCGGTCACCGGTCTCTTGCGCATTCTTGCACACGCTCAAGCACCAGTCTCTCGTGCACTCTCTCACACAGTCTAAATCTCCAGTCTCTCAGTCGCCGGGCTCTCTCTCTCTCAGTTGCCATTCTCTCTCTCTCTCTCTTGGTCACTGGTCTGTCTCACAAACTCTTCTTGTTACCATTGTCTGCTTCACCTACAGCTCCTCATCATGTACACTCAGAGAAGCTGCAGAGCGACTATTGGGGCAAGTCTTTTGTGTCGCTAGTGTGATCCTCGTTATATGTAGTTGTGATACTCTGGAAAGCAATCAACACAGAGGTGTACATTGCTTGTGCGGCATATATATGATGGTTCAGCATGCTTCATTTTCAGTGCACAATTTCTGCACCCACCCTTCTTCACTTTCACCGGGTAGTGTGGTCCAGCAGAAGTAGGATCCTGCTCAGTTACAGCAACTGAGGTACTTTGTCTCCTATTGGTGAACCCTTCCAGCAGATGCTCTGAGAGGGCAATGCGAAAATTTAGCTGCCTATGCTTGTTCACTCTCCCGGTCTTGGATCACTGAATATGATGCACACTCTCTCGAAACAAAGTAAAAGCATTTGCCAATGCCATGTCCCACAAAAACCAGAAAAGATATTCCACCACTTCTTAGATTTTCTGCTACTGTGGTACTAATGACCCTGGTCAGCGACATCCACACCATTCATGTGCATGTTATACTGCTTCAGCTCTTCAGGACGAGGAACAGATATTTCGATTGCCATTTTTTTATTAAGCCTGGTCACAGATGTTGCTGGTAAGGTCAGGTCATGATGAGTTGAGAGAAGGAAAACAGGATTGTTGTCTTTCCAAGCTGTGGCGACGAGTGATCCATCCTGTAGCTGTTCACAATGACCACGGTCTTTCTTCTTCATTGCTACTTTGTTAAGTTCTGCAGGCCACCAAACCTGTTGTTATGCATTGTGCCACATGCATACAAGCCAACATTCAAAAGATCTTTTGCCAGGTGAACCGATGTGAAAAAATTATCATAATACACATGGTGTCTTTTGCCACGCAGATCTTTAGTCAGGTCTGTCACGACCCTCTCTCCAAGGCCTACTTCCACAGTGCCAGCAACTTTTCCTGCGTAGACTTGGAAGTCTGACACATAACCACTGTGAGGATCTGCAAGAACCCACACTTTTATTCCATACCGTTGCAGCTTGCTTCGCATGTACTGCTTGAATGAGAGCCGTCCTCTGAACCCTACCATGGCCTCATCGATTGACAAATCTCAGTGTAGGTGGTACTCCATCTTGCAGGCCATCTGAATGCACTCCAGGATGGGACGCACATGATGAAGTTTGTCATGATTTTCCGATCCTCTGGGTGGATTTAGTGTGCTATCGTTGGCATGTAGATACTGCGTAATCTTCTCATAACACTCACGGGTCATCACCTTTGAAATCGGACAATGTCCATAGAGATGGTGCTTCCCCCAGTACATACGGTAGTGTGGCGCCTTCATAATAGACATGTATAGCGGTATTCCAAAAAAAATTTTATGTCACACGCCATCACCGGAGTCCATCAGGTGTCTACTTTATTGGCTTCTGCCTGCTTATGGGCACTGTACCGGTTTGTCTCCTCAGCTATCAGTTCATAGAGTATCGGTGAAATGTAAGGTTCATGAAATCCATGGGAGTCTTCTCTGCTCCCATCACTGTGGCTGGACCCACAGGCTCCTTGAAGTCTTCAACATGCACTGGCTGGAGCAGATGTGTCCAACCATCATTGCAAGCCTCATCAAGATGAGTTGAATGTTGCTCATGTTATTCAGCAGCATCCACTTCAACAGGGCTACATGCACGCTGCAGTCTAGCCAAAGGGAGATCATCTTCACTGTCTGTGTAGTTGCTCTGCCGCCGTAGCTTGGCTATTGGAACATCATCCTCTTCACTTTCTGAAGAGTGCTTCATCCGGCACAACGTGGCTGGGGGCAGATCATCTTCTTCACTGAATTCACTATCTGGTGTACTCAAAGGCATCATGCACATCAAGTCCACCTGGATATTGGAATCATCAGAACTGCCAAAACCCAGAAAGTCATAAGCCTCGTTTTCACTAGCGCTATCAAACAAGCACAGCAGGTCGTTATTGTACACATTCTCCACATTCTCCAGTTTGATTGCTCTGTGCTCTTCACAATGTTCTGAGACTGTCACGGGATGATCTCTCTGGAGGTTATAATGATCAAGGTTCAAACGATCTCCAATGGTTGCAACGATCTCTGGCAGTCATGCACAGTCTCTACAATAGAAAAATAAAGCCATATCTTTGCACTGCGAGCCACACAAACTTGCTGCATCCAACATATGTTCCGCCTACAATGCTTCGTTACCCGGTACAATAAAAGACAAACTGCAGGGTGTTTAACAGTTTGGAGGGGGTGGCCCACAAGCCATGGAATCCATGTTATGTAATGTAGCTGTGTGTTTGAAGGTGGAGGTCAGGACACTCACACCAGAATCCATCCTGTGCAATGCTGCTTCCTGGTGTCAGGGACCTCCCTCCAACTAGCAAACACAGAGTGCCATCACAAGAAAAGGATTCCCACGTATACACCAACAAATCAGACAGCATTCTCAATGGCGTGTAGTGGAACCTCCCCCACTCCCCAATGCCCGGCAGCAACACAAAATGGCATTCGGTTTATATCACATCTCTGTTGTAAACAGCTAGCCGCAGGTCGGACACCATGAGACTCCAGGGAATCCATTTTGTGTGAGTGTACCTGTTGTTTGAAGGTGGGACAGAGCACCCTGCCAGCATGTCAAACATTGTGCATGCTGTCGTCGCAGCACAGAGGGAGTAGTGTCCGCCAGACATCAGGTACTGCTTTTTGATGGATGGTGCCGGGCCTTGCGTCACCTGCCACTATCCCAAAAACAGCAGTGGCCATTGTCCGGGTGCCCCTCTCCCTCTGAGACCCGATGCCAGCACACAAAATGGTTGCCTCGCTGTCATGGGACTTCAATCCGACCTTCAAATATATGATGCAATCCCCCAACATGGATTCCCTGGTGGCCTGTGGTCTCCACACCCCACGGTATACACCAACAAATCAGACAAGCATTCTCAATGCTGTGTGTAGTGATACCCCCACTCCCAACGCCTGGCAGCAACATATATGGCATTCGGTTTACATCACATCCTCTGTTGTAAACAGTTAACTGCAGGTCAGAGACATGAGATTCAGGAATCCATTTCGTGATTGTGCCTGGTGTTTGAAGGTGGGACGGAGCACCCTGTCAGCATGTCAACCATTGTGCATGCTGGCATCGCAGCACGGAGGGAGTATGGTCCCCCAGACATCAGGTACTGCTCTTTGGTGGATGGAGCCAGGCCTTGTGTCACCCTCCACCATAACAAAAACAGCAGTGGCCATTGTCTGGGTGCCCCTCTTCCTCCAAGACCTGATGCAAGCACAGAAATGGTTGCCTCGCTGTCATGGGCCTTGAAGCCAACTTTCAAACATATGACGCAATCCCCCAACATGGATTCCCTGGTGGCCTGTGGTCTCCACACCCTACGGTATACACCAATAAATCAGACAGCATTCTCAACGGTGTGTAGTGTACCTCCCCCACCCCCCAATGCCCAGCAGCAACAAAAAATGGCATTCGGTTTATATCACATCTCTGTTGTAAACAGCTAGCTGCAGGTCGGAGACCTTGAGACTCCAGAGAATCCATTTTGTGTGATTGTGCCTGGTGTTTGAAGGTGGGACGGAGCACCCTGCCAGCATGTCAACCATTGTGCATGCTGGCGTCGCAGCTCGGAGGGAGTAGGGTCCCCCAGACATCAGGTACTGCTCTTTGTTGGATGGAGCCAGGTCTTGCATCACCCACCACCATCCCACAAACAGCAGTGGCCATTGTCCGGGTGCCTCCCTCCGAGACCAGATGCCAGCACACAAAATGGTTGCCTCGCTGTCATGGGCCTTCAATCCGACCTTCAAACATATGACGCAATCGCCCAACATGGATTCCCTGGTGACCTGTGGTATCCACACCCTACGGTATACACCAACAAATCAGACAGCATTCTCAATGGTGTGTAGTGGTACCTCCCCCAACCCCCAATGCCCAGCAGCAACACAAAATGGCATTCGGTTTATATCACATCTCTGTTATAAACAGCTAGCCACAGGTCAAAGACCATGAGAATCCAAGGAATCCATTTTGTGTGATTGTGCCTGGTATTTGAAGGTGGGACGGAGCACCCTGCCAGCTTGTCAACCATTGTGCATGCTAACATCGCGGCTAGGAGGGAGTAGGGACCCAGACATCAGGTACTGCTCTTTTTGCTGGATGAAGCTGGGCCTTGCGCACTCCACCATCCCACAAAAGAGCAGTGGCCGTTGTCTGGGTGCCCTCTCCTTCCGAGACCTGAAGCCAGCACACACAAAATTGTTGCCTCGCTCGTCATGGGCCTTCAATTTGACCTTCAAACATATGACGCAATCCCCCAACATGGATTTCCTGGAGGCCTGTGGTCTCCAGTCCCTACGGTAGACACCAACAAGTCAGACAGCATTCTCAATGGTGTGTAGTGTACCTCCCCCACACCCCAATGCCCAGCAGCAACACAAAATGGCATTCATTTTATATCACATCTCTGTTGTAAACAGCTAGCCACAGGTCGGAGACCACTAGACTACATGGAATCCATTTTATGTGAGTGTATCTGTTGTTTGAAGGTGTGACGGAGCACCCTGAAAGCATTTCAAATGTTGTGCATGCTGGCGTCTCAGCTCGGAGGGAGTAGGGTCCACCAGACATCAGGTAATGCTCTTTGTTGGATGGAGCTGGACCTTGCATCACCCGCCATCATCGACAAACAGCAGTGGTCATTCTACAGGTGCTCTTCTCCCTCCAAGACCCGACACCAGCACACAAAATGGTTGCCTCACTGTCATGGGCCTTCAATCTGACCTTCAAACATATGACACAATCCCCCAACATGGATTCCCTGGTTGCCTCTGGTCTCCACACCCTACAGTATACACCAACAAATCAGACAGCATTCTCAACGGTGTGTGTAGTGGTACCTCCCCCACCCCCTAATGCCCGGCAGCAACACAAAATGGCATTCGGTTTATATCACATCTCTGTTGTAAACAGCCAGCTGCAGGTCGGAGACCACGAGACTCCAGGGAATCCATTTTGTGTGATTTTGCCTGTTGTTTGAAGGTGGGACAGAGCACCCTGCCAGCATGTCAAACATTGTGCATGCTGGCGTCACAGCTCGGAGGAAGTAGTGTCCCCCAGACATCAGGTACTGCTCTTTGTTGGATGGTGCCAGGCCTTGCATCACCTGCCACCATCCCAAAAACAGCAATGGCCATTGTCCGGGTGCCCCTCTCCCTCTGAGACCCGATGCCAGCACACAAAATCGTTGCCTCGCTGTCATGGGACTTCAATCCTACCTTCAAACATATGATGCAATCCCCCAACATGGATTCCCTGGTGGCCTGTGGTCTCCACATCCTATGGTAGACACCAACAAATCAGACAGCATTCTCAACGGTGTGTAGTGGTACCCCCCCACTCCCCAATGCCTGGCAGCAACACAAAATGGCATTCGGTTTACATCACATCTCTTTTGTAAACAGCTAGCCGCAGGTCGGAGACAATGAAACTCCAGGGAATCCATTTTGTGTGATTGTGCCTGGTGTTTTAAGGTGGGACGGTGCACCCTGCCAGCATGTCAACCATTGTGCATGCTGGCGTCGCAGCTCGGAGGGAGTAGGGTCCCCCAGACATCAGGTACTGCTCTTTGTTGGATGGAGCCGGGCCTTGCATCACCCACCACCATCCCACAAACAGCAGTGACCATTGTCTGGGTGCCTCCCTCCGAGACCCGACGCCAGCACACAAAATGGTTGCCTCGCTGCCATGGGCCTTCAATCCGACCTTCAAACATATGACGCAATCCCCCAGCATGGATTCCCTGGTGACCTGTGGTATACACACCCTACGGTATACACCAACAAATCAGACAGCATTCTCAACGGTGTGTAGTGGTACCTCCCCCACCCCCCAATGCCCAGCAGCAACACAAAATGGCATTCGGTTTATATCACTTCTCTGTTATAAACAGCTAGCCACAGGTCAGAGACCATGAGACTCCAAGGAATCCATTTTGTGTGATTATGCCTGGTGTTTGAAGGTGGGACGGAGCACCCTGCCAGCTTGTCAACCATTGTGTATGCTGGCATCGCAGCTAGGAGGGAGAAGGGACCCTAGACATCAGGTACTGCTCTTTGCTGGATGAAGCCGGGCCTTGTTTCACCATCCACCATCCCACAAAGAGCAGTGGCCATTGTTTGGCTGCCCCTCTCCCTCTGAGACCTGACGCCAGTACACAAAATTGTTGCCTCGCTGTCATGGGCCTTCAATTCGACCTTCAAACATATGGCACAATCCCCCAACATGGATTTCCTGGTGGCCTGTGGTCTCCACTCCCTACAGTAGACACCAAAATGTCAGACAGCATTCTCAACAGTGTGTAGTGTACCTCCTCCACACCCCAATGCCCGGCAGCAACACAAAATGGCATTCATTTTATATCACATATCTGTTGTAAACAGCTAGCCACAGGTCGGAGACTACGAGACTACATGGAATCCATTTTATGTGATTGTACCTGTTGTTTGAAGGTGTGACGGAGCACCCTGCTGGCATTTCAAACATTGTGCATGCTGGCGTCACAGCTCAGAGGGAGTAGGGTCCTCCAGAAATCAGGTACTGCTCTTTGTTGGAAGGATCCGGGCCTTGCGTCACCCGCCATCATCCCACAAACAGCAGTGGTCATTCTACAGGTGCCCCTCTCCCTCTGAGACCAGACACCAGCACACAAAATGGTTGCCTCGCTGTCATGGGCCTTCAATCCAACCTTCAAACGTATGACGCAATCCCCAACATGGATTCCCTGGTCGCCTGTGGTCTCCACAGCCTACAGTACACACCAACAAATCAGACAGCATTCTCAATGGTGTGTGTAGATACCTCCCCATCCCCAATGCCCAGCAGCAACACAAAATGTCATTCGGTTTATATCACAATCTCTGTTGTAAACAGCTAACCGAGGTCGGAACACTCAGACTCCAGGAATCCATTTTGTGTGATTGTGCCTGGTGTTTGAAGGTGGGATGGAGCACCCTGCCAGCATGTCAACCATTGTGCATGCTGGCTTTGCAGCTCAGAGGGAGTAGGGTTCCCCAGACATCAGGTACTGCTCTTTGTTGGATGGAGCCGGGCCTTGTGTCACCCACCACCATCCCACAAACAGCAGTGGCCGTTGTCCGGGTGCCCCTCTCCCTCCGAAACCCGAAGTCAGCACACAAAATGGTTGCCTCGCTGCCATGAGCCTTCAATCCAACCTTCAAACATATGACGCAATCCCCCAACATGGATTCCCTGGTGACCTGTGGTATCCACAACCTACGGTATACACCAACATCTTAGACAGCATTCTCAACGATGTGTAGTGGTACCTCCCTGACCCCCCAATGCCCAGCAGCAACACAAAATGGCATTCGGTTTATATCACATCTCTGTTATAAACAGCTAGCCACAGGTCAGAGACCATGAGAATCCAAGGAATCCATTTTGTGTGATTGTGCCTGGTACTTGAAGGTGGGACGGAGCACCCTGCCAGCATGTCAACCATTGTGCATGCTGGCGTCACACCTCGGAGGGAGTAGGGTCCCCCAGACATCAGGTACTGCTCTTTGTTGGATGGAGCCGGGCCTTGCATCACCCACCACCATCCCACAAACAGCAGTGACCATTGTCTGGGTGCCTCCTCGAGACCCGACGCCAGCACACAAAATGGTTGCCCTGCTGCCATGGGCCTCAATCCGACCTTCAAACAGATGACGCAATCCCCCAGCATGGATTGCCTGGTGACCTATGGTATACACACCCTACGGTATACACCAACAAATCAGACAGCATTCTCAACGGTGTGTAGTGGTACCTCCCCCAACCCCCAATGCCCAGCAGCAACACAAAATGGCATTCAGTTTATATCATTTTCCATGTTATAAACAGCTAGCCACAGGTCAGAGACCATGAGACTCCAAGGAATCCATTTTGTGTGATTATGCCTGGTGTTTGAAGGTGGGACGGAGCACCCTGCCAGCTTGTCAACCATTGTGTATGCTGGCATCGCAGCTAGGAGGGAGAAGGGACCCTAGACATCAGGTACTGCTCTTTGCTGGATGAAGCCGGGCCTTGCGTCACCATCCACCATCCCACAAAGAGCAGTGGCCATTGTTTGGGTGCCCCTCTCCCTCTGAGACCTGACGCCAGTACACAAAATTGTTGCCTCGCTGTCATGGGCCTTCAATTCGACCTTCAAACATATGGCACAATCCCCCAACATGGATTTCCTGGTGGCCTGTGGTCTCCACTCCCTACAGTAGACACCAAAATGTCAGACAGCATTCTCAACAGTGTGTAGTGTACCTCCTCCACACCCCAATGCCAGGCAGCAACACAAAATGGCATTCATTCTATATCACATATCTGTTGTAAACAGCTAGCCACAGGTCGGAGACTACGAGACTACATGGAATCCATTTTATGTGATTGTACCTGTTGTTTGAAGGTGTGACGGAGCACCCTGCCGGCATTTCAAACATTGTGCATGCTGGCGTCGCAGCTCAGAGGGAGTAGGGTCCTCCAGAAATCAGGTACTGCTCTTTGTTGTAAGGATCCGGGCCTTGCGTCACCCGCCATCATCCCACAAACAGCAGTGGTCATTCTACAGGTGCCCCTCTCCCTCTGAGACCAGACACCAGCACACAAAATGGTTGCCTCGCTGTCATGGGCCTTCAATCCAACCTTCAAACGTATGACGCAATCCCCCAACATGGATTCCCTGGTCGCCTGTGGTCTCCACACCCTACAGTACACACCAACAAATCAGACAGCATTCTCAATGGTGTGTGTAGTGATACCTCCCCCAACCCCCAATGCCCAGCAGCAACACAAAATGTCATTCGGTTTATATCACATCTCTGTTGTAAACAGCTAACCGCAGGTCGGAGACCACGAGACTCCAGGGAATCCATTTTGTGTGATTGTGCCTGGTGTTTGAAGGTGGGATGGAGCACCCTGCCAGCATGTCAACCATTGTGTATGCTGGCTTTGCAGCTCAGAGGGAGTAGGGTCCCCCAGACATCAGGTACTGCTCTTTGTTGGATGGAGCAGGGCCTTGTGTCACCCACCACCATCCCACAAACAGCAGTGGCTGTTGTCCGGGTGCCCTCTCCTCCGAGAACAAGTCAGCACACAAAATGGTTGCCTCGCTGCCATGAGCTTAATCCAACCTTCAAACATATGACTAATCCCCAACATGGATTCCCTGGTACCTGTGGTATCCACACCCCTCGGTATACACCAACATCTTAGACAGCATTCTCAACGATGTGTAGTGGTACCTCCCTGACCCCCCAATGCCCAGCAGCAACACAAAATGGCATTCGGTTTATATCACATCTCTGTTATAAACAGCTAGCCACAGGTCAGAGACCATGAGAATCCAAGGAATCCATTTTGTGTGATTGTGCCTGGTATTTGAAGGTGGGACGGAGCACCCTGCCAGCTTGTCAACCATTGTGCATGCTAACATCACAGCTAGGAGGGAGTAGGGACCCCAGACATCAGGTACTGCTCTTTGCTGGATGAAGCTGGGCCTTGCATCACACTCCACCATCCCACAAAGAGCAGTGGCCGTTGTCTGGGTGCCCCTCTCCTTCCGAGACCTGAAGCCAGCACACAAAATTGTTGCCTCGCTGTCATGGGCCTTCAATTCGACATTCAAACATATGACGCAATCCCCCAACAAGGATTTCCTCGAGGTCTGTGGTATCCAGTCCCTACGGTAGACACCAACAAGTCAGACAGCATTCTCAATGGTGTGTAGTGTACCTCCCCCACACCCCAATGCCCAGCAGCAACACAAAATGGCATTCATTTTATATCACATCTCTGTTGTAAACAGCTAGCCACAGGTCGGAGACCACGAGATTACATGGAATCCATTTTTATGTGAGTGTACCTGTTGTTTGAAGGTGTGACAGAGCACCCTGCCAGCATTTCAAACATTGTGCATGCTGGCGTCTCAGCTCAGAGGGAGAAGGGTCCACCAGACATCAGGTAATGCTCTTTGTTGGATGGAGCTGGACCTTGCATCACCCGCCATCATCGACAAACAGCAGTGGTCATTCTACAGGTGCTCCTCTACCTCCAAGACCCGAAACCAGCACACAAAATGGTTGCCTTACTGTCATGGGCTTTCAATCTGACCTTCAAACATATGACACAATCCCCCAACATGGATTCCCTGGTTGCCTCTGGTCTCCACACCCTACAGTATACACCAACAAATCAGACAGCATTCTCAACGGTGTGTGTAGTGGTACCTCCCCCACCCCCTAATGCCCGGCAGCAACACAAAATGGCATTCGGTTTATATCACATCTCTGTTGTAAACAGCCAGCCGCAGGTCGGAGACCACAAGACTCCAGGGAATCCATTTTGTGTGACTGTGCCTGTTGTTTGAAGGTGGGACAGAGCACTCTGCCAGCATGTCAAACATTGTGCATGCTGGCGTCACAGCTCGGAGGAAGTAGTGTCCCCCAGACATCAGGTACTGCTCTTTGTTGGATGGTGCCAGGCCTTGCATCACCTTCCACCATCCCAAAAACAGCAGTGGCCATTGTCCGGGTGCCCCTCTCCCTCTGAGACCCGATGCCAGCACACAAAATCGTTGCCTCGCTGTCATTGGACTTCAATCCTACCTTCAAACATATGATGCAAACCCCCAAAATGGATTCCCTGGTGGTCTGTGGTCTCCACATCCTACGGTAGACACCAACAAATCAGACAGCATTCTCAACGGTGTGTAGTGGTACCCCCCCACTCCCCAATGCCAGGCAGAAACACAAAATGGCATTCGGTTTATATCACATCTCTGTTGTAAACAGCTAGCCGCAGGTCGGAGACCATGAGACTCCAGGGAATCCAGTTTGTGTGATTGTGCCTGGTGTTTGAAGGTAGGACAGAGCACCCTGCCAGCATGTCAACCATTGTGCATGCTGGTGTCGCAAATCGGAGGGAGTGGGGTCCCCCAGACATCAGGTCCTGCTCTTTGTTGGATGGATCTGGGCCTTGCATCACCCGCCACTATCCCACAAACAGCAGTGGCCGTAGTTTGGGTGCCCTCTCCCTCTAAGACCTGACGCCAGCACACAAAATGGTTGTCTCGCTGTCATGGGCCTTCAATCCGACCTTCAAACATGTGACGCAGTCCCACAACATGGATTCCCTGGTGGCCTGTGGTCTCCACACCCTACAGTATAAACCAACAAATCAGACAGCATGCTCAACGGTGTGTAGTGGTACCTCCCCCCCCCCAATGCCCAGGAGCAACACAAAATGACATTCGGTTTATATCACATCTCTGTTGTAAACAGCTAGCCACAGGTCAGAGCCCATGAGACTCCATGGAATCTATTTTGTGTGATTGTGCCTGGTGTTTGAAAGTGGGACGGAGCACCCTGCCAGCATGTCAACCATTGCGCATGCTGGCGTCACAGCTCGGAGGGAGTAGGGTTCCCCAGACATCAGGTACTGCTCTTTGTTGGATGGAGCCTGGTCTTGTGTCACCCGCCACCATCCCACAAACAGCAGTGGCCATTGTCTGGGTGACCCTCTCCCTCCGACACCTGACACCAGCACACAAAATGATTTCTTCGCTGTCATGGCCTTCGTTCCGACCTTCAAACATATGACGCAATCCCCAACATGGATTCCCTGGTGGCCTGTCATCTCCACACCCTACAGTATACACCAAAAAATCAGACAGCATTCTCAATGGTGTGCAGTGGTACTTCCCCTCACCCCCAATGCCCAGCAGCAACACAAAGTGGCATTTGGTTTATATCACATCGGGGGTAGGGGGAAGATCCAGGGGTTGCAACCAAACCATGACCAAATCACATCTCACAGATACATTCCCTAGTGTGCATCAGGCCCTACCCATGTCCTCCCTCCACCCCAGATCTACTCATAAATACAGCCCATGCGGAAAGAAAAAATGAGCAGCCCAATATCTGCCTGGTTAGAGCCCACACACACACACACACAGAACTTTAGCTGAACTAGATGGCAGACACAGACTCCATGCAGACATGACTCCAGCAGAATTCTTTTTTGTGAGCAGCATTGTTTCATGACCAACCACCCCTCCACAGAAAGCAAACAGCGTTACCCGTGATGAAATAATAGCGAACAGCCCAGTGGCACATTTGTTTGACAAACTCCCCCACACCATGACAGAAAGCCAAGCCCGTTACCTAGTGAAGTTTTCTACCACTGAAAAGCTGCTCCATGGTTGGTCATCCGCTCAGTTCCAAATGAAGAACCCACCCCCCCTTGCTGCAACAGAAAACAAACAGAAAGGCAACAGCGTAGTGTAGGGTAGCTAAAAAAAGCACAGGATGGCTCCATGGATGGTCGCCTGTGCAGTTTACACCGATGACCCCCCCTTGCCGCAACAGAAAGACAATAGCGGTACCCCCATGCCCGTTACCTGCAATGAAAAAGCGACCAGGGTAACAGAAAAACAACAGCGTAGTGTAGGGTAGCAAAAAAACAACAGGATGGCTCCATAGATGGTCACCCATGCAGTTTACACAGATGAACTCCCCCACCCTTGCCACAACAGAAAGACAACAGCTGTACCTCCATGGCCATTACCTGCAATGAAAAAGCAACCAGGGTAGCTAGAACATGACAGGATGACTCTATGGGTGGTCACCCACCCCCCTAACAAGGCACATCCACAAAAGATGGAGAGTCTCGTTCACCAAGAAGGAGTTGTAACGGTGTTTCAGACTTCTTGGTGACACGCTCTTACAGAAACAAAACAGTAGAGAACAGTAAATAAAAGGAAATACAATACCAATATTCTATAGTGAGGAGGTGATAGTTGTAGACAGCTCGCTAGGCAGCTCAATCCAGCTTTTACTGCATTCAGCAGTAAAATGAAGACACCGAGACTAAAACGTGGTTTTCTCTGTTTTTTCAAATGGGAAGCCAACACTTGCCAGCCAATCCGGGGAAGTGTAAAATGTGGGGCATCACCCAGAGAGGGTCAATAAGCAGTAGCAGGATTGGCTGGCAAGTAATATTAAAAAATTTGGCTGACAACTCCAGATGTAGAACAGCAACACAGGGACAATACAGCTGACGTCTGTATTCATCCTCGGAGACACTCAAGAACTTGATCTGCCGACTCCAGGTGGCGGCTCAGACACAATGAGTTAAGTAGCTAAACATTTGGTTTTTCCTGCTTTTCTGTGTCTCATTTGACACTATAGTGCTTTCAAACCAGGAGAACCCTCCTAAAGGTCAGTTGCTGTGCTTAACTCATCAGCATCTGCAGCTTGATTCATGTTATGACTCATGAAAACAAGCACCCAGGTATACCTGGAAGTTCATAGAATTTACCTGATGGTTGCTGTTGCAGTTATAGTTAGATGATGCTGACAGTAGTCTCCATGATAACTTAGATGTCATGCAGGCAGGGTTTACACCTGTTAGTGTTTGAAAACCTTGGCTGTGGTTCAAAAAGGGAAAAAAAAGTCTGGGATATCCAGACAGGCAACATGTTGGAAGGCAGCATGAGGCAGAATGGAAAACCACAGAAACACACGCTCACAGATGGCTAGTGCTAAGTCAAAGCAGTATAAACAAAACACACAAATGGCAGCACTCAAAAACAAAATGAGCTGTACTCAGATAAAATGGGTAAGAGCCAGAAACCCCCAAAGTTTAATCGCACATGGAAAAACATGCACTATGCCCCTGTGCTTCAAGTCTAGCATCACCCTTCATCAGGAGGCATGGCTATGCATGCAGCTGGGCTTACATTTATTTAATAATGTTAGCGGTACAGGTAATAATATTTGCAAATGTTGCCACAACATAGTGGACAGTCAGAGTGAAGGTTGGGAGGTAAGAAAGTAATATATGCAAGACCTTAAAATACAATACCCCAATTCATTTTCTAGTGCACCATCTATGCCTAAGAAAGTGAGGAGTAAAAACAAGATGATCAAAATGATTAAAGTAAGCCAAATAGCAACAAAACTAGATAAGAGACAGGATATTAGGGACTATTATAATTAAGAAAGAACTTTCCACTAGTAGCTCAATGAAGGGATTTACTGACAGACTTGAACAACTAAGATGTAAAGAGACCCACCTGAAATGGCATTGTATTACCCTTGTGAAAATGCATAAAAAATTTAATTCCAAGGGGGCTCAGCGTAACCGTGGAACCAAACCTCAGTTTTACCAATGAAACACTGGAAAAACTGTGGGATTGAGTTAAGAACCATTGTTCCCATGTATTTATGCTGTAATTGGTAGCAGTCATAACCACAGACAAACAACATGTAGCAGAGGAGGTTAACCAACTGAGCAAACAAGTTGAAATGTTTATAGATGAGGATCTAAACCAATATCTCGAGAAAGTGTACAAATTCCCCAAAGAGTATGAGGATTTCATAAAAAGAAAAAAATGGCAGATTAGAAAATTTAGAAGTGATCGCACAGACTATAGAGAGAAGGCATTGTCCACAAATAGGATGCTGTTTTTTTTTGGGGGGGGGTGAAAGAGACATGGGGTGGGTGGAGGAGAACAGGCTACAGGCCACAAGAATATCAAAGATTGACACAAAAAAGTGTCAAAGAAGGAGAGAAGACTGGGTAAGAGCTAAGAGGAGGGATCCTACAAGCAGAACAAGAAGGCACACGAGGAAGATACAAAAGGAAACCATGAAAACCAATAGTGTAGAGGATGCCAGCATGACACATGCCTGCACTACAACATAAGTAGTGGTTTATAATCTGTGAGAGGAACAAAAAAGTCCTTTAGAGTAGTGGGTCCTAGTAACAGGTCTTTCTTTCTGTCCTCACCAGAAATGTGTCTATTTTGATCTCAAATTAGATTTAAAATGATTTTATAGATCCAGAAGCAAATGATTTGATACCTTTTAAATGGACCAACATAGATGTAACAACAAGAACAAAGTGCTCTAGCTTTCAAACAAACAAGTCCTTCTTCAGAAGTGTAATGACAGTTATTTAGAAAAAACAATACTTTTAACACCCAGATCTTGCAGAAAAAAACCCAGAAAAAATCCCCATTGGTTTAAAATACTAATTTAAAAAAAACAGAAGATGATGTCAGAGAAGATTAACAGTACCATGTCACCTTCAGCTGGGAGAGTCTCAGGGTCAAAGGTTCTTAGTGCAGAAGACATACAAAGAACTCTACTGCATATAAATTAGATTGACATATAAGATAACAACTAGTTGAGCAGATGGCTCTTAAATCAAATTATAAGTGTCACAATGTGTTATAAGAATGTAATTACTGAAAAGCAACCCCCAGATTAAAGACATACACAAATTGTCTTAGGACTACAAGAAGTATCTATGTATATATAACAGACAAAGAGTAACCAGTAAAGCTTTTTTTAAAAAGAACAGTAGATACACACTGTATGATGTGTAAAACTTAGCTGGACCTATTACCCAGCTATACGCTCAAGCAAGATATTATGCCCCATAAACTTCAAAAGCCTATAGTGTAGAAACAGGAGTTTATAAATAATAATATAAATATAAATTGACAGTATAAATGTTAAACAAAAAACTACCTGTCAAGGACCAAGAAATTAAGATCATGCAGCCTGATATGTACTGATGTCAATAAATTCTCAGTGTATAACATAACAACTTAATGTATGAAAATGTCTATGGAATCTGAATAAGCAATAGAAATGACATTCGCTCCTCCCCTTCACACATACAACACACCCCACACCCCCATAACATGGGGGGATAACTAGTTTTAAGGAGACACATACACACATACACACACATGCGCGCGAGCACACACACACACACACACACACACACACACTCATAATGTACCATCATTCACATCAATCACTGCAATTGTTACCCAAAGGGATTCAACTTGTCATGAAATCCCATGTAAAAGGGATCATGTTTCCTAATATCTACACAGTAAAAATGTGACACTATTTAACCTTACTCCTATCTGTGCGGTAACATCTTCAAGGATTCTGGATAGAACCAGAATAAAATAAAACTTCCACCCTCCCCAGGGTAAGGTAACTAGAAGTAAATATAAAGTATGTGTGTAAGACAAGAGTTCAAACATACCTACATTTCCACAACTCAATGCAATATTAGCCTAATGTAAATAGATCTGTCCAGGACCCCCATGCAAATGAGATCTCACACCCCAATATGTTCAGAGTTAGAAAATGTGACAGTCAATAATAACACTACTGTATGTACAGTAACAGGCTAGGCAATCTGAATATGGCACAAATCAATCACCCCACTCCCGAGTGAAGGTAAATAGTAAGAAGGAATTAATATTCATTATGTGTGTAAAGTAAGAGTAATAACACACTGTGACTCCATGCATTTAAATAGAAGCCTACCTCAATGTGACAGCAAGCCCCACACCTGCTATATTCACATACAGCTCTGCACTTAAATGAACTCATGCAGCCACACTATTAAAACGAAGAAGACTGAAAAACCGGTGGGGCAACACTTCTCTCATCCCAACCACTGAATTTCAGATATATCAGTAATGGTCTTAAAAGGAAATCTCAAAAACACACAACAGAGATGAGATTTTGAGATTAAACTTATTTTACATCTCAGTATGGTAGCAGATGGGAAAATGTATTGGGCTATACTGTTTTCAACCTTGCCAGGAAAACAAAAAAAGGAGTGGGTAGCGTTATTCATAAATAATAATTGCAAACCTGTAGATATAACAAACAGTAAAATCAAAAAACAGAAGGATACTTTGACTGAAACAATCTGGGTGTACATCTTCCCAGGCACAATAGACAAATTTAATGTAGGACTGGGTTGCTGTTCTCTAAATTTACCTCTTGAGGTCACTGAATGCATCATTAACAAAATGGAACTGGATTGTGAAATATGTGATATTATATGTTTGGGGGACATGAACCTGGGAGATATTGATTGGCAGACACCAACTGCAAATTCAAACACAAGTAAAACCTTCTTAGCATACTGCAAGCAGCTTACACTAAATCAGTATGTGAATGAACCAACCAGCATCCTAGATAGTACTGGGAACCCCGGGTTGAAACTTCACAAGCTGTAGCACAGGTCCACAGTTAGGTAAAAGTGATCATTATTCAATATGGTTTGATTTAAACCTATCTTATATAATACACCATAATAAAACAATTTTTATAACTATAAAAAAGCAGACATAGATAAAATTCATACTATATTAACAAGTATTGACTGAGACTATGTGCTAACTGTAACTCTGAAGCCAAGTTGGAATGGATAAAAAATATCTTTGCTGTATGTAACATCAGTATTTCTCAGAACAGTGCAATCCGCTTATATGAACATAGATTTGGGTCTCATGGAATCTTACAGGATTTAACATCCACAGACCTCTTCTTCTTCAGACTGATACATTATAGGACTTCATCACATGTGGGGTGTGTGTGTGTTTTGGGAGGTATGTGAATATAGCAAGAGTGGAGCTTGCTGTCACATTAAGGTAGGCTTCTATTTAGATACAGAGAGTCACAATGTGTTATTACTATTACTTTACACACATAATGAATATTTTTTTTTGATATTTCTCTTTTTCCTCCTTCCTGCCCCACAGAGCCTCACCCCCTCGGAAACGCCCATTAAGCCTGCCCCTGCCAGCACCCACCTGCAACCTCTGGTCCCTCCATTGTGCTGTGGAAACCCCACCCCCCAGGTGGGGGAAGGGTCAGGGCCCCCCGAATCTTTTAATCTTGTCAGGATCCTTGGTCGCAGGCAGACGCTGGCACATCGGTGCTCGGTTCAGCGTTCCTTCATCTACGGCTCCGAGAGGAATTTTTCCCATGTTCCCCATGGGACGCTATGTGTATGTGTCAAGGCATCAGCTGGCAACTGTAGCGTCTCCCCCCCTCCTTCCTCAAAGGAGCAGCCCCCGAGGCTGATTGGCTGCCGGCCTATGCCTGCAACCAATCATACCTCAGGAACACTGGCTTGCCATTGCTTCCTCCAGCCTCCACCAGGAGTCGCTGCTCACCAGCTAGAAGTACCCCCCAACCCCAGGAGAAGGTGAGCTGTCACCGGGCGCTCCAGTCTATCTCCCCCAGCCAACCCCCGATGACCTGAGCTCGCCACCGAACCCGAGTCACTGGCGTGGTGCGAGGTGTGGTGTCCAGTGCCTCAACCCTCAGCGCCACTGGGCCAGCTACATAATGAATATTAATTCCTTCTTACTATTTATTTTCACCTAGGAGAGGGGTTGGTTCCATTGCACCATATTCAGATGCCCTAGTATGTTACTGTACATACAATAGTGTTATTATAGACTGTCATATTTTCTAACTCTGAACATATTGGGGTGTGAGATCTCATTTGCATGGGGGTTCTGGACAGATCTATTTACATTAGGCTAATATTGTAGTGAATGTGGAAATGTAGGTATGTTTGGACTCTTGTCTTACACACATGCATTATATTTACTTCTAGTTACCTTACCCTGGGGAAGGTGGAAGTTTTATTTAACTGTGGTTCTATCCAGAATCCTTGAAGATGTTACTGTGCAGCTAGGAGTAAGATTAACTAGTGTCACATTTTTAATCTGTAGATATTAAGAAACATGTTCCCTTTTACTTGTGATTTCATGACAAGTTGAATTCATTTGGGTAAGAATTGCAGTGATTGATGTGAATGATGGTGCATTAGGAGTGTGTGTGTGTGTGTGTGTGTGTGTGTGTTGCGTGTACCTCCTTAAAACTAGTTATCCCCCCACACACACACTATAGGAGTGTGGGTTGGGTGGGGTGTGTAATGTGTGTGGAGAGAAGGAGAAAATTAAATTTTATTTCTTATTCAGATTTCTTAGACATGTTCAATACATCAGGCTGTTATACACTGAGAATTTATTGACATCAGTACGTATCAGGCTGCATGGTCTTAATTCCTTGGTGGTCCGTGACAAGCAGTTTTTTGTTTGACACTTATACTGTCAATTTATATTTATATTATCATTTGTAAAGTTCTGTTTCTACACTATAGGCTTTTGAAATTTATGGCGCATAATATCTAGCTGGAGAGTATAGCTGGGTAATCAGTCCAGCTAAGTTTTACACATCATAAAGTGTGTAACTACTGATCTTTTTAGAAAAAAGCTTTACTGGTTACTTTGTGTCTGTTACATATACATAGATATGTCTTGTAGTCCTAAGACAATTATTTTATGTCTTTAATCTGGTGGGGGTTATTTTTCAGTAATTGCATTCTTATACACATTGTGACACTTATAATTTGATTTAAGAGCCATCCACTCAAGTAGTTGAATCCTATATGTCAATTTAATTTATATACAGTAGAGTTCTTTGTATGTCTTCTGCACTAAGCACCTTTGACCCTGAGGCTCTCCCAGCTGAAGGTGACATGGTACTGTTAAGCTTCTCTGACATCATCTTCTGTTTTTTTTTTAAATGAGTATTTTAAACCAATGTGGATTTTTTCTGTTTTTTTCTGCATGATCTGGATGTTAAAAGTATTGTTTTTTCTAAATAACTGTCATTACACTTCTGATGAAGGAGTTGTTGGTCTGAAAACTAGAGCACCTTTTTCTTGTTGTTACATCTATGTTGGTCCATTAAAAGGTATCAAATCATTTGGTTCTGGATCTGTTCTTACAAGGACTAATATGGCAAATACTAAATTTACGTTTCAGAATGATTTTATAGGAAACTCAGACTGAGATAATACTTTGATACACTACCCAAACCCTCATTAGAGGAAGCAGCTTCAGCCTTAGACAAAGGGACCTGTGGCTAGTGATACATACATTAAGCGTACAGAGAAAGAGACTGATATCATGATTAGAAAGAACAGGACCAATGCCAGGCAAGTAATCTACAATTTAAATCTGAAAGAATTTGCAACATTGAGAACACTGGAAAACAATGACAAAGTCACTATCAAACCAACAACTAAATGGGGAGGAGTAGTCATTCAGGACTACCTCTGCTTAAGATAGGAGTACCGTACAGGCCACAAACCTAGCTCAGGAATTAGACAAGAAACTGGGGTCCAAAGCTGTGGAGACAGACATCAAGATGAGGTAGTTATTATGGGGAAACTTCAGTCTGCCTGAAGTACACTGGAGGATCCCGGCTACCTCCCATACCAGGACTCAGATGCTGACAGATGCATTCCAGAGTGGGTTTTCTGACTCAATGAGCCCTGGAGTCCACCAGAGAGATGGCCATACTGGACAAGGTCCTGCAAACTGGTACACATGTCCAAGAAGTAAAAGTGGAGGCACCATTTGCCGGAAGTGGCACCACACTGTGTAATTCTACTTGAATATTGGCAGGGAGAAGGTCACAACAAAAACAAGGGTTCTTGGCTTTAGATAGGCAGACTGTACAAGGAAGTGAGAGATTCTGGGAGTGCACCCTGCTGGGATCAGAAACAAGACGGATGGTGGATCAGAAATGGCCATAATCAGGGAGGGACTGTGGCAAGCCACTAATGTATGTGCCAAACTCAAGAGCAAAAATCTAAAGCCAAAAAGCCAAACTGGTAAGATAAGGAGGTAGACTAGGGTGTAAAGGGAAAGAAATCAGCCTTCAGGAAGTACAAGCACACCCAGAAATATGAGGACAGATAGGAGTACTGTACCAGAGCAAGGGAGGCAGGCAGATCAGTCTGACTGGCCAAGGCCAAAAGAAAGCTGCAGCAAGCAGAGGGGATGAAAACTCGGGAGAAGGCTTTCTTCCAGTATATCAGGGAGAAGAGGAATATGAAGAATAGTATAGTAAGGTTAAGAATTGAGTGGGTGGGATGAGGGAAGAGAAGAGAAAGCTGAAGTGCTTAACAAATACCTCTGCTCAGTTTTCACTAAGGAGTGAGATGATCCAGTGCCTCAGGGAAGGTGGGGGGCAACTGGTTTTGTGGAGGCACAGATGGGGACACTGAAGTTGACAGTGAGAAGAGGCACAAAGGCCCTGAAGGTAGACAGAATCCTGGGACCAGATGACATACTGAAAGAGCTGGTGGATGTTCTGGTCAGTCCCCTTGTGGTCTGTTTAACACCTCACTGGAGCCAAGGAAAGTACTCTTGGACTGGAGGACAGCATATACGGTGCCACTACACAAAAGTGGGCTGAGGGACAACCCTGGTATCTACTAACCGATCAGTCTGACCTTGAGAGTTGGGAAACTCATGAAAACCATACTAAAAGAAAGACTGATATGCTTTCAAGAAGAAAATGGGCTCCAGGGTGAGAGGCAGCTCAGATCTGTCAGTGCAGTCTGCACAGACTAACATGATTACTTTTTTGACAGGGTAACTTGGACAGTGGACAAGGGCCAACTAGGGGACATCCTAGAACTGTATTTCAGTAAGACTTTTGACTCTGTTCCCCAGAGGATATTAATCAGGAAGCTGGAGGACCTGGAGGTAGGAGGAAAACTGTTGTGAGGTTTAGAAACTGGATGCATGCTAGAAGTCAGAGGGTAGTGACCAAGGAAATTCCAGGAGTCTAGACCAGTCACTAGAGGGGACCCACAGGGCTCAGGGCTCTTTCCAGTGTTGTTTAATGTCTTCATCAGTGATACTGCAGACAGGATAAAAGGTCAAATACTGTACCTGTCTGCAAACAACACAAAGCTATGTGGAGAGTAGACACAGAAGAGAGGAGACAGGACCTCAGGGAAGACCTGACTAAGAGGCATAGTCAGTTATTTGGCAACTGGGATTCAACTCAAAAAGCGTAAGGTGCACTTTGGGTGAAGAACCTGGAGATTAAATACTGGCTGGGTGGTGTGCAGGTTATCAGGTCAGAGGAGAAGAACTTGGGAGTGATCATCACAAGGGACCTGAAGCATTAGGTACACTGCAGGAAAGCAGTAGCCAAAGCAAGTTGAATGCTGGGCTGCATAGCTAAGGGTACAACCAGCAGGAAAATGGAGGTCATTTTGCCGCTGTACATCTCCCTAATTTGGCTACATCTTGAGTAAAGTGTGCAGTGTTGGTGCACTCACCTACAGAAAGACATCAACCTGCTGGAAACAGTCCAGAGAATGCCAATCAAAATGATCTGGGGACAGCAATGCAGAACATATTAACAGAAACTCAGAAATCTCAAAATGCAATCCCTGGAGAATAGAAGAGAGAGGGGTGACATGATCAAAACCTTTAAGTACCTTCAAGGATTCAACAGTGTGAGCTATGAGGTTCTCTACAACCATAATGAAAAAAACCACTAGGGGGCACTGCGTGAAGCTGTTCAGGAGAAGATTCAGGAGTGAAATGAGAAGTCAGTTTTTCATGGAGTGTTTGGTAGCTAAGTGGAATGTGTTTTCCCAGTATTTCAGTAATGCATGATACAATATATGCAGAGTATTAGCTTGCACTAACACATAGCATTTTACCCAGCATAACTTGTCAGCATAACATGGGCAGAACATCATATACTGTACACACCCACACACACACACTCTTTTGTTTTTTGTTGTACTCCTCCCTCCTTGGAAAAGACTGTTGTAACCTTCTTTTTACGGTTTCACTTACTCCTTATAAGATAGTTTCTGTATTTTAGTTCAAACTAAGTTGAACCAGTTCTGCTATGATCAGTAGACCCAATCTACAAGAAAATGTTACCTACCAACTAGGCATATGTACGTCATGTACGTTTCCTTATTTGGTTAGCAGATTAATGATTTGGTGACAAGTATTTTGTCTAGAGTATAAATACAATGGGAAGACGGTGCTAGCCGAATACAGCTGTTGGAGAAGTATCATGGTACTGGTGGGTTCCGCTGTTCACAGCTAGTAATACATGTTCATATCTCTGTGCTGTCTGGTAATAAACTGTTTATTACCTGTGACACCCCTGGTGTCTGTGTATTTTGCCCTTCATGTCTGTAATCTCCCAACAAATGAGTTAATGGGGGAAGTAGTGTCCATGAAGGCAGTGAACAACTTCTAGAGACCTTGGGACAGAGTAAAGATTAAATTTGCATGTAGGGGAGGGGGCATGGGGAGAGGGAGGACATTGGCAGGGAGGGAGGGAGGAACAGATAATGGGGAAGGGACAGATCCCTCAGTAAACACTGAGGAGTCAGCCAACTTGAGCAGATATGATAGACCACAGGGCCTTTGTCTGCAGTCTCAATCATATGTTTGTATAAAGTACAGACAGGAATGTCTCTGACAGTTAACTAACACAGTTAGCTATAGGAGAGTAACCTCTAATCCAACTCCTGAATTTTTTGGAAAAACAAAGTCATACTGGAGAACTCACATGCAATCAGAATTATTAACAATTTCATGAGAAAAGCACTTCTGAAATAAAAAACAAACAAATATTCCAGTATTGTGTACTCTGCTGAAGAGTCAGTGAGCACTTGAAACCCCACCAGGACATGCAATAGTAGCAGGCATGCATTCTGTTTTGGAAACACACTTTCTTTTGTGGTCCATCATACTAAATATTTGGTGACTCAAAGACTTACATAATGGACATTACTTACTGTATATGACTGTCCTGACACTCTTCAATGAACTCAGAGGAACCCTTACAGACTGTCATGCATAACATTAGCAACTATGAACATTAAAGACCTGTACACATCCATCCCACATACATTAGGACTGGACAACATCCAAGAAGTGATACAACAAACATTCTTTTTAACTATTAGACAAAAAGATACCGACTTCCTTTTATAACTGGTGCTTAACAGCAGCTATTTCAAACCTGAAAACCAGTTTTCTCTTCTGACAAAAGGAACAGTAATGGATTACACTATGGCACCTTCATATGCAAATATTAAAATGACCAGTTTTGAACACTGGTTTGTTCTCACACCATCATACAATCCATTTTACAGTGATATGTTATGGTGGGGTCACTATATAGATGATGTATTACTTCTTTGTAAATTTACAATGGAGAACCTTACTCTGTAGCATTCCACGACTATTCAAATGACTACCCAGACCACTTAGAGTTCACATTAGAACACAACAAACAAAAAGTTTACTTCCTTGAATTGCCATCTTCAAAACAGACAATACTTTATATACAAAACTGTACAGATAGGTAACAAATAAATACTATTTTACATGCTACTGGTTGCAATCTAGACATTCAAAAGAAAGGAATTCCCTGTAGTCAATATGTTAGAGCCAACATGAATTGATCAAGAGAAGAGGAACTGCAGCATAATATGAGAGAGCTGAATTAAAAAAATTCGGGAGGGGGAGAAGGTTTAATCATGCTGAACTAAGTTGGGCAGAAGAAAGGTGTGTGAATACCAGCAGAGGAAGCTTAACACAGCATACACCTAAGCAGCAGAGCCAGGAATGCATAGTGTTCACCAGCACATTTTCTGACAGTGTCTACTAACTTAAAAAACTTAAGATAGAAGAATCAAAATGTGTTGCATGCAGCCCCAGGGGTGCAAACAACTTAAAAAAAATCAAACCTTTTTGTAGCCAAGCAGACAAAATCTTTATAGGACAGGCTGGTACCTTCCCAGCATAAAATAACAGCACCAAATAGACTGGAAGCACAAACACTGGGAATAATGGTAAAAGGAAATTTCATAAGCAAACACTGTTTGGATTGCAGAAACAGAGAATCATAGAATTTGTCAGCAGAAGAGGACTGCTTGGTCAACTCAGTCTGCCCAGATGTTCCCTGCCTAGTCTATCTCCACAGATCCTAATTAGTCTTTGGTAACTTTGGTAAAGCAAGAGAGTGATCATTAGCATCAGGAAGGGACTAAGAAGTACTGTAGAATGGGGAAAGACAGGAGAGAAACAGGATGCAAGGGGAGGGAGTCAATCCAAAATTTGGAGATAAAGAAGGCACATCAGGAAAGGTGCCTGGCATCAAGAAATGGGAGGGAGAGGAAGGTGTACAAAGAGCAATAGTAAGTATGCAGGGATTTGCAAGGGAAAATCAACAGAAGGAATAAAAGAAGGGGACCAGTCTAGCTAAAGTGGCCTTTGGAGTAGCACTATAAACAATGGTCTGGATTCAGACAGCCCCCTAAATTCCTGCAGTTCTCAGAAAAAAACAACGCAAGTGGGTTGCCACTTGAGGAGCCAAAACTTTTTCTGTAGCTGTTGTATTCACAAAGGTGGTGCCAATTTACAACTGCCTCTATGATTTATGGCCACTTGCAGGTGTTTTTTCCCCCACAGCTATGGAAAAATGTTGTACCCGGTGGGACCAGGCATAACATCACTTGCAGCTGTGGCAATGATTGTAGTTGCAGAATAGGATTTAGTCCTATGTCATTTGTGAATCCTACCCCATGACTCCATAGTCAAAAATAAGTGCAAATAGATCTCCTGCTTCAAGAAGTTTAAACACAAAGAGAAATGGTAAAATGTACAGAGGGAGAGGAAATAAGCCCTAGTATACATGAGAAAAGAAAGGGGAAAAATGCCCAATAGAGACTTATTGGGAATACCACCATAATTAATAATATAGAATTGGAAGTTTCAGAAGATGCACACTGGGAAAAAGGTCCAGTTCCCCATACGATGCACAGGGGAAATGCCAGACCTCACCCAACAACTAACACACTGAAATCTGGCCAATGGAAAATCATATAATGGCAATGGCTCAGTAGGTAGCACACTCGCCCCTGAGGCTGGGAGAGCAGAGGGCTGTGGGTTCAGTTTTCACATCTGGCACTTGGGTTAATATCCCAGTACTGACACTGTAGTGCAGCATGAGAGGTGTGCTGCACTTCTGAGGTGCTGTCTTTTGTATGAGACGTTAAACCGTGGTTCCATCTGCTTGGATAGGTGGTAGCTCAGGTGGATGTTAAAGATCCCATGGCACTTATCGAAAAGAGTAGGGGAATTTTATTAGGCAAAGAAACATAATATCAAGTATATACAAAAAGGAAACAAGAACAAAATAATGAGTATACATGAGAAACAATTCATGTCAACACCATTACAAAGAGTATAGAAAAAATATAATAACTAAACAATAAGGTTATATGCTATCAATACAAAAAAGTAATATTTGTCCATAAAGAAGTGAAACAGGATACTGAAAGCTAATGACTGTCTGATTCTCTAAGAATTGACAAAGCAGTTTCTATGTGCTGAATAATAGAGGTAGGAGACAGCTGTATCTGTTGTAATGTATATTGACAACGAGCTTGCCATAAATAAAATTTACAAACTGAAAAAATTCACCTGAAGGGTACTAGGGTGACATGGCAGCCAGGGAAAGGAGAAATCATTCAAAATCAACATTTGATATGTAATAAAGCTGAGAAATGGCCACTTCCATTTATTGGCCAATGTTTTGCAGAACAAAAGTGCATCCGGACATTCAAGAAAAAAATGAGACATGGTTTCCTTGATAGTAGAACAAGAAGGTTTAGGACAATATCTCTCCTGGGATGATTTATGCTTTATGTTATCCCTGACCGGTAATCAGCCATGACAACATAACCATGTAATGTCCCACATATGTAAAGGTATAAGGGTGTCTTGCAGCATTAATAAAGCATTGCCCATGCCAGAAGGAGGACAGGATGGAAATTGTATATCAGGTCTGGAAAGGTTAATGAGAGCATCATACAACTGTTTCTGAGGAAGCAGTACTATAGATGCTTTAGGAAGTTTCCAGCTACGTAATTTTTTTAAACTGTCTATTACGTAAGTTGGGGAATCAAGGATATGGGCAAGGATGGAGGGAGTAAAACCCAGTCATTCCATACATCTTGCATATGATAAGTAATCCATGTATCACACACATGAGTTGTAGAGTGAATTCTAGTAAATAATTGAAAAAGGAAAAAAGACAGATAAAAAATAATAGGGTTTACCATGTCTAGTCCTTGCTGTTTTACAGGTATATATGTGAAGTCATGCTTGACAGGGTTTAGACGGTTCGCCCATATAATTTGAAAAAAAATACTCAAGATTCTAGTCTCAAGAGCACGGGGTGGAGCATACACATAACTAAGGTATAAAAATAATGGAATAATAAATTGTTTTACCACTAGAACCCTCTTTTTCTTTCCTAATTTCCAGGATTTCCAAAGAGTAACTTTAGCTTCTCCTAAACCTAAATGTTTTTCCAAATTATATAGTGCAGGATGTGGGACATTAAACCAAATTCCCAATATATAGTGGGGGTTTAAACATAATGGAAAGCCACCTACATCTGAGATTACAGCAGAGTCAGGAGCTAAGGGGATAGTAACGCTTTTGTGTAAGTTAAGAGTACCACCAGAGAATTTGGAAAATGAGTGAAAAACATCTATAGCACAGCCTCCTGATTGTTTATCTAGAACAAAGAGCACTACGTCATCTGCATAGGCAGAAATTTTAACTGGAGGCAGTGTCGGGTGTGGTACAATGCCCACAATAGAAGAGTCCTATAGAATATGGCGTATGATAGGGTCTAGTGTAAAGACATATAATAATGGGCTTAAAGGACATCCCTGATGAAGGCCTGTCTTCTGGAGTAAAGTAATACCCATATGACCATTAATTAGTGGTACAAAATATGCTATAGAAAACAAACACGTGATCCATTGTATGAAAGGAGAAGGAATACCATATGACGTCAGAATATATAGTAAGTAGGCATGTTGCACAGAGTCAAACACTTTCACTTGATCTAATGAAAGTATAAAACCAGAGAGACCATGATGATTTTTTGCCTCAAAATGTTCTCGAAGAAGAAACAAGTTGTTTTGTATAGAATGCCCTGGGACAGCACAGGACTGGGCAGAGTCCAACAGGTCAGAGGCCAGGCATGATAATCTAGAATTTAAAATTTGTGCAAGTAGTTTGTAATCTGTATTAAGAAGATGTAAAGGTCTCCAATTCAATAAGTCATGGGCAGCACCTTTTTTGTAAATAAATTTAGGAAATGATAAACCAAATTCTGTGGTGGCTTCATTACTAAGTAAGACATGGTTAAAAACTTGTGTTAGAATTTCCAGGAGATTGTCCATGAAAGTCTTATAAAACTCATGGGTTAAGCCATCAGGTCCCGGAGAGACTTGTAATGATAAATGAGCAATTACAGAGGCCAATTTCTCTTGCGTGATATGAGAGACAAGAGCCTGAGCACAATGATCTGGGAATCGTGTAAACGGGGCAGAAAAAAATGCAGAAAAATTCGGTGGTAAACGAAAAGGTCTGCAAAATAGAGTCTTTAAATGAGACTGGACTATATTCAACATGTTTTGTGTGGTATAAGTAATAATTACATGCTGATTCAATAAACCATTCATCACTGTGTTCCAAATCCTATATTTGTGTGCAAAAAAAGGGTTCGTAGAGGGCAGGTGCAAAGATCCCACTCTCATGAAAAAATTCAGTGAGCGAGCACTTTTATATTGATAGGAGACCATCTGACGTTTAATGGTGGCAATTTGGGAGGAGTAATCAGTAGGAGATGTAGTAGATAAAGATAATAATTTATATAGTTAATTTCTATGAGATAGGTATGTAATATATTTACCACGGGCTATCCGTCTTCCCATTGTCTGAAAAAGACTTTTAAGTTCTAACTTAGTATCTAACCACCACTGTAGCAGGGACTCATAAAAAACATATGGCTGAAATCCGGGCACGGAAGAGCAGGTGGACACGATCTTGCATTTCTAGTGAGGAGATGAGGGAATTATTTAATTTCCAGCTAACAGAGGGAGAAAGTGAAGAAACAGGGGATTGACCGAAGGAGAAACTGCATGTAAGTAAGAAATGGTCTGAGATCTCTAAAGGTCGAAGGATGGCTGTCCATGCTATGCAGTGTGGGGAAGAGAAAAAATAATCAATACGGGTATGAAAGTGCGACCTAGGATATGTATAACCAGCAGTTGCATGTAGTGAACGGTAGGCGTCAGTAAGACTCGTCCCTTTCACCAAATCAGATAAAGCTAGGGAGTCACAATAAATTTTCTTCCCTTCCGCAGTTCGGTATTTAACATCTAATGAACAGTTAAAATCTCCCCCTGAGATAATATGTTTTGTGGTGCATAAATATGGTTGGAATAATATCAATAAAGCAATACGGGATGCCTTGGTTTGTGGGCCATATATAGTGAGTAAACGAAGCTGTGAATTATGAAAAGTACAATCAAGAATTAATGCCCTGCCAGAAGAAATATCAATAATGCGTGTAATAGTAAAATTCACAGAAAAGAACAAAATAGCTATCCCATCAGCAACACTGTCTCCAAAGGTCCGGTAAGAGGGCCCCTTAATCCAACTGTGTTTAAGGTGTTGTACCTTAAACAGTGTGGAGATATGTGTTTCCTGAATAAAAAGGATGTCAATGTGTAGGGAAGCAGCTAGATGTAGGAAAACCATTCTCTTTTTGTAGCTTTTAATGCTACAAACATTAAGTGTAGCTACAGTAAGAGATGTCAGTAGAAATTATAAAGTCACCCACTGCCATCAGTGATCGTCATATTTTTTCGCTTTTTGTTGCTTTTAAGGGATTTATTAGTTTTTTTACGGGATACATCAGGAGGTTTGGGGGTGGAAAATTCTACATCTGAGGGAAAAACTGAATTGTCTGATTCACCATCTGACTCTGCTCTACTACCTTTTAGATATTCAAAGGGATTAGAAAGGGGGAGATCAAAAGATTTCACAGTCTTCCGTGAAGCAGCTCTAGTGACCCGTCTACTAGGCTTAAACTCTTCCTGGTCTGTAGAAGGGGTTACTGAGGTAGTCTCGGGACAGGGTGTGGAATTGGATGTAGGTACAGAAGGGATAGGTTGATCCAGTATAACAGTTAGAACTTCACTGATCAGAGGCGGAGGAATGGGGAGGTAGTATCCAGAAGATTTGAAACAGCAACCAGTGAAGTGGGTGTTTCCTGTCTTTTATCCTGTGCCTTCTGTACCAGAACATCAGGGTCCCAGCCTCCCTTACAGTTTTTGCTTGCCCAAGGACATTGGTGGTATGCATGCCCTGTTTCCTCACATAAATTACACTTGAGAACATTTAGACAAGAAACACTCGGGTGACCAGACCCCCCACAAAGACCACATTTTAATAGATCACACGTGCTACTCAAGTGCGTGTCCGCCCCACATTTGTACCATGCCCTGGGCTGACCCCCATAAAAGCATACACCCCAATCCTTACCCAGAAAGAAACTGTTAGGTAAGTGTAGAAGCTCAGAGTTAACTAGGAAGAATTTAACCTTGAACTTCCATCCTCCCGTCCAGAGGCCTTCTTCATCTAAAAGTGCCTCAGGAGGGGATAACACAGTACAATGTTTTTGTAACCAGTGATTAATGTCACTGACACTGACCCCCTCATTCCAAAACATGATGGTGACTGTGCGAATGGAAGGCTTAGTGAGGGGAATGACATAAAATGGAGTCCAGGGAGAAGTATTCTTTAAAGAAGCATACTTGTGCCAGAATTTTGCTAAACCTACAGTGGTTTTAAAACTGACGTCAAACATTTCCTCCCCAGAAACATGAATCAAGGCATATATATCAGAGGCTTGAAATTGAATGGTGCCTTTCAATAATGTACGAGCTGCATAATATCTATCTGGGAACTCCTGAAGCCCACCCCTGTAATGTAGATGAACAGCATTCCTATGTGGGGCTTATTCAAGTTTGTTTTTAAACAAGTCATAAAGCATAGTACCAGTGTGGGGAGCAGCGGGGGCTTTGCTGGGGAGGGTTGTAGGGTGGGTGTCATGGAGGATGTACCCTCTCCAGGGTCATCTATAAGGGAGAGTGGAGGAGGTGGGGCAAAATCCAGTAGACAGGTGGAGGGTTGTACAATGTCTAGGGCCTGAGCAGGGGAAGAATGGGCGCTATGTGAAACCTTCATATCAGGATGTGGAGAAAGAAGTAATAAATCATTTGGGTTATCCTGTACTGTAAGGGATTTAGAAGCTAAAGCATCATGCATATCCATAACCCCCCCCCCAGGCTACCTGAGATACTTGACAAGTCTCATTACAAACAGTAGTTAAAGTAGAAGTGCCCTCCTTTAGTACCGGTACCTAGTTGGAGCTCATAGCAGGTGCAGGCCTGGAAGGGGAAAACAAAACACCATGTCTGTCCACATCCCAAGAAGGGTCAGGGGTCCATGATCCAGACACCGTCTCAGTCCAACCGGCGTTCCACAAGGCAGTGAAAGCAGTCCATGGGGGAACACAAGCAGGGTCGTCTGGCAAAAGTCCAAAGCGAGATTGCAATATCTCAGATGTGGTAGAGGGAGTAGGAATAGGGAGCCGAGCAGGTAGAGACATTGTAGAATTTGTGAATGCAGTAGGCAGTTCTCCCGAAAGTGATGAATCTGTCGCAGCCCTGGTAAGAACGGAAGCGCTCGGGGAAAAATCCGGTTGGAGACACCGCGACTGCTTAAACGAACGTTCTGGTGTCTGATCACAAGCAGGAGGCAGCTCCGATGTGAAGGGATGCAGAACGGAAGAGGTACAAGGTACAGGGTTTTTCATTTCCAAAGTCAGCGATACACTTGCAGCTGTTGAGTCAGGGTTGTCAGGCAATAAAGCAACAGGAGAATATGAAGGTAATCTGGTCTCAAGCAGTATAGGAGGCTCCATAGTTGGTGCAGCACCATCGTGGTGCTGACACCTCTCACTAACATCCATGTATGTGTGTCGGAAATCCCCTACCAGAAAGAGTAGGGGAATTTCCCCAGTGTCCTGACCAAATTTCCCTCATTCACTAAAAATACCAGCAACAGCTTAATCTAGTTCAAGGTCAGTTGGAATTCATCTGTATCCCTCTCCCCCGGGTCATGCCTGAAAATAGGCAGGATTTGTCTAGTGTACTTACCCCATCAACAAAAACTAAAAAAAAAAAAGATATATACACTAATGCTCACAGTCTGGGAAACAAGATCCCAGACCTGCAGGCAATAATGACAGAGGCTAAACTATACATAGTAGCAATTAGTGAGACGTGGTTTACCAGAAGCCACACTTGGGAGACTTCAGTTCCTGGATATGTACTTTTCAGAAGAGACCAAGTTGCGAAAGGGGGGGGGGTGGAGTAGCCATGTATGTCAATGAAAACAATGCTACAGAAATTCAGAATACACATAAGGAGCCAGAAGAACTGTGGGTCACCCTGTAAACAGGAAATGGAACAGCCATAAGAACTGGGGTTGTCTTCATGCCCCCAGACCAGGGGGAGGGCATAGACACATTACTGTTAGAAGATATACGAAACATGACAGCTAAAGGGGAGGTTCTGATAATGGAAGACTTCAACATGCCAGATAGGTCAATACCAGCAGGAACACCTGCCAGAACTAGACACGTGGTGGATTCCCTGTAGGGGGAGGGCCTCAAACAACTGGTACAACAACCCAAGAGACAGGGCTATCCTAGATCTACTACTTACTAACAGGGAAAGGATCACAGATCTCCAGGAGGAAGGTCACCTGGGAGCCAGTGACCATCACATGGTATGGTTCAATTTGGCCACAACTACTAAATCATCCAATTCCAGGGTAAAAATATAGGACTTCAGAGGAGCTGACTTTGATAAGATGGCCAACAGAGTAAAGCTAGCCCTGTCAAAAAGAAATACATGTAACAAGGTACAGGCAAAGTGGGCAAGCATTAAGGATGCAATACTTGAAGCAACATCCCATTGTGTTATAGAGAAAAGGAAGTGCAAAAGAAGAAGGAAACCACTTTGGTTCTCAAAAACAGTAGCAGAAAGGGTCAGGAGCCAAAAGGCTGGCCTTCAGGAAATATAAGGAACACAGCGGATGAAGATTGGGAGGCATACCAAACTTCCGTAAGGGAAGCAGGGAAGGCAGTAAGGCAAGCAAAGGCCCAAACTGAGGAAACACTAACACAAACAGTAAAAGGTGACAAGACTTTCTATAGATACATTAGTGAAAGGAGAAAGTCCAGAAGGGGTATTGCTAAGATCAAAGGAGATAAGGGGGCATGTGAGTAGGAGGACAATGTAAAAGCATCTATCCTAAACAGATACTTCCACTCAGTACTTACTGAAGAGAAGGTAGGGCAGGGCCCACAGCTCAGAACCATGGACACAGGAGGAGGGAGGTGAGCACTAGTCCCTTCACAAAATAAAGGGTCCTACAAGAGCTCGATAAGCTCAGGGTGGACAAGGCAATGGAACCTGATGGCATACATCCCAGGGTGCTAAAGGAGCTAAGGGTGGAACTAGCAGAGCCATTATCAGAACTGTTTAGTGAGTCTCTGAGCACACGAGAGGTCCCAGCAGACTGGAGAAGGGCTCTTGTGATCCCACTCCACAAGAGTGGTAGCAGGAGGAGGAGGCAGGGAACTACAGACCAGTCAGTCTTACCTCAGTAGTGGGCAAGATTATGGAGGCACTCCTTAAAGAAAGAATAGTGCAACACCTGGAATCCATAGGAGCACAGGATCTAAGACAGCATGGGTTTACAAAAGGAAGGTCCTGTCAAACTAATCTCATAGATTTCTTTGACTGGGTAACCAGAGTGGTGGACCAAGGGGGAGCAGTTGATGTTGCCTACCTTGACGTCAGCAAAGCTTTCGATAATGTTCCACTTAGAAGATTGATTAATAAGCTAGGTAGGCTTGAGGTGGGTCAGACATTGGTTAACTTTATGGCAAACTGGTTGACTGGCAGAAAACAGAGAGTGGTGGTATATGGTATAGAGTCAGAAGAGATGCAAGTCACAAGTGGGGTACCTCAGGGATCAGTCCTGGGGCCAGTCCTCTTCAATATCTTCATCAGTGACATTGCAGATGGACTGGAGGGTAAGGTTTGTCTGTTTGCAGATGACACCAAGATCTGCAACAGAGTAGATGATCCAGATGGGGTGGGCAGAATGAGAAGAGATCTGGATAAACTAGCAAAATGGTCTGAAGAGTAGCAACTGGGGTTTACTACAAAGAAGTGCAAGATCATGCATGTGGGGAAGAGAAACCCTGAAGGCACCTATAGGCTGGGAGGGGAGTTGCTGGCAGTCACAAGGGAAGAAAGAGACTTGGACATCATCATCACCTATAACCTGAAATCATCCAAGCAGACCAGTAAAGCAGTAGATAAGGCTAGGGGGATTTTAGGGTGTATTAGTAGGGGTATCACAAGGCAGAAGTGGGAGGTAATAATCCCTCTTTACAAGACACTGGTTAGGCCCCATCTGGAGTACTGCGTGCAGTACTGGAGGCCACACCTTCACAAGGACATTAACCAAATTGAGGCAGTCCAGAGAAGGGCAACCAAAATTGTGCAGGGACTGCATCAGAAAACATATGAGGACAGATTAACGGAGATCAAAATGTATACCCTAGAGCAAAGGAGGGAGAGAGAAGATATGATCAAAACATTCAAATGCCTTAAGGGCATTAACAAGGTGAAAGAGTCTAACATGTTTTAATATAAGAAAAATAGCAGGACAAGAGGACACAGCATGAGATTACAGGGAGGCTGATTAAGGGGTAATATGAGGAAGTTCTTTTTTACAGAAAGGGTGGTGGATGCATGGAATGGCCTACCTCAGGAAGTGGTGGATATGAATATAGTGCAGGGCTTCAAACAGGCATGTGATAGGCATAAAGGAGCAATACAGATGAGTATGAATAGATAGGCCATTGACAGAGCAAAGGCCGACTGCACATTTATAAGGTAGAAAAAGAAATGGGCAAAGTGGATGGGCCTTGTAGTCCTTATCTGCCATCATTTTTTATGTTTCTACTGTAGATAAACAACCTAGGAAAAATGGAAGCCAAGCCTTAGGAATGGCTGAAATAGAACTACTAATTAAATATTCACCATTGGCCAGTAGTGATGATGCTCCACAGGCGGCTACAACTGAAACAATAGAACAGAGAAGACATTTAGTAATTGGGAACTCTATTTTGAGGCAAACAGACAGTATTATATGTGGCATGGATAAAACTAATAGGGTAGTAACGTGTTTGCCTGGAGCATGGGTAGCAGACCTAAAGGTCATTCTCCCAAAGGTGATTGAAAAGCAGCCTAATAAGTAGTCAGTCATATTAAATGTTGGGATAAATAACGTGGGGCAAGATCATGACAAAGATATTATAGAAGATATTGTGGAAATGTGTACAATTATTAAGAAACGGAGACAAGAGCTGGATTATTGCCAGGCTGCAAAATCAATGTTTGGGAGATGAAATCAAGTTCATAAATAATTGGGACACTTTCTTTCAAAATAAGCAGATGTTTGCTAGAGACAGGCTACATCTGAGTGTCATAGGTAATAAAATACTCTAGCTACCATGATAAAAAAAAAACAACCTTTCCTTAAGTAGAAAATTTAAACTGATATGGGGAGTGAACTTGCAGTGGCAAAATCTATAAACTCAAAAAATGCCCAACCAAAAAAAAATGCAAAGACATAATTGACTGCTACTTAATTAATTCAAGAAGCCTTCAAAATAAAAAAAAGAGGAGCCTGAGGGAATACTTGAGCCACACAATGTTGCTGGAATGGCACTTATAACAGAAACCTGGTGGACAGGGGATGAAGACTAGGGGAGGGATTTCCCAGGCTATACTTTATACTACCTTGAAAGAAAGGGAAGGAGAGGAGGAGGCATAGCAGCTTATATAGCAGCTTATATATCAAATAAAATAAAATCTGCAAATGTTGCATAGCAAATATAAAAAGAAGGTAGTAATGCAGAATCAATATGAATTAACATTGAAACAAGTCTACAGGCCCTGGATGCAAATTACAATCCAATTGAACAATTAATTGACAAACTTGAGAAGGCATGCAAAATCAGGACAGTGATCTACTCAGGTAACTTAAACTACAGCGATATTGACTGGCAAAATCTTGAAGCCACTAAATGACATACTGTAGTAAAACCTTTCCTGACAGAGTGAAACAATTTGATCCTGTACAATATGTAAATCAACCGACAAGGGGAGAAAATATCCTTGATATAGTTTTAACAATAAACAAAGTTAACATTACAAATTGCAAAATGCACACACCACTAGGGAATAGAAATCATAATTGTGTTCAATTTTCAATACAAGAATATATCCCAGTAATAAAAGGATGCAGAGAAAGTTATAAGTTCACTACTGCAAATGTACCTCTAATTCAAGAAGATCTACTAAATACAAACTGGGAGATTATTTTAAAAGACATGATTGCAGCAGAAATGTGGGATACCATAAAAAGACAAATATTAATAATCTGTGACAAACATATCAAAAAAACCAAGAAATATAATGGTAGGAGTATCAAACTGAAATGGATGAACAAATCTCTAAAAAAAACTGCTTAAGAAAAAGCAACAACTCTGCATAAAATTTAAACTAAAGAAAACAAAACTAGCAAGGAAATAATTCAAAGACATCCAAAAAAAATGTAAGACCATGATGAGAAAAATAGCTAACAATGCTAACAAGAACAACATGCAATAATTTTATGGATATGTGAACTCACTATGGAAAACAAAGTCTAGCCTATGTTCTATAAAGGTAGACAACAAACTTTGTACAGACCCTGAAATTATCACGAATAAATTCAACTCATACTTTAGCTCTGTATTCTCAGCCCAGATGTTGTACTTTAAAGACATTCCAGTTAATTCAGAACTAAACATAAACATAACCACAGACAGAATAATAGAGCAAATAAAAAAAAAATTAAAGATTCACACTTGGCTGAACCTGATTACATTTCACCAAAAATACTAAAACTACTATCACCTCATTTAGCAACCACACTAAAAATTCTATTCCTAAAATCAGTAAATGACTGTAAAGTTCCATCTGGTTGGCTAAGCGCAAATATGGTTCCAATATACGAAAAAGAAAGTAGAGCACAGCACACTAAATATAGGCCTGTCAGTTTAACGTTGGTCCCAGGGAATTTGATGGAAGCAATACTAAAGGACGGTATAAATGATCACATAAAAATGAGTAATCAATGTGACGTGGATCAGCATGGGTTTATAGCTGGTAGATCATGTGTAACCAATCTACTGTACTTCTATGAGAAAATGTCTGCGGCCCTGGATGTAGAAGAACCGCTGGATTCTATTTATTTGGATTTCGCAAAAGGCCTTCTATAAAATTCCATATTATGATATCCTTCAAAGTTTAATGATACAAAGCTGGATCATAGAATAGTGAAATGGACAGCATAATGGTTGGGAAATAGAAGACAGAGGGTCTGTGTAAATGGGTTTTACTCGGACCCTGTGGATGTGACAACTGGAGTGCTACAAGGCTCTGTCCTAGGCCCTGTGGTGTTTCAGATTTTCATGTCAGAGATGAGTAAATATGTAACAAGCTGGTTTAGCAAATATGCAGATGGCACAAAACTCGCTAGTATTTCTAGAAATAGTACAGACATAGCCACCATACAAAAAGGTATAAATAATATCTAGATATGGGCCAACAGTAGAGGCATGAGTTTTAATGTTGATAAATGTTGCATCATACACTTAGGTAGACACAGCAAAAAGGAAACATATTTCCTAAATGGGAAACTTCTTAGAGAATCAAGTGAAGAAAAAGATTTAGGAATAATAATAAATGAGAATCTAACTTATGACTCACATTACAATACCCAGATAGCAAAGTCAAAAAAAGAATTCTGTGGTCTGTAAAACATAATTTCCAAAGCAGAAGCAAACAAGTTATTATGCCATTATATAGATCTTATGTTAGCCCATTACTGGACTATGGCAGTACAGTGTGGGGACCAATTGCAATGGGTGGTATAAACAAAATTGAAAAAGTACAATCTACCAAATTAATATACAGTCTAAAGAATGTACCATATAATGAGCATCTACAAAAACTAAATCTCATGACATTTGAAACAAGATGCATAAGTGATGAACTTCTTCTAACCTATAACATTATGCAAGATGATTGTCTACTAAATGAACTGGATCTGGAATTCAAGAATGACTGAATAAGCACTAGGGGACATCCTCTACAACTCAGACCTAAGCAATTTAACAGAAACAAAAGGAAGGCTTTCTATACACAAAGGATGGTGAATCCTTGGAATCAGCTACCTCTAAAGGTCATAATTAGTGAATGTAAATAACAGTTCAAAAATAGTCTAGACTCCTATATGTTGGATGAGAACCATCTGAAGTATTTTGGGTAATGTGACAGGAGCAATTATGGGCTCGCCGCCTCTGCAACTCCTTGTACCTTAGTATGAACCCTAGCAGGACATTAATCTTAGTGGGTATTTCTCTTCAAACAGGAAACTTAATGCTTCTCTTATTTCTGTGAAGTGCTCCAAGTTTAGGGTGGGGCTTCTTGTAGATTGAATCCACCTGAACAGAAAACTCAGAGTGGTGATCCAACCGGACCATTCTTATTAGAGTATGTTCATGGAAACAAAGTACTAACTTACTGTAGAGATTAACTTATCCAGCCTATAACTGGCACAACAAGTGGTTAGTAGCAAAAAATGTGTATATTGGGTTGTTGCTGATACTGAGCAGAGATAAAAAAGATAAAATGAAAATCCTAGCACAACAGCTTTCTTTGTTATTTACACGTAATATTCAAAAGGTGTCATGTATTTCTACTCTGAAATGTGAAATTAAATCCTATGACTTTTGTACTGTACTTACTACTGTGAATAATCGTTATTTATAAATAAATCAGAGCTGAAATACATAGTGTTTTGTTTATTTATTTTTTGTTTAAAGCCTGATGGTGTTCACAGGGAAATTAATGTTTTGAAGCCAAACTCCCCGTGGCATTTGTACTGATGGTGTCCACAAGGCCAGATATGGTTCTGATTTAGTTTGCAGCCATTTGCTCTAAAATTGCTATTTTTTCAATTCTCTCCCTCCTTCCCCCCCACCCCATACTGTCTAAACACCCTCCCTGTTGTTTAAATATCCCAATCCCCAACTCCTACTGAATGACCTTTGACACACCCCAACCATGGTGTCCAGCTCTCGAAGATGTACATACACCATGGTCAGGAGTTGGGACCCAGCCTTAGTAGCCTACGGAAGCCTTGCAGTGATGTGGTAGGATGTGCTCAGAACACTGCTTATAAAAGGTTCTGCTCCAGAGTTCTTAGCCCTTCTTGCCACTGGACTATAGCACTGAAAGAGCTTGGTGTCCACTGCCAGCATCCACCATACAAACACCACAGTCTTGCCTTTAGCATACAAATACCAAGTTTTTGGGGGAGCTTCTCAATCATACTGCTGCACTGGAGGGCCAGGAGTGTCGAGATTATTTGTCTTTTAATCAGAACAGCAGTCAGGGTATGTTTTTTTGGGGGGGAGGGGGTAGTTCAGTGAAATAAATAAATATATGAGCTAAATGATGGCAGTGGACACCAAGTACTGTAGTGTCTGAGTACATACACCGTAATGAGTGTTTGGTGTCTGTAAGTATTCCACAGTCATCTTTGGTGAGTACAATGCTGTTGAATTGAAAGCATTTGAGCAGCACCACCTGCCTTGTGCTAACCCTCATTTGGAGAATTATATTGCTCACAATGTTTGCACAGAAGAACCTGCTTGTGTATGGAGCTAAAATACAATTTTCTGACCCAGAGCCCTCAGTGCAAAAATTGTGTTTTTTATGCTTTTCTGGTAAATTCTTGGGGTTGACCAGCTGAACAGAAAATAAATTGCAATGAGGTCTTTGTGATGGTGGTGGTGGTGGTGGTGGTGGTTGAAGGGTTTGGCTGCACTGGTAATTGTAAGTAATGTTGATTATGGATGTTATCAGCATGATGGCTGGCTGTTCATGGCCAAGCATACCTGGACATATAATACAATTTAAAAGTTCAGTCTTTGTCCAGGTGTGCTTGCTCAGAGATGCTTGGACATCTTGTGTACCATGCAGCCTTTGCTTGTGAGGATGGAGTGGATTGTACTATTTGCTTTGTTTTGTTGCTGAAATGGTCATTTTGATGTACTCAGCATCATGATGTCTGACCGTTGTGGGGCAAGCACACCTGGACAAAGTAATTTAAAAGCACAGCCTGCAAATTCTGGTTCTTTGTCCAGGTTTGTTCACTCAGAGACTCTCAGCCATCCTGTGCACCATGCAACCTTTGCTTGTGGGGAGGAGGTGGATTGTACTGTTTGCTTCTGTTTTGTTGTTGAATGGTCATTTTGAAGTACTTGCCATTATGATGTCTGACTGTTGCTGGCCAAGCACACTTGGACAAAGTAATTTAAAAGCACAGGCTGCAAATTCTGGTTCTTTGTCCAGGTGTGTTCATTCAAGGACGCTAGGCTATCTTGTGCACCATGCGGCCTTTGCTTGTGGGTGTGTGAGTGGAGGTATCAGATTGTACTGTTTGCCTCTTGTGTGTTGGTGAAATGTTTATTCTGACATGTTGATCGCCAGCATGATGTCTGACTGCAGCTGGGAAAGCACACCAGGACAACAAAAAAAGAGAAAAATCATGGCCCTGCCACTGTTTGTCCAGGTACATTTGCCCAGAGACACTCCACCATTTGCCACACCATGTGGCCTTGGCTTGTTGGGGGGGGGGGACGAATTGTACTGCTTGCCTTTGTTTTTTTTGACAAAATATTGATTTTTGATGTACTCAGTAACTTGCCATGATGAAGTCTGACAGTTGCTGGCAAGCACACCTGGACAAATTAATTTAAAAGCACAGTCTGCAAATTCTGGTTCTTTGTTCAGGTGTGTTTGTTCAGAGATGCTCGGCCATTTTGTGCACCATGCTGTTTGGCTTTTGGGGTGGGGACAGGATTGTACTGTTTGCCTCTTGTTTTTTTTTCAGAAGTGTTAATTTTGAAATGTTTGGTGTCCACATACATACATCACAGTGTCCACGTACATACACCACAGTGTCCACGTACATACCCCATGGTGTCTGCTGTACATACACCACAGTGAGCAGTCCAGATACCCAGCATCTTTAAATCACTTATCTTACTAAATGCCCACTTTTAACCAGTTTTATCATGGTATCTTAAAACACAATGAAATGTATCAATGTGCTTATTATTTGTAACATTTGTTTTCAATTTCAGCAGCTGATTGGTGTCCATGTACAGACATCACAGCCATTTTGTGTCCATGTAAATACACCATGGTGTCCACGTACAAGCACCACAATGTCTGCTATACATACACCACGGTGAGCTGTCTTGTTCACGGGAACCATTAAGGCAGTTATTTTACCACATTGCCAGTTTTTACTGGTTTGATCATGGTATCTCAAAATACATTTTAAACTTGATATATTTTGAATTAAAAAATTTGACCTTCATGTCACACTTTGGTACACCATTTTCATGAACATACCCATCGCTGTATTATTATTATTATTATTATTATTATTGCATTATTCAGATGATGCATTGCTTCTTCTCTGTAGTAGTCTAAGTCTGGGACTACTACATTTTCAAACCTTATCAGATGATTTGATCACAATGTCGGTCATTTTTGTTCTTATTAAAGAGAAAGGGAAATATAGTCGTCTTAGACTACTACATGGAATAAGCCATGCATCATCTGAATGATGTAACAAACTACTGGATTTTGCCAGTGGATCCTACAAATGTCTTTCAGATGAAACTCACTAACCTTCTGGAAAAATCACAACATAAGGTTTGGATAACGGTAGAAGAAATGCAGGGCTTAGAGTGTGAATACCCTTGGACCAATTTGATTTCTTCACTGGGTATTTGAATTTCCTGAAACTTCAGTGGGTCACCTTTTTCCCTCTGTGGAACCCATTTTAATTAAGTGTTGTCTACTTATTGTGGATTGATTACATATGTATTAATGAGAAGTTTATTTACAGTAAATAACTGTGATAATTTTTACTATGCTGATGATTTAAATGTGCTGGCTTTCATATTGCAACTAATTTTCATTGTTGTTACATTCTAGCCATACTCTAGTTTCTTTTGTATTTCGTCACATAATTTATCCTTCTTGTACCCTTCTTGTGGCACCGAGGCGATCTAAGCCTATAAACTTTAATTGCAGAGTGCCCATGTAGCAGCTCCACTGTTAGATTTTATTTTGACTCTGTTTTCTGCATGTTTACCTGGTTTATGGTCTTGGTCCATGTTTTCACATAAGTAATTCAGTCTGCTTGAGTATATGAGGGTCACTTAGCAGCAGCTTCGACATTGCACCTGTGGGTGCTTCTTTGAGGTCAATGTCATCAAGCCAACCACCATATGAGCAGACACCTTATATATGACCCTGAGAAAGAGGGTCCTCCCTTGAAGCATCGGGTTCCTGTTGAGTATGGTATTATCATGGTGCTGCAGTATGTCTTTTGCTTTGTTTGCACATATACTTGTTATACTTTTATTACAGCTAGTTGCACCTGTTTGATTGTGGTATGTAGTCCACTCCCTATAAATCTGTTATTTTTATACCAAACTGATAAGAGTGCTCAGCCTCAGTGTCCTACATTTCAGCATCCCAATGGCACTATCCACTGCTTGAGCACACTGCCCTGTTACATTGAGGTAATCAAATTTGATAATCCCAATGTCACTCTCTTTCCTGCTTAATGACCATCAGTACCTCCCCTCATCCTATATTCAGCTTCTGGGTTCCCATGTGCTAGGTGCATGCTCACTTTTCAGAACTGAACCTCAGCTGCTATGCTCTTGACCACTCCTTGGGTTTCCCAAGGTACCTGCATAGTCTTTCCACCCCCTCTTGAGTGTCGATCTTATTATAGATTGTGTTGCTATCTGCAAAAAGGCAAATCTTGTGCCAATACTCACAGAATTAAAACTGTTTCAAATTATGGCAGGGAATGAGGATATATAAATTAAGGAAGGTATTATAAACCAAGGTGCATACATTGTGTACATTCTGAAGCATCCTTGTAACAAGGTGTATTTTGGCCAAACTGAGAGAACATCAAAAGAACACATATTGCAATACAAAGATAATAGGAGCTTGGGGGATAACATGATATCACCAGTGGCACATCATTTTAAAACTGAAATATATAAACATAGACTTTGATGGCAGATAAGGACCATTTGGCCCACCCAGTCTGCCCATTTCCCTACCTATTGGATAAGCTGCAGATTCTAGTTAACCAACAGCCTACATCCTGCAACCTCCCACTATAATTGCCTTATGTCTGTCCCATGCATGTTTGAATTCCCCCACTGTTTTAGACCCCACAACCTCTCCAGGAAGGCAGTTTCATGTGTCCACCACTCTCTCCGTGAAAAAGAATTTCCTCACATTACACCTGAGCATTCCCCCCTCTAACTTTAAATTGTGCCCCCTTGTTCTTACACATCCCTTTTTCTGAAAGATGTTACCCTCCTGGACTTTGTTGATTCCCTTGAGGTACTTAAAAGTTTATAGCATGTCCCGCCATCCCTCCTTTCATCAAGGGTATACATATTAAGCTCTCTCAGTCTCTCTTCATATGGTTTCTGATGTAGACCCTGCACCATTTTAGTTGCCCTCCTCTGGACTGCTTCCATCCTGTCTATGTCCTTGCGTAGATGAGGTCTCCAAAACTGCACACAGTACTCCAGATGGGGTCTCACCAACTGTCTGTACAGAGGGATAACCATTTCAGTTTTTCTACTTGTGATGCCCCTCCCTATGCATTCCAGTACATCCCTGGCTCTCCTTACTGACATCTCACATTGCTTACCCACATTTAGGTCATCTGATATGACTACACCCAGATCCCTTTCCATTATTATTGTTGTTGTTAGTACCTCCCCTGCTATTGTGTACTCTTCTCCTGGATTTTTATTTCCCAGGTGCATTACTTTGCACTTCTTTGCACTGAATTTATGTTGCCATATGTCTAACCATTCCTCCAATCTTGCCAAGTCCCTTCTCATCCTTTCTACCCCCCCTGTGTATCAACTCTGTTACAGATCTTTGTGTCATCTGCAAAGAGGCATACCTTTCCTTCCATACCCTCTGCAATGTCACCTGAGAGTCATTCAGTTTCAATGCTTCATTTTTTATGGCCTTGAACATATGCCACCATTAAAAAGAGGTGGGGACAGAGAGAAAAAACTGTTGTATAATCAGACTTTTTGGATCGATAGATTTAAGGCCGCTAGTCCAAATATGGCATAAATGAAGAAGTGGACTGGATTGCTAGCTTCTGATATATAATAATGTCTTACGGTGTTGAATTCTGTTCTTTAGTTGCTGAACTAGTATTATGTCCATACTCCATTACTGATAATCTTCATTTTTTATATATTTCAGATTTTCTGAGAATATTCACCTTTTTCTGTGTTTACAACCACCACAGTTCTATTGTTCCATCCACCCTCCTTCTTGTTAGTATTTCTAATTCATTTTCACCCTACAGTAACTATGTGGGACCTTCTATGTTTGTTTTATTAAGAAAACATACAGTATTTGTGTTGCTTACAAGTATGTTTAGCCACCTCCCTTGCATCTTTTATTTTTTTGAATTGTTTAACCAGGAGTGGCACACTAAGCTGAAAGCTTGTTTACAGGTGAGACCTGGGAACACAGGGAAGTTAAGTGACTTGCTCAGGGTTACACAATATGCAAGTGGGGATGTGGGATTCAAACCCAGGTCTCCAGATTTGTGGCTCAGAGCCTTAAACCACTGTACTATACTGCCTCCTGGTTTCTCATTATCACACACCTGTTTAGGCTCCTTATTGGTATAACCAAACTAATTAAGATGATAGTCCGCACACTGTAATTTAATGACAGTATTCTGTTTTACACAGAGTGGGCAAGGTAGGGGCACATGGTCTTCACCACAGACTGAGAGCCCTGTGTCCCTGTCACCCCTGGTCCGTGTGGACTAACTGCATCCTTATATGGAACAAAATAATATTTTCTTGTCACCTTGTTTTCTTTTTTAACTGTATTTCAACTTCCATGCATTGTACTAGTTTGAACAGGATTATCACATGATTAGCTATGATTTCATTTGTATGATTCCTTAGATATAAAACTTCATTTTTATATAGCTGTACATGGGGAGAGGACATGTGATGTCCTTTCATAGGAAAGCAGATGTTCACATTCTGGGCTATGTGTACTGTTTTCCAGGAACAATACCACAGAATTTGCCAGCCTGTTACTAGCTGGGAGGTCATGATAATACAGAAATTGATAATAGAATGATAAAAAAATCAGAGCCGTGTAATTACAGCATACTATATTCACAACCTGTTATGAAATAGCTTACTATTAAGCTTAGGAGCTGACCCAGGATTTGATTATGTTGGCATTTACACATGCAGTCTCGAACAGTGGTGGTACATTGTACTATGAATACTACTGATGGTGCCAGTGAGTTTTATAATGAGTTGTCAGTTGCTAGGCTAATCAAAAAATAACTAAAGTTCCAAAATCGCATATCTGTTCTAAATTTAAAGAAGCAGTGCAATAAAAATGTTTTCCTAAAAAGCTAGTTTGAGCTTCAGTTAACACATATTACCATACTGTATCTGTCAAGTCTACTTCACTAGGATCCTCCTGTGCTGTGTGCCATGTTTTCATTTCTCTTGAGCCTTACTTTTGCCAGGTCTACAATGCTAGTTCTAAGCAAAATGTGGTGGCCATCTTTTTTTTCTTGGGAAAAACTAAATTAAAACACATATAAAAAAGTACTTGAATTTGGGTGGCATTGGAAAAAGTTTACCACCAAATAAAACTGGAAGATGACTGTAATCTTTTATAGTTCCATGATACCTGGTATCTTATTAGAGATGGCAAGGGGCCATGGTAAAGAGTGACCAGCATGTAACTGATAGGGCTGCAGTTCAAAGTAACCCAAAAAATGCATCTGTACTCATGCAGGTTCACAGTGTACCCTGATAGCTCATGTTCTGCATTTCTTTGACTCATGATGCTTTAAAAAAATGCAATATTGTTTACAACAAAGGAAGACTTTTTTAATGACAATATACTGGAGGGTCAGCAAGTTTGTAAAGTGTACTAAAATGGGAGTACAAATCAGAGAAAATTGGGTCATAACAGTCAGATGAAAGTGCATTTAGTTACAGATACTCCACTACAGAGTGTGCAGTTGTGCTATGATATACACATGCCTTAGTGTGTGTTGTGAGGCACGAGGCTGCAGGCCAAGTGCATGCTACCACCCAAGCATGCATATATCAGAGCATGACCACACGCTCTGCAGTAGATTATCTGTCTTATAAAAAGCCCAAATTTGTTTTGGACAGGGATAATAAACAGAAAGAAGTGCAGATGTATGGTCATTGTGAGATAATACACAGTCATGTGATGTGTTCCGTTCTATCATTGACTGCTTACCAGGGGAATCTCTGCTCCTACCCTGCCAGAGATAAAATCGAGCCTCTGGTTCCACTTCAGGCCTTTTTTCTTGTATGTTTACATGCATGTATGCGTGTGTGTGTGTGTGTGTGTGTGTTTGTGTGTGTAGTTAAAGTATGTTTGGAGTAAAATATTCTGCCTGGAAACTGCGCAGAATTTTGAAACCCTGCATTCCATGGTAAACATTCCATCTTTTGAATATGTGGAAAGACAGTGAAAAGAAAAACAGCGTTGAAAGGAAATATTATATAAACAAAGAGATGAAACGTTGGAAAACACAGTTACAGAGGTGAAAGCAGGCACAAATTGCTTAAATTAATTCTATAAATTCATAAAAGCTTATACTGCACATTTGTGACATACATGGCTGAACTCAGGAGACATGTACCCCCCCCCCAAACAACCTGGCATGTTCAATCAACAGTTTTGATCACATTTCCTTTCTGTGTTGGTTTGAAATGCAAATAAGGTAACACAATTTTGCATAAAAATGTGTGCCTCACATAGTTTTCTTTCTTTCTTTTTTTTTTTTCTTTTTTGCTCCAAGCTGCCCTGGATATCCACACTTTCCAGCTCTCTGTAAGTCCCTGCTACCTGCTGGATTCACCTCACCCTAACTTACCCCTCCTCCAGAGCTGCAGTGACATGATGCATGCAGTTCTAACTTATCCCTGTCAGGAGGACTTCCTGCGGTCACCAGAAAGGAAGTGACTTTTTCTCTACCTGCGACAGCTGGAGGTGGAAGGACAAGTCTGCCTTTGGGGGTCTGGAGGCATGGGAAGGGCATGCTGGGGAGGCCTTCATCTAGTCAGCCCAGCACTAAGCTTTTACACATTTAAGGGCTCCACCCACCACTCTCATTATGTGCTGCTACAGCGAGCTCCTGGGGCAGAGACACTCAGCAGCATAAGGTCACCCATGCTGGCAAGAACTCTACCAAAGAACCACCAACAGGAGGCACTAGTAGAGCAGCACACACTCACCCACCCCCTAGGAGGGAAGCATCCAGGGGATGCCTGACTCCCTCCCTACCAGCCTCCACTACTGTCAACTCAGGCTCAGGGTGCAAACCTGGGTTGCCAACATGCCAGAGTGCTGGTCCATCTCTCAACCCCATGGAGCTGACTCTCAAACATGAAGTTTGTTGTCTTTTGTTGTGTTTAGTGCCCCCTTCAGATACTGCAATATGGGCTAGATATTGTCTTCAAAGTTAAAATGGAAGCATATTTCACTAAAAAGTGCAAGTTTTTATTATTATTTTTTAATACATTCATCTTATTTTGATATATTTTAAGTCAAAAATTTAAATGCAATATTTTTAAGTCCAATAAGACCCTCCAGGGCATGCCATTATGGTGATATCTAGCACTTCTCAACAGCATCTATTGGCAATCAGGCGTGCCTCATGTCTAACTATGTACCTGAGGCATGCAATTATACCACCGTAATGCACACCCAGTCATGACCAGGGCCACTGGAAAATTGAGCCAGCAATTTTTTTGCAGAATCATCAGTTTTCACCATTCTCTGCAAAAACGGACATGTTCCACAATTTCTTGCAATTTTTCAGTTTTTATATTGAACTGTGTAAAAAGTATTAACATTTTTAATGAAATACTCTCAAATATATTGACAATTTTGCAGACTTGGGTTTGGCTGAAACAATGCAATGCAAGGTAGGGCAAGGGTTTTATGTGACACTGATTTATTTTAAATCCTTGTCTTGTTTGGTTTCAAAATACACTGGCCAAGCATAAGTACACTTGAACACTTAACATTTGTTTTGTGTTGAAGCAGCCTATCAGAAAACTTTTTGTTGCCACACAAACAAACAAAAGATGGGAGAACAAGTGCAAATTATCTCATTCACTTAAATGGGGTGCTAACTATGTAGCTTTTTTGTAAGTGGCAGGGGAAGTTTTTCCTTTGAGCATACTTTCATTCAGACTAGTTTTGATTCAAACAGCTGAGGATTTTTGAATACCCTGCCAATTTTAAACTTGAATAAGCTAGTTGCTAACAGTGATCTCACCCATTGCAACTACCCCCAGATGCTCACATGCAAAGACTACAATAAAAGCTTGATTAAAGTATAAAACAAGCTTATAAAATGCTAAATGTATCTGAACATTTATCTTTAACTAAACAAAATCATTGCAGTCAGAGTAAAACAAATGTAAATTACAGGGTACCCTGACTACTGTATGATGCAGTAAAAATATATTGGCATTTTTTTTACATTTTTTGGTAACCGCGTAAGACCCACTAGGCACAAGTGCCTGTTTTTAGGTACAACCCAGCAGCACTGAGGAGGTTAAGTGACTTGCTCAGAATCACACAATATGCAAGTGGAGGTTGTGGGAATCAAACCCGGGTCTGCCAGATGTAGTCAGCTCATTCACAGTTTGTTACTCTAACCTCTAGATTTTACTGCCAGCCCCAATAACCCCCAGATTTAGTGTTTAAATAGGCGATTTCAAAAATAGTGTACAGTATCTACAGTACAAATTATGACTATTAAACACTTTAACAACATTTTACTAAAACTCAATTATTCACCACTCTATCTGCTTATTTTTTCTTGTACCAAAGTGGGTGAATAGCTGGCAGAACACTGTAAACAGCTGTTGATTACACTTCATTATTCTACAGCCAGAAAAAAAAAATATATATTTCTTCTGGCTTTATTTAGTATTGATTTGCTGTGGCTCACTTTATAGAATCTATTTAGCACTGTATGAGATGCTTTTAAATTTTGGAAGATAGGCAATGCTTATGATAGCTTATCAGTTTAGTATTCTTTTTAGGAACATAAACTTTTCTTTATGTTTTAAACATTTTCAGGTGTCAGTGTATTCATTTAGCAATTTATGCTGACTAATAATGTATATGCTGCAGAAAACACTGAAAGATTTATTGTGAAGCACTCCGGGTCTATAGTAGAACCCCCGCAATTTCTCGCAATTTTTGCAAAACGCTCTGCAATTATTGGTAACCTTTTCTGCAATTTTCCAGCGGCCCTGGTCATGACTCATTGTTTACATAGTACACAAAGACTGCTGGAAGCTGATACATCATGAATCCTATAAGTACAATTTCATTTTAGTGGTGCCACATGCTGAGCAGCTCATGTTTGCCAACAGATTACTCCTACAGGAGCACAGATGAGGGGTCACTATTTGAATCATTGCCTGGGACTTCTGCATGAGACCAGTTGAAGGGATCTAGATAGATTACTGCACTAAATAAATGCCTGAGGATAGTGCCAGAGGAAATTTGCAGGATTTATGTTCCCCCTTATGGCAGCAAAGGGAGAAGGAGTTGTCTGGACTTAGAAATAGCCTTCTGCTGGGACTTTATACCAGGCAGGTATTGGGGCTACCATGTAGACAGTTTGCTTGCTAAATACATCATGGATGTCCACTGAAGAACTTTTCCAGGAAGAAATGAATCTTCAAACTTCTTTGATGATATGTCCTTCCATTGAGCCACATCATGGAACTCTAAGATGGCTGCATCAAGAACACCTGCAAAATTTTGCAGGCTGGGTTCATCCATGTCAATATGCCTCATTGGTGCCCATATAACAGTAGTGTCCCCAGCACACCTCAGTTCTTTCTCCTGTGATCAACTGCTTGTTGATCCACCACTGCAGAAGGCCGAACATTTACAAATATTTGTTAGTGCTGTATACTTCTTTATGTATATTATTTTATATTTTACCTTTTATGCCAAAAATGGACAAAGAACCCATGTTCTGATATTGCCATTACAGTGATGTTAGCATTTATAAAGAAACCCCATTTGTCTCCTGCCCCACTTATTAGACCCTGGCCAGGTTGACTTTATTAGATATAGACAGGCGCATGATATTGTCAGATGTAACCTTTTATTAATAGACTATGCTGTTGCATGCCATGATCCCTTCATGCACTTAAGTCTCGATTCTGAAAAAGCATTTGACAGGGTGTCCTAGCCATACCCCTGGGCTACCCAGTCTCATTTTGGCATTCCAGACAAGTTTGTGTGCATGCTGCAAGCCATGTACGACTACACAAGCTTACCTTACATTAGATGCTTTCCTATCATAGCTCCTCCCCTTGACCATAGGAGCCCACTAGGATGTCCATTGTCTCCACTCCTCTTCACTTTTTACCTAAAGGTCCTGGTGACTGCCATTCACAGCAGCCCTGTGGTGAGGGTGGGGGGATACCCTTTGGAGGCATAGACTACAAAGTCTCATTGGGACCTTCTTTATGAATATGTGAGCCTCTATATCAGTGGTTAGAGCACTGGTATGGTATTTCAGGGGTCTGAGATCATTTCCCAGTAGGTCACATTATTTGAGGCTGACAGTATAGCCTAGAGGTTAGAGTAACATGCTGTGAATAAGCTTGATACGTCCAGCGTAGTTTTATTCCCACAACCTCCACTTGCATACTGTGTGACTCTGAGCAAGTCAATTATCTCCCCAGTGCTCCTGGGTCATCCTTGAAAACAAGAACTTGTGCCTAGTGTGCCTTACCTGGTTACCACAGAATTAAAGTAATAAAAAAAATAAATAAATAGAATTTGGTGTATTCAGGTGCTATAAGTTAAACACTTTTTAGATGGAGGTACTCTATAATTATTTGCCCTCCATGCAACTAAGATGGAAATTCCAATTTAAATGACATAAAATGGCCATTCAATACATTGGAGTTAAAATTACAAAAAATCTGGCACACCTAGAACTCCTCCACTAGGAGCCCTTACCCCAGCAAATTAATGGAGACCTCTCTCACTGGACTCATCTCACATTCAGCCTTTTTAACTGCATAGAGGTAATCTGTCAACATACCCTTCATAGGATCTTGTACTTTCCCGAAACCATATCATTTAGAGTATGCCCGATAAACAACTATTTTAGGGCCTGGGATAAAGCAATCTCTCACTTTATCCGGCAAAGTGAACCCCCCTGGATATGTTAGTCACTCTTACAACTTTGTAGAAATAAGGGAGGAGTTAACCTACCCAATTTAAGTTGGTATGCAGCGGCATCCCACCTCAGAATAGTTTGCCTTTGAATAGCCCCATTCTACCATTCCCATGGGAAACAGAATGAGTATACACTAAATGATACCCATGACCATGCCTGCTGCCTCTTTTATAATCCACTCACTTGTATTTCCCTAAGTAACTTCCACCATTATATGGCTAAAACCTACTATCAATGGATATTTATTCAAAAACACTTGCTCACCTTCACTGATAAACGTTACCTCATGCCGTAGCACATGGTATGTCCTTTCCCCATAATAAATTTGATAAAATTTTGCTGAGATGGCATATATATGGTATTAGGTATACATTCCGACTACTCAGCACAGTGGGGATTCTGCCATCTGTGGCCCTCCAAGCATCTTATCTCCTCCTTAAACTGGACTTAAATAAATATATGCAACTCGGCTCTTACTTTCATACCTGAGAGGAAGCTCTGTCTTGAATTTCTGAAACTCCATCTCTTCCTTATTCACCTCCTAAAGTCATATCTGTTGGGAGACACCTGGGCACATCTCATCAGCCACTTATACAAAGCACTATAGGCATTATCCACTGCTTCTAGCCTCTCCAATCCTCCTCAGATGGAACTGTGAGTCGAGCACCACCCACTCTATAGAAATGTGTCATAAATATACTGCCCCCTCCCAGAAAGTAACATTGATCTCCTATTGGAGGGAATACTCTTGGAAATGTTGCTATTGCTACTTCTGCATACCAGTGGTGATTGCTAAATTTGTAAACCTAGCTGCAAGGCAATGCTGGCATAAACGCTGACACCCTCAGGTGGACCAAACGCATGTTCTTTGGGCCTGCCCACTTCTTCAATCTTACTGGTACGCTGTTGTGCAAGAAATTGAGAGTACTGTATATGCGATTGCCCCAGTGTGCTGACTCCTTCTTTCATATTGACTGGCATTCCATCAAACCTCTGCCAGCTGAACAAAGTATGTCTAAAATTAGTTATTTTACTAACTTTAGCAGCCAAAAAAAAGCCATTACCAGGTTTTGTAGCACTGAAAAAGTTCCCACCTCAACTCACTGTCAGGAAATAACACTTGAATATATATCCTGGAAAGGATGCCAGCTTGGATTATGAATCATGTACACTATTTCCAAATCAAGTGCCATAAATGGGTTCTATACTAGTTGAATAATTACTCAGACTTTATCTCATAAGACTGGTCCTCTCCATTCCCCTGTAATCTCTACTTTCTCTGTTTTTCTTTCTTTATTTTGGTTCTATAATTTCTTCCACTGCCTTACACCTTCTGTCATCTAAGATATAACGCTCTATTTTACTTCTTTCCCTAGACCTGTGGAAATTCATGAAATTACATTTTTTTATTTTTTATTTTTTTTTTATTTTAGTCTTTGGTAACTGGGTTAGGCCCACTAGGCACAAGTGCCTGTTTTCAGGGGCGACCTGGGAGCACGGGTCGGTGAAGTGACTTGCTCAGAGTCACACTGTATGCAAGTGGAGGTTGTGAGAATCAAACTCAGATCTGGTCTGCTGGATATACCAAGCTCATTCACATCTCGTTCCTCTAACCTCTAGGCTATACTGCCAGTCAATAGTTACAATTAACTGGCAGCAGCTACTGTACAAATGTTTCAGTTATGTTGCTATTTGAAATGGACTCTGTGCTGAAATATTGAACAGAAATACTTTCAGGAAATGCCAATGGACTTTACTGCATGCTTCTGAGTTTGGCTTACATCTCTCCAACACTATTCATCTGCATAACTGCCCATTTGCATTGGCTGTTCTATGTTTCATTACATTATTTTCATTGACTGCAATTGAAGCTGTGAAATTTATTTTTATTATGTAATGTGTATCAAATTAGAAATCTTATGCACTGTTGAATGGCATATACTGTATCACTGTTCTATTTAACAATTAATAGGCTATTTAAACATAAAAAAAGGAAACTCCATTTGTATCCCTTTCCTTGGTACAAACCACAGTGTTAAAGCATGCACATTCTGCAGTGGCTTTAAACAGGCAATCAGGAGATATTGTAAGAAAGCTTTAGAAAATATTCATATGAACCAAGAAATGATAAACCAGGCTGCATTGAAGGCAGCTTGCCAGTCGTCAACTGTTCCCATTCCTGGCTCACCATCAGCCTGTTGATCTTCATGGATGATGGTGCCCATCACTGAATCACTGGAGGAAAAAAGATAAATCATCAAAGTCAGCTCATAAACAATGCCATTTAGAGGAGGAGAAATGCAGAAAGGAAAAAAAACACTTTTCCAGACCACTCCTCTTCACCACTTAGATGGGATAAGTCCACTGAAAAAGACAGGACCCAGGTTCTAGCCATGGATCCGGCTGCATACCAAACTATCTTGCAGACACCAGCTATGGGGTCTGGCATCAGCTTGTCATCCCCCAGTTGAGGACTTGCAGCCTATACTGTCATGAGGCACTGTTGCATCAGTCACTCAGTCATTGACAACCCCTTCAGACTCCATCAACATACAGGCATCGTGTCAAACAATGTTGGAGCTGTTTTATTGTTTACTGCTGCTGCCATTGATGTCTACTCGATCAGTGCCTCTGACCGGCCTGTCGATGGCTTTACCACTGATCCTTCAGTTTTCTGCCCTTGATCTGATGCAGGGCCTGGAAAGACCATTGTCAACAAAATCCCTGTTATTGGCTCCTCCTCATGTCTCTTCACATGCCATCAACCCTATGCCTATGTCAGTGGACATCAATGGCAAATTGAAAATAATCCAGAATACATGGAGATGAAAGATGAGGCTATGGAAGAAGTAGAGATGATAGATGTGGTTGGTCCAAGCTCCACTGTATCCTCTTGCTCTCAGTGGTAAACACAGCTAGCTCTCCCCATGAGGATGCCTCATTTCAAACCTTCCTTAAACAGGTTCAGGTTAAACTGAGGATCCAAGCTAAGGAAAAGGATTCTTCCCAAAAAAATCCTAACAATTTCCTTAGTTGGCACTCATTTTGTATGACAACTTGTTGATCAGTCAGCATTGTTCCTACATACACAATTGATGTAACTTCTATGTTTATGAATTCTGCTTCTAAATTGTTCCCCTTCGCATGATATCTTTGCTTAAAATTATTTACTCCTTCCTGTAAATGTTCATGTACTACAATGTATCATATTGAATGCACTGCAAATTATGCATTTCCTTCATAGAGACTTTGCTATGTTTCATGGTTTTGTTCTCTCTCTGTAGTATCTTTGTAACACAATGTATTTCTACTGTCTGTAATCTAGTTGCAACCTCCCGAATAGCACCTGAAAATATGCTTTCAGTTGTCTAGTGTGCTTACCTAGTTAGCAAAAAAACCAAAAATAAATGAGTTCTTGGATGTTTCAACCTCTCCTATGGTAATTCATCCTCTATGTACTCTTCTCATGAGATTGCTACTTTAGCAGCCTGTCATAGGCCTGCACAACTGCCTGTTGTTCCTAGGAAATCAGATTAACAATATCCTGCACCCAGTGCAAAGGAATATCATTCTTCACAGCCTGAAACAGACTACACTCTGTGGTAATTATGACTGCTCCACACAGATCTAAAGCTTCAAAGCACTTAAGCTCTCTTCCTCCTAACAAGGAGTTGAGGAAGCTGGATGTGATGGATAAGAGTTTTTTTGCCTTTCTACTGTAGGACTAAGAATTTCAAACTATCAGGCACATATGATTAAATATCAAAATTCCCTCTAGAGGACTATGGCCACTCTGCTTGGAAAATGGCAAGATGGCCTAAACAAAATACTGACTCAGCAAGCAATTGCTAATGGCCAAGAAGCAGGTAAGCATCATCTCAGATCAGCTATGATGCCTCTGATGCTACTGCTATGGCTGCCGCCTCAGAAATTTGCATTCATCGCCACTCCTAGCTTAGGGTGGCTGCTTTTTGCTCTAATGACCAATAATCTGTAATGAATGTTCCTTTCAGGGGAAAGCAACTATTTGGTAATGACATTGAAAATACTTTGACAGATTTGCAAGCATCTAGAATGACTCTCAAATTGCTGCATACTTTGAAAACTAAACCCAGAGGAAAGGATTATAGTTCTTTTTGTTGTCCATATGACCATCCTGGCTGAGGTTACTCAAGGGGACCTTGCTGGGAATCAAAGAGGCTACCAGAACTTCACTTCCTAGGCTATAAGCCTGTTCCCTGGTGCCCATCTCAGACTTACAAAGGGTCAGACAATTACAGGAATCCCTGCTGCCCCCGACACCATCTGACACCACTCCCTTGCTTCCGGCTTCACAGCCTCAGAAGGTTCAGGTGTGAGGCCATATCTCCCTCTTTCTACCAAAAGGGAGGGAGATCACTACAGATGCTTGGGTTCTGGAGGGGGGAGTCAGGATTGAATTGCTCTAGAGCTCCTTACTGTTCCTATAGTTACTCCCCTTTACCAAACAAATATCCTGTGGTACATCTTGCCCTTCTGCTGGAAGAGGTCCAATCCCTCTTCAACAAAAAGAGCTGTGGCATTAGTCCAGGCTAAAGAAATAGATCAATAATTTAATTCCTGCTACTTTTTGATTCCACAGTGGACCAGAGATTTAAGGCCAGTACTAGAGCTAAGGGATCTGAACTTATACATAGTATACAAAACATTCAGAATGGAGCCCTACACTCCCTGTTGCCCCTACTGATGAAAAGGGACTGTATGGTCACATTGCAATGAAGGAAGCTTACATTCATGTCAAAATCAGGAAATCTCACAGAAATTATCTGCAATACATGCTTCAGGGCTAGTACTACCAATGTTGTGCTTTGCTCTTTGGCTTATGCTTTGCATCTTTACAAGAGAATTTGCAGCAGTTGCAGCAGCCTTCCTCGGGTATGGTCTTTATGCCTTCTTTTAAACAGAGACTTGGCTGTTAAAGGTTTTGTCTCAGGAAGCAGTTGTATATACACTATTTTGGACCTAGCAATTGTTTGACTGACTTGGCATATTGGTCAGTGAGTCAAAATCAGTCTTCAATCTCTGCCAGAAGCTCCAATACATGGGAGCTGGCCTAGACACTGGTCTTAATTGAGTGTTTCTGCCCTTGGACCATGCCACAGCACTAGTGGCACAGGTACAGTTGGTTACCACTGATGACTATGTGTCAGCCTGCTGTCTCTTAAGACTGATTGGCCTGATGGTGGTTGCCATCTTGACAGTTCTGCTGGCCTGCCTCCATATGATGATTCCACAATATTTTCTCAGAGCACACTGGGCTCAGCACTCAGATGAACTGCAGTGCCTCATACAGGTTACTTTTGCTCTACGTAATTCCCTTCTCCAGTTTGTGGACTGGTTCAACCTGAAAAAAAGGTCTCCATTCCTGAGGCCACTCCCCCTGCTGGATATGATCACAGAAACATAAGGGATTGGTTGAAGGCTCATTTGGCCCATTCAGAACACAAGGCTAATGGGGACTTTTAGATACTCAAGTTTAGTTTGATCGACTGAAAGTCATTATGAAACAAGGTAAAATATATATTGTACCATAAAAATATACAATAGACATACTCCATGCCAATCAGACTCTAAGACAGTACCTTATACTGTATGATACAACTTAATTAAGATTTCATAAATAACCGTTTTCAGGTAAGTTGTTTTAAAATGACTTATTGACCTAGATCTTATACGTTCTAGCTTAATGATCTATTTCCCCACTTAATTTCTCTGCCAATTAATGGGAGTGTCTTAATTCTAAAAAAACGTGTCTCAGGAGAAAATATCCAGAACTCTGAAAAAAAGCATCAACATGGCTCTCCATTCCTCTACCACTACATCCATAATTCTGGGGTGTTTTGGGGATAAGCTTCCCCCAGTTTCTTCATACCTAGATAGGACTTCCACCAGTATTATAACCCAATAGATGCCTTAGAGTAGTAACATTTTGGTTCATTTTACCACTATGTGCCTTGCCTATTTATAGTTCATGGCCACTTCTCTGGGAATTAAGAACTCCACAGTACTCACTCACTGACAAAATGCAGGTCAGTAGGTAGTCCTGCCCCACTGCACATGATTTAGCCACTGCTAGATTCATTCCCCTTATGCACCCTACTAAAAAGATGCAATGGAACCATCAGTAAAACATCATAGAAACTTTCTCCACACTTCAGGCAAAATCTCCCAGGCACATTCAGTAGTGAGAATGACACCTATCTGGTAATTATATGGCCTTTACAACATGAGCAAACTACCCAATAATTAATAAGCTAGACACAAAAGATGTTGCTAACTAATGACAATTCCCAGTATAATGAATTCCAGGGTAAAGTTTTACATGGAAAAAAAGATGCCAATTAAAATTGGCTGTAAGGGGAACAAAAACCCTCTAAAGACAAAAATCCCTATCGTAGCAGCATACATATGCACCCAATCTCATATTAAAGCTCTTACAATTAAGCAAAACATGCATTAGTGTTGAGTAATAAACAAATACATAGTTTTGTTAATATACTACATATTAAAGCATACATTGTATAGTATCCTAAGTACACAGTCTTATATAAAATATCTATTTAATAAAATTATGGCTCCAGTAAGTTTAAGAGTCCAATGATTTTTAAAGTAAGCATTCAGAGCTCCATTGACTCAGGAGTCCCATTTTATACATTTCCACAAACAGAAGGGCCACTTATAACCTCCAAAACAATCTTATTATAATCCTGGAGCTCAGTAATAAACAAGATCAGTAAAGATGCTCACTTAAAGCAAGTCCAACCTTGTAACTTTATATCACTAGTTTCATGAAATGAATTAACAGAGTTTTAGGCATTTCTCCTATTGGATTATAGTAGCACACATTAAAAGAAGCACTTCAATGGCTCTGTAAAGAGCCCTATAAAATAGCACTCCTTTTTATATTTTAAAGTGATTTATGCATATCAGTGGGCAAGATTGTGGCTTCTTTGTGGATCGGAGTCCGTTCATTTTATGTTTGAGGCTCCTTTCACTCTGGAGCCCTAAGGTTTATAAATAAAGCTAAGCAGTTAATTTCAAGAATCAAATATAGTGATTCTAGTGGCTCCTAAGTGTAAAAAGGTTTCACCATCAATGTTGCACCTTTAACTTCATTTTGTAAAGTTTGCAGAATGTTTGCAGAATACCAAAACCATCTGGTGCATGACCAGTATTAATGCTAGCACATGTATTCACCAAATCTAACAGACAATCAGCAACTCTGGTCAATATGTTTTAGAGTCTCAAAAGTAAGTAAGAACAAATCAGGATCATGAGAAGTCTGGGAAGAACATGATAAGGTGCTATAAAGTTTTGCCTTCAATTAGGTTCCATTGTTTAGAGTTTTCCACATACTGTAGCATTCAAGGACCCACGGTAATAGAGGGTTTAAAACAGAATTCTCAGATATGGAATGGGTGAGGTAGTTAGCCAACTATTCACCAAAAATTTAGGAAAAGGTACCTGTATGGGGAACATACTCCAATCCAACGTCTATATTGCTTAAGTTAGCATCTAGAGGCACCTGTAAAATCATCACTAGAGAAGGCCATAATAGTTTAGCTCTTAAAACTCTAGTAGAATCAAATATGTTGAGCGACTTTTCTCCCCATCCCATCCATCTAGAATGTAATTATTTCAAACACAGCTCTGACTGCACATCTTCCCGTGTCTGCAGAAATCTGGAGGGGTGAAAAGAACAAATATCTCTTGACTGAGCATAGTAACTCAAGGCTCTTATCAGGCTAAAGTGTTACCCCCCTTCCCCAGGCAAAGACATCATACCTGTTGTAAATTACAAAAAGTGTATCAGCACATTCAGACGATAAACTTCATGTTTCCATCCTCCTTCCATCTTCCACCTGAGGCACATTTCGTAGACCCAAAATCTGATAAAATCAGTTCTTTCTCTTCCATTTACCATGGGAAATTGGTGGCACCAGGTCCAGAGCACCTGGGGTTGCCATAAATTGACAGCCGAGCAAAAGGCAGGTTTCCTTTACCACTTTCCCGTTCGCGAGGCCTCCAGATAGAGCACATGTAAGGTACTATGAACAGCTGGCAAATTTCAGATCAGCAAACACTTTCTGTCTGCCAGCATAGTGGCAGTTCCTGTCTTATCCATATAAGTGAGACATATGAGTGAGACATACACCAATCAGATCACTGAACACTGAAAGTTAGCAGCCATTTGGAGAAAAAGTTCAGAGGCAAAAAAATCACTTGTAGCCACCCAGATGATATAAAAATGGCTTATCTAAAAGCAATAAAACAAAATAACTAAAGTTTCATTCATAAAAGCGAGCAAAAAAACCCCACACTTATACAATTTAAAAAGTTAAGTCTCAGCACAACAGAGAGCAGACAGGAGTGGAGCAGACCTGCAGCCATCTTGCTGCTCCATCCCCCCGTCTCCATTCTGGATGAGAGCACTTTTGCATACAGTGCTTTACAGCAACTTTCTGGAGAGGACTGTTCTATATGGCCAAAAGGCTTTTGTCACCCTCCTTCCTGGGAATCAGTTGTTGATACACATAAACAATATGTCAGTGATATACTGTGTCAGTCAACAAGGTGGCATTCATTCATACGCTCTCCAAAAAGAAGCAGTGAGAGTTTGGCACTGGGTGGTGGTGCTTGACATATTTCTTTTGGTGGTATTCCTCCCAGGGACCCTGAATGCTCTAGCAGATCACCTCAGTTAAGCCACTGAACTCTGCCAGGAATGGAACTCATGGACTCCATTGTGGCTGGCCTACTGAAAAATTGGGTCATTTGGATAGGTACCTACAGTATTTGTGTCTCTATACAATGCAAAACTGCCATGTTTCTGCTCAATCATTCCAAGGTAAGGAGTTTTTGGGCAAGACATGTTGTCGTTGTTTTGGAAAGAGAAATTACTCTATACTTGCCCCCATTCTCTGTAATACAGAGGATTTTGATCCACCTAAAGGCCAAGCATACCACCATTATTCTGATAGTTCCTCATTGACTCAGACAAGTTTGGTTTCCACTTCTTCAACATCTGTCAGTGGAATCTCCAGTCTCCCTCATCCTATGAGCCAGACTTCTGAAATCCAGATCTCTGATCCCTGCACATTTACACATGGTTGATGAGGATGTAAAGCTCTTCTGCTTCAGGGTTTCCCCAGTGGTAGCTGATGTTCTATTGGTGACAAGAAAGCCATCTGCCCGGTTCACTTATTCTCAGAAATGGAACTGCTTCACTGTCTGGTGTACTGGGTATGCTCTGAATCCCTTTATACAGTATGTCTAGTTCTTTTGTTTTGAAATTCAACATCTTTATTAATTTATAATATAACGAAGAATGTATGGCATACAGAACAATGGACCACACTACAGTGACCACAAAATAGCTTGAAAATGGAATGATACCGAAACATCATTGAGATAGAATATACCTAAACAATAATAACAAAATAATGCCCATCCACTCCCCTCCCCATGACCCTCCCCATCTCCATCCCCTGGAGTGTGCCAAGTTAAAAGGCAGATAGAAAAGAAACAAAAAAGCAAAGAGTACTCCAGCAATGACAAACATCCCAAGGGAAATAAAACAAACTGAAACAGTCAGAGGTCAGCATTGCATGGATGTTGATTCAAATATAAAGCATATAGTTTACCCCATTTCTGGTTGAAGGAGGCCATGCGATTCCGGGAGCTTGCTATTAACCTTTCGGTGTTAAAACAAAGAGACATTTCTTTTAGCCATTCAGGATATGAAATGACCAGATGATCCATCCAGTGTTTGAGAACCAGCCTTTTGACTGCTATAGAGATTAAAGCCATATGAAACCTACGCTCCCAGACTCCAACACTGGAGAACATCCCTAGCACACATATCTCTATGGTAAACAGCTCCCCCAGTCCTAGGAGGGGGTCTAACTTAGTTTGGATTGTGCTCCATAATGACGCCACCCTGTCACAGTGCCAAAAAATGTGTATCAGGTTCCCATCAGTGGCTCCACATCATGTACAGGTAGCTGAAGGCAGTCTGCCAAGTTTGGCCAGCTTAACTGGTGTATAGTACAGATTATTTAGAATATGGAATTGAATTAGCCTGTGCCTATCTTGAGTGAGATATCTATGCATGTCAACCCAAATCTGATTCCAGGGCAGGAGAGAATCTGGCAAGAGAGAAGCCCAAATCTTAGAGCCGATAAGGGGGTTAGGATATTTGATACCCAGTATAAAGGAATAGATCCTGGAAATTCCATGGGGTTTATTTGCGTATCCCTGTATCTGTTCTAGAAAGGGCCTAATTTGGGACAGTGTAAATGTGGTCCCAAAAGTAGAGACCAAGAGGTGTCTCAATTGAAAAACCTTAAATATATATTTCTGAGGGATATTTAATTTGGTTATTATGTTGGTTGAGGAAAGAAGAAAACCCTGAGAGTGCAGGTTTTCCACTAAAACATCCTGTAATTGTGGAAGCCAGTCAGGGCTCAGCGGAGAACTACCTATTTTGATATTAGTGTTTAAAATGAGAGGTCGTGCTGTATCCCTTTTAGATGAAATGTTAAAGAAATTCCAGCATTGGGACAGGACATTTATGGAAAGCCCTACAGCCGAACATTGTACAGTATCCGGTAATGCGGAGAAGGTGTAATAAAAAATTCTGGGTAAACAGAGATTGTACATGTCCAACAGGTTAATCTCCAACTGTAGCCAAATAGGAAGATATGCATCAGGCTGGACTTCTAACCATCGCCCCATTTTGGATAGATGACTCGCCCCATAATATAACATTAAAATTAGGGAGGCGAGTCCAGCTTTCTCTCCTTGGGTAAATTAAGCTTTAAGAGGCCGTCTAGGATGTTTGCCCCACAAATGAAATTGGAGAGAGCAGAGTGAAGTTGTTGAAAATAAGACCTTGGGAGCCAGATGTTTAATAAATTTAAGGGGTTAAAATTCTGGGGTTAAACATTCATTTTAATAATACTGATGAGACCCCATAAGGACAACGGGAGGTTGCCCCATCTATGGAGATCCTTCTGAATTTTCGTCACCAGGTCGTCCAAATTAAGTCTCTTGAGAACTTCTGGGTCTCGAGTGAGATGGATGCCTAGGTATTTGAGTGAGACAGGAGACCATCTCATACCAAACTGGGTAAAATTGGCTTGGAAAGTGGAAGAATTTAATGGAAATATAACTGATTTGGATAAGTTCAACTTATAGTTAGCTACTTGACCAAACTGATCAATAATTTGTAAAACATGTGCTAAAGAGGATTCAGGATTGGTAAGATGCAGAAGAATGTCATCTGCATAAACTGAAAGAGTCAGAGGTTTCTGGTATATTAAGCAACCTGTGACTTGGGGCGAGTTCTTGATACTCAGTATCAAGGGTTCCAGATATAGGTTAAACAAATAGGGAGACAGGGGACAACCTTGCCGAGTACCGGTGTACAGGGGAAACTGAGATGAAAAAACCCCATTACAATAGATTCTAGCAGTGGGTGACCTGTAAACCGTTTGAATCCACTGAATAAAGGTTTCTGGAAAGCCCATTCTCCTAAGGGTGGACCAAAGAAAGTCCCAGTTTACTCTATCGAAGGCTTTTTCGGCATCTAATGCGATTAACGCCATGGGGGCCTGGGAGTCTTGGGAAGCATGAAAGATATGTGAGAGGGTTCTCAAATGATCGGCAGCCGATCTGCTTTGAACAAACCCCACCTGTTCGGGACTCAGTAGTTGATGCCAAATCCGTTTGATTTTGAGAGATAGGATTTTGGCTAGAATTTTAATGCCGTAATTTAATAGTGAAATCGGACAGTAACTGGCTGGCTCTGTCTGGGGTTTATCTGGTTTTAGAATCAGTACTATCGTGGCCTCTAACAAAGTGGGGTCAAGGGAATCTGGGGTGAATATATACTCAAATAATTTCAGGAGAAGGGGAGATATCTCCTTACAAAAGGCCTTATAAAAATTGGAGGGGAAACCATCGGGACCTGGGGATTTGTCCAGAGTTAGCCCATTTATCTCTTCCTCCACTTCAGCCAGGGTAATAGGAGAGGCCAAAATCTCGCACTGGTGGGCCTGCAGGGAAGGGAGACTAATGCTATCCAGAAAATGTTCAATACTGGAGTGGGAAGGCTGAGAAGTACCCTTGCCATATAAGTCCCTGTAAAAAGATTCGAAGATGCGGGAAATATCCCGAGAGGAGGTTTTAATAGAACCGTCGGGGGAACGCAGTGCAGGAATCAGTCTTGAACTTTCTATCTCCCGCAGTCTAAGAGCTAACATTCTGCCTGGTTTCTCGCCTTGGTCGACATAACGAGCTTTAGTTTTAAGGATGGCGTACTCCGCCTTTTCCCTTAATAGGTCTTCGTACTCGTTCCTAAACCTCCATAAGGCCTCCAGATCAGCTTGTGAAGATGAGGAGGACAAATAATTTTCCACTATCCTTATTTGATTTGACAACGAAATAATTTTAGCCCCTCTCTGCTTTTTCCTTCTAGAAGCTAACTTTATAAACTCACCTCTAATAAAACACTTAAAAGAGCACCAGATCAGGTCCTCTCTGCATGTAGAACCCATGTTGAAATCTATGAAGGAAGAGATCAATGGTTTAATGTGAGAAATTATTCGATCTTCTTTTAGAAGTTGCGTGTTTAATTTCCACGAAGTGTTCCTTTGACCGTGCGGATCGGGGAAATCAAAATCCATGCCAGAGAGTGATCAGATATGACAATTGGTTCAATACCTGTTTGGTGAATACCCTCCAGGAGAGTATTGCTGATTAGAATAAAGTCAATTCTGGACCACGACTGGTGTACTTGTGAATAAAATGAGAAGAGCTGGCCAGAGGGTTTGAGCAGACCCAATGGGTCACATAAACCCAATAAGTCCATGAAATTCTTCAGGGCTATCTGAGAAGGGGAAAGGGATTTTAATGGCCTGTGGGTTTTATCAAGGTCTTGTGACAGAGCAATGTTCCAGTCCCTCCCCCTATATTAGTAAGGAGGGGAGAAATCCACTTAATTTGTCAGCCAAATTCATGAGGAATTTCGGATCCCCTCCTACTGGCTCATAAATTGCCCCTAACACCACCCCAACATTATTGAGCAGCTGTTAACAATAACAAATCTGCCCTCTTGATCTGTTAGACTTTCCTCTACCACAAATGATATGTGTCTTTAGATCAGTATAGCCACCCCTCTGCTAGCTGATGACCCCCAGACACTAAAACCTGGGAGAAACCTTGCCGGCATAGCCCGTTAGTTTCTGAAGCTGATAAATGGATTTCCTGCATGAGAAGAATATCGATATTTAAAAGGGAGCAGTTTTTGAGAACCTGATATCTCTTAGACACGTCTCTGACGCCTTTGACATTCCAGGAAGCAATTTTAATAGGCACCATAGCCATGTAACTTTTTGTTAAAAGTAAAGGAAACATGGACCATTAACCTTTCTGATCAACCCAAAGGGCACACTCCAAACCCACCCTCCCTCCCCAACAGCCCCGATATCAAAGAATTAGAAAACAGAGATTTCCTATCCCAAGGAATTTCATAAAATAGTACAGATATTAAAAGGATAAGTAATATTAACGTACCAATGTTAGACACAAACGGGACAGTGACCCAGAACCCCTCCCCCAACCCCTCAACACAGATAACCGAACAAGGAAACCCAAAACAAATAGTTCAGCCTCCTCATCCCCACCAACCCTGCAAAGAGAATGTTAGCAAAAAAGGACAATTTTCCCCCAAAAGCTTGATAAAACTTACGTAATGTTATTAATGTGAGTAATAATATTCTACCTATTATGGACTTGGACAAAACGTCCTGTAAATCTGTGTCACCCCCCTCCCTCTCAACCCCCCTCAAACTATGTACAAACGATCGCAGTGATTAAGGAAACAAATTTGGGGTTCTTTAGATCTAATGGCGAGGACCGCCCCCCCATAAGCTGCAATCCCAAGAGACAGCAACACTAAGCTAAAGTGAACTGAAATACCCTGATTCAATTTAGTGAAATTTGACCAGTAAAATCGAGTCTTATTCTGATCTCTTAGCCTCTCGGGAGATGCACCCCCATCTCTGGACCGCGAAGCAGTTCTCCCTAAGCGTGCTCCATTCCGAAGCCCTCCACCCACCGGACCCTTTAGGAAAACTTACATACTTTAGCCCTAAACTGACGTAATAACCATCGAACTTGTAAAAGGCTTAGCAAGTGATAGTACATTGCGAGAACTCCAAACAGAGAAACAACATTTGCCACTGCAACCTAACAAAACAGAGGACTATTAATTCAGTAAGTTTCGTTGGAGGCCTGCTTACCCAATAATTGTAAACTCAGAGGGCAACTTCCAAAAAGCTCTAATTAAATTCTTCCTCTATCCCCCATCACGGGACCTTCCGGCCTCTGAGAAATGGGAAGTAGCCAAGGGATCCAGAACCCAGTAGGACCAGTTGGTCCATCGCAGCTAGGGACGTCCGGAAACACTCGCTACACTCTAGGTTCTGCCCCCCCCCCGGAGCACCCAGACAAGCCTCTGAAGTTTACTCAGGCCCGCTAGGCCGCATCACAATCTGCCGTCCCCACCCAGCAGCCCCGAATGACAGAACAAAGAAGAAAATGAGGAACATCTGACAGGTACAAATCTAATTCCCTCCTCACAATAGGAAAAGCCTAATAGTCCTTAGCTAACGAAACCAGAGTTCATCTTGGTTTAAAAAGATTAGGTAGTTTAGAGGTGAGGTCTGTGGCTGCTTGCTCCGGGGTTTCGTAGGAATGCCAAACACCATCTATTGCCACCTGTAACTTAGCGGGGTCATTCATTTTGAATCATAATCCTGCAGCAATAAGCTTACTAACAGTAGGGTGGAAGGCAGCTCTCTTCTTGTGCATCTCAAAAGGAAGGTCCTGGGCTAATCTCAGCTTGGCATTTCCCCACAGGATGGCTTGGAGCTCCTTTGATTTAGCTAACACATGTTGTTTTTCTAAGAAGCTTAGGAATTTCACTATTATGGGTCTTGGAGGTGCCCCAGGAGGGGGGTTTTGGCTTCAGGGAGCGGTGGGCACACTCAATTTGATACTGTGGGTTAAGGGGGGGAAGGACCCACAATCTTGATGAAGAATTTCTGCAAGAATGCAATGGTGTCCGCTCCCTCCTCCCGCTTCGGGTAGGCCCAAGATCAACACATTATTCCTTCTACTTCTTCCCTCCAGATCTTTCATTTTCAATTGGAGTTTGTTGATCTGCTGTCTTAGATGAACGATCTCTGGATTGATTTTCTATTTCCATTTTTCTAAAGAAGAGGTTCTCACCTCTGAGTCTCCCACTCTCAAAGATAGTGAGCTGAGGTCTCCACGGATAGATTTTAACTCCTCAGAGATGTCTTCCAGAGTTTCTCTGAATGGCAATAATTCCTGGAGGAAGCGATCCTCAGTTAATGGATTCACTGGGGAACCAGAGGAGCTTTGCTTAGAAGTATGACCTGAGCTTTGATGCTTAGACTTCTTAGACAATTTTTCTGGAGTGGTCGGCGGGGTGTGTTTATTGCCGGCCTGCTTCATCTCCGCTTCCATGATAACTGCAGCACAAATTACATTACTGCAATCCAGTAAAAAGCTTCCACTGTAGTCCAGACTACTAAAATAGTGTGTAACAGTGTCTAGATCGCCACTTTTGATGCTAGTAGGGCAAAAAAAGAGTTAATAGCGGTCAGTAGGCAGGAGCTCCAGATTAGTGCTGCTTCTAGGTGCTCTGCATCACGTGACCGTCAGTATGTCCAGTTCTTAAACTACTGGATTACCTCTTGTCCCTCAAGGACTCAAGACTAGGGTATTCCTCCATAACAGTTCACATGGCCACTCTGTCAGCATTTCATGCCCAAACAGAGGGCAAGATTGTGGTACAAGTGGAAGTTTCCCATAGATTCCAAAGGGGGGGTCCTACTTATTGGTCAAAGATCTAGTTTGGGTGTGGGACTTTGATTCAGTCCTGTAGACCCTCACATTGCCTCCTTTTGAGTCTGTGGTTACTTGTGAGCTGTGCTTCTTCCTTTGGAAGACACTATTTTTAGTAGTAATGATGTCTGCTAGACACATCTTGGAGGTACAGACTCTGGTAGTACACCCTTCATTTATCATTTTTCACAAGGCGGAAGTTACACTACATACCAGCATTCAATTTTCTTCCAAAGGTGGTCTCAGAAAGAACACTAAATCAGACCATAGACCTTCCAATTTACTTTCCCTCACCCACAAATACTGAGGAGTACCATTTACAAATGCTGGATTTCCAGAGGACGCTGTGTTGGTACCTGAATCGTACAAAGGATTGTAGAAAATTCTTTCAATTGTTTATTTCCTTTACCCCCCAATGGTGGGCTCACCTATTTCTAAATAGGGCCTGTCCAAATGGCTGGCCAATTGTATTACATTTTGTTACCAGAAATATGTTAAGAAGCTTCCTGTTCCTATTCTAGCCTATTCAACCCCTGGGGTGGCTACCTCAGTGGCTTGTTTTGGAATGTGTCTGCTGCTGACATCTGAGCTGCTGCCAACTGGAGTACTGTTCATACATTTACTAAACACTACAGTCTGGACGTCATTCTCATGTAGATGTGTCAGCTTTGGCCTTAGTGTTCTGCAAGTACTCCATACTCAGGATCATTAGGTCCTAACATCTTCCCTCAGTGCTTGGTAATACATGGGAATTGTTCCACAATGTGGCTCAATGGAGGGAGATATCATAGAAGAAGATAGAATAGTTACCTACTGTAACAATAGATCTTTGAAAGAGTCTACTCCACTGAGCCTCAGCTCTCCCTCCTGCCTTCTCCCCTTGTCATGTAATAGGTGAATATACAACCTGCTTTTGCAATCTGTTTCTTCTCTGATGCCCCCTATGGCAGCCATACTAAGGTTTCCATATCCTCTCCTGTTTGTCTGGTGTGGTCATGGTTGTGTCAGTCCATGCTGGTCCAATGATCCTGCAACTTTGTCTCCAGTGTGGAACTGAGGCATGCTGGGGATGCCAGTGTCATAAGGGTACTCAAGAGGTGCATCAACATGGGTGGCTCCTGCCTGCAAAACATTTCTTGGTGGTCCTGATGCCATTGGCTTACAATTCCATGATGTGACTCAATGGAGGAGATTCTCTCGTAGATCCACTGTTATAGTGGATAACTATAATGTTCTCTGCTGAGACCATCTATCCTTTGTCAGAATGAACTGTTTATTTATGGACCTGTCTGCTGTAGTGATTAATGGTTCATGTTTTACATGTGTCTCATCCAGGGCATGAGCCAAAAAGGATTGCCACCACATGCTTTACAGGTTGAGCTTGAAGATACAGAGGCATCACAATGAAGGAACAGCTCTGCTGTTTAAACTCATACTAGTCAGTAATAATCTTTCTGTGCCTGCAGTAGCCCTGGTGACCATGGAGAAAAGGTGAGTTCTGAACTATTTATTCAGGACTATCCTTTTATATTGGGGTGTTCTCCGCAAAGATGCTGGGGCACAGAATAGCACCCAAACAGGGACCTTATTCTCTAAGGATGTAAAACATTATTGGCAAATTTCTTGTTTTTGTTTTGTAATGTTTTCTACAGACTTTGTGCTACAAGGGCCCTGCAGAGAGAGTGAGCAAGGGTGGAACTGTAAAATATCAGCCCCGACCTTCAAGTGTGAATTTGTCTAACAGAAAATCCCCCTCTAATATCCCTGGTGGTCCAGTGGACCACTATGTGCACGATCGTGGGCATCGCTATAATAACCCCACCCATCCAAAATCCCTGGTGGTCCAGTGGACCGCACTCTGCCTGATCGCGGGTATCTGTAACACATATAAAATAACCTATTACCCTGGTGGTCTAGTCTACCCCCTTTTCCACCTGCCCACTGAGCCCCACCGCCCCACTCCCCCCCGGTCAGCCAGCGGGCGGCAGCACCCCACCCACCTGCTGCCCCACCAACACCGAATGACAGCTCGGTAGGGCTCTCGTGCAGCCCATACCATACTACACATTCCAGATATGTGAATGATTCATTCACATACCTGGAATGTGTAGTACGGTATGGGCTGCATGCCCATTGACTCACGCTGTAGAACCAGGGTGTGCAGCCCTACCGAGCTGTCAGACGGAGGGCGCGGGTGGCAGGCGGGTGGTGCCGCCCGCCAGCTGACCGGGGAGGGCAGTGGAGCTCAGTGGGGGTGTGGAGGGGCACACTAGACCACCAGGTAATAGGTCATTTTATATGTTTACAGATGCCCACGATCGGGCAGAGTGCAGTCCACTGGACCACCAGGGATATTGGTGGGGGGGTGATTTCACCAGATGCCCGTGATTGGGCAGCGATCGGTCCACTGGACCACCAGGGATTTTGGACGGGGGGGTTATTATAACGATGCCCACGATCGGGCACATAGTGGCCCACTGGACCACCAGGGATATTACAGGGGGATTTTTGTTTAGACAAATGCCCATGATCAGGCTGCAGGGGGCGTCGGTTCCCGACGGCTGCTGCCTGGCAGAGTGCGTGGGGCAAGTCTTCGGGGATCTGTGCATCTGCATGCTAATGGGATGCAAATGGGGCCATAATGACATGCAAATGGCCCCATGTGTGCCTTGCATAAATTATGGCCCCATTTGCATGTCCCCTTTTGAATATCGCAGGTACTGTGCATGGCACAATGGCACTTGCTCTAGCGCATCTCCATGCTCCACTCTGGTCACTTGCGCTGGCGCAGTGCCACTGTGCCATGCACAGTGGGGTGGCCTGGGTGCGATATTCAAAGCTGCTGCGCCATAGCACATCTCCGTTGAATATCACCTAGGCCACACCCTTGCACAACCAAGTTGAGCTGCGCCCAGGCTTGCGCCACAGCCTGGTGCAGTTTGAATATCCAGGCCTTACTTTATAACCTTGCTCAAATCACTTAACTTTTCAGTACTTCATTCCATCCAGCTTTGGAAATGGATTGAAGCAGCATTGTACTGGAAATTCGATGCTGCATCTATGCTGGCCTATCCCAAGTAAACAAACTGTTAACAAAACAATCACCATGGTGACCATGGTGTGAAGGTGAGTTTTCAACTGTTTATTCACCTTATGCACTGTGTGGAACATGGAGTGGTAGGAAATTATTAAAATGGTTAAACTTCGGAAGATCCCTGATGCCGGAGCCCTCCCCTTTTTTTGTTCTCTGAGGTATCAGCAGTCACTGCCCTGGCCAGGAAATTGTTTTAATGAGCTTTTGTCATATTTGAGAAAACTTTGGAAAACATAATATTTAGACACAGTTTAGCTTGTATTTCATATACCTTTTATAGATTTCTCCTCTCCATTATTTATTACTGAACAAATTATCAAATCAAAAACAAGATCCTTATCGCTTAGAGTTCCTTTGCTTCTGTAGCTTATTCACTACTTGAAATCATAATACTCTGTTGTGACATCATGGGCTGTTACCATGGCAATAACTATGATGTCACAAGCAGAGTATTATGACACCAGGGTCCAGATATTCTAATATGCACAAAGCTTAGCCAAATATTTGCTCTGCACCTTGCATCTGCCTGGATGCCGGAAGTTGCTATATTCAGTCAAACAGCACACCAGGGATATAGGAATCAGAATAGTGCTGACCACAATGCCATCAGCAACAATAGTGCAGCAATAATGCCGTCAGTTTTATTTTTGTGGGAGTCTCCCCCCCGCACCACATGATGTGGGAGGCCCTGCCCCAAGTATCCCCCAAACTGAAGGATTCTCAATCTGAGGGGGGGCGGATCATGGGGAAAGTTAAAATATATGGGGTCATGGAATACTGTTTCCATGGCCCCATTTCAAAGAAACAAAATCTCGAGTGCAGAAAAATGTTGGAGATCAGGATTAGAGCCCTGGTTTCCACTGCCATGGGCCAAGCTGCTCAATGCCCTAGCCTTCCATGCCACAGGAGTAACTCAGCCAACCTCCTGAATCCTGGTGCTCTTGTTTGTGGTGAGCACCATGGACAGCGACCTCCTCGGCTGGCCACTGTATGCACAGGCAAGCAGGGTACCACTTATTTATAGGGCAGGGTGTGTCACCCTATCCTATAAATACAAGATGCACTCCCTGCCAGTTCTTATGGCCACCAGCCAAGGTGGTGTGAGGAGGGCTGTGCCAGTCACTGTATGCACCCATGGCATCGCCGTTGTGGAGGCAGTGAGTGGTGGGGGTGCCTGGTGCTGTAGGGGGGAACCACTGGATGCCTGGGCTGGATTGTTTGTACTTCCAGGTAGGCAACTGGGGAGGTGTGAACCACTACCACCAGGAATTTATTTCAGCAAACAGGACTGGGATTGGAAAGCAGAATGGCACCATTACCACCATGGAATTTATTTCAACATACAGGACTGGGATCAGAGATGGAGAGGGCACCACTACCACAAGGGAATATATTTCAGCATACAGGGCTGAGATTGCAAGGGGGGGCCACCACTACCACCAGGGAATTTATTTCAACATATGTGGCTAGGATCGCAAGGGAGGAGGGCACCACTACAATCAGGGAATTTATTTCAACTTACAGAGAAGGCGATCGGAGGTGGGACCACAAGCACCAGGAATAATATTTCTTACAGAACAGGCTGGCAATTGATGAGTGGGGAACCACTAGCACCAGAGATAAAATTTGTTATAGAATGAGATGGTGTTCAGTGGGGCAGTGTCAGGGGTCACAGGAGGTGGTTGTGCTCCCCCTAGCGGTCAACCGGCTAGGAGGCTGCTTTACCTCCAGCAGCCGATATGGTTGGTCAGAGTTAAGTTGGGTTTTATTTGGTGGTATTTGCACTGCACAAAAGAACCATGCTGAACCTTTTTGCACAGTGCAATAGCTTAATCTGGCTCAATTTCACTTGCTTACCATCTGTATCCCTCTCCCCCTTGAAAAAAAGGGATTTTTAGGCCCAGTGGGCTTACAGGGTCAATAAAATTCAATAAATAAATAAATAAGTTGCTGAACATGGGGTAACTTGCATATTCATGGCTATGCCCCTCCTCCTGTCCGCATGTATACATTATGTTTTGCATGGACGTTAACTCTCTTTGTCCATGCAACAACCCCTTTGGAATATGGGGATCCAGTGTAAACCCTGGTTTGCACTTGCAGAGACCTGTTATCACCCACACAAACTTTTGAATATCAGGACCCAAGTTGGGAAGAAGCAGTAGGAATAGATTAATCCTGTAGGAGCAAATATCTTGTTTTCATGCATATGACCTCATTAATAAATAATGGGAATAAGAAATGTAGAGCTAATACAAACATATGAACATACGACTTAGCTGGTAGAAGACAGCCTTATGATCTATTGAGTCTGCTCAACTGTGACGCCCCTGATCCAGAGATTACAGAGGGTGGCCTTGCCTAACTCCCTCCATCCCTGACCTTCCCTATATTCCTATCCCACAATCTCCAAAACCATCCCAATGGCATTTGAATGATGATCTCAGATGAGCATTCCTTCCATCCCAACACTACCCTGTTTGTAAAGAAGTGTCTCCTGACCTACTTCATGAATTTTCCACCCACCAGCTGAAAACAATGCCCCTTAGCCCTATTGGAAATTCTATAATAGCCACATTTTTTATGCCTTTCAGGTACTTGAAGGTTTCAGTCATGCCCCCGTCTCCTTTCCTCTAGTGTGTACTGTACATGTTGATCTCTCTCATTCTGCACTTATATGCCCTGCCCTTCTGTCCCTGAACCATCTTTTTTGCTTTCCTCTGGACTGCCTCAAGCTGGTTGATATCTTTTCTCATGTTGGGGCTCTATTATTGCATGCCATATGGAGCGCTTCAGTGTCATGTTCTGTCTTTTGCTAGTGAATTCTCTAGCAATGCAGCCTAGCATTCTGTATTCCTTTGCTGCTGCCCTCATATACTGCATGTCCTGTTTAAGGTCACTGGTGATGGCTATCCTCAAGTCCTTCTTCTCATTCTCCTTAATGAGAAATAAAAGCTGCTTTGTATCCAAATAATGGGCTGTATGCACTAAAGTGCAGATTGACTACACACCTCGTATCTGAGGTGTGTAGACAACCCTAAGTGGAAAAGCTAAACAGCAGGGTCCTGCAGACCCCCAGCAGCATTCACAGCATGCCAGTCAGTTGAGCACTTGATCCTCTGGCCACACAAGTAGCTATACTCAATGGACAGTCCACAGGGAGTGTCGGGGGTATGTCTGCACTAAGTTGCATGCACAAAGGTGTGGAGTGCTACACAATGGGGGCATAAGTTATGGTAGGGGGACCCTACAGAAGGTGATAGGTGCCCCCCAATAGACACAAACTGATGGCAGATAGAGATGCAGTGAATTTAAAATTCGCTGGAGAAGTGCTTGCGAAGTGGGCACTTTGCGCTGCGGCAATGCAAAATGCTCACTTCGCCTTGTCATTACAACTTCGTGTTGGCATAATGAGAATGCGAAGTAAGGCAAAGTCATTGTTTTTAATGGACTTTGCATTCTTCATTATGATTCTAAGTGATACACTTGGTGTTTCAGACTTGGTAGCTCCTCCGCAGATCACATGGCTTACAGTACTGTAAGTCACATGCTCTCTAGCCAGGCAGGAAGGAAGTGAGTCACACAGGCAGTTTCACTTTCTCCTGTGCAGACTGAGAGAGAGGAGTGTGTGTGTACTAGAGAAAGAAGTGTTTTTTTGTTTGCAGAGAGAGTTAAAATTTGATACTTAACCCAACAGCTTTTTTAAAAGCTACATTTTTTTGTCTTTTCTGTACTGTTTTTTACTTAATTAGTTCTTTCTGTAAATTTTATTTTTCTTACCAACTTAGTTGTTTGTCTGTGTGTGTGTGACTGTGTGTGTTGTGCTTGTGTCATGAGATGGAGCAGGTTGAGGGAATGTCTGGGGCGCGGGCATCTCTGTGAGAGCGTGGTAGTACGTGTTGTCGTACAGTACGCTTGCGTGTGGGGCATGGGCGCCCATTTGTGTTGGACCACTCTAAACTTATGAGTGTCCAACCCCCGGAAGCAGTACCAGCACCGCCTCCTGACTCTGAAGCAGTTCAACCACCACCACCACCACCAAGTCCAGCACAAGGTCCTTTGGAGCAGGATGTGCCTGCTCCTGCAGGCCCAGGTGTGGATCCCACCATCAGAACTGTTGAGCAGTGTGACCAGCCTACTGCCAGTTCATCTGGCCCCAAAAACACTCTGTAATGTGAGCTGACTTAAACATTTTATAGGGTGTGTGTTGGTCACAAATGGTTGTGCTCTGTGATGAATGGCACTGGCAGGAGGTAGAGTGTGGACATTTGATGAAGACGGTTGCACAGGTGATGATGACAAACCCAGAAATGATGTTATTTTTCAGGATTTGCCAACTGGGGTTGATGTACCACTTGCACTAGACATACTGCATTCACCACCACCACCACCACCACAAAAACTGCTACTCTCACCAGCACTGGACAACATTTCAAAGTCATTATGGTCCCCCACCTCATCATCATCATGCCTGTAGTAATCCTCTGCTCTTACTGCCACACTACTGCACACGTTTAATTTCCTACTGGGCTTAACAGTCATGGAAGGGGATAACATGCTGGCTATGGTTGCCGCCGGTGATACGGGTGAATGCCCAAGTCTGGTATTAGCTGCCAGCTTGTGCTGGGTCCACAGAGCCAAGTGCCTGTTCTTAAGATGTGTATGCTGTCCTCTTGTCCTAAGATGGCTCCCCGTTTTACCTTGACTCACATGCACATGGCAAACCTGGCAGATTGCAACTGAGTCATCATTTGCATCTTAAACAAAAAAATCCCAAACAAGGGACTGTGATGCTCTGCTTTTAACAAGTCAGTGATGATGTGGCTTATTTAAGTCTGTTATTTTAAACACTGAAGTGGGTGGGGCACATGATATTTCTGGCACTGCACACCTGAACTGCAACTGACCACCACGACTACCTATCATATTGAGTACTGGGTTGTCATCATCATCATCATCATCATCCACTAAAACCGGTACATCACAAGTTTTTACAGGGGGGAATTCCTGCAAACAGATTTAGAAATTTCAGACACAGCCACTTTTAATTTATTTTTCTCCGGTTCCCAACTGGGGTCAATTAAATCATCATCATATTCATCAACGTCACTGTCACACACATCCACATCTTCTGCTTGGATGCTAACATGTGGACTGCATGTTGCAACAACAGCAACATCATCATCATCAGCATCATCACATTCATCATCAGCATCTACACCACCATCACCTAATATTTTTTCACCACACTGTGAATCACTGTTGCATGGAAAATGAGTGACGTTAAGTGCCACGGTGGATGGGATATCACATTGTATGCTATTGTTGACATGATCATCAGAATCAGGTTCAGTTAATGGTATGTTACTGGGAAATATGACATCATCTACACTGTCACTCATTTGCACTGCTTCACACTCAATATGTTTGGATACGGTACACTGGTCGGAATTAGAACTTGACTTAACAATGCTAATACTACCTCCACTACCACTAACACCAGTAACACTAACACCACCGGCTGGGAAAACATCATCTCCTCCAACTACCAGTGAAGCTACTGATTGGACTGTAAAAAACATTGCAGGAGAAATATCTTTCCTCACATCACCAATGTGCTTTTTCGTCCGGGTACTACTACCACGCCCACAGACCCTCTTACTGCTAACATTGCCATGGCCAGAAACAGCATTACTTGCACATCCCTTTGCAGGCATTTTGGATGATCAACCACAATATTGTTACCAAATTCAGATTTTGATACGTTCACTTTCTGACTGGAGGGTCGCTACTCGCTACTATCGCTAGCTGGATGTGAAGCAAAATAAACAACTGCGGCTTCAGCAACAGATAAGGGGACTACTGTTTTGTGACACTGTCATGGAATTAAAACAACTTCAGTAACCAGTGGTGCTGATGGGGTCACAAAAACAATCCAGTCTGGTAAAAAATATCTTTTCAACGTGGGGGGGGGGGGCACTGAATACAGACAGTGCTGATTTTTACAGCACTACAAGCAGCAACACTAAGAACAGAGAACACGATCACAGTACAAAATCAGGCAGCTGCAGTGGATAGCAGTTTCACACTGCTGCACTTAGTTGCACTTACACTGATCTGTGTCACAAATTTAAAAAGGTGTATTATATTTGATACACGCAAAACTGCACACACAACACAGAACACGTTGTATACAATGCTGAATGAGGAATGCGATGCAAATGCAAAAGTTCAGTGTACTCAGTGCCACGTAATGAAAATTTGTAATTTAAACAACCTGACCTTATGAAATGCTGCACCACATTCACACAACAAGCAGCAAGAAAATTTGTACTATCACTGACAATTTTACTGTGTACAGTAATGCAGTCAGTTACATAACACAAATATTGCCAAAACACAAAGAAATCACTAGTTCTCCAAATTAAATCTACCTACATACAGATACGCCCCTCCCCCACACAGCACACTTCACTGTCTTTCACCACTCACACTCAATGTTGTAAATTTACATTCAAAATCCACACACAAACAAAAACGCTCGATGATGTGAGCACAGGAGGGTTTCCTACAATCAATGAACTACAGTTGGATCCCCAAAAAACAGCAAAAATGCTTTTTGAACAGCTTCTAAAAGATTCCTACAGACAACTATCAGAGCACACTGTCTCCTACTCCTTCCTACTCATACTACCTCGAACTAAGGCTGTGCAGATCAATATAGAGCCCATGTGACCTGAACTCCTATGAATCACTGCAAAATCCTCCTTCAGAGCTCAAAAACAAGGCAAAGTGAGGCGAAATGAATTGCCACCAATGTACTTTGCCTTAAAAATTGAAAGAGAAGTGACCAGTGGAGTCAGAGTAACGCGAAGTTGCTGTTTTCAATGCACTTTGCGTTCCTCATTATAACGTGAAGTACTCCGCTTCACATTGCGGAGCACTCCACGAATCCGCCTTTGCTCCACAAATCACTTCGCAGAGCGGATTGAGCCCACTTCGCCCACCACTATTGGCAGAGGCACCTGAACCCCTGCTACACTGCTGCCCTAGCCCACTGGGTAGATGTAGAGAGCTGGGAGCAGCCATTTGAGCAAGTGCCTGTACTTTGTAAAAAACAAGACCCATACCTTCCCACACTCCCTCACTCCTGTGGTACAAGGGATCCACTGTGGGACCAGGTCAGGCATCCACTTGGCTGCCTGCCCAAGTCCACTGCTCCCCATCCATCCACCCCCGTGAACCTGAGTCCTGAGGGAGATGGGGCCAAGGACAGGTGCCCTATGGGTGCTTGTGGTTGCGAATACTGTGCCCCCTGTGTCAGTCCAGGGACACATAACTATGTGGGTGGGATACATGCCTTTGATGAGTACGTTATGTACTGTAGTACATAGAGCCGATACTTTTCAAAGTTCTCCTGAAGGCATTGGCATCTCTTTAAGTTGACAAATTCTCCAGAAAATGCCATGACACACTAAGATGGGACATATAAACCTCTAAAGCTTAGACATCACCCTTGTTTGATTACTACTTTGTTTAAATTCTCAGAACTGCTTCACTAGCCTGCTACTCAAATTCTAAGTCCCAAAACCATTTGTATAGTATAAGTGATGTGTAAATAAAAGAAAGTGGGTAGAATTTTCTTTTTTTCCTTTTTTTCCTTTCTTCTTTGTACTCCATCTTGACCATGCTTACATTTATTACCTGCAATCCCCCCAGCCCCATCACCTGCCGTATCTTGGATTCACTCCCTTACTTTCAGTGCTCCACAGTTTATCCCCTGAATTTTCTAAAAGCCCTATTGAAGATGCATGTACTGCTATTTAAAAAAAATCCAAACCTGTTAGACCATCTGCATTACAACTGTACTCCTCCTCCTGATGAAGAGGCAGTGTGCCTTGAACTGCTAGGTTTTAACCACTATTATGTCCAAAGCAAATGTTTTGCAATTTGCTACACATAGCCTGTTGTGTACTGCTTCTTCTTGGCTTTGTCCCAATCTACAAAGCACTCTGCAGGTGTGGAGGTCGTAAAAAACCCATGGAGTGTGGAGGTCGTAAAAAACCCATGGAGTGCCCCTACAAATAGATGGAGTACTTTACTGAATGCTAAAAGCCCCATTGCATACCTGCAGCTGACAACATAACCCCAAAGATGACCCAGTGGGTGGCATACATTGTGGAACTAAACTCTGCACCATCCAGAATGCCAGATACAACTGGCTTTGGCATAAGGAAGAGAGTGGATAGAACATGGAATAGACATCTGTTGTAACTATTTTATGCTCACCTGCACAAGCAGGACAGATTTTGTGCCCAGTTGATCACTGTCCCTAATCCCTCAGGAGTGGCATAAAAGGCTGGGAGACTTAACCATTGTTTTATTTATCTTTAAAACATCTGTCAGCAGTACAGCAGTCCTTGGAGGACTGCCATATCCCAAATTCCCCTACTGTCTGTGGCACAGGCTGTCCACTTAAAAGCAGACCCTAGCCTCTGATTGGATGCCAAATGTTGGGCACAGCTCATATCCCTTCAGAAGGTTCCACCAAGCCAGTTCAACAACAAAGTTGTTGAAGGACAGTACAGTGACATTAATTTACTGACAGCAACCATGTCACCTGGCAAATGTGTTGACCAATCGCTGTGATGCCCTAAGCACCAGGGCACATGTAGACTGTTTGCAGCGGCTATGCCCATCACACACCCCCGGACTTTTATTTAATTAACTCTGGGGGTGGTACTAGGGAGATAGAAAGCAACACCGGAGCAGTGCTGTAACTGTACAGTGCTCCGACAACCTATTTGACACTGTGGAGGGTAACTGGTTTGTTGCTGTACTAGAGTCAGTGTAATGCCACCATTGCCCTGTCAACATATCCCCTCAGAACAACCCCTGAGCCATTTTACTGTTTACCAGTGAGCCAGACCGTAAGGTTCTTGAAGCTATGCTATAGAGTAATTTCGTAGTCATTGAAAGATGGCTCCTTAAGCACAAGTTAGTTATGAATTACAACAAGGCTGAAACTATGCTGTTCTCCAACTCCAAAATAGGCACAGAACTTACACTCTTTCTATCACCAATGAAGAGGGATCTCCCCTGGAGCTATTTCAGCTCTTTAAATATCTAGGGATTACTACTGACAGTACGGTGACCTATGCCAATCACACTGACAACATTGCTAAGGCTGTTAACACCCACATTGGGCTACTTTACAGGCATAAGCAATGTTTGACCCTAGAGGCTCTTAACCTAGCCATTTAAAGCTCTCTTGTCTCACTTATTGATTATGGCTTACCAATCTATGGATCAGCTACTGAAACAACTCTTCACCGCATCATAGTTGCACTCAACAAAGCATGCCGGCTCCTTACAGGCTCAGCCCATCTGTCCCATACCTGCGACATGTACGCTCAAGCCAGCTGGCTCCAATTCAAAGGTATACTCATGTAACAAACATGTTTACTGTCCAAAAAATTAAGCATAGGCAAAATGTCCCCAGGAGTGCAAAAGCTTATTACCCCCACTATCACCAGAAGGTCTACTAGCCAGATTTTTAATATACCCCGCTGTTGCACTTCTCTGGGACACAGGTCCTTTGCCTACCATGTCCAGCTATGGATGAACTCACTGCACCATGACATCACTTCAACATCCATCTTGGGCTCCTTCAAGGTTAAACTTAAGCAATAGCTAGTTGCTGATGCCAGTTGTGACTGCTTCCAATAATCTTCCTTCTTGTGACCAGCACTTATTCCAACCATATGCTATCCTGACTTTATGCATAACTGTTCTCAGCATGTAAATAACTGTTCTAAGTTACTAATCATTCCCCTTCAATTTCCTCTTGATCCCTTCCACTTTTTACCCTCACCCTCTATAGCTTTCCCCATCCCCCCTCCACCCTGTTATAACTCCTGAGCTCCCTTGCTCACTTTAAACTGCTTTGTCCCATACCGCCTCACCTCTGACGAGGCCCCTGTTGATTATTAGATAGTAGGCTGAGTCTGTTCTCATTTTCCTGTAAAGGGTCATGTCATAAGACCCCACCTCCTATAATATGACCCTTTGAATTCCAGGTTTTTATCAAATATGCACCATGGCGTACATTGTACAATGCCTCATGTATTGGAACATCTCTAGTTATACACTCTTGTAATGTTTTGTATAATTCTTTGTTTTGTTTGTTCTCTGTCTCATACTTTCCCAATATGTATTGTTCATCTGATGTGGAACCTATGAAATGAGCTTGTTCTCAAATGTGTTATCTGAAATTTCAATAAATATATAAAATAACGAAGCTCAGCACTCATGGGAGTGGTGAGTAGAGGCAATGGATTCCATCTAGGGTGTACTGGCACCAGGATGTGTGGCTCCATGACAGGCCAAGATGTTTTGTGGATTATGCCATCATGTCCCCTGCCAGGAGGGGCTTTAGGGGAGCTTATATTCTTACTGGGACTGACAAATGAGTGGTGCATACTGCATCTAGATGCAGGAGAATTCACATCCCATTCCAGTGTGTGCATTACAGAATTATACTAAACCTGTTTAATAACTTCCTGTCAGCTTGATGTGTAAAAGTAATTTTGCTGCTTTCCCCTCCCTCAAAAGCAGTTCAAATGTCCTGGACCTTTATAGAATTACAGTACACTTACAGCTTAATATGTCAGCATATTGGCTAAGCATACTAGCTTATCATTTTTAGAAAATCAGAATCATATAATTTCAACCACAGCATCAAACAATGCATATCAAAACCTGTGTTAGAGTAAAGCTGGCCATTCATAAAGACAACAAGGCAACTAAGAGCCTGATTCACTAAAGCTATATAAAGTACTGAAAATGTGTAGGCACTCAAGTGCCAAAATCAGGGAAGTCAACTGAAACCATATCATCAAACCACTTTACCTACCATGTGGAAGGGAAGTATGGAAATGTCCACACTTCCCAACTATGTAGCAGAGAAGGCGGCACTCCCAGACAAATGTAAGTTTCAGAAACAAACTAAAAGCCAGGGAGGTGTGGCCCCTATTCCCTAGCCTTATCAAATGTACACCTCAAAACAAAATCAGCATGGCACCTACTCCCTGTGGGACTGTTATGAAAGAAAGCTCTACTCACCATTCAGGAAGTTGTGCAGTGAACTTTATTGGTGAAAGATGTGTAAAACAGCAAAATTAGCAGGAAAGAAGCTACAGCAGGAGGACCAAAAATAACAATCAGCTCCAATAGTCCTGACCTTAATGTTTTTGCATCATCATGTGTCGATATTTCATCAGAAGCGACTAGGGGCAAGCAGCAGTACTCTTAAATAGCCCCCAACATGACTATATGGTAAGCCATTGGTGCACTGCTTTCTCAATTCCAGGGACTCTTCAAAAAAGTCCAAAGAACATTTTAGATAAGTTTAGATTTTGTTCATTTTGAGTAATTTTGCACAGCTTATCATCAACCTGCCAACCCTCCACCATAAAGTACACAAATAAAGTGCACTTCACATTATTCAGGAGACAGTATTGTGAGTTCACTCACCATTAGTAGTACTGAGGTAGTCAAAAACAAATCTAGCAGTCTGGAGCTTCTCCTTACAGACAAAACTTCCTCAGAAATCCACTGGTGCACCCTGCTGGTCATCATTAAAAGTACCTCTAGTGAAAAAAAGTGAGCTATGTATCAAAATACAGATTAATAGATTAAAACTATTTAACTCTTCTTTTTCTTATAAAAAGTTATTAGTATGGGACTATGCTTCCGGTAGAAGTCCAAACCACATTATCTTTACTAAGCCTGAGGAAGAAAAGAGAAGAAAATAAATCACATAAGATAAAATATTATTAAACAATATTTCATCAGTGGTGCATATTTTAAATATTCATAAGTACAATTTATCTGAGTAATCAGCATATTAGAATAAGGAACAAGTAAGGAAATGTTTTTATTAGAAAACTGGAAAGGCCACATTAATCAACCTGAGGGCGAGGAATCCATACATTTCACAAAAAGGATTTGAAGTGTGGGACATACTGTACCATTTGGAATGCATCCTTATTTATGAAATGCAGCAACCACCAAATGAACTTGGAAGGCCATCCACTCTAATGCCCACAAGCAAGAAATCCCAAACCACTCCCAACAATTCAGTTGGTTTTCATCATTCATTCTCCTGTTGTTATGCCACACTTATTTAAACTTTGAATTTATGATTTCTTAAAATAAGGCACATGCCGCACTTTTTTTTTATTCCCATGGCTTTCACAGAGTTTCTGGTGAGATGATTACTGTAAGTGAAAATGCTTTCTCAATTACAAGATTGTAACCAGCAGAGGTTGAGGGAGCATCTGTGTGCTGTGGTCACCCATTGCAAGACCTTTTCTGCTTTTGTAACAGAGTGGCATGCGGAGAGGGACTGGATGGCATGAGTGTGGGGGATGGGGATTTACCTTGTATTACTTTGTTGGGGTTGGGGTTGAGGGAGGTGGATCCTGGGAAGGGTGGGAAGCGAGGGAAGGAAGGAAGATGCTATGAGGTTGGGGAAAAGAGAATACTTAGTTAGCTAAAGTGCCCATTCATTTAATCACAGCATCCCTGTATACATAACTTCCTTGGTTCTGTGAGGGCAGAGGTACAGTAGGAATTTGGGAGCTATGAATGTAGGTGGCTAGGATGATTCTTCTATATACTGTAGTTGGGGTGGGAGATAGGGTGAGAAAGGTTGCTACATGAGCAAGTGAATGGGTTTTCTTTATTGTTTTATATAATAAACATTGCAGTTATTTAATTCTAACCCTATTAGAAAAGCTTAAAAGCTTGACAGTAGATAACTCTATAGGATCTGACAGTTTATACCCAAGAATGCATAAGGAGGTAGCAGAGATGGTAGCAGGATCACTTGCAGATGTATTAAACTGCTCACCAGATACAATGGTTATTCCTAGTGGCTGGAAGACAGTGGATGTGTTCCTTCTACAAAAGAGCGGAGGAAAGGATAAGTCAGGGAGTTAACTAGCCAGTCTATTTGATGTCTATTGTGGGAAAGAGCATGGAGTCTATACTAAAGGATGAATTAATGGATTTATTGGAGGGAAATGGGCCACAGAACCTCAAATATAATGGGTTCATAAGAGGAAGGACTTGGCAAACAAATGTGGTAAATCACTTTGACTGGGTGACTGGGGCAGCTGCTAAGGAACAGGCAGTCAATGTAGTGTACTTGGATTTCAGCAAAACCTTTTACTCAGTCACTCACAGGAGACTTGGTCAAAACATTGAGGGAGCTAGGGGTGGAGAAAAAATTTACAACATTGGAAGAGAACTGACTTGAGGGGACAAACACAAAAGGGTATTAGTAAATTGTGTTTTCAAAGGACATAGCAAGCAGTGTACCTCAGGGGTTAGTGCTGGGCCTGATCCTCTTCAGTGGGTTTATTTGTGACATACGGAAAGGCATCAAAGGAAAGATTGGTGTCTCTGTAGATAAATAGATAGATAGAAAGATATTTTATTTATATAGCACCCATTTCCGAAGACCCTGGGTGTTGTACATTATAAGCATACATATCATACAAAAACATTTTAAAATACAAAAAATGTTAAACAACAACAACATACATAGTACAACTGAAAGCAGCAGCTTAATTAACCTTTATAAAGATACTATTATTTTAAAACACCTTCAATTAAAGGCTTGATTAAATAGATATGTCTTGAGACCCCTCTTAAAGGCTTCCATTGAGGGGACATGAAGAACTGCATTAGGGTGGACACAGAGAAATGAATAAAGGAACACATAGAGGATCTGTAGAGATCAGATAGCTGGTAAAACATATAGCAGCTGTGTGCCAATGCTACAAAATGCAGGGTAATGTACATTGGAAAAAAGGAAAATTGCAATATAAAATGGAAGGGTGTGGTGCTATAAAGTGTCATGGATGAATAGGAGCTAGGGTCCATGATATCAGACTGTGGCAAACAACAGCACACTGTAATTAAATTGCAGGTAAGGCAAACCACATTCTGGGATGAATAGGGAGGTAGATAACAAGCAGAAGCTGGCAAGTGATCCTTCCATTGTACAGGTTACTGGTGTGACTGCATCTGGAATACTACATAAGTTACTGGAGTCCACAGCTGATGAAAGACTGTGACAAGGTGGTGACAGTACAGTACAGGGCAGCCAAGAGGGTCCACAGACTTGGAGGCAGATCAAATGAGGAAAGTCTGCAGGACTTGAATATGTATACCTTTGAAAAAAGGAAGGAAAGGAGTGGCATGACTGAAACATACAATGACCTTCATGAGATAAATATGGTGTATGACAAGATGCTCCATTCCTTGTGCTTAAATACAGTGACAAGTGGGTAATCACTGAAACGTATAGTGAGAGATTCAAAAGGGACATCCACAAGCACTTTTTTTCACTGAAAGAGTGGTGGACAAGTGGAACAAGCTGTTGGGGGAAATGGTACAGGCCAACTTAGTGAGCATCTCCAAATAAGGATGAAACAGGTATACAGGATTAGTTAGAAATGGGGTGACTGAAATAAAGAGAGGGTGGCCACTATGACCAGTACAGAGCAATTAGGTAGCATATGAAGACTAAATGGACCTATGGCTCTTTTTCTGCCACCATTATTTAGGTATCCATGTATTTTGTATTTAAAATAAAACTTTACTGTGCAAAGTTGGTATCAAGCAAAAAAGCTAAACAGAGTGCCACACAGTGGGAAGTAGCTTTCTTTACACCAGCTTTACCAATGAAATTTTACTTTGCACCATCTCTGTATACAATCACTGCCCACTTGGACCCAGCCACACAGATGCTCACTGCTGGGGAACTATCTTGTTCTGGCACAGAAAACAGTAGAAGATAGAGAATGGATCCACAGTCAAGTGTATGTGAAACACAGAAACATAGAAACATAGAAGATGCTGGCAGAAAAGGACCTTTTGGTCCATCTAGTCTGCCCTATGTCCCTGAATACTGTGCTACCACAGACCCTAATTGATTTACAGCCTTCCCCTCCCACCGCCCTATTACTAAGGTCCCCTTGTGTCTATCCCATGCATGTCTGAACCCTGTTACCATTTCAGTATCCACTACCTCTGCTGGGATACTGTTCCAGGCACCCACCACCCTTTCCATAAATGCGTATTTCCTCACATACACTATAAGTCTCCCTCTCTCAGTTTAATATCATGCCCCCTTGTTCTTGAGCATCCCTTTTTGTACAAAATGCTACCCTCCTGTTCCTTATTGATACCTTTGAGTCATTTGAATGTTTCTATCATGTCTCGCGTTTCCTCCAGAGAATACGTATTTAATTCTTTGAGTCTTTCATCATAAGGGTTTTAATGCAGGCTATGCACCATTTTGGTTGCCCTGTTCTGTACTGCCTCCAACCATTCTATGTCTTTCCTGAGATGAGACCTCCAGAACTGGACACAGTACTCCAGGTGGGGCTTCACCATTGATCTGTATAGGGGTAACACTACCTCCCTCTTTCTGCTGGTGATACCCCTTCCTAAGCACCCCAGCATTCTATTTGCCCTTCCCACTGCCTTATCACACTGTTTTGCTACCTTCAGGTCATCAGATATGATGACCCTCATATCCCTTTCCTGTTTTGTGGTTGTTAACTCCTCTCCTCCAAATTATACATTGCCCTTGGATTTATGTGCCCCATGTGCCTAATTTAAACAGGTTGCTTAGTGACATTTCATATCCATTTGACAGGATACACTATATGTTTAATGATCCCATGTTCTGTGAACAGCAACAGCCAGATGGGCATCAAAAGCAGTAATGGGTGAACCAAATACCTCAGGAACTTTGACCTGCATTATTTACTGCAACAGGGAAGTCTTTGGGTTGTAAACCTCACATGTACCCAACAAGTGAATGGCACTGTTCACACTTGGAAGTTATATGTTATCACATTCTGCTGTAATCACATATGCAACTTTTATTGCATGTGATCTTTTGGACTCCTGGTCACCATGGGCATCACAGTTTGAGAGTTGTATTTCCAGCCCAGCCTCAACTCACAGAATTTTATCTATAATGGTAAAACTCCCCAAAACTGGAAGAATGGGCCCGAACTTGACAGTTGAAGTTCAATGCCAAGAAATGTAAGGTCATGCACCTAGGAAAAAGAAACCCAGGAAAAAATTACTATCTAGGGGGCGAACTATTAGCTATCACAAACTTAGAGCGGGATCTAGGGGTCATGGTATCCAACAGTCTATAGGTAGGGAGACAATGTGTGAAGGTAGCACAGAAAGCCATTTACATTCTAGGTTGCATCAAAAGAGGGTTCACAAGCAGAAAGCACAAAGTGATAATCCCACTTTACAGATACTTGGTGAGGTCACACCTGGAATACTGTGTCTAGTTCTGGAGACCCCCCTAAAAAGGATATAGACCATCTGGAAACTGTACAAAGAAGATCTGCAAAGATGGTTCAGGACCTCCACCACATACTCTATGAGACAAGACTTAAAGAATTAAACATGTACTCCCTGGAACAGCAACGAAACAGAGGAGACATGATAGCAACCTTTAAATTCCTAAAGGGTATCAACTCAGCACATAATCAGAACCTCTTCCAAGAAAATAAGGAGGCACATACTAGAGGCCACAAAAGACTTTTAATGGGAGGAAGATTTCGAAACAAAATTAAGAAGTTTTTCTTCACCAAAAGGGTGATAGAGCCATGGAACAGGCTGACACAAGAGGTTGTGAATGCCAAGACAGTCAAGGAGTTCAAAATATCTTGGGACAGACCTAGCAGAATATTGAAATAATGGAATATACTTGGGGGGGAGTAGGTCAAATAACGAGCAGGTTAGATGGATCACGTGGTCCCCATCTGCCGTAATGTTCTTATGTTCTAACTCTTTACTTGTTTCCTGATCTGTCCTTTGCTACCTGATTCAGTCGTAAGAAGTTTGACAGTGTTCAAGCTTGGCTCCAAAGCCCCAGAGTTGTTTTGTATGTTTTGATGCCCACCCACCTCCGTATTCATTATGGAGGCCACGCTTTTTAAAATACGGATCCTCACGATGCTGGCAAGAAAGAGGAAGCCATCAAAAAGAACTTTGTGGCTGCCCCATTACAACCAGAGGATACTTCAGAGGATGATGCAACCTGATGGAAGATACTGTTCTTTTCCTTGCCACACCTTTTTTAACTCTTAACTTTAATGGTGTTTGGCGATCTACAGTGGACTGGGGATTGAAGTATTGTTTATACTGACTATAACGATAATCTACTTGTTTTCTGCCATTTCTTTTTTCCAGTCATCATGAGATCTGTTAAAATTATATAAGGTTCTATTGTTACTTAGAATTGCTTGAGAAACTCTTTTGTACTGTTTAATGCCATTTAACTCTTTCAGTATTAGCACTGCTTTTGTAGTTTATATAGTTCTTGATTGTCAGTTTCCTGAGAAAATCACTTATTGAAGATCTGCATGGGGGGGGGAGTGGAGTACTAACTTTGTCCTTTATTCCAACCCATGTTTGGAATGGGATCATTGCCTTGGTATTGAGTCTAACATGTTTAGACTATACTTTTCTTGGATGATCGCCACATCTTGCGAGGTGCAGCTATCTTGGACTTGGACACTGGTCATTTTGGTAATTCCCGCACCTCCCTACATCAGTCTGTCTAGGTTAGCTTGCTAACTGTAATCTATTTGATGGCTCCTTATTCTCAGTTCTGTATGCCTGGTAGGAAGTATTACTTGTATGCTGTGGTTTTATTTTTAAAGCAATAAAATATAAGTTTAAAAATATGTGGTCTGTTGGACAGGCCCATTGACTGTATTGTTTATGTTTTCCAGGACATCCATATCATCACTATGTGTATGACAGAGGTGGTCTAAGGAGGGCACAGAGCTGCAGGTCATTCCCCTGTGTTCCTGACTTGGACACTGTTAGGCACACAAATCACAATCTTTCAGAGTTTACATAATGCATACTTATTATAAATTTTTGCAGTCTCCACATACACCCTTCCAGTTCCTTGTAGAACACAAGATTTTAGGTGATGAGGGATAGAGGGAGTGGCACATCAAAGCAAGCCATGAGGCCAAGAAGGAGGTCGGGGAGCAAAGGCAGACACAAAGCTGTGAATGGTGGATGTGGTCAAGGGAGTTGAGAATGAGTTTTTCTGATACATCTGGGAGAAAAGGAAGCTAGGGGATAGGCTGGCAGAGTGTGAAGGGCAGTACAGGAACATGAGTAGTAGGCAAAATTTTTAAACGATCATTTCTGCTCAGTATTTATGGTAAAGAAAAGCAGGGCTATGCGTAAAAGTGGAATAAAGGCAGTAGCATGGTGGATTCAGGAAATAGTGGCAGGTAGAGATTACAGTAGAAAGAGTGAGAAAAGGGCTTGCCACACTGATAATTGATAACGCACCCAGACCAGAAAGGATATACCTGAGAGTGTTCAGAAATGTAGCATTGTACTGTCTTGACCCTTGGCAGGACTATTGAATAGCTTGCTATAGTCCAGAGTAGTTCTGGTGGACTGGAGGACAGCAGACATGATCCCATTCCACAGGTAAGTGGATAGGGTGAAGTCAAACACTTAAAGTCCAATTAGTCTTATCTCCATTGCAAGCAAGCTGATGAAGACACCAGATACATGAGGGAGGTATATAAGGGACTGGCAATATATTTTCTCTGTTTTGACTTCATTAAAGCATTTGAACTGGTGTTGCACTGGAGGCAGCTGAAGAAGTTAGATAACATGGAAGCACAGTAGGATCTAGTAAGGTGCGTGGGAATATGGCTGGTGGGGGAGACATAAGATGGTGGTGATTTGTAGGGTAAAATCAGTCACATTGAAATCATGAGTGGGCTGTAGGAGGTACAAGTCATGAGACAAGTCATTTTCAATATGTTTATCTATGGCATAAGGAAAAGTAGACAATCCCAATGTGTATCTATGCAGATGACACAAAGCTTTAAAGAAGAGTTGATAGTGAGGAAGGAGTGAAAGATTTGCAAAAAGACCTGGAATGGCAGGAGAAAATATGGGAGTTGTGATTCAGCACCATTAAGTGCAGGAAACAGAAACATGGAATTTGACAGCAGATAAGGACCACCCAATCTACTGATTTTTCCCTACCTACGTTATCACCATAGACCATACTTGATTTACAGCTCTTTCTGCCTGCCCTCATCCTTTCAATTATAATTCCCTGTGCTTACACCATGCAGTCTTGAACATCACCACTGATTATTCACCTCCACCACCTCCGCTGGAAGGATGTTCCAAGAATACACCACTTTGTGTGAAGAAATATTTCCTCACAAGTGCCCTGAATGTACACCCCTCCAGATTTATAGAATGTCCCCTTGTTAAACATAGAAATTGTTGGCAGATAAGGACCACTGGACCCATCAAGTCTGCCTATAGGCCCTATACATATATGCATCCACTCACCCTAAGTGGTCAATGGCTTTTCATTACTCCCTCTTCACCCAAGGTTCCCTTGTGCTTATCCCAGGCTTGTTTACACCCCTCCACTGTACTTGTCTCTACTATCTCTTGTGGCAGACTATTCCAAGCATGCACCCCCTTTCTGTGTAGAAAAACATCTTGATGTTACCTCTTAATCTAGCCCCTCCAATTTCACATTATGCCATCTCATTCTGGTGTCTTTTCTGCATTAGAAAAAAATCCCCCACCAGCACCTTGTTTAAGCCCTTAAGGTACTTACATGTTTCTGTCATATTGTCCCTTTCTCTCCTCTCCTTCAGTGAGTAGATATTGAGGTCTCTTAGTCTCTCCTCAAACGTTTTGTGGTGCAAACCATGCACCTATCTTTGTCCCCCTTCTCTGGATAGCCTCCATCTGGTTTAAGTCCTTAAGCATGTGTGGTCCCCAGTACTGCATGCAGTATTCCAGGTGAGACCTTACCAGTATTTTATACAATGGCATCACCACCTCCTGTCTTCTGCTAGTAATACCTCTGCCTATGCAGCCCAGTATGACACTGGCCCTCCTTGCAGCCTTTGTGCACAGCTTTGATATCTTAAGGTCATCAGATATGATAACCCCTAGGTCCCTTTGCTCTTTGATGACAGTCAGCACCTCTCCCCAACTCGTAGCTTTCCTGAGGGTTCCTCCTACCCAGGTACATTATCTTACATTTTTTTTGCATTGAACCTCAGCTGCCATACCTCCAACCATCTTGCAAGCTTCTCCAGATCCCTCTTCATTTTCTGCACCCCTTCTAGAGTATCCGCCCTGTTGCAGATCTTGGTGCCATCTGCAAATAGGCAGACCTTTCCTTCCAACCCATCTGCAATGTCACTAACAAAGACATTGAACAGGACTTGTCCCAGTACTGATCCTTGTGGCACTCCACTGGTCACCCCTCTTTTCCCAGACTGGATCCCATTTACCACCACCCTCTGCCTTCTGTCCATCAGCCAGTTACTAATCCAATGTATCACCTTATGCCCCATGCCCAGACTACTCATCTTGTTAACCAGCCATCTGTGTGGGATGGAATCGAAGGCCTTGTTGAATTCAAAAATCATATCTTGCAATGTAAGAAGTTAACAGTTGTGGATGAACCCAAGGAAACTGAAGGAATAGCTTTTAAAAAGCAAGGCCATGCACTTTTGAAATGATGACAGATGCTGTAGATTCTTCAATGCAAAAATATTTTTGTTCAGGGAACTGTTTTACCTAAAGTTTTTCAAAGGTTCCTGTGGGGGACCACAAAGATAAGCTGATGGCAGACCTGAGTTCTGTGTGCTGTGGAGCAGCAAGCAGAAACTGCAAATTTGGGATTGACTGTGCTTTTCTGCAGGTATGCCAACTTTGCCTAAATGTTTTTAAAATGTTGAGTGAGCTTTGTGTATAAAATTATTAAACTTAGATAAACATTTTTTCCTGTTTTTCTGTTTTTGCAGATTGTGAGGCATAGTAAGAACAATTGTATTGGAGATCCTGGAGGTTCAGAGACTGAGAGGTGGAAGTAGAGAGAGAGGATACCACTGGCGTTGTAACAAGTTTAGAGCAGGAATAGCAGTAAAAACCAAAAGGATGGTCAGGACCACTTCAACAGACGATGCAGTGATTTTACATGATAACAGTGACTAATACACAGTGCCAACCAAAAAAAGTGAACAAAACATCCCCCAAAGTCAAAAGGTGACTGAAATTACAGCGACTGGTGCAAAACCGACAGTTGCTTACAGTCTCTGTGGCTGCAATTAAAACAACATGCTTGTGATGGGGAGGGCTATGCACCCCATGCACCCCAGTTTTATTATAATCAACTCTGGGGGGGGGGGGCAGACAGAGAGGAAAAAAAAAACTTCCACCATAATCAGACCTGAACTAGGGTTCACCAGCTTCAGAGGCAGTGACTCAAGCCACTATACCAAATGGTAAGCTCAAAACAGCTTGGCTGAACACAGCCCATATTCTGCTGCAGTGGGTGTAGCTCACTGCTACATTTACTATATAGGACTCCTTGCTACATTTCCAGACTTGCTATTCCTACTGGCAGAGAAACTGAGTGGCTCAATTTGATTCACTCACATAACATGCTACCGATTCAATAGTAGTGACTAAAGAGTGGTGGAATCTGGATTTCCAGAGCAGTAGGGTTACCCCAGGACAGTGCCTAATAGCAATAAGAAAAATCAGGGGAAAACAGAGTGAGTGAGAGTGAGGGACACTCATGGACTCTAAAAATATAGAGAAGCCAGCTAGAGAAGGTTAAAGAATAAAAGACTAATTAGTAAAAGATTAAAAAGAGTTGCAAGAATACTAGGCAAGGGAATAATGAATTTAGTGGTGCCACATTTATATATTTTTTGCACTTACAGTTAAAAAGTTACTTAACTTGAGACAGTGCACATTATCCAATAAAAGTGTGAGTAGAACAGGAGAATTAGGAATAATAGGTTTGAGGTGGATGGGCAGTGTTTACTATTTTTATGGCTGCATGGGTGGAGCCCTGCAAACATTTTGCTATCACTGTAGAAGATAAAAGGGATGGTGACAGGATTCCATCCCAGTCCTATTTTACAGTGCAGTGGTCATTTGTCCACAGTGCTTCACTCATTGGTGATGTGGGGGTGTTTCCCCTGCCTTTTCCACCGCAACCAAAGGGGCTCCCATCCGCTGAAGCAGTAGCCTCCCCCAGTGTGGATGCACTATTTTCTTACTGACTGTGCTTCTAGACTTTGCCATTGCACATGCACAAGAAGCTCAGGGCAGAAATGGCTGACATGCCCAGGATGGCTGCCACAGGGTGGTGCGCATATGTGACTTCACAGAAACATCTTCTGTGTTCAATATGGCTACTGTAGCTCTGTGCACATGGGCAACTTCATCAAGGCCATCTTGGATACAGCAGATTTTTCTATTGTGAGCTCCGTGAACTCTTTTTATGGCAGCAGTAGGGAGAGCCAGCAAATGTATTGCTTTGAGAAAAGGACTACCTAAATAATTACCTTCCAAACAATATGGTAGAGTCTTAAAAATAGTGTCCTCCACTGAAGCCTCATTACTATGCTGCCCATGTGTATATGGAATTTAGAGAGCACTATTTTTCCTCTGGCTCATGTTCCCTCTGCGCAAGGCATAAAAGGAGGCAGGGACTTTGTCTAGGGTCATGACCAGGACATCTAGATGGACAAGTTGGAGGAAGTGGGCAAGCAGGTGCCACTCACTGGGGCAGGCAGGTGTTCCCAGGTCAAAGGGAACTTGCATCCAGGAATAGGGAGGAGATACCTCATCATTTCTACCTTTTCTAGGTTTCAAGAACAGACTCAGAGGAACATACACACACAGCAGAAAACAGCTGCAAAATAATTAGATTTTTCTGCAAGCACTGCCATCCACGCAAGACACAAGCAATTGAATCAAAAGTACACACACACACACACACATATACAGTAAAAAGGCCAGTGGAGATAGCAAAGTAATGTGATGAATATTTGTGTTCCTTATTCAAACCCAGTCCCCTGCCCATGTACAACAGAATATAAATGCAGACAACATACTGCAAATCATTTAGAATAAGAAAATCAGAGTGCAATGTGTCCACTAAAATGCTGAAATTCAAGACACAAGCAATTGAATCAACACACACACACATAGACGGCTGAATAAAATACTAATATTTTGAAAATGTATTAATTATGCTGCACATACCCTAAGACTCAATGTGTGGCTCCTCTTGGCTGCCAATCTCCTGTGGTTAATTGGAAACAAATGACAATGTAACAAGACACTGGCCTCCATCAGGAGTTATTAAACAATAGAGCAAACTGCACTCTGGGAAGATTGTCTGGGAAAAGATGCAACAAAAAAATACCTGAATAGCAGGTTCCAGGAGGCATAAAACTGCCAGGAATGTTAGAAAAAAATTCCCCTCTCTACTCATTTGCAGGTGTCAATCGATGTATTTGCTAACCATGCTGGTTTATTGTTCTTGCTTCCCTCATAGTAAGAATGTGAAACTATGTTTGTGTTATTTTAAATGACTGATAAGTGGCATGTCCAGGGGGATACAAGGAAATACTTCTTTAGAGGTAGGGTGGGAGACATGTGGAACAGCCTGCCAGCAGAGGTAATGGGTACCAAAATGGTTACAGATTTCAAACATGCATGGGATACACATAGGAGGACCTTGGTAACAGGGCTGGAGCATGGGAGGTAGGAGGTAGGATTAAGGCTGGAGATCAGTTATGGTCCATGACATAACCACATGGTTAGAATATCAAATATTTTAAAATAAGCATAAATGCAAAAGTAACCATTTCAAGAAGAAAATGGAACTGCAGACAAAATCAACAGCAAGCAATTGTGCAGTTACATCAGAACCCAAACTAGCCAAATCATATGAAGATTCATCACTGTAAGTCTTCTGTATTATGCAGACTGTGACACTTAACAGTTGTAGGGTAAGTTAGCACATCTGGACTTATTTGTCGCATATGCATCTCAATTGCTAAGGGGTCCTGACCATGTTCACCCTTCCTCAAGCCAAGCTAGCTACAGTATGTCTAGCAATAACATGGATGGAAACATTATGCCATATTTTCAACAAGAAGTTAGCATTTTAAAAATACATTGCTGTAGACTGAGAAGCAGCTTGTGTAGATGAATTTATCATGCTAGCCAAGATACGTTCTGGTTGCATTCCATAAGGCTAACCAGTGGGAGCAGTAGGGGAAAGGGACAGAAATCTAAAATAGAACCATTTAACCCATGTGTGATTTAAAGTAAATTTCATGACAGAAATGTGGCTTCCAGAACTGGGCACCATATTCCAAATGTGGCCTCACCAGTGATCTACACAGTGGCATCACCACCTCTGTTTTTCTGATGGTAATAACCTCTTCCTATGCCCCCACAGCATTCCACTGGCTCTCCTCACAGCTTTGGCACATTGCTTAGCCATTTTTAGGTCATCGAATATGATTACCCCAAAATCCTTTTCATTTTGATGACCATCAGCCCCCTGTAATCCTTCCCTGGTTCCTGCCACCCAGATGCATGATTTTGCACTTTTTTGCATCAAATGTCAGCTTCAACATTTTGGACCATTCCTCTAGTTTTCCTAGGTTCCTCCTCATTTTTTCCACTCTTCCCAACGTGTCCATCCTGTTGCAGATCTTAGTGTCTTTTACAAACAAGCACACTTTCCCCTCTAGCCCCTGTGCAATTTCATTTGTGAAGACATAAAAAGGACTGGGCCCAGGCCTGATCCCTGTGACCCCCTACTAGTCGCACTCCTTTCCTTTCACTGAACACCATTTACCATGACTCTCAATCTTCCATCATTCAACCAGTTCCTAACCCAATTTACCACCTTGTGACCCACTTCCAGACTGTCCAACTTGTTTGCAAGTCATACATGGAATGGTATCATAGGCCTTACTAAATGCAATTCATGTTTATGTTTAAGCCCATGAAACACCCTTATCAATTTAATGGCATTTGCAGCTGTAGTTTTGTCTCTCTATGCCTCCTTAACAATACCACACAACTTCACCAACTTCATTATGCTGCTGTGGTAGATGTGACCAGATTTTATTTATGGTAGACCGCTCGAGCCCTCTTAAAGCACAATTGCAGACATGTGGGTTCTGACCAGAGAATGCTATATATGCTATAGTTACATTTTGCTTTTATAGTTTTCTTCTTTTTAAAACTGAAGTTGACTTTTAAATTTAATACTGACTCTTGATTTGCTCTTGTAACTATGGCAACAGGTGGCTAATTGGTCACTGTAACTTTGACCTCATCACATAAAAGCACTGAGTGATGCAATCACTGAACATCTGTTAAAGGAGTGTCAAAGTGAGCTCCAGCTCAGAATTAGTTTGCCAGTCAAGATGTTCACGGTGCTGAGGGGGAATGGTGCAGTAGGTATAAAAACTCACTCAAGCAGAAAGGAAAGCTTGGCTACTCTGAGCAGTTAGAGTTAGGAGTTATGTTGTGAGCCCCTAGCTGCTTATTAAATGGAGTGCCAAGTTGTGTGCTAGGTACATAATAAGCTTCTCACACATAGATATTGTAGGTGCATAGCTGTTAATTGCTCTGGTGCTTGGAAACATTTAACTATACTGTCCACAAAATGTAAGTTAGCCCTCATAACTTACGTACAGGCACTAAAAGACTTTTTATAGCAATATAATTTTTTGTTCGAGGTTAAATAGATGTCATGAGTGTATAATTTAATGCTGCTTATTTATTAGCTAGGTATAAATTATTGACATCGCTTAGGTCTCCTCCTCTAGTATAAAACTTTGATTTTTATACACTGCTAAAAAAACAGTTTTTCTCCTTTTTTCTTTAAAAAAAAGACCTCCCAGAAGAAGCCCCTGTTCTAGAAAGCTCCCTTACCTCTATTAGCAGAGCAATCCTGCAAGCCTGAGTGGACAGCCAATGACAGCAAATGATCATGCCTTACTGAAGGGACAGACTTGGAAGGGGGGGAACCCAGCTATATTCTCAATGCATACAGTACGGACTACTGAGGATAGAACACAGGCCACTGGTGCCAATCACACTGCAGGAAAGCAATGCCCCTCTTTATTATTGAACTGTTTTGGCTGAAACTGAGTAACAGATATAAACTCATTATCAGAAAGGTTCTCAGTTTTACAGTGCCTAAGAAAACACTAGCACAATCGCTGAACTCACTAGCTATAATTCCTAGCTATCTTTGCACAAAGACTAACTCATAGAAATGTTCCAGGAGCACCTTCTGTTTCTCCAGGAAAGAAAAAAAATTGTGATGGTGAACTACAGAACATTCTGAAATGTGCAATAACAGCTTATTGTTTTATTTCTTGGGCTTCCTAATTGTGTTTTTATTGTATATTCTCTTCTTTACTGACTTTTAAATTCAGCACATTGTTAATGATGCACATTACAGTAGAAGTGGTAAGCAGCTGTTTACTGTGAATCATGGTAAAGGAAACAAAATCAGGCCAAAAAACAGTAGAGCTACAATCCCCAAAGAGAAATCAGAAGACTTCAATTCCAATGGCAAAATTGGTTCCAATAACCAACAACAAAAATCAAATTATGCATGAAAAGCAATAATAAGTAAGACACAGAAAAACCAAGAAAATCCCTGCCAGACATATTAACTGCTGAAGACATTGTCTATTTTATGGGTGAACAGGACCAACCCATTGAAATTATAGCTCAGGAAAATACTTCCCATGTAAAGGAGTTTGCCCTATTAAAGGGCAGCGCAGATTGTCAGAGGGCTCCCTGGATAAAGGGGGAGAAGGCAGGCAAGCAGGGGAAGGCAAGTGGGAGGTGGGAAGGAGATAACTAGACAGCACAGGCCGGGAGGGGGGATGGGCTGGGGTGGGGAAAGTGACATCACAAGAGGGAGGGGTGCTGAGTCATGAGGTCACAAAGAGGTGAGTTATGCTGGAAGGAAATGAAAGGAAGGAGTATGGGATTGGCCAGTGCTACAGGAAGGGGGGGAGCTATGAGGGGGATGATAAGGGACAGCAGAGAGAGAAATTCCCTCTGTCTACTGTAGCTGAAATTCATTCAATTGCACAGGACGATCTGGAGTTTGGGGTTTAGAAACCTACTAAAGGCTCAGGTAAGGTGTGGGAGAATGTGTCCTGTCAGAAGGCCCAAGGTGGGCTGCATTGCCTGGGTCCACACCAAGTCTGAGTTTGTAAGTAAAAAAAAAAAGAAAAACAACATTTTGCTGTTGGCTGGTTTTAGGTAGCAGTTTGTAACCTAGTATTTCAATTCTTACAGCGAAAATAAGTATTGCCAAATGACTGTATGAAATAGTATGTTTCATATCAGGTGAGTATTTCCCAGCATCTGCTCCAAGTGGAGTAAGAAGAGCCTTGGAGGAGCTATGCATTTGGGTGCTGTAAGTATTGCTGCTCTCTTTGCAGAGGATCGCTTTGTTGCCCCGTTTCCTGGGGCTGTGTGTAGGAGCTGTTGGTATAGCTGTTGCTACTCCCGCAGCTGGGTCTTGGTTTTGTTGCCAGGTTCCAGGGCTTTGTTTAGGGCTGTGTTGGGTGGTTTATTGGTCTGGGTTAGGCATGGAGGTGGGTGGAAGAGCATGGGGCTAGGATGCAGATAGTATCGCCATGCAGACATGTTTTGAAGCATAGTATGGCTGCTAACCAGAAACCAAGTAATTTGGAACCAAATTCGGGGATGAGGGAAGGCAGCAGTGTGGTCAGCCTGTGAGAGGGGTAGGCCACATGGGGGTGGCCACATGTTTTTTCCTTCAAAAGGAGTTTCACTGGGATTAGATGCCTTACTGGGCCATATCGGTTTGGTGTTTGATTCAGGGATCTAAATTTTATACAGCTGGGTGAAATTACAAAAGGCAACCAGGCATGGTGGGGACCAATGGACAGTCCTGTGGCACGCGGGATGCAGGAGCGGGCAGGCCACCAGGTGCAGCCACCTCATGGAGCCCAGAGCTGGGGGGTTTAAAGAGGCCCTTGTGGAAGAGCGACACATGTTAATTTAGGAAGAGGTTTGAGGGGCATCCCCCATGGAGGATGGCAAGGGGGCTTGGGTAGCACACGGTGGCATTGGCCATGTGATAGGCATGCTGGGCCCACTTTGTTTCTTGCTTCCCACCATGAGGTCTCTCCTGGAGGAAGGGGGAGAGGTGGCACATACTAAGATGCAAGCTCTAGGAATTCACAGGTGGCCTTCCCAATTGGTTTCTGCAGTGAGGTTTCAGTAAAGCAGATGCCTCAGGAAGCCACAGCTCAGTTGGGATGCGGGACCACAAGGTTTTGGATTTTTGGTGCACTGCTGGAATAAGCAAGCGCATGGAGTGGAATGCTGAAAGAAAAAATGTTCTTGCTTTCACCGTGAAGCCTTTCTTGGAGCAAGAGGAGGGGTACATCCCGGGAAACAGGATTCAGAATTTGCAGTGGGACCTTTCCCAATTGGGTTCGTTGCTCTGACTTTTTTGTTGCAGGGGCAGCTTGGAAGGCCACAACCCAGCTGGGCATATAGGAGCCAAGGAGTTGTGGTGCACTCTGCCAGTACACGCAGGCATGCAAGGCCTAAGTTTAAAGAAAGAAAAAAAAAAAAGCTATAAATATGAATTTCAAATTATATACAGTGAAAGGAAGAGGAGTTAAGAAGGGACCAGGAGGACGGCATACTGAGCAGGCATGGCAGGGCCTAAGCCCTTTGGATGGGGCCAATAGCATGGGTGGGTTGCTGTTCCTTGCAGGGGACAGGAGTGTGTGCAGTTTTTGTTGGGAAGACACCTGGACATGGGGGGGAGGAAGCAAAAGAAAAAAAGGGTGCTACAGCCATTTTGGGGTGGGAGGCAGCAAGGATGCCTGCGCCTCTGTCATGTTGGGGGTGGGCTATTTTGGCCCAGGAGTGGGCCATAATGCCTGGGAGACCAGGTTGATCCAATAAGTGGGATTCCCCTCTGGGGTGTCCCCAAGGGCTACAGGGAGGCCTGGGGCTGGGGCATACAGCACCTTATTGGCAGGTAGTTAAGTAGATGGATGGACTTGAGGATATGGGAGCGGGGTGAAACCAAGGGAGGGATTCTGAGGTGCTAAATGTTTTCTTGCGGTTACAGAAATGGCACCAAAGAAGGTGACAAAGCTGAAGACCAGCGAGGCTCTGGCCAACAAAGCCACCAAACTCATGGACCAAGTTTAGGCAATCCTGAAGGAGTCCAGGGCAGCAGAAGAAAAGGATCGGAAGGCAGACAAGAGAAAGGAGCTACCAGCAGTGAAGGAGAGGGCCAACAAATGACTGACCAGGAAAAGCCCAGATGGGTGTGCTGAGCCTCAGCCGGTGGAGGGTAAGGTTCTGGTGGTTGACCTGTCAGTGGAGGGTAGCTTGAAAGGCTATCTGGCAGGTATTATGAAGGAGCAAGGGGACAAGGGGTGGGAAGAAGTAGATAAAACCTGGAAAGTGCTCCAGAATGAAAAGAGGGATCAGGGCTCGGGTAGTTCTGGGACAGCAGCCGTGGCTGGCAAAGAGACATACGGGTGGCTACCAGGCATGGCACTGGGGCACCACATGTCACAGGTCTTGAAAGACAAAATATGGAAGGGTGAGTATGTTGATATGTTTGTCCTTATCTATAAAGATACGGTGAAGAAGTATGAACAAAAAGAGTAAGTGGGAAGCTCAGAGATGGCGGTGGCATTAGCCATTGTGGGTAAAACCAGTGAGGACATTACCTACAAGGGCAAGACTTTTGGAGTGTGGCTGGAAGTTTTCACGCACTTCAGTGTGATCATGCTCCAAAAGAAACTGGAGCTGGCTATACCACTCCTCACTTACTCTGCCATCATTCAGGACTCATATAGGGTACAAAGCGGTTATGGGTGGTTCTTCTATGATGAGAAGTTCCACCAAAGGGTGGCATCTCATGGGGACTTTAGATGGGACATCACACTGTTGGAGCTCTGGATCAGGACACTCTCTGCTCCTGGGGGCTCAGCCAATGAAGGCAGGAAGGGCCCGGGGGGCTGAGGCAAAAGCTTGTTGGGCATACAATAAAGCCAATTGCACTTGGGTCACTTTCAAGTTTAAACATGCTTGCTCGGAATGTGGGGGTCCCACCCAGTCATCAGATGCAAGTCCGAGGGAGACAGACAGGCTGCAGCATCAGCTGCCCAGTCCTTTCAGGATGGCCAAGGGGGACACCGGGGGAGGAGGTCACAATGAGCTGGGCAGCAGTTTCAGGTGGCAAAGTGGTAGGGGGGTTATGTAGGTAGGTGAAGGGGCGGCTCAGGCTGGAACCAGTGTCAGGGGACAAGGGGTATCCACTGGCACTGTCACCAGTTAAAGCCAGGGTGGTCATGGAGTGCACTAGGTTTTACCTGGACCAAGAAGCAGGGAGGATGTTGAGGGAGGGATTTACAAAGAGGGTTTAATCTATATTATACGGGTGAGAGGAAGGCTATGTGGGCAAAGAACCTCACTTCCATTAAAGGCAGGGAGAAGGTGGTGGAAAGGAAGATAAGAAAGGAACGGGAAGCAGGCTGGGTAGAGGGCGCATTTCAGGACCCCCCCAGAAGAATTTGCGGGTATCACCTTTGGTAATTGTGCCAAAAAAGGCTCTGGGGGAATTTTGGTTGATACGCCACCTGTCTTACCCAGAGGGGAATTCTGTAAATGACGCCATCACCCCAGAAAGAAGTACAGTGTCATATGACACTCTAGACAAGGAGGTGGACCTAATTAAGGCCAGAAATGGGGTGTGGGTGGAAAAAGCAGATATAGAATCCACTTTGCGGCTCCTGCCAGTTCAGGAGGAGAACTGGGAGCTGCTTGGCTTTCAGTTCCAGGGGCAATACTACTTCGACAAGGCCATGCACATGGGGTGCTCAGTTGCCTGTGTCACATTTTTTTTTTGTATTTATTTCTTTTATACTCCCACCCGCACCCTGGTCGATCACTCCTTCAGGCCCCACATGAACCTTACTCATCTGGCAGCCCCCGACCCCACTGCCCCACAATGCAGCCAGCCCAGGCATCCCTGATATATCCCTGCATCAGGAGGGTCCCTTACCTCTGTAGGGGAAGAGCCAGCATGGCTGTACTAATGCTCCCAGTTGCTGTTGAGGCAGCAATAGGAGTCCAGGAGCTCCTGAATGAGGGTTCTGGGTGACCGTCATCCTACCGACTGGGACACCATTTTTTCATTTTCTCCCTGAGGAGTGGTATGCCACAGATGTCAGGGCTTTCACCGACAACCGCCACTCCTCCTAGACATCTGGGGCCTGATGTGTTGCCATGCCCCCCACCTCCGCCAGGGGTCAGCAAGCGCCAGCATCATCCCCACCCTCCCCCTGGAGAAGGTGAACCATCACTGGATGCTCCAGCCTTCTCTCCCTGGTCGGCCCTTCAGCAACCCGAGTCCATTCCCTAACCCACGTCACCGGTGACGCAGGCAGAAATCCAACCACTGTGTCAATGGGCCAGCACCTGAGCCACATTTTAAGCATTTAGCATGTGGTCGCAATGGGTGTTCACCACAAAGCATAGTGCAGGGGCAGTGGTCCATTATTTGGATGATTTCTTGTTCATAGGTGAGGACAGAGAGGGTACCAGCACTATGCTGGTGGCTTTTGAGGGCATATGTGGAGTGGTGGGAGTCCCGTTAGCCAAGGGTGAAACAGTTGGCCCCACTCGGCAGCTGGTGTTCTTAGGCGTCGAGCTGGATTTGGTCCAGCAATGCTTCTGCCTGCCACCTGATAAGGTGGATAGGCTACTGGAACTCATTTTGGGGATTAAGGGGTGCAGGTGGGTGCAACTCAAAGTCATCCAACAGGTACTGGGACACATGAACTTCACCTGACATGCAGTAGCTCCCAGCAGGATGTTCACCAGGTGCTTGACCAGGGCCTCAGTGAAGGCCAGACTTCCCCATCATTGGGTTGACTTGTCCCCAGGGGTGAAAGATGATCCGTTAGCATGAGAGGTGTTCCTAAAAGGGTACAATGATACAACTTTCTGGAGGGACTGTTGGGTAGATGGGGTGGAGTTGGAGCTGTTTACTAATGCAGCTAGTGGTTTTGGCATGGGAGCCTACTTCCAGGGGGAGTGGATATCTGAACCATGGCCATCCAAGTGGGTGGAGCTGGGATTAACAAGAGACATTACCTTCTTGGAGGCTTTCCTGATCTGGGCAGCACTGGTAGTATTTTTTTTCTTTCACTTGTTTAACCAGGGCTGGCACACTAAGCTGGAAGCTTGTTTACAGATGCAATCTGGGAGCACAGGGAAGTTAAGTGACTTGCTCAGGGTCACACAGTATGCAAGTGGGGGCTGTGATATTCAAACCCAGGTCTCCAGATTTTTAGCTCACATCCTCAAACTGCTGTGCTATATGTGCCTCAGTATGGGGCACAAACTTCAGAACAAGAGGGTAATCTTGAGATGTGACAATGTGGTGGTAGTAGCCATCTTAAACAAGCAGTCTGAGTCAATGGAAGCAGTCCTGCAGGTGGCACGGCAGCTGGTGTGGGAAGTTTTACAGCTTAACTTGTCTTTTAAGGCTAGACATCTCATGGGGGCAAGGAATAAAATTTCTGACAGTCTCTCACATCTCCAGTTGGACAGGCTTCATGAGCTGACACCGAGAGCAGCTCCCTGGAGGTCACAGGTGCCCTAGCAATTATGGGGGATTGAATGGACCGAACCCAGCTACTGTTTCAGAGCATCTGAGTGCCAAACACTCTGAGGGCCTATGAGGCTGCATAGCAGAGTTTCCAGGAATTTTGGGGGGGTATCAGGCTGGAGGTAAGTGGTCTGGTAACAGAGGAGCAGGTCATGAGGTTCATGATGGTGAAGTGGGAGGCAGGCATCTCAGGAGCCACCATGGGCATTCATCTCACCAGCATTGGTATGGTGTGCCAGTTACAGGGGTGGGGGGTGCCCAATAGGGCACCGGCGGTGCATAGAATGCATCAGGGCTGGATGAAACTGCAAGGGCGCAGAATCAATGGACGCAGGCCCATCGATACTGAGCTATTGGAGCGACTAGTGGTGGCATTGCAATGCATCTGCTCCTCGGCCCAAGAGGCATGACTGCTTGATGCCAATTTTAGGGTTATGCAGAGGGGGGCCTTCTGGGTGGGACAGATAATGGCACAGAAGAAAGGGGACACAGGAGGGGAACTACATGTGGCAGACATTGCCTGATCGGTGTACTCGGCTGCAATATGGCTGAGGTGCTCCAGAACAGATCAGGTGGGGCAAGGGTGCGGGGTTGACTTGTGGGAGGGGAAAGCAGAGAGAAGCCTATTGGTGGCAGCATTGGATAGGTACATAGAAACATAGACTTTGATGCCAATAAGGACCGCTTGGCCCACCTAATCTGCCCATTTCTCTACCTATTGGAGAAGCTGCAGATCCTAGTTAACCAACAGCTTATTTCTTCCTACCCACCACAAGAATTACCTTATGTTTTTCCAATGCAATCTTAAAATCTCTGACAGTTTTAGACCCCACAACCTCCTCATGAAGACTGTTACATGCGTCCACCACCCTCTCTGTGAAAAAATACTTCATCACATTGCCCCAGAGCCATTCTCCCTCTATCTTAAAATTGTGTCCCCTTGTTCTTGCACATCTCTTTTTCTGAAAGATGCTACCTTCTTGGACTTTGTTGATTCCACTGAGGTACTTAAAAGTTTCAATCATGTCCCCCTCTCCCTCCTTTCCTCAAGGGTATACATATTAAGCTCCTTTAGTCTCTCCTCATATGGCTTCTGGTGCAGACCCTGCACCATTTTAGTTGCCTCCTTTAGACTGTCTACATCCTGTCTATGCCTTTGTGGAGATGGGGTCTCCAGAAGTGGACACAGTACTCCAGATGGGGTCTCACCAACTGTTTGTACAGAGGGATAACAACTTTCTGTTTTCCGCTGGTGATGCCTTTCCCTATACATCCCAGTAACTCCCCAGCCCTCCCTACTACCTTCTCACATTGCTTGCTAACCTTAAGGTCATCTGATATGATTACCCCGTATGAGTCAGTATGGCCACTGGGGGATAGGGGTTTCTTCCGGCATGATAATGGTGACCTGGTTACAGCAGCACAGGTAATGGCAGTGCTCAAGAAGGGGATGTTTTTCCTAGGTGAGGAACTGGACAGGCTTGCTTCCCATTCTTTCCAGATCAGAGCAGCCTCAGATGTGGCACTGTAAGGGGGGTCTCAAAGTGAAGTTAAGAGAGTGGGTAGGTGGTCTTCTCAGGTGCACAAGAAGTATATTTGGCCATGACTACTAATGTTTTTAATTTTATGTTTTACAGAGGCCAGCCAGCACAGAGTGGTGTGGATTGTGGGACATTCTTTCATCCATTGGGCAGGAAATGGACCCACACCACTATGGAGGGACAACAGTTAGAGCAGGATCCAGACCGGACCAGGATCATGTAACTTGGGCGAAGGGGCCTGAGGTTGATGGGACTGCTGCCACTGCTGAAGGAAGGTAGCAGATCCAAGTCAGTTCCAGAAATGATCATGGTGCATGTAGGTGGCAATGATCTGGTCACCTTTGCCGTGGGTGGCATTGGTCCACATGATTTGGAAGGATTTGGCAATGGTAAAGGCCAGATGGCTTGGAGTACATATTGCATGGTTGGAAATTGTCCAGTGCAGGTACTAGAAGGGGGCACATAATCTATTGGCAATTGACAAAGCCCAAAAGAGGGTGACTAGAAGATTGGCGGAGTGGGTAAGGAAAACAGGAGCATATAAAACATGAAGTGATCATGCATGATACCCTGGGTTGGTACAGGGAGGATGGGGTCCACTTGTCTGGAGTAGGGAATGCGGCCTTCATGGCCACCATCAAACTAGCAATGGAGAGTTGGTAGGGGTACAGAGGTCTGCGGACTGGTTTTTAATGGGGGAAACCCAATGGGCCAACTGGAGTTGCCCAAATGGGCTAGTGGGAAAAAGGTATAAAAAGGGGGGGCTGAGCCATGGTGAGGTATGGCTAGGGAGGGGTGGGCTCCCTATGGGGTAGTCACGCCAAGGGGGAATGGGGCTGGGGAGTCAGGTGGGGGACACCTGAACCTAGAAGAAGACGAGGAAGGGGCGGGCATCAGGTACCAACACCCGGGGACCTGCATGAAGAAATGTCACTGTAGGCTCAGGCCTAAAATGTGATGATCTGTAAATATTGGATTGTGTGGACATTGAACCCTGGACATTGTAAATATGAACATGTGGTGATGACATGGTGAATGTAAAATGTAAATGTGTTCATGAAGGTGTGGTTTCTACCCCAATAAAACTTCAGATGGTTGAACCATATAAGATGGGTGTGGTGTGGTGATTTAAGGGGATCCAATGACAAAGGAGGTTGCCCTATTAAAGGGAAGCCCAGATTGTCAGAGGGCCCCCTGAATGGAGGAGGAGGAGGAGGCAGCCAAGCATGGGGGAGGCCGGGGGAGGGGGGAGGGAGTTAATTAGGCAGCACAGGCCAGGGGTAGAAGAAGAAGAAGAAGAATCAGCATTTATATAGCGCTTTTCATACACAGTATCCCAAAGTGCTTTGCAAGCAATGCTAGACTAGTAGTGAAGTGACTGAATGTGTGGTGGTGGCCATATCACACATAATCACCCACACACAACCTGGACAATCGTACGAACTGGTTTATGGGAAGGGGAATGTTGGCCAGGACACCAGGAATGTTCCCTACTCTTTGCGAAGAGTGCCCTGGGTTCTTTTACTTCCACTTGGACACCCACCAGGACAACACCAAGATGGGCAGAAGGGACCTCGGTTTAATGTCTCATCCAAAGGATGGCACACCCCAGCAGTACAGCACCCCCCAAAACTGCACTCAGATGCCAGCGATTTTTAGGTGCAAGTTCAATCCCAGTGTGGGATGAGAACCCATGACCTTCTGGTCCAGAGGCGAATGTGCTACCAAATGAGCCACGCTGACAGGTGGGTGAGGCAGGGAAAGTGACATCACCAGAGAGGAGGAGGAACCATGCCATGAGGTCATGAAAGGGTAACATGAGGAAAGGAAAATGCAGGAAGGGATGGTCTGATGGGGCACAGGGAAGAGTGGGAGTTATGGGGGTAGAGAAGAGGCTGCAGAGAGAGAAATTCCCTCTCTCTACCGCAGCTGAAATTCGTTCAATTCACACCCACCTACCCACCCTTTGAAAAAAGATAGAAAGGGGGGAGAGTATTAGAAGTGCGGAGAATGGTAACGGGTTGCTGGGTAAGGGTAACAGGGACACAAGTGGTGTCAGTGACTATGGGTTGCTGGTGAAGAGCAATGGTAAGGAAAAAGGTATAAAAAGGGGAACCAAGCAGTAGTGGGGTACAGCTAGACAGGAGTGGAATCCCTATGGGGTAGTCACCTCAAGAGTGAATGGGGCTGAAGGGTCAGGTGGTGGGGATATCTGAACCCAGAAGAAGACGAGGAAGGGGCCGGTATTGGGTACCCACACCCAGGCCGCATGAAGAAATGTCAATGTATGCTCAGGCCTGAAATGTAATGACTTGTAAATAAAGGAATAATGCATGACAGGGTGTGTGTCGTGCTTGGATAACGCCATGCCTGAGGGGGGGGTTAGGCAAGAGGCCACAGTCTGAGTGCATCCAGTACTCCAGGTGTGGCATTATCCCAAATGAGACACACCCTGGAGTGCATTATTCCTATTATTCACTGGCTCGTTGTTATATATAAAATAAAAAAATAATTTTAAAGAATGTTTTTATTACTGTGGAAAACTATTTTTGTTTCTTAAGAGGAGATCTAAAAAAAGAGGTCATCAGGCTGATCCATATTGGTTCACATTGCCAAGACTAGACCTGTGGCATCATGTTGGGATAATGCCACAGGTCCGCCTCAAACTGACCAATCAGAGACCAGGATTCTTTCTTGCCATTGTATAATATTGCATTGTGTGGGCATAGAACCCTGAACATTGTAAATATGAACATGTGATGATGACATGGTGAATGTGAAATGTAAATGTATTCGTGAAGGTGTACTTTACACCCCAATAAAACTTCAGATATTTGAACCATATAAGATTGGTGTGGTCTGGTGATTTCAGAGTGATCCAATGACAAATGGCATTAAACAGCAGTGAGACAGCATTTTGCTGTGGGATAGTACCCTTTGCAAAGCTTATTAAGCCAAACCTTATAAAAAGCATATTGTTCTATACTATGGGAGTGAGTGTGAGACTCGGGGGTGTTGCTAGGCAATGGCCAGAGATCTAGGAAGTGGGGAGGCTGGTGATTGTAGCCCATAGTAAACCTGGACTACTATGTGAAAAAAAAGCAAATGATTCTGCTACTGTTTGTGGGAAGTGTGAATTCCTATAGCCCAATAATGACAGCAATGACTGTGTTATACACATTTTCTGACTTTGGGGATAAACGTTTTATGAGCATGGTCATGTGACCTCAGAGGATAGATCCAGGTCACTGACGGTGAAAGGAGCACCCCGAGTGAGTAGATCAAGCTCGAGTGGAAAAGCTCACATTCACTACGTGTGGAGACGCACATAGAGACAAGAGTGTCACGTCTCTTGCATGTCCTGCAGGGACCTGGGGGATGGCTGTGAGCCATCATAATCTAAAGCTACTGGAACAGTAAGTAAGTAAAACTGAAACTGGCTTAACTAACTAATTTGATTTTAAAAGGGACACAGCAGAGTATAATAGTTGAAACAGTGCAAATTAATTCAAGATATAATCCCTCAGACGATTTTCTTACTATTCTTTGTAATGATGGCAGTATTAAAAGATGCAGCAGCTGCTTGGTGTACTTCACTAATGCACCTGACCCTAACACCACAAGCTACATTTGCCAAAAATGTGTAGATATGGGGAGTTTACTTAATGATTTCAAAACTCTGAAGGAATAAGCAAGGGGGAGCATGTTGCAAACAATAAATATAGTCCCACAAGAGAAGAGAAAGAGAAATAGACAGATGGAGACCAGTGAACAAGAGTCTGATGCAGAGACTGAAACAAATACTACAGATGCCAAAGATTTCGACTGGACTATAGTAGATAATGTGCCAAGGAAAAAAGGGAGAAGAGCACTGGGAAACATTGAATTACCTCTATCAAACAGATATGCCCTGCTAACCCCAAATGATATTATAAATAACAAGATACTTGTTACAGGGGAAGGGGACTCAATTCTGCGTCAAACCAATGGCGTTATCTGAAGGACAGATAAAGCTAACAGGGAGGTGAACTGTCTACCAGGTGCAAAAACTGAGGGTATCAAAAGAATATTATAAAATGTTATTGATAATCCAGCTAACAGACAAATGCTAGTGATTCATGTAGGAATTAACAATGTGGGTAGAGATCACAAGAAATACATTGTGGACTACATTATGGACTTGTCAAATCTAATAAAAAAACAGGGACAAAAAACAATAATCTCTGATCTACTACCAATCCTAAAGTGTCATGGGGAAAAAAATTACACTCTCCAACATATAAATGTCAATCTGCAAAACAGATGTAAAGGGGATGGTGTGATTTTCATTGATTCCAAGAAGAACTTTAAAAATTAAAAAATGAATTCATTCACATATCTGGACTGACCAGTGCGGTATGGGCTGCACGCCCATTGGCTCATGCTCTGAACCAATGGGCGGCAGCCATACTCACGAGCTGTCAGTCGGCGGGCGGCGGGGCGGGCAGGCGGTGGTGCTGCTGCTCACCTGCTGATGGGGTGGAACGGGTGGTTGGGCCCAGTGGACGGGTGGGGTGGGTGGGTGGTCCACTAGATCACCCAGGAAATTCGGACTTGGAGGGGTGAGGAATGCCACCGGTTCGGGTTCGTGGCGTCCACTGGACCACCAGGGATATTGGACTTTGGGGGATATTGATGCCAGCGATGGCTATTCGCGGTCCACTGGACCACCAGGATATTGGACTTCAGGGGGATACAGTTATGGTCAGGATCGGGTTACCTGTGGGTCCACTGGACCACCAGGACATTGGACTTTGGGGATACAGTTATGCTCGATCAGGCTAATTGCGTCCACTGACCACCAGGGATAGGAGACGTTCTTTGTCCTTACGGGACGTCCAGCGCATCGGGCTGCAGGGGGCGTCGGTCCCTGACGGCTGCTGCCTGGCAGGGTGCCAGGGCAAGTCATCGGAGATCGGCGCACCTGCATGCTAATGGCATGCAAATGGGGCCGAAATCAGATGCAAATGGCCCCCGTGTGCCTTGAATTAATTATGGCCCCATTTGCATGTCACTCTTTGAATATCGCAGGTACTATGCATGGCGTAATGGCACTTGCGCCACCGCATCTCAATGCTCCACTCTGACCACTTGTGCTGGCGCAGTTCACTCGCGCCATGCACAGTGGTGGTGTTAGTGTTATATTTCAAAGCAGTTGCGCCATAAAGCACAACTCATTGACTATCGCCCCGGCCACACCCCTGCGCAACACATTTGAGCAGTGCACAGGCTTGCGCCACAGCCTGGCGCAGTTTGAATATCTGGGCCATAATGTATAATAGGAAAAATAAATAGACTTAAATCAACAAGCTCCGCAAGTCCAGATAATATTTCTGCACAGATGTTAAACCTCTTGTCACCTCACGTAGCCACCGCACTGAAACTAATGTTTCAAAAAGCCCTGATGTATAAAGAAGTACCCCCTGACTGGTTGTCCGCAACTGTGGTACCACTACACAAAAAGAGGAGTAAAACAGACCACACAAACTATGGGCTAATTAGTTACACATCGGTGTGACTCTGTCTGTTGCTTTACCCTCCAGGCTCCCTTCTTCACTCACCTCTGCTCTCTATATCAGTCCTTAGGTTGACTCTCACTACAGGGCCATTATGAATATGCCAGGGGCTGTCTAGTTGGCTCCACTGTCAGAAACACTCAGGGGTCCCCTTTCTCCCAGTTCCTTACTGCCAGGGTGGTAACCTGCCCTCTTAGGGCCTCTTCCATTCCCCCCCTGGCAGTCCCCCCATGAATCTTCTGCCATGGGGAGCAATGCCTTCTCTGGAACAGACTACCACTTGCCATCAGAACTGTACCCTCTCAAACTGAAGCTAAAAGACTGGCTCAATTCACAGACCACCTGCTCTTGCTCCCTAGGAATTGCACCCACCAGAAATCCTCCTTTAGGCAAAACTGAGACACATGCCTTACCACCTGGGCACTTTCTACCAATTTACTGTTGGCACTTATTTTCTGGGCTTCCTTGGTAAAGCCTTGTTACTATGGAACATCCATTCTCATACTCTTTCTGTACAACTTTTCGCAGGCTAAAGGCTGTCCTAACTCACAATAATGAAACTGATGCATGTGTTTATCAGTAGCCCGTGATGCAGTGTTTGTTATTTGCAATGAACTTGACTGTCAAACTGACCTGGCTATCTGTATCAGTGATGCATTTTGCTTAAAATGGTATGTATTTGTTCTCTTTCTTAATTACTGATATTTAGTATAGTTCTTGATTTTCCATTTGTATACAATGTATTATTTACCCCCACTGTAAGGTAACGTGTATCTAAATGTCAGAAAGTTCAGCTTGCCTACCAGGTTACCAAAAACATAAATAAAAATAAGTAACTAAATAGATAAATAAATAAAGATAATGGAGTCCATTTTAAAGGACATCATAAGCAAACACTTGGAAGAGAATAGTCTAATTAATGCTGATCTGCATAGTTTTAGGTCAGTAGATCATGTATGACCAATCTATTGTGTTTTTATGAAAAAATATCACCAGCACTGGACAGGAGGATACTAGTGGATTGTTTCAATCTTGATTTCTCAAGGCCTTCGACAAAGTACCTCATAAACATATTATACAAAGTCCAGTTAATAGTAATATAGACAATATAATTGTCGGATGGATTTCCAGATGAATGACCGCAGACAGAGCATTTGTATAAACAGATATTACTCCACCTAGGTGGCGGTGACAAGTGGGGTGCCACGGGGCTCTGTACTGGGACCACTGTCATTTCAAATATTTATATCAAATATGGGGCACAATATCTCAAACTGGCTGAATAAATATGCAGATGATACCAAACTTGCAGGAATTTTTAACGATGATGAAAGAGTGAAGCTTTAAGGAGATCTAAATAATATATTATATTGGGTACAGCATAGGGGGATGAGTCTCAGAAGAGATGAGTGCTGTGTTATGCACCTGGGGAGCAAAAATAAAGAAGAGATATACATTTTGAATAGAATATCTCTTAGAAAGTCTAAAGAGGAAAACAATCTAGGAAAAACACTCACAAATAAACTAGATTATGATGCACACAGAGATGTACAAACAACAAAGGCAAAAAAAATACTTTGGACAATTAGATGAAACTTTAGAAGTAGAAATGAACTGGTCATAATGCTACTATATAGATTATATGTTAGACCATTATTGGACTATGGCAGCTCTGTCTGCTTTTGATTGGGAACTCATGAGGCCTATGGAAGATCAAAATGGAGTACTTAAAAATATGCATGTAACTTCTTGGGACTTTTTAGTCTGGACCCCTCATTAACAGAGAATAATGCTGTCCTACAGCAGACAGTAGAGCTGCTACTTACAACGTTTCTAGATGTAGAGTTGGGGAAAGATGGACAAGTATAAAGATCCAAAGAGAAGGAAAAGAGATCCCAGGTAAATATATGGTTAGAGATAAAGCTCTAGCTGATCAGATCCTTTTACATAGTGAATACCTGGACACATTTGATTTGCAAATAGCAGACATTGCTTTGGTCTTCCAGAGGAATGATGGCACACAACAGATGGAAAACAAGGATGGCCTCGTAAGTAACTAGATAAATAGTGAATCATTTAGACCAGAAGGTAATCTTAAGGCATATTTAATCAGAAGGTAAGGTTAACGCTGCTCTGAAACCTCGATGTTTCTAGGGGGTACTTTAAACCTGTGGGGTTTTGCTGTTAGTGACTGTGTTTCCACCTGTGTATCACTGCCTTACTGGGGATTATTGCCACTGTTCCTAACTGTGATTTTACAACTGTTTGCTTGCTAGTCAGGTGTCTTACCTGTTTGCTGATTTCTCATGGCTAGTGCTGTGTGTCGCCATCTTGCCTTTCTCGCACATGCGCAGTAGGGTGCTGTGATCAGGACATAGCCCAACAGCTCGGGCATGTGCAGTAAGGGAACAGTTCTCAGAATACCTCCTGCTGCATACTAATGTCCTTGTTGTTCTCTCTCCCCCCCATATAGGCCTCGCTAACTTCCCCCACCACACAGATGCCGAAGCAGACACCAGCAAGCTCCCTTCTGGAGCCGGGACACAGAAAGCGCCTTAAGAGGTAAAGGTCCTCCCTCAACAAGTTACATCTTTGTGAGGGGGTGTTAGCCCGTCAACGCTGCATGTCGACTGCTCTGCCTGCCCCAGCCACCCACCCACCCAGGGTTGTTCCTTGATTTATTGTCCCCTTCCTATGACATCACTTCCTGTCTGCTGTATTTTTAAGTCCCCACTTTCCCATTTGCAGGTTATACCTGCTAGCCACTAGAGGGACCCTCTGACTATTCACCTCTGTTTCTCTACCTGAATTTCCTCCTCATCTTACTTCCTGGAACCCCTCTACCTACATACGCTACTTCTCTCCCTTACTTTCATTCTGCTGCTGCCCACACCTCACTGTCACACCCAGCCTCCTAGCTAGCCCTACTTACTGAACCTCCTGCCCTACTACTGGACCCTCACCCAACCTGCCACTAACCCTCAGTGACCACTAGAAGTTGCTGTTTCCACCCTGGATTTGGCCCAAACCCAGCCTGCCCTAAATCTCCCAGAACCTGGATCCCCATTCTCACCCAGGTCCTAGTTCACCCGCCCTACCAGGGTCTCGAACTTTGTACCCTGTCCACCAGAGTCCGTGACACTACCACTACTCCAAAGTGGTATCCACACTTTCTGAGGGGCAGCCAAGATACTTGAACCTTTCTGCCCTGCTGCTACCTTAGGCATTATGTTTGTACATCTCCTCCTCAAATGTCTCCCCCTCATTTACATTCTAGTACCCACATCTCATCAGCCAGACATCTGCACTGGCCCACTTGTACCAGCACCCCCAACTCTCCCTGACTTAGTCTGATCCCCCCTTCACTGACCATGTACCCTGGCCCCATGGCACCCACCTCCTAGCTGCCCCCCACTGCGTACCCTGGCTCCCCATGGTTGCAACTTGTCCTCGACCTCCTGACCCTTCGAACCCAGCCCATTCCTTGTTCCCCTATGGCCTCCTCACCATCCCAGCATACCCCCCGGAAGTTGACATACTGCCACCCCCTGGTCAGAAGCTTGGTCTTCCTACTACTCCTATCTGGTACTATACATCCTTACCCAGGCCCTGCTACCTCCAGCCCACCTACTAGGTCCACTGGTCTCAGCAAAGCCTCCATGAACATATGCAGCCTACTAAAAAAATGTGATGCCCTCCAGTGCTGGGCCATGTTATATCAACCAGACATCATAGCCCTGGTTGAAACCTGGCTGTCCAAATCCACCTCTGACTCCTTTGTCTCCCTCCCAGGCTATACCCTATACCAGGGGGACTGAGTAGGCAAACGCGGGGGTGGTTGTGCGATCTATACCCAGGACACAATCATCGGACAAGTGCTCCCTGCCCCCATTCTTGTGAATGGGGCACAGGCCCTTACCCTCAAACTCACTCCTGACCCCTCCAGGGGCCCTCTCTATCTCACCACTGCCTATGTTCCCCCAAAGAACCAGAACCCAGTGCTGATATCTATAACAGAATATCTTGCCACACTCCACCACAAGGTGGAACAAATCCTAGTGGAGGACCTTAATATGAACTAGCTCAGCACCTCCTCTTCTACTATCTGAGATTCTTTCACTGCCCAAGACCTGACACAACTCATCTCCCAGCCCACTAGAGTTAACCCAAAGAGAGGAACCAATATCCTTCTGAATGTTATTATCACCAACCGCCCACAAAACATCCTTAACATTCAGGTCCTCCCAGACTCTCTAAGTGACCACTCCCATATTATTTCCTTTGAGCAGCCCCCACTCCTAAACCCATAGTCAAAATCATGCTCTGCAGGAGCCTCCACCCTGGTGGGCTGATAAAACTCAAACAGTTTCTCACCCAGATTAATTGGTCCCCCATTCATCATGCACCCGACATTGACACTGCCTTCACCTTTTCCTCCCAAATGCTTAACAAGGCCTGTGACCTCTTTGCACCCCTCACCAAAATTTGATCCAAAACACATAATGCACCCTGGGTTACCCCTACCCTACTACAAATGCTCAGAAATAGGGATAACCTCTGGCAGCTTGCCACTGAAACAGGCTGAATGGCTGATAAATAGGCCTACAATGCTGCTCGGAAGAGGTGCTCATGGGCAGTCCGTAAAGCCAAAGCCGACCATTACCAGGCCACCCTCACCTCCTCTTGGGGGTGTGCCCGGACTTTCTGGGACAATATTAAACAGCTAAATGGGAAATCACACTCTCCTCCCACATCCCAGCTCACTATTGATGTCTCAACCTCCACCGTCCCTGCCTGCATTGCTAACTGCCTTAACACCTCCTTTACTGACCTTTGCTTTGTCCTCCCCAGTAATTTTTTTACCCTCCCCCAGCCTACCTCTCCCTGTCCTCCAATGCCCCAGCTTCCACCTATGCAAGGTATCTGCCCAGGAAGCTAGACCTCTCCTAATTAAAGTGTTAAATAGCAATAGTCCTGGCAGCAACTCCCTGGACCCCAGTATTCTCTGGCTGGTGCTGGATGAAGTCCTTACCCCACTCACCAGCCTACTTAACTGAACCCTCTGCCTGGGGAAATTCCTCACTGCATGGAAAACAACCATAGTCACACCCATTGATAAAGTGGGCGACAGGTCCTCCGCCGGCAATTACTGACCGATCTCCATCCTCCCCCCCTCCAAAGCCCTAAAAAAAGTGGTGGCCATTCAAATCACTGAATATCTGACTAAGCATAACTTCTTATGCCCACAGCAGCACAGCTTCCATGCTGGTCACAGTACCGGTACTGCACTAGTTGAGTTCTTCAATTTCCTACACTCCTCCTTGGATGCCAGCTCCCTAGCTGTTGCAGTATTCATTGACCTCTCAAAGACCTTCGACACTGTCTTCCACCCTCTTCTGCTGGACGTCCTCTGCCACACTGGTTTCTCCACTGGCCCCCTCACATGGTGCTCGAGCTATCTATTCACTCATTCCCAGTCTGTCAAAATCAAAGGGACACTCTCTGAAACTCATCCCATCCACTCAGGGGTAGCTCAGGTCTCCATCCTGGGCCCCCTGCTCCTGCTCTTTTCACTGTATTTAAACACCCTGCCTAGTGCATGCTCTGGCAAAATTCTTAGGTATGCAGATAATGCTGTCATTTTTGCCACCCACCACAATCCCATCTCCCTCCAGGAATCTCTACAACAATCCTACAATGATGCCAAAGCCTGGTTTAAGGAGCACAGACTCATCATTAATCTCAAAAAAAAAAACAATGCTCTTCGCCCACCCCCAAAACAAAGCCTGCAACTACCCACTCAATATCTTCCCTAGTACTAAACAACCACATGAACAAGTCTGCTCCTACAAATACCTTGGGGTTACCTTCGATTCAGCCCTCACCTTCCACACTCACATTAATGCCCTTACAGCTGCCACTAACACATGGCTTGGCATCCTCTACTGCTATAACAATTGCCTCCCCCCAATGCTCTCCGACTTGCTGTTACATCTTCAGTACTGTCCCTTGTAGACTATGGCCTGCCAGTTTATGGTGTTGCTGACACTACTGCCCTCAACAAAATTTGTCTCACCCTAAATAAAGCCTGCAGGCTGATTACTGGTGCCCCCAATCTCACACATACATGTCAACTCTATGACGAGGCACAATTCCTTAACCTAGATGAATGGCTATGCTACCAAACCTGCCTCCTCACAAAAAAAACTCTACTTGGGCTCTCCCTTCCTAGGGTGACAGCCTCCATTCACCATATCCCACCCACTATCGCAACCCAAACCTCCAACAAGACCACTCTACTGGTCCCCAGATCCAGGACCACCCATGGTCAGAGGTCCTTCTGCTATAGAGACCCATTCTGGTTTAACTCTCTCCCTGCTCCCATCTCCAATGCCCAACCACAATCTCCAACTTCAAAACTACCCTTCGGAGCCAACTGTTTAACACTCGCAGCTGCTCCTATCTCTAAATGGGGCCTTGATCTCTCTACACTTGACAACACCCATTGGGCAGCACTCCATCTCAACCCCACTTTCTCCCCCATGCATCCTGCCTCTGTTAAACCCAGCATGTGCTCAGCTGTATCACTGAAATTGCTACTAAATTGTATAATGTATGAAATTATATAATGTATGAAATCATTCTGTGTAACTCTAAGTCAGTGACTTGTATTCTGTAACCTAAATTTGTTCTGTCTGTCCTCAATGTGACAAGGTACCTTTGGAAATGAGCCTCTGGCTCAAAGGTTATAAACCAATTTACAAATAAATAAAATAAATAAATAAATAAATAATCAGGAAAGTCAGTGGGTCCCTGTTAATAATTTCTTGATTGACTAACTGTTTGTAAAGAATGCTGGTCGAAAAGAGGTTCTGTCCAATAACACCAGTATGGTACCAAAATCAGGATGTAATGACTACCTTATTTTTAAATGTTAGACATGCCTTATACAGAGAACAAAATTACCATAAAAACAATGTGTGTTTCAACCAGAGATGTAAAGGATTGAAAAGTGATCTACAGAAACTAGTGAAAATACAGTAACAAAGAAATCCAAAAATAATAAATTTGACACCTTCAAATGAGGCCAGGAAAAGGTACAATGAAGGATGGAAAGAGGAGAGGAATAAGTTAAAAACAGATTTATGGGATCAAATGTACAAAATAATGGAAGGGCCCAGTGACGCTGAAGGTTGAGGCACTGGACACTACACTTCACACCATTCTGGCCACCCATGTTTGGGAGTGAGCATGGGTCACTGGGGGTCAGCAGGGGATGAGAAGGATTGAGCATCCCAGGGACAGCTCTCCATCTCTGGGGAGGGGGGGTGACCAGACAGCAGTGCATGCCTGGCCCCTAGTAATGGCTGTGAGCTGGCACATTGCTGCTGCCACAATTGGGCAAGAGGTGGGGCAGGCACCTGATGAGATACATGCATGGGAGTGTGTGATGCCATTGTTGGTGTCCCTCCATGCTCCACCGTTGGGGGCCAAACACAAGAATACAGGAAAAAGGGGCTCCTGGTCAGGCAGCATGAGCTTCCATCCTCCGTGGCACCGACCCTGAAATGCACTTCCCCAAAATCTGGATCCATTTCAGGTGAGTCATGTTGGGGGCTCCTCACCACCCTGCCATGGAGGGAAACTGTGGGGGAAAAAGGAGGAAGTTGGCCTGTTTTCAGGGTTTGGGTTGGGAGGATGTTTGGGGTGCACAGTCAAATGTAGGCTTACAAATAGATAATGAGATACACACAGGAGCTGAGAGTGAATAAATAATTAAATGTGAGTGCAAAAGTGCGGCTACATGGTGAAGGTACCAAAGACCACACGACTTAGTCTAAAGATAAAAAATGCATTTATTCAAACGTAAAAAACATGTAGCAACAGCAACAAATATGTTTTCATATCAGCAATTCATGTGGTCTTTGATATATTCAATGTGTAGCCACGCTTTTGCACTCATATGATGTACAATCAACCACGGGCCGGAGAGAAAACAGTAGCAAAAATAAATAAAAACTTTACAAAATAATAATCAACAAAGATGCAAGGGCTTTGCACTAATAGTCATGAATGGCACTAACAAGAATAAAAGTAACCCCACAGCCTTGGTACCAACTAATAAGTGGCTGTCTTATTTTTGTGATATTTTTCAGGACCCTTTATGCCCAAAAAAATACAGTCAACTGGAACTGGAGATGCAGGAAAATGTTACACCTTTAATATTCACTTTTGCTGGGGCAGTGGATACTATTTCATCATGTAAGCCCAATAAAGCTCCAGGATCTGATGGGATTCCATCACAAATCTATAAATTATACCTCATCATGTGTGTGGCAGTACTTACAAACTTCTACAATAAGTGTTTAATATGTTTTTGTTTTTTTATTCCACCCAGCTGAAAGGTGAATATCATTGTCTCATTAGCCTGATTAATGCCATCTCAAAGATATGTGATAACATCCTGTTAAAAAGGTTACAACAGTGGGCTGACAAAAATAGTATACTGTCATCATTACAAGCTGAGTTTAGAAATGGCTTTTCAGGAGATCACATGATGCAGAGTGCTGTGTAGACGCTCCTCCACTAAGCTTCTGCCTCCTGATCATTAAATCGTCTTTTTTAGACATTTATATTTCTCAATTTCCTCTGCTTTCGAATTCTTCTGCTATCTAAACATCTTGTGAGCCTGTTTTGTGAGTTCGATCGGCTGATGGAGGCTTATATGAAGAAAGCCCCACAGAAACATACTCCCACTACTACTCCCGAAAAGGCCCCAAAGAAATCTCGGGCCTCGGGTTGGCCAGATAGGCCTGATCCTTCGAGTCAAGTTGTGGAACAAGAACCTTTAACGCTTAATAGGTTCTTAGAAGAGTTTAAACCCTTTCACGAAGAGATGAAAGAAATGGCGATCGACCTGAAGACTCTCTCTAAAAAGCTGGATGAAATCTCGTTAACTGTCTCTGATAATACAGCCCAAATAGCCTCGTTGGAGAAACGACTTGAGAAACTTGATCCTGAATTGGTGTCTACGCGACAGAAGCTATCTCATGTGGAGGCAAAACTCGAAGATTTGGAGGGCCGTAGCCGCAGAAACAATGTTGTGATGCTAGGGCTACCAGAGGGAGAAGAGGGCCAGCATGCTGTAGCATTCACACAGAAGCTGGTGGAACGGGTCACTGGCCCCTCTCCCTTCGGCCCAGTATACATCATACAGCAAGCTCACAGATCACTGCGACCGAAGCCTTCTTTGGATGCTCCCCACCGACCTATTATTTGCTGCTTTTTAAATTTCCTAGAAAGGCAGCACTTCTTGCAGAAAGTGAGAGCTTTACAAGAGGTTCGTTGGGAGAATATGAAACTGAGAATTGCACAAGATCTCCCTGGATCGGTCCTTTTGAAATGAAAAGCGTTTCATCCCATTGTATCTCAGATCATTGCCACGGGTCTGAAATTCAGGATGGGATACCTGGCCAGGCTACATGTTTTTGTAAACGGATCCTGGTTAAATTACGATGATCCTGAAGCTGCCCTTTCACGCCTTAAAGCCATGCTACCGGACCTGTTCCGAGAGCCCTGAGAAGCCCTGTTTGCATGTTGAAGAGCTGCTTGGAGTTGCCTTATTGAAACTGTTATCTCTTTTCTTATCTGAGGAGACAATGTCGACAAGCTGTATTTGGAAGTTCTCATTTTCTCATCTGGACTGTGTCAATTAGTACATGGCCTATCTGTTAACAGTCTCTCAGGCCCTAACTCCATAAAGTTAACTGTTGCTCAGGGCAAAGACATTTGGGGTGTCTGGGTTGGCTTAATTAGAAAAAGAGCTTTGTGCCCCAGCACATTCAGTTTTGCAAATTGCATTAGAGAGGGGAAGTTTGTGTTATTAATTCTAGGACTAATGTTTCACTTTACAGTTTGCTGGAAATGGGAGGGATGTTGGGCTTTCTCAGTATTTCATATTTACCTCATCAGGATCGGGTTGCAGCTACAAGAGGGCGTATCATGCATATGAAATGTAATGCCGTGCTGCTCTTAATTCAAGGAGGATCTCCCTCAGTTTTGTCACCTGTCTCGAGCTCAGGGCTGCAAATTACCCCAAGGGGAATTCTTGTAACTAAGGGCTGGCATATTTCTGGGAGGAGTTGTTTTCTCAGTTCTCTTTATCTCGGGTTCATGATCACAGTGTTTTTCTCAATTTCTGCTCTCAGTTTGATGGGAAAGGGCTATTCCCCTTCATTAGTTTTCCGATCTGGTTCTGGTTTGTGTAAAGGTTTCTCATGGGGCAAGGTAACCCCTATTTTTCACTCAAGTTCTCGAAGTTACTTGGCACATTCACGAGTTTGGCAGTTTACTCTGCTCTCCCTTTCATTATTATGTTAATGCACATGCGTGCACAGGCATTGGAAGCCTAAGGCCACTCTCTAGTTTTTGGGGTAATTAATATCATTCGCATTCTTAAATATTTACTTGTGGATGTTGTTCATATTGCTATTAGCAGAGGTGCATTATCAGGAGGTGGGAGAAGGAGGAAAGGACCCAGTACTATGCTAAAAGTTACTTATGGCAGTATGAGGGGTTGGGTGGGGGTACATGTGGGGTTCTGTTAGGTGGAATGGGGAAGTCGGGAAGGGATGGGTTAATTGTGGGGGTTGGGGAGGAGGGAGGGCTTTACAGCAGTAACTTTTGGAGTGTGGTTGCATGCATTCTGTATCCTGTGTGCAGGTCTGAACATACTAAGTTCAATAACTATTATCAGATGGCCAATGAGGTGACTTTTGCTACTTGGAATGTTAAGGGGATCAGGAAAAAATCCAAACAATATCAGGTTCTCAAACACTTAAGCTTATTACATTCTTAGATAACTTTCCTACAGGAATCCCATTTATTACATGCTGTAGCCTTACAGTTAAGGAGGCAACAGGTGGGGCTGGTTTACGATGCTCAGGATTCCACTAATAGTTGTGGGGTCATGCTTATTATCAGTAGAGGCATTCCCTTTGTTTCTACACGGGTTATCAAAGATCCTGAGGGCAGATTTATCCTAGTTAAAGGAACTCTCTGGTCAGTTCCACTTTTACTTGGTAGTATATATGGCCCAATATGGATGATCCAGGGTTTTTATGATACTCATAACCATTATTCTTCCAATGCTTCCCATCAGGATTATTTTGGAGGGCGACTTCAATCAAGTTGTAGATTCTAATCTTGACAGGTCAGGCAGTGGACCGGGAGTGGTCTATCCAGGGCAGAGGGCTTTTAGGGACTTAGTAGACCAGCGTGGGCTCTGTGATGTCTGGCGCGTGTTATATCCTGACTCTAGGGAGTTTACTTTTAAGTCAATGGTGCACGGCTCGCAGTCCCACATTGACTACATACTTATTTCTCAGGCTCTCCTACCCGGGGTTAAGACCTCCTTGATTCAACCTAGCCCTGTCTCCGATCATTCACTGGTGTTATGCAAATTGGCATTCCTTAATTTACCTAATAGGGAAACCAGATGGAAGCTCAAAGAACAACTTCTTAAAGATGCCAAGTACTGCAAACTCATAAGGGAGCAAATTGAGTTCTTTTTTTCATCTAACCCTTTAGACAGTACAAAGCCAGATACCTTATGGGGGGCCTTCAAGGCTTACATGAGAGGGATCCTTATTAGTATGGCGGTGAGTAGAAAAAGGGCACAGGAGAAGGAACTATAATCATTATTGTCCCAAATTCAGTCACTTGAAGTGAATACTTTGGCTAGTGCCCCAGATGAAGACAAGATGAAGCTCCTAGTGTTGAAAGACAGATATCTAGAGTTACTAAGGGAAAAAGCAGAATTAGCTATTATTAGTACCAGGGCTAGTTACACGGATCAGGGAGAGAAGGCGGGGCGCCCATTGGCATTGCATACAAAACAACAAGAATCTGCAAGATTCATCCCATCAATTCGGGCAGTGGCAGACAGGTCCCTGAAAGTATCTTCTACTGAGATAGTACAGGAATTTGCCCTATATTATGAAAGACTGTATAGTGACATGGGGTATCCTCCCTGTCCTGGGAGTACGGAGAACTATCTGAGGGACTCCCATCTGCCCTTCCTTTCAGAGCAACATAAGGGTTTTTTGGTTACCCCATATCACAGGAGGAGATTGCTGAGGTTATTAGTGGATTACCCATAGACAGAGTCCCAGGCCCTGATGGATTCTCCTCCCTATTTTACAAAGTTTTTCAGGATCTTCTACTACCAGTACTTTATCACTTATTCCAATATATTTTAACTGGGGCAGAGGCAGACCCTCACCTCTTTGAGGCCTTGATTGTTCTTCTCCCTAAACCAGATAAAGACCCTGAACTTGATCAAAGCTACAGACCTATATCCCTTCTAAACCAAGATATTAAAATTCTTTTGAAGATACTAGTCAATAGGTTAACTGTAGTTCTCCCTGAACTAATAGGTATGAACCAGGTAGGATTCATGAAGAGGCGCTCACCATCTGACCATTTGCGTACCCTTTCTCACGTCTTCTCGGCTACCAGGGATGCTAAGTTTCCCGCAGGATTGGTTTCCCTGGATGCCGAGAAGGCATTTGATCATGTGAATTGGAATTTTTTGTTTCAAGTTCTGGAAGCTTTCCAATTCCCCTCTGTATTTATATCCTGGATTGCTACATTATATAAAACCCCTACAGCAAGGATGTCTGGGAATGGTGCCTTTTCTAAACCTTTTTCACTCCATTCAGGGACCAGACAGGGTTGCCCCTTATCTCCTCTGTTATTTAATTTGTATTTGGAACCTCTCATCCAAAATATCCTCAATAATGCCTCAATACAAGGTATTTGGGTTGGGTGCCATGAAATTAATGTCACTGCATATGCGGATGACTTGCTGATACACCTATCCCATCCGGTATCTTCTGTACTGGCTTTACTGAGCAAAATAGTAAGATTTAGTGCCCTGTCCAATTACAAACTGAATGCTAAAAAATCCTCATTCTTTCCTTTAAACCATAAGGTATTCAAGAATGACATTAGTCCTGTAGGTCTATGTTGGACTCCCAGGTCATTTAAGTACTTGGGCATTAAACTATCCCATAATCCCTTAACATGGTTTAAGGAAAATCTTGAATCTCTCCCTCAGCTTGTAGTTCATGACCTTGGTAGGTGGTCCAAACTTCCCATTTCACTATGGGGCCGGATCAACATTATTAAGATGAATATATTCCCTAGAATTTTTTACCCTTTATCTCTTCTCAATACTTTTATCCCGTTACTCTGGTTTAAAAAGTTGCATGGCATATTTACTAGATTTATCTGGGCCAATAAGCATCCTCGATTGGCCTATTATAAATTGGCAGCTCCAAAACTTGAGGGGGGTTTGCGGATTCTGCATCTGGCTATATATTATTGGGCCAGCCATTTAGCAAAATGTTTGAGATGGGTATGTCCCAGCCCCAAAAAAGAACAGCCGGCTTGGCTTAGGATTGAATTAGATGTATTTAGGTCTAAGAATCTGGATCCCCTAACATTATTCTATCTTAAAATCTCCCTGGTGCACATGGCTGAGGAAAGCCCTATAGTAGTTACCTCATTAAAGGTATATGCACAATTATGTTCCTTTTTGCACTATACCCCTCAGTAGGATTTGGCCCAGTCTATCTGGAAATCCCCATCTTTCACCATTAACAAGAAGCCGATTCCCTGTAAATGGTTGTCCCAACTGGGGGATGGGAAAGTGCTCTCTTTTGTGGATGAAGAGGGGCAATGGTTGTCAGTAGGAGATATTATTAGGAAATTCAATATTCCAGTTCCCTTTCACTTCACAGTTGTACAGTTAAGGCATTTACTTACAATAGTTCCTGGCAATACCCCTCCCTCCCAGACTGTCATGGCCCTGATACCTGAGGTTTCTTCACTTCTTGGATCGTCAGGTATCATATCTAAATTATATCAGGTGTTGTTTTATAAAAGATATGGGGACTCTTTTGGACCCACGAGATTCTGAAACTCCATTCTTCCTCAGTCTCATCTGGATTGGCAATCCCTGTGGAGATTCTGTCATAAATATGTTTCTCAAGACAGATTGCATCTCATGTAAAATCACATTTTACATAACATGTATTGCACCCTGGTAAAATTAAAGAAATGGGGTCTCTTGAACTCCAATATATATACTAAGTGTTCACGGGAAGAAGGAACACTTATTCACATGTTCTGGTCCTGCCCCAAAATTTCCCTTCTATGGGATTCGATCAAGATATCCCTGGATCCTTTACTGGGCCTTCAGGAGTATTTTACACCTGATATTTGCCTTTTAGGGGACCAGTCTTCTATTAGAGTTAAAGTAAGAAGGTTTCATATATCTATGATTGCCTTATCTGTCAAGAAGCTTATTTTACATCACTGGAAAGACAAGTCCACCCCAACATTTCAAGAATGGGTGAATGAAATTCTTGCCAATCTACGTACAGAAAAAGTGATTGCCAGTCTCCACAATAGATTGGCAGCATATACCAAAATATGGGATCCCCTTCACTCTCTAATTCTAGTTGCTCAGTCTTAATCATGTCATAGTCTAAATTGCCCTGCAGGTTCTCAGGTAATGAGCTTAGTATTTAGGGGATACATGGATTTTTTACTGCTGTAAGGGGAGGGATGGGAGGGTTAGGCAGTTATGTCTTTATAAGTGGCTGTACTTTTGTCTCATTTTCATCGTAACTACATTTATTGTGAAAAATGTACTCATAAAGTTTGAATTATAAAAGAAAAGAAATGGCTTTTCAACAACTGATCATATTTTTACACTCTCACATTTAGTTGAAAAATATGTATATGTTAAGATGTTAAAAATATATGCTCCTTATAAGGACTTCCGAGCAGCATTTGATTCAATAGACATAGGAGTTTTATTGAGAAAATTACAATCTTTAGGACTGAATGCCAATATTATTCTGCCTGTAGTACAATTATATTCAAACTATAAAACCTGTTTAAATTCTCACCTACGAGGTACAGTAACTTAATTATTTTGATTCAAATTGAGAAATAAAATAAGGATGCCTTCTCACGCTTTTGTTGTTTAACATCTACATAAATTGTATTCTGCAGAGTTTAGAATTACCAAATTTCTATTCACCAGATATTAAAGGAACTGTTTGTTCTATGTTTGCTTATGCAGATGACATCATTTTATTGTAATTATCTCAGATTAGCCTACAATGTAAACTCAACCATTGTATACCAGGTTACACTAATAAATTATATATGAACTATGACAAATCAAAAATTATGATATTTTGTGGATGACGCTGTTTTTACAGCAGTGATAAAAAAAAAATGGAGATTATGAAAGACTACAGCTACCTTGGTGTGACTTTTATGCCTAATGTGAAATGGGTCAAACATGTCCGGGTGAAAGTTTAAAAAGTAAAAAAAAAAACATCAAAGCTATAGAAAAATGTATTTACATATATGGCGGCAAGATTGTTATGTCAACTTTATGAGCAAGTGAGGCAATGATTAGCCCAACAAGTCTATATGGGACAGAAGCCTATGATTACTTTTTAAACATAGACTTTGACGGCAGATAAGGACTGCTTAGCACACCCAGTCTGCCCATTAACCTACCTATTGGATAAGCTGCAGATCCTAGTTAACCAACAGCCTACTTCCTCCTAACCCACACCAGAAGTTCCTTATGTCTATCCCATGCATTCTTGAGTTTTCCCACTGTTTTGAGATGCCACAATTTAAACAGCTCAGAAAGCATCTGGCCTAAATTATGCCTAAGGGAAAAAATAAAATAGATTTCATCACAGAATAATTCTCCATGGCTTACCAAGTCAAATATTAAAAGAAATTGACTTATGGCATCTCTGGATAGATTCCTTAAAAGGAATAATAATTTCTTATAATTGAAACATTGAATATTTGGCGTGGCATAGCATAATGACATGGCATATGTCATAAATACTGTATTAATAGATTGATATAAAAAGTACAAGCATTGCCATGAATCTGAAATTATCTCTTGTTTCCTCTAAATACTGGAGAAATAAGAATATCACATTGTGCAAATTTGAGCTGTTACTAGAAGCCCGGTATGGCAAACAAAATAAGAATGATGTAGAAAATGCTATTGTAAAAATATTCATCCTGAGGAGTTGCTCCATGTACTGTTTAGTTGTCCTTTGTACAAATGTTGGATTATACAATATCTGGATGATTTCATCAAACTGTACACATTTTTGCCCTGACAAACTTATAGAAATATTGCTAAACAAGCAAATGTAAATGTTGCTAGAAGACTTGCTAGATTTATAAACTCTGTCATTAGGCAATGGGAAAAATTGCTGTGGGATTCCTACCATGAGGTATAGCTTATTAGATATTTAATGAGACTCGTACAGTATCTCAGTATAAAACAATATTATGTGGTTTTCAAATACTTTTTGCAATCCCCAATAATTTATCAAATAAAAACCTGAATACTGAATGTTCCCTTGTTCTTGACCACATTTTATTATGAAAAAAATAATCCCCCCCCAACCTTATTTCATAGCATGAGGAATTTAAAGCCCTCTATTATATCCCTTCTCTCTTTCAGGATGAACAAATTTTAGTCCTTTAGTCTGTCCTCACAGAGCTGTTGATGCAGACCCTGCACCACTTTAGCTGGTCTCTTTTGGCATGCCTCCACTCTATGTCACTCTGGAGATGTGGGGTCCGAGTATCAAAGCTCCCAGTATGGCACAGGGAGGTTGTACCACAAAGAATTGTTCAAAGTGCCCCTTACACAAGAAGATGTGCTGGGAGCAATTCTAAAAGGCAATGTTCATCAACCACAGGCACCAAATGAGGCTTGCACCACCCTAATGCCACAAAATAGGCTGCAGCATGGAGCTAGGGGATTGCAGCAAATGCACATTGCCAAATTCCCTAAATCAGGATTCACAAAACCCTCCAAGAGGGCAACTTTATCAGTACTGTTAGACCATCCAGGGCTGGTCTAAAGGTATTTAGAAATTTGCCATCTGGGAGAGTTGAACAAATTGTTACAATGTGCTGCAGTCCCCCATCCCCAGCCCCAATCCCATGTTAGTAAAGTAAGTCCAGGGTGGTCTTGCCCTCCCCCAAACCCCTATCCCCTGTTATGATTACTTAAATAATCCCTGGTGGTATAGTGGACAGTCCCAAGCCCAAATCCCACATTATGATTAGCTAATCCATGGTGGTCTAGCCCCCTCCAAAATCCTGATCCACATTATGAAGCATTAACACATCCCTGGTGGTCTAGTGGACTCCCACCCGCCACCCCATCAGGCAGTGCCTCACTCCACCTTTTTCCCATTCTGAAACCATTACAGTGACTGGCACAGCCCAATGCTTACCACCACAGCCAGCTACCGACTGAGCTGTCAATGAACACCTGTTGTACTGTATGCCCAGTCGCTAAGTGCCCCAAGCTCTTTTCATATTACTTTGTATGTCATGCTGCTTAGCCTGCTGTCTTGACAGTATAGCCTGCTACTGTTACAGGGTTTCTTGCTGGACCTATTTCCTGTGGCAGCATTCCAAGCAGGGGCTCCAGTCTCATTCACCATTTTGGATTCTGGCTGCATACTCTTGCACATGTGCAGTTGTGCCTGTATCCCGATTACTGTGTCAGAGAGTTGGTGCATGGGCAGTAGGGACTAGTGGTCTGAGGCCTCTCCCACTGCATTTAAGCTTTCTTTTGTTTTCCCCCTACTTCTAGGCCTCCAGGGACCCCCAACCCACCAGACACTACACGCACCAAGGAGTACACACTATGCAGCCTGGAGATAGCACTAGGTAACTACCTCAGCCTTCTGCACTGCTTGTTTGTTTGTTGGGTGTGTAAACCCATCCCTGCCCTGCCCTGTCCGCTCCTCCCACCCAAGGCTGGCCCTCAATTTAAGGACCACCCTAATCACATGAGGAGGGAATGTCCTTTGTTTTCCATCTGCAGGTTATACTTTCCCCCCACAAGAGGGATTTCCTTCCTCTTTGACTCTCTGCCTCTCAGGACTTTCCCTTCTCTCTCTACTCCCTCACACTCTTGCTCATCCCTCCTTCCTATCACTACCCTCCCAACTCTCGTAATACCTTCTGTTTGCCTCAGTCCTCCTTTTTTCCCCTCTTTAACCCACCTCTTCAGCACACCTCATCCCTTCCAGACTTGCCACCTCCACACTGCCCTTCCCTCTGCCGCCACTAGAAGTCACTACCGAACCCTCCTTTTTTTAGCCTTTCACCCACTTCATTGGTGGCCTCTTGTATCATATCTCTAGGTTCCACCTGGAAATCCACATGGTTCCCCTCATGGGTTTTGAACCTAGTACCTCCTGCACCCTACCACTGGCCATGAAGACCACCACACTGTTAGGTGTCAGTATGTCCCCCATATACCAATACTGTTTCAGCACCCTTACTAATATTATGACTGGCTATACTAGACCTCAGAGACTCACCACTCTACTACTACTGACACTACCCTACACTACCACTGACCCTCTAGCCCCCTCCACTCACCCACCCACACCTTTCATCTAAAATCCAGTCTGCCCCCACCACCTCCCATCCACTCTGTCCACTCCCTGTACCCCACCCCACCTGCTAGTCTCCCTGTTGCACTGCACCCCCTCCGGCGGCCCTGCTTTCTTCTCTATCTGGCCACCCCAGCCCTCCTCTCCTTGTCATCCCCTGCTCAAACCCCACCAAGTCCTCCTATCACCCTCTCTTAACTAATTTCTGTCATCTTCTCACCCTCCTCAGGATAATGTCCCTGTTACTATTAATATCAGGCAACATTCACCCCAACCCAAACCCTGTAACTCACAAACAGCTTAAAACACCCCAAAGGCTATGCATAGCCACAATTAATGTCTGTAGTCTACCACCCCAAAAAATGCAGCCCTTCAATGTTGGTTAGCGCAACACCAGCCTGACATCCTGGCACTAATGGAAACCCGGCTGTCTAAAAAGACCCCCGACTCCTTTGTCTCCTTCCCTGGCCTCTCTCTTCCCAGGGAAGATAGAGTGGGAAAACGGGGTGGTTGGTGTACCTTCTATGTATGAGACTCTCTACTGTGCCAGACACTACCTGCACCCACTCTGGATCATGGAGCCCAAGCCCTCTCACTAAGACTCACCCCTCACCCCACCAGAGCCCCACTAATTATCACTGTTGCCTATGTCTTGCCTAGAAACCAAGCTGCTGCTATTCAATCACTGTCAGACTGCCTCACCTACCTACCCCACAAAGGGGAAGAAATCCTTGTTGGGGACCTCAATGTAAATTGGCTTGCCAGCTCAGCAGCCTTTGTCAAGGACATCTTTGCAGCACTTGACCTAACCCAACTGGTATCCCAACCCACTAGGACAAACCCCTCTAATGGATCATGCACCCTGCTAGATATCCTACTAACTAACCATCTTCATAGACTCTCTGATCTGGTGGTCCTTCCCAAATCTTGGAGTGACCACTCCCCACTCTTCTTCTTCTGGTCTTGTCAGTTACCCAAACCACAGCCCAACCTTATCTTCTGTCATTGTTTATGCCCTGGAGGCCTCACCAAACTCAGACAACACCTGGCACACTGGGACTGGTCTCCCTCAACACAGGCCCAGAACATAGAAGATAGCTGAAACTATTTCACCTGCTTCTTCAACAGAGCTTGTGATATTTATGCCCCACTTACCAAAATGCTTACCAAGAAACATAATGCACCATGGATCACCCCTGCACTGCTGCAGTAACTAAAACAAAGAGATAATCTTTGGCACAGTACCGTTGCCACTGGCTCACAGGCAGACAGGCAGAGTACAATTCTGCATGCAAAAAGTGTACATGATACATACATAAAGCCAAGGCTGAGTTCTATAAAACCATGCTGGCCTCCTCCTGGGGGAGTGCATGACATTTTTGGGCCAACATTAAAGAACTTAATGGGAAATCCCGCTCCCCCCATCCCAGATTTGCATCAATAACGTCACCTCCATGGAACCTCAATCCATCACCGACTGCCTCAATTCCACTTTCTCTGACCTTAGCGCAGTCCTCCCAAGCAACTTCTTTGACCTTGTACCACTTATCCCTGGGTTTCATTTTCACCACCCTCCTTTCTACCTCAGGGTCATCACCATGCAGGAAGCCAAATCTTACATGTCTAAAGCACTAAGTGGCTCCAATTACTGTAAAGACACATTTGACACGAGGATCCTTCATCTGGTACTTGACAATGTCCTCTCCCCACTAATGGATCTCTTTAACCATTTTCAGTGCCTAGGAAAGTTCCCGAACACTTGGAAAACTGCAGTCATAACCCCAGTCCTGACTGCACTTCCCCCAATAACTACCGAACCATATCTATCATCCCCCACTCTCAAAAGCTCTTGAAAAAATCATGTCAGATCAACTCACAGAGTTCATTCTTGCACACAACCTATTATGCAGGGAGCAACATGGCTTAAGATTTGGTCACAGCACAACCACTGCCCTTACAGAATTTTCTAATTTCCTTCACTCTGCCCTGAACAAAAGACACCTTGCTGGAGCCATTTTCATTGACCTCTCTAAGGTATTCAACACAGTCTCCCACCCCCTCTTTCAGAACACACTCCAGCACATTGGTATTTTGCAAGTCCCTTTCTTCTGGTTCTCCAGCTATCTCACTTCTAGATCCCAATGTGTTAAGATTAACAACACCTTCTCTACCACTCTGCCAGTCTGCTCTGGCATACTGCAGGGCTCCATTTTGGGTCCACTGCTTTTTAGCATTTATCATAATGCCCTACCCAAATTGTGCTCCGGTAGCTTGCTTCTGTATGCAAATGATGTTGTTCTTTATGCCTCACTCTCTGACCCCTCTGCACTCCAGTCCTCCCTCCAACAGTCATTCAATCAAATAGAAAACTGGTTTATTGACCACAGACTGGTTGTAAACATCAAAAAAACAAAGTCCATTCTCTTTGCACATCGCCAAAACAAGGTCAAGGACACACATCTAAAGATCCTCTCTAGCTCACTTCTCCCACTGGCCAGGTCCAAACCTATAAATATCTGGGCATCACCTTTGACACCACCCTCTCCTTCCATGCATACCTATAACATACTCTTTTCTGTCACTAATGGCAACATCAGCCTATTATACTGACATAAGGACTGCTTGCTGCAGAAACCCTCCGTCATGCAGTTACCTCCTCAGTACCATCACTTATGGACTATGGGATCACCATTTACATACCCTCTGACTCCACTGTATTGAACAAAATCTATCTGACTATCAAAAAAGCATGCCAGATCCTCTCTGGTGCTGACAAATTAACTCATACCTGCACCTTCTACTCCCTAACCAGTATTCTCATGCTGGAAGAAAGACTCCAATACCAGTATTGCCTCCTTGCCCAAAAAATCCACCTGGGTCTGTCCCCTTCTGGGGTTACTGCATCCTTTCTCTCAGCCACCTCCTCTGTTACCACTCACACTGCCACCATGAATGTTTGGTTGGTACCCAGGGTTAGGACCACCTTAGCACAAAAATCCTTTCCATACAGAGCCCCCTCATGGTATAATGCACTTCCCTCTGCTATCACCTCCATACCAAAAATAGGTCCTTTTAAGACTGCCTTAAAAAATCACATTCTGTCCTCTCACAACTGTCAGTGTGCCTGTTAAGCATAGCTCCAGACCCTGCTTTCACACTAGAGGTTGTACCAGGCTAGCCTTAGACAATGTCTCTCCTGAAACAACACCCCTTAGTACTGCCTCTGTAGCCTACTGGCCCTTAGGCTAATCCAAGAAGTATCCTTACTTGTACCAGTGTTAAGACTTTGTTAAAAATACCTCCTATGAGGTTGCATGTTGTTAAAAGGAATGCAACACTGTGTTGCTACCATTACTCTTAGCTACCACCTGTATAGGACAAATATCAATATTGTACCAATGTGAAGACTTTTCTGACAATGCTTCCCATGAGGCTGCACCTCAGTTAAAGAACTGTTACTATGTGTTACTACCACCGTACTTAGCTACCACCTGTATAGGACAATATCAATATTGGTCTGTCGTAAACTCACTGTACAACATTGTCCTGTAGTCACCTGTGTGTCATAATTGCTGTTCCTGTAATAATCTGTTGATGTTGCTATTTTTGATTTATTCCTTGATACTGTATTTACTGTTATTTGATGCGGAGTCTTTGAAAAAGTCTATGACTCAAAGGGTTGTAATTCCTATGTTATCCTAAATAAATTTAAAAAAAGTATTCAGTATGCGCTTCCCTTATTGACAGTTCAGTGGGCTGTCAATCACTGAGCATGTATAGTGTATAATACATGTTCATTTAGAGCTCAGTCTGTGGCTGACCATGGTAGTGAACAGCAGGCTGTTCCAGGCACCGGCTTGGTGTTGGTATGGGGGGAGCAGGGTGGTAGGGCACTGCCTGCTGGGGTGGGGGGATCCATTAGAACACCAATGATGTGTTAATATTTTGTAATACAGATAAAGGCTTGGGGGGTACTAGACAACTAGGGATTAGTTAATTAATCATAATGGGGGATTGGTGCTTGGGATGTCCACTAGACCACCAGGGATCATTTAATTAATCATAATGGGGGCTTGAGGCTTGGGGTGGACTGCAAGACTGCCTGGGATGATGTGATATTTTATGTGGGTGATCGGGGCTTGGGGGGCTACTAGACCACCGAGGAGTGCTTCTTAACATTGCTCCAGGCATGTGGTAACCTGTCCAGATGTGCCCTCTGTTTGGAGCATGGCTTGGGTTGCCACAAGCTGTGGGTCTTTGCCATCAGGACCCTACCTGATATAGAATCAGGTGCTTGGTGTCTGGTGCACCTGCAATTGGAGCAAGCCACCTTTGATTCGGCATGCACTGAGTTTTGAGAATTGGGCCTCAGGTCTCCAGAACTGGACACGGTACTCTAGGTGGAGTCTCACCAGTGATCTATACAAAGGCAACATCACATCTCTCCTTCTGCTGTTAATACTTCTCCCCATGCACCTCAGCATCCAACTAGCCATCCAGACTGCATTGAAGCATTGCCTGGCCAACTTTATGTCATCAGGTACGATTGACCTCAGATGTCTTTCTTGCTTAGTAGTTGCCAGTACTTAGTAGTTGTTAATACCACCACAACTATTCTATACTTTGCCCTTGGATTTCTGGGTACTAAGTGCATTATTTTGAACTTTTTTGCATTTAAACCTAGCTGCCATACCCCTGACCACTCCTCAAGCTTTCAGAGGTTGCTGCTCATCCTTTCCACCCTCCCAGAGTTTCCACCCTACTACAGATTTAGATGTCATCTGCAAAAAGCAGGCCTAAAGTGAAGCTCACTAGGATGAAATACAGTGTCACAGGTTTCCTGCATGACAAAGGAGATTGACCCTCATTGAAATTGCATTGCTTGCTCCAGTAACTGTACTGCAGAATTCTGCAGATTTGGGCTTCAACCTGGTGGGATTTACTGTACCCTTCCAGCTCCTTTGTGATATCTTTATTGAGACATTAAAGAAGACTGATTCTGGCACTGACCCCTAAGGCACCCAGCTGGTCACCATCCCTTTATTGGAGTGAACTCCATTTATCACCACCCTCTGCTGTCTAGCCCCTAACCAATTTCATAGTTGGCTTACCACCAGAGGACCCACTCCTCAGCTTGTTAACTAGTGTCCTATGTAGAACAGTGTTGAAAACTTTACTGAAATCTTAGTAAGCCGCATCCACAACTCTACCATGATCTAAGTCCTTTGACACCCAGTCAAAGAAATCTGTCAGTGCCAGCCCATCACACAGGAGTGAGCTTCTACTTTTGGCAATGTTGACCCACTTACAGGAAAGAGCACAGTGTGTCAGAGGGTCAACTGGGGGGGTATGATGAGCGTCCCTTGGACAGCTCTCCTCCTCCAGGATAAGGGTTGTGTTTCCCCAGCAAATCAGTGACACCCCGTGGAGGCTGGTTGTGTAACAGGTGGGGCCACTCTTCAGGGGCGAGGTGATGGTGGTTTTCTGTAGGTTGGGTGTGGTAGCATATCTGACCTGACGTCATTGCAAGTTCTTGCCTCCAAGGAAACATACAAGAAAATTCCTCAGCCAGCTGCACTGTGAAAACCCTGGATCTCCACCTGAATGACACCCCAGGCATAAGCCTCTGTTCGGTCCTCAGGTACTGTAGATCTCAGTCCCTCGCCTCATGGAGTCCCACCATCAGGGGCAAGCAGTGGGCCTCCCATTCAGGGCAGCCTGGGGGGATACTGGGTTTGAGGTCAGGGCACTGAAAAGGGGGTACACCCCCTGTGCCATGTCAAGGCAATTAAAGAGAGTTAAAGAAAAATCTATCAGATTTGCTTGACATGACCTCCCCATTGTGAACCCATGCTGCCTCAGGTCTTCTAACCCATTGGACTCAAGATATTCCACAATATGTTCCTTTAACAGTGATTCCATTAGCTTTCCCACAAATAATGTCAGGCTGGCTGACCTATATTTGCCAGCCTACTTCCTGCTGCCACTTTTGTGAACTGGGACTACATCTGCCCTGCTCCAGTCCTCTAGAACCTCTTTTGTTTCAGTGAGTTGTTAAACAGGAATATCAAAAGTCACCCTGTACTTCCCTGAGCTTCCTCAGCACCCTTGAATGCATCCTGTCTGGCCTTTTTGATTTGTCCACTTTCAAATTAGGATAATGCACATAAGGATGAGGAAGAAAACTATGATAGAATATTGGATTGGGGGGAGGTCAAGTTTGCCACAAATACCAAAGAAAGTGACCCAGGAGTCATCTTAAGTGACTCCCTTAAGCAAACTATTAAGGCTTACAAAAAGACACAAAAAAAGAAACTGGAGAAACAATTCCTGTAAAAGAAAATCACATGTATTTGGTGTGAAGAGAATGGTTCCTGAAACTGTATTCATATAATAGAAGAAGGAGAAGGGTGGAATTATTTTCAACAAATTAAAACAAATGTGATATGTCGTTGATACAGTCCCACACAAAAGATTAATACACAAGTTAGACAGCCCTGGCTTGGATCCCAAGGCAGAGGTGGAATAAAAAATTGGCTAGACAACAGGACGCAAAGTGTAGTAGTAAACGGAGTCCACAGTGAAGAAAGGAAGGTTACTAGTGGGGTACAGCAGGGTTCAGTACTGGGACCGGTCCTTTTTAATGTCTTTATAAGTGACATTGCAGAGGAACTGGAAGGAAAAGTATGTCTCTTTACAGATGACGCAAAGGTCTGCAATAGGGTTGTACGCAAGATGGAGTGGAAAGGATGAGAAGGAACTTGGCAAGGTTGGAGGAATGGTCACATGTATTGCAACTCAGATTCAATGCAAAGAAGTGCAAGGTAATGCACCTGGGAAACAAAAACCAAGGGGAAGAGTACACAATGGGAGGTGAGATATTGACAACAGTAAAAATGAAAAGGAACCTGGGGAGAATTATATCAGATGACCTAAAGGTGGGCAAGCAATGTGAGAAGGCAGTAAGGAAGGTTGGGGGGATACTGGGATGCATAGGGAGGGGCATCAATAGTAGAAAACAGGAAGTTGTTATCCCTCTGTACAGACAGTTGGTGAGACCCTATCTGGAGTACTGTGGGCATTTCTGGAGACCTCATCTCCACAAAGACATAGACAGAATGGAGGCTGTCCAGAGGAAGGCAACCAAAATGGTGCAGCGTCTGTACCAGAAGACATATGAAGAAAGACTAAAAGGAGCTTAATATGTATACCCTTGAGGAAAGAAGGGAGAGAGGGGACATGATAGAAACTTTCAAGTACCTCAAGGGAATCAACAAAGTCCAAGAGGGTAGTATCTTTCAGAAAAAGAGATGTGCAAGAACAAGGGGGCACAATTTGAAGATAGAGGGGAGATGGCTCAGAGGTAATGTGAGGAAGTATTTTTTCAGAGAGGGATGTGGATGCATAGAACAACCTCCCTGAGGAGATCGTGGAGTCAAGAACAGTGGGGGAATTCAAGAATGCATGGGACAGACATAAGGCAGTCCTAGTGGTGGCTAGGAGGAAGTAAGCTGTTGGTTAACTAGGATCTGCAGCTTATCTGTTAGGTAGGAAAATGGGTAGACTAGGTGGGCCAAGTGGTCCTTATCTGCCATCAAATTCTATGTTTCTGTGTTTCTATGTTGACATCCACATTACTTCTTAATCATGCCAATGCTTCTTGCAAACACTTGATGTGGACATTAATTTCTGAATTCTATGTGTGGTAGCTGAATAAGAAATAATTATTGTTCTGAATACTGGTGTTTAAGGAAAAACGAAATGAACTTGCAAACAAAGGCTGTTCTTGGCATTACAGGCAACTACTTTGAGAAGAGAAGGATTGACTAGAGCACCTGTGAGAGGAGGAGGAGGAGCTGCCTGCAGAGCAACTGCTATGGGGAATACAGAGCCACTTGTTACTGTTATGCTTGACTGTATCTTATAACAGGTATGCAATTCTAGCTACAGGAATTAAAACAAATTGAGCCTTTTTTCAGCAACTATATGTCTACCTTGATTTGTGCTGTTTGTCTTTCAGAGTTGGAGACACTACGTGGAGCGAAGTAGAAAGAATACCTTGAGATGTGCTGTGCTGCCATGGAGTGACGACACATTTGTACCAATTGGTACAAAGGAAATGAGGCCAGAGGATTGAAGAATGAGGTCTCCATGGAGGAGGAGGAAGGGATGCAGACCAAGTTATCAGGAGCAGAAACTAATAGCTGAATGCTGGGTCATTGTGCCATGGAAAGCCAAAGTCTGAAGTTGCAATAAAGGAAGAAACTGGGAAAGTGTAGTAGTTTGCATCAGCCTGCATCATATCTTCAATCCTTTGTGACTATCAATTTGTGAAGAGGCAGCACCTTGAATGTTTATGTCATTTTTTACTATGTTTTCTAGATGTTTTAGATGTTTTTATGCCATTTGAGGTATTAAAGAAACTATTGACTTGATTACAGAGGGGGCGGTGAGAAGGAACACATTTAAATACCATAACAGAAGTCAAGAAAGTGCCTAAGACCACCTTTTTATCATAGTTCAATGTCTATTTTTCCCATACAAGTTTTATTCAAGAATGTTTAAATTATTTTCATTTTTCATGCTTCTATCCAGAGAGACTGCTAACATCATTAAAGGCAATATCAGGGTTTGTTAATGCATACTTCATCCTCCCATACTGAGATATGACTCTGCCTTTATGAAGAACACAATTTTTTCATAGCATAACATTAGATGTGGCTTTGGTGACTTTAGCAAGTGGCAAGTGTATTGTTATCATTTTAGCCATTGGCTTCCCTTAATAATCAAGCTAGCAGGAGAATATTACCTTTTGAGGCTCAGTTGTTTTCTCATATTGAAATCTTTTTTTTCTTACTACAAAAGCAATCTCTGTGACATTTGATATTATATTTCATTTTTTTAAATAACATAACTATTCATATTTATTACAGTAACTATTTTATACATTTTTCCTTGGCTATTATCATGGCACTAGACTGCATTCTTTACTTCATTTTGAGTATATACGTTATTGCTTGTTTATCTGTATTGCTAGCATGGCAGGAAAAAAGAAGTCTAGTCCCAAAAGTAACAGCACAAAACTAAATTCAATTCCAAGAAGATAAAAAAAGGCAAAATGAGACAAATTATTTAAAGAAAATTAGAAACTATGTTGTTATGTCTGTATCCAAGCTAGCTATTATAGAGCCTAAAGCTATTGTTAGGATCAAAGGGTCCTTAGTTCAAAAAAAAAGTCTCATCAGCAATTAAAGAAGGGAAATCCCTTCCCATGAGTACCAGGAATCCATTACACTTAGAGATTAGGGAACTTGAAAATTCTGATTCTCCAGAAAATTGGGGGGAATTAGGCCCTGGGAGACAACAGAAAAGGGGGCAGACTGCTGGGAAGAAGTAAACTTCACCAAATGGGAAATAAGCAGCAGAAGGGGAAATAAACAATATGAACATTAAGATTACCCAGTAGGATAAATGACGAGCCACTGGGTCAGAAAGGTTGAATGCTAGTCTGATTTCAAGGAAGGCATTTTTATTAGACTTTGAGAACTTTATCCCCCCCATGTTGATCATTTAAGTTTAGACCCTCATTCACACTGTCTACCAGATATCCCCAACTTGTGGAACAAGGAGAAACTGTTACTAAAAATGAATCTAATTGCAATAACGAAAAGAACAGAATAGATTCTAGGTAATTATAGATTGTGTTAAAATGATTACTAAAGCCGATTCATGTAAGGGTATTTCAAATTCTAGGTACTGTACTTGTTAGGTAATGAGGAATGTGCTAGAGTAGATATTTTTCAACTGATTAGTATTTCCAACTCTAGGGAACCTTTTAGGTAAAGTAGAATGTGGTAAAGTAGCTATCATTAAACTGATTAGTATTATATTATTAAATGATTATTATTTTAGTTACTAGATAATTTTAGGTAATATAGAATTTGATAATATAGATAATGTTGAATGGATTGGCTACATTGATTGATGTAAGGGGAGTTGTTGTACAAAGCAAATAACTGGTTATGTAAGGGTATTTATTGTACAAAGCAAATAACTGGTTATGTAGTAGGCAATGTTTTAGCTCCATTGATTCATATAGGGGGATATATTTCTTATGTAACAAACAAGTTTCCTTGGAGGATTAATACATAGGAGCTGTGGAGTTGATCAGCACACTGCTGAAGGGGACAAAGGCTTTTATAGGTATGATTGAGGAGGTTCTGTCTTGCTTTCAAGACTAAGGGATAGATGGAGAGGCAACAAAGTTGGAGGGATAGCCTGAACGTGGTGCAGCCAGTCTTGGGTATGGTTCCTGGGCTGCAAGGACACAAGGCAGCTTTGGAAGGGTGGTAGGGTGCAATGGATGTGGGACAGTCAGTGTGTTGGTCATAGCATGGAGGCTATGGGGCTGCATGGTATGTAGTCAGCTGCCTCTGGTAGGAGGTGCAGTGGTTGAGATAGGCACTAAGCATGTTAAGGGAGAGTGGCATGGGGGAGGACTGGTGGGGGTCCAAAGAGGGAGAAAGATGGGTGAGCGGAAGAAGACGGAACACAGGGGAAGCTGTGGAGGGACTAGAAACAAGTATAGCATTAGACAGGAGATGAAGGGGAGGGGAATGGAAGAGAACAAAAATATACACAAGCAGGAAGGAATGAGTAAAAGGGGGCATAAGGGGTGATGCAAGGTACTCAGGTAAGGGTGACATGGAAGACAGAAGGGACCAGTGGGAATGACAGGAGATAATGTACAAAGGTGCAAAGCCTGCACTGAAAGAAAATGGCAAGAAAGCAATGAGAGTCATCACAGTCAGTGGGATGTGGGAAGTGGACGTAGAGCAAGAAAACAGATTTGAACCCCTGGGGACACATGAAGAGGAAGAGAAGCAGAAAAATGGGTGGGGAGGAGGCCCTAGGAGGAGGAGGAGAGGCAAAAGCAAAGGAATGCTCTGGAGGAAGGGGAAAGGGGATGCACTTTTGGGAAGGAAGCAAGAGGGAAGTAAACATAAGAAGAAGGGTGAAGGGGTGAAAATACCCTTGAACGGGACAAGCCCCATGGGAGGGAAGGCAGAAAGCACAAGACTAGAGGTGCCAATCATTATAGGGAAGGAAGAAGTTACCCACTCAATGAGGAAGTTAATCAAATGTCAGGCAGGAGAAGGGAAAGGGAGGGATAGTGCTCGTGGAAGGGGAGGCAGGGGTGAGTGGAACAGGAGATGACACCAGAGGGGAGGAAAAGATGGCAGTAGTCCGGGGGGGAACAGGACTCAGGGAAATGAGATAGACAAGTGGGAAAAAGAGAAAAGGGAAGCAAAAGAGATACCTGGAGCCAGGAGTAGGATAGGACAACAGAGGGACAAACAGAAGGAAAAGAGGGACAGGGTCCTACTCACTGGGGACTCAATAATAAAGAGAATCAGATGGGGAAGCAGGGGAGGCAGGAGCAGTTCAGTTTGGGTTAAGTGACTGCCGGGTATGACAGCACTAGAGGTAATACAAAATATATCCTCATGGGGCAAATGGCAGGATGGCAAAACACACTTGGTGTTCCACCTGGGCACCAATGATCTTGAGGGGATTAGCCAATTAGAAGTGCAGGCAAAATTCAAGAAGCTTGCTAGGTTTTGTAGCAGTTTGGGGTTCCAATCTATGGCCTTTTCAAAGGTGTTGCCCATGCCAAAAGCGAGTACAGCAAGGAAGCAGAGGAGTAAGGAATTGAATCATTGGATTGCAGGATGGTGCAGACAGATGGGATATGGATTAGTAGTGGACTGGGGATCAACATGGGAGAATGAGAGCCTATTTATCCTGGACAGACTGCACCTAAACAAGGAGGGATTGGTAGTACTAAAAAGTAAATTAGGAGAGTCCATAGAGAAAACATATCATTTAAACTAAATTGGGGGGAAGGGGTTAGGAAAAAATCTACACCAAAAGACAGGACAGATGGGGGGCTACCAGGCCCCCCCCGAATAGTGATAGAATATTAGACAAAAGCATGGCAAAGGGAAAGGGGGATTTTATGGAAGGGATTAGCAGCTAACGCCAGGAGCTTGGGGAACAAAATAGTGGACTTGGACGCCATCATAAGGGATAAAGGACTGGACATAGTGGTGATAAACAAGATTTGGTGAACAGAGCATCATACCTAGGAGAGAGCTATCCTGGGCTACAGACTGTTTAGAAGGGACAGGGTGGGAAGGAAGGGGGCGTAGCTTTATACATCAAGGAGAACATAAGAGTAACCAAAGGCAGGAAGAAGACAGGGAGATGGAGCTCCTGTGGGTAACACTGGAAAAAAGGACTAGAGAATTGTTGCAGCTGGGGGTGCTATCCAGACCTCCTATGCAGGGGGAGGAAGGAGATGGACAGCTGATACAGGCAGTCACGTGGATGGCCCTCAAATGGGAGCCTCTCCTGGTGAGGGACCTAAATCTCCCAGATGTGGACTGGGGCATCCCAGATGCAGTATCAGCTAGGAGCAGGGAGATACTATAAGCACTACAGGCTGTATTCTTACAGCAGCTGGATAGGAAGCCAACAAGGGAAAACAACCTGCTGGATGTGGTCCTGACAAATGGGAAGAGTGTGGAGCAAGTGGAGGTGGGAGACAGACTGGGCACCAGTGATCACAGGACTGTAAAGTTCAGGATAAAGTCAGAGAGATAGTCAAACCTGACCAGCACAATAGTTATGGACTTCCGGAGCATGGACTTCAATAGGATGAGAAGGATAGTGAGGAAGCAATGGCAGGAACAGAGAATATAGGGGAAGTGGTTGAGTTATGAGAAACTATTAAAGGACGGGTACTGAAAGCCATTGAAATGTACATAAAGAAGGTAAGGAAGAACAAAGAAGGGAGGAGACCACTTTGATTTACAAAGGAGGTGGTGGGAGTAGTCAGGGACAGGAGGAGGGTTTTCAGAAAATATGAGGATACAAAGGGAGGAGGACAGGGAGGTTTATAGGGAGAAGAGAACACTAGCAGGGCAGAAGATTAGGAGTGGCTGTGAAAGTCATGAAGAAAAAGATAGCATTCCGGAAGTATAAGGAAACACAGAAGGAGCAGGACAGAGAGCTGTACCAGTTAAGGCAGAAGGAAGCAGGGATGGAAGTCAGAATAGCAAAGGCCCAAACTGAGGAAAAGATAGCCAACTCAGTTAAGAAGGGGGATAAAACCTTTTATAGGTACATCAGCGAGAGTAGAAAGACAAAGGGAGGAATAGTGAGGCTAAATAGAATGAACGGTGGGTGGGCAGAGGGGGACAGTGAAAAAGCAAGAATACTGAATGAATATTTCTGCTCAGTATTCACAAAAGAGGAGGGGCAAGTGCCTAATCCAATTAACAGAAGCACTCTTGATAGGGGGGTCAATCCCAGTCCTTTTACAGAAGAAAGGGTTCTGCAAGAACTCCTAAAACTGAAGGTGGACAAAGCAATGGGTCCTGATGGAATTCACCCCAGAATTCTAAAAGAATTAAGGGACGAACTAGTGAAACCACTGGTTACTCTTTTTAATAAATCATGGAAGGATGGTGTGGTACCCGAGGACTGGAGGAAGGCGGATGTGATTCCCCTTCACAAAAGTGGGTCCAAGACAGAGGCAGGAAACTACAGACCTGTCAGTCTGACCTCTGTGGTAGGGAAAGTGATGGAGTCACTTCTGAAGGAAAGAATAGTCGAGTACCTAGAGGCCAGTCGAGCACAGGACCCAAGGCAGCATGGGTTCACAGCGGGAAGGTCATGTCAGACGAATCTAATAGATTTCTTTGACTGGGAGACCAAAGTAGTAGACCAGGGAGGGGCTGTGGACATGGCCTACCTAGACTTTAGCAAGGCATTTGACACAGTCCACACAAAGATTAATAGTCAAATTAACCAGCCTGGGAGTGGGACCCAGGGTAGCCTGGGTAAAACATTGGCTGGACAACAGGACACAGAAGGTAATTGTAAATGGAGTCCACTCTGAAGAAAGGGGAGTTACTAGTGGGTACGCAGGGTTCAGTATTAGGTCCAGTCCTTTTAATGTCTTCATCAGTGACATTGCAGAGGGACTGGAAGGAAAAGTATGCCTTTTGCAGATGACACAAAGATCTGCAACAGGGTTGATACACAAGGAGGCATGGAAAGGATGAAAAGGACTTGGCAAGGTTGGAGGAATGGTCAGAAGTATGGCAGCTAGGATTCAATGCAAAGAAGTGCAAAATAATGCCCCTGGAAACAAGAACCCAGGAAGAATACCAAATGAGTGGGAGGAGTAACAACAACAAAAAGAGAAGGGATCTGGGGGTAATCATATCAGATTACCTTAGGTTAGCAAGCAATGTGAGAAGGCAGTAGGGAGGGCTGGGGTATACTGGGATGTATAGGGAGAGGCATCATCAGCAGAAAGCAGGAAGTTGTTATCCCTCTGTACAGACAGTTGGTGAGACCCCATCTGGATTACTGTGTCCAGTTCTGGAGACCCCATCTCTGCAAGGACATAGACAGGATAGAGGCAGTCCAGAGGAGGGCAACTAAAATGGTGCAGGTCTGCAAGAGAAGCCATGAGGAGAGGCTAAAGGAGCTTAATATGTATACCCTTGAGGAAAGAAGGGAGAGGGGGACATGATAGAAACTTTTAAGTACCTCAGTGGAATCAACAAAGTCCAAGAGGGTAGCATCTTTCAGAAAAAGAGACTTGCAAGAACAAGGGGACACAATTTAAAGATAGAAGGATGGCGGTTCAGGGGCAATGTGAGGAAGTATTATTTCACAGAGAGGGTAGTGGATGCATGGAACAGCCTTCCTGAGGAGGTTGTGGGGTCTAAAACTGTGGGAGAATTCAAGAATGCATGGGACAGACATAAGGCAATTCTTGTGGGGGGTAGGAAGAAATAGACTGTTGGTTAACTAGGATCTGCGGCCTATCCTGTAGGTAGGGAAATGGGCAGACTATATGGGCCTAGTGGTCCTTATCTGCCATCAAAGTCTATGTTTCTATGTTTCTATGTAGGGCAAAAGAGGATACTGAGGAGAGAATAGCTAAGCAGACCAAAAGGGGAGACAAAACCTTTTTTAGAAATGTGGGGGAAAGAAGGAAGCAAGGCAGGGGATTTCATGGCTGAGGAGGGAGGGAGGGAGGGATAAAACTGGAAGAGGACTGTGAAAAAGCAAAGGAGCTGAAAAAGTACTTTTGCTCTGTATTTATGGAGGAGGAAGAGGGCAGGTGACCTGAGCTTAGGAGGAGGGGGAAGGAGGGAGGACAAAATGGCGGATATCAGCCTGTTCAATACAGAAACAGTTAGGGAGGAACTAGGCAGGTTGAAGGTGGATAAGGCAATGGGTCTGGACAGCTTGTACCCAAGGCAACACCTGGAACTGATGGAGGAGTTGGTTACCCCACTGACAAGACTATTCAACTTGTCTCTGGATAGGAGTAGCAGGGGACTGGAAGAGGGCAGATGTGGTGCCACTGCACAAGGGAGGCAGTAAGGAAGTGATGGAGAACTATCACCCAGTCAGCCTCACCTCATTGGTAGGGAAGGTAATGGAGGCACTGATAACGGAGAGGGTGGTGGACTACCTAGTTGATAGTGGCTTGCAGGACAACAGGCAGCATGGCTTCAATAAGGGACAGTCATACCAGATGAACTTGATTGAGTTCTTTAATTGGGTGATGCAGGCGGTCTCCTGGGGAGAGGCTGTGGTTGTACAGTAGCCTATCTGGACTTCAGTTAGGCCTTCGACACTGACTGTCACAGAAGGCTAGTAAGTAACCTGGGAAACATGAGGTGGATGGGAAGAAAACCAGGTGGGTGAAAAACTGATTAGCAGGCAGAAGCCAGAGTGTGGTGGTAAATGGAGTGCACTCCAGGATAGGGGTGATGGATGGGGTGCCCCAAGGGTCAGTACTGGGACCCTTCCATTTTAATATTTACATCAGTGATATAGTGGAAGGGCTAAGGGGGAAGGTGTGCCAATTTACTGATGATATGAAAATCTGCAATAGGGTGGACACCCTGGGAGGTTGAGGACATGAGGCAGGATCTGAAGATTCTTGAGTGATGGTTGGAGACTTGGCAACTGAAATTCAGTGCCAAAAAAGTGTGCCATGATGCACTTGGGGTGTAGAAACCCATAAGCAAGATACACATTAGGATGGGAGGACATCAAAGAAATAGAGCAGGAGAGGGATATGGGGATTATAGTATCAAGCAACCTTAAGGTAGGTAACTAATGTAGCAAGGTGGTGGGGAAGGCCACTGGAATGTTGGCATGCACTGGCTGGTGCATTACTAGCCAAAGTAGGGAGTTACTGATGCTCCGCTACAAAGTCATTGTGAGGCAGCCCCTGGAGTACGGAGTTCAGTTCTGGAGACCACATCTACAAAGGGACATAGACGAGCTAGATAGAGTTCAGAAAAGGGCAACCAGGATGGTGCAGGGTATTCAAGGGAAGACATACTAGAAGAGGTGTAAGGAAGCGGATCTGTACACTCTGTAGACTAGAAGGGACAGAGGGGACATGATTGCAACTTTTAAGTATGTGAAGGGCATCAACAAAGTAAAGGAGAGGTGTTTACTTAAAAGGAAGAAGGGGTTATAACTAGATGGCATAGCCTAAGACTGCAGGGAAGGAGATACAGAGGCAATGTGAGGGGGTGGTTCTTCATGGAGAGGGTGGTGGAGGCCTAGAACAAACTGCCAGAGGAGTTGGTGGGGGTTGAAATGGTGGAGGGATTCAAAAGGGCATGGGACAGACATATGGGGCTGCGTAGTGGATGAGGGGGACCAGTGGGAAGACGGAGAAGTAAGGGGGGGTAAGGGCCAGACTAGATAGGAAGATGGGGTCCTTTTCTGCTGCTAAGTTTCTATGAGTCTATGGAAGGACCACAGAATAACAGTTTTGTGTTTAACAACTGTGACACAGAATTAAAAATTATGCAAGTAGCCCTCAATGAAATTAAAATGAAGCTGAAAAAACAATGACTATTTAGGACAGTTGGTCTCCTTACTAATCTTTTATTAGAAGATATGGCCAATCTGGAACGTAATGAGGAACACCAACTTAATTAAGATAATACATTTTCTCTTAATAAAACATAAATTTATGAGACAACGGAATGAATAGCAAATCAGGGAGGTATGATTATAAAATAAATTATTCGAGGACATACAGAAGAAACCTAATGGGGAATTGTCTGATGGATTAGCTACAAGTTTAAAAAAGAAAACAATCAGTATGCAAACTGAAGAAATCACTATAGCTTATAACGATGGGAAAAAAGGTGCCTAGAAAGAACTCATAGGGAAAGGTCAAGTAAGGAAAGAAGACACTAAAAATATGAAAGAATTAAGATGGTTATAGTTACTGATTCTGATAATAAAATAAGTGATAAGTGATAAAGAGAGGGGAGTTAGATATGAGAACCTATCAAGAGAATAGGAAATCAAAATGGGATTAAGACTAGCCACACTACTTAGACAGAGTCCCAAAAGGTAGCCCTATGAAGGGACTAATTTGCATGGTGGTAATGTCCAGTAAAATAAGATCCCTCTAGTTGATATGAAAAAGAAATTTAAAGAGCTTAGAACTATCCTGGGTGCCACTATAGCATCAATGAAACAACCTGAGGTTAATAAGGTAGTCAAAACACATAGCAAGAGAGAGAAAGCTAAAAATCCTGATCGCAAATCACAGAAGGGCTTATTGAAAAAATGCCAAGAACAGGATAAATTACAAACTAAGATCACAGAGTTTGTTAAACTGGTAACATTTTTTTCATTCACTAGGGGAAGATAGGAGGAAAGGAGGGGGGGGACATGATAGAAACTTTCAAGTACCTCAAGGGAATCAACAAAGTCCAAGAGGGTAGCATCTTTCAAAAAAAGAGGTGTGCAAGAACAAGGGGCCACAATTTGAAGATAGAAGGGGGGCAGCTCAGAGGTAATTTAAGGAAGTATTTTTTCACAGTGAGGGTTGTGGATGTATGGAACGGCCTTCCAGAGGAGGTTGTGGAGTCAAAAACAGTGGTGGAATTCAAGCATGCATGGGACAGTCATAAGGCAATTCTAGGGGGTGGGGGTAGGAAGAAGTAGGCTGCTGGTTAACTAGAATCTGCAACTTATCCATCAGGTAGGGAAATGGGCAGACTGGGTGGGCCAAGCGGTACTTATCTGCCGTCAAATTCTATGTTTCTATGTTTCTATGTGTCACTTTGTTATGACTCCATGGGTGCTGGGAGCCATATCCAGCAGAGGATGGGAAATGGGAGCTGGGTGCAGTGGGTAGAGTACCAGTAAAAATTAAAACATGATCAATCTGGTGGGTGAGGGGTAGCAGGGGATTGCTAGCCCCAGGAGGATAGAATGGAGGAAGCAGGGAGAACAAGACAGTCAAGTAGAGGTGAAGGAGAGGGAAGAACCATTTTATCTTCATGGTCAGGTAATGCAGAGCAGGTGAGGAGTATGTGTGCACAGCTTGGGATAGGAAACCTTGAGCTAAGGAGGGAGAGCGGCATTGCTGCTACACCAGGACAGTAGGAGAGAGTGAAAGAAGACAGTGGAGGGGGGAGGCCAAAGAGAAAAGTAAATGGGCAGGGGGAGGCTCACAGGGGAAGGAGTTGGGAGGGAGCTAAGAACAGAGGGTGGGGCAAAGGTCTTTTTAATTAAGGTAAGAAGTGGGGAGGGGGGACGGGTGTAAAATTTCTGCACAATGCAGTACAAAGTTATGGATGCAGGAGCCCAAATAATAATGGACTTAGTCAGAAATCAGCCAAGCCAATCTGTGGCTGAGCATGAAGCGGGGAGACCAATCAACACACAGAAGCAGCAACCAGTGGCCAATAGGAGACACTCAGTGCACTCCGGTAGCAGCCAGTGTTCTTACCTGGCTTCTGAGGGTCCCCAGCAGCTCCAAGAGGTGGCGTGGGTGGCTGGCTGAGGAAGCCACAGCTGCTGCAATGTGAGCCCTGTCAGGGTCTAGAGGATCTGCAGGAAGGGAAAATCACAGAGGGTTAGTAGAGCAGAGCAAGGGATGGGTGAGGCAGTAGCTAAATTTGGGGGCATGGGTGACTAAGATGGGGGTGAAACAGATAAAGAAATAAAGTTCAGAGTAAGTGAGAAAGTGAGAGGTGGGAAGCGAGTGGGAGTGGTGTCCTGCACAAAATGAAGTCTGTACCTGCTAAGACGCCAGGAGGACAAAAGAGCTGATTAGGACAACCAGAGACAAGAGAAAAACAGAGTGGGCAAAGGTGGGAAGTTAGGTCAGAGGGACACTGCAGGGGGTGGAATCAGAGAGGCAGAAAGAAGCAGTCAAAGATATAACCCAAGCACAGTTTTAGGCTTAAAATAGTGGCAAAAATACAATGTTTCTTGGCAGGCAGTAACTAGGCAGGGAAGTCACTTGAAAAAAAACCACAAATCAGAATAGACTATACTTTAACACAGTTTTGATGCTAGCATAAGACAGTAGCACAGCAGTCACTTTAAAATGAAATGTTCTCAGACTGGGATGGCAAAAAACTGATAGCACTACAATTAGGCAATGGCAAGGCTAAAATACACAGGTGCATTGGGTTTAAACAGTGCTAAATAAAAAGAAAACACTCCAAAGGAATGCAGCCTGTAAGTGGTTTGGGCAGAATAAAATTAATAAAATAGTAGAACTGTAAAATTTCTGCACAATGCAGTACAAAGCTATGGATGCAGGAGCCCAGATAATCATGGACTCAATCAGAAATCAGCCAAGCCAATCCATGGCTGAGCATGAAGTGGGAGACCAATCAAGGCATGGAGGTAGCAATCAGCAGCCAATAGGAGCCAATCAGTGCACTCCCATAGCAACCAGTGTTCTTACTTGGCTTGTGAGGATCCCCAGTGGCTCCAAGAGGTGGCATGGGAAGCTGGCTGAGGAAGCTGTGGCCGCTGCAGTGTGAGCCCTGTCCATGGCTGGAGAATCCAGCTTGCGAGGGTCCCCAGCAGCTCCAAGAGGTGGCACGAGTGGCTGTCTGAGGAAGCCACGGCCACTGCGATGTGAGCCCTGTCAGGGGCTGGAGAATCCAGCCTATAAGAGTCCCCAGTGGCTCCAAGAGGTGGTGTGGGCGGCTGTCTGAGGAAGCCATGGCTGCTGCGATGTGAGCCCTGTCAGGGGCTGGAGGATCCGGCCACTGAGAGTCTCCAGTGGCTCCAAGAGGTGGTGTGGGTGGCTGTCTGAGGAAGCTGCAATGTGAGACCTTGATTACCCTTGTGTCCACTGCCAAGTTTCAGGATATTTATATGCTTCCATATGGTGCTTCTTTTTTCCCCTCTATATTCTGACCACTATAAGGGATTTGACAAGTATGATTATTGTGAATAATTAAATTCTTGCTGCAAACCTGGCATCTGCCAAACAAGCTCTGTGCATATTTTATGATACCTTGACCCAACTCCAGTTGGATTTTCTGAAACTGTCGATTGTTTTAATGGCAGATTTTAATGTTCAAACTGACACTAGAATATAAGTCTACTCCAAGGACTAGCACCTTGATGATTCATGTAATATTCTCATCAGAAGCTCTAGAAATCATACAATAAATAATAAAGGAATCAAACTATTAGAAGTGACTGCATCTAACTTTGGGCCCTATGCACAATTGTGCATATTTTTTAATTATTTATTTATTTTGTTAACCGGGTAAACTTATGAGCCAAGGCCCTTCTTCATATGCGACCCAAGACTATAAAATAGTCACAAGATGTTATACAAAAAGATAAGTTTTACAATAATGGCTATGCGCCGCATATCTGTGGCATGTAGCCACTCCACACCCACTGTGCCCCTGTGCCTCATTCATCTCTCGAGGTGCACAGCCTCTTGGCACTCTATCCCCTGGCCATGCAGAAAGCAATGTGCCAGGGATGAGCAGGGGGCATGTTGCAGGGTGTGCCTGCACTCCATGCCATTCACAGAGGTGTGGAGTGCTGGGCATAAGGGGCACATTTTATGCTGGTTAACACAAAGCCATCAGTGATACGTGCCCCCCAGGATGCCACTTCCAGCAGTGGTGCTAATGTGGGGGCACAGAGGACCCTCCACATGCTTTCCCAGCTGATGGATCTTCATGGAGGGCTGGCGGCAGCTAACCAGGCACCCTCCTACCCCGAGCTTGCTGGGCACATCACATCCTGCAGTGCATTACATGCCCCATGGGTGCAAGTGATCTGTTCATGGACTGGGTCCAGGTACCCCATTGAATGTGCACCCAGTCACCGGAAATGTCCTCCCCATGTCTGCACACTGGGGTTAGGGCCACAGACAGGTGGCAGCTGGTAGTGACTACCGGCTGGTGCACACCTCTCCACAGGTGCAGAACTCCATGGATGGATAATGTGCCTCCAGGGCATATTACCTGCCCATATGTGAATAAGGCCCAATATGTCTATCTTGAATGGCAGAGTCCATGGTGACAGTTGTGGTGAATATACCTTTCCAACTATTAATGGTGGTAGTGTTCTGGATCTAGAACTAATATATACCTACATATATATATATTTTTTTTTCCTTTAATCAAATGTTTATGTTCTCTGTCCTCCAGATTTGGGAAAGTGATCGTCTCTCAATTGTCTTAGATTTAAAAACAAACAGTACTGGCTATACTGTAAGATACCTTGACCCACACAATACGGAGAAGAATATGATAATTAGAAATAGCAAATTGATAAAATGGGTATCACATGTTGAGTCTAAGGTAAAAAGTTTTTAACTACCCAAAGTGAAGATAATGAGGTGGACAAACAAGAAATGTTAGCTTCAAGAGACACTATTAAGAGAAACAAGCAAATGATTGATTTGCTAAAACTGAAATTTTCAAGGCAGTAATATATACAGACAGATAATAAAGTTATCAGTCACAAAAAATGATAAAGAATGTTAGTTCATGAAAAATACCATACATACAGTAGAGTGGCAATATCCTGTGATGATTGTTAGTGAAAATGCGTGACTGCTAAAACAGCGACTCATTTTCAGTGATATCATCAAGGGCTACCCTGCAAGGGTAGTGACCCTACAGTGAAAGCTACTTTAGGGAGAGTGACTAGAAGGGGGGATACTGCAGGGAAGAGGAGGGACAGGGGAAGGGTCTGTAGGGCACTGCTGCCCCCGCAGAAGCCGAGCTAGCCCTGTGGCATGGTGGTGAGGGTGGCTAGCTCTGGCTGAGTAGGTACAGGGTTCAGGGCTGGGGACTAGGAGGGTTACAATGTTGCCACTGCCTGTGAGTGCTGCACTTAATTTTTACCACAAATGCAGGCTGTGCCCCATCCCCAACATGCACCCCCTGGAGTTAGCAATCTTTATTCAGGGGCATGCAGGGGGGGATAGCCCCCCCTACAAAAACACTTTTCTTTTGCTGGATGTCAGGCCCCTGGCAAGTGTATATCATCAATTTGCTTTTCAGCAATATACACTCGCCATAATAGCAATCACTATTTTGCGATCACTATTATGACATGGAACCGAGTGGGTAGTTTAGCCAAAACTTTGCTTGACCTTGCTCTGAAAAAAGGCACTTAAACAGATTAAGCAGGAATACAGCTCTCTATTACAACATAAGAAAGCAGCCCACTAACAAGAACTATGGCATTCTTTACAAATAATTATTCAAGAAAAATATATCCACAGTTTTTGGGACATAGTGACATTTGGTACTGAGAACAAACAGCATACTACCACTTCTGTTGTATCATCCCTAACTTAGCAAACCTTTCAGAAAAAGTATAAACCTGCAAACAAATCACCAGCTATGGTGCAGAATTCACCTTCAAGACTCCTTGACAATCTGACAATTACTGAAGCAGATGTATATCAGGCTATCAAAAATGAGAAGAGGAATAAGGCTCCAGGATATGATGGTATATCAGAAGACATTTTTTAGCAAGTCCAGAATGGTGGATGGGTCCCTTGTGTAATCTTTTTACCAGATACAAAAAGAAAACATTATCCGTAAAGAATGGGAATGTGGTTTAATTCTCCCACTTTTTAAAAATGGTTCCTCTAAAGACCCTTGCAATTACAAGCCTATAACATTGTTGTGTAGTGGCCTAAAAATCTTTACTCATAGTGTACTAGATAGATTGTATGCCTGGGTGCTAGACAACAATCTTCGATCAGAAGCCCATGCAGGTGTCCATACAAACTTTGAAACCATAGACAATATGTCTATCTTAAACTGCCTAATAGAAAAATATGTATTGAGGGGATAAGTAGCCTTAAATGTAGCATGTCTGGGTTTCAGATCCAGTTTTAATAACCTAAATAGGAATATCTTATGGGAAATATTACCATCAGAAGTTATAGATGGTAATCGCTTGTCTATTCTGCAGCTAATTCATAACAGTAACAAGACATTTGTTACAGTGGCTAAAGATGGCTCCATATCTAGATGAAAAAAAGAATAGAAAATGGAGTCAAGCAGGGTTGCTTGGAAGCACCCCTGCAATTCAACTTATGCATTGAATCCCTAGCCACAAAGGTTTATAGTGCATGTACTTTTACCCCCAAATTGATGGATAAGAAGACCTGCATTATGCTTTATGCTGATGATATATTATTATGCTCTCCAAACCCTTTAGGTATAAAAAGAGTTATTAATAAAACATTAGAGCATTTGGAAAAGATTGAGCTCACTGTAAATCCCAGTAAATCCAATATTATTATCTTTGGTAAACAGACCACTCAGCATATGACCTCTTGGACATTCATGGATATTTACATTTAAATTAGAAATTAATACAAGTACTTGGCAATTATATTTGATAAACATCTTACCTGGAAATCTCTGACTTCTCATATCAAGAAAGAACTGTACAGTCCTCTTAAGATATACTTAATTTAAGTAAACTCTTTGCAAGTAACTCTTTCATTGCACTAAAAAATGCTTTTGATGCAAAAGTCATTAGTATTTTATTGTATAACTGAGTTATGGGCTTTCAGTAATGGATTAAAAACCTAGAATCACTGCAGAATGTATTTTGTAGGCAATTGCTTAAGTAGGGGTATTCCAACTCTTTTTCTAAGAAGTGAGTTCAACTTAAAATTGATCTTATTAATGGTGCAGATAAGGGCATTGAGGATATGGAAAAAATGGTTAATTTGGTTAAGAAAAGAATCCTTGCAGAATGTTGGTTGGAGACCAGACAAAATCATAACGGCCAAAAGTGATTTCAGTAATTGAGCAACACTCTGAAGAGAGTTGGGCTTATTGAAATTTGGGAAGTCTATGTTGGTAACAACATTGAACAATATGTTTGCACTGCTATTCAGAGACTGGAGAACAATTTTTTTCAGACTGAGTTTGGGAAATGAAGGGATATTTCAAATTGTAGGTGTCATTCCCATTTGAAATGTCTATCTGGGGGTATGGATCATTATTGTAGATGTGAGCTGTATGTAAAATTTACAGTGAACCATCTGATTTTTGACTGTACTTTCTTATTGAATGCAAGGTCTAAATGGACCATACTGTACCAATATGGAAAAATATGACATCAAACAAAAATTGAAATAAGTTACTGGAACGTATGCTCTTTTGTGACATGACCAGTCATATCTTTGCCATGCAACATTTGCTTGTATTGCACAACTTACAATTTGGTATATTACTGGACAGTGCAGAATGGCCTGAGAGGTATGACAACATCCTCAGTACAATGATGGCTATGTTGGTGTGCATGCAAAGCATTACATACTGTATGTGTCATGTATTCCCAGGGTTACTCATACTGCTGTGAATCGATTCCTCTAGCTCACCATTTCTCATTTACTGCTTCATAGATCACTCCCATAAGGGCCAAGGGTTTCTGCTACCCTTTAAAATAAAAAAAAGAAAGTTTCTATTACATCTCAAATCTGTCAGAACTGAAGTGGCTTACCTACAAGAATCCCATTTTACTAGAAAAAAATTAAATAAAAATTGTGCACTGGCTCACGAATGGTTGGGCTGGACAGACAGTGTGTAGCTCTGAGTCAACAAGTCTAAAGCGGTTGTCATCCTAATCCATAAAGCAGTTCCTGGAAAGATAGACAAGGACATAATGGATATTTGGGGGTGGTGTATATGTGTTAACATTACACATCCTGAGGGTACACTTATACTGCTTACTATTCATGCACCCAATAAGAAAAACCTGGATTTCTTTCTGTAGTAGTGCCAGGTAATACAAATGCTCAGAAAAGATGTTTTTAGCCTGTCATAGATAGACCTACAAAGACACAGATGCTCACCCAAGATCCAGAATTGTTTTATCTTATCTCAATAAAAGTTGGATCTAGTAGATCTATGGAGATGGGACAATCCCAAAAGGAGGTTTACACTTTCTTTTCTACATACATGGGCCCTTTGGCTACAATGACTACTTTATGGCAGATGCAAATAGGGTTATAGGCATGCTGGACTTGCAAAATGCATCCATTATCATATCTGTCCAGTCCCACATTTCCATTAGGTTTCCTGCTCTAAATAGGCAACATGGCTCCCCACAGTGGAGATGCAATCTTCTTCTGCTATATGAGCCAGCATTTAATGAATGGGTGCAGAAAGAAGCCATTTTCTACTTCTCCACTAACACCAGGTTTGACATATATACAGGCACCATTTAGGAAGCATTAACAACATGCCTTTGAGGTTGCATCATCACTTTCTCAGCCTCCTGTAAGAAAGAGACAAAGGTACAGTAGGATTAGCTGACCCATGAAATTGTTCAACTGAGGGGACAGTACAAAAGGAATCCACAGGGATGCTGAGTACTTTGTTCTAGCCTTATGGCCTCAAATATATGCTCAGTCTCCTTCTACAGCACTCATCAGAGTCAATACTAGTATGCTGAAATCCCAAATTTTGGAAGACTGAAGAAAAGTGAGGTTCATTTCTGACCTATGAGCTTCAGAAACAGCAAGTCAAGTCCAAGATCTTGGCATTGTAAAGAACTGACAAGATTATCGCTACCTGCGATTCAAAGGGTAACTCTACTACGAGGGAAATTTATGCCTACTTATACTCTTCCCAACATACCCAATGCCCTGTTACATTGTTTCTTTTAGGGGGCACACAACTCCCTTAACTCTCAAAGCAGCTGCAAGAAGCTATAGACGTGTCCCTTATGGCAACAAAGCTGAGAACAGTACTTCTGTCAGTCATCTTTAGCAATATTCCTGGGAAAGATGGTTTTACCACTGACATCTTTAAAATCATATCAGATCAAATCCAACCTCCCTTGTTAGCTATGTTCCATGAGGTTCAGAAGACCACCTGGTGATTCCCCCACACTAAATGATGCCACCATTACCCTAATCCCTAGGAAGGGCAAAGATTCCCTAGTCTATTCCAATTGTTATCCTATATCCCTCATATCAGTTGATAATAAGGCCTGAAATAAATCTAGCCACACATCTGCAATTGGCTATCCTCTCTCTTATTGACCCAGTGCATGCAGGGATTAGAAAAGGCTGCACAGGGGTGCACAATATATGAACACTGCCTAATACACTGTATTATGTTATGCAAATTCCTCCACAACACTACTGGTTACTCTGGAAGTGGATTTCAAGAAGGTGTTTGCCTTGTTTGAATCAAGGGTACTTCACAAAATGTTAGAAGCCTTCCGATTTGGCTCCTGTTTTCATAACCCGGGTTTACACTATTCACTTCAGTCCTATAGCATTAGTAATGAAAACTAGAATCCTCACCTCCCATTTATCCCTGCAGATAGGGAGCTGAAAAAGTTGCCTGCTGCCCCCTCCTACTACTCCTCTTAACATTGGAACCATTAAAATAAAAAGGAAGTTACTGGACTTCTCACAGATCCAAGGGGGCAAAGACAAATGCATCCTACATGTTGATCAATTTATGTATGGATACTGTAATCTCCTTATCACTCAGTCAGACCCAGAGAAGACACTATAACCTTTAATGAACACCATGGACTAGTTTATATAGGTTTCAGACCTCAAGATGAACTGGGTGAAAACTTTTAAGTGCCCATGAACAACCTGTGCATTAAAGACTGTTACAGGGCTATGCAACTGGACTGAAAAGATGATGCCGTAACATACATCTGGTCTATATCACTGTACCACACATTAGGATGATATGATCATTGCAAATTCGCTATCCCCTTATTGGTGAGACACTTACAGATTGCCACCACTGGAGCAAGCTGAAACTAAAACTAGTGAGTAAATTAAATGTGTTGACAATGTTTTCTCTCTCCCAGAGTTTGACTACTGTTTCAGTCAAATATTCCTTACCATAGAGAATAGAATCTTTAGTTGCATTGAGTGGGTGATGGGTCACTTTTTAACGGAAGATAAACCCCTTAGAAGAAGCAAATGTAAAATCTAAACTCATTGGTCAGGGATAGTAGGAGTGAGGACAGCCTATCCTTGATCAAGTGTTATTTGTTGCTATATCATATGAACCAGTCTGGAAGATGGCTTATTCCTCAAACAAATTCTTCCCACCTGGATACAGACAATGCATATCATATCATGTAGGTTGTTAAGTTGCCATCACAGCTTGCTAAATATCCCATCATATCCACTGGGCACAGAACATGGGAGAAGTGTATGAGGTTAACACTGGGGTCACACAGCATGAATGTCCATTCCTTTCTCATGACATATCAATGACAGAACCCTGCAATTTAGTGGAGGGTAGTTGGTTGGGTAGAAACCCTGAGAACAAAAGTGTATACAATTCCTTCAGGGTTTTTTGGTGTCCATCACTACTGTTCTTATGTCATTTCAGCAATTAATTAATTAATTATGAATTTCAAAAGTTTAACCAGTAAGGGCATACTGAATTGATAACAGTTCATTTTCAGATGCATCTTGGGTGGAGGAGAAGAAAATGCAAAAAGGTGAAAGAACAAAAAGAGTGTTAATAGAAATGCATTGTTAAATAAATGGCAGTTACTACTGTGCATTGGAATATGATCAAAGTGCAGTACATAACAGATGTGCATACTAATATTCAGTTTAACTGAAAATAACACAAAGTGCATAAAGTAGATATAATTGCACTTAGGAGCAGTAAAACAATCCTGAGTGGGACATAAAAGTAGGGGCCTCTAAAGTAAACCAGGGCAGGTGTAAACCATGGCAGGTTAAGGGGGCAGCCACAAAGTACGAGATCAGGGATAGTTGCAGGAAGGAAATCTAAAGTCATGTTGAAGAGACTTAATGGAGATGCTTGAAAAAGAACAGTGGATAGTCAGGGGGAAAGGGACCAGAGTTTAGGGAAATGGTATTAAAAGGTAACTTGGCCAGCAAACAATTTCCTGTAGGGGATGGAAAGGGAATGTGAAACAGTGCTACAAAGTGGGTAGGAGGTAAGGTGGGGGGGGGAAGAGAAAGGAAAGGAAAGGTAGCCAAACCAGAATTTCAATATGAGACAAAGTGGGCAAGATGCCTGGCATTAAGTTAGGTAAGGGAGAAGGGAATATGCCTCACTTTAGATACTGTTTACATCACACCAAAAGAGCAATCATTGGGCCTCAACTTGACCCTTGACTACCTTCATGGTCACCGCAAGAACTCAGAGGTTCTAGTGCTCAGGGATTTTAATGTAAACTGGATATCCTCCAGGGCAGCCCCATATAAAGATGCCATCTCCTCCATCGGCCTGACCCAATTAGTGGTAGCCCCCACACATACAAACTACTGTACTGGAATCAGCTCACTTCTTGACTGGTTGTTAACCAATCACCCTGAAAGGATAATCAGAGTACTGTACTCCCAGACATTATAAGTGACCATTCCCCAATCCTCTGTACATGCATGCACAAGACCCCCCAAACCCCCTCCTAAAACAGTCACATCCAGAGTCCTGAAGGCAGGACAACTAGGTCACATCACAGCAGAGAGAGTGAGGGAATCCCTCAGGTCCCTTAAGACGGAGAAAGCACCGGGGCCGGATAAATTACATCCCAGAGTGCTGAAGAAACTTGCGGATGCCCTGGCAAAACCCCTGGCGGAGCTTTTCACCATCTCTCTGAGGACAGGGTGGGTGCCCCAGGACTGGAAGGTGGTGCATATAGTGCCTATCCACAAGGGGAGATCAAGGGAGGTGGCAGGGAACTACAGGCCTGTCAGCCTGACATCGGTGGTGGGCAAGGTGATGGAGGGCATTGTCAAGGAGAGGCTGGGGGGACCTGGAAAAGCCAGGGTGCCTGGACGATAGACAGTATGGATTCATCCCGGGGAAATCATGTCAGACAAACCTTGTGGAGTTCTATGACTGGGTGATGAGTGCCTTGGACCTGGGTAGACCAGTGGACGTCCTCTTTCTAGACTTCAGCAAGGCATTTGAATCTGTTCCTCATGTGGGCCTGTTGGATAAGCTTGGAGAAATGGGGGTGGGGAACCAGATGATCAGATGGATAGGCAATTGGCTCCAGGACCAGACCCAGAGGGTTGTAGTTGGTGGGATAGTCTCATCCCCAAGGAGGGTCATTAGTGGGGTCCCACAGGGATCAGTCCTTGGCCCCTCCTGTTCAACACCTCGTCTCTGACATAGGACAGGTATCAGGAGTGAGATGAGTCTCTTTGAGGATGACTCAAAACTGGGGGCGGTGGTGGATGGGGAGGAGGGGAGGGTGGCCCTACAGGGGGGACCTGCAGGCTCTGGAAAGATGGACTAGAAAGTGGAAGCTGAGGTTCAAGGCAGGGAAATGCAAGGTACTGCAACTGGGGGCCAGAAACCTGGGCCAAGTGTACACCCTCGGGGGGCAAATGCTACAAGTCTCGATGGCTGAGAGGGATCTGGGGGTGGTGGTGGATGTCAAGATGAACAACTCTGAGACTTGTAGGAGGGCAGCAGCCAAGGCCAACAGAATGCTGGGGTGCATTGGTAGGGGAATCACCTCCAGAAGGAGGGAAGTGATACTCCCTCTGTATAATTGCTTGGTGAGGCTGCACATTGAGTACTGCGTGCAGTTTTGGAGGCCACACTTAAAGAGGGACATTAAACTCCTGCAGAGGGTCCAGAGGAGGGAAACCAAAATGATTTGGAGCTTGGGGGACAGGACCTATGAGGAGAGGCTCGAAGAGCTAAATATGTACACATTGGAAGACAGAAGGGACCGGGGGGACATGATAGAGGTCTTCAGGTACATGAAGGGGGTAAATAGGGGAGGAACAGTCATGGTGCTTCGAAGGAAGGAGGAGGGGGCCACTAGAAGGCATGGGTGGAAGCTGGAGGGGGGAAGATTCAGGGGAGAAAGAAGGAGGTGCTACTTCACTGAGAGGGTGGTGGAGCCATGGAATGTGCTGCCTAGGGGGCTGGTGGAGGCAGAGACAGTGGAGGGATTCAAGATGGGGTGAGACAGGTACAGGGGAAGGGTTCTGGAAGCAAAATCCAATGCAGCAAGAATATCCGGAACTGGGAAGGGAGAAGCCAGAGAAGGTGAGGGGGGCAACAAGGTCAGCTCCCAGGGTTGAGGCTGACCAAACGAGCAGACGTGAAAGACCATTAGGCCTATTCTACTGGCATTTTAGTATGTTAGTATGTTAGGTCCACTAAAGACCAACCTTAACCATCAAGACTGGGCTATCATCTACAGTTCAAATGTTGTAGACCTGGTGCTGGAGCACTTTGTGTGCACTTTCAATGCATCCTGTTTTATTTTATTTATTTAAAAGTTTAACCAGAAAGGCATAATGAGCAGACAACTGCTAGTTTCCAAATGTATCCTGGGGGGAGGGAACAGTAGGAGATGATACATATGCCTACAATATTTGTACAGAGCAGAAAATTTACAGCAAATTTATTTGTACAAGGGAATAACATTCACAGCAAATTATGATAGACACAAGGATACACTACAGGTTTCTACATAAGAGACAACATAGCCGGACAAACTGGCCTAACAGTTTAGCAAGTGCTAGAATGTACCCTTTTGAACTGAGAATGAAATCAGAGCTGCCCTGTACCACACAGGTGTAAAGCAAGTTAGGAGGTGGAGAGTCAGGGTGTCTGAGGGGGAGGTAATGGGGTGAGGGTAGTATGATAAGCAGGAAGTTAGAAGCAGGAGCAGGTGTTGTGGAAGTGGGCTTTGAGGAGGGTGCTGAAGTATCATGGGGAGAAGGCCTGGTGAATGGCAGAGGGAAGGGAATTCCACAGTTTAGGCAAGTGATAAGAGAAAGCAGCCTGGCCTGCTGAGATGGACATGTGAGGGACAGACAATGTGTGGGAGTCATAGTGTCTGAGGGAGTGTGTGTGGGGCAGAGCGGGGAAGATGGAGGAAGAGAGATATGAGGGCAGGGACTGAGACCAGAATTTTGCCACAAGACTAGTGCAGTGAGCCTGTCTCCTGTCCTGTAGAGAGAGGAAGGGGACAGGGTTTGGTAGAGGGCACAGTGATGAGTACTAGGCAGACTGTCAGGGGTGAAATGACAGAAGGAATGGAAGAGGGTGTCCAGTCTGGTTACGGAAGTTTTGGGAGCAGCACTGTAGACTACATCCCCATAGCGGAACATGGTGAGGATAATTTTCTGCACAAATGCATGGAGAGCCAGGAGCAAGATGCACCCCTTGTTGTGATACAGAGCACCCACTTTGGGGTACAGTTTCTTGTGGATGGCCTCAATATGCACAAAAAAAATCAAGGTGCTGGTCAAGCCAGACTCCGAGGTAATGAAAGGAGGCACAGGCCTCTAGCATTATCCCATCCAGGGTGTGGGAGGTGGGATGGGTGGGAAGCCAACAGAGTCTCTGCCTTGTGCCAAAGGTCATGGAGACTGTTTCCTTGGTGTTCAGGAAAGCTGACTGGAGTAAAACCAGAGCTGAACTTCCTCAATGTCACACTGTAGTCTGGACGCTACATCGGAGGTAGAGGGGTCAGATGGTGTTGTTCACATACAAATGGATGGAGTTGTGTGGGCAGGCACAGGGCAGGTCATTGAGGAAGATGAAGAACAGTAGATGGCCAAGGACAGAGCCTTGAGGTGCACCAGTGGTGATGGGGAAGGAAGGAGATAGGGAGTTTCCTATCCTGATGGATTAAGTCTGATCCACAAGGTAGGAGTGGAACCAGCTGATGGCCTTGCTTGACAGCCCTGCTAAAGTTAGCTTGGATAGGAGGAGAGGGTGTGAGGCAGTGTCAAAAGCCTTTGCAAGGTCAACAAAAATGGCAGATGTGATGAGGCCCTGGTCCATGCCATTATGGATGGATTTGGTGAGCCTCAGCAGGGAAGTGGTGGTTGAGTGGGACTTCCTAAATCCAGACAGGTAAGGTGTGAAGAAGGTGGTGGACTCAAGAAACTAAGAGAGCTGGGAGAGTACTAGATGGTTTGCAGTTTTGCCAGAATGGTGGAGAAAGGAGATAGGGTGATAGTTTCCAGTGGAGGAGGGGTCACCACCTTTCATGAGGGGGACAGTAATGGCTTGTTTTCATTCTTATGGACTAGAAGCAAGGCAGAAAGAAAGGTTGAGGAGAGAGGCAAGGGGGGGAGGTTATGTTTGGAGTCCAGCCCAGAGGGGCATTTGCCCTTGGAAGGGTTTAGTGCAAGAAGGTTGTTACATACTTCTACTGGGGTAACAGGAAAAATGGGACAGTGCCTCAGAAAAGCACTATCAAATGGTCAAGAAGGAGGAGTGGAGGAACAATGGGGAAAAATAAAAACAACCATCAAAGAGGCAACAAGCTTTGTGTGAAGCAAATCAACAAAACAAAACAAAGGAAAAAAAAAACACTGTGGTTCTCAAAAGAGATGGTGGGGAAGGTTACGGAGAAAAAGGTAGCAATGCAGGAAGAATAAGGAAACACAGAAGGAGCAGGACAGAGAACTGTACCAGTTAAAGCAGATGGAAGCAGGGAAGGCAGTCAGAATAGCAAAGGCCCTAACTGAGAAAAAGATAGCCAGCTCAGTTAAGAAGTGGGATAAAACCTTTTATAAGTATATTAGGGAGTGAAGAAAGACAAGGGAGGGATAGTGAGGCTTAATAAAAGGAAGAGAGGGTGGGCAGAGGATGACAGTGAAAAAGCAGAGATATTGAACAAATACTTCTGCTCAGTATTCACAAAAGAAGAGGAGGGGGAGGTACCTAAACCAAACAATCGAAGCACCTTGGATGGGGGGGGGGCAATATCAGTTCATTAACAGAAGAAATGGTCCTGAAAGAACTCCTAAGACTGAAGGTGGACAAAGCAATGGAGCCCGATGGTATTCACCCCAGAATTCTAAAAGAACTAAAAAGAGAACTAATGACACCTGACTAACCTTTTTAACAAATCATGTGAGGATGGTGTGGTATCTGAGGACTGGAGGAGGGTGGATGTGATTCCCCTTCACAAAAGTGGGAGCAAGACAGAGACAGGAAACTACAGACCTGTTAGTTTGACCTCTGTGGTAGGGAAAATGATGGAATCACTTCTGAAGGAAAGACATGCTGAGTAACTAGAGGCCAGTAGGGCACAGGACCCAAGGCAGCATGGATTCACAGAGGGAATGCCATGTCAGATGAATCTAATCAATTTCTTTAACTGGGTGACCAAAGTAGTAGACCAGGGAGGGGCTGTGGACATGGCCTACACAGACTTTAGCAAGGCATTTGACACAGTCCCACACAAAAGATTAATAAACAAGTTAGCCAGCCTGGCAATGGGTCCCAGTATTGTAGTCTGGGTAAAACACTGTCTGGACAACAGCATGCTGAGGGTTACAGTAAATGGAGTCTGCTCTGAAGAAAGGGGGTTACTAGTGGGGTACCACAGGGTTCAGTACTTGGACCAGTCCTCTTTAATATCTTTATAAGTGACATTGCAGAGGGGTTTGAAGGAAAGGTATGCCTCTTTGCAGACGACACAAAGATCTGCAATAGGATTGATACACAAGGTGGGTTTGAAAGGATGAGAAGGTACTGGGCAAAGCTGAAGGAATGGTCAAAGATATGGCATCTTAGATTCAGTGCAAAGAAGTGCAGAATAATGCATCTGACAGACAAAAACCCAGTGGAAGAGTACACAATGTGGGGGGAAGAACTAACAACAACAAAAATTGAAAGGGACCTGGGGGTAGTCATATCAGATGACCTAAAGGTAGGCAAGCAATGTGAGAAGGCAGCAAGGAGGGCTGGAGTAGATACCGGGATGCATAGGAAGAGACATCACCAGTAGAAAGCAAGAAGTTGTTATCCCTTTGTACAGACAGTTGGTGAGACCCTATTTGGAATACTTCATGCAGTTCTGGAGACCTCATCTTTGCAAGGACATAGATAGGATGGAGGCAGTCCAGAGGAGGGCAACTAAAATGGTGGAGGGTTTCCACCAGAAGCCATACAATGAGAGACTAAAGGAGGTTAATATGTATACCCTTGAGGAAAGGAAGGAGAGGGTGGACATGATAGAAACATTTAAGTACCTCAAGAGAATCAACAAAGTACAAGAGGGAAGCATCTTTCAGAAAAAGAGATGTGCTAGGACAAGAGGGCACAATTTGAAGATAGAGTAGGAAGGCTCCGGCAATTTATGGAAGTATTGTTTTCACAGAGAGGGTGGTGGATGCATGTAACAGCCTTCCTGAGGAGGTTATGTGGTCAAAAACAATGGGGGAATTCAAAAATGCATGGGACAGACATAAAGCAATTCTTGTTGGGGGTAGGAAGAGGTAGGCTGTTGGTTAACTAGGATCTGCAGCTTATCCAATAGGTATGGAAATGGGCAGTCTGGGTGGGCCAAGTGGTCCTTATCTGCTGTCAAAGTCTATGTTTCTATGTAACATGGAGAAGTAAGGGTGGGGAGCTTGGCCAGATTGGGGTGTGTTTGAGGTGGCTTGTCCATTGAGAGCTGAGGGAGAGAGAAGATTGGAGTGCAGAAGTACAAGAGGAGTTAAACTCAGTTGCCACTCCAAGTGGATCAGTTAAGGTGTTATTGCCAGCTTTAATAACAGGGGTACGGGGCTGAGATGGGGGGGCGGTAGATGGATTGTACCATCTTCCCGAATTTGGAAGGGCGATTAATGTTAGTAAAGAAGGTAGATTTAAAATAGTCTGCCTTAGCCAGTCGGATTGCTCTAGTTCATACATTTCAGAGCATGTGGTAGTTTGGGGAATAAGTTTTGGAGCAGAAGACTTTGTGAGTCTTCCATGTGTGGTCCCTGGCCCGAAGACAGGCCATGAGTTCAACAGTGATCCAGGGCAGATGAGAGCCTCACACCATGATCCATCTGAATGGTGCATAAGTACCCAAACCACGAGGAACTTAGACTTGAAATAGTCTAATGCAGAGTCAATAGAGGTGGCATGAGGGATGAATGACAAGTCTTGGTTTGATAAATCATTTAGGAGGGGCACGAGGTCCAGTGATTTGTAGGATCTAACCAACAGGATTTTGGGGGGAGGCACTTTGGGCCAATGAATTTTCCAGAAATCATAGACTATGTGACGGTCACTTAAGGAGTCTGGCAGCAGACCTGCAGCAATTATCCAGTGTGGGTGTGAGGTGAGAGCACAATCTAATAGACAGTGTTTGTGAGATTTGGTGTTTAGATGGGAGGGTCCATATATTAACTGGGATGGGTTTAACATGGCTAAGTTGTTTTGAATTTTAGAGTGGGAGGTGGAGAGTGAGTCCACATTGAAGTCACCAAGGACATGGAGCTCACCACCAGATGCATGTGATTGTAGGGTGGCCAGGAGGTCAGTGATAGAAGCCATGGGGGAGCTGGGGCAGCAATATGAGCCAACTATAAAGATAGGAATGGAGTGGGGGAGGGACATTTTTATCCTGGGCATCTATTCTCCCTACATGAAGAGGAAAGTTAAGGGAGCCAGCAAGTCCTGGATCACCACCTTCCTTTTCAAACAGATGAAGGAAAGGGACAACCTCTGGTATAAGGCCCAATGAACTGTACTAGATCCCTCTTGGACACACAATGCTACAAAGTGGCTCGAAACAAATGCACCTATGCCATTTGTCTTGCTGAGAGCCAGTACTACAAGGAGGAACTAAACCAATCTTGGGGTGAAAGCCAGAATTTTTGAGAAAATATAAAAATCTTAACTGGGAAAGCCAGCAAACCTCCCCCCTCAATGCTCCATGTCAATGGAAAGCTGACACAGGATACTATAGTGATTGCCAATACCTTCAACAAGGCTTTCACAGACCATAGCAGGTTTGATCTCCCAGACTTCATCGACCCCAAAGATGTCCCCAACTTTACTTGTAAAGGTAATTCTCAAATACACACATCCTCCACCCTTCTACCTCAAAATTGTGACCATATTTAAGGCCATAAAATACCTCTCTAAGGCCATTGGGAAAACAAGGTTCAGTGGTGACTCTCTGGACCTTAAATTACTCACTGTCATGCCGAATGATGTAATCCATCCCCTAATCCACATACTGAATCTGTTCCTTAGAACATCCAGATCCCCAAAGATCTGCAAAAAGCCCATGGTCACTCCAGTCTTTAAAAGCAGTGACCAGACCACCACCTCTAACTACTAGCCTATTTCTATACTACTTTCCAAGGCATTTGAGAGAATCATCAGTGACCAGTTAGTAGGTTACTTAGACAAATACCAGCTACAATATCAGCAACAACATGGATTCAGGAAACAGCTGAGCACTACCACTGCTCTGGTCGAGTTCACCACATTCATCCATGATTCCCTCGACCGTGGTCACATGGTTGGGGCTACTTATTAACCTAACAAAGACCTTTGACATGGTCAACTATAAGCTACTCTTAAACCAACTGTCATCCACCTGCTTCTCACCTGAATCAGTGGAGTGGTTCTGGAGTTACCGCACGAGTCGAACACAACAAGTAAAAATCCTACATACCTGCTCTGATCCCTGCAATGTCACAACTGGAGTTCCCCAAGGCTCAGTCTTGGGCCCCTTACATTTCAGCTTATTCTTAAATAATCTTCCAATGACTTGTCCATGCCAAGTCCTCTTATATGTAGATGATGTTGCGCTGTTCTCAAGTCATGTCAACCCCACCGCCCTTGAGCAACAAATGTAGGCTGGCTTCTCAGCAGTGGAGTCATGGCTCCTAAATCACAAGCTTCTTCTAAACTACAAGAAGACTAAGATCATGATCTTTACCACACCACAGAACAGACACAGATCCTATCAGCTGAAAATTCACATTAATCAAGGTGAAGTTCTGAAAATGGTCCATACCTTCAAATATCTCGGGATCACCCTGGATTGCTCACTCTCTTTCACAAGCCACATTGATTTGGTTGCAAAGGCTGTCAAATCCAGAACTGGCCTTCTGTACAAACACAAGCTTTGCCTAACTGAAGAAGCCCTTAGCCTTGCTGTATCAAGCTCAGTACTGTCAATTATCAACTATGGGCTGGCAGTGTATGGGGCAGCTACTGATACAGCTCTACAAAGAATCAAAACAGCTCTTAATAAAGCCTGTAGGCTTATCCTAGGAGCTCTCTGCCTAACATTCCTGTGAGCTCTAACCCTGGACTGGATGGCTGAAATTAGAAAATAGGATCACGTAACAAGTTTGACTACTTGACAATAAGACCACTCTTGGCCTAACTAACCAAGGACAGCTCAACCTCCTCCACTCAAATGGCAGCATCAGGAACACCAGTAGTGCTAGTAATTGGTTTCTAAAAGTGCCCTTCTGTCAGAGCTCACAAAGTCAGCAATCCTTTGGGTATAAAGCTCCCAAATGGCTGAACTCTCTAAGCTCTGACCTACAGACCTATACTAAACTTGGCCAATTTAAAACTAACCTGAGAGCTCACCTGATGACATATAGCACTAAGTGTAATTGCAGTCCCTAATTTTCTCCTCTGTCTGCTTTGTCTGGCCCTGGCTCACTACCTGCACATACAAAATGACTCCAAGAACTTGTCCCCTCTTATTTCTCTATGGAGCTTCTCCCCTCCCTAGACCATCCACCATCACTTGAATACAACCCCATTGACTGTGTTACTACCCTTTCCCCCTGACCCATGCCCCTATCCTAACCTGTACATCAACAAGGCTTACTTGAGCTGCGCCTTGAGCCCCCCATCCTCCGCTGTATCTGCTGTTATTCTGCTATTTCCTACACTCCCCATTTCTGCTTATCTACTGTACCTTAATTGTCTGTTATATTTTCTCATCCACCCCTCTGTCCACAGCTACTTCTCTTGCCTTTTGGCTGTATGAAGCTCTGAACTACTCTATTCTTAGTTAATATTTGTCTGTTACCCACTGACTATGTACTTCCTGTTGCCCTCAGGTTTTTGTACTTTATGTAATATTGCCATTTTGTTCCACAATTTGTTATGCTCACTGTGTTATTCAATGAATGTCTTGACTTTTTCTGAAATGGAACCTTTGTAAATGAGCTTTTGCTCAAAGGTATTTTCATTCCTAGTTTGGAATCATCTGCAGACAGTTTCATCCTACCCTGAATGCCTATACCAATGTCACGATAAATGCATTTAATAAGACTGGTCCTAAGACCGAGCCCTGAGGCACACTACTAGTGACTTCGCCCTCACCAGACCTTACCCCATTGAAAACTACCATCTGACGTCTATCTTGTAATCAGTTTTCCATCCACCTGACAAAGCAGTCAGCAATGCCTAGATCTCCAAACTTTTTTAACAGTCAATTGTGCAGCACTGAGTTGAAGGCCTTGCTGAAATCTAAGTATAGTATGTCTGCTGGGTGCTCCCTATCCAATTCCTTCTTTACCCAGTCAAAGAATGCAATACGGTTTATCTGGCATGATGCACCCACCACAAATCCATACTGACGGTGTCCTGGAGGTTGTGCATCTCCAAGTAATCCACTGTATCTTGTTTAATAAGGGTTTCCATTAATTTTGCCACAACAGATATGAGGCTGACTGGCCTGTACTTTCCAACCTCCTCCCTGCTACCTCCCTTGTGGAGTGCGACCACTTCTGTCCTTCTCAAGTCTTTAGGTACCACTCCAGTCTGAAGCGAGCGGTTGAGTAACATAGAAACATAGACTTTGACAGCAGATAAGGACCGCTTGGCCCACCTAGTCTGCCCATTTCCCTACCTACAGGATAGGCCGCAGATCCTAGTTAACCAACAGCCTATTTCTTCCTACTCCCCACAAGAATTGCCTTATGTCTGTCCCATGCATTCTTGAATTCTCCCACAGTTTTAGACCCCACAACCTCCTCAGAAAGACTGTTCCATGCATCCACTACCCTCTCTGTGAAAAAATACTTCCTCACATTGCCCTGGAACTGCCCCCACCTCTGTCTTTAAATTGTGTCCCCTTGTTCTTGCATGTCTCTTTTTCTGAAAGATGCTACCTTGTTGGACTTTGTTGATTCCACTGAGGTACTTAAATGTTTCTATCATGTCCCCCTCTCCCTTCTTTCCTCAAGGGTATACATATTAAGCTCCTTTAGTCTCTCCTCGTATGGCTTCTCTTGCAGACCCTGCACCATTTTAGTTGCCCTCCTCTGGACTGCCTCTATCCTATCAGTCCTTGCAGAGATGGGGTCTCCAGAACTGGACACAGTACTCCAGATGGGGTCTCACCAACTGTCTGTACAGAGGGATAACAATTTCCTGTTTTCTGCTGGTGATGAATCTCCCTATGCATCCCAGTATACCCCCAGCCCTCCCTACTGCCTTCTCACATTGCTTGCTAACCTTAAGGTTATCTGATATGATTACCCCCAGGTCCCTTTCCTTTTTTGTTGTTGTTACTACCTCCCCCCCATTGTGTAATCTTCCACTGGGTTCTTGTTTCCCAGGTGCATTATTTTGCACTTCTTTGCATTGAATCCTAGCTGCCATACTTCTGACCATTCCCTGAACCTTGCCAAGTCCCTTCTCATCCTTTCCATGCCTTCTTGTGTATCAGCCTTGTTGCAGATCTTTGTGTCATCTGCAAAGAGGCATACTTTTCCTTTCAGTCCCTCTGCAATGTCACTTATAGACATTAAAAATGACTGGATCCAGTATTGAACACTGCTGTACCCCACTAGTAACCCCTCTTACTTCAGAGTGGACTCCATTTACAATTACCTTCTGTGTCCTATTGTCCAGCCAATGTTTTACCCAGGCTGCCACCCTGTGACCCACTCCCAGGCTGGTTAATTTCACTATTAATTTTTTGTTTGGGAGTGTGTCAAATGCCTTGCTAAAGTCTAGGTAGGCCATGTCCACAGCCTCTCCCTGGTCTACTACTTTGGTCACCCAAAGAAATCTATTAGATTCGTCTGACATGACCTTCCCACTGTGAAACCATGCTGCCTTGGGTCCTGTGCCCCACTGGCCTCTAGGTACTCAGTGCCAATGGTTTTCATAGTTCTTCAGCTAATTCCTTCATTATCCTTGGATGCAGTCCATCAGGCCCTGGTGCTTTGTCCATCCTGAGGTTCATTAGTGCCTTTTTAATGCTTTTGGTGATGATCTTTGGAGTCTCCATCCATGGGTTTCCTCTATCAGATGCTTTTATGTCACACTCCAGCAGTGGTTTGCTGTGCTTTTTGGTAAACACCAAGCAAAAGAAGTTGTTGAGGTCCATGGCTTTATGTTTCATCATCCTCAATGATCCTATCTCCCTCTATAAGTTTAACTATACCCCCCCTTTCTTTCTTTTCTCCTGGTTGTCTTGGAAAAAATGTTTGTTACTAACATACAAACATAGGAATCTGCCAGCAGAAATAGACCACCAGGTCTATCAATGTCTGCCCGAGTGTGCAGCTAGCACCCTAGATTGCAGCTTCCCCAACCCCATCCCCATTTGTCATTCTCATGATGGCCTCAGCCCCTCAACCCAGACCCTCCCTCCCTTGTTACCAGATTTTATATCACAAATGATCCACAGTTCAGTCACTGCCTTTGCCAGTTTTACCATATTTTGGCCCCCTAACATTTCTGAATGCAGTCATTACAATCACTGTCGTTCTGATTCCTTTTCTGGTAAGCTACTCTTTTGGCTCTAATTGCTGTCCTGAGCTTGTTAGTGAACCATATGGGTCCTTTTTGATTTTTTTTCTTTTTAACAGTGTTTTAATACAGAGCTTAGTGGCCTCTTGTATGGCATGTATGACCATCTCCCAGATGTTCTCTACCCCCTGTTTTTTGTGAACACCAGTCAGGTTGTCCTTGCTCATCATTCTCATTTTACTAATATTGGCACCTTTGAAGTTCAGGATCTCAGTTTGGGACTGAGAATTTACCACCACTAGGGTCACTATAAACCAGACAGAGTTGTGGTCACTGTTTGCTACTGGTTCTCTGACTTCCACATCTTCAACTACTTCAGAATTTGTTAGGACCACATAAAGGATCTTACTGTGCTAAGTAGTTGGGTGATTAGACAGCCCTGTAAGGCATCTACCACCACTTGACTTCTCACTGATAATGCAACTAGGTTACCCCAGTCGATGTCTGATATGTTCAGATCACCAATCACAACAGTGTCACTTTTCGTGACATGCCTTTGATTTCCTCTATGAGCTCCACATCTTTCTCATCTGATTGCTCTGGTGGTCTGTAAATTACCTAGGTACATATCTTTTTTCCTGATGCTTGGCTGATCTAAACCCATAGTAATTCTACCCCCTCCATTTCATTTGTATCAATTGATTTGGCAGTTATGCCTTCACGAGCATATAGTGTCACCCCTCCTTCCCTTGCACCCTTTTTATCCTGTCTATAAAGAGGATAACGTGGGACATAGAGGCCCCAGTCATTGTTCTCTGTGGCCTATGTTTCCATGGTGGCCACCCGGTCTACTTTGGTGTCTGCCATTGTTGCCTGCAGACCACTACTTTTGTTTACCAGACTTCTGGCATTCAAGCACACCCTTTTCCAAAAACTTACTGAAGTACCCTTTCCCTGAATTAGGTTTCAGTTTTTTAATTTTGTTTTGTTTGCTACTTCTTTTTTACTGGCCATTTTACTCCCTTTTCATTCTTTTTGATTGCTCCCAGTTTGCAGATGGGAGTTTGTTGTTTGTGAAGGAGTGTCGGCTATGTTTCCATCCTTTATGATCACTCTAATGGGTTCTTTGCCTCGAGCTCCCCCACTGCTAGTTTAAACTCTCCATATAGACATTGAATTTTTGCCCTAGTGCTCTTATCCCTTCTCATGTTAAGTGCAGACCATTGAATCTAAACAATGGTCTATCCCAGAAGTCTCCCCAGGTACCTATGAACTAGTAAGCTTTGTCCTGGCACCATCCATAAAACCAAGTGCTGAAAACATTAACCTCTTTGGTCCTGATCCTGCCAGCACCTCTTCCTTTGCCCCATACTGGGAGGACCTCTGAGAGGCTAGAGAGGTTGAATGAACTGCCAGTCATTAGCTCAGCCAAATAAAGCTTTGTTTGGCCTCCTCTACCATCTGGGTGGCCAGGTCATTAGTAACTAGATGAATCAATACTCCAACGTTGTACTCTGCTTTCTCCACCAATCTCCTTATGTGCTCTGCATCATTCCTGGCCGAGGCTCTGGGGAGGTATTTGACTGTCACCTTGGTATATGAGTTATCATCAAGGTCAGGCTCAATTCCTCTTACCACTGAGTCCCCTACAATGAGGATTTGCTTGTGCTTGTTATTTGAGTTTGTATTATTGCTAACGTTGTTTGCCATTGCCCTGTTATTCCTTGGCCATTCGACAGATGTGGTGCCTCCCTATGCTAGTTGATTGATGGATGTGGTGTCCCCGTTAGCTAGGTTGGTGTCCTCCACCCCCGCCAGGGATGCAAAGCAGTTTGTTGTTGTGATTTCCATGGGTGGAGCAGGGCTAGCTTTGTTCATTCTAATCGTCTTTCTCTACTTCCTTCCCACAACCGTCTATACCCCTGGCCAATGGACCTCTAAGGGAACAGATTCAATTGTGTACAATACCAGTACATTTGGTGCTGCAGCCAAGTTATCGCCTTCCATGCTGCATCCAACTGCAACCTGAGTGTATGCAAAGTTTTGCATATAGGGCAGCTATCCATGTTCCTGTGATATATCCTGGAGATTAATGCCTCACAACTGTTGCAAATAACCACCTCCATTAGTTGCTACTCATAAATGACTCTTAATAAACAATCTGTGGTATTCTCTGACACTGGATGAAAAGTAGTCTGTGTTTCATCTGAGGTGCTGAGCAGTGGTTAAGTCTCCCTTTAAGCTGGGTAGCTTTTTTAAACTTTCTTGAGTGTTGGTAGCATCCTTTAACAGTTGCCTCCTTAATTAGAGAGGTATGAAACTGGCGCCTTCCCTGACAGGAAGTTCACTGCTGTCACTCAGGCTCCCCTGTTCTCTACTGGCGCCACTGTTAGTTGCAGCAACCAATGGTGTCAAGAGGAGAGAGGGCTAGATTGGAGGTTCCTATTCCTGATAGAAGGTTTTTGCTGTCAGTCTCAATATAGTGTGAATAAATATAACACAGTATCCGGTGATGAGGGCGATGTAAAATGAGTGCCTCATATATGAGTGACTCAATTTGCATGCCCAAAGAAACAGTGATAATGGAAGAATAGTTACAAATGAGAATAGCAACTATTGGAAGAAAGAACAGCAAAGGTGAATGAAGAGAGTGGAGGATGCTGTGACATTGGGGATGGTAAGATATTGTGGGTTTAATAGAGTAGTGCAGCAGAGTGCAGCTGAGCTGGCCACCTGGAGTGCTGGAGTGAGTCATTGCCTGTGATGCTGAGGGTTGTGGGTTTGCGACTGGCCACAGTTATTTCTTTTTGTACCTTGGAGAGGGTGTTTGCAATTTTTGGGGGTTCCCTGTCCCCTGTTCACCTGACTGTGGTGCCCTAGTGATGTTAATACTCCTCCCGTGAATTCCCCTTTCCCTCAGTGTCCATTACCCCGTGGAGTTGATTATAATAATTCAGGGATTGGGGGGTAGGGGGCATAGCCCCCACATTAAAGCATTTAGCAGTGTCAGTGGCTCAGTAGGTAGTACACTCGCCTCTGATGCCAGGAGATCAGAGGGCTGTGGGTTCAGTTTCCACATCTGGCACTTGGGTTAATATCCCAGTACTGACACTGTAGTGCAGCATGAGAGGGATGCTACACTTCTGAGGTGCCATCTTTTGGATGAGACGTTAAAAACTGAGGTCCCATCTGCCTGGATTGGTGGTAGTTCAGGTGAATGTTAAAGATCCCATGGCACTTATTGAAAAGAGTAGGGGTGTTTTTATTTGCAAAAATAAACATAAAATACAACACATTTTCACAGAAATCAAATAGCCAAAAAGACAACAACACTATATCCATTTAACTTCTTAGATCCACTTCTTGAACACCTGCTATCAATCTGTTTTTCACATTTATTCTTGCTTCTTCAGTTTCTTTATTTATACTTAATAAAATGAAAAACCCTTTCCATAATTTCTTTAGTAATCCTGGGGATACTCTTAACATATCAGAGGCAAAAATGTTCTCCAACTCTTTAACAATTAGCCTACTAATGCAAACATACGACATTTTCTTTTGATATATAACCCATTGTATTCTGGCTTGCCACAGGAAGTATTTGAGACATCCCAAAAATAAAGTCAAAGTCCCCTTATGCAATCCGAATGAACCCACTGGAGACACTCCTAAAGCTAAGAATTCATATGTCATATTTTTCAGCCATGTCAGGTTCCATACATCTGCTAAAAAACCCCACAATCCTGAAGCATAGGAACAATCTAGTAAAAAATGGACCATGGATTCCTCCTTATTAATGCATTCAAGGTAAGGGCATAACCTTTCCTGTAAGACTTTATATTTCGCATTCCCCCTAACATTCAGTCTTCCATAGAAAATTAACCACTGTACCTCCCATTGTTTTTGGGCAACCTAGGATTATTCAATTGAGCCACTACGATGGGGTTCAAAGTTAATGGGCAGTTTTAAATGCGGCTCTTGTGGGTATAGTTTTTCATTAGATGGTGATACAAGTCCTTGTACTATATGTGAGTGCTACTGTCTTCTGTATTTCCCATTTATATAATTTTTGTGCCGTTGGCGAAAGTGCTCTGGAATATGTAGATATTTATTAAGTTTAGGGGCTAAAGAAGTCCAACACTTAAAGTATTTCCCCATAATTATTAAATTCCATGAATTTTCAGATCTGGATTCCGATATCAACCCTTCTTTCAAGGAGTTGGTAATAAAGAAAACATGGGTGTATACCACTGGGTCTATCATTCCTAAACCCTCCTGTTTTATTGTTAGGTAAGTAAAACTTCTTTTAACCGGGTTTAGACGGTTACCCCAAAGCATCTGAAAAAAGATACTATATAACTTGGTTTCAAATTCTGTTGGTAGTGGAAATATCATTGCCACAAATTGAATAATGGGCAAAAGGAATTGTTTAATTATCTGAACTCTTAATTTTAGACAAATGCCATTGCTTCCATCTAGAAACTTTATTTTCAACACTCCTAAGTATCCTCTGCCAATTATCATTAGGAACATTCTGAGGACCAAAGGTAATGCCCAAAATTCAAAGCGGGTCTCTAGAAAAATGAAAATCCCACACCCCCCAAAAATCAGTCCTTTTGTTTTATTTATGTTTATTTTTGCGTTAGACACTGTAGTAAATTCCTCAAATGCTCTCATAAACCCTGTAACTGATGAACAGTCCTCCAAATATATAACCAAATCATCAGCATAAGCTTGAATATGTAGCTGTGCTAGACTGTTTTCTCTATATTGTATCCCCTTCCATTTCTTTGCCTCCAATGCAGTTCATAAAAAGGGATCAATAGCAAATGTATATAAAAGGGGGCTTAAAGGCACCCTTGCCGAACCCCGTGGTTAAGGAAATCCAGCCGCCGTTCGGCCTCTCACAAAGGAAAAACCATCCCACTCTGGTACAATTGCTCAATTAAATTTGTCAGCTTAACCTGCACCCATAATGCCTCAAAGTTTTAAAAGAAATGGCAAATGGACCCTGTCAAATGCTTTATCCAGATCAGCTGCTACTAAACAACCTGTTAATCCCATCTCATTGAAATAGTCAATTACATCTCTTATCTGCATGATGGCAGATTGAATTCTTCTCCTGGCAAACCACAATATTGATTCGAAAATCACTTCCCTACGTGATGTTTAAGCCTTTCATTCAATATTTTGGCAAAATTTATAGTCAGTATTTAATAGGGTAATTGGTCTCCAATTCCCCATATCTTGCCTGTCACCTGATTTAAAAATATAAGTTAATAAACCTTCTGAAAAGGAGGGGTAGATGCGATTCTTGTCTAGAAAATCTTGAAATAATAGGCCCAGGCATAGACTTAGTTCATCCGAAAACTGTTTATACAAGTTATTTGTGAGACCATCTAGACCAGGTGAAATATTTAATTTTAGAGACCTGATAATATCCCATTCTGCTTCCTTGTTATGCCTTATACATGATACCGGAATCTTGTTTAAATAATCCTCTATCTCTGTTCTAGAAATAGTTTTTTTAGGATTAAGGGAACCAAAATGTTCCTTAATTACCTCTCTTAATTCCTGCTCTGAAGTTACTACACCCCCATCAGATCTTTTTAGCTCCTCCAAACCCATTGAATCTCTAAGTTCTTTGCACATCTGAAAGGGGTCCCCAAGAGGTGATTTCTTTACTCCATTAAGTAATATGGCCTGCACTGTTTTACTTCTGTCGTACTGATATTCTTTCATAGCATCTTTTAATAAGGAGATTTTATCTGAGTAATCCCACCTAGATGTGTAAGCTAAGGACAAAATTCTCTGAAGTTGCTGTCTCAAACTTAGATATAGAAATTTTTCATTTTAATTTTCCTCCCAGTATTTTTGAACAGGTTACGTAGATCTGCTTTTGTGTCTAACCACCATATACATATATCTGTGTATAAAAGGCTACTGAAAGCCTAGCCTTCAATAGGTTTCTTATCCTAATCTGGATAAAATTTAGTTCTAGCACTGAATTATTAAGCTTCCATCTTATGTGTCTTATTTCTGTCATCTCTGGAAGGAAAAAGGTGCTTACCAAAATGAATGATCTGAAAATTCACAGGAAAAATTTGGAATGAGTTTATGTGAATGTTTGAAGAAACAAACATATGGTCGATGAGAGAAAAAGATTTCCCTTTTGAAGAAAACTTATTCTTAAGATTTAAAGAGGTATTACAACTCACTAAACCTGCATCTCTAAGGATTTTACCTAAAGCGTTAGTATAATGGTAGGTTTTCTTGCCACTTTGTTTACCATGTATAAGATCTGGAACTGTGCAGTTAAAGTCCCTCCCATAACACTCTGACCGTCGTGAATAAAAGGCTGCACCAGTGTTAGGCAGTTCACCTACCTGATTTAGTTTGAGGATTGTAGATATTAATGAAGCGAAAACAAACCCACACCATTTCCCATCCAAAATCAAAACTCTCCTGGTACCAAGTCTATCAGATTATGCAACTGAAATGAAAAGAGTTGAATAAAATCCCACTCCATCCATAACATCCTCCCCAAAGACCAATAGGATGGGCCCCAGCCAATCTTTTTAAATGCTAACCTTTGGTCAATGGTGGACATCCATGTCTCCTGTAAAAACCAGACTGACAAAGGAAAATCATGTATAAAATTAAACACAGCTAGCCGTTTAGCTTTATTTAATAAGCTATGAGTGTTTAATGAACCCAGGAGCACACCATAGTCCTTCATAATGGTCAATACCCTTCATTTTTCCTTTTTCTTTTTTATCCTTATAGTTGTCTAGTATCTGAGATTTGGTTGAAATAGTGGATTTTGGGAGTCTGATTCGTCCCCTTCTGTCTTACCCAAGATGTAAACAGAGCTGCATAAGTATTGCTAGTCTCCATCTGGCAATCTGGGGGGGGGGACCTTTAGCATGCAGATTTCTTGCTGATCTGCACTGCGGAACCGGTACAAAAGTATCCTCTGACTTTTTTACCATTTCTGTTTTCCCTACTTTCTCATCAGAAAAACAAACCGGGGGAATGTTTAAGATATTCAGAGGACCCATTCCATCCTTTTTAAATGTCCTTTTAGCTAACATCAGTACCCTGCTTGTTTCTTTGATTTTCAGGAAACACTTTTTCCCCTGGTACCACCATTTTTGAAACCAAGCTAGTTTTCCTTTCTGTTGTACCTCTGACCTCAGGGAGTTGTACCACAGAACTAGGAACAGAAATGGAACCCTCCTGCAAGGGGGTGGATAGAACCACAGCTTCCTGTGCTTTCTGTATATAAGACTCAGAACCAGAACTATGTGACAAATTATGTGCGGCCCAAGGGCAGAATTTAAACACATGACCTTTTGCCTCACATAAATCGCAGCAAGATGGATTACCACAAAACATAGTTACATGCCCTACCTCCCCACAATTATCGCATCTGGGTTGGTCACAAGCGCTGACAGGTGAGTCTTTGCTCCACATTTATAGCAGCACGGGCTGTCCACTGTAAAAGCACACTCCTCTGTCCTTTCCTAACAAAAAGAGTTTGAATGTGCTCAATTCCTGCTTCATTTTGCTTAAGCTTAACTTTATATTTCCACCCTCCGTCCAAAATTGTTCTGAGTCTAAAATAGGCTCAGGTTCATAAAACATCACACCTTTTTTAGCCAGAATGTAATATCTTCTACCCAGATCCCTTCATTCGAAACATTATAGTGACAAATTTAATCAAAGGCTTTGACAATGGTATCACAATAAAGGGGTCCATGTTGGTGAAAATTTTACTTGCCCATAAGCGTAACCAGAAGAGGTCAAGTGCTTGTTGAGACCTAAAGCTGATATCAAAATTATCTTCACCAGAATATATAAATGCATAAACATCCTTGGGATAAAATGCAAAGAATCTTTCAGTAAAACTTTCCCTACGTAATGTCTGTTGGGTCTGACTTCCAATCCCCCTTTATACCGTAAACGCACTGCATTCCTCCTTGGAGCAGCTTCTGTTTGTGCATTGGAAAAGAGCTCCGACAGCAAAGGCTTTTTATCTGGTTCCTTTTGGGTGGGGTACTAACAATTCCACTGCAGGTTTAGGTAAGGCCTTATGAGACACAGCAGCCTCAGCTGAATCACTCAAGTTATTCAGGTTACCTGCAGTACCTAAAAACATACACTCCTCTACCTTCTTATCTGTACCTGAAACATTTTCCTGCAGTTGCACTTTTGGAGCCACTCAGGAGAATCCTGAGAAAAGGATAACTCGGGCTCCAAGTGGGGTCAGGAATCCATCCACCTGATTCCAACAGAGACCAACCTGCCCACTTAGAGCTTTTTCTGGCGTCCAGTCTTTTGCCCCTCATTATTTATAATAGACGCTGCTTTATTACCTAAACCTAATGCATTTGGCATGGAATTACATTTTCCTTGTGGCCCCTCAGAAAAGAAAAATTCTGTAACCCTAATTGAGAACCTACATTAGACTGATAAACCACATTTTATTTGCCTCTACTGCATCCCCCTGCTTCATATTATTATTCAACACAAAACCTTTTATTTTATCCATAGGGACAGCAAAGTCAGTAAAATCCATAGGCAAAGTGGTACAGCTCTTTTCAGCATTAGTTGAAATAATGTCCTGTTCCTCCTTCCTTTGTGCAGGCTGAAAAGACAGGCTACAGTTTTTTGAGGCTTTCAGGCATCCCAGACTTTTCTTCTTTAAATCCTCCCGACTATATTGCAGCAGAAGCGTTTCAGAGCTCCGATTCGTTCATAGCGCTATTTTCTGTCATTAAAAGCGAGATCTGAGCTCCGTTTTACACCGAAACAGTAGCAGTGTTAATTTTGGAAAATGAGCTTGGCTGCAAGGCGACAGGCAATTCTACCTGTTTGGACAACTTTACAGTCATTTCTGGAGCTAGAACAGGCAAATTCTCAATGTTGGGAAAATAAAAAGTACCTGTTTGAATTAGCGCCTTTCACCGGGCACAGTTCCATTGGACAACCGCCAGCTCACAGACTCTCCCAATCTCTTCCCTTCTTCTTCTTGCTCCATGACCACCTCTGGTTGCCTTGTTTCCACCATTTTTCATCCTTCCTTGTATTGCCATTGCAAATCGAGGTTCCAGGTTCAAATCCTGCCTCAGCAAATAAGAATTCACAACCCGAAGTTGTAATCTTGTGCTCAGAGCCACTCTCTTCCTCAAGATCTGCAGATGCCATTACAGGCAATACCTCTGGCTGTAGTTCTTCAGTAAATTCCTTAGTAAGCTCCCCTGAAGATTCTCCTTTCGAGAGCTTAAATTCTGAAATAAATTCAGCCGAAACACCGGCTGCAGCCTCTAACATGATAATAGTAGGAGACGAGGCTATCTCTCCTACCAAGCAGACATCCTCCTCCTCCTCCGCCATCTTGGTCCCACCAGAAAATGGGTCCCCCCTGCTCACAGGAAGCAGTCAGTAGGGGAATTTCCCCGGTGTCCTGGTTAAATTTTCCTGATTCACTAAAAAATACCGCCAACAGCTTAATCTGGTTCAAGGTCAGTTGGCATTCATCTGTATCCCCCTCCACCGGGTCATGCCTGAAAATAGGCAGGATTTGTCTAGTGCACTTACCCAGTCAACAAAAACTAAATAATAAAAAAAAAATAAATAAATATTTGTTAATTTTGTGGCCTTTTTACTGTTTGACGTGCCGTCGCTCATGTGGGGTTTGCTGATTAGGGTATGCAGCAATTATCGGATTCGGCAAAATGTACTCACTGTTATGCAAGTCATTGTTTCATTTCCACTATCATGACATGGAACCTTGTAACACAGGAACAGGGAGGGAGGGTGGAGGGGTGGGAAGTGCGATCACCCACTGCCTATGATGCCCAGCTCCCGCTTATTCTGCCCTGTGCTGTGCCATCATCTGCATTGGCTTCTGTTAGCCATTAGCAGATCTGCAGCAGACAGCATGACACAATGCTCTCTAGAATCAAAAAACTGTTCCCTGGCTTCAATCAGAGGTGTCCTCCCACACTAGGCAAAAGGAAAACTGCAGGCTGACTTGGTGGCTGAGCAGTGGCTTTTAAAAGCACTTGTGGAGGTTTGAAATTGGTGATGAAAGATGTTTATCATCCAATTGATTTTCCACTTTGTGACGTTTGTCCCCCACTTCCTGTTTAGTGTCCCCCACTGCTATTGATGCCCAGCTCCTGCTTGTCCTGTCCTGTACTGTACCATAAGCTGCTTTGGCTTCTGTTAGCCATGACAAGATCTGCAGCTGACTCCCTGAGAAAATGCTCTGTAGAATCAAATAACAGCTCCCTAGATTCAGTAGCAGGGGCTGTGTTTATAGACCTCTCAAAGGCCTTCGATATGTTTTCTCATCGCCTCCTTTTTAACACATTACTACAAACTGGGGTCTCATTGTCCACTCTCATGATTCTCCAGCTATCTTTCATCTAAAACCCAATGTGTTAAAATTGACAATACCATATCTACTATGCTGCCTGTGCACGCAGGAGTTCCCCAGGGATCTATCCTGGGTCCCCAGCTATTCAGCATCTACCTCAATACCCTGCCTAAATCCTGCCCCGGTAACCTTATCCTCTACATGGATGATGCTGTTCTTTATGCCACACACCCTGATCCTGTCTTTCTCCAGTATACCATACAAAACTCCTTATCTTAGATTGAACACTGGTTTGCTGAACACAGATTGGTGGTCAACATTAAAAAAACTAAGATGATGCTCTATGCCCACCGCCAAAATAGATCAAAGGATTTCCCCCTGGAAATACTCTCTGCCTCTCTCATCCCAATGGAACAGGTCTAAAACTGTAAGTACCTAGGTATTACATTTGACTCTTCCCTCTCATTCCATGAACATATAAAAATCCTCACCTCCACCACCAACACCCTTAGTCTTATCGCTGGTGGACTATGGCCTCACAATCTATGCTGCCGCTGACCCTACAGCACATCATCAAATACAAGTAGTCATCAATGAGGCCTGCTAACAAAAATACACATACCTGCACCCTATACGCACTCACCAATATCCTCTCCCTTGAGGAAAGACTATTACACCAGACCTGTCTCTTCACCAAAACAAGCCACCTGGGTTTAACCCCAATAGGTATCATGACTTCTCTTCAGGCAGCCACCATCTCAGCATCCACAAGGGCTGCCCAAAAAACTATCTTGAAGGTTGCCTATGGTAAGGAGCATTCTGGCCAAACGATCCTGCTCCTTTAGAGTGCCATCCTGGTACAATGCCATCCCACTGGCTGTCACTTTAATCACCAATCTAGGTCCTTTCAAAGCTACCTTAAGGGCCCATATCCTATCCTTACATCAATGTCAGTGTAACCGGTAACCTGTGGATCCTGCACCACCCTGCTAGGCCACACACCCGCCCTTGGCCAGGCAGTGGAGAGCCCTCACTATTTCTAGCCTACATGCTCCTCACCTCCCTTGGTTACCACATAGTTGCACCAGACTATAAATGCATTGTATTATGTATAAGACAAAGCCTCCCTGAGCCAGCTCACTACCAACTCATATCATGCATTGCTTTAGCTACCAATTGTACAGGTCTTAACCACTCATTAGGTAAATATGTCGACAGCTCTGCCCTGTTTTAGCTACCAAATGTATAGGCATTAACCTGTGCTTATTTTATTTATACTCTGTATGATTGCTCACCCACATTTATTCTTTGTATGTACTGTATGAATGTCTATGTTTTATTCTGATGTGGAGCCTTTGGAAAAGAGTCTATGACTCAAAGGGTTGCAATTCAGATTTCCTAAATAAATAAATAAAATCAGAGGTGTCCTCCGACACCGGACAAAAGGGAAGCTATAGACATTCAGGAGCAACAGAACAGAGGCATCTCATGGATGGTCAGATTCAAATCTTACAGCCTTCTGAAAATGCTACATTACCAGTTAGTACCACATGGCATCTGTAAGTAAGCAGTTCAACTTCTGTGTATGCTGATGCTAACATTGTACACTGTACGTCAACAACTGGAAGTAAGTGATAATTGTGCTTGCACTGCCTTCATGGACCCCATGCAGACAATACTTGAGAAAAAAAAAAACATCCTTCAATACACCAAGGAATCATTAAAGTACAGAATTACAACTTTCTTGATCCACAAGACAAATGTAAACTACCACACATCTACGGGGTGGAAGATGCGTACCAGAAAGCATGGCATCACTTGACTGAATACGGGAATAGCCTCCTACTTGTAGCAGTGGCACACCTAAACAAGTGAAGGATGTCATTGCCAGAGAAACTACAGTAATTCCAATCCTCTCCTCATGACTGGTACTCAGACTGTTGTACAAGGAATACTATCATTGCCTCCACCCCCAACTCAAATGACCATCTGAGTGCTAGTTCCAACCTCATATGGGCAGCCTTATCTCATGTAGGTACTGAGAAGATGCAGAAGGAGAAGGAAAATGAGGACATCAGCCATAAGTCTACAGAATATATGGTTGAGGTGTTCCTGATAGACTCACAAGCCGGTCATTGATAAATATCTACTTTTGTACTCGGCAATAAAGGTTCAGGAGTGGCCAGCATTGTCCTTGGTATTAGTATGTTATTTGATCTGCCCTTCCATTGCCAGTTCTAAATGAGAGTTCATTTCATCAGGTGCTATAAACACTAACAGACAGGTATTTTGCCCAAAAATGTTGAGATCCTCAGATTCATAAAAAAAATAACCAACAACTCACCTCACACAACACCAAAACTGCTCTCCTGCAACAGACTAAAGAAAATTCTGAATCAGTAATGGTCACTAAATTCCCATGTGACTCTAACATAGATACTGATGATGCAGGGAGGGAATTCCAGTATGAAAATGATGAAAAAAAATGTCATTAATGACCAAGTCAGTTGCCAAAAACATCTCATCTCCCTCCTCCTCCACATCCTCCTCCACTGCCGGGGTGGTAATGGGTCGATACAGCACTGCTGAAACAGTGCATGAATAACCGTGTGGTCTAAAGTTCAGAATGAAGTACAGCAACAAGGGTATAATAGTGATATGAGACTACTGCTACTCCTGTCGCACATTAGGAACTGGAGGAAGGAGTGAAGACACCAGAAGTGCTTTGTCTAGTTGAGCTGCTCCCATGGTGGAGTGGCTAAGGGACAGGTACAATGTACAGTGATAACCCGGGGATTGGGGTTTGATTCCCTGTCTCCTGAGCTGTTTTTTTTTTCTTTAAAAAAATAACTTCCCCCTCCCATTTTTCCTTTTTTTCCTCAGTCCACACCCCCTTGGAGTCGGTTACTTTAGTTGGGGGATATGGGATGGTGTGGGAAGAGCTGCCCGCATAAAGAAAGATTTTGGCATTGTTGTCAATGATGTGCACTTTTGTGTTCTGGTCAGCATTTTCTACCGACCTTCTTTTGCTGCTTGCTGTTTTGCATGTGGCACTGTTGTTTTGCATAGTTTTGGCTATGACATAATGACCCCTTGCCCACAGGGGCCTACTCTATAGTGCTTAAAATGGCTACAGTCACAACTGGCTTCCTCTAAAGCTTTATCCTTATGTGTTTAAGACAGGCACAATTTAAATATGCTCTTGGCAGTGAAGGCACTGTCCATTTTTCCAGTTTGTGAATGAAGGAGCTGATTGACATAGATACATAGATGCATAGACAGTGTCAGCAGATAAGGGCCTACGGCCCACCCAGTCTGCCCATTTGATCTCGTAAGTTTACTTTATGTTTTCCTAGAAGTCTGTTGCCTCTTAAACCTGACCTCCAGGATTCCTTTATGTCCATCCCCTGCATTCTTAAAATTCCATGATTGTTTCATCCCCCACCACTTCCTCTGGCAGGGTGTTCCACTTGTCCACCAATCGTTCCGTGAAGAAATTCTTCCTCACATTTCCTCTGAATCATCCTCCCTCCAACTTCATCCCATGACCTCTAGTCCTGAAACATCTTTTTCACTTAAAAATAGTGTATTCCTGCACCCTATTCCTCCCTGTAAAATACTTGCATGTCTCTATCATATCCCCTTTCTCCCTCCTCTCCTCCAGGGAGTACATATTCAGTTCCTTCAACCTGTCCTCATAGGACTTGTGATGCAATCCATGTACCATCTTTGTTGCCCACCTCAGAACCTTCTCTACCCTGTCTATGTCCTTACGTAAGTAAGGTCTCCAGAACTGTACACTGTACTCCAGGTGGGGCCTCACTAGAGTCTTGTATAGTGGAATTATGACCTCCCTTTTCCTGTTGGTGATACCCCTGCCTATGCATCTCAGCATCCAATTTGCTTTACCTGCTGCCATGTCACACTGTTTTCCTACATTGAGGTCTTCAGCGATAATAACTCCAAGATCCCTTTCCTGCTTGGTGCATGTCATATCCTCACCCCCAACTGATATATTGTGCCAGGGCTTTTGTGCCCCATATGCATTATCTTGCACTTCTTTGCATTAAATTTCAACTGCCAAACCCCTGACCATTCTTCAGGTTTCTGCAGGTCCCTTCTCATTCTGTCTACACCCTCTGGTGTGTCTACTCTGTTACAGAGCTTTGTGTCATCAGCAAACAGGGCAATTCTGCCTTCCACATCCTGCACAATGTCACTGATGAAGATGTTGAATAGGACCAGTCCCAGCACTGATCCCTGTGGTACCCCACTGGTCAATCTTCCCTCTGTGGAGTGACAGCCATTTACCACCACCATCTGAGTCCTGCCACCCAGCCAGTTACCTACCAACTGCACTACTGTCCTGCCCACACCCATATTCCCCAGTTTGTGTAATAGTCCTCTATGTGGCACAGTGTCAAAGGTTTTGCTGTTGTCCAGATAGGCCATGTCCACTGCCCCTCCCTGATCCACCTCCCTAGTCACCCAGTCAAAAAATTCAATGAGGTTGGTCTGACATGACCTCCCCCTAGTGAAACCATGCTGCCTTGGGTCCTGTAGTCCATTGACAATCAGATGTTCCACCAATCTCTCCCTCAGTAGTGCTTCCATGATATTTCCCACTACCGAGGTGAGGCCGACTGGTCTGTAGTGCCCCGCTTCCTCTTTGTTCCCACTTTTGTATAAGGGGACTGCATCTGCTGTCCTCCAGTCTTTGAGTACCTCCCCTGTTTCTAGTGATCAGCTAAATGGGATTGCCAGAGGTTCAGCAACCACCTGTCTTATTCTTTAAAGACCCTGGGGTGCACCCCATCTGGCCCCATTGCTTTATTGACTCTTTTTACTTCCAGTTCCTTCAGGACCCTTTCTCATGTAAAGGGACTTGTGTCCATTTCTGCACCATTCCCACCCGTTATACTCCCTTTAGACCCATTACCCTCCTCTTCCTCAGTAAAGACCGAGCAGAAATACCTGTTCAATATGTCAGCTTTACTGTTGTCATCCTCCATGCAGCCTCCATCCTTCCCCTTCAGTCTCACTATCCCTCCCTTTGCCTTTCTTTTTTCACTAATGTACCTGTAAAAGGTTTTGTCCCCTCTACCCACTGATTTTGCAATGTGCTCTTCTGTCTGAGCTTTGGCGTTCCTTACTGACCTCCCTGCCTCCCTCTGCTTCTCCTGGTACTTCTCCCTATCCCCTTCTGCCTGTGTCTTTTTGTATTGCCTGAATGCAATCTTTTTGGCTTTCACTTTCTATGCTACCTCCTCGGAAAACCATAATGGCCTCCTCTTCCTTTTCACCTTGCTAATCTGCTTAATGCATAATTCTGTTGTTCTTGTAATCCCCATTTTAAATTCTGCCCACTGTTCCTCAACCCCTGATTCCTGCCCCATTCCCCTTAATGCCTCTTTCAAGCATCTTCCCATTTGCCCAAAGTCTGTCCTCCTAAAATCCAGGATACATGTTTTTGTGTGGTTTGGTTCTGCTCCTTCTGTGATTTCAAACCACAATAACTGGTGGTCACTGTTCCCCAGGTGCTCCCCCATTGTTACCCCCATCACACTGTCCCTGATGACATGATGAGACCAGAAGGAACATAACACAAAACACCTCCGTACATCAAGAAATATATATGATTATGCTAGGTTAAGATCTTCACAAATATAATCTCAAGACTTTTCACGATGGTTCACCTCTACTTTCTCATACTACAGCAAATATACATATATTGTTATAGAGGAAGGATTTAGCCGCACTGAATAAACAAACCTGGCTTTGTTATATGGTAGAGTTTATTACTATTGTACAGGATATTTATAGCTTTAGAATGGAATTTTTTGAACATCTGGACACGCTTTAAAAATATAATTGACAGAGGTATTCTAGCCTAACATATGGATTATTATGAAGTAGGATTTTCTTCTACTACATATTTGCAATGTTAACAATCTGTATGATATTGTCCTGTACTACATGTTGACTATAAGTTCCTTGTAATTATTACAATTAACGCTCTTAGAAAACTTTAACCCCTTTAATAAAACTATTGACAGCTATGACATTCTTGATCCTATAATTATCATTTTGGTTTAGGCTTTTATTAATAGCCCGGTATTAGCTTTGCTTTATATCTTGCATACTATCTACTAATTATCAATTTACTCCCTGCTCCCTGTGGATAGTGACCATATCACATGTGAGAACCTCATCACCTGTCTTTATTTTCCAGCACTTAAATATAACTCCATTATATAGCCTGCTGCCAATTCTGACCCATGGACATTAAGTAACTGGTAGTTATGTATAAATTGTCATCCTCATCCACATCCCTATATATGTCAAACAATTGAATCCTAAATAGACAATAATTAACACTAAATGTTGACTGGATCTAATAGAATGTCCTATTCAGAGCAGACTGCAAGACATCAGGCATAATTGGAGACATTGTGTTGTGAAAAAAAGAAAATGTAAAACCTGTGCTACATGGAAAATACACCCACACCTCACAAGAAACAAATTTGGAGGATTCAAGGATCATGCAATTTATTCATGTATTTAAAATTATTCATACAGGATAGACCAGTCAAGATGAAAAGTCATCTTTACAGTGGCATCCTGCCTATGGTGACAGATGTAGTTTTGAAAGAGCTGCACCTCCAGCTATCTATTAGTTTACACAATATTTAATAACAATAATCTTCCATGTAGTTGTGCTTTTTATATTTTGTATTTCATTGAATCAATCTTTAAAGCTGTGGTGGTTCAACATATGGAAGAGGATGGCCTGTTCTACTGTATAACACACAACATGGTTTCCCAGAAAATATATCTTGCCAAACCAAATGGATTGCCTTCATTTAGAAGAAAATGTAACTAGTGAGATTAACAGGGTTAAATGTGGTCTATACTGATGTCTGCAAGACTTCTGAAAACTTAAAAAAAAAGAGTATGTTGACAGATTCCATACCCTTTATATGGTAAGATGAACGTGTGCACAAGAAAACACCAACATCCATGAAAATGAGCACATAATTTAAGAAAAAAACTTTATGGACATAAATATTCTGATCAAGGAAATGTCTTATGCCTGTCTTAGAGTCATGTAGATCTGAAACAAACTGATAATCACTGATTCTAATGAAAGAACATCATATAGGGGCATCAAATGCATTTGACCTCATGGGATCCCAAATAAGGAGATAACAAACTTAAATTTGGAGACCCACAAGGTTGAAGAATTTGAAAAGCAGCAAACTACACATAATCCAGAAAAAAGGAAGAAGAAAAAACAACCCTTTAATTTGGAATTCTCAAACATAAGCAAGAGACCCATAAGACTCGAATCAGACCCTGATCATCAATATTACATGCATCCTGTATACTGTACAATATAGAATGATGACAGAAATTTAAACATTGCACTATGAGCTTTAACCAGTTAGGATTTTTCCATTGCAGTTAAAAGGTTTACTCTTCCTGATTCCCTTAATAATGTAAAAGTATGTAAACATTGATTAATGATAGTTGTATCATTCACTACAAAGAGAAAACTGAGAAGATTATCTAGAATGTTCCTTAACTTAAGTTTAATAGCATACTATTTCTCAGTGTAACCCTTAATTTTTCATACAAGGTACATTAAAAAACAAGATGATTCAAATTTTCTTTTCCACCTACAGTAGAGATATGGGGGTATCAGAGGCATTGAGAGTGTTGGCAAATCTGGCACAAAGTACATTGTGGGGGAAATTCTAAAACTTGTAACACATATAAGCACATTTTTTTTTCTGGGATCAGAGATATGGTCCATATAGAGCAGGAGCCAGGTGTACTTTTCTTAAGAGTAACTAAGAGTTTTACATTTATGTAATAGGCTAGGTTTACTTGGTTATTTATTTAATTTATCTAATTTATTTAATAGATTCAACTTACTTAATTATTAATGTAATTTATTTAATGTTTCATACATGGTTAGCAAGACTTCCCACAGACCACAGAGGAGATGCATTCTACACACTGATCCAGGAGTTAGCACAGACCATAGAGAGCCGCTACCTTTTGATGATGCTCATTGGGAGAAAGTAGTTGATGCAAAGGAAAGGTGTTCTAGTCAAACACTGTCAAAGTACAACATGGTGTGTCTTGAATTGCCTGAATGTTACTCCAGCAGCCATGGGAATCATTATATCTGCTACAAGAACTTCACTGCATATAAACGTTCCAGTATACTTGCAGCTGATGAAACGTTAAAAAAATACATTGTAAAGAGTTATCCAACAAAACTGCTTTGCTCCCAAGTTCATAGTGCTCTATCTGAATCTGCAGCATCTACATCAGGCATGTTCCCAAATTAATGTATATTTTGCAAATCATTCAAGAAAAGGAATCCTAAGACATCAAAAGAGTCTTCTGAATATCCAACAACATGTGTAACTTATGGGGCAGCAGACAGCATAAAAAAGCAGCAAAATAAATGGATGATAGACAAATGGATATGATGGTAGGCAGTATTCATCTCATAGCCAAAGAAGTGAAGTACCACAACAGCTGTAAGAACAAGTATATAAAAAAAGCAGAGTGAACAAAGGGCAGAGGTACAAAATGTGAATACAGTCAGCTGAGGGACAGTCACCAGGTTGACTTTTCCAGACTTGCCAAGTATGTGCAGTGCATCTCTGTTAATGGAATGCAAGAAGAATCATTACTATCTCTACACAAAAGGTACATGGATATTTTTATGGAGCGTAGTGGGTGTGAAACAAATTATGACCCACAGAGCTTGCAGTCAAAACTGGTGGACCACTTCAAAGATAGTATCATATTTGATGCCAAAAGTAGAAAAGGGGTTACAATCATCAGGTCTGCTAAGAAACAGGCTGACTGGAGAGAAGCACAAGCAGCTCAACACATAAGACAACAGTTGTTGGAACTCCTAAAGGTACAGCTTCATAATAAAATCAAATTTAAAGTTAAAGACTTAACAGAAGAAAATGTTAAACTGCCACCCATTCTTCAGACATGTCTATGTACTGTACTGAACCAACTAGGGAGGAGCGGATACTGGATTGTGTCCTAGCAGACAGTGACCAGATAAAGGGCCTGGAGGTGTGCAGCCCGCTGGCAGGTGGTGACCACACTACGGTCTGGTTTCTGCTGTATCTGGGGGGGATAACCATTCTAATACAGTTGTAGTGGACTTCAGGAGAACGGACTTCGTGGGCATTGGCAGGATTCTACAGGGGAGCTTGGACAAGATTAGGCTGGACATGGATGCTGGCAGCTTGTGGGAGGCCATTAAGAAGGGGGATGCAGGAGACTACTAACTCCTGTACAAAGGTGAGGAGTAAGCATGGTAGAGCCAACAAGCTGTGTTGGTGGACCAGGGAGGTGCAGGAAGCAGTGAGGTATAAAAAAGGCTGCCTATGTATGTTTTAAGTGCTCTGGGGGGATAGGGAGGGGTATGAGTTGATGGCTCAAAGGGTCACCACAGTGGTGAGGGGAGCCAAGATGAGGAGGGAGAAAAACCTGGCTAGGGATATCCGAAGGAGGGAAGGGATTCTATAGATACACAAGGGAGAAGAGAAAAGGGAGGTCACGGATCAGCATGATTAGGACTGAGGAGGGATGGACTCAGTAGGCAGGGGAAATCAGGCAGAGGTGCTAAATGAGTACTTTGCCTTGATATTTACGGAAGGAAGCAGGGGATCCCTCCAGCCCAATGGGAAGGAAGGGGAGCCAGCAGAGTCGAGAGGTCAGATGGAGTCGAGAGGACTGAAAGAAGTTGGGGTACAGGCTGGGCCAAGTCTAGAAGGGGATGGGTGGTTAAATGAGGGGTGGGGAGGAGGGAGAAAATCACAGTGGAAAGGGTGAAGAATGCCCTTCGGACACTAAAAACCGATAAGGCACCGGGGCCAGATTGATTGCATCCGAGGGTTATGAAGGAATTGGCCGATGAGCTAGCAGCACCACTGGCAGCACTGTAACATCTCTCTGCTGACAGGATGGGTGCTACAAGACTGGAGGTTGGCTCATGTGGTGCATATCCACTAATGTGGGGTCTAGAGAGGAGATGGGGAATTATAGGCTTGTCAGCCTAAAGTCTGTGGTGGCCAAAGTAAAGGAGGGCATTATCAAGGGTAAAGCTCAGGAGGCAGCTGGACAGGTTGGGGCAACTGGATGACAAACATTATGGTTTTATCCTGGGGAGATCGTGTTAGACCATCCCCATAGATTTTTATGACTGGGACCCTGGACCGGCATAGACCGGAGGACATCCTATACCTGGATTTCAGTAAGGCATTTGATTCAGTACCCCAGAATGGGCTGCTATTAAAGCTGCGGGTGGGAGGACAGTTGCTCAGATGGGTAGAAAATTGGCTAACAGGGCAAATACAGAGGATAGTGGTGGGTAGTCTCCTCCTCCTCCTCCTCCTCCTCCATGAAGGTTACCAGTGGGGTCCCCCATGGTTCGGTACTGGGGCCACTCCTGTTCAATGCCTATGTCTTTGATATGGGGAAGGCGATTAAGAGTAGGATGAGTCTCTTTGCGGATTACTTAAAACTGGGAGCATTGGCGAATGGAGATGAAGCGAGAGAGACAGTCCAGAGGGACCTGGATACCCTGGAGGGGGTGGTCAAGGAGGTGGGGACTGAGGTTTAATGCAGGAAAATGTTGGGTTCTGCATCTGAGGGTCAGAAACCCGGGCCATGTATACACCCGGGGGTGTCATACTGCAAGCCACAACGAGTGAGCGGGATCTAGGGGTGGTGGTAGACGTCAAAATGAAAAACACTAAAAATTGCAGAAGAACTGTGGCCAAAACAAATCGCATACTGCATAGCTAGGGGGATTACGTCCAGGAAGAGGGAGGTGATCCTCCCCTCTGTATAATGCCTTGGTCAGACCACATCTCGAGTACTGCATGCAGTTCTGGAGACCTCACCTCAAGGATGATGCAACACTGCTGGAGATTGTCCAGAGGAGGGCAACCAGGATGCTTCAGTGCATGGGAGGAAGGCCCTATGAGGAAAGGCTGGAAGAGCTTGGGCTGTACTCGCTGGAGGAGAGGAGAGACGGGGGGACATGATAGGGGTCTTCAAATATCTAAAAGGAATAAACAGGGGTGGTGCCAAAGAGATGTTAGACTAAAGAAGGTGGGAAACAACCAGGTGACATGAGTGGAAGCTAGAGGAGGGAAATTACAGGGGGGGGATGCAGGAGACCTTACTTCATTGAGAGGGTGGTGGAGCCCTGGAATGCACTGTCCAGAAGTCTGGTGAAGGAGGGCACAGTGGAGGACTTGAAGAGGGAGTGGGACAGGTTCAAGGGTAAACTAAAGAAGAGGATGACCCTCTCTGGGGCTGGGTGAGAAAGAAAAAACCCATTAGGAGGCTGGCTACCGAGCATACACAACAGACCATCTGACCTATTCTGATGGCTTTTAGTATGTTAGATATAGAGGAGGAGCTGCAGGGGAAGGTGTGCCTATTTGTAGATGATACGAAGATCTGCAATAGGTTAGACACCCTGGTAGGGGAGGTGGAGGCAATGAGGGAGGGCCTAAAGATTTTGGAGAGGTGGTCGGAAACTTGGCAGCTGAAATTTAATGCCAAAAAGTGCACAGTAATGCACATGGGTGTAATAACCCGCAAACCATTTACACACGGGGGGGGGTAAGGAAACTCAGCAGGACAGAGGTCTGGGGATTATAATTTCAGATAACCTGAAGGCGGAGAACCAGTGCAGTACAGTGGTGGGCAAAGTGAATAGAATGCTGTGTGCATACGGAGGGGTATAAAACAGAAAAACGGAGGTGCTGATGCGCCTTTATAAATCCATGGTGAGGCCTCACCTGGAGTATGGGGTTCAGTTCTGGAGGCCTCACCTACATAAGAATATAAGACAGGATTGAAAGGGTTCAGACAAGGGCAACCTGGATGGTGCACGCTATGCATAGGCAGCCCTATGAGGAGAGGTGGAAGGAATCTGATCTGTACCCACTGGAGACTAGTAAGCTTATTTGCAAGGAAAATAAGTGCTAGAAATAGGGATCATAAACTAAGATTAGAATAAGGAAGGTTTAGGGGCAATGTGAGGGGGCATTACATCACTGAGAAGGTGGTGGAGTCCAGGAACTGACTACTAGAAGAGGTGGTGTGCGCAAAAATGGTGAAAGGATTCAAGGGGGCATGGGATGGACACCAGGAGCTGACCAGTGGGCAGAGTGGGGTGTCTCTTGACAAAGACGATGATTGGTGGTGGGGGTAAGGGGCAGACTCGACTGGCCAAAATGGTCCTTTTCTGTCACCAGATTTCTATGATTCTAAGGCAGTTAAGTAATTAGGACTTACCTGTTCCATCAGAGTAGGGGAGTCCAGAGTTGAAGTGTCCTTGGTTTGGGGTATTCTGGTAGGACCGAAGGAAGAACAGAAAGAAGGTTGAAGGGACACAAAGGGTCGGAGGTGCTAGAAGAGGGATTAGTGTTTTAGAATTAAACAAAGATACTTATCTGATTGGTATGTTTGGCCAGACCTGTAGAAATAAAGGGAAAATAGATCAGTATGGGGAAATTATAATAGCAAGAGTAGAGAGATACAAAAATGGTATATAGCACAGGAGTAAAGGAAGAGAAGTTTCAGAGGAAAAGACAAACTAGGCCAAAGTAAGGCAACTAGAGATGGAATAAAAAATGCAGACAGCTAAGAACAGAGAATAAAGTGGTATTTGGGACTCGGCAAAAACCCCCCTTAGCACCCCGGGTGACCTGCAGGTAGCCAATAAATTTAAGAAGTAGTCCAGATGTGCAGGTGGGAATGCATTTGGGCTAGTGGCCCCTATATTATTTAAAAAAGGGGACACTGGTGGTTCAGGAGTCTTGAGTTGTCCCAGGAGGCCAGTGGTTTGAAAGGTATATCTCTGGTGATATAATGGGTCACTCCCTCATGGAGAGTGGCAATTTTTTTTTTTATATTATCTTCCCCTGGAACCTAATGTGGGGGGGGTGATATCCTTGGGCCCAAACTGTATGTAGCAGTCAGGAGGCTGTTCAGAAAACTGCTGACCAGAAATGCTGCGGCTGTTGATAGGCAGACAGTTTAGTGCTACTGAACGACAGTGACAGTAATGGCAGGTACTTTCAACTGCCAGTCCAGAGGAGGGCAACTAAAATAGCAAAGGGTCTGCACCAGAAGCCATACAAAGAGAGGTGAGCCGAATATTTATGCCCTTGAGGAAAAGAAGGGCCGAGGAGACAGGACAGAAAATTTCAAGCACCTCAAGGAATCAACAAAGTCAAAAAGAGTAGCATCTTCAGAAAAATATGTGCAAGAACAAGGGTCCAAATTTGAAGATAGAGGGATGGCTGAAAGACATCGAGGAAGTATTTTTTCACAGAGAGGGTGAACACATGGAATGGCCTTCCTAAGGAGGTTGGGGTCAAAAATAGTGGGGACTCAAGAATACATGGGACAGACATGAACCAATTCTATTGGTGGGTAGGAGGAAGTCAGCTGTTGGATAACTAGGATCTGCAGCTTATCCACTAGGTAGGGAAATGGGCCAACTGAGTGGGCCAAGCAGTCGTTATCTGCCATCAAGGTCTATGTGTCTATGATTCAGCCCACAGAGCTCAGGCTGTAAGCTGCTCCATGTGTGTGGGAATGAAGATGGGATATTTTTGAGAGGGGGAAGAGACTAGAGCAAATATGTCTCCCTCTACCCATCAGCCATAAAATGGCATGTGAAGAGCCCCCACGGGAAGAGGGTCTGGAGGGTGGGCAGCCAGCAGTAGATGGCAGGAACCTTTAGCTAAGCCGCATGGTGGCAGACTGTAGGTGCCCTGAGGGCCTGGTAGAAAGGGACTGGGAGAGCAAATGCACAAGATAGGGACCACAAAGGAAAATCCACAGTGCAGCTGAAGGGCAATGCCTGAACTTGACTTAAAAGTAGCTGTGGGTGGGAGGCAAACAGGGGAAATCAGTGGGCTCCCTGACGGGACCATGAAAGCAGCAAGCACTGCATACAATAGAGTCGCACAGCAGCTAATGTCAAAGTACCAGGGGCTAACAAAAGGATTTGTGGGAGGAAAAGAACAGCATAAGGTCCAGGACAGCTCACAATTAAAAACACAAGAGCACTAAAGAGAAGGAGCCCTGATGGGTTATAAATATTAAGTAAATTTATGCAATAGGAGTGGACATAAATGGAGTGTGATAAATCCATTTTATCCGAGCATGTATGTGTATACATGCAAAATCTTACATTTACACATATATTTATTACGTCATCCTCGATTAATGTGCATGGTGGACTGCGTCACACATCCCCATCCCTCACCCCCGTTGTTTGGCACTGCTTACTGGTATCTTGCTTTTAGTTTTGTTTCTTCCAGGTTGACCGTCCCTCAGCCACGCCACCTGCCATTTAGTCGTACTTCTCCCCATTCTTCCCGCTATCGTACCGTGATCATTTGTTTCTGTTTAACAGTTTTTTTTTTTGCTTTTATACCAAACTTTTTTCAAATGGTTGCTCCAAGCTGTTGCACTCCTCTGCATTCTGTTGCCATGTCCTCGCCACACCTCTCGATATAAAAAACAGATTTTTTTTTTATTCACACTGCTTCCTCAAAAACTGATAAGCCTTCACTCTTACTCTTCCACTCTGGTTTCCCCACCTCGCTACAACTACCACCAGAGCTCCCCCAGCACATAGAAACTGTCAGATTTTTTTCCTTAAACTGCTTGATCGTAAACCCCACTGCTGATGAGCCCTCACTCTAGGTCACACTTCTGCTCTGGTTTCCAGACCTCTCTACAACTGCAACCAGAGGCTCCTGTGAAGTCCTTCTCTGTAAACTCTAAATGGTCTCCTGTGGCCCTTATGGCCCTCCTTCTTCCCTGCTTATTTACTGAGATTTCCCTATGTCTATATACCACACATGTTTTAAGCCCCCCCACCACATTTCACTCCTGACCTCCAACACTATAATGCTGTCAGTCTGTTCCAGGTGTCTACTACCCTTTCAGTGAAGTAGTAATTCCTCACATCCATCTTACCCCCACCATAAGCTTCATCATGTCCCATGGTCCTTTTTCCTATTTGAAGGAGCCCCCCCCCCAGCACCCTGTTCATCTTTGTAAGGTACTTGTGGGTCGCCATCATGTCCCCTCTCTTTCAGGGTTTATGTGTTGAGATCCCAGTCTCCTCACAGGGCTTTTGCCACAGCCCATGTAAACTTTTAGTTGCCCTTTATACTGCCTCCACCCTATGGCCTTTCTATGGTACAGCCTCCAAACCTGGACACAGGACTCTTAGGCCCTGTCCACACTATCCCTCTGTAACTTAACAGAGTGCCCAAACCATTACCACAATGGTTTACGTTTACACCTGTAACGTTACAGAAGGAGTTCTCGTAACCGTTGTTGAAACCACGTGAGGTGGTTTCAACAATGGATATGAAACCGATTACTCCTCGGTAACGTTACTGGGCATAGTGTGGATGCATGGCACTGGTCCCCTAGTGCAGCACGAGCTGCATTGTGGGATCGGGTGCCACGATAACGGTCACACGGCTTCCGAAGTGTGGAGCGGTGGTTCCGGTCCCGAAATGGACACCGCGGCAGTGTGGACACACTGTACCACTCCACAGTTGTAACGGTTTCTATCTGTTACGGGGTCTGAGAGGTGCAGTGTGGATGGGGCCTTAGTTGGATCTCACTTATAAGGGATTATTTGCAACACATAGAAACATAGACTTTGACGGCAGAAAAGGACCACTTGGCCCACCCAGTCTGCCCATTTCCCTACCTACTGGATAAGCTGCAGATTCTAGTTAACCAACAGCCTATTTCCTGCAACCCCACACTATAATTGCCTTATGTCTGTCCCATGCATGTTTGAATTCCTCCACTGTCTTAGACCGCACAACCTCTCCAGGAAGGCAGTTCCATGCGTCCACCACTCTCCGTGAAAAAGAATTTCCTCACATTACCCCTGAGCCATCCCCCCTCTAACTTTAAATTGTACCCCCTTGTTCTTACACATCTCTTTTTCTGAAAGATGCTACCCTCCTGGACTTTGTTGATTCCCTTGAGGTACTTAAAAGTTTCTATCATGTCCCCCATCCCTCCTTTCATCAAGGGTATACATATTAAGCTCTCTCAGTCACTTTTCATATGGTTTCTGATGTAGACCCTGCACCATTTTAGTTGCCCTCCTCTGGACTGCTTCATCCTGTCTATGTCCTTGCATAGATGAGGTCTCCAAAACTGCACGCAGTACTCAGATGGGGTCTCACCAACTGTCTGTATAGAGGGATAATCACTTCCTTTTCTACTTGTGATGCCCCCCCTATGCATCCCAGTATCCCCTGACTTTCCCTTACTTCTCACATTCCATACCCACCTTTAGGTCATCTGATATGACTACACCCAGATCCTTTCCATTATTGTTGTTGTTAGTACCTCCCTGCTATTGTGTACTCTTCTCCTGGATTTTTATTTCCCAGGTGCATTACTTGCACTTCTTTGCATTGAATCTAAGTTGCCATATGTCTGACCATTCCTCCAACCTGCTAGTCCCTTCTCATCCTTTCTACCCCTTGTGTATCAACTCAGTTACAGATCTTTGTGTCATCCACAAAGAGACATACATTTCTTCCAGACCCTCTGCAATGTCACCTATAAAGACGTTAGAAGAGACTGGGCCCAGTACTGAGCCTGAGGTACTCCACTAGTAACCCCCCTTTCTTCAGAATGTGTTCCATTCACTATTACCTTCTGTGTCCTGTTGTGCAGCCAGTTTTCTACCCAGGCTACCACCCACCCTGGGACCCACTCCCAGGCTGGCTAACTTGATTATTAATCTTTTGTGCGAGACTGTGTCAAATGCCTTGCTAAAGTCAAAGTAGGCCATATCAACAGCACCTCCCTGGTCTATTACTTTGGTCACCCAGTCAAAGAAATCGATTAGATTTGTCTGACATGACCTTCCTGCTGTGAATCCATGCTGCTTTGGGTCCAGTGCCCCGCTGGCCTCTAGGTACTCAACAATTCTTTCTTTCAGAAGTGATTCCATCATTTTCCCCACCACTGAGGTCAAACCGTTAGGTCTGTAGTTTCCTGCTTCTGCCTTGCTCCCAGTTTTGTGAAGGGAAATCACATCTGCCCTCCTCCAGTCCTCAGGTACCACTCCATCTTCCCATGATTTGTTAAAAAGTGTGGTTAGTGATGTCACTAGGTCCTCCCTTAGCTCTTTTAGGATTCTAGGGTGAATCCCGTCAGGCCCCATTGCTTTGTCCACCTTGAGTTCTAAAAGTTATTTCAGTACTCTTTCTTCTTTAAATGGACTGGTATCAACCCCACTATCCAGAGTGCTTCTACTGTTTGGTTTATGTAACTCCTCCTCTTCTTCTTTTGTGAATACTGAGTAAAAGTATTCATTCATTATCTCTGCCTTTTCACTGTCTCCCTCTGCACACCTCCCCTCTCCTTTATTAATCTTCCCTATCCCTCACTTAACCTTTCTATGTTCCCTAATGTACCTATAAAAGGTTTTATCCCCCTTCTTAACTGAGTTGGCTATCCTTTCCTCGGTTTGGGCCTTTGCTTTTCTGACTGCCTTCCCCACTTCTTTCTGCTTTAATTGATACAGTTCCCTGTCATGTTCCATCTATGATTCCTTATACTTTTTGAATGCAGCCTTTTTCTCCTTAACCTTCCCTGACACTTCTTTTGAGAGCCATAGTGTTTTTTTATTCTGCTTTGTTTTCTTTATTTGTTTCACACAAAGGCTTGTTGCCTCCATGATGTCAGTTTTGATTTTTCTCCATTGTTCTTCCACCCCTCCTTTCTGGCCATTTGCTAATGCATTCCTCAGGTATTCACCCATTATGCCAAAGTCAGTCCTTCTAAAGTCCAGTATCCTTGTATTTGTATGGCTGGTCTCCATGGTTGTGTTTATTGTGAAGCACACTGTGCAGTGGTTGCTTGTTCCCAGGTGTCTACTGACTTCTAAGTGTGTGATCCTCTCTCCATTTGAGAGTACCAGGTCTAATATTGCTCCCTCCTGAGTGGGTTCCACCACTAACTGTCTAAGGCATGCTCCCAGTAGGGCATCAAGAATGACCCTGCTCTTGGAAGTGGCTGCAGTCCATGTTGCCCAGTTAACATCTGGCATATTCAGGTCCCCCATCAACAGCCTCTCCCCTTTTTCAGCCATTTTGAGAATGCCATCTATCATTTTCTTGTCCATTTCCTGCCCTTGAGATGGGGGTCTGTATATAACCCCTGTGCAGATTGTGATGCCATTCCCTATCTCCAATGTGACCCAGAGTTCCTCTTGTCCTCCCACTTTACTTTTTAGTTCTGTTACTTTGATCCTTCCTTATGTAGAGAGCTACTCCACCTCCTCTTTTACTCTCCCTGTCCCTTCTGCAGATTGTGTACCCTGGTATGTTGACATCCCAGTCATGGTTCTCCATGTACCATGTTTCTGTGACTGCCACAATATCCAAGTGTTCCACTTACATTAGGGCTACTAGCTCTGGAAGCTTGTTTCCAAGACTACGGGCATTGGTACTCATTGCCCTCCATTTAATGTTGGCTTTATCCTTTTTTACCCCATCCCTGCTCTTATTGCCTTTGTCCATTTTTCCATTTACTCCTGTCCTGCCCTCTGTCAAGCTCTGTACCTCAGTGTTTACCCTACTACCTGCCATGCTTTGCGGGGGGAGGCTTGAACTTTCCTGTTTCCTATCAGCACCTCCCCCCTTGGCTAGTTAAAAGCTTGCCAAGGAAGCCTTTAAACCTGTCACCTGTCACCTGTCACGTGTTTTCCTTCCTGGACAGATGCAGACCATCATGCCAGTATAGACCTTCATCTCTCCAAGTGGACCCCCAGTCCCCAATGAAGCTAAAGCCCTGTGCTCTGCACCAGTTTTGCAACCATTCTTTAAACCGCATGATGTGCAGTACCCTAGCCACACCCCTGCCATAGACTGGCAGCACCTCTGAGAAGGTTACCGTGCTTGCTACCTGTCTGAAGCCCCTCCCCAACTTCACAAATTCATCCTGCACTGCACTGATCTTATGCCTAGCTAGGTCATTTGTCCCAAGGTGGACAATGATATCTAGTTTCCTCTCCTGTGATGCTGCTTCTGAAATCCTGAGGATTCATTTCCTGTCCCTCCAAACCATGGCACCAGGCAGACACCTTACTTCCCTCTCCTCTCCCTTCCCCAGGTCTACATCCCTAACAGCTGAGTCCCCTATCGGAAGATGTTTCTTTCCCTTGTGTTGTCCCTTGCCACTCTTTTGTGGATCTCCCTTGTGGATGTCCCCAGCATTCTTCTTGGTCTCCAATGAGGGTGTCATCATAGAGGAACCTTGATTTGCCAGACCGACATATGATTTGTGTAGAGGTGCAACTCGGGGGCCGCCTCTGTTCCACCACCCTCACCCTCCCAGAACCTACTGTGGTCCATCTGCTCTTCACACATGGCAACCTCTGAGGCAGTGGTTGTGGAACTGGTGCTCTTTGGGTGAAGGAGTCCTCTTTAGTCCTTGCCAGTTCAGCTTGGAGCTGGGCAACCTCCTCCCTCAGAGCTGACAGTTGCCTGCAAATAGGGCAGCAACGCGGGTTCTAGAATGTTTCCTGGAAAATTGCTGCCCCACAGCTAGTTCATTGCACCACTCCCCACATGTTCCTCTTCCTTATAATATACAATGAGTAATATACAATTTTTTTTTTGTGTGTGTGTGTGTGTGTATACTTACGCTTTATGCACTGTGCTGGGTAATTAAGAATATGACAGTTCTGCTCCAAGACCTGATGAGGAAGTGATGTCAGAACCTTGGCTATAAAGGAAATGCCACGCCTGAGGTGGGCGGGGTGAGGGATAGGGTGGGTAGGTAGGCCACAACCACTGCTGACTGTTAGAAACAATCAAATACACCACTGCTCCACCACCCTGGTGAGTACTGCCCTTTATAGTAAGTCAACCAACACCGCAATGTACTAGACCACTGCTCCTACACACACCACTCTACTGAGTCCAGGGATAAAAAGGAACTCACCGTTCAGCCAGCAGGACACTTCCAAAATATTGCACAAATATCCTTCCAAATCATATGTGTCTAGCACAGAAATCAAGCAACTTCAGTTGTATTACAACCCTTCTGGTTATAAAATTACTACAATTTAATGGAATCCTGCAATTCTTAATGCCAATAAAAAAATAATGAAACTTTCTGTAGAAAGCGTAGCTTACCTTTCTAGTCCCCTACAATATTATGTTTTACCAAGTTACCAGTTTCTCAAATGCGTTCTAGTTTGTTCTCTGCAGCATAGCCAGTTTCTCAGCTTCCAAAAGGAACAGCAAGTCTTCTGACTGACTTTACTCAGTGTAGCATGCCTAAACAGAACAGGGATAAAAGCCCCACCCAGAATCAATTGATTGACTAGTGACACCTGTGATGTAAGCAGGCCTTTCAGTGAAGATAATTTGCTATGTCTGCTTCTAATACACACACAAACCCTTTATCTGAAACCAGGGATAAACTCACTGCTTAGCCAGCAGGACACTTCCAAAATATTGCACAAATATCCTTCCAAATCCTATGTGTCTAGCACAGAAATCAAGCAACTTCAGTTGTATTACAAGCCCTATGGTTATAAAATTACTAAACTTTAATGGAATCCTGCAATTCTTAATGCCAATAAGAAAATAATGAAACTTTCTGTAGAAAGTGTAGCTTACCTTCCTAGTCCCCTACAATATTATGTTTTACCAAGTTACCAGTTTCTCAAATGCGTTCTAGTTTGTTCTCTGCAGTATAGCCTGTTTCTCAGCTTCCAAAAGGAACAGCAAGTCCACCACCTCCCTCCTTCTGCTAAAGATACCCCTCCCTATGCAGCCCCAGCATCCTTCTAGCCCTACCCACTGCTTTGTCATGCAGCCCAGCAACTTTAAAGAGACTTACCAAGGTAAGGTAACTGAGTCGGCCCCTGCACCATATCCATCAGTGCCTTGCTGCCAGGGGTTCCCAATGAAGTTAATATGTCCCCAAATTTTTAAGCTGTTAAAAAGTTCTGTCCTTCATAAAAATATACAAACCAGGTCCCAAGAACTTCCCAGTTGCTTGCTGCCACCTCAGCTCCGCTCCCACACTCTCTAGCAGGATAATGAGATGCCAGTGAGAGTGCGGGGGTGTTCATCTTTATCTGCAATCGGCAGCAGCTTTTCAATTGATTTTAAATGATTTATTGACCACCTGGCAATGAAACGTGGGCATCAGTCAAGTAACAAGGCCCTTGTTAGTTGAACAGTGCCCACATTTTATTGCCAGGTAGCCACTATATAGTTTAAAAATCAATAGAAATGCTGCCGCCCATTACATATAATGGAGTGTGCCCCCACGCCCTTACTGGCATCTCGTCATCCTGCTAGTGTGCATGGGGGTGGAGTTTGCAGCAGAAAAAAAAAACCAAAAAACAGGAAGTCCTTGGGGCCCAGTTTGTATATTTTTTATGAGGGACAGAACTTTTTAATGGCTTATAAATTTAGGGACATATTAACTTCCTTGGGGGTCTTCTGGTGGCAAAGCACCAATTGGTATGGTGCAGGGCAGTATCTTGGCAAGTCTCTTTAAGATCATATTAACTCCAAGGTCCCCCCCCGCTTAGTGATTATTAGTATCAACCCTATAAAGCAGCTCCTGGTTTCCTGTGCCTTAGGTGCACAATTCTGCACTTTGTCATTGAACCCAAACTGCCCCAATCTTGACCACTTTTCGAGTTTCTCCAAGAGGTATGTGCATGCTCTCTGCTCCCTTCTTAATGCCCACCGTACAAATTTTGGTATTGTCTGCAAAAAGGCATTCCCTTCTTTGCCAGTTTTTCTGCAATGTCACTTATGAAGACACTGAAGAGGATCTGTGCCAGTACTGAGCTGAGCTGCTCACTGTCCCGCCACTGTAATAAGTGCCATTAACCATCACCCTCTGACATCTTAACCCCCACCCCCAACTACTACTCCATTTTCCAACCTGCATTTCTGGTTGCCCCCCTTCTGTTCAGCTACCACAACACCATCACTCTGGCATCTGCCAGGACTTGTTCCCCCACAGAATAAATCCAATATATGGAGCAGCTGCCTAGCTAGTCAGGATACATTTGCATGTTCTTCCATCCCCTAGGACATAAGCGGCAAGGGTGCACAAACACATGCTCAGACTTGTGTGACACAGCACCAGTCAAGGTCTTCCTACCCATGGGCTGCTCACACCTGCACTGCCACTTGTGGTCACTCAGTTGGCAGTACTACAGCTGAGCTGGCTGTCCTCCTTCCCCAGAAGAGAGCCTCTTTTATAACAATTGATCCTCCTCCTCTCCACAGAGAGCCCCTGACGCGAGCTCATTCCTGAACTAAGGTCACCTCTGCTGCAGGTCATAGTGCTACTGTTAGGCTGAAGGGCACGCATGTTAACCAGTTTCTAATTAATTTTACCACTTTGGATCCCTCCTAGGCTGATCAATCTCTTTAGCCTCGCCACCTCCCCAAAAATAGCTCCACCACCTCTCTGCTAGATCTCCCTTCCAGGCACCAGACTATCCTCCATGCAGCTGGACAACCCTTCTAGCCCCAGCCTTTCACATAATGAGCACTGAAGCTAGAGCACCACACAGGCTCCGGGCCAGCTGCTTACCCAGTCAGCCACCCTCCCTACATCTGGACCAGCCTACAACTACATTCCATACAACCTCCATGAAGCTGGAGCACCACCCCAAACCGCCACTCTAAACAGACCACATATCTGAAGCTGTCCCTCCAAGCCCATGGACCAGCAGTCCCCCACATAACCACTCAACCTACAGCTAGATCCACCAGAAGCCCCATACCAGCCTCACCATCGAACCACCCACTCTGCAGCTAGACCTCACTTCCAACCTTGAACTAGCCCCACCACCAGCTACCCTCCCTGCTGCTGGCTCATTCTTTCATGCCCTGGACTAGCCTCCCCAACAGACAATCCTCCCTGCAGCTAGACCCCTGGGTTCATCCCCACCCACAGACCAGCTTCCCTCCCCTCTGCAGGTTGAGTAACCTCCCCAGAGCTGGACACCCTTTCCAAAAGCTGGACACACCCACCATCCAGAGCAGAACCTCCCTACACACAGACCCCACCAATCACCCTTCCTCAACCGTGGACCCCATACTTCTCAACATAGTATTTAAAAATAAAAAAAATATGTGACACTAACATATTGCATTTGCAGTGTCAGTGGCTCAGCAGGTAGCACACTCACCTCCAAGGCTGGGAGATCAGAAGGCAGTGGGTTCTATTCCCATACCAGGCACTATGTTAATATCCCAATACTGATGCTGTGAGTGCAGCATGAGGGAATGGCTGCACCCCGAGGCACTGTCTTTCAGATGAGACATTAAACCGAAGGTCCCATCTGCCTGTTCTGATGGTAGTTCGGGTGGATGTTAAAGATCCCATGGCACTTTCGAAAAAAGCAGGGAAATTTTCTCCAGTGCCCTGGTCATATTCCCCCAAATCACTAAAAATACCACCAACAGCTTAATCTGGTTCAAGGTCAGTTGGCTTTCATCTGTATTCCTCTCCCTCCGGGTTGTGCCTGAAAATAGGCAAGAATCTGTCTAGTGCACTTAGTCAACAAAAATGAAATAAAATAAACATAAAATATAAATTAATGCAGTCTTCAGCAAAAGAAGAAAAAAAAAACACTGATCCCCAGATTACAAAATGGATTAACACATGCAACTGTTAAAGACAAATATTAAACACAAAAACAGTTCCCCCACAAACACACTCAAATATCTGCAGTAAATAATTCTTCCTTTAGGGTAACTTCAGATTTTCTCAAATTAAAAAAGTTTTAATCTTTTCTCTATGCATTCTGAATTTGCTCAGTATAGAATCTTCCTGCTGTTCATTCTCCTGCCCCCACCACACCAACACTACTTTAAAGTAACTAAGTCAGCAAAAATTCCACAAATAACAAGTAATCTAGAGGCACAATGCATCCTAAACACTTGGGGGTTGATTGAAAATGAAATGTGTATTTCAAAGTTTAGCCAAGAGTTCAGAGAAGAGAAAATGTTTTCAAGACAGAACATTGAAAGTGAAACTTGCACAGAATTTCATTTTGAAAAAAAAAACACCTGAGTGATAATTCCTTTACTGTATTTAACATTTCAGGGAGTTAAAAAGATGTACTTTTTAAACATAAGCTCTTACCTTAACATGTAAATCTTAGCTGTAGAAACCCTCAGTTGTTCAAAAATGGAGACCACAGAGCCATAGTTTCATCAGACTAGACATAGACAGGAAGAGAGTTGGAAATGTAGGCCTCTGACTGAGTAGACTTATGGGAGATGAAGTTTAGAATAGACTTTTTAAAGTGTACTGCCAACTTTTTTTGCACCATATTATTTCCAGGTAAAAATCCACATTTTATTATTGCTTACCTTCTATAAAATTCATTGGTGTTGCAGGTTGTTTTATCTGTCTCCTTGCTTAGTAGAACTGAAATGCACGGTAATGTACCCAGACTTGATTGGCTAATTTAAATCTTAAAACTACTCCGCTGACTGTAATTTTCATTTATGATTCAGTTGTATTAAAAAAAATTGCACTTTTAAGAGCATTGCAGATCTATTTCTAATCCTCATTTAGCAATAACTTACTTTTGAACAACTAGTCTGCTGAAATACTTCTTAGAATTTAGTATTCTTAGCAGCTGTAATTTTGAATGATGATTAAAGATTATTAAAAATGACTAAAATTAGTCTTTGAAGGCAAATTAATGAATGCTTAATACTAAATTTAGTATTTGACTTCAGTGAAGGTTCCTAAGCACAGCCCTTGAGCCTGCACCTCCCATGACCACTCACATCTTGAACACCCCTGCCCAGATGACCACCCAGCTGGACAACCATATCAACATCCCAATAGATCTCCCTGTTGTGTATCTGCCTGCAGCTAGTCCATCCCTACAAGCCCCCAAACCAGCCTCTCCCCCATCAACTATCACCCACCCTGTAGCTGGCTGCTCCAGGCCATCTTTCCTACCCTCAGACATGATTCCCCTGCAGATGGAACCCTCCACTTGCCTCCCACCTCAGTAGACCAACCTCTGCAGCTGAACCAAACCTCCCAGCCTCACCAAACAAAGCACCCTCCTTAGAGCTGGACCAGCACCCTCTAGAAAACAACTCTTTCTGCAGCTGGACCCACCCACACTACCCATCTTGCCCAGATACCAGTTGCCCATCCCACCACTGACCACTCTGCTTGCACATAGAAAACCCTGCCCTGCTAGGTACCCTTTTATAATCCCAACGCTTATTAGTCTGACATGCTGCATCCCACACACAACAACCCAACAGCCCCCGCAGCCCAACACACAGTGTCCTGACCTACGACAGTGCCTGACACACTGTCAGGCCTGAGGAGGTTGGGATGCTGTGCGGCTGTTGAGTGGATTTTCCACAAACACATGAAGCACCCAATCCCGACCTATGCCACCCATCCCAGGACCTGACACTACTGAACAGTACGGACGATGTGAAAACACCCACTCCCTGTGTGGTGTACCCTCTGAGGACACACTGACCTGATCACGGACCCCCTGATAAGGATGACTGTCTCACCATCCATGAGACAGGGATAAAACAAATAGCTGTGCATGCCCTAGAATGTTTACCAGCCATCCCAGGCAGCATGGTGGATTGTCCTTGCATCCCTGCATGCATGATTATGCCAGCTGACAGCCAGCCAGCTGGGCATGCATGAAGGAATTGGAATACCATGCCTGTTGGTCAGTGCATGCATGACACTGCAGGCACACAGCACAGCGGCACAGCGAAAGCATGGATAGCTGCACCAGGAAATGGTCCACAGCAACACCACATGTGGATGCTAGGACACAGAGCAGCATGCCATCGCACCAACCATGCAATATGTGCATGTGGCCGTGTCATGCTAGCCCACTATGAGCCAGCAGTAACCACACAGAAAAAAGTCTGGAGGTGTTTTGGGGGGGCCTGTGCCACAGGAGCTCACTGTGGCATGAAGGCTGCCAGGTGTGTTGTGGGGGTTCCACAAGGGCCCATTGTGAGAATGTTGTTACCACACAGTTGCACAGCTGTAAGGATTGGTGGGCACTCACACAGCTTCAGACCTGTGCGACATGGCTACAGTGCAGATGTGGCAGTGCAGTGGGCTGCTTGCGATACCTAGTAGTGTTGTGATGAGATATCACCACCAGGTTGGGTTGCATGTTAAATGTGGGGGTGAAATTTTATTCAACAGAGGGGGCTACAGTGACAACCTGGTGGCTGTGCATGATGTGTACCGTGAGTGTACAACTGTCAGGTGCCAAGTCATCATGGAAACCCTCCAGGTGTTGTTGTGCCATGACACAGAGGAACTTCAGCAGCTTGCCTTTGTCCTTGGATGCTAGTACCACCCTTATCCACTCCACTTAGCTCTTTTTGGGTGGTGTCCATGGCAGTCCACAACAAATGCCTTCCCTGGTGACATAGGTCCATTGCTGTTCCCTGTGGAGTTCTGCTAGCATTGTCATGACCCCTACATGTACTTTCCGGAGCAGGGCATGGAGATGGCAGTACCAGGTCTCGACATTGCTTTGGGTCCACGGCATACTTCGCACGTTGAGATCTGCAACCAACCACAGCTGAGTGGGAACATGGGGTCATATCTCTTGGGCACCTTGGTCACCCTACTGTACAGCCATATCCTACCCAGCACATGTGTCTGCTCAAAACAATAGAAGACTGTGGTGGCATTGGGCGGAATGGTTGACTTCAGGAGGTTGAATGCTGCTGGAGTGTCCTGTGCCAGGAGATGTGCGAGGGCCACGAGTTGATGGATCCTCAGGCTGAAGTCTGGGTCACTTCTGTATTGTGGTGCAAGGCCAAAGCTCTGGACCTTCTGCCACACAATCTGCCCAAAATGGAACAGGCATCCCTTGTTTATGGTTTGTGGAAATTCCATCTTACAGGCATTGATAGCAGCCTGCTCAAAATCAGTGATGATCGTAGGTGGTTTGAGGGTGGAGGACTGTATACTTGTATATTTATTCAGCTCCTGGAACAAGGTGCAGTAACATTGCAGGCTCATTGTCATCATCAGTGTATACACCAATGACATAATGAGGTTGTTAGGGGCCCATCCCCATGGGTGCATGGATGGTGTACAATGAGTGAACAGTTGTGGCACAGTCTTGAACGTACCATGCATCACCCAGAAGGGTGCCTGAGCCAGGTCCCTAATGTTGTCCTCTGTGGTGAGAAGAAGGACCTGCTGAGTGGTGCTGCTGGTGATCCTGCAGTACCATGGCCATCCAGTCACCGTCTGTAGCTGTTTGGTGATAGTGAGGTCAGCCAGTGTCACTGGTTCTGGTGAGAGGTCCTTGTGGTGGGTCCTGTTCACAATCTGCAGCAGGGCCCTCTTGCTTGGAAACTGTTGCCACAGCTCAGTGGTCACTGCAGTTGCTACACTCTGCAGTAGCTATGCGGGGCTAGCCACAGTTCTGTGTGCCTTCTACTTGATGCCTGCCAACACCTGAGCTGGTAGAGCATCTGTCACCTCCAGAGCATGACTGTGCTCATTCTTTTTCTTTAGGTGGTGCTGGCCATCCTGGAGCAGTGTGATGACCTGGCTGAGGCAGGACTTGGACTTATGGTGCTGGCAGCACCGTTACACTGTCTCATGCCATCCTGGTGGTGCTGAGGGTTAAGGCGCTGGATGCCATACCTTGTGTCACGCCAGTGACCCGGTTCAGGATTGAGCCTGGGCCATCAAGGGTTGGCAGGGGAGGACTGGGATCGAACATCCACAGACTGCTTTCTCAGTCCTGGTCTGGGCTGTGGAATTTCACTGTGCTGTAGCAGCCCCCTGGGGATGCTATGGGGCACTACTAGTGTCAGTGACACTAGATGGGGAGCACGGCAGATGTTGGTACGTTGCTCCTGGATGTCATTGCACAGCCATGCTACTGGGGCCAATCGAAGGAAAATGGCTGGGCATGACCTTTCAGCTTGATGGCTGTGCTCTGAGCCAGCCGGAGGACTTTGGTGGAGTCCTGTTGAGGAGGGTCTGGTGCTGTCCTGGCTGGTAGAGGCAGAGGGGGAGCTCTTCTGCAAGATGGCATAATGGCTGTTCCTGATCCTCCATGGGTGCAGTTTGAGCTATCCAGCTCTCCAGGTGGGTGGAGCTGGTTGCTGGATGCCCCAAGCCGGAGTGCATGCCGCAGCAGGAGAAAAATATGATATGTTAAAAAAACAGTACACTGTCTCATTGCAGGTCCATTCAAGGACCAGGAGGAAGCCATTCACATTTAGCTTGGACTTTCCCTTCCTGGATGGTACCACCTCACAGATTGTCCATGTTGTTGGAGTTGCAGTTGAGCACCCTGGCCCCTCCATGGCTTCCACGCTGTCCTCCATTATGCCAGAGGACTGTGCAACATGGCTGGCTTTGGTTCCAGCTCAGGCATTGTGGTGTGATTGCACTTCATTTGCACATCACACTCCATGGCCACACCTGTGGCAATTGCTACTTGTCTGTGGGTGGTTTGTACCAGTACTAGTAAAGCCACTGTCTGCCCACAGTCCCAGTGCTTCAAGGCTGTGCTGTGCACCATGTTCACATTCAAGTTCTGTGTCCACAGTGTCCTGTGCCCCTATCAGCTACTGTGCTGCAGTGGGCTATGTCTATGGTACACTTCCTGCTGTCCAGCATGCAGGATGCAGGGTCCCTGTGTGTTGTGCACTCTGCCTACAGGTCAGTGTCCACCTACCTAAGCTGGCCTTAGCACCCCCCAGCATTGGCATCCATAGTTCCCATGCATGCCTTCACGAGTCCATGTCTGTCCGCTGCCCCATGCATCATTTTCTGATGCCTACCTGTTCTCTATGTTCTCTTCAGCTGTAGTTCCCTGACCTGAGAATTCTCCAGTAAATGATCTATTGTAGCCCTCACTGTGCTCTATCCTATGGGGCTTGCATTTTCTGCCCCTCTACCAGTTTGTTTGTCAGAGTTTCAGTTCACCTGCTTTGTTTGCTAACCACTCTCCCTGCATCTGAAATCAGCCCTACCCAGCCAACCACTCTCCCTGCAGCTGAACCACCCTTTTGGCCCCTGGAGAAACCTTCCCCAAGAAAAGCACTGTCCATGGACCATTTCACAGTTACAAGGAGAGAGGAAGAGGCCCCCAGCTGAGTAGGAAGCAACTGCTGGTGGGGGACTTAATTAGGGGGATAGACTTGTGAGCAGGGTGGGGTTAAAGAGAGGGAGGTGAAATACCTGAGAGGTACTTTGACTTGGAAGGATGAAAGCAGATACAGTGGATCATTAGGCAGCAGGAGATGAGAGGGAGCTAGATGTCATTGTCCACCTGGGGACAAATGACCTAGCAAGGGATGAGGTAGGGGTAGTGCAGGGAAATTTCAGGGATGGGGGAGGGTCCTCAAGCATGCATGGTGGCTTTTGCAAAAAGGTTGCCTATATACATCTTGGGAGAAGATAGGACTCTCCACATGGCTTTCAACAGTTGGTTAACAGCATGGTGCAGGGCGGGGCTCAGTACTAGGAGTGGGCCTCTTCAGTGTCTTCATAAGTGAAATTGCAGAAGAATGGAATGGGAAGGTATGTCTTTTTGCAGATGCCACCAAAACCTGTTATAGGGTTGACACTCAGGAGGGTGTGGAGAAAGGGTTCACCCATGTTGGTGTGACAGCCATGTTGCTGATGCCGATTACAGCACAGGCCACATTACAGCACCAGGCAAAATGTATCCTGGGAGTTACACCACGAAAGAGCCCTCCTGGGAAACAGTCTCCATTGGGCCCCCTTCCCTAATTATCCCACAGGTCCAGGTTCTTAATGAACCTGTTCTCCAGTCCTACTCCATCCTACAATCACCCCACAGGTATACAGTAGATTGTTACTATCCCTAATGTTCAGTGGTTCCCATTTATTTATTTATTCATTCATTTGTTTACCGAGTAGGTGCACTGGTCTGAGAACCATTTTCAGGCATGATCTGGGCCATTGAGGATGGCACAGGAATAAAAGCAAGTACAAAGGAGGCTGAGACAAGGCATACAATAGACAGTAATACAAATATACAGGATATTTATATGAAGATATATATAAACTTGCAGCGCAATGGATAAATAACATTTATGACAATATCAGGCACAGTAGTAGCCAAGTTGTAATACAAATTAGACATGATCTGAGATGAGTAAAGGAAAAAGTGCATCATGACAGTGTAGGTATGGACCAAGAAGGAAAAGAAGGGAAGGGAAGTAGAGGCATGATAATAAGTAGGGAGGGCAGGAGCAAGTAGTGGAGGACAGAAGGTGAGATCCAAGGAGAGACTGGAAGAGTCCTGGAGAGTCAGTGGTGCTAAGTGGAGTGGGCAGGTTGTTCCAAAGGAAAGGGGCTGCAGATGAGAATGCACATTTACCCATATGGTGGAGACTAGGAGACACTCAAGCATGGGGCCAGCAGTGAGGCAGAGCTCTAGAACAAACATTTTTGGCCAAAGAAGGTGGGATTGTGGATAGGTAGCTCGGTTTTGGATGGCCTTATTGACTGTGCTGGCCAGAAGATTGGTCTATTGGGCTGATGGGAGAAGCCAGCCCAGGGTCTGATAGAGTGAGCAGTTGTGTGTTGAGTGAAAGTCCTTGCCCTCAGTATATCCAAAGTCCCCACCATGACCCAGTTGTTTCACATGCATACTACCCCTGGTCCCCAGCCTTACTATATATTTGACACCTTCCACATTTGGCACAGACCATCCTCTCAGCTCCTTGATCAGGCACAAAATGGATGATAGTTCACAATCATGTGCTAACTGTACACAGCTGTTTATATAATAGGCACATGAGAGCAAAACTGGCTTTCTGTCCTCAGTTGGTCACAGAGGTTAGCAGAGTGTCTGTGCCAACTGCCACTGTGGGGAGAGTGCGTAAACATATGGTGGGGGCCATGAATGGTGTGAGCGGTGGGACTGGGTGGGCAGGTAGTTATTGGCAGTTTCCAATGTATGGAATGGACAGCAGCACCACTGAACACCAAGGGAAGTGTGATATTACTGATGGTGGGAGCTCAAAGGGGCAGTGGTAGGAGGCAGAGGTGATACTACCTGGTTTAGGGAGGCAACATCTTTTAGAGCCATTTACCAACTGGTCAGAGACTCACTAATTATGCTATTCAAGATTTCATTTTATGATCTCACCCTGTTTTTGGGGTGCAAAGTGTTGCTTGAGAGTCACGTACCCATTTGGTGATCGCAAATGCTCTTTGAATGTTCTAGTCTATGTGAACAATAACAGTCCATTACCAGTAAGATAAAGACAGGTGAACAAATACAAATATGGAATTGAGAGCTGTTCTCCATGAGGTTGATAATGTAATTTATCTTAACAATGCGTTAGAGTACAGAGTATGATGAGATTAATACTGGTACCACTGTGCTACCATATGAGTCTAGGGTTGCTGTGAGAGGTACCAAATACTGAAATGTCAAAATAACGCAGTACCATTGTGCTACCAGTGTACCAGTATTTGTGGGAGCTGACAAAAATCTAAAATTTCATGATACCATTGTATTACCAGTGTATGTGAGAGACAGAGAAAATGGTAAAAATGCCATAGGGATACCATTCTGCCAGTGCACTACCAATGCACAGAGGAACATCTATATCACCTACCACTGTGATACCAGAGTACCACTGGGTAGTACCATTGTGGATTTTCAGCTGACCACAGTATTGCCATTGCTATACCACTATAATGTCATTGTGACAAATTCAGTAAGGGTAACCAGATTGCTGAGACAATGCAGTGCTAAAGAAGTGTGATAAAAATTATAAAGTGTTGCCAGTACTACTGCAGTGTGCAGCAAAAATTAGTGAAGGAAATACAGTACTAAAGAAATGTGCATGAAAATCTAATAATTCTTTGCAGTGCTCTTACAGTCTGCATCAAAACAAAAGAAAGATTGAGCAGTGCTACTGCAGTGTGCAGCAAAAATTAGTGAAGGAAATACAATGCTAAAGAAGTGTGCATGAAAATCTAATAATTATTTGCAGTGCTCTTACAGTGTGCATCAAAACATAAGAACGATTGAGAAGTGGTACAGCAGTGTAGCAGAAAGTCAGTGCAGTGTATTAACAGTGCACTGATGAAAAGCACGGTAGGAAATTTGTAAGCCACTGAACAATGTGGAATGCATTTTTGGTGGTGTTGGCTGATATGTGATGGGATTGCTGTGGGCCATTCTACACCACTGGATGCTTAACATGTTGTGATGACTTATATGGGACAGAATTATGGGTCCATTTAAGAAAACTGAATCATTTTTTTGGTGGTGTGGACTAGTATGGGAGGGCTTGTGAGGGGTCATTGTACACCAGGGAACACTTAACATGTTGTAGAGCCTTATATGACAGGGAATTGTGGGTCCATTGAACAACTTGGTGTGCACTTTTGGTTATGTGGCCTGATATGGGAGTGCTTGTGGGTGGCCACTGGACACCACAGGATGCTTACATTGTTGTGACATCTGATATGGGATGGTATTGGGGACCACTGGACAACAAGGAATGCATTTTTGATGGTGTGACCTGATATGGGAGTGCTTGTGGGGGATCATTAGACACCAGGGAATGCTTACCATGTTGAGGTGCCTTATGTGGGAGGGATTCAAAGAAAAATTGGACATCATGGAATTTTTTTTTGTTGGTGGCAGGGCCTGATATGGGAGATCCCTCCTCATAAGGTGCCACCACCAAAATGCATTCCTGTTGTCAGTGGTCCAACAATACCCTCCCATTTCAGGCATCACCACTGGTTACATCTCCTGATGACCAAATGGCCTACCACATGCACTCCATTATCAGGCACCACCACCACAAATGCATCCCATGTTGTTCAATGGACCCCAAATTCCAATCCCAAATCAGGTGCCACAACAAGTTAAGCATTCCCTGGTGACAAATGGCCACCCAGAAGCCCTCCAGTATCCTGCCCCACCACCAAAATGCACTCTCCATTGTGCAGTGATCCCTCAATACCCTCCAATATCAGGAGTCTCCACATTTTGAGTATTCTGTGGTGTCCAATGGATTCACACAAGCCCTCCCATATCAGGTCCCACCATCAAAAACGCATTCAATGTTGTCCAATGTTCCCTCAAATCCCTGCCATACCAGGTGACACTCCATGTTACACATTCCATGTGCTTTCCCACCCCACCCCCCGCCACTGCGTCATGGCACATTTCAAAATAGAGAATAAGTTTGAACAGGTGAGTGTGAGTTTGGGTGAAAATAAAATATAGGGGTAATATATCAAATTAATCTTCCAAATACTTTTGATGGAGGACAGGGTGTTTGTTTTATCAAGGGACAGACCAAAACTTGCTGAAGTTTGCTTGCGCATTTTAGAAATGCCTGCAAACAACACTGCTGCCTGTGTTTGGCATTTGGAAATACTAACTTCGCATGCCTAAAATCACTCATGTAATGTACTTGAGGATGAGTATTTTCTGTATACATTGCCCCAGGTCTGTCAGAACAGAGATATTGGCTATGATCAGGCCCCATCCAAAAAAGGGATTCCCTATTCTCCAGTGATCACCCATTTAACTTGCATACCAAGCACCACCACAAGTAGTTCACCTCCTGGTGTCCAAATAGCCCCACCAATGCCCTCATATACCAGGCCCCACCCCTCAAAAATGATTCCCAGTTGGTCAGTCATACCCCAGTTACATTCACAGCCAGGCACAGCATGATCCAGGATTAGAGGCACCTGTCCCACCCAAGTTCTCCTGTACCTGACACTACCAATAAATATGTGGAGAGTTACTTACCTGGGTACTATGGAGTCAGAAGCAGGAATCTTGAAGGTACGTCTGTCAGAACTGAAAAATGAAATATAGGAATGGAGTCACAAAGGATCAGTAGTTCTTAGAGAATTAATAGTATAGAACATATTCACAATGCAGTAATACTTATCTGATGGGGGAAGGAGTCGTCATCCTTTCAGGCATGTGGAAGAGAAACAAAAATAGGTTAATATGAGGAAGATACAGTAGGGAGAGAAGAAAACGAGAGTTGATAAATACAAATGGTGTATCAGACTACATTTGAGTAAACAATGGCGCATAAGATAAAAATTTACTGCTAAAGCAGAGTGTGAAAATAGAGTTTGAGAAATAAAATTAGTTAACAGATAGGATAAGAGAAGAGAATATGTTGTTAGAGGAGAGGATTAGAAAGACCACTGCTCTCTGCCTAGATGGTCTAGTTTCCACTAATTGAAAGTAGGATCTTTGGTGGGATACGAAATATTCGTTTTGGTCAGTGACCCAGTGTTGGTTAGGAAATCAGGTTCATTTACTGGCCCTTTTCATGCTGATCCTTCTTGCCTCCACTTCTGTAAATGGGCTCTAGTTCAGTTCGACTGTCAAGTTGTCACAATATGTATGCATTCCGCGCGCTATCACAAATTTATCAAATTAATGCTCACCCTATTTCAACAGTTACTAAGCTAAGATTGGTACACAATAAAACTATGGGGTGAGCATTAGGTTTCCCTACCCCAAATACACACCTCCCACACCTGTTCCAGCATGCAGGGTGATTGTGTGGCCTTAGGGTTGGAAGCTGAGGTTGGGGGTGAGGTGTTTGGGTTGGAAGCTGATGGCTGGGAAACCTAAGATTGCATTTTCCTACTTTTGAACAAACAGCATTACCACTGCCCACAACCCTCTGAAACTCTGCACCATCAAACAGCTATGCCTACAGTAAATGGTTTCCTCACAACAGTCCAATTCATAGCACCATTATATAAAATGCATTCCATGGTGTCCATGGTCCCTCCACCCCCACACTCTGAGACCCAGCACCATCACAGAAAACCCATTTCCCTGATGCCCAGTTGTTCACCCCCACTCTCCCAGACAAGACACAATTTCAGCAAAAGGAATTCTTGCTGTATGTGGGTTCCCTGCACACTCATAAACTGCAAAACTGGAGTACCTACACAATGATGCCAGGAATAAACTTCATTTATGATTTCTGTAAATACAAAATGTCTATTTCATCCCCAATAGTCTCTATCTCTCTCCCCTCTGCATGGCGTGAGTCTCATCTTTATTTTTTCCACCCTGCACTTACACTATCCATTCACATACAGCTGCACTGAGGCCAGGAATAAACTTCTTTTGAGTTGTATGTAGTTTCTGTCTTGCTCCCCCTTGCATGGCATAAGTCAGATTTATTTTGTCCAGCCTGCCCTTGCATAGCCTGTATACACACACATCCACACGGAGGCCAGAAAAAAAAATTCATTTGTGATTTCTGTGACTGTAACATTTATTTTTGGTTCCCATTAAACTCTATCTCTATCCCCTTTTCAATGTGTAAGTCACATATTTATTTTTTCCAGCCTGCCCTTTAACTGACTGTACACACACATCAGCACTGATGCCTGGAATAAACTTTGTGATTTCTGTGACTGTAAAAAATGTTTTTGGTCCCAAGTAGTCTCTCTCTCTCTCTCTCTCTCTCTCTCTCTCTCTCTCTCTCTCTCTCTCTCCTCCTTCTGCGTGATGTAAGTCACATCTTTATTTTACCAGTCTTCCCTCACACTTTCTATACACTGAGGCCAGGAATAAACTTCTTTCATGTTTTATGTGACTGTAAAATTTATTTTTATCCCCAAAGTGAGTTTTATTTTTCCAGCCTTCCACACTGAGGCCAGAAATATATTTCATTTGTTATTTTTTTGCCTGTAGAATTTCTTTTTGGTCCCCTTATTCTCTCTCTCTCTCTCTCTCTCGCTCTCTCTCTCCCCTCTGCATGTCATAAGTCCCAGCTTTATTTTACCAGTCTGCCCTTGCACTATTTATACACCTACAGTTGCACTTAGTCCATGAATAAACTTCTTTTGTGATTGCTGTGACTGTAAACTGTCTATTTAAGAATCAAAAATTAAAAAGAGCTGAAGGATCATCTTCCATAATAGACAAGGTGACAAACACATAGATACATACAAATTATTCTACTTGCAATAATATTTTCAGTGCAAGTTTGACCTGACAATTAGGAGTTGCTTTGGGGTCCAAGCTAACATTTTTATTTTTTAATTTATTTTTTTACACTGGTGAGAAATCTGAAAATCAGATTAAACAATTACTAACCAATCTGAACTGGCTAATGGATTGCTTGAAGAATTGGACTTGCTTTTTATACTGACTTGATCGGGAAAAAAGGTTGCCTGCTTCACTTGTATCTACCTTGTTGTATACAGCCTGTAGCTAACAAAAAAATGCAATTGCATGGGGTCGATCCCTATACTGACCAACCACCATGCCCATCACCTGCATTTTCTTGGCAAATAAATTACAACCCTCTACATCTACTTCTAGCAATGTCTACAATAAATTCATTATGCCCAGTTCGCTTAGCACAAACAGAATTCATTAGAGAAAAAAATAAAAAAATAAAATTTAGCTCAAGATCAAGCCTGACTTTCAAACTATAAATCTCATGTATAATTGACTTACCTTATTCTGTTTTCAATAATAAGCCAGGGACTACAGCTTTCAGATTACACACAGTCTGCATCTGAAACTGGCCATACAGCATAAGGAAGTTCAGGAAGTGCCAACAATATCCAGGATACAAAAAAAAAAAAATTAAAATATTTTACAGCTTCATTAGACATTTCTGAAAAAAAAACAGAAAAAACAAAACAAACATGATTTGAAAATGGAGTGCCTGTGAAGTATAAATAAAAAAAATCCTACTTCAACTTATCTCTTTCCTCCCGATCTACTGGAGAGAACATGGTTCAGTTGCTCAACTCCCATTGAATTATCAGCAATTAGTTGTGTAATGTAGCTTACATGCAAAAAGGAGCCAACATGAATTCACAGAGCAACTGAACAGCATCAGGAGGTATGGGGAAGTGCCTACAAGATCCAGGAATAAAAAACAAATCTTACAATATTTTACAGCTTCTGCACAGTATGCCTTTCTGAACCACATAATAAAAACAGTGAAAAAAACCCAAATCAGACATCTACACCGACAAAAGAAAAATGACAAATTCACTGAGCTAAGCAGTGCGCGTTATTTGCAAAACGTAAATGCAACTAATAATACTGCATTCACAACGATGTTTACAGTCCAATAAGATATATACAGCATGCAAAAAAGTAAAATGAGGCATCCTTGTGACAAAATACAGTGAATGAGTTCCAGTATCAGTCATAAGCAAGTAGGTGGCACCAAAGATATGCTAAGATGGTAGAGAAGCAATGTACTGTACAGTACTGTATGTTCCCCTGCCACATTTTTATCTTCGATTTTCCCTGTAGATTTGCTTGCAGTTTGCAGATCTGCTTGCAGTTATGTCTATCGGAGATCTGTTTTCATTTGACAAAGTGGGTAAAGCTGCAGACAGCAGGCAGGGAGTTTTGAGAAAGTGGAGGGAAAAGGCATAGAGTCAGTTGAGAGAGGGAACACTGCATTTTCAAGCTCTCAACGACCCCGTCTACAGCTACAGTGCAAATCTGTATTGTAACATATTACAGCATATGCAGTCTCGATTATCCAATCTCCCGTTTATCCGAAACGATCGGATGTCTCCCAATCAGTTTGAATAAATTAGGTTTGACTGTAAAACTGTAAAAATCCTCTTCCAACTTATCGCTGGCCTCCTGATATACAGGAGAAAACGTGGCTCAGTTGCTTGATTTTTCATGCTTTATTTACTCACCCCACATCGGCAGCCTAGGGTCAAGGCATACTAAATAAAACAAAAATATACTACTGGCATACAATTATCACCTGAGATGGTAGCTCCATCATATTTTGGCAATGCTAGATAAACAGGGAGATCATGGAGAAACGAGCATTCAACCGATGAAAAAATAAAACAAAAAGGTGAGGTTTTGAATAGCACTAAATCATGACCACAAACTATAAAACATGAAATTAGCATGGCTGATGTATTCCTGAAAATTTCCTCTGCCATAACACCAATACCTATCAGGAAAACAAGCCAAGAACAGCCACATAATTATTGAAAACTGCAACGTAGATTGCCATTGGAAAAAAATTAGGAAATAATGGAAACTGTCAAAATTAGCCTAGCAACCTCACCTTATAAAAAATAACAAGAGAGGATGATTCTGATGAGAGCGTTCACACAGATCGCAATGCGTTCCTTTACACAGATCACAATTCCACCACTAAGTACTACATCCTCACAGAGTGCAGTTCAGAGCGGGAATGAAGAGCCACAAGGAGAAACAGCTGAAACCCGCCACTGAAAAATCACATGGTCAAGCAGTTTTGCCCTGTCATTGGTGAAAGCACTGAACAGAAAATACATTCAGATCTTCTACATATGCTGCTGCTGGGCAGATTAGGACAGCAGTTATTTTTATCACGGTTTTGTTCAGTTAAAAAAAATGAGCTTCTGGACGTAGCAACCCATCGGCGGCAGTCAGTGACATTTCTAAGCATGACGTAGAAACCCGTTGGTGGCTGTGGGAGGGTTAATATTCCACATGCACCTTATGTAAAGTCTCCCTTTCTGCAGTTCCTGTTTGTAAGTTCAAGCAGTATTACTGTGTCCTCCTACTACCGTATTATTGTGTATCCTGTTTATCCTGTTTATACCGCAAATGATTCTTTTCAAATTTGTTTTGTTGGCTGTCCTACTCGGGACTTTCTTGTAAATGAGCATTCCTTAAGGGAATCTTTTCTGATAAAACAAATAAATAGAAATAAGCTCCCCACTCTTCCATGCCTCCCTGGGCCAATGCTCTTTTGTACATAGAGCCATCAATTTATCGGCTTCAGTTCACTCTATCAACTTGCAAAATACATTTAAAATGGTGTTAACAATATTGTATGGATTTTTCAATGTGCATGTCTTATGTAACCAGATTACTACTGTATGTATTGTGATGTGTTATATTATCAATGTGCAAGTGAACTGCAACTTAATTAGTGTGTACTCTGATGTAGTGCATAGTATACAATAGATGGAAAATTTCTAACATTCTGATTGGATAGTGTGTGCCTGGAACAGTGATGTTATCCAAGCATGACACCACTGTATCATGTCCAGGCACACATGACCGATTATAATGTTTATAATATCAGTTCTCACAAGGTACAAACTCCCTCCCATCAGGTCACCACTCACCACCACCCCCAACATAGTGCTGTCCATATAAATGTCCCACCATTGCGGGCGGTAAACCAAAACTTTTTTTTCAAAATTGTCACTCCAAGCGGCATCATCTTCTATCAGTCTGATGGTATGCTTGTAGTCCATGCTGTGCTACAAATGGCTGTGGCTTCCCACTGACGTGCTTCCTCCCCCAACTCCAATGGAACACTTCACATAAATGAGCTCTCCCTTCTCCAGTTTCCCAAGTCCCATCATGAACTAAATAAAAATGTTTTTATTTATTATTTATTTATTAAGCTTTTGTTGACCGGGTAAGTGCACTAGACAAATCCTGCCTATTTTTAGGCACGACCCGGGGGAGGGGGATACAGATGAATGCCAACTGACCTTGAACCAGATTAAGCTGTTGGCTGTTAAGCCAATGTAATGTAATATCCACCTCAGTGAGTGGTGCCTACATCACATACCTGTCTGGCATGTGGTAAACATCCACTCTCCACTGCTCCATCACCAGCAATACTCATGATCGAGATCACACAATGATAGCATATTTTTCCTGTCACAGCATAGGCAGTGGGACTGGTAAGATTTCTTTTAAAAATCATATGGCCCACAGGGACAGAGAGAGAGAGAGAGAGAGAGAGGAGAGTCCTTGAGGGGCAGGGGCAGACAACTGACCAAGAAGGACAGACCAAAAAGGAAACCCATAGCTACACAATGACAGCAACTAGTGGACAAAGATGAAACAGGAACTTTGTTTTAAACAAGTATGCAGTCATAGTCCAAAAGAAATCTATAAAACAGTTCAAACTCCTTTTTTATCTTGTTAATATTTTTCATAATAATGAGCCATTGTATAATAGCAATAATGTACTCCAGTGTGTTTTTCTGTGTGGGATATCACTTCCCAGGTACTGGATGCACTCGCCTGAGACCCCATGCCCAATCACCTGAGGTGTGATGTTATCCCACCGCAAAACCACCCTGTCATGCATTATTGCTTAATTCATCCTCTACTGTTGTTTTTCTTTACACCTCTGGGTCACCATGAAGAATGGGCAACTGAAGCTCCTGGATCCCACCTAGTTAACATATTTCAAATAACGAAATAAATAAATAACATATCACTTACAGAGGAGTCAGCCAAGATGCAGCACAGTAAAATACAGCTAAAAAATTCCTGCATTACAGAAGTGCCAATTTGCCATTAAAATGCACTGTTTTTTGTAGTGTACTGCAGCACTCAGCAGTTATACTGCAAGACACAGGCATCCTGGCTGACTCTGCTGTATGTACATGTTGAAGAGTAGTGACCCAATGATATTTCCTTGAGGTATCCCACTGCTAGGGTTTATTAATGTGTTATAGGCAGAAGGAAACTATGAGGCCTAGCATGACTGCCTAACCACCTCTCAGTGGTAGCACTTTAGTTTATATCCTCATAGAATTATTCTATCTTGTCTGTCATTGAAAATCTTTTTATTAGCAAATCAATAATATGTTGTGGTAGACTATTTGAAATGCCCACCCTCCTCTGTCTGAAAAATAATTTGTGTTTATTGGTTTTGAATTTAGGCAACTTTTGCTGTTTTGAGTGGTCACTTGTGGTGTGCTCTTTAATCCTAAATTCTAGACCTATTAAGGACATAAAGGAATCATCTTGTAAGACGTCATCAGTCAGGACCAAATCTTCCCTGATTTTTCTAGTTTCCAAAGACATTAGACTTAGGTGAGCAATCATTCTTCATTTGTGCAGTTTTCTAGTCTCAGCACAATTTTCATCACTCTCTGGTTTCCTTCAGTAGTTTTTATAGCCTTGTGAAGGAACTGAGATCAGAACTGTGAAACATAATCAGTGTGTGGTCTCACAAAATTTCTGCATAAGGGCATACCTAGGTTCTTATTTTATTAAATAAAGTGTTGTTTTATGCATCCAATTACCCTCCTGGCCTTATTCTAAAGAAGTATGCAATGTTTGCAGCTAGAGAGGATTTTTATGTAATAGTACCTAGGTCCCCTTCTTCAGTACTCTCACTAATTACACACCATTTCATAAAAGTAATTTAACTTTTTGATTTTGATTCCTATATGTACTACCTTATGTTTTTTGATTGTTAGTGTCATCCCCAAGTGTCAGCCCAACTTATGACCCTATCCAAGTCCTTCTGAAGAGTGGCAGCATTGTCTTGGTTTTCTACTGTACAGCTGAGTTTAGAGTCATTAGTGACTTTTTGAAACTGATGGGTAATTCCTGCTGATATATCCCTCATAAAGATGTTAAATAGGATAAGTTCCAGAACAATCCCCTGGGGTACACCACTAGTAACAGTGGTCTGGGATGACAAATGGTCATTTAGTCTTACCTGTTTGGAATGATATGACAAACATTCTTCAACCCACTTTACCAGAACATTTTTGACTCCAGATTCCTTCAGTTTATATATTACATCACCATGGGGAATGCTGTGAAAGACCCAGGAAAATTTCAATAGCATGATGTTAACTGGGATTGCTGAGTCCAGTTATCTACGCATTAGTTCATAAAAGGATATTGCATTTGTTACATATCAGCATCGAGAAGGGAAGTCATGCTGATTGTTTTTGTTGAGGTTTTGCTCTGCTAGGTACAGCGTGATGCTATCTTTCATTGTAGGTTCCATTGCTTCCAGAGATAGAAGTGGTTCTATGTCATAACAGCGACAGCCAAATGGTGATCACCGTTACAGCGAAGTCAGAGCACCAAAAAACAATTTCAGTGCTCTGACTCCCCAGTGCACAACAAAATGGTGCTGGGGACTTGTGTTTTTTTACATTTATGCAGGGTCTGCACCCCTGCAAGCCCCATGGGGATTGCCACCCGCACCCCTACTAAAGGATTTTCAACTCCAGAGGGTATGTTGGAGGCAAAGGTAAAAATTGGGGCCGAGTGCAGCAAAATGAACCTGCACCCAAACCCGAACCCAGCACCCTCACTACCAAGGCCACCAGCTGACCCGCTACACCATGGGGCTAGCTCAGCAGCCTACTACAGAGCCATCCCTCAAATCCCCTCCCACCCCTCACCTTTGTGCTCTCTCCCACCCTTCCCATGTGAGTACCTGTAGCCACTTACTTTCGCTATGGTCTCACACCCCTCCAATCTGGTTGCTGTCCCTAACCAGTAGCCCCTGTGATGGGCACCACAATTGAGTTACCGTTTAGTGGGTCACTCAACTGCAGTCATCCTCATCACGGGCTACTGATGGAAGATAGTCTGATGGGATGATAGTTTGAAAGAAGGCCTTTTGTCCCATTTTGTGTAAATGGGGATGACCAAAGATCTTTTCCAGTTCACCAGAACTATCCCAGTCATCACTGATTAGTTCAAGACATCTGTCAGTAGATCTACTAAATCTTCCCATACTGTTTTATGAATCTTACATACTATATATATATATATATATATATATATATATATAATCTGGTCCAGCTGAGGTACTTTGTTTAATTTTCTTAAGTTGTTTTATATACTTTCTCTTGTTTTAAAATTGCTAGTACTAATAGCTCTTTCATGAAGTTTGACTCCCTCAGTGGGTGGGGATGGAGGTTAATCTGTGACGACACTGATAAACTTTCCATTGACAATTTCAGCATTTTAGCACATCACTCTTATCAGCTGTTGTTGTGTCTCTGCCCTTTAGGGAGTCATTGTAAGCAGTATTTTAATTCATTGGGTGAATGTATCAAAACATATCTACTGTCCAAATTATCTGTGATCAGTTTGTACTCCAGCTTCTTTTTTCTCTCTTCTCTCTCTTCTCTCTCTTTCAATTGTCCATTTTATTGTATCTGTAATGCCTTATACTGTACTTTTTGGCAGGCTGAGATATGGGATGTTAAACAATTTATTGTATGCTTTGTTGTTTTTTCTTGTTAGTCTTTTAACTTACTTGTAAACCATGGAGTTTTTTTCCCCTTCCTATTATAAGCTTTTTTGAGGGAATGTACTGCATGTGGCAAAGAGGGTTTTCCATTTGTAAATCAATGCAGGAAAACTTTGCACACACCATACCACAAAGTAAATATACCAGGACTCAGAAAAAATGTGATAACAAATGTGTATTACTCACATCTCACACAATATGTCTATTAGTGCTGGGTATATCATCAATATAATGTCAGCCATACAGACTGCAGGAACCACCTGATGTCATTTCATGTCACTCATGGTACTTTATCAAGGGTGAGTAAACAATACAGTAGGTGTTCTTTTGTTTACAGAGAATGTGCTGATGTTTTACTAGTATTTGAAAAGATACAGTACAATAGCATACTTCTCTTTCATTTCCTGATACATACCACTTCCATTGTTTAAAGGACTTTTTAAGTTCTTCAGAGTTTTCCTGAGTATAATTACATGTAGTAGAAATGACCGGTTTCCTCGTGTATGCAATAATCTTGAAGGATACTCTACTGGGATATCCATTTGAAAATATCCCCCACCACTCTGCATTCATTGATCAATCCTTCATTATTGCTTAGAACAAGGTACAAGGAATGGTGAATGGTTGTATCCTGAGACCTCAGTTACAGGTTGTTAAAGACTACTATCCTTAGTGAACTTAGGACTTTTACTTCAGGTTGGGTATTTCATAATTCAGCTGACCACATTTTACAGTATATGGGAAGTTGATGTTACCAACAACAATCCTAGCCTTACAGTACATGCTTTACTAATTTCATTATTTATGTGCTTGACATTGTCCTTGGAGCTGTACGGAGGTCTGAAATAAATGACAAGAATGTTTTTTGGAGCTGCTACTACCTTCTAATTTCACACAGAGGGAATTTTTTTGTGAGATGGGACCATCTGTAAAATTTAATGTAAAGAGTGATTTTACTACAATGTGTGTCTTTGCATAAATTTTAATAATTGGCAGGGGACAGGCTACAAAACCCCAAGTACAATCTGATAAAGCCAGTAAGTGGATGCATGAGCAAATACACAGAAAGACAAGAGTATGAAAAAGTATGTATACACAACACAGTTACAATATAGTTACAATACAAAATGGTGGTTAAAAACAAAACTTATGTGTGTGAAATGGTGGTCAAAACAAAATGTATGTGCTGAATTTCCCCAAAATGATGTAGGCATGTCTTATAAATGACATATGTCATATTTGTCATAGCTCTTACTTATCATAGTTACACAGTGACCTATTAAAATGTGACAGCAGCTTGTTAAGGAAAAAAGTGCATATATGGTTATAAAGTATATTGCATTTCTTTGTAACTGTCTGCTAAGATATTAATAGAATTTGAACCATATATCCTGTACTTGCTTAAGAGTAAGTATATCTTGTTAATGCTAATAGTTTAAACTGCAATGCAATTTTTATGTTTTACGTATAATAGAAAAAAGGGCATACTTAACAAAACCAGCTATGTATATGGTAAGCCTGCGTGCATGTATGTCATTGAATACAATGCTGCCATCTTGTGGGGATTGGCATTTATTGCATTCATTTCAGTCACCAAATTTACGTCATTTAGCTCATGCTTACTACAGGATATGCAAATGTAAATTCTCCAATTACAGAGCTAATATACCAACATTGCCTTGTTTGGAGACAGGATGCAAGTCATGTGTTTGTTCAATTATATATAAAGCTTTGTAAGTTCTGCCTAAAACAGAATGGCTTTTTATTTTTTTAACTGAAGCTACAACTTTTTGTACCACCTTAAATGTTGTATTCTGACCAAGTAAAGCTTCATGAAATCTCCTCCATTCTCCATGTGGTCTGTAAGTATATATTTAGGTGGTTTAATAGAAAGTCTTGAGGAGGGAGCCAGCCCCTCCTTGGAGATCCCATTGGGGTCTCCCTGTTAAATTTGGTGTTGTGACTTGGATTACTAAAGCCACTGGCAATTAAAGGGCCAAACTGAAGGCAAAAACCACCTAGAATTTAAGACAATTCAATACATTTTTTTGTCACCTGCAAAACTTTTTTTTTCCTTATTGAAGCAATTTTTCCACTGAGAGACTGATCAACTCACTGGGGGACAGACTGTAACAAACATAAGGCAAAGGAAAATGCAAGATACCAGGTATTAGTATACTATCTAAATGAAGGCTTGTAATAGGGAAAGAGATTGTTTAATTTTGATGATTTTATTTGTCATTTATTTAGTTATTTTTTGGTGGATTATTAATATACCTGAACAATCTCAGAATACTAGTGTGATTAATTATAGTAAGACAACTGTGTAAGGGTTTAGGTCTTAAGCCTACTAGATGAAGGTACTTTGCCTGTGCAACCAGGAGTAATCAAACTAATAGACCGGCAGGATACATGGAAGGTCAACGGGGATGCCCAGAGATCTAACAGAGACACTTACATAGAAAGTGTAATAGTGAAGGCCTTATTAAGTATATACAAAGCCTCCCAGGGGAAATGGAGTAGAGTCTCATCTTGGGTGTGTAAGACCAGGAAAGACTATAAACAAGAGCCTCCCCAGACAGAGGGAGTAGAGTCTCATCTTGGGTGTGTGAGACCAGGAAAGACTATAAACAAGATGGAAGAAATAATCAATAAATATGTAGAGAAATATGGTAAGTTAGGTCCATATGAAAAACCTACAAGGGATTGACAATTAAGAAAAGTGGATAAAAGGGTTAACAAAACCACAGATCAGATGAATGACCTAAGTGACATAATACATTTTTTGTCTAGGAAGATAGACAGAGTAAAAGAAAAAAGGCAATTGTGTGGGCTATACAACAGGCAAAACAATTATACAATTTGCAGAACTTATAGTGCAGTCTACACACAGTGCACCAAGATACATACTAACAGGAGACCTAAGAGGCACGTCAAATCAGACAGCCAGAAAATGGGTACTAACCATTCAACAAAACAATGTCAGTTTTGAGTCAGTACAACATCCTATGTTTATACAATATGCAGACTATGAGGGTGCACCCCACAATTGTGCTGGAGAGCACCCCCATGGGTCATCTACCAAGTGACACTACCCAAACACTACACCTGTTTGTGGATAGGTCAAGGTACTATGTAGATGGTGTGCCATATACTGGAGCAGCAGTACATTCCCCAACACACCATGGAAGTGGAGACAAAGCTTTTCAATTTGCTTTGGGTGGAGACAAATCAACACAGTATGCAGAACTAGTAGCAATATATGAGGCCATCATTAGACATGAATGACAAAAGAAAAATAACAATACATACTGACTCAAAATTTGGAGAATCTTCACTAAATGAGTGGACACATTTGTGAAGAAAAAGAGGAATGGTCAAGGCAGATGGACAAGATGTCCAACACAAACAGTTACTGAATGCTATTTGGGACCTAGTAGAAAAACACCCACACACAGTTGAAATACAAAAGGTTATGGCACACGTGACCAAAAACCCAAACATACATGAACTTGCAAACCAATTGGTTGACCAAGCAGCAAAGGAGGGGGCAAGGGGGCCATGAATATGGCCAGGCATAAGACATGCCACTGTTAGTGGTGCCATCCCAAAGGAGGTCCAGGAGATAGATATAGGTAAACTACAAAGTATAGACCAATGGATTCAAGAGAAAATTAAAGAAATAAAGGAAAGGTGAACTAATAACAAAGATCACCTGTTTAGGAAAAGAGAGGTTTTGTGGTGGAGGGACCCAAATACTAAAAAGGCCAAATGGGTGCCCCCAGATAGTATGAAACAACAAATTGTTCTAGAGAACCACAGAAGGGTAGGCAATTGTGGTAAAGACAAAACCCTGCAGATCATCAAGAATAAGTATCGGTGGCCAAAAATGGAGGCCACCATAAATGACACATTGGATACTTGTCTTGTATGTCTCCAGCAAGACCCAAAAAGAGGAAAACCTAAATTGAATAGGTTGCTGTTGGCAGATGGCCCCTGGGATACATTACAAATTGACTATGTGGGGCCACTCCCAACTGCAAAAGGAGGGTATAAATATCTACTAGTTATAGTGGATATGTTTTCAAAATTGGTGGAGACATTCCCTACTACAAACAATATTGCCCAAACAACTGCAAAAATCTTGTTTGACCAAGATTGTAGTAGATGGGGACTCCCCAACATAATTGAATCTGACAGAGGTACCCATTTTGTTAATGAGACAATTAAATACCTCTGTGACATTATTGGAGTTCAACAAAGATTCCATCTACCATACCACCCACAATCATCAGGGATGGTAGAAAGGATGAACAGGATGTTGAAAAATGCCCTGAGAAAGGCGATGACGGACTCAGGGAAATACTGGGTCACACACTTGCCAGGAGTTCTCATGGCCATAAGGGGGATGTTTCAGGCTAGTACTAGTCTGTCCCCCTACGAGCTCATGACAGGGAGGAGGATGAGACTGAACTACCCACTGGAATTACCAGAACCTCCCAGTGTGTTAAAGGACGGTGTCAAGCACGGTGTCTTTTTACATCAAGTGCAAAAACAGGTATAAAAGCATCTACCACATGCTTGTTGGCACATGTCCCAAGCATACCAAAGAAACCTAAAACAAAAGGAACCCAAAATAGGGTGGGAAGAGCCACTGCAAGTGGTAGACATGGTGATGATTAAAAACCGGTATCAGAAAATACCTTGGAAAGATGCCATTTTGCTAGGGTCAATTAAAGTTACAGAGGTCCTAGACAATACAGCAGCATACGTGGAAAAAGTGGGAAAAGGAAAAGGTAAACACAAATGGGTCCATGTGGACCAGTGTAAAAAAGGTATCAGACAAACTATCAAAAGAATAAATACTGCATTTGATTTTCTTTCCAGGTATGCAATCAAAGCCACAAAAAAGGAGACCATCACCAGCATCTGTATACTATACTGCCTTGTGTGGCCCATTTGAACTATAACAGGCAAGTGTGATAATAAAAATGATATCACCATATCACAATTCTGGCAGACAAGAAATAATGGAACTCACAGTGGCCTACTGGACATTGATTTTTATAGTATATGCTTAGGGGGATAGGGGGGCAATAAACCAATGTGTGGACTATTCAGGCTTTCCAACACTTGAGGTTTTAGAGAACAGTCCAATGTATACCACATTATGTGCTGTTCCATTTGATACATCAAAGGGGCCATGGGACATAGAACATCCTGACTTCTTGGAGTGGTATCTAGAGGACCCAAACTTGCCATCAGAGTGGACAGAAACCACTGAGCCAACGCATCCGTCACCTTCCCCTTATTTAAATGACTGGAAATATGAATTTAAATGGCATCAGAATGCCAAAAGGGCAAATACGTATGGAGTTTATGTTAGTTGGATACTTGCCAGAAGAGTGCACAGAGTAAACTCTCAAACTCCAGAAGTACAAAAAGCTGTAAAAGATTAATTAAGCTAACCCATGAGATAGATGAACTGCAGACTAGACATGAATAATAACCAAAATTGCTCAAAGAAGGGAAGGTCAAGCGCTAATCTAAGTAAAATAATGATACAAGAATACAATGTCAGCTCTGCTATTGCAACATATTGTTTTACAAATCATAATATAATAAAAGGTGCTGCTATATTTGCTACAAGATAATATAGTTTTTTAGATTGCATATTAGAAACACCCCAATGGGATTGTCCCATGGGTTGCTTTTGCATATGTAATGCATAATATTTTGTACAAATCAGCATTTAAACTAGTCAAGGCAGCATCACTGGTACTGATACCTTGGATACATTTTGCATTTCTTTTTTAAAAATTTTTAATGCACTACATTTGGTGGCTTTGTCAATTGTATGCCTACGCTTAAATTAGGCTGAGTACCTGTAAAGTTCTTAAATAGAATATGGTACCAATTCCCCATCATGTGGCTGTGATCAGTGTGCCTACGGTGTATAAGCCCTAAGCAGGAATATACACAAGGGAAGCAAATACCAGTACAGGGGCTGCCAACTAGGTTTGGAGTCTCTGTACCAAGCCCTATTATTAGTGAAGGGTGGGAAAGTAATATCTTGTTTGCCCTTGGTCTGCAATGGCATAAATACACAAGAGGCATTATGAGTAAATAAATAATACAATTTATGGCAAAGATGAAAAAGGAGGGCTTGTAAGGAGTGATTTTACTATAATGTGTGTCTTTACACAAGTTTTAATAATTGGCAGGGGACAGGCTACAAACCCCAAGTACAATCTGATAAAGCCAGTAAGTGGGTGCATGAGCAAATACACAGAAAGACAAGAGTATAAAAAACTATGTATATACAACACAGTTACAATATAGTTACAATACAAAATGGTGGTTAAAAACAAAACTTATGTGTGCAAAATGGTGGACAAAACAAAACTTATGTGACACATTTCTCCAAAATGATGTAGGCATTTCTTATAAATGATATGTGTCATATTTGTCATAGCTCTTACTTATCACAGTTAAACAGAGACCTATCAAAATGTGGCAGCAGCTTGTTAAGGAAAAAAGTGCACATATTGTTATAAAATATATTACATTTCTTTGTAACTGTCTGCTAAGGTATTAATAGAATGTGTACCATATGTCCTGTACTTGCTTAAGAGTAAGTATATCTTGTTAATGCTAATAGTTTAAACTGCAATGCAATTTTTATGTTTTACGTTTAATAGAAAAAAGGGCATACTTAACAAAACCAGCTATGTATTTGGTAAGCCTGCATGCATGTATGTCAATGAATACGATGCTGCCATCTTGTGGGGATTGACGTTTATTGCATTCATTTTAGTCACCAAATTTACATCATTTAGCTCATGCTTACTACAGGATATGCAAATGTAAATTCTCCAATTACAGAGCTAATATACCAACATTGCCTTGTTTGGAGACAGGATGCACATCCTGTGTTTGTTAAATTATATATAAAGCTTTGTAAGTTCTGCCTAAAACAGCACAACTTTTTATTTTTGTAACCGAAGCTACAACTTTTTGTACCATCTTAAATATTGCATCCTGACCAATTAAAGCTTCATGAAATCTCCTCCGTTCTCCATGTGATCTGTAAGTACATATCTAGGTGGTTTAATAGAAAGTCTCAAGGAGGAGCCAATGCCTTCTCAGAGATCCCATTGGGGTCTCCCTGTTACATTTAAGAACCTGATGTGTCCTTAGTAAGAGGGATACTCCTCTCCATCTTTTGTTACTTCCATTGTATCTAAAGAGGTTATAGCCATCTATCAATTACCAACAGTTGTTACCACTGACGTCAGAGTATTTTCTATTCAGAACTAGGTTTTATGTTCTTTTGTTCAACCAATTTCCAGTTCATCTAGTTAACTCCTAGTTAACTAGTTATATGTGAGGGAGGGAATCAAGGCAATGGCGGTACAATGGCAAAAGAAGAAAAAGGAGGGTGTAGACATGCTGTGGGTCAGCCTTGGACTTCTGGAGACAGACTCCAATGTTGCTATCCATACTGGAGTACTGTACAAGCCTCCAATATAGGAGGATGAGTTGGGTAAAGTGCTCAAGGAAGCCATCATCAAAATCGCAAGTAAGGGGATGGTGCTGCTAGTTGGTGACTTCAGACTACCTGATCTAGAAAGGAGCCTCCCAACTGCAGGTTCGGCATGGAGTAAGGCCATCCTGGCCTCTCTACAAGGGTCTTTTCTTAGGCAGCTAGTCACAAAACCCACTAGAAGTGAGGCAATGCTGGACCTCTTGCTTACAAAAAGACAGACCATTGCAGAAATTGCATTGGGCTGTCCCCTGGATACCAGCTATCACAAAACAGGGTGGTATAACATTTAGACAGCAAAAGAGGCTAACCATGTGGGGATGAGGGTCCTGGACTTCAGGATAGGGGAATTTTAAAGAAATGGGTGAGTGCCTCAGAAATTGTCATGAGGGGGAATTGACTGAGAGGAGTGGTGGCACAGTAGGCAAAAATAAAGGAGCATATAACTAAAGTAACAAACTTCTGTTTGAAAGAAGTGAGTAAAAGTAGAGGGGAAAATATACTGTTATGGTGCTTTAAGGAAGTGGCAAAAGTGGTGAAGGAACAAAGGTGGAATTCAGGAGCAACAAGGAAACCCAGAGGGAGGAGAACAGGGAAGAATACATAGTGAAGTAGAAGGAAGCAGGCATGGTGGAGAGGGGAACAAAGGTGCAGATAGGAAAGAATTGGCAAAGGGGTTTCTAAGGGGGCCAAGACTGCCTTCTGATATATACTGTACGTGAGAAGTGGAAATCAAGGTAAGGGACAGTAAGGATTAGAAGTGCAGAAGGGGAGACTGCGCATAAGAAGACAAAGAAAAAACAGGCATCCTGAGAAGGTATTTCTGCTCAGTTTTCACAGTGGAGGGAGGGGGGATGGACAATCAGGCAATAGCAGGAACCGGGGGAGGTGGACACAAGTCCATTTTTAGAGGAAAGAATCCAGAAAGGATCTGCAGCTCTGAACATGGACAAAGCTATGAGATGGGATGGGTTACATCCAGGGGTTCTAAAGAAACTCAGGGAAGTGCTTATTATTACACTTACAGCCTTGTTCAAAATTTCACTGGAGGTAGGCATGGTTCTGGAGGACTGGAGAAGAGCTGGCATGGCCTTACCACATAAAAGTGGCAGTATGCAGGGGGCTAGCAACTACTGTTTAGGTTGGTCAGGCTTATTTCAGTTGTAGAGAAATTAATCGAAGTTTGCTAAAAGAAAGACTGAGTACCTTGAAATCAATAAATTACAAGACCACAGACAGCAAGAATTCACTGGTGGGAGGTCATGCCAAATGAATCTGATGGATTTATTTTACTGGCTGACCAGTGAAATAAATCAGTGGAAAGCAGAAGATGTGTCATATCTGGACTTCAACAATACCTTCAACCCTGTGCTACACAGGACGCTGATAAAGAAACTGAGCAGCTTGAGGGTGGGATCCAAAATGGTGAATTGCATTAGAAACTGGTTGACAGATAGGAGACAGACAGTGGTAGTAGAAGACATGCATTTTAAAGATGGCAGAATGCCTGGTGGGGTGCTGCAGTTCTGAGCACTGGCACCAGTCTATTTATTAAGTGACTGCTGAGGAACTGGAAGGTACAGCACAAGTCACATTAAACTGTTCCATCAACTCACTGGTGTAGCATTTTTTCTGTGATGCTACTGCAGTGGCAACTTCAACTGTTGGAGCTTTCAATTATTTTCCAACCATACTTCACTGCCTATTCAACTCACTTGAAACTGTTTAGTGAAATGGCAGTAGCTGCATTTTCATGGCATTGTTTATAAATATCACAGCATTCCTTAAGAGCATTGTATATAAATATCACAGCATTCCTTAAGAGTTGTTTAGTCTAGATACGGAAATGAAACTCATAAGCACTCAGCTAAAAATAAAGCTTATAGTACACAACAGCTAGATGCAAACCAGTACTAACCTTTTATTAATTCATTGAATTAAACACTGCACAGATTAGGAAATTAATTGAACATTGCTACACCAGTGAGTTGAGGGAACAGTTTAATGTGACTTGTACTGTAAGGTAAGTCTTTTTTCAGATGATACCAAAATATAACAAATAGAAAAGCAGCTCCAAAAGCTTGGATGTGCTGGGAAACCTTTAAAGACATGTAAACAAAACTTTCCACACTGTCCACCAACCTACTGAAATAAGTAGACTGACACCAATCTCAGGTGTATTTATCAAGCAGTATTTTATTATATAAAAGCCCCAAAAGTCAGTGAACTCAACACACCTCTCAACGAGGATGCCAGCAGATGTTCTATGCACAAAACCTCCTAGCGATTTCACCCTAAGGCAACATCAGGGAGTACCCCAGGTAATTCTTTACAACCATTTATATTAGTTCCTTAAAGGGAAATGTCTTAATTTAATCACCTCAAGTCTCAATTCATACAAACCATTATAACACCGTCTATGGTTCAATTCAATACTAACCCATAGTGATTATGTACCAAAAAAACTGATTGCTTCAAGGTCACCTATATAATTTCCAAAATGCGTTTAAATTCAACATCTCAATACATATATAAATATTAACACCTTAGGGTTATATTTTTCTAAATCTAAATAAATGCATCTTTGCAGCTGTCAAACTATAATATCATAAAATTAAATCGTATTTTTAGAAATACTGGATATATATTTACATTCATTCAGAACTGTTTATAAATAATCTAAAAGCAAATAATCAAATTTGGTAGCCCATGACATGGGTGTCAGTGACTGAGCACTTTTTAAAATGGTGACTCAGTCCTGGCGCACATCAACAGGATTACCATGGAGGAACAGTGACCACATGGAGTAGGTTCATACATATAGCGACAGGACATTGCTATATGTATACTCGCAGGGGGTGCAAATGTGACTGGAGGGTTGGCCTAGCATGGTTGGCATGGGGCTGCTGAGCTGGCCCCATAACGTGGTGGGTGGGTGGCAGCCTAAAACTGCACGGGTTCCATGTTCAGCTCCGGGCACACCTACATTTTTGTGTGCCTGGCCCAATTCTTTTTTAATCCAGATTTTGCACCCTCCTAACATGCACCCCCCTGGAGTTAAGAATCTTTAGTAGGGGGTGGGGTACTAAGTCCTCAGTGTCGTTTTCCTGTGTGTGGGGGGTGTACATTGCCAAAATAGATTTTTGGTGATGTACACTCGTCCTAACAGTGATTGCATTTGCGCGATCACCATTATGACATGGAACGTCAAATTTTATATGCATATTTGGTACAGATGTTATAGTTATCCATTCTTGGTTTCACATCATCACTTAATAGCCACAGTATCATTACACACAAGGGACCAGTGTCCAGAATTCATTTGCCTAACTTTAAGCTTCCCATTTTTACCAAAATATTTCTTAAGGCAAGTAACATTTTCAAAAATGATAAAATGTTCAGAGTCTTACTTCATTAATGGATGGAAAAGTAGTCAAAATGGGGGGGGGGGACTAGAAAAATCGATTACATTTTTTACTTTTAAAACTTCAACATTATTTATTTACAACCCATTTAATTACTGTATCTCTTCTCGTTATGTTTTTCTGAGAAATTAAAGATAAATCTATTGCATCATTAAGACCAGGTCTTCCTACGGCCCCCAACATATCAATCTAAAATGCCTCGTTTTTGCATAACAGAACATCCTGATCCCCTTCCCTTGGTCCAAGAGTTACTTTTTTCCAGAAATTTTTGTTTACAGGATACAACAATTGCAATAGATTAGACACTCAGAGGAGGTGAAGAGAATGAACAGGTATCTGGGGAAATTTGAGGAGTGGTCTATAGCATAGCACTTAGGGTTGAATGCCAAAAAAGTACAAAATGAATGCAGCGATATGTAGATCATAGTTATTGAGGTCCTGATTATAAGATGGGGAATTACCTGATAATCACTGAACCAGAATGAGACCTTGGGGTTATCATATCTGATTGCCTCAATGTGGCAGGTCAGTGTGGCCAAGCACTGGGTAGGGCTAGGGGGTTGCTGGAATGCATAAGGGGTATATCAAGCAGGAGGAGGGAAACATAGAAACATAGACTTTGACTCCAGATAAGGACCACTTTGCCCACCCAGTCTGTCCATTTTCCTACCTACTGGATAAGCTTTATCCTAGTTAACCAACAGGCTACTTCATCCAAACCCCTACTAGAATTGCTTTATGCCTGTCCCATGCATTTTTGAATCCCCCATTGTTTTTGACCTCATGACCTCCTCAACAAGGCCATTTCATGCATCCACCACCCTCTCCATGAAAAAATACTTCCTCACATTGCCCCTGAGCCGTCCCCGCCATCTTCAAATTGTCTCCCCTTATTCTTGCACGTCTCTTTTTCTGAAAGATGCTACCCTCTTGGAATTTTTAATGCCCTTGAGTACTTAAATGTTTCTATCATGTCCCTCCCTCTCTCCCTCCTTTCCTCGAGGGTACACATATTAAGTTTCTTTAGTCTGTCTTCGTATGACTTCTGGTGCAGACCCTGCACCATTTTTGTTGCCCTCCTCTGGACTGCCTCCATCCTGTCAATGTCATGACAGAGATGGGGTCTCCAGAACTGCATGTAGTATTCCTGATGGGGTCTCCCCAACTGTCTGTACAGAGGGCTAAAAACTTCCTGTTTTCTACTGGTGATGCCTCTCCCTATGCATCCCAGTATCTCCCAATCCTCCTTACTGCCTTCTCACATTGATTGCCTACCTTTAAGTCATCTGAAATGACTACCCCCAGGTTCCTTTCCATTTTTTTTGTTGTTAGTACCTCCCCCCCCTTTGTGTACTCTTCCCATGGGTTTTTGCTTCCCAGGTGCATTACTTTGCACTTCTTTGCATTGAACCTAAGCTGCCATACTTTTGACCATTCCTCCAATCTTGCCAAGCCCCTTCTCATCCTTTTCACCCCACCTTGTGCATCAACCCTGTTCCAGATCTTTGTGTCATCTGCAAATAGGCATACTTTCCCATCCAGTCCCTCCACAATGTCACCTATAAAGACATTAAAGACAACCAGTCCCAGTATTGAACCCTGCAGTACCCCACTAATAACCACCCTTTCTTCACTGTGGACTCCATTTACTATTACCCTCTGCATCCTGTTGTCCAGCCAGTGCTTTACTTTACCCAGGCTACAACCCCGAGACCCACTCCAAGGCTGGCTAACTTGTTTATTAATCTTTTGTGTGGGACTGTGTCAAATGCCTTGCTAAAGTCTTGGTAGGCCATGTCCACAGCCCCTCCTTGGCCTACTACTTTGGTCATGCAATCAAATAAAGTGATTAGATTAACCTGACATGACATTCCCATTGTGAATCCATGCTGCCTTGGGTCCTGTGCCCACTGGCCTCTAGGTACTCAACAATTGTTTCCTTCAGAAGTGATTCCATCATTTTCCCTGCCACTGAGGTCAAACTAACAGGTCTGTAGTTTCCTGCCTCGGTCTTGCTCCCACTTTTGTGAGGGAATCACATCCACCCATCTCCAGTCCTCAGGTACCACACCATCCTCCCATGATTAGTTAAAAAGGGTAATCAGTGGTGTCACTAGTTCTCCCCTTAGTTCCTTTAGAATTCTGGTGTGAATCCCATCAGGCCCCATTGCTTTGTCCACTTTCAGTTTTAGGAGTTCTTTCAGGACCCTTTCTTTTGTGAATAGACTGGTATCGACCCTCCTTTCCAGAGTGATTCTTTTTTTGGTTTAGGTTCCTCCCCCTCCTCTTCATTTGCAGAAGTATGCTCTCGGTATCTCTGCTTTTTCACTGTTACCCTCTGCCACCCCCCTTCCCTTTATTAAGCCTCACTACCCCTTCCTTGGTCTTTCTTCACTCTCCAATGTACCTATAAAAGGTTTTATCCCTCTTCTTAACAGAGTTGACTAACTTTTCCTCAGTTTGGGCCTTTGCTATTCAAACTTCCTTCCTCACTTCCTTCTGCTTTAACCGGTACAGTTCTCTGTCCTGCTCCTTCTGTGTTTCCTTATACTTCTTGAATGCTTCCTTTTTCTCCCTAACCTTCCCCGCCACCTCTTTTGAGAACCATAGTGTTTTTTTTCCTTTGTTTGGTTTTGTTGATTTGCTTCACACAAAGGCTTGTTGCCTCTGTGATGGCTGTTTTAATTTTTCCCCATTGTTCCTCCACCCCTCCTTCTTGCCCATTTGCTAGAGTTTTTCTGAGGCACTCTCCCATTTTCCCAAAATCAGCCATCCTAAAGTCCAACACTCTTGCTTTTCTTTGGCTTCACTCAATGGCTGTGTCTATCATGAACCACACTGCTTGGTGGTTGCTTGTTATCAGATGGCTACCCACTTCTAAATCAGATATCCTCTCTCCATCCCTGTTTGAGAGTACCAGATCTAAGATTGCTCCTTCCTGAGTGGTTTCCAACACTGTCTGAGGCATGCCCCTTGTAGGGCACTGAGAATCACCATGCTCTTTGATGTGGCTGCAGCAAAGGTGCTCCAGTTAACATCTGGCATATTCAGGTCCCCCATCAACAATATCTTCCCTTTTTCTGCCATTTTGAAGATGCCTTCTATAATATTGGTTATACAATATTACACATACAGACAACCTTTTTTTTAAATCAGGTCATTACTTCCAGCCTATGACACATGGAAAGAGGGGGCCCTTCCCTGTCAGTTACCTCCGGGCAAACAGGGCAGGGGTACCATACTCAGAGGGCAATACTAGCAGTCTGGAATCATCCCCCAGGGTTAGTTTGGGCAAAGAGCTTGGGGACATGTACACTCCTTTATGGACCACATTCAAAGGCAAATCCACAGGCTGGCCCAAGGATTTATAACTCAATCTCACTACAGGCCGTACTTCTCAGCCAGTTCATCTAGGAGTCTCGGGGAAAATTTCTGAAGGCTCAGACTCCATCCCAGCCCTACTTGAAATGGCCGAGGAAACTGCTATAGGAGTAGGGGACCCAGAATCCATGGTACCTTCAGGGACAGGGCCCTCCATTTCTGAACTCACATCACTGGGCTCGGCTGGGAACATTTCTGGTACTGGCAGGGAACTATCAGGGCACTCAAAATATTCTTCTTGCACTGGCATGTCTCCATTTGTCTCCCCCACATCACTTCCTTTGTCTGAGAAATCAGACAGTTCAGCCAGTCCCAATGAACTCATATCTTCATATTTAATACCACTCACGTCTCCCTCTGGGAGCATTGGCTCCAAAGACAAAGCCAGGAGCTCAGACAGTCCAGGAACCCAGCTTCATCCCCAGGGTTGATTAGGGGATTGCCCCTAAACAACTGACTCAGTTCATAAGAGCGTAATATTCAGGATTACACTCACTGTCCTCGGACACAGACTGGCAATCAGCTTCAACAGAGGAGGGTGGAGAAGGCCTCTTTAGTTTGATTGCTGGGGAATCAATTGGTCTTGGTTTTTTCTTGGCAGTGGCTCTAGTCACAGGTCTGGGGGGGCATTTGGTGGTTCAGCCTCTATCAGGATCTGTCCAATTGGCAAGAGATAATTTCTGTGAATAGTTTTCACATCTTCTGAGTTGTTCTCAGGCCGTACTTTGTATACAGGTAAATCTTCCAACTTTCCCACAACTATATGAGGAAGGTGATGCCATATGCTTGCCATGCAGTCCCAGATTTCTCAACAACACTCTATCCCCTTCTCTAAGCTCCATTGCTTTCACTTTTTTGTCATACCTTTCTTTATTGGCTAAATTTTGTTTTGCAGCCATGGCCTGGGCCAGTTGGTAGGCATGGTTCAGTTGGGCCTTCAGCTTCTGCACATACTGTAGATGATTAGATGCTTGAACCCCATCAGGAGAAACTCCAAAACAGACATCTACTGGCAGTCTAGTCTCTCTCCCAAACATCAGTCAATACAGGGAAAACCCAGTGTCATCACTTTTGGTGCATTTATAGGTGTGTATAGAGTGCTAATCTGCTGGCTCCATCTAGGCTTATCTTTAGGTTGCAGGGTGACCAACATGTCAAGCAACGTGCAGTTAAACCTTTCTGGCTGAGGATCTCCCTGGTGATGATAAGGAGTAGTTCTTGACTTTCGTACCCCCCACAAGGATAGCATTTCTTTAATCAAGCGGCTCTCAAAATCTCTCCCCTGATCAGAATGGATTTTTGAGGGGCCCCATAGTGGACAAAGAAATTCTCAACAAGTACTTTAGCCACCGTGGTTGCCTTCTGGTCTTTAGTGAGGAAAGCTCCTGCATACCTGGTGAAGTGATCAGTAACAACCAATATATTGCTGTTGTTCCTCTGATCTGGTTCTAGACTCAGGAAGTCAATGCAGACCAATTCCATGGGCACTAGTAGTGATGTTAACTGGGGGGCAGCCCTCTGGGGCAGGGCCTTTCTTTGTAAACATCAGCTACAAGTCCTGATATGCTGTTCCATATCAGCACCCATTTTGGGACAATAAAACCGGGACCTCACCAATTCAAGGGTTCTGTCAATGCCAAGGTGTCCCATGTGATTGTGTAGGGACCTCAACACCAGTTCTCTAAAAGCAGTGGGCAGCACCAGTTGTTGTTCGTCTACTCGCCCATCTTTATCTACTGTCTCTCTGTATAATAGTCTATTAATCAGTTTCAACTTGGGACCTTCTTTGTATAACAGGGCAGTTCTCAAGTCAGGGGAATGCAGTTTTGACACATCTCTCCCCATGTGCAGAGCCTCCAGAGCAGTTTTTATCATGGGGTCTCAGGATTGAGCCAGCTGGAGACTATCATTATTGAACTAGGGCAATGCACTAGTGTCTAATGCAGAGAAATGACAGTAAGCAGCAGGTATACAGTTCTCAGATAGCCCCAGACAGTCCACCATGCAATCCACAATATCAGGAGATACCTGTTCCTCCTTGTTAAAATTTTGGCAAAGTACTCTAATGGCAGGTTCGGACTACCTGACCCAGTTGTCTCGGGACACAGGGCTCTGGGAGAGAGCATCAACATCTATGTAGTTCAGGCCTGCTCTGTATTCAACAGCATAATCATAGGTAGACAACGCAGACAGCCACCTATGGCCAGTGGCATCCAACTTAGCTGAGGTCTGCACATAGGTTAGAGGATTGTTATCAGTCTTCACCAGTATCTTAGCACCGTACAAGTAGTCATGAAATTGATCAACAATAACCTATTTCAAGGCCAGGAACTCTAGCTTGTGCCCTGGACAGTTCTTTTCTGAAGGCGTTAAGCTCCTGCTGGTGAATGCTACGGGTCTTAGACCATTTGTGTGCTCTTGATATAACATGGCCCCCAATCCTTGTAGACTGGCATCAGTATGAAGAATGTATGGCCTGGCAGGGTCAGCATAGGCCAGCACTGGGGCATGGGTATGTTGATATATTATATCATGGAAAGCTACCTCACAATCAGCATTCCAGTTGGTTCCAAACACATTATTTGGACAAAAATATTTTTTCTGTCTCAGAGGGCACAGCTTTCTTATACTTTTTGTGGTTTGGAGGATACCCTTGAGTAAGGTTGAGTAGAGGGGGGATCACTCAAGAATAGTCTTTGATAAATCATCTATAATACCCACAAAACCCCAGGAACCTTTGCAGTTCTTTCAAATTCTTTGGCTGAGGCCAGGTAGTCAAAGCTTCCACTTTACTGGGGTCAGTCTCTGTGCCTTCAGTAGATACTATGTGCCCCACATATTTCACGGAAGTCTGAAAGAATTGACACTTATCCATAGACAATTTGAGACCAAAATCTTCCAGTCAATCCAGGACTTTGAACAACCTGTTTTATGTTCCTCCAAGGAGCTGCCAAATACTATGACATCATCCAGGTAGACTAAACACTCGAGTAAGTTCAAATCCCCCACAGCATGCTCCATCAAGTGCTGGAAGGTAGCAGGGGTGCCTGAAATCCCTTGGGGCATCCACATAAACTCGTAGAAGCCTAATGGGGAAATGAAAGCAGTCTTCTCTCGACCCTCCGGAGCCATCGGGATCTGGTAGAATCCACTGCAAAGGTCTAATACTGAGAACCATTTACTACCATTTAGACAGTCCAAGGCATCCTGAATGCATGGCATGGTATACTGATCTGGTATGGTTCGCCTGTTTAAAGTGCGGTAATCCACACACATCCAAACAGTTCCATTCTTTTTCCTCACTACTACAATAGGTGAAGCATAGGGGCTTCTAGACTCTTGTATCACCAAGCCACGAGCATCTCCTGCAGGTGTCATCTCACATCATCTATATCAGCAGGGGCCAGGCGTCGAGACCGCTCATGAAAAGGTCACTCATCCTGAAGCCGAATGTGGTGCTCAGCTCCTTGCACACATCCTATATCCCACTCCTTCAAGAAAAACACCTGCTCCTTCTGACCGAGCCTTTCACTAATCCTTTTCTTCCAATTTGCTGGCAGTGGGGAGTCACTGAAATCAAACAAATCAGGGGTCACTTGGTCACTCCTCCCAGAAGTCTTGTTGCTGGGCAGAACAGCAATATCTGCACAGTGCACCATAGCCAGAGTGCAACCTCACTTCACTTGAATCTCTCGATCAGATACATTGTGCACTTGAACCATTACTCTTCTGGCAAAAGCATGGGCTCTAGCAGGCAAAATGATGGGTTTAACCAGAAACCCCTCTGGTAATTTTCCATCACCTGGTGCATCCAGCATCAATATTTTATCCTTAACATCCTTCTTAATCCGGACCTCTCCTTGGAGAATACACTGGGCATTTGGGGTTAGCAGCAAAGACTCTGGATCTTTCTTACAGACAATACCCACCTGGCCTTCGGGTTCCGTCTGGCTGGCCTTTCTCTGGGTCTCATAGGCCTTCTGAATCAAGGCTGGAATTCTGAGAGCTCGCCCAGTCCTAGACCTCTGTTTTTCGGAACATAGCTGTGCTAAATGACCAAACATATGAGCATTGGTTCTGATCAACAAGGATACCCCATCATACAGACCAGTAGGGGGACACACTAATGCCAAGGTCTCCACTTGCTCAGCCACCCCAGCCACAGAAGTAGGAAAAGATAACCAGATCTGGATATACCCAGAGTAGGGATAGGCCTTATCGCTCAGTCCCCAAACATGGAGTCCATATAACGGCTGCAGGGGCACCTCAGGCAAATGCTTCTGATACCAGTCCTGAAACATAATGGTCACTTGAGAACCACTGTCTAACACAGCCCGGGTGGGTACTCCATTCACTCTCACTGTGGTTTCCATTGAGGGACCCACCACATCAGACCATTCAGGGGGCATGGTTTTGGAGGTTACTTGGGCATTGGCCCGGGTGACAAAACTCTTCCGAGGAAACCCCCCTTCGGGTCAGGTATAGGTCTAGTGATGCCAGGCTACTAGCCTGGTATTGACCCTTCTCAGGTTCTCTGGTAACCTACACTCAGTCTGAAAGTGTCCATCCTCCCCACAATGGTAGCAGAACTTAGTATCTTGGGGGTCTTTGATTGGCGGGAGATATCTTGCCTGCCTGGAGGCATCGGGTGTTCTGGAAGGCTCCTCATGACTAGGTCATTTGTTTCTGGCTAACTCAGGCTCCCCAAATATGGAGGGGTGGCAGCAGTTTGTTTCAATTCTCTTACCATTTCCCATAAGTCTCTAATCTCGGCCTTCAAATCACTCTCCACCCAGGGATGAGAGGAAACAGCATGCACCCCCACTCCACCCTGGACCTCTGGGGGCACAGGAAAGGCATCAAGTCCCTTGTTCAATCCTCTTGAGGGGTGGGTCTCATCAGGTTCACTGGGCTCAGGGGTCTGGCATATATTCATGACCCCTACATAGGGTTCCCACCCCTCTTCATCAGTCTCAACTTCTCGAATCTCCCTCATCAATTGTCAGTATTTGGGCAGGGCAGCCCGTCGGTCATGTAGTTTGAGCTTCAACAATATCACACTGGAAAACCTCACAGATTTCAAGATATGATCTAGGGGAACCTGATTTAAAGCAGGGGCAGTTAACCCCCCAATAAGCTTTTTGCAGTGCCCTTTCCATTAGGGTAACAAAGGCTGACAGTTTCTCATTCTTCCACTGCTTAGCTGACTTGAACTTCCACAACAAGTCTTCACCAGTTTCTGTACTCCCAAGCACCCCCTCCAAGGCAGAAAGGTACTCTACTGCAGTGGCTTCAGGGCTAGTAGCTCACAAGAAACGAATGGCTTCCAAAGCTGGGCCCCTCAGGCTCTCCATCAGTCTCTTTCATTTCTTCCACTCAGAGCACTGCCACTCTTGGACTAAAGGGGTAGCATAGTCCATCAAAGTCTCCAAATCATCTTCTCCCATGGGCACTGGCACAGTACCAGAGAAAATTCACAATCTCTGATAGGAGTCTAGCTGTATGGGGAGAACAACTATAGGTGGTGGATCCAGGATGGAATGCTTGGAGGACACTGGAGATGTACCCGGGGATGATTGGGAGGTGGGATTAGTGGAAAGGTCTAGCACATGTAGTAATTCCTGAGTGGTCCTCCCTTCTGCAGCTAACAGTTTAAGCAATTTATCTTTGAAGCTATTAGTCTTGGGGGAACCCCCTGTGGTAACTGAACCACTCCAGACATGAATGACCCTCCACCCCTTTGGAGCACCTTCTGGGTAAATCACTGGGGGCACCCTCTCTGGGTCTATATTTATACTGCATAAAAGCAGCACATGTAAAGTCTGATCAAGTAGGTCGGCCATTCTCCCCTTCACTTCTACCTTGCCTAAACATTTAACCCACTCAACTGCAGACACAAGGTCAGCGTTCTTTATCCCCAGAGGTACATCCAGTAGCAACACAATTTTCTGGGAATCCAACTCTTTGGCTTCACCCCACCCCATCAGTTTATGCACCATCATTGTAACAGGGTCTAACTTAATTTTAGTCATGATATCCCCCTCCAGTTATTCCTTTGGTTTGGCCATGTTGGGGTAGTTCATATATTCGGCCACTAGGGGACACCAATCCCAGCAGTGCCTCCAAAATGTAACCCCTAGGGGTGCTATCCCAAGGGCTACTACCCCTGCCTGTTCAGCTAATAACAGGTTGAGGGGCCTGGATCCAATGGCGCATGCCTCCACCCAGAGGTCAGGGTTAAAACAGTCTGGAACAACTTGGTCCCAGCCCTCTGGGTCACTGTAACCCCCTTTCTTCCCACTCGTGGCCCACACTCATTGCCAACAGTTTCCTTACAATATGCACTTGCTCCCAGGGTTTGGTCAATCAGCTTGACTCTGGGGACCCCCCTGTAAAGGAAGACACAGTAATGCAATAGCCACTGTACAGTATTTTGGCACAGACACGCAGTTTAGGCAGTATTTATTTATCAAGTCTAGGATTACAAATAGCTTTGAGCCTTGGCTCTTTTACAAAGATTCCACATCAGAGAAATACAAATTATGGGGAACAGCAAGACAGACATTACAACAATGTGGACATTGCAAACAGATTACAGATTAATACAATTCAAGGGTAGCATTGTAACAATGCAGCCAGCGGCATTTGTCAGAGAAAATAGACAACAGATAAGAAGTGCCAGAGTCATAGAGAGAGGGAAGAGGGGAGGGGGGAGAAGGAATGTAGGAAGGGTGGGGAGATGGTGAAAAGTGCAGCATTGGGTATACCAAGATGTGAGGGTAGAATCCAGTGAGGAGGGGAGGGGGGACCACTAGAGCAGGAAGGGAAGTGGAGAAACAAGGTTAAGTTGGGCAGTCACAAGAGCTGTTGGTAGTGAGATAGTCCCGGAGCCTAGTTTTAAACATACCAATTGTTGGGGCAGAGGAGATGGTTGGGCTGAGGCCATTGAACCAGAGTGGCGCTCAATAAGCAAAAGAGCGTTGTCCCTGTGAAGTGTGACAGTGGGGGACTTTCAGTAGCTGTAGCGTGGATCTCCTAAGGCACCATTTGTTAATTAGGCATTGTAACAGAGTTGAGACCTCAGAAGGTGCAAGGCCAAGGTAGATTTTTTCACCATGGAGCAGGTGAGAAACTTTATGCGGTTTGATAGTTGGAGCCAGCCAGTCTGAGTGTACAGATCACATGTGTGGGTGAGACGGTGAGCACCAGTGATGAGCCGACATGCCTTATTTAAGGCAGTTGAGAGGCGCCTAAGGATTGTGGTTGTGGCCGAGCCATAAATGATGAGACCATAGTCTATTACAGAGATCACAAAGCTCAGGACTGCAACCTTCAAAGCTTCTGGCATGAGGTGTGGTCTGTGTAGAGGAGACCAAGCCGTGTATTAGCAGCTCTAGCTACATTATCTACATGAAGTCCATAAGAGATATTAGGGTCAAGCTGTATCCCTAAGTATTTGAAGGACCCCACCTGATCTAGAGTGTTCCCCTTGGTGGTGGCGATAGCTAAGTGGTGTAGCTTCTGTGGGTTATGAGAGCTGCAGAAGAGCATAGATTTGGTTTTCTTGTCATTGAGGACTAGTTTATGATTAAGAAACCATGTCTCTTAGAACTGAAACCAAGCTGAAGGTTGTTTTGAAGAGTTGCAGGATCTTTGTGAGTGGAGAATACAACAGCATCATCGGCATGTAGTATGATCTGCTCAGAGCAGTGGTAGGGAGGGATGGAGTTTAAGAAAAGGCTAAAAAGGAGGGGGCCCAGTATGGATCTCTGTGGGACACCCAAGCGAACAGGAAGGGTGTCAGAAAGAGTGTCAGCAATTTTTACTCTCTGCGACCGGTTTTCTAAGTAGCTTTTAAACCAGTTTGAAGAGTCTGGTGATAGCCCGGCATTCAGTTGTTGGTGTATTAGTAGTCCTTGGTGTACTGTATTGGAGGCCTTGGAGAGGTTGATGAAAATGGCCCCTGTGAGAAGGCCATTGTCAAGGGATTTGTGCAAAGCTCCAGTGAACTCAAGAATGGCTGTGGTGGTGCTGTGACCTTTCCAGAAGCCGTGTTGTTGTGGACAAGGTATATTGTATTTATCCAAGTGGTCGGTAAGTTGATCAGCCATGATGCGTTCAAGTGCCTTAGAGAGTGGAGCCAGTATGGAGATAGGGCAATAATTTGAGTGATTCATCTTATCCCCACTTTTATGGATGGGTGTCACGGTGGCTGTTTTCCATAGGTCTGGGAATTTTCCACAGCTGAGACAGAGGTTTAGGATTTTTGTTAATGGATGAATTACCCCATCGAGGGTGAGCAACAGAAGTTTAAGGTCCAGGGTGTCGCTACTAGATCTAGATTTAGAGATAGATGCAGTAATATAGCAGTGAACTTCATTCAGCCTTACCTCCCTGAAGTAGAAGAGAGGATGGTTAGACTGAGGGGCTGAGGTATTTAGGGAGTAGGCCCTGTTTTCAAAAAAGTCATGGGGTAGAACAGCACTAAGGTCTGAAAAAGCCTTGTTAAAGATGTTTGCGATCACCTTGGGGTTGAGGGTTGAGGATCCATCAACCATTAACATGGCCGGAGAGTTTTTTGGCTGCTTCCCTGTGACATCCTTGATATTGTCCCAGAAAGCACGACCATTTCCCCATGTATTGGTGAAAGCGTCTTTGTAATAGGTGGATTTCACTAGCCGTACGGCTTTTGTGCAAGCATTTTGTGCTTGTTTGTAATTTTGGATGTCCAGTTGTTTGCCAGGCTCAGGCAACTGCCCAGAGGTGATCCTGTAGTTTCAGCTGTGAGAGAAGAGCCGCAGTGACCCGTGGGTTAGAGAGAGATTTTGTTTTGCGCCTTTTAGCAGGGGCAAAGGGGTTGCAGGCTTTGTTGAAAATTGAGAAGAAGTGATTAAGAGCCAGGTTAACATCTGTTGCTTCATAGATGGGTAGCCAGTCTTGTAGAAGCAGATGTTGTTTGAGATGTGGAAGTTTTCCACAAGGAAGGACTCTGCTAGCGATAATTTTGGGAGGGGGCTTAAGGAATTTGTTGGACCATGCACACATGACTGGGGAGTGGTCACTGAGAGAGTCTGGGACAATGGTCATACAAAAAATCCTTGTGGGGTGAGTGGTGAGGACCCAATCCAAGAGGGTAATGGTGCCAGTCTTGTAGTTAATCCTAGTAGGGGAGTTTACCATTTGTGTGAGGTTAGCAGCTGAGATGGAGATAGGGACTAGCGCTCGATGCTAACCAGTTTATGTTGAAATCCCCTAGTAGAATAAGTTCATCTTCAGGAGGATGATTGTTGATAAAGTTTAGGATGTCATTGAATCCATGTTTAGGGTCCCTGGGCAGGATGTATATGGAGACAATAGTCAGGGCTTTATGGTTGGGACCTAGGACAATTTTTATTGGCAGAATCTGGGCCGAGGCAGAAAGTGATGGAGTTGCTTCAGGGTGCCAAGACTGGGAGTCTTTGATATAGATTGTGCAACCACCACCTTTTTTGGATATCCGGTCCAGCCTGTGGGCATTGTAGCCCTGTATTGTTACTGCTGAGTCAGGAACTTTAGGTATCAGCCAAGTTTCCACCACTGCAAGGATGTCAGGGTTGTGTTGGCATATGAAGGCTTGGAGTGCATCCAGCTTTGATAGTAGGCTGCAGATATTAATGGTTACAAGGATAAGGGCACCTGGAGTTTGTGTGTGGCCTGAGCTTCTAGGGCCAGTATGCTTTGCAAACAACCAAATCTGATTTATTTAGGGGGAAATAACAAGGGCGGAGGGGAATCTAGTTGATTAGCTTAAACTGTACTATTTCAGAGCACTGTGCACAGGCTAAGTTCCCTGTAAGTCACTGTCACTGGGTACCCAGGCAATAAGGGGATAGCCAAGTTCGGTGCAGCTGGTTGGGGGCCTGAAGATGAAAGCAACTGTACAATACCCAAACTTGTAATCCAGAGCCAGTAAGTTCAGTTCGTGTAGCCAGAGAGGAAATCAGACAAACACTTGAATTCAATAGATCAAACGACAGGGAGCTACCCTGATTTTTAATCACGACCCTTGCAGCAGTATTCCTCGAACACCACTGCAGGACTTGGCCTGTAATTCAGACATTGCTCCACACATTTATGTGTAACACAGAGGGGTACCATACCAGGCAGCTACTACAAACTCCTGATCACTTTCTCTGACCGAACCGGGTGAACAACGCGGCTTCACTTGTCCTGACAGACCGAGCGCGATTCAGCAGATTCTCCAGTTCTCTACAGGGTGAGTCTGGTAGGTAGCTGTAACGAGTACAGCCTCCTCTGCTTGCAGAACCATGGTGGATTCAGTCCAAGTACTTCGGCGATCAATCTGCCCCACTGTAGGCCTTCCACACGCACTTCCCGTGCGAAAACTCACAGCGCAGGAGCCCAGAGGTCCATCCTCACTCACAGCCACAACGATTCTGCCTTCTTGGCCATTGGGCAGAGATTCCACACAGGCACCGCCCACCCCCATTGGAGGGCTTCAATGCCAATCTTCTTGGTCTCCTCCTATTGGTGCAAAAAGGTGCCGCACTCTTGACTTCACTTCCCAGAGTCACTGGCCATACTTTCCATTGGCAGCCAGCTCTCCACAGAGTCCCAGTCCTGGTTGGCTGCCCAATACACCATTTTAAGCTCCCTCCTTTCGATTGGATCCAAAAGGCAGTTCTGATCCAAAATGGACTGGCAGAATACATAAAGTCCCAGCTGCAAGGGAAACAGGTTAAACAAGCAGCAATTTTACTGCCACGCTACAGTTGTTCCAGAAAGCAGTTACATCCTTCAATAATGCTCCCTCTGCTCACTTAACGACGGCAGAAACAGAACGATTCAAACAGCAGCTCGAGTGGGAGTTGAGCAGCGAACCCACAGTCCCCCCTTGCAAACTAATAAAGCCTGCAAGCAGGCAGCTCTTAAAAAGACAGTACCAGAGGCTCCAAAAGCACTCACAGCACCCACATTTAAATGGCATTACACCTAACGCCAGTTAGGCAGGAAGCACTTGGACAGGCTATGGGAAGGCTTTTAGAAACCCCCATTTGTAGGGGGGTTACATATGACACCCCAAATGCATTTGTAAAAGTGAATGGACGTATTTCAGAATGTGTTCCTTAATTCAGTGACACCCAGCAGGGTTGCCCACTTTCTCCTCTGTTATTTTCAGTCCATTTAGAACTTTTAGCCCATGCCATTCAGCAATATGACATGATCTCTGGTATTGATCTGTGAGGTCAGTCACAAAAGATAGTGCTTTATGCTGACGACCTGTTACTCTCTCTAATTGCACCTGACCAAGCCTTGCTTCATTCATGGAATACCCTCATGTCCTTTGGGCAACTCATATGTAACAAGCTAAATATGCCAAAGACAGAGGTCCTGTGAATACATTATGCAATCTCTGCCAATATGCAGATATCTTACCCCTTCCTGTGGGATCTTCCATCATTACAATATTTAGGGGTGCACCTTGAGGGAGATCTCAGCCTTCTAGCTTCATACAACTATGTCCTATTGCTATGGCAAATCACCATGGACCTGGAGACATGGACAAATATGTCCCTTCCCCTGATCCAACGAATAGATGTAGTATGTATGAACTTGTTTCCTAATTTCCTACAACTACCTCAAACCTTTATGATTATTCCTTCTGTAACTTTCTTTAGAGATCTTATAAAAAGTCTCCAGATATGATTGAGAGACACAACATTCAAGCATCACATTCACCATTCAACAGATGCCTAAGCCGATGGGAGGGTTAGCCCTGCCAGATTTCGTTCAGTGTTATTGGGCAGCTCAGCTCCATATCATATTTTTATTGTCTTAATCCCAATTATCATGCTCACTAGAAAAGCTTGGAATTGCAGGAGGAGGACCTCTATCACATAACTCCAATCTTGTTATTGTGTCCCCCTCTCCCTCCACGTGAAACAACCACTACTCCATACACCCGTAATGCCCTTTGACATTGGCATCTCTTACTTGAGTCCCCCCACAAAGAGATATAGATATTTGTTATATTCACTTCCATATTTGGACAAATTCATTCCAACCTGTCTTTGACCATGGCTTCAAGAGATAGGAAAGGGTGGGCTTACACTTGATAGTGCATTTTCTTAAAGAGTGTCAGATAACACCATACTTGGAGCTGCAACAAAAATACTCATTACACTCTCAAGACAGATTTTGTTTCCTTCAAGTGGTAGATTTTATTGAAAGCTTCCCTGGACATGTATATCCCTCCAAGGATTAGCATCCTGCAAGCAACAGTGGAAGGTACTGCCCCCACCACATGATTTCATACATTTATTATGCCCTACACCAATTATGGGTGTATTCAGTTGACACAGTACAAAAAGCTTGGGAAACACCAACCTCTAGATGACTGAGATTGGAAAAGACACCATCAATCACTGTATTACATTATGAATTTTCTTGGAAAGTGACAATCAAGTACTTAAGAGTACCAGCCATGCAATATAAATACACTCCAGAGGGTAGTGTGGTATGCTGGAGAGGCTGTGGCCGTTCACCAGCCACACATGGCCATATCTTTTGGGAATGCTTTCAGTTGCAACCCTTTTTTGTTACATTAAATGTCATCCTCTCAGACATTTTTGGCATACCGATCCAGTTTATGGTGGATTTTTTACATTTTCACAATATCCTACCCCCTTATGATCTCCTCCCATTAAAAAATTATTAAATATCTGTCTGCTAGCAGTCAAAAAGACCTTTATAAAAAATTGGCTTACTTGCAATATTTCTTCACTTTCCCTTTGGCAAGACTTACTAATAAGGATCTACAAAATGGAAAAAACTTTATAGCACAGTTGAATCAGTGACTTGTACAATTAGAAATCTTTTGGAGATGGTGGGTGGTGTATATTATGAATCATTGGAATGGTTTTGTTCCCTGATGGTTGGGGTGCTTATCTGATTGTGGGATGAGGGAATACTCTGAAGATTTCCTCCCCTTTGTTGTTTATTATTATCTATGTATACCATAGAGTCTGCCTGTGAACTTACGTTTTTAGGAAATATTTCTTTTTTTTTTGTTTGTTTCTATTCTTAACCTCTCAAAGAGTATTAGACATCCATGTGTACTATCCTATTTAATGATTCTTATTTTGTAGTTTTTTCTCATTGTGACACTGACCACACTGTAAGCATACCATGATGACAGAAGCCTATTTTCATGCTGACCCATTGGTGCAGTAGTTGGATTTCCATCTGTGATGCTGGTGACCCATGTTCGGGAACAGATCTGGGTTGCTGGAGGGCAGGTTGAGAGGAGAAAGCCTGAGTGTCCGCTGACTGCTTGCTTTCTCCTGGAGGGAGGGTGGCATGCCGCCTCACTGTGTTCTGACTCCTGATGAAGGCTGGGAGCACAGCAGCAGCATGAGAGATGGAAATTTCAAGAGAGTGTGGTGGATGTCGGTGTTAGCCAAGACGCCAGTGAGAAGCCATGCCCTGGGGCAAGAAACAGGAAAAACGAGTTGCTTTTCTGCTGGCTAGATGAATGCTTCCAGTTCCCACTGTGACCAAGGAGCCCTGGCCCTCATTCCCCCTCATCTCAGCAGCTCTCAGGAGGGCCAAATTGAATGCACTGGCTCTCCCCCAGTGCCTTCCCCCTCGGAGATGGGGGATCCATCCAGTGCAGGGTTACGCCTGGACTACTCCTCCTGAGATGGCTGAAAATATGAGATAAGGAGGGCAGGGTGTAGAACGGTTCCAGTGGGGCCTAGGCAGGCCCAAAGGAGAGTCGAGCTCGGAGCTAAAGGAGCAAAAAAAAAAAGAAACCTATTTTCTATATTATTTGTTGTAACATAGAAACATAGAATTTGCCGGCAGATAAGGACCGCTTGGCCCACCCAGTCTGCCCATTTCCCTACCTACTGGATAAGCTGCAGATCTTAGTTAACCAGCAGCCTACTTCTTCCTACCCCCACCCCCTAGAATGGCCTTATGACTGTCCCATGCATGCTTGAATTCCACCACTGATTTTGACTCCACAACCTCCTCCGGAAGGCCGTTCCATGCATCCACAACCTTCTCTGTGACAAAATGCTTCCTTAAATTACCTCTGAGCCTCCCCCCCCATCTTCAAGTTGTGCCTCTTGTTCTTGCACAGCTCTTTTTTTGAAAGATGCTACCCTCTTGGACTTTGTTGATTCCCTTGAGGTACTTGAAAGTTTCTATCACGTCCCCCCTCTCCCTCCTTTCCTTGAGGCTATACATATTAAGCTCCTTTAGTCGCTCTTCATATGTCTTCCAGTGCAGACCCTGCACCATTTTAGTTGCCCTCCTCTGGACAGCTTCTATCCTGTCTATGTCTTTGTGGAGATTGGGTCTCCAGAACTGCACGCAGTACTCCAGATGGGGTCTGACCAGCGGTCTGTACAGAGGGATAATAACTTCCTGTTTTCTACTGGTGATGCCTCTCCCTATGTATCCCAATATCCCCCCAGTCCTCCTTGCTGCCCTCTCACATTGCTTGCCCACCTTTAGGTCATCTAATATGACTACCCTCAGTTCCCTTTCCATTTTTGTTGTTGTTAGTATCTCACCCCGCATTGTGTACTCTTCCCCTGGGTTTTTGTTTCCCAGGTGCATTACCTTGCACTTCTTAGCATTGAATCTAAGCTGCCATACATTTGACCATTCCTCTAACCTTGCCAAGTCCCTTCTCATCCTTTCCACCCCACCTTGTGCATCAACTCTGTTGCAGATCTTTGTATCATCTGCAAAGAGACATACTTTTCCTTCCAGTCCTTCTGCAATGTTGCTTATAAAGACATTGAAGAGGACCGGTCCTAATACTGAATCCTGCGGTATCCCACTAGCAACCCCCCTTTCTTCAGAGTGGACTCCATGTACTATTACTCTCTGTGTCCTATTCTTTAGCTAATTCTTTACCCAGGTTGTCATCTTGGGACCCACTCCCAGGCTGGCTAACTTGTACATTAATCTTTTGTGTGGGACTGTGTCAAATGCCTTGCTAAAGTCTAGGTAGGCCATGTCCACAGCTCCTCTCTGATCTACTACTTTGGTCACCCAGTCAAAGAAATCTATAAGATTCATCTGGCATGACCTTCCCACTGTGAATCCATGCTGCCTTGGGTCCTGTGCCCCTCTGACCTCTAGATACTCAACTATTCTTTCCTTCAGAAGTGAATCCATCATTTTCCATATCACTGAGGTTAAACTAACAGGTCTGTAGTTTTCTGCTTCTGCCTTGCGCCCACTTTTGTGAAGGGGAATCACATCTGCCCTCCTCCAGTCCTCGGGTACCACCCCATCTTCCCATGATTTGTTAAAGAGGATAGTCAGTGGTGTCACTAGTTCTACTCTTAGTTCTTTAGAATTCTGGGATGAATCCCATCAGGCCCCATTGCTTTGTCCACCTTCAGTTTTAAGAGTTCTTTCATAACCCTTTCTTCTGTAAATGGGCTGGTATCAACTTCTGTATCCAGAGTGTTTCTACTGTTTGTTTTAGGTACCTCCCCCTCTTCATTTGTAAATACTGAGCAAAAATATTTGTTTAGTATCTCTGCCTTTTCACAGTCTCCTCTGCCCACCCTCCCTCCCTTTATTAAGCCTCACTATCCTCCCTTGGTCTTCCTTCACTCCCTGATGTACCTATAAAAGGTTTTATCCCTCTTAACTGAGTTTGCTATCTTTTCCTTGGTTTGGGCCTTTGCTGTTCTGACTGCCTTTCCAGCTTTCTTTTGCTTTAACTGATACAGTTCTCTGTCCTGCTCCTTCTGTGATTTCTTGTACTTCCTGAATGCTTTCTTTTTCTCTTGAACCTTCACTGCCACTTCCTTTGAGAACCCTAGTGGTTTCTTACATTGTTTTGTTTTGTTTATTTGTTTCACACAAAGGCTTGTTACCACTGTACTTGTTTGTATTTCATCTGTAAATGTTTTTTAATAAACAGAAATATACAACAACAAAAGCTGTATGCCTTTGGGGTGTTCAGTTTCCTGTGCAGTGTTTGAATACTGCGGCATGTTCTTACACTGGGCAGTAGCCAAGGAAGCCAGGGGACAAGGGATTATTCACTATATAGACAACTTCATGTTAATTGAGGAGGAGGGGTCAGTCTGTGCATAACAGATGACCTAAAACCCTACCAAAAAGACTACAACCCCTGTTTAGAAAATGTGTGGGTATATATTCAAGTTACATGTTCTTACAAAATACTGATTGGAACCTGCTATAGACCACCCGCCTCTGACTTAGAAACCACCAGACTGATTACTGAGGAAATACAGCAATTCTCTGATAAAAATGATACATTAATACTAGGAGATTTCAATCTGCCAACTATCAACTGGAATACATTAACTGGATTAAATCAACATGACAAACTATTCCTGTCTGCAGTAACAGACCAAGGATTAAAACAGAAAGTGAGGGAGCCAACTAGAGAAAAAAACATATTAGATCTTGTAATCACCAACCTAGAAACCCCAATATTTGATATAACAACACTTCCATCAATTGGAAATAGTGACCACATGACTATATATTTCTCAATTCAGCTACCCTCACAACCTAAAATTAACAATATTAAAGTAAAGCAATACCACAAAGCAAATTTTGACCTTATTAAGCAAGATCTGGTAACAACCAATTGGGAGCAGATTCTACCCCCCCCTTAAAAACAAACGAAGTATGGGTAATGGTAAAACAAAAAATTCTACAACTTGACAAACAACATATCCCCAAGAGACTTAAATATAACAATAAAGGAAAAATTCCTCAATGGTTTAATAAACACATAAAAACTCTAATAACTCGTAAAAATAAACTTTTTTCAAGCTTAAAAAGACATTAGTATCTCAAACAGATAGAATATTAAAATCCTATAGACAAACAGTAAAGAAACTTAAAAACATATAACAATAGCCAAACACAACCTTGAATTCAAGATAGCACATACAAAGGACTCCCACAAAACTCTATATTCTTACTTAAACAAAAAAAAGAACTGTAATAACCAAATTGGACATTTGATCATAAATTCACAAACCAATACCTCAGATACGGAAACAGCCACTGAGCTAAACAATTACTTTTCCACCGTCTATACACATAAATCAGAAATCATAACTTTACCCCCTATTACTGACACAAACACAGAAAAGATCTCAGAAGAAGAAATAAAGAATGCAATAAACACTCTTAAAAAACACACAAGCCCAGGACCAGATGGAATCAGTTCCAGATTCTTACTGGAAACAAAAGATGACATCATTCAACCATTAAAAATACTATTCAATAACTCATTGACTGAATCATCAGTACCAAATGAATGGTGTACTGCAATAGTTACACCAATTTTCGAGAAAGGCTCCCATTCAAAGACTGAAAATTACAGACCCATAAGCCTGACATCCATTCCATGTAAACTTATGGAAAAAATCATCAAGATCAAAATAGAACATGAACTAGCACTATTAAAAATAACCGATATATACCAGCATGGCTTCAAACAGGGTTTTTCATGTGTAACAAGCCTCATTTCTTTCTACGAACACATCAGTTATCATTTAGACAACAACATACCTATGGACATCATATTACTTGACTGTAGCAAGGCATTCGATAAAGTCTCTCACCCTCTACTGATTAAAAAACTTATCAAAATAGGGCTGTCACCCATATTAACTTCCTGGATAAACCAGTGGCTGAACAACAGAACTCAGAGAGTCAGGGTCAACAATGTAATGTCTAGGGAAAGGGGAGTGAACAGTGGGGTCCCCCAGGGCTCTGTGCTTAGGCCTGTACTCTTCAATTTACTTATAGGAGATATGTACATATCAAGTAACAACAAAATGGTGAAATTTGCTGATGACACCAAAATTGGGGGAAAAGCTACTAACCAAACCAAAGATTCTGGTCTACAATCAGAACTGTTGTTAATTGAACAATGGGCATCTATAAATGAGATGTACTTTAACGTCTCCAAATGTGCAACTCTCCACCTGGGAAAGAACAATCCACTGCAAACATAGTACTTAAATAACATGGCTAACAAAATATCTTCAGTAGAAAAAGACTTAGGTATCCTGGTTAACAACAATGTCCTCCACATCACACTGCACTAAAATAACCAACCAAGCAAAAGTCACTCTCAGAAGGATCAATGAAACTTTCATAAACAAAACTGAGCAATGTCTACTCCCACTCTATAAATCTCATGTTAGACCATTCTTGGACTATTGTTCCCCCTTTTGGAACCCTTATTTAACTTCTGACATCGATAAGATTGAAAGTATCCAACACAAGGCAACAAAACTAATACCCCACCTTTCTAAACTCAATTACACCATTAGATTAGAACAAACAGGTTTACACACACTATCTCAAAGAAGACTTAGAGGGGACTTATTATTATTATTCAAAATCACAGCAAACACTGAATAGATGCAAAACTGTGGCCTCAAATATTCCACTAGAAAAACAGCTGCAAGACTACACAATAGACAACTGGAGATTATGAGAGCTAAAACCAACAAAAGAATGAACTTCTTCACTATAAAAGCACCCAGAATATGGAACAAACTACCCCAGGAAATAGTTGACTCACCTAACATATTGACGTTCAAAAATAAACTGGATAAATGGCTAACCAACTAGGGATTTACTCAATGATCCACAAATGTGGAGGACAACCACGATGGGGAGTCACCTTCTTTTGTCCCACACCACCAAAGTACCAAAGTACCAAAATTGACTCAGCCAATTCCCCAGTCTGTTGGAAGAAATTAGAAACCTCCTGACAGTTGTGCCACAGCTTTGGAATCCCATTGGCCCCTGGTAAGGTGGAAACTCCAAACCCTATGATGTGATACGGGTGTTGGGGTCAGGGTACTGGGATGTCTGTGCTGAAGGGGGTCACACAATCAATGCAAGAAAAAAAAAGGCATAATAGATAAGTGAGGGTGTACTTGCTGGGGGATGGGGAGGTGGGTTGAAATGAAGGGATGGGGTCTGTTGTGTGCTTGCAGAAGGAGGACACACAATCACTGAATGAAAAAAAAGATTATTAGAAAAGAAATGTTAAAAAATAAATAAAGCCTAAGACAAGTGAGAGAAAAATTGGAGGTTGTGGAGGTGGACTGAAACCAGTAGGGAAAGAGGCTGCAGTGTATGTGCTGAAAGAGGATCCATAATCAGAACCAAATCCAAACTTGCACTGGATTTTGCAAATCTAAAACCAAATCAAAATCCTCCCTGGCTTTGACCATCTCTAATTTTATGGCTGTTCATGTCCCTGTTGTTAAGAATGGTAGTGATGATACTCTGTTTCTTTGATAGTGACAGATGTTCAGGGACCTGGCTCAATCAGTGGACCAAGATCCATGTTTTTTCCCACTTTCCTATGTAAGGTGGTGACCCAGAGGCCTGATTAAGCAATTCTATTCTCCCCCGGACCAGGATGGCATATTACTGATGAGTGAAGTACTTCTATACCATTAGGGTGGAGGCTGATTGGCCAAATAGTTGTCTGACTCCTGAAAAGCAGCTATGCAGCCACATCTTGGAGTCAAAATGGAGGGGTTGGACATTTGGGGTGGTTGGACAACACCGGTCAGGGCTGGTATAGTTCAGCTGGTGGGGGCTGCATTTTGTGGACACCACTTGAGCTTTCAAGGTTTGGAAGATCCTGGAAGGCTAGAGCATGGGAGCCCCACAGCCAGGTGATCAGAGATGTTCCCATAGCCCAGCTACACTGGAGAAAGTGTGGGAGACTTCATTACTGTTGGTCTTCTGGTCTCAGTTTGAAACCATGTTATTCAAAATGCCATTTTTTCTGTTTTTCCGTGGGGCCTTTTGGGTCTTGGAGTTGGTGCAGCTGGCCAAAGGCAGGGTGCCTGCCAGCTTGCAGGATGAAAACATAGCAGTGACACCAGATGGAATATGTGCAAGGCTCCACAAAAGCAAGATCATGTGAGCAGGATTGATGACCTGGTGCACCCTGTGAGACCCTGGGTGGTCAGGATGGGATCTGAGGGCAATCGTGTTGGAATACATGTTCATCTGTTGACTTGTTTCCAGGTTTGACCAAGGTTATTTATTTAAATAGAGCTGCCAGGGACTGCATTATCTCCCTCAGCTACCTTGGGTGCATCCTGTCCAGACCCAAGGACATAGATTCCACATACTATTTAGCACTCTTTCTTCAGATATACAATATGTTGCATTACTAACGTGTAGCCATCTGCATTGCAAAACTATATCATACTCTCAGATATTGGCCGCATAGTTTCCTTCATAAACAATGCGTTTAAGTACCCACTCAAATATGTTCACTTCCTCTCAACCTCTCTCACAGTCATTATATTGTTTTTCATCTTTTCTATGCTATCTCTTGTTTATCTTTTCTTGCTAATGTACAGTACCTGAAGAAAGTCATATCATTTCCCTTTATCCTTCACTGTCTTTAATTTCTATTTGTCTTTGCCTTCCTAATGAGCTCCTTGCTTTTCTCTATCTTTTCCTTATATGCAATCTTATTGACCTCATTTTGCACCTCCTTGTACACCAGAAATTGTCTCTTTATTCCAAATTACATCCTTTAGATTCCATCCTGCTACACTGGTTTTCTATGCTTTTGTTTCTTACAGTATTGTAAATTACCACATTTATATTTAGCATTATTATTGTATTATTTATTTATACTGTTTTCATCATGTCTTGTTTTAACTATTGTTAGGCACCCAGAGCCTCTGGGATTGGGAGCCCTACAAAATACATTTGCCTTGCCCTGCCTTTTTTGTTCAGGGATGGGAATCAGGAAGCAGGGTGTTGGGAGGTCAACTATATTATGGAAAATATATCAGACTTATATTTTACAGTGATGGGGATCAGGGACTGGAGCTGAGGGGAGGGCCACTATGCTACAGAAAATATATCAACACTTATATTGTACAGTGACAGGGATCGGGGAATATATCAACACTTATATTGTACAGTGATGGGGATCAGCAACCAGGGAGGAGGGAGGGACACTACACTATGGAAAAGGGTTTTGTCCGTGGGAGGATGGGGTGGTACCTGAGGACTGGAGGAGGGCAGATGTGATTCCCCTTCACAAAAGTGGGAGCAGGGAAGAAGCAGGAAACTACAGACCTGTTAGTTTAACCTCAGTGATAGGGAAAATGATGGAATCACTTCTGAAGGAAAGAATTGTCGAGTACCTAGAGGCCGGAGGGGCACAGGACCCAAGGCAGCATGGATTCACAGTGGGAAGGTCATGCCAGATGAATCTAATAGATTTCTTTGACTGGATGACCAAAGTAGTAGGTCAGGGAGGGGCTGTGGACATGGCCTACCCAGACTTTAGCAAGGCATTTGACACAGTCCCACACAAAAGATTAATATACAAGTTAGCCAGCCTAGGAGTGGGTCCCAAGAGGATAGCCTGGGTAAAGAATTGGCTGGAGAATAGGAAACAGAGGGTAACAGTAAATGGAGTCCACTCTGAAGAAAGGGGGGTTACTAGTGAGGTACCACAGGGTTCAGTAATAGGACCGGTCCTCTTCAATGTCTTTATAAGTGACATTGCAGAGGGACTGGAAGGAAAAGTATGTCTCTTTGCAGATGACACAGAGATCTGCAACAGAGTTGATGCACAAGGTGGGGTGGAAAGGATGAGAAGGACTTGGCAAGGTTAGGAGGAATGGATCAAATGTATGGCAGCTTATATTCAATGCTAAGAAGTGCAAGGTAATGCACCTGGGAAACAAAACCCAGGGGAAGAGTACACAATGAGGGGGGAGATACTAACAACAACAAAAATGGAAATGGACCTGGGGTAGTCATATCAGATTACTTAAAGGTGGGCAAGCAATGTGAGAGGGCAGTAAGGAGGGCTGGGGGGATACTGGGATGCATAGGGAGAAGCATCACCAGTAGAAAACAGGAAATTGTTATCCCTCTGTACTGACAGCTGTGAGACCCCATCTGGAGTACTATGTGCAGTTCTGGAGACCCAGTCTCTGCAAGGACATAGACAGTATGGAAGCTGTCCTGAGGAGGGCAACTTAAATGGTGCAGGGTCTGCACCGGAAGACATATGAAGAGACACTAAAGGAGCTTAATATGTATATCCTTGAGGAAGGGAGGGAGATGGGGGACATGATAGAAAACTTCAAGTACCTCAGGGGAATCAACAAAGTCCAAGAGGGTAGCATCTTTCAAAAAAGAGGTGAGCAAGAACAAGGGGGCACAATTTGAAGATAGAGGGGTGCGGCTTAGAGGTAATGTAAGGAAGTATTTTTTCACAGAGAGGGTTGTGAATGCATGGAATGGCCTTCCAGAGGAGGTTGTGGAGTCAAAAACAGTGGTTGAATTCAAGCATGCATGGGACAGTCATAAGGCAATTCTAGGGGGTTGGGGCAGAAAGAAGTAGGCTGCTGGTTAACTAGAATCTGCAGCTTATCCTTTACGTAAGGAAATGGGCAGACTGGGTGGGCCAAGTGGTCCTTATCTGCCATCAAATTCTATGTTTCTGTATCGTGTGGGTGATCATGGACTGGGGAGGAACACTACACTATGAATAATTTGTTTCTTTCATGTTGGGTGGGTGATTGGATTGGGAAGGGGCACCACTAGACTTCTGGGGAATGTGGCTGCACGGGGCATGGACTGGTGGGGAGGCATACTAAGCCCCATTGGGCCATGCAAATGGGCCCATAATATGCATGTTAATAGCCCATAGTGCCTTGCATGTCCAATGTGCTCAGTTGCATGGCTCATTTCATGAATATGGGCTTAGTGCAGTGACGCTATTGCTGGCAGCCCTTTCTCCTGGCTTGTTGTAGGGGGCTACAGGGGTTCCCAGTGCTTTTCCTGGGTTAGCGCTGCCCCCGCCTGCACCTATTCACGGCTGGATAGTGTGGAGCGCTATCCGACTGTTAATAACAATTTTTGACCCCTGTGCAATGGCAAGGTACCGTGCAAACATTTGCACTGTACTCTGCCCTCTTTTCTGAATCCTGACCCAAATCTGTAAAACTATTATCTTCCATAAACCTGTAACTAAAAATAATATTCTATGGCTTGAAATGACATTTTCAGAGTTTGTTGGGTAAGTCACTACCACACATTGTGAATATAACATTGTAGGATAAGTCACTCTCACCACATTTTGAATATGTCATCCTTATCTGTGAACCAGTTCTGTAAATCCACTTTAAAAACTACTGGCCCATTACAATTCTTGAAAACATAGTCAAATATTCAAAACATTATCTTGGCTTGAATCCTGTAACTCAAAAATTATTCAGTAGAGCACAATGAAGTTTTCAAGGTTTGTAGAATTAGTCGTCCCCCACCTAACACTGCAAATTTCAGACTGTTCCGTGAAAAAAAAAAAAAGATTAGCATTGCAAAATACACAGTCATTAAAGTACAAGCTCAGACACTACTGATCTATTTCATGAAGACGAGTGGAACCAAATTCCCACTTGCACTAGCTCTCCTCCTGTTTGCACTCCCTTCCCCTGGAACTATCGTCCTCACACAGCCCGCCTTCATCCCTGCCACTACCGGACTTATGTATCTCTTCTGACCATCCTCTACTACTGCTGTTGCTGCCCCCAGTTTAATTTTTCATGATTAAATCCCATGTACTCACCTCTGCTTTCTATTCACATTTTAACATTGCTACCTCTGTTATTGCTCTGACATGTGATTCTGTACTAGTTTTGCTGTTGTAGCTATGACTTGTAACCTAACTTAAAATGTATCATTTTTGTATGTTTGTTTTATTCTACATTTTGCACTTTTTGTAACCCACTGTTGTTCTGTATACCCTGTCAGAAGGTCATACTTGGAAATAAGCCTTGGCTCGTGAGGTTTTCCTGGTTACCAAATTTTAAATAAATACATTTAACAACACTGAAAACATTTCTGCAGATACAGTGCATTAGTATTTACCAATTACACATGGTCAGAACCCAATATTTAACATTAAATATTTCAAAAACAAGGTCAACCCAGTGGCATGTTGGGTTGAGCCATTCATGCCTCCCTGCTGCCAGGAAAGAGTGAGTGTCCATAGGACTACTCACTTTCCTTGGGGAGGGGGGAATCCCACAGCTCATCACTAGACTGCCACCTGGCGAAAGCCAGGTGGTGGCATGTGCGAGTCTTGTAGTTTGGGGAAAGGGCCAGCATACAGAGTGCTGGAGCACCGGCAGAGTGTGCTTGCACTCTCATTGCACATAACACTGAGCCCCAGGGAGAAAATCAGGAAGAAAAATGGAGGATGGGCTCAGTTAAATCGTCCCTGTTAGCACTGGTGGCCCACCCAGTCTTGGGGGATGGATAGAGACTCAGGATGGACTCAAGCTATGGGACAGGACTGATACAGCCACCCAGCCTGCCAAAGTGTGATAAAAATCTATACATAAAAAAAATATTTCAAAAACTAACAAAACATTTTGACTTCTAACCCCCTCCCCTTCCCCCAGGTTATCCTTCCTGACCAAAACAGAACACCACACCAAATTACAAAACAAACTCTGACAAACATATTTGTACAACAGAGCAAAAAAATAGATTTGTCAGCAACGCAGTTGTTATTGACATCACATACTGTGCTGCAGTTCAATGTGTTACACTTAAATGTTTAGAAAAGAAATACAAACATCTAACTTCTCTCCTGCATAGAAAACCACTCCATAGTTATCCCAAACATGGTAAATTTCACCACTAAGTCTTTTTATTTTCACTGTAGACAAGAACAAAAATGGCAGTGATACACAAAACTTAGAAATTACCTACAGTTCACGGGGCCTATTCAAGAAGCCCCGGCCTCAGATGCATGGCACAAAACTGACGCATGTAAAGGTATACAACAGTATGCCATGCACGCTACACCACAGCAGCATTCAAGAATAACAGTGTGCCTTGCGTAGGGAAGGAAGACATGTAGCTATGTGCCACACAAAGTACACTCATGCCTGGGGTTAGGCCACGTAGTGGTGTGCTTGTGGCTCTGTATGCACATGCATAACCTGCACTACATTACCCAGGTGCATGTGCCAGAGTGCACAACAATACACAGGGTGGAGTGCAGCTGTAAACCCCAGACACATAACACAGGCACACAAGGTGCACAAGCAAATCACAGCAAGCAGGAAACAAGATGATACCCTGCAGGCCACCCAGTGGTGTACATAGCATACATTGGCACCGGGGAATGTACAGAATATCGGGCACATCACTGTATAAACAGACACAGAAGACATCCATGGTATGGCATGCCATCCATCAGAAAGCATCAGTGATCACCACAGAGAGTCCTGTGGACACTACGGTAGCCACACAGAAGTGCCAGTACCCAATGGCATGGGTGGCCATCTCCTACCCCACCTATGCACTTGGACAGTGCCCTGAAATGCTGGGTAGAGCAGCAGATGGGAAACCATTGATGCAAGCATCCCCTGTACTTAGCCAGCAACACAAGTATATGGACCAAATGTGAACTCAGGACAGAGACTGTGCATGCCACTGCCACACATGGGAAGCACTGAAAAGAACATGGGGACACCACAAGGCCCAGTTGGGCACCCCACATTAAGGAGCACCAATGCACCAATGCATGCCAGTGCATGCCAATGGCATGACCACAGCAAAGGCCACAGTGATGGATGCAGGGGTAATGCACCCGCCAGCAGCTCAACCAACCCCCCCCCCCAGGCAACACCAAGTGCTGTGGGTTGACAGAAGAGATGTATAATGCAGCTCCCCAGCCCCGATGATGAACACACACTACTGCAGGGAATGATGAGGACACCAATGTATGCAGAACAGAAATCTTTACTGAGAAAATAGACACAATAAACAATACAGGGGACACACAGGCCAACAAAACTGAATGTGAACACTGTCCCCCCAGTCCTCTTCATCTTTGAAGTCTGCACTGGAGCCTGGAGGGGTGGTGGCAATGTATCTCCAGAGGTGCAGCACTAGGTGCCACACTGGTCCACGATACTCCTAGAAGAGAAAGGTGAGAAGACAGCCATGAGTGATGGGGACATGGCAGGACAACACTGATAACAGCAGACACCCACATGCACCACACTCACCAGCACAACATACTTTTGATGGTTCAGTGACAACCCACATATCCCCCACCTCATTCTTGTAGTGGATATCAGACACGCCCTCCCTCCATGAGAGGTGGTATGGTAGGTTGAGGTGTATTCTGTGACTCCACGGTGCCACCACAAGCAACACCATCCAGCTGTGCCTGCCACTCCATGACATTGATGATGTTTGACCACCCCTGGAAGTCCTACAGAGACACAAAGGGACAACAAAAGGTTAGCAGCACAGCAAAAAATCAACATGGACACAGACACCATCAATAGGGGCAACACACAGGGCACAGCAGAGAGGGGCACCCTTGGTGGACAGCACAATGCATACACCTCAGGTGGACATGCAACAGTTAGCATATGTACACTCCTCAGGTGCCCAGTAGGTCCTGGACCTGTGGGTCGTAGACATGACAGTAGCACACAGTAGAATAAGAACATGTCCACTCACCTCTAGGGCTTTATCACCTCCCAGAGGGTATACCCCTAGGGATCATTAATGTATGTGGTGGCAGACACCCACCACAGGTTGTGGGGGTACACCCCCAGCCCCCAACCACAGGTGCAGACACGACTCCTTAGGGCGGAGCCCATGTAGCTAGCATGTCAAGATACCAAATGGCATGCCAGGAGGCAAAGCCTGATGATGTGTGCTACATCACAGATGTATCTGGTCATGGTCCACTTAAAAGGGGACCTGCTGCTGCAGTGGCAGCTGCTCCACTTGGTACATGCACAGTGTACAGCGAGTAATTTTCAGAATGAGAGTAACAGCTACCTCAGTGGGTCTGCAGGATGTGCCTTGGGTTGCTCATGAATGTCATCCTGTGGGAAGGTGAGAGGGAAAGGGCTTGGAGGAAATGACACAGGGCAAGGATATTCAGCCCACATGCCATAGCAGCTCAGCTCCATGAGAGACAGTGCACTGAGCAATACAACCTGGATCATGACACCATCTCAGGGCTCTGCCACATGTTACAGGACCATCTGACACCCCCAATACGTAGGTCACATGCCATGTCCATGGAAAGAAAAGTCCTGTATGCCCTGTCATACTATAGCATGGGCTCCTCCCAGAGGGTCATGAGGGATGTCATAGGTGTCAGTCTGTCGTCTGTGTCAAGCGCCCTGCATCAGGTCATGGACACCTTACTCCAAACTGTACATCACCATGTATGCTTCCCCACAGCTGACACAGATGTTCACGCCAGGAAGGAGCCATTTCACACCATGCAAGGCATGCCCAATGTATTGGGTGCGATGAATTGTACCCATGTGGCCATCTTAGCATTTACCACAGATGAGAAGGTATACAGAAACAGTAAGGGTTTCCACAGCATCAGCTGGCAGATAGTATATGACACAGATGGTGTCATCTCCAATGTTTGTGCCAGGTACCCTGGATCGACCCATGATGCACACATATTCAGTGGATCCTGACTGAGTGATCACATTGCAGCATATGAGGGTGTCAATGGGGTGGCTGCTGGGTTAGTATGGACATGTCACATACACAACACATCTATGCATGCTGCCATGGGACACTAACATGTCTGTTCTGTACCCAATGCCTAGGTGACAGTGGATGCCAACTTTAACCATACTTAATGACACCATTCCTGACACTGCACAGCAGGGAGGAGAAAGCATACAATAAGGCACACAGGTGGACATGTGTCAAGTGGACCATCGGGGTGCAGAAGATGCAGTTCTGTTGCCTGAATCATACCACTGGCATGATGATTTTGGCCCCTGGGAAGGCCTGCAGAATGATAACAGCATGATCCATGAAAACATAGAAAACATAGAATCTGGTGGCAGATAAGGACCATTTAACCCACCTAGTCTGCCCCATTTTCCTACCTAACAGATAAGTTGCAGATACTAGTTAACCAACAGCTTACTTTCTCCTACCCCACACTAGGACTGCCTTATGTCTGTCCCATGCATTCTTGAATTCCCCCACTATTCTTGACTCCCCGACCTCCTCAGGGAGGCTGTTCCATGCATCCACAACCCTCTTTGTGAAAAAATACTTCCTCACATTACCTCTGAGCCGTCCCCCCCATCTTTAAACTGTGTCCCCTTGTTCTTGCACATCTCTTTTTCTGAAAGATACCCTCTTGGACTTTGTTGATTCCCTTGAGGTACTTGAAAGTTTCTATCATGTCCCCTCTCTCCCTTCTTTCCTCAATGGTATACATATTAAGCTCCTTTAGTCTTTCTTAGTATGTCTTCTGGTGCAGACCCTGCACCATTTTGGTTGCCTTCCTCTGGATAGCCTCCACTCTGTCTATGCCTTTGAGGAGATGGGGTCTCCAGAACTGCACACAGTACTCCAGAAGGGGTCTCACCAACTGTCTGTACAGAGAGATAACAACTTCCTGTTTTCTACTATTGATGCCTCTCCCTATGCATACCAGTATCCCCCCAGCATTCCTTACTGCCTTCTCACACTGCTTGCCCACCTTTAGGTAATCTGATATAATTACCCCCAGGTCCCTTTCCATTTTTACTCTTGTCAGTATCTCACCCTCCCCATTGTGTACTCATCCCCTGGGTTTTTTTCCCAGGTGCATTACCTTGCACTTCTTTGCATTGAATCTGAGCTGCCATACATTTGACCATTCCTCCAGTCTTGCCAAGTCCATTCTCATCCTTTGCACTCCACCTTGTATATCAACCCTGTTGCAGACCTTTGTGTCATCTGCAAAGTGACATACTTTTCCTTCCAGTTCCTCTATAGAAAACATGCTGCACAACATGGTTATTCACAAACAGCTACCAATTTCTGATCACCAGGGTGGTGTCGCACAGGGCGACAAGGAGGGCTATGACCCATAGCACCATTATACTGAGACACTGTCTGGTTGGGTGGTGCATAGTGCACTCATGGTTCATTCGGGAGATACTGTGTACACCATATGGCACTTTGATGAGTCTTATATATCCTGAGTGCCCATATGGAGGATGGGAAATGGGTGTCCTGTCCCATGTGTGCTGTAGGTTACTCTCCATGTTGGCGGCATTGCATCGTGGTCCAGCTGTTGTGGGTGGTGTAGGGAAGGGTACCTGCAGCAGTGGCCTGGGTCTGATAGCAGAAGCAGTTGTCCCCCTGCCCTGGAGGGTGGGGATCGGAGATGTGGCCACTGCCCCAAGTGCTGGGGTACATGGGTGTGTCACCCACCTTGGAGCAGGGTACAAAAGCATCGCTGCTGGGGTCCCATATGTGGCACCTGCCACAGGAGGTTCATCAGTGAGGCCCCCACACTGGGGGCAGGGGTCATGGGTGTGGCTTCCACCCCATGAGGTGGGGGGCATGGGGGTGGCTCCCACCCAGGGGGTTGGGTTCATGGGTGTACAGTGTGATTCTGGGAGGGAGGTCAGTAAGGGGTGTGTTTGCAGGGCTTTGTGGTGGGGCTGTGTTGGGGGTGGGTGCAGGTGCCGATGCCACAGTGCATTGTCTGTGGTCCACATTACAGTCTCCTGGCAGTTTTCCCCCTGATGTTCAGAGAAGTGTGTGCTCAAGTGGCGTGGCTGTGCCTTTGCTCCCTCCCCGGGTGGCCTATGATTCCCGGATGGCCTCAAGCCTTGTAGCCTCTGTGTGTCCCCACATTCTCCGGCATGAAGGTGGGCTTCAACCCTTGGGATGAGGAGCCCTCCCCTACCTGCTGTATCCCTGTTGGGCTGGTGGATGCCTCCATATCGGTGCCCTGCACCTGCATCCTGAGGCTTGTGGGACTTGTGAGTGACAGCCAGTGTGGCCCAATATTCTGTGCCATGTCAACCAGGGTGTGTGTGGGTGGCAGTGGAGTGGTGGTATGTGGCTGTGTCTGGCCCCTGTGCTTCCACCTGGTGGCATCTGGGAAATCACTTCCTTGCCTTATAGGATACAAGCTGGCTAGATGTGCTGGCCCCAGATAACAGATGGTACTTTACCTGCTCCAGAAGGTCCTGTATTTGTTCATTGGCATGCCACAGTGCATGCATCTCTGCAGTCAGGTCCTACAGGGTGTTGATTTTTTCCCACTGAGCTTGTAGTAGGTCCCATTTCAGATGCCACCATTCAGGGTGGAAGGTCTACAACAGCCCATGGTGCCATCCCGCATGGTCAGCAGGTCGTCCATGCTCAGGGCTCCTTGTCTCCACCATCTGCAGGCCTTTGAGGGGTGGCTCGTTGGTGCCCCACCTCCCCAAACCATGTGTGTGGGATGAGAGGTCATCCTGCATTGCCAGGCATGTGCGGCTATGTTGGCTGCTGCTTGGAGCCCTGTCCACAACACTGGGTCACTGGGTGTGTGGCAGCAGTGGAGTTGGTTCAGGCTGAGGTGGGCATTTGCTGGCTCCTATCAGGTGCCTGGGCCAGGTTCTGCATGGCTTCTGGCATCCCCAACATAGTGTCAGAGTCAGTGTCCTCCAGGTTACACATCTCCAGCATTGTGTGCTGTGTCCCCTGCACTGCATCTATGGACAAGAGTACAATGGTTGGTTACTTACAGCTGCATTGGCAGGCACTGGCATGCATTTGGCCAGTCATGATGTGTTCCACATACCTGCGCCATCTGTGTCTGTGTCCCCCTGTGTATCCTCCTTCATAGTGGTTGGCAGTGGCACATGGGTGCTGGCTGCAGTCTCATGCTGTGCAAGGTGCAAGAGAGGACTGCTGGTTATACCATTCAGTTATATACATACTTCCCACCCTGTGTCCCCTGCACTGTGCCTCTTACCTGGTAAGATGTCAATGCCCTCCATCTCTCCCTATAAGCAGACCTCATGGAGGGTTTTGGCCACCATCTACTTGATGGATGACAGTGTTAGCATCTGTGTGGGTGGTCCAGGCCTGTGCCCATTCTATGAAGGCAAGCTTTTGCTTCCTGGATGACTATGGCCATGCCACTTGTGCTTGACTGCCCCAAGTATCTGTGCTTAGGACTGGCCATATCAAGCCATATCCTTGTCTTGACCTCTGCTGGGGTCTTCAGGGACTCTGCTCCATACAGCACCTTATAGTTGTCTTAGATGTTCAAGATCAACAGATCATGGCTGCCACCTGGTCACCTGTGAAATTGCTGGACATGGTCCTGGTGTTACCATATGACATACTCCCTCCACGGCTCTTGGCCCATCCCCAACCTGGGTGTGCGGACTCTTGCGGGGGTATGTTTGGCACTGGCACAGCACTTCCTTCTCTGCATCCTGTTGTTGAGTGCTCCCCTACTGTGGTATTCACGTCCTTATATCTGAGTGGGGTGGTGAACATGTCCATATATGTTGGGGCCAAGGGGTTGGGAATGCATATGTTTGGAACTTCCTGCTGTCCCTGTGCATGACACTGCATGCCTTCATTTGCCACGCCTCTGTCTCAACTCCTGCTGAGCACAACTTTATGAATGCTGTTTGGGTTTTTTTGGCCTGCGGGGATGCAAAGCTGTGCCTTATTTGCGAGCAGTTTCCATGCTTCCATGAATATGGCCCAATAACTGTATAGCATTCCAATTAACAGCATTGAAACCAATTTGTGTGTGCAATACATCAACTCTGTAACCTGATTATCATTGATTACCAATGGCCAAAAAAATGTTTTTCAAACTTTTATATTTGAAAAAAACACACATTTTAAATCAGTCACCACCTAGGAAATCCTTCCTTGACAAACTACAAAACCATACCAAATTTCACATTTCAAAGTCTCACAGTTTTCTCTCTACACAAGTGCACAAGTTCAATCAAAAATGATAAAAACTGAAAAACATACATTTTATTTGATTGCAACAATTAAAGACGTAACTGATTTTTGTAACACTTACAGGTCTGTCAAAGTCTGTCATTGTCAACAAATCCTAAATGTTTCATATAAATCTGTCAAAACACCTTTGTGCAAAAATACAATAAAAATGTTTATTGTGGAACTAACTTACAACCCTAACTGTAGAAGCACAAGCGCATGCCTATAATGCCCTTTGTAATAATTTAGTTTCCTTTTTCCATTATGATCTGCATGATTATCTCTTGAATGTGTCATTACTGAACAGATAGCCTTCAAATATCTGCTGCAGGTGGAAATCTATCTGTGGCCACTGCCCCTCCTGACACCTGAACTGGCTGGTCGGTGAGGCAGGCAGGTATACTCCCCACAATCAGCCTCTTATAGGTTTTTCTGGTCAATCTGGGATGCTGAGCAAGTCCCCCAACCCCACCCCATCCCACTTAGCTAGCCATAAAATTCCTTTGTTCTCAACTCCAACTGTCTTGTCCTGCCAGCTACTCTCAAACTTCATCCCGGCAGGGGAACATTTGGAATTTCAAATAAATCTCTCAAACTGGCATAAGATTTTCAGGCTTTTAATTTTTGGCCATGTTTCAGCTTATTGGAAATTAGGGATGTTTTGAAGTTTAAATCCACCAGCGAAGTTAAGACAAATTTGTTAAATCTGTCTTAGCATATAAATTTGGACATTTTTTATATTTAATAACGAATTTGCCTTTTGCAACTTCACCTGGCAACATTGCCTGCAACTTAGCTCTTGGGGTACATTTAGGCAAAGTTTGTTCAAAATGAGGCTGGTAATAAACAACTGACTCAGTATCACATGGATGAGCTTCTGCCAGTCACATGGTGCTACTCTATATACAGTAACACAGTTTCACTTCCAGTTTCTCACTATGAGTTAGCCAGTGGAGGACCCAGGAGCCTGACTATCCCTCATCGAGGGGTTTTACCCATGGCCTAGTCCCCAAGCAGGTGCCAGAAAAGTTCAGAAAGAATAATCACTTGTCCTAGCTAGAGGGGGACTCTGTCAATGGCCACATTGAACTGTACTACAGGGCAGTGTCTTATGCACTGTTCTGTAGGGCAGTGTAGGTGGTCTGGGTTTACAGCATTGGGCCCTGTTAGTGAAGGGGGAAATAAAGTCCACATTCTGGCTTTTGCCAGTTCACCCAAAGGATACAGATTTACATGACATGAAGTTTGAAGACCAGTACTATGTTGAAAACTACATGTTGATGTGGTGAACATATGCCTGCACTGTGTTCGATCAGTTTAGCATGTTCCTGCACTGGCAATCATATACAAGGTGGGTAATTTTGAGGAAGTACACTACATGGACAAATTCCTGTTCATGGCCAGGTCAGAGACTAGAGACTGTGAGAACCTACTGGAATCATTCTAGGCAGAGTGCACCAACCTGGGGTGTCTCCAACCCAAGACAAGACTGAGGGACCATGCACTACATTGTCCTTTCTGGGTTTTGAGATGGACAATGCCACCACTGAGGTTTTCCTACCACAAGAGAAGGTTGTGACAATCAGGGACTTGTTGGCCTGGTGGTGAGGATGAGCATCATTCCCTTCATGAGCTACAGTAGCTGCTTGGCCACCTCATCTTTGCTTGAAAATAAATTCCTATGGGCAGGACATTTTTGCTTCACTTGGAAAAGGCAGGCACAGGTTGCCAAAAGCCTAATCACTGGCTCCAGGTGACTGAGACCATGAGAGAGGACCTGGGTGTTTGGCTGGCCTTCCTGAACTGCTTCAATGGGGTGTTTATCTCAGCTGAAGTAACCAACAGCCAGGAGCTTCATCTGTTTACAAATGAATCCTGGGACTTTGGTTTCAGAGCTTACAGTACATTCAAGAGGAATGGTGCATGGGGGCAGTGTCCCCCTTCTTGGGGGAAGGAAGGCTTGACCAAACAAATCATGCTGTTGGATTTCTTTCTCATCCGTGGTTGCCTTGGTAGTGTGGGGTGAACACTTTCGGGATAAGAAAGTAGCCATTACTACAGACAATTCTGGGGTGGTCAATACTGTTAATTGGCACGTGAGGGCTAAGAGCCCATTGGAAAACCCCATGCAGGTTTCTGTGCTCAGATATTTGATTTTTAATATCCAGTTTAAAACCTTGCATGTGCTAGGTGTGGATAACATTATTGATGGTGCTCTGTCTCTTTTCTGGTGGCAAAGGTTCCTGAAGCTGTCCCTAGAAGTGGAGATGCAGTCCATGTAAGTGCCAGCCTACTACTGGAAGTTGGTGATCCAGAAACCTGGGAGCTACTCAGGAAATCATTAGCAGCCATCATGCAGGCAGCATACTTGAGGGGGGATGAGGGATTTCTGAGTGTGCAGCACATCCCAGGGGTGGCAGAACAGGTAGCCCATCCTGGTCGACCAGCTAGGCCTCTATTTACTGCAGATGAAATGAGAAGTTTTGATGCCAGGGGCAGAGGGCCAGCATTTGACAGGCATTTTATGGTACTCCAAGGTCACTGGTCTGGAGGACAACACATGTGTGTTTTTTACTCTACAAAATGTTAGAGGGATGGTCCAGTGGTACTCCATAGTGACCAGACAGGCATCAGAGAATTGGTCCAGCCCTATAAGAACAGGTGTGTGGGGAGTTACTGAAGGTGTGCTCCTAGCCATCAGAGCATTTCTATTACTCATGGTGTTCTTGGTGGCTTTCTGTGGGGCTTTTCAAATGTCTAAATTGGTTCAGCAGAATAATGTGCTCTGGCTCGTAGTTTCCTTGGGGGAAGGGGACATGATAGTGACCCAAGAAGGAGTTCTTATCCAGCTCTGGAAGAGTAAGATATACCAGCTGGTTTGGGGGTGCTGGCACAGCCTGAGTCCTCCCATAGGGGTGCAATGGGACATCTGCACCCAGGTCCTGGAATACATAGCCTAGAGGGCCAGCAAGCAGGGGTCAAATTTTTTCACCATGGAGATGGGCCCCTCCTGATTGTGTTCCAGTTTCACCACATCCTAGAAAAAGCCATGAGGGGGTTGGGTGTGGACTTGGCTGAACATTCTTCCATACTGGAGTTTCCACATACGCCAAAGCTGAGGGGTTGACAGATGGAGAAATCCTGTTGGTTAGTAGTTATATTTTGCAGGCCTTTGAAGGGTTTATGTGACCACATTTGCTTTCACCTTCTTGTTTTGTTTCCCAGCAGGTAGCCTTTCCCAGACAAAGAAAATCTGGTTATGTAGGCACTCCTTCATTCACTGGGTGGCTGTTTAAATTAGGTGAATTCCAGTGGGTGAGACCTTTTCCTTGACCCTCAGCAAGGTAACCCTCAGCTGGATGAGAAGTTGAGGGATGAGTTGGAGTAACTTGCTGCTGTGGGTCAAAGCAGGAGCTCAACTGCATGGCCTTTCCATTATTTTGATGCAGTATCTGGGAGGTAATGACCTGGGAGTGGTGAAGTGACTAGAGCTTCTGATCAGATGAAGGTCGATCTGGTTTTGTTTCAGGTAGCCTGGCCTGTGGTGCACATAGTCTGGTTGCAAATCATCCAATGGTGGCATTGTCGACATGGAAGAAACCACACTGCAATCAAGAAATCCCACAGATTGATCAAAATGGCCATGCAGTTTTATGGGCTCTATTGTTCGGAATTTTCTAAGGCATGATGATACAGTAACTACTTTGCCCCAGTTGTATGCCCAGAATAGTGTGCATTTGTCAGAATTAGGTTGTGACAGTTTTTTAGACGATCTAAAAAGTGTCTTGGTGACATTGTTAGTGTGAAGCGCACAGTGGGATGAGAACTGGGAACAGGGCTCATCCTGTGGCAGCATGACAGTCTTGCAAGGAGTGTACAAAAGCATGTAAAGGTGAAACTCGCATCTTCTGCAGATGTTTTTTCCCAAGGTTGGCAGGAGGTGAGTGCCCAGATGACTGGAGACCTCTTTCAGGGGGGCAGTCCAGTGATAATCTTTTCTGACATGGCCTGCACATGTTGCATCATCTGATTTGGAGGGGCATGCCACATGGCCTAGGAGCCACCCCTCATGCCTCAAGGGCCAGCGGCCATACAGTACTCTTTTTGGGGTTCTCTTTATGGTAAAGGAATAGGCCAAGGTCAAGTATGACAATCCAATGCCTTGCTACAACTTCCTTGCTGCGCATATCATGCCGCTAATGTAACTTTTGTTTTGAACCTCTGTATAACAGGATGAATCCTCCTTGAAGAACCTAGGGTGAGGACCAAGATGGGTGGCAAGTCCTTTATCTCCTCTACCCCTTTACTATGGAACAAACTCCCATCCTCTCTACAGGAAACCCCTTCCCTCAAAACTTTCCAAACCAGGCTCAAGGCCCACTTGCTAGATGCCAGTATCTGCTCCTGCCATGATGCTTGAGCTTACCTCCGTATCCCCTACTGGCAAGAACTGTACAAATCTTGTCTTGTACACTGAGTATTTATCTTTGTCATGTACTTGTATTGCAATATCTAAAAATATGTACTGTGTCATCATCTTGTAAACCACTATGTATGTACTGTGTTATCATCTTGTAAACCACTATGTATGCCTTACCTCTGTAACTTAACCCGGATGGCCCCTGAAAAAGGGACCTCCGGGGCTCAGTAGGCCTACCTGGTTACCAAAATTGAATACTTAAATAAATACATGACTATGATTTCAATAAACACATGGCTGTAGCCATTCTTCTCCAAAGTACTGTATATATCTCAGTCTGTTTGGGTAAAGGGAAGGGAAATATGGCCTGCTAAGACAATAGATATGCTACAAAGGACTGGTGCATGAGGGATATGTCTGTGGTTACTGCCCCTGCAGATACCTGAGCTGGCAGGTCATTGAGGTGGGCAGGTATATTCCCACTATCGTAGAGGTCAGGTAAGCAGGTAGGGTTTTCTAGAGGGCAAAGGGCTTGTGGATGGAGAGGAGGAGAACCAAGGGGTATTTAATAGCTAGCATCACAGAGCAGACTCCTCTTGCTTTTTCATTCTGGACAGAATTCCTACCCTCCCGTCCCTTGTAAAAGCAGGGTAATGGAATAGCAAAGTATAGGGAACTCACTGTCCCTCTATGGTAACAACATTAGAGTCAAGAAGGAATTTTTTTCATTTTTTTCCCTTGAGAGTTTCTGTGGTTTTCTCCTTATCAGGCAGGATTAAAAAGAGTATTTCAGCATAGATTTAGCAGTAGGATTTCATAGTCATGTAATATTTAATATCACAGTAGTTTTGCAAGGAGAATACAAAGAGATTAATGGGTAAACTTGTGTCTTCTAAAGATGGTTTTCACCGAGGCTGGCAGGAGGTGAAGGCCCATATGGCTGTAGACCTCCTGAAGTGGGTGTCATGGGATAGCTTCTTCAGGCAGGGCCTGCATGTGTGGCACCATCTGACTGGGGATGGTGAAATGTCACATGGCCCAGGAGCCACACCTTAAGCCTCGAAGGCTGGAATCCTTCTGGAGGCAGTACCCTTCACCTGGTCTCTTTGGGATAAGGAAATGAGCTAAGGTCAAGTTTGACCATCCAGAACTATGCTAGGACTGCCTTGCTGCATACATCACCCTGCTGATGTAATTTGGGTTATGATTATAACTTCACTCAACTTGTGGCCATGGCCATTTTTTTCCCAAAACATTGTGTTCATTGTGTTCTCTGTTTGTTTGGGTGAAGGGAGAGGAAATGTGACATACTAAGACAATATAGTCATCTGCCTGTGTCCTTGTTTTTATTTCTGTACCTTGGAAACATGTAGAAATGAGTTGCAACTCAATGCATCTTAGTAGTTACAAAGGCTTAAATAAACAACAAAAATTGATTGCCCTCTTGAGTTTGTTTCTATAAAAACAACACTTCTTAACAGATCAGTGGAGTTTTTATTGTCATGAATACAGAAGTATAGATGGACCTCAGACCATAACTCGATTGACAAATTATTTGATACTGCACAGCACATAATCTCAATAGTGTAAGATTTGTTTAATTAATTACAGATTATTGTTACTTTCATACTGCAGTTGGCTCAAACAAATTACTGCAGTATTTCAGCTCTGTAAGTTTTGTTTGCCTGCCTAAAAGCAGGATCATTGGCAATGTCCAGATTTACATTAAAGGACTATTTAGATAATTAGTAATGCTGTTTCATGTTTTTAATAAGCACCTGCTCTTGACAAGGGACTTGACAGCCTGATAAACTTACTGATAGATCTTTGTTAGCAGGTTGGGTAGTTCATTCACAGGAGGGCACTAATATTGGGTGACAGATTTTTTCACAGAAGTAGTCCTTTAATATTTTAGCAACCCATTTTTTTGATATTGTGTGATTTCTTTGGTTGTTAGTACTTCAAAGAGATTATTTGTCAATTGTACTTGGAGTAGCAAAATGGGCTGTAAGTAATTCAAGGAGCCTTATTGCTTTCTGATCTGGTAGCCAGCAATTCAATGTTCTGAATTTCTGCCACATTGTCAAAGGGAGGCCATCATCATGTGAAATAACACCGAAGTCAGAATATACAGCTACACAGTGTAAGACATTGAGAGCCTATGATTCATATTGTATTGTACTTTCAGGGACACTGACATAGCAGAAGATGATTATGTGCTTCCTGTGAGAGACAGCAATGCTTATGTGACAGATCATAGCAGGAGAAACAAACATTGCTCTGTGGAAAACTAAGACACAGAGTGAGGGGCACTCTTGCAATTATAAGAGGGTTTTTTGAGACTGTGATTCTTGTATAGTGATTGACTACTAGTTGCAAAGGTGGAGGAAAAGGAACTGGCAGTCATAACAGACAAGTGGTTAAAGCATGACAAGAAGCGTGCTTCTGCTGTCAAGAGAAATAGAAGTCAAGATGGTGCCAGAGCGGGTTGGTTTGGAGCTGTAGCTCATTCTTGATATGGTGACTCCACTGCTGCTGCTGCTGCTGCTGCCATTCTGTTTCTGCAGCTGTATCTGAATGCACAGTATATGTGTATACTGCATGTGGGAGCCAGGGGTGAATATTTCAGATATCTGAGATAATTATGAAGGATACCATTTAAAAGACTATACAATACTTGAATGTTTGGGTTCAAGAGAGCATGGGATAGGTACATGGGTCTCTTAAATCTGGGGAGGGGGGTGACAAAGCCCTAGCAGCTAGCTAGGCATACTGGGAAGACTGGGTGGATCAGGTGGTCCTTTTCTGCCATCACATTCTGTGTTTCTATGTTTCTGTTTCTATGTTCTGCTCTTTTCTGTCCTCACTTTGGTTTTGTTGTCAGCTTCTCTTTGTTTGCCAGCATTTTATGTGACCCTTCCAGTCTGAGAGTGGAAAAGAAAAGAATAAGAGGCTGAGGAAAGATTGCAGCTTCAATAAAAGGAGCAGAAAGGCAGAATAGGTTTTGAGTCAGACCATCAGGGCTGTTTTCCCTTATCTGGGTCAAGAGGGTAGATAGAGTAACAGTAGGGGACATGGGAAAGAAAGAAAAATGATGGGATAATGAGGGAACTTGGAGAAGGTGGTGAAATATAAGGGGAGGTTAAGTTCAAGACAGAAGATTATGGATGGAATGAGTAGTAGTCATTGAAGGAAAATGCAATTTCAAAGGGACCGGGGACTGGGGAACTACATATTTTGAGCATTTGGCTGGGAGGAAGGTTTAGATAAGGAGTGTACAACCTTCCAGTATGTAGATGGGCAATTTTGGTTATTCTGGAAGATGAAAGCAATGAAATCAGCCTTTGCCAATCTAATATCCTTTGTGTAGGCATTTTACAGTTGTCTCTACCCAACAAGTCCTCCTGTAAACCAGAGACATACCAGTGTCAATCAATATCCAAAGCTAGTTCATCTGAAACCCTTTGAATATGGAAACCTATAATCCTGACTCTCTTGAGAAGGGCATATGTGTCCCAGACCAATAGGAATTTTGAGTGGAAGTAGCGGAGTTCATTGTCAACATGTGAGAATGAAGAAATGAGTAAATAGTTAATGCTTTTCAGGCCAGCCAGCAAGGAGGCCTTTTGGGAGAAGACAGATCACCACAGGAATACCTGGGGTAAGATTTGTACCAGTGGATTTTATGCACACTGCGGACAATATGATTGAAGATGAGTGTGCCTAGAAAGGCTTCTGATTCCATAATCTGAAGAGGGTGGAAGGACAGAATCCATTCAGTAAATGAAAGTCAATGGACATTAGATATGCATTGTAAATGTTTTAGTTTTTCCTTCAAATTTTAAAACATGAAATTATCTAACAATAAAGGGAAACACAAACACACAAGTGTTTTATGTAAGCATTAATCCACAACACAGGAGGGTTCTACTAGAGAATTAATGCCTGATTGGGGGGGCTGGGGATGAGTGCTTCCAACCACCCAACCAGGCATTAATTCCTTAGTAGAACCTGACTATGGAATGGTTTAATACACTTGTAACATGGCAAGCGTTAATAACACTTGCGTTCATATACTACATTCAGGCAATAAGTGACAGACATTGTTGACAGAATCAAAGTTTTGTACTTCTGTTTTGTTTAGTTCAACATTTGGAAATATTGTGGTTGATTTTTTTTTTTGCCTTAGATAACACATGGCTTTTGAAAGTATTGTGTCCTACTATTATTACTATTGCTTTCTTTTATTTCAGAACTACTATACAACTGTGTTAAAATCACTCGTTCGACACTGAGAACTCTATTAGGGACATGCATACTGGATATTCTCTACCTAATTTGCATATTTATTAGGCAATCGCTAACAGTGTAGGAAACATTTCTCTTTTTTTATTTTTCTATTTTTGGGGATGTATCCCCCTGTTTCTCGGGGCCCCATCCACCTGCTGCCCACATGCCCAGGCTTACCCCCCTGGTTGGGGCTGCTGATGGGCTTCCCACTCCCAAATGGACATCATGGGCAAGTCCCGGATTACCTCCTGCATTGGAGCCATGAGAGCAGGACCCCCTGGCGGATGTCGGAGGCAGTGGGCGGCGGGATGGAATGGGGTTTCATGCCAGGGGACCAGCATTTTTCTTGTACTTGCTGCCCTGGGGGTAGGGATGTGAAATGACTACCAGCATCTGTCCCACCCCCTCAATGTATTGGTGCTGAGCGCTGCAGTGCCCCCGGCCTCTGCCACAGGTCCATCAAGTGCCAGAGATTCATCCCAACCCTCACCCCAGAGAAGGTGAGCAGTCCCAGGGACACTCAATCCTTCTCCCCCAGCTGGCCCTCCAACTCCCCAGGTCCATTCCCAAACCCAGGTCACTGGCATCACAAGTAGAAATCTAACCAGTGGGCTGACTAACTACCACTAACATTTCTTACACAGTTTAAACAATATCACAGTACATATTAGTGGCAATAACATTATTTGTAACAAACTACTGCTAAATTAATTAAACTACTATTAAACTGCTCTCCAGTTTGAGACCTACCAGCACTGTAGAGCACTGGGTATTATGCATAGGAGCTGGAGGAGGGCAAAGGGGTTGCAAACAGAGGAGGATGGACGAGGGGGGGTCACCCTATTGGGGTGGTTGGATACAGAAGGTGCCCTGGGGTGAAATGGAACCCAGACCGTGGTTTGCCATGTCTGGTGCCCATACTCAAGTGTACTACTGAATATGGTAGGCAGATGGCCAGAGTGGCCCATGAGGTTCGTCCAACTCAGGTGGTGTTATGCAATGCCAGGTCCATTAAGAATAAGATTGCAATTATTGCAGATCTTATTGGTATGGTGGACCTGTCTTGCATCACTGAGACCTGGCTAGAAGATAATTCAGGCACCATTTTGGAGGCTATGAGCCCAGCCGGGTACTTAGTGATACACTGTCCGAGATTGGATTGCGGGGGCGGGGTTGCGGTCTGTTTCAAGATCGAACTAGGCCTCATGGAGGTATCAGTTGAGGAGGTTGAGTCCTCTGAGTGTACAGTAGTAGCAGGTGTAGGTTTTCAAATCACTCTCATCTACCATCCACCCGGTGATGAGAAGCGATTCCTTCAGGAAGTGGCGGACTTCGTCGTCGACATGGCATTTGAATCACCCAGACATGGGTTGACAATAAATTCTCACAATTTGGTCAACACTTCCTCCAGTTAGTGACATCTCTGTGCCTTATACAGGTGGTTTCCACTGCTACACACAAACTTGGACACTCATTGGACTTAATCTTCCTTCTAGGGATCGAAACTTCCTACGAGGGGGTGGAACCAGTCGGGTGGTCAGATCACTACACCGTAGGGTTTCATTTTTGCATCCCCTCTAGAAGGCCTACCCCTGTGGAGATGGTTAGGTACCACCCTTTACGGAATATAAATTCCCAAGGACTTGTGGCGGTGCTTGACCTCTCGTCCCCTGCTTTGGCAAGCAATGATCCAGAGACCATAGTGTCAGCTTATAATACAGCTGTTATGGTGGCTCTGGATTCTATTGCTCCAGTCCATGTGTGCCCCCTCTCCCTTTGCCCCAAGTCCCCTTGGTTTGATGGGACTTTGAGGGAGATGCGGAGAAAGGGGTGAAGGCTATAGCTTTACTGGCGAAATTCCGCTCTTGATGCCAATCACCTTTGATTGATGGACCATTATTTGGTCTATCAATCTGCAATCACCCGTTAGAAGGCAGAATTCCTGTCCAGGGAGATTATGGTTGTTTGGAACAGACCAGTTCAGCTATTCTGAACTGTGGACAGACTGTGCAACCCAGCCTGTTTGCAAGTTCAGAAAGCTTTTTTGTAGTTAGAGTGCGATGAGCTTGCTCGATTCTTTTCAAATAAGATGGCTAACATCAAAGCAGACTTGTAGCCAGCACACTCTAGGGGGGTCATTGTTGAACAGTGCAAGATCACTGTGCCTCAGTTTTCCTGGAGTTCCTTCAGTCAACCGGAGTTCATGGATGTCATGAGGATTATCCAGTGTGTGCACCCTACATGCTGTAGTTTGGACCCTGGACCGACCTCACCAATTTTAGGTTGTAGTTATATCATCAGTCCAGTCCTTGTGCTGACAGTGTGGTGCTCCCTGGAATTGGGTGAGTTTCCTAGCTCCCTGAAAGAGGCAGTGGTGACACCACTCTTGAAGAAAGCTACCTTGGACCCAGACTGTTTCGCAAACTACAGATCTATCTCTAACCTTCCCTTTGTTGGGAAGGTGACTGAGAAAGTAGTGGCAGCTCAACTGGGGGACCATTTGACCATCCATGACATCTATGAACCCCCCAGTTCGGTTTTTGTAAAAGACATAATACCGACACAGCGCTGGTTCAGGTGCTCAATGATCTCCTGCTGGTGAGAGATTGGAAGAGCCACTCCATCTTGGTTCTTCTAGATCTTTCCTCAGCTTTTGACACCATGGATCACATGGTGTTGATAGGATGCCTGAGGAATATATGTGGAATATCAGGGACTGTCTTAAGATGGTTCACTTCATTCCTCACGGGGAGATCACAAAGAGTTGTGTCCAAGGTTTTTTCCTTGGGCCCAACAGCTTTGTTGTGTGGGGTGCCTCAGGGTTGTGTACTGTACCTGTTGTTTGCAGTGTATATGCTACCCCTCAGAGACACTGTAAGAAGGTATGGGCTGAGGTTTCACTGTTATGCAGATGATACTGAGCTATACCTTTATTTTGTACCCGACCAGGATGGAGCTCTCTTGGTCTTTAACAACTGTCTGAAAGAAATCCAAGGTTGGATGGATTCTAGCTGGCTGAAGTTGAACTCAGAAAAGACAGAGGCACTGGTTGTGGACCCGGGTCAACAGATAGGGGAGTTGGGTGTTGGTGCGCCTTCGGGTATTATTCTTGGCAGTGTTTCTCTCCCAACCTCCGAATGGGTGTGTAACCTGGGGGTGGTTTTTGATGATAGACTGACACTGCAGTCGCAGGTGTCAGCTGTTGTCAAGACCTCCTTTTACCATCTTAGGAACATCGCCAGGGTTAGGCATCTGGTTCTATCTGATGACCTTCCAACTTTGGTCCACGTCTTTGTGTCCTCACGCCTGGACTACTGCAACTCCCTTTATCTAGGGCTTTCAGGGGTTAAAATCCATTGCATGCAGCTGGTGCAGAACGCAACAGCCCGGCTTTTGATGGGCTCTAGTTCAAGTTCAAGTTTATTTCAGGAAAACTCCATTGAGCAAGCTCATTCACAAGGAGGTCCTGTGACATAAACACTTAAAGTACAAACACAGATAGGTAATAACAGTATATACATGAAATGCACGTTACACGATACAGGCTGGATATACATACAAGGGTACCACATAGGGTGACCGCAGGTGGTAAACATTGATATGAGACAGGAAGGACTTACAGGTTGCATACTGATAAATGAAACATGATGACTGGTGTGTGCAATATGTATACAGTATTTTGGCAGCTAGGACAAACAACAGTCTACAACTGATATGGGGGGGGGAGGAGTGATTTGATAGAGTAGCAGTGGAGCGTAAGCAAAGATAAAGCCAGGAGTAGAAGGGGAAGGGAAAGCAGTTAATATGACAAATCAATTATACCGTACCAGTGGATAAATATGGCACACATGGGGAAGGAAGAGACTTAATGACAGTTACAAGTGTCTTTTATTTTGGCTGAACTTAGCGATTTGTAGAAGTTTATCGAAACTGTGCTAGTTAGTTTCAGTACGGTTTGTAATTGGTTCCAAATGGAGGGAAGGGCATATGCAATAGCATGTTTACCAAAGGAAGTCCGCGTCCTTGGTATGTCAAGCATAATAAAGTCAGATTTTCTTAACGAGTATACACTATGTGAGATACTAATAAGGGAAGAGAGATAGCTTGGCAATTTCTGCAGGAGCAGTTTAAGAGTCCATAGTTAGTAGATCCTGTCACATTACTCCGGTGCTGCGCGAACTGCACTGGCTGCCAATACGGTGGCAGATCACCTTTAAAGTTGGTTTACTGACTTTCAAAGCCCTACACAGTCTAGGACCGGTCTATCTGAAAGAACTTCTGGTACCCTACTGCCCTGGCCTATCGCTCCACTCAGCCGATGAGGGGATGCTCAAGATTCCAAAGGTAAATTTGAAATCATCTGGTTCTAGAGCTTTTGCTTGTGCTGCTCCTACCCTTTGGAATTCTCTACCCCGTCGGTTACAGGAGTGCACTTCTGTGGAGGAATTTAAGAAGGATCTGAAAACTTTCCTCTGGCAAAAAGCCTTCTTGGAGAACTGAATTGCTTATCTTATGAATGATTTTTACTGCAGTTGTGTTGAGTATTACTGGATTTTATAATGGTTGCTTTAAATTGTTTCAAATTGTAAGGTGTCTTGGAAACAGAAAGGCACCGTATAAATAAAAATTATTATTATTATTATTAAATCTTTGCTTGGAGGCATTACTTTGTGTTCACTCGCTATAACGGAGCACTGTAACACTGAAACGTAACATGCCAGTTTTGATATCACTTATGTGTCTGGCTTGTTAGTGATTGTGGGTAGATTGCTGCACAAATGTGAGTAGCCATTCATATTCCCATACCCAGGCAGCTATCCCCAAGATGCCGCATAAAGCTAGAAAAAACAAATATGCTGCGATACTATGAATATACTGCAAGGGTGATTAAGTGGCAATTTCTTTGTGCTTCTACAATTTTTACTCACTGGCAATTTCACTGTGGAAAATTATGGTACTGCGCTGGCATTACTAAGGCATTAGTGCCTCCTTGGTTTGTCATTATGTGTTACATTTTGTCCAATAGCAATTTGTTATTCCACTACTGATTGTTTTGCCATGTTTCAAAGTCTTCTAAATGGTATCCTTCATAGGTATGTCTGATATTTACCCCCTAGCTCCCACATGCAGTATACACACATACTGGGCATTCAGGAGAATCTTAAATCAAAAATCACCTCACGACCCTCCCAAGTGTAAAAAAAAAAAATAGATGCCAGATATCCAGTGTGCAAAAAACTTATCAAATTTATTAAGGCTTAAAAAATATACACTACCTACAAAACATAGTAGAAGATAGTGGCACCCCCCCAACCAAAAACCTAGCGGCATTTCACTCCCTGTATTGGAGCTTTATAAAGAGCCCTTGATAAAGCTCCAGTACAGGGATCAAAATGCCACCGGGCTTTTGGTTTGGAGTGGCACTATCTTCTACTATATTTTGTAGACAGTGTGTATTGTTTATGCCGTAATACATTTGGTATGCTTTTTTGCACACTACAGTTCTGGCATCTGTTTGTTTCTCATACTTGGGAGGGTTGTGAGGCAATCTTTGATTTAAAATTGCACTGCAGTTTAGCCTTTATGCAGCTACAGCCAGTGGGTAACCTTTTTTTCTTTTAGCATTCAGGAGAAACACAGCAGGAACTTCAACCCATTTATGCTGCTGCTAGATATGCTTTCTTCCGGTGTTATAGATTGATAATTATGTATGCACTAACACACAACCGTGTGTGCAGTTGTACATTAAAGCATGCATACCACTAGCAGGTTGCTAGCTTTTAACTGTATCTGGCAAATGCCTTTTTATTACTCCTCACTGCTTCCCTGACCCATTCCAAGAACCATATTGATATCCTGTATCAGTTTTGTTTTGTAACAATTCTCATGCATAACTTTGCTGCCTAGCGAATGGTCCCCTTGACTGCTCCAAACTTTCCTCTACTCCTCAGATGCTGTACACACTGATCAATTTGTGTCAGACCACATCCCTTATCTTGTTGATGTCTGGTCTTCTGAAATCTAGGACATACATTTTTGATCATGGCATTCTAGTTCTGAGGACTAGCCTGAACCAAATGGAGTTACAGTACGACCTTGATGATCTGAACGGCCAGAGATACATTGATTAATCTTGGATTAGTGGGTGTTCATAAGATCGGGATCATGATTTGTATTGGATGTTTTGACTGTAATGTATTCTGGTGTTTTTCTTTTCATTATTTAACTGCATTTATTAGGCTGCGGGGGCAATGCTAGCCTGTGTTTTTACTATGCCTGACTGTTAAAATACTGTAACTTAGTCTTTAAACTTTATTTCTTTTACCAACAGTAACCCTATAGAGCTTTATGCTGAGCAGTTAGATGAGACCAGTCTACTAATTAACTCATTGGCTGTGACTGATAGCACAAATTGACAGCAAAGATCTCCTTATCAGATGAGTACCAACTCTTGTCAGTGCAAGGAAATGGAAACCTGCAGCGAGGAAAGGAACAGAGTATGAAGTACATGCTACTGCATGAAGGTTTAGACATGGCTTTTCAGAACAACATGGTTTGGATTACTAGCGCTGTACTACATAATCAGTGGCCCTCAATAGCTCCCCTACCGTCATGCCACCCAACCTCTTCAAGTTGGTAGGCACCAAATAGAGAATGGCCACCTATATACTGGGTTCCTTAACCAGCTGCACCAGCAGGTAGTCATGCAATGTATCATACAGCACCTGAGTTCTGGTGCACTAGGTTGCTGGAATGTCCCAATTGATATCTATAAGGTTCAGATTACACACCATCACCACTTCCTCCATCTTCTCTTCCCTTTGACACTAACTCAGCATTTCCAGACTTTATCTTAATGTAGCTTTGTGAAATGTGTTTACTTACTTTTTAAAAATGAAATTTCTCTTGTCATCTCAAAGAAAGCCTGTGGGGTCTGGCAGCATCTCCTCCCTCACCTTGGCCCAGAGAAAATTCCTGCAGTTCAGTGGCATCCTGTACCACCCTCCCCCAAACAATGTCCTTGGAATGCAGCAGTACCTCATTCCTTACCCCAGACAGTGGTCTTTCCAATGGCATCCTTCTTTCATGACCCTTGTTTTTCTGATTTAGAACCCAAAAGATTCAGGCTGAAGTTACCCACCCCATAATCATGTACTAAGTGGCATGGTATTTCTGTGTACTGTCCCAGGATCCCAGGATCATCTGTAACCCTGATACTTACACAACTAAACTTAACAGCAGGACACCAAAGGGATCCTCAGCAGCAAGAATTTGTTGATGGTATGGGGACAAATTCAGGGATCCTATGTGGATTATGAAATTATGAGTGTGAATACAGTCTTTGGAGCTCATGGCATGCCAACAATCATAATGTAGATAATGCTCTTCTCCATGCCAAGGGATAACAGAAAAGCTAGGGATCTTAACTAGAACGAATTTCCTTGAGACTTTTTCTGCCATCTTGTTTCTATGTTTCTATGTCATTCCATGCCATGCCACTTGTTCACAGAAGGGTACTAGTGTACTGTCACAGCCTGGCTGTCCTGAAACCCCATGGGGCAATGCAAGTCAGCTGGTCCTTAAATACAGCACTGCAAACCTTATTGTCTTGAGAACCCATTGGACTAAATAAGTAGTTGTTCATAATTGTAGTAAAATCTTTCCCTCTACCTGCACATCAAACCAAAGGGTTAAAGTTAAACATTTTTAAAACTAACCAAACCTTGTACTCACACCTAAGAAATCCTTCCATATCATTATACACCACCATACCAGTTTACAGACTTTACACTTACTAACAAACTAACACACTAAGATGCCAGCAGAGTAGGCCAAAAGGTCTATTGAGTCTGCTCAAAAATCAGCACTCGGTCAAGACACCGTTGCTGCCCCCCCTCCTCCCCATAATCCCCCTGACCCTATTCCCCGCCAGAGTAACACCTCCATTTCTGGCATTCCTAAGCTTTACTTTACCCTTACGTCTCTCCCAACCCCTCTTGAACTCCTCCCCTGTATCAACAGCCACCAGTTCTGCAGGCAGTGCATTCCATGGGTCACCACCCTCTCGGCAAAGTAATGTCTCCTAGTCTTACCCGAGCCTCCCACTAACCAACTTTATGGAATGCCCCCTGGTGGTCCCTTCCTCCCTTAGCTGGAACATCCTATTAAGGCTGGCTCTGTTCACTACATTTTGATATTTAAAGACCTCAATCATATGCCCCCTGTCTTTCCTCTCCTCTCAGGAGTACATGTTAAGCTCCTCAAATCTCTCCTCATAGGTAGTTCCCCCATGCCCTGTATCATCTTGATCACCCTCCTCTGGACCCTTTCCAGGAGGGCAATGTGCTTTTTCAAGTACGGGTGCCAAAACTGCACACAGTACTCCAGGTGTAGTCTGAACAGGCAGTTATACAGAGGAAGAAGTACCACCCATCTCCTCAAAGTTATCCTCCTGGCAATGCACCCAAGCATTCTATTCACTTTAGCCACAGACCTCCTGCACTGCTCAGTGTTATTCATTCTGGCATCCGCAAACACCCCAAGATCTTCCCCCCCACAAACCTGCAGTTTCTCCCCACCCAAAAATTACTCACGATCAGAGTTCCTAAGCCCCAAGTGGAGGACACTGCAATTCTTGGCATTAAACCTCAGTTTCCAAGTGCATGACCAACTCTCGAGAGTCTCTAGGTCCACCTGTAGGGCCCTTCTACCCTCCTCCCCATCCACCACCACCCCCAGCTTTGAGTCATCAGCAAAGAGGCTCATTTCACTCCTGATACCATCCCTGATGTCTGAGATGTAAGCATTAAACAGGAGTGGGCCAAACACCAACCCCAGTGGTACCCCATTAATGACCCTTCTAGGAGATGATACCTAACCCCTGACCACCACCATCTGATACCACCCAGTTAGCCAGCTCCCTACCCACCCCACCATCTTTTCCCCCACCCCATTCCCCCCAGCTTGTCCAACAACTCTGACTGTGGCACTGAATCAAACGTCTTGCTGAAGTCCAGAAAGAGGGCATTCATTGGCCTTCTCTGGTCCAATGCCTTTGTCACCCAATCGTAAAACTTCTCAAGGTTCGTCTGACATGACGTGTCCTGAACAAAGCCATGTTGGTGGTCACCCAGAAGGCCCTGAGTCCCCATAAACACCTCCAGTCTCCCTTTCAAGATGGCTTCCATCATCTTACCCACCACGGATGTCAGACTGACAGGCCTATAGTTATCCAGCTCCTCCTGTTAATTGCTTTTATGGATATGCACTGCATGAGCCATCCTCCAATCCTGAGACACCCAACCTGTCTGAAGGGAGGAGTTAAAAAGCTTCACCAAAGGTGCTGCAAAGACATCCGCCATCTTCTTCAGCACCCTGGGATGAATCTCATCTGGACCCAGTGCCTTATCTGCTCTCAAGGCCTTAAGAGCCTCCATCTCCTTGCCCACAGGAATTTCAATGTCAGACAGCTCCCACCTTCCTCAGTTCCAGACTGCCCCTCCCACCCATGCAGTGTTGGTCCACCATCATCCTTTGAGAAGACTGAGGCAATGTATTCATTGAATACTTCTGCCTGCTCTCTGGCCTCCTCATCCCACCCACTCTCTGACCTTAGTCTGCTAATCTGCCCCTTCACTTTCCTCCTTTCCCTGATATACCAAAAAAAACCTTTTTCCCATTCCTAATTCCCAGTGCCAACCTCTGCTCTATCTTCACCTTGGCCGATCTCACCACCCTGGTTACCTTTTTGGATACCTTATTGTACTCCTCTCTGTCCCTGTCCCCTCGTGAGTGCTTATATTTTCTATAAGCTGCTCTTTTCTCCCTCACCATCTCCTGAACCTCCTGGGTCAACCAGCTCAGCTTTCTGGCCCTACCAAACTTGTGCCAGACCTTTGTGCAGGCCTTAGTGCCTTCAAGGAGCCTTTCTTTTAATAATCTCCCACCTGCACTCTGTATACATGTCCTGTCTGATCCCCTCCAAATGCCTCTTAAGAACACCCACTATACTCTAAAAGTCCACTCCCCTGAAGTCCATCACTACTGTTTTTGTGCAAATTTCCACCCCTCTCAGGTCTAAAGAAAACCAAACCATGGCATGGTCACTCCCCACCAGTGGGTCCCCTACAATTAGGTTCCTAACTAGGTCTTTATCAGACAGGACCACATCCAGGATGTGATCATCCCATGTCAGGTCAGACAACAACTAAGATAGGAATGTATCTTGGAAGATGTCCAGTAAGTGCTGCTCCCCAGTTGATGAAGATGCCATGGTGCCCCAATCCACCCCTGGCATGTTAAGGTCACCCAGTACCACAGTTCTATCCCCACCCTGACCACAGTGAGCTCTTAGATTTGCCACCAGGCCTTCCACGAGTTCTTCAGCCTGTGAGGGCAGTCTGTAAGCCACCCCCAGGTTGACCCTCCTTTCCCCAGGAGCCTGCAAGGTAACCCATAGCACCTCTATGCTTCTCTCAGCCCCCTGCACCCTGCATACATCAGTGCTGATAATAATGATGAAAGCCTCCCCCCTTCCCTGCCCACAGCCATGTCCTTCCTGAACACAGTGTACCCCAGCAAGTTCAGGTCCCAATCATGATGATGAGTGGCCCCAGTTTCAGTGACTGCCACCACATCCACATCTCCCTCAGTCAGCATCACCTGAAACTCAAGCATTTAATTTACCATGCTCCTGGCATTAATCAGGATCACTCTCCATCCATGCCTCTTGCCCTTACCCTTACCCATCCCCCCTGCCCATGATCAACCAGTTAACTGCAAGCTTCTGCTCCCTTGTGCACTGTCAGCGGTGCCCCAGTTAAACACCCCATCCCCTCTGTTGGGGGGAGAAGGTCAAGTCCTCCCTTGATGTTCCTACTAACTTTAATGTTATAAAATAAATCCAAAATACTAGCAAATATATAAAAACTCTGACACTCATTGTTGATGGCCAACCTCCGTTTTTTAATTGTAAAGATCAAGTGCAAAGGTTTGAACATTTTTCTCTTTTTTTTTAATTTCCTCGCTGCCTGTGGAATATAATATGGACACTGATTACAAAATAACATGTTGTTTATTTTTTTTTGTACAAACTATCTTGTAAAGTATTTACAAAAAGTGTCTCAAAGTTATAAAGTGATAGCGTGACAAACAGATAGAGTTGACAACTGTTTGTTCATCCTCTCTCTCAGATGTCACTTTTTTTTTAAATCAGCAGCAGGGGCCTCCACAATGTGCTACTCAGTTTGCAGAGATGAAGATTATCTGGAGCAACATGAACTGTGTCCAGTGGAAAGTGCAAGGGTTTGTCATTGACTCATGATTTTGTGTGAGCAGTAACATGACTGTTGTCAGTTTTTTTGTGAGGCCCACACAATCCAAGTAATTGGATATATGGTAGTATCTGACCCATGGAGGAGAGAGCAAATTAAATTGAATCTGATATGGCCTCACCATGCAACTATCCTATCTGCTGCTGCTCATTCTGCACTGCTGTGGTCCGAACATGTGTGATACATCTGAGTGGATGCTTCCCACTTGTGCATGACTGTGGCTGTGGTGCACAGTCATCAGTGATCCCTCGATTCGAGGATGATCTCTACCATGGTTCACTGATGGATCCTGAGGTGGCTCAGTCATTTAATCCAAGAGCCACAGATTCGTCTGCAGAATTTGCAGATGTTTCCATGTGGGAGAGCTGCCCGCTGGCTGGGGTTTCTTTCCCTTTCCTTCCTATACTCTCTCTTTTTGGCTTCGAGGGCAAGGTGTTTCTCTTCAAAGCAGGCCCCTGCTTGATGGAGGTTCTGGCACCATTGAGATCGGTTGGTGGCCAGCTCCTCCCAGCTTGTGATGTCTATATCTGTTTTCTTGAGATATGCCTTCAGTGTCTTTGTAGCATTTCCTTTGATCACCACAGGATCTCTGGCTGCGACTGAGCTGGGAGTATAAATTTTGTTTGGGGAGTTGGGAGTCGGGCATCCATACACAGTGTCCAGTCCAGCGGAATTGATGTCTGAGGATCATTGCCTCAATGCTGGTGACATTGGCCTCAGCAAGAACACTGATGTTAGTGACATGGTCTTCCCACTTGATGCGGAGGATTTTCTGGAGACATCATTGGTGGTACCTCACCAGGCTCTTTAGATGATGTCAGTCATCCAAGTTTCACATCAATAAAGGAGGGTAAGAATGATGACTGAACTGTATATCTGGATCTTGGTGTCCTTTCATATGTCACGGTCAGTGAAGATGCACCAAAGCAGTTTCCCAAAAGAGGTACTAGTGCAATGGATCCTGTGCTGAATCTCATCATCGATGTTCGCAGTTAGGGAGAGGTGGCTACCAAGGTAAGGGAAGGGAAGTGCTTGACTGTCTCCAGGGTCCGTCCCTCGATGGTGAATTGTGGATGGTCATTTACAAGGCTTTGAGCAGGCTGATAGAGCTCCTTGGTCTTCTTGATGTTAAGATACAGTACCAGACTTCGGTAAGCTTCTGCAAAGAGATCTAGCGCAGACTGGAGGTCACTCCTGGTGTGTGCAAGGATGGCACAGTTATCAGAGTACTGGAGGCCAATGATGGATGCCTTATAAACTTTGGTCTTTGAATGGAGATGTCCAAGATTAAAGAGCCCACCATCCAGTCTGTATTCTATGTCAATTCCAGTGAGAAGGTGGCCTTTGGTGAGGACTAGGATGACTGCTATGAAGATAGAGAACAAGGTTGGAATGATCACACACCCTTGCTTGACCCCAGTTTGGATGATGAACGGGTCTGTCTTTGAACCATTATGGAGAACAATGGCAGTCATCTGGTCATGCAGAAGCCTCAGGACTTTGATGAATTTTGTCTGGCATCCAAATCTGACCAGCACCTTCCACAAGGTTTCACAACTGATGGAGTCAAAGGCCTTTGTCAGGTCACTGAAAGCCATGTACAGGTCCTGATGTTGTTCCCGACACTTTTCTTAGATCTGTCTGGCAGCAAAGATGATGTCAGTTGTCCCGCATGATGATCTGAATCCACACTGAGATTCCGGAAGGACTTCTTTGGCGATGGGAAGGAGATGGTTCAGAAGAATACGGGAGAGGATTTTCCCTGCGGTGGAGAGAAAAGCAATGCCTCAATAATTTCCACACACTGACTTGTCTCCCTTCTTGAAGATGGTAGCAATGTTGGCATTCCTCAAGTCCTCTGGAATTCCCTCATTGTTCCAAATTCAGAGAATGAGTTTGTGGAGCTTTAGTACCAGTTCCTCGCCCCCAGCCTTGTAGACTTTAGCCAGTATGCCATCTGGTCCCACAAATTTGTTGTTTCTGGCCCGCTTGATGGCATGTCTTACTTCTTCAACAGTAGGAGGGTTGGCGAGATATTCTCTTTCAGGGTGTTGAGGGACACGATTGATAATGGCATCTATCACAAATGACTCACAGTTCAGAAGTGTCTCAAAATGCTCCTTCCATCAAGCTTGAATGCCTTCATTTCCCTTTAGGACATCAAGTCATCTTGAGATTGGAGGGAAGCAGGACCATGGGAGCTTGGACCATAAATGGCCCTTGTAGCCTGGAAGAAGCTCTGTATGTCATGTTTGTCAATATAGAGCTGGATCTCCTTGGCCTTGTCTTGTCACCATTTGTTTTTGATGTCTCAGATCTTCCTTTGAGCTTCTGCCTTGAGCTGCTGGTATGACTCTTTCTTTTGCTGGCATGGGATGTCATCTTGCCATGTGCAGTGAGCTCTTCTTTTCCAGTTGAGCAGGTCTTGAATCTCTGTATCATTTTCATCAAACCAGTCCTGGTGATGCTGGGTGACATATCCAAGAGATTCAGCACATGCCGAGTGGATGACGGTCTTGAACTCTTTCCAGTATATCTCAATGTTATCATCGGCTGCAGGCATGGCAGAAAGCCTTGCTTGGAGACGTTGCTGGAAGTCTTCTTGAACCACTGGGACTGAAGGGACTTGGTGTTGAATTTCCTTTGCATTGATTTTGGCTGCCTTCGATGTTTCTGAGTGAGCCTGATGTTTCTGACAGATCTGACAAGATGATGGTCTGTCCAGCAGTCATCGACTCCTCACATGGCCCTCGTGATGTAGACATCCTTTCAATCATGGGTTCTGACAATGTCTTAGTCAAGGAGGTGCCAGTGGGGGGGGCGTAGCTTGGATGCCATTGAAGATGGCTTCCTAGACTGCTAGCTTGATCCCCAGCTTACAAAAACCGCTAGAATCTGCAGTACCTAAGGGATCCCTACCCTCCTGAAAGTTACTGGGTGATGCCCTAGCTCTCCTACAATTGTTTAGTGCAGATCCCATGTGTGACTAGACTTCTGGTAATTGCTTTGTAGTGCCGGTCACCACGCAGGCCATTTTCAGCTCTGATTAGGCCTTATAGCAGCATCCTGGTGGGGGCAGTAAACCGCTAATAGCTATCCCACAGCGGTTAATCAGTGGTAGCACAACTAAAGGCAACAGCACTATATTATTGGGATGTCTCTAACATTACAGAATGAACTCACCACAAAATACGGGACTGCTCTCAGGCTTTGCTCCTGGAGGAACTGTTGTTCAGCAAGTGGGTGTCAGCGCATCCCTGCAACATATAACTGCGATGCTGGAAACCCTACTGACAAGGGTTGATACCATATCCAACATGCTAACTGGCACAGTAATGGAGGTAAAGGGACTAAGTGACAAGATGAACATCAAGGAACAGCGGCGGAAGACTTGGAATCAGAAAACACTAGAATGTGGAACAGGCTCCGGGAGCACGATGAGAAACTGGACCTTCTCTGGAAGAGAGAAGAGGACCAAGAAAACAGGGGAAGACATAACAATATTAGGAACCTGGGAATTCCAGAGGGGGTCGAAGGCCAAAATGTTGAGAGATTCCTCAGCGATGAGATCCCTAAGATTCTAGGTGAGAGGTGGATAGACCCAATTGAAGTAGAGCAGGCGCACCGAATACCAAGCGGGGCAAGATATCGTCAGGGAACCCCCAGCCCATTATAGCATACATCTTAAAATACTTCAATAAAGAAAAACTTCTCAGGGCAGCCAGAGATAAAGGGGAGCTGCAGTGGTGAGGGGCTTGAATATGCTTTCTCAGGGACTTTTCAGCGGAGGCCGCTGCTCGGAGGAAGGCTTTCCTACCCATTAAAAAGTTGCTAGCATAACATAGATTTCAGTACGGATATAGGAACTTGGCTTACCTCTATGTATCATGGGAAGGAAGAGACATTGTGGCAGAAACCACCCAGGAGATTGAAGAATGGGCCCATAAATATTGGCCCAAGCTCAATATTAGCACTACAACTCCCAAGAGGCTTTGGGTGCCAGGGCCTAGATCAGGGGAACAACAGTGGAACAAAACTTCCTGGCAAGCTCTATGGGATGACCAGAATTTGACTCGGATGGTGCCACCATCAAGTTCTTCCCCCAGGCCCCTTCTGTCTCACTGCAGCACAGCGGCAAGTGATATATATCGTGGAGCTACCCAAAAGGAATCTGCACCCACCTATCCTCCTGCATTACCTCAGAGAAGTACAATCTGCTCAACCAGAGTACAGCAGCCCTCCATCGGTGAACAAGGTTCTCCATCTGGTGATGTAAAGGATGTACCACCTGCTAAACAAACTAAAGAGGAGCATCACAGTTCTAACCTGGTGGAGGAAATTTCGGACGAAATGCTTATTGAAGCGGTAGACAATCCGTCTTGGGCTGACTTATCTGCTGATTCGGAGCACTTACAGACCTTTCTAGATAGCCCTGTGAGACCTGGACTGCTGACACATGCTGAGGTGCTATCCGAAGAGGTTTCCCCGAGGAGTTCACCGAAGGAGTGAACTGTTAATGACTGAGTCCCTTTTTACTTTATTTTTACTTTATTTCTATAATGGTTTGCTATAGTTCTTATTGGTTGCTGGGAGCCCCAGTGAGGGAAGAAGCTCTATTGCCCACTCTCATATAGATTGCCTGATCCGGATTTCTCTTGCTCCTCACAGATGGGCTGGTGTCTCCTGTTTCCCCCCTCCCAGAAAAAGAAAACGCTCGGCTCACTGACTTTTCTCATTAGGCTGTTCCTTACCATTAATATGATAAATGGGACACCTTTTGGCCGAAAGCTATACAAAATGATGCAGCTTAAAGTCATTTAGATGCTGGTATCCTAGGACGAGACAGATGTGGCATAAAAGACCACACTAGCTTCTACTACCGGATACCCCCCTTTTGTTTCTTGTTTTTTCCTTCCTCTCAGCCCCTCCTCCTCCCTCCCTGTTTCCTGGGGATCTCCCCCCCTTTTACTCCCCCTGAAGATTCCTCATTACAAGCATTTTGCTGGGGATGGAGAAGCATGCCTTTGGTTGGTTACTCTCCACATCTCCCTGGTAGGTGATAGGTTAGAGTGGCTGAGTGCCTATCCATTAGATTGGCACCTCACACATACTCCTCATCACTGATAGTTTAATACTTTACAAGGCATATAGGGTATTAATCACTGATTGTTGTAATATTCTATCATTTTTTCTTTGTTGTTTGAAGATTATTACTACTATATATATATCATACATCTTATCCTGTTTATCAGCCCTTGGCTGACAAATTCAGTGTTATAACACACCTGTTTTTACCTGTTTGCACTAGGTTCCTACTGAGTCTTGTATCTGTGTACAGATCATCTCTAGTTCATCCTTGTCTAAATCTCTTCTCTCTGCTATGAGTTCCCTCTCCTGTTTTCTCTATCCCTGTTGAAAAGGTGGTTAGGACTGACTTTCTATCCTAGTTGGGGAGTAGAATGCAGAACACCAATGTAGGGGTTCATCTTGTGTCATGGAATGTAAAGGGCTTAAATCATCCAACTAAATGAACTACGGTCCTTAGGCACTTACATTCCATGCAGGTGGCCATTGCATTAGTCCAGGAGAATCATCTCACTGCAAGAAAAGTACTGTGGCTCAAAAAGGCATGGGTTGGCCCTGTACTGGCGATTTCAGCATCAAACAAATCCAAGGGAGTGGCCATATTGATTAAAAAGTCCTGTCCATGGGTGCAGGAACAGGTAATTGCTGACAAGCAGAGCTGCTGGATTGTGCAGCGTTTCTCATATCCAGGGGGGCGGACGGTGTTAGCCGACATATATGGACCTAATGTGGATAGCCCAGAGGTACTATTAGATTTTAACAAAGCCATCGAAACATTGACGGTTGATAGATCGCATTTACCCATCGTATGGGGAGGGGATTTCAATCTCACCCTAGACCCTTTCCTTGCCAGGTCTAAGCCGACCCCTCAGACACACCCTAAAACATTGAGGGCCTTGCAGGAAGCAATAGACAAGTGGAGTCTGTCAGATGTATGGCGGAGGGATCACCCGACAGGGCGTGATTACTCCTTCTTCTCTGCAGCTCATGCAACATCTAGCCGGATTGACTTCTGGCTGGCCAACTCCCATTCTGCCAAAGATATCTCTTGTACTAGGATTCATAATATCTTGGTCTCTGACCATGCACCAGTCTCTTGTAGTTATGCTCCCTCAGGATAGGGAGGGATGGGTACCAGGTGGAGATGTAATCCAATGCTCCTGCGAGAGCCTAAATTCTGCTCCATGATCCAGAAAGTGGCAAAATATTATTTCTCCCTTTACCACGAAGCTGACACCTCCACAGCGATAGTTTGGGAGGCTTTTAAAGCAGTACTGTGGGGGAACATTATAGCTTTTTCGGCACATGAAAATAAATTAAGGTGAGCTGAACTGACAAATTTACAGGCCGAGCTAGCAGCTATGGAAGTCAGGTACCGAAATCCCACAGAAGGAGAGCCCAACTCGACTCTCTTCTGAGACATTGTTGGGTTAAAATATCGCATCAATACTATACGCTATCAAAAATCAGAATGGGCCCTTCTTAGATCTAAGCATATGTACTGGGAGGGAGGTAACAAAGGGGGGAAATTGTTCGAGTATCAGTTGAGGAAACAACAGGTGGCATCCAGGATCCATGCCCTTAAAAACATAGATAACCAGGTGGTCTCTTCACCCCTAAAGATTAATGCCTGCATGCAGAATTTCCACAAGCGGCTCTATCAGATGCCCTCCACTCTGAAGCCTGAGCAACTGGGTGCTTATATAGCAGACTTCTGCACTGATTTTGGAATCCCTCAGCTATCTCAGGATGTCCAACAGGTGTTAGGGCAACCGCTCACGGAAGGGGAGGTTATGAAAGCCCTATCCAAGCTGGCCAAAGGTAAATCCCCAGGGCTAGACAGGATGACAGCAGAACTTTACCAAACTCTCAGAGTGGAAATCAGTGCCCCCTGCTCGCTGTACTACAGGAAGCTCATGAAAAGGGCATCCTCCCTCCCTCCATGAGAGAAGCATTAATTACCCTGCTCCCAAAAAGACACAGGCAGAAGGGGATGGGGAGAAGTACCAGGAGAAGCAAAGGGAGGCAGGGAGGTCAGTAAGGGAAGCCAAAGCTCAGACAGAAGAGCACATTGCAAAATCAGTGGGTAGAGGGGACAAAACCTTTTACAGGTACATAAGTGAAAAAAGAAAGACAAAGGGAGGGATAGTGAGACTGAAGGGGGAGGATGGGGGCCGTGTGGAGGATGACAACAGTAAAGCTGACATATTGAACGGGTATTTCTGCTCAGTCTTTACTGAGGAAGAGGAGGGTAATGGGTCTGAAGGGAGTACAAGGGGTGAGAATGGTGCAGAAATGGACACAAGTCCCTTTACATGAGAAAGGGTCCTGAAGGAACTGGAAGTAATAAGAGTTGATAAAGCAATGGGGCCAGATGGGGTGCACCCCAGGGTCCTTAAAGAACTAAGAGAGGTGGTGGCTGAACCTCTGGCTATCCTGTTTAGCCGATCACTGGAAACAGGGAGGTACCCAAAGACTGGAGGACAGCAGATGTAGTCCCTTATACAAGAGTGGGAACAAAGAGGAAGTAGGGAACTACAGACCAGTCAGCCTCACCTCGGTAGTGGGGAAGATCATGGAAGCACTACTGAAGGAGAGATTGGTGGAACATCTGGTTGTCAATGGACTACAGGACCCAAGGCAGCATGGTTTCACCAGGGGGAGGTCATGTCAGACCAACCTCGTTGAATTTTTTGACTGAGTGATTAGGGAGGTGGATCAGGGGAGGGCAGTGGACATGGATGGCCTATCTGGACTTCAGCAAGGCCTTTGACACTGTGCCACATAGAAGACTATTACACAAACTGGGGAATATGGGTGTGGGCAGGACAGTAGTGTGGTGGGTCGGTAACTGGCTGGGTGGCAGGACAGTGAGGGTGGTGGTAAATGGCTGTCACTCCACAGAGGGAAGAGTGACCAGTGGGGTACCACAGGGATCAGTGCTGGGACCAGTCCTATTCAACATCTTCATCAGTGACATTGTGCAGGACCTAGAAGGCAGAATTTCACTGTTCGCTGATGTCACAAAGCTCTGTAACAGAGTAGACACACCAGAGGGTGTAGACAGAATGAGAAGCGACCTGCAGAAACATGAAGAATGGTCAAGGGTTTGGCAGTTGAAATTCAATGCAAAGAAGTGCAAGATAATGCATATGGGGCACAAAAACCCTGGCACAATATATCAGTTGGGGGGTGAGGATATAGCATGCACCAAGCAGGAAAGAGATCTTGGGGTTATCATCTCTGATGACCTCAAGGTAGGGAAACAGTGTGACAAGGCAGCAGGTAAAGCAAATAGGATGCTGGGATGTATAGGCAGGGCATCACCAGCAGGAAAAGGAGGTCATAATTCCACTATCAAGACACTAGTGAGGCCCCACCTGGAGTACAGTGTACAATTCTGGAGACCATACCTACGTAAGGACATAGACAAGGGTAGAGAAGGTTCAGAGGAGGGCAACAAAGATGGTGCATGGATTGCATCACAAGTCCTATGAAGACAGGTTGAAGGAACTGAACATGTACTCCCTGGAGGAAGGAGGAGAGAGGATATGATAGAGACATACAAGTATCTTACAGGGAGGAACAGGGTGCAGGAAAATACTAATTTTAAGCAAAAAAGATGTTCCAGGACTAGAGGGCATGGGATGAAGTTGGAGGGAGGACGATTCAGAGGAAACATGAGAAATAATTTCTTCACAGAACGGGTAGTGGACAAGTGGAACACCCTGCCAGAGGAAGTGGTGGGGGCTGAAACAATCATGGGATTTAAGAATGCATGGGATAGACATAAAGGAATTCTGGAGGTTAGGGGTAAGGGGCAACAGACTTCTAGGAAAACAAACTGAACTTACTAGCTCAAATGGGCAGACTGGGTGGGTCATAGGCCCTTATCTGCCGACACTGTCTATGTATCTATGTATCCCGAAAAAATCTGATGACCTCCCTAACTGTGCCAATTACCACCCCATCTCCCTCATATCCGTAGATAAAATTGTAACTAAGGTGCTCACCATGAGATTAGCAGATGCATTACCCTCTGTTATCCATCCCAAGTGGGTGTCATGAAGGGGCATGCGGCAGCTGATAATATTAGGCTGGTTTTAGACCTGAAGTGGATAGCAATGCCCTCTAAAGTGCCTATGGCAGCTATGACTGTGGACTTTACTAAGGCCTTTGATTCTGTTGAATGGCCCTTCCTTCATGAAATCCTGAGGAACTACGGGTTCGGTCTTTATTTTCAACAGTGGGTCAGGGTGTAATACAATGCCCCCTCAGCTAGGATATTAACTAATAAGGACATATCCTTTCCTTTTTCCTTGCAAAGGGGCACCCAACAAGGTTGCCCTTTATCCCCTCTACTGTTCCTTGTAGCCCTTGACCAGCTAGGATGGAAAATGCTAGCCACTGAGGAGATCAAGGGTATAAGGGTAGGCCAACATGAATACCTGACTGCCGCCTATGCGGATGATCTTATAACATTGACCCATCCAGAGGAATCGCTCCCAAAGGTTCTGTAAGTATTAAATGAATTTGCGCAATTGTCTGGGCTGCAAATTATCCAAATTAAAACTAGCATAACCCCCACTTAAAGTAATCTGAACAAGGTCATGTCTGCAAGGCTTTAAGCTCGTATGGGCCCCACAAAGTTTTTCTTATCTGGGTATTAAGATCCCAGCTAAATGGAGTCATTTAGTACATAATAACAGAAATCCCCTAATAATGTCATTCTCAATTGAAGTAAATCGATGGCGCCGACTTAACCTCTCCCTCCCTGGTAAAGTCGTGGCAATTTGCATGCTGTTTCTACGCAGGGTAGCATATCTGCTTTGTAACTTACTGATTGCCCTTCCCTGTAAAGTGTTTCACCAGTTGGACAGGGTAATTTCCTTTTTCTTGTGGGAAGGCAAAACCCCCTATGGAGTCACAGAAAGATGCAGGTGCACTGGAGCAAGGGAGGGCTGGGACTCCCAAAGTTGCAAGGCTACCATTGGGCCTACACCTTGACACAAACTACCAAATGTTTTGTCCCTTCTTGCACTGCCTCTCCGCAATGGGTTTTAAATATCCCCTTAGGGATGCTCCTGACCACTACTTTAATTGACATCAGTAAGATCACCCCAGCTATGGCTGAAACGAAGAAAGCATGGTTCAGGATCATGGCATGCTCCAACATCCCTAAGGTGGCCAGATCTATGCCTTGTCAATGTCTGGCATTATGGCACAACCCACTTATCACAGCGGATAACAAAACTGATCCATCAGCGAGAGTGGGGCAGTAAGGGAATACATGTTATTCAGGACCTTTACATGGGAAACTCTAAAACTATGATGTCTTTTGAACAACTAAGGGACAAATACTCCTTACCCTCTCAGGACTTCTGGAGATATTTACAGATTTGCAGTGTAATTCAAAAGCTTAGTTGGGCAACCATAGGAGACCCTAAGTGGGAGCTGGTATCATTGCTTCATAATAGAACTTCCTCACGGTGTCTGGTAGGCCAATTTTATAGTACCTGTAGGGAGGCACAGCCAGACCACACAGAATCAGGTAGAAAAGCCTGGAGTGAAGACCTCAATACTCCCATCACTGCTGAAGTTTGGTCTAGATGCTTCCACCTGGCACATTCCACATATCAAGACATCAGGAGCCAACGGATACAACTTAAGATTCTCCTTAGGTGGTATCACACACCTACAGCCCTTCACTCTTGGGGTATTCTACCTCATGCACAGTGTTGGAGATGCGGACAGGGACCAGCAAACATCCTACACATTATGTGGGAATGTCAGATCCTGATTAACTTTTGGCATGCTATAGCAGTGGATTGCTCTGGTGACTTGGGGGCCCCCGTCAACATCTTTGAACCATTGCTCCTGTTAGGGGACACATCCTCCCTAGAATACATGCCAAGAGATCATTCAAGCTGGCTTCTGGAAGCAGTCCTGGGGGCTAAAAGGCTCTTGCTTCTGTCCTGGAGACAAGTACAATCCCCTCACATCTCTCTTTGGTATTCGGCTATGGTGAGACTAGCCACATTTGAGAGATTCACATATGCTAACCAGGGGAAGCTGGCTTTATACTATCAGAAATGGGAACCATATCTAAACTCTTCTCTTTGCAAGGCCCCCTTCTGTACACCGTGTAACCCCCCTATTCCCCATAGGAATGCTGAGACTTAGAACTACACCAGACATATCTAAGTAGGTTGTTCTAGATGTCTGTCCTCTGAATGGTGAAAGGATCCTTCATATTCCAGACACCAACCTTATTCTCTTTACTCTAGTATATGCTTCTCTTCTCCTTGTTGCTGTGCTGCTGCTATAGTGCGTTTCTGTCACTTCAAAGTGACAGAAGTTCCCTAACAAGTTAATGTACATTGTCTAAGGTAATGACTACTGAGATGTCTAGTATTTGATTCACAGTGTACTTGATAATAACATTATGAGCTAGTATTAGGTATTCTATAGAAGTAAAGTTATTGTCTCCCTAGAGTTCTGGAAGATGTTTGCAAAAGATGGACTGTAGAACCTGTGTTACTATTCTACTGTACTAATGTCCATGTTCTTTATAACAAAACTTAATGAAAATCTTTTATGTTAAAAAAAAGGAGGCGCCAGTGCTTGGATTGAAGGTGTCTCCAAGTAGTCTTATACTTGTCGCTCTGTCTGAAGATGGTGTTCGTGATGACCAGGCCATGCTCCGCACATTTGGTGTAGGATGTCATTGAAGTTTGTCTTTCCTACCCCGTCCTTCCCGATGATACCATTCCAGAGATCTGATTCATGCCCGACTCTGGCATTGAAGTCACCAAGGAGAATGATCTTGTCTTCCTTAGGGGTGTTGGTCAGGATTCTGTCAGGGTTGGAGTAGAACTGTTCCTTGACATCCTCGTCAGCATTAAGTGTCAGGGCATATGCACTGAAGACAGTGGCATGCTGATTGTTTCTGAGCTTAAGACGAAGGGTCATGAGGCATTCGTTGATGCCAATTGGGAGCTCTGTAAGCTGGTTGATGAGTTTGTTCTTGATGGCAAGGCCAACCAGTATAGTGAACATCCAATATAGTGAATGATCAGAAAGAAGAACTGCTATTATCTCCAGGGAACTTGCAAGATGTAACATTGATATTGCTGCCCTAAGTGAGACAAGACAACCAGATGAAGGCCATTTGAGAGAAGAGGGTGGAGGTTTAACCTTCTTCTGGAAAGGGAAGCCTGCTGAAGACAGACATGGTGCACAGTACCAGTCTCTTAAAATGCTATATGACAAGGCTACCAGATCATCTGCCCCACCCCTCCATCACATTTACACATAGCTCCAGGATGCTTGTTATTGCAATAGCAAGACTGAACATAAAACAATCACATTAGAAGTTCAGATATCTCAATAGCACCTCACATTTTACACAAGGATTAAACATGACAAAATGTCAGCAAAGAGGATATACTCACAGATGAAAACTTGAATTTGCATCATATGCATGGTCATTTGCAAGTCATTTTTCCCCTCTAATGCCAAATAGTGTAAAAAATATGGTTGCTTCAGAGTTAACAGAGATTCAGCATTAGGGATGGTATTATCATTTGGAGATGGGGGAGGGACAGGATAGTCTGATTAACAAAAAGATTGCATTTAGCCAGTTTATGGAGCATCTGTTGTAATGCAGCCCCAGACAGGAGAAGTAATTGGCCATTAGGCAAGTGAACAATCCTACAACCCCTCCACAGGGAAATGCACCTCACCTCCCTGAGCACTCTGTCCACAGCTATGACGTTTCATACACCACAGATATTAAAAACTACTAATAACAATTGTGAACTATACTTTTTAAAACCATAATCTATCAAGATAACTCAAAGTATGAATTCTAAAAAAAGTAACAGTGTAAGTGATTGCTAATGTAAGTATCAAAACTGATACCACATGTAACCAAACATGCACATAAGCAATATTTCACCGTGAACCTCAATGTTCATGTTCTTTGCTCACAAAATGATACATATGTGTACATGTAATACATATAATCATTCTGACATCAAATAGCTGTGTGCCAGTGACCAGATGAGTGACTGTGTTGCCCTCACTCACCTGACTCAGCAATGTTGAGAACCTGGAGCCATGTTATAACTTGCACCAATGCCACTGTGTTTTGTTTTTTTAGGTTCTTGTCTGAACTTATGCAGAAAAATAGAGAGGAGTTGGAAGTTTGTATGCTTTGCAGCTATGATATTTTGTTTGGCACTTTGCTATCAGAGGCATCTCTGATATTTAGCCAAACCATTACTTTTCTGGGCATCCTTTACCCGGGGCTGTGGTGCCAGTGCCTCAGCAGCCAGTTGCACAGTAAGATCATTTTAAACCTATCCAGCAGATGACTTACTTCTTTAAGTCAATCTGGATAATCATGTCTATTAATACTTCTTCTGCTAAAGCTACAATAGGCATAAGCCAGAATCATGGCATAATATATTTGCAAAGTTTTATTGATATAATGTTGTTTGGTATTAGTATTGTCTACCATATTTAATGTAATTATTTTACTTTAGGAAACATTTGAAAACAGAATTTAACAGCAAGAGGAGACCAAAGGTCAATCAAGTCCGCAATTACTAATAACCACTTTTCCAGCAAGCATCTCTTTTGACAAGTGATACTCTCATTGGTGAATTATGATTTGTATTGCCTTGTGCAAACTGTATTTAAACCCTTACTGGGTAGTTACCTACCACAGGCTTTTCTGCTGGTAGTCTGTTCCATGTATGTGTACTGTATGCATTCAAAAATAGTCTATAATGGATTGATGGTTCATTCGACACAAAATCAGTAACAAAACACATAAAGTCATGCACTCACCATCTTGGGCATAAAGGACACCTGGACTCTGTTTATTATCAAAAGTGCTCATGTAATCTCCTGTATTTATACATGCAGACATATTTAAAAAACATACAGATGACCCCAAAGTGTCTGATGCATTTCAGGTCCCTATAAGCCTTTATCAAAGGCTACTATTCTTAAACATCATTCTCCTTGAATACACCTCAGTGATGATGTCATTGTGATATATATATATATATTTCAAAGGTGTAGCAAAAGTTGCACCTATTGCTGTCCCCTTATTTATTTATTTATTTAAGAGATTTACCAGGAAGGCATGCTGAGTGGAGTACCGCTCGATTCCAGATGCGCCCTGGGGGAGGGAGTTACAGTAGTGCAGTAAATACAACGGGAAGCAAAAACATACATTCAGTGATTTGGACTTTAGTTTGTAAGTAAAAATCTTTATGAAGACTTGGTTTGCTGGCCAAGGCACCTAGCTTCACCTGAGCTCTTTCCTTCTAAGACTGCTTGAAAGGCAGAGTAGAGAAACTTACCAGAGCAAGGGAGAAGGATTAAGACTTAGTTTGGCTAAGCAGATTTACTGTGTGGTGGTGTTTTTATTTTCTACTCACAGGGATTGCTACTGTTTGTTGCTAACATTTCATTGCTTTATTTTTTCTCTGATTTCAAATTGTTGTTGCTGGTATACCTTCTTCTGCATTATTACAAGGTGTGCCTACAGGTGTGTGCTAACAGATTACTGCTGTAATCTTCTGATTCAAATTGTCTTTTGCAAGGTATATCTTCTGTTACTGCTTTATTTTTCTCTGGAGCAAGGTGTTTCTTACAGGGTATATCTTCTCTGAAATTACTGTATTACAGGTGGAGCTTACATTTTTGTGACTTTTTTATCATTGGGCTAAACAAAATTACTGTTTGACACTGTGTTTTATTTTATTCTTGTTTGTTGAAAAGGTTTGTTGTCTCAGAGGTGTTTCAGTCTCCTTCTCACATTGAAGGAGCTAATTGCTTTTCCTCCCACAGCTCTTCCAAAGGATTAGGTGTGTATGTGGGGGTGGAGCTGGCAAACTGTCTGTAATTTCCAACAGAAAGAAGGGTTAAAAAGTCAGGTTAGTTGATGTCCTGGAGGTAGAAGACTTGGTTTGCTGGCCAAGGCACCTAGCTTCACCTGAGCTCTTTCCTTCTAAGACTGCTTGAAAGGCAGAGTAGAGAAACTTACCAGAGCAAGAGAGAAGGATTAAGACTTAGTTTGGCTAAGCAGATTTACTGTGTGGTGGTGTTTTTATTTTCTACTCACAGGGATTGCTACTGTTTGTTGCTAACATTTCATTGCTTTATTTTTTCTCTGATTCAAATTGTTGTTGCTGGTATACCTTCTTCTGCATTATTACAAGGTGTGCCTACAGGTGTGTGCTAACAGATTACTGCTGTAATCTTCTGATTCAAATTGTCTTTTGCAAGGTATATCTTCTGTTACTGCTTTATTTTTCTCTGGAGCAAAGTGTTTCTTACAGGGTATATATTCTCTGAAATTATTACAGGTGGTGCTTTACAGATTTTACAGTTTTATCTAACATTAGGATAAGCTTTCAGGGATACTGCATTTGTTGTTGACTGATTGTTTCTGCTCGTACCTCCTTGTTCTTTCATCCGTGGTTCTTCTTTTTAGGCAGGGGAAGGGCCCAGCCACCCACCCCCATCCCCAACCACCCCACGCTACACTCCTTTTATAGGGTACCACAGTTGTGACATTTCCTGTGGCAGAGCAGGAAGGGGCGGATCAGTGGGGCCTCCACAAGGTGATCTCATTTACAGGGGCACTAATAATTTAACTTGTTATAACAAGTTAAACAAAGCACAATTAAACCATTACTTGCATTTTTTTCCTTCTAATTACTCTGACTAGGTTACAAACCCAGCAACTTATTTGGAATGGATTTCATTAACTGCAGGTACTGTGGAACAATTTTCAGAAGGACAGTCTTACAGGATTTAGGACACTGTCCTACATGCTGGGCCTTTGGAGATCTTAGGGCTCAGCTCCGGGCAGCATGGGCAGAGATTGCACGCCTCAAATTTCATATTGAGAGAGAAATACATTATAAGAACCACCCGCCATTTCCCCAGCATCCAACAGAAAACCTCAACCGCAGAGGTAGTTGGTCAGGAGGTTGGCAGGTGGTTAGGAGGAGCAAATCAGGTGCCCCATCACTCTCTGCTCTCCATCACATTGCCTCCAAAACCATATAAACACTACAAACAGGTATCTGCCTCTATCTCTGAAATCAAATAAAGAGGCAGAAGACACTGCAGAGCAGGACACTCTGCACAGGAGCTAGCACAACAAAACTCACCCAAATCAGGAACCAAAACTAAACAAGCACAAAGAAATCCAAAAACTTCTGATCATAGGAGACTCCATGATTCGGGAGTTGATACCCATCTCCAGCCAGGGGTGATGGTCAGATGTCTCCCAGGTACATCAGCATGGAGAGACACTGACCGCATTGCTAAAATTGTTCACAAAGCAGGAGAAAACATTGATGTCCTAGTACACATAGGGACTAATGATCTCGCCAGCTGGTCAGTTGTGGAGACCAAGGAACACCTGACTAGGCTGGGTGACAAACTATCATCTATTTCGTCTGGCATCTCCTTCTCTGAGATCCTGCCAGCCTGGGAGAAGGGAGCAGATGTACGGAAGGTCAGAGAAGGGGAGATAGGGGAGCTAAACACGTGGCTCAAGGACTGGTGCCAGGAAAAAGGACACAGATTTATAGGGAACTGGCAACAGTTCTGGGAGCGAAAGTTCTTTAAATTTGATGGACTGCATCTGACTAAAGAGGGAGTCAGTGCATTGGGGCAGAAGTTTGACGTCTTTGCAGAATATTTAAACTAGCAAATGGGGAGAGGGGTGCAGCACCCCATACGTCGAATGGGAAGAACACCCCTCCCCCCTCAGCTAGTGGTCAAACAGGAATTCAGCGTGTTTGCCGTTCATTTGCATCACCTGGTAAGAAAAAAGGTTTGTCTCCCCATACAATGCACAGGGGTAATGCCAAACTTCACCCAACAACTAACACACCAAAATCTGGCCAATGGAAAATCATGTACACAAATGCTCACACCTGGGAAATAAGATCCCAGACCTGCAGACAATAATGTCAGAGGCTAAACTGGACATAGTAGCAATTAGTGAGACGTGGTTTACCAGTAACCACACTTGGGAGACTTCAGTACCTGGCTATGTATTGTTCAGAAAGAGACCGGGTGCAAAAGGGGGAGGAGTGGCCCTGTATGTTAATGAAAATATCAAAGCTACAGAAATTCAGAATACACACAAGGGCCAGAAGAACTGTGAGTCACCCTGGAAACAGGAAATGGGACAGCCATAAGAACTGGGGTTGTCTACAGGCCCCCAGACCAGAGGGAGGACATAGACACATTACTGTTAGAAGATATACAAAACATGACAGCTAAAGGGGAGGTTCTGATAATGGGAGACTTCAACATGCCAGATACAGATTGGTCAATACCAGCAGGAACATCTGCCAGATCTAGACTCATAGTGGATTCCCTGCAGGGGGAGGGCCTCAAACAACTGGTACAGCAACCCACAAGAGACAGGGCTATCCTAGATCTAGTACTGACTAACAAAGAAGGATCACAGATCTCCAGGTAGAAGGTCACCTGGGGCCAGTGACCATCACATGGTATGGTTCAATTTGGCTACTACATCTAAATCATCCCATTCCAAGGCAAAATATGGGACTTCAGAGGAGCTGACTTTGATAAGATGGCCAACAGAGTTAAGCTAGCCCTGGCAAAAGAAACACAGGTGAAGGGGTACAGGCAAAGTGGGCAAGCATTAAGGATGCAATACCTGAAGCAACATCCCATTGTGTTAGACAGAAAAGGAAGTGCAAAGAAGAAGGAAACCACTTTGGTTCTCAAATACAATAGCAGAAAAGGTCAGAGCCAAAAGGCTGGCCTTCAGGAAATATAAGAGGAACACAGCGGGATGAAGATAGGAAGGCATACAAACTGCCCTAAGGGAAGCAGGTAAGGCAGTAAGGCAGGCAAAGTCCCAAACTGAGAAACACTAGCACGAACAGTAAAGAAGGTGACAAGACTTTCTATAGATACATTAGTGAAAGGAGAAAGTCCAGAGGGATTGCTAAGCTAATGGAGAAAGGGAGCATGTGAGGAGGAGGACCCTGTAAAGGCATCTATCCTAAATAGATACTTTTGCTCAGTATTTACTGAAGAGAAGGTAGGGCAGGGCCCACAGCTCAGCATCATGGACACAGGGGAGGGGGTGAGCACAACTCCCTTCACAAAAGAAAGGGTCCTACAAGAGCTTGCTAAGCTCAGAGTGGATAAGGCAATGGGACCTGATGGCATACATCCCAGGGTGCCAGGAGCTAAAGGAGGAACTAGCAGAGCCATTAGCAGAATTGTTTAGTGAGTCTCTGAGCACAAGAGAGGTCCCAGAAGACTGGAGAAGGGCTCATGTGATCCTGCTCCACAAGAGTGGTAGCAGGGAGGAGGCGGGGAACTACAGACCGGTCAGTCTTACCTCAGTAGTGGGCAAGATTATGGAGGCACTCCTTAAGAAAAGGATAGTGCAACACCTGGAATCCATAGGGACACAGGATCCAAGACAGCATGGGTTTACAAAAGGAAGGTCCTGTCAAACTAATCTCATAGATTTCTTTGACTGGGTAACCAGAGTGGTGGACCAAGGGGGAGCAGTTGATGTCGCCTACCTTGACTTCAGCAAAGCTTTTGACACTGTTCCACATAGAAGATTGATAAATAAGCTGGGTAGGCCGGGGTGGGTCAGAAGTTGGTCAACTGGGTGGCAAACTGGTTGACTGGCAGAAAACGAGAGTGATGGTAAATGGTATACAGTCAGAAGAGATGCAAGTCACAAGTGGGGTACCTCAGAGATCAGTCCTGGGGCCAGTCCTATTCAACATCTTCATTAGTGACCTTGCAGATGGACTAGAGGTAAGAGCTTGTCTGTTTGCAGATGACACCAAGATCTGCAACAGAGTAGATGAGCCAGATGGGGTGGGCAGAATGAGAAGAGATCTGGATAAACTAGCAGAATGGTCAGAAGAGTGGCAACTGGGATTTAATGCAAAGAAGTGCAAAATCATGCACATAGGGAAGAGAAACCCTGAAGCCACTTATAGGCTGGGAGGGTTGCTAGCAGTCACAAAGGAAGAAAGAGACTTGGGCATCATCATCACTGATTGACCTAAAATCATCCAAGCAGACCTCTAAAGCAGTAGGTAAGGCTAGGGGTGTTAGGGTGTATTAGTAGGGGTATCACATGTCGTAAGAGGAGGTAATAATCCCTCTGTACAAGACATTGGTTAGGCCCCATCTGGAGTACTGCGTGCAGTATTGGAGGCCACACCTTCACAAGGACATTAACCAAATTGAGGCAGTCCAGAGAAGGGCAACCAAAATGGTGCAGGGAATGCATCAGAAGACATATGAGGACAGATTAACGGAGCTCAATATGTATACCCTTGAGCAAAGGAGGGAGAGAGGTGATATGATCGAGGCATTCAAACACCTGAAGGGCATAAACAAGGTGCAAGAGTCTAACATGTTTAAATATAAGAAAAATAGCAGGACAAGAGGACACAGCATAAGATTAGAGGGAGGCCGATTAAGGGGGAATGTGAGGAAATTCTTTTTCACAGAAAGGGTGGTGGATGCATGGAATGGCTTACCACAAGAAGTGGTGGCTATGAATACAGTGCAGGGCTTCAAACAGGCATGGGATAGGCATAACGGAGCAATACAAATGACTATGAATAGATAGGTCACTGACAGAGCAAAGGCTGATGGCACATTTATAAGGTAGAAAAAGAAATGGGCAGACTGGATGGAGCTTGCGGTCCTTATCTGCCGTCAATTTATATGTTTCTATGTTTATCAAACATGAAAACTTTGGGCCTGATTTTCAAAAGGTCAGGGCTGGTGCAATTGGCTTGCAGCAAGGAGAAATGATGCAAAGGGCTCCTTCATCACACCTTGTGCTAGTCCCAATTTGAAGGGACTGTGTGCCAGTGGTAGGACTGCCTGTGCCAACTGGGCTTGTACTGTCTGTGCGGCAGCCTCACCAGTGTGCCATGGCTGAAGGGGGCTTGTGCCAGGGCATGACTGCAATATCCCAAATATTGGGATTTTTCAAGCCCCCACAAGGTTGCTTGGACCCTGTAGTTAGACCACAGGGTCTAAGTTTCCATAAGCTACTGCTGCAGCCCATTGCTGGGTGGTGGTGATCCTGTGCCCTCTTGAGTAAGGTGCCCAGACAGCTCCCAGCACCTGCCAGACCACAGCTGGAGTGGCCAGTGGTCTGTGGCAGGTGAGAGCTCACAATCTCGCCATGGTGTCACTGGTGCATGTGTCCTCCCACAAACCCACACTGACTCTGCCATCCCCCTGTTGGGGGCAGCTGTCACCCACCTCTCTCCAGCTGGACTCATTCCACCCCTTCCCACAATCCAGGGCATCCTCTGGATGACCTGCCAGCCAGGGCAACTGGCCAGTGGGTTGCAATCACTGGCCACTGATGCTGCAAGCCTGTGCTGCAGCTTGCAGCAGTCCCCTTCCATGTACTGCTTGGTCAGTGCGTGAGTTGGCTTGTGGCAAACTCAAGGACTTTGGCACCAAGAGCAATTCTTTTAAAAATGCAGTGCAGGGTCACTGGTGCATCTGAGTTTGCTGCAGGTGGCAGCATGCCATACACTGCACCATTGCTTTAAAATCAAGCCCCTTGTTTCTAAGCACATGTTGTGTTAATTTTTACAGTAGCTTCATAGAGGAATTTGAACCTGGGTGTTTTTGTTTCTGTGGCATGCAACTGGAATAAGATGAAAAATTACTGACAGTTGAGATGCATGCTTATATTCTTTATTCTTTTTTTTTTTTTTTTGTAGGTCAGTGCATTAGGATTGAAGAGAAATTAAAGAAAAGCAGCAAGAATAAGTCAAGTAATAAATTCCTCATGACAGTTGTGCATTTGCATTATAATCAGGATCTCACCAGGAATAAAATGCTGAGATTTGGTATACAACCCTTTTGTCGACCAGCATCTCACTGACAGGAATAATGTTGACAGCAAGTTGCAGTTTACATGATTCCTGTGTGTCTTCCGGTCCTTTTTTTATCCGGGGCATCACCCCCCTAACCTCCCCATGCAGGGGGCTCTGCCCCCGGCCCCTCAACTTTAGGATTCTCAACTCCAGTCAGAGTTGATTTGAGGCGGGGTGCAGGGAGATAGTGCACCCCTTTCTCAGGCACACCAACACAGCTTCCTGTCAGCAAAGTGTCGATTTTGTTGACAGGAATGCATTTCGCTGTGCTGGTGTCGACATACATGGCTACTACCTAAAAAAGAAATGAGAGATTTTGGAATAGTAGGGAGTTAAATTGTTTCCATAATTCTGTTTGGACTGAGCATGAATTTAAAATGAGAAGAATTCACAGAGTTGATCGGGTCATGTTATGCAGCCAAGCTAGAAGCAGCCTGGCTCCTGATGCTCTGTCTGATTTCGGAAAATTGTGTACTCCACCCCCAGCAAAGTGGTATTTTTTCTTGTTTGGACAGCATCTAGTACATCTACTAGCTAGTCTGTAATGTCTAATGCAGGAAACCCTGAGAATTTAGCTGCAAAGAAGTACGAACTCTCAGGTTCTCTTGGTAGCTCTATTGATAATGCCACAATGATGGCCAAGCCGAGATATGAGCAGGAGACTGAAGTGGGGCTGTTGGCTTGAGAGCTCCATGAGATTAAATCTTTCACTAATGGGATCTGCTCAGATCTGAATCATATCACGGTCACTTTAGTGGCAGCAAAGGCTTCTGTGGAAGCCTTAGTATCTTATATGGAACATGCAGAATCTCGCATAGGGCAGTTGGAAGACTGGGCCCACCCAGCAGAGCATTGCCTATCCCTGATTGAGAAGGAAGTGCACCAGTTGTGGGATCAAATCAATGATGAGGGAACCCGGAATCGTAGAAACAATTTTAGTTGTTTGGATTGCCCAAGGGAGTTGAAGGCGCTGACCTGATTGCCTTTTTTACAGCTCAAGCTGCCAGAGCTGCTTAACTACTTCTGGGCTGAACTGGTGGAGATAGATAGAGCCCACCAGATTCCTCCAGGCCCACCATAGTCTACTACCACAACAAGGCCTCACCTCATGGTGTTCCGTCTGTTCCAGTATCAGGATAGGGAGCATGTTCTGCACAGGACTTGGACAATTAAGGATGTTGCTTGGCATGTAGCAAAAACTTCTTTGCAACCAGACTCTTCACAGAGGGATATTGACGATATTGGGGCTTTTGATCGAATACGGTTGGGACCTGGCGAAGGGGAGAAGTTTGTGGTGCTACTTGGGAGCTCCAGCTGTTCTAAGAGTATATGTGGGCAACAAGGTTGAAACTTTAATGTGCCCAAAGGAAGCCCAACAGTTTTTTCTGGACCTTGCTGATTATTTGCCTGCAGATCTTCATAGCTGTACTCGTCCCTATCAGGAATTGAAGCCGCAATGGATACCCCCTGCATTGAAGCTACAGTCCCCTCTGACCACTGTGGACAATCGATGGCAGTCACCTATTCCTCATTTATCGATTGGGGAGGACATAGACTGCAGTCCCCAACCAGTGGGCTCTGGAGGTTTCTTCTTCCTCACCTGGAACAACTTCTTCTGCCTTAAGCCACTAAGGAGCCTCTGTTCAATCAGTGACTTTAGCTGTTTAAGAGCTAGTTCACTATCATTTTTCTTTTTTCTGTTCTTCAGCTCTCTGTTTCTTATCCTGGATTTCAGTATAATTTCGAGGCTGTAGGCAATTTTCTTTGCATTCTGTAATAAGGTAGGCTATTAGACTATGGAGGGAGCTTCTCTATATATTACAGCGGCATGTAGGTCACAAGGGGGGGTCACTTTGTTCTTTGGACTGGAGTTTTAGAGGTGCCAGTTCTCCTTGCTTGCACACCTTAGGTCCTCTGCTATATTTCTCCTTTTTATCGATGGGACCCCTCTTACTTTGTCTAGTCTAGCCAGAGGAGACTTTTTCTTCTTCTTCAGGGCTCCAATCAGTATCAGTCTAGTGGTTTTGATACCACTGCCACCATAATTATATTATTGGGGAAAAAGTGAGACAGATGGCTGCCTGGTATGACATTGTAGCAGGGAATTTATGGTGTTTAGAACTTAGGCTTTACTGTCCTTCAGATTCCTGCTGTTTGTTGGTGCTTTGGGATTATGTGGCTAATTTGATGGGGGGGTAGCAGAGCATCTTAGCAGCCAGAATGCAGTCAGGGGTTTATGCTCTTCTGTTGAATGCAAGAGTTTTTCAGGAATTCTCACCAACCTATAAGGTTTTCACTCCTATACTTTTTCACCTGGTATGGTAATTACATCTCTTAGCTCTTGAGATCCCTGGTCTATTCACAGCAATTGCCAAGGTCATCACAAATGTAAAAGAAGTAATACCTTCAAATATGCACAGACGGGCAACTGCTTTCAACACCCGAGATTTCAGGGGTATTCACTTAACATTAAAGAATTAATACAGTAACATGAGACATTCTGTATGCAGTATACGTGCATTGGCGTAGTTGTAACCTACTTATGAGGGCAAGACTGTACACACTCTGAAACAAAGGATTCAAGAACATTTCAGATTCATTGTGAATAACAGACAGGACACCAGTAGGGACCCATTTTATATTACATCATAACTCTTCACCTGATGTCTTAAAATACATGAGGATATAGAATGGGTCCCACCCCCAAGTTAAGGGAGAGCAAGCTAACACACTACTACAGAAAGAGAGCATATGGATTTATGAATTGAACAGTGTAAAACTTATAGGACTAAATTACTGCTGGACATCAATCCTTTCCTAAAGAAGTAGCAACAATAAAGAAAGACTTGAAAAAATATTTTGCATGCTTTACTTGTAGACTTCACAGTTTCTTTCATTGTGTTGTTTATGCATTGATTAATTGTGTACTGTTTCTCTCTGTCTCTCTTTTCTCTTTTCTGCTTCACAGAAATCTCTTTCAACACTTGTACAGTACCTGGGCGCTCCAACCTACCCCAGATTCATTTTGAATGGAGCTAAGATTTTTGAAGCATTGACCTTAATGAGATCTGGTTCACTGTCACCCCTCTTTTTTGCTCACCACTTTGTACATAAACAAAGTTAAAGATACAAATTACAATTGATTAATATGAAAATCTAATTAGATGAATGGAACTCATTATCTGTGGTGTAGCAATATAGTTTATTTGTATATTTCCATTTTTTTTGATAAGATATTCTTTGTTTCTATGATCATGTTGATATTATTTCAGTGTTGCAAACAACATTACAAAGCACTATTGGTTCTTTAGCTATTTGAAATGTAACAATGTCATTGAACAGGTTAACCAATATGTGTGTATATATGTAGTTGGTTTTCTTTCTAGCCTCACCCCCACTGAAGACTCGTTTGAGTCGAGGTGCTAGGGTACATAGCTGAAGCAGTAGCACCATTGCATTTGCTGTAACATTGAGGCATGAGCTTGAAGTAGAAGTTGTTTTCATTTAGCTTTCTTGCCTCCACTACCTTATTTAGGTGTGCCATCCACATTTGTTGAACTTGTTTGTAGTGTGAGGTGAGCCACCTCTTAGTGGAGCAGCACCGGATGGGAAGCCTGCTTGTGGTAATATTTCATTTGGAACTTTTGATTTCCAGAAGCCGTGTGGTGGCAGCCATTAATAGTGTCTCACAGTGGAGGGGTGACACGGCCATTCTTCTCCCCTGTCCAAGATAGCACTGGAGGAGTCTACAACAGACGAGGGGCCTGTAGTTATAAAATGGAGTCATAGCACCACAAATCCATATTCAGGAGGCATGGGGGTGGGGACATGCAATCCATTGTTGGTATTGTTCGATGTAGATCCATCGAGTCTAGGGGCTATCAACTGCATGTTGGGGCACAGATCAGGCAATTAACAGCAAAGCATTTGTATAAGTAAACAACCCAGCTATGTGTGATTAGGAGTTCCTTGGATCAGCTACAGAGAAGAACCCTTGTTAATTTCAATGAGTCTCAGAAGCTGGTCTGTAGAATAGAAGAGGGAGCGGTTTGTCAGTTTCAACCACAGGAAAGGGTTTAGATTGCAACAGCTCCAAGAGTCCTCTCAAGTAGTGAGCTGCAAACCATTGGCAATTTTTTGTTAGGAGGATGCATGTTGTGGGGATCACAAGAAGCAGAAGCACCACGCTTTATAAGTTTGAGTCCCAGCCTTGCAGGCAACTGTCCATGCCCCTCATAACATAATCCCCCATCAGCTTACTTGAACTGTTACAGGCATATTTCTAATGGTATATTAAAGTCCAAGTCATGTTATTATAAGTCAGCTTTTAAACATTGTAGGGTGCAACCAAAGCAACACAAAAATTAGCAATTACTGGACATCAATCAAGGAACTGAGCCATTCAGTTACTGGCACCAAGCAGATGCATTTGCAGTTTGTCCTTGTAATCTGGCTAGCAGGGCAAAGGCTCAGGCTATCAGATGTGGAGCTAGTTTATTCTATAATAGCAGGACCTCAGTACTTGCCGTTATGTGGCCAAAGCAGGCAGTTGTGCTTGGGAGCAAGGATCGCAAGCTGCTCTAATCTCCATGGCTGAGGGAACGGCCACCAAGGGAGGCTTCAGGGGTTCCAAATGGTACTGGAAAAAATGGTCAGCTTCCACTGAGGACTGAACACAGCATTTTTTTTTTTGCCCAAGGAAACTGACAGAGAGTATGTCAGGATATAGTAGAGCATAGGTGATTCCTCTTTTGCAGAGCCCTTGCTTCACTCGATCGAAGCCCTGCCCATGTTGCAGAATGGGGGGGGGGTAGTATGGGTAGAAGGAGATTTGCTGCCCCACAACATGTATATCTTTCAGTTCCCTGGCCTTTTTCAGGATAAGCTCTTTGTCCTAAAATCTTAAAAGCTTGAATATGAAGGGTGGAGGATGGGGTGTAGATGATTTCCCATACCGACAGATCCTGTGAGCCCTCTCAACTTCAAAGTTGTAGGTGTTGGGGTCTAACTGCAGCCATAAGTGGAGGTTGTTCCTGATATAGCTCACCTGATCATTGCTCATGATTCCTTCTGTCAAACCAATAATCCTCAAGTTGTTTCTATGTCCCCTGCCTTCCAAATGTTCAAACTTAGCCATGATTCAGGTTATGCTAGTGTCTGTCTTCTGCAATCTCATCTCGTAGTGCCCCTGAGTGATAGCTAAGGCAGTAAGTTGATTTTCTGATCTTGCCACCCTGTCTGCCAGGTGGTTGATTTTCAGATTTATTTCTGTCACTGCTTGTTTAATTAATTCAATGCTGCTAGCTATCTGGTGCAGCAGGGTATTAGATTAGGAACTTTGCTGGTCTAGGGATACCTCGAGCGATGCCATCTTGGAGGCAGGGATCTTGTTGGTAGGTAGTGATTTAAGTTGGTTCCTTTGTGTTTTCCCATCAGTGTTGCAGATTCCAAAATGGACATCCCTGTAGGCATACTTCTCTCCCTGTCTGCTAGTCAGTTTCTGGACCTTCTAAATTGCAGAAAGTCAATGGATAGTAGAGGATAGAAGAAGGGCAGCCCAGAGCTAAAAGCTTAAGCAGCCATCTTGGTCAGACACACACTTGTCCTCCTACAATTTAAACTTTTTAGCATACTTAGACTCCGACTTTTAGTTTTTTTTATTGCTTTTGCATTTATGTTTGTCTGTATGCATGTATGCTTGGAGGTCTGAATGGGTAGATACTTATTATTTATTATTATGAATTAGGGATCGTAAATGGAGAAACCTGATTCTCCGAGAGGTTTTTGAAGCCATGATGATATCAGGCTGCATCATCATGGCTTAAATCAATCAATCAATCAATCAATCAAAGCCTTTATTTAACCAGGCGATCACCACTGAGCAAGCTAATTTTTGAGGTGGACCTGGGTTTGTTAACAAGGAACAAGGGACAATATACATGGGATGCAACACACAAGAAAATAATAATAATAAAATTAAAGTGAGATACAATAATACAGTATATACAAAGTATCAGCAGGTAGCATTAACAATAGTATATGTTAGGAACAGAAGATACAGCTAGTTTTGGGTAGGACACAATTTTTAATATAAGTAAAGAAATATACACGTCAGGTGCACCGAACATAAATAAAACCTAATATAAAAAGATATATAGTGATACGATATGGAGAATTTAGAGCTAGAACCAGGGTCAAAGGAATGTGGAAGGGACAGATATGGAGGGCAGAAAATGGGGAGAGGGAAGAGTCGATTATAGATGTGATCAGTCTTTTAACAGTAGTAATTAGAGTGTACTTGGACTTATAGGAGTCACTGTTTAGGGTAGACAGGCACAGGACTCCTTATTATGAGGTAGATATAGAGATTTAAAAGCTGCTAGGCTGATGGGTTGAGTTAAATTCAAAGTTTTTTGCAGCTTGTTCCACAGTTTAGGGAGCACAAAGTTAATGGCTGCTCTGCCAATGCAAGATTTTGCTCTGTAAATATAAAGGTAGATATATGAGGTGCTTCTCAGTGCATACTTCCCCAGAGTGAAAAAAGGTAAACAGACAGAGGTATACTGGGACAGTTTATTTGAGATAGCTTTGTATGTCCAAACCACAATATTTTTTTGCCATCTGTAAGCAAGGGATGGCCATCTCACTGCCGTGTACAATGAACAGTGGTGGGTTGAGTAAGGAAGACCCATGATAAATCTTATGGCTCTGTGATAAAGCGTATCGAGTTTGGCTAGGGTACCTGCAGGTCCCTGACTATATAGAAAATCTGCGTAATCCAATAGAGAAAGAAAGGTAGTTTGAACCAGTTTCAGTTTAGCGTCTCTTGTAAGGAGATTATTAATCCTAAAGAACAGACCAAGTCTTTGTCTAAGTTTTTTGCCAGGTATTCTAAGTGATCTGTGAAAGTAAGTCTATGGTCTAATTGAACTTTGGTACGTAGTCCAACCACTCACCTAGAATGGTAGTGATCTGTGGGATTGTCCCAGCAATTGTAAGATTTATTGCATTGTGAAGGGGTGAGAGGAACATTTTTTTTTTTTTTTTTTTGCATTTATGAGCAGTTTCTGGTTTATAAACTGATGTTGCAGCAGATTAAATACATTTTGAAGGGCTTTACAGGCCACATCGGGGGTGGGGCTATTAGCATAGAGTACCATATCATCTGTGAATAGGTGTATTTGTGTTTCTTTGATGGGGGCATCTATGTTGTTAATATAAATGGTGAAGAGCAAGGGACCAAGAATGGAGCCTTGCGGTACACCTCTCAATAGGGGTTTTGGTGGAGAAACTTCCTCTTCTGCCTTTACTTGTTGAAGTCATCCTGAGAGGTAGTTGGAGAACCATTTAAGGGATAGGGAATCCAAACCAATGTTCCGGAGGGATGACAGAAGCAGTCTGTGATCAACGGTATCGAACACCTTGCTTAGGTCCAAGAAAACTGCATAGACAAAGTTTTTTTGGCTAATTCAAGCTGCCAGTCATTTGTCACCTTGGCTAGAGCAGAGATTGTACTGTGCTGTGCTCTAAAACTGGATTGTAATGGGTTGAGACATTTTTCTGATTCCAGGTACTTCTGAAGCTGGGAGTTCACTATTTTCTCCAGCATCTTTGACAGGATTGGAAGTAGGGAGATTGGCCTGTAGTTATTGAGGTCACTACGATCTCCTGACTTAAACAAAGGGACCACAAGTGCATTTTTCCAAATGGGCAGTAGGTCACCCTGGGACAAGGATAAGTTGAAGAGATGAGTAATTGGGACTGCGAGGATATTGCAGCTGACCTTTAAGAAGTACAGGTCAATGAGGTCGGCCCAGCACTTTTCCTAGTGTCCAACTGAAGGAGAAGATCTTCGACTTCTTTCAGAGAGGTAGGCTGCAGAGAGAAGGATGGACTGGGGATTGGTTTTTCTTATGTATCCAATCCAAGTTGTTGGCGGAGGATATTTGTGGGAGAGGAGTCAAAGCCTAGCCCTGCAGAAGCAAAATTATTACTGAGAGTGTCGAGGATAGACGGTCTGTCGGAGATGACAGTATTGTCGATCAATAATTTAGTAGGTAAGGAATTAACAGTGGTGTGACCTTCAATGTCTTTGATTGTCCTCCAGAATTTGGAGGCATTGCTTAAGGAGCTCTCCAGCTGAGAGTGGTAGAAATTAGCATTGGCTTCTCTGACCATTTTGGTGCAGAGGTTTCTCGCCCTCAAGAAAGAATTCCAGTCATTTATTAAATTAGTTTTCCTAGCAGTTCTTCGGAGTACATCCATACTCCACAAAGCATCTTTCAGGTCTTCCATAAACCACCGACAGGATTTGTTTCTGGCATGAACTTTTACTATAGGAGCATACTTGTTGAGAGTCCCTAGCACAATTTCTGAGAAAGTAACATAAGCCATAGTCAGGGACATGGCTAGATAGAAATCCTGCCATCGCATGGAGACTCTTAGCTCTGATATATACCCATGGACATCAAAGTTGCGTATGCACCTTTTAAAGGAGAATCTTGGAGCAGTTGTGGATTTAAGAGTGGATCTTACACACATGATGAAGGAATGGTCACTAATATCAGAGAAAAAGATGCCAGCATTGGAGAATAAATGGGGTTTGTTAACTAAAATGATATCCAAGAGAGTACTGTTACGAGGGTTGAGCTTGTTAGGACAAGTAGATTTGTTTATTAGCTGTGACAGCCTAAGGGAATCACAGAACATTTTAAGAGCGGTGGATGCACTGGAGAGCCAGTCTAAGTTGAAATCCCCTAGTATGATATTCTCTGAAGATGTTGAACCCAGGATGTTTCTGAGATGTTTTAACAACTGTAGCCCAGCTGATCGGGGTCTGTAGCATCCTATTATACATAATGAGACACAGGTAGCAATTTCATTCTTTAATGACAAGCTTTTGAATTCTTTTGGGACAGAGGCTGAGTCAATTATGGAGGCAGGAAATTTATTCTTGATGTAAATAGCTACCCCACCACCTCTGGTTTGCCTGTCAGCTCTGAACAAAGAGTAGGAGGGGATGTAAGCAGCCTCCTCGCTCACAGTAATTTCCTCCATCAGCAGCATTCCCCAGATCTCTCACCACACTTCACAAAACTCTGCCCACACAGAACATGCCCTCCTATATACTGCAACCACAGACTTAAACATCAAAGAAAAAAAAACACAACAAATCAATCCAATCACAAGGGGCAGCTGTGCAGAAGTTGTGGTCGGTAACGCCTCACTCACAGTTCCAATAGCAGCAGTGCACGACTGGCAGTTACGGGCTACTTGTTTTTTTATGTCCGCAGCAAATAACAACAAGGCAGGGCTGGAATAACACAATGGCTGCAATAAGGCACTCCAGAGTGTGGTATATCATGGGATATCATCACTTCTTGGATGGTTGGAAGCACTTGGCCTGCGGACTCATGCCTGACCACCCAAGGTGTGACAATATCCCATGATATATCACATCCTGTCTTCCCTTTTTGATTAATTATACAATAGCAAGAAAAAAATCATGGAACCTGATTGGCTGTGTGTCCTTGGCAACAGTGAGGAGGTTATCCGAGCACAATCTCACTGTATTGATTTGTTGGATCCTTGTTTGCTCTTTTCTTACAAAACAAAGATATATTGCCAAACTAAAAATCTATGAAAAAAATGTGTTAAGTGTTTTTTCATTTTGTATAACAACAAGCCATCGCATAATAGCAATAATGCACTCCAGGGTGTGGGTTGTGCAGGGATAACCTCACTACTTATGGGATGTTGGATGCACTCGGCCTGCAGCCCTATGCCCAATCACCTAGAGGTGAGGTTATCCCAGCACAACCCACACCCTGTCATGCATTATTGCTTAAATGAACATTCCTTGTAGAAGCCACACACAGATTGTGATGCTCACAGTAAATGCATCAATTAGAGAACATGAAAAAGGGCACTCACCCTCCCGACAATACTTATACGCTGCTCTACCCAGTAGTTAAAATATGGTTTATTCAGTGCTCTGGAAGTTAAAAAAACTTGTAATGCATGATGCATTTTGGAATTGCTTCCTTTCTTAAAGGCTTACAAGTTAAAACTGGCGTCACTCCTTATATAGCAGTGATGTCATCACAGTTAATGGACAATGATGCATATAAATAAGCTAATTCACCACAAAACTTTAAAAACAAGCAACAAAAACACCAGGTGGTGTATTTTTAAATGGATCCCATGAAGGACGCAGGGTGCGCCAAAAGACAACCTTGTGTCAAAGATCCTTGTGGCAATGGGCTTGCACCATATTTTACAAAACATGCCATTTCAGCACCAGAAACAGAAGAAAGGACGCAATGGCCCACCTGCCTCATAAATATGATGTCTGGGCTGACGACCGACATAGGATGTGACAAGGAGGAAGGCGGAAGTGAGAATGTCTCACGACTGGGGAAGGTGAGTGAACAAGGGCAGGAGAAGGAGATAAGAGGTTGCAAGGGCAACAGAGGAGGGCAGGAGAAGGAGAGAGGAAGATGGCAGTGGAATGGAGGATGGCAGCAGTACTGGAGCAGGTGATAGTAGGAGAAAGAGAGTGGATGAAAGCAGTGGCACAGAAGAGGGCAGCAGAACAAGAATAGATGAGGGCAGGAGAATGGAGGAGGGAAGTCAGACAAGGTCTTGATGGACAGCAGCACACTCCAGAAAGCAAAACTTCACCCTGGCAGAAAAATACATATTTATAGAGGAGGTGGATGCCCAGCAGGGGCTGCTGCTATTCAGGGGTGGTGACATGGAGCTGAGGGACAGGAGGAGACTGGCCTTGGAGCAGGTTGCAACCAGGGTAAACACTGTGGGTCCTGTGAGGCGCAATGTCAGGGAACCTCAGAAGTGCTACAATTGTGTTATGTGCATGAGCATGGAAAAGTTTGCACACAATAGGCAGTGCACCACTGGCACTGGCTGAGGACCAATGCAGGTCCTGACCCTGACCAGCCAGGTACAGCAGATGGAGGCCCACCTGAGACCCTGCACTATAGAGGGTGACACTAATCTAGACATCTGTAGGCTGCAGATCCCAGTGCAAGGTACGTAGCCACCAGACAGCATGCCAATGTAAACACATATATGGCAATAGACAGGTAGCACACCCCGCAGCAGCACAGGTGTGATGCGGATGTGGCATGGCAGACCCAGTGGTCTACACACAACATCATGGTGTGTGGAAATGCCACAAGAGGCCCAAATGGACCCAGCCACTGCACTAACATGCAGCCATAGCTGCACAACAATCACGGTTCTGTCCCTAATACAAATGGATGGATGGGCACACTGACACACCTCCATGGCCATGTGTCACCTGATGGTAAGGGAATGTGTGCAAGACAAGCATATGCACTGCACAAATATGCATAACCAGCTCCCCATGCCATGCCAACTGGTGACCTGCAGGACATGTAATGTACACATGCAGGTGCCAGTCCAACTGATGAAGCTTTCTCGCAACACATATAGTATGTTAGGAACATAGGAACACATAGAACAGGGCCACACTGATGAGCCGGCAGATGGCCACCGGCAACCAATGCATGTATCTCTCCCCCACAGATGCCCCTGCAGATGATGACTCTGACTCATTGTTGGAAATCAGCACCACCCTGAGCCAACTGCAGGAGTTGGACCAATCCACCACAGACACTGAGTCAGGAGGATCCAACAAGGAGGAGGACCAGCATCATACTGGGTAGATGAGCTGCACAGCAAGCTCCGAGACATCAGACAGCCACAGTGACAGTGAGCACAGCACTGCCCAGTCCCCACACAGAAGGGCAGAATTAGACAGTGACAGCAGTGACACAGTGAAAGCACACAAAGTGTAGCACCAGATACCAGCCCAGGGTCAGCAGTACAGCACATGGCCACTTCACAGCTACATGCGGGAAGTGAGTCGCCATCATCAATACTTCACACAGACTTTGGCCAATACTGCCAGGAGGTGATGCACACCGAGGCATCAATGGTATCCAACCTCAGGGAACTACGTGGGGCCATTGAGGTACAAAACAATGCTGCAGCAGAACATCTAAGTCACATTGAGGCAGCTGTGTGTGGTATACTGGATACCATGGAGACTGGCACGTGCAAGACACACTTGTACAATACAGAGCTTCTCAGTGTATTTCATGGCATATAGGCTTATGCACAGTGCCAAATGTGTACCATGGAGCATATGACAGCAATGATGGGGTGGCACAATGAACCACACCAGGAACAGATGGAGCTGCAGCGAGCACAAAACACATGCCGCCACTGCCATGGCAAGTGCAATTCAGGTCATAGCAGAGGCAATGCCCCACAGGCAGTCACACAGAGCACATGGTGGAGGTACACAGGGATACACAGACATATGAGATGCATGAGGACCTGCACCAAAGTGCAGCATGGGTAATAGCATCCTTACATACCGTGGGCCCATGTACCCACAGTAAATGGCCACAGGTGACCCTGGCCATAGTGGCACTGACATGAATACAGAGCAGTACAGCAACAGAGTATGGATGGGCAACAGACACAGGGGAATATATCCTGTGATGGGCGCACTGGAACATGTAAACCGCCCATGTGACAGAGTGCAAACACACAACCCACATACACGGAACAAAATGGTGGACCATGGGTACAGTATAGGTGCCCATGGATGGGCACAGCAGCACGGATGCACATGGGCCACATGGACTCACTGGTCACATGTACAGCTTATCCGATCCCCACAAGCATGACATACCCATGAGGACACACACCATTATGATGTGCACTCCAGTAGCCTACTGTAACATCACACAGGTCTATAACACAACTGATGCTATGTCACCCATTGTTCCGAGTGACACCAGACAGATGGAGGCTGCAACAGTGGACCATGCCATGGCAAACACACAGGCCACATGTATCCCCACCAAGACAGTAACCACTGTAACACAGGTACAGCTCACTTGCAGTGATACACCTGCAGTACATGGACACTCACCAAGCCAGACAACAGTCAGAGGAACAGCAATGCCATCTGATAAGGTGGACAAACAGTACACCAATGTAGCACCACCACATGTCACATGTTGCAGTCAGCCCCTGGATAGCAATGCAATACAACAACACAGTGATGCAAAAAACCACAGCAGTAACACTGCTGTGCAGACATCTGGGGCAGTGGGACCAACAGAGGCACAGGAGAACACCACACATCTGGCCACATCACCCTGGACACAACAGTCCTGTGATGATACCTCACCAGCAGACACACTTACCACACCAACATAGGAACCAGATGAAACAAATGATGTGGATCAGTCCACCACTAGACAGCATCCCAGGAAACATCTGAAATAGTACCACCATGCCCAAGAGGTTGGCCCCTTAAGGAAGACAGGGTAGGAAGAATGACATCTGGTGAGCACTGCAACACACAGGCCCTGTCACAGACCCAGTCCACCAGTGCTGTGCTGGAGGTGTGCACAATACATGGGCCAGGAACAAGGAGCTGAATACGGATAACAGACCTGTGGCAAGAGGTAGTGAAGGGAAGAGAGCAACAGACGGTGGAGAGGGAGGACATTGTGACCAACAACCCAGTGTGTCTGGCTTGCATCAACTCATAGGTCATTAAGGCTGGTGGCTGCCACTGACCAGAATGAGGTGGTATCCAAACGTCCAAAAACTGATTAAGGAACAATACAGATTGTATACATCTGCCATTATCACATATTCCAGAAGCACAAAGTAGCCCATGGTGAACATACATTACTATTGGACACACACGAGTGACACATTCATGGGTCCGCAACACCAGGGCTGTTTCCCACACTGCTACACACAGTATACACAGTTCAGGCACCATGTGTGGCATGCTGTATAGCACACACACATGTAGAAGCAGAGAGGGGTGGCATGTGTTGCAGCATAACACTGGGGCATATACGGTGGAATGGACTGGAATACACTGTGCGATCATAGGCAACAGCAGGGCATACCTGTACATGGTAAGTGCACCTACATGCCACAGTGCCATGCACATAGATGTAAACATTTCATGGTTGCCATGAGCCCGAAAGAAAACAAGACACACACATGTATTCACAACAACAGAAACACTTTAATGTGAACGTTAATGAACATACATGGTAAATGTCATGGAAACAACATAACACAACAGACATGCCAGAAAAAATGAGTTGACACATTACTACTTCTCAATAAAAGGACATGTAGACTATGGGAACAATCAAACTATGTACAACGTCCATCAATACCCCCTACCCAGCAGGAGCATGTGGCTTCAGGAGGCATGCCTATGCCTGATCCCCATACCTGTCCAGTGTCTGCAAGACAGCCTGGACAGAGTCCTGTAGAGTCACCAAGTTCCTAGCAACATCCTGCATTTACAGATGAAGGGATTCCCACAAAGCACTGCATATTGTCACCCGCCACACCCATGTCAATGGACACCTTCTACATGGCACCACCCTGCCCACCAGCCACCCGATCATGGTCACCCATAGCCTGTTTCCTGCATATCGTGGCCTTCCACAGCTTGAACAACATCCTTGGCACCCTAGGATGAGTGTGGCATGGATTAATCACCCATTCTGGAAGTGGTACAGTCAAAATCCACCTGCTGAACATGGGGAAGCTGCACAGCCTCCACCTGCCACTCTGGTGCTGCATGATCACCACTCCTTTGGCCCCCTGTTGCCACCACATCTTGAGTGACCGGCACCTACTGCATCTGTTAGCTATGCTGGATACACTGATGCACCTCCTGGCACTTTAGTGCCCTCATGGCCCTTTGGAGATTCCTCAGAAGCACTGTTTATGATGCATCCTGTGTATCCTGAGGTACAGCAGCTTAAACAGAAGATGGAGACTAACATCAGTAATGTTGACGGCAACCACCAGTGCACCTATGCATCGCAGGTTACATACATTGTTAATGGTATGACACTGGCAGGCCAAGCCTTACATGTGTCAGGTGTCCATGGAGCACAAGCATGTGAAGCATGACAGCAGTCCAAACATGGTGCTGTGTTTGCCTACATGAGTTGGCCACCTTATTGTGGTATTGTAGAGCACAAGGTATCACACCATCTCACAACAGAACACCCAAACTAGGCCATAGCCCTATGCCTGTCCTATCACTGGCGCTGTGTGCAGCCATAGTCCACAGTGACACATATGTGTGTGATATGTGCACACTCAGATGCCCATGACCAGGCTGTGTATGGCTCACAGAGCAACACCACAGACACCCACACACCTCTGCATGCTGGCCGTGTATGATGGTGTATGCTGTGTGTTGCTAAACCACACAGAACCAGTGGTAAAGGGATGGCATATGCACACCAGGCAGGCAGTATACACAGGGCCACGTAGTATGCCACAAACCTCACGCCATGGCACTCTGTTGTCAATGTCCCCCACCAACAGTGGTGCTGTGTACTGCGTGTGGTTGTTCTGTGTTGTGTACACAGCCATGCTATGGCTACACACATGTACGTAGTGGGTACAAACTCTGCAAGGTGGACATTAGACCCAGCATGGATCACACTGCATATCATGGCCTAGTACATGAACTCTGTTAGTGAACATCATGCAGATATATAGTGGACATCCCACTTACCTTCTTGTCTGGTCCCAGGTGCAGCCCTGTTTGCAGCAGCATCCACGGTGGTGGGTTCTGTGTATACGTGGTCGATGCCGGGTCCTCCTGGTGCAGCATTTGTTGAGACATTCATATACATATAATGAATATAGGCCCTCTAGCAATATATATTGCAGTGTGTAGGCTACTGGGGGGCATGCATGTCAGCTGAGTGACACTCACCTCTCTGTCTGTGGTGGCCTCCACAAACGGCAATGTCTGCTGTCCCTCAGGCTCTGTAGGATATCTGTCTCTCATAGGGACATATCATTAATCTTACGTTTAATCTGCCAGATGGTCCTACTGACACCTGACAGTGCCTGCAGCCTGTTGGCTATAATACGCCACACCCTGTCATGTTTCTTGGGTATGTGCCCAGCCACCCCAGGGGGCGTGATTACACATGCCCATTTCTGGACACAGCTGACCAGGAGTACTGTCTCTGCACCCGTGAAGTTGAGATGCCTGACCCTGGATGTGGCTATGTTAACAGGAACAATGTATGTACTGCAGTTTCCCTCTGGATGGTGCGCCTCCAAAGTAAGGCACAGTTACACCTGCAGCAGCTGCTATGGGGGCTTATTGTTTCACAGGATGTGCATGGTCGGCCCTGATGCACACTGTCTGGTAACAGACTTTTGTGCAATAATAGGCCTTACATGTGCCACGTAGTGCCAATTTTGACATAGCTGCGTCACAATTCACTATATGTGTGAGAATACACTAGTAAATGATGCAATTGCATCAATATCATCAATTGCACTATGGCAGGTGTTGGAAATGATGGCCGGTGTGTGTGCTGGACAGCAGGGTCATGCTGTGGGAGTCAAGGATGCTATACTATGCCCACCAGATATCCAGCACCACTCCAGCACAGCTGCATGTCTGTAATGCTCTGTGCTGACCATGACACACATAGGGCTAGCGGCAAAACAGGGAGATACAGGGCCACAACTGTGGACAGTACCCAAGCAGCACCGTGCATGGGCTCTACACCCTACCTGCATCAGTATCACCACTATTTTCCAGTTCCAATGTCTGGCACACCACTTTCCAGGTATTCCACTCCAAGGGGACAACACACAGACAGGGAGAGAGAGACACACCATAATGTCACAGAGGTAGGCAGTATCCTAGTGGAATAGGATATGTCCTCTGTATAACAGTCACTGCTGCTGTAACTGTCATTTTCCCCATCTTCCTATGTCCATGACTAGGTCATAGTACCACTCCTACATGCCCTCACTGACCAGTGATGCTGGAGGCACCGCAATGCTCAACCACTGGGACAGCTGGGGAGTCATGAGCTGACTCCGGGTGTTACTGTTGGCTGTCTCTGTCTTGTCCTTCGCTCTAGGACCATGCCTGTGGACTGTCCCTGTGCCTTTCACTCCATTCCTCACATACTGTAACATCCTCACAGGAGGGTTCTTTGCAGCAATCATGCTCTGCGCAGGATCAGGGACACTGTGTGACATTACAAGGGGGGGCCTAGTGATCACTCCTGGGGCCACAACACAGTTACAGTATTCCACTGTAACAGGACTCAGCACTACATGTACCACTGTCTCACTGCTTCAGGAGACAACAGGACAAGTAACACAACCGCCCTTCTGTACTGTGGCCACACAATACTGGTTTATTAGGCAGCCGTCACACCTCTGACATTGTGAGAGCCAGTCAACCTCTACTCTCCTGCCTCGCTTACTGTCATCATGTCTCTTGAGCAATAGAGGACATGGCCTGGTGGGGGCACACCTAGAAGAGGGTTGTGATCCATGTCTGACTCTCTCTCTGAGACTGTGGCTCTCTGGTGCTATCCCTTGCCTGCCAACTATCATTTGGCCATACACAGGCAAACAGCGAGCACCGCATCCAGCACCATGGTCACTACACGGTGAATACAGTCTGCAGCAGTGCACTGCAGCAGCTCTGACCACTCTCCATGTGTTTTGGGTATGTGTGGTACAGTACCCCCCATGAGCATACATCTATGTGACTGGACAGGAGCATGGCATGCTGGTTGTCTACCGTATGTTGGGCTCCTCTCAGCCCAGGCATGGACTGTTGCGAGGAGTCTTACTCACTCTGCAGGCACTCATTCACACACAATACTGTGTCTGTGAGTTTGGGACCCTGGTGATCTGTCAGCCACAAGTCAAGGGTGGGGGTCCAGCTGACAGAGACCCAACCCAGAATCGTCATGGGCACAGTGGCAGTGGACAGCTGCATGGGGGGGGGGCAGGTGCATATCACACACATTTGCGGTCTGTGTGTGTCACATGGAGTCAAGAAGGGCACACATCTTGGCAACATGATACAGCTAGCCACAGAGATAGCCACAAAGGGACACAGCTATGCCGTGCTTGTACTACACCTGGTGCAATGGCATGTGTCTGATGGTGTGCAACACATTCACCACCTATTCATGTGACACACCGTCTGCACATTTGCATTGTGGCTGACTCTACTTCTGCACACTCGGTGTCCGGCCCACTCATGTTGGCATTGGATGGGAGGCATGGACACTACTAGTACATGCTCTGCTGCCCTGCCACAGACTCCTTACATTCCAGGTGTGGCAGGTGACACATGCACATCATTAGAGAGCTGAGAATCATTGCACAGTTGTGACAGGTGTGATGGCAGGGTGCTATTGATTTCATACGGCTGTGACTGATATTATGCCGCTGTTGTATTGAATGTTGACAGCATCAGCTGTCAAGACAGCAACATCAGGGTTTGTACTGTCTCTTTGTACACAGCAGTAGGGTGAACAACACCGCTGCGACTGTCTTACTTATCACATCATACCAGTGGCTGCTTTTCACACTTGGATGACAATCAAGTGCTGGCATAACTGTCACTGTGTCCCTAAGCGCAACCATGTGTTGCAACGGTACGGTCATGCATGGCCATGCAGGGTACTTCACCAATGGACTCCCATGAATTATGGGAACATTGTTAGAATGAAGTGTATGTAGTACACACTTTCCACCTCTGTTGCTGTTTGGGAGACATGTCATATGTCCCTCTTGCCAACCCCGTTCCTATACTAGTTTGTGACTGTGACCCCTGACAGTTGTGCCCATGCTGTATTCAGGCCCCACTCACAAGGGGTCATCAGCTGACAGCCTGAGGTTTCAGATGGCAGGGCTGGTGCAACCATTCTGGTGGCCACTATGCCACCCATTACAATGTCCTGTGGCATGGGACATGTCTACTAGGCAGATTGATGCTGTAATTATGGGTGTCTGTGGTCATTCCACCTTACTGCAGGGTTTGGGAGTATGGGAGTGGTGTGGGGAATATTACAGTGTGTTGTCATTTAGGAGGTGTTGAGGTGTCTATTGCATCACAAGTGATATACGCGTGCCCAGCATGGTGATCTCTGCCAACCCATTACATGATATATTTGACTATACCACTATCAACACTCCCTGGGACACATACGGTACCTCTGGTGGTCAGCAGCCACATATGTTCTATGGCACACCATACCATGTGGATCCATGTCTCTGTTCCCACCTCCTTATGTCTGCGCCATGACATATGTGGTGCAAACGAGTCACGTGATGCGCCAAGAGGAGTAGTGGCAGATTTTTGGGTCTCCCCTCCCCGAAAGAGAATCTGCAAATAAACTAAAAACTTTAAAGTTTTTATCCAGCCAGCGCCCTTGCTGAAAGGACCGAGACTGCAGCCATCAGTTTATTTCGGTTCCCAGCTTCCGACGAATGATGGAGGGCTCGGATCAAGAATTAGAAGCCAAGCGGCCTCGCCGGAGCTCATCACCAACAACTACCCAGGAAGACCTAACGCCAGCCAAAATCTACAGCGATCTCTCGACTATCAAGGAGGCGCTGTTTAAATTGATAGACGAGGTGGCAGACTTTAAACCGGCGCTGACACAATTAGCCCGTAGGGTGACAGACGCCGAAGCCAGGATCTCTTCTTTGGAAAGAAAACAGGAAAAAACAGGCCTTGCTATAGTCGATTGTAAAAGGTCTCCAGCCAAACTTGAAGACCGCCTAGATGACCTTGAAGGGAGAAGCAGGCGCAACAATTTGGTCCTGCTGGGGCTCCCTGAGGGTGAGGAGGGCCCCAACACTGTCCTCTTCCTACAGAAGTTTTTAAAGAAATCAGTGGGGCCTTCACCTAACGGGCCTGAGTATGTTATAGAGAGGGGCCATCGAGCCCTCAGAGCTAAACCTCCTCCGTCGGAACCTCCAAGACCCGTGATCTTTAAATTGCTAAATTATCTGGACCAGGAGTTTATTCTAAAAGAAGCACGAAAACTTTCGGTTATTCTGTGGGAAGGCAAAATGCTCAGGCTAGTTTCTGATTTGACCTGGAAGGTGCGGCAGGCTCGAGCAAGCTTTCGGCCTATTACCTCAAAGCTGTGGGCTGCGGGCATTCGGCATCGTATGCTTTATCCAGCCAAATTAGAGATTACCCTGAAGGATGGGACTAAGCGTTTCGACTCTGTTGAAGAGACATTAAAAGTACTTTCAATTTCTCTGCCAGATCTGTTCTCTAAAGGATGAGGACTCCTGATCTTATTGTCTACCTGAGATTCATGTGTTTGAATTGACAAATTTGTGTAGTTTACCATACTAAAGTTCTACTGCATTAACATTTAAGATTCTTAATGTGTATTTTCCCCCAGGAACTAATTTTCTTTCTTCTTGTTTTGTTATTTTAATAATCAATATTTGGTAGTTTGGGGGATGTAAAGAAACGATTTTCAGTTCATTACATTTCTTTTCACAGTCTTTAAAGTTCTCATTGCTGCATAATGTATTAATAAGAGCCACAAGAGGGAGCTCTTAGATTATTTAATTTCACTATGTCTTTTGCCTGCAGCTCCCAGATCATTTATCTGTGTTTTGACTCTACGAGCTCAGTATTGTTGGAAAGTTAAGAGGTTCCAAATAGTGTAGGATTTTTAGGTCAGCAAGATTTTCATTGCTTTTATGTTTTAGTTCACGCTTTTGGCTAGGTGAAGGGAAGTAACTAGTTTGTTCAGAAACTTAATGGGTTGCGAGAACTAAGAAGTGAATACAGGGTATGCTTGCCTCCTTATTTAGCCTTTGATTGCCAACCCTGGATTGTTAACCAGAGAGTCTTTTTCTGGGACCAACGTAACTTAGTATTATTTTTTTATGTTGTTTGGCCCATGATGTTACCAGGGACAAGAGAGGTTATATCTAGATAAGATTATACGTTTAGCTTTCTCATGATTCCGCCTCCTTGTTCCCTTTACTTATTGGTTTTAGGCACATTGTGGGACTATGTTTAATTACTGGGCTAGTCCTATATTTGATATTTGACCTTTAAGTATTATATTAAGTGTTGGAGTTCTTTCCCTTTAGTAAAGGATTCATAGTAATAGATTTAGTTTAATATGTGGTTAGGGGGTTCCCCCCAGTGGGGGATGAAAGGGTTTGCAGGTTAGTATCCACGGATTCAGTGGCACTATGTTTTGAGGGTGCCCCACCTCTATAGTACCATGGACCACAGTAGCTGGGAGTTGGCTTGGCCAGGGGGGCCATGAAGGTGGTTCTAAGAGAGGGGAATTTTTTCAGGGGAGGGGGGATTAGGATGTTGGTTTAACAGTTTTTGTTGTTTATTGTTGGGAGGGGGCAGCTATCCATACCTTTTTGATGAATAGGTTAAGGTTTCCGTCTGGCTAGTAATTTGAACATTTTTTCTTGGAACATCAAAGGAGGAAGAGACAATCGGAAAAAATATATTATATTAAACCATTTGGCTCAATTCGACCCATCCATAGTATTTCTCCAAGAAACCCATGTACTCCCTGATCGGCTCCACCACTTCAGGAAAAAATGGGTGAGTCAGGTATTTGGCACCGGTTTCTCCTCATGCAGTCGGGGGGTAGCTATTTTGGTGGTGAGAGGGGTTCCCTTTATCTCATCTGAGATAATCCTTGACCCGAAAGGCAGATACATTATAGTTCTAGGTAAATTAGGAGGGGCTAGTTTAGTTCTGGGATCAGTATATGGCCCTAATGTGGATTCTCCTTCCTTTTTTATGCAATTGGCCACAATTTTAGCCCCTTTTAAAGATATTCCTGTCATTCTGGGGGGGGATTGGAATTTGGTCCAGTCCAATTGCTTGGATCGCTCTTGGCATAGAGCATTACATCCCTTCCCGGCTCAGAGAGCCTTGTTAGAGTTCACATCATCATCCGGCTTAATAGATTCCTGGAGATTGTATAACCCCACCATTAGAGATTTTACCTTTTTTTCCCCAGTCCATAAATCTTACTCACGAATTGATTATTTTTTGGTTAGCCAGCAATGTTTGTCTTTTGTTGAGGAGGTTTTAATTCTGACTCAGGTAATTTCGGACCACTCTCCCATTAAACTCCGATGTTCCCCCTTGTCCACCCCACCTAGGTCCTATTCATGGTCTTTAAACAACACTTTATTAAAGGACACCCAGATACTAGCTCGTTTTCAAGAGTTTATGACCAATTCAATTACGGATAACTGGGGGTCTATCAATGCAATAGACCAAGCCTGGGCTGCCTTGAAAATTACTTGGAGGGGAGAACTGATACGGATTGCATCAGTGCACAAGGTGAAAAACAAACAGCTATTAACTAATTGTTTAAAGAAAATCAGTACTCTAGATGCGATTAGTGAGAATTCTAGATCGAAGGAACAAGAACAAGAGCTGACCAGTTTAAGGGTATGGTTTGTGAATACTTTAAGTGAAAGAGTGGAGAATTCAGCCTCTAAACTAAAAGCTGCATATATAGGGCATGGTAGCAAAGCTGGAAATCTATTGGCGTGGCAGTTAAAACAAAGAGCGGCGGCCAAATGGGTGGCGGCCTTAAAGCATCCGGATACAGACAAGTTGATTACAGATTCTGAGAATATTTTGGATATTTTTTCCAACTTTTACAAAAATTTATATTCGAGTCAACCGCTTTCTTTACAGAGTGAAACTAAAATGCGAGAATTTTTAACTAAAATCTCCTTCCCTCAGATGTCCGAGGAATTTAAGCAGATGTTGATAGCCCCTATTTCAAACAAGGAAATAGCAAATGCTATTGACTCACTAAAGTTGGACAAAGCACCCGGCCCAGATGGATTCACACCCCTTTTCTTTAAAATGTTTAAGGAGAGTTTGATACCACTTTTGTATCAACTTTACGCCTTTTGGCATGAACAAGGGGTAAGAGATAAAACCCTTTTTGAAGCTAGGATAATTTTGCTACCTAAACCTGATAAACCTGCAGATTTGGTGGGCAACTATAGGCCAATTTTCTTATTAAATATAGATGTAAAGATTTACGCCAAAATCCTAGCTAATAGGCTAAAATCCTCATGGATCAGGTTGCTGAGTCCCGAACAGGCTGGATTTGTGGCAGGCCGTTCTTCGGCTGACCACTTCAGGAAATTGTTTTATTTAATTTCTGCGTCTGCGAACCTGGATATGGAAGCATCCTTGGTATTGTTAGACGCAGAAAAAGCATTCGATATGGTAGAATGGGCCTTTATGTTTACAATATTGGCTAAATTTGGCATTCCGGAAAAATGTATTCATTATATTCGGATTCTGTATTTGTGCCCGACCGCTAGAATTCAATGCAACAATTTAATCTCAGCTGCTTTTCCCCTATAAATTTACCATGAACTGCCCCTGTCACCATATCTATTTAATTTGTACATAGAACCCTTAATAAGGGCTATTAAAATGAACCACCTAATCCAAGGGATTCGTATAGGGGATATGGAGTTTAAGTTATCAGCATTCGCTGATGATTTATTGTTGCATGTTAGAAACACTACTACATCACTCCCTCATTTGCTTAATTTAATCTCGTGTTTTAGTGAATTCTCTGGGTATAAATTAAATAAGAACAAAACAATGGTTTATTCACTATCCCCTTACCTTCAGAAAAGCTGGTGTCTTTCTTTAGGTTTGCAATGGCAGACAAAATCTTTAGCTTATTTGGGTATTCAGATCTCGAGGGATCTTGAGAGAATGGCTAACCTAAATTTTAAGCCTTTATTTAAATCTATTAAGGAAGACTTGGAGAGGTGGTCGAAGCTTCCTTTGACCTTTTCAGGTAGGGTTAATACAATTAAAATGATGGTTTTACCCAAGATTTTCTATCCTCTCTTTAACCTAAACGTCTACCTCTCCAGATCTTTCTTTGGTCCGCTTTACAAATATTGTTCAGACTTCTTGTGGAAAGGTAAACCCCCTCGAAGGGCTTATTCTAAATTAATTTTCCAACTGAAATTAGGGGGCCTCCAGATCCAGGACTTTTATACCTATTATTTAGCTATTCATGCAGCGAGGTCAGCTCTATGGGTCCGAGAAGCAGAAGCCTCCTCTCATGGACTTGCTAATGACCATGCGATTTCTCAAGGGGTTAATCTTGATTTGGAATCCTTCTTATATATTCCATGGTCCAAGGTCCCTACTCTTGTTAGAAATACCCCATTAGGTTGGGATATTAAGGCTTTACACCAACTTTATCTAAGATTACATATTTCTTATTTAAACGACTCATCTCAACCACTTTTGAGAAATCCTAACCTCTTAGTTGGCAACCAGCCTATTAAAAGGTTTGTGATTGACTCTCCCCTCAAACTTCGTATTTCGGACTTCATTTCGTATAATACAATTTCTTCTTCCCCTGCTTTGATCTAAAAATTTGGGGTGGAACCTCAAAACTTTTTACGACTTTTTCAGATACGAAGAAGCATCCGGTTTTTCCTGCGAAAAGGTAAAGTCTCTGAAGAGGCAGGGAAATTATTGAGGAAACTGTGTGAGTTCACAATATCTGGAAACGCAGTTTCTAAAATATACAAGTATATTTTATCAAGATTGGAACTTAAGATATCCCCTGTTCCCCTTTACTGGGAAACTAATTTGTCTATGGGGTGGCCAGAGGAGATTTGGGAGAGTGTTTGGGTAGATATTTATTCATGTATTAAGCAGGACAGATTGAGAGATTGAGAGTTTAACTTATTGCATAATCTTTATTTTTCTCCTGCCAAACTTTTCTGGCTAAATAAACTGTCTTCCCCAGTTTGTAAAGAGTGTGGAGACCCCATAGCTACCACCTTTCATAAAATTTGGTCCTGCCCCAAAATAGCTAAGTTCTGGCAGTCGGTCAAATGTTGGTTGGACCCATACTGTGATTTATCAGCCTTTTTTAATGTGGATGTTTGTATATTTGGGATGTACGCCCAAATTGCTTCTAGAATTCAAAAATGCCAAATGGCTTTGGTAGCTTCGGTTACCAAACTATTAATTCTTCGTCATTGGCGGGATGATTGGATCCCATCGTTTAAAGAATGATGAGACGAGTTTTTGAAAGCATTAAATGCAGAGAGATCAGTGTTAAACTTTCTTAAGGCATCGGGTAAATTTCAAAAGTGCTGGGGTAGTTTTTTCCAGTCCCTGAAAGACAGGTATGGTTACTAGATAGTGAAATACCCCTCTTTGCATTTTTCCTCTTATTTCCCATACTACTACCCATCCTCTTTTATACTTTTCTCATCTTTTTATCCCTTTAATCTTTCATTCTCCCATCTCTTAACTTAGAGTATTGTATTTGTACTCCTTTTTCCTTTCTAATTTGCCTCAGAGACATGAAGATTACAGAATTTCCCTTCTCCCATATATTCCAAGATGCTAGCTAATGTTTTAATTGTATTTGAGGCAATGTAGTTATAGTTTTGTCATATTAAATATTTTGGATGGCTGCCAGGGGGTGGTGGGTAAGGGAATTTTTGAGTATTTTATTTTATTTTGGTTTTCTACTATATTGTTATGTTTTTGTCTATGTTGTATGTGTATTTTTTCACTATAATAAAATAAAGTTATTTGCAAAATATGTGGTGCAAACATGGGTATAGGGCATAGCACCTGAGCGCACTGACGTACACTGTATTGGCTATATGTTTCATCTGCATGTGTCACTCAAGTTATGCATCTGGTGTCATATGCTACAAATACATAGGCGGGTGGACCACCGTCTGCAGGGTGGTCCACTGCTGACATGGGGTCTGCTGTGTCCCAACACAGACATTGTTGGATGTGCAGTGTGTATCGCACAGCGGGGATGCCACAAACATGTTCCGATAGCATCAGCAATATGTGCTACATTGCTATGCTTTGTTACCTGCATCACATACTGAGATTGATACTGCTATGTACATGTTGAATCATATAGCTGATATGGCCCCTATGGTGCACAAACATGTTGACTCGCTTTATATGTAGCTTACAATACATTCACACATCCTTTTACACCTGGTATGGGTTGCATTGTGTAATGGACATCAGTCATGTGCAATCATTTGTACATGACAACATGTCGCATTCTGATACTGTCAACGATGGCTGTGTGCATGACCATAAAACTGTACTCACCAAGCGTTGTGGCACCTATCATTGTGGTCAGATCTTGCAGGGCATGATGTGTACTGCTGCCACCTGGATACATCTGTCATGCAGCCCACATAGATCTCAATATACTGATGTATGTTGTGTGATGGGCATTACAGGTGACAGCATGTATGCCTTTGCCACAGGTTATGCTATGCATTTGGCATGGGATGTTCCTCCTAGGTGTATAGTGGTAGTGCTGTGTATGCATACTATACAATAGCCTTGGTGGCCATGATCTCATCATGGTATGCACTGGCTCTGATTGCTCTTGTTTGCTTTTACCCTCTGTCATACGTGGGACACAGTATGGGCCTGTGTCACTCAAAGTGGTTTCTAATGATCAGTACCCTTGTACATAATCTAGTGGCTGTGTATCCTGCTCCTGTCCATACAAGTCCATGACTGGCGGCATTGATGCCATCAGCATCAGCATCTGTTCCATCACCTCCATTGTTATCCTCCCCATCAATGTCCACATCAAGCATGTATATCCTGTGTGCAATTGCGATGTTATGCAGGATTTAGCATGACTGGAATATCTTGCAGACCATGTCTGGGGTGTACTGTAGTGCACCACAGGACTGGTCCAGACATCTAAACTGCATTTTTATTAATCCAAATGTTCCCCCTATTAGAGAGCTTGTTGTTGATTGGGCATCATTGTACCATCTTTCCCCCTCTGTCAGTTGTGTCCGTATTGGTGTCATCAGCCAGGGATGTAGCGGGTATCCACTGTCGCCTGTGGAAACATATGTGTTTGCTAGCAGCTGTGTGACATGTGCATAGTGTTCCATGTATACTACCATGTACATCAGCTGTTACGTTCATGCATGCTTGCTGCTGTCCTGTGCTGTTTCTGTGGCCATTACACACACAGTCACATGTTACTGGGCATGTTAACATATTCATTGTATGGATGGTTTCTATTACCTGGCCTACATTCCACAGTGGGCAGGTCACAGGCAGGACAGGCACAATCCCTTCATGTGATATGTGTTGCTGGATGGGATGGCTTGATGGCACAGGGTTTGGTGGCACAGCAGTAGGTGTATGCATGCCGTTGTCTTTCTGGCAGTCCATGTTGCTGTACTGGCAGGCTTTATGCATCATACCTGTTCCACATGTGCATATCCCCATCCTAGCTATACTACAGGAGCACCTTGTACTCTCCCAACTTTCCCCCTTTCTTGACTCCTCCTCTTTCTTCACACCATAACAGTCTGGATTTAGGAAGTCGCACTCCACCATCACCTTACTTCTAAGGCTCACAGATGCTATCCTCACTGGTATGGAACAAGGGCACACCACCTCATCCATTTTCATTGACCTTGCCAAAGCCTTTGATACCATCGCCCACTCCCTTTTGCTGTCCAAACTCTCCCACACCGGTCTGTCAGAAGCAGCCACCAGCTGGTTCCAATCCTATCTGGCAGACAGGTCACAAGTGGTAAAAATTGGCTCCTGCACCTCCGTCTCTCTCCCTGTCACCTCCAGGGTCTCTCAAGGCTCGGTCCTTGGCCCATTACTGTTCTCAATTTTTCAAAACGACCTGCCCTCAGCTAGCACACACTCACTCATCCACATGTATGCTGATGACACGGTAATGTTTGCATCGGGTCCCTTCACCTCTGTTACTGCAGAAAAATTCCAGGAGGATTTCAATGCAGTTCAGCTTTGGTTTCATATAAACCAGCTTTTACTCACTCCAAAGAAAACAGTCTCACTAACTTTCGGAATGCAGAAAAGGCTCTCCCACCTCTCCTCAGCCCCCACTTTCTACACCACTGATAGGTCCACCCTGGAGGATTGCACCTCTTTCAGATACCTCGGGGTATGGCTTGACCAGCACCTCGACTTTTCTGTTCATATCGACTCAATGCACAAAAAACGATATCCCAAACTGAGGCTGTATATCGCAACAAGGCTCGCCTACCTTTACCGGCCCGGAAAGCAATCGTACAGAAAATGATCCTCCCAATATTTGACTACAGGGGTGTAGTCTACAGCATGGCCTCTAAGTCAACCTTAACCAGGCTAGATCCCCTCTACCATTCCTTCTGCCATTTTGCCCTGGACTGCCCACCCTCGACACATCGCTGTATCCTCTATAAGTCACTTGACCTGATGTCTCTACAGGATCGCAGACAGGCCCACTGTGCCAGGGTCACAGCTAAATTCTGGGCACAATCCCTTCCCTCATACCTCCAGTCGGCCCTCTCTGTCCAGCCCCCCCTCCCCCTGTGTACACACTCAGAAACTCAGACTCCAGGCTCTTTTTCATCCCTTGCATGTCCTCATATAAAGGACAAGCTGCTTTCAGCTTCCATATGCCCAAACTGTGAAACACCTTACTAGCCAAAATTTGGCACATACTGTAGACAGCAGCTAGCATTTAAAACATCTCCTCAAGGCGCACTTCTCCCCCACCTACACATGTACTTAGCTTATTCCCTTCCTACCTCGCCCATTCACCCATTCTCACGGGGCTTTCAGGGCCTCTCAAAATAGTTATTATATTTAAAAGTATGCATGGCCCCTTTTTGGTATCTATTAAGCACTGTAGTGCTCACTCACCTGCTTATTACTCTGGTATCCCATCCATTGTGTAACCTTTTGGGATATCGGCTCCATAGCAAAATGTATTGTAGCTGCCTTGAGTATCGGTTTACTGTTCTGTATTTCACGTGTGTTTACTGTATTTGCATATATTCCTGCAGAGGACACTGCAGAGCAGGACACTGCAGCACAGGAGTTAGCACAACAAAACTCGCTCAAATCAGGAAGCAAAACAAAAAAAGCAAAAAGGAAATCCAAAAAAAGTCTGATCATAGGAGACTCCATGATTCGAGGAGTTGATACCCATTTCCAGCCAGGGGTAATGATCAGATGTCTCCCAGGTACATCAGCATGGAAAAACACTGACCGCATTGCTAAAATTGTTCACAAAGCAGGAGAAAACATTGACGTCCTGGTACACATAGGGACTAAAGATCTAGTGAGACGGTCAGTTGTGGAGACCAAGGAACACCTGACCAGGCTGGGTGACAAACTATCATCCATTTCATCTGACATCTCCTTCTCTGAGATCCTGCCAGTTTGGGAGAGGGGGGCAGATGGACGGAAAGTCAGAGAAGGGGAGATAGGGGAGATAAACATGTGGCTCAAGGGCTGGTGCCAGGAAAAAGGACACAGATTTGTAGGGAACTGGCAACAGTTCTGGGAGCGAAAGTTCTTTAAATTTGATGGACTGCATCTGACTAAGGAGGGAGTCAGTGCATTGGGGCAGAAGTTAGACGTCTTTGCAGAATATTTAAACTAGCGAATAGGGAGAGGGGTGCAGCACCCCATACATCGAATGGCAAGAACACCCCTCCCCCCTCAGCTAGTGGTCAAACAGGGATTCAGCATGTTTGCAGTTCATTTGCATTACCAGGTAAGAAAAAAGGTCCGTCTCCCCATACGACACACAGGGGAAATGGCAAACCTCAGCAACGACTAACACACCGAAATCTGGCCAATTTAAAATCATGTACACAAATGCTCACAGCCTGGGAAATAAGATCCCAGACCTGCAGGCAATAATGTCAGAGGCTAAACTGGACATAATAGCAATTACTGAGATGTGGTTTACCAGTAACCACACTTGGGAGACTTCAGTACCTGGCTATGTACTGTTCAGGAGAGACGTGCAAAAAGGGGGTGGAGTGGCCCTCTATGTCAATGAAAATATCAAAGCTACAGAAATTCAGAATACACACAAGGAACCAGAAGAACTGTGGTTCACCCTGGAAAAAGGAAATGGAACAGCAATAAGAACTGGGGTTGTCTACAGGCCCCCAGACCAGGGGAAGGACATAGACACATTACTGTTAGAACATATACAAAACATGACAGCTAAAAGAGAAGTTCTAATAATGGAAGACTTCAACATGCCGGATACAGATTGGTTAATACTAGCAGGAGCATCTACCAGAACTAGACACATGTTAGATTTCCTGCAGGGGGAGGGCCTCAAACAACTGGTACAACAACCCACAAAAGACAGGGCTATCCTAGATCTAGTACTGACTAACAGGGAAGGGATCACAGATCTCCAGGTAAAAGGTCACCTGGGGGCCAGTGACCATCACATGGTATAGTTCAATTTGGCCACTACATCCAAATCATCCAATTCCAAGGTAAAAATATGGGACTTTAGAGGAGTTGACTTTGATAAGGTGGCCAACAGAGTTAAGCTAGCCCTGGAAAAAAGAAACACAGGTGAGGGGGTACAGGCAAAGTGGGCAAGCATTAAGGATGCAATACTTGAAGCAACATCCCATTGTGTTAGACAGAAAAGGAAGTGCAAACGAAGAAGGAAACCACTTTGGTTCTCAAATACAGTAGCAGAAAAGGTCAGAGCCAAAAGACTGGCCTTCAGGAAATATAGGGGAACACAGCGGGATGAAGATAGGGAGGCATACCAAACTGCCCTAAGGGAAGCAGGGAAGACAGTAAGGCAGGCAAAGTCCCAAACTGAGGAAACACTAGCACAAACAGTAAAAGAAGGTGACAAGACTTACTATAGATACATTAGTGAAAGGAGAAAGGCCAGAGGGGGTATTGCTAAGTTCAAAGGAGAAAAGGGAGCATGTGAGGAGGCAGACTCTGTAAAAGCATCTATCCTAAATAGATACTTTTGCTCAGTATTTACTGAAGAGAAGGTAGGGAAGGGCCCACAGCTCAGCACCATGGACACAGGGGAGAGGGAGGTGAGCACTACTCCCTTCACAAAAGAAAGGGTCCTACAAGAGCTCACTAAGCTCAGGGTGGACAAGGCAATGGGACCTGATGGCATACATCCCAGAATTCTAAAAGAACTAAGGGTAGAACTAGTGACACCACTGACTACCATCTTTAACAAATCATTGGAGGATGGGGTGGTACCCGAGGACTGGAAGAGGGCAGATGTGATTCCCCTTCACAAAAGTGGGAGCAAGGCAGAAGCAGGAAACTACAGACCTGTTAGTTTAACCTCAGTGGTAGGGAAGATGATGGAATCACTTCTGAAGGAAAGAATTGTCGAGTATCTAAAGGCCAGAGGGGCACAGGACCCAAGGCAGCATGGATTCACAGTGGGAAGGTGATGCCAGACGAATCCGATAGATTTATTTGACTGGGTGACCAAAGTAGTAGATCAGGGAGGGGCTATGGACATGGCCTACCTAGACTTTAGCAAGGCATTTGACACAGTCCCACACAAAAGATTAATTTACAAGTTAGCCAGCCTGGGAGTGGGTCCCAAGATGACAGCCTGGGTAAAGATTTGGCTGGGGAATAGGACACAGAGAGTAATAATAAATGGAGTCCACTCTGAAGAAAGGGGAGTTACTAGTGGGGTACCGCAGGGTTCAGTATTGGGACCGGTACTCTTCAATGTCTTAATAAGCAACATTGCAGAGGGACTAGAAGGAAAAGTATGTCTCTTTGCAGATGACACAAAGATCTGCAACACAGTTGATGCACAAGGTGGGGTGGAAAGGATGAGAAGGGACTTGGCAAGGTTAGAGGAATGGTCAAATGTATGGCAGCTTAGATTCAATGCTAAGAAGTGCAAGGTAATGCACCTGGGAAACAAAAACCCAAGGGAAGAGTACACAATGGGGGTGAGATACTAGCAACAACAAAAATGGAAAGGGACCTGGGGTAGTCATATCAGATGACCTAAAGGTGGGCAAGCAATGTGAGAGGGCAGCAAGGAGGGCTGGGGGGATACTGGGATGCATAGGGAGAGGCATCACCAGTAGAAAACAGGAAGTTATTATCCCTCTGTACAGACAGCTGGTCAGACCCCATCTGGAATACTGCGTGCAGTTCTGGAGACCCAATCTCAGCAAAGACATAGATAGGATGGAAGCTGTCCAGAGGAGGGCAACTAAAATGGTGCAGGGTCTGCACCGGAAGACATATGAAGAGAGATGTAAGGAGCTTAATATGTATAGCCTCAAGGAAATGAGGGAGAGGGGGGATATAATAGAAACTTTCAAGTACCTCAAGGGAATCAACAAAGTCCAAGAGGGTAGCATCTTTCAAAAAGAGCTGTGCAAGAACAAGGGGTTACAATTTGAAGATAGAGGGGGCTCGAGGTAATTTAAGGAAGTATTTTTTACAGAGAGGGTTGTGGATGCATGGAGCGGCCTTCCGGAGGAGGTTGTGGAGTCAAAAACAGTGGTGGAATTCAAGCATGCATGGGACAGTCATAAGGCAATTCTAGGGGGTTGGGGTAGGAAGAAGTAGGCTGCTGGTTAACTAGGATCTGCAGCTTATCCATTAGGTAGGGAAATGGGCAGACTGGGTGGGCCAAGAGGTCCTTATCTGCAGTCAAATTCTATGTTTCTATGTTAAGGAGCTAAGGGTGGAACTGGCAGAGCCATTAGCAGAACTGTTTAGTGAAGTCTCTGAGCACAGGAGAGGTCCCAGAAGACTGGATAAGGGATCATGTGATCCAGCTCCAAAAGAGTGGTAGCAGGGAGGAGGCAGGGAACTGCAGACCAGTCAGTCTTACCTCAGTAGTGGGCAGGATTATGGAGGCACTCCTTAAGGAAAGGATAGTTCAACACCTGGAATCCATAAGGGCACAGGATCCAAGACAGCATGGGTTTACAAAAGGAAGGTCCTGTCAAACTAACCTCATAGCTATCTTTGACTGGGTAACCAGAGTGGTGGACCAAGGGGGAGCAGTTGATGTCACCTACCTTGACTTCAGCAAAGCTTTTGACACTGTTCCACATAGAAGATTGATAAATAAACTGGGTAGACTCGGGGTGGGTCAGAAGTTGGTCAACTGGGTGGCAAACTGGTTGACGGGCAGAAAACAGAGAGTGGTGGTAAATGGTATACAGTGAGAAGAGATGCAAATCTCAAGTGGGGTACCTCAGGGATCAGTCCTGGGGCCAGTCCTCTTCAATATCTTCATTAGTGACATTGCAGATGGACTAGAGGGTAAGGCTTGTCTGTTTGCAGATGACATCAAGATCTGCAACAGAGTAGATGATCCAGATGGGGTGGGCAGAATGAGAAGAGATCTGGATAAACTAAGAAAATGGTCAGAAGAGTGGCAACTGGGATTTAATGCAAAGAAATGCAAGATCATGCTCATAGGGAAGAGAAAACTTGAAGCCAACTATAGGCTGGTAGGGGTGTGGCTGGCAGTCACAAAGGAAGAAAGAGACTTGGGCATCATCATCATTGATGACCTGAAATCATCCAAGCAGACATCTAAAGCAGTAGGTAAGGCTAGGGGGATGTTAGGGTGTATTAGTAGGGGTATCACAAGTCGTAAGAGGGAGGTAATAATCCCTCTTTACAGGACACTGGTTAGGCCCCATCTGAAATACGGCATGCAGTACTGGAGGCCACACCTTCACAAGGACATTAACCAAATTGAGGCAGTCCAGAGAAGGGCAACCAAAATGGTGCAGGGACTGCATCAGAAGACATATGAGGACAGATTAATGGAGCTCAATATGTATACCCTTGAGCAAAGGAGGGAGAGAGGTGATATGATTGAAACATTCAAACACCTTAAGGGCATTAACAAGGTGAAAGAGTCTAACATGTTTAAATATAAGAGAAAAATAGCAGGACAAGAGGACACAGCATGAGATTAGAGGGAGGCCGATTAAGGGGGAATGTGAGGAAATTCTTTTTCACAGAAAGAGTGGTGGATGCATGGAACGGCCTACCTCAGGAAGTGGTGGCTATGAATACAGTGCAAGGCTTCAAACAGGCATGGGATAGGCATAAGGGAGCAATACAGATGAGTATGAATAGATAGACCACTGACAGAGCAAAGGTCGATGGCACATTTATAAGGTAGAAAAAGAAATGGTCAGACTGGATGGGCCTTGTGGTCCTCATCTGCCGTCAGCCTCTATGTTTCTTCCCATCCCCCCAAGATGCATCTGGAATTGAGCAGTCTCCACTCAGCATGCCTTCCTGGTAAAACTTTTAAATAAATAAATAAATAAAATATTGCAGACACATACCTGGCCTAGGACAGCTGCTACATGTGTGTGCCCTTTCGGTGTGGCCGGCCTCAGTTGTGCATGTGTGGATGTTCCATGTGTACAGCTTCTTGATGTGCCTCACTACATATCATACCTGTGTTCCGTGTTGGTACACATCTTCAGGGGGACTGTACATTGTTTTATATTCCCCATGTCCTGGTACCAACAGCGGTCTATGTGCACTGGCCCTAACATGGCACTTGTGGGACATGTGCACGTGTGTGTGTGTCTGACATCATACTCTGTATAGTGATGTGGGTGGCCCCATTGACATCCCTAGTCACATGACACAGATGACCTCTGTGACACCGGGCTGCAGCTGGGACACCTCTATGCACACCCTGTACATGCAGTGTGCCCTTCCTGGTGACATGTGCCTGCCCCAACACCCAGTGCTATGGCTTGTTACTGTGCTGTTGTGGTGTGCATATGTGCATAGTGTAATGGCACAGCTGTGCCGGTGACCTGTACAAGCACCTACCAATCAGCTATCCATCCATTATACCCCCACGTACATGCCTCATGCAGTCCACTGTGCCTGAATATGTAGGCATTATGATGTGATCCTGGGTACTAAGCAACAACATCGAGGATCCAGTCGGTGCTGTCACTTCATTGAATGGTGGCCCTTGCAGTTCACATACACCTCTTCAACCTGTGTAGGGGCCTTTATCACAATGTATGTACAATCTATTGCACCCAGGAGACATGTCAAGTGTGCAATGTTGTAGAATCCCTGATACACAGCCTGCAGTCCATGGGCATCCCATGGGAAGGTTATGTACCTCTTTGTTCACCAGATGAGTGCCGCCATTACCTGTTTGAAGCACTTGCATACATAAGACTGTGAAATCCCCAGTGTGTCACTAGTGGGTGTTAGGAATGTTCCTGTGGCCAGAAAATGGAGGGCTGCACTAATTCTGACCTCACCTGGTATCTTATTGCTTCTGTGTGTCCTGCTCATCAGCTCTGGTCTGAGATCATTGCAGAGCTCCACAATGGCATCCTTGGACAGTCAGTATCTGGCCAGGCACTGTTCCTCATTTACATCTATGTTTGATGTTTGAGGATGATACACCCTGTGTGAATATCACCTGTGGGATATCCGCTGTTCTTGTGGAATGGCTTGCTGTGCCCTGGCTGTGTCTCTCTACTGTCACTTGGCATGGCGCCACCTCTGAATTGCCCTGACCACCATGATGACGAGTAGGTCTGCTGCACCTGGCATTGTGTTCCTGTGTAGCACTCTCTCTGTGTTTTCACACAATGCCTCTGTCAGTGTTCTGACTGACTGCTTCTGCCTGTGTGCTGTGGGCCTTTATTTATGGTCTAAGGCTCCTCAGAGCAACTGTGGCTGGTCTAACAGGTGTTGGCACTTAGAACTCCACCGATCCACCAATAGCCTTTGAAAATCACAGTTGTGGGGTGTGGTAGCATATCCCTGATTCAGGCATGGCTGCACCTTGTCAGAGGCTGCTTTGTTGGCACAGTGTTTGCACTGGCACTTTTGACAGTGGTCGCTGTCTGCTTGATGCAGGGGGTGGTTGAAAATACTGTTTGATGCATTGTTCGATGCAATACGCGCTTGTGTCATTCTCCTTTGATGCAAGTTTGTCTTACGTCATTTTCTGATACCGCAAGCACTTTGCATCTTTGTTTGGACTTCGAAAATCCAGCTCTAAAACATAATTACATAAAATCATGAGTATTAGCTAAAGCACCATAGCCTTTGTGGAAACATAGAACTACGAACTATTAGATGTGACATAGAGAATCCATACAGACAAAAAATTGTTTGTCTAACATAATCTTGTTTAGTTGTATGGTAGTGACCGCAACCAGGGAGTGGTGGTGCCAGGTTGAAAATAAACAGTTTAAATGTAGGCAGTGGTAATCGGCACTCACCTAAAGGCACATAATTATGCATAGCTCCTATAAGAATCAATATGGTCGTTCAGGATTCTTCCAAGAAAGTGCAAAGCTTTTAATATAATGTGCTTTTAAAACATCCAAGCAGCACCGAATCAACAAGTTACTTACATGTAGAAGGTCCTTAAAGTGCAATTCATTTAGAACATATAATGCAGGATGGATAGAAATCCAATAAAGTCAAAGTTTAATTAAGCAAACAACAGGCCCAGTTGGAGGCCGGTCCAACACTTTTTGCAGCAGCAAAGGTGGAGAGATCCATTTCCAGATGTCCCCTGACATGTTTTGTACTATGGACAGTACTTTCCCAAAGGTTGACATTGGCATGTATGTTTCTACCGTTTAAAGGAAGTTCTTAAAGAAACAGTGTATGATTTAAAAGTTACATGACGTGAGTAATGCATTCTCAACATGTGTGCTATTATAGATCACAATAAAAATAACAAATCACCATCTAGCAGCAATAGATATCTATATAAATATTAATTTAAAATGTCTAAAGGAAGAAAAAAGATAGAAAATACTATGCCAGCTATACTTCATAGAGCACCAGTAAGATTACTTGCACAAGTCCATTGTAAATAGGCCTGGCAGCTTTTTCCAACAATTAAACAGGCCATGGTTCACCCTGGTAGGTAAAAACCAAATGTGTAAAGCTGAAAAGGTAGAACAAAGAACAAAATTAGAAACCACACCAATAATCTATCACCAATTATAGTCACTACTATCTTGAAAACATTTTTTTGTGGTTAATAAGTTTTATTGATTTGACTTATTAAGACAATACAAACATTAAAACAGCTGGATACATTGAAAAGATCTTACAGACTGTTACATATGTCTGTAGAAGCAGAGAACAGAACATACTGGCCAAATAGTAACAAAGTGAATATACTAGCCAGGTAAACAGTAGGATAATACTCTGTGCCTGGTTGTACAACACCTATCCAGCTGGAGAGTAACTTTGAAAGTATTAGCAGTTGGTGCCTTGCATTATAGCGAACTCATACAAACATATCTTACCTGATCCCATCCTGCTAGTTTCTGTAGTATTTGACAAAGCATCAGAAATTATTAGAGGTCCAGGGCCGCTGTCCTCTACTTTACGCCTACAAAATACAAGAGCTCACACACACAAAGCAAACAGGTCTTCATTGTTAGAGAAGATACTATCCTTTACTGATATTATGCCATGTCATCCGTAGATCAGGGTCCACTATAACTCAGTATCAATCTCTCCAGCACTTGCCCCTAAATGCACCATGAGAGGAGACCATTATAGTAGCATGGGTGCGCCTATTCAGCAGATTCCCTCCCTAGGTTTCAAAAACAGAAGGAAGGGAGTCCAGAGGGCCGTATATTTAAAGAGAGTATTGGTCACAGTATGTGATATTCTGGCCCAGTTGGCAACTTGAGCCATGGAGGTAAGTACCTCCCCCAGGGAGGGGATTATCTGGGACTGCCATTTACACAGTAGGAGTCTTTTAACCTGCATACTGAGTGTCAGAAGTAGTTTCAACTCGGAGAGACGAAGGTGAGGGACTGGGGTCTGGAGTCCTAATAACAGCAACTCAGGGGACTGAGGCACATGCTTCCTAAGTAATTTGGACCCAATCTCACAGGTAGCCTGCCATAGGGGCTGGATCAGCCTGCAGGACCAAAGTACATGGAACAGGTCACCTGGGAGTTCCTGACACCTACAACACAGGTCAGACTGAGCTAGCTTTGCCTTGGCGAGGACTACTGGAGTCCTGTACCAGAAGTGAATTATCTTGTTCTGTATTAATTGACTACTGGTGTCAGAATATGCCCCGTGAGCTAGTTTTAGGCAAGACATCCCCTCCAGGTTCGTAATAGAGCATGCAGTGCTTTCTCCCATTTAAGTTTGGATTCCTCTGCTTGGGACAGGATGGTGCTCCGAGTGACCCCATATACCCGGCTTGACTGTCCTCTTTCTAGGGCCAGCCATGACTCTACCTGGGAGATTTGTTGCTTGTGGTGCTGCTTATGCCTGTGCATAAGGATGGCGCTTCTTATTTGGAGGAATCGCCAGAAGTCTTCGGGAGATATCCCAAAAGAGCTCCGCAGGCCCTCAAATGAATTAAGGGTATCTGTATCAGGAATGAGCATTTCTCGAAGCAATGAGATGCCACCACGTTCCCATGAGGGCCATGCAATTGGTTGTTTATTGATGGTAATCTCATTATTGACCCATAGTGGGGTAAATCTTAGGGGAGATGGGAAGGCGCCCAACTTCTTATGCACCTTGGCTCAATATTCCAGAGAGGCACCTATAGTAGGATGAGAGCGAGTGCCCTTAGGAGGATGGTTAAATAACAATAGTACCAAGTGAGTATGCTGACATACCTCTCTCTCCATATCCAGCCACTGGGGAGCGTTGTGTTCAGGGAAAAGGAACCATTTTAACATCTGAGCCAGCTGAAAGGCCCATTTATACACCTCTAACCACGGAAGGCCCCAGCCCCCTTCCAACCAATAAGCTCTGAGCTTAATTCTACTGTACCTAGGTTTCTTACCCTCCCATAAAAAGGATCCCAGCAGGGAATCTAACTTAGTAAACCAATAACGAGGTATTTTCAAAGGAATGTGGGAGAGAAGATACATCATTTTTGGTGCTGTGACCATTTTAATTGTGGATATTTTACCTACAAGCGACAGTTGAAGAGATTTCCATCTGTCCAGTTCTGTATGAATTGAGGCTAAAAGTGGTTTCATATTCAGGTCCCAGTTTTATGTAGATTAGGAGAGATAGTAATGCCCAAGCAAGTAATCCCCTCCGGGGCCCATCGGTGCCCATGCTGAGTAACCATTTGAGAGGTACACTTAGAGGTTAAAGGTAGGACCTCCATCTTGTCCTGGTTAATCTTGAGCCCTGAAAATGTAGAGAAATCTGACAAGGTGGACAGTAGGGGAGGGAAGGAGCTGATGATATTGGCTATAGGGAGCAACAGGTCATCTGCAAACATAAGAGTAGGGTATGCCCTTCTTCCCACCTGGACCCCGGAAATTAGAGGATTTTGCCTAATAGCAGCTGCCAGGGGTTCTACTGCCAATACAAAAAGTAGTGGGGAAAGTGGGAAGCCCTGACGGGTACCCCTACCCATCTATGAATGGGGGAGACAGCATTGTATTGGTGAGTATCCGTGCAGCTGGGGATGAATATATTGCCCCAATCCAGGCCTGAAAAACCCTGCCCCCAAGCCCATAGTGCAAAGTACTTGTTGGACATAGTCCCACTCCAAGGAATCAAAGGCCTTTTCAAAATCTATTACAATGCTAGCAACGGGGGAAGATAATGTTTGGGCCTCATGGATTAAATTTACCAATGATCTAATATGGTCCGCGCTAAAGTGGCCCTTAACAAAGCCTACTTGGGAGGGGTGGATCAAATTGGGAAGGAGAGGATTAAGTCTATTAGCTAGTATCTTAGCTAGCACCTTGCTATCATCATTCAATAATGAAATAGGGCAGTAGCTGGACGCTTTAAGAGGGTCTTTACCTTTTTGTGGTAGGATAGTAATAGTCATCTCCCTAAGGGATGAAGGGAGAGACCCTGTTTGCAATGACTCAGTAAATACTTGTTGCAATACCAGAGAGATTATAGGATGCAACAGCTGCCACACTTCAATAGGGAAACTGTGCCCCCCTGGGGCCTTTCCCTTTTTAAGAGAGAGGATGGTGTCTGCCACCTCCTGGGTTGAGATTGGGGCATCCAGGGCATTAGCTTGGGCTTCCAAGATTTTGGGGAGATGTAGGGACTCCAGAAATGGCGGACCCCCTGTGGGTCTGGGCCTCTGGAGGATTTATAAAACGAGGAGTGGAAATCCATCATTATTTGATTAATACCTTGCGCCGAGGTCTGGGTCCTACCCCTGTATCCTCGAAAGCTGCTATGTGCCTTTCAGCTTGCTGCTTTTTGAGACGATATGACAGCAGCTTACCCCCCTTTTCTTCCCCTTCCCAATATTTATGTTTGAGTCTAATGATCGAAATCTCTGCCTTTCTAGAGACCAGCTCTTTCATTTGCATCTTCAGAGAGGTGACCTTGTAACCTGCCTCTGACCTGGGTGAAGGGACATGAAGTGCCTTAAAATCAAGCTCCGCTTCTCGGAGTTGTCTTTCAAGCCCCCTCAAATGTTGTTCCCTCCTCTTACGGTGCCGTCTCGCATACCCTATTATCGCCCCTCTTAGAGTAGCTTTGAATGCCTCCCATGTGGTACCCACAGAGATATCTGCTATGAGGTTATACCGGAAAAAATCCATTGCTTCCTTTTGAAGCCAAGGGGAAAGTCTAGATCCAATAGCATTGGGTCCAGCCTCCATGCGGAGACTTAGAGAGGGGGCCCCATGTGAAGGCAAGATGCACAGGGGCATGATCCAAGATAACTAAGGGATGAATAAGGGTATTAACAGTGTTACTAGTAATAGTAGGAGAGGTGAGCCAGAAGTCTATTTTACTAAGAGAACTATGTACTGGGGAATGAAAGGTGTAGTCCCACTGGGCGGGGTGAAATATTCTCCAGATGTCTGTAAGAGCCAAATCTTGTAATTGAGCCACTGCCATTACAGGCCTGGAGTGGGGCTCAGTATTGGAAGGGGATCTATCCAGGAAAGGGTCCAGAGTAAGATTAAAATTGCCCCCTAACAAAATGGTTGTGTCTTCTGGAGCTATGGATCCCAGCACCTGGGCCAACTTGAGAAAGAAGGAGGACGAGTCCTCATTCGAAGTGTACATGTCACCAAGGATCAAAGGGCAGTCCCCAGTATCCATGAGTACCACCACCTATCTACCCTCAGGGTCTCTCACTTGTCTCTGCAATTTCCATTGTAGTTGCTTGTGAAGCAGAATCACCACCCCTCTCTTTCTAGAGGAGGCCGAGGCATGAATGACCTGACCTACCCACTCCCTCTTCAGTCTCTCAGGATCCCCCCCCCCGGGTAAGTTTGGTCTCCTGCAGAAAGGCGACCCTCACTCCCAGTCTATTAAGGTGGCCCAAAACTTGCTTCCTCTTGTTTGGGGTGATAAGACCTCTAACGTTCCATGTCAGACAAGTGATATCACCTGTTAGTAATAGGGAGCAAATATTTATTTAAGAGATATGTCAAGAACAACCAGCAGATAGGGGGTGAGGGCAGCCCAACCAGAAGAGGCAAATTTCTATAGAGCGCCATCAGATATGGAGAGAGTGGGTAAAGCTCATATACCCTGCGCCTATCAGGTGGCCTTATACTAACAAATAACGAAACATCTGTGTGTGTCTCTTGTGAAACAAACATACATAAACACATTAACAAACTGTATACATTGTGCACAGTGTACCATGCAATTTTGGGATATAGAGGCATCTCTTCAGCCGCAGAGCCCTGCTGTAGGCCAGCCCCTATTCCCAGGGTGTTATCAAGTGGTATCCATCCTTCCTTAGCACTACAGTGAGTGTGGGGGGGGAGGTTTCCCCCTGAAAGAATCGAGCAACCTAATAAGAAGGTTGGACCACGTGGCTCATTGCAACCTCAGAGGGTTGAGAGAGCTGCTCCAGTGGTGTAGCTCAGAAGCTGAGGTAGTTAAAGTGGGACTACACAATGCTTCTAATGAGGTGGGAGTTTGCAGGAAAGAAAGTGGGGGGGGGACTGGCCACTATTTCGGCAAGCCTAGGGTTATTGCTGATGGGTGCCAACGTGTTCTCACAACAAAAATCTTGGTGAGGTCAGGCTCGTCACACCTATGAAGAGTGTACTGTAAGCCACCAATGCGAGGGCTGGGAGATCTCCCCTTGATAGAAAATAATAATAATACCAAAAAAATACTAGAGGGGCACAGGCCTGTGCCATTCACCACTTAGGGCCTCACGTAAAACACATCCTGGCTACTCATTCAGCATAACAGTTTACGCATGCCGATGAATACTTTCATATTATATGACACAGCTTCCCAGTGGACCTCACCCCCCCACACACAAGTAAGTGAGGTAGAACAAACAAAAGGGCTGTTTAATCAGATGGTACAAAAAAGGCCTTCCTTGCCATCTAGACGTGTCTGGACCTTTGATCAGGACGTCCACTGAGAGCTTGTTGGTAGGCCTCTTTGAATCCCTCCCGGTATAGAAAGAACTGGAAGGGGACAGGATCAGTTGTGTTCCAGGACAGTAGCTGCTGCTGTTGTTTTCACAGGGTTCTTGTGGATTTTACTTGGTAGGTTAGTTCTTTTCTTTCTTTCTTCTAAGGGGCTAGCAGGGTATTGTTTGGGAGGATGCTGGATGTTTGTAAACTGATTTGGTGGCTGTAAGTGGGGCTCTTTTTGTGGATGTTTCACTGTGTAACAGGCTGCACTGTAGAGGCCTATTTCTGCTGATTTAAAACCTATTTGGTGGATTTGCTTGGCCTGGTTTTAGCTGTAGGCTTGGAGGGAGACACAGGCTGATACACTCTCTCGTCAGGTGTCTGCCCAAGACCTGCCTCCCCACCCCTCCTCCCCAGAAGTCTGCAAATTTATAGGGGAACACCTGCCCTGCAATTGGAGAGAAGGCTGCTGGTGCAGCTCATGTAGTTCTAGCCACTGGGGGTTGGATTAAGGCTGGGAGAGAGGAACTTAGGGAGTTCATTTCCCTTATAAGTTTAATGTGTTGTACTGCACCTAGTAACAGAGTTACTGGTGTACAGTGGGACTGTATCTAAGATTAGTGGGTGACCTGATTAGGCAGTAGGGGTATCTTGGACTAGGGGGGAACCTGGTGGCTCATCCAAGGAAACCTATTTTGGAAGGGGATGGAACCACACATCATTAGGGCCGGCATCTGTGGGAGGGTGGTGGGGTGCACAGGGTGTGGAGCAGCCATGATACTGGACTGGGCTTGGAAGTTTGGTGGTTGCCCAGTGTGCTACCAGCTAGCACAGCTTAGGGAGGAGGTTGCGGGGATGAGGAGAAAGCTGGGGAAGGGGGTGGTATGGTTGGGGAAGGGGGCTGGAAATCTCCCACAGGGTTGCACCAAGCACTGGGGTGGGGTATAGGGAAAGGAGTGCAGGAGAATACTCAGGGTCACTATAGGGACCCTGGCAGAGGGGTCCAAAGGACACTACCAAGGAAGCAGGCAGGTAACTGGGGACCCTCCAAAGGGGGACGGAGGACAACATTCTCAGGGAAGTAGGCAGATGGCCAGTGCTGGACAGAATAAGAAGGCGGGAGGTGGATCAGACCTTACACTCAGTAACCGCTCAACTCTTCTTCTGCTCAAGGATGAGGGGGTGATGTAGCCACGACAGAGGTGGTTAGAGATGGAAAGGGAGTGGGAATGGGAGGCAGGAGGCAGGGGCCAGACAGCAGGAAGAACAGGGGGGGACCTGGAATGCAGGAGAATGGGGGGAGCAGTGAATCAGAGCAGGATGGGCAGGAGGAAGAGGGAGGAAAGCATAGGAGAAGGACCAGTTGGGAGGAAGGTAAAGGAGAAGGACCAGAGTACAAGGAGGATTCAGTAAAGGGAGCTGAGGGTTTAGGCCAGGGGAGCACTGAGCAGGAGAACTAAATGGAGACAGGAAGGAAGGAGGATGAGTCAGGCTAGTTTAGCAGATGGGGAGAAGGACCAGTTGCAAGCAGTGAGGGGGAATTAGCAAGGTACAGAAGGATACTCAGGAGGAGAAGAGGCATAGGATTGGAGGAGGGGTGGCCATGGTAAATAAGGAGGGGTGGCATGTGGCACCTGGATAGGGGAGGAATAAGGAGCCAGCTGGGTGGAGGGGCCAGTAGAAAGGATGAGGGACATGGAAGGGGGAATGGAGGAAGAGGTGGTCAGAGTGCTCCTGCTGGGGATTCTACATCAGGGGTATCAAATGGGAAAGGGAGGAGAAGCCTCGCCAGTTAGGAACCAGATGCTTCCCTGGACTAACGGTGCACAGGGCTAAGCGAGGTATATCAGCTAGTAAGGACTGTGGGGTTCCCCAGACATACTGGTCCACCTGGGAACAAATGACATTGAGGGAAAGTAGGAGCTAGAGATACAGGCAAGATTCAGGAGCTCACCAGGGTCTGTCATGACATAGGATGCACAGTTTCCTTCTCGAAATCCTGCCAGTGCCAAGGGCTAGTGGGGAACACAAAAGGAAAATTAGGAGATAAACCAGTGGCTCAGGGAGTGGTGTGAGGCCAGAGGGTATGGGTTGATGGGGGATTGGGGAGACCTGGGAGGATAAGGAGCTGTATGCTAGAGATAGACTACATCTCAATTTGGAGGAGGGAATCCTTAAGTTGAAAATAGAGGAGTTCATTGGTGAAAAGTGGGGTTTAAACTTGTGAAGGGGGTGATGGGAGAAAAGGCTGTCAAGGTGCCGATAAAGGAGGGACTCTGTCTCCACCCCCCTGGGGACCAGGAGGATTGCAGGAAAAGGCCAACTGGCAAAGTGCAGACCAGGAGAAAACAGAATCCCCATGGGAACACGAGCAGGGGAAATGGAACTATAGGGAAAGGGTGGAAGGTAGTCCTGCTAAATGCCAGGAGCTTGGGCAATAAAATGCCTGAGCTCCAGGCGATGTTAACCGAGGGAGCAGTGGATGTGGCAGCGGTCACCGAGACTTGGGCCACTGCAAGACATGACTGGGACCTGAACCTGGAGGGTTACACTATGTTCAGGAAGGACAGGGGAGGAAGGGAGGAGGGGTAGCAATGATAGTCAAACTGCATTGGCATAGGGGAGTGAGGAGGCAGAGGAGGACCGTGGGGCGATTTGGGTCGCCTTGATAACAAAGGGGCAGAGGTAAAAAATAGGAGTGGTGTATAGACCCCTGCTCCTGGCGGAGGAGCTGGAGGACAGTCTGGTGGCAGATGTTATGAGACACTGCAGACTGGGCAGAGGAACGGTGGTGGTGTTAGGGGACTTAAACATGCCAGGAACAGACTGGGAGACTATGACATCCTCTGACCAGGGAACAGAGGTTGCTGGATGTCTTTCAAGGCGCGTTCCTAACTCAGCAGGTGAGGGAACCGACCAGGGAGGCAGGTACTGGAGTGGTCCTGGCAGACAGTGACCAGATTGGGGCCTGGAGGTAAGGGACCCATTGAGGGAGTGACCATGCCACGGTCTGGTTCTGCCTGGACCTAGGAGGGTAGAAGGCTGCACAAAGACGGAAGTAACTGACTTCAGGGGCAGATTTTAAGGAAATGGAAGGATCCTTAAGGAGCATTTGGATGGGATTGGTCAGACATGGACGCTGATAGTAGGTGGAAATCATCAGGAGAGGGTGCAGAATGCTACCAGCACCTGTGCAAGAGTAAGATGAAAATGTGTAGGGCCCAAAACCTGTTGGTGGACCAGGGAGGTCCAGGAGGTGGTGAGGGAAAGAAAGCAGCCTATAAGAAATTCAAGTGCTCAAGGAGGAAAGGAATCGAGGAGTACGAGCTGATGGCTAGAAGGGCCACTGAGTGGTGAGGGCGGCTAAGGCAAGGAAGGAGCAGAACCTGGCCAGGGAAATTAGGAGAGGGAAAAGGGTTCTTTAGATACATTGGGGAAAGACTAAGGGTGAAGGGCAGATTAGCAGGATTAAATCAGGGAGAGATGGGCACAAGACCCGGGGAGCAGGCTGAGGTACTAAATGAGTACTTCACCTCGGTTTTCACCAGGGAAAATGGGGATGCTGCATCATACATGGGAGGAGACAGAGATAATGAGGAGGGGGGGACCCTTACCGATCGGCAGGTCTGGGGAGAGGGGGAGGCATCACTGGCAGGAGGGGGGAAGGCTAAGCAGGGAGAAGAGGTACCAGAAGTGGAAATCACAGCAGAGAGAGTGAGGGAAGCCCTCAGCTCCCTTAAGATGGAGAAAGCACCGGGGCCGGATAAATTATATCCTAGAGTGCTGAAGGAACTTGCAGATGTCCTGGCGAAACCCCTGGCAGAGCTTTTCACCATCTCTCTGAGGACAGGGTGGGTGCCCCAAGACTGGAAGGTGGCATGTAGTGCCCATCCACAGGGGGGATCAAGGAGGTGGCAGGGAACTACAGGCCTGTCAGCCTGACATCTGTGGTGGGCAAGGTGATGGAGGGCATTGTCAAGGAGAGGCTGGGAGGGGACCTGGATAAGTCAGGGTGCCTGGACGATAGACAGCGTGGATTCATTCCTGGGAAATCGTGTCAGACAAACCTGGTGGAGTTCTATGACTGGGTGACAAGTGCCTTGGACCTGGGTAGACCAGTGGATGTCCTCTTTCTAGACTTCAGCAAGGCATTTGACTCTGTTCCTCACGTGAGCCTGTTGGATAAGCTAGGAGAAATGGGGGTGGGAAACCAGATGATCAGATGGATAGGCAATTGGCTCCAGGACTGGACCCAGAGGGTCGTAGTTGGTGGGATAGTCTCATCCCCAAGGAGGGTCATTAGTGGGGTCCCACAGGGATCAGTCCTTGGGCCCCTTCTGTTCAATGCCTACCTATTTGACATAAGGACAGGAATCAGGAGTGAGATGAGTCTCTTTGCAGATGACTCGAAACTGGGGGCCGTGGAGGATGGGGAGGAGGGGAAGGTGGCCCTGCAGGGGGACCTGGAGGCTCTGGAAAGATGGTCTAGAAAGTGGTTGAGGTTCAATGTGAGGAAATGAGGCACTCCACCTGGGCCAGAAACCCAGGCCAAGTGTACACCCTGGGGGAATACTACAAGTCTCAATGGCTGAGAGGGACCTGGGGTGGTGGTGGATGTCAAGATGAACAACTCTGAGACTTGTGGGAGGGCAGCAGCCAAGGCCAACAGCATGCTGGGATGCATCGCTAGGGGATCACCTCTAGAAGGAGGGAAGTGATACTCCTCTGTATAACTGCTTAGTGAGGCCGACCTGAGTACTGCGTGCAGTTTTGGAGGCCACACTTAAAGAGGGACATTAACCTCCTGGAGAGGATCCAGAGGAGGGCAACCAAAATGATTTGGGGCTTGGGGAACAGGACCTATGAGGAGAGGCTCAAGAGCTAAATATGTACACTGGAAGAGAGAAGGGACCGGAGGGACATGATAGAGGTCTTCAGGTACATGAAGAGGGTAAATAGGGGAGGAACAGTCAGGGTGCTTGAAGGAAGGAGGAAGGGCCACTAGAGGGCATGGGTGGAAGCTGGAGGGGAAGATTCAGGGAGAAAGGAGGAGGTGCTACTTCACTGAGAGGGTGGTGGAGCCATGGAATGCAACTACCTAGGGGCTGGTGGAGGCAGTGACAGTGGAGGGGTTCAAGACGGGGTGGGACAGGTACAGGGGAAGGGTTCTGGAAGCAAAATCCAATGCAGCAAGAATATCCGGAACTGGGAAGGGAGAAGCCAGAGAAGGCGAAGGGGACAGCAAGGTCAGCATCCAGGGTGGGGGCTGACCAAACGAGCAGACACGAAAGACCGTTAGGCCTAATCTGCTGGCATTTTAGTATGTTAGTATAGGAGTGAGGCATCTTCTCTGCCATATGGCTGTGCAAGTCGGTGGTCAAGGTTGGGGTGACAAGCAGCTATAAAGTTCCCTTACATGGGTAACATGGAGAAAGGGTAGCAGATGGGTCAGCCAAGGAGATTGTCCATTGACAATCAATTTAGACACCTCAAACTTGCCCCATTCCTACAACTCCCTAAGGGATTAAAAGAACAGGAATAGAAAGAAAATAGAAGGATGACTACTTATCTGACCATGCCGGTGGGTTTTCTCTGATTGATCGCCCTGGAGATGTAGAGTGCTCAGGGCGGTCCACACTGAAGATGAGATCTCCGCTGATAACAGAGGCCTCCCTCATAGCTTTTGGTGGACGCTGCCCTCTGCTATCTGTAGCTCCGTTCTGCGGCTGGTGGGGAGTTGGTGACGGGGACAGGTAGCTGGGCTGCAACATAGGAGTAGGCCTGCCTTCCACAGTCGAATCCACAATGCCTGGGTGTTGATCTGGAGAGCTGGGGCATAAAGCTTTATATCTATTAGTGGTGTGATAGACCTGTAATGGATCTGGAGCAACAGTGTCCATGCTTGTGGCCTCCTCTGTGTCATCTTGCCTTCTCTCCGAAGGATGCTCCCGGCGGCCATGTTTTTTTGAGGATTGCCTCTTTCAGTGTGCTTTTGGGGGGAGTTCCCAGTGTTGCTCCCTGAGGTCTTGCCAAACTGCAGACATGCTCACTGATGGAGAGGAGCGGCAATCCAACCCGTCGGTAGCAGTTTTTGCCGAAGGGGCTCCCAGGGTAATGGTGGTGAATTCTTGTGGCCTGTTGTGCCGTAAAAAATCCATAAGTGCATCAGGAGATTTAGAACTGTTCTGGACCCCATTATGCATAACCTGCATTGTGGCTGGGTAACGCAAGGAGAAGGACAGTCCAATACTGTGCATTTTATGCCTTGCCTCAGAGTATGCTCTGCATTTGTCCGACAGATCCTTGGAGAAGTCTTGAAAGATGTGGATCCTATTTGATCTCCACACTACATGTTGTAACTCACAAGTTCTAGTTAGGACTTTCTCTTTGTCCCTAAAATCAATAAATTGGGCTATGAGAGGTAGTGGTCTGTCCTGGGCCTGAGACATGGGGGCTAACATACGGTGTGCGTGTTCCACCTGGAGTGGTATCAACAGGTCCAACTGTAGCATTTCACCGATGGCTAATTGTAGAAATCCCTCAGTATTGTTGCCTTCTACATGCTCAGAGAAGCCCAGGAAGTGAAGATTATTACAGCGACCTCGATTCTTGATGTCATCCATCTTATTGCACAGCATCTGTATGGTCCATTGTTGATCTCTTAATTCTGCCCTTAAGTCCAGAACATGCCCCTCCGTTGCTGAGACCCACTGTTCGGTATGCAGCATCCTGGCTTCTAAATTTTGAACCACTTGGGTGTTTCGATTAGTTGCCACAGTGACTTGTGCCATCTGGGCCATAAGTTGGCAGAACATCACCTCAACTGACAGTTGCTCCCAGGTTTGTGGCAAGCAGCCTTCAGATATATTTTCAGGCCTACCTTTTTCCAGGAGGCTCTTCAGTAAAATAGCAATTTCCACACAGCAAATGAAGGCTTTTTGTATCAATGAAGCTAAATTAGTGTAGCTTGAGTACTACCCCACAAGTTACAGTAGAGTGAGGATATAATACCAGCTTTAATGTTCTTGCCCCATCTGTATACCATTTTGTGGGCCATTTACATTCAAATTATTTAATCTTGGATCCTTGACACTAATTGCCAATGTTTCTGGATAATAGATGAGATCTGGCTAGATTGGGAGTTGTAGGTGGAAATGAAGGTCAGCTGGGGGTTACATTTCACATTCCTATTTCTCTCAACCAGTAGCTCATCTCTGGGGATTTTTCTCACTTCATCTATTGTTTATTCTAGTGTCTCCCCTTCTGTAACCCCTGTTTACAGATTTTTCTGTTAATTCACAAGCTCTTTCCTCAAAGTGTACTTGGCTACTACAGTTCCTTTTTGTTCTTATATACTGGCCTTTGAGAATTGCTCTCCTAACATGTGGGGGATGGTTACTGTTGGCCATCAGTAATGTATTTTTATCAGTGCTTTTCCTGTCTGTCAGCTTGAGAAAGAGCAAACATTTCATAATGCATTAAATGTGCTACAATTGCATGTATATTAAGAACTGCTCTATAATTAAATACAATAGCCGGATTTTCAAAGACCCACTAGATCGCCACAAGTTTAGGTAATCTAGGGCACTGCATCCCGGTAGCCTCAGAGACCCTCCACCATATTCAGAAAGAGCAGGGTCCCTGCACCAGAAATACAGGAGTAGCCGCACCCACAGGTGTGTGGCGAAGCAATGGATGCACATGCATGTAATGTCACAGGGTTCCTGCTGCCCCCCCCACTCATTGCAACTGCAGAGGTGCCTGGATGATTGGGGTGGATTGCACACACAGGGTAGGCAAGTGGGGTTCAGGGGGTGGCATAGGCAGAGGGTGGCACAGTTGCATTTGAGAAAGAGGTGGGCATGCATCTGAGTGCAGTAGCGCCTGACAGGGGTGAAAATTCTTGCACAAGACTGTGAGAGACCAGAAACAGCATATGGGGGGTATAGAGACACACAGTGCCATGAACTCCTGTGCTCCTGGCCCTGGCAGCTGTGCCCTGGGCTGTGCCCACTGGGGGCCCTGGCACTGTGTTTCACCATACTCCCAATACACCATTCCTGGTCCATCACAGTCTTGTGCATGAATTGGCACCCCTGCTGGGTGCTACTGTGGTCAGATGCATGTGCACCCCTTCCCCAAATGCAACTGTACCACCCTCTGCCCATCCAACCCCAGTACATGTCCGTTCAGGTCCCCAGAACCCAGGCCACCACAGAATGTGGCGGTGGCACAAGGGACTTCGACCAGCTTTTTGCTGGTCTAACTCAAGCCCCTTGCTGCAGCCATGGAAATGCTTCATGCATCCCAGAAAAAGAGAATGTGGCAGTACCACTGTGGCACAAGCCCCCATGTGAAATGGCGAAGCAGAACTTTTGCCTAAACCATGATGCAAGGTGATTTTGGAGCTGTGGTGCCAGGTTTGATGCTGGATGCATTTCTAAATCCTGATTGCAACTTTTGATGCAATTCGCCCCCTGCATCACAACCTTTTGACGCAACTCTCTTGACTCAGTCTATCCCCTTTGAAAATCCCTTTCCCCAATGTGTCAATGAAATGCTATGTGAATGGAAAGGATTCAAGGAGGAAAAATAAACAGGGAAAGGGAGAAACAGTGAAGGGGAAAAGAAATATGAAACATGAACATAAAGGGAAGAAAACCGGGGAGCATAACAATTAAGTGCAGCTATGGGCAAAAAACATAGAATTACTGCAAGCAAGTAGACATTTTCTTACCTGTGCCAAGCACCTAAAAGGTAAATGAATAAGAAAAATGTCAGAGAAAATATTTATTATGATAACAACAAAAGCATATACAAAATTATATATATTGACATACACCAATTGAAATGTTATCCCCTGTCTTTCAGAAAGGGAGCTAAATCAAAGTGTCATTTATTCCTGGAAAGTAAGAAGCTCCCAGACTATAGATCCTATAAGCTTCCTGTCTGAGCAAAAGATTATCAAAATCTTCATCCCTTGGATTGGGGCTTACTTTATAAATGGCTCTAAAGGATAATTAATTCATTGTTGGGATTCATTGTTTAAATATGACTAGTTGTAGCAATCAATCTATTTCTGCTATTGATCACCCTTCAATGTTCCCCAACCCTAGTTTTAAAAAGGCACTTGGTCTTACCCACATAAAACACACCACATCTGCAGGTGGCTACATAAATAACTCCTGCTTAATCACAGGTAATAAAATGCCTTATATCATGTGATCTGTTGATGTGAGGGTTACAAAATGTATTGCCTGAGATATCACCCTGCAAGTCATCCATTTTTAGGGCTGCAGTGGGCATAGCCCTGCAGGCCGCTTCTATGAGAAAAGGACTCCAGCATTCCTTCTGACCGAACAACATGCCTCTACTTCTGTGCTGCACTCAGCTCACTGTCTCTAAAGGAAGTCACAATGCACTATTTTTCTTTGTCAAGGGTCACGGTGGAACACAACACACTCTGCTATGTCCAAAATGGCTGCCAAACTATATTGCACATGCACAACTATTAGTGCATGCGCAGAAGAGAGCTTCCGCCATCTTGGTCATGGCAGAGAGTGTTATGTTCTGCCATGACTACTGATTTTTTTTTGTTTAAAATTATGCATACCCCTCACCCAACCCTGCCTATCAGCAATCACCCAAGAAGCATGACAATGACACTGGGGTTGCACAATCTTCCAGTGTCATTATTGCCCAAACCCCCTCAGAAGCATAACAATGACACTGGGGGTGCCGAATCCCCCAGTGTCATGACCGTGTTCCCTACCTTTTTTTATATAATATATATTTTTTCTCCCCCAACCCCACCCTCTAAGCACCCACCACCCCACCTCCCCCAGAAACATAATAGTGACACTGGGTGTGCCCAATCTCGCAGTGTCCGTTGGCCTTTTTTCATATATATATTTTCTCCCCTCACCTGACCCTCCCTCTCAGCACCCCCCCAGAAACATAACTGTGACACTAGAGGTGCCCAGTCTCTCAGTGTCACAATCAGGAATCCTTCTCATTCATGTTTTTTTCTTCTTTTTTTACCTGCAAAAAGAAAGCCGTGAACCATTGTCTTTTGCATCCATTTCTTACCCCCCCACCTGACTCTCCTACTGAGCACCCACCACCATGCCCACCCCAAAGCCCTTAATTACCCATCAGGGGACCAACACCATAATCCTCTCTGGACCACAGACACATCATCACTCTTTAAAGCCAGAACGCAAACTGAAGAAACAGGTATGTTATTTAATATATTTCATTGGGGTTTTGAATTTATATTGGCATAATCTGGGCATTTTTGCATATTTTTGGCCCACATTTTCAACATGCTTTTTTTAGGTCCCTGTCTTATGAACAATGCTACTGCCATTAGGCAAATCTATCGCAAAAGGTGATTTCACAGCCCCTGTGTGAAATCACCTATTGGGTAAAAGTTGAAAGTTTCCCCACACTTGTTCATAGTTAGAAATTGTCTCTGATCCTATTCATGAGGCAGGGTCATAAGAAGGCTATGTTTTAATTTTGGTGTGTAATATTTTGCAAAAACAAAGTTATGAAGCTATGTTGAATTTTGCAAATGCAGGCTCATAACTTTGGTAGTGTTTAATATTTCTTACCTCAAATGTTCAACATAGCCATTTCTGTACAGCACCTCCTGAATGTGACAGGAGTCATTTTTCCACTCCTTCCCAAAATGTGTTTTTGCATCCCAAAAGATGATTTTGCAGTTCCCTGCATGACATCATCTTTAAGCCAGGAGTTGAACATTTTCTCTGCCCTTCCTCATGGGGCAGGGTCATAACAAAGCTATGTTGAAATTTGGTTTAAAAATATTAAAACATGTTTTCAATAGTTTTACCCCACATTCCACTCCTGCAGCCCTATTGGCTCTGGACAGAGTTTGTTTTTCATGGAGGTTGTTGGAGAGCCAACTACTGGCATTTGACACGGATTGCCTGCTGTGTACTAATATATTTGAGATTGTAGCTGCTTTGCTGTACACTATCCTGGGGGTACAGTATTGATCTGTGTTTAATTATCATCCCTCAGCATGTGCCAGTGTCACTTAATGATTGTTTCCAAATGACATATGCTGAATGTATAGTGACAAAATTAAATCTATTTGTTGAACTGCATGTAAGTGCAGGGTTATGTATAAGTGCAATTCTATTATACAATCAGCTACACTTTCCATATTAGATATAATTTCCTGGCTGTATTCCCTTTCCAGAAATATCTCATATGATAAACATGTCATCAATTAAGTGTCACCACAGTGACACTGTCTTGAAAAGTTATATCTAATGTAGAAAGTGCAGCTGATTGTATAATATAATTGCACTTATACATCCCACTGTCCTGGACAAACGGAGCCTCCCATTAGCCAATATAAAGATTAGCCAAACCAGGCACCCCATTGTCAGTGGTATTGGCAGTGACACTGAGGCTTTTTCTCAATATGTTGATGTGCATATATTTAATAAAATAAATATATTTATCGTGTTTTATATTGACTTATGGGAGGATCAGTTTGTCCAGGATAGTGACATGAATCTTTTTTTTTTAATAAAGTGTTGTTGTGTCAATGCTTTATTGATGACATACAGTATTTATCATATGGAATGGTACCCTCACACAGTTTGATGAATTTGCAGAATATTTGCATACTACTAACAGCAACTCAAGGTTTACATATAAAGCAGACAGGCACATAATTATTTTTTTTTGTACCTCATGATTTTTAAAGATAGGGGGAATTTGGGCACAAATGTGCATAGGAGAGAGATGGACAGAAATACATTGCTGGTAGCCTCAAGCTGTCATCCACATCATACTATGATTAATATCCTTATGGGCCATTTTTTTAAGAATCAGATGTAATTGTAGCTTGGATGATGACTTTGAGGCAGTAGCAGTTGATCTCACTGAGAGATTTCTGGAAAGGGGATACAGCCAGGAAGTTATAGCTAATGCAGAAAGTGCAGCTTGTATACTGTACCTCCAAGGATGGCATACTGTAAAGCTCCTATGATCTCAGATATATTAGTACACAGCAGACAGCTCATGTCCAGTGGAAGTAGCTAGCTGTTCAACAACCTCTGAGGATGTTTCCCTTGTAAAAAATGTGCATTACAGTTTATATCTCTGAGCAATACATTTTGTAGCCCTCACAACAATAGATCATATGAGATAAGACAATTTTTTATATATGATTCAGCAGGAGTTATTCATGTGGCTACCTGCAAATGCGGTGTATTATATGTGGGTAAGACCAGGCACCTTTCTAAAACAATGGCTAAGGAACATTGCAGGGCAATCAATAGCAGAAATTCATTATATGCAACAGCTAATAATATTTAAATAAGCAGTAAATCCTAGGGAACAATGTTTCTCCTTTAGAGCCATTGAAAAAGTAAGCCCCAATCCAAAGTGAAAAGATGTTTATAATCTTTTGCTCAAACAGGAAGCTTTTTGGATTTATAGTCTGGAAGCGTCTCACTTTCCAGGATTAAAATACACTTTTGATATAGATCCCTTTGTGAAAGACAGTGGGAATAACATTGCAGTTGGTGTATGTCAACACTATATCTCTGATAACATTTTTATGTGTCTTATGTTATCATAATTAATATTTTCTCTGACATTTTTCTTATTCGTTTTCCTTTTAGGTGTCTGGTACCAGTAAGAAAATATATTCCTGCCCATAGTAATTTTACAATTTTTGCCTGTAGCTACACTTTTTGTTATGCTAACTGGTTTTCTTCCTTTTATGTTTCTGTTCCCTATTTCTCTCCCCTTCCCCGTATCTTCCTTTCAGTGTTTATTTTCCTCCTTGAACCCCTTCAATTCCCATAGCATTTCATTGATGCACTGTATGTAATTATACAGTGTTTCTTAATATACAGGTATATGCAATTGTAGTGTATTTATTGCATTATAACATTTTTGCTCTTTCTCAAGCAATGGTTATGGTAGACATACAAGGTTTTGTCTGTATCGATTCTCTATGTCACATCTAATAGTTTGTAGTTCTATGTTGCCACAATGGTTATGGCACTTTAGTTCACACTCGTGTTTTTATGTAATTGTGTTCAAGTGTTTTTGTTGCTTGTTTATCAATTATTTGGTGAATTAACTAATATATAGGCATAGTTTCCCTTAACTGTGAAGTCATCCTTACTATATAGAAAGTGATGCCAGTTATAACTTGTAAGCCTTTGAGAAAGGAAGTAATTCAGAAAATGCGTCAGGTGTTACAAGTTTTTTAACTTTTGCAGCAGTAAATAAACCACTTTATAAGTATTTGGCAGAGCAGAGTGAAATTATTGTCAGGAGGGTGAGTGTCTGATTTCATATTCTCTGTTTTTTTTTTGCTACTTAATAAGCTTTATTAGACACATCAAATCAAACACATACATTTTACATAAAGTTGCATTGAGCTTTTCAATGACAATACAACAAATTACAACTAAAACTTAAAAACTAAAGTTCTACTCTAATCCCATTCCATCTCCCCTCCCCCCACCTCCCCTCCTTCCTATAAGCAATGTTACTATGGTTATAGGTTAAGATGACCCCCCTCCCCAGCCTCCCTCCATTCGACAAACCACCAACCGTCAGAACTTCATAGCAAAAAAAAGCAGTCTGATTATCAACTAATACATTTCATTTGATTATCCATCTTGTTATAAATTTTTTCTATTAAATCAAGAAGAGTTGGAGCTATGACCCTTCTGTGTCATCTCTCACCTCTCAGCTATGTAAGCTGTGAGTTGCTCCCACCTCTTACTAAAGGATCCTAAAGAGTGATACTGTAACCCTATTGCTTTCTTTACATTAATAGCATTATACATTTCTTTAATCCATTCTCCAAAAGGAGGTGAATTTTCTTTTTATCCAGTACCTCATTATAAGGAGCAATGCCACAGCTGATATTAAGGTCAAATAATATTTGAATTTACTTGGAATAGCTGCTGAGAGGTGGCCTATCACACATATCTCAATGGTAAAATAATTGTTCTCCCCGAACAGTGGGCTACAAAAGACCTTAATTTCCGACCAAAAACCTTGGATCTTAGGACAAGCCCAGCTCAGGTGACTGAGAGTACCCAACTCCTGATTACATTTCGGGCATGCTGAAGAATACTGCTTCCCTATCAAGTTTCTCTTAACCGGGGTAATATATAGATTATGTAAAATGTTGAATCTTACCAACCGAAGCCTGTCCTGCTTGATAAACTTATAATTATTGGACCATATTGATTCCCATTGCATTGGATCATATGACAGGTTTGCAGCCATCTGCCAATATAGGGCTGTAGGTCTAAGATCCTTTTCAGCCATAGAAACCAATTTTTTATTTAAGCTGGCTATTGGTCTAGATTGAATAGCTATTTCTGCCATTTTTGTGAACACTCTATCTGCCTTTAAGGACCATGGGGGTTTATTTAATGCCTTACCTATACATTGTTTAATCTGTAGAAATTTAAATATTGGTAGTGTCTGAAACTAACAGACTTGTTTAAACTCTGAGGGTGAAATAAATTGTCTCTCTGTCACTAGCTCTGATAGTTTTGTCACACGCCATACTTTCCAAAAATTCATGGTGATAACTTTGCCTTCTATTGTTAAATTGAAATTATTGAAAATGGGTTGCCCCAAGTCAAAAGTATGGTTCAGGTTCAAGCTATTGCATAATTGAATGTGGGCTTTCATGGACCATGGACCATGCTATGGGCGTAGTCCTCAAAATCTGTGGTATTTTCTTACTATGTGTAAACAGCAGGGATGCTAATGATATCTTATAATTAGAAATTAAGTGTCTCTCTATTTGTAGCCAGGCTAACTTGGGTATCTTGTCACTTTGTGGATTTTTCCATTGGAAATACTTAACTCCCCTGAAAGGCCAGATAGTAGAAAAATAGGTTGAGAATAATGATACCACCCTGCTCCTTTGGTCTTTTTAATTTCTGAATGGCTCTTCTTGGCCTCTTACCTTGCCATAAAAAGTCAGACCATATTGCATCCACTATTTTAAACCAGTTCGGTTGGAGAGCCAAATTCAGCATTGATAGTGGGTACATCAGCTGAGAAAAAATAACCATTTTAAGGATGTTTACCCTTCCCCAGAGAGACAAAGGTAAATTTTGCCATCTCTTCATGTCTTGTTGCATTTGTAAGATTACAGGATCTAAGTTTAAAGATTTTAATTTCCCCATGTCCTTGGGGATTTCTATACCTAAAAACAAAATTGACTTGGCGGCCCAACATAATCCTATTTCCTCTATCGTGGCCTTTGTACACATAGGGGTTTAAGCTAGTACCAATGTCGGTGATTTGCATGTGCAGCCCATGATGCTTTGCATTGTGGGGGCATGTGTGATTTTGTATATTTCTTGAAACTTGGCTTCCCAGCCAAATGCCCTTTGGGGTAACCCTGGCCTCAGTGTTTGCGCACAGAGGTTCTTTGTCTTTCAAATAGTTTTTTATTTTAATGGGTTCACCACAATTTATCCAAGGCACACTGCCTTAAGGGTAGCTGGTCCATTCCACTGGGGTGTCAAACAGCAGAGACATACTGATGAGTCCTGGTAGGATGAAACACGTGTCTATGTCTTCTGTTGGCACCTTTGCAAACTGTGTGAGAGCCTTTGACACCATGCAATTCTGCTTAAAGTTGGACCAGCATAACATTCTGTGGTTATTTGCATATGCAGCCCATGATGCTTTGCATTGTGTGGGCATGTGTGATTTTGTATTTTCTTGAAACTTGGCTTCCCAGCCAAATGCCCTTTGGGGTAACCCTTGCCTCAGTGTTTGCGCACAGAGGTTCTTTGTCTACCAATGTTTTGGCTGTATTCAATTTATATCCTGATAACACACTGAAATTTTGTATGATATCCAAGGCTGACTGCAATGATAGATGCCAAGATGATACATGCAGAAGAATATCATCAGCGAACATTGAGATTTTATATTCTTCTACACCTATCTTTATTCCCCTGACAGATTCTACTGTTTTTATTTTCAGGGCTAATGGCTCAATATATAAATTAAATAACATCGTGGACAATGGGCACCCCTATCTTGTACCTCTAGTCAGCCTACCACTATCTGAAATGGCTCCATTACAAAGCACCCTCACTAATGGGGAACGATAAAGTATTTCCACCCATCAAATAAAATCAGCAGGAATGCCATACTGAGGCAAAAGGTCAAATAAAAATTCCCAATTGACTCTGTCAAAAGCTTTTTCCACATCCAGGGAGACCAGCACCATATCAGTATTGGACTCCCTGGACACGGACATCAAATGACAAATTTTCTGGAAGAGACCACTCGAATGTCTCTCCGCGACAAAGCCTGCCTGCTCTAGTTGGATTAAAATGTCCCAAACCTGTTTTTAGTCTGAATGCCAAAATGCTTGCCAACAATTTAACTTCTATGTTAAGTAACAAGATAGGTCTGTAATTATTAGGACTTGAGGGATCCTTCACCAGCTTTGGTAAAACTACTATTCTGGCTTCAAATATAGCGGATTCTTTTATTGGGGCCTCAAATAAGTAGTTTAATAATTCCTGAAGATAGGAGCTAATTCGTTCTTAAAAGTTTTATAGAAAGCCAGAGGGAAGCCATCGGGGCCTGGGGCCTTGCCCACCGGTAGTCTATTAATTGCAGCTAATATTTCCTGTATATTAAAATTGCCAACCAGGTAATTTTGTTGTTCTATATTTGATTTTGGTAATGTCACATCCTTTAAAAATTCCTCCAGTTTGTTTGTATAACCTCCCTGCCTTTCTTGAGCTGTATACAACTCTTGGTAATAATCCCTGAAAATACAAGCAATCACAGACGGGTCCGAGGTGAATTGTCTTGTGTCTTTATCTTCTAATGTCGACACCCACCTTGCCTCCCTCTGTTGCTTAAGTCTATTTGCTAATAGTCTTCCTGCCTTCTCTCCATGTCCGAGATAATTGGCTTTCCACCTTGCATTGGCCCTTATATTGACATTTAACATATAAGAGGCATATTTCGCCCTAAGGGCTTGAAGTTCTCCCAATACCCGTTCTTCTGAAGTTGTGCCCAGAAGCTTTTCCAAGATGATTATTCATTCCAACCACCCATCTACTTCCTGTATCCTTTGATGTTTCCTAACTGTGGCCATTCATATTAACTCCCCCTCCATGTAGCTTTAAGGACACCCCATAGCACATCTATTGCTTGTATAGATGCATAATTGTTTTTCCTTGTGACTTCTATAAAGCCTCTTATACTTCCTACTCGATTGTCATCTAACAATATTTGGGAGTTTAATGACCATGATCTGGATGCCTTCCTATATTGGGAAAATCTCACCCTCTGCCAAATCGGTGAATGATCCGACAGAACCCTATAGATAATTCCTGCCTAAATCCCTTTCCCCCCCTCCCAATCCCCCATCCCCTAATTTTCCATCTCCTTTGATTAACTACCCAGGCCAAACGCCTGCTCCCTAATGTTGCATCTGCCATGCCCAAAGAGGAGCAGCTCCGTTGTGGTCCCTTTAGCACTTGAAAAATCATAAAGCAGATACTGTATAACCTTTCTAAAGATAAACCAAAAGCAAAGATCCAAGTGCAGAGTTGTTTCTGCTATACTTTACCTTATCTTCCCTATAATTCTATCCCTTCCTTACTATCTCCCACTATGCTATTTTCTCTACCTCCTCTAACGATCTGTCCTACTATCCCCTTTTCTAATAACTCTGGAGGGCTACTTTTCCATTACTATCCCCTTTCATTGTTATGTTTCCCTTAAAATACAAACAAAAAAAACCCACAATAATTAAATCGACAATTCGTATTCTCTAATTATAACAAAAATTCTCTGAGGCTATCTGTTAGAAATTTCACAGTAGCTCCTCATTTTCCTGAAGGGTAATGCCGCTTATTAGTAATTGTTTACCCTTTTTAATAATAATCAAGCAGACTGCAGTAATCCTTTGCAGCCACACATTGGCATCCTTTGTATACTTTTTCCATTTTTAAATCCTTTTGTCTGTCTTACAGATAGTCGAGGAACATAAATTAAAACTTCCAGCCCTAAAATTTAAATCTTCCAGAAAGGAACTTCCCCATCTCCTCCCCAACTGCCCCAGTCTATTTTTTTGAAAGAAAAAAGTTCCCCTCACTCTTCTTTTTCTCTTATTCTTTCTTCCTCTAAATATGAGGTCACGGTGAGCATCTTTACTTCCCAAAAGTCAAACTAGGATCAGTTCTGTTCAAGTGTTAATTCCATTCTTCTTTCTCACCTGAAAAACCCATATTCTTTAACTTGTTTGTTGCCAAAATCAGCTTGCCTTTCAATTTGCTCAGTCCCCCTTACCGAACAGTTGTGGCAGCTGGATCACAAGATCAGTCATTGCTTGTTCTGCCATTTCATAGCGTTGAACTCCTGACTGCAAGGAGACCTCTAAACAGGCTGGATATAGAGTTCTATGATGTATTTTAGCGGCCCAAAGCTTGGATTGGATTGGATGGTAGGCTGCTAGATCCTGTCTTACTTTATAAGTCAAATCTGGAACCATTCTCAGGCACTTCCCTTCCCATTCTATCTTTTCAGCACTTCTAGCTGCTTTTAATGTGTGATCCCTGTCCAAGTAATTGAGAACTTTATATATTATCAGTCTTGGAGGATTATTTTGCTCGGGTTTCAGCCTAATCGCTCTATGTGCACGTTCTATGACATAAATAGGCCCATTTGGTGAAGGGCCAGCAATCCGTACACAGAGCTTTTGCATGAAGGCAATAGCATTACTACCTTCATCTCCTTCTGGAAGTCCTAGAAGGACTAGATTATTACACCTAGATCTCCCTTCTAGGTCATTGATTTTTGTTTCTATCTTTTTAACTGCTTTCTTCAGATCCACGTTGTCGGCTTCCAGTTTCACTGCGTGGTCTTCCACTGATGCAATTTTGGCTTCCGCGTTCCCTATATGAGTACCCAGGCCTGACAATGAACCTTTCCACTCTTTAAATTCAGCTATTAGAGTAAATAAGGCAGTTTTAATAGTGCCAATGTCCTCCTGCATCTGATCTTGTGCTGATTGCTGTTTGGCTAGTATTGTTTCAGAATCTGGAGAAGTGCTTCTGCGGGGCCTTTTGGTTTCCAGCCCCACCGCTACTTCCTCCTCTTGATCTTCCGATGACTCTGACATAATATCTCTCTCTCTCTGCCTCCCGAGTTTTCAATTGCTCCCTTCAGTACACTTTAAGTTTAGTGAAGGTAGGCTCTGATTTTACTTTGATTATTTGCAGAAAAAATGATTTTATTTTGTTCCAGCAAATGGAGCTACAACACACTGCTGCTACTCTCCCCAGGGCATCACGTGATCTCCATATTCTCTATTTATTATTTATTTATTGTGTGAAAGGTGGCTTGTGGTGTGTTTGTTGGGTTGGGTGGTTTCTGTGGTAGGTTTAAATGGGATTTAATAGGGTATTGGGCTTAAATTTTTAGAGACATTGTTTTTTTTTCAGCTTTGTTATGTCTAGGGAGTTTTTAGTGTGTGTTTACTGAATAATTTGTTTTTAAATTGTTTATTCTTGTTCAGGTTAAGATGTGTAGAGGCACTTAAACAGCTCATTCATTGAAATTAAAAAGTCATTTATTGGCAAAAGACCCCACAACAAGGGACTCCAGTCTTCTGTCAATAAATGACTTTTTAATTTCACTGAACGAGGATTTGCCATCTGTTTAATTTATGAGGTGGCGAGTGACCCAACTTCATGTTTTAGTGCTGTTTTCTTTCGTGAGCACCACATATCCACCACATATCATAGTGAGCACTTTCTACATTTGAATGCGGAGAGGCACTAGCTTGGTTAGGCAGATCAACACTGGTGATCATCTGTTTCAGCTCCATTCATTCATGAGGACCCCATTAGTTCTCCCTGCAGGGGTCCTCAGCTACTGCAGGGAACTGTGGATCCTATGAAGGATGGGCAACCATTGTAGAGTGTTCCCATGTATGACAGTTGTGGGGGAAGGATAGGTGTGGCAGGGACTCAGAAACACCCAGGGAGAAGACAGAATCAAAAATGCAACCCAGCATGTCTGGTTCCCCTCCAAAGGGCTCCTGCCTAATTTCAGTGAGCAGGTAGTAGTTCATCCAGTCAGCATTACTGCTCCCCTTTTGGCTGTTTTTTTGTAGTGTAAAATCCCTAAGGAATAAAAATGCAGTGATGCGGGGCTTCATCGCTGATTCCTCTGCTGATCTTGTTTGCATCATGGAGGTCTGGTTGGGAATTGACTCCAGACTGTTCTGGGGGCATATGCCCCGCTTGGTTTCTCTGTAGTGCTTTGCCCGAGGAGGGATTGCAGATTGGGCCATGTGGCCATCTATTTTAGATCCACTTTGGAATTCACTGTGCTCACAATGAGAACTTTAAGGTCCTTTGAATGTATTGTGGCTAGATGCAGTTCAGATGTTGGTGACAGGTTCATTCTTATCTACCGACCTCCTGGTGGTAAGAGTCATTTTGCTGCTGGAGTTAATGAACTTTATTTACTCAAGTGTGAGGTCCCCTGTTTAAAAATCCCTTCTGTGGAGACGTATTTATTTATTTAAGTCTTTGATAACTGTGTAAGTGCAATGATCCAAGGTCCATTTTTTAGGCATGACCCTGGCCACAACAAATGGCACAGATTAAAGTACAGTACAATAAAAGGCCAGTGTCCATGCAGTATATAAAGCATTACAGCACAAATTACAGAGAATACAAATCAGTGCACAAGAGCAGTTACATAACAAGATAATAACACATGAGGTGGAAGATGCTTGCACTGGAAATGGAGAAAGTGCAGAGAGTTAAAGTGCAGCAGAGATTTGTGAACATGCACCAATGGTAGATAGCAATCCAGAGTAAAGAGAAAAGGGCAGAAACAGAGGTCAAAGAGGTAGTACATTAGGAAGTATTCATTCGAAAGGTAGAGGCATAACGGAGATATTTGAGTAAGCAGAAAATAAATAATATGGGAGAGGCACGTAGAGGAAGGGGAACAGGGATATTGATTGGGTGAAACGAAGTGCTGTAGAGGAGGGGGGAGTGATGGGTCTCCCAGAGGAGAGAGGGATCACCTTGGTGAGCAAGAGCAGCTGGATTCAGACACTAGCCAGGTTTTGAGTCATGTTTTGAAGAAGTGGTGCAAGGAGGCTGAGCGTAGTGGTCCCGGGACTCTGTACCATAGGGAGAGGGTAGCCACTCACAGAGCTTTTATGTCCCATTACAGTGAAGACTCTGGTGCCTCTGGGGGGGGCAAAGTTTCATGAAGACACCTGGGAGCAATCTGGGCCTTGAGGAGGGAGGCATACAGGGACTCAACACCACCTTGCAGAGCGTTATCAATGATACAACCAAGTGTATAATCATAGTGGCCCTTGAGTGGGAGCCACCCTAGAGACTGGTATAAGTCACAATGGTGAATTGAATAGGGAGGCAATAATGCAAAGTGGCAAACACTATTGTAGGCTGAGGCAACACTGAGGTGAAGGTTAGAGGACATTGAGGAGGAGTAGATAGGGGAGCAGTAGTTGAGGATGGGGAGCAGATTTCCTCTGTCAATAGCTAACCTGGCCTCCTGGGTTAGGTACTTTTGTGTTGAGAAGCGGCATCTAGTTACAAGTTTACACTGTGTACAATGGTGTTAACATTTTCAGTAAAGGATAGGGAGGGGTCAAGGGTACACCCAATAATTTGAAATTGGGGATGTTCTGCAGGGCAGGACCCGACAGAAAGAACACCGTGAGGGAGAATTTGGATTTCTCAGTATTTGACAAGTAGGGCTTAGATCCATGGAGCATAGCCGTGGATTTCTTCTCAATAACAAGGAGCATGTTTGACAAAAAACAGTTATGGGCATGACCATAGTTTTGAGTAAGTACTGTGGATATGTTCTGTAGTGACTTGTCACTATAGAAGACAACTAAGTCATCAACATACAACAGGGCAGAGCAGTTGAGGCTGTTGGTGAAGAGGGAGTTAATGAATATAGAAAACAGTACGGGGCCCAGAATGGAACACAGGGGGACACCTGTGGAGACAGATAATTGAGGGGACGTTGCAGTTCTGATTGGCACTGACTGGGAAAGGCCCGATAGATAACTCTGGAACCACTGCAATATCTCATTAGAGCAATCAAGCTGATGAAGTTTGGTGTGCAGTGGGGGGGGGGTAGCTGACCAGGTTAAATGCCTTCATCAAGTTCACAAACACAGCACCAGTGGCTTTACCCTGATCCATGTTTCTGTAGACCTGGTCAGTTAGAAGGGCTAGGGCAGAAGTGGTGCTATGATTCTTTCAGAACCCTTGTTGCTGTATGGACAAAAGGTTGTACTTGTCAGTGTGATCTGTAAGTTGGTGATGGACAATTTTCTCAAGTAGTTTGCTCAGGTTGGGGAGGATGGAGATTGGTTGGTAATTGTCTGTGGAAAGAGGGTCCCTGGCTTTAAATATTGGGATGACTTTGGCAATCTTCCAAGAGTTGGGCATGGTTGCTGAGGCCAGGGCAAGGTTAAAAATGAAAGTCAAAAGTTTGGAGATGGCAGACACTATGAGCTTGAGCAGAGAGGTGTAGAGGCCATTGGTACCTGGGCTACCCCTATTAAGGAGGCTCTGGAATAGTTTGGTAGTAAACTTTTAGGAGATGGCCTTGAAATAGAAAGATGGGGGGAGTGCAATGGAGGGAGATGAGATCATCTGGTACTGTCCAAAACATATTTAGTTTTTACTTACCAGGTAGGAGCACTAGAGAAAACATTTGCCTATTTTCAGGCATGGCCTAGGAATTCACAACAGTGGAGACTGACACAACGATGCACAAAAATGCAGAGACGGTCTATACAACTGCCGAAAGTAATACAGAGAACTAAACCAAAGCAAAACAAAAATATGATGCCTAATAAACATGATGCAAGATACATGGCAAGATGACTCCATAAAGTACAAGTAACAAGTACAGGGACAGATTTCAAGCATACAAAGCTGATAATCAGCAGTACACACAAGTGCAATAAGTCAGGGAAATTACCACTGAGCCTATGCAACCTATGGACATGCACATGTTGAGTCATTGAGTAGGAAGGGGAGGTATGCACTCTTGAAGGCATGGCTAGAGGAACACAGATAGACCATAGCCTGGATGGAGATCCACAATGCAGGAGGCAGAGAAGGAAAATGACAGTTTCCCTAACTTAGTTTTGGTTTTGGGGTGGCCAGTGAACCAGGAACATTAGAACTCTGGAGACAGGACACACTCTCTGGCATAAGAATTGATGCTAGGGATGGCAGGGTCTGTTTAGTCACAACATTATGAACACTTCCCATAGCAAGCTTACACATGGGCAGATGGTGGAAGCTTACCAGGTTTGGAATAGAGGGTACAGTGGTGAGTATATCTGTTTGTCATAAGGGCAAATCCACAGATATTAATATATGCCACATCCCAATTCTGTAGGACTGTTTTGGTGGCCGAGTAATAAGTTTAGGGAGCATAATGCCATGGCAATGGCTATTCAGGATTTAGAATTGTTGCTGATTTTGTAGGATAGTCCTAACCTGACATTAACTGCCTTACAAACAGCCACTATATATATAGAAAAGTTCAGTGACATGCTAAGCGTGACTCCTGAGTAGTTAAAGGAGGAAACAGTAGTAAGACTGGGTCCATTTTCACACATCACCATCAATGGGGAGAGTCACTTTTCTACTCTTGGAACCAAGCCAAACAGCAGGGCCTAGGTAAAGGGAAAGGGATAGGGGAAATAATTTCACCAGGAAATGCACAGAAAACTGAAGTTTGTTTCCAGGTGTGACCTGGGAGCACAAGCAAGTGAAGTGCTCAGAGTCACACAGTATGCAAGTGGGAGTTGATAGGATTCAAACCCAGGTCTCTAGGTTTGCAATTTAGTGCTCTTAACCACTATGCTATACTGCTTAGGTTTTTGTAATCCAGGAGGATTCTGTTAGGCAGGAGCTATCCTTGAATTGACTGTAGCTCAGAGGACAGCAAACAATTTAGATCAGAAACATTATGAGAGCTTATGAAAAGGACTAGGTCATCAGTATACAAGATGGGAATGCTATGTGAGAGACTGGCATGGATTGTGCTTACGAGAGGAAAGGAGGGGGCCCAGTATTGATCCTTTAGAGACCCTGATTGAAATAATAGTTGGTTCAGACAAAAAGTTGCAAAATTTACCATGTTGGAGACTATAAACCAGATAACTTTTAAATCATGATAGGGCAGTGGCAGAAACACCTAGTGCACTAAACTTTCCAGAGAGAAAGAAATGGTCAACCAAATCAAAATCTTTGGTATGGTAAAAAAAAAACACACACATAAACTCACTCCTGTTCATAGCAGAACCAATGATAGTGGTTATTAATAGGGGGCAGTGGTGGTGCTGGGGTCTTTCCAGAAACCATGCTGTGCAGGAAACAGGAGCTATCGGTATTGAGGTACTTGGTCAACTGAGATGCTATCAATTTCTCAAGTGTTTTATTAAGTACTGGAATTATTGCTATGGGTGTGTAGTTGCTAATATTCTTACTATCAACTTTCATAAACACTGGTGCAATGTGCCAGATCCTCCATTGGTCAGGTAAGGCGCACAATCTTAGAGACATGTTTAAGATTCTAGTAACCAGTATAGCAAGTACATTTGCAGGAGCCCTCAGTAATTTTGGTTCTATAACACTGAAGCAAGTGGACTTCAACAATAGGATTTGCTTCAGATGTTTATGTACCTCCATGCATGTGATTGCTTTGAGGCTGAAAGGGGGAAAGTCATTATCAATGGGAGGACTGGGAGTAAGACAGCAGGGCGAGAGAAGACCTCTGTGTAGGACGCGAGGTCAGTGAAGCTCTGGTTGAAGACATCAGCTATGGCAGCAGAGTTATTGTAGATGACTCTCTTAATAGTTAGGTCTTTTGGAAAGAAGTTACGGGATTAGCATAAAACTTGTTTAAATATTTTTCAGAACTGGCTTGGACTGCCAGCCGAGGAGTCAAACAATGACTTGTAATGCAGGCTTTTGCTTCACTGGATGTCCCATTTGCACTCATTTCTGAGTTTCTATATTTTGCACAGTCAGTGGAGGACTTTGTGCTTTAAAAATGGATCAGCTGTGGGCCAGCACAGTGGCGCAGAGGATTGAGGCACTGGATGCCTTACCTTATGCTATGCCTATGAACTAGGTTCAGGAATGACCTTGGGGTGCTGGCATGGGGGGTGGAGCAGGATTGAGCATGCAACTCTCCTCTCCAGAGGATGATGAGGGTGGTGTGGTGCCCCCCCGTAGTTCCACTCCCACAGGGTGAAGGTTTGGTGGGTAGCATAGGTGGAGAGGGGGCGGCAAAAAGCATCAGGAGGTGGAAGGGGCTGAGCTGGCACCATGTGGTATGATGTGTGACTCCATACACTTGCACAACCATGTGTCATTGCCTCCGGGGAAGGGGTCACGGGAAGAAAATTCTAAAATATATATGTGTCCCAGTCACCATTCGGTGGGAGGAGGCAATTTGGACCAAAAAGCTAGATAAAAAAAAAATCCACTAGTTGACATCTCTTTGGTTTAATAGTGCCAGCAGGTGATGAACCAGCCATTTAGTTAATGGGCCACATACTCTCCAAGTAGTCTTGGGCACATATTTGTCTTGGATGCCAAGTATGACTTTTTTGAAGACAGGGAAAGCTTGATTTACATCATTGGTGGCCCACAGCTGGGGCCACTCTGTGCTTGCAACCTCCTGAGTAAGTTGTTCAGAGTCAAGCTTTGAGATCTCATGGAAGTGTATGAGTCTTGTGGGAATTTGGTGGTCTTTGCCTTCCAGAAGAGGAGAGGGGGGAGTGGTTATTAATCAAATCTGGAAGGATGAAAGCACAGGAAATTATGTCAGGCATGTGGGTGGAACTCTAGTCAGTCAGTGTGGAGCTCTGGCCATTGTTTGCCCACCTAGTGGGTTCCGAGATTAATTGGTAAAACTGAAATTGGTTTAGGGTCAGTTTTGCATTTTTCACTTTGCTCCCAAGCCAATCAATGTTAAAATTACAAATTTGGCAAAACTCATTGTTTTGGAAGAGTGGACAAATACTGTATATCTCATAAGTAAGAGAAGAGGCTGGTGACTGTCAGCTGCTGGTATGTACTGTATACACAGAAGATATGCAACTTTTTGGAATTTCTCAAAAAGAGGATTGCATGACAAAGTTCAAATGAGGGACTAGATGTGGGTGGGCAACTAGACGCAGAGATGTGTAGTTGATCCCAGTTGTAGATCATAGTCTCTCCACCTCTCTTAGTTAATGCATGGTTTGATCCTAAGAAATTGTAACCCAGTAAGGCACAAAAAAAATCAGGTATGTTCACTTTTAACCAGGTATCGGTTATGCCAAGTATGTCAGACTTTCAGTGGTTGACCCATGCTGTGAGCTCACTAAGACTTTTGGTTAGACTTTTTGGGCTGGATCTTCAAAGCATGACACATGGCTTGCAGCAAGCTCTGAGCCATGACACCAAACTGGCAGTGCACCAACCCTGTCACCACAACTGTACCTGATTTTGCAATCTTGGGTGCATTTGTGACAATGTCATACTCTACGGCACCTTGCACCAAATATATTGAGCAAGCTCCATAAAAAAAGGCTCCCAGGATTGCCACAAGTTAGACCAGAAAAAGTTGGTCTAACTTGTGACAATTGCCGGATGTGATAGAAAATACCATTAGATCACTTCAAGCCCCCTATGCCATACAGTCAGCACACCAGCGGCTTACAGCCATCTAAGCTGTTTGAAGATCCTGCCCTTTATATTAATGTGGAAGATGTTTAGTCCCATAACACTGTGCCTGTGGGCATGAGACTGGGAGGTGCAACTGATTGGGGCCTAGGATCTTGCTCAATATCACCAATCATTAGGAGGAGGGACAGTATTAACTGCAAGAGGGAGCAAACCTTAGGTGACAGAGATATAAAGCAGCCCCTCCAGCATAGCATAAGAAGGTATGCAATAGCATGATACAAGCCCTGGACACAAGATAGCGATAACTGCCATACTTTTGAATGTTATTAACTATTAGTACATTAGGCATTGTAAAATCAGAGAAAGTCGTACAGTTTGCACAGCATACTTGATTGGGAGGAGGGGTGTCAGCCAACACTTGTAGACAGGAAAGCATGTGTGAGAATGACTATGTACTTTAGGGACCCCATGCTACAATAGAGTTTAAGTAACAAAATACTAGCTACAAAGCCCTTACTTGGGGCTAAGGTAAATCTGTGCAGTTATGAGGCAGTGGTTAATTAAAATATAATGATAGCTGAGCCTATGTGCAGTTGTATCTCCTAGAGGTTACAGCAAAGTAAGGAACTAAGTAACAACAATCAGTTTACCTTGATCGCAGTATTAATATGGTTCAGTTCAAGTAATTAGGAAACTCTTAGGTACAGGTAGGCAACACCAGCAAGTGTACAATCCAAAATGAACACTCAGAATGGAAAAAAGGAAAGAAAGAAACATTAGCAGCAATGTAAATCAAGTAGTCGCCAATAACAACTTAACATTCCCCCAATAAACTATCAGCAAGGAACAGTAACACAAATGTTACACTTAGTGCTGACCCAGATAGGGTGTTAGCAGGGAGCAGTGACTGAAAAGATACAGTTAGTGCTCACCTACATAGAGTAGCAGCAGGGAAGAGTTTCTCAAATGTTAGTGCTCACCCTGGTATGGTATCAGCAGGAAATGGTAGCACATATACAAGCCTAGTGTTTTCCAAGATAGGGTATAAGCAAACAACAGCAAGGTAATTAAAACCAAGGCTAACCAATTAGCTAGTACAAGCTAAACAGTGTTGATTGCTTACAATACTACATGCCCTATGAGGTAGGAGGTGCAGCATGACCAGCTGAGGGCGGTCTCCTCAGACTTACTCCTAGGAAGAATCGTGTGAGTCCTTTGCACTATGGTCCTCAGCACAGAAGCTATTCAGTGTAGAATGATCAGTTGGGGCAGAGTTATGCTATGAGTGAAAACTGTCCAAAGAAGCAGCAGGGTTTGGCTGATTGTTACTAGAGAAGGAGAAGCTACTGGGATCTCTGAGTCTTGATGGTACCCCTGTGTAGAGGTGATCAGCTAGGAGGAGGGTGAGAAGCTGGTACTCTACTGCCTCTGGTCCCATGATTAACTGACTGTGCAGTATGTAGTGTATATAGAGTAAGATTTTAGTAGATGTGTCTCCCTTAAAAGTTTATGAAACTAAATATTATGCTTCCTTTTTCTATCAATAGTACTCAAATAAAATGTATAATGCTATATTGTCATATTTGTAATTTTTCTAAGGCAATAAGGGTTACAGAAACGTTTTATGCTGCTCTCAATCCATGATTGTTTTATCAAAAATTGCAATACAGTACACAATAGTTTTAAACACTATAATGTAAACTATGGACTGGTATGAACTAAAGTGTGATACTAGTCTCTAGAAGACATAGAATTACAGACATAATTGTGTGGTAGCAGCAGAATGGAAACAATTATGCATGAAGACAGAAGGGATTATAGAAGTAAGCTAAAGTGGCAATTGTAAAATACTTACTGATTTTTTTTCCTGATTGCAAGTCTGAGTGTTTGCACTTAAAATACAAAATTACAATGAGTGTAGGAAGACTGGATATGTATGATGCTATAGAAATTTGGAATTCATTTGCAGAAATACGAAATTAGTATTTAATTACAAAAAGTATCAAACAAATGAAGAACATAGTAGTACTATATTTCTCATGGTAATTTTGACCAAAAGCCTATAATTTGCAAACAGAAATAATGTCACCTCTATAACCTTGAGATAGAAAATGAGAAGACATGGCAAACAGATTAAATATGTTTAACTATTATTCATCACTGAAATGCAGCTTTCATCAGGAAAACAGAATACAGAGAAGATGCATCGTCAAAAGACTTAATGTATTGAAAAGGGCCTTTATAGAGTTTTGTTGAATGAAATATGTTTATGATAGATTGTTGGTTGTTTAAGCAGTAACTTAAAAACTTCACAGGGAATAATAATTAGTATTCCAAAAGAAAATAGGCATATCTAAAGCTACAGTATGGAGGCAACATTGACATTTGTTTTGTGTAAGCAGCAGGACATGCTCATAATGATTGCTACAAAAGCTATAAAATCAGAACAGAAGAAAGTAATTTCAAAACAAAACAAATGAAGTGAGCAGTTAACAGAGTTAACAAGCCAGAGCAGTTCTATGCTGTGAGGAAAAAAGTGACATCAGCTAAGCTCGGAAAGTAACTTTTATGACACTGACAGGAAAAAAAGCACTAGCAGGGAGATATGACATACTGTGCATAGTGGCTTAATAAATAGAAGAGTATAGATGAGTGCCAAGAAATTCAAAGACTAAAAAGAATCTGTTAAGTTTGACTTTTGTAATGGACAATTTTATCCAATATCTTGCTTTTCCATTTTTCGTTAACTTTTACAGTGCCAAAAAGTGCAGCTTGTAGCACATCTTGTAGTCATGTGCAGTAAACTCTTTCTGAGCATTTATTAATGATTAATGTCACATTTACTCTGAGTGATTTTGTTTTGATGTCAGTGAAAGGTCCTTCAGAAGGTTTCAGACCATAGATAGTTAATCCAAGTTACTTCCAGTTGTTGCTTTGTTCAGGTTTGAATGCAACTTGAGCAGGAATTCCTGTCAGAGAGACACTTAATTTGATTATTAAGCTCCATCCCACATGTGTAGGTGTGCTTGTCAAGCATTCTTATGGGGGAAGCTGCACTGAGTTAGAATTCATATACTTGCTGATACACAGAAAAGCAAGTACTAGTAAATGCCTTAATGCTTGCTTGTTTGTTGTATATGAGAATTGTTATGCTTAAAAGTGAAGTAAGGAGGGTAAACTATTTTAAACATTTTTAGTAGTAAAATTGTTATGCTTTTTTAGTGACAGGATAAATTAATTCTTCTTACAACCCATTTACTAAGTAAATCCCAGTTAAGGTGCAATATCTTGATTCCTGTATGGTTCTGCTCTTACTCATTATGTTGGCTTGCACATGCGCAAGCAGCATCTTGTGGTAGCAGCACTTTCAAAGGTGTGCCAGTGTTGTGGCAAACGCAGGGAATGCTTTAGTGGGTGCTTCCCTCAACCACCAATTAGTGAGCATGCTGGCAATGAAAGCCGTTTCAAAGAAAGCCACAGAGGTGAAAGAAATCTGCTGCTCCAGGGAGGTGTAGTTTCCTCATTGCTGCGGCAGATGACAAGACTCCAACCATGTGCATTACAGTGCACAGTAAAGTGGATGGCTGTAGTTAGCAGTGGAGTTTCAGTATGCCTTTCTTGATGAAACATTTCAGGAAGTGAAATAGCCACAGCGTGGCATTCCACAATGATATGTCCTGCCGCCCGACACACACTCCCCAGAAATTCGACATCGGGGTGCCCAATCCCCATGTCAGAATGCCCCACCATTATGTGGCACACGCAGAGCACACCTAGTGTGCTGAAACAAGGCAACTCCTGCTGCCCACCACGCAATCCTGCAAAGCTGACATCAGAGGTGCCCAATCCCCAAGTCGGCATGTACCCCCCCATTAATTTGGCACATTGAGAGCCAACTCCAGTGTGCCAAAATAATTGTTTCTAACACAAGGATGCCCACTCCGAGTGTCAGATGCACCACCATCCCAATCCATCTATGTTCTTTGTCAACAATGTGGTGCCCAATCCACGTGTCAGCAATGGCACACGGCCCCCCTATTGTGGCACACTGGGAGTCCACCACAGTGTGCCAAAATGTTTTTTTTTTAATTGTTCCCTCTGTAAAATAGAAAAACAGTCCCCCACAGTCTTTTTATTTCATTTAGCTTGTAAAACAGAAAACGGTCCCTCGAGATCTCCCCCATCACACCATCCCACACCCTTCCTCTGCACACCCAGCTCCCTGCACCCCCACTCACCCCATATTTACCTTTAGAAGTAGGGAGCAGTGATCTTCTGTGGCTCAGGACATGTTTGCACTCATCAAAGGCCAACCACAAACTGAAGAAAAGATGGTAAGCGTTATAATAGGGGGTTTCAACTTAGGTTGATATCGCATCCATTTTTTTGAATTTTAGCCCCAAATTTTCAACATGGAGTTCTTGGGAACATGTCACTGTCATTTCGTTATTCAGTCCCAAAAAGTGATTTTGCGGTTACTACGCGGAATCACCTTTTGGAACCAATTAACAAAACAACAGTTCACTGTTCATGAGATGAGGTCCCAAAAAGCTCATCTTGCAAATTTGGTGAAACAATTCCAAACAATGACTGCGTTATGAGCGTGTGTTGCACAGTTTCTATGAATGCTCGTAACTCCGCCAATTTTTTATATTTTCACTCCAGAGTTTCAACATTGCCATTTTTTCACACCTCCTTATGAAGAATACAGCTGTCATTTTTCACATCCTGTCCAAAAGGTGTTTTTATACCTGTGGTGCAGAATGACATGGTCGCTGTGGGAAATCAACTTTTACGACAGATTAACAAAATCAGAGTGCCACTGTTCATGAGGAGAGGTCCAAAAACGCCCATATTGAAAATTTGGTGAAAAAACTTCAAAAAAAGGATTGTGTTACAGGTGTGCATTGTGCAGTTTCTACGCACACTCATAACGTCACCAATTTTTCATGTTTTCACTCCAGATTTTCAACATTGCCATATTTTCACACCACCTCATGAACAGTTCAGCTGTCATTTTTCACATCCTGCCCAAAATGTATTTTCACACTTGTGGCATCAAATGGCATAGTCACTGTATAAATAACCTTTCAGGTCATGAACTGATAGTGCCACTGTTCATGAGGTGGGGTCACAAAAAGCTCATGTTGAAAATGTGGATAAAAATACCAACAAATGCCTGAGTCATTAGGGTTTTGAAACATAATGGCCCACCCTGTAGAGACTGGCAGGTGTTGGGGGTGTGACTTGGGATCATCGACTGTAATGATCATGCCATTCCATCCCCACTCTGTAGCCAGAGACAGGCATCGATGGGTGCCTTGGAGTCTTCAGCCCCAAAGTTCACCCCATTCTTCTATACTGCACCAATCTCAGTGTATTTCCTTATAGAATGGGGTGAGTATAAGGCCCAAAGACCCCAAGACACATCGAGACACCTGTCAGTATCTGCAGGGTATGGTGAGGTGAAATGGCATAAGCATTATGGACGATGACCCAAAGGCACACCCCCAATGCCTGTCAGCCTTTGCAGGGTGGGGGTGGGGTTGGCATCAGTTCAATACTTCACTGCCATTACTATTATGTATCTCTCTAACTCCTGCACTACCAGTGCCAATGCCAGCAAGCCAACATTCGGCATTGACAAATGCTCATTTTTGTGATATATTTACCCAGGATAATCCATATTAGATGTAACATTCAACTATCAGTAGCTTGCTCAGGGTCACACAGTATTTGGCTGTAGCAGAGCTGAAACCTGTGATCTTCTTTATCCCTGACAGTTCTTAAACCCTTAAACATTACCAGTCCATGGCCTGTGCTGAGTCATGGTGCTTTTATAGATCATTGCATGCAATGGTAATGATATACTAATTCCCCCAGTGTGCCACGCATTGGCTGATGAGCTCATTTGCATGTGGTGGCTGAATATCACGATTTTGCTCCATGTGAATGAGATTGCTCTGGAGCAAGTCTCGGCACAATGCGCATGCATGTATGGTGCACAGGACCACAGTGCCCATGCGGCAGATGGTGTAATGTCACCAATAGCGCAGTGTGTGCAGACTGCGTGATGTGGGCCATTGCACATGCTACACCAGGCCTGCTATTGTGCATGTGTGCATTGTGCAGCTGCCAACCTTTGACCCCTGCTGTGACCTCTGCCCCTAGGTGACCCCACACCTGTGATCCCTTCTAGCCATGTCCATGCTGCGCATCTCCGAGACTGCGCAATGGGCAGACACAGCGCATATCCCCTCAGCCCACACATCTGGTTCATGCTGTGGCCATGTGCACCTACTGCCACCATTTTGCTCAACGGCTCACACCTGATGCATGGCTCAGCAGCAAGTACCATGAGCAGCCAACAAGACGCAGGTTGAATTAGTAAACCTTGTCACCTGCATCCAGCCCCATGCACCCCAAGTGCTTGGGCAGGCACCATTAGAGCAGCCCCAGGTGGCTGTGTGGCAGGCCATTGCTGCCTTACTGCAGCAGTGCAGAGGGGGTGGCCAGGATGGGGAAGCAGTGTCACCACCACTATGGTGACCTAGCTCAGAGGGACCCAGGGCACCTCAGGAGGCTGGAGGCACATGTCAGGTGTGGGGCTGTGCCACAGCCAGGTGAGTAGGCCCATAATGGATGTGTGCCCTGGTGGTGTACTGCAGTGTTAACTAGGCTGCCTGGCATGTTCTGCAGGGCAGTGTACTGCCATTGTGCACATCATGGGGTATTACTGCCCTCCGCAACTTGCGTTGCGATGCCACTGTGTGGGACGTGTCAGGCAGGGGCTCACCCTGTACACAGGGGTGGGGTCGTGGGCAGCTGCTGTGGTTGATTACTGATGTGGACCTGTTTCTATTCCATTCCCAGGGCCTGATGACAGAAGAAGGGCAGCGATGGCAGGATGACAGGCCACAGAGTCCCAGGGTGGAAGTGGTGGAGCAGATCCCCCACCAGTGGGGCTACAGAGGGCAGGTAGACACTGACATTGTCCTTCGCACCATCTTTGGGGGTGGTGTGTGCCTGGGTGAGGGCATGGCTGTCTGTGCCATGTGCTGTGGCAGCAGTTTGTCTCACACTGTGCGTGGTGCCTGCCACTGTGATGCATCCATTGGACATGTGTGCCAGCTGTTGGTGGGGTGGGGTGTGCACCTGGCTGCCACTGATGTTGCTGTGTTGCTGCCAGAGCACTGTGGCATGTGACTGCCATGGCACTATTGGGTGGCCACTGTGTGGTGGGAACCACCCCTGTGCACGGTTGTGGTGTGCTACATTGGTGGCAGTCATTGGACCACCTCCCTGTGGGGGGCCTTTACAGGCCCCCTGGGGGTGTGTGGCCCCACTGCCTATTGCGTGCCATGGATGGGCATGGTTACTTGGGATATTGCACTGACCACCTGTTCTGTCCCTTCCGCTAGGTGTCAAGTGGCGGCACAGGAGGCCCCTCTATTGCCGGTCCTGTGCCTGTTGATACTGATCACCTCGACGACAATGGAGACAGTGCTGCAGGTCCATCAGATACTGTTAGCAGACAGGAGGCAGGAAAGACTGTAGGGGGCAGCAGGCCATGGCCACCGCTCGTCGGGCCCTGATTTCCCCTGCTTCCCAAGCTGCACCTCCCCCTCCAGTCCCCCTTCCCACTGTACAGTCCCTGTTCCCTATCCCCTCCCCTCACTTTCCTACCATGCCCCACACCCTTCTCTTGTATATAGTTGTTTTCCACAATATATATCTTTTGACATACCTGACTGTGTCTGTGTCTGCTTTGCAGGTGGTGTGAAGAGCCATGCTGCAGTGGCCCAGTGCCTGTCTGTGTGATGTGCATGTGTTGGGGCATGTGTTGTGCTTCTGTGGATCACTGCTGTCCGCTGCGGTGTGCCCCACTGTGGTGGTGTCCCTTCCCTTGATCAGTGGCTATGCCTTGGGATGCCCATGGGGTGGCTGTCAGGGGTGTGTGGTGGGTGTGTGTGCTTGGCTGCATGGTCCAGGGTGTGACCTGCCCTGGTCTGGCTGTGAATGGGGGCACAGCCTGCAGCCTGTGGGGAGCTCCCTTGGTGGCCCTCCATACACTATTGGCACCACCTGTTGCCTACTGTCTGCTCCACTGTTGTGTTCTGGGGTGGGGGTCTGGGTGCCTGTGTACACCCTGCTGTGCCCAGTAGGTAGTGGCCTCCTGTGACCTGTCACTGTGCTTCCCTGGCTCTGTCCCTGGGTCACCTCTGTGTGCTGTGCACCCCTCTGTTGCTCTGTTGCTCTGCTCCCACATTTGCCCTGGGGCTTCTCTGTCTGCCCATGGTGCATCTGTGTTTGTGCCATGGTGCATCTGCAGTTGTGCCTTGGCACATCCACGATTACACCATGGTGCAACTGTACCATGTTCAGCCGGGTTGTGCTGGCACAGTGCGACCAGCCCAACCTCAGAATATGGCTCCCGTTGCACCATGGTGCATCAGATTTGCGCTGCACAGGACTTGTGCCAGCCTTTGGCGCATTTCTGAATATCTGGGCCCAAATATTTTCCCCAACTTAATTTTAGTTTGACCAGAGAATCTTGCTGTAGGAGTTATACACGTTTATACATTTTCAAAATTAATTTGTTATTTTGATCATTCAAAGAGATTCAGTTTTAAAGAGTTGTGTTTTTAGACAACTGTAAGGTTCTCCCCATCTGCTCAGCAAGAGTTGCTCTGATCTTAAAATAATTAAACCCCCCTGACTACGGTATGTGATTCACATGTTTAAGTGTTTCAAATGGACTGAGTTTTTCATCTTGACATGGGTCTCCAAAATCTAATAGATTGTACTTGATCTAGTGATTAAACTTTCCCTTCTCACCTCCATGTGCATTATCACTCCACATTTTTATAGGGCCATGTATATTGTTTTGGATATTTTCTTTCAGTTCTTTATGGAAAAAAATGACTGGAAGGTAGATCTCATACAACCGTTTTTCAGATTTTTAAGTTCAGAGGAACTGTATTCTTTATATAAATTATGGTATTTTTTCCTTATAAGTCTTTTTTTATGTTGTACCCACCATGTAGTGTTTGGGGTATAATATTCTGATGTGTGTGACAGGATGGCTGCGTGTTGATAATTTCTGAAGTTTGGGAGATTTCATCATCCTGATTCTTCATTTCTCATTAATTTTATCTGGGACATTCTGAGTCTGTTATGTTCCCATAAAAAATGTCTGGATCATTTTTTCAATAGATTTAATCTGAGGTGTGGTCATTAAAATTGGTATTGCCTGAAGAACATAATGGAAGTATATTAATTTTAGCAATTTACATTCTCCTCATTAAAGTTATGAGTAGATGAATCCATTTATCTAAATTTTGTTTAATCAGTTTTAAAACATGATTTACATTGTTTCAGACTTTTATTCAAGTTTTTTTGTAAATTAGATACACAAGTATTTAATTTGGTCTGATCTAGCGGAGAAGTTCTTAAGCTCGTGGGGAATATTAACCTTTGTATTTTATCTTAGTAGTTCCTATTTTTTTCCAGTTGATCTTGAAACCAGATATTTCTCAGAACTACTGGATAATTTCCATAGCCTTTGGTAAAGCAACTTTTGGGTTGCTAGCATACATAAGAATATTGTCTTCATATAGTGACAGTTTCAATATTTTATTCTCTGCCAAATCTCCCTTGATTTCGTGTGTGACTCTTATAGTATTTGCTAATGGCTTGATTGTGAATGCAAAAAGTAATGGTGAGATGGGGCAGCCCTGTCTTGTCCCCTGAGTCATATTAAAATTTGATGAGAGATTACCATTCATCATTACTTTAGCTACTGGTTTGTTATAAATTAGTGTTATCCAGATGTGGAAGTTTTCCCCAACCCTCACTTCAGATAACACTTAAAACAGGTATTCCCACTCAACCCTATCAAAAGTATTCTCGGCATCCAATGATACTGACATCATTTCTGATTCATTTTGACTTTCAATTACATATAATGTGTTCTTGATGTTATTAAAGCTTTTTCCCTTTTTGCTAAATCGTCTCTGGTCTTCCTGGATTATTTCTGGAAGAATTTTCTCCAGTCTAGAGGCCAGAATCTTTGTAAAGATTTTCTAATCAAGGTTTAATAATGATATAGGCAATACGCAGAACAGTACTTCAAATTTTAACTCATTTGGTAATACTGTTATAACTGCTTCTTGAATGGAAGATGGGATTTGTTTAGTTTTATTAAATGAGTTAAATAGTTCAGTGAGAATAGGATAGATCTTATCTCCCAAAATTTTATAGAATTCACTTGGGAACCCATCAGGTCCTGGTGTTTTCCCAGTTTGCAAATTCCTAATCATGTTCTCCACTTCTTCAACTGTTATTGGATAGTTTAACGTCTTTCTTTGACTCTCTGAGATTGATAGTAATGATATATTGAATAGAGAATTTTCAAGGCCACCAGTGCATTCTGATGAGTATAAAGTTTTATAAAATGTTTCAAATTATTTATTGATAGATACTGGGTCCCTTTCTAGATTATTACCTACTGAAATTTCAGACATTTGTCTTTTAGTCCTTTCTTTTTGAATCTGATACGCTAGTATTTTATCTGACTTATCTGCTTGTGAGTAATTCCTAGCTCTAGAGTGTAAAATTACACATTCCATTTTCCCATTCATCATGGAATTTCTCCAGTCCCCCCCCCCGAATGCACTCCCAACCACCCAACAGGAAAGTACCTCACTAGGTGGCTTCAAAAAAGGCTGACAGACCTATCTGCTAGATCTCAACCAGTGCAACTGCTACCACTAACTTCTCTGCACTGCACGTTGTATGCCCACTAACCACCACCAGCTATGACTGTGCTCTAAGATGTATCCTCTGTCATGTATAATGATATATAATGTAATATAAGGAAAGGAGTCTATTTATCTTATCAATCTCTGTATCTAACATTTGACAGTGCTCTAAAGATCAACTTCTTGCCATGTAGAATGATGTATATAATGTCATACAAGGAAAAAATGTCTAGTTGTCTGATCGTAAATTCTTGTATCTAACATTTGATTGTAAAGAACTGTCTGTAGTACTCTACAAATTCCACCCTGTGTAACCCCACAATGTAAGGTGTTTTTGCGAATTCTGTTTGTCTGTAACTAATCCCAGGTTGCCACTAAAAAAAAAATACCTGTATTGGACTCAGTGGCCCATATATTCAAAAGGGTTGCGCATGGGCGCAGTGTTACACCATGCACACCCATTGAAAATTGCACCCCGGGCATTCAAAAGGAAAAGTGCGCCGCGACAATCCCGATGTGCCGGAGTGCATCAGTAATGGCATGCAGGCACAGGTGTGGGGGGGTGTGCTCATGCATAACCTGCACAGCCTGATATTCAGCCCGGGATGTGCAGAGTCATGCATGCACAACCCCTTCCTGTGCCTGCACAAAGTTAAGCCAAAAAAAAAAGGAACAAGTGATGGCCACCCACAGGTGAGCTGCCACATTGCAGGGCACAGAACGGCAGCTGCCACCTGTGGGTGGCCACCCGAGTTCCTGCCACACCTGGTGGCACCCCCCCATGCCCCATCACAGGCATCCCTGTAGTGAAATCCCCCCTCCTATATCCCTGATGGTCCAGTGGACCTCTATGTGCCCAATCGTGGGCATTTGTGTAGAGAATAAGCCCCCCTCCTATATCCCTGGTGACCCAGTGGACCTCTATGTGCCCCCCCACATCCAATATCCCTGGTGGTCCAGTGGACCTCTATGTGCCCGATCGCAGGCATCGGTATAGTACTCCCTCCACATCCAAATAAGCCCCCCTTCTATATCCCTGGTGATCCAGTGGACCTCTATGTGCTCCCCCATGTCCAATATCCCCGGTGGTCCAATGGACCTCTATGTGCCTGATCGTGGGCATCAGTATAGTACTCCCCCCACATCCAATATCCCTGGTGGTCCAGTGGACTGATCGCTGCCCGATTGCAGGCATCTGTAACACATAAAATACCCCTACTAACCTGGTGGTCTAGTGTGCCCTCCTCCACCCGCCCACTCAGCCCCACCACCCGCTTCCCCATCAGCTGGCGGGTGGCAGCCACCACCTGCTGCCCTGCCACCCACTGACTGACAGCTCAGTAGGGCTGCATGCCCATTGGTTCACAGTGTGACAAATGGGCATGCAGCCATTCAACACTACTCCAGTCCAAATATGTGAATGATTATTCACATATCTGGACTGAGTAGTACGGTATGGGTTGCAAGCCCATTGGCTCATGCTGTGAACCAATGGGCATGCAGCCCTACTGAACTGTCAGTCGGCGGGCGGCAGGGTGGCAGGTGGGTTGGGTGCTGCCGCCTGCTGGCTGATGGGGGAGCAGGGCGGTGGGGCTCAGTGGGTCAGTGTGGAAGGGGGTACACTAGACCACCAGGGTAGTAAGGGTATTTTATGTGTTACAGATGCCCACGATTGGGTGGTGATCGGTCCACTGGACCACCAGGGATATTGGACATGGGGGGGCACATAGCGGTCCACTGGACCACCAGGGATAATGGATGGGTTTTTTTTTTCTTTTACATGAATGCCCATGATCGGGCTGCAGGGGGCATCAGTCCCCGATGGCTGCTGCCTGGCAGGGCGCCATGCACAAGTCATCAGGGATCGGCACACCTGCATGCTAATGGCATGCAAATGGGGCCATAAAGAGATGCAAATGGCCCCTTGCGCCTTGCATAAATTATGGCCCCATGTGCACATCCCCTTTTGAATATTGCAGGTACAGTGCATGGCGCAATGACACTTGCGCTAGCGCATCTCCATGCTCCACTCTGGCCACTTGCACTGGCACAGTGCCACTGTGCCATGCACAGTGGGAGTGGCCAGGGTGTGATATTCAAAGCTGCTGCTCCATAGCGCAGCTCCATTGAATATCGCCCAGGCCACACCCCTGTGCAACGAAGTTAAGCTGCACCCAGGCTTGCACCACAGCCTGGCGCAGTTTGTATATACAGGCCAGTGAGCCTATCCTATCAACAAACTTAAATAAATAAATAAAGATTATCAAGGACTTTAAGATCTTCTTCTAGATTTGTATGTATGTGTTTCATTTCTGCTCTCTTAATTTCTCTTTCTAAGTCTACCACTTCCTTTTTCCTTTTTCTATTAACCTCTATCTTATATTTAAGTATTTGCCCTCTAAGGGTAGCTTTTAAAGCATCCCAAATAATGTTAATAGAATTATCCTTGTTCCAATTAAATGTAAGACAAATTTCTAGCTGTTTCTTGATAATTTCAATAAAGTGTTTGCCCTTACACAAAAGTGGGTCCATTTTCTAGTTACTTGAAGATTTATTCAGATGTAAATCTATAAAACATACTAAAGCGGAGTGATCTGACAGGTTAATGCTGTCATATTTTATATTTATTAGTTTTGATGTTGTACATAGTGACCCTAAAATCCAGTCAATCCTTGAATATGATTGATGTTGATGAGAAAAGTGTGTGAGAATTCCACCACACCCAAGTTAGCATATCACCATATAGCATACAAACTCAGAGTATCCATACCCTTACTTATAACTTCTGCTGATTTTGACAGGGTTGAATGGGAACCTGGTTTATCAAGCTTGGGATCCTGCACAGTATTAAATCTGACCCCTATAATCATTAGTTGTTGAAACTGTGCTTTTATAGGTACATCAGGGAGCAAAGGAAGACCAAGGGAGGGATAGTGAGGCTTAATAAAGGGGAGGGGGGTGGGCCGAGGGTGACTGTGAAAAGACAGAGATACCAAACTAATATGTTTGCTCAGTATTCACAAATGAAGAAGGGGGAGGTACCTAAACCAAATAATAGAAACACTCTGGATACAGAAGTTGATATCAGCCAATTTACAGAAGAATGGGTTCTGAAAGAACTCTTAAAACTAAAGGTGGACAAATCAATGGTGCCTGATGGGATTCATCCCAGAATTCTAAAAGAACTAAGGGTAGAACTAGTGACACCACTGACTACTATCTTTAACAAATCATGGGAGGATGGGGTGGTACCTGAGGACTGGAGGAGGGCAGATGTGATTCCACTTCACAAAAGTGGGAGCAGGGCAGAAGCAGGTAACTACAGACCTGTTAGTTTAACCTCAGTGATAGGAAAAATGATATAATTGCTTCTGAAGGAAAGACTTGTTGAGTACCTAGAGGCCAGAGGGGCACAAGACCAAAGGCAGTATGGATTCACAGCAGGAAGGTCATGTCAGATGAATCTAATTGATTTCTTTGACTGGGTGACCAAAGTAGTAGATCAGGGAGGGGCTGTGGACATGGACTACCTAGACTTTAGCAAGGCATTTTACACAGCCCCACGCAAAAGATTAATATACAAGCTAGGCAGTCTGGGAGTGGGTCCCAAGATGGTAGTCTGGGTAAAGCATTGGCTGGAGAACAGGATACAGAGGGTAATAGTAAATGGAGTCCACTCTGAAGAAAGGGGGGTTACTAGTGGGGTACCGCAGGGTTCAGTACTAGGACCGGTCCTCTTCAATGTCTTTATAAGTGACATTGCAGAGGGACTGGAAGGAAAAGTATGTCTCTTTACAGACGACACAAAGATCTGCAACAGAGCTGATACACAAGGTGGGGTGGAAAGGATGTGAAGGGACTTGGCAAGGTTGGAGGAATTGTCATATGTATGTCAGCTTAGATGCAGTGCTAAGAAGTGCAAGGTAATGCACCTGGGAAACATAAATCCAGGGGAAGAGTACACAATGGGGGGGTGAGATACTAACAACAACAGAAATGGAAAGGGACTAGGGGGTAGTCATATCAGATGACCTAAAGCTGGGCAAACAATGTGAGAGGGCAGTAAGGAGGGCTGGGGGGAAACTTGGATGCATAGGGAGAGGCATCACCAGTAGAAAACAGGAAGTTGTTATCCCTCTGTACAGACAGCTGGTGAGACCCCATCTGGAGTACTGCGTGCAGTTCTGGAGACCCAATCTCTGCAAAGACATAAACAGGATGGAGGCAGTCCAGAAGAGGGTAAGTAAAATGGTGCAGGGTCTGCACTGGAAGACATATGAAGATAGACTTAAGAAGCTTAATATGTATAGCCTCAAGGAAAGGAGGGAGAGGGGGGACATGATAGAAACTTTCAAGTACCTCAAGAGAATCAACAAAGTCCAAGAGGGTAGCATCTTTCAAAAAAAGAGGTCTGCGGCCGGACCAGTTGGGCTGAGGGTTGAGGCGCTGGATGCCACACCTCGCTCCATGCTGGTGACCCAGGTTCGGGAGTGAGGTCTGGCTGCCAGGGGTTGGCCAGGGGTAGACAAGCTGGAGCGTCCGACGATGGCTCGCCTTCTCTGGGGGAGGGAGGATTCTCTATCCTGGCAAGCGGCAACCTCTGGTGGAGGCTGGGGGAGAGAAGGCAAGTCGGGGTCCTAGGGGCTGGATTGGTTGAGGACATAGGTCAGCAACCAATCAGCCTCAGGACTATGGGGGGGGGAGGGACGTTGCCAACGTCAGCATTCATGCCTTGACGTACAGGGCCCTCAATGTCCCGCAGGGAGAAAAAGTGGAAATACCCCCACTGGAGTTGAGAAGATGGAGCACCGAACTGGGGTCTTGATGTGCCAGAGCCAAGCTTGCAGCCCCACGGACCCTGACACATGCAAGATTTAGGGCATTGCCCCCATGTTGACCCTGCCTGGGGGGTATCCGTGGCCGAATGGAGGGACCTGGGAACTGACAGGTAAGGCTCAGGCAGAGACTAGACTTAATGTGTGACTCCCGATGATGCAGGTCCAGTGGGTAGTAGGTGGGGATAAATTGTGGGAGAAAAAAAAAGAGGTGTGCAAGAACAAGGGGGCACAATTTGAAGATAGAGGGGGGTCAGCTCAGAGGTAATGTAAGGAAGTATTTTTTCACAGAGAGGGTTGTGGATGCATGGAACAGCCTTCTGGAGGAGGTTGTGCAGTCAAAAACAGTGGTGGAATTCAAGCATGCATGGGACAGTCATAAGGCAATTCTAGGGGGTGGGGGTAGGAAGAAGTAGGCTGTTGGTTAACTAGAATCTGCAGCTTATGCATTAGGTAGGGAAATGGAAAGACTGGGTGGACCAAGCAGTCCTTATCTGCCATCAAATTCTATGTTTCTATGTTTCTTCAATGGTAACAAATTCCATGAAAAAGTTAGGTGAATATTCATTTGGTGCATACACACCTGCTATGGTTAAACTTGCATTCTGTATTTTAACCTGTAATATAATATAATGATGGTTATTGTCTATTATTTTATTAACAATTTCTGCTTTACATTTCTTAGCAAAGATAATGGTCACACCTCTAGATGTCCCATTAGACTCTGTATGACAAGCTACTCATTCTCACAATTTAGACAATTTTTCAAATTCTCCTTGGATTAAGTGTGTCTCTTGCAAAATTCAACAGCCCGTCCAGTCTTTTTACAGTTGCAATGATTCTTTTCTTTTTAATAGGGTATTTATCCCCTTTAATGTTTCAAGATATAAGATTAAATCCCATCATCAAAACAATTTTCTTCCCCTTAAATCTCAGAAACAATACCATTAAACACGCACCCAGGTGGAGACAGGGGGAAGCAACCCCTTCTTTAAAATTCTTTGTTCTTCTCCAGTGTATGATTGTTTTATGTTTTTTAAAATGTAAGTTACAGCCCCCTGCACTAATCTGAATCACTACCTCTAACCTCCCTCTCTCTCCTAGGTCCATAAAATTATAGACCCATGGAAACATTTTCTAACAAAAATGGGGTCTGAATACTCCAAACTTCCACCTCAGAAGTGACACATTATTAATGTTTAATTACATTTTGGCTACTACTACTTAGTTTTCCTATCAGGATTGCTAGCTAAAAAGTTCAACCTTGTGCTCCCTTAGGAAAATGCAAATTTGAGTGAAGTTATAGTGGGTGTTTTTTTTTTCTCTCCAAATGTTTTATGTCATTCTTTCTTCTCAGCTTATTCTTCACATGTTCATAATTTCGCTTATGTTTCCATGTTAGAAATTTGTTCTAAAAATTATTCCTCTTTCTGTGGAGAGTTTGCCATCTTATGTTTTCCTCTGTAAGATATTCTCAAGGTGGAAGAGGTTGGATGTGAAAAAGGGATTTTTTTTTCCAAAGGTGCTGTTTGACTGCCTTAAAGGCATTTCTTTTCTTTTGTAGCTCTGGTCCTAAGTCAAGGAATATGGAAATGTGTGTCCCCTGTAGTAGTATCTGTTTTTTTTCCTTAATTCTTTTAAAACAAGTTCTCTCTCTCTTGATATCTATGAAACTTAACAAAAATCATCCTTGTATATCTTACATTTGGATGTAGAAATGCTGGGGATCTATTTGTCCTCTCTAATTCAATTTTGTCTTCAGGGTATTTTTTCCCTACCATTTCCAATAACCAGGCTTCACAAAATTTCAAAATATCTTCTTTTTCAGCTCCCTCTGGGACACCCAATATTTTAAGATTATCTCTCCTTGACGTCCATTCCTGATCCTCAATTTTATTTTGCATTTTTCACAGTTCTTCTCTGTTTTAACTTACCTCTTTCTTGATCCCTGGCATTATATCTTCAATGTCTGAAGTCCTTTTCTTGTTTTCCAATATTCTTTAATTTAAACTTTATACTTCAGATCTCATCCCATTCATTTCATCCTGTACATATGAAATTTTTGTTTCCAATCTTTGAAATCCATTTCTAATTTCTTCCAGGATGTTTGTATTTTGCTCCTCTGTTTCACCTCCCTCAATTTCTGTATTTTCTATATTTTTCTTCATCTCCTTTCTTTCTTTTAGTTTTGCACCCTTATCTTTTTCTTTATGCTGTTTTTCTTGATTTATATCAGGATTAGAGTTCAATTCTTATATGGTATTTACTGAGGAATGTTGAGCACCAATATGTCCATTCTCCTTCTGTATCACTATCAAGCCATCTTTGCTTATCATCTTCCTACTGGAACTTATAGCCACAGCTATAGAGGAGCTTTTATCAGCATGCTTTGTATCACCATAGGTTTCTGTCTGTTCCCCTGTTACTGATGCTATCCCTGATGTTATCCCTTCTTTCTCCATATTGTCATTAAGGGTGTCAGTGTTTTCATTTTTTGTTTCTTTCATCTTATCTGAGTATTCAGTAGATCTCAGGCATTAATTGAAGCTGTTAATGTTTTCTTCATAGATTTCCTTTTTATTTCCCTTAGCTTTCTCCATATGGATTAGCAAAACCTTGCCCATATTATCCAGGCAAGTAAGGAATAATTCAAATAAATCAGCCCAATTTCAAAGATTTCCAGATATTTTATTAGTACATATATTCATTTGGATTTTATTTGCCTTGTCCTTCTCCATTTCCAGCTCTTTTTTTGTTGGTAAGATCCCCCTCATCTTCTTCCATCAATTTTGCCATTGTCAGTGACCCATTGCTTATATCAACCTGCGTGACACCTCTTAGAAATATTGAACCATCAGTTTTTTGTACCGAAAAATCTTGATTTTGCATTCTGGGGTGGTGTACTTTTTTTGTATCAAATGGTCAGCCACTGCCTCTCACTTGGGTTTTTACAGGAGGAGCCATTATTCCAAATGTTGAGTCTAGTGCTGTCCTGTTGGGAGAACTCGGAGTGCTATAAGTGCTCCTAGAGGTTGCTTTTTTTTCTGTTTTTGCTCTTACACAGTTTCTCAATAAAATATGCCTTTATTTCTTTCAAGTTTCTTGGTTCATTCACCATTTTAAAGTTGCAAGTCTCAGTGCTTACAGCTTCTAATTACACAGCCACACAAACCGACATTGTCCAATGTTGTTTATAATTTAAAATTGGAGCACCTTTGAACAACAGTCTACACTGGAAGATTTATTTCAATTGACTTCATTCCCCATGAGATTTATAATTCCTTTTAAACCTCAAGCTTACAACAGCAGCAGAAGCAAGGCTTTTAAATAAATTGAACATGAGAGTTTCTCCGTGCCTTTAGAAGTTTGGCATGACTTATTAGGGAGAAATACAAAATGGGTTTGGCTTACCCCTGTAGCAATTCCATCCAATGTTAATCTCAATTCACTTACTTGTTTTCCTCTTGTCATAACACAGTATCTTTTTTTCAAAGTCACACTATACAGCATTGCTATTCATTTTAGCAATCTTTTCTTAGTTTTAAGCAGCCAAGATAAAAGCTTTCTTAATGAATTTATGAGCTACAGTTTGGAAGCAGCTCAACTAGCTGTCTCCATCTTGGTCTGTCCTCAGGGTGAAACCATTATTTTACCAGCAGCAATCTTTACTGCTAATGTAAGTCTAAGAGATTTCCAATGATCCAGAGTGATTTTAATATCAGATAACAAGAGGATAAGATAAATATCCCAAATTCTATTGAAATTGGATAGGATTTTAATCCCCAAATAAGTAATCCCATCGAGGCCCACCTAAAACCTAAATATTTAATTATATGTGATTTACAAAAACTATTTAATGGCACTACTTCAATTTTCTTGTAGTTCACTGAAAGGCCCAACAAGCTACTAAAAGTATTTAGAAGAAGTATGAGAGGGTTGGCTGATGACTCTGTAGTTTCTAAAAGAATTAATTAATCATCTGCATAAAGTAATGAACTATATTGCCTATTCCCAAAGGATATACCTTTTATTCTGGAAGACTGATGAAAGGCAGCTGCAAGAGGCTCCAAAGCTCAAATAAAAAGAAGGCAGAATAGAGGACAGCCATGCCTAGTCCCCCAGATAAAAGAAATGAATTAGATAGAGTAGAGTTGGTCAGGATCTTTGCAAATGGTGAGGTATATAGAAGCTTGATCCAGGAACAGAAACAGTTACCAGTATCCAGGTGAGATAGTACAAGATGTAGATATTTTACTATTCTACTGTGTCAAAAGCTTTTTCAAAGTCAATAGCTATGGCTGCAGCTGGGGTATTTAAGATATGTTGCTTTATGAATAAGATTAAATACAGAATGCAAATGATCCAAACCAAGGAGCCTCTTAACAAAACCCACCCGGGATTGAAGAACCAAATGGGAAATAAAATGTTCAAGATGAAATGCTAATAATTTGGTATATAACTTAGCATCAATATGTAAGAGTGAAAGGGGCCTATAATTGGAAGGAAGGATAGTATCTTTATCTTTCTTGGGAAGCACACTAATTATTACTTCTCTCATAGTATATTGGAGATTACCAAAAGTTATCACCTCTTCAAAAACTTTGCAAAGAAGGGGGAAAAACAGATCTCCTAAGGGTTTATAAAAATTAGCAGAAAAATCATCACTCCCTGTATCCTTGCCAGACTTTAGGGATAGAAGTATGTGGCATATTTCTTCTGAAGTAAATGGCTGTTTTAAAGTATCCAGATCTCAGAAGGGAGATGAGGGAGAGCTAATTTGTCTAGAAATTTAGCAATAGAGGTTTGATCTTATTTAGAATGGGAGGTATATAAATTCTTATAAAAAGCTGACATAATAGAATTTATAGAGGAGGCATCAGCACAGACCCAGCCAGATGAGACTAGGTGGGCAGACTAGGTGGGCCATAGGCCCTTATCTGCCGACACTGTCTATGTATCTATGTATCTATGAGTCTTGTAAGCCAGCAATGAATAGCTCCATTTGTTGAGCATGAAGACAGAAAGCTAACAGTTTGCCTCATTTCTCCCCACCGTCCTAATATTTATGTTTAATCCTGAGAATGGCAATCCGGGTTTTACGAGAGATTAATTCATTTATCTCCACATGAAGGTGTAAGATGTCATAATGTAAAGGAGATTTAGGATTAGGATGAGATAAAGATGCATATTGAGCTTCTTTTGCTTTAAGTGTTTTTTCAAGCTCAATGAGGAGGTGTTACCTCAACTTCCTTATGTGGGCAGCATAACTAATAATTTTACCATGTGACTTTTAAGTCTTCCCAAATGGTTCCTATAGTGGTATCAACTGAATCATTATAGGAAAGAAAGTCTGTCACTTCTCTCGTAATCCAGGGTATAAATTCAGGATCATTAAGCAAAAAGGGGTCCAATTACCAGGATGGAGAGTGCAAGGGAGGAGAACCCCATAATAAATGCAGTTTAACAGGAGCATGATCAGAGATCAAAATAGGCAAAATAGAAGAATCAACTGCATTTTGTGTAACTATGGGAGAAGTTAACCAATCATCAATTCTGCTGTAGGACTGATGAACAGGGGAATAAAATGTACAATCTCTGTCCCTTGGGTGAAATAACCTCCAGGTATCAGAGAGCCCAATCTCCTTCATTAGGAGGGAGAGTGCTGCCATTATTTTCTCTTATGGGAATTAAATGTAGCATTACTTCTATCTGAAGAAGAGTCTAATGCAAGATTAAGATCTCCACCAAAAACAATAGGTGTATTTGACATATTGATAAGAGTCAGTTGAGCCAAATTATGAAAAAATTCAGGCTCATCAACATTTGGGGTGTAAACATTAACTAACAACAAAGGTCCTGAAGAAGTATCCATAAGCGTAATAACCCATCTACCTTGAGGGTCTTTCAAAGTAGAAGTAAGTTTCCACTTTAATTTCTTATGAATCAATATTGCAACACCCCATTTTTCAACAGGGGTTAAGGCAGCAATTACCTGCCAGAACCAATCCCATTGTAATCAATCATTATCTGCCAATAATAATTTAATTTCGTGTAAGAAAACAATTCGAGCTATATTCAAGCTATATATCTCTTACAATGTGTAAGAATCTGTTTACATTTCCTGGGTGCACTGAGACCTTGACATTCCAAGTATACAATAACAAATCAGCCATAAGGAACTACCATTGAAATAATGTTCAACAATATAATTTGAAACATAACATGGGATCCAATGCACCCAGCAATCAAACATGTGTAAGGCAGAGTAATGATCCAACAGGCATACCTAAACTATAGAATTGGTCATTATCAAAATCAAAAAAACAGAAACAACTGCTTACAAGGTCACCCAGTGTCCAGCAGAAAAATCTCACCATACAAAACAGGTAGAATAACAACCATACTAACAATAAACAAGTAACCAGAAAGTTCTAAGCATTTAGAATAGCAGTTTTGCATGTGTAAAACTTAAGTCAAAGAGATTACTCCCCCCCCATTTTTAGCTAAAATCAACCTTATAAGCTGGCCCGGTAGTGTAGAGGGTTGAGGCGCTGCATGCCACACCTCACGTCACGCCAGCAACCCGAGTTTGGGAATGGTCTCGGGTTGCTGTGGGCTGGCATGGGAGGATGAGGATTGATCGTCTGTTGGACTGCTTTCCTCTCCTGGGGTGGGTACTGGGCATCCGTCACTCTGCAGTGACCCCCGGTGGAGACTGGGAGCACTGCAAGAGGATGTCAATAGCCATGGGACCAAGAAAAAAAAAGGAAAATTGCTTGTGGCTTGGCCGGATGATGGCAGCTGGACTGCCCATACCTCCTCCAGACCTCCCTCAAACCATGTCCACCTCAGCAGCATGGGACCAATTGAGAGTGTGCCGGCCCCCCTCACCGGTGCCTTCCCCCTCAGAAGAGAGGGACCTGTCCAGCGAAAGGATACACTGGGTTACCCTGATGGCTGCTACGTGAGGTAAGGAGGCTCAGGGTGGAATCAGAGGGGTATGGGATCCTTGGTGGCCTGAAGGAGTGGTTGTGCCCTGAGCACATAGGGGGATAAACCGATAACACAAAAAAATCAACCTTATAAACCCAGGAAGTATAATAAGAAACTGTGTCTGTGTGTTGAGTGCTTAATGAAATTGCAGACATGCTGCACTAGTAGAAAATGAGTATACACATGACTTTTTACACGTATTTTCAATACAGGAACTATGTAAACATGTTTATGTCTGTAACTATGTATTCATTTGTCAATATTGTTTGTGAATATTTAAACTCATACTGTTTACACATGTTCAGTCTGCAGCTAATGTTCATCAGTCAATATTGTTTGTAAACATTTTAAACTGTAATCTAAAACAGGACCACCTTGTAAGTAGGGATTTGTTGCCCTAATGATGTCAGTGTACTCCATATGCCGCTATGAAATTAAAATCTTTCACTACTAAATAGCAGTTCTGCATATGTGAAACAAAAGCCCAGAGATTTACCATCCACAAGTTAGAAACAAACCTATGAATTCACATTTAGATAGAATAAATATAGCCATTTTATATTTAAATATATTAGAACCATGTAAACTAAAAAAAAAATGTCCATTTGCTGTACCTCAAACCAGGTCAAAAAAAAAAACCAAAAACAGGAGCACTTTAAATATTGAAGTGGGACATGAAACTGATATCAACGTTCATGCCATCCTGCACCACATTCAAAAGAAACATTAGTTTCACCTCCCATGCTTGCTTCTGTTGTATATTTTATTAATGACTGGTGGTCAAAGTCTTTTATTTGTATTGAAGTAATTGTTCTCTTGGTATCTGAGTATCACGTCCCACTGCTCTGTCAATTTCTCTAGAGGAATTCCTCTGCCCAATGAATATTTTTTTTTTCAGTGTGGCCACTTAGGTCACAACAACAGCATTCACTATAAAGGTTATTTACTTGAAGATCACATAATCTTGCAATACCACGCATATTACTGAATAACAAAATTTGTTATCAAGAGATAATGCTGATAACAGCGACTGCCTAGATAATGTCATGGAATAATATAAGAATAAAAGAAAAATTGTTATCAAGAAATAATAATGATAACAGCAAGTATCTAGATACGATCACTAAAGAACATATGTGGTACAATAACACAATATAATCTTAAACTGTAGCTGTAACTAAATGAGCTGGCAAATATGTCCTTTTAGTTCTGGCTGCCAGAGGTCCATGTTCATCCATAATCTGGAGGGACTCTGAGCACTATAAAGATACAGGTACAATCACCTTTAGCAGGTGAGTAAATACTATTATCCCCTGCAATGTTTCTAGTGCTCAGACATGCCTCACAAGTGTTACTATTGTAGCAGTACCAGGAAAATTCTGGGGTGGGAGGATGAACAGTACATTACACTGAACCCAAAGCAGCCTGAAGCACAGCTCTGCCAAATGTAGCTCTGCTTGCTGAAGGTACATCTAACGTGTAATGGTGGACAAAGGTATGAACAGAGGACCAGGTCACTCCAGAGCATTTATTCTGAACTGAGGCTCCCCTCTCTCTGTCCAAGATGTGGACATTGCCCTAGTAGAATGCCCTTGAAGGCCCGTGGGAGACTTCAAACCCACCCTGATGTAGGAGGCAATTATTGCTGCTTATATCCTCCTAGCAACTGCTTTTTTATATGCTGCCTGATACAACATTTGGCCTGAAGAGAAGACAAACATCCTGTCTGAAGTACAGACATTTTCTGACATAGCTTGATAAGCCTTTATCAGGAAACCCATGTCTAGAGGGTGTGGATCTGCATCAGGGCCACCTGGATCCACTAGCATGGCTGGCAGATGGATTTCCTGCTTCATTTGGAATGGTGACAACACCTTAGGAGTGAAGATGAGATTGGTCTGAGAGACACCTTGTTATTATGGAAAATAAGAAATGGCTCAGACCACATGCCCACATGAATGAAAGTGCCTGCAACTCACTCACTCACCTGGCTGAGCATATAGCAATAAGAAAAAATGTTTCAACGGTAACCAAGTAGGGGGAGTCTGGAAGGAAAGAGTGCTTATGAAGGCCATCCAGAACCAAATTAAATTGCCCTGGAGGGCATGTAGATCTGGTATGGGGATATGCCTTTTGTGCCACCTGCAGCAGTCTAACTACATCTGGATGTGCACCTACTGTACTGTATCTGCCCCACCCCAGGAAGGGAACCTCATATTAAGGAGATTGCTAAAGCCTGTAATCTCAGTGAGGCGTAGGTGAGGCCTTTATCAGCCTATTCATTGTTGAAGTCTAAGATTTGTGGAAGGCCTATCACTGGGGGCAGGTCCTTAGTTGTGCACCAGTTACAGAATATCTGCCAATATCTCTGATAGGTTTTTATTTGTTGATCATCTTCTAGATTGCAAAAATCATTAAACCACTCGGGGGGGTACCCCTCACTCAAGAGTCTTTGCCTTTCAGCATGCATGCCTTCCTTCTGAGGGTTTCTAGGTTGTGGTGCAGAATTGGCCCCTGGCTGTGGAAATCTGGATAAGGGGGAAGACTCCATAGGGTGTCAATCAACATTGCTTGGAACAGTAAGTACCATGACCTCTGTGGCCATTTGGGAGCTATCATCCACACTGTGACCTTCAGAGACCTGATTTTTTGAAGTACTTCTGCAATCATTGGAAGAGGTAGAAAAATATAGGCTTTGTTGAAATTCCACTGTGCCACCATTGTGTCAACTTCCTTGGCCTGATTGGGAAGCCACAGTGGAAATGAGGTTGTTGCATGTTGTGGTGGGACACCATCAAATCCACTTAAAAGGGTCCCCATCTGTTGTTGAGTGACTGAAACACCATTCTGCCTGGCCTAGTTTCAGTTGATTGAGCCAGTTCACCTGCAAGTTCAGGTTGTCCACCAGGTAGGAGGCTGAGATGTTCAGAAGGTTCTGTTTTGCACATCTTAAGGTTTTTAATGCCTCCCTTAGCATTGATCAGGCGCACTGAAAAAAAAACATTTATTGGACCAACTGAAGAAAAAGTCAGTAACATAATACAGCTCCTTGGGTCAATACAGAAGTAACCCAGCAGGCCGGTGCACACATACCTGCAGCTGCTAGGGCTTATAGCTTCAGTAAGAGCCATGGTACCAATGGAAAGGCTGCACATGCACCCACTACAAAGACATGTGCAGGATGAATTGGACCAGTCGACTCAGAATTTCAAGTTTCAAATCAGCCCAGGTGCAGATACTCTGAGCCATCTCAGGTGGTGGGCAAACAGATAAAATCTGATGAAGGGCATGCCGCTGTCCACAGAGCCAATGGCAACACTTACAACAAATGCAAGTCTCATAAGACATTGGCTATGTTAGGCCGACATGTCACCCAGGGCAGAGGGTCCTCATCAGAAGCTCGTCTGCCCATCAATGTGCTGGAGATGAGAGCAGTGCACAGAGCACTGTTATTCTTCACTCTCAAGATTGCAGTCCCAATAGTACTGATCAGAAGTGAGAATCAGGTTACCATGGCATAAATAAACAAATAAGGGGGACCCAAAGTTGAGCAATGCTAAGGGAAGCATTAAAAACCTTAAGATGGGCAGAACAGAACCTGCTGGCCATCTCGGTCACCTACCTGGTGGGCAAGCTGAACTCATAGGTGGACTGGCTCATTTGAGTGAAACTAGAGCAGGCAGAATGGCACTTACATCCCCAGGTATTTCAGCCCCTCATCAACAGATGGGGACCCTTTCAAATGGACTTGATGGTGTCCCCCCCCCACAAGACGCAACTACCTTGTTTCCAATCTCGCCTCCCAGACAATCAGGCTGAGGAAGTCAACACAATGGTGGCACAGTAGAATTTTGACAAAGCTTACATTTTCTCCCCCTTCCAATGATTGCAAAGGTACTTAAAAAAATCAGGTATCAGAAGGTCACAGTGTTGATGATAGCTCCCAATTGGCCATGGAGGTCATGGTACTCCCTGCTCCAAGTGATGTTGATTGATAACCCATGGCATATTCCCCATTGCCCAGATCTCCTCAGCCAGGGACCAGTTCAGCACCATAGCCTGGAAGCCCTCAGACTGAAGGCATGGATGTTGAAAGGCAAAGACTGTTGAGCAAGGGGCACCCCCCCCAAGTGGTCATGAAACTTTTGCAATCCAGAAGACTATTGTCAAATAAAACCCATTAGAGACATTGGCAGATCTTCTGTAAGTGGTGCACAGCTAAGGGCCTGTCCCCCTCAGTGGTAGGCCTTTCAAAAATCTTAGAATTTCTCAATGATGTGGCAGATAAAAGCTTCACCTACTCCTCACTGAGATTACAGGCTTTGGCTAACTCTGCAATACAAGTTTCCCTTCCTGAGGTGAGGCAGATACGTGCACATCCAGATGTAGTCAGACTGCTGAAGGCAGTACAGATTGCATATCCACATGCTATACCTATATGCCCTCAGTGGCATCTTAATGAGGTTCTGGATGGCCTTCATAAGCATCCTTTCCTTCCAGACTCCCCCTAATGGATTACCCATAGAATGTTTTTTCTTATGGGTATGTGCTCAGCCAGGTGAGTGAGCGAGTTGCAGGTGCTGTCGTGCTGTGAGCTGTTGACTGGGATGTAAACATACCAGGATACACTATCTACAGAAGGGACAGGGAGGGTAAAAGAGGAGGAGGAGTAGCTCTTTACATAAGGGAAGGAATCAAAGCAACAGAACAAAAGGGTAAACAGGGAGGAGAAGAAGCACTGTGGGTAAATTTGGAGACCGCAATGGCACCACAATCCAGCAGGGGTTAGATACAGACCCTTCTCAGGGGAGGAAATGGACAAGGAAATGATAGAAAGTATACTTAGTATGGCAGAAAAGGGAGATATTGCTGTTGGGTGATCTGAATATGACAGATGTTAACTGGAGTGCAGTTGCAGCAGCTACTTCTAAGAGTGGGGTTATTCTAGATGCCTTACAGGGGCATGCCTTAGACAACTAGTATTGGAGCCCACTCGAGAGGAACAATCTTAGACCTGGTTCTCTCAAATGGAGATGAGGAGAGGATCACAGATGTAGAAGTGGGTAGCATCTGGGAACTAGCTGACCACTCCAACAGTATGGTTCACAATAAACACAGCAATAGAGTCAAGCCATACAAAGACAAAGGTACTGGATTTTAGGAGGGCTGACTTTGTCAAAATGGGTGAGTGCCTAAGGAATGCACTAGCAAATGGTCAGGAAGGAGGGTGGAAGAACAATGGGAATAATAAAACTGCCATCACAGAGGTAACAAACCTTTGTGTAAAGCAAATAAACAAAATGAACGAGGTAAGAAGCCACTATGGTTCTCAAAGGAAGTGGCAGTGAAGGTTCAAGAGAAAAGAAAGCATTCAGGAAGTACAAGGAATCACAGAAGGAGCAGGACAGAGAACTGTATCAGTTAAAGCAAAAGGAAGCTAGGAAGGCAGTCAGAACAGCAAAGGCCCAAACCCAGGAAAAGATAGCCAACTCAGTTAAGAAGGGGGATAAAACCTTTTATAGGTACATCAGGGAGTGAAGTAAGACCAAGGGAGGGATAGTGAGGCTTAGTAAAGGGGAGGGAGGATGGGCAGAGGGTGACTGTGAAAAGGCAGAGATGCTAAACAAATACTTTTGCTCAGTATTTACAAAGGAAGAGGGGAAGTATCTAAAACAAACAGTAGAAACACTCTGGATACAGAAGTTGATACCAGCCATTTATAGAAGAAAGGGTTCTGAAAGAACTCTTAAAACTGAAGGTGGACAAAGCAATGGGGCCTGATGGATTCATCCCAGAATTCTAAAAGAACTAAGGGTAGAACTAGTGACACCACTGACTACCCTCTTTAACAAATCATGGGAGGATGGGGTGGTACCCGAGGACTGGAGGAGGGCAGATGTAATTCCCCTTCACAAAAGTGGGAGCAAGGCAGAAGCAGGAAACTACAGACCTGTTAGTTTAACCTCAGTGGTAGGGAAAATGATGGAATCACTTCTGAAGGAAAGAATTGTTGAGTATCTAGAGGCCAGAGGGGCACAGGACCCAAGGCAGCCTGGATTCACAGCGGAAGGTCATGCCAGACAAATCTGATAGATTTCTTTGACTGGGACCAAAGTAGTTGATCAGGAGGGCTGTGGACATGGCCTATCTAGACTTTAGCAAGGCATTTGACACAGTCCCACAAAGATTAATATGCAGTTAGCCAGCCTGGGGTGGGTCCCAAGATGACAGCCTGGGTAAAGAATTGGCTGGAGAATAGGACACAGAGTAATAGTAAATGGAGTCCACTCTGAAAAAAGGGGGTTGTAGTGGGTACCGTAGGGTTCAGTATTAGGACTCGTCCTCTTCAATGTCTTTATAAGCTGACATTGCAGAGGGACTGGAAGGAAAAGTATGTCTCTTTGCAGATGACACAAAGATCTGCAACAGAGTTGATGCACAAGGTGGAGTGGAAAGGATGAGAAGGGACTTGGCAAGGTTAGAGGAATGGTCAAATGTATGGCAGCTTAGATTCAATGCTAAGAAGTGCAAGGTAATGCACCTGGGAAACAAAAACCCAGGGAAGAGTACACAATGGGGGGTGAGATACTAACAACAACAAAAATGGAAAGGGACCTGGGGGTAGTCATATCAGATGACCTAAAGGTGGGGAAGCAATGTGAGAGGGCAGCAAGGAGGGCTGGGGGATACTTGGATGCATAGGAAGAGGCATCACCAGTAGAAAACAGGAAGTTATTATTCCTCTGTACAGACAGCTAGTGAGACCCCATCTGGAATACTGCGTGCAGTTCTGGAGACCCAATCTCCGCAAAGACATAGACAGGATGGAAGCTGTCCAGAGGAGGGCAACTAAAATGGTGCAGGGTCTGCACCGGAAGACATATGAAGAGAGACTTAAGGAGCTTAATATGTATAGCCTCGAGGAAAGGAGGGAGGGGAGACATGATAGAAACTTTCAAGTACCTCAAGGGAATCAACAACGTCCAAGAGGGTAGTATCTTTCAAAAAAAGAGGTGTGCAAGAACAAGGGGGCACAATTTGAAGATAGAAGGGGGGCGGCTCAGAGGTAATTTAAGGAAGTATTTTTTCACAGAGAGGGTTGTGGATGTATGGAACGGCCTTCCAGAGGAGGTTGTGGAGTCAAAAACAGTGGTGGAATTCAAGCATGCATGGGACAGTCATAAGGCAATTCTAGGGGGTGGGGATAGGAAGAAGTAGGCTGCTGGTTAACTAGGACCTGCAGCTTATCCATCAGGTAGGGAAATGGGAAGACTGGGTGGGCCAAGCGGTCCTTATCTGCCGTCAAATTCTATGTTTCTATGTTTCTATGTTTCCTTACTTTCCATAATGGCAGGGTGTCTCTCAGACCAGTCCCATCTTTCACTCCTAAGGTGTTGTCACCATTTCACATGGAGCAGGAAATTCACCTACCAGCCATGGTAGCAGATCCAGGTGGCCCTGATGCAGTTCCACACCCACTGGACATGGTTTCCCTGATAAAAGGCACATCTAGCTATGTCAAAAAGTTTTTGTAAGTCAAACAGGCTGTTTGTCTTATTTTCAGGCCAAAAGGTGGGTCAGGCTGTATATAAAGAAGCAATTGCTATGTGAATACAAGCAGTGATAATGGCCACCTACCATGTATAGGGCCTGTAGCCTCCCATGGGCCTTCGAGCACATTCTCCTATGGCAATGTCCACATATTGGACAGAGAGAATGTCTGTACTGCTGCGACCTGGTTCTCTGTGAATAGCTTTGTCCACCATTACTGGTTATATGTTGCTTCAGCAGTCAGAGCTACATTTGGCAGAGCTGTGCTTCAGGCTGCCTCAGGTTCAGTGTAATGTACTGTTCATCCTCCCACCCAAGGATTTTCCTAGCACTGCTACAAAAGTCCCACTGCCTGTCTGGGCACTAGAACGATTGCAGGGCATAATGGCATTTACTCACCTGGTAAATGTGATTATACCTGCAACCCTTATAGTGCTCCCAATCCCTCTTGATTATTGACAGACATGGGCATCTGGCAGCCAGAACCATAAGGACATATTTGCCATCTTATTTAGTTACAGCTATAGCTTAAGATTATACTGTGTTATTGTACCACATATGTTCTTTAGTGATAGTATCTAGGTATTTGCTGTCTTCAGCATTATTTCTTGATAAAGATTTATTCTTTTATTTGAATATTATTCCATGACATTATCTAGGTAGTCACTGGTAACAGCATTATATCTTCATAACATTTTTTTTTTACTATTCAGTTATGTACTTGGTATTGCAAACTTATGTGATCTTCCAGTAAATAACATTTACAGTGACTGCTGTTGCTTTAGTCAGTCACTTTTGTGTTTTTTTTTCCTTATGTCTGTTATCCTTTTCTCTGCTAAGGAAGTTTTCTCACTGGAGGCTGATTGTCATGGCTGAAGGCTTGGACTCTGGCAGCAAAATATTTTTGATTGTGCATCAGCCAATAGGATGGATGCAGGATAACCCAATGTTATCAGTTGGGCAGGAGCATTCCTCTAGAGAAATTGACAGAGCAATGGATTGTGCTATGCAGATACCAAGAGAATAACTACGTCAATAGAAAGAAATGACTACCACCACTAGGATACCCTTGATTGTCACATGCAACCCAGATATAGAACCACTATATACAATTATTAAGGACCTCCAACCAATATTTAGTGAGGATAACACCTTGAAATATGTCTTTTATAAACCACATCTACTATACTTCAAACAACCACCTAATCTAGCTTACCTGATTGTCAGGAGCAAACTTAAACCCAACATGAGCAACAGAATACTAGGTGGCACGAGACCCTGCAATCATTCTGGATGTAAGACATGTGGGCACATTTCCACATCACATTTTGTCAACACCCCCCAAAACAGACAATTCAATATACAGGGGATATGCATCTTGAAATGTTGTTTATTATATTTAGTGAAAGAAATGTCCACAAACAGGTTATGTGGGGGAGACTGGACAACCTCTTCAAACCCATATGAACTCACACAGACATGATATTAAAATGAAGCAGAGTGGAAAAACTGTTTGACAACATTTCTTGCAGTCCAAGTACTCCATCTCTGATTTATTGATCCTGGTTCTGAAAGGCCATTTTGAAAATACACAACAGAGGCAAGCATGGGAGGTGAAACTGATTTTTCTTTTTAATATGGTGCAGGATGGTATGAATGTAGACATCTGTTTCATGTCCCACTTCAATATTTAAAGTGTTTCTGATTGTTTTCCCCTGGTTTCAGGTACAGCAATTGGACAGTTATTTATTTTACATTGTTCTGATATGCTTACATATAAAATGGTTCTGTTTATTCTATCTAAATGTGAATTCATATGTTTGTTTCTAGTTTGTGGGTGGTGATTCACTGGGCTTTTGTTTCACATATGCAGAACTGGTATTTAGTAGTAAAATATTTTAGTTTCATACAGGAATTTATGAGTACATCAACATCATTAAGGCAACAAAGCCCTATTTACAAGGTGGTCCTGTTTTAGGTGTAGTTTAAATGTTTACAAACAATATTGACTAATGAACACTAGTTGCAGACTGACCATGTTTAAACAGTGTGAGTTTAAATATTTACAAATACTACTGACAAATGAATGCATAGTTATAGACAGAAACATGTTTACATAGTGCCATCATTGACATTATGTGTAAAAAATCATGTGTAGGCTCATTTTCTGCTCATGCAGCATGTCTGCAATTTCAATAAATGCTTACCACACAGACACAAACAGTTTCTCATTATGCTTTCTGGGTTTATAAGGTTGATTATAAATAATGGGGGGTGGGGCAGTTAATATCTCAGGCTTAATATTTACACATGCAAAACTGCTGTTTAAATGCTTATCTGTCACACACATGCACACACACACACACACATACCCTAAAATATAAACCAATATCTGTTTTACTATTTCTAATTACTATGCTTTAACACACACACACACACACACACACACACACACACACACACACACACACACATATTTCCTTTAACTAGTCTTCAGTGAGACTTGTAACATCAGAGGATGTACTACATAACATTCCATTATGTGACATTTGACTTACTCACTTCTATAGTCTCAGGGATGCCTGCTTATCTCTGGTTGTATTTAATTAATTGCTAATCTGTCACATTCATGTGTAAAATGTGTTTTTCTCTGGGCTTTTAAAAGTGTGTTTTCTAAAAGGTCAGCAATTTCTTCTGAAGAAGAATTCTTTTGTATTTTAGAAATGTGTGTTGTGGGCTTATGTCTGTGCTAACTTGGTTGCCCTAAAAAGATGTCAAGATGATGCATGTAACATGTTGGTGTTTGTGCGATTATAATTAAAAAATAAAGTTTAAAAAAGAAGTAAGTGTCAAATCACAGTACAGTCCAATACCACTTTATTTTTCCAAAATACAAACTTTTGATTCTGTCATTTTGACAAAATTATATAAGGCCACTGGTCCAGATAGAATAACTGCTGATGCCATTAAATATTTCCATGATTGGTGGTTACTGGTTTTACATATCGTCCATATCTACATGATACAGAATTCAATCTCTTCACTGTCTTGGGTGGGAAATACATTTCTCATTCACAAGAAGAGATCCCTGTCTGACTCTCAAATGTATAGACCAATAAGGTTAATAGACAATCCTCAAAATATTTATTTATTTATTGAATTTTGTTGACCTGGTAAGCCCACTGGGCCTAGAAGTCCCTTTTTCGGGGGTGACCAGGGGAAGGGGATGCAGATGGTAAGCAACTGAAATTGAACCAGATTAAGCTTTTGGTGGTATTTTTATATTTATCAGAATACTACTACAAAGACTAGAATCCTGGTTAGAAAGTGATAATGGCTTATATGGATCAAGGAATGGATTTAGGTAGAAAGGATCAACAGTACAGCACTATTTCATCTTATTACAAATAACAAATATGTGATTTTAAAGAAAGGCAAGTTATTTTGCAATTTTGTTGGGTTCCATAAGATAATGGTGACTGCAATACAGTGCTGACCACAACAGCGAATCATCAAGCGTGAAAGGCAGTACAGTAAGCAACACTTTAGTGAGCTGCAAAATCAACTACTTTGACCACATCTTCAAAAAAATGAACAAATATTGAAACCTTTTTTTTTGGGGGGGGGGGATTGCCCTCTCCAAACTTTAGATTTTATTTATTTGAAAAGGTTTCACCAGAAAAGACAATATGAGCTGTAAACAGCTTGTTTCCTGAAGCGTCCTGGGGAGGAGGTGTTACAAAGATGCGGAGAACAGGCAAAAAAATAGCAATTTTCAATATACATTAGTGCAATTCATTGGTTAAAGTGTAAGACAGACAGAAAAACAATATAAAATACATACAGTGCAAGTTCAAATACCAACAGTGAACTACAGATGCCGAACAAATAGTGATAAACCAAGAACAGGCAACCCAGGTCAAAGTATGATCAGAAGATGGACAAACACCTAGAAGTGATAGCAGAGGCAGATTAAGCACTGGATTACTAAATGCTATTTAGCAGCCTATGAATGCTAATATAGGCCTAATAGAAAGGCAGTTATAACATTAGTGGTGGTGATAAGGGGGAAGGGCAGGATGGGGGGAGGGAGGAAGAGAGGCAGCCAGGAACTATACCCCTTCAGGAAACAGAGGACCCGCAGCTGGGAAGTGAGGGGGGGGAGTTGAGGGGCATGGAAAAATGAGGGGAGGAGTGGGAGTAGGGCAGCCATGAACTATACCCCTTTAAGATGCTGAGAACCCTGCATGGGGGACAAGACCTAGCAGATAGGAGGTGGGAGAAGGAGGAAGCAGTGGAGAAGTGGGGGTGAGCAGAAGGGTAACAAATTCCAGGGAGATTAAACACCGGGACAGAGGAGAACTCAAGAGGGAAGGACAACTTGTGGAGGGGAGAACATTGGGGGGGCAGTGGCAAAAGGGGCAAACTCAGGTGACCAAGATGAACTGCAGAAATGCCACATTCCCCACTTACAACCAAAAAAATCTGTCCCCAGAATGAAACAAAACAGAAAACAAATACTACAGACCCAGCATGAAACCCAGGCCTGCCGTGCTTGTAGGCAGTGATGCTCTCCTCTACACTAGGAAGCCAGCTTGAAAACAACCACTCACACAAATCCCTACATGCTTTCCAGACCACAATCCTCTCTACCAATTCGCTTATTCTAACACTCACTGTACTGTACATGTACCACAGCCCTTTCCACAGTCACTCTAAAATCACATTTGCCCTTTTGCTATTCATTCTTTTACCTTCATCCAAATTAACTAGCTTATATTGACTCACTCAAATCATGGGATACCATTTTGCTGACCTTTGCATGACTTTAGATCATATAAGTTGCAAAACCTTATGGTCAGTTTTATCTAAATTTGGAATGCATTACTTATTTTTTGAATTTATTAGTCTGACTTCATGAAGACATGTGGTGAAGGATATAACATTCTCTTTCAGGAAATCTTACCAATAAAACAAAGCTAACCTAGGGGTTAGAAAAGGCTGCATAATTCTATCTTTATTGTTAAATTTTTATATTAATATGATTGTTGAAAAACTTCATGGCTCTGATTTTCATTCCCCAAATATTATAAATAAGACTACTGCATCATTAGCATATGGAGATGATATTGTTCTATTTTCAACTGCTCTGCTTGTACTGCAGAGGAAATTTAACACATTTTCCTAGTTATGGGATGAAAAATATTTAGAAATGAATACCCAACAAAACACAAATGGTCATTTTTGAGGCCTCAAAGACAAATAAATATTTTATTAATTTATTTAGTTGTTGTTTACCGGGTAGGTGCACTAGCCATGGCAATGACTATTTTCAGGCACGACCCTGGAGGGTATAGTTCATCAATGCACACAGAAACAAACATGACTGATAACAACATACTTTAGCATTAGCCAATATTTCAACTGACAAAGAGGTAGAAAAAATTTGAATACATTTGGGTAGGGGAAAAAACAGTATTACAGAGAAACCAAGGTACGCAAGTACATAGTTATTTACAGTAAAGTTGTAGAGTTCAGATACAAAACAAGGTTCAGATAACAGTAACACATTTAGCAATCAACAGTTTGGTATAAGTGGCATATTTGTTTGAGACATAAGTGCCTTGACAACAGAACTAGGTAGGCTGGATAAGTTTAGGGTTCGGCTAGCAGCAGTGTGAGGTAAGACAGCAGGACCATAGAGACTGTAGAGATAGAATGGCACATTTAGGGGGTTGAAGCAGGTACAGGAGACTTGACTGAAGAGGAAGGAGTGACATTTACTTTAATATTGGACATTACTAGAAGCTAGGCAGATGTCCAGAGGTAGAGAGTTCCAGAGTTTGGCAGCCGAGTGTGTGAAAGCTAGGGTTCCTTTCTTAGATTTACATCTAGTTATAAGCAGCAGTGATTTATCAGCTGATCAAAGGCCATGCGAGGAGGGCAGTGGAGAAAACAAGGAGGCAAGTGAAGTCAGGATGCCATTTCTGAGTATATTGTCAGTCAGGGTGCTAAGAGCCGGAGTATGGACAGAAGTGTGGGGAAGCCAGTTTGCATCCGCATAGAGCTGGCAATGGTATTTTGACCAGGGGGAAGCAGAGGCATACCTGCAGATACTTTGTAGGTGGTATCCCATTTCCTGAGAATAGATTGGGATGCGTATATATATGAGACTACCCCATAGGATAGTGACAGGAGCAGGATCCCCCTAGCGATGGTTAATCTAGCCGATGATGTGAGGACATAGCTGCCTTTGAAGGCTACTCCAATTTTAGTATTAACTGATTTACAGGTGTTCAGTATGTGTTTGTAAAAGTTAAGGTTTTCATCAAGGAGGACTCCAAGATACTTGAAGGAGCATACCGATTCAAGGTCTAGCCCACCCCGACCACCGGACATCTTAAATAAGTCTCAGTTGTATTTTAATTTGACTCCCATCCCAAACAGCATTATTTGCATTTTTTAGTATTAAGGATTAACTTATGGTGGAGAAGCCAAGATTGAGGAGACATGAAAGCAGAAGAAAGTGATTGGTTGATGTGGTGTATATTGTTGTCACTACAGTACAGGACCAGGTCATCAGCATAACGGACTGCAATGCAACCAAGGATAGCTGATGAGATACTATTAATGAAAATAGTGAAGAGAAGGGGACCTAATATTGATCGTTGTGGAACACCTAGGTTAATTGCCATAGGGCTGGACACTGCAGAATTGAATCTGACAATCTGGGTTCTGTTTGATAGGTAGCTCCTTAACCAGGTTACTGAGCTAAGTGAGAAACCAAGGGCTTGGAGGCTATCAAGTAGTAGAGGATGATCAATGAGGTCAAATGCCTTGGTTAGGTCAATAAATACTGCACCCGTTAATTGGCATTTGTCCATTGCAGTAAGGGTGTCATTTGTAAGGTGAAGCAAGGCAGTGGAGGTGCTATGACCTTTATGAAAGCCATACTGAATTGATGAGAGAAGGTTGTATTTGGTCAGGAATTCAGTAACTTGGATTGATACAAGTTTTTCCATGAGTTTGCTCAAGACTGACAGGATAGCAATCGGACGGTAATTTGCCATATCTCTTTTATCTCCTTTCTTAGGAACCGGGGTGACTTTAGCTACTTTCCAGATCTCAGGGACAAATCCAGTGCAGATGGAGAGGGTGAAAATCCTAGACAGTGGCAGGGCAATGAATGGCATGGCAAGTTTTAAAAGTTTGGGCTCAATTTAACCTGAGCCTACACTAGTATTATCAGAAATGGTGTTAAGTAAGCTAAGGACTTGTGATTTAGATACCGACTTAAAGTAGAAGGGAGGGGCAAGCACAGAAGGGTAGGGCAAAGTGGATTGGGATAAAAGCTGCGCTGGGAGGAACATGAATGTGAGCTGGACAAGTCAGAGAATTGCTTGTTAAATGCTTCAGCAATAGTTCCGGGGTCATTGCAGTGGATTCTGTCAATGATCATATCGTCATCTAAGTGAGGTTACTTAGCACCTAGAAATGTTTTCACATGCACCCGGAATTTCCTAGGATCACCAGATGCGTCCAACAAAAGACCCTTACAGTAGGAGCTTTTCGTTTGTCTGATCTGCTTTTTACACTCTGCAACGCTGGGCCCTATACATCTGGCAGTCTGTGTTAAGGCCGGATTTCCTAAAGTGCTTCCAGCTTTTGTCTCTGGCGTGGAGTGCAGCTATTAAATTTTTGTGTAACCACCTAGAAGGTTTCACTCAAACACATCAGGTCACGAGGGGTGTGCGTGTCTATTTTGAACTGCTAGAAATTGTTCTAGAAAATATTCAAGAGCTGCTTGGACATCCAGGGTCTGCAAAACATAGGTCCATTCAATAGCCATGATTTCATGTAGGAACTTCGCTTCATCTATGTTGGCAAAGTTCCTAAAGGTGATTAAGCGTAGTGGTGAAGGCTTGGGGCTAGGGTGTTGTCACACACAAAAGATGGAGGAGTGGTCAGATATAGAATCTGGCAGGATGCCTGCATTTAAAATTCTGTCTATCCTGTTTGTTAAGACCCAGTCCAATAGCATACAAGAAAGTTCTTTAGGGGAGACCCTAGTGGGTACAGATATAACTTGGTGGAGGTGGCAGCTTTGGATAAAAGATAGAAGGGAGCTATGAGTTTGCCCGAGCCAGTTTAGGTTCATATCCGCAAGAATGAGCAGTTCATTGTGGCCTGATATTTTTATCAATTTCTCCAACAGATTGGAGAAAGCAGGCAGCCCCCCATGGGGTAGATTATAGGCAACAGCTATGTGAAGTTTTTTAGAACCCAGGTGGAGGAGTGCATGGAGGGATTCACATAAGGAAGATTGAGGAACATTAGTTTGAATGATATGGAGATGTGCCTTATAAAACAGCGCAACACCCCTACCTCGCTTAGGAGATAATCGGTCATACCTAAGGAGACTGTAGCCACTTAGTGAGTAGATAGAATTGGGGGTAGAGGGCTTAGACCATGCCTCAGACAGACCCAAAATGTCTGGGTTATAGATGGAGACCCAAGCTCAAAATCAGGGAAATTATGCATCAGGAAGTAGTCCAGGAGACAACATTGCTAGAGTGAGACTGTGAGGGACCAGGATTCCGTTCCACATAGCCTGCTAGCAGTATGGCTAGCAGCATTAGATACCAGAGTCTACGATGTAAAAAAGTGGTAACAGTCATCATTCTAAGGCTGAGATTGAAATTCAAGTAGGCAGTTATTAGGTAGTTGAGGAATTTGGGGATCAGTAGTGGAGTGAGGTCAAAATGCACTATCTGTCTGACAAGCAAGTTTGAAAAGAGGAAATCATTAGCAGTGTAATGCTCCCAAGAATTCATATGGGAGCTTGTAGCCAGGGAAGGCTTAGCGAATGAGAGGACCAGCAGGCTGGTTGCAAGCAAGAGCAGGAATTTTGGTGTCATTGTATGGGAAAGATTTACAGTTGCCAAAAGAAGTCAGCATATGTAGAGCAGAACTAGTTTTATATGGAACTGTAAGCTTGAGAAGAAACCAGACGCCCCTAGTGTTGGAATTATATAAGGAGCTAATGGCAAAATGACCTGATTGGTTCTGGATGAAATTGACATACAAGGGCTATATAAGTAAATGCCCAGCTAGGGCGGGTGGCTGGAGGGTCGGTGGGGAGCTGGCGCAGAGCACCAGCGGGGCTGGGACTAGGAGAACTTGTAGCTGTGGATGGAAATACCCTTGAACCAGGCAGAAATGTTCCAAAAACAAATACAAAAGTAAACTGCAGTACAGGCACTTTGGTGCAAAATCCAGTATGATGTTGCAGTGCAGCTGTGCCCGCAGTGCCGACTGAGAGGGGTTGTGAGCAGCAGTACTGCGATTTTAAAGTTCGGGAAAAAAGGCGTCAAAAGAACACATTCAAACTTTATGGCTTGTGTCCTCAGACAAAACAAACGGCCATGCTCCTGTTCAGAATCGAGGGTGGGTGGGCAGTCTCCTGTAGCACAGGACCGCTATTGGCCGAAATATCATTTATATTTTAAAGGGAAACCCTTAGCAACAGTAGATTATTCTGATTGCCTGGGTGTGTATTTAGCAAATAATGTTTATATTGAAATCTTATATCAATACTGTTAAATAAAAACTGTCTTCCTGTATAGCTAGAACTAAAAGATTTATCAGAAATTCTGGAGGACAGTCTATTAATGAATGTTTGTTGATGATTATTGCTAAAATAAATACAGCTATTATTGATGCAGTAGAGGTATGGGGTTTGGGTGGATTAACATCCACAGAGACAATAGAAGTGAACTTAATTGACTCTTTTGGGCTTGCCTACTTGTGTCCCAGCTCACATATTATGATTCGAGCTTGGCCGAAATCCATTAGAAAACTATATTTAGCCTTATCTAGAACAATAGCTTTTATTTTGGATCTTCAACTTTTAAGTGAAAACAGACTCCATAGACTTTGCTGGGAGGAGCAAATAGACCTCTCTCATAAGGGACTTAACATGCAATTTATGGAGTTTATTAAATACAAAATATTTCTGTTTGACTTAGTATACATATTAACAGACATATATAAAATTTCAAGACAACAGCTGATTGTTGATATCAAGCAGAGCTACAAGGGTAGTTGTGTGCAAAGATGCATGGAAAGAATACATACTATAGCTCCAAAATTCATGCTGTACAGTATATAAAGCTATTAAATTGATTTTTAACAAGGAAGGTTATCTTGATAAAATTCTTGATAAAGAATCTCATAACTTGTTTACAAGATTCAGATTAGAGTTATGCAAAAGCAAACAACTCTTTTGTAAACAGAGGAGATAAAATACACAATCCCCCTTTTGCAGTTGTGGTTCAGGAGATATAGATGATGTGGAGCACATAGTTTTCAGATCTTTTCTGAGTTCTTTTCTACCATTTTTACAGTATCCAAAGGAACCTATATCTACTTAGTCTCTTGGGAAAACTTTATGGTTCACCACTTCAGATTTTGATTGTATTATTTACACCCCAAGATATGTTTCTACTGGGGGCACTGATTAAATCTGTATGAATGTACAAAAGGTTGCCAGCAGAAGCAGGCCATAATGGTCTATCTAGTCTGCTCAAGTACACATCCAAATCAATTCTACTGAAGCTGTCCCCCTCCCCCTGCCTCCCATCATTATCCTTCCCCTCCCTCACTTCCCCCTACCCTTCCTCCATCCTGTTGCAAACCCTCTTCTTTACCCTTCCTCACCACAATTGTATGGTCCCTTAAGTTGTTTTGAGGTTTTTAATGGATAATTTATGTAACATAACATCTGTGGAAGACAACATGCTTTCAAATTCCAAACTGGGCTCATCTTCTCATCTTTTTATGTCCTGATTGCATTGTTTTCATAGATTCATAGAAAGATATGAACTCAGGAGGCAAAAATGCCCTTAATGAGCTCACCACCAACTAGGTGGAATAGTTCTGATATAGATACAATATTTTTTTTATTTCCCATATAGTTATCTAACTGTTTTTTTAAAGGATTCAATATTAACACACTCCACTACTTTGCTTGGTAATGCATTCCATTGAATCACAACCCTCTTTGAAAACCATTTAATCCTTTTTTGTGTTTTACAGTTCACCTCTCTAAGTTTGTGGCTATGTGTTCTTGTATGTGTCTCAGAGTTATTCTTTATTAAACCTAAAGTTTCAAGCAGACACTGGTCATTGATTGCTTTATATATTGTGCATAAATCCCTCGTATTTGTCTGTATTGTAAAGAAAAGAGACTCACAAGTTGTAACCTTGATTTATATTGAAGGGATCCCAGATCTCTAATTTTTTAGTTATTTTCCTTTGGACCCCCTCTACTATTTTTTTTTCCTTTTTTTGTAATTGGTCCACAAAAGGAAGAACAGTATTCAAGTCGAGTCCTAACCATACTTGTATAGAGTGGTAGGATTACTTTTTGGTCACTGCTTTTAATATGTTTAAGAATGCATCCTATAATTTTATAACACTTTTTAACTTTAACCAAAGTATGGTTATCAAAGGTCAAATTATTATCAACAAGAACCTCTAAATCTTTCTCAGTTGTAGTTACTGCAAGTAGAACATTATTCATTTTGTAGTTAAAATTTTGGTTTTTGTGTCCAAAGTGCATAACCTTACATTTTTGGTCATTAAAACACATCTTATTTTGTAGTGCCCAGGTACAGATTTCATTTAGTTCTTCCTGGAACTGGATTGCATCTGGTACGTTGTTAACTATACAGCCAAGTTTGCAGTCATCCACATACTTGGCCATCCAGACCTTATTAGATGATTGCATTGTTTATATTAATAAATTGAACAAAACAGGGCCCATAACTGATCCCTGCGGGACTCCACTACCAACCTTTACCCATGATGACAAATGTCCTCTAACAGCAACTCTCTGATACCTATTCTGTAACCAAGATTTTACCCAATTAATTATGTTAGGGTGGAAGCCAGACATACACATATAATTTATTATAACCTGATGTGAAACTTTGTCAAAAGCCTTGGAAAAATCCAGCAGGACAACATCCACTGGTAACCCCAAGTCAAGGGATGCACTTACATTCTCATAAAAGTTTAACAAGTTGGTCATACATGATCTACCCTGAGTAAATCCATGTTGAGTTAAATCCTGTAAGTTGTATTTAGAAATGTGTGCTTCAATTCTGGTTAATAAAGTTCTTTCAAATAGTTTACCAATAACAGAAGTGAGACTAATTTGTCTGTAATTGGATACTAATTGTTTGTTTCTGGCTTTATATATGGAGGTAACTATAGCTTCATTCCATACTTGAATTGTCTCACCTTGATTAAGTGATGCATTGAACAAAACTGTTAAGGGGCCACATATAACATTAACTATTTCTTTTAGGAATCTAGGATGTATATTGTCGGATCCTGCCGAAGATTGAATTTTGAGTTATTGGAGTAAAGTTCTAACCTCAATCTCAGTAATAGGTGGTATATACTCTTTGTTATCCTGCTCCAAAATTATTGGTAAGATATAATCTGAAGTAACTATGCTAGCAAAATAATTGTTAAATTCGGTCGCCATTTCTGATTCTTCAATAATAAGACCCTTATTGTTGACAATTAGTCCAACTATAGAACTATTTTTCCTTAAAGAACCAATATAATTATAGAAGGATTTATGGTTGTCCTTGGTTTTAGATGCTAAATTTAGTTTAAAATTACGTTTTGCTTTTCTAATGTAATATTTGCCTTTTTTTGGTTTTTCTTTATATGCACTCCAGGTTATTGGGAACGGATTTTTTTTGTATTTCTTATAATAGGCCTTTTTTTATTGATAGCCTCATTTATGTTCTTATTCCACCATAGAGGAATTCTATTTCCATTATTATATTTAGGCTTATCAGGCACCCATGTTTTCAAACACTAATTGATTTTATCCCTTATATATTCCCATATTTGACATAGGTCTAAATCTTGAAGATTATTTTCCCAATCCCAAGAGCTTAAGTATCTAAGTATTTCAGCATAATTTGCCTTATTAAAATCTTTTATTACTGTCACACCGATATTGATGTTATTACAAAAATTTAATTTTACTGATACCATATTATGGTCACTGTCTCCAAGTGGTGGGTGTTTTAATAGTTGGTGTAGTCATTCTATCTTCTGCATTAGTTAATATAATATCAAGTATGTTGTTCTGTCTAGTCCCTTTAGTAACAATTTGGGTTAGGCTTTGTTGAATGGTAAATTCAATGAAAGCAGTTTCTACAAGTCCATGACCCTCCAAATTAGACCAGTTTATTTTTGGAAAATTAAAGTCTCCCATTAATATATAATTAAGTAGTGTTTCCATATTATTTAAGCTTGACAGTAGTTCCATATCTTCAGCTTGAGATAAACTAGGGGGTCTGTAACAAAGGGCCACCACCAGTGACTCATTTTGTAGATTTAATTGAACCCAAATTACTTCTGTTTTATTTCCTAGTACCTCGCTTGGGGTTATACTATGGGCCATATAGTTATTTGAGATGTATAATGCGATTCCACTACCTCTGGAGTTGCTTCAATTTTTGTAAAACTTATTACAACCCTGAATTTCTGTGTTCCATTCCTGGTCGGAAAACCATGTTTCTGTAACTCCACAGATGGTTACATTTTCTTTTGCTAGAATATGTTTTAATTCCTCAATTTTTTTTTATCAAACTACGTGCATTAACTAATAATATAGTGATAAATCCTGCATCTTTATTCTTTTGTTTTTTATGGGATTTTGATTTATTGAAATTTTTATTATTACTTTTAGTGTCGCTAACTAATTTTCCTGATATTATACTAGTTTCAGGAGTACATAAAATAAATTGCCCTCCCCCCAAGGAAATTAGTTTAAAATGTTGGTAAGAAAGTCTGTTGTATGTTTTGCCAATAAAAGATTTCCTCTCCTACTTAGGTGTAGTCCATCCCAGGAATAAAATTCTTCACGATAGGAGAATTCTACGCAGTGTGTAATACACGGTATTTCCTGTCTCAATGTCCATTTTCTCATCCAATTATTTATATTTCTAATCTTCAATGTTTGGAAATAAGATGCTTTGGGAACTGGTAGGATTTCAGAAAGTACAGGAACACAGCCTAATTCTAAAAGTTTATTTATAAGTACAACAAAGTCCTTTTTTATGCTATCTTCTGAATCTCTAAAGGTGTTATTCGCTCCAAGGTGTATAATAACAATAGGGTTTGGCCCAACATTACTTAATATATTTTCTAACATAATAACTATGTCCATTATTTTTGCTCCACCAAAGCTTGATAAAACTGTAGAAGACCTATTTAATGCCTCACTACATTCGGGGTGAGTACCTCAGGACTGGAGGATGGCTCATGTGGTGCTCCTCCACAAGAGTGGCCCCAAGGATGAACCGGGGAAACTACAGACCGGTGAGCCTCATATCCATCGTGGGTAAGCTAATGGAGACTATCCTGAAGGAGAGGCTGGTGGCCCTCCTATAGGCCAAAGGACTACAGGACAGCAGACAGCATGGCTTCATATGTGGCAGATCCTGCCAAACCAACCTGGTTGAGTTCTATGACTGGGTAACTAGGCAACTGGACAGGGGCCATGCAGTGGATGTCCTGTATCTGGACTTCAGTAAGGCATTCGACTCAGTGCCACATGGAAGGCTGGGAAGGAAGTTAGTAGGCACAGAGGCGGGTGCAAAGCTGGTGAGATGGGTAGGAAACTGGCTGCAGGGAAGGCAACAGAGGGTGGTGGTGGGTGGGGAGCTCTCACACCCAAGGGCAGTGATGAGAGGTGTTCCACAGGGCTCAGTGTTGGGACCAGTGTTGTTTGGGATAGTCATTGCAGACATATCATGGGACATCAAGAGCAAGATCAGTCTGTTTGCTGATGATACCAAGGTAGGCGCGGTGGTGGATGACCTAGGGGGATGGCAGGGGTTGCAGGATGATCTGGCAAAGCTTGAAACCTGGTCAGATACCTGGCAACTGGGCTTTAATGCCAAAAAGTGCAAGGTGCTGCATTTTGGGATGAAGAACCCAGGAGGAGTTACCAGCTAGGGGGAGTGCAGCTAGCCCAGACAGAGGAGGAGGAGGATCTGGGTGTGCTCATTACAGGGTCAATGAACAACTCGGCACAATGTAGGAAGGCAGCTGCAAAGGCCAACAAAATGCTGGGTTGTATTGCAAGGGGTATATCCTCAAGGAGGGAGGAGGTGATTCTGCCACTGTATAGGTCATTAGTTAGACCACACCTGGAGTACTTCATGCAGTACTGGCGTCCGTATCTGAAGAGGGACATTAAGTTACTGGAGGGTGTGCAGCACTGAGTGACAAAGATGATCAAGGGGCTGGGGGACTTATCATATGACAGGAGGTTGAAGGAGTTGAACATGTACTCACTGGAGGATAGGAGAGACAGGGGTGATATGATTGAAACCTTTAAATATATGAAAGGAATAAACAAGACGGGTACAGATGGGCTGTTCAAAGTAAGGGAGAGGAGGGCCACCAGGGGCCATGATATGAGAATGGAGCAAGGAAGGTTCAGGCAGGAGATGAGGAGACACTTTTTTAAAGAGAGGGTGGTGGCTGGGTGGAATGCGTTACCTGCTGAAGTGGTATGCAGTAGAACAGTGGACTGCTTCAAACAAGGATGGAACAGGACAAGGGGAGGGTTAATGAAGGGGAAGGGTGGAAGGGAGGGGCAGCTGCAGAATAAGGGGTGCTAGCTGCACATTTGAGCAGACTTGATAGACCTCTAGGCCTTTATCTGCTGGCAAATTTTGTATGTTTGTATGTTCGTATTTTGCACTGTAAACCATTCCTCATTTAAATGTGGAGTAAAAGCCTCCTCTCTACTCCTTTTTTCCTTTTTGCAGACTGTACAGTAGGAAATACGACAGTTACTGTTAGATCATTTATCTGGATATCTCCAGGTTGCAACATAGTACCTGGTGTTTCGAGTAGTTGACAGGAATCAGTAATTATTACATTTTATCCCTCCATAAACCTTGAGGCCATTTGTTTTTTGACTTGTTTCTAAGTGTTCTAGCCGCTCATTGAATAAACTGATTTCTTTAAGTAATTCTGTATTCTGTAAACATTTATAACATGTAAATGATTTTTTTTTCATCTATATGTAGCTGTATTATGGATACTGATTAAATCACTAAGGCCCCACAAGCTGTTTTGAGGTCTTTCATGGTAAATGTTTGCAACACAACATCTATAGAAGATAACAAAAAAAAATATTTATGCCGTGTTCTTAAACATATGACTGAACAAGAAATATGCACTACAGTTATAAGGGTTCCTCAAGTTGTTTTGAGGCTATCAATGGGAAATTATTGTAACTTAAGACCAGTAGAAGTTAAAATACTTTTGAACCATACATTTGTGGGTATTTTGGGAAAGAAATACTGAAATGTCTTTTTTAAGTCCTTTATGAATTACTGGTTCCAGTTTGGAATATTGAGGATATAGGCCACATTATACTCTTTAGGGTATGTAGATATCCACACCCAAACCTTTTGGTGTCCTATTAACATCATAATACTGTTCAGAATGTTTTAATATTGCAGTACTGTAAAGATTGAAAGTTGAACAAAATAAATTTTTAACTGAATTGATAGTACTTTTCATTGAGAGCTAAGTAGTGGCTTGCTAGAGTCCTGCAGCCATGTGTGAGTCTTTAAAGATTGTTTAGCATTAGTCTCTAAAGTGATCTAGCTCACTATGCCCTGACAAAACTCACTGAGTAGCTCCTCACCCAAATCAATCACCAACCACGTCACATAGCCCTCTGAATTTTTTTTACCTCCTGCAGTTTCTGCACACTACCGCATGTATGCTTATACCAATGTATGTTTAATCTGTTACTCTGTATCCAAATAACTGTAAAAGCTTGTGAATGCCAAACCAGTAACCTAAATAATGTAACAAAGAAATAACTGCATGTGACTGCCAAAGCTGTAACCGCAATGATGTAACAAATTGTTGTAATGTATTTGTCCTCTTTGTGACAAGGTACCTCTGGAAATTAGCCTCTGGCTCAAAGGTTACAAACTGATGTACAAATAAATAAATAAATAAATTGCATCACAACATTTCTCTCCTATCATGCATTCACCATAATCCCATGGATGCATTATCAGACATTAGATCGGTGGACTCATAAAATATTCTATAATATTAATTGATGTACAACTTACATGATTGTAAAGAAGTAAAACTGTCGTGTGAAATTGTGTGTATAATGTTTTCATATTATAGTACTGTAAAGATTGAAAGTTGAACAAAATAAATTTTTAACTGAACTGACAGTGCTTTTCATAGAGAGCTAAGTAGTGGCTTGCTAGGGTCCTGCAGCCATGTGTGAGTCTTTAAAGATTGTTTAGCATTCCTTAACATTATAAGCACTACCTGACCATCAGAACCTGATATACAAAAGTGGTCAGGTTATACACCAAAGTCACAGAGCTCCATGCTTGTGCATAAGTGCATGGATATTTACATCAAAGATGTAATACACAGTCTCAGGCCATCCATCCTTGGTCATTACTCATGCTTGGACACCAGCATGGCAGAACCTAGGGGCATGAGAGGGGCAAAGTGAGGATTGACAGGGGGGCATTCAGTCACATGCCCAGACTGTCACTGGTAAAGCTCCTCTGCTTCATGCAGAGCAGGTGGTTGCAGGATATGGCAATCATCTGAAGACTACGGAAGCACCAAGGGAGACTGACAGTGAAAATGTTGACCTCCCACACAGCGATGGCACAATACCGATGGAGGTATTGTGCTGCTCGAAGGATGAGTGTTTTCTGTGGGGGACTGTGGCCCTCACACCCCCCATGTGGGGGGCTCTGCCCCCTCTACCCTCCAGACTTTAAGATTATCAACTCCAGGTCAGAGTTGGTCTGGGGAGGGGGCAGAACTCTGGGGGATGGTTACACTCGAAAATGGACCATTACAGTGACTGCCACTGTAATGGTCTTTTTTCTAGTGTAGCTTTCCGGGTATCGAGCTGGAGGGGGGCACCGAAGACCACTATACCTTCAAATTACAGATTAAAAAAAAAATCATAAAGTGACAAAAAAAAAATAGAGAGATGGGCCACAGTCTGCTATGCCATCTCAAAGGCTGTGGATTGCCATTACCAGGTCAGATTGTGCATAGTACACAGTTAATGTTCCAGGTCAGATTCAATCTCTCAAACCCACCTGAGCTGCATAATGCATCTTGTCACTATGCAATACCAGGAGTGTGGAAATCCTTCTGGGGTTCATGCATATGGCCCCCATTCCCATTTCAGACCTGACCACATATGTAGACAAAGGTAAGATGCTGCATTGGGAGTGGAGGGCTGCACATCTTGTGTTATGGATTCTGTGAAGCACTACGCAGGTGCAAATAATGGACACAAGGACACTCTACTGCTTTTTCTGCCTCTCCAGGCTTGAGCAAGGGCCAGGAGATTTTGGTGGATCAAGCCTTTAGACTGTTCACTTGGACTTACAATATACATTAATGACATACATTCATTACTACACCTCTTCTCATTAGCATGTGCTCCTAGCCTTTCTTTGCAAGTACTTAGCCCACTATGTGCTTGAAAACAGCTGCTTCCTGTACATATGTGATCTAGCAAACTTTTGATTAAGCAATCACTAACCCTGTTTGTGTTTCTCACAAACCATTCCAATATGTTTCCCTGCATTTACACAGAATTCAAAGTGTAATTGGCAATTTCCTTATTTACTTCATTATTGTTCTTTATTACTTAGGACATTGGCATGAAAACAAGATGCTCTATCATGGGATCTTCCTTTACTTTGGTTTTGTCTCTTTAACATCATAATATTCTGCTTGTGACATCACAATGGTTTCTACAGCAACCACTTATGATGTCACAAGAGATTACTATGAATATCCTATAAACTGCCTGGTGGCAGACATCCTGTTTTCATCACAATTTCATACCAAATAAGTATGAGAGAAGGGTAAGTATATAAAATATAACTTAAACTGTTTGTATTTTGAAAAGTTGTCCTAGGCATATTAGATTCCTTCAGGGATTTCATATCTCATAAAATTATTCAAAAATATCAAGCCCATAGTCAAACACCTCTAAAAGATAAAAATTGCTTTAAATTGCCTCTGGTTTTCTAAATGCTGCTTGTTTTTATATAGCAGCTCAGGTAGTTTTTCCTTTTTGTATCACACCCCCTCCTTTATAAAACAAGTATTGGTAATTTGATTTTGAGTCTCTTCAGTTAGCCTGCTCTAACTATATCAATCTTATACCTCATTAGTGAACTGCTGGCATTTGTGGCAGATGCTAAGATTGACTTAGTGACTGTCACAGTAATGTGGGCCAATGGTAACAATGACTGGGAATCTTGCTGTTTCATGATATTCCTTACTTAGGTGAGAAGGGTATAAATGATGTATACCCCTGTACATTAGGGAATGTATCAAGGTGATAGAAGATGGGATTGTGAAAAAGGAGGAAGAAGTTGAATCTATCTGGCTGCAGCTGACAACAGTTACTAGTAGGAGGGTTATATTAGGGGTGATTTACAGACCACTGTGGCAGAAAGTGTAGAAAGACAGAGTGTTAGGGAAAGAAATCAGAAAGGGAGCCACAAAAGGGGATCTGCTGGTGGGGGAAATGTATCTTGCAGATATGGATTGGGATATCCTGGCAGGAAAGAGCACCAGAAGACAGGTACTGATGAGATGCTGAAGAACTGCTTATTCATGTAGCTGGTTAAGGATGCAATACTACAGAATGTTATACTCAACTTTTTACTTGCCAATTTGGAGATAGTGGAGAATGTGACTATCAGATAACCATTGGGGTTTGGTGGCCACAATATTGTTTGGTTTGAGCTTGTAGGAGGTAACAATTGACCCCATCAAAGACAGTGGTTCTGGATCTCAGGAGCTTGATATTCAAAAGTTTATGTGGGTGCTAACTGGTGTTTGCCACGCAAATCATGTTTTGTGCCGGAGTCCAACATCCAAAAGGGTTGGTTGCCCCAGCAAATAGTGCTAGTGACTGCACAAACCTCAATGTGTTGGGATATGCAAATGGAGGGAGGGAACAGGAATATCTGTGGAATCCAAATATTGAGCAGATTTGTGCCTTTCGAAAGGGTTTACCGTGGTCCTTTTGAGCAGCGCAAATACCACCAAACAAAACCCCTTCTTACTCCATGCAACCATAGCACCTGCTTGTGGTAATGCAGCCAACTAGCCCGTTGATTTCTAAGGGAGCCCCACTCCTTGTAGTCTATGCCACTCCCCTCTGATTACCAGCACTGGTGCTAGTAGTCCCCCTTCCTCCGATCACCAGCCTACAGTCAAAAAAAAAACAAACATGGTGCTAAAGTGGTCCCCTCTCCCTCTGATCACCAGCCGTAGTTAAAAAGATCCCCCCTGGTGCTAGTGGTCCCCCTCAATCACCAGACCATAGAAACAACATACAATCATCCCTGATGTCCAGTGGTCACCCCCCAGCACCAATCCAGGGTACTGCCAGTCACAATCTCATAACCCCTGTCATCTAGCAGCCTCCCCACCATGGCACCAAACATCAACCCCCCAGTCACCTTACCAGTACCCTCAGTGCCATGGGTGTACATATGGCAACTGGCACAGCCCTCCTCACACCTCCACAACAGGGCACCGTATGTCCTGGCAGGGAGTGAGTGTCATTTTTACAGGACAGGGCCCTGTCCTATAAATGCAATGCATGCTCCCTGCCTGGATATATAGTGGCCAGCCAAGGAGATGTGAAGAGGGTTTCACCAGTTGCTGTGTGCACACCCATGGCACTGAGGGTACTGGAAAGGTGACTGGGGCTGTGGGCATTCCGTGCTGTAGTGGGGAGCATTAGACTCCAGTGATTACAGGCTTGTAACCAGCAGTACCATGGATCCAGTGCCAGGTGGACCACTGGATGCCAGGGTGGATTGTATGTTTTACTACAGGCTGGCGATGGGGGGGATCTACTAGGACCAGGGAGTATTTTTTTAACCGCATGCTGGTGATTGGAGAAGGGACCACCAGCACTAGGTAGGCTTTTTTTTAATTACAGGCTTGCAATTGGAAGGGGTGGGACTACTAGCAACAGGGAGTTTTTTTTTAACTATGAGTCGCTGGATGGAGGGATGGGGACAATTGGCCCTTGGGAGGTTTTTTTTAACCGACGGGGATGGCTATTGGAGGGAAGACCATTAGAAGAAGGGATTTTTTTCCCTAAGGGCTGGCAATCGGAGGGAGGGGGTACCACCAGCACCAGAGAGGATTTTGTTTAAATTACTGGCTGGCCATCAGAGTGGGTGACCTCTAGCCCTGGGGAGGGTCTTTGTTTAACTGTGGGCTGTCTATCAGAGGGACAGGGGATCACTAACACCAGGAGTTGTTTTTTTTTTAACTACGGACTGGCGAGCTCAGGGAGGGAGGACCACTAGCACCAGAGAGGGTTTTTTTCTGACTATTTCAGGCTGGCATCAAGTGGAGTTGCACTAGCACCAAGGAGTTTTTTTAAAACTAATACAGGCTGGTGATCAGTGGGTGGGGAGACCACTAGGCAGCAGGGATATCTACAAATGTGTTGAACCAGGTAATAGGAAGTTGTGCCCTTTTAACTTACCTCTGCTACCCATTAAAATGGGGTAATAATGGTAAGGGAAATGGCCCTTAGTGCCTTGCTTGCCCAATAGACTCACTTGCATGGCACCCTTTGAAAATTGCATATAGCACTCTGGCACTATACACTCTTGAGCCCCTCTTCGGCAGCCATGTCCATGCAATGCTACTTGACTTAGCATTGCACTGACATGGCCCTATATTAATTTGGATAGTGCTAGTGCTCTGTCTGACTGCATATAGCATTCCTGGACCCCTGGAAAATTGCAAAGCACAGTGCAAACCTTTGTGCTCCACTTTGCGCTTTTCCGATTATTGGGCCCCAAGTGTGCAGATTTTGGGAATATGCTGGAACTAGTAAAGGAAAGATTACCAAAGGTAGACTAGATGGAGGGGGTGGAGAAACAGTGTTTGAGTTTTTTGATTTATTTTGGAAAAGTCATTGAGCTTCGCTCATTTACAATGACATCCATCAGCAATAAGAAATGTTACAAGTTACAATTGATAATAAATACACATGAAATTAATTAGAATAAAAAACATAATTACATATTTTACACATACGAAATACAACAATTTAAAATCTGAAACACAGTAATCCACAGAGTTCAGATAACAGTATTGAGAATTGGATTATTTCTCACATAGTCACTTTACACTTGTCACAAGATTGTGGGGATGACAATAAAACAGTTTTTAATAAACCTTAGAGTTGGCAGTATTGTGCTCTTAGAACAGAAGCTAACTGGTAAGGAGTTCCACACCCTTGAGTTTATACTTCTATAGTAGTGTGTAGCCCTTAAAGTTTTAAATTTAGGTGTCACAAGTTTTACATTGCCTGCATTCCTTAAAAAATCACTGTCTTTCTCTCAAGGTGAGATCCTCTAACACAAATTCAGGGACAGGAGGAAATGGACAAGGAAATGATAGAAGGCATCCTTAAAATGGCAGAAAAAGGGGAGATATTGTTGATGGGGGACCTGAATATGCCAGATGTTAAATAGAGTACCTTTGCTGCAGGCACATCCAAGAGCAGGGTTGTTCTTGATGCCTTACAGAGGGCATGCCTCAGACAGCTAGTATTGGAACCCACTCGGGAGGGAGCAATCTTAGACCTGGTACTCTCAAATGGGGAAGGAGAAAGGATCTCAGATTTAGAAGTGGGTAGCCATCTGGGAACAAGTGACCACCAAACAGTGTGGTTCACAATAAACACAGTCATAGAGTCAAGTCATACAAAAACAAGAGTACTGGACTTTAGGAGGGCTGACTTTGGGAAAATGAGAGAGTGCCTCAGAAAAGTACTAGCAAACGGGCAAGAAGGAGGGGTGGAGGAACAATGGGGAATAATCAAAACAGCCATCATGGAGGCAACAAGCCTTTGTGTGAAGCAAATCAACAAAACAAAATGAAGAAAAAAAACACTGTGGTTCTCAAAAGAGGTGGAAGGGAAGGTTAAGGAGAAAATTATAGCATTCAGGAAATATAAGGAAACACAGAAGGAGCATGACAGAGAACTTTATCAGTTAAAGCACAAGGAGGCAGGGCAGGCAGTCAGAATAGCAAAGGCACAAACTGAGGAAAAGATAGCCAACTCTGTTAAGAAGGGGGATAAAACCTTTTATAGGTACATTAGGGAGTGAAGAAAGACCAAGGGAGGGATACAGAGACTTAATAAAGGGTAAGGAATGTGGGCAGAGGATGACAGTGAAAAAGCGTGGATACTGAACAAATATTTCTGCTCAGTATTCACAATGGAAAAGGAGGGTGAGGTACCTAAACCAAACAAGAGAAACACTCTGAATAGGGGAGGTTGATACCAGACCATTACAGAAGAAAGGGTTTTGAAAGAACTCTTGAAACTGAGGGTGGACAAAGCAATGGGGCCTGATAGGATTCACCCCAGAATTCTAAAAGAACTAAGGGTAGAACTAATAACACCACTGACTATTCTCTTTAACAAATCATGGGAAGATGGGGTGGTACCTGAGGACAGGAGGAGGGCAGATGTGATTCCACTTCACAAAAGTGGGAGCAGGGCAGAGGCAGGAAACTACAGACCAGTTAGTTTGACCTCAGTGTAGGGAAAATTATGGAATCACTTCTGAAGGAAAGAATTGTTGAGTACCTAGAGGCCAGTGGGGCATAGGACCCAAGGCAGCATGGTTTCACAGCAGGAAGGTCATGTCAGATGAACCTAATAGATTTCTTTGACTGGGTGACCAAAGTAGTAGACCAGGGAGGGGCTGTGGATATGGCCTACCTAGATTTTAGCAAGGCATTTGACACAGTCTTACACAAAAAGATTAATATACAAGTTAGCCAGCCTTGGAGTGGGTCCCAAGATGGTAGCCTGGATAAAAAAACTGGCTGGATGACAGGATGCAAAGGGTAATAGTAAATGCAGTCCACAGTGAAGAAAGGAGGGTAACTAGCAGGGTACTGCAGGGTTCGGTACTGGGACTGTTTCTTTTTAATGTCTTTATAGGTGACATTGGAGAGCACCTGGGAAGGAAAAGTATGTCTCTGCAGATTACACAAAGATCTGCAACAGGGTTGATACACAAAGTGGGGTGGAAGGATGAAAAGGGACTTGGTAAGGTTGGAGGAATGGTCAAATATATGGCAGATCAGATTCAATGCAAAGAAGTGCAGGTAATGCATCTGGGAAACAAAAACCCAGGGGAAGAGTACACAATAGGGGGTGAGATAACAACAACAAAAATCAAAAAAGATGTAGGAGTAATTATATCAGATGACCTAAAGGTGGGCAAGCAATGCGAGAAGGCAGTAATGATGGCTGGGGGATACTGGGATGCATAGGGAGAGGCATCAACAGTAGAAAGCAAGAAGTTGTTATCCCTCTGTACAGACAGTTGGTGAGACCCCATCTAAGGTACTGTGTGCAATTCTGGAGACCTCATCTCCACAAAGACATAGACAGAGTGGTGGCTGTTCAGAGGGGGGCAACCAAAATGGTGCAGAGTCTGCACCAGAAGACATATCAGGAGAGACTAAAGCAGCTTAATATATATACCCTTGAGGAAAGGAGGGAAAGAAGGGACATGATGGAAACTTTGAAGTATCTCAAGGGAATTAACAAAGTACAAGAGGAAGTATCTTTCAGAAAAAGAGATGTGCAAGAACAAGGGGGCACAATTTGAAGATAGAGGGGGGACGGCTCAGAGGTAATGTCAGAAAGTATTTTTTCACGGAGAGGATTGTGAATGTATGGAACAGTCTTCCTGAGGAGGTTGTGGAGTCATGAACAGTGGGAGAATTCAAGAATGCATGGGATAGACATAAAGCAATTCTAGTGGGGGGTAGGAGGAAGTAAGCTGTTGATTAACTAGAATCTGAAGCTTATCCATCAGGTAGGGAAATGGGCAGACTGGGTGGATCAAGCGGTCCTTATCTGCCATCAAATTCTTTGTTTCTATGGTTCTATGTTTATATGTTTCTCTTTGAATATTCCTTAAGGTCTACTGAATCTTATGCAACCTTCATCTGTCCTGTAATGATATCCAGCCCAATTGATTAAACAGCTGACACCGATGCATAGCATTTGGGCTATGATTATCAAGCCTTGTCATCGTTTTATATAGGAAATCAAGTTTAAACAACTTGTCCTGTGTTTAAGTGTCATATACTGCATTACAGCTGCATAATCTAAAATTGGTAAGATTTGCATTTGAATTATTTTTAGCCTTGTTTCAGGATCCAAACATCTTTTATGTCTGTACTGTATACCCATACATTTCCCAACTTTATTTATCAGGTTATTTACACGTAGGTTACTCGATCTTTTATGGTACATTCAGAACATTAAGTATTTATACCCATTAACCTGCTTTGTTTTGTTTTAGAAGAATTCAACTTTAGCGAAGACATTTTAAAGTAAGACTGCAGGTCATATAAAGCATTTTGTAGATATGATTGAACTCCCTCTACATAGTCACCGGAGGTGTAGATCACTGTGTCATCTGCATAAAGTTGTTAGTCCACACCTCTGTTGAACTTTTCCAACCCCTTCAAAAACAAAGTAAAAAGTAAGGGTTCCAAAATGAACCCTTGTGAGACTCCTCATTTTATAATCAAATCCCCTGCTTGCTTTCCATTCACTATCTGTTCCTTGCCTATAAGGTAGTTTCCAAACCATACACCAAGGCACTAGCACTCAACCCAATGACTCCCAATTTCTTTAATGTCATCTCATGGTTCACCATGTCAAAGGTCTCAGAAAAGTCAACAAAGATGGGCACAGTTACCTTACCCAGTTCCATTGCTTTGTTGACATCATCCAAGACCCTTGACACGGCAGTAACTGTATTGTGTTTGTTTTATGTAAACATGACTGATATTTGTCAAACTGGCCTTCATCCTCCACAAATGCTTTCAGTTGTCCAGCTGCAAATCTCTCTAATAGTTTTGCTATCAGTGAAATTAGGGAGATTGGTCTGTAGTTACTCATCAGGTCAGGTTTGTCCCCTTAAAATGGGAACAACCCTTGCCCTTTTCCACCACTGCAAGATGTCTCCATCCCTCAGGGATCAATTTAACATATAGGCCAAATTTTCTGAAAGCTGTAGGGCTGAAAGCCTCAAAAATCTGGATGAGCTTTTATCCACCATCAATCTCCTGGAAAACAAAAGATGTACTATTCCCAACCAACCAACACGTTATTTATAAAGTGCCTTTTGAAATCAAGGCGCTGTACAGACATAAACCACAGTATATAAAAACAACAACAGTATAAATTATTAAAATCAGTCTGGAAAAGCCTGAACAAATAGATAAGTTTTCAACATAATTTTGAAACTACTGATGGTCAGGCACTCTCTTAACCAATGAGGTAGAGAGTTCCACAGGGTCAGTGCTGCAAATGAAAAAGCACGAGTACCAGAAGTTTTCAAATGAACCCTGGGAAGCTATAGCAATCTCTCATCGGCAGATGGAAGAGGATGATTGGGGGAGTAGTGAGTCAAGAGATCTTTCAGGTAGTCAGGTCCCTGCTCATGTAGGGCCTTAAAGGTAAGCAAGCCTACCTTATAGGTGATTCACCACTAAACTGACAGCCAGTGCAGCTCACACAGCACAGGCGTAATGTGACTGGTCCTGGAAGTACCAGTCAACAGCCTGGCTGCAGCATTCTGCACTAGCTGCAAGTGGTGGATATCAACCCCAGATAGTCCTAGGTAGAGGGCATTGCAGTAGTCAAGATGGGTAGTAATGAAGACGTGGACCAATGTTGGAAGGTCACCCGGAGGAACCAGATGTTTCACCAAGGAGATATTCCTCATACGGTAGAATGAGGATTTAATGACAGCCAACACCTGAGATTTCAGGGTTAGACTGTCGTCAAAAATAACACCCAAGTTACGCACCCAGTCTGAGGTAGGGAGCTAGACACCATCAAGCCATGCACAAGTTCTCTTATATTCCCTCTCTCCCTTATGTTCAGTTCATCACCAATTTTCCCCACATTGAGTGGGGCAGGATTAAGGGGGCACTCCTGAAGGCAGCTGAATTTTATGAAAGGAAGGTCATTGAAAGGAACAAACAGATAATGCTGGTATGTTTCTTGAAGGGGTGAGGGAGGCTGTAATGGCAAAAAGAAGGGCCTTCAGTGAGTACAGGAGGAATAAGGAGAGGTAGCCTTGCAGGATTATCAGGCCAAACACAAAGAGGCAAGAGTGGAAGTTAAGAGGGCTAAGGTAGACATCAAGCTATGGATCACTGAGGGAGTAAAAGGTGGGAAAAAATAATTTGTAGTGATTCAAGAAATGGGAGGGGCATGGATCATAATGCAGAATAACAATGGGTCTAGAATCTCTCTAGGTAGACAAGACACTAGGACCGGATGGCCTACATCCACAAGTACATGTGGAACTGGCTGCAGACCTGACAGTACCCTTGATCCTTCTATTTAAATATTCACTGTAGTCCAGAGTGTTGCCAGCTTTGGAGTAGAGATCTGCTGATGTAGTACCACAGTACAAGGTAGAGGGACAAAGAGGTTTACGGTAACTATAGGCCTGTCCCCCTTAACCTACATTACTCAGTAGGTATGCTGATGAAACCATAGTCAAGGAAAACGTGGTTGCCTACTTAAAAGGCCAACAGTCTTCAGGGTAGCAAGCAGCATGGGTTTGTTTCAGGCAGGTCATTCTAGACCAGCCTGATACTGTTTTCTGTTTGGGTCACCAAAGTGACTGATAGAATATTGGCAGCATAATTACTCTACTTCAACTTCAACAAGGTCTACAATTCATTACTGCACAGCAAAGTGCCAAAGAAGTGGGAGGACTTGGGAGTAGAGGAGGAATCAGTTAAGTGAGAAGGAAGTTGACTTGGTGGGAGGCAACAAAGGAAGTGATGAACAGGGACAAATCAAGGGACAAGGAGGTCACTACCAGAATGCCGCATGGATTGGTCCTGGGAATTGTCCTATTTATTATGTTCATAACTGACATAAGGGAAGGTATCTGTGGAAAGTTATGTCTCTTTTTGATTACACCAAATTATGCAGCAGGGTGGATCATGAAGAAGGGATACAGGAGCACCAGAAGAATCTAGAGAAGCTAGAGTGGTGGTTTAAGGTCTAGCAATTAGGATTCAATGTCAAGATGTAATGCATTTCAGGAGATGAAATCCACACGTGGAGTACTGGATGGTAAGGGATAGACTGGCCACTTTTACAGTGGACAGGGATCTGGGATCATCATCAATGACTCCCTCAAGGAAATGTGTCAATGCAACAAGGCATAAAACAAGGCATCTAGAATGATGTGACGTAAAGAGATGGGTTTTGACAGCAGGAGATGCATGGCAATTTTGCCACTCTACAAATCACTGGTGAGGTCTTACCTGGAGTTTTGTTTCCAGTTCTGAAGTCCTTACTTCAGGAAGTGCATTGACATACTAGAATTTGTACAGCAAAGGTCATCAAGATAATCCAGAGCCAAAAGGGCAGATCATACTATATGAGAAGCCAATGAAATCCCTAAAGTATGTACTTTTTGGAGACCAGGCAGGAGTGTGTGTGTGGGGGGGCATGATAGAAACATACTGTATACATTTTTTAAGGGTATGAACAAGATCAACAGTAAAGATCTATTTGAAAGGAATAGGATTGCAGTCACTAGGAGTTATGACTCAAGGATGGTGAAGGGTAAAATCAAAAGAAATGTAAAAACATTCCACTTCACTGAGAGGGTGGTTGAACTGTTGAATGGACCCCTGACATAAGTGAATGTGGGCAGCTACCCTAAATAGATTTGAACAAAGTTTGGATAGAGCAAGGAACTCATTATCCTGAGTTGGACCACACATGATTGAAGGGTCAGGGACTGGGGAGGGTGGAATCCGAGCACTAGCACAGTAGGTCAAGGTGGATAAGGTAGTACAGAAAGGGCAGAAGCAATAGCCCTTTGGTGTCCCTCTGCTGTCATATTCTATGTTTTTATGTTTATACATGTAGCTAAAATAACACTTTGGAATAAAAAAATCTTGTTCACATCAATTAGACAGATTTTCAGATTCTGAAATACATTAAAGTGGTCGTTTTTTCCTATACCCCTAGCCAGATTTCAAAGAAATGGCAGACTAGATGGGGGTATTATCAGTTTTTGGATGTCATTTACAATGCATTTTGCTGTAGTTCATACTCTCTGTTTCAAAAAATTCTAGTATTTTTCTTTGTGCTCCTTCACTGTGACACCTTGTTGTGCAATTATGCCAACAATACTTTCTGTTATTCCCCAAAGTCCAGAAATGTCACACTCCTTGGTGATGATGTTCATAAAGTCAACAACCAGATCAATGCATTAGGTACCCTTGCTGTGTGACTAATGTTTCTTCTAAGAAATACCTTATGCAAACAAACCAATCCCAGACTTGAAACACATATTTTTCAAATCTCAATTATTTTTTAAGTTATTTGCTCAAAAACTAAATTCTGAAGTTATCAACATTTCTCATGACAGTTTAATCAATAGATATTTTTTGGGTGGGGTGGAGCTAAACCCTTATTTTATTTCACAAGAATTGAGTTATTGCATGTCAAGTAACATCTAGGTACAGCTTTAGAGTATAGTTATATTTCAATAAATTTCTTTGAAACTAAAAACTCAAGCCAACAAGAAAGCATAGAAATGTTCTTTTGTCATTCAAAGTAAAATATGTTTCCCATTTAACAATTGTTTTTTTTAGATTCCTTTTTAATATTTAACTACATTAATTTACTACTAAAATGTTATTAAACCTTACTGGATATGTATGTGCACATGCATATACTTTGAAACAAGAAGGTGTAAAGTACAAATAGATGCTCCAACATGTTTGTAATATCTTCTGATCAATATAGTCATTTGACCAGCACAGTTAAAGTATGTCTTTTTTTCATTCAGTTGAATACATTTTCTTTCTATCTCTCACATAGACTGCATGGAATAATTTATTCCTTTGGCATGGGTTTCTAGGAAATATATATATATATATATATATATATATATATATATATATATATATATATATATATATAGATTTACTTCATAGGTCTCATAATGTCCAGATGACTTTGCAAATCAATTTCTGGAAGGAAAATTCTGTTTCTTTTGCCACTAGGCAGAATTACATAGATCATTTATACCTCTGCTTCTGTTACTATGACATTTGAATACTGAAGTTTCTTTTTTCGGTATTATAAATAAAACAAAGCAGGTCAAAAGCAAAGGTGAACATATTGACTACTTTCTTTGAACTAGCAATGCTGATCATTTAAAACTTCTATGCCAATGTTTATTGTCATTAATGTTTCACATTGAATGTGTTTTAGGCTCCAGTAAAATTTGATTTTGCTATTGTGATTTTTTTTCTTTTGCTGCATCATCAGCTTAATTTTATGCAATATAATTGATCCAGGACTCCTTTTTATGTGGAAATAATGATTATAGATATATTATGTCACCATCAGCCATTTACAGAAAGAACTGGGGTCTATATTTAGGAAGTTTATTCTGTATCTCACATTCATTGAGAATTATGACGTGATCATTTAGCCTGTATGGATATATATTCATGAATTTACAACCCTTCCAAAAGGATAGTCTCATAAGACTAAGAATCTCATTTCCATTAGTGTCCTAGACAGCATCATTTGTACGTTCAAAAATTACACTTGTAACCCTTCCCTGCAGATAGGTGTTGGTTGATGTTTTCAGAACTCAAAGTCCTCCTCTTGAGGAGGGCTGAGAACATGATTTCTTGTGTTCTCTAACGAGTGAACAATGAACCCAGGCAAGAAGTGTGTGGCTATGGACACATGGAGTAAAATAGGGAGCTGTAAGTTTTTTCAGAGAGAACAACAAGAGTTTCAGAGACATGAACATGAGCAGCAGAAATGAGAGACTGCCCTCTCCCCAAGGAAGGACTTCCATAAGGCCTTTGAATCTGTGCTGATCACATCGCAGAGAAGGATAATCGAGAGATAAATTTTCTGTGTTTAGAGATTTTAGATCTACAAACCATAGTGAGTCTCAGAGTAACAGCACCTAAACAAAGAGTACTGTAAGTTAGATGTCATACGTGGAATGCAAACAGTATTTAAAGGGGTCTATGTGATATGGGCACATCTGAAATTGTGCCTCCCACAACAGCGAGGGAGAAATAGCAAACACCGCAAGGGCAACTGCACAAAAGTGCTGACCACCCAAAAGGGTGACTGCAGCAGAGGGCAGATGGAAGGATGCTGAGCACATGGTGCACCCTGCAAGGAAGAGGTGGCAAAGCACACCGTGGCATTGCCCATCTGAAAAGGACTCCTCACAGAGAGAGAGTGGCCGGGTGCATGAACAGCCAGCACTGCTAGGGATGGCCAAGGTCAGGGCAGGGCATGACCACATGGGAGGCATGACAGTGGCAGTGGTAGGTAGCCAGCACACAAGGACAGGGTGGGCCCAGCATGTGGGCATGTGCACTGGGATGGAGGATGGCCAAAACTCCAAAGGCTGGCACTGCACCTTGTCTGTGTGATTGGCCATGTTGCTGCAGGGTGGTGCGGGCTCGTACCACTTCCCCTCTGCCCTGTTCACCACCTGTGTACCCTGTCTCTGTGTGCCTCTCTGTGTGTCTCAGTGGCAGTGTTTTTCCCCGTCCTGTCTCCCTGTCACTCGTCCATTGATTCCTGCTGCCACCGCTGGCTGTGGCCATGGCCTGCTGTGCGAGCTGTCCTGTGCGAGCTGTCATGCTGTGTCTGCCTGTCAGTGATGCCTCATCTGCTTGCGGGCCTGATGGGCTCACAGTTCTGCTGATTGCTGTGCTCGGAGGTGCCCTTACCAGGTTGAAGAGCTTTTTGCTCTTCTGCTATGTTTCTCTGTTTATGTGCACTCACCCTTTCTGTAATGACACTTTCTGACTCACCCCCTGAGACCATGCTGTTCATTTGGTGCTCTACATGGCTGCTACTATTTAAAGCCACCTGTTAGTAGACAAAAGACACAACCTTGTTTTGGGGACTACAATTAGTGTTTAGTGATTAAATGCTCTATATCAGAATACCCAAATGGCCAACCCAACTTGTAAGTGTTCACTTGCTCATGAGCTTCACTTTCTTAAATTTACTTCTGTTTGCCAAAGTACCCATCATTGTTTAAGTGGTGGCAATTTAGCCCAGTTTCCAGGATATGGCACAGGCTCTTTGCAGCATCTTGGTGTGCACTGGTCTTTCGAGGAAAGCTAACATTCCCAGCTGGAAGGAGGAATGAGCCCCATTAAAACTCATCCACTGGGGGAGGTATTGGGACTCACAATGTGGAACATGAAACACCAGGCTGGAGTTGCAGTGTTAGCTGAATTTAGTTTCCCAGGTAAGTCACACACACACACATGTGGAAAATCTCCATATTGCCAAGGTAGTGTAGCCTTGTGACAGGTAAGGATCTGGAGGGCCTAAGATGCATGCATGGAAAATCACAAACTATTCTATGAACTCACACTTGGGAAAGATTTGATTCTCAGTTTGGAGAAGATTTGATCCAAACTACAGTATGGAGAAAAGAAACAGCAATGCTTCCAGCAGCTAAACTGCATGCAGGGATTAAGCATACTTTTATCTATTTAGATGATAGGTGTGTAATGTATTTGACAAGGCAGACTTGGCTGCAGGTCATCCTCACATAACAGCAGATGAAATTTCTGCTAACAATTTCAATGTTCAAACAATTTCATGTGAGTTCTGTTTTTACCGTATTTTAATTTTTGATTAGCTGTAATGATGACTAGTCAACTGAATGAATAAGGGGGTAGCCCCCTAAAAAAAATACAAAAACCTACTAATGAACAGAACAGAATTGAGGGTGCAGGGAGTGATGCCCCTTAAATATGCAAGAACCTACTACTGATTAGCACTCTGTCACCATGGAAACTGCAGCATGAGACTCAGTAGTTACATATGGGTGTGGATAAATTGTAGCCACTCAGACATGGCACATTACTGAATATGACTTATCTACCAGTTAATAAAAAAAACAAGGAGAGTGGGTGCACTGAATGTTAGAATAGTGCTAGATATATTGCTAAGACCCTTTTTACAAACTGTAAATAAACTTGTCACAGTTGTTCTGCATCTTTCAGTCTGATGTACCCAATTTTTGTCTACAGTACATGCTGTTACTGTGACCAGTAAAGAACATAAGATAGACGACAAAGACATTGAAGACAAGAGGTAACTTGAGAAATGTTTTTCAAGAAAGATTATGTAAGTTACAATAGGAGTATGTTACATGCCCAGACAGCCACCAGGCATTAAGGGACAGAGTTCTGCAGAGTGCACCCACACCCGGGGCAGTGACTGTTGAGCACTCTTGTACTGCACTGTATTTCTTAAGGTATGGCACCTAAACATAACACCTAAAATGGACTCCATTTTAGTTTGACAAGGGAAACACAAAACTTACATTACTGAACCTGGGCCATCAGCTCAAAAGACAAACTCCATTGATTTTTGTATTTTATTATTTTTTGGCCTCTGAAGAACACTGAGATAAAAGTATTTTGCAGATGCGACCTCTGAAAGAATTAAGTGCAGGGAAGTTAAATGACTTGTTCAAAGTCATACCGTATGAATGTGTTGTTAAAAACCCTCTAATCATTAGGCTATATGGACTGATCCTTTAAGCCTTATGTTAACCTCTTGAGCTACAGCTTAGTCAACCCTTGTAAGCAGGGGTTTTGGACATTAATATACAGTATACTGTAGGTAAACATTAGCAAACAAGGGAAAGCCAAGGGGCCAGCCCAGTGGAGTGGAAGGCAGTGTCAACTCCTGCCACACTGGTGACCTGGGTTCCAAAACAGACCAGGGTTGTACTAAGGCTGGCAAAGGAAGGAAGGATTGAGCATCCAGAGATGCATCCCCTCTTTGGGGAGAGGGCACAGTGCAGTTTTCTGCTTGGCTGCCACCAAGTGGAGGCTGGGTGGTACAGCAGTGGTCATTCTCTTGGAGGGTGTGTGCGTGTGTGCAAGTGCTGCATGCATGTGGCATCTTCACACCATATGTCTACATCATAATACATTTATTGACCTCAGGGAACGGGAGAAAGAGAGAAGAAAGACCTCAACCAGCTGAAAGGTTCCATAATACTACCTGCAGCATCCACTCACTCATGTTGGTGATCAGTTGAATGGGTAAGTCCCGGTACAGTGGGTGATGGAGTTGGTGGTTGCTGTTTGAAATGGGCTGGTTTGGAGGTTCAGCAGAAGAAATACATGATGAAAAAAAGAAGATGATAAGAACAAATAAAAGAGCCTTAAAGTACAGTAGGGCTAGTAACATTAGCAATGATTGTTTAGGCAGTAAAAAAAACAACCTTGTGAAGCATTAAACTTAATATCTAATGACACCGTGTTACACAATATTTCAGCAATATGGAACAGGGTAGAAGATGTATCTTGCACTGGGAACCTTGAGAGGGCCCTGAGAATGTAGAGACGAGCCATGCAAGCACATTCTTGTGAATACCCAGGACTCACAAACACCATAATATGTCTCCGACACAACTGTCCTAAGCTATCTTCCTTACAGATATGATCTTAGTTTCTCTTGGTGCAGCTGTCTACTTTCTTCTGAACCCTTCATATTGGCATTTTTTTCAAAGGCATTGGGTGACCCACATGGGCTATCATTGCCTGTATCTGCATGCTACAGTATGCATCTGATATGTCCTTATTCTGAGTGAAATTATAGAGACTCTATAAATGGTTCTGTTGGTTGTGTAAGTTGAAGCACATGGTGATCGTCCTCACCAAGCTAAATGTTCATAACATCTGAATAATCAGATACCTCAGTCCTCACCCCTTTTGTCAAGGCCTATGCTGTCTATTTTTCTGTACAAATAAAGCCATCATTTTGGTCATATCAGTTACACATGTAGTCATTTATTACCCATGTTTCTCAGTTATATGGTGAAAGCCCTTCACTATAGAGGTGAACACATTCCCAACATGTAATGTTTTCAGCTCTTTGCTCCCAAGTAATGTAAACATCTCATTGCCAGTGCACATGTGAGCCTCTTCACTGAAATCTTCTGAAACAAGAAGTTAGTGCAGTAGAGTCCCATTCTAACAAACTGTTTCTCTGAAACACCCTATCTTATGAAATTTAGGTCATACAAAGATTTTAAATAGTTTCTCCATTTTATGTTTTTGCTGCCACTATTTTCAGCAATCCATTAACCTCAATTAATTTCTCCTTATCAAGGGCACCTGAAAACAGTAGTCAGTAGTACTGTATAACTAGACCGTAGACTAGGAAGACTTCAGTGTCATTCACAATCATTCATAATGGAGGCAGTAATTAAACTGGCAAAGAAAAACAGAATATGCTTACTGATGTTCAGAAGCTGAGAATTACTGAGAGACTTGAAAATGGTGAGAGGGCTGTGGCACTGGTGGCTGAGTACAGGATTGGGAAATCTACAGTGTCAAATATGAAGGATGCCAAATTTTGCTTGATGGAATTTGCAATGACTGTGGAGGGTACTTCCTGTACAGAGCTGAGAAGAAAACTATGTGGCAGTGCCACAATGATGAAAGTGATGCTGCAATTTACCTCCAGTTCCATCTAGAGTGAGAAAAAGGAATCCCATTATCTATTCCAGTCCTAAAAGAGAAGACACTCCAATTTCATCAGAAGCTGGGTGACTTCACTGAGTTTGTAGCCAGTGCTGGCTGGTTGCACCATTTCAAAACATGCCATAGCATCAGACAACTCCACTTATGTGGTGGAAAGCAAAGTGCAGCTGATCAGGGTATACAACCTTTCATTAAAAAGATCAGTCAAATGACTGAAAGAAAATATTTGTGCGGAGACCAAATTTTCAACTTGGATGAGACAGGCCTTTACTTGTGCTGTCTCCCAGATAAGACACTCACTCATGGTACTGCAGTAAGTGTGCAGTCCCTAGCCACAAGAAGCAAAAGAACCCAGTGACCATTATCAGTTGCACTAGTGGCACAGGAATTCATAAGTTGGGACTGTTAGTCATCAGAAAGTCGCAGTGCCCCAAATGTTTTCATCATGTGAACGAGGACAACTTACCTGTCCATTACAAAAAACAGAAGTCAGTCTAGATGGACAGTGGGATTTTCCAAAGGTGGTTCAAAATGAAGTTTGTCCACAGCACCAAGCACTTGTAAAGGTTGTGTAGTTTGCAGCAAAAAGTCATCCTGCTGCTAGACAATTCCTCAGTGCACCCAGAAATGATCATCATTAAAACTCGAGATGACAACATAAGGTAGAGTGTGCAAATGGCATACAGTATTTTGAATATTCACAGAGCATTCATATTCAGGGGACCAAATGATTAAATGTTAGATGTTTGTTATTTAGCTGCTGTAACTGACTGTGAGACTATAACAATCTTTTGAGTTTTCCTGTCTAGTCAGAGACCACTTTGGAAGCTCACTGAATGCAGATCATGTGGCCCAGGACTTGTGGAAGCTTCAGGCAGGAGAGGCAGATTATTTGAGCTGCTCGAGAGGAAGAATCTGTTCTATCTACTTGTTAAAACTAGATAAAATAAGCTCTGGCAGAGCCACTATTACTGTGAATGCATTAACTAGATAAGAGTGTTTCATGGGCTTAAACATAAACATTTATTTAAAAAATATCAGATTTACAAACCTTTGCATCAGAGTCTCATTTACAAAGACACCTCATCAAAACTAATACAAAGACAGCACAGTTAACAAGTCCAAAACAATGGCTTGGAGAGCAGACAGTTATAACAATCATTCACTGGAGATGGGTAGCAGTAGATAAACAGATTACATAGTTTAGGCACACAGGCACCACATCAAGAAGACCAAAGCAGTTCAAACAATATACAATAGCTAAAGCAAACAGACATCAGGAGTCAAAGAGAAGCTCAGAGTGTTCACATGAACACTGTTGCATACATTAGCTGAATCAAAGTATAGTACATTGAGAAAGGGCATATTTAAGCAATAAGGCATGACAGGGTGTGTGTTATCATGTAATAACGTCACTCCTCGCGTGAGTTGAAGCACAAGGTGAAACCGAGTATTTATTTATTTGCACGTATTTATTTGATCCACTGGATCAGCAATATTTGCACAAGTTGAGCCCAGTGCAGATTTCACAGCACTGGTCTTGGTCTGGTGATCTGGGTTTGCCCATAACAGTTCAATGTGTGATCTGCTCAACCCTGGCTTTATAAATTTATTTAATTGTTTTTAGAGGAGCTCCTGGTTGTGACCAATATCAACAAACAAATGAAGTCCAGTGTGCCCCTCCATCTGCTCAAACAGGCCTGTAATGGAGGAATTTTTTAATATCTCATGTTCCAAACAGGGGCTCTTAGTTATCAAACTTTGGCCAAAATGTGAATAAGCCAAACCACTCCGTCAAAGTGGCCCCAATTGGTTTGGTCCTGCACTTTATATAATGTAAAAAGTACCTTGCTGATCTGAGTCAGAGTCCTGCTGTTTCATTCTCTGTTAGCAAAGACAATACTCCAGCTTCCTTGTCTCACATTTATAAAGTGCAGCCTGCTAGGTGTGGCTGGGAGCAAATCACTAGGAAAGTAGTCACAGCTTCCCCCTAATCATAAACCAGTTCAATGTGCGGTCTGCTCAAACCTGGCTTTATAAATTTATTTAATTGTTTTTAGAGGGGCTCTGCTAGGTGTGGCTGGGAGCAAATCACTAGGACATCCCTCCACTCAATCACATAACCCCGCCATAGCACCCTTTGCAACTGCCGTGGCTGTGAATCGCAACCGCTGCAGATGTGGACTATTCCAGTCCTCAGCGGCAGTTGCGGAGGGAAACCTTATAAGTTTCTCTTTGTGGGTCTTGCCCCAGGTCACTCAAGTCACTGCAGCACTGCTGAGCTGAAAAGTCACACTCACTATAGTTAAACCTGACTAAATTTGTAGTATTTTATTTTTATTTTTCTTTGGCTTAAAAAGCCAAATCACAGATGATAATAGCAAAAAATGGTCCCTAACAGATAAATGCACTTCAGTTAGACTACTTTCTTTGTTCTTTGTTTCTGACAACAACTAAGCTACTAAAACTTTACATTTCTCATCAAAGTGTACACTTATAGAACATTCCTTAGTCCCTTAAGCTGTTAGTCTTTAAAGCACAGTACACTGCAGCTTTAAATCTCATTTTGTTCTAGTACAGTACCCTCATACATACACACACACACAGTGTGTGTGTGTGTGTGTGTGTGTGTGTGTGTGTGTGTGTGTGCTATTGGGGCATGCCTGTCAGCTTGTCTGTCTCAGCAAACATTAAACAGCCCTTCTACTTTCCCTCTTTTAAAAGCCTGATTTTACCCTACAGTGTAAAAAATTAACCCTCTTTAGCTTGGTGTTTATAGAGGGAATAAAAAATGTCAGGATTTCTGATTTTTGTCTAGTTTAATAAGTGGATGAAAGTAGATTCTTCCTCTGCAGCAGCTCACATCATTTATCTTTTCTGTCTGAAACTTCTGAGAGTACTGGGTTTTATTACCTGCCTTCAGTGAGTTTTCCAAGTGACCTTTGATTGGACGGGAAGTCTCGGGAGATTTTGAACTCCCATCAAATAGCAAAACACTGAATTACCCCAAATAGGACAGGTTATTAGCTTTTCTTCCTGAGTAACGAGCAGCTCATTATTCATGGTATTCAAGAAATACTAGTGCGTTTTTTTTTTTCTCGTAGCACCACCTCAAAGCTGCAGTCATGCAATCAGGGCAAACTAGAGATCCTGAAGTGCAATTACTGCAAAAGACTCCTTCAGACCATCCTAAATTAAATGAACTAAGCCAATGCCCACCAGGACATTGTTAAGGGTCTAACCTCTAAAGACACTGTGTACATGGTAACAGATGCTTGGGATACTGTGCTACAAAGGACAACTGAGAAGGCATGGATTAAGATTGGCATAGGGCAAAGAGAGCCAGAGCCAGATCTACCTGATGTGGCCAAAGCAGAAACTGATCCAATTGATCAAAGCTCACAGGAATGGAAGAAAGCTGAGGATAATGTCACATCTTAAGTGACCTGGGGCCTGATATTAAAAATCACACAAAGCAGAACGCAAACATTTGTGCTGTGCATTGTGATTGCCCGGAGCCTCAAAATGCTATATTTAGTTGAATAGTTCACCGGCAATATTAGACTTAATATAGGGCCATGGTGGTGCAGGTCTATCCCGCTTAGCACTACAGATGCAGTGAAGTTTAAACCTGAACGTGAAGTGAACACAAAGTCGTCCTCTTCACGTTTGTCTACATGCTGTGTAAGTATCCCTCTGGTGACCTGACTTCACATTGACTTCACATTTTCATTCACCTTACTTTGGTGCACAGGCAAAGATGCCAGTAAACAAGCAATGTGGTCACATGTGTGCCTCTCTGCAGGTCACATGAGCACTTTCCTCTTGAGGAAGTGATTGTTTCCACTTGTTGAGTCAGTTTGAGGCAGGTTGTGGTGTGTGGAGGACTGCAGGCAGCTACTTACACAGATCAAATTGATTCATTGAATAGTTCTCATAGTTTCATACTTTTTTCTTTTAAGTAAAGTAATACCAATCAATCTTTTACTTTTTTCTACTGCATTTTGCTAACTGCACTACCTCTGTTTTTTTTAAACTTGTGTACTCCACTCTCTCTCTCTGTCTCTCTCTTTCTGTTTTTTTTTATTTGTCAGTCAGATTCTCTCTTCTCTGGCTGGATATTGTGGCCCAAGGACATGTGGCAGTTCATGCATGGTAATCCTAAATAGGGCAGGTTTTAGGTTGCAGGTCCACCAAAATCTAAAGATGAGGTGGAGGTCCAGCAGCATGAACATGAACAGTGGCTGCTGCAGCTGGTGGAGCAGCAACAGCAGGAGCAGCAGGATGCGGGAGCCCCTCCTGTGATTCCATGCCCAGAGCATGATCCATCTGCTCCACAAAACAAGATGCAGACATCAGTTGTGCGAAAGCAATGCCAGACTCAGGGGCCCTGGGAAGAAGACCTCCCTATGTGGGCATATTTTCAGTGCGACCCTAATGATTGAAGTATGGCTAAGTGCACCATATGCCACCAGGTGGTCCATAAGGGGTAGAGTGACAGGCATATTGGCAATGGGGACAGTAGACACACCTAGCCCTGCACCATCATGCAGAATGGCAGGAGGCAAAAACAAAGCATCAAGCAGAAAAAAGAAACTGCAATCAGCAGTTGCCCCCCTCCTACTGTAGAAATACCATCACCAGTAGTTGCTTCAATGGCATCACCACCAGTAGCAGAAGAAGCAGCACCACCACCAGTAGTAGCAGCACCACCACCACTTGCAGCAGGCAATGAGCAGGAAGAGTCAATGCCTCAGGAAATAGTCAAACTGCAACACATGGTGATGGAGCTCCAGCAAGCTGTTGCTCAGGTCTGTGACAATCAGGACCTTGAGATTGCAATTTTGACAGTGATCTGGGGCCATCTTTGTCATGATGATAGAGGTGCCACTGAGTAAATTAATATGGTGCACAGTTGGAACTTTATACTCTATTCTGTATCTGTATCCCTTTATCATCTTTCCTTTCATCTTGTCTTTGTTTAACACCTATGCCCCCCCAAAGACACACAAAAATATGAAAGTATATAAAAATGATGATGCAAAAAAATCTATGCTATCCTTCCTTGAGCTTTCCTCACCTTATCTGTTTCATCCTGCTGTGTGCTCCTTTTCCTACTTTCCTTCTTCTATCCACAAATGTCAACTATTGGTCCAATTGTAGAAAGACTTACATGCTGCTCATGCTGCTGCTGCTGTGCACTGCTGATGCACTGGTGCTGTGCAAGTAAGAAGCGAATTCCAGAATAACAGAAAATGAACATCTTTTGTGTGAGCATTGAAACATAAGTCTGTTCATGTTGATGTCTCCTCCTACTAACCACTAATGCCACGTAGTGGCCCCATTACAGAAATGCTTACATGCTGCGAAGTAAAGCTGATGCTGCACTATTGTACAAGTAAGAAGAGAATTCCAGAAGGTTCCAAGTGGGAAAATGCCCTCTGTTTAAATATCACGAAAAGTCCCAACTCCAGATGAAGAATAATCACAAGAGAAACTGTTCATAAAAGTCACAAGTATTTCTGGACAGACTGATTAAAGCATGCTCCTACAGCCTCAACTCTCCATAAGTGTCCAAAGCGAGGAAATGATGTGCTGGTGCCTGCTGGTGCTGCTGTTGTTCTGCTGGTTACTAATGCTGTTGATGTACAGTGTTGACTTGCTACTAGCTAATTACTTGATAAATGATCAAGCCATAAAAGGTAAATTGTTGTTTTTTTTTGTGGGGGTGGGGAGGAGGACATTTTTCAAAACAAGTTTCATTAATGTTTTATTTTTTCTTTCCAGGTTTTTGGTTCACAACTGGGGTCACTAGCATCATGATCATCATAATTATCATCCTCATCCACAAATTCAGTTTGGATGCTGTCCTGTGGCGAACATGTTCCAACCACGGCTGCAGTATGATCATCCACAATTTTTTCATCAACATTTGAATCTTCGGATGACACATTAGGCATAATCTAAACATTGTTGGAAAAATTAGATTAATTTGTGAGTCATCATCAGACTCGTGATCAGAATCATGTTCAACTACCTTGGGGACAGGGAGCGTGTGTGACATCAACTACACTCTGAATCACATCTCCAGACTCCACAACATTTTGTCAAAATGATAAGTTTGCACAGATTGATCTTGAAGCAATACTCATGCCATCACTAACTTCACTACCACCACCACTAGCAGCAGGGAAAATAGCATCTCCAACCATTGCTGAAGTGGCTGATTGTGCTGTGAAAAACATAGCTGGAGAAATCCCTTTACTTGCATCAACTATTCCCTTCTGCTGCATACTACCATGGCCATGGACACTCTTGGCACTGGCAGCAGTGCCACGGCCAGAAAATCTTTGCATGCATGTCTCTTCATGGGCATTTTTGGGGATTACACAGACAATTAACAACACATTTAGATTTAGACACTTTTGGAAGAATGGAAGCCAAAAAACAAGAAGTGTGACTTACAGATAGAGATTGGGCCCTAAAGAGATGTAGCGGCACAGGCAATGGAGAGTGTGCACTAAAGACATGCAGCCGCACAGTCACAACAACACCTTAACTGGTGGTCAGCAATCCAAAACTGGAAAAATAATACCTTCTTTTGCAGTGGGGGTACAGCAGTGCCTAGATAGAAGCAGTAAAAAATAACACAGACAGGTGAAGAAATTAAGAGTACTGTGATTACAGTGTCACAAAAAATGCATTTGACTTGATGGCATGCACAAACACTAAAGGTAATGGGCAGAAAATTGAACAGTTCTATGCACTGTCTACAATCCAGTCTTTTAAACAGACTGAAAAACTGCAAAGCACCACAGCAAAAAACTTACTAGAAGTATTAATGTGTCTATATGAACATGCAAATACTAAGGCAGTACCCAACACAACAGTTGGAAAGACTGCCTTTCTTACTGTAAATCTCCCTTCACAATCACCACAGATACACCCCTCCCCTGAAGCACACTTCTACAGTGTCTGTCAGTACAGAGACTGAATGTACTAAATTAACATTCAATATGTGTACAAATTCAATAAACGCTCGATGATATAAACACATGAAGGTTTCCTACAATCGATGTACTAAATTTTGACACAAAATTGTGTTGCAAAAATTATTTTTTAAAGGTTTTTCAATGGTTTGATTCTCAGAGCAGAGCTCTGAGAGCAAACTGTCTCCAGCTTTCCACTACACACACTATGCTAAACTGAGGCTGTGCAAGACAATCTAGAGCCCATGTAACCTGCCATGCATGAATCACTGCAAAATTCTCCTTAAAGAACAATAAAAAGGTGAAGTGCCTTGAAATCAGTGGAACTTCATGTTAAAATTAAAGGGGAAGTAATAAAAAAGGCAAAGTTAATGCAAAGTCTATTGAAATCAATGGAACTTCATATTATTGGTTAAAGGTGAAGTTATAAACTTCGCATTGCAGAATATTTAGCGAATTCCATGTTATATGCAAAATACTCTGCTTGGCGATGTTTGGGAACTTCACCCACCACTACTTAGCACTGCCCTGATTTAGCTCCCAAAGTACATCCCCAGAATGGATAGCATGAGAGTACTATCAGCAGTATTTAAAGGGTCCCATGAAAATGAGCCCATTGGGCACATAAGATGCTAATGCACCATTTACATGCCTATTATGGCCTCATTTGCATGGGTAGCAAGGCATGTTAGTGCAGTGCCACCCCCTCATAATTGCCTGCTTCCAGCATGTGTAGATATCCCTGGTGCCATGTGGTTCCCTCCCTCCAATCACCAGCCCCTACCATATTTGAAATTAATCTCTGGTACTATTGGTCCCCCACTCCAGTTACCAGCCCATACTATATTTGAAATAAATCCCTAGTGGTAGTGGTTCCCCCCCAATTACCAGCTTATACTGTATTTGAAATAAATCCATGGTGGTAATGCCCTCCCCATCAGATCACCAGCCCATACTGTATTAGAAATTAACACCTGGTGCTAATGGTGCTCCCTGATTTTTAGCCTGTGTTAGTGGTCCCCCCCTCACTCCCTCCCTCCCTCCAGTTGCCAGCACATAGTGCAATGATACACCATCCCTGGCATCCAGTGGTTCCACTCCCCACTATGGCACTAAATACCCCTGTCCCCCTACCATTCCTTTTAGTGCCGTTGGTGCAAACAGTGTCTGGCACAGTCCTCTGTGGATCCTTGCACTGCCCCTCTGTTTGCCAGCCCTTAATGTGCAAATACACTTCCTGGTGGAAGTGCCCCCCCATGATTACCAGCCCATATGGGAGTTTAAATCAATCCCTAGTGCTAGTGGTCCTCCCTCTGATTGCTAGCCCATGGTAGTGGTCTCCACTCCATGCCTCCCTCCCTCCATCTGATCACCAGCACATTGTACAATGGAACACCCTCCATGGCCTCACCCTGTCCTATAAATAAGAGGCACGATCCCTGCCTAGACATACAATATGGCCATTGTATGTCTAGGCAGGGAGCATGCCTCTTATTTATAGTACAGGGGCACTCCCACCAGGAAGTGTATTTGCACAGCAAGGGCTGGTAATCAGAGGGGCAGTGCCATGGTCCACAGAGGGTGGGTCTGCTCCCCCAGTGGCCAACTGGCCAGATGGCTGCTTAGCTCTGGCAGCTGCTAGGGTTGCCGAGAGTAAATCAGAGTTTTGTTAGGTGGTATTTATGCTTCACAAAAGGACCTCACTAAAATCTTTTGTGCAGTGCAAAGCCGCTGAAGATGGGGTAGTGCAGCTATTTATGGCCCCACCCCTCCCTTTATCAGCTTGCATATATTAGATTTTGCATGGGTGGTAACCTTCTTTTTAAGCAGAACAGCCTCTTTTGAATGTGGGGATCTGGCACAAACCTCAGTTTGCATTGGAAAAGACTGATTTGCACCCTTGCAAACTTTTGAATATTGGGCCCCTGGTGTCCAAGCTATCACACAATGTTTTGCCTGATGAGCAGAAACTGTGGATCAAGTGTGAGGAGGAAGAGGAAGGGCATGCTCAGCTATTTGAGGACTGCATCAATGAAGCTATGCATGGAAGGTGGTCAAGAAATGGAGCTGATTCTCCCAAAGAGAATGAAAATGAACTAGAAACACCAATACCATGCAATTGAAAAGCCGTAGAAAGCTTCAGTAAATGTTTACTATGGCTTGAGAATCAGCCCAAATGTGACCAGCTCCACCACCTACTGTTGAGAAACCCGCATTTGAAGGCATTAAGGAGCAGGCATATAGCAAAAAAATATATATATATATATATATATATATATATATATATATATATATATATATATGTATATATATAAAATACATTTTTTCTATAAAATAAATAAATAAAAGTTATTTTTACCAGCTGCACAGTTATAAAAGCACTATAACCCAACCCACTGCCCACTACTCTCTACTCCCTAGAACAATACAGTATTGTCTAAAGCACAAAGCACCACTCACTGCAATTAAATTAATTGGAACCTTGATGGAATGAATGCCTGTTAATCCAAACAAAATTTATGTATCTCATGTGGTTCAGACTAGCAGGGTCCTACTGTATCAATATGCACACTGGTAAAGGGGAAGTAAATGTTGTTAAAAGGGGAATGTATTGTAGTGGGACTGGCTAGATCTAAACTACACATTCTCTTGGCACTTACATTTTTCCTTCTTTGTGTTCAGTAACAAAATGTTAACATTGATTTGTGATCCCTACAGACACCATGGGTGTAAAGGACTACTGTCCACAACCCCCACTGCTGATGTAACTGGCAAACTAAGTCAGCTGAGATTCCAGTGGCCTATACTGACAGCTGTACTGAATAGAGCCCAACCAAAATGCAAACTGGTGGCTTATATTTTCTTTCTTTCTGCCACGTGATTGTCTGTCTGTCTTTCTGTCTGTCTGACTTGTTTATCCATGTACTATAAAGGGGTCTGAATTAACAGCAGGTTGGAGGAATAGAACACAAAAAGCAGACAACAAATGCAGTGAGCAAAAGAAAATTACAAAAAGTCAGTGAAAAAGCAGGGTGAGGTACAGAAACGGTGGTGCTGCTGTTAAATACAATTACTCATAGTTACCAGGAGCAGCTGCACTCATCAATCACACTGGAACCCAACTACAGAAGAAGCCCTGTGAGGAGGGTGATATGTAAGTCAGCAGTGACAATCACTGCCATCCTGACCTGTTGGTCCATTTATGTTATGACTTTGGAATGAAAGACTGGCAATAAAGTGATTTATTCTCCTGTCTTTCTACTTGGGTTCCAGTGTGATTGGTGAGTGCAGCTGCTCCTTGTAAATACTATTTTTTTTTAAAAAGTGTATACAGAAGAACTGTCAATGTACTTTCATTTTCTCTTTCAATTCTTGTTTTCTGTGAAGGAAGGATCCCCAACCATAGTGGTGTCCTGCATTGTTCCAGAAAGAACCATGTTTGGTTAAGCAGCAAACCCTAACCTTCTTAATACTCAGAGCTGCAGTCTGCCGAATAAAAGGGAAAGAAGTGAGGCACTGTGAGGCAGTGGTAGGAAATATCTTAAGAGCCAAAAGCAAGAGAAAATGAGAGTCAGCACTTCTGCTGCAGTAGACAAACTTTCCAAAGTTTGGTCCCTGCATTTATCATCTTTTCCTAGTGTAATGTTTCTTTAAGAAGCTATTAACGTGAACAACCCATTCTGCAGCCAGATGGTTAAATGACCACATTGCAGAAAAGAACATATACTGGACAGAGCTGATATGGCTACAGCCAAGGTCATGGCAGAACATGTCACTGTCCGCCATTCCCAAGATGGCTGCTGGAATTCAATGTGCATGTGTGAGTCATCATGCATGCATGCAGTCAAGACACGCATGCTTGAAGACTTGGGCACCAGCAGTCATTTTGGACACGGCAGAGTTTGCTGCCAGAGTTCATTGCACATGCGCACTAAGCTCTAGTGGCCATCTTGGACACAGCAGACTGTGCCATGTTCCACTAGCTGTCAAATAAGTGTGATGGACATTAAGTGATTGCTGTTCACCTCCAATTTTAACAAGTCCATTTGGAATCCAGTAAGCTCCCTTTCTCTACTGTGACAGCAAAACATCTGCAGGACTACACCCACTGTAGCCGTAGAAAAGGAGCCACTCAGTTTGCATCTTGGATGGGTGCTAACAGAACAAAAAGAAAACAAATACAATATGTGCAGAAGGGTTAAAAGAGGTGTTATTTTCCAGGATGCCATGATGTTACACAACAGAAAAAGCACATGGGGTAAGGATGAGCCATTACAAAATTTACATTCAGTGAGCTTGCTGATATCTGGAAACTTGGAGACCAATGAAGCCTGTTCAAAGGAACTCAGTATCCGTTTGGCACTCTGACATCATGATACAACATGTTATTCAGGGAGTATGTATGGGGCACGTTCAAGTCGCTGGCAAGCCACCTAATCTGCTGCAGCAAAACAGTAATTCTAGAGACAGAGAATGTCTCATGTTGCTCACATCTTAGCGCCATTTCCAGTTCATTTTCAAAGGGAAGGACGTGCAGTTGGCCCATCAGCTCAGCAGTAGCATTACTGCTCATCATGTAGGTGACCTAAATTTGGATGTGAGCCTGAGTCATTGGGGAGCAGTCAGAAGAAGGAAGACACTGGTGAGGGAGGTTCATGAGCTCCGTGAGTTCTGCTGGTTTACTACCACTTGGGTGATGACATGTGACAGTGCAAGTGGGGCCATAATGGTTGGGTGGGGCACTTCCAGACTGGGACGTCTTCACATTTTGCATGTAGATTTCTACCCAGTCCTAGCTTGTGAGGTGACCTAGTTAGGAGAACAAAAGAGGGAAGAAAAATCCCCTGATCACAGCAACACGATGCTACCTCTTTTCCTATAGGCTCTGTACCGCTCATTGGGCTGTCGACTGCAATGAAGCTAAACACCTCCCAGCATTAAGGGAACCAAGGGGCTCCACCACTGATGGAGGGTAAACCATGGGTCACTGCAAGGTTGCAGGTAAGTTCCAGAGAAAGCATGTGACATGGCTGGGGGTTGGGAGGCTAACCCAAGGAACAGATCAGATGTAAGACAGCATACTAATTTAAAAGAAAGGTGAAGGACTTGGCTACTCAAGGATCTCCTTTTACGTGAAAAAGACTGTAATTTGATTAGAAATGAAAGATACCATCAGAGGCGCACATTTATTTATGTATTTAGGTATGTATGTATTTAGTTTTTGGTAATCAGGAAAGAACATAAAGCAAAAAGTGTTATTTTCAGGAAAAATCTGTGATAAACAGAGCAATCAAGAAGAAATCATTACTAATGATTAAGGGCTGGCTGTCACTAAGATACATAAGCAACTAGGACCAGATGGGTTGCATCTGAGGATACTCAGAGAATTAGCCGTGGAGCTGGCTGAACCACTGGTATGTCTGTTTAACAGCTCACTTAGGTCTGGGGAAGTTCCAAGGGATTTTAAGGTGGCAGATGTTGTACCCCTTCTTGAGGGGTGGGGGATAAGGAGCAGCCATGGAACTACAGGACTGTCAGTCTAGCCTCTATTGTAGGGAAGCTGATGGAGTCACTGATCAAAGGGGACCACACAGACTACCTAGAGAGCAACAGGCTCCAGGATAGTAAACAGCACGGTTTCATGACAGAAAGATTTTGTCAAACTAACTTGATAGTTTTCTTTGACTGGGTGACAAAGGAATTAGGCAAGGGCCATGCTGTGGATCTTCTCTACTTTGACTTCAGCAAGGCTTTTGACTTGATACCTCACAAACGGACAGACTGGATGGGCCTAGTGGTCCTTATCTGCTGACAAATTCTATGTTTCTATGTAAACGATTGCTCAAGAAGATGGAAGACCTGGTTGCAGCTAAACTCATAGTGAACTGGGTGGGAAACTGGCTAGAGGGGAAGCAGCAGAGGGTGGTGGCCAATGGGGTTAAATCAGAAGACCGGAAGGTTATGAGTAGGGTTCCACAGGGATCAGTCATGGATCTTGTCCTCTTCAACATGTTTATTAGTGACACTGAAGAAGGAATCCAGGACAGGTTGTGTCTCTTTGCATATGACACAAAACTATGTGAGAGGGTGGATAGTGGTAAGGGAATAAGGGAAATACAGAGAGACCTACAAAGCTAGAGGGGTGGTCAAAGTTCTGACAGTTAAAATTCAATGCTAAAAAGTGCAAGGTAATGCACCTAGGGGAAAAGAACCCCAAGAGAGAGTACTGGATGGGAGGAGAGAGACAGCACTACAGATGAGGAGTTATCATTCACAGCTCATGATGGTATTATTGCTAGTAAGCAATCTAGTCAGTGCAACAAGGCCTACAGCAAGGCTGACAGGATGCTGGGATGTATCAGGGGGTACTGATAGCAGAAGAAAAGAGGTAATGCTTCCCCTCTACAGATCCCTGGTGAGGCCTCATCTAGAGTACTGCACTCAGTTCTGGAGTACTTACCTTAGAATGGACAAGAATAGATTGGAGACACTGAAGTACAGAGTAACAAAAAATGATTCAGGGCCAGCAGGGCAGATCATATGAAATGTATCTCAAGGCACTAAACATGTACTCAGTGAAGAATAGAAGGGAGAGGGAAGATATGATAGAGACCTTCAAGTTACTTAACATTAACAAAATGAACTGTGAGAACAATTTACCAATATGTGTTCAAATGGACACGAATGGAAATTAACAGGAGGTAGGTTCAGGGAAGATGTGAGGAAGCACTACCTTACAGAAAGAGTGGTGGAACCTTGAAACAGTCTGTTGGCTGAGGTGGTGGGTATGAAAACAGTCAGAGGATTCAAGCAGGGCTGGGACAAAATGAAGGGAACACTGGTTACCGGGAGAGACAGGACCAGGGAGGAGAACAGACCGATGACTAGGAGGGTTAGTACCCTGGAGGAACAGTAGGTTCCAGGAATTATAGGGAAGTTAGGAAGACTGGATGGACCTCTGGTCTTTTTCTACCATCATTGTCTATGTTTCTATTTAACAAAATGTGACATCAATCCATATCAATCAAAACATTACCGTTGTTGTCGCAAGTAGACACGTACAAGGTAACAGTAGCTTGGTAACAAGCACAGGTAGATGAGCTGAAGTACTAGGAGACAGCTTGGTTACCCACATTTCAAGCAAGTGATTAAAACAAAAAAGACCAACTAAGCACCGATAATGGACGCAATTCATGAAGGGGAGAGGTTACCTGCACAAAATGAATATAACCCGCTCATATATATTTTGTGCCTGTGAGTGAAAACTATTTAATGTAGGCTGCTACATTTAGAAACTAGGTCTCTCAGTGAGGGTGAGAAGGAGGGTGTGTCTGTGTTGATGTTCACTATTGTATTGTGTTGAAACCATGTGGAAATGAACCAGAGGAAAAAGGGATGCAGAGGGGAGGAAAGGAGTGTTAGGGTTCCACCAAATACCTGTTCTCCAAGCAGTGGTGCTGGAGAAGCAGCTGGAACAGGGACTGGGAGGCAAATGCATGTTGCTAGGCCTGAGAGAAGGACTAGCGCTTGATTCATGGCATGGCCAAAGAAATGAACCATGGTTTATTAGTCCCCAGTAGTCCATTGGCTCCACACCCACTGCAAGCAGCTTTCCTAGTCATTCAACCCATGTTTTTGGTGAAAAAAAACAAAACACTGTGAACAATTCAGAAGTGCAGTAGTTCCCTTCTCCTTCCAGTAATCCCAGTTCACCCACATGGGATAAATTAGATCTATCCAGAATTGTAAAGGTAACCCCACCTCTTTTCCATGTTTTTTAAACAACAAAACACCTGCCAGTACAGTCACTGGTGCATATGCACGTGTGTACAATTGTCATCCCACCCTAAAACACAAAAACATACTTTTAACTGTCTTTTTAAAGACAGTGTAAATTGCCTGTGTTTGAGTGGGCAGAACTATTGCAAGCATTGCCATAGCATTGCAGGCTGAACATTATGTGTGAGCACATAAAATATGGCTCCAAGAGAGCAGCATTCAGAGGGAGCAACACACACAGGGCTACGAGGGTCCTGTGCGTGAATATACCATTTTATTTACTGCATTGATCTGCTTTAGCAGCAGTGCCTGACTACTTGTTGGAACAATTTTAACATTTTGTACTTCCCTTGACTCCTGCTTCTCGAGGGTCCAGGAAACAAGGCAGTCATCTGTTGGTGTCAAGGGCAGCCCTTTAGAGCTCCCCTTAGGGTATTTTTAGCTGCCTATTTAAACGCAGTGTAAATTGCCTGTGACAGAGTAAGTGAAGCTATTTCGAGCTTTGCCATAGCAACGCTAGCCAAACATCATAGGGGAGCTCATAAAAGTAGGCTCCAAGCAAGCGGAGTCAAGCGGGGAGCAGAGGTAATGCAGGCACAGGCCAACAGAATCTATAGGCATCAGTCAGGGAAGAAGGGGAGAAAGGCCACTGTAATGTGAAAACCTGTTGTGTACAGTAAAATACACTGGTAAGCACTAACCCCATAAAGAGACAGGTGCAATTAGAATCACTGGGATCATTCTCCGGCTAGGTGAGACTATAGTCATATCAGTATAGGTAGTGATATCACTATCTTATTTAATCCAAGATGGAAATTGTGGAATAACAACTGGAAAGCAAATAAATTGCAGGATGGAAGACAATCTGGTTACCTTGCAAAATGGGCTTATGGGTATTAAATGTACAATTTGCAAAAAAATTCAGTAAGCAAGAAATGACAGACTTTACTCTGCGGCGTGCGGCGTGCGGAAGATGGCGGCTAGGCTGAGCCAGCTATCAGGAGTTTGAGAGATACTGAGTGTTTGATTCGTTTGTATGTTTATTCATACGTCTGCTTGTATGTTTGCTTTTTGTTTTTCGGCAATTGTTATGTTCATTCGCTTGGTCGATCCGTAATAAGGCAAGGGAGTCTTCATCAGTTTTTTAACCTCTTTGCACACTGTGGGAGTTTGCTTCTGACTGCATTATCTGGGATTATTTTCTGGTGGGAGCAGAGGATCATTTAGACTGTTTGGTGATTGCTGCTAATTTCACGGTCTTGGAATTGCTGAAGGAAGGACTGAATTCTGTTCGGGGCCGTGAGTACTTTGGATACACTGCCAAAAATTTGGTGCTGGACTTGAACTGCGGAGGTGGTGTATCGGGGTGTTGTGCTGGGGGGGGGTTCTCCTCCAACTGCCTTGGACTGGTGGCTGTCTGCGTCTTCCGCTGCTAAGTGGGAAAAACCATCTATGTTTCTGAGAAGCTGGAGCTTTTTAGTGGGTTTACCTCTGCTATATTTTATTGCCCCCGCCTCCGTTATCGTAATTTGCCCCATATCATTGGAGGAAGAACCTGCCTTTAGAGTACAGCTCCTAGAAGATACGCTGCAGTTTTGATTGTTTGCTTTGTTTTGTCGATCGTTTGGGAAGATAAAATGGATTCGGCTTTTTCCTGAAATTTTTTGGCTATCCTGGGAAGGCTTTGTTTCTAAGGAAAGTGGAACTTTTTTGAGTCAGTTCCTTAACGCTGGTTTTGGACCACTCCGTGGGTGTTGTCTGGATTTGAGGACCCTGCATTTATTTCCCTGCTTTTATTGCCCTATCTGGTGAATCCTAACTCCTCCTACTGTAGTGGTGCAGAGGTGGGGCATCCATCACTGGGGAGTCAGTGAGTGGTAGTCCTTTCTTCTAGGGAACCCCTGGGAGTCCATTTGGTTGAGCTCCACTGGGGTCTCGTAGTATCCACTGTAGCCTGGTGGTGGGTTGGGTATAACCTTTGGGTCTCAGTGAAGGAAATATAGCTAGTCCCAAGATATTTTTTCTGCGTTTTCTTCAGTGGACAGATTATTTCTGTGACTTAAGACTCTTTGAATCAGGAATTGTGGTGCCTTCTGGAAGATCTTGCAGTGAGAGTGCTCAGGACTGGGATTCCCTGATTTTTAATGGTTTTATTACTATTCTAATCTATTAACTATATATGGTAGTGAGATTACCATATTATTCCTCCTGGCTACCATAGTGAGAGTATGGTGTAACTCGGGGGTTTATTATTTTTTGTTCTTTTTGGTTTATGAAGTTTTCTTTATTTAGGGGCACCAGTTAGTGAGAGTTTCTGGTTGCCTGGAGGGGAGATTTATTTTGTTAATTATTGTTTAGTTTGATAGCTGTTTGATTGGAATTTTGGGTTAGATCAGTTGGACTCTTTTAGTTGTACATAAAATTGTTTTAATATTTTAAGGGGTATTTGGTTATTATTATTTAAGTTGGGTGGGAGGATTGTTGTTTGTATGAGAGTAAATAAATTGGTTTAAATATGTGTTGGGGTTTAAGTAAAATGGTTAGGCAGTACTCCCCCTCAAGACTTCGGGATCTCCGTCCCTTTAAATTACCCCCACTTTCTGTGGAGGTTTAAGCTAGATGCCGAAATCTTGGCATTGTAAGATCTAAAAGTAGAAGGATACGGGGATCTTGGAACTCTTGGGGGTGATGGGAGAGAAGAGAACGGATAAGGGCAGTGAGGGCTAGGAGACGCCCTGGGGCGAAATGGGTGCTGGACTGAGGTCCTCCTTGCCTAGTTCCCATACCCAAAGGCACTGACTTGGAGTGTGTCAGGCAGGAAGTGGGATCACCCTTGGATTTCCGTCCCTTTCGGGTGGTGTTAAGCAATGCCAGGTCGATTAGGAACAAGACTGCAGTGATTGCTGATCTTGTTTCCTCAGTCGACCTGGCTTGCATCACCGAGACCTGGCTAGATGGAAATGCTGGCCCTGTATTGGACTCCGCGGTTCCGGCTGGGTTCTCAGTGATTCACCGCCCGAGAGTGGACCGGAGGGGCGGGGGAGTTGCTGTCTGTTTTAGACAAGATCTGGATCTCAGGGAAGTGCCAGTTGGTGATACCAACACCTTTGAATGCATAGTGGGTGCAGGTGCAGGCTACAGGACCCTTCTTATCTACCGTCCACCAGGGGATGAGAGGGAGTTCCTGAAGGAGGTTGCGAACTTCATCGCCGACATGGTATTGGAATCTCCCAGATGGATAATTCTGGGGGATTTCAATGCCTGGGTCGACGATGAATTCTCACCATTTGGTCAAAATCTCCTCCAATTAATGGATTCATTGGGCCTGTCACGAGTAATTACTTCTGCATCCCATGAGGGAGGGCATACATTGGACTTGGTTTTCCATCTGGGGATGGAGATATCTGATGTGGAGGTGGAGCCGGTCGGATGGTCTGACCATCACGCCCTGAGGTTCAGATTTGCGGCCCCCCGAAATAGGCCTGCCCCCAAGGAGTTAGTACAGTTCCGTCCTTTAAGAGGGATTACTTCAGAGGGCCTAATGACGGAGCTGGACTTCTCGGATTTTCCAAGGGATAGTGTGGATCCAGGACCACTGGTCTTAGCCTATAATAAGGCCGTGACTGTGGCCCTGGATGCCATAGCTCCAATTCATGTTCGTCCCCGTACTCTTCACCTGGAGGATCCCTGGTTTGACGGGGAGGTCCGTGAGTGGAAGAGGAAGGGACGAAGATTAGAAAGACGTTGGCGGAAAACTCAACTGGAGGTGGATAGACTTGTATTGTTAGAACATTATAAATTCTACCAATCGGCAATCTCCCATAAGAAGGCAGAGTTCCTGTCCAGGGAAATTGCTGCAGCTAGGAATAGACCATCCCAGCTCTTTCGGACTGTGGACAGACTGTGCAATCCAGTCTGTCTCCAGACTGGTAGAGCATTATCACAGGTACAACGTGAGGAGTTTGCGAAATTCTTTGCTGACAAGGTATCCACCATCAGGGATGACATCAGCCTGTGTCTTTCTATTGAGCATTGTACTGATCAATCGGGTGGTACTAATGCCCAGTTGTACTGGTCTACCTTTAGACTACCAGCAGTAATAGATATTGTGAGGATTATCCAGACTCTGCGACCTACCTATTGTAAGTTGGACCCAGGCCCTACTCACCTGGTGGTGGGGTGTGTAGATGTTATCGGCCCAGTCCTGGCTGGGATAGTGGTGGTATCATTAGAGAGAGGGATCTTTCCGGATCCCTTAAAGGAGGTGGTAATACACCCCCTTTTTAAAAAGCCATCTCTTGATCCCGACTGCCCAGCAAATTATAGACCAGTCTCTAACCTCCCTTTTGTAGGGAAGGTTATTGAGAAGGTGGTCACTCTGCAGCTGGAGGATCATTTATCTATCCACAATATCTATGACCCTCTCCAATCTGGCTTCAGGAAGCGGCACAGTACAGAGACGGCTCTTGTTCGGGTATTGAATGACCTCCTGATGGCAAGAGATAAGAGGACCCGTTCTATCTTGGTTCTCTTAGATCTCTCAGCAGCATTTGACACCGTGGATCATGGGGTATTGCTCGACCGCCTGCGATTTTTCTGTGGCCTGAGGGGGGCAGTCCACAGTTGGTTTCGATCTTTTTTGGAGGGCAGATCTCAGAGAGTGGTATCGAGTCAACACCTCGACCCTCACTATCTGCCCTGTAAGATCGTAGGGGTCTGCTGTCCCCTATGTTATTCGCGGCGTATATGCTTCCACAAGGGGACATTATAAGTCGGTATGGGTTGAGTTTTCATTGTTATGCTGATGATTCTCAACTCTACCTGTCTTTTATGCCTGAACAGGAGTCGGATTCCATCACTATTTTTAACAACTGCCTTCTGGAGATTCAGGATTGGATGAGTGCTAGTTGGCTTAGGTTGAATCCAGGGAAAACTGAGGTGTTGGTTCTGGACCCTGGAGGGAGGATAACAGGGGCTTGGACAGGGAAACCCTCGGGTTTATTTCTTGGGGAGGCCCAGCTTCTGGCCTCTGGCCAAGTTCGTAACCTGGGAGTAATTTTTGGCCAAGCCTGACTATGAAGATGCAGAGTGTCGGCCGTAGTCAAATCGGCCTTTTTTCATCTGAGGAATATTGCCCGGGTGAAACACTTGGTTCCACGGGAAGATCTTCCAACTTTGGTCCAAGCCTTTGTCACCAGCCGTTTTGATTATTGCAATGCGCTCTATCTAGGGCTGCCGGGGGGTGGATATCCGCCGCTTGCAGCTGGTGCAGAACGCGATGGCCAGGTTGTTGATGGGAGTTTCACGATCTAGCCATATAACACCTGTGCTGCATGATCTGCACTGGCTGCCAGTACAGTGGTGGATTACCTTCAAGGTCGTATTATTGACCTTTAGGGCCCTACATGACTTGGGACCCCACTACCTGAAAGAGCTCTTGGTGCCTTACTGTCCTGCCCACTCTCTTTGCTCCTCTGATGAGAAATTGCTAGAGATTCCCAGGGTACATTTAAAGATGTCAGGAGGTAGATCTTTTGCCTATATGGCACCAACCCTGCGGAATTCTCTACCTCGTCAGATACGAGAATGCCAAACAGTTGAAAGTTTTAAAAAACAATTAAAAACTTTCTTATTCTCCTTAGCTGTTGCTGGAACATATTGAATAAGTGTACTGTATGGTTGTTTGATTTATTGTTTGAGATTTGATTTTATCTGTTTTTATTGTAAAAGCGCCCTGAGCTTGGGAAGGGCGCTTAATATAAATAAAATTTTACTTACTTACTTACTTACTCAAACCAGCTGTGAACAGTGCAATGAAATCAGTTAAAATCAAAAATTATAGGACTAGAAATGCAGATAAAATGCCTTACTGCATTAAACACAAACATGTTAGAAGAACAAGAGAATGGACTGACAGAGAGAACTGGCAGAAGAGTAAGGGAACAAAAAGATGTATGTGAGGAACTAATAAAGAAGGGATCCAACTAGTTCAAAAAAGGCAGGAGAGCAATGGAATTCCTAGCTAATAAGTAGAACATAACTAAGGCCCCTAGAATTCTGTGGCTGCAGAATTTTGTGCAGAACTTGCATCCTACAGCAGAATATCTGCAATGCCGCATAATTCACTGTTCTTGATGATTCTTTATTAATATTTTCAATTTATCCATAGCACCTGGTTCCCATCCTCTCATTTTATATGCCAAACCCCTCTATGCTCAGCATGGGATGTTGTCTGTGGTATCACATCATACTGTATATTAGGTACTGACAGGGCTGCTTTCTGTCACAGAAATGAATAGTCACTTATCTGCCACAGTTCCCTCTCCCAGCAGAAGTGGCAAAGCACAGCAGGTACAATAATATTTGCTCAGCCAGCATTAAAGTACAATAAAATGATCAGTCTTAAGTTATTTCACTGGGCCAATATAAACAAATGCATGACAACAGCATAATCCAGATTACTCTATCCCTTACTTTGTACAGATTTATTTGTTCCTTTAAGGTATAGGGTTGCCTTCTAAAATGAATAACTAGTAAAATGAATTAACCTGTTGTTTTTAGGAACAGTAATTATGCCCAGAAAGGTGGAACATGATAATGTGTAGACGTGTTGAAAGAACATATCCACTAAATGAATAATTGAGCAATACACATTTTTGCCAGGGTTATTGATTACCTATTAGCACTGGTTGATAGAATTACCTAAAGCTTATGGAGAAATAATGTGTGCAGGGCCATTTATTGGGCCAGTGGGTAGCATGTTTTGTTACTCAGGTTTGGGGATGAGCTCTTGGAGCTGGCAGGGCAGCAAAAGGATGGATAGGTCCAGCCTTGTCGCACACCACTGCTCTGAGCCTGGGAAGGTATGGCACAGTGTTTTGTCACACTGGTGACACCTTGTAATGGTCTGAGGATCCTTCTCTCACAAGGAGTTCATGTGCATGTCATGGCCTGATGAGGTTAAGGAGTTTGTAAGGAGACGTGGTTGGCATGAAAAATGAGTCTTGCAATATCTTCTCTATTCTGTTTATTCCACTTCCAAAGAGACCTGTATGTATGAGGATACAATTTCATGGTCACAAAAAGGGAAATTTATTAAAAAAAGAAACAAACTATGTTACAGATTGCATGTTAAATATACAAGTGATTCACAGTTGGGACCTCACGAGTGATGCAACCAGCATGAGTATACATATAACGTATTTATCACATACGGTCCCCTGTGCATATTTCATTTATGCAATAGGATTGGACCTTAAGTGATAGATTTTTTTAGCTTTTTTAAAAATAAAATTATTTTTAAAAGTCTGTGCTTTTTATGTTGGCGTGCTTGCACAGCCAACATCTTGTAGTAGTGCAGCTTTGGAGACATGGTCACTGTTGGGCGAATGCAGGGCACGCACCAGTAAGTGCGTCTCTCATTCCCCAATCAGCCGCATGCCGGCACCACACCATGCATACATAATGTGGTGAGCACATCTAAGAAAAGGTCCGCTGCAATCTGAGCAAAGCTTGTCAGATGCAGCGGACCTTCCTAGACGTGCCGCCAACACTGTGACTTGTAAGCACAGTATTACAAACTGCTGACTTCAGGGTGCCCAGTCCCCTGTGGTTAACCCTGCCACTCTGTATGTGCCGGCCAGGGAGCCCACCCCCATCGGCATAAATAACCCCTGATTGATAAATGCCAAGTGGGTGCCCATCCCCTAGTTCCCGCCCCCACTTTCTATGTGAGCTGACAGGGTGCCCAATCCCCATTGGCATAAAATTCTCCCCGTGTTGTGTGCCGATGAGGGTGTCCAATCCCCATCAGCTACAGACCCCCAAACAGTTAGGTGGCATGCTGGGAGCCCACCCAGCATGCCAAATCTAAAACAAAAAACTGTCCCCAATGTTTTGTTTTTTGTCACCTGTAAAACGAAACGGTCCCTCGAGTCTTCCTGCTCCCACCCACACCCACCCTCTGTGCACCTGCCTCCCCACACACCCCCACCCCATACTTACCTGTGGAGTCTGCGACATGATCTTCCGTGGACCAGTAACACGTCTGCACTCTTCAAAGCTGACTGCAAACTGAGGAAATGCCGGTAAGCTGTATAATGGAATAAATAGGGTTTTTTCAACTTTGATGCATGTCTCAGGCATTTTGTGGAATTTTGGCCTCAAATTTTCAACATGGGGTTTTTGGGACCCTTCCTCATGAATTCTTGCACTGTCATGGCGTTATTCAATCCCGAAAGGTGATTTCACAGTCACTGCACTGAATCACCTTTCGGGACCGAGTACCAAAATGACAGTGTCACTGTTCATAAGGGGGGCTCTCAAAAAGCCTATGTTGCAAATTTGGTGGGAAAAATTCAAAAAATGACTGTTTTATGAGTGTGCTTTGTGCAGTTGCTATGCATGCTTGTAAGTTAGCAAATTCACAATATTTCCATGCGATATTCTCATTGGCATTTTATCACACCTTCTTGTGAACCATACAGCTGTCATTTTTTACATCCTGGCTGAAATGTGTTTTCGCACTTCCGACGCGGAATAGTATGGTCGCTGTGAAAAATCAGTGTTCGGGACACATTACAAAAATGATAGTGACACTGTTCACGAGCAGAGGTCCTAAAATGCATGTGTTGAAAATTTGGTGACAATACTCCATAAAATGGCTGTGTTACTAGCGTGCATTGTGCAGTTTGCGCGCAGGCTCACAAGTTTGCAAACTTATAATAGTTTCACTCCAGATTTTCAACAGTGCCATTGTTCTGCACCTCCTAATGAACAGTACAGCTGTCATTTTTCACATCCTGACCAAAATCTGTTTTCACAGTTCCGGTACAGAATAGCACGGTCGCAGTGGAAAGTTCATGTTTGAGACACATTATGAAAATAACAGTGACACTGTTCATTAGCAAATGTTCTAAAATACCTATGTTGAAGATCTGGGGACAAAAGTCAATAAAATGAATGTTTTACAAGCATGTGTTGCCCAGTTTGCATGCACTCTCGTAACTTTGTGAATTTTTAATAGTTTCACTCCAGCTGTTCATCACTGGCATTTTTCTATACCTCCTTTTGAACAGTACAGCTCGCTGAAATGTGTTTTCGCAAGTCCGGTGCGGAATTGCAAGGTTGCGGTGCAAAATCAGTTTTTGGGATAGTTTGAGGAAATGACGGTGACACTATTCATGGGCAGAGATCCTGAAATGCCTATGTTGAAAATTTGGTGCCAAAAAGCCATACAATGACTGTGTTGTAAGCATGCATTGTGCAGTTTCCATGCACCCTTGTAACGTCATCAATCTGCAATATTATCATGCCACATTTTCATCACTGGCATTTGTGTACAGCTCCTTATCAACAGTCCAGCTGCCATTTTTCACAGCCTGCCCAAAACGCATTTCTGCAGCTGTGGTGCACAATGGCATGCTCACTGTGCAAAATCACCTTTTGGGACACATTAACAAAATCACAGCACTATGCATCTCTAGCTCCACCACTTCCACTGCCAATGCCAGGGTGACAACATTTGGCATTGACAAATGCTTATTTTAACTAGTGTTACTGTGTGTTTCCCCATCCCAATTGCCATAGCCATTGCCATGGACGTGAAGTCAGGATGACAAGCTGACACTGTGATTTGGCAGCTCATTGGTGCCACAGAACTTCAGCAGAAATTAAAATCCACGGCCGCAGAAGTTCTGTGGCAAATGGAAATTCTGCCTCAGAACTTGGTCCCAAATTGCCACAGAAAAGTAGGGACTTGAATATAATGTAAATAACACACTAAGCGAAGGAAGTCAGCTAGGTAATCAATTCGTAATGTCATCTACATTACTTTACCCACCACCAATCTGAGATTGACCAGACAATAAATGCCCACCTCCTCCCTGCTGCCACTTTTATGGAGTGGCACCTTGTCTGCCATTTTTCAGTCCTCCGGTATCCACCCTTTATCCAGGGACAAGTTAAATTGCCCCGCCAGTGATTAAGCCAGTACCCCCTTAATTCCCTGAGCATGCTAGGGTGTAGGCCATTTGAGACAATGCAAATGTTTTGGAACCAACTGAACAATTAATTTCAGGGAAAGAAATTCAGGAAAGCACTGGTAAAACTGCACAATATAATGTTGAAGTAAGTAACAGATTTGAATCTCTGATAAATCATATGGAAAATATAGAAAATGAGATCAGAGAAATAATGGAAATAACAACTGAAGAAGTGAATACAGTCAAACTAAATTTCAAAAAAATATAACAAAGCACATTATCTCAGTACATAATGAAATACATTTCTTATTGTTCATAGATTCACAGATATGTGTCAGCACTAAAGGACCCTTCTGGCCCATCGGGTCTGCCCATTCCCCCCCTACTTGTCCCCCACTCTCAAAGATACCCCCTTCCTCCCTTTGACAATCTTCTGGGTTTGTCCCAGGTCTTCTTGAAACCCTGCACTGTACTGGCCCTCACCACCTCCTTTGGCAGTCCGTTCCAGGGCACAACTACTCTCTTCATAAAGTAATGCTTCCTAATGTTTCCCCTAAACCTTCCCCCTCCAATCTCAATCCACGCCCCCTAGTTCTTGTTCTACATTCCCTGCAAATAAGATCTCACCCACTTTATTGATCCCCTTCACATACCTGAATGTTTCGATCATGTCCCCCCCTCCCTCCTTGTCTCCAGAGGATACAAATCCAGCTCCTTCAACCTATCCTCATATGTCTTTCCACTTAGTCCCCTGCACCATTTTAGTGGCCCTTCTCTGCACCCTTTCCATGCCATCTATGTATTTTCATAGATGAGGCCTCCAGAACATTACCCTATGCTCCAGGTGTGGCTTAACAATGGAGCTGTAGGGTGACATCAACACTTCCACTCATCTGCTGGTTATCCCCCTCCCAATGCCTGCCAATATCCTGTTAGCTTTGCCCACTGCCTTGCTGCACTGGGTCCCCACGCTAAAGTCATCAGTGATTATAACTCCTAGATCCTTCTCCTGCCTGGTTGCAGCCGTTACCCCGGTGTGTATGTGGTGTTTGGATTCCTCCTCCCAAGTGCATCACTGTGCATTTCCTGTCATTGAACTTTAGTGGCCATGTTTCTGACCACTCTTCCAGAAATTTTAGATCCTTCTTCATTGCCTCCACTCCCCCCGGGGTGTCCACCCTGTTACTGAGTTTTGTAATCCAAGAAAAAGCAGACCTTCCCCTGAAGCCCCTCTGCTATTTCACTGACATAGATGTTACATAGAATGGGCACCAACACCAAACCCTGGAGACACCACTCAGAACCCTTGTCTCTCTAGAGTACACCCCATTGACCACCACCCTTTGACTTCTACCCGTCAGCCAGCTCTCCACCGCTCTTGTGATTTTCTGCCCCACCCCCAGACTCCCCAACTTATTGACCAGTCTTTTGTGAGGGCACTGTGTCGAAGGCCTTCCCGAAGTCCAGGTAGGCCATGTCCACTGCCCCACCCTTATCAACCACCCTTGTCACTTCATCAAAGAATTCGATCAGGTTCATCTGGCATGACCGACCCCGAGTGAAGCCATGTTGCCAAATGTCTTGCAGTCCCTCCTCTTCCAAATAGCTGACCACCCTTTGTTTTAATATCATCTCCATTACTTTACCCACCACCAATCAGAGATTGACCCAACAATAATTGCCCACCTCTTCCTTGCTGCCACTTTTATGGAGTGGCACCATGTCTGCCTTTTTTCAGTCCTCCGGTATCCACCTTCTATCTAGGGACAAGTTAAATTGCCCCACCAATGGTTCTGCCAGTATACCCTTAATTCCCTGAGCACCCTAGGGTATAGGCCATCTGGGCCCATGGCCTTGTTCACCCTCAGCCTACCTAATGTCTCCCTTATCTTTTCTGTACTGATTGGGCAAGGATCCACACCTCCTCCCCCAATTCACTTTTCTCTCAGAGCTGGTCCACTTCCTTCCCCCTCCATTGTAAAAACTGAGCTAAAGTATCCATTCAGCACCTCAGCTATCTCAAAATCCCCTTCCACTTGCAGTCCTCCTTCCACTTAATCCTTACTATCCACTGCCTTACCTTCCTCCATTCCCCTATCTTCCAAAAAAAGTCTTGTCCCCCCATTTGGCATGCCTAGCACTTCTCTCCTCTGCTGCTGCTTTTGCTTTCCTAATCCTCTGCTCTGCTGCCCTCAACTTTTCTTTGCATATTTCCTTATCCTCCCTCCCCTGCATCCTCTTATATTCCCTGAAAGCCCTTTGCTTCTTGACTGTTGCCTCCCTCACTTCCCTGTTTAACCACAGGGCCCTCCTCCTTCTTTTGTTCTTCCTCACCCTCCTTACACATTCCTCTGTCACTTTAAAGAGCCCCCCTTGATCTTTTTCCAAAGATCCTCCACCCCCTCCCACCACCGCTTCCCACTCCCCACTTCCTCACGGAATATCTCCCTCATCCTAGGAAAATCTGCCCCCCTGAAACCTAGGACTTTTGTTGTGGTTGGATTAGACTCATACCCTGCTCTAACCTTGAAGCTCACTGTGCTATGGTCAATATCTTCCAGGCTGGCCCCACTCCCTCCATGCTATCTCCATTGGTTAGGAGCACATCAAGTATGTCTACCCCCCCTTTGGGCTCCCTGGCCAGCTGCTGCTAGAAGGCATCCTGTAGTAACCGTAGAATCTTCTCACTCCTAGCCGACCTTGCCGATGGGATATCCCAGTTTGTATCTGGGAGATTTAGGCCCCCCACCAGCAGAATCTCCACTTTCCATGCCATTGTTTGAACCTTCCACAGCATCTGCATGTCTGCTTCCTCACTCTGTGTAGGGGGTCTGTAAACCACCCCTAATCTTAATGCTGCCCCAGCCTTCCTCTCCAGCATGACCAATATGTTTTTCACTTCTCCCTGTTCATCCATCCCTTCTGTGACTTTTATTCCCTCCCTGATGCATAGCACTATCCCCCCCCCTTCCTACTGATCCTATCCCTCCTAAATAATCTGCACCCTGGGACACCCACTTCCCATCCAAGGTGCTCGGACCACCAGGTCTCAGTTATGGCTACAATATCTAATCTCTCCCACTCCATTAATGCTTCTAAATCTGTCATCTTATTCCTCAGGTTTCTGGCATTTGCAGATTGCCCCTTTCACCAATTTCCCTCCCCATCCCCCCAACCCCTAAGCATGCTATAGCTTAACGTTGCTTCACTACCCTTGGGGGGACTGAATGCCCCCTGACACTCCTGACTTTTGGAGCGTCATAATAAGTCATCCCCCCCCCAAATTCAGTTTAAACCATATGTTTTCTCAGTGAATTCCTTCAGTTTGATTCTCAGGACTGCCTTTCCGTCCCCATTTTTGTGCAGCCTGTTATGGGCATATAGGCTTTCGTCATTCCTTGTTGCACCCCAGTACCCCACTAACCCATATCTCCGCTGCCTGCACCATCCCCCTAGCCATTGGTTGAACTCCCTGATCCTTTTATTCTTTTCAGTGCTCACTTTAGGCACAGGCAATACTTCTGAAAAAGCTATAGAACAGAAACACCTGCTGCTACAAAACCTAGCTAGAGCTGTGAATCTCGCCTATAATTCCAACAGGTTATGCCCTTCCAAATCATTTGTCCCCAAATGGAAAATCAGGTGTGTTTTTTAATGCTGTGTCTTGCCCCATGATGGAATTTGATGAATTACTACTGATGCTGTCATACCTGGCAAACACTCCACCCAAACCACACTACCCCTGCCCCCGATTTAACTCCTCTTAAAATTTAATCCCCAATGAGGAGGATCTTGCCCCCATTTTGCTTATTATTTATTACCTTTTCCTTAGTCTTAGTTCTAGGTGTCCCTTTTACCTCCCTTTTCACTTCAGCTCCTTTGATTCTCTCCTCTTCCTGATCCCTGCCCCCCTAAGTTGCTCCTCCCTTACACTCCCCACTGGTGTTACCTGCTTCACTACTCCTCCTTGCTTCCTTAACATCTGTCACTATCCTCCCCTTGCCTTTCTGCTGCCAGTGTTCCATCATGTTTTTCCTTAGAGTTGGTAACCTTCTCATTCACTTCCACTGTTTTGCCATCTATACACTTGCTATCTTGAGCCTCACCTTTACCTCCTGGCTTCACTTCAGCTTCCCCCTCTCCCTTATCCTTCTTTAAGCTATCCCTCTCTCCTCCTCTTGCAAACTCAGTTCTGCCCCTTTCTGCATTGCCACCACCCCCCCATGTTCCTATCTCTCTCTTCCCTTCTGTTTATCCCCTATTCCTGGGTCATGCCTGTTGCTTCCCCAGGTCCATTTAGCACTCCTTCCCCAAGTTTGCCTGCTGGAGGAGCGTACCTGTTGGACACTGTAACACCCTTCCCATCTTGTGGCTTCCTACGGCCAACTGCTAAGATACGTGGCCTTCCTTAATGCCTCCCTCCCCTAATCTTTACTTCTTGCCAGGCATCTTTCGCCCCTCTCCTCCTGGTCCTGGACCCTTTCCTCCCTGCCCCCCCATCTGACCCCAAGAAGTTTTCATGCCCCCAGCCAGTCCCTATTGTGTACCTATATCCACCTACATTGTTCTTTGTGCCCATTGTGCCCCTAGCTCCTGCCCTGGCACATCCCCCAGTGTGGCCTGCTCACTCAACCTCCTGTCCCTTCCATCATCTTGTCTTCCATCCCCTACCCATGTACCTTCTGCTTATCTCTTTTAAAGATCCCTTAATTACCAAGACATTTCACTTTTTATCCTTGAAAGCTCAGCCTCCAGCCCAGCCTACCTTTGACAAACTGGGCACTTCCCCAGCCTCCACAGAGTGCTCATGAATATGGCCGCTCCACAGTTGTTGCACCTCACAATCCTCTCTCCTCCGTGTCTGATACCTCCTCCATCCACCGGCTCGCCCTTCCCTTATGCTGCCACTGACTCTTCCCCAATGCGCTCTTGTACTCTGCCCCCTTCACCAACTTCTGTGGTCCCTCCTCCTGATCCATTCCCACCTCTCTCCCCGTGCCTCTCTTGCTCCATGTAATCATGTAGAAATAATACCTTCAGAAAACAAGCTTTGTTCCAACCCTTCTCCGTGTAACTCTCTCTCTCTCAAAACCCATATAGTATATTTGCATGACCTTTACGATGACTATTCAGTTGCACACATACTTTTCTGACCCTCTTACCTACTTAGCCAACTTTCCACATTAATTCATTAGTTTCACCAAAAACAGTTTCCCCAATCCCAGATTTAGGTGCAGTCATGAACAGCCCCCCTCCTGCTCTAAGTCCTTACCCAATCCCAGGTTAGCATACAGTTGTGAACAGCCCCCTTTCTGCATTAAGTCCTTCCACACCAAAAGAAGATTAATCTGGGAGCTTTAAGATGCACTAGCCTTTCCACACTTTTAAATATTCTAAGCAGTCAACCACAAACATATCTAATGTAATCATTAAATTGCTCAAGATATGATACAATTCCCCCCTTGCTAGTTTAAATCAACTCCCCAGTTAATTAAAAACAGTTTGAAATCAGAGTCACTGGTACAGTACTGCTTGTTTAAATCAACTCCACAGTTCATTAAAACAGTTTGAATCAGAGTCACAGTTCTTTTTTCAGTCCCTCAGAGTCCTTTACCAATCCCTCATGGTATTGCTTTGTTGAATTGCAGTCCACTGTCTGGTAATAATAAAAATATTGATTACTAGAGCCACAGTACCTTTTTCCAGTGGAATCCACACCCTGCCAACTCCTCCCATGCCCTGATGCACTCCTACTGCTCCTCCCTTCCCTCCACCTTCTGCATTCTCCTTATTGGCCAGACGCTCTTCATGGAGAGGCAAACCTGTGTTTAATAGGGCAGTGGTGTAGGGCTGGTGGGAGGGAGACAAAATCAAACACACAGCTCTCTTGTGCATCGTGCAAAATGAGACTGGGCTTACTCTTTTAAGGCCCAGCTGCTCTCTTGAACCTGGCTTCCCTGATGATGATTGACTCCTCCAGGTGCCCTCTCCTCACTTGCGATCAGCCACCTGATGTGCCACTGAGCAACCACTGGTGTCTCATGGCCCATCTTCTTATTGCTGGCTCCTGCTGCAGACTCTGGTACTTCCTCCCTGACTCTTGGAACCCACTGTTGCTGCCCTGACCATCCACAATACAGCTACGGATGACGATGCCACCTGTGCCACAGATGCAGCAAACCCACATCTCTCTCATGCATTCTCAATGTTGAATGCAAGGAGTGTTTTTTTTTTTATTTAACTTGTAGAGACACACTAAGCTGAAAGCTTGTTTACAGGTGTGACCTGGGAGCACAAGGAAGTTAAGTGGCTTGCTCAGGGTTACACAGTATGCAAGTGGGGGCTGTAGGATTCAAATCCAGGTCTCCAGGTTTCTAGCTTAGAGCCTTAAACCACTGCACTATACTGCCTCCTAATAACAGGATTGTAATAAGCAAAATAGATTAATTGAAAGTGATCATGAATAGGGAACATATTACTGTATGTGCAGTCAGAAAAATGGCTCACAAATGATGATTGGTTGATTGATATTCCTGGTTATCAAATGTTTTTTTTTAAATGATTTAAAAAAGGGGAGGTGGTGTGGCACATTTTGTTTCTGACTGTATTAAAGCATCAAGATGAGAATTTATGGATAGAAATACAATTATACAATACAAAATTAATGATTGGAGTTTGCTACTGATCACCAAATCAGAATGTAGAAGAACATGCACTCTTTTTTGATTCGACTGAATAAATTGAAGTTAGAGGAAATTACATGCTTATAGGGGATGCTAATTACCCAACAATTGATTGGGTTAATTGTAATGAAGAAACAATACACAAAATAATTTCTTGGAAATAATCTCTGGGAAGAACTTGGAGCAAATTGTAATGAAGCCAACAAGGGGACATACAATTCTAGACCTTATATGTGTGAACGTCATTGATGAAATAAAAAGTGTGGACATTCTTGAACCACTGGCTGATAGTGATCATAACATAGTCAAATCAAATCATAAATTTCAATATAGTACTTACGGAAGAACAACAATATTGAAATGTTATAATAAAGCAAATTATAATGGAATGAGAACTTGGCTAAATGAATGGGATTGGATGACGATCTTAACGAAAATAGTTTGGACGATATATGGGCAAAAATCAAAGATAAAACAGAGGCTTGCATTGACAAGTTTGTGCCCAAAGATAACAGATATAACAATGTCAAAAGAATACCCAAATTGTTCTCAAGAAAGATCAAGAAAACAATAATGGAAAAATGTAGAGCCTATAGGAAGTATAAGGAAAACCAAAGTGAAGAAAGCTTGAGTAATTATAAAAATAAGGCAACCAGTTGTAAAAAAAATGGTCAAACAACCCAAAGTCGAGCACAAATACAACATGGCCACATTGACAAGAGACAATAAAAAACAATTTTATAATTATATTGGAGGACTAAAGGGAGGACAGAATACAGCAGAACAAATAGAAGGAGATTGTATAATTACAGATGGACAGTTAATAGCTAATAAAATTAATAACTACTTTGTAAGTACTTTTCAAGTTAAGAATAAACACACTCATCATGTTAATATGGGACTCAGGTCACATCTGGAATTGCCAGACATTATACAAAATTAATTTTATAATAGGCTCCTAAAATTGAAGATTAATAAATTGTCAGGACCAGATGAGATTCATCCAATATTATTAAAGGAGCTAGTTGACATACTAGGTGGACTGCTCTGTATGTTATTTAATACCTCACTAAAAGAGGGTAGGTAGACCAGTTCATGAATGGAAATTGACCAATGTGACCCCGATATTTAACAAGCATTTGTCAATGTCGAATGGTTGCTTGCTGGTATTAGCAGTGGAAGTGCATGAGTTAGACAGTTGCTGAATAGGAATGGTAGTGAAGTACTGAAGTGAAGCCAACCCCACCCCCACCCTGCAGAGATGGACAGGCATTGGGGAGTGTCTTTGAGTTGTCACCCATAACGCTCATGACATTTCACCTCACCCTATCCTACAGACATTGGCAAGTGTTGAGGTGTGCCTTGGGGTGTTTGGCTTTACAGTCACCCTATTCCATAAGGAAATAAGCAGAAATGGGTACAGCATAGGAGAAGGAGGCAAGCTCTGGGTCCAAAGAGTCCAAGGCACATCTCGATGCCTGTCACTGGCTGCAGGGTGGGGGTTGGGGTGGAATGGCATGAGCATTACAGCCGGAAATCTAATGGCACACCCCTGATGCCTGTCAGCCTGTACAGGGTGGTACATTATGGTCAGAAAGCCTAATGCCCCTGGCATTTGTCAGTATTTGTACTACAAATTTTCAACATGGCCTTTTTGTGACCCCACCTCATGAAAGCATTTGGGACCTCTGTTCATGAACAGTGGCACTGTGATTTTGTTAAAGGAAATTTCCAATATAAGGTATTGGGCTTCTTAGCTCAATACCTTATATTGTCCTGAGCTGACTGTTGGCAAAATTTTAATTTTAAAGTTATTACTCTTTGTTTTGGAAGGGATCGTAATTGGCGCTGAAGCCTCAGCCAGCTGATCACTTCCTTTCCTGGTGCCGGCTTGCCACCCAGCTCCGCCCCAACGCTCTCAGAAACTGTGACGTGTGGCCTGGGAGAATGCAGAGATAAGACCCATATAAGTCAATGGGGGCTATTTTTAAAGCAGGTTTTTAGCCATTTTAAACAGTCTTATGGGACAATTAAAGTGGTTGCTTAACTAGTAGGCACCCTACTAGTTAAGCGACTGAGTAATACTACCAAAACTGCTCCTAATACAAATAAAATTTGAGTAGCAATTCAAGTGATACAGCAACTCCCAATATCCTAAACAAAAACAGGGTGGAATAATAAGTTTAGCACTAAAATTATGCGATGCCAAGCGAGCCAGCAATAACAAATCTTAAATTAAGAGTCTTAAGCTTTTTGCCAATCAGGGAGTGATCTGCCATTGCACCAACCAATAGTGAGCTGGAGCTCCAAGGTAGCAACCAATCAGAGTCCCAGCAGTGGTCCCAGTCCCTGGATGAAGTCCTACCTGGCAAGGCTCAGTGGGCAGGTGATTGAGGGATGGCCTGCTGGTTTCTCCAGCCTTGCCACATAGCAGTGCAGTGAAGCACCTGGGTCAGGGGCAAGCCTGGCAAGGCTCAGCAGGTGGTGGGCAGGAGAGTGCGGGACATCTGGCTGGCTTCTCCAGCCCTGCCACACAGCAGTGCAGTGAAGCACCTGGGTCAGGGGTAAGCATGGCAAGGCTCAGTGGGCAGTGGGCAGGAGAGTGAGGGATGGTCGTCTGGCTTCTCCAGTCATGCCACACAGCAGTGCAGTGAAGCACCCTGGACAGGGTCGAGCCCTGTAAGGCTCAGCAGGTTGTGAGCAGGAGAGTGAGGGACAGTCAGCTGGCTTCTCCAGCCATGCTGCACAGCAGTGCAGAGAAGCACTTGAGTCAGGGGTGAGCCTTATCCTTAAATGTGTCCCATTTGGGAGTCAATGCATGTCCCTGCATCCCGCTTGAGGACAGCAGGTAAAACACATCTGTCTGTTTGAGCTTGTTGATACTCTTGACTATGTAGAAAACTGAGATCATGGCCCCTCCCAACCTAGTGAACATGTAAAGAGCCATCTATCTCTCCTGCTTAGGTTCAAACTTAGGCAGAAAAGAATGCAGAAGGCACAAGCCCATATTTGCTCCTATATATCATATGTAATACTTTAAACAAGCTCCATTAAGCATATGATTATCTAATCTTGTTTTAAACAACATTTTGTGAGAACTAGAAATAATACCTAGTGGAAGTTTATTGCATGAGTATATAGTCCCCACTGATTATAGTGGGCTAGTCTATGTAACATTGCTCTGCCTGTTATAGGAACTGGTTGCTATATCATGAAGGACTTAGTGAATGGCACTGAACCTTGTCCCACACAGCTCTACTTGTATTTTCTTCTAATTTTATCAACATGGTGGCAATATCACTTATCTATCATTTTGTTGTGATTCACTCATGTCCCTTGTCACTGTCTTGGACACAGATCTACTTTGTTTACATGATCATTTGGCTACTGGTCTTCATCATTTCCATACCCTTCTGGATGAGCCAAAGAATGGTTAGAACTGAGTGGACCACCTACTGTGTTTCCATCAGGACCATATTTATCAATAAACGCTATATGCCGATCCCGTCCCAATCAAATGTTTTGCACTGCAGCCCCTCTCCAAAACACACAAGTATCACCTGGTTGGGCAATCTCAGACTCCAGGTATCCCTTCCTCCTTCCTCTTGCCTGCTGGTAAGGGACTGTTGACTCTGTCTCCATCCGTGCCTCACATCAGTTCCCCGGCAGGGATAAGGACACATCCCCAGAGTCCTTCTCCCATGGAGTCAAAATGCACAACATTACCAAACTGGTGGGTGGACTGGAGTGGAGCAGCTGCTGCTAACCATGCTGAGTGAGCCTAAGGAAGAGATAGAGAGTGGCGTGGTGGAACTCTGTGGTGGGCCGAGTGAAGTGTGAAGTTTGAACTGACACCATTAGCACCTTGTGGCAGATTACATTTTCCACTGTTCACTGCCATAACTAGCAGCTAATTGGGCTAATCTGCCCAAAAGAGAAGGTAGGCATAGAACACTATAACAGGTGTTTTTTTACATTACAGCCTATGGCACCGGACAATGGAAAATGTAATCTGCCTGCAAAAAAACAACTGCTCATTTAAACCGTGGGCACTATAAGTGGAGGGGACTGCATTACTCTTTGCATATAGAAATATTTCCTAGTATTAGCATTAAATCTGTCTCATGAATTGCAGCAAATGTCCACAAGTTCCTTTATTTTCATTGTTCAACTGTAACTGAAGATCATGGAACAAATATGGGTTTTACAGATGTCATAGATAGATAGCAAGCCTCCTCTCAGTCTTCTAGTCTCTAGGGACATAAGATTAAGGTTTTATAAACGAGTCTCATAAGGTAAATTATGCTGTGCATATTTTTTTTTGGGTAGCTCATCACTGGATGTGCTAGACCATAGCAATATCCTTATTTTTTAAAGGACACCATAACTGACTTCTGTAGTCCAGTGTAGGTCTAACATAAGCCCTGTATAGTGACATGATAACTTCTGATCTCCTACTTCTAAAGTTTTTTTTGACAGTCCAAAGGACTGTATTTGTTCTAGCCTCAGTATATATGAAGTGGTCAATAAATTCTTATTTTATCAAAGGGAACCCCTAAGTCTATTTCACTGTCTACCTTTTATATTACTCTGTTACACAAAACATAAGTATGTAGAATAGTTTGGCTTCCAAAATCTATAACACAGTATTTTTCAGTATTAAAGTGCATACCATGTCTAAAAGCCACCTTGAAATAAAGTCTAGGTGACCGTCAGCCTGTAGAGACTAAATTTGTGAGATGTTGCATACTGGGCCACCAGGTTTTGTGTCATCTGCATATTTATTAGCCCAATTCTGGATATTTTTAAACATGTTTGACATGAAGATCTGAAAAAGGATGGGACCAAGAACCAAACATAAGAACATAAAAAAGTGCCTGCAAAAGGGGACCTTGCAATCCATCTAGTCTGGCCGTGAAAGCTACTCCCTCCCAGTTTCTTTATTGTCTTAGGTTTCCACAGTGCTATTAGCATGCTAGCTTGAACTCCCCCACTGTTTTCGCAAACCCTGTGGAACTTCACTCGTAACACTATCCAGATTTGATACATAACCTTGTATGCTTATTCTCTCTGTTCTGTTGTCTAACCATGATGTTTTCCAATTTATATGTGTATTAATTCTGAAATTTATGTTTTCAACAACTGCCCAGTGTTGGAAAGTGTCAAACGCTTTTGCCAAGTCAAAATGAATGCATTCAATGAGTTTATGCTGATCCAAAGAATCAGATACCTTCTCATAAAAAGTTACGAGGTTTGTAATACATGATCTTCCAATGGTGAACCTATGTTGTGCTTCTTATAGCATTTGCCCTCTACACCCTTAAATCATTCTGTTGGCCCTATGTTGCATCCTCTCAACTGCCTTGTGACCATAGAGACCCAAAACATGTCAGCGTGAGCAGCAGACTGCTGACTGGGTGAAATCTTGCAGCCCAATATGGGTGAGTATGCTGATTTTCTTGCTTTTCCCCATATTTTTATTAGACTATTAAATTATCAAAGAACTAGTGTCCCATTTTCTATAGATAGAATAGAATAAAATATGTGTTTTTGTTTGCACAGACTTTTTTCATCCTAAAATGTTTTACAAAGCAGCAAACTGACTACTGGTAGTACATGAACTGTATGTGATATACAGACAGCAGCCATGAAGTGCACTAATACCACAAACACAGCTAATTTCTGCATTAAAATTGTCTAACAGAGAGGGAATGTTGGCATGGATATCAGGGGATAACTGCCCATCTATACTGACAAGCATCATGGGGGTGTTTAACTTTCATCTGGGTAGCTTCTAAACTTTGCCAGTTCTGTAATATTATGTAATATTATCTGTTGTCTGTTACCAGCAGTTTGTATTAACCTGCTGTTGTACCCTAGGACACCTTTGTAAATGAGAATGGTTGTCTCAAGGAGTTTTATCCTGACAGGTGAAAATATAAAATGAATAAATATGCAAAGGGGGCAAGCCTTGTTTTCAGTAGCCTTGTAGTAAATGTCCCAAAGAGTACCACGTAGAGCAGCAATCTTCCCTCTATATAACATTTTGAAGGCCTGTAAAATTCTGACTGCAGCTGCCATCCAGCATGGAACTTTCTTTTTACACCTAAAGTGCACCTATCAGCCTACGTAAGGGAACTATCATAGTATTAGTTCAAAACAAGTGTGCTAAATTCTTAAGTTGGTTACTGCCAAAATATACCTTCTCTCTGGCTTTCACCCACCTCTCAGCACTATAATATGGTGAGATGTTAGCTCTACCCCCTTTCATGACATGCAGATATGCATAGATGTGTGAGGGTAGTGGTGTTGGGGGGGGACAAGAATTTCTCTGTTCAAAGTAGCCCAGAGGCTGATTAAAACAGAGACTCTGCCTTGATTTGAAGGAATGTGATTGGAATACATATATATGTAGTATAGAGAGGGAAGCCTCCTCTTTACAGTAGCTGCATTTTTTATTCCCATTATGTTCTAAAAATGATGCTAGAGACTCCATTTTCAGTATCCCATATGTCCTCATACAGAACAGAGTATTTCTTGCATTCCACCTCCTAACCTAATACATCATGGAAGGGGGTAGGAGCTTGCAGCTCTGAGTCCATTTTTACACCATTCAGTGTCAGTGGTGGGATCAGCCGAAGATGGATGCTTTCCGATTGTCAAATTGTGTGCTCATTTTGAAAAAAAATATATCATTGTAACTATGAAAAAATGTGTTACTGACTCTTTCCGGTAGTGGTACAAGCAAATATTTGGTATTTTTCTACCCTGCTATCTCAGATAAATATGCCCGATAGGCTTATTTTGTGTGTGTGTGTGTGTGTGTTGGTGCATGTGCTGGGGGGGGGCAGTGCTGACTCCACATATTAATGACTGAGCTATTTAATAACTCATCACTTTTAACTAATATTTTAAGCCATTTCTGGTTACAGGATCCTGGAGGGGGGGGGGGCGGTGCAGTGTGGCCACAGTTGTGGAGTGGAGCCAGGAGTCTTTTTCTTTTTCTTGAGGCAACCTCAGAGAGAAAACAAACCCGCCTTTTTGGCAAGCACTTCTGCTTCTCACCCCCCTTCCATCCTCAAAACACATTCCCACTTGTCTCAGCCCCACCACCCTCCTTATCCAGTCCCTATCAGCCCCAAAGTCCCCCGGTTTTATGAAAATTAATATTTTTACTCATGCCCAATGTCACAAACCCACTCAGCAGCTCAGCCCCTCTACTCCCAAAATGCCAACCTCTGAGCACAGTCTTGTGAACAAGGTAACCCTTTTGTCTGTTTTGTGAGTTTGAATCAACCTTTGGTCTCAAGTCTTGGAGGGATTCAAACTGTGAACCTCTAGCTAGCGTACCCAATGCACAGGCTCAGATATTTCTGTCTTCAGGGAGCCAGATAGCTTTGCCTATGGGCACCTAACCAGGTATACAGAGATGAACCCTCAAAAACTGTAATAAAGACCTCAGATTTAAAACGCTTCTCTTTCCAGTTTTGATATCACCATTAAAGCTTATTCCTAGTGTCTGCTATAACTATATATGCTTTTCTTACAAATGAAAGAAATTCAAAAACAGACCAAGTATGCTCTAAAAAGAGTTTTACTAAAATAGATAAAAATATGTAAAACACAAAATGCAGAACTATTATATCACAAGACATACAAATCTTATAAAAGAACAAGGTTTTTAAAACAGTGCAGTTCTTACTACCATACTTAAATTTGTCTCTGTAAATACCTTCTTAATGTGATCCAAAGATGCTTCTTTGTCAGAGTCTAGATAAAAGTGTCCTGAAGGAAAACAGAATTATTGTTTAAAAGCTGGTTTTCCCCACCTATTTTGCATGAGGTCACCTAGCTCCTCCCTGTCAGAATTTAAAAAAATATATACATCTATATAAAACAGGATGTCTTATTTTCCAAGTATTAAATTCTGCAATCTTCAGCATGACTCCTGTCCTTCAAATGACAATTCTTTGATCTATTGATCAGGTTTCCCTCTCACACAGACATCAGCATTTATGATTTCACACCAGTTTACTAAACCTGGCTTCCTCCTCTTGCAACATGATAAAAGGGATGTAGATTTCCCTTTTAGCAGATAAATCTATAATTAACTTAAAAATAGGAGATCCTTAATTAAGGCCTGATCTGTAATTAGCTTCTGGCCTTCCACATAACACCTGGTATCTAAAACCTGTGTGTGTGTGTGTGTATGTGTGTGATCTCACATGCTGTTTCAGCATTTCTCATGGCTTTCATCTTTCAGCTGAAATCTGGGGGGAGGAGATGAGTGAGGTCATTCCAAGAGCACCAGATTTCTCAGCTCAGACAATCAGTAATATATTTTTATATTTAAAAAAAAAAATGATACAGTACTCAGAACTGGCTGTCCACATCACACCCAACACAGTACAAAAATCACCACACTCTGTGTCATATTGCTGGGCCCAAATTCTGGTCAACATAAGGACAGTAGCAGAAGCAAACTACACAGGAATAAGGGTCCTGGACTTCAGAACAGAACATTTTAAAGAAATTGGTGAATACCTCAGAGGTGACCTAGAGGTAGTGGATGGCCTGGGTGGGGTGGAGAAACAGTGAGCCAAGTAAAGGGATGGCATAATGAAGGCAACAAACCTCTGCACAAAGGAAGTGAGCAAAAACAGGAGAAAAAAAAGGATTTGTCAATGCTGCATGTTGCTTGCTGATACTGTATTAGCATGGGACGTGGAGGAGTTAGACAGATGCAGAATAGGAGTGGCAGTGAAGTATTGAACTCATGCCAATCCCACCTCCACCCTGCAGAGATGGACAGGCATTGGGGTATGCCTGTGGGTCACTGTCCATAATGCTCACAGCATTTCACCTCACCCTATACTGTAGACACCGACAAGTGTTGAAGTATGCCTTGAGGTGTTTGGCTTCACAGTCACCCCATTTCATAAGGGCATACTTTGAAATGGGTGCAGTGCAGGAGAATGAGGTGAAGTTTGGGGCTGAAGAGTCCAAGGCACACCTTGATGCCTATCACTGGCTTCAGGGTGGGGGTGGGATGGCATGAGCATTACAGCTGGTGATCCAAAGTTATGCCTCTGATGCCTGTCAGTCTGTACAGGGTGGGACATTATGGTTAGAAACCCTAACACCCTGGGTGTGTGTTGGTATTTGCACTACACATTTTCAACATGGCCTTTTCATGACCCCCACCTCATGAAAGTATTTGGGACCTCTTCTCACGAACAGTGGTGGTGTGATTTTGCTAATTTGTCCTGAACTATGAGTTCCCACAGTGACCGTGCCATTCTGCACTAGATGTATGAAACTACAGATTAGGCAGGATGTGAAGAATGACAACCGTACCATCCATAGGAAGGTGTGAAGAGATGGCAATGTTACAAATCTGTAGTGAACATATTAAAAATGCTTGAAGTTCTGAGCGTACATGGGAACTGCACAACACATGCTTGTACTGCAGTCATATAGTGCAATTATTTCACCAAATTTTCAACATAGGCATTTTGTGACCTCTGCTTATGAACACTGTCACTATAATTTTCTTAATCTGTCCGAAACATTAATTCCCCACAGCGATCGTGCCATTGTGCGCCAGATGTGCAAATGCATATTTTGATGAGGATATGAAAAATTGCAGCTGTACTGTCCATAAGGAGGTGTGGAAAAATGCCAATGTTGAAAATCAGGAGTGAAATATTACAAATTTGCACACTTCCAAGCATATGAGGAAACTGAGCAACAAACGCTTGTAACACAGTCATTTCATGGACCATTGTCACCAAATGTTTAACATAGGCATTTTATGTTTCCTTGTGCATGCTCATGAACAGTATCACTATGATTTTCTTAATGTATCCTGAACACTGATTTCCCTCAGAAACTGCGCTATTCTGCACCGTAAGTGCGAAAACACATTTCAGTCAGGATGTGAAAAATGACAGCTGTACTGTTCATAAGGAGGTGTTGAAAAATGCCAATATTGAAAATTAGAGTGAAAATATTACAAATTCACGAAGGTACGAGCATGCATGTAAACTGCTCAATGCACGCTTGTAAAACAGTCATTTTTTGGATTTTTTTCTAACAAATTTGCAACATAGGCTTTTTGAGAGCCCACCTCATGAACACTGGCACTGTCGTTTCATCAATCAGTCCCAAAAGGTGATTTCATGCAGTGACCGAAAAATCAGCTTTCAGTACTGAATAACACCATGACAGTGACTGAATTCATGAGGAGGGGTCCCAATAACCCCATGTTGAAAAGTTGGGGCCAAAATTCCCCAAAATGCCTGAGATACGCACCAAAGTTGAAAAAAACCCTATTTATGCCATTATTCAGCTTACTGGCATTTCTTCAGTTCATAGTCAGCTTTGAAGAGTGCAGACGTGTTCCTGGTCCACCAAGATTGTTGCGCTGGGCTCTGGAGATTAGTATGGGTTGGGGGTGGGTAGGCAGGGTGTACAGAGGGTGGGCAAGGGTTGGGAGGGCCACAGACTCAATGAGGGACCATTTTCTGTTTTACAGGGTTTAAAAAAAAGCATTGCAGAATGTTTTTTTTTTCCAGGGACCTTTGACATGCTGGGGTGGGCTGCCAGCATGCCGGCCTGAGTGTTTTTGGGGCTGTAGCACAGGGATTGGGCACCCCATTGGCACATACTGAGTGGGGGGCAAGAGCCGAGGGATTGGGCACCCTCAGCAGACAACAAATTGGGGAGGGGACATTATGCTGACAGGGAGTGGGCTCCCTTGTAGGCAAATTCAACTGGGAAGGGGGGCTGAAGCTGATGGGGATTGGGCACTCTGTTGGCAAAGAAAGACTGTTGGGGGAGGCATGATGCCAAGAGAGATTGGGCATCCCCTCGGCAAACAACAGAAACTATGGGGTGGGGACATTATGCCAACAGGAACTGGGCTTCCCCTCAGCAAATGAACTGCGTCAGGGGCATGGACAGCAAGGTACTGCCCTACAATGAGGGGTCGCTCCCTCATTGCAGTGAATGGCTGATTCTGCAATGATGAGGCGTCCTCTGATTGCAGCGGTGAAAACCTTTAAAGGAGGTGGCACGCTGGCTGAACTAGTGTCCGCAGTAGCATGCCACTGCATTGGGGAAAGCAGGCCCAGCCTCAAATGGCACTGGGGCCATTAGCCCCCACAGTGCCGCACCTCCAAAACCCCACTTCTCTCCTAAGCTGTGCTGAAATGTTTCTTGCGCATGCACAAGCAAACATAAAAAGGGAGACAAAACCAATATTTGCAAATACCGCCTGATAAGTTTAACATCAGTTGTGGTAAAAATAATGGAAGGAATTATACAAGACATCATACAGAGTCACATAGACAATACAGGAATCCTTGACATAACACAGCATGGGTTTTCAAGGGGTAGGTCATGTTTAACAAACTTAATGCAATTCTTTGAGAATGTCAGTGCAGTTCTTGATAAGGGATTGCCCATTGATGTTATTTTTTTGAATTATAATAAGGCATTTGATTAAGTGTCTTATCCAGAACTTACTGAACAACTTATTCAATTTCCTATTAGAGTAGTTTCATGGATCGCGGCTTGGTTAGAAAAGAGGTTACAGAGAGTATGTGTCAGGGGACATGTCTCTGAGTGGGCAGAGGTGATTAGTGGAGTGCCCCAGTGATCCGTGCTGGGGCCAGTACTGTTCAACATTCTAGTATCTACTAAGCAAGTAAATAGAAATTCATGGATTTGTAAATATACTCTGATGACTCCAAAATAGGAGCAATCATTGAGAATGAGCGGGCGGCAAGATCTCTACAACTAGAACTGGATCAGCTAAGCCAGTGGGCAAGAATACACAGTCTAAAGTTTAATACAAATAAATGCAAGGTAATGCATTTTGGGAAAAACAACTTAATGACCAAATACAAAATGAACAGTAAATACTTGCAGACAACAGAGACTGAAAAAAGACATAGGAGTATACATGTCAAATACTCTGACTTTTGACAACCACCTCAGAGAACCCTTACAGAAATAATTATATGAAGTGTTGTCATGCTGCACACATAATACTACTCATGTGATATGTGTGCTGCAAGCGTGATTTAGATGTTAAATTGGAACCGATTGCATGCATGTGGCATGCATGCAGCAAGCAAGTGTGGAAAGCATGCTTTTTATGTTAAATTGACACAGACTGCACTCATGTGGCATGTGTGCAAAAAGCAAGTGGTCACCAATAAGTGCACACATAAAAGTTAAGTGACTTGATCAGGATCGCACCATATACTGTACAAGTGGGGGGTTGGTGAGATTCAAACCCAGATCTTCAGGTCTCTTAGCTAACAGTGCATTGCCTTTAACCACTAAGCTATATTGCCTGTACACATATGGCTCACTTATACTTCAATACAAATCTGCATACTGTACATCTGCACACATGCAGCATGCTTGTAGCCACTGTTATACTTGTCAGTTGTCTTATCCTCCCTCAGCTGCACAACTGAACTGTAGCATACATACAAATGGAAACACATGTGGTTCTTCTTATCCCCAATACACATTTTTATCCACAAAACTACTTAAAGAGCAGGTTCCAAGTAGCTGCCTGCTGCAGACTGGTTGATGACTGACCTGTTCAGTAGTCATCTCTGAATGTTTGACATAAAAATCCATTGTTGTTTAACAGATATTTTACTTGTAAATTTTTATTTGAGCATGCCAGCAAAAAAAGCACTGACTTCCTGGTCCTAATACCACACCACCACGTCATCCCACGCAGCCCTGTTTTGTGATGTCACAAAACGAAGGTTGCCTGAGCATGCCCCATTGCCTTCTATGGGGCCGATATTTCCACCTATTTTTATACCCTTTACAGTTGGGATTTTATTAAATCAATGCTATTGATCGACTAATAGGGACAAGTCAAGCAGTGGCCTTCATTAATCTCCAACTCTTCATCAATAATGTATAAAATAGCAATAAAAAATGCCCCCATTCATTTCAAAGGTGCACACCCCTGAAATCTCCCTTACCCTCTGTCATAATGTGCCTGAGTGGAGTGATGTGGAGGTCAGCTTCACTGTGGGGGGCATAAGCTTGACTATAGTGGTGCTCCAATAGTCTGTGCATACCATACTGCTGAACTGTCCCTGAATACAAGGGAAAGCCCTCATGTTATCCCAACAAACTGCTCTGCTCCTCATCCATCTCTCATGGGAAACATGCTGCTCACAGAGATGATGTCCTGTAAATTTCAGCTTTATGGCAAGGGCACCACTTCAGATTTCAGCATGTGGAAGCTAACAACCAGTGAAGGCCAGGTGCTAGTTAGACCCTGGGTAGCAAGCTCTAGAATGTCTGGAATGTCTCTAAAATGTAAAATTAATTTGTTGTTACTGAAAAGTGATATGCAAATCATGAAAAATTCAAATGTTTAAGATTCATCTGTTTATATCACGGAGCAGTGCATCAGATTTGGGCTTAAACCCACCAAGTTATTAAATAACTTTTTTCCTGGCAAATGTTCTGAACCCCCCTTCCCCCACTGGTTCCATGTTATGATAGCAATCAAAAAACAGCAATCGCTATCATAGTGAATGTATATCACTGAAAATCATTTCAGCGATATGCAAATCAAAGTGACCCGATTTCCATCCACTGAAAGTGTTTATGTGGTGGGGGCTGTGCCCCCCCTCATGGGGACTTTTCCCCCTGCACCCCCCTGAATTAAAATTAACTCCAGGGGGAAGCATGTTGAAGAGGGGGTGAAACACGCCCAGTAATAAAAAAAACAGACAGCCACAAGCAGAGGCAAAAACAAGCTCCCCAACCAAGTCCCGAACCCAGTGCCTGCTACATTATAGCCAACCACCCTCACCACCACACCACAGGGCTGGCTCGGTGGCAGCAGGATCCTCTATACATTCAAACCCTCCTTCTTATCCCTCCCCTCCACCTCCCTATCCCTCCCCTTCCAGTTGATCTTGTCACTGTAGAATTGCTACCCTAGCAGGGTAGCTGTTGATGGTTGCGATATAAATGAGTTGCTATTTCTACAGTCACTCATTTATCACTGTCATCACTGGCTACCCCCCTTCCCCACCAAAACAGCTTTGTCCTGAGTTCTCTCCCCAACTCCATTCCATTCAATACTCATCCCATATGGGTCATGAAGCCACCCAAAGGTACAGAAAAGTGAAAAGCACATCAATATTTCAGTCATTCCTCCTTCCCCAGTCCCGCTTAGAAAAAAATTACTTTTACTTGCCTGGCCATCTAACCAGAAGCTTCAGCCTGGCCCAGTGTGCCATCAACCCAGTTTTCAGTTCGCTCCTCCTCCATCCTTCTGCCAGAAGCTGGATGCCAGAACTCACCATCCCAGGTTCCCCAATGTGGTCCTTGACCAAGTCAGCTCACTAACCAAACACACCCAACCAGTGTTGCTTGCTTCTTGCTTAGCTGCTGCCATGGCTGCTGCTGCACTGCACTGATCAAGGCCTATGAAGGCCACCCACACCACTGTCACTGCTGCTGCTAGGTGTAGCTTGCTGCTGAGGGGGCCTGTGCTGTTTTTTGTTTTTTTGAGAGGTGAGCTTAGTAGAGTAAGTAGGTAGCCTAGTCTCAAGTTAGCTTCCAGCTCACCCCCTGTCCCTTCAGCCACCAGGTGAGACAGAGACTCACTAAGAGTAGACCAACAAAAATATGTTGCCACAACACTGCTATTGAGAGTTCAGTGCTCACTGATTCCTCCAAGCTGCAGTGGGCAGCCTGTTTACTCTGTGGTGGGAAAGACAATGTCGCTCTTGTGTGACTCGTGCTCTTGCTTGGCTGGAACTCCTTCATGTCGTATTTGATGGTGCCACCACTATTTTGTGGAGAGAGTGAACAATGCAATACATATATAATCAAGTTAGGAGTGCACCTGAAGCATGAGCACACACAGGCCATGGGGGCTCCTATTGTGCAAATTATTAAATCCAAATTTTAGCTATTATTGCCACACCATAAGAACAACCTAGGCATAAATGTGTGGGGGGGGGGCATTGCCCCTCCTGCTCTTCTTATATGGTACCCCTGCTTTATGGTAGAAATTCATTCTTAGGTATCAGTACAAGTATATACAACAGTTTCCAGTGTGTTCTGAGGTACTGTATCTTCATGTTTCAGGATGTGTTCTGATCATTGTGAGGGTTAGTGTCCCTCATTGTACCTCATTGTGAGTGTCCATATCCCTCATTTCAGTGACAAAATGTGAGGTATGGTGCATGCTTCCAAAATCCTACTCAGCACAAAGAGTGCCTAGCATGGCCATAGTGTATATACTCCATACAGAATGACAAAGGGAAAGTGAGCCGAAACAGTCATGGAGAAACACATGTGTAGCACTAAATATGCATAAGGGGACTTGCATGGCCCAAAACATAAAGGTCTGGCTTCACAACACAGAGACCCCACTTCACGCATCTGGAATGGGAGATAATGGCTGATTATATCCTAGGCATTTAAAGCATTAAGCAAACAATGTTTTACAAATTAATGGAAATTCAATAACAAAAATCAAAAGCCATTAAGCAACTTGCAAAAGGATCAGAATTAATGAGATTACCGAATTTTAATGGGAAATCAATGACAAATATATTTTAATGGCTCTACTTGCTAGCAGTAGTATGAGAAATAGAAACTGATGTGTTTTTAGAGGAGATTTGCACCAGCTTAGTTGCTGCAAACATGGCAAGCGTGCAGCATGTGAACCTAATATGATTTTAAAATGATGTTTACACAAGCTTAACTGTTGCGCTCATGTCAAGCATGCAACACGCAAACCTGATGTGATTTTGAGAAGATGTTCACACCAGCATACCTGCTGCACACATGTCAAGTTTGTAGCATGAAAATCTGATCTGCTTTTTATACCTGGTTCACTTAAGTTCACTTTGTGTATGCGAACCGCATGCAAGCATTGCACAATTAAGCATGTGGCATGCATTCTGCATCAACACAGCACACACATATAAATGGTAAAGAAATGCAACAGGTTACTAGAATGTATAATGAAACATATGAAGAGCAGGGACAAAGAAGTAACAGTTACACTCTATTCATCCTTGATTAGACCACATCTTGAATGTTGTGCCCCTATAATTTCGACCAGAAGTATGATGAATACTAAATTAATTGATGGTGTACAAAGAAGAGTAACTAAAAAGATCAAAAACTTAAAAGATGTACCATATAGTGAAAGGCTGAGGGATCTGGGCCTGTACTGAAGGAATTATAAGAAAATGAGAGGTGACATGTACTATGTGTATAGAGCATGTCATGAGGAAAGTTTGTGGATAACAGCAGGATTAAACCAAAATGAAACAGACAAACCAGATCACATCAGTACCAGTTAAAAGGGGAAACAACTAGAATGCAGAAAAGAATACATTGGTTTAATCAGAGATTTGTCAGCATTTGGAATAGCGTGCCCTCTGATGTGGTTGGGAGCAAAACAATGGACCAGTTGAAAAAAAAAAACCTTGATACACATATGGGACCAGAGCGAGTCACATAGCACCACTGATATGTGGCAAGTCACTTAGGCTAACGCCAATAGACTTGTAAATAACCATGAAACAATAGGATGCCCCTCACCCCAAATCATGCATCAACATCAGTAACACACAAAACAGTGCTGAAGCTCAGTTATCATGGAAGGAAAGCAAACTTCTGTCAGATCCTAACTTGGTCACTATGGTTATCTGGTCACTGAAGGAAAAAGTACAGTTGCTAATGAGAGAGAAGAGCACGGCAGGGGCAGAGCAAGGTATACCAACCCTGCAGTTCTGCAAAACCAAACCAGTAGCACCACAATCAAAGCAGCTTATGGAGACTATCCATGAGTTGGATACGGAAGTGCAGAGTAGGGGCATAAGTGTGAGGAGATAGGGGAGAAGGAAGCACATGTGTAAGCTTAGAAAGGACAGTGTAAAGTACATGATTCATGCAATGAGAAGGAGGGGCAGAGGAAAGAATTAATAAACATAGAAATATAGAAACATAGAATTTGATGGCAGATAAGGACCACTTCACCCACCTAGTCTGCCCATTTCTCTACCTAACAGATAAGCTGAAGATCCTAGTTAACCAACAGCCTACTTCCTCCTTCCCCCCACTAGACTTGCCTTATGTCTGTCCCATGCATTCTTGAATTCCCCCACTGTTTTTCACTCCATGACAACCTCAGAAAGGCCATTCCATGCATCCACAACCCTCTCTGTGAAGAAATACTTCCTTACATTACCTCTGAGCCATCCCTCCTTTATCTTCAAATTGTGCCCCTTGTTCTCGCCCATCTCTTTTTCTGAAAGATGCTACCCTCTTGGACTTTGTTGATTCCCTTGAGGTATTTGAAAGTTTCTATTATGTCCCCCCTCTCCCTCCTTTCCTTGAGGCTATACATCTTAAGCTGCTTTAGTCTTTCTTCATATGTCTTCTGGTGCAGACCCTGCAAGATTTTGGTTGCCCTCCTCTGGATAGCCTCCACCTTGTCTATGTCTTTGCGGAGATGGGGTCTCCAGAACTGTACACAGTACTCCAAATGTGGTCTTATGAACTGTCTGTACAGAGGGCCAACAACTTACTGTTTTCTACTGGTGATGCCTCTCCCTATGCATTCCAGTACCCCCCAGCCCTCCTTACTGCCTTCTCACATTGCTGGCCCACCTTTAGGTCATCTGATATGACTACCCCCAGGTCCCTTTCCATTTTTGTTGTTGTCAGTACCTCACCCCCCCTCATGTACTCTTCCCCTCTGTTTTTGTTTCCCAGGTGCATTACTTTGCACTTCTTTGCATTGAATTTAAGCTGCCAAACATTTGACCATTCCTCCAACCTTGCCAAGTCCTTTTTCATCCTTTACACCCCACCTTGTGTATCAACCTGGTTGTAGATCTTTGTGTCATCTGCAAAGAGACATACTTTCCCTTCCAGTCCCTCTGCAATCTCACTTATAGAGACATCAAAAGGACTGGCCCCAGTACTGAACCCTGCGGTACCCCACTAGTAACCCCACTTTCTTCACTGCAGACTCCATTTACTATTACCTGCTGTGTCCTGTTGTCCAGCTGGTGTTTTACCCAGGCTACCACCCTGGGACCCACTCTCAGGCTAGGTAATTTGTTTATTAATCTTTTGTGCGGGATTGTGTCAAATGCCTTGCTAAAGTCTAGGTAGGCCATGTCCACAGCCCCTCCCTGGTCTACTACTTTGGTCACCCAGTCAAAGAAATCAATAAGATTTGTCTGACATGACCTTCCTGCCTTGGGTCCTGTGCCCCACTGTCCTCCAGGTGCTCAACAATTCTTTCCTTCAGAAGTGATTCCATAATTTTCCCTACCACTGAGGTCAAACTGACAGGTTTGTAGTTTCCTGCCTCTGTCTTGCTCCCACTTTTGTGAAGGGGAATCACATCCATCCATCTCCAGTCCTCAGGTACCACACAGTCCTCCCATGATTTATTAAAAAGGATAGTCAGTGGAGTCACTAGTTCTCCCCTTAATACTTTTAGAATTCTGGGATGAATCCCATCAGGCTCCATTGCTTTTTCCACCTTCAGTTTTAAGAGTTGTTTCAGAACCCTTTCTTCTGTGAAAGGACTAATATCAATCCTCCTATCCAGAGTGCTTCTAGTGACTGGATTAGGTATCTTCCCCTGCTTTTCCATTGTGAATACTGAGCAGAAGTATTAGTTCAGTATCCCTGCTTTTTCACTGTTGCTCTCTGCCCAACCACCTTCCTCTTTATTCAGCCCCAGTATCTCTGCCTTAGTCTTTATTTGTACCCTAATGTACCTATAAAAGGTTTTATCCCCCTTCTTAACCGAGTTGGCTATCTTTACTCTGGTTTGGGTCTTTGCTATTCTGACTGCTTCCCCACTTCCTTCTGCTTTAACTGGTACACTTCTCTTTCCTGCTCCTTCTGTGTTTCATTATACTTTCTGAATGCTATCTTTTTCTCCCTTACCTTCCCCACCACTTCTTTTGAGAACCATAGTGGTTTTTTCTTTCATTTTGATTTGTTTATTTGCTTCACACAAAGGCTTGTAGCCTCTGTGATGGCGATTTTGATGTTTCCCCATTGTTGCTCCACCCTACCTTCTTGCCTGTTTGCTAGTGCTTTTCTGAGGCACTCTCCCATTTTGACAAAATCAGCTCTCCTGAAGTCCAGTACCTTCACTGTTGTATGGCTTGACTCTACAGCTAAGTTTATCATGAACCACACTGTTTGGTGGTCGCTTGCTCCCAGATGGCTACCCACTTTAAGATCCGAGATCCTCTGTCCATCCCCATTTGAGAATACCAGGTCTAAGATTGCTCCCTCCCAAGTGGGTTCCAAAACTAGCTGTCTGAGGTATGCCCCCTGTAGGGCATCAAGAAGGACCCTGTTTTTGGATGTGGCTGCAGCAAAGGTGCTCCAGTTAACAGCTGGCATATTCAGGTCCCCCATCAGCAATATATCCCCTTTCTTTGCCATCCCAAGGATGCCTTCTATCATTTCATTGTCCAGTTCCTCCCCCTGAGACAGGGGTCTGTATACAACCCCTGTGTGGATTGTGATGACATTTCCAGTCTCCAGGGTGACCCACAGTGCCTCCTCCCCACCCTATTTATCCTTTAGTTCTGTTGCTTTGATCCCTTCCCTTACATGGAGAGATACTCCTCCTTCTCATCCTCTTGCCTCCCTGTCCCTCCTGTAGATTGTGTACTCTGGTATGTTGACATACCAGTCACGGTTCTCTGTGTACCATGTTTCTGTGACTGCCATGATATCCAGGCATCCCTCTTCCCTTCAAGGCCACCATTTCAGGGGGCTTTTACCTAGACTACGGCCAATGGTACTTATTACCCTCCATTTTTTTATGGCTTTATTTCTTTTTGCTCCATCCCTATCCTTACTGCCTTTGTCTTTTTCTCCATTTACCCCTGCCCTGCTCCGTATTGACTGCTCTATCTTGGTATTTACCTCACTAACCCTGATTTTTTGGGGAGGTTAGGATTTCCTTTCTCCTTTTTGGTGTCTCCCCCCTTGGCTAGTTTAAAAGCTTGCCAATGAAGCATTTAATCCTATCACCTAGGATCCTGCTTACCCTTCTGGATAGATGCAGACCATCGTGCCTGTATAGGCCTGCATCCCTCCAGGTGGAGCCCCAGTCCCCAGTGAACCAAATCCCTGAGCTCTGCACCAGTTTTTCAACCAGTCATTGAATCCCATGGTACAGAGTACCCTAACCTCATCCATGCCATAGACAGGTAGCACTTGCAAGAAAGTTACCGTGCATGCTACTTGTCTAAGGCCCCTTCCCAACTCCACAAACTCCTGTTGCACTGCTCTGATTCCATTTGCAGCCAAGTCATTTGTCCCTAGGTGGATAAGGATATCCAGCTCACTCCTCCTTGAAGCTGATCCAATGATCTTGAGGATTCATTTCCTGTTCTTCCAAGACATAGTGCCAGGCAGGAACCTTACCTCCCTTTTGCCTCCCTCCTCCAGTGCTGCCCCCCAAAAATTGAGTCCCCCACTAGGAGTTGTTTCCTTCCCCTATGGGGTCCGGTGTCACCCTCCGGTGGGTCTCCATGGAGGAGATTTCCAGCATTCTCCTTGGTCTCCTCTGTGGGTGCCTCCATAGAGGAACCATGCTCTGCCAGAGTGGTGAATGAATTGTGGAGAGGCACAACTGGAGGGATGTGCCTCTGTTCCACCACCCTCACCCTCTCTAAGCTCACTGTGGTCCAATCACTTCTCTTTCTTGGCAACCTCTGAGGTAGTGGTGGTGGCCTTGGTGGTCCCTGGGTGGGGGAGCAGGTTTCCCGAATCCTTGCCAGGTCAGCAAGGAGATGAACCATCTCCTCCTCCCTCAGACCAGAGAGGTGCCTGCAAATAGGGCAGCAACGCAGTCTCCAGAATGTGTTCCAGAAGACTGCTGCTTCACAGCCAGTGCATTGCACCACTCCCCACATGTCTGCGTCCCTTCCTGTTACAGATACATTTCTTTTTTTTCTGTTTTGTTCTTGTTTTAGTGTGTGCAAGCTTGTGTTTGTTTACACCATATTCAGTTTGCTGTGCCTTTAAGGATATGAACAGGTGTATGTTGTTAGCAGTTTTGGGGAAGTGATGTCAGAACCCCTGCTATAAAGGAAGTTATGCACTTGGGGTAGGTGGGCGTAAACCTATGCCCTCCAGAAACAATCAACTACAACTCTGACCCTCCAACCCAGGAAGTACCTTCCTTCCTTTCAGACATCTATTCCACAGAGGTTAAGTAACAGGCCTAGTCACAAATGACTGCAAATATCTCCCAGCTACAGTTCCTCCCTGGCAAAGTAAAGTTAAACTAAGAAAAGTCAACCCCTAAAACAGAATCAATACTAGTTACTTACACAGGCTCAAAAAGTAATAATTCAATTCAGTGTAGTCTAGAAAATATGCTCATTGATTTAAGGAAGATCTTGCTGCTTTCTATCTCTCTCTCTCTGTCTCAGCAGACAGAAACCACAAACAACTCCTGTTTTAAACCCACAGTTCAACTAGGCCCCTTTCAGCTCATCCCCTTTACAGACACTTATTGCACAGAGGTTAAGTAACAGATCTAGTCACAAATGACTGAAAATATCTCCCAGCTACAGTTCCTCCCTGGCAAATTAAAGTTAAACTAAGAAAAGTCAACCCCAAAAACAGAATCAATACTAGTTACTTGCACAGGTCTAAAAAGTAATAATTCAATTCAGTGTAGTCTAGAAAAGAACCTCCTTGATTTATGGAAGCTCTGGCTGCTTTCTCTCTCTCTCTGTCTCAGCAAATAGTAGTAGCACTGGTAAGAAGCAGTAGAGGAGGAAGGGGCATAACAGAGCAGATGAAGGAGAAGCAGATGAACAAGATGAGCTTGAAAGTCTGCTGTCAGTTATACCACCAACTTGCAATAATGATGAGTGTGAAAATGAGAACTGGAGGCCATTATAGGAGGAGACTGCAGCATTAAAAGTATAATGAAAAAGAGAAAAGCAATAAAGTAAGTTTTTCATGAAGGGAAATTTAATGATGACTCCCCCCCCCCCATCAGACCCACAATACTGCACCACTTGCTACTGCTGTCCCACCTGGCCATCCCCAGATCATTATATTACAGTGGCAGAAAGAAAGAACTCATCACATAGTTACTGCCCTGTTGCTTGCAAAGGCTGCCTCCCCCACTCCACTCATGTGGTGAACAAAACAAATGGATATTCTGCAGTGTGGGTGTTTTACAGATGATACCACAAATACACTGAACTCATATTGCAATCAGTGTGGCAGAAAGATCAGTCAGGGTCAGTCTAGGTGAACACTGGGAACCAGTTTTCTGACTGATCACTAAATCATAAACATGACGTGTTCCTAACAGCTACAGTATATCCATTTCCAATTCCCACTCTAGGCAGATGGACCAACAGCAGCTGAAGTAGCAGTACCAGCTTCATGTGCAGTTACATATGGGGAAAAAGTGAGATTAGATGATTTGTTCAATTATTCAGCCACCATGGCAGCAACAGCAGCAAACTGATGCATCCACACATACTGGTGCTTCTAAAAAGCATCACTGCAACCACCTACAGCAATATATGCTATAATGCCCAAGTCCTTGCAGGCCCAAACTAAACTGCCATCTACTGTACATACCCAAATGTTATCCAAATGAGAAAACTCCTTGGGTACATGATGGCCTTTCATCTTCATCCATTATCCATCATAACAAATAATAGTTTCTGTAAACCATCACGAGAAAAGAAGTCCATGCTATTGCATTCAATCATACTTTAAATTTTTTGAGCATATTCTCCCTAGTATGTATGTATGAAGCAGTACACATGCAGATTGTGGCAGTTTAGAGGGTGATAGAAGTGGGCAGAGGCTATCCAAAGAAGGATGACAAAAATGGCACAGGGGCTGCACCATGTCCTATGAGGACAGACTGAGGGATCTAAACATAACACACCAGAAGTGAGGCATGAGAGAGGAGAACAGGATACATATCTTAAAATACCTCATTGGGGTAAATAAAGTACAGGAAGGGAGCATTTTTTTCTAGAAAAGAAGGTGTAGAAGAACCAGCTGGCATGCAGGGAAGCTGGAAGGATGGCATTTAGGAGGGATTTGAGGAAGTATTGCTTCACCATGAGAGTGGTTGATGCCTGGAACAATCTTACAGCAGGGATGGTACAGGGTTAAAACATTGGTGGGCTTCACACATACATGGGACAGGAAGAAAAGAAAACGGATATCAAATCATGGTGGGAGGATGTGACCAGAGACCAGCTATGGTCTGCAGTGGCAAAATAGGCAAGGAAAAAAGGGGAAGACTAGGTCAACCAAGATCTTATCTGCCAATAAATTCTGTGTTTCTATATGTATTCACATCCTAGCTCAATCACCTCCAGCCTCTTAAGGAGTTATATCATAGTGAAAGAAACAAATCACACAAAGGCACACTAACAAATGAAGTGTCTTACGTAATATGTCATTCACGAAGGGGAACGACATTGTATGGTTTATCCAATCACTGGTAGACATATGGATATTCACAAACATGTCAAAGATGGGAATCTTCATGTTGGACAGTGGCAGTACATGCTGATGTTGTCAAATGATGGGGATTTCATCATGCACCTTGTTTTGCACACACTGTAAATCTGGTAGTTAGTCATGTGCTTGAAACACACGCACAGTTTATAACATCTGTAGATCCACACGTGCATTTTCGTCACTGCAGTATTTTGTAACTCACAGGGCTAGATTCACAAAGAGAGCAGAAAATCTGCATGTGCAGAAAAAAAAGCTTGCAAAACTGCAGAAATGCAAGCATATTCACAGTCAAAATTTTCTCAGGTGGGGAAAAATCACAAAAATGATAAGTTACAAAATTCTGCAAGTGCGGAAAATGCACACATGCAGGTTTACTGCATTTATAAACAGCCCAGCAGACAGAACAACATGAGATTAACATTAACTAGAGCAGGAGACTTTGACAGTCTTGCAAAAGTTGCAGCAGATCCAGCACTCCCAGTGAGGCCAGAAGCCAGAACCACAGCTAGGACCACATTAACACTATCTGTACCAGCAGGACCTTACACTCAGTGGCAGTTTGTAACCACTGGTTGTGTCTCCCTGTGCCCTGTGTCTGTAGCACACACTTCAGGCTGTTACCATCTCTGTGTCTACTGCTTATTTGGTTCCTTTATGGAACGCACTGGGTCATGTGGATGTGGTTTGTTGACTGTCAATTGAAATGTGTGCTATTTTTGTTATAACAACTGACACTACTACACAGATCACAGGTTTGCTGTTGCTTGCTGCCTGAACCCCTAATATGACTGTTTTCCATTTGTTAGTACACTGAGTTTTGCTCAGGGTGAGTTATGCCTCACTTTCCTTGGTGCAACATGTGCGCAATATTTGTTTCCACAACTGCAGGAAAACAGTGGCTAAGAGTAGCTTTTAAGGGGATATGCTATACTTTTCAAAGGCTTTTTTTTCACGCAGGAACTTCCACAGCTGCATTTTTTCCACAGTCTGCTGTGTATTTTTCTGCAGCTGTAGGCTTTTTGTGTATATGAGACAGTGCATTGTACCTTTTTTCTGCACCTGCACACATATTGGGGACTTGTGCATTTTGTGCATCTTTAAAGTGTTTTGAGAATCCTGCCTGCCATTTTTGCGATTTTCTGCACCAGCAGCATTTTGACTGTGAGTATGCCGCACTAGTATTCCTGCAGTTTTGCATGCCTGGGGTTAGATTCAAAGAGAGCAAAATAATATGCATGTGCAGAGAAAAGGCTTGCAGCACTAAGGAAATGCAAGTGCAGGGTATTCACTGTCAAAATTTTCACAGCAGTGGAAAATTGAAAAACAGACAAGTTAAGTAATTCTGCAAGTGCAGAAAATGTTCACATGTGGATCTGCAGCTGTTATAAACAGCCCAGCAGATGGAACAACAGGTGATCAATATTAACTGGAGCAGGAGACTGACGGTCGTGCAAAAGTTGCAACAGAACCAGCACTCCCAGTGAGGCCAGCAGCCAGTCTCATAAATAGGACCACAGTAGCACCACCTGTACCAGCGGGATCTTGCACACAGTGGCAGTTTGTAACTATTGGCTGTTTCTCTCTCTGAGGTTTTTCTTTTGCTTACATTTGTAGCACACAATTCTGTCTGTCTCCACCTCTGCCTGTACTGCCTATTGGACTCCTTTATGGGCCACACTGGGTCATGTGGTTGTGGTTTGTTAACTGCCAATTGCAATGTGTGCTATGTTTGTTGTAACAACTGACACTACTATACAGTCCACAGGTTTGCTGTTGCTTGGTACCTGAACCCTCACTATAATTGTTTCCCAATTTTTAGTACACTGCCTTTTGCTCAGGTCACGTTGCACCTCACTCTTCTTGGTGCAGCATGTGTACCAAATATTTTCCCCAACTGCAGAAAAACAGTGGCTAAGAATAGCATTTAAGGGGATTTGCCATACTTTTAATGGCATTTTTTTGTGCAGGAATTTCTGCAACTGTGTTTTGTCTGCAGGCTGCAATCTATTTTTCCACAGCTGTGGACATTTTGTGTATATGTCACAGTGCAATTACCCTTTTTTTTACAGCTGCGCACATTTTTGGGACTTGCTCATTTTTTTTCACCTTCAAAGTGTTTTCTTAATCCTGACCCTTTTTTCCATACGTTCAGATTTTTTTTGCTTTCTGTGACTCTAGCCCAATATTCCTACATACACTAATATAATAAATAAGAATGAAGGATTACCTATCACAGAACAGACATTAAGTAAGCAATAACTCATGTCAGGGCATAGAGTTATAGAGAATTAATGCAAGCCCTGGATGCTTTGTGAGACTCAAGGCCACAGGCCAAGTGCACTTACAGCACCAAGGAAGTGCATTAATTCCCCATAACCCAATGCCCTGGAGTAAGTTATTGCACTTATAAAATGGGTTATCATTAATACTGTAAAAAAATGCAATACATTTGTTTTTTAAGGCTCAAAAGTATTATATTTATTGTGTATCTTTCCACCATACAGAGTAGTGCTCATTTTAAAACTGTTAAAGTAGACTTTTATTTCATTTTTCAACTTCTAACTGGTGCCAACTGCAAACTTATTGTTACCATCTGCTAACTTACTGTTAGCATCACATTAACTTACAGCACTTATCTGTTGTAGTAATTGAAGTTTACCATTCCATGTATAGTAAAGTTTTTCTGGTTTAATCCAGGGATCATTATCTCCATTTCTGGAATGTTGCTGTTCAGTTCACTTGTGCCTAGCAAAGTAATGCTGCAGGTTCCATTGGGTCATGCTGCAAGAAGGTCACAGAGATCAGATTGTCATGCTGGTTTCGGTTCCATGACATCACTCAGTGCTGATTCACGTGATCTACTGATTCCTTTCTTCAGCTGTGTTGCTGAGGTTTGGGCCTATGGCATTGATGAACTGCTGGGCTGCGGCAGTGATGAAGGCTGCAGGGTGGATGAACTGCTGGGCTGGGGCAGTGAAGAACTGCTGTGCTGCAGTGGTGAACTTCTGGAGGCAAAATCAGAGGTTTGCTGGAAACAACTATCAGTCATCGGTACTATGACTTGCAGTACTGAGTTTGTCTTGTCTGCTGAGTTACCCACTGCTGAGAAGTTTACTCCACTTTTCTCTGTAAGCACTTGAGAAATCTACTGTGGAAAAAATGGCTAATTTTATTTTATAAAATTCCCTCTCTATGGGGGGATATTGTTTATGGGTCTCTAATGGTATAGGTGGGAAGTAGTTTGGCTGTGTAAGTATTAATTAAATCTAATTTGAAATTCCTGCTCAGTGAAGGGATATTAGTTGTGGGTCTCTACTGGCATAACTGGGAAGTAGTTTGTAAGTGTTGATTAAATACATAGTAAATTTAATCAACAGTTAGGTGATGATGTTACACACATCATATTTCCACCTTTTCCAAACTGATTTTATAACTAAAATTAATAATCTAAAAACCCACTGTGCCTAGGGCCAGAAGGTGTCTCCCCACATATAATAAAAATAATGAACACAAGCATCAGTGGCCCTTTAAAACTGGTATATATATGACACAGCAGAAAAAGAGGGAACAGTACCTTTAGAGTGGAAAACCTCAAATGTGGCTATATAAAAAACTATCATCCCTTAAGCTTAACCTCTCTTCCAGGGACATTTTTACAATCAATATTAAAGGACAGAATAATGATGCACATCAATATAAATAACAAGGCAGATACACAACAACATGGTTTTATGACAGGTCGCTCATGTATAACCAGTCTTCTATATTTTCATGAACAAATCATTCAGCCATAGACAACGGACTATCAGTAGACATAATCTTTACTGATTTCTGCAAAGCTTTTGATCCAGTCCCACTCATAAAAAAAAACTCTTAAATGAAAGCATCATAACATGGATGCAAAATTGACTTGCTCAATGCACCCAGAGAGTAACAGTAAATGGCTACCTGTTGGACATTGACCTTGTGACTGGGGAAGTACCCCAGGGATCACTCCTGGGTCCAGCCCTTTTTCAATGAGAGGCATCTCCATCATTATTTGTATCTATTGTTATTTCTATCTAGGTCTAGTGTGTGGACCTAGATCTGTATTTATTGTTATTTTTTATCTATTGTTATTTGTACATACCTCCCTCCCTCATTTCCCCTTCCTTAACTGCAAAAGCTTATTCAGCTATATTTATACTGTTCACCATGTACTGATTTTTTATTTTGTAGCACAGATTTGATTTGTCAAAACTGTCATTGTCATGTTTTCTTTCTCTGTAACATTTTATATATTGTGCCTGACAAAGGGCATTTGTTTGCCTAGTGCACCCACCTGGTCAACAAAAACTAGATAAATTAAAACAATTTTTTTATAGCTCATATGAACTCTAAAGTTAGTAATTGGAGTACAAACTATATGGATGGTTCTAAGATATGGGGGCCAAGTAACACCTTATAAGAAACTGATAGACTACAGAAGAATGTAGGCTTCATTGCCAGGTGGGCTAATAAATGGAGCATGAAGTTCAACCTGGACAAATGCAAAGTATTACACCTGAGCAAAAAATGTGTACCACATCAGTACTCACTGAATAACAACATATTGATAGAAACAGACGATGAAAAAGACCTTGGAATAATCATAAATAACAAATTGAAACAAGGAAAACAATGCAGCAGACTATATCCAGTATAACAGAGTAATAGGATCAATCAGACAAAATATAAACAGCCGCAGTATGAAGGCACCATTGTCCCTGTGCAAGTCCTATGTTAGACTGCCATTAGATTATGGTAACCAGCTGTGGTGTCCATTTAAACAGACATAAATTAGTAAGGATGAGCATGTACATCACATGACAACTAAATTGATTGCTAGTATTAAAGATAAAACTGTGAAGTCAGACTGATAGGACTAAATCTAATGAGTCTTGAGATGTAGAGAGCAAGGGGAGATCTGCTTTTCATGTGTGATATTAGACAACATCCATATTTACTAAATTAAATGAATATGCAATTCAGAGAGAACACAACACAAATAAGAGGACACTCACTGCAGCTTAAACTTACAAGGTTTCATTCTTCTAAACAAAATTATTTTAATACCAAATGAATAATAAATCCATGGCATAATTTATCTGAAAGTATAATTATCAGTGATGCAAGAAAAAAATGTAAAAACAATCTTGATATATTCAGCATGTCCAATAGTTATATTAAATATTACAAACAGGACAAGAGTATTAAATGGGCATCAGACCTCATATGATCTTTACCATATCAATGAACATTAGTGAAAATCAATTGTTCACATTTCCAACAAGTAACATTTACTACTATTTCCACTCCTACGGGCTCAGGGTGGAAAATTTCCTTGTATTGCTTCCAATGGCACTGGCACCCCTTTGTAGCTCAACACTCCCAACAGCAGTGGCACAACTCCTCTCTCTAAAGACACTTAAAACAGCTTTTTTATTATCATCACCAACAAGCTCAGTTTTGTGAGGTGTTCTACTGAGCACACAGAGTCAATCATTTTTTGAAAATAGTAAACTTTATTGAGGATTATATTGTAATAACATCAAATACAACTACTACAAACAAAATACAATATTTACAGACATATAGTAGTCAAGGTATTGAGAGTTCCTTCAACATTCAGGGACTGTATTGTGCTGGTATATGCTGTGCTATGCTGAGATATGCCCATCTTGTATTGTTGAGGATCAGATGAGAGGTTTGTTTGACTGTATGGGACATGGGGGTTAAGTGGTTTGGGTGTACTGAGTGGTTTTGCAGGGAGGGTATGGGTTAAATAGCAGTGCATCCAACATTCCCCATCTCTTGGAATAAAGATTGGGGGTGTGGCACAGGTAGCAGATCATTTTCTCCATTCTTAGAGCCTCAAGAATGGAGTTGTGTCATTCCACATAGTTAGGGGCCTTGCCATCCATCCAATATTTGAGAATCTGTTTTTTCACAATTGCCAAGATGAGGGAGATGTAAAATCTTCTGTTACCATAGACTGTGCCCATATTCATTCCCAGGAGGCAGGTCTGGGGTGAAAAAGCCTCCCCCAGTCCCAAAAGGGGATCCAGGTGTGATTTCATTTCCTCCCTAATGTGCCTAGCTTTAGGGCAGTCCCACAGGATGTATATGAGGGTACCCATGCCTGTTTTGCATTTTGAGCAATAGTCCAGACTCAGTTTGCCCATCCTGAAAAGTCTGGTTGGAGTGTAGTAGAGGCTGTGGTTGATCTTGAATTGTTTGAGTCTGAGGACAATAAACTTGAGATGTCTGTACACTCCTATCCATATGGCAGCCAAGGTGTCAGGGGCCTTAAGCTCCAGAAACTCTTTTTGCCAGTATGCGCTGATGTTATTTTTGGGGGCTATGGTAAAGGATAAGAGTGTTTTACAAATTAGGAAGATGACATGTCTTTATGTTGGAAGTCTGCCTAGTTTGTCCCATTTCTGGAAATTGGTCTGGCTCCATAGTTTTGGTACCAGGGAAGCAGGTAACATATATTGCAATTTGAGGAATGTGAAGATTGGGACTTATGTGGGGAAAAGACTTTGTTTGAGTTTTTGGTGGGAGAGTAGGGAGCTGCCTCCCATTAGGTAGTTGAGACATCTAAGTTCTATGTGACCCACCATATTTGATTGGACTGTTTTGTTCTGTACCTTGAAATTGGAGTTTCCTGATAAAGTTTTGGATGGGTCCAGGTGGGGATTGGTGGCTAGAAGAGTGTGGAGCTGTTTGCTGACTAAGATCAAAATGCCTATGGGCATGGATTTAAAGGGGGAGGAGAAGTTCTTGAGGGGAATACATGTGAGTGCTTGTCTAATAATACCTGCATTCTGACATAGATTTGTTTCCATTTCTTTCCACTGTGATATGTACATAGTGGTCTCATGTGGGTCTATGGGGTCACTCCACCAAAGAAACTGGCTTGCATGACTTGCTAGTTAATAGAGTTTAAATTCTGGAAATTGTAAGCCACCTTTCCTTTGGGGGGTCAGCTTGGGGTAGACCCTATGAGGGGTTTTGTTGTTCCACAGAAAGGAAGATATGGTTGCTTTGAGCTGTGTAAATCAGGCATTCATGAGAAAGCAGCCTGATATGGTGATAGGGTATAATAGTCTGGGAAGAACATTCATTTTTATATTGTTAATGCAGGCCCATAAATTAAGAGGAAGCATAGACCAGTTCATTAGATCTTCTCTGATCTGTGTTCAGAGGGATTCTAAATTGTGGATTTGTACTGTTTTTTTGTTTTGGGATACTACAATGCCCAGATATTTAAGATCATTTGGGCACCAGGTCCCCCCCATTGCATTACAGTTTTTTTCTAGGTGCGGTGGTTGTGAGGAATAATGCATGTTTTGTTTATGTTAGGTTTGTATTCCACGAGGCACCTGAACTCGTCAAAATGGAAAAGGTGGGTGGAAGTGATTGGGTCAGGTCTTCCAGGTGAAGGAGGATGTTGATCAGCATATGTGGATATTTTGTATCTATGTTCTCCAATTAGGGTTCCTTTTATATCATTTTCCCCTTTAATCCATCTCATAAGAGTTTCCAAATAAAGTTTAAACAGATAGGGTGATAGGGGACAGCCTGCCATGTACACCTGTGTTGTTCAAAGGGGCAGGAAAGGACATTGTTGCAGGACATTCTGGCTATGGGATTGGAGTATAGAAGTTTGATCCAGTCTATAAAGCCCACAGGGAAGCCAAACTCATTTAGTGTCTCAAACAGAAAGGGTCAGGATACCCTGTCGAAGACTTTCTCTACATCTAGAGAGACCAGGACTGCTGGGGTCATGGAGTCCCTGGATGCAGAGTACTGTATGTGGTTCATCTTCTGCAACTGGTCCACCACCAGTTTTCCCTTCATAAAGCTGACTTGTTCAGGGCCTATCAGGGATTCCCATACTGCAGTCCATCTGGATGCCAGGATTTTCAATAGGATTTTGAGATCTGTGTTCAGGAGTGAGATGGGGAGTCCATGTTGGTGGGTTCCTTATTTGGTTTTGGGATAAGGGTGATGAGGGCTTCCTGCAGGAGGCAGTCTAGATTGGTGTTTGTTTTAGCTTTGTTGAAGAGTCGGGTGAGGGGGACAGTTATGTCTCGTACCAGGGCTTTGTAAAAGATGAGAGAGAATCCATCAGGACCTGGGAACTTGTCTAGTAGTAAGGTTTTTTTTTGCTATACATTTTATATGCCTCTCCTACCTATGCCTTACCTATTGGGGAGACATGGTAGACTTCTACTGCCTTGCACCCTACCCAGACCAGACCCCTAAGGCCCCATGAAGCTGCAGTTTACCCCCCGGGTGGGGAAGAGGTAACCTACATTTCATCGGTCTGGGTCTGTCAGGCGGGCTCAGGCAAATCATGGGCATGACTCTGGCTCCCCATCTCCCCAGCGGTGGCAGGCTCTTTTCTCATATTCTCCCTCCCTTTTCAGTGTACAGCCCCCTGGCATCATGGTGCAGAGCTCTGATGTCTACTCTGTACCGTGGCCAGCCATCCCCTTCAATTTGGGCTTGCAATACTCTGAACCTCTGCTCAGAATTAGGCAAGTGTGCGGGCATTGGCCTCTTCCCTCCCTGGAAAAAGCAAGCTGTCATCAGATGCTCAATCTTATCTCCCCCGGCTGACCCACCAGGGACCAGAGTCTGGTCCTGAACCTGGGTCGCTGGCATGGTGTGAGGTGTGACATCCAGTGCCTTAACCCTCAGCACTACCAGGCCAGACCCTAGCAGTAAGGTTCTTATCACCTGCCATACTTCATGTTTGGAAATGTGTGCTTTGTGTCTCTCTATATGTGTACAGTTGATTTTTGGGAGGTTTGCCTGGTGGAGGAATTTTTATGTCTTGTATGGGTGGCGTTGTCTCAGAGCAGTAGAGCTGTGTATAGAATTCCCTGAAAGCTTATGTTATCTCCATTGGGCAAGAAAGTGGTTGACCACCAAGCGCTTGGACAGTGCAAACTGTTTTGCGTGTTTCTTATTGTTTGATCTGGAGCACAAGCAGTTTCTCTATCTTTTCTCCCTGATCTACATATTTGGTTTTAACTCTGAAGATGACTGATTCGGCCTGCTCCCTGAGGAGCTCCTCGTATTTTGCTCTGGATGTGTTGAGGCATAAGTGTGTGTTCGGAGATGTGTCCCTGGAGATTTTCCTTTCGAGTTCCCTAATGGCATACAGTGTTTGTAGGCACTCTGCTTCTCCTTTTTTTCTTCTGAGTGGAGGCCAGTCATATCAGTTTGTCCTTCAGGGTGCATTTGAATGCCCCATATACATGTTTTTGTGATGTGACTAAGTGGGCATTGTTTTGGAAATAAGTTTGGTGCAGTCATTTATTTAATCAAGGGTGGATTGGTCTTTCAACAGACTATTGTTTAGTCTCCAGTGTTTATTTCTGTCTGCCAGATCTGGAGGCACGAGGGAGAGGGTGACTGGGGCATGGTCAGATATAACTCTTGGCTATATCTTACAGGCTGTGATGTTGAGGAGGATGGCATGGCTTACAAGAACATATTTAGTCTGGGTTGGGAGTCATGGGCTGCTGACCAGTATGTGTTCTCCCAGGATTTGGGGTGTAGCACTCTCCATATATCAGTAAGGCCCAGGGAGTCCAAAGTCTCCCTGAGGGCTCTTTGGGAGGAGGATAGGCATATTCACCTGATCTTGGATTTGTCTGAGGTATTGTCTGGCACTAGGTTCCAGTCGCTGGCCAGTACGGTGGCAAGAGTGGGCATGGTGGACAGAGTGGAAAGGAGGGACATGAAGAATTGTGGCATCTCTGTATTCAGGCTGTATACTGAAGCTTATAGTAGCTCCATATGACCCAGCTTCCCATGTAGGACTATGTATCTCCTTCAGGGGTCTGCATGTTGTTCTGTGACTTGGAGCGGTAGGCACCGGTGTATCAGAATTGCAGCTCGTGCTCTTCTGTTGCTTGTTACTGCTGTGAAAGCTTGGCCAACCCAGTCCCATCTCCAGAGGGGTGTCTGCTGGAGAACAGTGTGGGTTTCCAGGAGAAAGGCTATTTTGGTTCCCAGTGACCTAAGGTGTTGGAGGACTTGGTATCATTTTCTTTAGTCTATGCCCCCTTTATGTTCCACATTATGCATTGTAGTGGGTTAGTCATTTGCGCTGGTGTGAGATGTGACTGGGTGAGTTCAGGTGGGCATGTTTGCACTGTGCTTACCCTTTGAGAAACCTGAACCTCACATCCATTTGGGACCGGGTATGGTAGCTCTACACTCCTTGCATGGGGGATGGTTCCAAAATGGTGACAAGGGTGTGATCGACAGTGCAAGTCTCAGCAGCACACATTGAGTTACATATAAAAGGTTCAAGCAGTGACATTTCAATAAACATTGGCTAAATTCTACAACAGTGGCAAAAACTAATACTACTGCTATAAACACTACCACTACCAGACTATCTATCAGAGACCAGGCTTGTGGATCACTCCAGCTGACACCCCCACCACAAGCAAGCAGGGAATGCTGTTGGGAGAAGCTATCCCCCACAACATTTGGTCCACTATGGGCTGTCATGAATGATGTGCCCTCAGTCCACAGCTCATTGGCATGGTGATACCCCAAAAAGTAACAGTATTCGGATGTTTGGGGAGAAAGGCTTGGTGCTGGTACCCCTGACCATACAAGGTTCTTGGGACCTTGTGGTCCTGTGAGGAGGTTCGTATGTGGGTTTCCATAGGTATATTTCCCCCTTTCCTTCCTGAGGGTTGTTATAGTGTGGTTGGTTGGAGTTCTGCTGGTGGGGGCCCCATCCTCCTCCCAAAAATACTGTTTGTAAGTCCAGGCCTCCCAGATCTATGGAGGAACCTGTAAGTTACAGGGAGCTGGAACCATCAGTCAGTAGAGTCCTTGTATGTTTGTGCATTAATTGTAGAGGGAGACATAGGAATGCAGTCAAGCTGGGAGGCAGAGCACTTAACACAGAGAAGCAGTAATATTGCCCTGGTGTAACAGGAAAAATCTATCATATCAGTCAGTAAAAATTACAAGACTGCCCCACCAAAGTTCACTTGGATTAGCTGTTCGACTGTCCTCATTAATGCATGTCTCCCCCACACCAGTCCCCCAGGTTGCTCTGCACGTCATTTGCCCTTCATGGAATAGGTACTGTCCACATCAAGACCGTGTTAAGAGATCAGACCCCACAACTGGGATTAACAACATTAAAAAAAAAAAATAGCATGGAGAAGAGAACCAGCATTTCACTGGTGACCAAAGGTTTCCTCAGTGTCCTGAGCGTGTGCTTTCTTGTTTCATGTGTCCTGGTATGATGGGCACTGTCCCCTCCCTGTTCTCTGCGTTAGTTGACCATGTCCCCTGCCCTGATGTTAGAATGACTTAAAAAACATACCTGTGAGCAGGGGCCAGTTGACTTAGGCATTTTGCTGGGATGTGATATCATAAAGCGCTGTGATACTCCAGCGCTATTTGTGCTCATTGTTGCCTCTTAACTTCTTGGGCAAGGGGGAGCTTGTTTCTGCTGACCTGGGTGAGGGAGATGCAGGTCCTTGTATGGCTCAGAGGTATGTCTTTTCATGTGGGTGGCTTGGTGTTTGGAGTGAGTCATCCTATTGGGTCATCCATCATTAAAGTTCTTTCTCTCAGCCATGTGGCTGAAGATTTTCACTGGCAAGTTTGGACATGGGGGAGTAAGTGGAGGGGGTCAGGTCTCTGTAGGTACAGTTGCAGGGTCTGAGCTGCCTGTTGTTGATGTTGAGGACATGTCTGGTGGCTAATGACTGATGATCTGGAGGCTCTAGATCTGGATCTATGCTGCTTCTCATGTGGGGCAAGGGGTTAACCTGTCATTACTGGTCTTGCCTTAGGGCAATCACCAGAATGAAGCTACAACTTTTGACTGTTGAGAGCACCAGAGCGTCAGAGCAGTGGGCTGGCTGCAGGTTTGGCAGGGTGCACTCTATTGTTATGTAATGTCTCTGGATTTCCTATCACAGCAGTTAGCCCAAACATCTGTAGGAGTAGGATAGCATCTAGTGTACATACTCTGGATTCAAAGGTATGTGAGGTACAATATTTCTGGCTGTTGTGCAGACAAAGGCTGAGGATGTAATGGCATGAGTGGGTAGGGCAGTTCCTGAAAGCAAAGTGAATACCAGGGATGTCTAACAATTTTGTACTAAGTATCTTTAAGTTGGATGTTCTTTCCCTTAGCTGAAGGTGCTTTGACAGTGGCAGACCATGTTCAGGATATGCCATGTTTGCTAATCTGTGTCAGCCCCATTCCTATGCCAGGACATCAGAACTCCAGTATGGGCTTAATGGGGGGTGGGGTTCCAAGATCCAAAATAGTAGAAGGAAGGAAAAAGAAGGAAAATTCCTGTCAGACACAAGGAGTGTGGATACATAGCTCTACATGTAACATTATGTGTGGGGGAGCCCCCTGTGTAAAAGTCACTTACTCTTGCCTGGGGTTCCTTCAATGAGATTGTGTTGGTGGGGGAACACTTATGGAAGCATCTTCAGCACTTCTCTGCAGACAGTCTTGGCATCAGGCTATTCCTGAGAATTGTTGGATGTAGAAACCACCAGTCGAGCAGGATGAAGCATTCTAAATTGAATTCGGGCTTGGTGTAATTTTTTCTTGATGCACAAAACAGGGTAGTTAGCAAGGTAAACACCATGGTAGAGAGGTCAATAGGAAGCAGGACAGGGGTAAATGGAGAGAAATGCAAAGGCAGTAAGGACAGGGATGAGAATAAAAGGGGTGAGGCCAATAAAAAAATGGAGGGTGATAAGTACCAATGCCCATAGTGTGGGTAAAAAACTTACTGAACTAGTAGCCTTGATGGAAGAGGGACACCTGGATATCGTGGAAGTCACAGAAACATGGTACATGGAGAACCATGACTGGGATGTCAACATACCAGGGTACACAATCTACAGGAGGGACAGGGAGGGTAAAAGAAGAGGAGGAGTAGCTCTCTACATAAGGGAAGGGATCAAAGCAACAGAACTAAAGGGTAAATGGGGAGGAAAGGAGGCACTGTGGGTCACCTTGGACACAGGAAATGGCACCACAATCCACATGGTGGTTGTATACAGACACCCATTTCAGGGGGAAGAAATGCACAAGGAAATGGTAGAAGGCATCCTTAGAATGGCAGAAAAAGGGGAGATATTGTTGATGGGGGACCTAAATATGCCAGATGTTAACTGGAGCACATTTGCTGCAGCCACATCCAAGAGAGGGCCATTCTCGATGCCCTGCAGGTGGCATGCCTTGGACAGCTAATGTTTGAACCCACTCAGGAAGGAGCAATCTTAGACCTGGTACTCTCAAACAGGGATGGAGAGAGGATCACAGATTTAGAAGTGGGTAACTATCTGGGAACAAGTCACCATCAAACAGTGTAGTTCACAATAAATAGCACTAGAATCAAGCCATACAAAAGCAAAGGTGCTGGACTTTAAGAGGGCTGACTTTGGCAAAATGGGTGAGTGCCTAGGGAATGCACTGGGGAAAAATCAAAACTGCCATCACAGAGGCAACAAGCCTTTGTGTGAAGCAAATAAACAAAACAAAGTAAAAAAAAACCACTGTGGTTCTCAAAAGAGGTGTCGGGGAAGGTTAGGGAGAAAAAGATAGCATTCAGGATGTATAAGGAATCACAGAAGGAGCAGGACAGAGAACTGTACCGGTTAAAGCAGAAGGAGGTAAGGAAGGAAGTTTGAATAGCAAAGGCCCAAACTGAGGAAAAGTTAGCCAACTCTGTTAAGAAGAGGGATAAAACCTTTTATAGGTACATTGGAGAGTGAAGAAAGACCAAGGGAGGGGTAGTGAGGCTTAATAAAGGGAAGGGGGTGGCAGAGGGTAACAGTGAAAAAGCAGAGATACCGAGAGCATACTTCTGCAAATGAAGAGGAGGGGGAGGAACCTAAACCAAAAAAAAGAATCACTCTGGAAAGGAGGGTCGATACCAGTCTATTCACAGAAGAAAGGGTCCTGAAAGAACTCCTAAAACTGAAAGTGGACAAAGCAATGGGGCCTGATGGGATTCACACCATAATTCTAAAAGAACTAAAGGGAGAACTAGTGACACCACTGACTACCCTTTTTAACTAATCATGGGAGGATGGTGTGGTACCTGAGGACTGGAGATGGGTGGATGTGATTCCCTCACAAAAGTGGGAGCAAGACAGAGGCAGGAAACTACAGACCTGTTAGTTTGACCTCAGTGGTAGGGAAAATGATGGAATCACTTCTGAAGGAAACAATAGTTGAGTACCTAGAGGCCAGCGGAGCACAAGACCCAAGGCAGCATGGATTCATAGCAGAAAGGTCATGTCAGAGGAATCTAATAGATTTCTTTGACTGGGTAACCAATGTAGTAGACCAGGAAGGGGCTGTGGATATGGCCTACCTACACTTTAGCAAGGCATCTGACACACTACCACACAAAAGATTAATAAACAAGTTAGCCAGCCTGGGAGTGGGTCCCAGGGTGGTAGCCTGGGTAACAAATTGGCTAGGCAGCAGACACAGTTGGTCAAAGTAAACAGAGTACACTCTGAAGAAAGGGTGGTTACTAGTGGGGGTACTGCAGGATTAAGTACTAGGACTGGTCCTCTTTAATGTCTTTATAGGAGACATTGTAGAGGGACTGGAAAGAAAAGTATGCCAGTTTGTAGATGACACAAAGATCTACAACAGGGTTGATACACTGGGGGGGTGGAAAGGATGAGAATGGCTTGGCAAAGTTAGAGGAATGGTCAAGAGTATGGCAGTTTAGACTCAATGCAAAGAAGTGCAGAGTAATGCACCTGGGAAACAAAAACCCAGGGGAAAGTACACAATGGGGGGAGTTACTAACAACAACAAAAATGGAAAGAGACTGGGGGTAGTCATATCACACAACCTTAAGGTAGGCAAGCAATGTGAGAAGGCAGTAAGAAGGGCTGGGGGGATACTGGGATACATAGGGAGAGGCACCACCAGTAGAAAACATGAAGTTGTTATACCTCTGTAGAGACAGTTGGTGAGACCCCATCTGGAGTACTGCAAGTAGTTCTAGATACCCCTTTTCTACAAGAATATAGACAGGATGGAGGCATTCTAGAGGAAGGCAACTAAAATGGTACAGGTTCTGCAACAGAAGCCATACAAAGAGAGATTAAAAGAGCTTAATACAGTGTTTGTTATAGATAGGTTGCCTGGTACCTCATTATTTCGCGGCAGGTGCGGGGTACCGAGAGGCACCGAGCAATGCCACAGTACTGTATTAGTAATGCTTAACAATCTGCTGAGGTATGCCGAGGTCTGATTTATTAGTTCACTCTTTTCTGCAGCAGAAATGCGCCAGGTGGTGCTGTTTACAGTTACATTTTTGGCCATTATTGAAATGCACCAGTAGGTGTCACCACAGCCCCATCTACATTCCCAGATCCCCGATCAGCTGTAATAGCTGTTTCTAGTGAACCTTATGTCTGCCACAATGTCAGTGGCAACTTTCTACTGGTAGAATTGCAAGTACATGTAGTAGGACATTACAATCACTTGATACAGTACATGCTGAACTAAAATAATCTCCTGTGGTTTTTTTTTCCAAAATGTAAACTTTAAAAAAAAATTGTACCCATAACTGAACAAAAAATATCTGTGTTTTTTTCCTCATTGTAAATGTTTAAAAAATTTGTACCCGAACTCAAGACACACCACTGCCCTTAATTCATTAGTCTATCCTTCAGGTGGCGTTCATCGATTTGTCCCTACGGTATGTGTAAAATATAAAAGAATCCACCAATGGGATTATAGTGGCACTCCTGAAACTGATCCCCGATGTGCCACTACTGTATATGTAAAAGTAAAAATAGCTTCTGACTGGCAGTACACTGAAAACCACACACACACCCACACACCCATACTATCCAGGTCTATATTCATGATGTACCCAGCAGTGCCTACCACCCCACTCCCACAACCCATCCTGAGACACTGAAAACAGCCCTTTACAGTGGCAGATAACAGATAGGTTACCTCGAGGGCACATGGACCTTATTATGATTTATGTAATTAACACTAACTTCAGCTGACCCCGAACCTTAAAAATCAAAACTATGTTAACCACAGGGCTGTACTACTTAAGTGCTTCTGTTCCCTCTTTGCATCTGAACATTTCATCCACGTATTTTATGAGGTTCTATTCTTTTGTAGCTAGTTGTCGGCTACTGTTGGTTCCCTGTTTCATATGCTGTATTCCATGTGGCTGGATCACAAAAAAAAAATATTTTTGGATCACATTTCTTTGTTAAATTGTTACATTTTAAGTGACTACAAGTCCCATATAAGATGGTGGTGTCAGATAAAGTATTGTCCCACTGTGATGCAAGCTATCCCTGAGTGTCCTGGCACCTTACTTAGATTATGGAGCAATCAATTTTTGGTTGTTGCTGAAAAACAATCCGAGGGGTGCTACAGTACCTGCATTATGAGTTGTTTCTTTGCCCCTATTTTATTTTTATTTTTAAACCCCATTTCCTAACAGTGATGCTGAATGTAATGTACCGGCAGTCATCAGGAAATGAAAACCCTCAATTTTTATTGTTGTTTTATTTTTCCCATTATTCACATCTGCATTGAAGAATATGAGCTACAGTAAATGGAATTTGATTGCTGTTGTGATCACTGGGTAGAATTAGTTTTGGGGAGCCTCACAACTGGTAATGATGCCACTACATCAAAAGTACAGTGCATGAACCAAGACAAGTGATTTCAGAGAACGTTTTGCTTTGATGTTGGGATATAAAAAATGAAAGGCTATAACAAAGTGCATGGTTAAAACAATCATTCATAGAAAACCAGTCTGGTTCAGCCTATGTCATGTATAAACACAGCATGCAAGAGATGAAAAAAAAAACACGTAAAGATGACAGAAAACAATCAGGGAATAACAGCTATAACAGGAGAATGGAGAACATCATCTACCATTTGAGATTATCAACTTTCAACTCTACTACTGATGATACAGTGGACATACATTGATTTATCCCTTTCCACATTGCAAGAGTATATTAAAGGTAGCCAACCACAAGACAGAGAGCAGCTAGAACTCTAGTGGGACATGGGGATGAGCTTGGGCTACAGTAAGTGTGCCACTCCTGGTCACTGATTATCAGATATACTGTATACATAAATAGGCACCTCATGGGGTTGGAACTATGGTTAAGTGTAGTGCTATTGCCCATCCAAAACATTATTTCTGTACTTTTTTTTGCAAGGAAAAATGTGCATCCACAAACATGGATTCATGGAGTGCACAGGTGCCTGATATTGGGCCAAGATTGGTTCTAATCCTATGAGTGACAACTGGGAAAAAAACATAACTGCTCTGCCAATGCAAGAAGCCTATACCTGCCACCAGGAGCCATGTCATAATATTGACCCAAACATCACAAAAAGAGTCACATTTTGTGTTTCCCCCAATTTGAACATTGATCCAATGAACAGCTTGTCAGGAACGTGCAGGGTTACATTTCTGACTTTATTACAGCTGCAGATTGGTCCAAAACAGAGAAAGGTGCCTATTACAATGCATTAGAGTTAGAAGAGAGACAGGCATTACAGCAGCAATTGACCACTGTCTCTGTGTGCAGAGTTTGGGTGGTATATTTCTTTTTGAGCAAGTGCAAGATTGGTTCAGAAACACCCAAATAATAGGCAACATTTGTTGTGAATCCCCAGAGCTTACTTTATGTGTATTTGGCAGGTTACCAGTTATGCAAAGAGCTGGATGGGGACATGGAACAGACAAGATTTTCTCCCTTTAAAAAAACACTGTTCATTGCTGGTGACTAAGCTGTAACTCTCAGTGGAGATGGGGGGGTGAGTGTATGCATGAAGAGGTTGTACACAGCAAATGAAAGAACTTTAGTAATTAAAACTATGTCAGTTAACAAGCGGTTTGGAATGTGGATACAAACTCAGATAAAAACTAGGAAAATGATGGCAAAGTGAAAATAAAAATCAGGAACACAACACTACCACAATCCACTGATCTATAAGTTAAAGAACAGAGAGATTTGTCCACAGAAAGGATACTACATTCTCAGTGTTACATGTACTGTAGAGTGTCCGTGGTTTTCCAGCTGTGAAGGAGGGATAAGGAGCCACTGACCTTGTGGGAAACTGTTATTATTAGACATGTGTTTGTTTCTGTTCCATTAGTTGTATTTGGTTTCCATTATTCTTTGTCCATACATTAACACGAAAGCAGCATCACTGTCCCTTACACTTGTGTGTTCTGACTGCTTGTCTGTGCTAAAACCTATATGGTGCATAGTGGCTGAAAATATAATGCCCACAAAAATTGTTTTTTTTTTAAATTTAGATAGATTACCAATCAGTTCTTCAAAGTACAGTATGGCCACTTTTATAGTATGTGGCTCCTTGGTTTCCTTAGCTGTATCACAATCATTTCCCTTAAATAAAGAAGCCAGCATGCTGTAAGGTAAAATTTACACTGCACCCAATACCGCACCAAAACATAAAACAACAGCGTTGTCAGGTGCTCTTTAATGCTAAGGTTTATTAAACCAAATCACTTAGCTTCTGCACACTACCTCTTTTTATCAGCATAATAGCAACACTTTTATGTCAATCTACTTTTGCCATTTCTTTTTCTTTCTAATAATGTGAAAAGGCCCTTGGTGGCCTCTTCCCTCCCTCACCCCGCCCCAACACTATACTCCTCTATCACTGTCCAACCTCCCTATTTTACTACCCTTCCCTCTTCGTAACCTTCTGACAAAGCCCATGGCTGCTTCCTCCTGCTTTCCCCCTCAGCAACTCTTATTCTCCTTCCTCATTAAACTTCTTCCTCCTTTTATTCTATAACAAATGTTTTATGTACAATATATATGGACTTTAACTGGCTGTTTTGTTGAAACTATGTATTATGCCTCCCCCATATGTTTGTCTTCCCTCATCACTGATGTGAAACCTTTCTAAAGAAGCTGTTTGCTCAGAGGTATTTGTAAACTGAAGGTAAACAAAAAAAATCAAAGCTGTGATATTTAGCTTAGACTTTAGAATTGACCAACTAATTCCCTCATCTTAGCAATACATTTCCAGTTCTCTCTAGGCCGAAGTATGGGTCCAACAGTGTGTTGTTTCAAAACCAGTAAATACACATAACTACTGGGCTTCAGACTCTGGTGTCTCATTCCTCCTATCTGCTATTTATTCTGGACCCAGGAATCCTTCCCCCAACTGCATGGAAAGTTTTTGATTGCTTGTAAACTGTGCATGGTGGGGCTGTGGTGGGGCTGTGCAGTAATTTAAGGCTCTGAGCTGCAAACCTTGAAACCTGAGTCTGAATCCCATGGCCCTCCACATGCATACTGTGTGAGCAAGTCACTTAACTTCCTTGTGCTCCCATGTCACATCTTGAAACAAGCTTCAGCTTATTGTGCTACTCCTGGTTAAACAATGTTCCCTTCCCTTCATTCTTCTGTCTAGCTATCAATCTAAAGTATCTATCTATCCTTGCCAGCAAGGGCTTGGAATAAACTCATTTTCGGCAACCTCTGACATAACAACCATATGCTACACATCTCATCAAGTAGTGAAATAGGCTTTTACAATTATAATATGTCTACCATTCTGCTTGTCTATTTAGTTACAGCAGTTTTCTCTCCCTCCCTTTCACTTCCCAAACTAGGTGTCAAAACGTGTGCTTTTGTTTCATTCTGTTTGGATTCTGGTGTACTTTAGGGGATCCCTGTAAAGCAATGTTTTAGTTCACTTCTTTCATTTGGTACCTTGACTTGCATGGATCAAGTTTATGTTTTAGTAGCCAGTCGGGAAGTCCTGAGTATCATGCCTTAAACTCAAATGAACTATAGGTGTTAATAAGTAGTCTGGATCCCTTCAAATCCTCAAAGTGCCCTAACTGTACATAGCAAGATAGTTATGTAGTTCATACTGTGCTACTGCTTATTTACCAATAAAAGGACAACACTGAAAGGTATTACAATATGTAATACGGTATCATTTTTACCCTTCTTGTCTGATTTTATTATACACCCCCATATTCGATTTTTTTCTCTTCTGGGATGTAAATTCTTCATTTTTTTATGTGTTCCCCTTGTATGGCTGTCCAAAATAAAAAATAAAAAGGGGTTGGGAAATGGTTGGGAAACTGACAGGTTGTCAGGTTGGGATTATAGCAGGTGACTTGCCTAAGGATTTAATTGATAGCACCAGTATTTTGAATTCATAATTAAGCAGAGATATATTATACAAATCACAGTGCAGAGAAAGAGACATGTACACAGACATTATTCAGAAAGCAAGTAAAATACTGACACTCTGCCTTTGTAAATACTGTTGAGAATGCCCTTTTTTTCAACTGTTTTTTTTTACTTTTCATCAGCTATATTTTTCTCAGGATCATCAGTTTTGGAAACATCCCATATACAGATGTATTTACTGTATTTATTTATTTAGGCTCAATTCCAGGTGAGTGTATGAAAATATGTATTGACATCCACTGTCCCCCTTATATGGGTATCCAAATTGAAAGGGGTTGGGAAATGTACAGGGTGTCACATCAGGATTATAGCAGGTGACTTGCCTATGGATTTAATTGACAGCACCAGCATTCTGAATTCATAATTAAGCACCGATATATTATACAAATTACAGTGCAGAGAGAGACATGCATGCAGACATTATTCAGAAAGCAAGTAAAATACTGACACACTGCCTTTGTAGAGAGTACTGAAAATGCCATTTTTTTTACTTTTCATCAGCTGTATTTTTCTCAGGATCATCAGTTTTGGAAACATTCCATATACAGATGTAGTTATAGCATTTCTTTTTTTAGGCTCAATTTCAGGTGTGACCAGAATGTAAAAAAAATATATATATATTGATATCCACTGTCCCAGTCATATGGGTATCCAAATAAAAAGTTGTTATAAAACATATGGGTTGTCAGGTTGGGATTATATCAGGTGACTTGCCTATGGATTTAATTGACAGCACCAGTGTTTTGAATTCATAATTAAGCACCGATATGTTATACAAAACATAGTGCAGAGGGAGACATGCACGCAAGCATTATTCAGAAAGCAAGTAAAATACTGACACTCTGCCGTTGTAGAGAGTACTGATAATGCCATTTTTTTTTTACTTTTTTGGTAACTTTTGATCAGCTATATTTTTCTCAGGATCATCAGTTTTGGAAATATCCCATATACAGATGTATTTACAGTATTTATGTATTTAGGCTCAATTCCAGGCATGACCTGAATGTATAAAAATACATATTGATATCCACTGTGTCCCTTATATGGGTATCCAAATAAAAAGGTGTTGGGAAACATACAGGTTGTCAGGTCAGGGTTATAGCAGGTGACTTGCCGAAGGATTTAATTGACAGCACCAGTATTCTGAATTCATAATTAAGCACTGATATATTATACAAATCACAGTGCAGAGAAAGACACGCACACAGACATTATTCAGAAAGCAAGTAAAATACTGACACTCTGCCATTGTAGAGAGTACTGAGAATGCCATCTTTTTAAACTTTTTTTTTAAGTTTTCATCAGCTGTATTTTTCTCAGTATCATCAGTTTTGGAAATATCCTCTATACAGATGTATTTACAGTATGTATTTATTGAGGCTCAATTTCAGGTGTGACCCGAATGTATGAATATATATATTGATATCCACTGTCCCCCTTGTATCAATATCCAAATAAAAAGGGGTTGGGAAATGGAGGCAGCATAGCTGACAGCTGGTTGGCAATACCCATATTTTCATATCCTATTTCATAAAAGAAAAACATAATTTAATTCCCTGATGTTGACAATGTCTCTTCCAAAAATTATAATATGTGAAAATCTGATCCCCAGCTTCAGAGTTTTCATGTTAGTTATTTTATTCCAATGGTTTGCTTAGCTCTATGATCACACTTGTAACCTACCCTATTTACTACTCCTTTACTGAGTCTCCCATAAACACCTACGAGGTACAAAACCCACTACCGATTACTAATAAGATGAATAGTGGCAGTTATCGGAAAGTGTCCTACCTCAAGGTACCACTAAGGTACCACTGAGGTAATTTGCATTGACTGCAATGTGATCCTGCCTCATTTTTCCTCAGTATACCTAGATATACCTCAGTACTGCAAAACATTTCTATGACTACCACTTTACTTGTATATACTGTGAACTATGAATTGTAATTGAAAAACTAGTGAAAGAATTACATGAGAACTAGGTCCATACTGTGCAGAAATTACATAGTCATCATCATACTTGAAGGTCCCATCACAGAACTGAATGTACTGTACATCAACATAAGGAACAATAGAATAAATATTACATATTGTACCCTAAAAATCATATTATAATAATAATAACAATAAATGTTATTTCTAAAGCACATTTCAAATTTTCAAGGTGCTGGACAAAACGAGTAATACAAATCAAACATTATAATTCAATATAAAACACAGATAAAACTACAATCTCATCAACAGCTTGAACACAGTCAATACTCTAAGAAGGCAATTTGATAAAAATGAGTTTTTACGGGTCTACTGTATACACACTGTATATCTACTGTATACACACAACATTGGGGATGGGGATGGAAAACTAGCAGGGAAAGTTATACTGTATATCCCTTGTAATCCAGCATGCCTGGCTCCCAGGAAAATGTGTTCCTTGGAGCAAGTCATGTTGGATAAACAAGGGATGTATTGGGGAGGGGGTTCCACTACCAGGGAAAGTTTTTTCTATTTTAATTTATTGCACAGTTAGTGCAACATACTGTAGCACTTCCCATTCCCACTTTTTTTTTCCGCAGAACATGCTGTAATATTTTCAAACTAAAAATATGAAGTTCATAATAAAAAACCAGCAGTTTTCCATGAAAAAAAAGCTGATGAGAGTCTGATGAATTCATTATGAAATTCTGCTAAGCTTAGGGGAAGCAGTATTGCCTTTCTGCCGGAAACTGACTGCAGGAGTTGCATTCTGCACAAGACTACCCAAAATCACACTGACATGGTCTCATATGTGGTCGTATGGGGTGGTGGGATAGACCTCTCACACCCAGGTACAGAAACTAAAATGTTGTTTTTCAGTTTATTCCAAAATGGTTCTACCACTGTGCACACTCACAGATGATGAAAAACACAAGGACAGTGAGAGAGGTCTGTTCCACCTACCCATATGACCACATATGAGACCATGTCATTTTTAGCTTCCAAAATCACCAATTTTCAAAATACTAGCATAAACTGATAGCTGTAACGAATGGAAAACTGAAGAAAAAATATATAATTAAAAATGTCAGGTTCTCATTTGTGGTCATATGGGGTGGTGGGATGGACCTCTCTCAACCGGGGTACAGAAACCTAAACACTGCTTTTCAGTTTATTCCAATTAAAGGATCAACCACTGTGCACACACACACACAGATTATAAAAAAAAAAAAACAGGGACAGTGAGAGAGGTCTGTCCCACTGCCCCATACAACCACATATGAGGCAATGTAAATGTAATCTTCCAAAATCACAAAGTTGCAAACTACTAGTAATGGTGCCTTTTTTCAGCACAGCATAAACTGCTCTAAGGAATGGAAAACTGAATCCGGGAAGTTAGCTGTATACAATAAAATGCTAGCAGCTCTTCTTGTAGAAAATGTGTATGCTTGTTTAAAATATTAAGTTCTGTAAATATATTGTCTGTTGATGATCCATCAGCATACTTGAGCCATTGTACCCTAATGCATACCAATGTATCAGCAAAAATATCTAATGTAAAAATATCAGGTACTCATTTGTGGTCCTATGGGGCAGTGGGCAGTGGGTTGTAGTGGTAGGTGGGGGGGAAGGGGGTAGCAAGTGTCCCTCAGGCTGTCACTATGCACCTTTCTACATACAGTATCAACAGTATGCCAGTTCTAACTATTAGGGCAGTGAAATTGATGTTCCAACAACATAGATTATCTGATTGTGGGGTAACAGAGTCGGGTCTAAGTGGTTATGAGCTCATGTACTGTGTGTTACTTTACATGACTGCAGGAGATTATAGGTAAATGCATAACACAGAGTAATATTAACCATTTCAGTGCCACAATTGTACAGTAGTGCCTTGAGTTAGCTTGGGAAACCCAGCATATCTGCTTACATGCTCTCTCATTTCTACCACTATGGACTTATGTAATGTGTTTGTGAATAGCTTGTATTTTAGAGTAGGGTTATATTATTTCTCACAGCAATACTAGCATTGTGTTTTATTTATCTTCTTTCTCTTTTGTCAGTATCTTTCAGAAAGTGTAACCATATATACATAAATTGGTTGGGAGTCAGTTATAACATGCTGTCACTTTGATGATAAAGTGATGAATATCGACTGAGTCATGATGGTAACTAGAGCTTTGATAGAATCTCATTGTTTCCCTTTTTTATTTATGTTTAACAGACTTTTACATTTAATCACTCTGTATTTCACCTTGGCTGAAGGAGTAATTTGGCATGTCAGATAAATGATTGTGAATGGTCTTGGTCTGTACCATCCATATTATAATTATGATGGAGGAGTACTGAGTATGTCCATGATCAATTTAGAAAAAGCAATGTTTAGCAAGCACTCCTAGATGTACTGTGTTCATTTACTGTACATAGGATCACACAGCAGTAAGGCTGGTATTATGTGCACAAACAAAAACAAGCACTAATCAAGATCTGCAATTATTTTAAGATACTCACATATAGCCTGTGTTAGAAACAAGTACTATAATAAATGCCACTTGCTTGTACACCTGTATAAGCAGTGGACATAGGTTGATTCTGGCACTTTGGCCTGCAGATGAGTGGCAGTCACCATCTGGTGGATTAACACTAAATTACACTGCAATGATAACTATAGGGTAGTGCAGAATTACAGGACCTGCTGCACCAAACAGCATACCGAGTAGTAGAGTGCCACACCAGTCGGCACAAAGAGGTACCAGGAAACTGATCTATAGCAACCACCGTATGCATACCCTTGAGGAAAGGAGGGAGGGGGGGACATGATAGAAACTTTCAAGTACCTCAAGGAAATCAACAAAGTCCAAGAGGGGAACATCTTTCAGAAAAAGAGATGTGCAACAACAAGGGGGCACAATTTGAAAATAGAAGAGGGATGGCTCAGGGGCAACATGAGAATGTATGTTTTCATGGAGAGGGTGGTGGATGCATGGAACCACCTTCCTGAGGAGGTCATGGGTTCAAAAACAGTGGGGGAATTCAAGAATGTATGGGACAGACATAAGGCAATTATAGTGGGGGGTAGGAGGAAGTAGGCTGTTGGTTAACTAGAATCTGCAGCTTATCCAATAGGTGGGGAAATGGGCAGACTAGGTGGGCCAAGCAGTCCTTATCTGCCATCAAAGTCCATGTTTCTATGTTTCCGTGTTTCTATGTCTTGTTATGCCCTTTGTTGATCCCTCACAGTGGGTGTAATATCACTGTATATATGGAGCCTGTGACCCTTCCAGTGTAAATCTCCCTTTATTGTGGCTTGTGCTTGGATATAAGCTTTGTCCTGCAGGCTGGAACAGTGTGGTATGATGACTCAGGGTCTGTTCCCTTGCTGCCATGTGGATTTGAGGGAACGGTGGGCATAATCCAGGGCATAGCTCACGTTTGTCTGCAGAGGTCTGACCAGATCAGTGAGGAGTTTTAGTGAGAAGACAAGAATGTTGGCTCCTTGAGTGAGTTCAGGGACACCAACTATTATTAGGTTCTTCCATCTGAGCCTGCTTTCATGGTCCTTGATTCTGTCTTCTAGTTTCTTAAGTTTTCTATATAGGTCTGTAACTTCTTTTGACTCCCTGTCTTGTTGGTCTTCCACTGAACTGATGTGGGTTTCAGCATCCAAGACCAATGTCTTTACAGTTTCCAGTGCCTTAAGATTTAAGCTCCAAGCTATTAGTTTTCTGAGTGAGTAATATTAGATTAAGATAAATTAAGGAGGGCTATTAGGTATAATATTGTGTTTATGTCACTGTCCGAGTGCTCGTAGGGTTTTTAGGTTTTAGGTTTTTTGAAAGTAGGAATTTACAATTATATTTTTATCTTTTAGTGGAGATCCTGATTCTGGTGCTTATATGGAGAGCTTGTGGAAGAGATCCATTTGTTTGTTTGAGAGAACTTTTAAATATCTGTTGGCTGTGGGAACTGTGGCTGCATTGTATCGCTCTGGATGAACGAAAAGAATTGGCTGAATTAAAAGAACTGAGAAACGTCTTGAAAAAACTACCTATGAGAGGGATTCCAGCCAGGTAAAACTCCAAACCAAACCATATTCTGTGCAATTTTTTTCAAGAGTGAATCATACAATATTCTTATGGAAAATTGGATGTTTGAAGCTTTTTTGTTGCTCTTTTTTCCAGTACTTTTATGCTACTACCAGAAAGAGCTGTCATCTGGGGGACAAACTGTGGGGTAAATGTGTGAGTGAAGTTTTCAATTGGCTTGTGTTGTATTTAATTTAAATTAAAACTTAAATATGTTTAAAACAAGAAAACAAATAAGGGCAGCTGAATGCAATGTAGCAATGTCAGCAGGTGAATTGCAGGAGCAATTATCTGATTCTGCTCAAGTTACGGCACACATGGAGTTGGGGGAGGATTGAAACCCAGAGCGAGTACGCAGATTTCCACTGTAGCCCAGTTGCTGCTGTTACTAGTAATATGGTCAGGAACAAATGAAGGTTGAATAAAGGTAAGAAAATGACTCTTCACCACAGAAATAATTTGGATGGCCACAATGTTGACAGATTAGTAAAAGAAAAAAAGGGGTGTGCTAATTCAAAACAAATGAAAAAGCAGTCTAAAAATCAGTGTAAGCACTCCAAACAATCTAAAATTGTGGATCATTTCCTTAACAAAAAAGAATATGAGACCCTTGGTAAACAAAATAGTTATGAGCTAGTGAAGGATTCTGATGAGATTTTATGTTGTAATAACTCTGGACATTTAGAGCATGAAAGGACACACAATGAAAAAGAAGCAGCCTTGTGTCAAGATAGTAGTAAGACTTTAGAGATAGTTTCACCAGGGAATGATTGCAATCGGAAACATACAAGTATTTCAATGTCTCCTAATTTAGATATAAGTATTTCTGGGGATATATCTGGGGACCTAATTGATAAATCTAGCCAAAAAGGAAGTACAGAGCATTTAGTGAGATTCTCCAATTTTGGAAAAAGCTTTAATGATTGGTCTTGTACAACTCCTGACTGTTTCTCATCCCAAACTCTAAGTTTTTCCTCAGAATATTTTCAAGACAATAATCAGGAACCTGATTGGCATAATGATTTAAAAATATTGTGAATGAGTTACAGGTAACTATTAATGGTCATACACAATTAAATACTCCTGGTAAATATCTGTTGGGGAAAAAAACAGCTTCAGGAGTGTTTGGCTAAACAATACTTAATTGAATCTGTTAAGGAATATCCCTTCGAAATCATTGAGGAATTAAAGCCTTTTGCCCTAAATCCTTACTCAGCTCACCTCTTAATCCTTGAACAGTTACATAATTTTAGATATGAATTTGATTCCTTGAAAGAAAACATTGCTATAAATGGAAGTAGATTAGAACTTATTGTTCAAAATCTAGACAAATTAGTTCCTCAGACAAGATCTCCCTCTATAGTAAATGACAGTCTTGCCACGTAAGTTCCTGACCTAGTTATCACTAATGTTATCAGTACCCCTAAAATTTTTGTTCAGGCTAATTTAAAGGGGAAATTACAGAGGAAGAAGTGTAGAAAAAGGAAGGGTGGTGACAGTAGAGAAACCATAGACTCTAACACAAAAGTTGTGGGGGTGGAAAAGGAAACCAATAATTTGAACCAGAAAAAGGGTAGTTAAAGCAAAGGTTTTCAAAGGAGTTTCTAACTACAGAGGAAGTGATAGTCCAAATGTGATAGCTGATGCATGCAATAGTGATCTCCCTCAATCTTTTAATAGTCTACCAGTTCAACCCCATGTGACAAATATAGTCTATCAACAGCAGAACACACTGGAGAATATTAGTAAACAGTTAAGCCATGTAGAAGAAATGACTTCAGTTGTAAGGGAAGAAATTATTCCTAGCAATCGTAAGACTGTTGTGAACAATAACGTTGAGGTGCAAGGTATCAACCTCATGGATATTGAAACATGTGCAGTACTTACTCTTTATGGGTTTGAAAGCCAGGAGTCCCATATTAAGCAGGAAGACAGGCTGACAATTGTAAATCTATTTAGGTCAATTCCTGAAGCTGATTTATGTATGGAAGACATTGTACAAATGTGGAAGGATAATGATGAAAAGAGCAGGGACTGTATTTTTGTATTTTGTACCTCACTAAGATATGCTAACCACATATGGTTTAACAATGGATGTCTTAGAAATAAGGGGTATGAGGTGGATTTTTTTAATGGGGGGAGAAAATTATCAGCAAGCTTGAAAGGGATAAATATACCTCTAAATAAATTAGCATATTCAGCTTGAAATCATTGTTGAATGAAACTAGGGGTAAAATCATTAATGCACTTTTTAATTTGTTCATACAGACGCTGAAAGTGGATGTGAAGGATCTGATTATTTCAGATGTAGTTAGGTGGTATAATGACCAAGGAAATGGTCAATTTGATGTGAGAATTCAAGATGCCGGAGTTGCTGAATCTTTGTTAGAGGAGGCAATAATTTTGGATACGATTGGTATACATATTATAGATAGTAACAATCTGTCAGAACAAAGTCCCATCATGGAAAGAAAATACCAAGACAAAACAAATAACAAGATAACACTATTAGGCTTAAGTATATCCAAGAACATAAATAATTTTAAGCTGAAGAAAGTGGTTATAGATTTATTAGAACAATTTTTGAATATTGAAATCAGTAATTGGGATGCCCTTTCCATCACAAGGTGTGAGGTGAGCCAGGAGCTTGGTCAAATTTCACTTGGTATCCATTTTAAGAGTCTGTATGACAAAATGTTGGATAATATGGGACTTCTGAACTTACTAGGGATTTATATATGGCCGAGTGAGCAGGGTGCTCTTATGTTTGAACTAATTCTGGGGAAAAGTGCAGTTCAGTAAGTTTTAATGATCTTGACTAAAAACCAGGAAATTTTATTCAACTGTACAGTGTATAACAGGTTTGAGCCACTTGATACAGAAATCTGACTAACAGTCAATCAGTCTAAAGAGAGAAATTCTGACCTGGAGAAGGTAGCTTATGATATTATATCATGGAATGTTTCTGGTGTGCAAAACAAATTCTCAGATATTGAATGTGTATGGTATATGAAAAGCTTTGAGATTATTTGTCTCCAAGAGACTTGACATACAAGGGAAAACAATGTAACTTTGAATGGCTATTTGGCATTGAATGTTCCAGCCATCGGGTTTACAGTTTTAGGAAGGCATGATGGTGGGCTGGTTTCTTGGTTTAAAATGAATACAAATCTCAATGTAGATATGATAACCTCCAATAATAATATTCAAGCTTTTGGGGTACAGTATTTTTGGGCAGAATGTATTATTTTAAATATTTATGTACCACCTTCAGCATCAAAATATTATGAAGATGTCTTATGGGAGTCCATAGAGGATGCAATACATATGGTTTGGGCTACTAATGCATGTGAAACAATATTAGCTTGTGTTGATTTCAATGCAAGAATGGGTAGCTTTGATGGGTATTTTGACAGTAGTTTCCATAACTGGTGCCATGGGAATACTTATTATTTTCCTAGGATTTCAGCTGATAAAAAAAACAAATAATATGGGTGTAAAATTAATTAAATTACTAGAAACCCATTTTATGCACCACTTAATGGCAGAATAAATGGAGACTGTACGGGGAATTTCACACATCTTTCTTCTTATGGCCCTACAGTCATAGACTATGTTTCTTGGAATGGACATACTGGTGTATGGGAGTATTGTGAAGTAGTTAAGGGTATGGAAAGTGATAATTTCCCAATAGTTATGAAGTTAAAGAATTTAATAAAAGAGGAAAGAGCTTTGCAGACTGAGACAGGGATGGAAATTAGGAATAAAAACAACAAAAGATGGAACAAAATAGATGAAAGATTACTAGTGGAAAACATCTTCAAGCTTAAAAAGAAAACAGATAATACTGAGACAGATGAAGAACTTAAAGATAGCATATTAAAGGGTCTTATTGAAATTAAAGAGTTATTAAAGGTTTCTGACAGCAGCGCAGAAAAGAAAAGGAGAACCAATACTTGGTTTCATAAGGGCTATCGTTTGGCAAAAAGAAGCTTAAACAAACTGATTAGATCAATGAAAAACTCAGAGTTGAAATTAAACAATAAACATCTGAATAGAGAAAAATATAAGCACTTATTACACATGAAACAAAGGGACTACCATACTAAACAATGGGAAAACATGCTATCAGTACTAGAATCAAAGCTTATTGGAGATTAGTAGCTAAAGGTACTGAGAACTATAAAAATTAAATAGACATATATTCCAATTGATGTATGGATCAACTATTATTCTGACATTTTCAATGAGTCAAACATAAAAGAAGCTTTGAATATGGAAGAGATTGATATGTCACGTTTTGATGCAATAAAACATGATGAAACTTATTTTGCCATAGCTTCCCTGAAACCAAGAAAAAGGTCCTGGGCCTGATTCTATTCCTGCGGAGGTATACTTGGCAGCTTCTTTTGTATGGTCATGTATACTTACTAAATGTTTTAATGCAAGTTGTAAAAATCTGAAATTCCCAGAATCTTAGAAAGGGGCAACAATTATATCAATTTTTAAAAAGGGAGATAGAGAAAATCCATCAATGTATAGACCCATATCCCTTTTGGATATTATAGGAAAAATCTTTGCTAAAATTATTCTTGAAAGGTTAATAGATCAACTAAAAGCTCTGGGAGGATTTTCTGAATATCAAGCAGATTTCAGGAGTCATTATAGCACCATTGATAATTGCTATATTCTCAACCATCTGTATGAGAAATATTTGAAACTTTGGAGGCAAAAGGTGTATTTAGCCTTTGTTGATTTTAGTGCCGCCTCTGATAGGATCTCACGACAGAAACTATGGGAAGTAATGAGGGACTGGGGGTTTTCCCCATATTTAATAAATATTATCAGAGAACCATACACTAATACCTGGGCTCAGTTAAGAATAGCCACTGAAGCTGAACCCACTAATAGATTTTCTACCAGTTGTGGGGTGCGCCAAAGTTGTGTATTGGCCTCAACATTATTTTGTATCTATATTAATAAGTTATTAATTCAGCTTAAGGAATCTGAAACAGACTGTCTTAAATTATTAAAGGAGAGCTGTCCAGTGTTGGTGTATGCCGACAACTTGGTCCTAATTTCCCTGACTCAGTCTGGACTTCAAAAAAAAAGCTGGAAATTCTACAACATTATGCTAATGAGTTTAACTTAAAAATGAATGAAATTAAAAGCCAGATAATGGCGCTAGGACTACACAAACAATTAACAAAATAATGGCCAGTTGGGACATTAAGGTTAACAACTGTTAAATTTTATAATTATTTAGGTCTTACTTTCTCTCAGTCAGGAGGTTGGTCAAAGCATTTAGATTCCCTTAAAATAAAATTAAAGCAGACTTCCAATTCTTTAAATCTTTTCAACAAAAAATATGGGGGATGTTCATTAAAACCACTTATTTTGGCTATTAAAGCAAAATATAATGAACAATTTTTATATGGGTCTGAGATCTGGGAATCCAAGATCATTGAAACTTTGTAAATTCCCTTAATAAAGTTATTTAGATCAAGCCTGGGTCTTGGTCAATCTGTTTCAGCTCAAATGATCAGAGCTGAACTTGGTCTTATGAGTACCACTGCTTTAGTCCTTTCAAGGAAAATTAATTACTGGATCATAATTTTACAATTGGAAAAACATTGTCTGCCATATTTATGCTTAAAAGAGAAACAAATGTGGATGAGTGAAGGAGTAAATCCAATGGGCTGGTTGAGAAAAGTATATAATATCCTAAAAGAAGGTTGATTGTGATACCTGGAAAGGTTTAATGAGCAAGAGATAGCTATTAGTCTTAAGTATCAAAAATATGCTACTCGAAAGATTCTGGAAAATCAAAAGGAAAAAGATCTATGTTATATAAGGAACTTGAATATTGCGGATAGGTTAGTGCATAATGATGTACTGTATCTCATCACTACAGATACTATCTGGATGTTCTAACAGACAGTAAGAAAATAACATACACAAAATATAGGATGGAATTATTTAATTGTAATGTCCTATTGGCAAGATACAATAGGGAAAAGGCTTTAGTGGCCAGATGTTGTAATTGTGATAAACTGTAACTGGAAAATCTAGTACATGTTATTTTTAACTGTAAATGGTATAATTCCCCCAGAAACAAATGGATAACTCCTATAATTAGAACAATTAAATCTACCAACAAAGAGATACTTCTGACTATCTTGTTTACTTCAGATGATGAATGAATTATTAAGAATGTAACTGCTTATTTGATTGCTATACAGAAAATTCAGTTAAAACACAAACTATAAATGTATGGGAACCACCCGATGGGACTAATTGAAAGCTTGTGGAGTTTCTGTCAGGATGATGTGTTTTTTTAATGTGTTATTTTATTATGGTCTTTGTCAGTTACTGACAATTATATTGTGAGTGTATGTTTAAGTTTTAATATGATAATGTATGAAAGTTTGTTTTTTGCAAACTTTGTAAAGGTCTATGACCGAACAATAAAATTGAAAATTGAAATTGAAAAGTGCTATTGGAATTTATAGATCAGGCCCAGCCTACAAGTTGTCTTCCTCTTTAATTGTCCATAATCATTCATAAAATAGTATATACAGGTATATATGTACATCAACAGAACCTAACATTGTTGCACACCTGAACTAGTGAGTTATTTAGGGTGAAATAAAACAAAACTAAATACTCTGTTTTATTCTTGATAACTTATGTTATAAAAATGATATGATGACATCAGGAGAATTCTCAATAAAATTTCTCAAAACAGAAACATGGAATTTGTTGGCAGAAGAGAACCACTAAGCCCACGTAGTCTGCTCATATATTCCCTGACTAAACTGTTTCTTCAGGTCCTAACATCTCCAACAACCCTGCCACCTTCCTACTCCTTTCTCATATACCCTCTGTCCATCCAACATATGCTTGAAGCCCCCCCCTTTTTATCCTGCACCATGTCTGCTGGTAGTCTGTTTCAGGTGCTTTCCACCCTTTCAGTGAAGAACTAATTCCTCATATCTTTCTTGAACTTCCCCTTCTCCAGCTTTATCAGATGCCCCCTGGTCCCAGTGCTCCTTTTCATTTCAAAGGGACTCCCCATGCGCTATGTTCACCCCTGAGAGGTACTTGTAGGTCTCTATCATGTCCACTGTCACTCTTTCCTCTCTTCCAGTGTGTACATGTTGAGATCCCTCAGTCACTCCTGGTAGGGCTTTTCATGCAGAACCTGCACCATTTTTATTGCCCTCCTCTGGATTGTCTCCACCCTATCTATATCCTTTTTTAGGTATGATCTCCAAACCTGGACACAATATTTTAGTTGGCGTTCATCAACAAACAATACAGAGGCACCACTACCTACCTACTCCTGTTGGAGATACCCCTCCTTATGCACCCTAATATCCCACTATCCCTACCCACTACTTTGTCACACTGCCCTGCAACTGTAGGTCCTCAGATATGATGACTCAAGACCTATTTCCTGTTTAATGAATGTTAATAATGTGTCCATAGTGTTTTCAAGTGCAAGAAGTGCCCAATATTAAGATACATACAATAACAAACTGACTATATACGTAAAACAACAATAACAAAAGGAGGTTAAAAGGCAATGATGTTGCTAATGTCATGTAATGCATGGTTCTTTGACATTGGATGTTTAGAGGTTCAGTACTATTGCATAAGGAAATTATGCAATCCATTATATTGAAAAAAAAACCTGGATTTACTATTATAGAAAAAGAAATCACAGAAGTTATTAATAACATCATTAATCATATGACTTACTGTATAAATTACAAAATCCCAATAATCAAATCCCTAAAACAACTTGTTTTTCTGTTCCCCATCCCCAATGTGTACCCCACTTCCCCTCAAGAATTCTACCTTGCCACTAAAACCCTCAACAAACCCCAATAATCTCAAAGTCCCACAAGATTTTCCACCTATCACCCCATCCCCTAAAGTAAAATTAACAAAGGTGGACAAAAGATAACAGAATGACCTGTATTAATGATGCTTAATGAAGTTCAAGAGTCAGAAAAAAAGATAAAAGAAATTTGTGGCATTTGTGTATTTGTATCAGTACCTGGTGCATCATACAAAAGGATAAGAAGGTAAATAAGGCAACAGAGAAAAATAGTAAAATAAAGAAAAGCTAGAGAAAGTAAAAGGAAAAGTGAAAATGGTCAACAAAAAAGATGGATGATGATGTAGTGTGTCAAAAGAGAAACTGAATCGTAATAAAAAAAGCAATCAGTCTATATTGGACACACAATCCAGTTCACAAACAAGGGGGGGAGGCACCTGTGACTAAATAGGGTCCAGTGTGTTATAATAGGCAGGGAAAATATGACAGATTAAATGAGCCTTCTGGTCCATTTCTACCAACACATTCTATGTTTCCATGTCCATTCCTACACTGCTGTACTCTGTTTCACTTCCAAACTGAAAGACAGTAATAGCTGGTATCAATGTAGAGTCTACCATTTTATAATATCCATAGGAGTTGTATGCAATAGTAGAGACCTGGACATGAAATGTTAAGGCAGATGATTAACCACACACACTCGATAGTAGGAGAGGATGGATCACAAGTATAAATCTTGGGAAGCATGCAGTGACATATCCTAGTGTAAATATCAACAAATATTAAATAGGTTGGGGTTGTTTTGCATCTGCCCACATAGACTTATTGCACAGGTCTCGTACACTGTCCAACTGATAGACCTAAATACCTTATTCTGATTCAGAAGGGAGGTCAGGAAGGCCAAGAAGCTTATTAAGCACATCAGAAGTTTCAGGGGGATTTTTATCATTGTTGGAGGCAGTAGTATTTGCATCAATAGCATGTCAAGTCCACACCATCAGACACAGCAAAAACAGAACTTTCGATGTTGATTCTACCTAGATTTATGTCAAAAGTTATAAACTTCAATGCAGAATTCTTCTGATTTTCCTTAACAAATTCTGTTGAAATTGGGGGTGGGAGTCACGCGATGCAGCCCAGCTGATCACAGCAAGACTTCTGCAGCTTTGTGCCATGGACTTTTTTTTTTTGCTGATTTTATCCCTTTGCATGGTGACCGGAACTTTCTGTTAGTTGGAATAGAGTGGTGATATGGCAGAGAAGCCAGAGAATGAAAAATCAGGGCTCCATGCAAAAAAGAAATACAGGTTGTCAGCTTTTCCTCCACAACCAGATGATGGGCCAGGCTGGGGCCTGAGACACAGACAGAATGCGATACAGAATCCAATCTAATCTTCCAAGAGCTCAGTGAGATAAAAATTTTTATGGGAGGAATTCATACAGATCTCAATAATATTGCAGTCACCTTCACAGCTTTAATGGTGTCAGTGGAGGCTTTAGACCACAGAGTGGAGCAGACAGAAACAAGGATTGTCCATTTGGAAGACTGGGCTCACCCTGCTAAATGGCTCCTGGGACTGGCTGAAAGGGAAATCTGGTCTCTGTTGGAGAAGCTGGATGTTTATGAGACCAGCGACTGTACAAGCAATGTGTGTTTGCTTGGGTTTCTGGAAGGCTCTGAAGGGGGTGTTATGATCGCTTTTTTGCAAACTCATCTCCTCCTTAGGCTTCACTTAAACCCTGATGTCAACTTGGAAATAGAGTTGGCCCATCGGGTTCCAACAGCTCACCCAGTCATGAATTAATCTTGCCCTCACTCTGTAGTGTTCAAGCTGTTAAGATATCTTGACTGGAAATCTATTTTGAGAGGAGCAAGAGCCCTGAAAGATATCTAGTGACAAGGCACCTGGTTGCTTTTCTGCCCCAGCTTTCTGAAACAGGTGCTTATCAATGGCTTATTGATAAGGTCAAAGACTACAGTGTTACCTGGAATACAGTGTACCTGGCACCTCCAGCAGTTCTGAGACTCTTCTATCAGAACAGGGTTGAATCCTTTAATACCCCAGAGTCGGCATAACTGAATTTGCTGAAGTTGCTGAATTTATCTTCTGTAGCATCTTAAGATTCCACAGGATGTTCCCAGATGGCTCAGACTCTGAGATCTCAGAGGACATCTTCAGGGGCCCACTCTGCTATGAAGGCTAGATCTGCAGTGGTTTGGAAGTCTTCACCCTGCCCACTCTCCCAGGAAGAGGACACTATAGACTGAAATCTTTTTCTCCCAGCAGTGGTGTGAGTCATTTCATGTTTCCTCCTATGGAACGGCTAACATATGTAGGTGGGATTAGTTAAGGACTGTTATTGTTAGCTGGAATGGTGGGGGGTGGGGTCAATCTCTTACTGTTTTGTACTGCCAGAGGAAGTTTTGTTTGTTGTTATATCTTTATTTCTGCTAATGGGTTTGGGGTTATAAGGGACAGATTTTCTGGTGGATTGTGTTGGGAGTGGGTGGGGGGCCATCCTTTAGTTTTATTTGGTGTATGTTCTTGAGCTGCTTGTTCTCTGGCATCTGCGTTTACACTTTGTACTGCTGGTTGTGTTTAAATGGATATAGTGTATGGGGGCTGGGTGGTTGTTCACCCTGGGTGGATGAGCTCTATTGTACTGGGTCAGGGACCATGTTTTGAATATTTTAATATCTAATAATTCTGTGTGCTGTATTTGTTATTATTATCCACTTGTTTGTATTCTTGAAGTTTCTGTATGGGGTGAGGCTTTTTTATGATGGCTTAGGTGGAGTTGGAGTTCTCTCCACTAGGGACTGTGTTCCTTATCACCATGGGGGGTGGGGCTATGACTGGTTGGGGACTGTGGGGCAGATGCAGTGGCCCCGCACATACCCTATGCATGACTGTGAGTATCTTTATTCTCTGGTTATTTTTTTTTTACAGTTCCGGATATTTCAAGTTACCTAGTTAGTTATTGACTGTTTTCAGAGAATACTCAGGTTGGATCATTTCTTTAATTAATTATGCTGCCCAGAATGGGGGTGGGGTGAGCAACATGATTGCACCTGAATGGGTATATATTTTATTGGATATTGTCCTATAAGGTAGTTTCATGGAATATGTGAGGAATGAATGGCTCCACTAAGCAGAAGTGGGTACTGTCTCATATGAAAAAGTTTGGGGGACAAATAGTGTTCCAGCAAGAAACCCTCTTGTTGCAGGAGTTTGACAGATTTAAGGCTAGTTGGAGGAGGCAGGTGTACGATCCCTGGGCCACTTCAAAATGGTGGGGGGTCTTATTCTTTTTACTAGGGAGGTGAAATGGGTTACTACACAAGTTAATAGGGATTCCCTGGGGCAATGGATTTTGGTTGCGGGGTGTTGGATGGTAAATGTTATATTTTAGGATCAGTATATGGCCCGAATATGGATAGTCCATTATTTTTTCATGTTTTCACAGGTTTTTCAAGATCTGGGGAAGGGGAAGTGTTGTTGTGGGGGGGGTACATATATAATTAAGTATTAAGTTGCCACACCGATGGTGAGGTTAGTTTATTGTTGTTCGATTATATAAACCATTACAACACGATCTAAAATGAGAACAAACATAAAATGCCATACAAATTACATACAGAAATAATTGTTACATAGGTATCTTCCATGGCTTGAATAAATAGATAAATAAAATACTTCCATAATAATCTTTAGGCAAGTAATTTCATTGCAGAGTTAAACAGCTGAAAGTTCCATACTCTAATTTCCAAACATTTTTAAGTATGCTCTGTAATTTTGCCTTGGATTAACTATAAATACCTATGACTTTGGGCCGTTCAAGGAAAAGTTGGAACCCCAAGTAGCACCTGGTGCATTAAACAACAGTTTCCTCACCCAGAGGGCAAGTAGACCTCAAATGGGGGCAAAACTCAATTCCAAATAATAGGCCTCATGGACAAAAAATAGGATTAGTACGTAAGTTCTGACAAAATCCAATTGGGAGACCATTACCATTGGTTCCAATATGGGCCAACCTGCGCTATCATTCAAAAATTGTCCCCTATAAGGCTAATCGGATTAAGGGCCCCAGAGTTTTACCACTCAGGACTCATTCTTCTGCCCACTCATGCAACTATTCCAAACTGAGATGCATCTTGGGATCTTTATTTAAGATCCTGGTACTAAGTCTTATTAGGTCATGTCATTCCATGTTTCATCCTAACTCGTCAGTAAGCTCAATCCAAAATCTAGGTTTCTCCTCCTCTTGCCAGGCTACAGAAATTTACTTTCTGGAGGTACTATGAGTCTATGTCACCATTAGCATCTTAGGAGCAGTCACAGAAAAATGATAACGTTGGTATAAAACCCGACTGTACAGACTTTAACTTAAGCACAATCTATTTTAACTCACAGTAATGGTAATTATCCGTATGACTAGCCAATAAACTTTCAATATAAAATAGCCTTGGACAAATTCTAAGCAAACTATAAAAGATCATAAATGCAATCATATCAAATCCTAATTAAAACACAAAATTGAAGACATAACTCATACAAAGGACATATAACACCTAATAAAATTATTACTGCAGTAGGGAAGGGAACATTGTTTAACCTGGAGTAGCACACTAAGCCAAAGCTTGTTTCCAGATGCAACCTGGGAGCACAAGAAAGTTAAGTGACTTGTTCAGGATAACACAGTATGCACCTAGGCAACTGTGGGGTTCAAACTCAGGTCTCCAGATCTGCAGCTCAGAGCCTTAACCCACTGTGCTATACTGCCTCCTATATCTTTGAGTATATCTTTGAAATAATCTTTCATTGTCTTCAAAAGTATTTTTCAAGTTCAATTTAAAATACATTTCTACTCAGTAGAATAGTCACTCCATTGCACTCAGGAGTCCATTCATTTTAAATTTAGCATTCAAGGCTCCATTGGCTCAGGAGTCCATTGAAAGTTGCTATATAACATATGCGGTAGGCATTGCATGTTTTAGAGTAATCATACCACATTTAACATAAAATGTTGAAAGTAAATTTCTACTAAGCAAAATTTTCAGGCTATTGCACTGAGAAGACCATTTGTTTTAAATTGGACTTTCAAGGCTCCATTGGCTCAGGAGTCCATAGAATAATATATGTGGCTAAAAGGCTATGTTCGTTCAGAAATCCATCATATTGTAGACATAGGCAAATGAAGGCCAAAATAAACCCCACCATTTAAAAGACCTCTCTCAGTTACTGAATCAGCATCTTTATATTGAACAGCTACATAACAGTTACATCCTTTGAACATCAGTATTCGAAGCTTATCCAAGGAAAGTGTAATTGTTTCCACAAACAGTAGAGTATTCCTAATCTTTTCCTTCCCCCTCTCCAGACAGCCAATTTACGGAATGCATCCACCTCTATCAAGAGCCTCCATCCCTCACACTCCTTGCACCCCACCTTCCATCCGCCTCCCCTTATTCCCTGTCATAAACCATAGCCCTATACCCCTGTTATACAAACCGACCAGTGCAGGCCCCCGTCCCTCTCTTAGGCTACACTTATCCTTCCACATCGTAAGCACATACCACCGTCCTCCACCCACACCAACTAGGCACTCCACTTCCCTCTCCCCCTCCTCTCGTCCTTTATTACTCTACAATTGAACTATTGAATTATTGTACATAATGCTTAGGATGTATGCTGAGACAATGTGTATATTGAAATCTGTATATAATAGCTTAGAGTGTATGTACTTGTATACTTGTATGTAGCTATGTAAATTGAACCTTGACCTTACCAGGTCCATCTTGCAAATGAGCTGTGCTCACTGATGTTCACCTGGATAAATAAAGATTTGATTGATTGATTGATTGATTGATTGATTGATTGATATGTGTTATATGTTTTAACTAGGGGGAATCACCATTAAACTCCCTTCATATTCATTTCCTGTTGACTTCGCTGATAGAGGCATAGTATTAACCATGTCCATATTCAGGCCATTTCAATCCCTTAATCAGGAAACCCCAATTTAACTGTCTGTGATGAAGTCCCTTCTAGGCAACTCCTGGGCTTACACCTTCTTCTTTTATCCACTTTGCCGTGCACTTACCAGAAAACGCATTGCAAATTTATTACCAGTTGAAGTTAAAAAGTTTGGCAAACTACCATGTCTCTCCTTAGAATCAGTCAACAACTTTGGTCGGCATCATCATGAATAGAATGAGCTGGGACAGGGTTACAGGCTAACTAAAAAGAAGACTAAAAAGGGAGAAAAATGCTCCTCTGAGTGTAGTAACTTCAGGCACATTGTTTAAGCCCTCTGTAGCCCCCTAAGTAAAGAGGTCATACCTTTTCTAGGAAACAGAGAGCTTTACAGCACTCGCCATGCACCAAATAATCCATTTACAGCATGGGTCACCATAGTCTTCTCCTTCTCAAGGGGGACCCATTCCATAACTACTGGCTCACTCTCAAGAAACCCTCTGGTAACAAAGACATTTTTATGGTAGTTCTCCTAATTTCTGAATCTTGACATTAAGGCTGGGCTACCACCGTTATTAGTCTTAAAACCAATCTGGCAAGAAAAACAACCCACCAGCTCAAATAAGCCAGAAAGCCATCCCAGCAACAAAACTGCTGGCTGAAAATTCTCCGAGTTCAAGCCTGAAACAACTGGCAGTGTGACTCTTGAGTAAATGACTACCCACCTGTAGAGAGGCAAAAATAGTCACCATTCTAAATCTGATGCCAAAATAACATCGGTTTAATTTAGGAAATTTCAAGATAATTCATAAATACCAATTTTTTTTTTTTAACTCAGAGTTATCGAATTGTCAAACAACACAAGGCTGCAGGGAGTGGAGCAGCATCATGGCCATCTTACTGCACCCCCCTGGCAATAAACAAAGTGGTTGGTGCCAAACCGGGAGGGGTTCATGAGTGAATTCCTCAATCCAGTTTGTGATCATAGTGGCACTTCCACTCGGTTAGCAACTCCAGGATCCAGGGCTTTATCTCAGTTGCAGGATGACCATGGCCTCTGGGACGCTTGGAGGATTTGGAATCCTGATGTTCAGGATTATACATATTATTCTTCAGTATATCAGTCCTATAGCAGGATTGATCTCTTTTTGGTGTCTCAGATCTTGCTCCAAAGTATGATATCTGTCACTATTGAGCACATGGTCATGTCTGATCATTCCGCAATTACCTTTGTTTTTTTTCTGTTGGTCAGGGGGGATCTCAGAATACTCAGTGGAGTTGTAATGTTAGCTATTTGACAGATCCACAGTTTAAATTCTGGCTCAGACTAGAGGTCCAGGAGTATCTCAGTGTTGGCAGTATAGCCTAGAGGTTAGAATAATGAGCTGTGAATGAGCTTGGTACAACCAGCAAACCTGGGTTTGATTCCCCCAACCTCCACTTGTATACTGTGTGACTCTGAGTAAGTCACTTAACCAGCCTAAAGCTCCCGGGTCACCCCTGAAAACAGGCAATTGTGCCTAGTGGGCCTTGCTCGGTTAACAAAGAATTAATAAAAATAAAAAAATAAATAAAAAAAAACTATGATGATACTACAGCTCCAAAATGTGTGTGGGAGGGTGGAGGTCTGAAGGCATATCTCCAGGGTCATATTATTGCATACTCCACAGTGCACAAAAAAGAATGTCAGGCCAAACTTTGGGAGATGGAAGTCCATTTGGGTTTGTTGGAGAGGCAACATAAGGCTGGCTGTGGGGATTCATCCTTGATAAAACGTATTAGAGATCTTCAGTATCAGATCAATCTGCTTAACACTCAGAGAGCAGAATTTGGTCTTTTTCACACCCACCAGGCTTATTGGGATGGAAGGTAAAAAGCAGGTTGCCTGCTAGCATATCAGTTAATGCAGCTGGCAGCTTCAAATAAGACACCAGGGATGAAGAAAGGCAAACAGCTGAATTTGGATACAGAAGGGATTAACATAGCTTTCCCGATAATTACAGACATCTCTATACTACTAAAAGGGACCCTGGGGGATTGAAGGGGACAGCCAGGTTTTTTGAGATTCTATTAGTTTGCCTGGTCTCACTGAAGAGCAAATGTAAGTGCTAAAGGGACCAATTACACTGTGCAAGGTTCAAGTAGCAGTGCAACAGTTAAAGGGGAGGTAAGAGTCTGAGCCCAGATGGGTTTCCCTACAGAGTTTTATAAGGTAGTGGGAGATCTGGTAGGGCTGTTGTTGGTGGAGATCTCAGAGGAGTCATGGAGGGCCAGGGAGTTTTCCCAAACCATGTATGATTCTACAATTACAGTCTTGCCTAAGAAGGAGAAGGACCAATATCAATGTGCCAGTTACTGCCCCATTTCCCATCTTAAAGTTGATTATAACATGTTAGCTAAGAGTTTAGCTGGACTGGTGTCTCGGGTCCAGACAGATTTGGTACACCTGGACCTGGCTGGTTTTATGGGAGGGAGGGCTGGTGCAGACCATATCTATTGCTTGTTGGGTTTATTTTGAGCCTCTGGTATGGTTTCAGGAGGGGCAGTAGCGATTGCCTTATATATGGAAAAGGCATTTGATTCACTTGAATGGACGTATCTCTTAGTGGTTCTCTGCAAATTTGGTTTTGGCACTAATTTTCTCCATTGGGTGCAAGTTATTTATTCTTCTCATCATGCAGCAGTCCTTACTAATGAGAAAGTGTCCTCTGCTTTTTGCTTAGGATGGGGCACCTGGCAGGGATGTCCTCTCTTTCCAGCACTTTTTGTGTTGGCGATTGAGGCTTTGGTACAGAAGATTTGTGAATCTTCTGTGATCTCTGGTTTCTAGGTAGGTCAGCAGGAATATAAGGTGATGCTTTTCCCTGATGATATTTTGTTGACCTTAATGAATATCTCCCCCTCTTTGCCAGCCCTATTGGATTTATTGAATAATTTTTCTACTTTGTTTGGTTTGAGGAATAACTGGGGCAAGACGGAGCTGATCCCTATGGGTGGTCTCCTGGAGGAGGGGTGTCCATTGTCTTTTCCAGGGTTGTATTAGTTCCGTAGCCCATTTCGGTATTTGGAACTTTTTATTTAATCACAAATTATTGATTGGCATTCTTTGAACTGGCAACCGTTGCTTTCTTAGTTGAGAGTAAATGTGGCAAGATGGAGACATCTTTGGCTTTCTCTTTGGGGTAAGCTATAGGCGATATGGATGATATTTCTCCCTAAGGTGTTGTACCGCCTTCGTTACCTCCCCCTCAAAATAGGGTACTCTTTACCGCAGTAATTTGTGGCCATTTTTTCACAGTTCTATTGGGAGAACAGGAAACATCACCTTTTCAATGGAATGTTTAATGGCTTCATATGCTAAGGAGCATTTCTGTTTCCTGTGACTTAATGGTTATTATATGGCAGTTGGCTTGTATCAAATTTGGATGTGGCTGCATTCAGATAAGTTCAGTTCTTCTGTGCGCTAGTTGGAGTTGGAGTGGGTCCTGGTTGGTTCTGGTCCACCAGAGTGTATTCTTTTGCAATCCCAGAGATTCACCAAGGCACTTTCCACCCAGGAATACACTCTACATGTCTGGAAGGGGGCACATACTGTACATGTTTTGGAGCTGACTGTCAGCTTCTGATTTGTCTTTGGTCACTTTGGTCTAACCCTGGGGTGCATCTTGAGGGAACAACTGTTAACTGGCCACTGTGGTATGTAGGAGAGGTTTGGAGGGTGGGTGATTTGTTTCGGTTAGGGTCTAGATGTCTTCTGTCTTTCGGGGAGCTACAACAGTGGTACTCTTTACCTGCCTCAAGTAAAGATATCAGATACCAGATTGCAGATATCTTTAGCTTCAGCATTTTTTACAGTCAAGGTTGGAGAAGTATCTGACTTTGCCAGAGTCTATGTGAATGGAGGTATTTGTTAAGATAAGTACTGCTCAGGGATCTTGATTGCCCCTAAGTTGGGGATGATTTATAAGGCATTATTGGATGTGCATGTCCTGAATCTGTCTCGTGTGCATCAGAGATGGGAGTGCCTGTTAGGGTACTCCCTCTATGATGAGAAATGGAGCCAGGTTTGAGCAAATGCATATGGAACTTGTAGGGCTGCAGCAGGCCACTTGAGACAGCTGAAGACCTTACTCTGATGGTATCAGACCCAATCCACTTTGCATACTATGGGTTTGGTGCAACATCCCAGGTGTTGGAGGTGTGATGCTGCTAAGGGTACTATAATTCATTTACTTTGGGAATGTAATGAATTATCAGCTTCCTGGGTGCAGTCTTGGCTACTATAGAAACTATAATGGGGTTTAAGATTCCACCAGATGTGTCGCTTTTGGTACTGGGTAATACCCAGAAGCTACCATTAATTACTGCATCGCAACAAACCTAGTTTATGGTGGCAGCTGCAGAGGCTAAGTGCCTTAGCTTGCATGGATGGCATTTAATAAAAACCCTTACCCATGATGAGTGGGTGGATGGTATGCTTCATTTGGCAAGCTTTGATAGGTTATTTTATATAGCAGTTGGGAAATATAATAGGTTCTTGCAAATTTGGCAAGATTTTCTGTCTTGGTATGGGGCTTCTCTTAGTTGGAGTAGGTTGTTTATACTTCAGTTATTTGGGAATAGTACCCCCTTGTGAGTGCTTACCTCGGTATGGGTGGATCTTTGATCTCAGTATGATCTGTTCCTCCTGCCCTCCCATACACATTTTATACCCCCGTATTTCTGGGAGTTGGCAGGAGGCTAGCTCTGGTCCCCTCCCATCAGGGGGTTTGACCCTGGCTTCCAGTTGGCAATCCCATCACTGGGAATGTCATCAGCACTGTCATGGAGCCTGCCAGTTCCATTTTCTTCCCTTCCCTGCTGCAGTTGCTCATGCACATGTGGAGACATGCGCATGTAGCAATCCACAGCACCTTCCCTATTTTAGCCATTCTCCACCTGCACTACCCTCTGGCCTCCACCTGTGGGTTGCCGTGCAATGAGAGTGACTGGATCCCTCCCAGGGAGAAGATAGGAGAGATGCCATGTGGCTGCTCAATCCAACTTCCACCGTCCCCCCTCAGCTGACCCCCAGTGACCCATGCTCAATCCCTAACACGGTTTGCCAGTGCAGCGCAGGGTGTGGCATCCAGTGCCTCAAACCTCAGCACCACTGGGCTGGCATGCTCTCCCCTTTTTCTTAGGTGGCATTGATTCATATTACCCTATTCAAAATTAGTGTTTTGGTTTAATATAGTGAATGGTCTTAGTTTTTTCTTTTAGTATTTTAATGTATATTTTGCTTTAATATGATTGGTGGCAATATTATATATTAATGGTTTATGCATCCCCTGACTTCTATTTAATTGATAGCTCATTGTATGTTGCAATAATATGTTACTCTTGGTTAGACTGTATTTTAGGAGTGGATTCACTCTAGCTATGTTGATATTGTTCCAAATGTTTTGTATTGCTGTTATTGTTGTTGTTATGGTTATATTTATTCTTGTTCTTGTTAAACTTTAATAAAAAAATATTAATTATAAAAAAAAGAAATCATTCAAGAATGCATCCCCCTTGGAGTTGTAATATTTAATTTATGTGGAGTCTGAGGTTGTGCGTGGTTAAGTCCTCTGATTTACTCCATATAAATTAACAAATAAAAGTATGTGGCGATGATGAGTTTTCTAACATTTTTAACTTAATTTGTTAGGAAAAATCCTCCCAAAACAAACTGTGCATTGAAGTTTAGAAATTTTTAAACAAATCCAGGTGGAATCACCATTTAAAGTTCCATTTTAGCTGTGTCAGATATTGCAGACTTGATGTGGAATCATTTGCATCATTGTTGTCCAGTTTTGTACTTGCTACAGGATCGTAATTCCTTTCAGGTGACTTGACACTGGTATTAATCATTGCAGTGGGAACAACAAAATTCCTTTTTTTTATCAAATTTCTAGTTGTCTAAAGAAGTGAAAATCTATGGAGCCATGTGAGCTCCATTTCAGGTCTGCTTGATAGGTTGTTATTCTTAATTTCCCTTTTCATGAATTGACAGCCATTAAATTCAATGATTATTTTATTAGGAGGGAACAGTAATATTAGAGCAGGTTCCCCCTCTGAGGTTAGTTTATAATCATCCTGATCTGACCCAATTTGGAGAATATAAATTTCAATAAATTTCTGAAGGGAGGTTCAAGAAGAAATTTTAAAACTGGACTCCAGAAAATCAAGCAGTCTTGACAGCATTCCGTTAAATTATTTAAATATGCTGCACTTTAAGTGCTCCTCACTTAGCAGATATCTTCAACATATCTTTAGCCACAAATGAAATTCTCTAGAGGTGGAAACTTGCACAGGCAATTCCTATTTTCAAAACTGGTACAAAAAATAAAATAGAAAATTGCTGTCCAATCTCGATCTTAACAGTGTCCCTGAAGGTGTTTGAAAAATTAATCTGTAAACAATTATTGAACTTCTTAAAAACAAAAGAGGTCATAACTCCCTTTCATTTGGGGGTTAAGACCTCTCCGCAGTACTCTTTCTGCCTCAGTTAAGGTCACAGATGATTTTCAGAATGCCCTTGACAGAAGGATGTATGTTGGAGTCATATTCATGGACTTATCCAGGGCATTTGATACCTTTGACCATGGCATCCTTTTGCCTAAAATGTCATCAGCGAGCCTTCATATGGGAACTATGGAGTGGTTTGACTAATATTTGAAGAGTTATCATCAACTTGTGTTCCTAAATGATGTTAAATTAAGCCTGGCACCCACTGTATCAGGTGTCCATCAAGGCTCCATTTTGGGCCTGATGTTATTTAATATCTACAGTACATGAATGAATTTCCTCACTTGTCCTCTCAAGTTAAATACTACCTATACACTGATGACACAGTGATTTATATGGAAGGACCATCTACGGTAGCTTATGTCATTATGCATTACAATAAGCATTCATCATTTACAACATTTGTTTTGCCAATTTAGATTGGTCTTAAATGCTGAGAAAACCCAGGCTATGATGTTTCATAGGGACAAGGTATTAGACCATTTATCCTACTCCTTGCACATTGAAACTCTTGATAAACAAGTTCTGCATCAAGTACAATGTTATAAGCTGAAAAATTGTAAGGATTGGTAAATTAGAGAACATGTAGTAATACAATGATTATGCCCCTTATTGACTACAAAGATGTATTTTCAATCACATGGGTGCAATCTGCATATTTATGGAATGCATACAAACAGAAGAAAAAAAGGAGTAAGTGCATCAGGTGAGACTTGAACCCAGGCCACCTGGAATACTGTTCTTGTCTAACCAGCTGCTCCACCAAGGCAACTGGAACATGGGCCATCCTGGAGCACACATTAGTTTTTCTCCAGTGCACAACCAGGTGCTGCAGAAATGATTACTACATTTTCTATCACATGGGTGCAATGTACATATTTATGAAACAAATACAAACAAAGGAGAAAAATAAGAAAACTAGGATCTGCAGCTTATCCATTAGGTAGGGAAATGGGAAGACTGGGTGGGCCAAGCAGTCCTATCTGTCATCAAATTCTATGTTTCTAAGTATTTCAGCTGAGACTTGAACCCAGGTTGCCCAGAATACCATTCTAGTCTAGCCAGCTGCACCACCAAGGCTACTGGAACCTGGGCCATCCCAGAGCGCACACTACTGTTTCTCCAATGCACAACCTGGTGCTGAACAAATAATTACTGCATTATGTTTTCCATAAATATGCATGCTGCACCCATGTGATTGAAAATGTAGTAATTACTAGTGCAGCACCAGGTTATGCACTGGAGAAAGAGTAATGTGTCCTCCAGGATGGCCCAGTTCCAGTTGCTTTGGTGGTGCAACTGATTAGACCAGCATGGTATTCTGGGTGACCTGGGATCAATTCCCAGCTGAAGCACTTACTTTTTTCTCTCCTCTGTTTGTATAGAGATATGTTGTTTGCCGTGGCCTCAGGTAAGCAATTGGTAAAGTTATACACTGCAAGTAATAAATTTGCCCTTTTCATCCTCAACACTCATCGATTAACCCACAGTAGTGACTTATATAGAACCATGGGATGGTTGCAATTGAGTGACTGAATAAAGTATCATATTTTCATGTTTATGTACAAATGTGCTAAAAATCTAGTACCCGGTTGTATATCGGATCATCTCAAATGTAAATCTGTAAAATCATGTCTAAGAACATCATCTGGATTAGAATTCTGCCCAGTGAAATGTAATTTAGAAATAGGAAGAGTTCTCTTTTTTGCAGCGGTTTTCAATCTTTGGAACAGTCTGTCCCCTAATTTAAGACTTCAGGTTGGTAAGATCTTGAGAAGTAACATTTGTAAATGCATGTACAGTGAAAACAGACCTCGGCTCGTCCCACTTGGGACACTAGGTGAAACAATGTGTTTTATGTTATTACTTATACCGTATGCATTACTTATCATCATTGTGTATGTTATGCGTTATATTACATTATTGTCTTTGTATTAATTATTTACTACATTTTACATTTGTTGATTTTATGTTAAGGACCTCAATGAACATGATCTTTGCTCAGCTGAGTCTCCTGTTCATATATGAAATATGAATAACATTTTATCTACCTACCTACCCAACCCTCTTCTTGGGATGGGGTTCAAAATCAACTAATGCTGTCCATGCATCTACAAGAAGTTGACCATTTAGGTAGAACTTAAGTTTATTAGAGGATAACAGGGCATATTTAATGCCCCATGTATTGGAGTGTTGCCTTTACTTGGTCAAATTACATTTGCTGTTACAGTGTAGCATGGCTAAAGTTTGGATAGATTTTGGACATGACCTCTTCATAAATCAGGACTCCTTCTATCCTTGCTTTTCTAAGGATATCTTCCTTTTCCTGGAATCAAAATAGGCATATAAACACAAACCTTAGGAGGTTAAATTTGGTTGTCTGGGCCAGCACACACTTGTTAACACTGTGTGGTTGGCCCCTTCAAATGTGATAACCTTCTCAGGGTATTTTATTTTCATGGCAGTAGTTATGATTTTGTTTTGGCTGAAGCATTTCCATTCAGCACACATATCATGGATATATTTACTCCATATAGTTCAGCTTATGGTTGATGGGTATTGTCAAGACAGCAGCAGGCAAGTCCAGCACAACTAGAAAAAAGGATGTTGCAGTTGCTGATGGTGTTAGTAGATGTAATACTGTAGCTAGGTGGATGGGGTGTCAGCCACTGCAGCAGCAGAATGTCAGGAGTGAATCTTTTATTTTTGTCTCTTGTGGAGTTGCAGCAATTTGGTTTTCACTGTGAGAGCTCATTGTCTAACCTAAAAATGGCAAGTGGCCGTCTTGGATCCTAATAATTACCATTTGCAAAAAATTCCTTATACGATTCTGATGAACCCCTGAACCTCTGATACCAGAGAAACATGTATTACTGTAGATAGTGTGATGCTTGGGCAGTTGGTTATGATTGTTGTATGATATTTGTAATATAAAAATATAGTATGTCAGCCTGTGCTTCCATGGGTTCCCCCCCCCCCAGGTTTCAGTGAAGCTACAGGATAGGTAAACTGACCAGGAGATCTCTGTAATGTAATCAACTTCCTCAAGAAATTGCATTTTATGGCCTTTTTATGGCCTCATGCTTTGAAGTTGGGAAACTAAATATACATTCTATTACAGGACAGGACATCAGTTAACTGATTCTTGTCAGCTATTTCACACCTGGGTGATGGATTGCAGAGTTGTAAACCTAAAAGAAACTGGTGGATCAAAGACTCATAATTTGGGAAATGAGTTTTTGTTGATGTTACCTTATTTAATATACCTCCTAATAGGTCATCATGTTTGTATTTTTTGTATTCTAAAAGAAGAAGCTAGATGACTCACAGAAGGGGTGCAGAGAGACAGAGTTAAACTAATACTTGTGTCTGAACTGTTTGAGATATATACCATCTTGGGACTCTAGAAAGACACAGCTCTCTGTAATACCTTAAGCACTTCCAGATGTAATACATTAGATAGAAGAGGTCTAAATGTATTTTGGTAGGAGTTTGTTCCTGTAGTTTTCCTTGTTTTTCTTTAAGTGATTGTATGCTCTTTGATATAGTGTTCTGTGTTTACATTTTTCATATTTTTATCATCTTTTAGTAAATAATCTTTTATTTGAAAGACTCCCTGGGTGTCACTCAGTTGTTTTTGCATGTGACGTATAGGGGGTTAAGTCTGATAAAAATGTTTAGCAGCTTGATGGTGTTACCAAGCTTGAGAAAAAAGTAAGACTATACCTAAGGACTCTCATAGAGTTTTAAGGGTTCATTTTAGAAGCCTGGATTGGTGTCTCTGGTGAAAGATTGTACTACGATCCCCAAAGAGGTTATTTATCTGAGCCTGTACACCGAGTATGCTAGCATAAGGTTTACATTTTGAATCCCCCTAGAACTTGAGGCTAAAGATGATTTGGACCCAAAAGCAGACAGGAGGGTTGCCCTGTCTGTTACCTGTTTGCACTATTGTGCTCGGAGGTTGGCACTGTGGGAGCAGAGGGTCTGACCTGTTGAGTGCCTTTGTGACAGAGGTGGTTGGCAATGGTGTGAAAAATTTGGTAACATAAGCTTTTAACTGTTCAGTGTGTCAGCTTAACATTTCACAGCTCACTTGCAAAATAAGGCAGTGATTTATTTTTAAAAAGGAAACAGAACCAAATCATTTTGCTTACAGTCAAGTTCCTACCTGCTATTTTTTTTTTCAAATTGCAAGTTAGAGTAGCTGTAGTTAGGGAAGAAGATGGCTTCCAACTACAGCGGGTACACTGCAGACTACTTGAGGCAGTTGTGCCAGGCCAGAGGAGTCCTGCATTAGAGGAGAGCCACCAAGCAGAACATTGTGGATGCCCTGATGGCAGCAGAAGCCCAGAGCATTGGGTCACAGACTGTGACTGTAAAGGACTGAATCTTGGGCATGGAGGGTCCAGCAGCCAGTGCAGTGTCCAGATCCAGTGAGGGGGACAACAGGGCCAGTGCAAGCCAAGGGCCACAGCAGCAGGGGAAGGTCACCATCATTCTGTTGCCAAAAGCAATCAGGCTGCAGACTGAGTTGTGCAGAATTGAGCTGGAGTACTAGAGAGAGGCTGAATAAGATAAACAAGCTGCAGAGGAGAAGAGGGAGCAAGAAGGTAAGAAGTGGACCATGAACAGTGAGAGGCAGACCATGAAGAGCGTGAGTGCCAGAGGCGACATGAACTAGAAAAGTTACAACTCCAACCACCAGCACCAGAGCAGACAAGTGGCTTGGATTTAACTGGAACTACAAGACTGGGTTACAAATTGAATTCCAAATTGATAGCTGAATTTAAAGAGGGGGAGGATATGTATGCCTTTTTAAATTCCTTTGAAAAAGTTTGTATTCAGGCAAATATTCCTAGAGGGACCTGGAGCTTCTAGCTATCCCCGTTACTTACCAGGAAAGCTCAGGATGCATTGGGTCAAATGGACAATGAGGAATGTAATGATTACAGGAGACTTAAAGCTGTACTTTTAAAAAAGTTTGATTTAACTGCAGAAGCATACAGAGCTAAATTCCATGAGCTCAGAAGAAGGCCTGACATAAGTTATGAGGAACTAGCCACGAAACAATGTCAATGTTTAAAACATTGGTGGGAAGGAATTGAAGCAAACTCTGTAGATAAAACTGAAAATGCTATGTTGTTAGAATAGTTTTTTTGGGCATGCCCAGCAAAGCTGAAAACATGGGTGGAGGACCGAGATCCCAAAATAGTCCATGAGGCTGCTGAACTCTCGGACCGCTATGCCAAGAACAGACCTGCTCTGAAAGCAAATGGGGTGGGCATGGCCGTGCAGAAAGGGAAAAGCATGCCTTCAGGGCAGTTTAAACCCTCACTGCCTCTACTGAAATGAGTTAGCCCCAGGTTTCAAAGAAAATATTTTTCTGAGAAAAGAAATGAATGTTGAGTTTGTAAAGAAACTGAGTATATTGCCAGACAGTGTCACAAAAGGATGAGCAATATGCAGAATGGGGCAAGGAAAGAAGTGGGTTGTTTGTGTGTCTCTGGAAGCATGCCTGTGAACATGAGGGAACACATGCACCCAGTCACGGTGAATGATGTACAGACACAAGGGTTAAGGGACACGGGGCATCCCTGACATTGGTAAAAGAGGATCTGGTAGAGCCTGGTCAGCTTATACCCAATCAATTTGTAACTGTACAAGACTTCACTGGGGAGCAGAAAACATTGCCACTTGCTAGTGTTCTTCTGTACTGGGGTGAAACAGGGGAAACTGTGCAAAAAGTGGCTGTAGCCAAAATGTTAGTAGTTGACGTCATCCTTGGCAACAATCTCAAACAGGGGATGGTGTGTGCAGTTACCAGTAGCCAAGTGGGAAGGGGAATTGTAGTTCCCCAGACCCCATAGAAGTCATTGTGGAAACCACTGGGAGGCTGGTTCCGCAGCCTGTTTTTCCTGATATGGAGACTAATGAGAAGAGGGTAGAAATTTCCCAAGTAGCAGTTAACCACACAACTACGGAGGGTTACTCCGATGAAGGAGGGGTGACCCATTGTGAGAGGGTTAGGGATGACAGTGGTCTGGACTGCCCTGATGCTAGTGCTAGGGACCCTAGTTTAGAGACTGAAGGGGACCTGTACCATGCCTTGGGAATGTGTAAGGAGTTTGCCACTGCTCAGAAAAGTGACCCTAGTCTGGAGAAGCTGAGAGCTTGGGCAGATTCTGACAGAGCACAGGAAGGTGACAGAAAATATAAACTTTTTTTGGGAAACCAGACTGATGTATACTCAAGCTGAAAAGACAGAGGGGGGGTAGTAGGCAGGCAGCTTGTCATTCCCCAGTGGTACCATGAGAAGTTGATCAAGACTGCACATGAGATTCCCTTGACTGGTCATCTGGGAATCATGCGTACTACACAGTGGTTGGCCCAGAATTTCTATTGGCCCAATTTCACCCAGCAAGTGAAAGAGTATTGCAGGTCTTGTCAATGGTGCCAGGAAATAGGGAAGACGGGTTAAAACACCCATGCCACTCTAATGCCATTGCCCATAGTGGAGGAGCCATTCCAAAGGGTGGGAATGGATATTGTGGGGCCTTTAAATACCCCCAGCTTCTCCGGGAAGATGTTCATCCTAATTGTGGTGGATAATGCCACCCGCTATCCAGAGGCAGTCACCTTATTCTCACTGAAGACAGACAAAGTGACAGATGCCTTACTTGGGATTTTCTCCTGTGTTGGGTTTCTGCCAGAGGTTATCACTGATTGAGGGGGTTCCTTCATGTCATACCTGATGAAAAGTTTGTGAGAGAAGTGTGGGGTGGTGCAGAGGTGCACAACACCTTATCATCCACAAGCCAGTGGGCTTATGGAAAGATTTAATGATACTCTGAAGTCAATGCTCCAAGTGTTTGCTGAACAGTGTGGGGGAGTGACTGGGAGAAATACCTTCCCCACCTGTTGTTTGCATACAGGAAGGTGCCCCAAGAGTCAGCAGGATTTTCCCCCTTGGAGTTCTTATATGGATGACAGGTATGTGGGCCACTGGACTTGATCCAGGAGGACTGGGAAAGCAAGCATGCCACCCAGGGAACACTTACAGTGGATTATGTCCTTAGGTTTACGGAAAGGCCAAAGGAGCTTATGGGGACAGCTGAGAGCAACTGGGCAGCTGCCAAACATAATCAAAAAGTGTGGTACGACAGCAGAACCAGAGCTCATACAAGGTGAGTCAGGAAGTCATGGACCTTATTCCAGTCAAGAAAGACAAGCTGCAGGCTGAGTGGGCAGGACCATACAAAGTAGTTAGAAAGGTAAATGATGTGAACTGTATCATAGAGCTACCTGACAGAAGACATACAGAAAGAATGTACCATGTCAACATGATGAAGCCATATGCTAATAGGGCTGACATGATGTTTTCAGTATGTAGTCCTGGAGAGGGGATGGACGAAGGAGACCCCTTCTGGTCTTGCTGGAAGAAATCAAGTGGGAGTCCTCTGTGGAGTCAGTTAAATTGTCACCCCAGCTGGCCCCAGACAAGATCCAGGAAGTAAGAGAGGTTTTTGCAGACTTTGCCCACTGTTTAGCACCAAGTCTGAACTAACCCCCTTAGTGACGCATGATGTAGGGACAGGGACACAGATGCCCATATGGCAGACAGCATATTGGGGGTCAGAGGCTGTCCAAAAGGACATTTTGGAGGGAGGTGGAGGAAATGCTGGATTTAGGAGTAATCCAGAGATCTCACAGTCCCTGGGCCTCACCTGTAATCCTTGTGCCCAAGCCATACAGCTCTACTCATTTCTTTGTGGACAGTCATGGACTGAATGCAGTCACAAAGTCAGATGCCATCCCAATGCCCCTGACAGACTAACTCCTGCACAAGTTGGGAGGGGTGACATGACTTACGACTATTGACCTGACAAAAGGGTATTGGCAGGTAGAGCTAACTGACAGAGCTAGGGAGAGGTTGGCCTTCATCACTCCGATAGGCTTATTTGACTTTAAAGTAATGCCTTTCAGAATGAAGAATGCCCTGGCCAATTTCCAAAGGTTGATGAACCAGGTGTTAAATGGTGATGAGGAGTACGTCATGGCATATCTGGATGACATTGCCATCTTTAGTGCCAGCTGGGAGGAACACCTGTTCCACCTTAGGAAAGTGCTGGGCAGGATACAGAGGCCCAGGCTCACTGTCAAAGCTGAGAAGTGCCAGGTTGCCATGGCATACCTCAGGCATGTTGTAGGCCAGGAACAGCTCCATCCTAAGCAAGTAAAATTAGAGGTGATCAAGACATGGCCCAGACCAGAAATGCAGAAGGAGATCCAGAGTTTTCTGGGGACAGCAAGGTACTATAGGAAATTTGTACCCATTTACAGTACCCTGGCTGCTCCCCTATGTGACCTGGTGAAAAAAAAAGATGCCTAAGAAAATTAATTGGGAACCAGCCTGTGAAAAAGTCTTTACCAGACTGAAGGAGACACTGTGCAGTGCTCCTGTATTGACAAGTCCTGACTATAGCTGACCCTTTATAGTACAGACTGATGCCTGAGAAATGGGTATTGGGGCAGTACTGAGTCAGACATTCAACTAAGGGAAAGATCACCCCGTAGTGTACCTGAGTAAAAAGTTACTTCCCAGGGAGCAGGCTTAATCTACTGTGGAAAAAGAGTGTCTTACCATAGTGTGGGCCCTAAAAATGTTAGAGCCATACTAATATGGGCAGCATCTTGAGGTACAAACATACCATAACCCCCTGGCTTGGCTAACACAAATGGGAAAAACTAATGGTAGACTAATAAGATGGAGTCTTGCCTTGAAAGGGCATGACATGATGATCATACATAGGGCTGGAGCGACCAATCAGGATGCAGCTGGCCTGTTGCATCTATATGAGGAGTGAACTGACTTAGGAAGCTCATTCCATGCAGGGGATAGAGCCCCCAAATTCAAGTTTAGGTGGGGAAGAGTGTGACGCTGTCCAGCTGGTTATGATTGTTGTATGATATTTGTAATTTAAAAATACAGTATGTGAGCCTGTGCTTCCATGGGTGCCCCCCCAGGTTTCAGTGAAGCAACAGTATAGGTAAACTGACCAAGAGATCTCTGTAATGTAATTAACTTCCTTGAGAAATTGCATTTTATTACCTTTTTATGACCTCATGCTTTGAAGTTGGAAAACTAAATATACATTTTATTACTGGACCTCAGTTAGCTGATTCCTGTCGGCTATCTCACACCTGGGTGACGGATTGCAGGGTTGTAAACCTCAAAGGAACTTGTGGATCAAAGACTCATAATTTGGGAAATTAGTTTTTGCTGATGTCACCTTATTTAATATACCTTCTGATAGGACATCATGTTTGTATTGTTTTATATTCTAAAAGGAGGAGCTAGATGACTCACAGAAGGGTGTGGGGAGACAGATTTAAACTAATACTTGTGTCTGAACTGTTTGAGATATGTACCATCTTGGGCCTCTATGAAGTCACAGCTCTCTGATATACCGTAAGAACTTCCAGAGGTAATACATTAGATAGAAAAGGTCTAAATGTATCTTGGTAGGAGTTTGTTCCTGTAGTTTTCCTTGTTTTTCTTTTAAGTGATTGCATGCTCTTTGATATAGTGTTCTTTGTTTACATTTTTCATATTTTTATCATCTTTAAGTAAAGAATCTTTTATTTAAAAGACTCCCTGGCTGTCTCTTAGTTCTTTTTGCATGTGACATATAGAGGGTTAAGTCTGACAAAACTTTTCAACAGCTTGATGGCATTACTGAGTAAAAGGTAAGAATATACCTAAGGTCTCTTACAGAGTTTTAAGGGTTCATTTTGGAAGCCTGGATTGGTGACCCTGGTGAAAGATTGTACCACAATCCCCGATGAGGGTACAAATCTGAGCCTATACATTGGGTACGCTAGCATAAGTTTCACAGTTTGAATCCCCCCCCCCCAAACTTGAGACTAAAGGTGATTCGGATCCAAAAGCAGACAGGAGGGTTACCCTGTCTGTTACCTGTTCACACTATTGCACTTGGAGGTTGGCACAGTGTGAGCAGAGGGCCTGACCCGCTGAGTGTGTTTATGACAGACATCAGCAGCTTAACAGCTTTTTAATTTCCTTTTGATCATTTTGTTTTTTATAATATTATGTTATGTACATAGTCAATTTGTTATTGTATGCATCTTTTTCCATAATGACACTTTATCATCCTGTGTCCAAGGGCAGATTATCAGCCCTGTCCCTGCACCCCTGATCCAGCCATTGCCTCCCCAATGACCTACCTTCATATCAGGGTACTCCCATGATTTAACCCTAGAAGTGGGTCTAGAGGGAGGAGGGCTGTCCTCCCAGTACAATTATCCAATGCAGACCTGAAGGTTGGCTTTGTTGGCAGTGTTGGCCCAGGGTGTGAAGGCAAGGCTTCACAAAACATCTGACAGCACTTCTCTTTTTCTGCCCGTCTCCTTGCTCTAGGAGCATCATGCATGTACTTGGAGGCACTCATGCCTGACTTACACTCCAGCACCCTCTCTTTCTTGCCACCTGCACTGCACTGCCACCACATCTCCACCTGATAGTCTATGGCTGGGTTAACATACCACCCCATCCCAGGCAGAAGAGTAGTCCCTTGAATGTTAGGTTCTCTCCAGCCCTAGCTGACCCCGAGTGACCCATGTCAATTCCTGAACCTAGGTCACTGGCATGGTAGTAGGTAAGATGCCAGGACTTCAGCCCTCTATGCCACTGGATGAGTACTGTTATTGTATGTATTTTAACATCAGGCACATTTCAGGCACATAATTTATGGTCATTTTAATGAGAGTCTTCCTGATGTCATCATGCCACTGTTTTTGTGACATCAGTTGTCAAGTATAGCAAGCATTTGCCAATGCTGTATGTTTTCTTGCAGCATAATAGAGATTTAAAGAGCCCTGATGTTGTTGAGAGTACTTTGAAAAATATATTTACCGTAGACACAATTTAGCTTATGGTTAACACTTCCTCTGTAGTTATTTACCTTATTTCTTTATTACTAAGGAAATATGCATGGAAACATGATTTCTTGCCAATTTTCTGTGTATGCTTGTGCTCTTCTGCAGTCACTGTTCTGTTTGTAACATCCCAATCCATAGCTGTGGAGATAAATATGATGTGTAGAAAATAAGGTAAAGCAAATTATACTTCAAGGGACAGTAATCATGCTTTTGTGTCTCTTTCCTCAGTAATAAAGAAAAAAGGGAAAGAATTGCAAAGATTTTCTTCATAGCTGTAGCTTAATTTTCCTTAAATATTTTCCTCTGTACCCCTAAAGGCTGTAATTGCAATCAATATTGGGCACCAGTGCTCTTCTTTAAACATGGAGTATTGTGAAAGGATGGGGGCTCAAAATGAAAGGATGACACCCCAGTTCATGAATGTTTTAGAGGGAAACCATGGTCATTTCTTACAGGAGGAAGAAAATAATAAAACTGTGTCATGTGTCCAGGCTGAAAAAATGCCAGGTGGCAAATAGTGGCAGCTCAAGATATGGAGCCCGATTCCAGAAGGGGGATGCAGGGCTTGACATATGCCCTCTGTCCACCACAATGCGATCTGCAAATACATCAATGCTCTTGGACACAACACTGCACTATTCCAGAAGCATTGACACAGTTTGTGACACTTGTACTGCTTTACAGCAGCTTGCCCCATTTTGGGGGTCTGCCATGGATGCATCGCTAGACCACTGGGGAGATGGTCTAGCAGTTGTATCATTGAGGACCTGAGGCATCAGCTTCTGGAATCGGGTGTCTGATGCAAGTCGGGACTTGCATCAGACATCATTCCATAAGTCCCCTACATCAGAAGGAACACATAGGAGAATTGGGCCCATGGTTTCTACCTAATACAATTGAAGATGACCAATCCCAGCACCAATTCCTGTGGCACCATGTTAATCAGTCTCCTGTCCCATGAATGTCTGCAATTTATCACCACCCTCTACCTCCTATCCTTTAACCAGTTAGCTACCCAGTTTACTACTTTGTTCCCCACCCCCAGGCTGCTTAGTTTCTTAGGAAAGGGAAAAGGGTAAATTGCTTAACCAGGAAAGACATACTAAGCTAGAGCTTGCTTCCAGGTGTGACGTGGGATCACAAGGAAGTTAAATGACTTGCTCAGGGTCACACAGTATGCAAGTGGGGGCAGATGGGATTCAAACCCAGGTCTCCAGATTTGCAGCTCAGTACTCTTAACCACTGTGCTATACTGCCTCCCAGTTTCCTGTGCAGCACAGTGTCAAAAGCCTTACTGAAATACGGAGAGGTCACATCCACTGCTTTCCCTTGATCCATCTCCCAAGTAACACAGTCAAAGAAATGTATGAGATTTGTTTTACATGACCTCCCCTACTTCTCCTGACTAGGCTATAAAAAGGTTGGGGCACATTTCCCTGCACCAGCAATAGGGTGAACTTCTACAGCTTGGCAGAGGACCTTGGGGAGCCAGAAGAAACCATGCAGTGGAGAGAGAGAGATCAGATAAAAATATGGGGGGGTTGTGCAATGCATGAAGGAGTGGGGCAGCAAGGTGTACAATGGAAGTAGAAAAACAAAAAGGAACATTTAGGCAAAAATAAGCAATAAGGTAACCTTCTACAGCTTGATTGAGGGCCTGGGGAGCCAGAAGATAGCATGCAGTGGTGAATGATCAGATAAACAGGCAGAAAGGGGAGAATAGGTTTGCAAGGCATGAAGGAGTGGGGCACTGAGGTGTAACAGGGAAGTCGAAAAACAAAAAGGAGCATTTAGGCAAAAATTGGTACTCCCATTAAAAATTCTGTATCTGTCCATGTTTTCATCTGTATGTGCAAGCCAGCACAAAGAAGGCAGCCCAAAACAATGAATTTCCCCATTCATTAGGGATTCCACCAGCATGTTCCACTCTACTGTCATGGTTTCCCAGAAAAATCTGAAGGGATGGGCACACTTGTCAAGTAACATAAACATGAATTATATGGCCCCCTTTAGGGGTGGGCGAATGTGGGGTTTTCCACCTTCGAGGAACTTCCACAAAAATCTCAGAACTTACTTTGATGTTTCCGAACTTCTGCCTGTAGTGGATCAGAAAACTCCTGCAAAGGTCTGGGTGGAAAACACAGAAATTTCCACTTAAAAATAAGCCCTAGTGGCTAGTGGCCCCTCTCCCCCCATTCCACAAGTAAATCAAATATACCTGGTTGCTACTGGTCCCTCCCCCCACTGGATCACCTGCTAGACTTGTAAAAAAAAATTCTGGTTCAAATGTTGATCCCTTACCACATCCTCTGCCCCACAGTGCCCATGCCCAGCCTGAAAAATGCCCTGGTGGCTAGTGGTCCCTCCCCTCCACCCTGTCACCAACCTGCCCTTGAAGTGTACAGTAACACTCCCCCTCACCCTCTATCTCCATCTGTATTATTTAAAAAAAATCCCAGGTAGTCTAGTAGCTTATTTCAAACCCCTCCTCAGCCCCGATTCCCTGTCCCTGAAAATATTCTTATTTCCTGGTGGTCTAGTGCCCTGCAACCCCCTCCCCAGTAGGTGTTCCACCACCCTGCTCCCACCCCCTTTGTGAACCACAGCAGGTGACAAGCACAGCCCTCCTCTCTCCACCATGCCCAACCACCCACTAAGCTGTCAATGAATGAACATGTTCTTATACAGGAACACGCTCATTCATTGATAGCTCAATTGGTGGATGGCCTTGGCAGAGAGAGGAGGGCTGTGCTGGTCACCTGCTGGGATTCACAATGTGGGTTGGAGCGGGGTGGTGGAATACCTGCTGGGGAGGTTGCTGGGGGGGCACTAGGCCACCAAGAAATAAGAATTTTTTCAGGGACTGGGGATTGGGGATGGGGTAGGGTTTGAAATAAACCACTAGACCACCAGGATTTTTCTTTTAAAACAATACAGATGGAGATAGGGATGGGGGATGTTACTGTACACTTCGAGGTGGGGCGGGTGACTTGGTGGAGGGGATGGACCACTAGCAACTGGGGTATGTGTCAGTCTGGACACTGTGGGGATGGGGATGGGGGCAGGATTGATATTGGAACCAGCATATTTTTTTAAAAGACGGGTGGGTGATCCCATGCTTTGGAGGGATTGCTAGCCACCAGAGATATTTGGTTTACTTGTGGGGTGGTTGGGGGGAGGGACAACTAACCATCAGGGCTTTTAAGAGCAATTGGGTTGTGGGCAATCACAGGTGGAATTTCCGAGAACATTCGGAAATGGATTTCCAAAGATCCTTGGAAGCGAAAGTCAGTTTTGCTTGAATTACGCCTACGAAAATTTTTTTTCATACATGCCTAGTCCCTTACTCTAATTTTTGATTTTTCACCCCATTTCTTTATTACAGACCTTCAACAATTATTTTTCTTTCTATCTGTCTCTGTAGCTGTATGTCACCTTTCCTATAATATTTTCCTCTGCCCCCCCAACAAATGCTGTAACTGCAATAAATATTGGGCACCAGAGCTCTTCTTTACATGTGGTAGTATTTCAAAAGGATGAGGGCTCAAAATGAAAGGATAGCACCCTTATGCATAAATGCTTTAGAGCTAAGCCTATGGGGTGTATAAGGGGTCTCAGTAACACCTATGAGCATATCTACAATGGAGAGAGGAGGCGACAAAGAGGCACCAAAGGGTTCTGGCATACAAATGTTATTTTTTCACCTATACCATTGCCCACAACCTGTACTCTTGCCCAATCCATTAAGAAGAAACCCTCCACACTCACCCACCACCAAGCGCTTATGCCATCCTTCCATCACTGTCAACCATGTCTTGATGCCTTGTCATGAATACTTGAGGTCCAGTACTGCAATTTGTCATTGTTCCTTGATGTGCTCCTCTAGCTGCATGGAAAGAAAATACTGTATGGATACAATACTGGAATGTTGTGCTCCCAAATTTTCAGGATTGCTATATTACCCCCCCCCCCATAAATACTTAAGAGTCACATTTAATGGCAAGAGTACAAGAGAAAACAGCCTGGTAGGGTAGCTGGACCATAATTTAATAACCTAGTGCAGTGGTTTAAGGCTCTGAACTGCAAACCTGGAGACCTGGGTTTGAATTCCACAGCCCCCACTTGCATACTGTGTGACCCTGAGCAAGTCAGTTAACTTTCTTGTGCTCCCAGGTCACACCTACAAACAAGCTTTCAGCTGAGTGTGTCTCACCTGATAAAATAATAAAACAAATGTTTGAAACAGTGAGTCTATACGGCATTGTTCCTTTTTTGTAATTCAATATGCCTTATTATTTTTAAGCAGCTTACATGAAAGGTTCCATTAATGACATGTCAAGAGGCTGCATATACAACAATATAACACCATAAAACAGTACGAGACAGAAAAAACTACCACACCCCCTTCCCCAACCCCCCCAAGCAGTCTGCGTATTTACAGGGAGAAACATGATTATGAGCCACTGTTCCTACAGGTATAACTAGTTAGCACTCCAACTCCTTTGTTACTAAAGTGTTGCAATGAGAGCTTGGTGCTAGTTAGAGTTGCAGAGAAGTTTAATTTTGACAGTGAATTTTCAAAGAAATAGCAAATTGATCATTCACAGATCAATTCACGAATTTGCGGCTGTTACTGAAAATTAATAATTTGTTACTTCACCTTGCTTTTAGTTTTTTTTAAGTGCAAGCTGCACTTAAAAAAACAAAAACAAAGCAAAAGATTTTACCTATACCAAATCTCTGGAGTCTAGTGGTCCCCTCCCCCTGCTGATCGCAAGCCCCACTCCCATCGCTGACCAGTCGGCAACAATGTAAAAATAATTTTTTTAAATGAAATCCCTGGTGGTCCCCCCTCCTGCTGATTGTGGGCCACAGTTAAAATAAAGAAACTCACCACCAGCCCTCACATACCCCTTCCAATTGCTGGCCAGTCAGTCACAATGTAAAAACATTAATGTATATTTTTTAAATTTCAATCCCTGGCAGCTTGTGGACCCACCAAACACTCAGGGAGTGCCCCACCAGTGGCACCACACCACCCCTTTCACCCGTCCCAATCCCACCCCACCAGGTCATTGGCAGAGCCCTCCACTCATCTACATGGCCAGCAGCCCAACCCTGTTCTTTTTGAATGAGCGCATGCTTGTACAAGCACATGCTCATTCATTGACAGGCTCAGTTCACACTCATTTTAAGGAGTTTCTAAAGGGAGTAGAGAAGGGGGGAGGAGATTGCTTCAGTCATGTGCAGGGCAGGATGGGGACGTAATGGCATTGTGGACCCCTGGGGTCCACAACACTGTCTTCCCACCAGTGACTGCAGCCCCCTTGCCTTCTCTAACCCTCCCTTAAAAGCTCCTTAAAATGACCATGAGCTGTCAATGAATTAGTGTGCACTTGTACAAGCATGTGCTCATTCATTAAAAGCTATTTTGGGCTGCTGGCCATGTGGTTGAGAGTAGGGCTGTACCTGTGGCCCATTCGGGGTGGGATTGTAATTGGGGGGAGTGGGGTGGTGTGGTAGCAGTGGTGGGGAACTCCCTGAGTGGTTGGGGGGATCCACTAGACAACGGGGATAGAATTTAAAAAAATGTATGTTGCATTTTTACATTGTGGCTGAGTGGCCAGTGATCAGCGGGTGTGTACAGGGGTCTGGGACTGGGGTGGGTTTCTTTATTTCAGCTGTGACCCACCATCAGCAGGAAGGGGACACCAGAGATTTAATTGAAAAAAAAATATTTTTTTACATTGTGGTTAACTGGCCAGTGATGGGGAGGGGGGGTGGCTGGTGATAAGTGGAGAGGGGGGACACTAGACACCAGGGATGGATTTATATTTATTGTTTGTAGATTTATGGGAAATGTTTGTGTGCGAAGTGTGGAATTTCACCAGCTAATAAAAGTAACATTTCAGTTTCCACACTTTTCATTTGATCCTTCATTCCAGGATCTGTGAATTTTGCAGATTGTGCTTTGTGTACTGAGCGCAATCCACAAATTTTTTTGTGGTGCAGAGTTAGTGGACTTTTCACATCTCTAGTGCTAGTGATATAATTGTAGTTTATTATTTGAGACCAATACCTAAACAATGTCATTAATGGCTTCCTTGTAGGGATCGACTTCAGGGGTTAACCAGTTTACGTTGATGTCCCCTACTACTAACACTTTAATGCCATTAATGTCACCCAGTTGTTGACTACCCCTACAAGAGTCATTACAAGACTGGTTACACCTTACTTCTGGACCTTATCCTTTACAACCACCCAGAGAGAATCAATAGCACCACTGTCCTACCTGACTGGCTCAGTGACCACTCCCTGGTAATATGCCATTGGTCCGCTAGGGCCCTCAAGCTGCCTGCTAAAATGGCATATCAATGTGCCCTCAAGAAAGGGCAGCTTAAACATCTCCAGGCCTATCTCAAACAGTAAAATTGGACACCCATAGACGTAGCTCAATGCATGGACCAAGAAGTGGAGTATTTCATCACGCAATTCAATAAGGCATGCAACAGCCCCACCTTAGAAAACCGAAGGTTAAGGGAGTGATTAACTCTTGAATTACCCCCCATACATAACAATATGGCCAACTGGGACAATGTTTGGCATCGTGTGCTAGCTTAAGGTAAATAGACTGACATGCAACTTTATAAAGCTGCAAGGAATGCCTGTACCTTTGACTCTGTGAGGTCTTCCCTGCCAAAATTAACCATTTTAAGAATGTCCTCTCAAACACTTGGGGCAAGGGATGGAGATTTGGGGACAATCTTAAAGACCTCACTGGTAAACCTAATAAATCCTCCCCCTCAATAACCAAAGTGATTGGTGAAGTCATTCAAGATGCAAAGTGTATAGCTGACACATTTAACACTGCCTTTATAGGCCTCAGTGACATAATTCCCCCAAATTCTTTGATGCACCTACAAACAGGAATAGTACTAGTATTGCTGCCTCCCCCCTCACTCCCCCCTTCTACTTCAAGAGAGTCACCTTGAATGAAGCCAAAAAAACACCTGCTAAGGGTGCTTTGCAAATCTAGATACAGTTCCGACTCTCTTTACCTCAAACTTCTTAACCTTTCCCTGGATGAGGTTCTATCACCTCTTACTAAAATACTAACTCTGTCACTCTGTTTGGGACAGTTCCTCCAATGATGGAAAGCAGTGGTTGTAACACCCATTCATAAAAGTGGAGACAGGGCACAGCACTCTAACTACCACCCGATATCTACCCCTCCCTCAAAAGCCCTTGAGCACATTGTCACTGACCAATTATACAAGCACCTGAATAAATATGACATCAAATGCCTACAGCAGCATGGCTTTCATAAGGCTCAAAGCACCACTGCTGTTCTGCTTGAGTATACTGACTTCCTACACAAGGCTCTGGATTGGGGTCTCTTAGTGAGGTCAATACACATTGACCTCACTAAAGCCTTCAATACTGTTAACCATTCCCTACTACAGGCATCACTTCCTGCTCTAGGTCTCTCCTATAAGGTAACTGAATGGTTCAAACACTACCTTTATGGCAGATCACAATATAGCAAGATCTGTGATACTGTCTCAGATAGCCATCCAGTTCACTCCAGCATCCGACAAGGCTTCATCCTTGGTCCATTAGTCTTTAGCCTTTTTCTCCACACCCTCACCCAGGTCTGCACCAATAATTCGGTACTCTATGTGGATGATGTCATCTTATTCTCCAGTCAGCCTGACCCCCTCCACCATATGAGTGACCTTCAATCTAGCTTCAGTGTGGTAGAGACCTGGTTTTCACAACACAAACTGCTAATGAACTACAAGAAAACAAAGGTCATGCTATTTAATAGTCCACACGACAGGCATAAAACAGTCAAATTATCTATTCTAAATAGCGTCAGCCTTCCACTCAAACAGGTTCATGACTTTAAATATATTGGGATAATACTAGACAGCTCAGTCTCATATTCCACTCATGGCAACCATATATCGAAGGTAATAAGCTGAAGGATCAGGCTCTTATATTGGCTACAAAATTGCATGACCTCAGTAGCCCTCTGATTAGCAATTACAAGCTCAACCATCTCCATCATTAATTGTGGACTAGCTATCTACATTGCTACCACTGGTATAACCTTTAAAAGAATAAACATTGCACTTAGTAAGTCCTGCTAACTGGTATCTGGTGCACACAAGAGCACCCATGCCTGTAACCTGTATGAACAGACCAGCTGGTTGCACCTCAAGGGTAGAATCACTTATTTGACCTGCCTACTTGCAAAAAAAATCAGCCTCAGCCTTACCCCACCAGCCAACACATATCTTCTCACCTGGGAGCCCAATCTAGCAATACCTATAGTGTGTCCAAACAGGCCTTCATAGTTCCCTTTTGCCAAACCACTCAGGCTCATCAGACATTTATGTTCAGAACACCTAGCCGGCTGAATGGTCTCCCCTCAAACATCCTTGTTGAAACAAAACATGGTCCTTTCAAGTACAAACTCCATCAACACCTCACTGCACTAAGCAGCTGTGACTGCCCTCCTTAAGTCATTCTGCCACTCTTCCTACCCATATCTACTCTCAGCACTGTTCCTTGCCCACCCCATCCATTAACTCCTTCCTTCCCCCTACCTATCTAACCTTGTTCCTCCCTGCTACAACATTAAACCCCTAAGACACCCCCTCACTCCTCCATCCCCCTATATTCTGTCTCACACCTCCTCTCTCATCATTGTAGCCTTTCTGAGGACCATGTCTTTTTGTCTATCTTCCCCCTATTCATCTTCCCCTTGCCCCTTCTAATGTTTTCCCAATTAGCTCTACTCCTCACTCATTTGTTTTTGACAAGGTCACTCTACTAGCTGCCTTGTAGTTGCTCTAAATGTTACTGAGTGTACCTTGCCTGTAACTTGCTCATTATGGTTTAATCTCCCGCTGTGGTTATGTTTACCATGGTGTGTTAACTGCTTGTCCTTCCATAATGTGGAACCTTTGTAAATGAGCCCTGACTCAAAGGTATTTGTAATCCAATAAATAAATAAGTAAATGTGTCACGTCTGTTTTGTCAGCCTGCCTGGGTCATACAAAATCAGGTTAATAGTACAATATTACTACACTCTTTAATCAAACTTAACCTGTTTACAGCACCAAGGATAATCACTATTGGAATTGCTAACAGTGAGCAGATGGTGTACAACTGACTGTTGTATTTAACTGTGTCTGTGTTTGTGTGACTGAAACAAACCCTTATCCCCAAAATTCCTAACATTTGTGTAGTATGATTTCTTGTACTTTTCAAAAAAAAAACATATTGTGGGAATTGTGTCTTATGCTTTCTGAGATAGGTGTCTCAAGGTTGTATAGCAACCACCTGAGTGGATTCTAGGGAGTGCAGTTCACAACATAGTAAGGGGAACTACCACTGCCAGAACCAAGAGAAGTTTTATTTCTTTGAACATAATCTTAAAAGGGTATGAACTAAGAAAGAGGAAATAGGCTTCCATGTGCAGTACCAGGAAGTCATTTGGATCTAAATGGGATTAATTTGCAGGCTCCTGCTGTAGGCACTAAGTGCGTCCTATCGGCACTGAGGCTAGGATCTTCAGCTAAAGACATCTGAGTAGAACAGGGTGAGAAGGACAAGTACTTTAAGAAAGCCAAATTAACAAAGGTTTTGTGTACTTTAAGCTCCAGAAGGAGAATAATTTCAAGAAAAGATTGACAGGTAAACTTGCATTGTTTGAAATACAAAATGATGACATAGGATACAGATGTCAGACATGTAATTTTACAGTTCGAAAGTCACTATTAGGTCCAGCTGCAGGGTGTGATTTGGATTGCCTAAAATATAAACTTATTAATGAACTAAGAGAACAAATAGGTCAGCTAAACACTGAACTTCACAAAATGAAGGAACTTAGAAATTTACAGGAGTATGCAAGCAACATGATTAGAGACCTTAATTCTGAAAACATTAGCGAAAACAATATACAAAATCAGACTAACACCACTAGTCAAGTGAATGCTTTGTATTGTAATAATGTTGAGGAGTCAGGGCACAAAAAAGGAACAGGTTGGTGGAGGAGGAGCACGAGGATTTAGAAGAACAAGACTGGATCAGGGTGCAGCTGAGAAAATTAATAAAAAGGAGGAGGGCACAAATCTACCATCAGGAAACAACACATGGGGGGGCACATTACAAACCACATGGCACCTCCTGTTCCTATCTCAAATAGACATTCTCCACTTGAGAAAGAAACTGAAAATAAGTAGTCTGAAAGACGCTTGTCTTTGGTGACTCCATTATAAGATTTACTAATAGTTACATCTGTGAAAATGATAAAAGTAACACTTCAGTTTCATGTATGCTTGGGCAAGAATTAAGGATGTTACATATTGGCTGCCAACCTTGAAGTCACTTAAGAAATCCTTTATTATCATCCATGTCTGAAGTAATGATGTAGGGAGGGCACACAAAAAGATATTTATGCAGATATTATTGACTCTGGCTTGAAACAAAAGGCATTTGGTCAAAAAGTTGCAATATCAGGGATGCTATCTATACCAAAAGCACACCAAGAAAAACAAATAAAACCACTGAAAGAATAAATACAAGACTTTCCATCGGGCATAAGAGAGTGGAATTGTTATTTATAGAAAATTAAACTACATTTCACAAAATAAATAATTACTTCTCAAAAGATGGTCTTCACTTAAATAGAAAGGCTGCTAAAATCTTTGATGAAACATTTCTACATTGCTTAGATGGCTCTAATTTAAACTAACAATGAAGGGGACACATTTATAGAACAGTAAAACAAATGAGAGACCTGACAAGATACCTGCAGTTGGAAAACAAAAAAAACTATTAATGAATTAAAAGTATGTTAGTGAGAGCTAGAAGTATGAACAACAAAACAGACAAACTTAAAGCAATTGACTCCATTAATACATTTGATATCATTGTGACTACCAAACATGGTGGTCTGATCATGTTGAGCAACAAAGTCCACATCTAGTTGGTTTTAACTTATATACTTTAGATAGGAGATCTGGCAGAGGAGGGGGAATTGCTCTTTATACCACTTAATCAGTTAAGACTCTTGATATTTCTAATAAAATTAAGAAGGAAGGAAGTAAAATTGAGTCTATAGGAAATAAGCATGTGGGGGAATTGCTAACCCATTGATAAACCTCCCAATACTTCTGTTTGCATCATGGATACTATCATTGCAGAAATTGAATCAGCATTGCAGGGCAGGACCATCCTTACTGTATGTAACAGTGATCACATTTCAATCTGTTTCCAAATAGGCTATGAGCTACCTAGTTTACAGAGTTGCACAGATATTTATCTGCATAATAAGCCAGGCACTGCAAGAATAAAGCAGGAATTAGATACCTTAGATTGGGGACTGATACTGGAGAACAAATCTGTGGAAGAAATCTGGTAACATACACAATCTGTAATTTTGAGGCTTAATAATAATTACCTTCCAAAGATAAAGAAAAAACAAGTCACAAGTAACAAAAAATAGAGTAGTTTGGGAGAAATTTCTACTACTTCAAAAATAGTTTAAGAAGGAGATCAGGAGGGCAAAAAGAGTTAATGGACAAAAATTAGCACAGGGTGCTAGAAAGGATAATCATAAAGCCTTTGTCACATATACAGTATAAACTCATTGAAGAAACCTCTTTGCTCTGTTGATCCAACTATAAAACATGATAAAGTAAAAAAAGGATGGTTTACAAATGGTAACTATAGTATCTTCAATAAACACTTCTGTGGAGTATGTGGCATGAAGAATCATCCAACTGAGAAACTGGATACCAGTAATAGTGAAAACATAACAATTACCATTGTTCAACTAAAAACTAGGATACATAGTCTTAAGGTCCTGACAAGATCTCACTTCACATGCTGAAAATTATATCAGAATCCCTAGTTACTGCATGAATGATTCTGTTTGAAGAGCCCTTAAGAACTGACAAGATGCCACTAGAATGGAAGACTGCACATGTGGTGCTGATTCACAAGAAAGGAAGTAAATATGATGTCAGTAATTATAGACCAATCAGTTTAACTAGTGTGGTTTGTAAGATTTTAGAAGGTATCATAAAGGATAGATTGGAAATGTTACTGGCAATGAATGATCATGCTGATCTGCCTTGAGTTCGCTGTGGGGGGCTTGGCAGAGGTTAAGTCTTCGCTAATGGTTTTATTTGGGGGATGCTCAGACTGGGCACCTTTCCTTGGGGTTGAGACTATATCGGCTACATGGATTGGAAATGCTGGAGGGTTTTGGGATACATTTACTAAAGATTTGTGAATTACTCCCAACTGAACGTTCCTCACCTGGATTTGTTCCGGAAGGTAGAAGAGGGTTTTACCGTTCCTTGCAGCGATTTTTGACTTTGAATATTATATTTCCTCAGAGATATTATTGGATCTTATACTCCAAGGATTGGACTGTGCTGAGGATACTTGGATTTAATTTGGGAAGGCTGTGAGAGAGCCTTAGCTTTCTGTCTTTTCCACTATTTTTGAGCAGTTTTCTGTAAAGCTGTGGTAGAGAGTACTGCAGTGCCTAATCATTAATTGGTGAAGGAGGTGGTGAGATCTCTCAATTTCATCAGCACACTATATGAACTTTTGTGACTATATAGACTATATTTTATTGGTCTCTGAGCACTGACAGATTTATTTTAATCAGTTAGTTCTATATAATACAAAATCACACATACTCCCATAATGCAAAGCATCATGGGCTGCATATGCAAATCACCTCAGAATATTATGCTGGTTCAACTTAAAGCAGAAGTGCATGGTGCCGAAAGGTCTCTCACACAGTTTCCCAAAGGGTGCCACAAAAAACACAGACATGTGTTTTGTCCTACCAGAACTCATCAGTATACCTCGCCTGTTTGACACCTCAGTGGAATTAACCAGCTACCCTAAGATGGTCTATCTGAGTTATGTTGTGGTGAATCCAATCAACACAAAAAATAAGTTAAAAGACTATATAAAGTTCTATACAATCTGATAGTCCTTGTCGGTTATCTTGTTTTGTTTGATTTTGTTTGGGGGGGTGATTGTGGGTAATTTGTTTAAATTTGTTATTTGTTGGTTTGGTTTTTATTTATCTGGGCTATTAGCTGGGAATATGTGCTGGCAAGGTGCAAGGATGGTCAAGTAATATCCCCCCCTCCAGATTCAGGAACCTCCACCCTTTTGTCTGTCCTTCACTGTCCCCAGAAAGTATATAGGAGATGTAGGGCTCTGGGGATAGTGAGGAGGAGGAGGAGCGTGGCGGCTGGGATGGGTCGGGGAATGGAAAGGAGTGCGCAGATTGGGGTAGTGGGAAGAAGGAGATGCCTTTGGGTGAAATGGGCTCAGGAAAGGGATTCTCCCTGCTTGATTCCCATACCCAAGGGCTCTGCTATCGACAGGCAAGAACCACGGTCTTTTTTGTTCACTCATCCTACTCGGGTAGTGTTATGCAATGCCAGATCTATTAAGAACAATACTGCTTTAATAGCAGATCTTGCTGGATCATCTGACCTGGCTTGCATCACCAAGACCTGGCTATGTGAAAATGCTGGCCCAGTTTTGGCTTGAGCAGTTCTGGCCTGGTACTCGGTGATACACTGCCTGAGGAAGGATCGTAGAGGTGGGGGGTGTAGCCATTTGTTTTAGATTGGAACTGAACCTGGTGGAGGTTTCAGTGGGGACCACCAACTCCTTTGAGTGTATCCTGGGTGAGGGTGCAGGGTGCAGGATTCTTCTCATCTACCATCCACCAGGAGATGGGAAAGTTTTCCTGCAGAAAGTCACAGACTTCATTGTCAACCTGGCACTGGAATCCCCCAGATGGCTGATCCTGGTGGATTTTAATGCCTGGGTCTACAATGAACTTTTGCAGTTTGGTCAAAACTTCCTCCAGTTAATGAGTTTGCTTGGCCTTACACAGGTTATTACCTCCTAAACCCATATTGGAGAGCACTCATTGGACTTGGAGTTCCTCCCGGTGATGGAGATATCTGATTTGGTGGTGAAGCCAGTCAGGTGGTCTGACCATCACACCATAGAGTTCAGTTTCATGTCTCCCCTGAGTAGACCAGCCCCTATGGAGATAGTCCAGTACCATCCTTTAAGGGGTGTTACCCCAGATGGCCTAATGAGGGTACTGGACCTATCAGGTGTACCAAGTGAATGCATGGATCCAGGGGATCTAGTAATTGCCTATAACAAGGCAGTGGTGGTAGCCCTGGATTCCATAGCACCTGTTTGTGTTCACCCCCTTACCCTCCACCCAAGGTCTCTGTGGTTTCATGAGACCTTGAAGGAGCTGAGGAGAGTGGGGTGAAGGCTAGAGTGGAGGTGGCGAAAGCGGGCCCTGGACGGTGATAAACTTAGATTGATGTACCATTACATGATCTATCAATCAGCAATCACCCATAAGAAGGCAGAATTCCCATCCAGGGAGATTGCTGCTGCACAGAACTGACCAGCTCAGCTCTTCCAGACTGTGGACAGGTTGGGCAATCCAACCTGTTTCCAGTCTGGATGAGCTTTGTCACAGGAATGCTGTGACATGTTTGCTCGATTCTTTGCAAATAAGGTTGCCACAATCAGGTCTGATATTTGTCTGACTCACTCTAGTGGAAGTTGTGATGGTCGGCAGGAGATGTCGGACCCTCAGTTTACCTGGTCTGACTTTAGCCAGCCTGCAGTCACTGACATAGTGATGATCATCCAGATGTTGCAACCAACCAGTTGTGGTTTGGACCCAGGTCCTACACACCTCCTGGTAGGATACATTGATGAGATCAGCCCAGTCCTAGCTGAGATAGTCTGGAGGTCATTGGAGAGGAGGATCTTTCCAGATCCACTGAAGGAAGTGGCCATTCAGCCTTTCCTTAAAAAGCCCTCCCTTGACCCAACTGCTTGGAAAACTACAGACCTGTCTTAAACCTACCCTTTGTGGATAAGGTTATTGAGAAGGTAATTGCATTGCAGCTGGATGATTATTTGACAAGCCACAATGTCTATGATTTGGCTTCCCATGACAGGGGCAAGCCCTCACTCCACTGCCTGATTCATTCCCCAGTCAGATGGTGCTTCTGAAGCTGCCGGCCACATTGGGAGCCCGGACTCTTCTTCATCAAAGCAGCTCCCCGTGACAGGGGCAAGCCCTCACTCCACTGCCTGATTCATCCCCCAGTCGGATGGTGCTTCTGAAACTGCCTACTGCATCACCAAGCCCAGACTCTCCTTCATCAAGGGTATGGCCACTATCCATCCAATCGGAACTCAGGTGCCTCCTAAGGAACAGCCCCGATTGGCCCAGAGATATGGCTTTTGAATTGGGCTTTTTTCTGCCTAAAGGACTTAGTTCTGCTCTCTATTTTTCCTCCAAATTATCCCTACCTTACAGCCCCAATCCTACATATTTTCAACCTTTCTATTTCTTCTTCTGTAGTACCTTATTGCTGGAAATCAGCCTACATTCTCCTCTTATTTAAATCAGGATCTATGCGATTTAAATAATTACAGACCCATTTCTATCTTACCTATCCTCTCCAAAGTCTTTGAAAAGTTGACTTATGCACAACTAAAATACCATTTAGAAACCTTTTCGCTGTTGAACACAGTCCAATCTGGCTTCTGCTCTAACCACAGTACTGTCACTGCCTTGGCTAAAGTAACCGATGACTGGATTTCCGCTACGGACTCCAAGAAGATCATGGGAGCTGTCTTCTTAGATCTCAGCAAAGCTTTTGACACCGTAGACCATAACCTAATCAAAAACAGCCTTGCTAAAATAGGTACCACTCTGTCAACTGTCCAGTGGTTTAGTAGTTACCTTTCGGGAAGGATGCAAAAATCAAAGCAGGTGGCCTGTTCTCCTCCCCCTTACCAATCACCAGGGGAGTCCCACAAGGCTCAATCTTAGGTCCCATCCTCTTCTCCCTATAAATTAATGATCTTGACCACCACATATCCAATTCTAAAATGCACTTCTTTGCCAATGATACAGTTCTCTATACATCCAATGCCTCACTACCTAAGGTTAGGGATGTCCTCCAAGCCGACTTTGTTCAGCTTGAATCCAATCTCATCAATGCCAAACTCCTCCTAAATGCTAAGAAAACCAAAGCTATGATTTTTTCCCCTAGTACATCACCCTCCATACCAGCCACCCTGCCGAAAGACTTTATAACTACCTCTCTAGATCAGCCATTGGAAGTCACCCCCAAATTTAAATACCTTGGATTTTGGTTAGACAGCAAGCTTGCCTTCACCAATCACCTTGATGACCTATTTAGAAGACTAAAAATAAGGCTAAGCTTCCTCTACTGCAACAGGTCACTCTTTCCAGCTGAGATCAGAACTAGGCTTGTCCAAGCCACATTCTTCCCATTACTAGACTATGGGAACATAATCTATAACTCTTCTACAACCTCAAAACTTAATAAACTGGACATTCTCTATCACTGTGTGCTGCGCTTCATTACAAACTCCCCATACTGGACACACCATTGCAACCTGCACTCAGCTGTAGATTGGGTGTCCCTTACCACTAGACATATTCTCCATGCTGGTACCTAGACTCTAAAGCTTCTCCTTAACAAGCTTCTGAGCTATCTAACATCCCTCATCCACACCTGCCACAGTGCATACGCACTCAGGAAATCAGATTTTATCTTCCTGGATGTCCCCAAGACTTGTACCTCCTTCGGCAAGTGCGCTATCTCCATTGCCCTCCCGGTTATCTGGAATTGGCTACAATCAACACTGAAACTATGTAAACTAGTCTATGTTAGTCTTTTTAAAAAATTAACTACGGAAAAAATAAAAGATGTCTGTCGTTGTCATTAAAACAGTTTTTTCTATGATTGTATAAGCCTACTGTTAGTCCTAAGGTCCATATGGACAGAATCTGCACTTTATGTATGAGTGTGTTGACCTGCTTTATGGGATATAGAGTAATGCCTGTACACTTGTCACACACATACCTTATCTGCTCTTGTAATCCTGTCATGTGCATTTACTGTATGTTTCTGTTAGTCTTGTCTGTATATATTCCAGGACCTCCTTGTGAATGAGCTTGCTCGATGGAGTTTTTTTTTCCTGCAATAAACTTGAACTTGAACTTGAAACTTGAACTTGATTCTCTCCAGTTGGGATTTAGGAAGAGACATAGTACCAAGATGGCCCTTGTCCAGGTGTTAAATGATCTCCTAATAGTGAGAGATCAGAAGACGCATTCCATCTTAGTCCTCCTTGATCTCTTTGCAGCGTTTGACACTGTGGACCATGTGATATTGTTGGAGTGCCTGCAGCTCATCTGTGGATTGTCTGGTAAAACTTATTTATTTGAATCAGCATATGGTGGTTTTAATTGATAGTATTTTAACTGTGAATTTTAAATATAAGATTTTATTGATAAATTTGAAATAATTTATTTTATTGGTTGTGCTATGTACAAGCGCCTTGGTTGTAGAAAGGCACATTTTATAAATAAACTGTGATACAATATGATATGCTATAATATGTTATTATATGAAGTACAACGTGGCATTACTAAGGGTAGAAACTGTAGAACCAACCTAATGTGCTTCTACAAGAAAATAATTCAGTTATATGATCCTTTTTCCCTGTACAATATTATAAACTTAGATTTTAGCAAAGCATTCAATCTGACCCCATATTGGGCAATAATTAATAAATTATACATTGCCAAAGTAAATAATAAGATACTCAGTTGGGTCATTGATTGCCTCAGTGATAGGCACCAAAGAGTAACTATTAAGGGCACTGTTTCTGGGAGGGGTAGCATGACCAGTGGTGTCCCCAGGGCTCTGTGTTGGGACCATTTCTTTTCCAGTTATTTATATCTGATTTAACAGAAAATACAAACAGCTTGTTAATGAAGTTTGCAGATGATACCAAACTGGGGGACCATGTAAAGATCAAACAGACATTAATTACATTCAAAATTACCTGGATTATATAACTGCCTGGGAAATTAGATGGGAGTTGAAATTTAATATGCAGAAGTGTTGCGTGATTTATCTGGGGAAAAATAACCTAAAGCATTCATACCAGTTAGGAGGAGTCCCGTTACAGTCATGCAAAAATGAAAAAGATATTGGGTGCTTGATCCCAGATGACTTGAGTACCTTGATGTAGACGAATGCTGCAATAGCAGCAGCAAACAAGATGATGTGAACAATAAAGTGGAATATTATATCCATAGATAAGTATATGTTGCTGCCACTCTGCAGAGCAATCTTTGTTTGCACATGGAGTGTGTGCTGCAGCTATAGTACCATTACAAAAAGACAGATAGAGATAGAGTAGGTGCAAAGGAAGTTTATAAATGTGTAAAGAGATTGGAACACAACGAATGTAGTGAGTATTTACAGATGCTAAACTTGATGTAATTGGATAATAGGTATAGTAAGAGAGACCTTTTATTCATGTATGATGTAATGCAGGATCCGTACTTGCTTATGGAAGTAGGAAAAACATTCAAGCCATGTGCTGAGGAGACAAGAGGACATCCCTTACAAATTGTAGTAAAAAAGGTTTAAACAAAATAAAAGGAAATTTTTTTATACAATGTGAGTGGTAACCCCATGGAATTCATTGACATTAGATTGCATTATCATTGAAAGAAGATCAGAATTTAAAAGCAAATTAGATACACATATTGTATCTGGCAACTTTCTCTATTATTGCCATGACTGAGCTATAGGATTATCATGGGCTTGCTCCCTTCTCACTCTTTAAACATCCTAGTGTAAACTCCTGGAATGAACACTGTAAATCTGGCCCACAATGCATTTTGGTGGCACCCCACAAATACCTTCCATTGCAAAATAACAAGGTGACACATAGGGCTAAATTTTCAAAACCTGGGGAATGATGCAAGGTGCCTATGTCAAACATACATGATGCAAGAGGTACCATGAGTCAAAAGATGGGGCATTCCCAGTTTTCAAACACAGTCTGCATTGAAAAGGGGAGCCATTGCACCAAAGTGGTACAGCACATGCCTTGCAACCCAAATTGGAGTGTGCCAGGTCACAAAAGGCTTGCACCATAACAGGGCTGCAACATCCCCTTTTTTGTGATTTTGCAAGCCCCACCAAGGATGCAGCAAGGGTATCCATTTAGACATGCCAGGAGGGGGTCTAAGAGAGTTGTGCCAGTGCCACACATTGTTGACAATGGAGTCAGGGTCCAACACTGTATTGCCAGGGTAAGTAGGGGCATGGGAGGTGACATTGGGGGAGTTGGGGAGACAGCAGCTTGTCAGGAGATGGAGTGAGGTGGCACATGGCATGGTGCAATTGCTTTTTTTATGTATTTCTGTACTGTCTACCATGTCTTATCAGTGTAATACAAAGTACTGTATCTAAGAAGTATACACTAAATACTGAAACAGACACAACCACCTCATCCACAGAGAGGCAAGTAATCTTGCTGAATAACACTGCATCATATATAAATGTAATGCAGCAGACCTCCAAAACTGTAAGTTATAGAGGCTGTTAGAGTCATCTATGATACACCTATTCTCGGGGGTGCCACTTGCATATCCTCACTGCCAATGGGATGGGACTGCCAAGAGGGGGTTCCAGGTACAGAAAGTGACATGACACCAGGTGGATATGGGGCAGTTGCCATGGTTGTGCTCACCTGGTGCAATGACACTTTCTGTCCCTGGACCTCCCCCTTGGTGGTACCATTGCATCAGTAGTGAGGATATACAAATGGCACACCTAAGAATATGAGTATCATAGATGTCTGTAATGGTCTGTATAACTTACAGATGTTGATGTCTGCTGCATTACATTTACATATTATGCAGTGTTATTAAGGAATATCACTTGTCCCACCATGGATGAGGTGATTGTGTCTGTTTCTCTATTTAGTGTATACGTAATAGGTACAGTACCTTGTATTACATTGATAAGAACTGATAGACAATATAGAAATACATAAAAAAATCACACCCTTCTGGGTGCCACCTCACTCTCTCTCTTTCCCAGCAGCTGTCTCCCTGACTCCGCCATGCCACCTCCCATGGTCCTACTGCTCTCAGCCCCCTCTTGTCCAACTAAGTCACCACCCCCCCAAGAAATCTAGTGCGGCACCGGGCGAGGGAGGGGGCTGATCCCTGTGGCAATTCCTGCAGGTGCACCATATATTTGGCACTAAGCTGCAGATGCAGCAACTCCTGGGTTTTTGGAACAGGGAATCCCCCTTTTATAAATTAGGTGCAGGGTCCCTGATGCAGCTGTAGTTTGCCTCAGTCCTAGAGTGTCACAATTTGCATCACTGTAAGGGTTCTTTGAAAACTGAGTCCATAGTGTATAAGTTTCTGATGTGGGGTGATGACTTAGCCAACCTAACTATTTGGGTTGAAATGTCAGACAATAACAATGTCATGAATAAAAGTCGAATCCAAAATAAAATTCCCTGCTTGTGCACTTCATGGGGTAGATTACCCCAAAAGAATTACAGTTTACAAAGTCACGAATAAAGATCATTCTTGGGGTTATTAAAAAGTGTTTGTGTTCTTCACATCTGTGAATATTCCCAAACTGGTGTGTTCCTACAGGTGGAGGTGAAAGCCAAGAGATGGGCCCATTGTTCTGAACATTTTGACAGCTGGGTAAAACAGCATCTCTTACTGTTCACGGTCTTTTAATATTCAAATGGGTTCATCCCCAATCATGCTGTTCAGCTTTTTATTTGTTTGTAAGATACCCCAATTGTTCTGCAAGACTTTTATAACCTCATTAGACCTTGTACTGAAGATTGTGATAAAATGGTACTGATAGCAGCAACATCAGAATTTCTATTTGATTGGTTATCAAAGTACTTTCTTGGTGAAGACCATTAACATATTGTACAGCTGTGTTAATAGTTACATTACTTTATCCCCTCTGACAAATCTTTGCACCTGCTTATCCCTTTTATGGTTAAAATCTTTATTTATATTACAGTTGCATAGGGTGCATATGATCTACTCCTTAGGAATGGTTCTAGCACATGTGGTTGGGTGGCAGTTACTAGACAGCAATAAACTATTCTTGTGTGTGGGCTTCTGTATTAGTGTTGTACACATATTGCCCCCTCCCATTTTGAACATTAAGAGATCCAAGAAAGTGATCTAATTTTTTCTGTATATTGGCTTTAAATCAGAGGTATAGATTAGTCAATTCAATCCAGGCAACAAACTCAGTGAACATTCCTTCTGTTTCTTTCCAAATAATAATGATGTCATTAATGAACTAATGCCACAAACTCAGACATGAAAATAATGAGTGTGTGACATTGTCATACAGTACACCACCCTCACATTTGCCAACATGTAGGTTAGCATAACTGGGTGCCAATGTGGCACCCATAGCTGTGCCCTGTCTTTGTTTATAGTGCACATTCTGATACACAAACATATTAGATTACAGCATTAGTTTTGCTAATTCAACAAAGTATGTTGTTGAGATAGTGGAAACATCACTACATGTGTCTAGATAATGGGCAAGGACATCAAAACTATACTGGTGTTCAGTGTTGATAAACAGTGCAACAAATCCAAATCCAGGATGGCACAACAATGTTCGCCATCCTTTTGTAGATTTTCCAACAAATTAATCACCTCCATAGATCCAAAAATGTATTACCATAGTCCTTAAACTAGGGGCCAGAGATAGCCATACACAAAGACCAAAATTCCATTGCCTAACATTTTATATGAAATAATGGGTCTCACAGGTAAATGCTTGGTCATCCCCAATGGTGACTGTAAACAAAAAAAGAAAGGGGGTGTAAGAATCTGCATTGATTTTAGGAAACTCAATCAACTGTCAGAATGTGGCAGCTATTCTAAGCCAAAACTAGATGATTTGGTAGACAGACTGGGGAGTGCCAAGTATATCATTGCCCTCAATATCACCAAAGGTTAGTGGCAAATACCCCTAGCTAAAGAATCCAGAGACAAAACTGCATTTACTACTCCTGTAGGATTCTATCAGTTCACCACCATGCTGTTTGGTCTACATGGTGCACCCACTACATTTCAGCAGTACATGTATGTAATGTTATCCCCTCACACTGGTTATTATACTGTGTTCCTGAATGATGTCGTGGTGTACAGTACAGACTGGAAAAGACACTTGGAACACCTATGAGCAGTTATCCAATCAATCAAAAAAACAGGTCTGACAATTACTTATACCAAGTGTGCATTGGGCATGGAGGAAACCAGATATGTGTGCTGTGTTTTGGGAAATGGAACCATCAAGCCAAATGTTTCCAAAATAGAAGCTGTAGCTAACAGACCTGTCCCCTAAACCAAGAAACATGTCAGGTCATTTTTAGGGCTGGCTGGTTATTATCTAAGATTTGTTCCCATCTTTGCTGAGTTAGCTACTCCCCTCACTGAACTCACAAAGAAACGGTTCCCGAATAATGTGAAATGGACCCCAGAGTGAGAAAAGGCTTTTTGGGCCATTAAGGATGCATTATGTCCAGCCCCTGTTTTAAGAAGCTGAGACTTTGAGAAACAGTTGCATCAGAGGAAGGCCTAGATGTAGTCTTGAGTAATCTTATAGATGGGAAAGAACATCCCATTCTATACGTAAGTAGGAAATTGCACGGCAGAGAGAGAAGGTACTCCACCATTGGAAAGGAATGCATTGCAGAAAAGTGGTCCGAGTCCCTTAAGTTTTATTTCGTAGGAAATGACTTTGTTCTGATAACAGATCACAATCCTCTCTGTTGGCTTAATAAAATGAAGGATAAAATTCTAGAATCACACAGTGGTACCTGTCTCTACAGCCATTTAAATTTAAAGTGCTGCACAAATCTGGTAAAGACAATGTCAATGCTGATTTTCTGTCAAGATATTGATCAGGAATTGAGAATTCTGAAGGTTGAAAAAACAAAAATATGTGAGTTGAAACTTCTCTGTTTGCATATGCACTGAACTATAAAAGTTATAAGCTAATGGTAGAAGATACAAGAATGTTTTGGAAAACCTGTTTTTGTAAAACAGGTTCCCTCTTAAAGAGGGGGTGTGTGACAGGGTTGACTGAGGCCCTCTCCCATGTGTTATACAGAAATAGCTGAACACATGGGTCTGTTCTGTCCTCTCCTTTTCTGTCTCTTCTCTGGCTGTGCAACCAAATTTTCTTGTAAAACCTAGGAACTGATCACTCCGACAGTTTCACAATTATCTGCCTCTCGCTATCTCTATGTCTTCCCTTGATATGTCTTTCTTTTCTAACTCCTTGCATATCTGTAGATATAATAATATATGAGAATCTTTATGTGGAAATGTCACTAATACTGAGATCCCTTTGTTTAAAGCTGTATATAGTTACACGGTTGAAATGACTGCAAAAAGTTATTTGGAACTCAAGGGGATAACCTGAGAAACTGGTTTGCAAACTCTTGTATATTCTTTAAATAAGAGGCCAGTTCAGGGTCATTATGTTCTTTTTGCTGCACCTGCAAGAACGTTGGAAATTTACAAGAACATTGTGTGAGAAGCATGATGTTTTCTTAACGAGTTTCCCAGGCACAGCCTTATAAAAAGAGCAGTAATGCTTGTGCAAGAGAGAGAGAGAGACAGAGACTGAGATTTGAAATTGAGAAAAACTCAGAAGGACTCTGTTTTCAATGTTTGTACTGCCATTGTAAGTAGTTATACTGAACAATTTTTAATTTTTTATTTTGCTTTTATTAATAATAAAATGCTATTTTCAAATTTTGAAACTGCTTCTGGTTTTCCTATGCTTTTTGACCTGTGCCTTGACAAGAGACAGGATAGGAAAGAAAAAGGAGTGGGTGCACGCCTATAGAAAAGGAAGTTTCTTTGCAACACAGAGTTTATCTTGCCATCCCTGGACACTTCCGCATGTAAATGCATTCTCATTAAACTCCTCCTCAGCAGTATTAAACCTCTGCATGTTGTCTGTAACTAGAGTTCACATACTGTAGCTACACCTGTGCTCAGTGAGCTATTGAGCTGTCTAGATGAGCTATTCCTCAGTGAGCGTATCCTTTTGCAGACTTCAGCCTAAACTGGCTTGACAAAGGCTCATGTACTTTCAAAAGTATACTCATTGTTGCCCAGCTCCACCAAATTATTTAGACACCTGTAAGAATAAACACAAAATCCAGAAGTCACGTCCTAATCAGTTGAATTCTAGTAAGTACATCAAATACAGTTCATGCAGCTGGAACCTTCACTGACTCCCTGAATTAACACTCCCCATTATATTTAATCTAGAGCAATAGTTTCCCTGAAGCCTCCACTAGGATCATGACCTCTAGGCATTACTCACTGTTAAACAACAATGCCTGGAATGGAAGACTGGATGAGTCTAAATGTCCTTTTTGGCTGACAAAATCTATGTTTCTATGCCTTTCTGCAAGACCTCTTCAATGTAAACTGGGAGATCATGGGGTATAAACAGAATGTCAACCTTGGCCTTGAATTATTGATCATTAATTTCAGTACCATAGTAAATAAACATGCCACGTGTACAAAGTATAAAAGCCTCTTTTCCAAATGGCTCAGCCTTACTATCTGTAACTTAATGAACCTGGGGATAAGGACTGAGGAACATACAAAACCCCTATCTGGGAGTGAGCAGGCTGACATAGAGACAGCAGTAAAATTCCTGTAAGTCCAGTCTAAAAAGAATTAAGGCTAATTTCATGAAGCACCTGATGACTAACAACTTACAAAACCCAAACGCTTTTGGGCCCATGTTAACTGTCTCCCGAAGGGGAAGACGGCTGCCCATAATCAAGAAGTACAGTGTAATAAATACTCTATAACTGATCCACTACTAATTGCTGAAGCATTTGACAAATTCTTCATGGATCTGGATGTCTTCAAAACTTCCACTACTAGTCCTTCCCCTTCTCCCCTTTACTGACTGGCCACTCTAACTTTCACTTCAGGCTGGTCACCAAAATCGATATCCTGCATCAGCTACTAAAACTCAAACCTGACAAATCCCCTGGCCACAATTGGCTTGAACCCAGGCTCCTAAAACTTGCTGCGCTGGTCCTTGTTATTCTACTGACTAAGCTGTATAACATGATCCTGCTCCATTGGGAGGTTTCCAAAAAATGGACAGTGGCACATGTTGCTCCTGTCCACAAAGTGGAAGCTGAGAAGCCCACTGAAAACTACCACCCCATATCAATTCTTAATACCCTGGCTGAAGTTCAAGAAAGACTAATTTACAATCAACTGGCAGCCCATATTACATCAAACTACTTGCTCACAGATGTCCAGCATGGATTCAATAAACATCATGAAACAGACACAGCCATTGCATGTCTCACTTCATATGTCTTCAGAGCCATTGATTATGAAAAAGCTACATGAGCCATATTCATTGATCTAACCAAAGCCTTTGATTTGGTGAATGATGAACTCCTACTATCCAAACTAGTGAGCTTAGTCCTAGATCACCTATCCTCTGCTTTAGAAGTTATCCTATGGACAATAGACAATCTGTTAAATGGGGGTCCTGCCTTTGCTCAATTTGAGAGATCTCTAATGGAGTACCACAGTGACTTTCCTGAGGTGCTTACTCTTTTCCCTATTCATTAATGAAATGCCTTCTATCTGCAGTAAAGCCAAAGCATTACTGTATACAGATGATGCAGTGCTGTATGGAACAGACTGTGTCCTAAGAGCAATATAAATCATGCTAAGCGAAGACTGCACTGCTGGAAAAATGGTTTATGTTAATCAACTTGTCTTAAATGCTAAGAACATGAAATCATTGCTTTTCTGGTTCACAAAACTGGGCTCAGACAGAACTGAGCTCCTGAAGATTGTTACCATTAGGGGGACTAGGTTGAATGTTGTTGACAACATAAAATAACTAGGTATCATTTTAGACAAAGAACTCTATTTCTGACCCCATGTTGAGTGCACCACCATGCTCCTTTCTCCAAAAATTGGCTTATGCTACAGACTCAGAGCTTACATTATAAACAAAACATGTCTATCTGCAGCTAACTCTACATTTCTCCAAATGCTTCTTTTTGGAGCTCCTGTACTCGCCTTAGTTAGAGAAGGTCTGCTCAGCTAGCTTAAAATACTCTACCACAGAATAGGCAGGTTTGCTGCATGTGCAGTAAACAGGGAGCAAAACTGTACTGTCCTTGCCTCCCTTAATTGGTCCTCCCTAGAAGACATACTCAACTATCCATTGCTCTGCCTCACAAACAAAATTCTGTGTGATTACTTCCTTAACGTCAAGGATATAGTGGTACAGAGACCAACAGAGAGCTCCTCCCTTCCTCCTCCCAACCCCTTCTGGAAATTCCTAGAGCCCTGACAGCTGCTGGCCTGAGATCAGCTCTCAAAAGAACTCCCCCTTACTATCCAGGAGACCCTCTTGCTACTGTCTTTCAAAGGATTCTTTAAAGAGAATGTATCCTGTAAGAATGTGTATACAAGAACCAATTGAGTACTGCACAGTGCCTGTTCATCCTTTATTTTCATTCTATTAATCAGTGTCTTGCATGAAAACTGAGCCATACCACTTCCCCAATGTGATTTCATATCAACTCCTTCTTGACATAGGGTATTAAATGTATAGAATCTGTTACTACCTTGTTTATGTTGGATTGTTTTTTACTGCTGATGTACTCTACTGTAAGTTACGTACCTGTAAAATTTATTTTTCTTTCCTATTGAATATAACAAATTCTGGTATACACCTGAAAAATTGATGCTTGTCTTACTGACACAACACAGGTAATAAAATTCAATAGAAAAATGATTTGTCCTATGTCTGGCATCTTAATTATATACATAACATATTACACAACACAGTGATCATGGAAGGGATTGCAGCAGCTGCTAACACAGGTGTAAAACAAAATGAAAATAATGTCAAGGCCAGGAAACCTAGTTGGTTCAATAGAGAAGTGTGTCAGGCAGTCAGGGATAAGAGGATTGCTTATAAGAAGTACAAGAGGGCCCAGAAGGATGAGAAGGAGGGGATCTACTTGTAAAACGATAGGCATGCCAGTAGGGTAGTTAGATAGGCCAAGGTTAGGAGGGAGCTGCAAATTTCTGAAGGGATTATGGAGGGGAGAAAGCATTCTTTAGGTATAGCAGTGAGAAGATACACAAAGGCAGGTATAGTTAGGCCATAAAAGAAGGGGGTGAGTGGAGGACAGTAAATAGAAAGCAGAGGTGTTAAATGAATACTTCTGCTCTGTCCTTACCAAAGAAAAGTACAGTATGAACAGGTGCCCTGATGGAGGATGGTGGGGGGGGGGGGAGCTGAGGATAGGATAATGGAGGACATGGTAACAAAAGCGCTTAACATGTCTCTAAAGATAAACACATCCACAGGTCCAGACAGCATGCACCCAAGCATGCTGATAGAAGTGGCGTGGAACAAGGAGGTCTGCTACCTGTCCTGTTGAACATCGCTTTGGATATGGGGATGGTACTGCAAGACAGAGAACCACACACATTGTATCACTTCACAACAGTGGCCAAAGTGATGACCAAGAGAACTGCATGCAATCAGTCTGACCTTCATTATGTTTCAGCTCATGGAGACAATTCTGAAGAAAAGAATAGTGGAGTTCTTTGAAGCCAATGGGCTACAGGATGAGAGACAGCATGGGTTCATATCAGGGAGGTATTGCAAACCAGTTTGACCAACTTCTTCAATTGGGTTATGAAAGCAGTAGACAAGGGTCAGGCAGTTGATGTTCTGTGTTTGGATTTCAGAAATGCCTTTGACTCAGTGCCACAAATGAGGATGTTCAGAAAGTTATAGGACTTAGGGGCAGGGAGTAAATTCACCAAATCTGCTCATTGCTAGGACTCACAGAGTAGTGGTGGTGGGGGAACTCTCATGTACAATGAAGGTTACAAGTGATATCCAACAGGTTCAGTACTTGGACATCTGTTTAGTGTGTTCATAAACAACATTTGGGATGGAGTTTAAGGTAAGATCTGCCTCTTTGTGGATAGCACCAATCTCTGTCTGAAGGTGGACTCAGATAACTTGGTGTAGGCCATAAAGGAGTATCTGGAGAAGCGGGAGAGGTGATCAGGCATCTGGTAGCTGGGTTCAAGGTGAATAAATGCAAGGTTATGCACATACTGTAAGAAGGAAGAATCCAAAGGCAGAGTACTGTCTGGGCAGGAGGAGTCAAGATCACTAAAACAGTCAATGGATTACTTTCCACTCTGTTTTTTCTGGGTAGAGGCACCCGTCAGGGATGTCCCTTCTCCATGATTCTGTTTTCCCTCTACATTAAGCCAATGGCCTATCATATTAGGCACTTGTCTGCTATTCAAGGAATACCGTTAGGTAGTCAAGAATACAAGATTGTCCTGCTTTCAGATGATATAGTTCTTACTCTGACAGATCCCACAATTTTATTAATTTATTTATTTATTAGAACATCAGTTTAACAACCTTTGAGCCAGAGGCTCATTTACAAAGGTACCTCATCACAGTGAGGACAAAACAGTGCAAGAGACAAACATCAAGGCAGACAAAAAAATCAGAGTACATTTAGGAATCAGCCAAAAATATAGGCATATGTCAAACACAGTATACAACAGGCTTACATGTGCGCTTTACAGAGTAGACAATATACAGTAGTTACATGAAGATTGATTCAGTGGGCAGATAAAGATAAGGCTGGGTGGAAGACATCAGAAGAGGAGTGTGGGGAAGATAGTAGCAAGTAAAGGTAGAGCTGGACAGAAGGTCAGACAGCTGCTCAAAGAGCTTTGTCTGGAAATTTTCATCAAGGCAGTTCTTCATCTTTTAGCTATATTTCAGTATTTATTTGGTTTTTGCCTATACACAAATAATATTGAACTATTAACTTTTTATTACTCCTCTCCTCCTTCTACTGTTAAATTTGCTGCCAGTACATTGGAATATTTATTTTTGGAATATTTAGGAGTTTCAATTCCCAGGGTACAGGACCACCTAGACTTACTGAATTATGATCCCCTGAAAACAGCTGTAGCAGCTGATCTTAGCTGCTGGTCCACCTTTCATTTTTCTTTTTTTCAGTGAGTCGAAATTATCCATCTTAATGTTATATAACGTATTCAATTTTTTTCTCCAGACTCTCCCTCTCCATCATTCTAATTGTTATTTTTAGCAATGGCAATGTCAGATTTCTCGATTTACTTGGGGGGGGGTCTTAAACCTAGACGATGTGCCTCTTTATTATATCTTTCTCTGGCTCAAGGGGGGATTGGTTTGCCTAATCTGTATTGATATGCAATAGCCAGTCAGTTACATATAGTTTGCTTATGGACAACAGAGGCATTTCAAGATGATTGGAAATATTTTGAATTTGATTTAAATGATGTGCACAGTATCAGTCATATTCTTTACTCTTCTTCCTGGCTATCTTCCACTCTCTAATTTTTTACGCTGTACTAGTGAGATTCTGTGGATCTGGGATAAGATTTGCCTTCACTTTTTAAGAGATGAGTGTTTATTCACCTTGGCATGGAATCGACAAAATCCTTTGCACATGACTGATCTTTTTCTACATGGATTGGCTCAGTTAGGGCTGCTTACTTTCATCAGATAGTAGCCTCAAAATGATTCTGCTGCTTTGTGGACCTCCAAGCTACTTATGGACTGCCCTGTACTTATCAGTATTGATATTTATAACTGAGCTTATCTACAGACATTACCTACCTGGGACAGGTATGATTCAGACTCTGTCACTTTGCTGCAACTTTCAGAGACACAACAAGATCTGTTATTGGCTCCCATTTAGGAAGATGAAGCTAAGGCTTCCATTTCCTCTTTAGCTATAGATAAAGCTCTAGGAGCAGATGTATTCCTTTAAAGTTTGTATAAGGTGTTTGTGCATGATTGTGCTATTTATGATCTTGGTGATCTCTCCTTATTAGAAGCTACAATTGTGCAAATTTCCAAATCAAGGAAAGACCCCTCCCACCAGGACAGCTATAGACTGATATCCCTCCTTGATATTCATATGAAGATCTTGGCAAACATATTGGCTGCCTGGCTAGGACAGGTGTGGTATAGATGAATAAGTATGGAACAGATTGGTTTTATAGTGGACTGGCTGGTAAGTGACCATTTCAGAAAACTGCTTCATTTGATTTTGGTGTATTGGGAGCAGGGTCCAGATGCGGGCCTGGTCTCTCTTGACACCGAAAAGCATTTGATATAGTTTCATGGTCATATTTATTTTCAATTCTACCCTGGTATGGTATTCCTGAGTCATATATTCAATGGTTGCGTATTCTATATTCCCACGCTACTGCAAATATCTTTTCTAATGGGGTACTTTCCTCTTCCTTTTTCTGACATGAGGTACTAGGCAAGACTGTCTCATCTCCCTTTTTGTTTAATTTATACTGTATATACTATAGAACCTCTAGCTCATAAAATGATGTCTTCCCCTACTATTATAGGTATTCCACTGGGGGATCAGGATTGGAAAATTTCTATGTTTGCAGATGACATTTTGTTACATCTTTCTCAACCTCTGCTTTCTAATCCTGCTATGTTTCAGCTCATTCATGCTTGACACTAAACCAGGACCATGAATGCCATAACAACGTGGTTCACAAGAGCAAAACTGAAATGGTGCAGACAACAAGAAAATCCAGTAAAAACAGAAACCAAAACTACAGTGCCACAGAAAAGAAAAGGTGCTACTGTGTGTTAATGGGGGAAGGGGCTCTGCCTCCTGCACCCCTGTCACCAGAGACTTTGCCCCCGAATCCCCCAAACTAAAAATAATACATCCAGAGGGAGGAGATAACTTGGGGATGGGGAGGAAACATGGGGTAGGGGGAATTCTCAGGGGGGATCAAGGGGGAAGGATTGCTGAGGGGATTAGGACCCATCATATAATCCAGCAATAGGACAAAATGCGCAGGGTGGGGGGGGACAGACACAGGCACCATACAAGTCAGGTGGGGGGACCAAAACAAAACCTCATGACCAGACAAACATAAAAATAGGAAAGGCATATCTTGTCCCTTGATCAGGAGCTGAACCCTGATCCTCTGACTTCCCACTGTCCTTTGCTGCCTGTGCCCTGCCCTTCATGCCATGGGAGCTACTTGGCAGCATACCCCGCAACACTCTCTTTCCGCTTGTCCCTGTTCACCAATACAGCCAACAGCTGCAGAGATAGTGCTAACATTGACTTTGCTATTCTATCCCTGTAGCTGTTTTCAGTTTCACTTTTCTGACCACACAGTTTACAACACCGTATTCTGGATTCACTCTTCTAACCCGGTATGTTCATGCTTTTGGAATGTTTTTGGGTTACAAATTTAATTTACATAAAACAGTGGTTTATCCACTCTTGCCTCACCTTACTAGGCAGGCTTTTACTGAGTTAGGTGTTCAGTGGGTCTCTTACTCATTTCAATATTTGCGTATTGAAATTACTAAAGACTTCAGCCTATTAAAATCTTTTAATCTTGACTCGCTCCTCAAATGGATCGAACTAGACTTACTACATTGGAAATCTTTACCACTGATGTTGTGGCAGAGAGCCAGTATTATAAAAATTAACCTTCTACCACATTTACTCTGTCCATTAGGTACATTAAAACTGTTCCTTCCTAACTCCTGGTTTGACAAGCTACACGTCTTATTGTCACATATTCTATGGCTGGATCGACCCCCTCAGAGAGCATATCTTAAATTGGTAAGACCTCAGCAACTTGGTGGTTTGTCTCGCCCTCAATTCTAAATATACTATTTTGTGCTTCACACAACTAAATACTTCCATTAGAATAATGTGGTAAAGTCCCCTGCTGAAGAGCACTATACTTCTTCTTGGCTGTATAATGAATGGGTGATTTGTGCCCAACATACTCTTTCTCTTCCTACTTTGCTGTTCATCCCTCTGTCCAAACGCATCACAATATATGGTGTACCCAAATAGCTTGGTCTTTTCAAGCCTATGGTCAGCTTTGTAGACATACAGTGGTTGTTGCAGATACGTTTACTGGTACCCCAGTAGGATGCTCAGAAGAAATGCACTGATGTGGTACAGCAGTACAGTGGTACTGTGGTACCATGCTCATATGTGTTAAATTCATGGTAAACTAGCTGCTTAAATGCACTTCATGCAGTAGCTACAGGTTGCAACTCACCACTCTTCTGCACGTCATATTCCTCGTGTGACATTTTGTCTGTTTTTTTAAATTGGGTGATTCATTCACCTGCAGATGGCACTGTGTTTTGTAAATCAATTGTGCTGTACAGTAGTGTATAAACACCCACACAAAAACAGGGGCTCATCTACAAAGCATTTACTTTATATTAGTAGTTATCAGAACTGGGACCTTACATGCTGTTAAGAAAAAAAAAAAACTTGACATCTAACTTTTGACCGCGATATGCTAAAAAATGTTTTTTTTTCAATTATCACATGTTGCAGTCCCTTTTCTGAGTTACCATTGGTTCATCTCAGGAAAAAAATCACACTGCTGTTCTTATTTTCTTGAAAGAGTGCCTCTGCCTCTTGCTCAGTTATACAGAAGTTTGCATGGGTGCAAGGTTCCCCAAGGCAGCAAACCTTATTCTTTCATTAAATGACTCTTTAAACATATACTGAATTCAATAGTCTAGAGCTGAGATATAAGAACTTTTCCAGTATGAGAGTGTGAGTCTCTTCAGACCTAAGAATGCTGATAACATCTGGTATGGAGTATATTTTGGTAGAAAGCAAATTGATTGGCAATCACAAAGGATGCACAATACATGGCTTGTTGGTAGCATATCTGGATTTGAAATAATATTAACATACAGTGGTTGTTAGAGATACTGTAAGTTGACTGGTACCCCATCTGTTCCATGCCCCCAACACACACCAATCCATATACAGTATGACCTGAGACCAGTGACAAAAGAAAGCAGTGAGAAAGAGCAAGCACACACTGATTCTCCTTCCTGGAGATGACAGGGTGATGGGGTAAGAAGGGGATGGCAGAAGGGCACTGAAGGGTGCCCACCTGGAGACAAGATGGAGGAGACAAGGGAGGAGACAAGAAGGCATTAAGTGCAAGGGAGAAGAGAGAGAGAAAGAGCACTGATTCTCCCTCTTGGAGATGACAGAGTGATGGGGGTAAGAAGAGGATATCAGAAGGGTGCAGAACCGTGCTGACCAGCAGACAAGACAGCATAAATAGTGATTAAAATAAAAAAAAAATGCCCTGGGTAGCTTATCGCATCAAAAGCAGTAGGCAGTAAAAAACATCGGCTTAATAGTAATATCCATTGCAGGTCCCATCCCACAGCAGAGCTGTGTGCACTCTTCTTCATTCTGGTCAATATGAATGAAAAGACTTCCTCCAATAATAGTAAAACCTGATTGGATGACTGTTGGCCAATCACGTATTGCTACCATAGAAGGACGTCTTTTCAATAATACAGTACTTGCCTTATGTCATACTTATGTCTTTTGACATATAGTACTTACGTTAAAATAAACTGTGTTTTATAGATGTTAAGAAAGGAAGGTATTTCTTTGCAAGTAAAATTTTGTAATTGTCAGAAAAATCTGGCACTTTTGCCTTCTCGACTTACCTCGTAACAACAGTAAAAAACAGAAAGATAACTAATCATTGAATGCCCACCATTTTTTATTAGTTGTCAAAACCCTGCTATGTTCACCATGAAATCTTTAAAAAAATTAAACATACACAGACACTGTACTGAATAACTCTCATGTTCCCTTTTTTCAAATCACAAAACACACCACTAGCAGGGCTGGTTGTTTGAACTTTATGTAGTACAGTTGTGCTACTGTATGCCTTGCTCTGATGTCAAAAACTATATATTTTTTTGTTTTGCCATAACTCACATTCACTAAGAGAATATTGCTACCCTTTTCATTTTGATTCGGTGGTTCAAGCCCTCAGTTCACTTTATTATTGCCTGCCCCATATACACACTTTTCAAAAATAATTTCTGCCATAGTAATACTGTGAAAAATGAATGGTCCACACATGTTGAAGTCTTTGTAACAATACTGACTGTTGCACCATTTCTGAATAACAGCCCTTGCAAAATCCTCATTGTATATGCAGAAAAGCACCAGCCACCAGTCAAAGTGTCTCTTCTGAGGTCGGAATGATAGTGATGGTCACAGTTTGTGAGATGGTAAAGAATTTATGACAAAAAGCGTTGGAATGTGATGATTTCTACTTTACTGTTTTACATAGAGTGTGAGAGAGACTATGGCAAAGACACACAAAATCATCATTAAATATTTCAAGCTGTTTCTGAAATGTATACCACTACTTTTACCTCACAATGATTTCTGTGGGGGACAGGATGGAGCTTGGCCTATAAATCATATAAAAGGCAGCTGATGCTTAGGAATTCTTTGACAGGCATATTTAGACAACTGCATCAAACAGATGAACTATAAATCATGTCTGTGTTTCCAGTGTCTGCAGCACACATTTTATTAATATATTTTAAATGTCCGTACCTTGGTCTGTCAGTTTTCCTGTGAAAACATAAAGGTTTACTAGGCATCCAAATGAAGTTCTAATAATATGATTAAATGGACACTTTAGATAGCTTGGTAGATTCTTGGCAAAATATGACAAATTGTCAACATTCCTTCTCTGTTTATGTTCCCCTAAAACTGATTGTCTGAAGGAAGACAATTTATTGTTATTTAGACACACCCTGCCACAGCAAATGGTGTTCCCAACTGGTATATGCTACACAAGATTTTAACCACTCTTTATATCAAATATCAGATATACATTTTAAAACAGAGCTGGCCCAGCTCCATTTTAAAATGTGTGTATGATATCTGATGCAAAGAATGGTTAACATTTTGTAACACCACGCAGAAAAGTAACATTCAACAACCAAAGAAATATGGTTTTTTATGCCGTTTGTCCACTGAACTGGGGTGAGCAAAGGTTATTTTTTGTTGTTCCTGTTTTCATATTTGGTATATTGTGTATTTATTGGTTGAGTTTAATCTCTTTGTTTGCACTAGCTACCTATCAAAAGTGTGTTATGTTTTGTGTAGTTCTGCAAATAAAGAAGTCCATTATCATTCTCATTTGAGAGTCTTTTTCCTAATTCTTTTAAGGACTTTTATCATATACCAATGTCCTTAGAATAGAATGCCACACCGAACACTTCAGCATCCACCTTCATCCATAAGAAAATAGTCTAATGGAAAAAACAAAGTATGAATAAACAGCATTGCTGTATACTCATTAGTTTCATAACTTTCCAGTCTGTGATTATTTGCAAGACCTATAACATTTAGTGTGTAGACACTTATGACACAAATCAATTGTAGAAAAGACATCTACAATAATATGCACTTATACTGTAGGTATGAACACATGTAAATACAGACAGATGTTACACATATAATTTAAAAAGAAACAAACAGCATGCATACAGAAAAATGTTGCAGTCACCTAGCACAAAACATAACATGAATCCCAGACTTTTACATTTGCCTGTTGCTATATAATCTTCAACATATCAAGTAGAAAAAGGACACACACACCATATAGACAACAGGTAGTGGTGGGCAAAGTGGGCAGAATTCGCTTTGTGGAGAAATCTGAGAAATGCCACCCACTTCGAGTAGCCAAATGCTAAATTTCACCTGCCGGAGTGACGAAATTTCACCTAGCGGAATGCGAAATTTCACCTTCCGTGGCAAAATTTTGCCTTCCACAGTGACATTTTGCCTTCTGTCCATGGGCAAAATTTATAATAAACTTAGAACAAGATCCCTGATGGCTAGCTGTCCCCCCCCACCTGTCCCACATGTAATTACCCATGGTGGCTAGTGGTACCTGAGTAATTAACCGATATGCGGATCAAGAAAGCATACAGTTTAACTTTTGTCCTATATATGCGCTTGTGTCATTAACCTGTGCTCTTCTAAGTTCACTACAACAGGTACTAAAAACATGACAACGAACATGATCAAGTGATTCTAATGTGAACAGTTTCCTAAAGGAAATAGAGATGAGCCACTTGTTCACCCTTTAAATACCTAAGAAGAGACTTCTAAGTGAAGTTGCTTAACTACATAACAGTTTTAATAGTATTGCACTTAATGGTGTGGCTAGTGTAGCGGTCCCTCCTCCCAATCTGTCCCACATGTAATAATAATTCTCCATGGTGGCTAGTGGTCCCTCCCCTCCACCCGGTAATCTGCCTACCACGGAAATGTACTAATCCCCCACCCCCCCAACTTGCATCTCTCCGTATCTCCTTGTCTGATTCCTTTTTAAAAAAAATCAGTTGTGGTCTAGTGGTTTTGGTAATGAAACTCCCGTCCTGATCCCCAGCTAAAATAAATCCCTGGTGATCCAGTGCACCCCCACCCAGCCCCACCAGCAGTGAAATGTCCTGCCACAACCCCAGCTCCCACCCCCATCCTAAATCAGACTGGCAGAGGCAGACCAGCACATAGAAACATAGAAACATAGAATTTGACAGCAGATAAGGACCGCTTGGCCCACCCAGTCTGCCCATTTCCCTACCTACTGGATAAGCTGCAGATCCTAGTTAACCAGCAGCCTACTTCTTCCTACCCCCAACCCCCAGAACTGCCTTATGACTATCCCATGCATGCTTGAATTCCACCACTGATTTTGACTCCCACAACCTCCTCCGAGACGCCGTTCCATGCATCCACAACCCTCTCTGTGAGAAAATACTTCCTTAAATTACCTCTGAGCCACCCCCTCTATCTTCAAATTGTGCCCTCTTGTTCTTGCACACCTCTTTTTTTGAAATATGCTACCCTCTTGGACTTTGTTGATTCCCTTGAGGTACTTGAAAGTTTCTATCATGTCCCCACTCTCCCTCCTTTCCTCGAGGATACATATTAAGATCCTTAAGTCTTTCTTCATATGTCTTCCGGTGCAGACCCTGCACCATTTTAGTTGCCCTCCTCTGGACAGCTTCCATCCTGTCTATGTCTTTGCGGAGATTAGGTCTCAGAACTGCACACAGTACTCCAGATGGGGTCTCACCAGCTGTCTGTACAGAGGATAATAACTTCCTGTTTTCTACTGGTGATGCCTCTCCCTATGCATCCCAGTATCCCCCAACCCTCCTTGCTGCCCTCTCACATTGCTTGCCCATCTTTGGGTCATCTGTATGACTACCCCAGGTACCTCTCCATTTTTGTTGTTGTTAGTATCTCACCCCCATTATGTACTCTTCCCTGGGTTTTGTTTCCCAAGTGCATTACTTTGCACTTCTTAGCACTGAATCTAAGCTGCCATACATTTGACCATTCCTCTAACCTTGCCAAGTCCCTTCTCATCCTTTCCACCCCACCCTGTGCATCAACTCTGTTGCAGATCTTTGTGTCATCTGCAAAGAGACATACTTTTCCTTCCAGTCCTTCTGCAATGTCCTTATAAAGACATTGAAGAGGACCGATCTAATACTGAACCCTGCTGTACCCCACTAGTAACCCTCCTTTCTTCTGAGTGGACTCCATTTACTATTACTCTCTGTGTCCTATTCTCCAGCCAATTCTTTACAGGCTGTCATCTTGGGACCCACACCCAGGCTGGCTAACTTGTATATTAATCTTTTGTGTGGGACTGTGTCAAATGCCTTGTTAAAGTCTAGGTAGGCCATGTCCGCAGTCCCTCCCTGGTCTACTACTTTGGTCACCCAGTCAAATAAATCTATCAGATTCGTCTGGCATGACCTTCCTGCTGTGAATCCATGCTGCCTAGGGTCCTGTGCCCCTCTGACCTCTAGATACTCGACAATTCTTTCCTTTAGAAGTGATTCCATCATTTTCCCTATCACTGAGGTTAAACTAACAGGTCTATAGTTTCCTGCTTCTGCCTTGCTCCCACTTTGTGAAGGGAATCACATCTGCCCTCCTCCAGTCCTCGGGCACCACCCCATCCTCCCAAGATTTGTTAAAAGGGTAGTCAGTGGTGTCACTAGTTCTACCATAGTTCTTTTTAGAATTCTGGGATGAATCCCATCAGGCCCCATTGCTTTGTCCACCTTCAGTTTTAAGAGTTCTTTCAGAACCCTTTCTTCTGTAAATGGGCTGGTATCAACTTCTGTATCCAGCATGTTACTCCTGTTTGTTTTATGTACCTCCCCCTCTTCCTTTGTAAATACTGAACAAAAATATTTGTTTAGTATCTCTGCCTTTTCACAGTCTCCCTCTGCCCACTTTCTCACCCCTTTATTAAGCCTCACTATCCCTCTCTTGGTCTTCCTTCACTCCCTGATGTACCTATAAAAGGTTTTATCCCCCTTCTTAACTGATTTAGCTATCTTTTCCTCGGTTTGGGCCTTTGCTGTTCTGACTGCCTTCCCAGCTTCCTTTTGCTTTAACTGATACAGTTCTCTGTCCTGCTCCTTCTGCGATTCCTTGTACTTCCTGAATGCTTTCTTTTTCTCTTGAACCTTCACTGCCACTTCCTTTGAGAACCGTAGTGGTTTCTTACATCGTCTTGTTTTGTTTATTTGCTTCACACAAAGGCTCGTTACCTCTGTTATGGCAGTTTTTATTATTCCCCATTGTTCTTCCACCCCTCCTTCCTGCCCATTTGCTAGTACATTCCTTAGGCACTCACCCATTTGGCAAAGTCAGCCTCCTAAAGTCCAGTACTTTGTCTTTGTATGGCTTGACTCTATTGCTGTGTTTATTGTGAACCATACTGTTCGATGGTCACTAGTTCCCAGATGGCTACCCACTTCTACATCTGTAATCCTCTCTCCATCTCCATTTGAGAGAATCAAGTCTAATATTGCTCCCTCTCAAGTGGGCTCCAGTACTAGTTGTCTAAGGCATGCCACCTGTAGGGCATCTAGAATAACTGCACTCTTTGAAGTGGCAGCTGCAACTGCACTCCAGTTAACATCTGGCATATTCAGATCACCCATCAGCAATATCTCCCCTTTTTCTGCCATTCTAAGTATAGTTTCTATCATTTCCCTGTCCATTTCCTCCCCCTGAGAAGGGGGTCTGTATATAACCCCTGTGCGTATTGTGGTGCCATTGCCTGTCTCCAAATTTACCCACAGTGCTTCTTCTCCTCCCTTTTTACCCTTTTGTTCTGTTGCTTTTATTCCTTCCCTTATGTAAAGAACTACTCCTCCTCCTCTTTTACCCTCCCTGTCCCTCCTGTAGACAGTGTATCCTGGTATGTTTATGTCCCAGTCATGGTTTTGTGTGTACCATGTTTCTGTGACTGCCACGATATCCAGATGTTCCTCCTCCATCAAGGCCACTAATTCAGGAAGCTTGTTACCCAGACTACGGGCATTAGTACTCATTGCTCTCCATTTTTTGATGGCTTTACCTTCTGTTGCAGCATCACCCACTGACCGTTCTACCTCAGTCTTTTTCTCATTTAGTACCCTGTTTTGTAGGGAGAGGCTGAGCACAGCCCTCCTCTCCCCTCCACAGCTGGCCTGCCAACTGAGCTCAGCTGTCAATGAATGAGCTTCATTGACAACTCTGTCATTGGGCTGGCAGTGGAGGAGAGAGGAGGGCTGTGCCTGTGTGCCACTGCCAGCCGGATTTAGGAATCAGGGGTGGGAGCTGTGGTTGTGGCAGGGACATTTTGCTGCTGGTGGAGCTGGGTGGGGGGGCACTGGATTGCCAAGGATTTATTTTGAACTGGGATCAGGATGGGAGTTTCATTACCAAAACCACTAAACCACCACTGATTTTTTAAGGAATCGGAGAAGGAGATACGGAGGGATGCGGGTGGGGGGGTTACTGTACATTTCCATGGTGGGCGGATTACCGGGTGGAGGGGAGGGACCACTAGCCACCATGGAGAATTATTATTACATGAGGGACAGGTGAGGGGGAGGGACTGCTAAGCTAGCAACACCAGGGAAGGTGAATTTTAGCCTTCTGGGGGACAATTTTGCAAAGTGATCCACGATGCAGATTTGACCACTTCACCAGCACTCCACGGGCGATATTTAAATTCATTGCATCACTAACAATGGGGCTAGAGGATGGAGCAAGAAACTGTGAATGAGCTTGGTAATCTAGTAGACTTGCAGTTCAGTACTACAACCTCCACATGTCTACTGTGTGATCCTAAGAAATCATTTAACCTCCCTGTGCTCTTGGGAAGCCCAGGAAACAAACTTTGGTTCAGCATGCATTAAATATATTGTTGGAAAACAAGGCAAAAACATAAATAGAATTTTAATAAGTTAAGCAGAACTGCCTGTACAAAACAAATAATAATTTGTGTATAAAAACTTTTAAAATTAGTGAATTAAAAACCAAAGTTCCCAATGACTTCTCCTGTAGTGTTTGTTTCTGTTCTTTTTTTCCCTTACATAGCCCACACCATGCATTTGTCAATGCCTGATGTTTTCTACGTGCATTGTTCTGAAAACAATAGGAGCAGACTAGCATGCTTTCCTTTCTTATTAAAAAAAATATGGAACAGCTCTTTCTATGGGGACTGCATTCCATGCATTTTAAATGATTACAGACTAAAGGAATCCAACCGTCCCCCAACTGACAGTGATGGCATCTTTTGGAATACAGTACTGAGCAGGAAAGGACTAGGACACACCAGTAATCATGCCCCCCACCCAACAATCTTCAGTCAGACACTTAGATCCACACAAAGTATTGCCATTAAGTATAAACATCAGCCCATTCACATGCTGTGTGTTGTCATGGAAACTCACTGCAACTGATTGCTCATTTTCACACATACTTTTATTTGAATGGAGGCCAACTTGCTGCACAAACAGGGCAAACTTGTTTCTATGGGGAGTTCTTCTTCCTTGGTAAGGGAAGGACCAGCTTGTAATTTGGAACTAAATATTGCAATTGACACTTACATTAAAATCTACCATCAACCACTGCTGTACAGGGTCATTTTATATGCCATTATAAATGAGTTTAAAAATTGCCATAACCTTACTGCTGTGAACTCAACAAGATATGTAGGTTAACAAAATAAAAAAAATACTTTCTCTGATAACAGAAAAGGAAAAAAACATTCACCTCTCATCTCATGCTAGGTACTTTTTACAGTATTTAGAAAGTCATTTGCTAGTGATCATCTTGAGTACTGTTGAATATGTAAGCAATAATACCCAACAGGGTGGATTTTACTGGGAAATACTGGCCGACCCAGGGTCATAATGAGGCCCGATGCTGTAGGTGGAGGGCCTCATAGCCACTGGAAGGTTCTGTATTTCCCAAAAATGGACATAGTAAAGAAAAGTTTAATAAGGAATGTTAATAAAAATGTTTTTTTAAGTAAGTCTAGTAATAAAATAGTTCCTCCGCCTGATTTAAAATTGTCATTTTTTATGTGTGATTGTGCATGCATCGCACAAGAAACATTTTGTGGAGAGTAGAGTATTGAAGAGGTGTGGCAGTGTTTTGCCAATCCAACCAATGCTTTCAGGGGATCGTCCCTTGGCCACCAATCAACAGGGAAGCTGCCAATGATGGACTTGAAAGAAACCTGCCACTCCAATTACAGACAGTTTTGTCATTGCAGCGGCAGAACTCTTAACCTCCCCCCTGCAACCAGGCAAATTCCAGCCATGTGCATTACAGTGCACAGTAATGTGTATGGCTGCAGCAACTTATTTGCTCAGTGTGTCTTTTCTGGTGAAATAAATGACTACTACTGCACATAATTGGTGACTTCTGCCACCCACCACATACTCCCCTCAAAGTCGACATGGGCTGTCCAATCCCTGTGTCAGCATGCCCCCTCTAATCCCTAACATATATTTTGCCAACAATGGGGTTCCCAATCCCTTTGTTGGCATGTCCCCCGCACTATTGTGGTATACTGGGAGCCTACCTCAGTGTGCCAAAGTAATTATGTTCTTCAGACACTGGGATGCCCATCTGGTGTCAGTCATACTTCTGCCCCCTTGCATCAGACAACCTAGAGGTCAGCACTGACCCCCCTTATCTGGCACATTGAGAACCTACCCTGTGTGCTGAAATCCACTTGTTTTCAACTATAAAAAGAAAAGAGTCCCACAATGAATTTTTTAAAACCTGAAAAAATGAAAACAATCATTATTTTCCCCACCAACCCAACTCACACCCCCCAACTCCCCACAACCCCCTCACCCATACTTACCTCTGGAGATCGGGAGCAGTGATCTTCTGTCTACAATCTTCAAAAACTGAGCACAAACTGAAGAAAATCACAGTAAGCCCTATCATGGCAATCAATGGGGGGTTCAACTTAGGTTGATACTGTATCTTAGCCATTTTTGGAATTTTCTCCCCAAATTTTTAACACAGGGTTCTTAGGACCCCACCTCATGACCACTGACACCGTAATTTTGTTTCTTGGTCCCAAAAGGTGATTTCTGTGGTCTCTGTGATTTTTGTGGTCGCTGTGTGGAATCACCTTTTGGTACAGAGTAATTAAACAACAGTGCCACTTATTTATTTTTTATTTATTAGATCATCAGTATACAAACTTTGAGTCATAGACTCATTTACAAAGACACCTTGTCAAGAGAGCAAAACATCACAGCAAACAAAACAGTACAGTACATAACACTTAGATTAAAAAAGCAACCAGTGTTACAGGCATTCACTGGTGGTACACACTTGGTAATAGATAGATCACAGTAGTCATACTATAGGTACATGAGTACCATGTCAGGTAGCAACCAGAGATATTTTATTACAATAGTCAGCAGATGTTGCCTGAGACCCCAGGTATATACAGCAAAAGTAGACAGGGCAGACCCAGCCTTGGGGTGAAGGTAAGGGGCAGGTGGGAGATTATGTGCAGTTGCAGCAGTGAGTGCTTGTCAGATGGCTTCTGAGGGAGACCTTGAAAGGACCAAGCATAGTGAAGTCACCTATGTTAGCTGGGAGGGAATTGAACCAGGAGGTAGCCTGATAGCAAAAGGATTTCTGGGCCATAGAGGTCCTTACCCTGGGGACAATAAGGGAGGTTTTGACAGTGCTGCAGGTGGAGACTGAGGGGGAGGCACACTGCAGCAATGTGGTGACCCCATGGGGGAGAGCTTGAGCAGGGTCTTTTTTACAAGAAGGCAGGTTTGGAAGCAGAGTCTTTCTTCAAGGTTGAGCAAGCTGGTGGTGGAGTACAGCAGGCATATATGGGTGCACTTAAGGGATCCCAGCATTAGCCTGCAGGCCTTGTTTATAGAGACCTGGATTCTTGCAAGTGCAGTGTTGGCAGCAGCAACATAGATGGGCAGCCCATAGTCGATTAGCAACAGGACAGAGGAGGTGATTGCCAATCTAAGGGCCTCTTTTGGTAGGCAGTCCCTATGGCAGTATAGTAATCCAATCCTGACATTGGTGGCAGCAGAAAGGGCATTGATATGGGAATGGAAGGAGAGTGTCAAATCAAAGGTAATTCCCAAGTACTTGTAGGTGGAAACCTGCTCAATGGGGTTTAGTGTGCTAGGCAGTATCATGAGAGGATCACCACTGGCTTTGCTTTGGCGATGTGAGAAGAGCATAACTTTGGTCCTTTTTAGGTTCAGGACTAGCCATCGTGATGTGAACCAATGCTCAGCTCCATCCTAAGCTTGTTGGAGGGTGGCCTGGAGTGTGTTGGTGTTGGGGTCAGCAGCGAAGAGCACAGCATCATCCGTGTAGAGGAGGATCTTTCTTGGGCAGACCAAGGGGAGGGAGTTGAGGTAGAGACTGAAGAGGAGAGGGCCTAAAATGGAGTCCTGGGGAACCCCAGAGCGGACAGGTCGTGTGTCAGATAGGGTGCTATTGATTTTCACTCACTGAATTCTGGCAGAGAGGTAGCTGGTGAAACATGCAAGGGGGCCGGGAGAGAAACCAAGGCATCTGAGGGAGTTAAGCAGGAGAGGATTGCAAACCGTGTCAAAGGCCTTGGAGAGGTCAATCAACACGGCACTGGCAGGACTTCCGGCATCAAGAGAAGAGTGCAGGAAGTTGGAGAATTCAAGTAGCACAGTTGTGGTGCTGTGACCTGCACGAAAGCCATGCTGTTCAGGGCACAGGATATTGTGCATGGCCAGGTATTTGGCAAACTGGTTGGCAAATACTTTTTCAAGGGCCTTAGATAGTGGAGGGAGGACGGAGATAGGTCGATAGTTTGCAGGGGTCGCTCGATCACCACTCTTCAGGATAGGAGTGATGATGGTGGTTTTCCATGTGTTGGGGAACTGCCCCAGGCACAGAGATCAGTTGAGCAGCTCGGTAAGTGGGACCAGGACAGCATCCAACATCAGATGAAGTCACCTAGTGTCCAGTAGGTCAGCGCTGGGGTTGTTAGTGCTAATGGCTTTTTGCAGAAGGGGTCTAGCCTGCAATGGGGAGATGGTACATAGGTAGAAAGGAGGTCTCTGGAGAGTGGGCAGGGGTGCTACTGGGATGGGTCAAAGAAGTTACTGGGCAGGACTGAACTCAGGTCTGAGAAAGTGTGGTTTAGGCAGTCTGCAATGCCAAGGGGGTCAGAGCAGACAGTGCACTAAAGGAGAGTTGAGAGAGATGGGTGGGGAGTGAGATTTCCCATTTAGCTCCTTTACATTATCCCAAAGGTTTCTAGCTGACCCCCAGGAGAAGACAAGAGTGGATTGGTAGTACTGGGCTTCGGCCTGTCGAATGGCCCAAGTACACTTATTGTGCTCAGCATTGTACGCTTGCCTATCAGCTGGTTTGCCAGATTCCATGGCAATGTGCCAAACGTTGACTCTCATTTTAAGTTTGTGAAGGAAAGAGGGGATAACCCAGGGCATGTTTTGCTTTTTGGTGTGATTTCTAGTGAAGGGAGCATAGAGGTCACAGGCAGTGTTAAAAGTACGAGTGAAAAAGTCCAGTGCCTTGTCTATAGACAGTGCAAGCCTGATTGAGGACCAATCCAGTTGTGAGAGGTACAGTTTAAGGTGACGCAGGCCACCTGGGAGTAGGTAACGTCACTGGGTGGTTTGTGGTGCATGTTTGCTGTTGGCAGTAGACCAAGAGAATATGACCGGGGAGTGGTCGCTAAGTAAGTTGGGAAGTATACTGATATCAAGCACCCTCTGGGGTGGTTGATAATGGTGATATCCAGGAGGGTACCGGAGCCAGTAGAGGGGTTGAGTCTAGTTGGGGTGGTGACAAGCTGAGACATGTCAAGGCCGGCAAAGATATCTCTGGTTTTGGGAGGTCATGGCAGAGATCTAGTTGATATTCAGGTCACCAACAATTAACAATTATCTGGGCCATTTTGGGTGGTAGGCCAGATAGGTAGTCAGCAGGCGCCTGAATGACGAGGTCTTGCTTTATGGGGGGAATATAGGCAACAGTGAGAAACAGTGGGCCCCTGCCAGGTTTGGGGGAGATTTTTAGCATGAGGGCTTGCACCCCATTATCAAGTTTGGGTGCTGGAAGTGCATATCCAAGGAAGGAGTCATGCATCTAGACATCACAACCACCTCCATGCTTACCCACCCGATCTTCCCTGAAAAAGTATAACCAGGGAGGGAGATGAAGGAGTCAGGGGTGGATTTGGATAACCAGGTTTCGACGAGTGTGACACTGTCTGGCTGGTGCTGAGTTACCCAGCATTGGAATGCAGCAGCCTTCTTAAGGAGGCTGCAAATATTCATAGAAGCTATGCAGAGTCCTTGAGCCTGGGCAGGTTTGTTCATAAGTTTGGGCATGGGGCCAGGGTTTGGATGAATGTCACCTGATAGAAGCAACAGGAGGGTGATTAGGCATATCACAGCCTGGTAGTGATTGTGGCATCTCCTCTTGTGACTGGACATGGGGTCAGGTGCTGGGGTGCAAGGGGTGGATAGAGTACGATGTGTGGGAAAGGCATTGAGGAGAAGAGACCTAGGAATGAGTGGGAGGTAAGAGGTAGGAGGGGTGGAAGTGTGGGGGGGTACTGAGGGGGTGAAGTGATAGAGAGTGGGGGGGTCTGGTAGAGGTGTTGCAGATAAGAGGGAAGGTACTATGCATGAAGGGTGATGGTCCTAAATGAGATGGGGCTGGTGTAGGAAGGCGGGGGAGGACCATAGTCAGTGTCAATGCACTTGATACTGGATGAATTGCAGACAATAAGTTATTTGAGCTCAAGAGAGGATCCCCTCTTTAAGAAGTTACAGAAAGGAGAGCCCCTTTGATCAGTTGCTGTAATTGACTAGTGTGAGGCCTCAGGGGGTGTGGATTACTGGGGAAGTATACTTAACAAAGGAGGGAGGAGGGGGGTGGGGAGTGGGTGAAAAAAATTGTCCAGAGAGCAGTACAGCAAGGCAATGGCTGAGATGTGTTTTGAAAAAGGCGCCTTGTGTGCTTCCTTTCTCAGTGGGGATCTGCAGCATCCAATCAGGAAGCAGCCACAGTCCCCAGGAGGCAGTCCAATTACGAGGATTGAAGCCTAACAGCTCCGAGCTAGGAGCTGACCAAACATACCTGCTTTCCTTGGTCAGGGGGTGGCAGGCTGGATGCAGAGGTCCTGCCGCCAGCAGGTAGCAGTGCCAGGGCCACTCAGCTGAAGTGGAGAGCCTGGTTTTGGCTTGTGTCTCAAACAGAGCAGAAAAAAAAGGCGGACCGTTATTTAAAATGCCAGAGACAAAGGTCAAGTAAATTGGTCTGAGGGCCCTGGGCATTTTAGTGCTCAGGGCAGGAGTAGGTGCAAATAGTGGGATAGAAAGGTTCCTGCAGAGAGGTCTGGTCAAAGGTGCCAGGTGGGAATTTAGCAAAACAAAAGGCTGATTCAGGAGGTTGGGGAGGCCTACAATGAGACCGGGGAGAGCTGGGAAGGTGGCTTGTGGTGGAGAGGACTCAGGGTAGTCTGGAATGGGTAGAGAAGATGGCCCAAAATGCTAGGCAATATTTACAGAATGTGCTGGTTCAGGGGAGTGTCAGAAGAGGGCATCAGGGGTCCAGTAGATGGCAGGGAAACATTGTGAGGAATAAGGATGAATGAGAGAAACTATGATGGGAAAAGTGTGGCAGAGCAAACAGCAGGCAGTGGTCAGTTCTAGCTATTCTACAATATTGGGCAATTAGCAGAAAAAAATTCAGTAGTGCAGGTAATAAGCTATATAAACATCAGGCAGCCAGTTAAAGTTCGCTACAACTCTGCTATACTCTGCCAGGCAATTCCTACAAATACAGTGCAATAGTTTAAAGATAAAATGTTTAAGCAATAGAAATATTCAGTAGTGTATGACATAAGCTATATAGAAGTCAGCCCTAGCTAAAACAGCAGGCTAAATAGCCAAAAATTCAAGGAGAATTGTTCATGAGGTGGGGTCCCAAAAAGCCTATGTTGCAAGTTTGGTGAAAAAAACTCCAAACAATGACTGTTTTATGAGCATGTGTTGCGCAGTTTGTATGCACGCTTGTAACTTTTCCAATTTTTTATTTTTTCACTCCAAATTTCCAGCATCACAACACCTCCTTATGAACAGTACAATTGTCATTTTTTGCATTCTGCCTGAAATGTGTTTTCGCAGCAGTGGCACAGAATGGCACAGTTGCTCTGCGAAATCAACTTTTGGGACAGATGAATGAAATCACAGTGCCACTGTTTTGAGAAGTGGTCCCTAAAGGCCATGTTGAAAATTAGGTGAACAAATTCAAGAAAATGACACTGCGTTAAGAGTCGTATTATTACACAATTTCTATGCGTGATCAGCCAACTTCACACGTTTTCATATTTTTTATTCAGATTTTCAACATTGCCACTTTTTCCCACCTCCTCATGAACAGTACAGATGTAATTTTTCACATTCCACCCAAAATGTCTTTTTTCAACTCTTGCACCAAATGGCTCATTCACTCTGCAAAACAACCTTTCGGGATTGAGTAAAGAAATAATAGTGCCACTGTTCATGAGGTGGGGTCCCAAAAAGCCCATGTTGAAAATTTGGAGCAAAAATACCAACAAACACCTGGGACATTAGGATTACCAACTATAATGCCCCACTCTGTACAGGCTGACAGGCGTAGTGGGTGTGGCTTGGTGTCATCTGCCATAATGCTCAAGCCATTCTACCACACCCTGCTGCCACTGACAGGCATCAAGGTGTGCCCTGGAGTCTTCGGCCCTAACGTTCACCCCATTCTCCTATACTTCACCCATCTCAGCTTATTTCCTTATGGAATAGGATAAGCGTCAGGGCCGAAGACCCCAAGGCACACTGTGACACCTGTCAGTGTCTGCAGGGTGGGGTGAGGTGGAATGGCATGAGCATTATGGCCAACAACCCAAAGGCACACTCCAATGCCTGTCAGACTCTGCAGGGTGGGGGTGGGAATTGTTTTTAGTTCAATACTTCTCTTCCATTCCTATTATGCATCTCTCTGACTCATGCAGTACCAGTGCCAATACCAACAACCAAACATTCTGCATATACAAATGCTTTTTTTTATGCTGTTTTAAAAGCAGTACTGTTTTTCCCATCTCCCCTCTGCCCACCATACCTGGAAGTATTCAGGAAGTCCCTTCAGATGATTTTGTTTGTTTCTTAATTTATTTACTTTTTCATATAATTCACATTAGCAAGATGTGCCCCCCCCACACACCCTGTCTGCTCGCTGACTCATAACTTTGGTGCATGGGGTGGTGTGCACCACAAGGGCAAGACTGCAGAAGAAAGAAAATATCAAGGTACAGGGCTGTGCAGAGAAAAACATAAATAAGAAACTTCTTTCTGTGTTTTTTGTTCATCTTGGGCCACGCGGCAGGGCTGAGGTACAAGGTGAGCCAGGAAGAACTGTTGACAGTAGCATGGAGCATGGAACGCACTATTGCTGCTAATTTAAAATGAACAGAAAAAAAAACATTTTATTTATGCAGGCCAAAGCATGTAATAAGAGTGGAAGACAGACTGTTTGGTCCGGTACCCCTGGGAGTGGCATTTTGTTTGTTTTCCATAGCACAGATAAATGTCTGTCTACGGTATGGAAAACTAATGAAATGCTGTTCCTCTCAGTACTGGAGCTGCTGTTTTGTGTGATACTGTAACTGATTTTGGACACACTTTCTTTTTCAAACACTTGATATTTTTTAAGTTTTCCCAGAGCTACTGTTTCAAGATTTTTTCATGGTTTGATGGCGAGACCACGGAGCACAGACTGGTGATGAGTGGAACTAGTTCTGTGCTCTACCAAGGTGCTCTGTTAGCAGGGGGGAAAAATGGCGACTGCTGCCTTTTGAAATTCAGGGTGCCCAACGATATTCCAAGAAATGGGCCACCCTGAATTGGCACTTGTTGCGATGCGGGCTCTATTGGAAAATAAATGAACTTGTATTCGGCATTTCAGCAAATCAGATTCATTTATTTTCTGATCCCATTTTCTAATGTACTGTACATCACAAAGTGGAGATGGAGAGACAATGGCCAGGGACTTGTTCCTGTGATGGCACAGTCATGGATGCAAGAACTTGTTGTCCATGAATGACATGTCTGGGGGGCAGTGATCTGATTGATTTTTTATTTTTGTTACTTATCAATTGTTCATGTACTATCCACAACTACTCCTCACAGACACATGTACAGTAAGTAAACAGTCATTGCTAGCACTAATACTGTGCATTCTGCACAGTACATCAGACTGCATGCAGTCATATTGCTCATGTTTGGTTCCACTGTTGAGGTATACGATTCTGGATACTACTGTTCTAATTTTCTCTTGCCACAGTGATTGTAAAATCATGCTAAAATAGGTAGTTGTCTCACACAGATTAAAGATTAGGGAATACAGTGAGGGCAGAGTCCTTTACAATAAGCACAGTGTCAGAAAGCATTATTGATTGATAGATTGGCTTTCAATTAATTAATTAACTAATGTATAGCTTTTGTTGTCCAGGAAAAGAGGACTAGGCAGAACTGGCTATTTTCAGAATTGGGGGCTTCAGATGGAATCCAATTGTAATTGAGCCAGATTAAACTGTTGTTTCATTCTGTATTACTTTTTTGTATGTTTGTTTGTTTGTACTATTCCATTCATCACTGTGATGCTTGATGGTGGCCAATCTCATTCACAGCTCATTATTCTAAGGTAAAGGCTATACTGCTAGCCCCATTTTATTTATTGATAGATAGATAGATAGATAGATAGATAGATAGATAGATAGATAGATAGATAAACAGACAGATTTATTAATTTTATTTATTTAACACCAGACTGGAGTTAAAGGATTCCAGAATACCACATTATTAAGGTCCATATTTGATCAGCTACAACCATTATCAAACTTTCCTAAGAGTTCTAAAACTTTACTACTGTATGTATTCTTCTAGTCTGCCACCCATTCTTAAACCTTTGTACCTATTCTTGAAATTTGCTATTTATTCTTGATCTTTACATAGAAACATAGAAATTGTGGCAGGTAAGGACCACTAGGCCCATCCAGTCTGCCTGTAAGCCCTATATTGTTTGCTGCCTTTGACCCTATCTGGTCAGTGGCTTTTCTTCACTCCTCCCCACTTCAAGGTTCCCTTGTGCCTATCCCAAGCATGCTTAACCCCTCCCCCACTGTACAGGCCCCCACCACCTCTTGTTGAAGACTATTCCATGTGCCCAGCACCCTCTCTGTGGAGAAAAACGTTCTCACATTTCCTCTTAACCTGCCCCCCCTCCAATTTCATATCATGCCTCCTCATTCTTGTGCCCCTTCTACATTGGAAGATGTCTCCCCCTGCACCTTGTTTATGCCTTTGAGGTACTTGAATGTTTATGTCATATCCTCCCACTCCCTCCTTTCCTCCAGGGAGTACATATTGAGGTCCTTCAGTCTCTCCTCATATGTTTTGTGGAGCAAGCCCTGTACCATCGTGGTTGCCCTTCTCTGGACCACCTCCACTCTGTCAATGGCATTGTGAAGGTCTGGCCTCCAAAACTATACACAGTACTCTAGGTGAGGCCTCACTAGTGTTTTATACAATGGCATCACCACCTCTTATGTTCTGCTAGTGATACCTCTGTCTGTACACCCCAGCATGCCACTGGCCAGCCCTGCAGCCTTTGTACTATGCTTTGACACCTTTAAGTCATCAGAAATGATAACTCCCAGGTCCCTTTCTTCCTTAGTGATCGTCAGCACCTCCCCCCATTCTGTAACTCTACCCCAAGGTCCTCCATTCCCAGGTATATTATTTTGCTCTGCTTTGCATTGAACCTCAGTTGCCACACCTCATACCATTTTTCAAGCTTCCCCAGATCCCCACTAATTTACTCCATACCTTCTGGGGATTCCACCCTGTTGCAGAGCTTGGTGTCATCTGCAAACAAGCAGACCCTTTCTTCCAGCCCTTCTGTAATTTCACTAATAAAGACATTGAGCATGACTGGCCCTATGACTGATCCCTGGGGTATGCTACTGGTCACCCCTCCTCCCCTGATTGTATCCAATTTACTATCACTTTCTGCCTCCTGTCTGTTAGCCAGTTTCTAACCCAGTTTACCACCTTGTGCCCCATGACAAGACTACCCATTCTGATAACCAGCCTTCTATGTGGGATGGTGTCAAAGGCTTTGCTGAAGTCGAGGTAGGTGATGTCCAACAACCCAATTCACTTCCACTGTCACCCAATCAATCAAATCAAGCACCTCTTCAGTGACTACCGAACACAAGTATTTTTTCAGTATTTCTGCCTTGTCTAGGTCTCTTTCTTTGTAACCTCCATGGCCACTTTGAACCTTAGAATCCCCTGCCCTGGTCCTTCTCCTTTCATTGATGTATCTATAGAATGTCTTGTTGCCTATCTTTACTGACTGTGTTAATCCCTCCTCCATCCACGCCTTTGCACTCCTAAATGTCTTCCCTGATTCCTTTAGACACTCAAAGTATGTCTTCCTGTCTTCCTTCCTTTGCTTCCTCTTGTACTTATTGAAACTCACCCTTTTTGCCCTTACTTTATCTGCCACCTCTTTCAAGAACCATAGTGGCTTCCTCCTTCTCTTTCCTTTGGACACCAACCTGATGCATTGGTTAGTCACTTCCACTATGGCACCTTTTTGTTGCCCCCACGGTGCCTCAACCCCCCTCCCCCCCTTTTCCAGAGATACTCTGATACATCTGCCCATTTCAGCAAAGTCTGTCCTCCTGAAATCTAATAAACTGAGTCCCTATCTGCATGCTAAGCCACACTACTGCATGTGGTGGATGCTGGACCCCAGCTGTCCTTCAACCTGGACTTCTGTGACTCTATCTGCATTGGTCAATACCAGGTCCAGAATGGCCTTGTCCCTGATGGATGCAAACAGTAGCTGCCTGAGACCTGCCCCCTAAAGAGAATCTAGGATGGCTCTGCTTCTGGCTGAAGCAGCTGCCTGGGTAGTCCAATGCACATCTGGCATATTGAAATCCCCCATCTGCATAACTTCATCTTTCATTGCCATTTCATATATTTCCTCTACTAGTTCCCTGTCCAATTCCTTCCCCTCTGTCAGGGGTTCCTAGATCACCCCTGTGCATATTGCTGTGCCATTGACCAATTCAAGGGTGACCCACAGTGCCTTGGCCTCCCCCTGTTTGCCCTGCACTTCTGTAACCTTCATGCCCTCTCTGATGTACAGGGCCACCCCCCCTTCTTTCTCTCCCTCTCCATCTTGAACAGAGCATAACCTGGTACAATAATGTCCCACCCATGAAAAGCTGTGTACCATGTCTCTGTTATTGCTGCTATGTCCAGGTCTGCTCCACTAACTAGGCCACCAGGTCTGGGATCTTATTTCACAGGCTGTGGGCATTTAATACCATGGTCTTCCATGTTCTGCAGCCTTTCCCCCCTCTGCTTCTGCTCTTGCTCTCCTGCCTTTTCCCCCACCACAATTATTTTTCATATGTGGTCTTGACTCCTCTGCTTTACCCTTTCTACCTACTTCCTCTGTTTGAAACTCTCTGCTTGCTTCAGTTTACCCTGGCTTCAACTCATGTTCTTGCATGTGCCCATGGGGAGTGGGGTGATACTAAGCCTCCTGTCCCTCTTGCCTACCCCCCTATGCCAGTTTAAATGCTTGCTGCTGAAGCATTTAAACCCCTCACTTAGGAATACTTATCTCAGTACACAACTGTCTGTCTAGTAAGCACATGTGGAGAAAGGTACCAATAGAAGAAAAGAAACACCAGTGAAATGAAGGGACAAAGTAATTACATAAACACATTTTAGTACACTTGCAAGTGAGATTTTGCTAATTTTGGCTTACTGAGTTTGAACAGCACGGGCGTCCAGTTAGGTTGGTATCAGTTTATTGTGAAGTATGCCTCTGGATTTGAAGTACCAGGAAATACAAACAATGCTTTGTCCAACTGCAGTTCATGTCATGGTGAGAACCACAGAGACTCACTTTTCTCTGAGCCTTGAAAAAAAAAACATAAGACTGGGAATGTGTCAATACACTACTTGGCATCAAGGGAATAGGTCACAGCTAATACATTGGCTACGCATCAGAATTCCTGCTTGCAGCACTCTGAACATTTTTTTTGTTTGTTTCAGGCTGGCACCCTGCTGGTCAACTACAAGTACAAATATGTTATCAAGTGCACACACAGTAAGCATCAGAGATCTCGCTACACAACTCTCTGTCAGCAGAACACACGTGGAGAAAATTTGCAATAGAAGACAGGAAATGCCAGAGAAATAAAGGGGAAGTTTATTTACATAAATCCATATAGCAAATGATGGCATGTTACAGAAATCATATGTTTGATGCAATACTGAATGACTTTTGAGGATCTGTTTACAGTGCCTTCCCCCAAACATTTTTGCTTGCTACAAGTAAGAAACTGAGAAATTGTTTATAAAGCTAAACAGTAAGAGCATGTGTACTGTAGATCAGCAGTAAAAGTATGACCAAACATACAACCAGAAGAATGAAGAATGAATAATGAAGACCATGTTGAAGGCCACAGAGAGAAATTAAAATGAAACTGTGAAAGGCACCTCCCCTCTTTGTACTCTGCTTCAATGCTGATGCCTAATTTGCATTCCCCTAATTGCTATTGTTGCTAGACATCAGTGGTTAAAGACTGGTGTGATTGGGTAGGGAGGGTGAGACAATTTCCTCACATACAATAGGCTCATAGTTTGTTTCAACAGCATATTATTCCTTCCTCCACCCCACCCCCACTACCACTGATGCCTGCCTGCAGAGTACACCATTGTTGCTTGAGCATAGTAATTCTGCTTTAATAATTATCCACAACCCCCATCACCACCATTCTAATGTAAAATGTTACTCCTGTATAACAGTAATTTATTAACAAAGAGAAAATGGTCACATTTTCTGGACATTTTCTAAATCAAGTTATCATCACTCTTATTAACCATGTCAGCTCTCCAGACAGGGTATGGACTAAATAAATAATGGTTAGGTTATCCCCCATCCCACAGTGTCCCATACTTGCCCCCAGTTCCCCCCTTCACAACTGGAGATGCCTGAGAATATTACAAAAAATGAACATCCCAGCCAACTGGGACCTATCCCACTGTGCTCCCCCTTCCTAGTCAGAGTCCCCTGATAAGTTACCAGTAGCTTGTTTTATTTAGTACACTCAGTGCATTGTGAGCTGTGTTGTGCTGCACTAGTTTTCATATTGCAAAGAAAGGCTTCAGAATTTGCACTTTTCAAAGTTGCTATCAGAACATTCTGAATTTTGAACCTTGATTCTGACATGGGTTTGGCATAACAGCTAATTTATAACATTTACCAATAGGACAGTGTTAGTTAAAAATCAAGCATATTTATTTTATTTTAATTTTTTTCTTCAACAAGTATATGATAAAAAAGACAAAATGTATGCAATTCTTCAGAAAGCGGACTGACACTGTCAGTCCCATTGTATCCTCACTGAAAAGCATGGGCTTATGTGTTACAAGACTGGTAGAAATGAAACCTTAGGAAATGTGACACATATTACATACTGTATTCTTAAACAGTGATTTACAGTTTAGGGATAATTAATGCTGTTTTTACTGTGTACCTTATTCTGACAGAAATCTGCACCGTTCCAAATCTATGCTTGGGAAATCAAAAGAAACAATGCATTACTTTGTTGTGTCATTATTCTTTTGCAACTTTGTTATAGTGAATAAAGAACAACTTCAAAGCGCTCAAAGTTGTTCTGTATCTCTTTCAAAGTTAACAATGTCACAAAAAAGTAATACATAGTTCCTTTTGATTACCCAAGGCCAGTTCTGACTATTACAGTGCTCTCATGTGAATCCCTTTGTGCCAGCAGAGATTAGGAGTGTAGCAGAATAATGAGACAAAATATTTTGTATTGCTTAAGTGCACAGTAGCAAGCCTATTTATAACACAAAGGCACAATTAAAATAATAAAAAAAACATTCAATATGGATGCAAGTTGCTGTTGTAGATGGCAGTGTAGATCAGGGGAGAACATCTAGCGAAAATATTATTTTTGTCATCATTTTGCTATATTCCTAATCTCTTCTGGCACCAAGGGATTCAAGTAAGAGTGCTGTCATTGCAAGAAGCTGCCTTTCACTGTCATATGGATCATATATACTCTTCATGGTATATTATGTTTCTGAAGCTTTTGTATGATTCCCAGGTCTGTCATGTTCTGTTTAAAATTCAAGGTAATGTTGCTCAGACATTACAATTGCTGCAGAAACCTATGAAACATTGTCTTCTCCCTAATGAGGGCAGTGCCATGATGTGAACTAGCCTCCTTAGGTTCATGGTCAGGGTAATTATTTACTTATTTATTTGGCATGTGTGCATTTTCTCAGATGTTCAAATAGCTTTTAACAACATCCGACTAGTGGAGGATTGCAGTCTCCTTCCTCAGCTGGGGCTTAGGCTGAGAAAAAGATATATGTATTTTCTGATGAAAGTTCAAGGTACCTGGTCTCCTGGTCACCACTTACTGACACTGGCAGACACTGCCATTCCAGTGTCATGGTCACCCACTGCTTGCTGAAAATCACAAAGAGAATCTGGTCTAGTGATAGTTCATTTCGGACTGGAGACATTTTAGCCCCAGGATTCAGAAATATAGCTTTAAAGGGGACTGAGTTATACATACCAACAAATTCAGACATTTTTAAAGCACATTTTGTAAGTAAAGTATTTGTACCACATTTAAATATCCTTCTTACTTGGGACAGCCAGTTATACCAGATGTTTCTGGAAAACCAAAACCCATTATAGCAATCCTAAATCGATTGCTGCCACTGCCTCTTTTGTCCACTGGTAAACTCACTATGCTGCTCAGACATGTGATAATCACCTAGTTAATGGTAGGATTAATGGCATCAACTGGCTTTAGGTTAGATCAATTATTTTTGATTTTTAACACAACTCTAATTATCAATCAAGGAGTTAAGTGAGTTAATAGAGTCTTCTGTTACAACTTCACATTATTGCTCAGCATCCATTATCCACAGCCAAAGCAGGGTATTTTGGTTTAGTTTTCTCACATACCATTAAAATACATCAGCATGCAAAAAGGGGAATCTCTCCTCAAATTTGAAATCTCCATCTTGTTTAATGGGGGGAGCGGATTGGGGTTGATAGCACCACATGCTTGCAAGGTAGTAAAAACAAACATTTAAATTGTATGATTGAACACATCTCCCATATACCACCTCTTTGATGTGCAAAGTAGCTAGTAGACTACAATTAATTAAATCTAAAAATGTATGAAAATAGATATAAAACATAGATAAAAAGCACAATATTGCTAAGCACAGTCATGGGTATAACACCACTTAATTTGGTACATAAATATCAAGTTTGTTTTATTAAATTGTGCTTGTCTTTGTTATAGTAAGGGAAAGGTTACACTTGGAGGCACAGATATTCAAAGTTCAGTGCTGGGCGCAAAGCCATTGTGCTGGACTAGCACTGCCTTAGCACCCGACTGCAATATTGAAAGGGACAGTTAGCTCCGGTGCTAGGTGTTAGTGCTGATGCTAAACCAAAATGTATGCAGGGGAGGGACAGAGGGGAGGGGCCTGAATACTTGCACACTGGCATATTCAAAAGCATAGCGCTGCACTACAGGCATTAGCATGACCTGTAGCACAACACTAGTTACCACTGAGAAAAAGCTGCTGGTAATGCAGCGCTAATGGCTGCAGTGCCCCCCATCATGAATCCCGACCCCTGTTCCCTGTAGTAGAACTGAAATTCCCTGGTAGTCTAGTGGATCCCTCCCCAGAACATATCCCGATCCCCATTCCCCATAATATATCCTACTTTCCCTGTTAGTCTAGTGTTTCCCTCATCCCCCAGCATGTTATCTGACCCCCATTCCCCATAATATATCATATTTCTCTGGTAGTTGAGTGGTCCCACAACCCAGCAGTGCCACCCCCGCTCATCCCACCCATCTGCTATGAATTGAGCCTGTGACTGGCTGAACCCTCATCACACCACCACAGCCAGCCACTGACTGAGGAATGAATGAGCTGTACTGCAATGAATGCTTACGTCCATCATACAAGCAACTTGCAACTTGCCAGACCATAGGAAGGTTTCCACCCCAAAACATCACTACACATTATGTTTCATGTTCAGGCACACCTGGCAAGTTACCTGTATGGTGGATGTGAGCACCATCATGGTCTTTTCAGTCTTATATCATTGAAATCTTAGCACATCTCACAATCTTCTTTGTCCTGATGGACAGTCCTAGCCATCTCAAGTAGCATGTTGTGCTGTAACAGCATTAAAAAAAAGAGTAGGATTAAATGAAGGTTTCAATATTGCTGCTTGTTTAATGGTGACAGGAAACAGTTTTATGGCTCAAGTTTTATTTCTAATAAAGTTGGAAGACCTTGAGTACCTTTTGTATGTTTTTTAACTCTATTTTTTAGTTCACTTTAAGTGTGTTCCTTATTATAATATGAAGGCTGTATTCTGATATTGTCTGTGTAATGGCATCTTTTTTTATTTTACTCACATCCTCACATGCTGTCAGTTATAATCTAACAAAATAGACTCACACAGTAATAATTGAAAGGAAAATAAGCACATAGAAGCCAGAAAGTAATTAATGGCAAATAAGATAAAACATAAAGATGAAGATCATCAGAAATAGTTAATGTTTGATTTCATTTAAACACTAAGGATTAACGGTTGTCAAAGAACATCCCTGGACTACCCTTTTAAATACATTAATACACAACTTCAAAAATAGATAAATAATTAACCCTACGCAATACAGCATTATGATGCACATTTGATTCCCATCAACAGAACCTCAAGTCACATCATAATACCTTTGGTTGCACCAGAATCAAATGCTATAAACTTTGATCAAAACAGTTACATCAGCAGAGAATAAAATGAAAATTTATACCAAAAAGCATTGTGAATGTTTAATGTAATAAACCAGCTAACTGTATGAGCTTGTTAACTTGTTCTAATCCTTCCTTGTTATAAACAGGAACATGCATACAGTAATATAAGGCAACAGAACTGCATTTGCAAATAAGAAAACTGCTTCAGTTGTTTGCCGTCTTCTCCTTTCATGGTTTTCATTCCTTGCAACTCCTGTTCGCAGTAGCACAAATGCATTAATACCTCCCCAATTAAAGTATTCAGTTTCATCCAGTTCTTGTGTTCCTCTGAGGGCTGGACTTTAGTTTTATGGTACTGCAAACATGTAAATCTCCACTCTAGCACATGGAGGGGGGCAGATTGGGTGCAGGTAACCCCCACACACTGAACCAAAAGTGCAGAATGAAACTACACTTCTGGAGCAGTACCTTCCAGGCGACTGGTCTTCACTTGAAAAAAAAAAAACATTTATTGATATTTTAAATATCTAGCATTAATTGCATTCTTTTATATTAATATGTATGCTGTGTACACAGTTAATCCTGCCATACTGTATATCAATATAATATTTACAAACTGTTTGTTTTCCTTCCAATAGAAGTAATACTTCAGTCTGTCATCTTACCATCTCTCTGTCACTCATGCACATACTCAGCATCCTAATATGTTAAGTGAATGCATTTTTATATACAGTAGGTTACTGTTTCTTTATGCAAATGTGTGAAAGAAGCTGATTTCACATTTGATTTTGTACAATCAAATTATAACAAAATTGTACAGATGCAATATGTCACCTGAGCACTTTACTTAATTGTACTGTATGTGTCCTGTGTGGTGGTTGTGGTGGGGGGGGTGAGGGTGGACTGTGGCAAATAGTGATATTCTCTATTACAGAACAGAATGCTATGTAGTCAGGTCTTACATTGTCATTTGTGTAAACTTTTCTTTCTGGGTGGAAAGTACTATTTATTACAGAAACCATACAATCAGGTCTTATAATGTCATTTGAGTAAACTTTTCATTCAGGACTGAAAATATCATTTCTGTTTCCTAATTGGACAGTGAGAGTGAAAACACTTATTTTAATGTGGTATGATTTGAGGATGCTTAAAGTGCATTTCACAATATTATTAGTAATATTATTAGTAACCACTTGAATTATATCCTCCTCAGTCAGTCTAACAATACGAGTTACAAATATAGTCTAGCATATGCTCCAAACACTCAGGACAGAAAACTTTATTTTTTTCAATTCATATAAAGTTTCACTTGCGATCCTCCCTAGCAAGTAAGTGAAATGCTTTCTTTTCCCTGTGGGGACACCTGCAGGAACACTGAAAATATGTCAGTAAAATGTCACCACAAACAGTGCCACCTGGTGTGTTTCAGCAACTAATGAGAGGGCTTAAATTAATTAGGCCACTACCACAATGCTGTATACCCAAGAACTGCATACTGCATTGCCACTTAACAAGGTACCACTCCGTATACTGAGCCTACCGTGGTGTACCTCGTTAATGGTAAACTTTTCTATAACAACCACTGTTCAACAATCCTAATCTTTGTATTGCCCATCGACCCATGAATGATCAGCATTGTCTAGGGCTCCTAGCCATTCCCTCACTGATTTGATTACTGACCATAGATTTATTTCTTTTGAAACTTTTTGGGATAAATTGGGTCTCCTGTCTATCTCCGCATTTAACTATTATCAACTATGGTACTGTGTAGTATAATTTTTAGGTCACCTCCCCCCCCAGACAAATGACACTGGTACACTTTTGTATACCTTGATTACTCTTACTCAGCAACCCCATTCTATATTACAGTTCTAAATAAGAATCAATCAGCTTTTTTTGGAGAATACTTCGCCCATGGCTTTTTATTGGAAAAACATATTAGCTTTGGATCACCCAGATTCCTATTGGTCTAAGACCTAGTTGGGCCTTTATAAATATATTAAATAAGATCAGTTTCACCTTGTGAAGTTTAATATCTTACATTATTTGTATTAATCTCCCAATGCTTTTGTGGAGAGTTGGACAGATTGCTTCAGCTGTCTGCCCTCGGTGTAGTGGCATAGATGGTACCCTGCTTCACCTTCTTTTGCAGTGCCCTGCAAAGATCCACCCCCTTTTTGGATTCTATCCAGAATTGCTAAGACCCTTTCCTAGGCTCGTCAGCATTTTTTACTCCATAGATCTGTATATTAGGGATCTATGGACCGCTGTTGTGGGGAACCCAGAAAACACATCTGGCTCTGATTTCAGCTGTAGTCAAATTGTTAATTCTTCAACATTGGAAAGATGAGTCCCCTTCCGCAAGACTGGAATGGGTCCCAGAAATGTTTCAAGCCTTGAATGCTGAACATTCTATCAATTGTCTTTTTTATACATTATCTACATTCAAGACATGCTGGGAGTTTTACATGCCTTACTTTTCACGATTCAGTAATTTGTAGGGAGGGTAGGATTTGACTGTTTTCTTACAAGTTGTTGTTGTTTTTCTTTTTTTTTTGTAGGGTTGGAATTGTTTCCACTCCTGTTATTCCTTTGTACTTTTTTTTCATGTAAGTGGTAACGAGAGATGTAAATTTTGCTAATCTCTGATCACTAGCCACATACAATGCTATATTTTGTGTCCACTGGGGTTGGGGGTTTGAGAGAGGGAGGAGAGCTAGGGGTAAATTGTTGTGTTATGCTTTTTGTCTTTTTTGTAAGGGGGTTGTCACTTTTGTTATTGTTAATTGTTGTTGTCGCAATGGTATTGGTATTTATTTTTTCTATTGAAGGCAAAGGAGTAGGGCTACTTGGTGCAGCAACAGATTCTAGACCTTAAATGTTAGGTCAAGTTAAAAAGTAAGTTTATTCAACGGTTTAAAAGGAACTATCAGACCAGTAGCAACCGCATAAGTGAACACCAAGGTTTTGCATAATTCTGACACTTTTTCAATGCATGGCTGACTCAAGCACCATGCACTATTATAAGTCAAGCTTTTAAAGTGACAGAATTCAATTTGTAGCAAGTATAACATGTCATATTCAAATAAGTAATTAAATAAAAAACACTATCTATAAATTTCATAACAAACTCATTATGTGCTTCACTAAAGTGCTTCATAAAGAGCTTTATGAAGCACTTTAATGAAGCACATGAGTTTACTACAAAATTTATAGCTAGCATTTTTTATTTAATTACTTATTTGACTATGACATGATATACTTACTATAAATTGAATGCTGTCACTTTAAGAGCTTGACTTATAAAAGTGCATGGTGCTTGAGTTAGCCATGCATTTAAAAAGTGTCAGAGTGATGTGAAACATTGGTGCTCATGTATGTGGGTGCTGCTGCTTGTCTGATAGTTCGTTTTAAACTTTTGAATAAAATTACTTTTTAACTTGACCTAACGTTTAAGATCTAGAATCTTTTGGTGTGCCAAGTAGTCCTACTCCTTTGCCTTTAATTTTATCTCTACACTGTGGCACCAGCGATAGTTTCATACAGCAGCCTTCTTTTGTTTTTGGTATTTTTGTATGTTGTGTGTTTTAAATTGTTTATTGTATAACTTTTGTATTTCATAAATGTTAATAAAGTATATTAAACTGCCCCCCAAAAAAAGACTCCCCTGTGGATGGTTTTATATTTAGTTCCTCATGCTGGTGACTGTTTGGGAGCCTGCAGTGAACCTCAAGCATACCAAGTACATATTGTTTGGTCTTGGCCTTTACTGCAATTATATTGGATTGCCATTTCCCAAGTGATTGCTTCCTTATTTGTTATATTACCTTCATTATCTCTGTCGTGAATCTACTAATATGGGGTCAGCAATTGAAATTAGTGCTAACCCTTCTAGTATGTGCAAATAAATTATTACCAGATCCTGGCTTAAACTGCACCCTCCTCAAGTCTCCCAATGGGTAGTCTTTATTGACATTATTTATCAACATGAAAGATATACCTATAATTATTTGAATCATTTGCCAGTTTTCAAGGAAATCTGGAGATGATGGGTTCTCAATAAGCTACAGTCAGACCTGGCATTTATTCCTTGATTTTTCTTTTTAAGTTTTGCAGTTGAATCCATATTTCTAAACATGGAGGTGGACCATGCACTACTTCTGAGCCCACTTTTTTTTTTACTCACTGTTGTATACAGGGCTTCAATTCACTTTACATAGCAGTTTTTAACATGCCCTTTTATCATTTTCTTACAGATAAATGGGAGCTTATGGTTAGTGCTGCCTTGAAGAATGTTTTTTTTTGTTTGTATATCTTATTGATTTGTCTGTAAACACTATATGACTATATGAATGTACTTCTCAATTTTGGATTTTGTGAATTCTAGTTTATCCACCAGTCCATTGCTATGCTTTCTTCTTTGGTGAATGTAATTTTGCTGTCTTTATAATGTTTTTGAAATAAAATTGTTATTATAAAAAAGTCAGCAAAACAGAGAAGGAGAAGGACTTGTGGAAAACCATCACCAGTAAACTTAAACAAGCCACAATGTGTAGGAAGGCAGTAGCCAAGGCAAACAGAATGCTAGGCAGCATTGCTGGAGGGTTCATTAGCAGACAGGAGGAGCTTATAATGGTGCTGTAAGGATCCTTAGTGAGATGCACCTGGAATATGGTGTGCAATTTTGGAGCCCCCTAGACCTGAAAAAGGACATGAACCAGCTTGAGGCAGTTCAGAGAATGGCAACAAAGGTGGTTTACTGACAGTAGCATAGGGAACATGAGGACAGGATGCAATAGCTCAACATGCACTCAGTAGAGGAAAGGAAGGACATGATTGAAACCTTTAGGTACCTGAAAGGTATAAACAAGGAGGATATCAGGGAACTCTCTGTCTCAGTGATAACAAACCAACAATGGAGCACTGTTTTAAGGTGGCAGGTGAAAGGTTCAAGATGGAGATTATGAAACTCTTCTTTACAGAGAGGGTAGTGTTAGGATGGAATGTACTCCCATCAGAGGTCATCACATAGAAGACAGTAGAGGGGGTTCAAGAGTGTGTTTGGAATAAGGTGAAGTAAAGCAGGATTGAGGGGGTGGGGAACACTGTAATCTATGGAGCAAGGGCATCACAGTCAGTCTGACTCAATAACCCATAAAGGCCTTCTTTTGTTGGCTTTTTCATATTTTTGTCCATAGGTCCTATGCTGGCTGTTTTTGAAGCCACAGCAGAGGATCACAAAAAATGTCTACTGAAATAGCATCACTGAATGACTAATTAAAGTAAGCCGAAGAAAAACTCAAGAGTACCCAAATAAGAACTAATACAGTCCTCGTTAAGTTGTAGGAGAACCTAAAGGCCAGGAAGTTAAAGAAGTATCAAAGAGACACAGATTAGTACAGAGATTTAAAGGTGTACAGCTGGAGCAGTGCTAAAGGTTAGAGATGTTACTCCTGGATGGCAGGTGTTTACAGCCTGTAATAGCCTCAGTAGTGTAGATGATAGTGACAAGGGAATAAATCAAAGGAGAGAATAAGGAATGCATTTCTTAGGCAGAATGTGGAGGAGACCATTTGTTTAGAAAATATGTTTTCAGACCAATAAGGCTGTAGAAAATGGGGGACAAACATGTACTGTAGCTTGATTTTTCAAAGCACAGGGAATGATGCAAGATGCCTGCATCACATATAAATGATGCAAAAGAGGAGCCACTGCACCAGCCTTGCATCATAAAGTGGGGTTTGCCAGGTCACAAGGGGGCTTGTGCCATGGTGAGGTGAATCATCACCTTTTTTTTATTTTGCATGCCTCACCATGGATGCAGCAAGGTGCTCTACTTAGACCAGCCATTAGGTGGCTTTTGTATTAATGTGCTTACTTTTATGTTAATGTTGTTATACATTAATACAAGGTCATGCACCAGGGAGCTAGGCACCCAGGGAATAGCTACTGGCTAGGGGGGTACAGATATCTTTTTTTTTATTTAGTATACTTTTTTCCTGGCAAATCTCACCTAGAAATCTGCCCCAACCCCTCCAGTCCCCCTCTTTTCCATGAGATTTACCTCCTTCAAGGTTGATAACCTCTGGATTGCCCCACAGGGTGGGGCTGCCGCATCGATCACAACCAGCATGATGATGGGAGACGTTTGCCAGTAGAGGCACCTACCAGCATTGCCTCTCTGGATTGCCCCCCCAGGGCAGGGTGTGGAGGCAACCCAGAAATAACAGATACCAGAATAGGTCAGTGATGTCAAGGAGTACTGTAGAGGACATTGGGGGCCAGGAGAAGCAGGGCATCATGTGTGGCGGCTGCTCTTTTTTTCCTTTTGGGGACACCCAGGGTGGTGACATGCAATAACGTTCAGCATCCCCCCACAATGTGATAGCACTGGCTGCAATGGTACCCCCAGCCCTTGACAGGGGTCTGTAAAGCACTGGACACTCTTCACCCCTCCCTGCGGAGAAGGAGAGCAGTCCCCTGGGATGCTCGATCCTTCTCCCCCAGCTGGCCCTCAGACTCCCAAAGCCGTCACAGAACCCAGGATGTCAGCACCACAAGTAGATGCTTTACCACTGCACCAGCAGGCTGGCTTGGGTATAGGTATCTAGTGCAGAGGCACAAAGGGATCTAGGTTTCATAGGGGAGACATGGAACACTCAGCACAGTGCTGTAAGGTGACAGCCAAGGAGAACAAAATGATGGGATGCATCAAAAGGGTAATCACCTCCATGAAAGAGAAAATTATTCTACCCTTGTACAAGTCATTGGTGTGACCACATTTGGAGTACTGTGTGCAGTTCTGGTTCCCCTCTTTGAAAAAGAACATCAGACTACTGGAAGGGATACAGTGTAAAGTGGTCAAGATGAACCAGGGTTTGGGGGACAAATCCTATGAGGAGAGACCACAGGAGCTCAATATGTATTCCCTGGAGGACAGAAGGGAGAATGGAGAATATAATAGAAACCTTCAAGTACCTAAAAGGTATAAACAAGGTTGTAACAGAGGGCTTATTCAATCTACAAAGGGAAAGGGCCATGAGGGGGCATAGTCTGAAATTAGTGGGGGAAAGATTTAAAAAGGAAATGAGGCACTTTTTCACCAAAAAGGTGGTGTCAAAGTAGAACAAACTACAGGAGGAGGTGGTCTCATTGAGAACTGTGGATAGCTTTAAGAGAGTGTGAGACAATGTTAAAAGGAGAGTCACAATTGGTGGTAGGAGGGGGTGGAGGGTAGAAAGTGTGGGAGAAGAATACTCTGGCTGGAAAGGGGTGGCAGCTCCAGTATAATTTACTGTGAGCTGCACACACAAGCAAACTCGATATACAATTATGGCCTGTTTATTCTGGCATCTTCATATGTTCATATGTTTGTTAATGTCTGTAAGTACATAGTAGTGATATACAAAGTACTGTACCTATTACTGATACTGCAAAAATGTATTCTCATCGAATTCAATACAGAGATGGAGGAGCAAGTTATATATCTGACTAACACAGCATCATATTTATACGTAACTCAGCAGACTTCAAAACTGTTAAGTTATACAGACTGTAAGGTCTGCTGAGCTATGTATGAATATGATGCCATGTTAGCTGGAAATATCACTTGCCCCTTCATAGCGGTGCTGGATTTAATCAGTGTATATATTTACAACATTAGTAAGAGGTACAGTACTTTGTACTGTATATCACTACTATGGAGTGATAAACATTAACAATAATAATACAAAATCAGATGCACTTTGCCTAGTGCCACCACACTCCCTCTCATGCCCAGCTATCACCCCAACCCCCCCATGCCACCTCCAATGCCCCTTCTGCTCCCAGCCCCCTCCTGCCCAGCACATTCACCACCCCACAACCATTCTGGCACCTCTAGTGTTGCACTAGGTGAGGTAGGGGAGCTGAATCCCTGTGGCCATTCTGGCAGGTGTGCAAACTGTTTGGCACAGATGTCAGCTTGTGGCAAACATGGGGAGTTTGATGCCTGGATCCTGATTCTTGTAAAATCTGGCATAGGGTCTCTGGTGTACACAAAATTTTCCACAGTTCTGGAGTGATGCAGTTCGTGCCACCTAAGGGCTCTTTGAACATCGAACCCATAAGATCAAGAGTGAACTCTGATTTAGAAGTGTCAAACAGCAGAGAATATGAAAGGAGAGAGGTCAGGCCCTATGTGGGATACCACAAAACACAAATGGAAGAGGACAGCAACAAAAAATGCAAACACGTTGGGACACTACACTGTCTTCAAGTATTTGATAAAAATAGACTTACAATGTTTCTATAGGAAATTATGCCTCAAGTAATATTTTCTTGATTCTGGTACAATCAGACAGGATCAGAAATATATTATAGCGCCTTCGAATGATTGCTGCTGGCAGGGATTTGTCTGTGGCAACTTCCCCTTCTGACAACTGAACTGGCAGGTCAAGGAAGGAGGCAGGTAAACTTGCACTTGGGTGGGTTAGGCAGCCAAACAGGGCAGTCGGGGGATAGCCTCTTTAGGTATTGCTGGAATGTACAGTGTAACACCATCTAGCAGTGGAAGGGCACACATCACATGGCACTGGTTGGTCACCCCGATATATTTTTGTCTGACCATGTATTACTTTTACAGTGTTTATTTGTATCTATAATAAAAGGTGATTTATTATCATTTTTGATTGGAGCCTTTTTAATTGAAGTTAAGTACTTGGGAGTAGGTGGCCTCCAAAGACAATATTATATATGAGAATATGGTAATGTTGTGTTAACATTTCTCCCTACAAGACAGACTCCAGCTAACATTGAGATCTACTGTACTGTACTATATATAGCATGCATGGGCAAGGAGGCAAAGTCTCTGCTGATGTCCTTTTCTGCTTTTTACAACCTTGCTAAAATAAATTCTGGTCAGAGCTCCAATGGCTGCCAATGCATTAACTTGGTATGGGCAGGTGGAGAGGGAGTGGAGAGAGACCAAATGCAGTGATCAAATGCATACCAATAATTTGATGAAACTTCACTGCACAGATGATAACTGTGAACATTTTCAGCCATCCTCTCTCTCCTCTTCTGTTGGCAACATGTCAGCATGGCTCTGCTATGCAGCCATAATAAGAAAATCCTGGTTGCAAACAACTGAAATAAAAACCAAGAAAAACAATAAAGGAAAGTGTGTGTGTGTGTGTGTGTGTGTGTGTGTGTATGCCCATGGGTGTATGGAAGAGGAGGGGCAACAAAAGACGGTGTGTTAAATGGTAATTAATAAGTCTGCATTGGAAGTGTAATGATCAAGTTTTGACAAAGAAAAACAGAAAACAAGTAAAGTGATAGTTATGTAACAGAGTGCAGCATAAACAGGGCAGAGAGGGACACAGAGAGAGAGAACAGTCTTTTGTAAACACTATAGTGCCTCCCTCCCAAAGTAAAGGAACTTTATTCTTTTAATACATTTTATTTAGAGATTAGGAAAGGACAAGCATTTTGACCACATGTAGTCAGGAGTTTTATTAATGTACTTAGTCACTAATTTTGCAAATGAAGGAAGTGAAAAGAAAACTATAAAAAAAAATCAAGTTCAGAAATATTGAACATAATGTATATGGATCTGATTAAAATTAATAAATAAGCCCAATGGATGAAAATAAGTCATCCACCAGACCTTTGAGAATACAGCCCCTGCCTCCCAGGTACCTGCATAACACTGGGGACACAACGTGAGTTCTTGGAAAGAAATGGAAAAGCAAAATTGTAACCAACTCTCTTTGATTAAAACAAAATATATTATATATAGTGAGACAGACAGATAGATAGATAGATAGATAGATAGATAGATAGATAGATAGATAGATAGACAGACAGACAGAATGGCTTAGAATGGTATAATGTCATAACGGCGACTGAAAGTGAGTGACTCGAATGTGAGCAACTAACTTTCAGCACCTGTTATGTGGGCTACCATGCAAGGGTAGTGACGGGCGAAGAACAGGGTGACAGGAAGAATGGGAGGGTGACTGGAAGAGGAGGGAGGGTATGGAATGGGTAATGCAGTGTGAGGCTGCCAAGCTGGTGTCATGGTGGAGTGGTGAGGGTGGCTGGCTACAGTGGGGAGGGTGCATGGTTTGGGGCCAGGGAGGGATACAATATTTTTGTTTTGTTTTGCTTTGTAATTTGTTTTTTAAAAGTTTATCCCCCTCCTCGATATGCACACCCCTGGAGTTAGTAATCCTTAGTAGGGGGGTGCAGCCCCCCATAGAACAACCTTTTTCATGTTCGCAGTGTTTCCTCACTGGGAGTGTACATCACCTTTTTGTTTTTTTGGCGATGTACACTCCCCGTAACAGTAATCGCTATTACTCAATCACTGTTATGACATGGAACCACTTAGAATATTAAAGTTCCAGTGAAATGAGGATTGTTTCCATTCATTTAACAGGTATAGAGTGATCTGAGAAGGGATAAAGCCAACTAGTATGGAGTGGTGCTCAGTCCACTGCCAAGGTTCGAGTCCAACCTGCCTAGGCAGAGTCAAGCAGCCTGAGTTTTTTTACCTGTTGCTTTTGAGCATGGATACCCTATAGGCCATGTTGGCAGCCTCAACTGCAGCAGCTAGGGCACTGTGGTGGAGTTAGGCTACACCCTCTACTGTGACTGATGGACCACTTTTCTGTCTCCTTATTTCCTAGTAACAGTTAATGCTTTTCTCTTTGCCTTTCTTCTTTTCCTCCTGCCCTAGGTTGGCCACCTATCGTAGCTCTTTACTATCCCTACTAAACTTCCTACTAGTGCTCTATTTTCAGAAAGAAAGGGAGAGGGGATTCATAGATACATACATAGACAGTGTCGGCAGATAAGGGCCTATGGCCCACCCAGTCTGCCCATTTAAGTTTGTAAGTTCAGTTTATGTTCAGATTCGACAATGAAAGTAAATTAGAATTTTTTTAAGGGATCCAGTACAGTATGAGCTTGCAGGGCATACAGTACTAGACAGTCTTAAATATGTGAATGAAGTCATTCACATATTTGGGACTATCTAGTATGTACCTAAACTATACTATAACTGTCATTCAGCAAGGTGGATGAGCAGTATCTGGGCAGGTTGCAGACACCCACCGATGATGGGGGAGCGGGGGGCAAGGGTTTCTGTGTGGGTGGAGGGTGGGGTGCCATTGGATCACGGGAATATATTATGGAGTTCCACCATGATCACGGCAACAGGCGGGGGGGGGTACCACTAGTCCACCAGGGATTTAATTTACAGAGATTTACTGGTGATCAGAGACATGGGAGGGAGGAGGGGTAACACTAGACTACCAGAGATTTATATGATGGGTGCTTTACCATGATCAGGGACATGGGAGGGAAGGAGTACTACTAGACTACTAGGGAATTCAGTTACAGGGATTTACTGGCAATCATGGCTATGGGACAGGGGATGCCCCAGGACCCCCACTGTGCACACTTCATGCTGAGCAGGGCACCAGGTGAAATTTGCCTGGCTGCCCTGTGCAAAGCATGCAAAAGGGGCCATAATGACATACAAATCACCCCATTTGCACCTTGCATATATTATGGCCTCATTTACATGCTCTCAGCTGAATATCACAGGTAATTCACCCAGTGCAACTGCATTTGCACTGGTGCATACCCTTGCTCCCTAGCTGTGGCTTGCACCAGCTCAGTCCCACTGCACCATGTGCAGTACCACTGTTGCTGTGCATGGTCTGTGCCACATTCAATGGTGCTGTGCCGTGGTGCATCACTGTTGACTATCACCTGGTCCTGGCCTTAGCACATCCCAGTTGTGCTGTGCCCATCCTTGTACCACTGCCAGGCACAGTCTGAATATCCAGTCCATAATTTATAAATACTGGAGAACACTGAATTCTACAGAGAGAAAGGCAAGAGCCTTTGCTTCATCACTTATGGTTGTTGGAAAGGAAAGCAGTACTTTTCAGGATAAAGTAGTAGATTAGAATCACAGTATATTAAGTGTAGATCCTATGGGTTTCACTTTGGGAATGTACCTGTTGGCAACTACCTTTGTTGAGGTAGTTGCATCCTATGTCCTAGCATGTACAAATTGCAGGAATTATATAACAAATTTCATAATGAAATACTGCCAATCAAGCAAAAAAGGAATGTGTGCATCAACACTTGTGGTATGCATCCTAAAATACCCTTGTAATGCAGCTTACATTTTCAAAATCAGTTGAGATGAAGAATGTTTGAACATAATTCCTTAATTAGGATGAGCAATGACACATCGAGCATTGCATAGCATTTCACTTCTATGGTGTATCAAGTAGAAAATTTGTGTTTTTTTGGGGGGGAATAGGTGGTCTCCATAAGCATGATGAACCTTGGGATTGGCTTCTCTTAGAAAGGGAAACATGCTGATTGACAAATTTGGTACATTAAACTATGATAATGAGATGAATGAGGTGATTGACTGGGCTACTATCTCATCATAAGGACAACACTTATATTTTGGATAAGATCTGTACATGACCTTTGTTATGTGCTATTCACCATCATTGTCAATCTTTGTGCCTATTTCCATCATCCACACAAAGGGCTTGATCCACAAAGGGAATGGACTCCACAGAGAGATGCCTACTCAAGCAGGGGGAGGGGTGCGCAGAGGTCCCATTCCACATAGGTGGAGACTTCCAAGTATCTCCAGCCCTGACTACACAACCCCTCCATGCTCTATCCCCAGTTGTGTACAACATTATGTAACCCCCCTTTTCCCTGGGTTTACTAGACTCCCATCAGTGTCAGTGTTGGGTAAGGAAGGCAGCTGGTGAATAACTAGTTAAATAGATTTTCACCTGGTCCCTATCTGCTTGTTTGGTCTCAGTTGAGAGCAGAGAGGTGACATCATTTAGAACTCTCACAGCCTCATAATCCACACAGCTTGCTGTGAGTGTCAGGAGATTTAGAATTTTCAGTGAGTCTGAGTGAGTCTGTGAGTGGAGTGTGTAGTTGGAGCTCAGGGAGTGAGCAGCAAGGAGTGAGAAGTGAGGAGAGTCAGTTTTTCTTACCCTAGTCTGAGAACATCTTTTGCCTGACTTTTGAAGTGGTGGAAACTGTCTTCAGGATTTCCTGATGCTCTAATCCCACGTGGGATGAGGGGGACTGCAGAGGAATTAAGGGGTAATCCCCTGATCCAACCAGAACATTTTGAAGCTGTCTTGTGTACAAACTATGAGTAGATTCTGTCTGAGAGTTATCCAGAATATGTACCTGCTGTTTTTTTCTGTGGGGTGTCATTCTGAAAAAGGGATCCAATGCACCCAGTAGCTATTTTGAGACTGTTCTCGAAGAAGTTCGTTTAAAGTTTGCTGACAACAGTGGAGTCCCAGGTGTGACTAGGCATTGTTCAGGACTTTAATGTTACACTCCCTTGTAGTGTGTTCAAATGCCAAATGTGTTAAACATTTGAGGAAAGCATAGTTCTACAGTAGCAGTCAATATGTAACTCTGAAAGAATGGCTGAGTATGGACAAGGATGCAAAAGCTGGGCAACCCCCCCATCTGGAGTGTCCAGTTCACCACTTCGGGTTCTGTAAGGGCACCTATGTATTCAGAGCATATGGTGAATGCCTCAAGAATAAAGTTCACCCCCAGGGTGTGGGTTGTTCTAGTAGCTTGAGCACCAGTGTGCTCTGTTGTGGTAAGGAGCCACATTTCTTTCACTAAATGCCTATGTCATATAGGGACTGCAGCTAAGTCATTATCAGTGACATATAGAAGAAGAAATGTTTGTGTACTCCATGTTGGCCATTGCTGAAAAGGTTTAAATCCTATGCAATGTGGGAAGTAATGAAGTTCTGTCAGAGTACAGAGGATGTGTTTTCTGCATTTGCTTCTGTTTTGAAGTGTAAACCTTTGGGGGTCCATCTTTGCTTTTGTATATCAACTGTCTTTTGGAATATAACCACACTCTAGAATCCCAGCCTGGTATGGACAATCTAGTTACTGCTTCCTGTGTGGATTTACTGGGTACCCCTGTCAGAAGTACAAACCTAGCATAGCCCTTAACAAAAGTTCTCTCCTCAGGACCTTGGTTTGGTAAAGGTCTGTTTGTGTCTTGTACACACTGTGCACCATATGCTTTGTACTCCCACCCATCCTTTGTTCCCCTAGACAGAAATGTTTTGGGAGGTGTTCCTACTAGTTAAATAAGTGGCTGGTGGGGGTTACAATTACATGCCTGGCTGTGTCCTAGGTGGGCAAGTGGGCAGGGTAGTCGTTCAACTGATCTAGGTGCACTAATCAGCATCATGGAGGGCTGCATGAGGGGCAGAGGCTACATGGACTGAGGGCTGCCTTAGCACCTACCTACCCCCTCTGCCTGGCTGCAGGACTCTCTCAGGGTCCTGATCTGCCCACACTCCATCAGCCTCAGGCATCTGTGTAAGCTGCGAGAGCTATGAGATTTACAGGCATCAGCTAGTCACACCATCCTGGACTTATGTTGTACCAATATGGGACTGCCATATATTATATGCAGTGTCAGTGGCTCAGAAGTTTGCACACTAGCCTCTGAGGCCAGAAGATCAGAAGGTTGAAACTTCTAGCTCCATATCAGAAACTTGGGATAAATCTCAATACTGACACTGCAGTACAACATGAGGGTGGGTGCTGCACTCATGAGGGGCTGTTTTTCAGATGAGATGTTACTTACTTACTTACTTAATTACTTAATTACTTACTACTTGCCAGCAGAAACAGGCCACATGGTGTATCAAATCGGCTTGAGTGTGCAGCTAGCACCCCACTTGCAACTGCCCCTCCCCCTTCATCCCCCCACACAGATGAGTGCCAACTCACCTTGAACCAGATTAAGCTGTTGGTGGTATTTCCAGTGAATGGGAGAAATCTAGCCAGGGCACTGGGAAAACTCCCCAACTCTTTTTGGTAGGGGGCACTATGTCCTGGTTTTGCAGATGGAGGAGTCCAGCAATTGGGAGACTGTGGCTGAGAAAGGTGGTGTGGAGACTTCTGGAGAGTTGAATAGGGCAGCTGGAATGTATCAACAGGATGGCCAGCACAATGTCCTTTACACTGAAGCACCTATGCAAACTGAGGGAATCGACATCTCCTTAATTTCTGATGTAGAGGGTGATATCCCAAAAGTGGATTTAACCATACAGCAAAAACAAATATGCCTAGAAGACAAACTGAAAAAAGCTGGCAGACAAATTGAAATAGCCAAAGCACAACTTGAAGAAGAAAGAAAGAGAAAACGTTCTTCCACTTCACCCACTTTATCAGATTCGCAAGGTCTGTGCAAGATTAATGTCATTTGCAACTCATTAAATGACTGGGATAAGGTCACAGTGACCGCACTCCAAACATTGAACAATGCTACTGATCGAGCGTCATAGTCACCTGAATCTGCTGTTCAAAATGCGGGATGGAAACGGGCTGCAACTGGAGAATGGGTCTCGGAATAGTACCCCCCATTGAATGATGAGATGGACAGAAGGGGGAGTGAAGTAAACATTCTGCAGACAGGGCATGATTTGGGGCTGAGCACTGTAACTACTGGTAATGATCTTATGTTAGAGGACACAGATACAACCAATGCTCAAAATACTGACCAATAGCCGAATACTAACCCCTCTTACACTAGTCTTTTTAATAAGCTGGTTGAACTGGCTAAATGGCTGAATGCTGTTCGGCTCTGTTTTCCTGGGAACAGAAATGACATTCCAGACCAGCAATACATTGGGAAAATTCTATTGAAGCAGTCCCTGGGTTTCACCCCCACTGAGGTTTATGCCTTAATTCATGCCCCAGGGGAGTTTACCTGTGATGAGAGTTTTAGGTCCCTGGAAATCCTAGAACACTTTTGGATTAAATATGCAAATTTAAAAACTAATCCGCTGTCCCACCAGTGCAGTGGTTGGATTTCCGCTTGCGACACCAGTGACCTGGGTTTGGGAATGGATTTGGGTCATCGGAGGGCCAGCCGGGAGGCGAAGGATCAAGCGTACCTCCGACTGCTCTCCTTCTCCAGTGGGGAGGGCAGCATCATGTTTGGTGCAACATGGATAGTGCGCCCTTCATGATGGAGGCTGTAATGAGGGGTGTGAGGGGGCAACTGGAACAGTGAAATGGTGAAAGAAGGGCCTGTCAATGGTATGCCTGACACAGGTGGTACTGCGCCCACATCACCATCATGCAGTATTGTGACACAGAGAATGTGGACCAGTATTACCTGAACAGGGCCATTTTGAGGCAACTCTGTGAGCTGTGCAGTGAGGAGATGCAGGCACCCACAAGACAGAGCCACACCATGTCCGTGGAGATGAAGGTGTCAGCCGTCATGTGCCTGCTCACCACAGGCACCTTCCAGAGACCAACAGGGTACACCACAGGCATAACCCAGTCAACCATGTCCTGCCTCCTCACAAAGTTCCTCAAGGCTCTGCTGCCACATGTGATGAAATACATCCATTTCCCCAGAGCACAGGTGCGGCGTACATCAACCATGCAGGACTTCCACAAGGTAGCACATATGGCTGACATGATTGGGGCCATTGACTGCACCAATCTGGGCATCCGCATGCCACCTGGTCCTGAGGGTGTGGTGTACATAAGCAGAAAGAGGAGCCCAAATGTCAATTGTAAGGTGGTGTATGATGCCAAGGGGTGCATTACCAGTGTATGCACCATACACCCAGGGAGTGCACATGATGCATTCATCTGGCACAGCTCTGCACTGTGCCACAGGTTTGAATGTGGGGACATCCCCATGGTCCACCAAGTGGGTGAGTATGGCATGGGCAAGGGGCGATGGGCAGAGCAGACCATGGGATGGGGGAAGGCAGGGTTTGCATGTTGGCATGGGCACCAGGTACAGGCAAGGGCCACAGCATAGCACAGCAGAGGGCTAACCATGTCATTAACCCCACAGGGGACAGTGCCTATCCACTGCAACCCTGTCTGCTCACCCCCTACCAGCGCCCATCATTCCCAGCAGAGGAACACTACAACGAGGCACATGCCAGCACTCATAACATCATTGAGCATGTCTTTGGCATGTTGAAAGCACATTTCCATTGCATAGACAGGTCAGGTGGTACCCTACAGTACGGCCGCTTGAAAGCCTGTGGCCTATTCCTGGCCCCCTGCATACTGCATAACTTGGCCATTGACCATGGGATAGCTGTCGAGGCTGATGAGGGCGACAGTAGTGGGGATGACAGAGGTAATGGGCCAGAGGGAGGTGGACAGCCACCCCCTTGGTGGAGGTATCCCAGGCTGCAACAGTAGGCACAACGACACCAAGACACCATCACATGGGAGCACTAGGGTGCACACAGATAGGTGGTGTGATACACATGCATGGGCCACACAAACAGGTATAGCAGACAGTCAGGGGAGTGCATGGCAATGGACATGCACACACAGAGGTGTGAAGCAGGGGTAGGAGTGGCAGGTGAACACAACCACACACAACCACACACAGCACCACACACAGCCTCCCACACACACACACACACATGCACACACACATATGCACACACACACACACACACACACACACACACACACACACACAGGTGTTGGTATGTGGCATGGATCACATGCATCACACCAGTGCACAGGTGCAACCAGAGCTAGACTGCCATCAACACGCCCATGCCACATGGCCCAGCGGATGAGCAAGCATGCACACAGGTAGCATATGGCATGACACACTGGTGCCACACCAGTGATAGGCACACACACACACACACACACACACACACACACTGCCCATGTATGCACTGGGCAACACCTCAGGTGGGGTGGCCTGCACATCAGGTGTGCTGCATGGAACCATGGCCACCATGGCCATAGGGGAGGCCACACCTGGGCTGATCATCAGCCACAGGCTGTGCATCAGCCATGGGGGTGATGTGAAACAGCCACCCAGGGGTTGAACCATGGGACGGCAACTGTGTCCATGTGGGTGTGTCAAGGTGACCAAACAGGCCAGCCCCAGGTGTGTCTGGGATCCCGACATCAGAGCCTGCTGTCGACTGTGCTGGGGTCACCTGACGCAGGGTTTGTGGGGTGGACAATGTACTGCAGGGGGGTCATCTGTGCCAAGCCACTCCCTGTGGCAGCCAGCAGTGCAAAGCCATCCGAGATCACAGTGGCAATGTGATCAAGGGATGCAGTCATGGCCTCCTGCATGTGCTGCATTCCTGCCAGGATCTGCACAGCGCCCCCCTCTCCTGCTGTTCAGCTAACTGGTGCACCTCCACTCACAGTGCATGCACCCCAGTGGCAAGCAGCACCTATTGCTGAATGGACACCCACAGCAAATGGGTGTGCTCAGCCAGCAGGTCAGTGTCCTGGGTCTCCTGGGCCAGATGCCGATCCCCATTTGGTGATCGGCCACACTTCACAGCCCTGCTTTCTGGTGGACACTGCACATTGGGGTCTGCAGGGAGGAATGGGCACAGCAGGTGGCCTGGCAGTGAACCCTGTGCCCAGCTGCCCAGTGGTGCTCACAGCCTGCTGCTGTTGCCTATCCAGCTGCTGCATGCCACCCAGCACCTGTGTGGCTGCACCACCACCACAGGGAACAGCAAGTGCAGCCCACACCACTACACCTGCAATGGTGGCGGGCAGCTATTCTACCATTGGCAGAGCACTGGGCATGCTGCCTGTGTCAATGGCCAGCATAGGCAACTCCCCACAATGTTGGCCATGCTGTCCAGGATAATCATTACATCATCATCAGTGTAGAAATCTGCTCCAATCTATGTATTTTCACACAGGACACCAAAGCTGGCATCCTGCAGGAAAACATCCAGGGCCTTGTCTGACCCCAGGACCAGGACATCCACCTGCACAGTAGTAGTGAGCTGCAGCCAGTCAGGCACCTAGATGCCAGTATAGATGGATGGCTGGTCCTCAGGGGCTATTCCAGCATCCATGGCTCCTGCCACTGCCTCATCATCCACACGGAGGTGTGCTGGTGCGACAAGAGAAAGAGAGGCGTGTCGGTGATGCAATGTCCACACATGCCCCCCCTACTGCCACTGCTTGTGTCCTGCAGCATTGCATGTGTGTGGGTGCACACACATGCACATGACATGCATGCCAGCTGCATGCATGCCAGCATGCCTGTGTATGGACCCTCCATACCACCAGCTTTGTGTGGCTGACATACTTACCATGCAGTGATGGACTGCCACCCATCTGGAAACTGCTGCCAGACACACCCTCCACTGTGCTGTGGAGCATGGTGGCTGTCACCAATTCCTTCTGCACCATGAGTGGTGGTGCATCCACAGGCCCCCCTCCAGTGGCATGCTGGGAGGCACAGATGGCTGCCGCCTTCTCCTTAATGCACCTCTTGTCCATGCCCACCTTCTTCCAGCACTCCTGCACCAACTGCTGGTGGCTGCCATGCTGGATGATGTATGCTGCCACCTCCTCCCAGGCCCCAGCTCTGTCCTGTGGCATCACTCAACAGGGGCCCCCTGTTGAGGTATGCATCGAACAGGGTCTCTGTCTCTGCTTTCATGAAATTGGGCCTGCACTTGAGAGCAGGCCCATGCTCCTCACCCTCCTCGCGTTCTGACATTTCACTTCCTATGGATATGGACAGCACAGTATGTCAGTGGCAGCATCACCCTGTTCCATCCTACCCTGCTGTGCTGTCTGCTCCCAGTGGGCTGCAGCAGCATGTGCAACATACCTCCAAAGGATGCAATACCTGTCCATGACCTGTGCTGTTCTGTGGTACTTATATGGTGCAACACATGCAAATGAGGTTTGGTGCAATGGTAATGACATGCTAATGCACAAAGTGCGCCACACATTAGCTGATGAGCTCATTTGCATGTGGTGTCTGAATATCATGATTTTGCTCCATGTGCAATGAGGTTGCCCCGGAGCAAGTTGAGGCACAATGTGCACGCATGTGCTGTGTGCAGGTCTGCAATGCACATGCACTGAATGGTATCATGGTGTCAGTCGTGCACTGTGCACTGACAGCGCGATGGGGAGCATAGCGCATGATAAGCCAGGCCTGCTATTGCGCACATGCGCACTGCGTGAAGTGGGCAATCCCTGACTCCTGTTGTGACCCCTGACCCCAGAATCACTCCCCTCACACAGCGACCCACCTAGATACGCCCATGCCTCACATCTTCGGGAATGCACAATGGGCAGACACAGAGTATGTTCCCTTGCATCGTGTATCTGGTGCATGTTATGGCCATGCACACTTACTGCTGCCATTTTGTTTATGACTTCACTTTACAGCATGGCACAGCAACGAGTCCTGAGAGCTGGTCAACCTGGTCACCTGTGTCCAGCCCCACACCCCACCAACTATTTGGCAAGGTGCTCCTGCAGCAGCCAAGGGTCACGGTGTGGCAGGGGATTGCTGCCACACTACAGCAGAGGACCGGGGTTGCCAGGATAGGGGATCAATGCCACCACTGGTACGGTGACCTAGTGAGAAGAGACCTGGAATGCCTGAGGAGGCTTGAGGCACATGTCAGGCATGGGGCTGTGCCACAGCCAGGTAAGTCAGCCCATATTGCATGTGTACCATGTCGCTGTACTGTGGTGTTGGCTTGTCTTCCTGGCATGCCATGCAGAGTGGTGCACTTTCATCATGCACATCATGGGGTGGCATTGCCAACCATCGCTTGCATTATGGTGCAGCTGTTCGGGACGTGTCGGGGCAGGGGCTCACCCTGTGCACAAGGGTGGGGGTGGTGGGCAGCTGCTGTGAATGTTTTCTGATGTGTACCGGTCTATGTTCCAGTCCTAGGGCCTGAGAATTGCCTATGGGAGCAGGCGGCAGCAGCAACAGCAGCAGCAGGACAGCAGGATACAGTGGGCTACGAAAGCAGATCAGGGTGGCTCCAGCACCAGTTTGGCCATGGAGGGTAGGTAGGCACTGTCATAGTCCTTCGCACATTACATGGGTGAGTGGCAGGGGCATGGGTGCATGCATGGCTGCCTGTGTCATTTGCCGTGGCAGCTGTGTATGTCACACTGTGTGTGGTGCTTGCCACTGTGATGCATCCATTGGACACATGTGCCAGCTATTGGTGGGGTGGGTATGCCACTGACATTGCTGTGGTGCTGCTGGTGCACTGTGCCATGTGACTGTCATTGTGTGGTGAGGGTGGCCATTTTGTGCCAGGGACCACCTCTGTGCACTGTCATGGTGTGTCAAGCTGCTGGCAGGCATTGGCCCACACCCATGGGTGGGCTGGATGTGCCCTCCGGGGGGGTGTTCCCACTGCCCATTGCATGCTGTGGGCTGGCATGGTTTCTTGGGACATTGCACTGATCACCTCTCCTGTCCCTTGTCATAGGTGTCCAGCTGAGACATTGAAGGCCCAGGTACTGCAGGCTGCTCCAGCAGCTAATCCTAATGACATCCACCACTATGGAGGCTGTCCTGCAGGTTTGCCACCTGATGCTGGAGGAACAGAGGTGGTGAGGGCACCAAGGGGCAGAAGGCCATGGCAGCCAGTAGTCTGGCCCCAGCATTCCCTTGTTTCCCCTGCTGTACCTCCCCATACAGTCCCCTATACTACTGTACAGTCCCTGTTCCCTGTCCCCTTCCCTCACTTTCCTACCCTTTCCCACCCCCTTTTAGTTGTAAATAGTTTGGTATTGAATTATATATTTTTTGACTTCACTGTCTGTGTCAGTGTCTGCTTTGCAGGTGGCATGAGGAACCATGCTCTAGTGGGCCAGTGTCTTTCCATGTGGTGTGCATGTGTCGGGGCACGTGTTGTTCTTCTGTGGTTCACTGCTATGTGCTGTGGTGTGTCCCACTGTGGTGGTGTCCCTCCCCTTGGTTGGTGTCTGTGCCTTGGGGTGCCCATGGGGTGGATGTCAGGGGTTTGTGGTGGGTGTGGGTTGGGATAGCACAAGGCTATGGTCTTTGGTCAGGTATTGGCTGCACACTGTGTTGGGACCACTGCTTGGCATTGTGTGGCCTGTTCCATGTGGTCTGCAATGCTATGTGCCTCCTGGTGCATTCCATGTCTACTGTGTGGGCCACCTGTGTGGCATGTGTGTGCTTGGTTGCTTGGTCTTGGGTGTGGCCTGCTCTGGTCTGGGTGTGTGTGGGGGTGCACAACCTGCAGCCTGCAGGGGGGCTTCCTTGGTGGCCCTCCTTTGGCCATTGACATCTCCTGTTGCCTACTATCTGTGCCACTGTTGTGTTCTGGGGGGGTGCCTGGGTGTCTGTGTGCACCCTGCTGTGCCCTGCTGGTGGCGGCCTCCTGTGGTCTGTCACTGTGCTTCCCTGACTCTGTCCCTGGGTCTCTTCTCTGTGCAGTGCCCCCTCTGTTGCTCAGCTGCTCTGCTCCCACAGTTGCGCTGGAGCATCTCTTTCTGCACCATGGCACAACTGTGCCATGTTCAGCTGGGATGCGCTAGTGCAGTGCTGCAGGCACAACCTCTGAATATGGGTCCTGTTGCACCATGGTGCATCAGATTTGCTCTGTGCTGGACTTGCGTCAGTCTTTGGTGCATTTCTGAATATCTGGGCCTTTATATTCTGGATTCAAATCTGTTACAAAGAAATTTGCTTTTTCCTAAATTTAAATGGATGGATAGGGAACAAATGTAAGATTTCTAGAGTGGTATGGCAAGGATGTTCCCTTAGTGTGCTGCTATATATTTTAACTATAGACCCCTTGTTATGAAAATTAAATTCTTGTGACAATATTAAAGGATTGTCAGTAGGCAGTGATGACTCCCCTTTAGTCTCAGTTGCATATACAAATGATATTGGTCTTATTTTAACAGATACACTAGCAGCAAGAACTGCTAAGGACATTTTAATAGAATTTTTGGATGTATCAGGGGCCATCATTAATCTAAAAAAGAGCAACTATATAGCTATCGGACAAGGGAACAAATCAATCTCACAAATTATAGATATACCAATATCAACTGGTTATCAAAGAATCTTAGGGATACAGTTTGGAGGTTCTAATCCCCAGTTATACAATTGGGAATGTAAAATTCAAGAAGCCAAAAATAAAATTACCTTGTGGAGCACATGGAAGATGTCAAAAAAGGAAAGGATATTAATGATAACAACTTTTTTATGTCTGATTTTTTTGTTCTTAAGGCTGGTTTACCCACCCCCAAAATCCATAGAAACATCTCTTTTTAGTATATTCTATTGAGGCCTATGGGGTAGTCACCTCAACCCATTAAAGGTAGGAACAGTGTATCTTCCAGTAGCTCATGGGGGCTTGGCTATGATTAATCCAGTTGTTTTTTTCTTCTGCACCTTTTTACACCATAATTTGCTACTGGCATTAAAAAAATTTTGGAAAATGTGGGAGCTCTGGGTTTTGGATAACTTGGGGAACCTCCTTTTGGCTTGGGAACACCAATCTCCTATTCCAAAACAAAAACATGTCACAGGCCTACCAGAGTATTTTAGAGAAGTTGTAGGGAAGTGAAAGGTTTGGCAAATCACAAAAATGGAGTTGTTGACAAAATCAAAAAAAAAAAATTATACAACAGAATACTAGAAACAAACTATTTTGTGCATACCTGGTATGATATCATACTACAAAGAGAACAAAAAATGATTTCAAACATGTTAGTATCTAAACTAATCCCAATGTTTATGGGATTTTATGTGGTTATGTGTCCATCGTAAGTTGGCAGTTAAAAACAATATGAAGCATAAGGGTATGGCAGAGATGGTTTGCCCTAGAACCACAGTGTGTACTGGATCACCTGAAACAATGAATTATTTATTTTTGGAGTGTCCCTTTGCAATTTCCTTTTGGCAGTATTTAAGGACATACTGGTTGTCTTCCCCCTTTTCTACTTTGAACCCGGAAATATTATATTTAGTGATTTTTCCAGTGACTTGGTCACATGTGACAAAGTAACTATACAGATAATTTTATTAAGTATTAAGTTTCAATTATGGCAGATAAGATGTGCTCTGACCTTAAGACAACAACATAAAATGGTCGAACAAGTCACTCATACTGTAATGTTGGAAATTACATGGCTAAAACATAATGAAAGAAACCACACCTTCCCAGAATTATTTAAACTATGGTGGAGGAATGCTTCCTGGCTAGACACTGGGTATTTTTTTCTGGGATAAACTACATATGGCTTCATATTTTCCTTGACTAGCTGTACTGTATCATTGAGATTTTTTTTTTCCCATTTTTTTTCTTTCTTTTTATCATATGTCTTGAACACGTCTTGCTTTCCTTTTTTGTTACACATAACTTCCCCTCTTTTGGGGGGAGTTTTAACATATGGTACATCTGAGGATATTCCTGATCTCAAGCATTATGATCTTTTCTATTCCCACAAAAGTTTAATGCACAGGGTAGTATGCTTTCAATATTTCCTTGTTTAATGTCTTAATTTTTAGATCTGGACTAATCAAATCGTTATCATTGAAATGACTATATGATGTAGTACTTGCTTTTTTTCTCTTACATTTTGGGCATGCGCATATATATTTAGCTTGTTTTTTATTTTTATTGGTCTCACCACAACATGACCCAGAGAGTCCATCTTAGGATAGCTGGCTCATTCCACTGGGATATCATACAGACGAAGCACACTGATAAGTCCTGGTAGGATGAAACACACATACTGTATGTGTCTTCTGTTGGTACCCTTTGCAAACTGTGTGAGAGGCCTTTCAAAACCATGCACTTCTGCTTATAGTTGAACCAGCATAATATTCTGTGGTGATTTGCTTATACTGTACATCCCATTATGCTTTGCATTATGGGAGTTTGTGTGATTTTGTATTTCTTTGAAACTTGGCTTCCCAGACAATGTCCCTTGGGGTAACCATTGACTGAGTGCTTGCGCTCTGAGGTTCTTTGTCATTTTGCTTGTTTTGTTTTTTTATTGGGCTCACCACAACATAACCCAGATAGTCCATCTTAAGGTAGCTGGTTCATTCCACTGGGGTATCATAAAGACAAAGCACACTGATGAGTCCTGGTAGGATGAAACATGTGTATGTGTCTTCTGTTGGCACCCTTTGCAAACTGTGTGAGAGGTATTTTGGCACCATGCAGTTCTGCTCAAAGTTGAACCAGCATAATATTCTGTGGTGATTTGCATATACATCCCATGATGCTTTGCATTATGGGGGCACGTGTGATTTTGTATTTTGTTGAAACTTGGCTTCCTGGCCAATGCCCCTTGGGGTAACCATTGTCTGAGTGCTTACAAACTGACGTTCTTTGTCCTTTAGCTTGTTTTTTTATATTTTTAGGTGGCACATGTATAGGTTGAGAGTATTTGCTTTAAAAAAAAAAATCCCCTACTATTAAAGGTGGGAAAGGGGGTTCTGTCTTCTATGAAGTAATATGGATTTTGGTTTCACTATTTACTGAAGTGTTTGACTGGCTAAATTCTTTTAGTTTATGTTTTTTTTTCTGTTTTCTTTTTCTATTGTATTTGAGTTTTTTGAAGTTTGAATAAAAAAAATTCCCTTACCCTTTTAGTAGGGGGAAATATATTTTAGTTTCAAAAATTGTTGCTGTTATTTTGACTGTAGTTTTATTTTAACATTCTAACACATGTATAACAGTAATACTTAATTGTTTTTATGTATATATTTTGTTTTATTTATAATTAATTGTGTGCATCAACACTATTTGTAAATATTTGGTTTTGAAGTTATAATAAAAAATTCCCCTATTGTTTTCAATAAGGATCATGGGATCTTTATCATCCACCTGAACTGCCACCAGAACACGCAGATGGGAACTTGGTTTAATGTCTCGTCTGAGAGACAGCACCTCAGAAGTGCTGCACCCCACCTCATGCTGCACTACAGTGTCAGCAATGGGATATTAACCCAAGTGCCAGGTGTGGGAATTGAACCCACAGTCCTCTGACACCCCTCTGTCAGGTGTGGGAATTGAACCCACAGCCCTTTGACAGCCTTTTAATCTCCTGGCCTCAGAGGTGAGTGTGTTAGCTGCTGAGCCACTGACACTGTGAAACCAATGTCCTGTCTACTTGTTCTGGTGGTTGCTTAGGCAGACATTATATCCAGGCCAAATGTCCCTCATTCTCTCGAAATGCCACCAATTGCTTAATCTGGTTCAGTATACATTAGTTTCCACCTGTATCTCATTCGCTTCACTGGGATGATGCTGAAAATAAGCAAAATTGACTAGCCTCCCCCTTTCCTGATTAATAAAACATAAATAAATTAAAAAAATAAGATATCCCATTGTCATCTGTTCTGTGTGAAGCATGAAATCAGCTATAGTGCAGAACAGTTCATCTTGTATAGCATAGCCTCAGTGTCTCCTCCTCCCCCTGCATGAGGCTGTGCACACATGGGGCTCTGGTGACAAGGCTGTTGATACTGTCTGTCTCAGAATAGCATCTGGGTGCACATAAGCATGGCTGGGATACACTCAGTTTGAATGTATCCTAGCCACTTTAGTGTGAATTGAGCCCTAACACTGCTGTCAATTGGCAACAAGTATTCTATTTATGCTGGTTTGGGAATGCATTTATTTTATATATATTGTAAATATATTTTGTCTTTCCTTTTTCTAACTTTTTTTTGTTATATAAAGGTATAATAAGTGCTGAAACTGTGTTGCATGCTTAATATTTGTGATTGATGGAAGCACAGTGTTTGTGTTGTGTTTTTACATTTGTCCACTGAGTGAGCATATTTTGTGAGCTCCCATTCAAAGCATACATCTTCCACAAATCATGACCTACTGAAGTTGATATTTTTTGAAGATTTAGCTGTACTTAATTTGATCACTGGTTCTTGTGATCCATTTTAATTCGTTTTGAATCTGCTGTATGTTTGATGAATACTGAAGTTGAAAATCATTCATTATAATTGTGAATGACATAAGTTATTGCTCAGACTGAAGACTGGCTCCCCTTCGGAGAGCAGGTCAGAACCTGGGCATGCTTATTTATGTATGTATTTATTTAGTTGGAAAATTAGTTAGTTAATTAATTTTTATTGACCAGGTAAGCACTCTTGAAAAGTAAGTGCCTATTGTCTGGTATGACCTGAGAGGTTGCAATAAGGTTAATAATAATAGTAATCATCATAATAATAATAATAATAAACAACTTTATTTCTATGTTGCCTTTCAGAAACCAAGGCACCTTACAAAATTTAAAAACACATCAGACATTTCAAATCTTAAAATATATAAAACAGCTGATACAGTTTGACAGGCAGAATAACTCACCAAATGCTTGAGTCCATAAATATGTTTTCAGGCCCTTTTTATATCCCTCCATAGTCACATACTTCCATGACTGATGGAGTAGAGAATTCCAGAGAGTAGGGGTCACATACGTAAATGTATGGGCCCCACAAGATTTCAAACACACACTCTGGATCTCTAGCAACCTCTCGTCAGCTGAGTGGAGTGATCGCCCAGGGTGGTAAGGGACCAGTAGCTTTTTCAGGTAGTCCTGGGTCCTGACCAAGCCCATGTAGGGCTTTAAAAGTCAGAAGACTGACTTTAAAGGTGATCTGCCACTGTACTGGCAGCCAGTGCAGTCTGCACAGCACCAGCATAATATGACTGGACCAGGAGGTACCAGTCAAAAGCTGGGCTGCTGCCTTCTGCACCAGCTGAAGGCAGTGGATTTCCACCCCAGGAAGCCCTAGGTAAAGGGAGTTGCAATAGTCCAAGTGCAAGGACACAAAAGCATGGACTGGCGTAGGAAGATTGCTGGATGGAACAAGTACCTAATCCTGGAGATATTCCTCAGATGATAAAATGAGGACTTGACAATGGCAGACACCTGCAAATGCAGAGTCAGCCCTTTGTCAAATATTACCCCCAGGTTACGCACCCATTCAGAGGTTGGGAGTGAAACACCCCCAAGATAAAGCCTGGAGGGTGAATCAACACCCGGCCCCTCTATCCAATGTGCTGGATCCACAACCAGCACCTCTGTCTTTTCTGAGTTCAACTTCAGCCAACTGGAATACATCAACTCCTGGATTTCTTTGAGGCAGTTATTAAAGACCGAGACTGCTCCATCATGGTCGGATGCAAAAGAAAATTAGAGCTGGGTATCACCAGCATAGTAGTGAAGCCTCAACCCATAGCTTACAATGTCTCCAAGGGGCAGCATGTATACTGCGAACAACATAAGGGACAACACAGGAACCCCACAGAACAGAGAAACTGGGTCTGAGAAATAAACCCCAGAAACCACTCTCTGTGTTCTTCCAGTGAGGTAAGATGTAAACCACCTGAGGACTACACCCGATAGTCCACAGATGAACCTCAGGCACTCAAGTAGAACCCCATGGTGAACAGTGTCAAAAGCTGATGAGAGATATAGAAGAACCAAGATGGAGTGATTTTTCCAGTCCCTAGCCATCAGGAGATCATTGCACACCTGAGTCAGCACTGTCTCAGTACTGTGCCTCTTTCAAAAACTGGACTGGAGGGGTTCATAGATATCATGGATGGTCAAATGGTTCTCTAGCTGTACGGCCACTACTAGCTCAATCACCTTCCCTAAAAGGGGAATTTTAGAGATTGGTCTGTAGTTTGTATGGCAGTCAGGGTCCAAAGAAGCTTTCTTCAAGATAGGTGTTACCACCACCTCCTTCAGGGAGCTAAGAAACTCACCTGTTTCCAAGGAGCACCAGACTATCCAAGCTAGAACCGGACCAATGTAATCAATGCAACCCAAATCAAGGAAGTTGTTCCAGGATCCAAACTACAGAATGTAGGTCTTGCACCCCGGACAATCCGCATGACATCCATGAACTCCTATCAGTCGAAGGTACTCCAGGAAAGCTGAGGAGCAGCAGCCATGTGCTGATCCAAAGCAACACCCTTAGAGTGTGCTGGTTGGAGCACCACCCTAATGTTGGCCACCTTAGTTGCAAAGAATCGAACAAGTTCATTTCGCTCTATTGCCAAAAGGCCTTTCGAACTTGTAGGCAGGATGGGTTGCACAGTCTGTCTACAGTGCAAAACAGCTGAGCTGGTCAATTCTGAGCAGCTGGAATCTCCTCGGACAGGAACTCTGCTATCTTACCGGTGATTGCAGATTGATAGGCTTGATAATACTCCATCAATCTAAGGTGGTCGGCATCAAGGGAGGATCTCCACCAGCAGCACTCTAACCTTGGTCCTAGTCACAGCATCTCCCTCAAGGTCCCACTAAACCATGGGGACTGAGGACAAAGGAAGAGAGGGCAAACATGGACAGTACAAACAAATGAATGCAGTATATGAGATAAAAACTAAGCATGATTGGTAACAAAGAAGTGATGTCAATATACATAATACACATTTGTAAAATCTGAAAAAATACAATTTTGCATACAAATTAGTACAGTCAGAAGAAGCAAACAAAAATATTGTAGTGTAGTAGCAACACAAAAGCTTGAGGTAAGACTGTTAGTGCACATAGCACCAGGAGCTCAGCTAGTCTCATAGGGATAAATAGCCCAAATACAATAGTTAAAGGAGCAGATAGTCACCTACAACAAGTACATGCAGAGGTGTCTTTGAGATGGCTCCACAAGGACCTTCTAAAGAGGTAGTGAGAAGATAAAACCCTAACAAATAGCAGAGGTAGTTACAAAGCCTGGGTGCACGCCCAACAAAGACCTTATCTCCCATGCTAGTGCAAGTTTTGGGGACAGCAAACAGGGACATATTGTTAGATTTTAAGGGGTAACCATGCTTAACAACCCTTAGTTGTTGAGTCAGGATGGAAGGGGTGGTGGTCCTGAGCAACTTATCAACAAAACACACCACAGCAAAGGCATAACTGTTAGGATGAGACAGCCATACAAGTTTGTCATAGAGCTCACAGTGGTGCAGAGAGGGCAAAACTGCAAATATTATAAGCTACATCCCAGTTAGACAAGAGGAACTTAGCAACATTGGTTTAAGTATGGAGCCCATAATTATGGGATTATAAGTGCATCCCTTTCATGCAGAGACCACACACTACACAGGAGGCATGCCTTTAACTGACTGTAGGTCAGATAAACATGTATAACTTGTCTATGATGTCATGACCTCTCCCAGGGACTGCTTAAAAAGAAGCATGTGGGAGAAACATTGCAGCATGATTTGCTAGAGAAGGAGACTGGGATTTTCAAACAGCCAGGTGCAGCACTTGCATGATTTCCTCAAAAGTAGCTGCATTATGTGAAATGTGTCAGGATATATGCATGCTATTTTCAAACATCCTGATGATTTAGAGCAAAAAGAATGACACAAGTCAAAATTGTGATGCATGTGTAATTTTTGGAGCGAAATTCACCATAATCTTATCAAGCAGTTAGATCACTTTTTAGGTGATCTACCAGTCTGTGTTGATTTATCAAACCTGCATCAAGAAAATGGTCATGATTCCTTGACCCCCACACAGTACACTTTATACAGTTTTATACTGCAGTTGAGGCAATACTGCCTTTATATCATTTAGAGAAAACATTTGAAAACATGTTGAATATATATCTGTGGTATTTATGTGGATGCTGTCAAACTATGAAGTAGAACATCTTTATTAAAACTACCTAATAATCTTTACATGACCTCTTCTCTTTGAAAAGCTACCAACAAGGTTCTGTAACAAGACATTAGGGATTTATGGAGGCCAGTGAAATGTTGCAACTAAATCTGTAACACAATTTACTACATATACTACTTTGTCCTAAGTGTTTTCAGCACCTGCAGATGAAGCTCATAAAAAATAAAACGTCAGTGTCCACAATTGGTTGTTGCAGCCATAGGCAGTACAGTTTTACAGGGTAGTACAATTTAATACTTAGGTCTCTTTTTTAATTATAGCTTAATTCATACATTTATTATCCAGCTTGGTCAGTAAATCCAGAAAAAAATAACTTTTTATGTAGATATAAATGTTATTTTGATTGTGAAACTGTACAGCTAGTTTAAACATTATTATTAGCAGTCATTAAGTGTGGGGATCACATACTGTATATGAAAATGCAGCTCACGCTCTCCTAGCCAAGGCTGATATTATATACTGTATAAACATTTTACAGGGTTTATTTTAGGGCACCCAAACAACATCCATCACAGTGGTATGAAATGGAAACTGGTCTAACTGCTGCATTCAGATAAAAGGCAATTAAATTTGATAACATTCATGTTTAGGTTTTAAAAAAGGTTTATTCCCACAATATATTCTAGATTTGGTGCGCCTTAGACTAAATCAGACTGAAATTAGATATTCAGGCTCTTCAGAATGTTCTGTAACAGTGTTCCACCAGAAAATCATGTAACTAAGCCTTTTCTAGATATAGACATATGATTTATAATTGTATTTCAGCAGTTATGAGGCAAGTGTATAGTCCAAATGTTTGGTAAAGTATAGTTAAATATGGTTTTATAACAAATGCACTAGAAACAAATTTGTAATGCCTCCAAATTTGATACATGCTATTCTCTTTATTTTTAATATGTGTCTTGCATATTACATTATGGAATTGCATATGTATATGAAACTCTGTAACCTAAATTGCTCCATACTGTTATTTATATTGTGACTGGTGTGATTGAATGGGTGCAGGACATTATTGTTGACAAGACTTGGCTTGATTTTTCCTGAACAAAGTTGAAACTTGAACATTTCTACATAATGCCTTGAATTAGTTTTGTTCTTCTCTATTGACTTTCACATTTGTTTTAGTTGAAAGTTTAATATTCATTGAGGCACTTCCATTAATCATGTTCAAGAAGATGCAAGTAGGGATTTAAACCTTCACTGTTGACAAAAAGCTTAGGAGTTAAAAATCTATTTTGTGTATTTCCTTGGTAAGCATGCATTGTCTTTCATTCTCAAGAGATAGTGCTATATGACTCACTCAACATTTGTAGACAGAAAAGCTTTAATTGTCTGTGAAATACAGTAGGTCTACAATGCTGTGGATGTGTTTTTTTTTTGTTTTGTTTTTTTTTTAGCTGGTGATGTAATTGGCATTTAATTTGCCAAAACTTACTTGTGGATTTATTTTTTATGGGTGAACTAAGAATTCTCATTTTATGGTCAGCTTGAGAGAACACTAAATCTGGGATATAAATCAATCAGTAAAACAAATGCATGGGTACTGGAGAATAACATTAAAAGGAAATGAAATGGATAAAATAAGGTGTCTAACTTTGTGTGAACATATATTACCATAGTCATAAAGTTCAGTATAAAAATCCTTATAACAAGCAAGAATTTTATTTTTCAAATGGGATGTTTTCAAACAAATGTCAGCCTTGATAGTATGAAGAGGGAAAATGAATTCCTAGTCAATGAGAAGATACAGAACTGCAAGGTATCAAACATTACTCCCATCTGCATAGTTTTCTGTTTTCCCTGACACTTACAGTACACAAATTGAACAGCATGTACAGTGTCATCTGTCATCTAAAATACAATGTATATTCTGTGATGATTTCTTTGCTACTGTTAAATTGTAGTCATGCCTTAGCTAAGGTTCACTATAACACATCACTTGTACTATCTGAACATGATAAAGAAGTCAACAGAAAACACCTAAGTATTTGTATTCCCTACAAGTGCCACTTGCTTGCTGTGTGACCCTAAGCAAGTCACTTAATCTCCATGCAATTCTTTCTCTACAACTAACCTCCTGACATTCTGTAATGCTTTCTGTGTGCAGCTTAACGGTGACTGCCATCTCTTCATGGACTGTGTGCTTTGGGTTATACAGTACAGTACTGTGTATGACTGGCACCATACAGCATGCATTCAAATTCATTTTTTTGTTCCTTACTCATGATAGCCCAAACTAACATGCAAAACCCCTTTATCCAGGAGTCTTTCTTTTACTCAATTTGAATGCAGCATTACATGTTAGTGTGAAAACTTTGAACTATACTTTTTTATTCTATTTTTGTTTGCCCCATTATCTGTCTTTCCCTGATTTTGAGTCTTCTTTATCACATCTTGTTACCTTTGAAAAAAAATTATAAAAATAAATAAAAGGAGAATTCATTTCTATAAGTTTTTACAAAGATTTTCATCAGGGTCTTCAGCTGTTTCTTAACATTGTGTGGGGGAATTTTGACAGGATAGATGCACCACTTGCATCCATATTTTGAACATGTGATGTGTCCTGACAAAAGCATCGGGATACTTGTGGCACTTTCTTCAAATATCCTAGTGCATTTACGACAGTTTACCTGATATACTGCAAAAAATTATACCTTGCTCAAAATTCTAATGCATGTGTCATTTTCAGAGTGCAAGTCATGACAACCATATCCAGAAGTAAGATCACCTTTTAGGTGATATAAGTATCAGGGTGGATGTCACATGGCCACACCTCAAAAAATGGATGCAGCCCTTGAAAAATCTTGTCACAGATGTTTAACATCACTTTTCTTGTGACTAAAATAAGCTTTCACGTACCAGACAACACTCATGACCTTATACGAAAGGAAAATAGCTAAGAATATGTATGTCAGCCTGCTGTTAGGCATATTAAAAGGAGTGCTCCTTTTATTATTTCAAATGAAAAAAAGTGCAACAGCATACTCAAAGTCGAGAAAGAAGTGTATCATAAATGGAAAAAAATAAGGGTCAATCAATAATGGAATAACAAGTGTAGTAGTCAAATGGTTTTCTTCAATATGCCCTGCTGCTTTCAGATGGGTGGATTAAGTGACTTACTCTAGTTTGCACAGTGAGACACTGACGATGGTGAGATATAAATATTGGATCCTTCAGTTCACAGTTCAGTACCCTACAACTGAACCACATTGTATTTTCTTCTATTGCTTTATACTGCAAAAAGTGGTATGTTTTGGAGTGCAAACTCTATTTAATGAAATGGTCTGTTATTTATAGTAGTATTACCCTTTTTGTGGTGAATTAATAAAACATGGAAGGTTTTCAAATATGTATATTTATTCTCTGGAATGTCTTGTATTTTAGTGTGTGAAACAATTTCCTCTTTGTCCTTTCATACCATTTTATAAACTTCAAGGGCCAGATATTCAAAACTTTGCGCTGGGCAAAAACCATTTGCGCAGGTTTAGCACGGGATTAGCGCGGGTCTGCCATATTCAAAAGGCCAAATAGCGCGGGCAAACTGCATTAGCGCCGGGCAAAATTATAATGTATGCAAGGGGCAAACTGACATGAATACAGGCGCAATGCTATATTCAGCGACTAGCGCCGCGCTAAGTGGTTTTGCGTGACTTAGAGTGACACTTAGCACGGTGCACATTACCGCCCGGGAAAAGCTGGTCTTAATCCTGGGCAATCAGCTTTGCGCGACATTATGGCTTTGCGCGGCGTTTGCGCGGGTTTAGCGCGGGTTTTGCGCGACCCTAACAAATAAATATGACACATAGATAAAGCCAAACATAGAGGAAGCATGCTGCTAACTGATGACATCACAATGATGCCATCATCTGTCACCAGTCCAGCCATGCCAGGCAGTAAGTGGTGACCCTGCCACCAGTGGACAGCATGGCAGTGTGGCCATACAGCACACACCTGTGGACCACACTTCCATGGACACCAACAGATGCCAGCACACACATGCAGCACTGTGGGCATGGAGGATGTTGAGGGAGCATATATGGTGGCGAGGCTGTGCTACAGATCAGGTATGGCCACAAGGCTGGGACACATCATGCAGTGTACATGGGTCAGTATTGGGAATACCCCAACACCAGTGTGCCTTCGGATAATATATATGCCCCGGCCACATACCTGCAACTGTACAACTGCCATAGCCCACAAGAAGCCAGAAATGTACATGTCACTGTGAGCATCCATGCCACAGGTGCAGCATCTGTGGGTCACACAACAAGCGTAACAGTGATGTCCAGTGTCAGAAAACATCCAGCAGGTTGGGCGCTCACTGTGTATAGTGCAGTCATCATCACTGCCCCACACACCATAGGCATTGCTGTGTCCACGCACTACTGGCCCCTTGCTACTGTAGTTTCTGCTGTGCACTGTAGCATGCCCTACAATGTGACAGTTGCATGCAGCACCACCACCACCTGTGCCTATGGTGTCCTGTCCCTGGGGTATAATATACTATGCTATGCTGTACTGTTTACATGTAGCCTGCAGCTATCATCATGCACTGCCAGACTGACCTACAGGTGGAGCTGTGGTTGGACCTGGTCAGCCCCTGTGACTTCAGACTGACCTACAGGTGGCTCTGTGGGACTCTGCAGTAGCAGCTGGGCAAACTGCATGCAAATCAGGGTATAATGAGATACTAATCTGGTTGTTTGCCCAGAGACTACGTAAGTAGGCTCATTTGCATAGCACTTTTGAATATGGCACATTTTAGCTGCAGGCAAGCGTGTTTGCTCCGGGCTAACTGCTTAGCTCAGCGCTAATGCCGGTAAGGTCGTGTTAGCACGGCGCTAACGGTAATGGGAATATTATACAGTTTTGATCACTGTTCTTTCACATCTGCTGCTTCCTGCAGCTGTACTGAGATCCATGCATTTGCTGGCTCACACATTGGCACGTAGTTTGTCTGTACCAGCCCTCATGTTGCTGTGTACTGTGTTGTTGTTAGTGGGTTGCACTTCCTGGTTGCTTTATTCAGTGCTGTCTTATTCCAGGGCTATTTTTGCCCTGCACTCCCAGACCAGTTTGCATGGCCTCATTACCATGCCATATTCAGAAGCTGTTTGCCCTGGGCTATTCCTTTTGAATATAACGTGCTCTGTGCTCCGGGCTAAGTTTGCCCACTGGGCAGTGCTAATTTTGCCCCGGGGCAAAGTTTTGAATATCTGGCCCCAAGTGTGTTATAATATGCTATATTCCGACAGTAACTGCATGAAGTAGTCACTAAGTTAGGATTATTCTAATATCATGTCCATAGTTTTTTTTTTTTTTTTTAAGACTGGTAGAAAATACACCATTGGGATGTACATTTAGGTGTGACATGCCACTGCTTGGGTCATGGGATTTCCATTAAAAGAAAACTGCATACACATAGTAAAACAAGTAGCATCCAGTACCAGACAACAGGCCTTGATAATCTTTTAGGCATTTAAAAAATTTGGAATTCACTCCCCCCTCAAATCTGGCACTCATCCTCTGCCTACTACATCAGCTGTGCCCTCAAGAATTACCTTGTGTCTAGCTGTTCTTGCTATGTCATTCCCTAATTCCCTCCTATAAGCCCTGGATAAACCCTACCCATCCCACTATCAGCTAAATATTTTCTAGCTCTTCTCCCCTTCCTCCAAACTGCTTCCCCTTGCTAGCCTCACTTGATCTCTCACAGAATGTAAGGGATGCCAAATGCTCTCTATGTGTCCCTCTCCTACCCCCCAGGAGCTTGTATCCCTCATCTACTCCCCTCCCCCTTTATCCCTCCACTTCTCCCCTCCCTCTCCTTTCACCCTTTTCTTACATGTAAGCACTTGTTATTTACTAACCTGCCACTTATTATTGTTTCACTTTTTTTACATGTTATGCACAACTCTGTTTTAATGCTGTTTGTAACACCTGCTTTGCAACTGTATGTTAATGTTGATCTTGTAACTTGAGTGTAACTTGAACATGACTCTTTCCCCTCCCTTCCTTTCCTGCCCCTTTTATTTACTTTTATGTAAGCACTTGTTTACTTATTAAGCCACCACTTATTATTGACCACTCTTTCTATCTATTGTGCGCAACACTGTTGTACCACTGCTTGTAACACCTGCCTCAAAACTGTATGTTAATGTTCATCTTATAACTTTTAGTCCTGTTGTACCCCTTCCCCCAAGTTGCACAGGGAGACAAGTGACTTGTCGCTCAGTGTGCTTTCCTGGTGAAACATTTCAATAAATAAATAACATTTTAGGCATTATTTCCTTTTGGTAATTATTTTTTTTTAAAGTTGCAATTTACTATCATATGGCATTGTATTTTTTCTTAATAATGTTAGTATTAGTATTATTAAAGCGTGACAATAAATTATTTTTCAAATTTTATAAGTGCAATTAAATAGTAGTGGGTTGCGACTACTGTCTCAGTTTGAGTTTATTTATGCTCAACCAAAATAATTTCACAATGTAAAAAGGAAAACAATATATATAATAAAGTAGGTCAAATAACATAATAAAATCACAGTTCTGCATCATTTCAGCTTTTGGTATGGGTAATAAAAAGTTAGTTTACTCTAATATGAACATCAAGATTCCTCCATTTGCATAGTCTCTTGTCCTATCTTACTTTTTATGTTGCTTGCATGCATGTGCAAGAAACATAGTGCCATCATCTGAGTTTTCGGAGGTGTGTCAGCCCGTCTTCCAATGCAGTCAGTGTGTTTGCAGGTGCAGCCCCAGTTCCCCAATCACTGCTGTAGCTGTCTATGACAAGCTGAAAATGCAGTGGCATACAGATCAAAGGAGAGCTCTGCTTCAGTGAGGCAAACTCTCCCCACCTACATACTTAAACGCACCTTGGCCATGCTGATGCACTCCCCCATGCACACACTGTATGGCTGACAGGTGCACAATCCCCGTCGGCTCCATGCCCCCCAACAGCTGTCCAGGTGCCATGCCAGAGGCCACCCCAGCATGGCAAAACTATTACAGCCGGCGAGTGCCCAATCCCTGTTGGCTCCAAGGCTGCATGCCCCCGAACAGCTTTTCCTGCTGCCATGCTGGAAGCCCACCCCATCCATGGCCAAATGTCCCGCGTCGTGCCGTAAAAAAAAAAAAAAAAAAACTGTGAATAAAAAAAAGCGGTCCTCCATGGTCTCCTGCCCCCTCCCACAACCTGCACCAACCCACTGAGCACCCTGCCTCCCCACACCCCCCTCACCCCATACTTACCTCCGGAGCTCAGCACGACGATCATTGGTGGACCGGGAACATGTCTGCACTCTTCAAAGCCGACCGCGAACTGAGGAAATGCCGGTAAGCTGTATAATGGGATAGATAGGGTTTTTTCAACTTTATTGCATATCTCAGGCATTTTTTGGAATTTTTGGACCAAATTTTCAGCATGGGGTTTTTGGGACCCCTTCTCATGAATGCTGTCACTGTCATGGCGTTATTCGGGCCCGAAGGGTGATTTTGCATTCACTGTCTGAAATCACCTTTCTGGAATGATTAACAGAACGACACTACCAGTGTTCATAAGGTGGGCTCTCAAAAAGCCTATTTTGAAAATTTGGTGGAAAAATTCCTAACAATGACTGTTTTACGAGTGTGCATTGCGCAGTTCCTATGCACGCTCATAAGTTTGCGAATTTTCAATATTTTCACTCCAGATTTTCAACATTGCAATTTTACCACACCTCCTTATGAGCAGTTCAGCTGTCATTTTTCACGTCTTGCCCAAAATGTGTTTCCGCCCATGTAGCGCACAATGGCACAGTCGGTGTGCGAACTCAATGTATGGGACACATTAAGAAAATCACAGTGACACTGTTCATGAGCAGAGGTCTTAAAATGGCTATGTTGAAAATTTGGCAAAAAAATTCCTAAAAATGACTGTTTTACGAGCGTGCGTTGTGCAGTTCCTACACACACTCGTAAGTTCGCAAATTTTCAATATTTGCACTCCAATGACTTCCAAATACCTAAACAGCTCATAGAAGCAAACAACATTCGGCATTGACAAATGCTTGTTCTTATCTTTATACACATCTTAAAATAGCTAACCAACATCCTTATAGTGACATTGTCCCAAGTGGAAATTAGATTCTCTAAAAGTTCAGTTTAGTTTATATTGTTGTAGTTCATGTAACATGACAATAATTTTTTCCTGTTGTATCTGTACTAAATTTATTCAAAAACTGTGGTATACATTCTCCAATTTTCCTATTTTTTTATAAACATCCTTGTTCTATTACAGCTGTTCTATTATTTTGATTGAATCTGTGTTCTTATATACATTACAATATATGTAAAATACTCCATTCTATACATAAAAAACAATTATCCTCCAGACCCCGGAGAAAATATAGATAAGATTCCATGTTCAATAAATGTTTATATACAGGGTACCAGGAGGACTTTGGAATACCTTATATTCATTATGATTTCATGAGGGTATGTGTATATGGCTTGTAGTCTTCATATACAAACTTTTATATTCCCCTGACATTACCTATTCCCTTCAATGAGTAGTTCCAAATCTAATGGAATTCTGTTTCTTGTAATGTTTAAATAACAAATTCCGATCATGGTGATTTGAAGTTATTTTGGGCATACTGTAGCACATTATCTTTTTCTTTCAAACATAAAAAATACTAACACATGAATGTGCCAGCAGAAACAGACCACCTAGTCTATTTAAATCTGCTCAAGTGTGTAGCCAACACTCCTAGTTTGCAGCTGCCCCACTCCCTTCCCTTTGTCATCCCAGTGCCACCCCCACCTCCCCCACCCTCACTTTCCCCTGTTCCCTGTCCCATGTCCTTTTGAAGCTGTTCACAGATTTACATGACACCACCCATTCTGAAAGGGCATTCCATTTTGCTACCACCCTATCTGTGAAATAGTGTCTCCTCATTTCCTTCCTAAATCTTTCCCTTTCTATTCTTAGCCTGTGCTCTCTGGTGACCCTCACACTCCTTAACTTAAAGACCACATCTGCCTCATCCTTATTGATTCTCATCAGATACTTGAATGTCTCTATCATATCCTCCTTGTCCCTTCTATCCTCCAGGGTGTGAATATTCAGGTCTCCCAGCCTGCTGTCATAGTCTGTCCCCTCCATTTCACATATAATCTTTGTTACCCTCCTCTGCACTCCCTCCAGTAGCCTGATATCACACTTTAGGTATGACCTCCAAAACTTCACACAATACTCAAAGTGCAAAACCTTACACTTTTTTGCATTGAACCCCAGCTGCCACCTCACTGACAACTCCTCTATCTTGCGTAGGTCTCCCTGCATCTGCTTCCAACCCTCCTCTCCCTCCACCACTGCTCTGATTTTGGTGTCATCAGCAAACAGACTTACTTTGCTCAACACCCCATGTCTGATGTCTGATATGAAGAGCCCAAACAATACTGGCCCCAACACACAGCCCTGTGGCACCCCATTCATCACTGGTCTTGGAGTTGAGAGCTACCCTCTCACCACCACCATTGCAGCCTGCCACTCAGCCAGTTTGTAATCCAGTTCATCATTTTTGCCGATACCCCGACACCAGTTAGCATCCCCCCAAGTCACCCATGAGGCACCAAATTGGAGGCCTTGCTGAAGACCAAGTAAGGAACATCACTCCTTATCCAGCTCACCTGTTACCCAGTCATAATATTGTATGACGTTGGTTTGACAAGACTTCCCTGAAACAAACCCATGCTGCCTCACATCCTGGAGGCCATTTTCCTCCAGGAATGACACCAGTCATTCCTTTAGTATCATTGCCATGAGTTAAATGGTGACCTAGTCTTACTTAGGGAGGTAAGTTTCAACCAATATGTTAAAATGCTGAACTTTTCAAGCAGTCTCAGATTTGATCTGGTTTCCCTAACTCAGCCTGCCCATAACTATTAGCTGTTAATTGATGTAATTAATGTTTATAGTAACCCTCTGCAAAATAATATCCCCACATTTTGCTTACATACAGTATCTGGTTATTTCATTTTCTATCCACTTCTAGAAGGGTGGCATCTAAGGCATAGTCTCTATATTTATAACTAAAATGCATTAAACCGTGCTTGGTTAAGTTAGCCTTATTTATGGTTACTAAAGATGCTGCATCATGAGTGATGAGACTGTGAGGGGGCATCCCTTATGTTCAGGAAGGATACAGTGAGATGAGATAAATGATTTGAAACAAAATGCATGTTGATATTTTGGTAATAGACAGAGTGGAGGCAGTCCAGAGGAGACTAAAATGGTGCAGCATCTGCATCACAAGCCCTATGAAGAGAAACTGAAGGAAGTCATTATGTACACCATATAAGAGAGAAGGGAAAGGGAGGATATAATATAAACCTTTAAGTACCTCTTAGGGTAAATAAGGTACAGGAAGAAAGCGTTTCCAAAAATGCACAAGAGCAAGGGAACATGATGTGAAGCTAGAGGGGCATAAATTCAGGGGAAATTTGAGGAACTACTTCTTTACAGAAATTATAGTGGATTTATAGAATAGACCACCATGTAAGGTGGTGGGGCAAAAACAGTGATGGAGTTCAAGAATTCAGGGTATATGCATAAAGGGATCTTAGTGAAAATAAATTGTGAAAAGGAAAAACAACTTGAGATAAAGTAGGGTCTATGGTGATACTGAAGGTAGGAAAATGGGCAGACTGAGTGGGCAAAGTGATCCCAATCTGGCAAAAAAATTATGTTTCTATGTATGTTTCTATTGTATTACAACAATATCAGGATTTTCAATTTAAAGAAGAATAAGGAAGCAGATTAAAACTGTGAGCTACAGTATATTAATAGATGTTATACAAGGTGAGCAAGAATGGAATGTATTCCAATGAGAAAAAATACAGTGCCTACAGAGCTGAATGTCCTGTTAATGGAAGTTTTCACTTTACCATTTGCTATTATTTTAAGAAATGGGTAGTTGATCTTATTCTTTAAACTGTAGTTGACCTTTTGTCAGTTTATTATCATGTAAATGATTTTTTCTGGGATACCATCGTAAATAGGTAATCAACTTCAAGGACAAATCCATCTATAGAGCCACACATACTGAATTGAAAACTATTAGTGTTGGTACCACTTGAAAACTTTAGCTTAATTGTGCCTGCCCATATTAATGTGCCGCATTGCAGGTCAGCAGCATATATATAGTTTAGGCATCCCATATCTCATCAGTTTTATTTTCTCCCACCGTCAACTCTCTGATAGACTACTGAACACCTTCATCAATCTCCATCACTTGTATTCATTAACTGAGTTTTATTATGATGACTTTGTTTGCAGTCACCACAGTAGTCAGAGGAACCATAGCTGTTTCACACCTGGACTAGTGCAGCTGAAAAGGTTTTTTCTTTCCTTTTGCTCATGACATTGACTGTTTATTTATTTATTTTTATTTATTTATTTAATGTAACTTTTGTTTACCAGGTAAGTGCACTAGGCAAAATCCTGACTATTTTCAGGCACGACCTAAAAGAGTACATTACATGTAACAACTGTAATACAATGATCAGAATACAAAGATTGAAGAAAAGTGCACAAATTGCAACCAACAGGTAGGTACATTACAGTGTCAATTTGTACAAAGTTAAGTTAAAATACCTGTAGAGACAAACAGACCAGGACTAAATGGCAGTGGCAGAGTAGACCAAGTCTAACTGGCAATGACAGATAGACACTATCAAAAGAGGTCCTAGGGAAAACAAGAGAAAAAAAATAGTCAATTGAACAAAACGGATGAGACAAGCTATGATTAAGGTACAAAATAAGTCAGGTAAAAATTACAAGTATATAAGGGCCCCTAGTTTCTACACATAAAAAGATCTAGCTAGTTATACAGATAAAATAAACAGGTGTAGGAGGCAGAACATAGAAACAGGAAGAACAGGAATAGGCAGCAAGATCTGATCAGGTCATGAGCAAGAACATTTATCAGAAGATCTAACAGCATAGATCTTTTTTGAAGATAGTGTGGGATGTGCAGACCCTGATGAGATAAGGCAAGGAGTTCCAGGATTTAGGGAAAAAGTGGGCAAACACCTGTTCATCCATCTTGGTGAAGCATTTGGGAACAGTCAGGAGGGCCTGGTGGATGGCAGTAAAAAATATACATGGACTGCAGAAGTAAACATGGAGACCAATGAGGCTAGTTGACAGGAGCTAATGATGTTGTCAGTTAAGCAGCTGAGGATGTAGGTAAACCTAGAGGGGGTGATAGCCAGTTTATGTCAGAGTAACGCGAGCAGTAGTTGGTGAAACAAGTGGCAGAAAATGCAAACCTGCAAACATTGTTATAAGCAACGTCCCATTTGAGAAAGCCATTTCTGTTGGCCTGGAAAAAAGGAGGGAGTGCATAACATAGCCTAGGAAGTAAAACACTCTGGGCTAGTGTGATTCTAGCTGCTGGGGTAAGGGCATGGGGGATACAGTAAGCAATATCAAGCCTAGAATTCATGGATTTACAAATATCATTTATGCATATAATGCTGTATACTAACCACAAGCAGACACAGTTGGCCCTCCTGCTCCTGGACTCTGCTTCCGTGTAATGGGCCTTGCTGGTCTCCACTTCATGCTGACTGACGACTTGGAACAGCATCATTCTTTACTGAATATGCCATTGTGCTTTATTGAGTGCATTTGGTGCACTTTTTCTTTCTTATGTGGTGCCCATCATAGGTTACTCATGAAGGTAAGCTCAACCTGCTTCATTGGCTTCCATTGCCACTACGAATGCCTTTTTGACCTCAGCATCATTTGCAGGATCTGGCTCAGATCTTAATATAGGCCTGTGACTTCATGATTGCTAGTCATTGTTGGGCTTCTACTTGTTGATGGTGCTTCTTCTGTGGCAGTTTTTGCTTTGTTCTCTGTTTAATTCCATAGACCTCAGTCCTGTATTATTACTGATGTTCTTGTCAGCTCCAGTCCTGCAGTATGCTGCAGCAAGTTACTGCAGTAAACAATGTAATTTCAATAGGAATTAATCCCTTTTGTCATGCAGGAAAATGTGAAACTGCCAGGAAGAAGTGAATGTCACAATTTCCTGCATGACAAAAGGGACTAATTGTAATTGAAATGACATTGTTTTCCACAGTAACTCTGCTACAGCATGCTACAGAGTGCTTCATTATGCGGCTAATCTGAGTTTTATCCTGATGAGCTTCACTGTAGCTGGGTTCCCTGCAATTACCCATAGCCTCCTGCCATCCTTGCCTTTGATGCTAAGTCATTGACTCTGATGCTGTCATATCAGTCATTAACAGAGCCTGGGCTTTGTAACTTGCAACCACATCTTCAGCTGTTCTGCCTGCTCTACCTGTCATTCAGTGGTCCTGGGTAGAGCTGTGTGAAAGAAGAAATTTCCGAAGTCATGTAATTTCAATAAATGTTCATGAATTCATGGAATTTCATCAGAACTTTGTGGAATTTTAAAAATGTATTAATATGCTAATAGCTCGACCATCTATTACGCTGCAGCTCTGAAAGTTGCAGGGCGTACTTTATAGGAGGAGTTCTAATCATGGTCTGAATATCATGTAATTAGGATGGATGGTCTCAAAAATAAAGGTTCTCAAATTCTGCCATTTAATTTTTGTGGGAAATTTCATAAACATTTTTATCTGCATATACCTCAGCTGTCTTTTGAGTCAGATATCTTAACCCTTAGGCTGCCAACAGAATAAGAATGTATAGGAATTGTGGACTGATATATCAGTCTGCAGCCCTGCAAGAGTTAAATCTGGCATAATTACTTGATGATAGGAGTTCTAACACTGTGACAAATTGCATGATATTAGGATCCATTGTCTCAAAATTGTATGTGCTCGAAGTCTGTCATTTTATTTTTTGCAGGAAATTCCATGAAAATTTTTGTCTGCATATAACTCAAGCACTTTTGGAGCTAGACATGTGTAAATTAGCACAAATAACCTTTTTGCTATGGTTATGGAATTGCCCAAGTATAGGTATAATTGGATTAGATATTTGTAAGTTACAGGGGGTTCAAAGTTTTACTATGGAAATATTTGCAAAAGTTTGTGAAAACTTTAAAAAATGCGGATGTTTGTAACTTCTCTGGTCTTGCAGGCATAGACTTGACATTCAACATGGATATCTAATGACAGTGTATCCTGATGTCTAGCACAACTGGATACATTTGTTTAGCAGTTTTAAATTTACGGTGGGAAAAAATGACTGGCAACATTTTCTCAAATATTTATGGTAGCATATAGATGAAGCATCCAGAATTCTTTTTGTGAAAATGTAACATTCACAATGCACATCACTACTTCATTTGATAAACTGGGCTGACACTTTTGAAGTTCTGCTGTTCCTCTCTGGATGACAACCCCCCACCTTAGCATAGCCAGATTGATTCAGTAGAACTAATCATCCCACTGATATCATCTTTGTTCTTTACAGTGACAAAATCCATTAAGATGAGAGTCACCTACTCCTTTTCCTATCAACTTATCCTGTTGGAATAGTCAGAATTATACCATGGAGATTAGTGAACAGCAAATGGAATGGTCAGACTAGCAGTTTATCACTGGTGTAAATCCTCTGATAACCACTGGCTGATGAGTAAATAGTAGTGGTAATGGTGGTACAAAAGGTCATCTACATCCTAGTCATCTGCAGCCCAGGAATAAATACAATAAAAATAAACAAATACAGCAACCTCTTTAAAAGTTGTATTTTATTATAGCAAAAAAATTAACCTTGGTATAATCACAATAAGCCACTCAGAGGATGTGGGTTATCTGGGGATTTACCATGGCTGGTGAGGATTTACCCACTTGGCTGCGCCTCATGGGCAAACCACTCCAGCCATGGTAAGTCCCCCGATAACACACACCCTCATGGATTATTGCTTAAATAGTGTATAGTGGAACGTTGTTATTAATTAAATTCACTAGAAACACAGTCCTGTTATGGTATTGTTCTGATGTTCTCTTGCTTTTAACCACCGTAGAACGATACCATAACAAGAAAGAACGTCACAGTTTGTGAAATTCTACAGGAGGAGCATTTGGAGCTAAGGAGTTATTCAAACCTCCTCGGAAGTTGCTAAGAGCACAGTACAGTAAAACAAATAAAACATACCATTGCAGAACTACCCACTGTGTACTCGTTTTGTTTCTTCTTCCCATCTCCCCAGGTACATGAATAAATATTCCAGTACGAGTCCCCGAATGGCCCTTCTGGGAGTGAATAGTGACTCAGCGACACTTCCTCAAGATGCACAGAGCACGCTCTTGACCCTAGCCTTCCTGACCTTTCTGTGTTGCAAATCCACATCTGAGTGTGGCAGGACTGGAAATCGTAATATGATAATGCTTCCACTCCTAAACTGCTCACCATACACTATAAAAAACAATGTATGTGGATTAGTTAACAACGTTGAATTCTCGAGGTTACCATGGTTACTGTAAAACTCTCAATGTGAATACAACATGGTTGTTAACTACTCCCCATACATTATCCTCTATTTCTTATTTCTTGGTACCATGGAAATAGCCTTTTCCCACTATATCTTTTTGAGTACCTCTAAGTCCCAAACTTGCACATACATCAGGCTCTCTGGATCAACAATTTACTGGATGTGATCCTTATATATCTTGAATTCAGGTTGGGATTTCTGACATTCTGTCCTTCCTTGCTTCAACTTGGGTGGGGAGGGGCTACCACTGGTGTACTACCAGCTCAGCTGTCCATTTCCTAGTGAAAAAATGCATCTAACTCCATAACCTGGTAACCCCTACACTATCTGCCTCTCATATCCCTATCCTTTAATCTGAATCCCCCAGATATGACTGAATGAAATTAGCAAATTCCAGTTTTATGAAATTTTCATGAAATTCCACAAATTTCAAAAAGACTCATGGAATTTGACTTTAAGTACATATGTTATTTTACGGTTCTGGCAGCAAGCAATTAATAAAACTGACACACACAGTCCCTTGTAAAGTCAAAAAACCTGCCATATCTCATGGCATTGCATTTTCCAGTTTTAAAATTTCAGGAGTTCATAAATTTGCTGCTTACATTCTTGCAAATCATAATTTCAGTATGTTGTGAAAGTTTAACCACTTTTAATTCTTTCCCATTTAAAGCTATGAATATGAACTTTCTCAGAAATGACCACATGGCATAGTAGTTTGAATGTTTCAAATCTGGTTTCAATGTTGATGTGTTGTTTAAAAATAGAGGGAAATAACTGAAATTTAAATTTTGGCAACATGTTTGGCAGGCTTTAACTCAGTCCAACTTGAAGTTAGAAATCTGAAATTATGTACATATAAGTGATAACCTGTATACCTGTACATTTCAATGACTACTATCAAAAGTATTTTACAATAACAGAAATCTACATTTTGGCAAAATGTTTGGCTACCTATACCTCAGTACCCTTTAAAGCCTGAAACTTAAAACATGGTGCACATACAGTACCCATGGTGTATTTTTCTCTAAATCCTCAAACTGTGAAGAAATTTGGATAAGACGTTTTAAGATCAAACTAACTAAAAATTAAATTTTCTTAAAGTTTTGGCCAAAAATAACTTTGCCCCATTATAACCTATGACTTTGACATTTGGGGTACACTTCAAAATTGGGACTGTGTAATGGTGACCCATGAAGAGGGTGAAGAAACCCCAACGCAGACACTTTTGGGTGACTGGCGGTTCTCCCCATCCTGGAGGTATGCCCCCCCACAGAGTTAGTATATTAAATGAAGGGGCCTCCAGAAAAAAAATACATTGTTCCAAGTCATCATGCTGTGGGATCTGTGCTCTTTTCACTGGTCGCCATTCCACAGTTGCCGTTATGACGTGGAACCAACATTTGGTACATATATGTAAGTCTTTACTTACTGTCTACATACTGGACCAAATAGGGTTTCAGTTGGATGAGTACATTTAAAATTAGAGCAAAATAACTGAAATTCAAAATTTGACAAAATGCCACAGACTGTGCACATTCTGCAAAATTTCACAGAACGGTAATGGTAATTCCACGGACATTCTGAGTGCAGAATTTTACATTTCATGCAACTCTAGTCCTGGGTCAGTTTTTGGTTCAAATATGGGTTTTGTCCAAGGACCAGCTTTCTTCTTGTTAAATCATCCAAACCTGTCTTATTGATGTCACTCTGTCTGCTTTTGACATTGGTAGCTGGTCTTGCTGCTAGTGTGACACCTTGCTCAGTTCTCTGTGTTACTATAGTGCCTCCTGCCTGCCTTGCCATTGTAGTTCTTGATGTCACCACTTCTCCCATCAGCACTGGCATCAATACTATCTGGACTTACTGAACCATCTGTCCCTTCCAACTTAAGTGAGCATTGACATTGGCTACTTTTTCCACTTCCTCCATTACTCACTACACTCAGTTCAGTTGCTGGTTCCTACTCAGGTACTATTACAGGCCTGATAGCTATCTGACGAGCCCATAATCATTGAACCTAGTCATGACAATGCCATATTCCTTGGCAGTCACTTATGGGCATCATCTACACACTTCTTGCAGTTGTCATCACTCTTTTTTTCTGCAGAAACTTCAGAGGCCCTGCCTAACTTGCCATAGTCCACCTTGTTGACCACTTGCCCATCACAATTATCACAAATACTTGCCCTTCATCATCATTATCACTAATACTTCATACTAGGCTCTTCCCTTGCTGTCCCCCTCAGCTTCAATGCTTTTGGAACAGCTTGGGGATTTTTGTTCACTTATTCCTCCCAGTGACTGGTTTAAGTTTTGGTCCTGCTTTTCTAGAAGTGATAGAAAGGACATTTACAAGGATATGATAGCCTTTTCCTGACATTTGGATTTCACCTTCATTCTCTTACTTTTTAGGGGGGTCCTGAGGCTAAGGTGGTTTATACACACTGTGTCCCTCCTCTGTCTTCCCTTCTGTCACTCCTGTGCCTAACCTGGACCATGATATGCAATGGACTTTACTCCCCATCAGCCATGATTTCTCAGGTTGTCACACTACTGATTTTTCAGTGATACCTGCCTCCCAGCCTGTAACTGTCTTAGTGGTTCACATTATGGTTCTTGATAGGTCTATGATACCTTATCTTTGGTTCCCTTGACCTCCTAATGGGGACTATGATGCCTTCCATGTCATGTGTAGGCTGCCTTTTTTGTCTCTTCTGCTGTGGGCTTCAATGTTATCCTTTCTCTGTGGTACACAGAAATGTTATGTTCCCCATAGCTTAGTCAATGCCATGATTTACTGTTCTCCACATCATGCCACAGTGAATGATTCTGCTTCTCCTGCTTCTTCAAGAATCTGCTCACTAACACATGCTCCTGACTGCATGTTCCAGGATTTCAGGCCATGATTCCACTTTCATGTCTTCCTTTTCCCTTGATGGCCTTGAACTTTTTGGATAGAAGTTGGACTATCTTCATCTTATGCATCCTCCTTGCACTGTCTTCAGACACATTTGCCTTCACACACCGATATGTACCCTCTGTTAGACATATGAGCTCTCCTATGATCCCTCCTTCAGTGTGTGCCTGGAATCTTCACACCAGATATTTCTTAGTCTTGCAATGGCTGGGTAGTCTACAGCACATGATGTCTAGAACTTCCGAGCTGTCTTATGCCATTGTGTCTCATAGCTTTGAATGGTTTTCTATTGGTTATTCCTTCCCTTGTTGTCATAGGTGGGATTGTCTTTTTTTCTGATCTTACAGGTTCTTCCCAGCACTGTGGGTGGACTCATTATCATTGATAATACCTCCACTTTAGGCACTTCCCGCTGTTATTATCAGCAGTTTGCTTTAAAGGATTTTCTGGTTCCCATTCTAGGGTGTCTGTCTCATTTTGTCCAAATGAAAAACACTGCTAGTAACAAAAACAGTCAGATTCCTAAGAGATTGTGTTCTCGCATTCTTTTTAATGAGTGCAAGAATTACACCTCCAAAGTAGACTAAAAACACAGAGCCTTCATTCATGGTTTACAAAGCTGAATTCATAAGAGTGCGATTGTAAAACCTATTCACTGAGCTCTCTCCCTTGTGTTTCAACTCAAAACCATGTATTCCTTAGGGGGTGTGGCTCAAGCTTGGTAGCAGTGCATCTTAAATACAGATCCCTTAGCCACATCAGCATTGCTACTTAGGACAGCTAATTAGTTTAAGTCAATTATGTATAAAAACTACAGATTTTACCTTGTGCTAACTCTTTTAGAAATGTCTGTAAATATTTGGATTGCGCTCAGCAGTAGCACCCAGTGCAAAAATTGTGTTCATATAAACCAATTCAGCTAATCTCCCAACATCCTAGTGTTTGTAAAAATATAAAAAAAGACACCTATTAACAAATCCCATCAGCGCTGAACAAATGCTTATTTAATACATTCCTAAACAACTGCCTAAATGGAAACAAAAGCTAAAATCTCAGAAACAGAAAAGTAAACTACTGTAGACATGTTATGCGATCACTCTGTTTGCAAGTTCTTTCTGCTAGTTGCTCATTTCAAGTAGGAAGTCACACTGATAGACAAACTAGCTTGGATACATGAAGATGAAGGGAAAAGAACCATTTTTTCACAACTGAACATTTTTAAAAATGGGAATTCTTAAAAATTTGCAATTTTAGAACAAATGCCAAAGACAGGGTGTAAAAAAACAGCAGTATTTCGAAAGTGCACATTTTTTATAAACTTTATTCTGTAAAATTGAACAATTTGATTAATTTTGTGCAAAAAGCTTCAACACATTGTATTGCGTACTGTGCTCAGTTCACGATACAGCATGACATTTCATGAAAATGATGCAAACAGTTATATTCAATAAATTATTATTCATATCGAACTGTTCTCAGTTTACACTACAAGATGTTCCCAGATAAACAATTAAAAGATGCAGAATAGTGTTGAGCAACATTTCTAGTACTCTTGTGAAATTGTGCAAAATCACTGATCTTGTATTCGTGAAACTGCATCAAAATTCAACATAATTTCACTTTCCTTTTTCCAAAATTGCAAACTTTTGTCCCAAATTGTGCATTTTTACATATGAGAGTCTTAAAATAAATAATTGTATCAAAAGCACCATTTTCTTTTCAAAACTACACATTTTTAAAAACAAGAATTCTTAAAAATGTGAAGTTTCAGTAAATTGTCAAAGGCAGAGCATAAAGAGTCAACAAGAGTTTTGAAAGTGCACATTTTTTTAAATTTTATTCTGTAAAATTTCACAGTTTCACTCATTTTGTGCAAAACGCTATGGCACATGATACTTTGCACTATGCTCAACTTACAAACTGCACAACATTTTGCAAACCTTTTGTAATTTCAAGAAAAGTATGCAAAACATATGTTCACTATTTCACCCAGGATTACAACAGAGTAACTAATAAATGATATTATACAAATACATTCTGATAAATAAAAATTTAGTTTTGTGCACTACAGTATGTTAGAAGATATATACCACTGATCTATTGCTGACAGTGAGCTTCTAAAACTAACCTGCAGATCAAAAGATCAAGCACATTAATTTAAATTGCCACTATCGAAGCAGTTTTGAATGAAACTGAATTTTTGGATGCTGAGGATGGGCCAAGTAAATGGGGTACAGTGCATAATGTATCAAAAGCCTATCACTAGAAATTGTCTACTGAGAACTAATTGCTCACATTCCAGTAGCCTGGTCAACAGCATCATTTTCTGTGAATTTCTAAAAATTCAACAAAACGGTACAGTAGTAGATAATATTGAGAGGGAAGCTGAGCTGTTGTTGGCAAGGATCTGTGATCATGGCTATTCTTCTAAAGCAGTTCACAAAGCATACTATGTAAGAATGCACAGCCAATAAATAGGTCACTTTGTTAAGTCCAAAACCTTAAACATATCAATCTACCCAACAGTTTACATTTAGGACAAGATGCAGTGCTAGAGCATTGGCAATGAAGACAATTACTAGGAATAGACTGAGGATTCATCAGGTAGATCCTTAGACAGGCCCATCTAGAATCATATTTAAGAGATGAAATAATTTGAGTGACAACTTCATTCATACAAAAAAATGTTATAGGTGCCGTATTGGTCCTTTTAAGACTAGATCCCAAAACAAATGATTTGGTACCTTTTATTGTACCAACATGGATGTTACAGAAAAGAACAAAGTGCTCTAGCTTTCAAACCAACCAGGTCCTTCTTCAGAAGCTTTGTGGCAGTTATTTCAAATATTTGCCACAAAGCTTCGAACCTAATTAACTGTACTGTTCACTCTGTAACATCCATGTTAGTCCAATAAAAGGTATCAAATCATTTGTTTCTACTTCATTCATAGTCATTTTCAGAATGGGGAGTTGACTATTAGGAGGACCCATTTGACACTGGGCTTTTTTGTAGTAAAGGATGTAACATTTGTCAATATGTTGACTTTGAGACCTCATTTAATCATCCACTTTCAGGGAAAAGGTTTAATCCAGAAACCTACGGTATATGGAGTGTAAGACATGTTCCATAGCATATGCTGATTGGTACAACCATGCAAAATAATGCATTTTGAGCACAGAAACCCAGGGGAGGATTGCAAAATTGGCATACTAAAAGCATCGGCAAAGGACTGGCTGCTGTCTGTGTTAGGGGACCAGGCATCAGTGACAGGGAGAGTTGGTGCTCATAGTGGGGAACTAAATTTGCTTAGTGACCAGTGACTGGAATGAAGTGGGGACCACTAGGCACCAGGGATAACTTATTTGGTCATGGGGATTGTGCATTCAGGGAGGGGTACCAACAGGCAACAGGGATAGCTTACCTGGCCACAGGGATGGTGATAATATGGAGGGAAGGGGACCACTAGAGATACCTTAGATGGGCATGTGGATGGAAATTGGAGGGAAGGGGACCGCTAGGCACCCGTAATTCCATATCTCTTGGGATTGGGTGCTCAGGGTGGGGGGTGGCACCCACTAACCTGCTGCATTTCCCATCCAAATAAGCCCATAACTGGCATGCAAATGGCCCTTTAGCATCTTGCATGCCCAATGGGCTCATTTGCATGGGTTCCTTTGAAAATTGTACCTAGCGCTCCAGATCTATCAGGTATGGTACTGCAATTCCCTGCACAGCAAGGATTCATATCAGGGCATTGCTACTTGACTGAGCACTGCACTAACATACCCCTATATTCAGTCAGAGGGTGCTCTCTGGCTGAATATAGCATCCTCGGACTCCTGGGCAAGGGCAAAGTGCAACACAAAACATTGTGCTTCACCTTGCCCATTTTTAATTATGGAGCCTGTGATTTCTACTCACACCCTAATTTATAATAAAAAAAATCTACAATAATTTGTAATAAAGCAACACCTTTTTTTGAAGTGAAGAGATGGAGCCTCACAGTGTATTAGCTTACACCTGCTGACCTGTGTTATGAACTGATTTAAACTTCTGTATTATTTGTGCTGTATTATATGTACTGTCATTTCATGTTCTGTAATATTACATGTCCTAATGAGGACGCCTTGTAAATAAACTTTCCTCTATGGAGCTTTTTTCCTGCTAAAATAAATACAAATACAACATATTGTTTCCTTTACTATGTAGAGCATCTCACAATTTAAAAAAACTGTGTCACTTTCAAATGAGTGGAACATATAAATAAATGCTTAACTTGTGCTGTTTTATCTGTTTCAGACCTTGCCTCCATTAAGCAGGCCACCATGCCAATTGCTTCAAGACCAGTGAAAAAACCTGTTCCAAAAGGTGATCATGACATTTATTGCCATAAATAATAATGCATTTGGGCTTATTTACCTCAGGGATATGTGCCCTGAAGAGGCACTACTCCTTAAATGTTTTTTGGTTAAATCTTGCATGAAATACAATATCTGCTGCAAGAGCATATGGAGAGGATTGTAATTCAAGCCAAATGAAGATACAAACATGACAAAGAATCTATGAGAGAAGTCCATTTTGAGACAATGTGTGTCACACTGTGAAGAATGCAAAGGAGTGGCTACACTTTCTCATTTTCTACCCTTATAAAACAATTAGATAAGTGAGGGGATGAAAAGTCACTTTAGGAAGTCAACACAATTAAAGTATACAGACATGAGGTAAGACGTGCAGTAATCAGTAGTGGTGTACCGATATGTAAGCATAAAGATGCAACAAGGTTTGGGTTTCTTTATGTGCATTGCATGCCCAAGTGCTTTGTAAAGTAGGGATGGTAGAACTGGCTCTGTTGCAGTTCTGACCCCTCATGGACCTGGCCAACTCTGCTCTGACTGGGAAAACTGAGCCTTCTGTGGCTCAACCCAAATTGCCAAGTTGGTCTAATTCAAAAATGTGGTCTGGAATAACACTTTCACCACTGGTGCTGCATGGAAAAGGCAGGGCAGACCACAGAAAGGTACAGAAAATTTAAAAAAATAAGTGTTTCTTTTTTCCCCTATATCTGCCAAAGACTCCCAAGCCCCTGGACCAGCATATGACCAACAAAGGGAAACATTTGTGATCCTGGGACACTGAAGGGAGTCAACCAATAAGGAACTCTGTTCTGCGATTGTCACATGTTCTAGCCAATCATCTGTATCAGCCACCACAGGACATCCATAGAAAAATGAGTAGTGAGTGCATTTGTGACTTTGCAGTCAATGAAGACAGTTGTGTATGTGTGTAGAGTTAATAAAGAAAACATGCAAAAATCATTTTGTCGTAGAGGGAGTGTAAAGACTAAGAGACCAACAAATTCAACATCAAAGTGAAGATGCTACAGCACGCTGCAGAGTACTCTTATTAAATATCTGTTTTCTATCAGAAAAAGAAAGACCATGTCTAGACCAATGAATTCAACAGTAGAGTGGAGAGTAGACTGCAGCAGAGTACAGACATTGCAGACTCCACAGTAAAGAAATGGATAAAAAAACACCCATTTGTTTTTGTCAGAGCGCGAGATAGTAGAAAGAGAGAGAGAGAGAGAAAGACTAATTAATTCAACAGCAGACAACAGCAGAGTGCATAAAATAAAATACAAAAATATTAAGTGGGGCAGAGTCAGACAGGACATGAGGACTCTGTTTATAGATCATATTGCCTCAGTAATTTTTAGGAGGGGGCTTATAGTACTGTACAGATTTTGAAGGGTGGTGTCACCCACATGTCAGACTCTGTGTTGTCCATCTCTGTGTTGCCCTGAAAGTTCATACTGCCCTAGACTTTGTATTGCCCATCTCTGTGCCCAAACTACTACTTGGTCGTAGTGCCATACAGATTTATGAAGGGGGGTCATGTCTGAGACTCTGTGTTGTCCATCTCTTTGCCTGAACTACTTCTAGGTCATAATGCTGTGGTGTAGACTCTGTGTTGCCCACCTCCATGCCTGAACTACTACTAGGTCATATAGTGCCTCATGTATTATCAGAGGGGGTGTCACATCTTAGACTCTGTGTTGCCGTTCTCTGTGTCTGAACTACTACTAGGTCATACAGTGCCTCATGTATTTTCAGAGGGGGTGTCACATCTTACACTCTGTGTGGCCCATCTCTGTACTTGAACTACTGCTAGATCATACAGTGCATCACGTATTTTGAGATGGGGGTGTCACATCTCAGACTCTGTGTTGCTCATCTCTGTGCCTGAACTACTCCTAGGTCATACAGTACTGCACGGCTTTTGAGAGAAGTGGTGACACATCTCAGACTCTGTGTTGCCATCTCTGTGCCTGAACTACTTCTAGGTCATATAGTACCCACAGATTTTGAAAGGAGTGGTGACACATCTCAAACTCTGTGTTGCCCATCTCTGTGCCTGAGATGCTACTAAGTCATATAGTGTCTCATGTATTTTCAGGGTGAGGTGTCATGTGTTAGACTCTGTGTGGTCCATCTCTGTGCCTGAGCTATTAATAGGTCATATAGTGCTTGACATATTTTGAGAGGGGGGTGTCACATCTCAGACTCTGTGACCAAACTAATACTGCTAAGTAAGCAATTAAGCTGGACTACAAAAAATGAATTCAGAATCAGAGACTGTTATGGAAATTGAACATGTGGCCAACACCAGCAGTATGGCTGAAATTGGTATACATTATCAATAAAAATATTTGCAGAAAACAAATTCAGAAAAAAAGGAAATTCACTGCTGAACGTGTCATTAATACAATTGATGAAAATGAAGCAGTACAACCAGAAAAAAATGACGCAACATAACCAGAAAAAGAAAAGAATTTTGATGAACCCCTTGATCAAAGTACTGCAGTACTGTTGGTTTTGCAGAAAAATCAGATAAAAGTAAAGCAGAAAAACAGGCAGCCAAAACACTTAGACCTAAAAAGTCAACAATTAATGAAAAAGCTCTATCTAGTACCATTAGATGTGGCACTCCAAGATATGCCACTCATGCATATCAGTCTCCTTCATCAGAAAGCAGTGCATCTGATGAAGAGGTTGTAAATGTACAAGAACAAGATCATGATCATGATGTATCACAGTTACGCTCTTCCAAAGATGATGAATCAGAATGTGATACTGATGAGGCAGAGGATGCCACCTGGGTTTCCCACTCAAAAAATAAAAAAAACACGTACAGAAAGCACCATCACTAGCCAAAGCCAGTTGTGGAAAAACAAAATCAATAATCATGGTAGCATTTCTGGGGACAGCCACAGTGTGCATGAATCAGAATCAGAAACAACTGCCACCAAAACTGCTGCAGTTCCTGGCATGACGACAAAACATTCCACATCAGTTGTGTGGCACTATTTTCATAACAATCCCAAAAATGAATGTGTTGCTGTCTGCACCTTTTGTAATTGGGAAGTTAGCAAGTGGAAAGTGAGGGGCCAATTTGGGATAGCATCACTAAAAAGGCATTTGCAAAATGCACATCCAGCCATTCAGCTGGGCAGCAGTCCTGAGCAAGGGGCAAACTTTTGCTATTAAAATAATCCTGCAGACAATAGTGCTGATGAAGAGACTTGGGAGACAGGACAGAAAAAAGAAAAACATTTTCAGCTTCAAAGACAAAAGTATCTGGACAAGCTACAGCGTTGCCAATGCAGTCCTGTGGTGTTGCCCCACAACCAACTAAACAGCAGACCATCACTGCAATACTTCAACAAAAAACTGCCTACAGTAGATCACATCAAGTCACATTAAAAATTAATTAGTTAATTGCTGAATTTATTACCAAGGACCAGCAAACATTTTCTGAGGTGGTGAATGGCAATTTTAGAGCCCTTTTAGATATTTTGCTCCTTGTTACAGCACATCAAGTCGTAAATATTTTGCGACTGTAGCTGTTCGCAAAATGTATGATTGTATGCAAAGTAAAATAACACTGGCTCTTCAAGACAGTGAATGCAGATCTGTGCATCTAACCACAGACATGTGGACAAGTTCTCAAACCGCTGATTATATGTGCATCACAGCACATTGGGTGTCACGATCATCTTCAAACACCACCACAAGCAACAGTGTACAGGAAGGTAGATGAAGAATGACAGCTGTTTGCATTAGCATGTTTGGTAAGCATCACATCAATGACAATATTTTAGAAGAGTTGCTTGATAAAATATTTAAGTGGTTAGAACCCCTGGGACAATGGCACCAATATTATTAGTGCATTGAAACATGGTGGTTTTACTCACAGTCCATGCTCTCCATGCTTTTCACACATATTAAATATGTTAGTATGAGCTTTCCTTTCCAGTGACAACACTATTATAAGGGAAATGGGAAATTGTTTAACCAGGAAAGGCACACTAAGCCGAAGCTTGTTTCCAGGTACAACCTGGGAGCATAAGAAAGTTAAGTGACTTGCTCAGTTTCACACAATATGCAAGTGGGGGCTGTGGGGTCAGTTCCTTCTGACCAGCAGTAGGTTCAGGACAAGGAGAGGCCCTATACCGTAGAGCCTATTTTCTTTTGCTGTTTCGACTGTTTTGCTTTGAATTTTATTGATGGTGCTTGCTGAATGTTTATGACTTTTAATAAACATCCTGCTAAAAAATACAGTGGGTTGCACTAAAAACAAGTTTCTATCTCCATCTGTAGAACTCACACCACAACATATTCAAACCCTTGTCTCCAGGTTTGCAGCTCAGAGCCCTAAACATCTGCCTCCTCATAACACTAGAGGCAGCTGCAAAGAAGATCTGTGTTCATTTCAATCACTCTGTAAAATCACGTGGTATCTTGGCTGACCTCCAGAAATAAAAATGGCTTGCCAATACAGCAACTGAAACAAGATGTTCCAACAAGATAGAACTCAACATTTTACATATGTGAGAGATTTCTCACACAAAAGAAGGTAGTCCATAACTATACCATGCAGCACAACATAGCAGATAGTGTTGTGCTGAATTCATTCCAGTGTGGCCTCATGGAGCATCTCACATTGCTCTTGACTGCTTTTGATGGAGCAACTTGACAGATAGCAAAGAGAATGCTACTGTAAGCCAGGGTATTCCCATCATAATTATTTTAAACAAAGAGCTCAGGAAGCTGCATAGAGTTTTTGAATAAAAAAGGAGACAGACTGGTGTTTCCATTATGGACCGGCTGGTAAAGCAATTCCAAAATTTCAGAAGACTTTACAATATCAGGAAAGACAAAAAGTTTCTTCTTTCTACTCTTCTTGATCCTAGGTCTAAGTTGCAACAGCTGCCTCCTTCAGATCTTGGTAACTTACTGTACCTCAAATACAAAGGCATGCTGATCCCAACAATTGCACAGGAAAGGACGGGACTGTAATTGACAATACAAGTGAATCACATGATGTGGATGCTGCATCTGATGATGCAACATCTATTGGTGGTGACAACCATAATTTCCACTTAGTGACACCATGTATGCTTTCATCAACATCGGTAGTCCTTCACAAAGTCCTTTTCGTGGCCCTTGAATAAGGCATGTCATTCTGACAAGCACACCGATGGGTTTCACACTTTTTGGTTAAAACTCATGGAAACTGATCATTCTGATCTGTCTGTCATGGAGCCACCTTCGTTGTCTTTGTCTGATATTGTAGAAGAGTATTTATGAGAGCCACTAATTAATATTACTGATGATCCTTGCGAGTACTGTCTGGAAAAGAAAAACATCTGGCCTGCACTATCTGCCATTGCTACTAAGCTTAGTTGTTGTCCTCCCACTAGTATTTACTGTATGCATACATTTAGCACAGCTGGGAATGTTGTCTCTGATGGCCACACAAGGCTTACTTCTGAAAATGTACAGCGCCTTACCTTCCTGAAAGTCAGTCTCAACAAATTCTCTTACCAGTTCAGTGAGGAGTGGCAGGAACATAAAAGCGATGATGATGAACAGCGCAACATGTGTCTTCTAATAAGGGTGTGTCCTTTTTGGTGTTTGAAGACAATGGTAATGATATGATTTAATTGAATGATTTTTTCTTTAAATTTGGAGGATAAAGGTTAGCAACCATAACAGAAAGATCAAGTAAATAAAATACTCCTTGTGAAGTCCTTGTGTATATTACATCACATGTATTGCTGTATGTGTTTTTCAATTTAGAAAACAAGGTGGGGTGTACCATGTAGATACATGCCATCTTGGCAATGGGGGGTGACAGGTCTGGGGACTGGCACATAGGCCTTGTGGCAAGGAGTAGGTGGAGGTTGGGGCCAAACAGCTCTATAAAAAAACCTGCAATGCTGGGGGGGGGGAGTCAACCAGGTTAAAAAAAAAACATAAGTTGGAGAACACAAGTGACAAAAAATTATTTTTCCAATCAGGCATCAGTTTGTGGGATGGTTGGGGTCCATGATGCTTGGTATAACACCAAGTTGGCAATCAAAATAATTACAAATACAAAAAAAACTCTCAAGTCTAAAGGGTGGGAGGGATGGCTGTGGCCACATCACATGTCTTGCTCATGCTGCCTGTCTCCCACCAAAAAACATGCCAGACTCATTGAAGGTCAGTCTGCACTCTGCTGTGGTCTTTCTGCTGTTGAATTCATTGGAATCTCTCTGCTACTCTTTTTCTAAGTAATGTATGACACACTGTCTCCTTTCACTTCAAAGCCCCAAATGACCTGCATACACTGAGCAGAATTCACAAATGTTTTTGGGACTAAGTCCCACACCACGACTCCAGTTGCAGACCGAAATCTCCTCAGCTGCGGAGATTGCTATTGACTTCCACAGCAGCTGTGTAAAATGTTACAGCTGGTCCCACTGGCCATAACATTTTTCCTCAGTTGTGGGGATTTCCATGGCAACATTACCCGCAAGTTTCCAATAATCATTTGGCTGGTTGTAAACTGGCTCCACTTTTGAGAATACTGTAGCTGCAGGAGACACTGCAGTTCCACAAGTGGAAATCCACTTGTGCCTAGTTTTTCCCACAGCTGCTGGATTTTCAAGAGTTTTGTGAACCCAGCCCACTTTTTTCCTATGAATGTTATGTTGTGGCTGACAGACAGAACTGGCATGAACAACAGTCAGTTTACTTTATTGCTGTTGGGTGCTTGCTGACCTTGACAAATGACAAGGAAATACAGACATTTTTTTCAAAAAGGTTATTTTTTTTAATAGAGGGATCTAAAAGAATAATACTGATGCATTTCTCATACTCATATAGACTAAAATAGGTATACAATTTACCAGAGTAAGTCAGAGTTAGTCAGCCTTTGATAAAGGAGCTTTGGGATCCAAAATGCATCAGGCGGTTCACCTGTACGTGCACTGTCCAGCAAGATAGTTTTGTGCAATAAAATGCTGTAACTCCAAGCTTGGTGTCCTGATCCTCTGAGGTGGTGAGTGCCTGACTCTTACTTTGCTAATAGTGATATACTGTCACTAAGCATCACTGACGCTGTGCAGGACCTTTTTTGTTTTTGGATAAATCAGAGTAAATCAGAACCTTTTGAAAAAAATTCAGAGTCAGAATCAGAACCGGGTAACAGCAGACCCACCCGTCCCTTTTGTAGATCACAAGTTCCTTACAATGGTAGCTTTAACAACATGTAAGTGTGGGATTCAGGAAAAGAAACCCACATACTAAAGCATCTTCCTAACTTACAAAATGGGGTTGCAGCACAAATTTATAATACATTTTAATGTTGTAAAAAAATACATAACTAAGGTATTTTATTTGTGAAATTTAAAAATAGTTCCTGCTTTCACTGTGGAGTAGGTGTTGTTTTGGTTGTGTGTCCCCAAGTTCTACCTATTTGCTACGGAAATTATCCATTGACTGCTGAAAGAAAGTGAACTTTGTGGAATCCAATCTCCCTCTCACATGCTAATGGCTGTGCTAGCATGGGGCAGGTGTGGTTCTGTTCTTCTGTCCTCTTAAATTTCTTTGTGTGCTTCTGCCTGAGGGAATGGCTTTCGAATGTTCCAAAGTAGCGGTTCATAGGGCATGTTCACTGTGGCTGGTCCAACTACCTTTTCAAATGCTTGCAGTATAATGCTTTTGGGAGACAGTGTAAGTGTGTCAATAGCAATTTGAACTGTGGAGCAAAGGAGTAAAGAAACTCAGCACTGGAGAACTGAGGCTTATGTGTGTACATCATAAAAAATAACCGGGAGGCAAATACATTAGTGGGAAGAGAGTTTTTGAATGGTTTTGTGACTTTTTTCAGATTTATGATGCAGACTGTGATTTGGGTTGTAGAAGGTGTTTTTTATTTTATTATTTTTTCAGGTAATGGCAAATTAGATGGTACAGTATGTTTTTTTTTTTTTTTATTTGATAGTGATGACTGCCAGAAACATGTTAAAATAGTTCCTGGAGGGTACTGATAACTGAATAAGCTGTATCCTGGTTGCCAGAAAATGTGAGAAGCCTGGGTTTATTTTCCTGAACCACATGGATTTGGAACTTTCTCAGTCAATCAAGATGCAGGAAATTGCCTACACATTTTATACTGCATGATAACACCACCCTGGAAAGACTTTACGCCATTCAAGGAAATAGCTTTCACCAGAACTTTGATTTAATAAATTTTACCTGAATCGGCATGTCAGAAATGTAAACTGATTAAAAACCACACACATTATTTACGGTATGTCATGAGACTTGCCAATAAAGGCTATAAGTAATACAAAATAAATGTTAAATTTGTTTGACTTTAAAACACATTTTTCGCTTGTAAAAGGTGACTCTGACTTCACAGGTATAGCACTCTTGGGTGACATCGTCATGGATACTAATACCTTTTAATTTGTTATGATTTGTTTTACTAATGGACAATTTCAAACAAAGATTTATCTGTAAGTGCTTTTAAAGTATAGGTTTCCTCAAAAAGATAATGCCCACCTAAAAGTCAATTGCCTTAGCTGCTGGCAAGGATTCTTATGATATGCATGGGTATTAAGAGACTATGCTGCTTGCTAGATACAGAATGTCCACAATAATATGCAGTTTTTGCATAGCATGTTCACATAGTAGTATCATGAAATGATTATGGTAACAGGACAACCAAAATGTAAAGTACAGATAATAAAGCAGATGATTTGTTTGGAAATTACAGAGGTTGCTGAAGTGTATTACATGAGACAACAAAGCAAATTATGTAGATAGTAAGTACTACTGTATGTGAACAGAATAAGCATCAGAACAGCAGTATGTGGCAATATACAAATAGGCAGGCATTGGGAGTTATATCACTTTAATTCAGACAAGTGTAGGAAGCAGAAAGTGATGCTTCACTTTTAATTTTGATATGGTTAGCTGGTGGCACAGGTTGTTTCTTTTGATAAACTGTTTCAGATTTTTGGCAGTCTAAAACTAGCTGCCAGAATGTTTTTTTTTTACTTTTTTCCCATTGGGATCAGTTCAGATTTTAGTGGATAAGAGAAATTCAATGCAGGATCAAAAAGATTAGAGAGGTACTTAGGAAGCTTTCCAACCCAGAATTTTGCACTTCACAGGGCAGAGTGACTAAACCTCCTGAGTTACAGACCTGACAAGCCAAGATTAACATATATAGTACAGTGGTGGGTGCAGGGGGAGGGGCAAACTTAAAAACAAATATATGCAGAGCATTAAAAAGGCAATCAATTTTAGAGAGAAAAAATGTGGGGACTGTGGAGTAGATTGCATCACCATAGTCCCTAGTTGGTAATAGCATTTCCTCAACAGTACACTTCCTAACATTCAGGGAAAGGCTACTTTGTAACATACAGAATGCAAAAATAGAGCTATAAAAAAGTAAGAAGATAAGTAAAGTATTACTAAATGTTTAATCCCAGGGCAGGGGGTCCTTCTGTCTAAACATTTTTAAGCAAAGGGTCAAAATCAAGAGAAAGGAGCCAACACACAGCAATGCAGAGGGGGCAGGTAATAAGTCTGCAGTGCTGGCAACATTGGTGGAGGAGAAGTGGGGGAAAGATCTCCAGAAGGGGGCAGGAGAGGAAAAGGGAGGGGAATGCATAAGGGACAGTAGTCAGTCAGAGGAGGGAGACAGGGGTATAAGGGAAAGGGACACAGCTGAAAGAACATTCGAAAGGAGCAGGAGGAAGGGGAGAGGAACAACGCTGGTAGAGAGGACATGAAGGGCAAAGGGGGGTCCGGGGAGGTCGGGAACGATGTGGAGAAGTGTGAAGGAACAGTTAGGGAGAAGAAGGAATGGGTCAGGGTGGAGGGAAGAGCAGTAGGGGTAAGGGCAGAGCTGCAAATGTGACAGACTAGAGAGAGGTACCTTGGTAATAGGGTGGGGGCAGGGAAAAGGAATGAGGAGGGGGATACTAGTGCTGCGGGACTCCATACTAAAAGGGATAAGATGGGGCAGTAAGGGGGGAAGGCATAGCTGGATATGAGTAGAGTCCATACCTGGGTTAACTGTGTGCAGGGCAGGTCAGTCAATTCTGAAGTGCATAATGAGGAGTAGAAAGAAACTGCATCTCGTGGTTCACATGGATATGAATGACCTGGCAGGGGAGACAGTGGAAGTGGTGAGGGAGAGGTTCCAGGAACTGGGAAGGTTGTGTGAGAAGCTGGTGTAATCGGTGGCCTTCTCAGAGGTGATCCCTGTGCCCTGCACAAGTACAGTGAAGAAAGGAAGGATTAGAGAGTCCAGCACATGGCTGGAGGAATGGTGTCGATTCAAGGGGTGTGGGTTAGTGGGTGGCTGGGGCAGAACCTGGGACAATAACAATCTATACACAATGGACAGGTTACACATGAGTGGGGAGGGAAGACGTAATAAGCAGGGGACAGGGTACATAGCAACAAGGTGGGTTTAAACTAGGTGGGGTGGTGAGTAGACAGCTGGTAAGCATGGATCCCAAGTGGGGAGCCAGATGAGCTTACCCCCTAAGTTAACAGGGAAGGAGCTGGCATAGAGAAACAGATGGGGGAGGAGGAAAAACAGGAAAAGGTGAAGAGGGATACGTGTGTGGAGGGTGGTCATGCTGAATGTGAGGAGCCTAGTAGTAAGTCAACAGAACTTCATGTTTCTAGGCAGTGGGGATGGTGGACTTGTGGCCATCATGAGAAAATGGGCCACCCAGTACCAGGACTGGGATATGATGATCCCAGGGCATAGAATATTCAGGAAAGATAGGGCGATGGGGAAACGGGGGGCATGGCAATCTATTTATGGGAGGGGATAAGGTGTATAAGGGAGGAGGAGGGAGGAAGGCAGAACAGAGTCCCTATGGATGCAGTTTAGAGACTCAAAAGATAGGATGCTGAGAATAGGAGCAGTATACTGATCAGCAGTGCAAGGAGATGACCTGAATAGAGAGCTAGCTGAGCAAATCAGAAGGATCTGTAGGAAGGAGAACACAGTGGTGGTGGTGGGGGGGGAGTTCAACCTACCTGGGATAAGGTAGAAGGGGCTGCAGAAAGACCTGACCAAACTACAGGAGTGGTCGGAAACATGGCAGCTGGGGTTCACCAAGAAGTGCAAGGTACTACAATTTGGAGCTACGAGCTGGGGGTGCAGCAGGAAAGCACCAATGAAGAAAAGGATCTGGGGGTGCTTATAATGGGCAGCATGAACAACTTGGCTAAATGAATGCAGGAAGGCGGCCTCAAAACCAACAGGATGTTAGGGTGCATAGTGAGGGGACTCTCCTCCAGAAATAGGGAGGTGATCCTTCCCCTGTACAGATCTCTGGTCAGGCACACCTGGAGTACTGCATGCAGTACTGGCACCCATTCCTGAAGAAGGACATCAAATTGTTGGAGGGAGTGCAAGGTAGGGTGACAAAGAAGATCCAGGGATTGGAGGCACCGGACACCAAGGAACAGTTCTTTAAAGATCGGGCATGTGTGTGTTTGGGAGGGACCACCTGCACCAGGGAAAGTATACATTTTACTATCAGACCAGCAATTGATGGGGTGGAGGACATTAGCACCAGGGAAAGTTTACTGTATAACAGAGGGCCAGTGATTGGCGGGGTAGGGGAACACTAGCACCGGGGAAAGTTAACTGTATAATAGCAACCCGGCGATCGTCTGGAAGGGGCACTAGCACCAGGCATAGTTCTCAGGGAACAGGCAACTGGGGGGTGTCACTGCACAGTCCAGCCTCACTCTCCATGCAAATGAGCTCATAATGAGCATGTAAATGGCACCTTAGCACCTTGCATGCCAAATGGGTTCATTGGCATGGGTCCATTTGAATATAGGAAATTTAGTGTGGGCACAAGTTATTGTGGGGTCCTATTTTGAGGGCCATGTCTGCCCAGCACTAAGTGCTTAGTGCTATGCCACAATGGCCCCTATATTCAGTAGAATAGTGCCAGTGTGCTGTTCCACTAACTATTCCATCTTTGGGCATCCTGGCAAGTGTAGGGTGCAATGCAACTATTTGTGTTCCACTTTCACCCTTTTGAATATTGAGCCCTGAACTGGAACTGGAAGTTGGGAGTTTAAAAGGTAAACTGAAATGAATTAGAAAGCTAAGAGATCTGAAGGCCTTTCTTGATAAGGTACTGTACATTAGGGTATAGTTAATATAATCCATGCAGGACAAGTTTCAGGGACTCTGTGGGAAACAGAAAGAGAACAAGGGAGGAGGTGGATAGTGAGAAGGAAAGTGAAGCAACAAGGGTCATGCCAAACAAAGGACGTAAAGGGGAAAGAGGGCAGGGTACCACAGTATTCCTGAGATAATGATCCTTAATCAGTTTGAGGACCGTGCAGATGACACAGCAGAAAAAAATTCAAGAAACAGTATCTGTAATACTGGATGTGGGAGGCACAGCACTGGCAACACATTACTAGCATAAGTGCACCAAATAATGAGAGAAAAATAATTATACTGGGAGACTGTTTTATGAGATATACAGTATGGACAATAATATGGTAAAATTTGGCAAGGAGTTTACACCTGTTAGTCATTTCTCATTGGCAAAATGTAATGATGTCACTAGGCTTAGGCAAACTATCACACATAAGGTAGAGGACCCAGTATTATTTTTGTATACACAGTATGCACCCAAGGCATTGGGGAAAAAATGGACTGGGATATTAAAGAAGACTTCATAGCACTTGGCAATACTGACAGAGATTTTACCACCTTGCTACTCAATGAGATGGCAAATTTCAATGTTTGACGCAAACTGGTGGTTAAGGAACTGGACGCTGAAGGAGAACGTCACCTTTGTTAGCACCTGAGGAAAACTTTCAGAATTGAAATGAGCTATATTCTGGTGATAGACTACATGTAAAAAGAAGGGGGAATACAAACTTGCAAAGATTAAAAACATCAATTGAGAACATTTTAAGCTAAGCACTAAGTGAACGGAGGCTGCTACTGTTCCCTATGAGCCAGGAGCTGATATCATGGACAATGCATGGTTGAGGAATATTCTCCTAAAGATAATGAGAGAAAAAAAGGAAGTACATACATAATTTAAGGGATATTATTAAATACCCGGAGCAAAAAACAATAAAATGGGCTAATGAGAAATTTTGATACATTCATTGAGAAATCTGATAGACTTCTAGTAACCAAAACATGGTGGGAGGAGAATGATACATAAGGTAAAGAACTACAAGTTTACATGTTATATAGAACTGACAGGAAAGGCTGTAAAGGATGTGGGTGTATCCCTGTGTGCAACCAATGATTTAATAAACTGGTATGTTACAACTAGCTATAAAAATTAGGAGACTGAGTTGAAGTCCTTATTGGTTAATACAGTAGCTAGATCAACCCTGCACCTACAGTACTACAATATTTGAAATATGTTATAATCACCAAAGAGCAACATATATATACATAACGCCTTGGAGGATGAGTTGGGATATATCAACAGAAAAGCTAATACTATAGTATAAGGAGATTTTAACTTCTGAGCATTAACTAGATAAACATTTAAGATGAAGTGGAATACACTGCAGGTGAAAAGTTTTTAGGAGACTTTAATGGCAGTTTATTACAACTTGTGACAGAAATCACTAGGAAGGAACATCGTTTAGATCTAATCATGTGTAATAATGACATACTTGCTAACCCTTAGGCTGCGGACAGAATTAGATCATATAGGGATTCTGGATTGCTATATCAGTCTGCTGCACGACACGGGTTGAAGCTGTCATGTGGTGGAGAAATGTTTGACCAGAAACCACAATATGATTTCCTCCATGATAGACAATAAAAGAAGCAAACGTTCTGTCCAACCAACTAGGACATATATAAGATCAGTGGCATCAAGCAAACTTTTGATACCTTGCCTGGGCAACTGATTTGATGGGCACAGATGTTATCATGGCCTAGAGTGTTTAAAAAGTAAAATAAATGGAACACAGGAGGGAAAGCCACCACCAAGGTTGCAGCTTAATATCAGTAGCTTCTGTCAGTTCATGAGACATCAGTGATGATCCACTCATTACTGCATGCTTTTCCTATCACACTGTACTGTACTTGGTAGCTGTTGTCACACTGATCATGGTGATACCCAGTTTGTTCAGATCTGTGCATGTCTGCATCAGCAAAATTGCAATTTAATTGCAAGACCTTCATTGCTCCATCTCCCACACAAAGTGAAAGTAGTGAAAGTACAGGCTGCATGATGAACCTCAGCCTGGTGGGACCTTCATGGCAGCTCATCCAACACTCAGCATGCTGACATGACAGAAGATATGGCCAAAATCACTGCCATTGCACAATGCATCCTACAGGATATATTGCTGCAGATATGGCCAACATCCACACCTTCCTGCTACAGGTGGCAGCAGCCTAAATGAACAAGGAATTGGATGCCTTGGCACAGAGAGTAGAAGCAATCAAGAACCACTTCAGCCAACTTGAAGGGAAGGAGAGTGACATGTAAGGCCACCTTTAACAGCAGTTTAGGTGATCAAGTACTTGTTCTTGAGGGTTGATAACCTCAAAAATAGGGCCACTAGAAACAATATTATAGTGGTCAGCCTTCAGAGGAGAAGAGAAACAGTCTTAATCAGTTTTCTGCAGAAACTAATCCCATCTGTCCTTAATGCTCCAAACTATCTACTTCTGGACACTGAATGGGCATATAGATTATTTGCCCCCATCCCAATCCAGGGGACCATCCAAGGCCCATCCTGCTTAAACTCCACCCCTACCCTGTAATGAAAAACTTCCTCAGATTAGCAAGAGAAAGAGGACCACTCACCTGGGATGACCACCAAATCTGTTCTCAGGACTTTTTCACAGAACTCTCCTACCACTGTTGAGCTTATACCAATGTTAATAGGAAGTTACACCACCATGGTGCCAAACCAGCCCTCGGTTACCCATCTGAGCTTAGAATCATGGTTAATGGACTATGTATCAGCCTGAGACTCCTGAAGCTATGGAGGACATCATTACCTGGCAGTGGCCTAACTATAAGTTTCCCTCAGTAGCTTCTGCCCCCAGGTGCTCTGCCATGATAGCAGTAGAAACCTGTGGTCTACACACTTCATCTATTCAAGGTGACCACCCCCTCTATCACAGACAATGATACCCAGTGTGTCCAGCAGCACCATGGCCAGGGTGAGAATCATCAAAAAGCTGAGGTATGCCTGAGCACAGTTAGACTACCAAATAGGTCCATGAGTTGGCAGCATGAATCACCATACCCTTGCTCCTCCTGCCCACAAAGAATTGATTCAACTATCTCCACTATGCTCAGTCTGTGGAGCCCCCACATGATAATTCAGCCTTGTAGCTCACTCTGCCAGATGACTGCAGTCAACTTGTTAGCACCTCCATGGCTGCAGAACAAGATACCAGATCATAGATTGACAGGGATGCCACGTACTGGCACCTTCCAAGTCTGCAACAACTCCCAATACCCAGCGGTGCCACAGAAACAAGCAGGGTGATTTGTGAAGTACTGTACTTTAACTTGCATCTCCTTCCATAGATAGCTCTGAATTTCCTTCTCTCTGATGCCCCTGCTTGGATCCATGTGTGCTTGGTATGCCACATCAGTTGCTTCACTCCAGTGGTTCACACTCACATTAGTGCTCAAGCCTTTGATTCAAGGAGGGAAAGGAGAGGATCCCTTGATACACAGTACCCTGCCCTGGGGAAGGACAGATTCTCCAGCCCATGGCACATCTAGATTGGCTCTGAGGTAATGTATAGTTATATTGATGCCCTTCTCATATTTGAATAGCCCCTTTGTGCCATCTTTCCTTGCACAGTGATGGAAGGTGTGGCTTGACTGTCTTACAACATGAGCATCATCCTTCTAAAGGGCATCTGACATGTTCTCCCCAGGACTGTTGTACTGATCCGGTTTAAGGGATTGGTTTGTCTTGGAGCAACCTTTTTTCACAGCCTGCTCTGTTCTCTCACCTAGGTACTATCTGTAGAGACAATTCCATGTGGTGTCCCCCCATAGCAGTAGTTGAGAATCTGCAGCATAGTTCAGTGAGATGGACCCTCTGTTTCTGTATTTTCAACAGCACTTAGCCAGGACTTCTAGGTTGTCTTGCAAACTGTCTTCTCAGCAATGTTACTAGCTGCGGTCTTTGTAACAATTCCTATTTGCCTTGTTGTTTGGTACAAATATCAGTCATCAACCATTTAGACAGATTTCCCACTGCTCCATCCCTTCTGAATGACCCACTGGCCTGCATGTTCCACAGTACCCAGTGTTGATATTCTTTTGTTAATCTGTGGATTGGGATTCTGTTTAATTGAAGCTGGCCCAGTTGGTGGCTTTCTTTTAAGAGTATACAGGTTCTCATTGTTATTCATTATGTTGGTACCCACTATGTCCCTATGATTGGGGTTGAGGGAATACTATGAGACTGTCAACTGATGTTGAGGAATTGTCCCTCAACCCCTACCACTGTAGCTATGTAAGCATTGTCATTTGATGCTCATCCTTGGCATTTTTCCTTGAGCTGGGTGACTCTCCCCACACATATGATGGCACCGGCATCAGTCTACTAAATAATTTCATTACACTCTAAATGATGTTGCCAGCAATTCCTACCCTCCCTTTTTTTTCCTCTCTGTCTTTTCTGGCTCCTGCTCAGACCCTGGTGAAATGTTGCACTATAACTGGTGCAGGTGTACTTGTACTGTGGACAGAAGTTATCTAGTTAGGCACAGCAGACAGTTCCATAACTGAGGGAGGCCAAACAGGTAGTTGTGATTGGGTAGCCATAGTTGTAGATATTTTCTAGTGCACCACAGCACCTCTATTCCACTGACAATTTCAACCACCCTCCCTCTCACTGGAAGCCTAGACACTGGGCCACCAGAAGGGAGTTAAAGATCTTTAGGTTACAACTATAGTTCACCTGTTAACAATGTGACTGCTGTGCCTCCACGCAGTGCCTATTTCCACCCAAATCTGAGGCTTTATCCTACTCCAGAAGACAGACATTCCTGTCAGAAAACTGCAACTGCTACAGGGTAGTCAGCTTTCTGTCCCAGGAACCCACCCACAACAATTCTTACCCCACCAGGTCATATATTCTGCTCGTGGGCTCTTTTCTCAGAAGCTAATTGAGCTTGTCCCCCCCACCTCAACAGGTCACATTGTTTGTTATTATTATTATACTACAGTGTTGGATATGACTGCCTTAAATTTAACTGCAGTAGTAGTAGTACACCATTTTATTCAAAAGACAATACTAGGGGACAATCCATTGAGCAGAGCTCATTTCCAGTGAAGTTCCAGGTCCAATAAAGTGCAAGTTCCACATAAATTAGACGACACATACATAAACATAATAAATAAACAAAAAAAAATAACCAACAACAACATATATGATCAATAGATCAGACTTCAAAATACATTACATTGATTGCAAATATAAACAGTCTTTGACCAAGTGGTACACCATTGAACAAAATTAGGAGCACTAATTGTAACCCTTGTACTTCTTAAATATTGAGGTGAGTCATTCCAAAGGGAATTCTCAGATGAGATATTTTCTCAGTGAATGATAGTGGAGGCCATTGTGTTGTTACTTTCTCCACAAGTCACTATTTAATATTACTTTCACCCAGTTCCCTGATTCTGGGCCTTTGAGTCCTTTATTGTCTTTGGCCCACAAGGCCCAGGGAATATCCAAGTGTTTAAACTACTGTTGAAATTATATTTTTGTATTTCTTGCTGTTTGACATTAACAGTCTTTGAATTGCATTTCTTTTAGGTCACATTCAGATGCATAAGAATATATGCAGATCTGGCAGATGGTTTTCAACCTATATTTTGAGGTTTGGGGCCAGAGGTCCTACCCTTGAGGTGCTGTGTTTGTTCAGCTCCATAGTAATGCCTTATTTCTATATCCACCTGATGGTTACCTAAAACTACATCTCGTGGAACATTAGGGACTTAAATTCCCCATTAAAAGGAAGTGTATACGGGGTGGAGCTTGCCATCCAAAATGGTGGCACTGTAAATTGCTGAGAGGAATTCCATGGAGCTGAGTTTGACATACATCCATAGGAGCAGGGCAGTTAAACAGTTCAAAATGGGTAGCTCGAGTAATCAAATAGAAAGAGCTTTAAAATGGCACCTATCCTGAAGAAATCTAGTAATGGAGTCCAGAAAATTCCCATTCAAAGCTGACAGCTGGCAGAGCAAAGCAGTCTGTCATCCAGTCTCAAGCAGTTGCTGAAATTTACAAGAAATCAAAGGAGCTGACAGATCAGAAATCTTTGGGCCACAAGATGAGTTTAAATAAGAATGGCACAGCAACAACCCTCCTTGGTGGAAACAGAACTGGCAAAATATTTAAAATGCTGATCAGAGTTCTGGAGGATACTGCTGAATTAAAGATACTAATGGTGCAAACTAATGTGGAGTTAGGGCGCTCACCACAGGGGTTGACACAGAAGAGATTCCATCGTAAAGCAAGGGGCAGTACTTGCAGTCATTTTGGGCAACTCAGAGTGCACAATACTCAAATCCAGTATCTCATGTTTAAAGAAGATGACCTGCAAAATAGAACCAGTCACAAAAACATTCAAACTGTGGGGCTGCCAGAAGGAGTGGAGGGAGAGATATGACAGCTTTTCTTTGCTAGGCTCGCTCTAGGATGCTGCAACTTAATAATGGGGCCAACCAGACTTGTAGCATGCCCATCGATCCCTGGCACTAGGAACAAAAATGGAGAAAACCCAGACAAGTACTCTGTAAGTTTCTGAGATACCCTGAAAAGAAATTCTATGCTCACACTGTAAGGGAGAAAGGAGAATTATGTGGGAAGGGCACAGAATACATTCCTTCCAGGACTGCTCATATGAGCTGTCCAAGAAAAGGAGATCCTATGCAGCAGTTAAACAAACACTATACAAAATGAAAATTCCAGGTGGCCTGGCTCTGAACAAATATGGAGGTCTGAATCCTGAGTTCTGATAATCAATAAACAATCTAGCATCATCTTCAGCCATCTAAGCCAATTCTGCAAGACAAACTAGAAACTTAAGTGCTCTGGACCACAATATAGCACTTTGTTAAGGTATTTTCTTTTAATACTTGATCTATATTGGGCTACACTCTAACAGACTTCTACTGGAAGCATAAACTTTAGGCCTTGAATCATGGCTGAAAATGTAGAAAAATCGGCTTCTCTGGATAAAATAGAAAGTATGTTTCAGAAATTAATTACAGATATAAGTGATCTAAAAGTCACAACACAGCATAATACTACCACGTTAAAGAATATAGACTCTCGACTTGCTAATACAGAATTTAAAACCAAACAGAATGAGTCGTCTATTCGAGATTTAAAAGCTACTATCAGGGAGCAAGATCGTACTATCAAAGAGCTTCAATATAAAATTGATGACATTGAAAACCGAAACCAAAGGAATAACTTACGTTTCTTGGTTCCTGAGAATTCTGAATCAAAAGATACTACTTCTTTTTACTGCATGTTTTACGAACCATGCTGAACCTTCCTGCTGATCATAGCATAACTATTGAGCGTTCACATTGTTCGTTAGGCCCTAAGCCTCCTCCTGACTACAGACCCAGACCTATTGTGGCTAAATTTCTGAATTTTGCTCATGCTGAACTCATTTGCAGAGATCAAGAGAAATTGGGCACTTACTTGGCAAGAGCACCAAATATATATATATAGAGACTTTTCGAAAGATGTTCTAAATAAAGGAAAGCCTTTACACGGCTCGAAACTGATGCACAAACTGGGATTACGATTCTCGATGAGTTATCCTGCAACAAAGCGTGTATTCAGTGGCAGCACTTATACAGATTATAATACCCCAGAATCACTGATGTTTTACCTAAGCAAATTCGAGTTACCTCCAGTAAACACATCTGATGCTAGGAACGTATCTCTAAGTCATCCTAATAAAGCTAATAATAGCTCAGATTCCAGTGCTCAGACGGCTTCAAGATCAACTGAACTAATCGCAACCATCTCAGAACCTCACACAGACTTAAGTATGAGACATTCTGCCCGATTGAAAGAAAAAAATTTGTTTAAGCCCACGAACTGTAATCTCCAGTGTTGCATACAGAAACCAACTAATACAAAGAATGTTGAATTTCATACCAGTGTTGTGGTTTCATCGCCCATACCTCTAAGCAATAGGTTTGAACTTCTAAGGGATGCTCAAGCAGACCATTGTGAAACCATGGATAACGGAGACTCAACTTTTGTGGAGGCATTGCGGAGTGTCCCTTAAGCTGATGAAGAATCCGTTGATGTTTCGTGGTCTGAAGCTGTAGCGAGTTAGCCTCAAAAATTCTTGAACCGCCAAAGAAAAAATGCCGTAGCAGAGGGAAGAACAGATCAGATGCAACTGCTACAAGGAGGACAACCTAATCAGTATTTTTCACTTAAATCCTCGTATTTGAAGTATGTAGTACTGATAAATCTGGATCCTTGGATACCGATGTGTTTTTGCCAGATATGCTTTTGCCATTGACTCTGATTGGTGAGCTGTAAGGGGTTGTCATAGAATGTGAAACTCAGTTTATTGTTGTAAAGCTCACCAATAAATAAGGTTATAGTTGGCTTATTAATGTGGATCTCAACTTACTGCTTGACAGTTGTGGTCTGTCTGAGTTTCCAAGTAAGGTAAATGATATGGGCTCATGTCAATAGAGCGTAATTGCTTTAGTGATATATTTTACAGAGCGGACGTTTCAGCGCTGTAATGTGCAACATTGTCCTAGGTTGTTACAGTTATATTGGTTGCTAAAGGAAAGGGATGTGATGCTAGGGATATGAATCTTTTGATGCATTCGACTCCCTTGCTCTTTCTCTTGGCAGATATGGGGAATCAATTAGGTACTGCTCTCTCCCTCGATCATGCAAGCAGCTGTACTGTGCTGCTTTTCAAGATAGTGAACCTAATTTGAACCCCCCACAAATCGTACTGAGCCAATAGGTGATCAGAAAGATGAGAGGCAGGAGAGTTGAAAGCATCACTGACATTCGATGTATTACATCCATACAAAGTAACGGAGGTGATCGGAGGTTGGGGCAGGTGACAGGATGTATGTAAATTCCCTAGCCTGTGCCATTGCAGATATGTCCTAGTTTTAGACCATATTTTTGTACATCGTTTCTTTTAAATAGCAATTTCACCCTATTTTCGAGTGCTGCTGCCTGCTTAAATGTATGAGCATCATCTTAAGGTGTTCATGTCAATAGCGTGTAAATTGCTTTAGTGATATCTTTTACAGAACGGACATTTTGGCATTGTAATGTGCAATACTGTCCTAGATTAATATAGTTATATCAGTCGCTAAAGAAAAGGGATGCGATGCTAGCAGAGATATGAATCTTTTGATGTATTCGACTCCCCTGCTCTCTGTCTTGGCAGATATGGGGAAACAATTAGGTAGTGCTCTCTCCCCTTGATAGTGCAAGCTGCTGTACTGTGCTGCCTTTCAAGATAGTGAACCTAATTTGAACCCCCCCACAAATCGTACTGAGCCAATAAGTGGACAGAAAGATGAGGGGCAGGAGAGTTGAAAGCATCGCTGACATTCGATGTGTTACATCCCTACAAAGTAACGGAGGTGATCGTGGGTTGGGGCAGGTGACAGATGCTTCTAGATTCCCTAGCCTGTGCCATTGCAGATATGTCCTAGTTTTAGACCATCTTTTTCTACATCGTTATCTTAAATAGCAATTTCACCCTATTTTTTAGTGCTGTTGCCTGCTTAAATGTATGAGCATCATCTTCGGGTGATCGCTCTGTGCAGTAGGGAGAAAAAGTCAGAAAGGCAGAGATATAAACATTCCTTGCCTGTGAGATGTATGTTAGAGTGCAACACAAGCTGGCAGTCATCGCAATATGTCAACTTCAAATTTCTGCACTGCTCCCATTTTCTAGGCAACCCCTCCTAAAGGTACCCGATAGAGAGCAGAGACAGTTAGCAGAACATGAAATGTAGAAACAGAAAAGACAAGGATGCTTTATGTTTTAGTTCCTATAGAACTGGCACATATTGTCATATTCTTTAAGTGGTTTAAGATATTTGGAGATCTGTGGAAAGATAAATGCAAGCTGGGTATATATATTTTTTTCTCTTTCCTCCCCCTCACTCTCCCTCTTCCTGCTTCCCTCTTTTTTCAATTGTGGTTCAAAATGTAAATCATTAGTTAACTATCTAACACAAATGATGCTGGTTGTTTGTTGTTTATGGGGACAACTGTTTCTCATTATTGTTAACTTATTAGTCTATATGGATAGTGTTAACCTTTAACAGTAGTTAAGGAGCTTCAGATTTCCTGTACTCCTTGTAATTTATTACACGTCCTAGACAGCTTAGGTGTGGTCTTGGTTTACTGTTGTATATAAACTGACTGATATTCCTCTGCTCATCTTAAATGATTATTATAGTGTTCTTGTTAATAAGTTTGTTGTTAGTTATTGTTGTTATAACAGTTAGGAGATTTCGATAAATGGTACTATGGTACTCTCTGGATTACCTTGTATACTTCGAAGTTAATACTCCTGCCCCAAACTGGATTATAACCATCAGTCATGTATTTTTGATCTGTGATACCTTCCTCTCCTTTGCTCGGTGTATTGAGCTCCTGGTTTGGATGCCATTACCGATTAATCATCATAATGTCTGATTTACTATTATACACATGGAACGTCAAGGGCCTCAATGCACTGAGCAAACGTAAACAGGTCTTACATCATCTAAAAAGAAAAAAAAACACAAATTGCTTTTTTACAAGAAACTAAAATATTAGAGGCAGATAATGACAGATTAAAAAATGACTGGGTTGGTCAAATCTATGCTGCTTCTGCTACAACTAAGAAATGTGGGGTTGCAATTTTAATTCACAAAAGTTTAAAATGGAAAGTATTGAATATAAAGAAAGACCCTGATGGCAGATGGCTGATTGTTACCTTAGATTCAACAACTGGTCCATTAACCCTTGTTAATATTTATGCCCAGAATTCTGATGCACCCAAATTTTTTCACAATTTGGCCCAACAATTAACTTCTTTAAATCTAAATATCCCAATTTTAATTGGCTGTGATTTTAATCTTACATTAGAGTCATACCTCGACAGAAGCAATGCTTCACTAGATGCTCATCCGAGGAGCATTGCTGCACTTTCATTATTAATGAAAGATCTGGGATTAGTGGATATATGGAGACTTTTCCATCCTAGAGATAAAGAGTATACATTCTATTCCCCCACTCATCAGACTTATAGTAGAAGTGATTACTGGTTAACCTCCCCTACTATTACAGCTAATATTGTAGACTGTAATATTCTACCCCTTCTTATTTCAGATCATGCTCCAGTAAAGCTTCACTTGTTATGGAATTCCCTTCCTTTGAAATCACCTTCTTGGCGATTAGACCCACTCTTACTTAAAGACCCAGAATTTATTCCCTGGTTAAAAATACAAACTCAGAAATTTATTTTACTCAATAACCCAGAGGATACGTCTATGGGTATTACTTGGGAAGCACTCAAAGCTACTCTTCGTGCAAAATTATTAGTTTTTCTGTACATAGGAAAAGAAAGAGAGAAAAACAACTTAAAGACCTTAAGAACTTACTTAAAACTAAGAATTACAGTATTCAGCTACCCACCTGACCCTAAATCCCTTTACATCACGAAATCCTTAAACTTTGTATGCAAATTAATTATCTAATCTCCCGAAAAACTGAAATTACTACTCAGAATTAAACACAAGTACTGGGAGGGGGGTGAAAAAGGTAGTAAGCTACTGGCATATAGACTTAGAGTACAACAGTCGGAACAATATATTTCAGGTCTTAAAAACTCTATTGGGCAAATATGTACTGACAACCCTAGGATTAATATGATCATGTCTTCATGCTATAAAAAGTTATATACATCCACTACCTCTGTGGCAAAATTGAAGAGTGACAAATTTCTGGATAAATTAGCACTTCCTACTTTCACATGATGCAATAAAGGCCTTAGATAAACCTATTATAATAGAAGAAGTTCATCACACACTCTCTTCCCTCAAAACTGGACGTGGCCCTGGTGGAGATGGCTTCCCAGTGGAGTTTTATAAAAATATGGCTGATTTATTTTGCCCTTTATTGTGTAGGGTATTTCAAGAATCTATAACTTTAGAAAAAAATACCTCCAACCTTAACAGATGCAATCATTACAGTGCTTCCCAAAAAGGATAAAGATGTCACTCTTCCCTCTTACTATCGCCCTATATCATTACTTAATGTAGATGGCAAAATTTTCACAAGTCTATTAGCTATTCATCTTAAACCCCTTTATTCCCCGATTAGTTAATAAGTCTCAAACAGGTTTTATTAAGGGTAGGATGGGTTTGGATCATCTTCGCTCTTTATTCAATCTTATGTATAAAGCTAAATTTCTAAAATCCCCTGCAGTAGCGATTGCCATTGATTTTGAAAAGGCTTTTGATTCCTTGAATTGGAATTTTCTTTATTCAGTTCTATCCCATTTTGGCATTAGTGACCGCTTTTGTTCATATATAAAATTATTATATACTTCCCATACAGCAAGGGTTCTTACTAACGCTACTTTATCTCAATCCTTTGAATTAAATAGAGGCACTAAACAAAGATGTCCCTTATCCCCATCCCTTTTCATCTTAGCCTTAGAACCTTTGGCAGCTGCTATCCATCAATCTGATAAAATCAGAGGAATATCGATTGGTAACACGCAATATACATCCGTGTTATGCAGATGACATGTTAATTTTACTAGAAGATGTAGAACTAGCTGCACACCCACTTATACAACTACTAAATACATTTGTGGAAATTTCTGGTCTTGCAATTAATTATAAAAAAAACTGAAATATTACCACTCAACACATTTTGTAAACCCTACATGAATAATGCCCTTGGCTTTGGTTGGGCATCTCAAGGCATTTCATACTTAGGAATTAAAATTTTAACGAATACTAAAAAAATATGGGAGGCAAATCTTACTCCTATACTCTCAGAAATTAAAACAATACTTGAAAGGTGGAAAAATCTTAATCTAACATTGATTGGTAAAATTAACGCAATTAAAATGTCTATTACTCCTAAGATTTTGTATCTCTTTTCCAACATACCATTGATTCTACCCACTATCTTTATATCTCAAATTGATAAATTGATAGGGAATTTTATTTGGGAAGGTCGTATTCCAAGATTTAGTTGAAATAAGTTTCGTACCCATTGGTCCCAGGGTGGGTTTACTCTTCCCTGGTTCTTGGCCTATTTTTGGGCATTTTGTGCCTCACAGACCACAGAATGGTTTACTAAACCCAATAATGAATCTCCTTTAGGGCTCAATATGGAAGCTTCCTGGGCACTGAGAAATATTCCCACCAATTTTATTTTTAATTCTTTATCACAGAAATTAAAAAAACACGCTACAATTGCTCCATCAATTCATTATTGGCTCAAATTACATAAATGGTTAAAAACTGACCCAGCTCCCACATTTTACTGTCCGATATGGGGAAACCAAAGTATAACCTTAGATGACTATCCTTTGTTTTGTAGTCCATGGAAAAATAAAAATATAATATTTTTGGGTGATATCCTAATCAAAAATAGTAATATTTTGGATTCCTTTACAAATTTACAAACTATTTGGGATATAAATAAAAAGGATTTCTGGAAATATCTACAAATTCGAGCGGCATTATCTCCTATATTATGGCATAAACATAGAATAACCTATTCCAACCTAAATATCACTTCATGGATGAATACTTCATCTGGGCTAGTTAGTAAGATTTATAAAATGATCAGGGATAATTTACCAAATCAATCAATTTCAGCCAAAACTAAATGGAGCTTAGCATTGCAACAAAATATAACTGAATCTCAATGGAGCCAGTGTTGGACTATTTGCCATAACACATTTAGAGATGTGCGTACTACACTTATTCAATATAAAATTCTTCACTGGTGGTACAGAACACCAGACTTATTATATAAAATAGGAGTTACACCAAATGATATATGTTGGAGATGTCATTCATCTAATGGTAGTTTATTCCATATTTTGTGGCTTTGTAGCTCCATATCTACATTATGGCACTTGATCCATCATTTGGCTTCCAATATCATAAAATGTCTTTTACCCTTTGACCCCAAGTACTTTATTCTAGGGATTATTGACAAAAGTATTAATATATCTAGACACAGCATAGATGGTTACAAATATTATTTATTCAGGTTAAACAGTTGATTCTAATTAATTGGAAGTCACAGATAATACCTACACTTACTGAAATTCTTAACAGCTTAACCCAAACGGCATCCCTGGAATGTATATCTTATTTGACTTTAGACCAACTAAATGTACATAAATTGTGCTGGCAGGATTATTTTAACTTTCTGGAATCTGGAGGATTAGGAAATACTTGTAGATCTCTCATTTAGAAGGATTCTAAAATATTTTATAGAACAGACAGATTGTATCTCCACAACATAGTTAAGATATATTGTTATTTAGTACAGTAATATGTTTATTTTATATACTGTGCAGAATAAGAATCGATGGCAATGTATGCCACTACATATTGTGACCTGTAGTATGTATGTGTGTATGTATGCATATATATGTATATATGTGTATGTATATGTGTATGATTATATATAGTCATAACCATCATATTAGTTTTGACCCCATTCTATTTAATCAAAATGTGGATTGTGAAAATGCCATACTACATTATGCATTATATTCATGTCTGCATGGTATTATTATGTTATAATATGGAATATGCTTTTTATTTTCTAATAAAAAGATTAACTGCAAAATGAAAATTCCAGCCTCCTTAAGATGCCCGGACATGTTACAGGTGCAGTTTCAAGGGAATTACATCACCTTTCAAACTCCGAATGAAGTGGAGCAATTTTTGAAAAAAATAGCTGAGGAAAATAACTTTAATCGACAGCACCACTCGATGCTAAGTAGAGTGGCTGAGCAGATGATGGACATAACTCCCATTGATAAGGGGGCACAGGCACTGAGAGACATTGCTGATTCCTAATGGGAGGATGAGTGGCAAAAAGCACTAAGCGGAAGCAAAAAAAGAAGGGCAGACAATCACCCTCCAAAAAGCTGTCTCCACCTTGTAGAGCCCGTTCCTGGATTCTAAAAATTCAAGTGCAGTTTTCAGACCCGGGAAGTGCATTCCTGGGGCTCATGCCAGTGAAACTGTCAAACAAGTATGAACCCTTGCTAGAGCTCATCCCCATTGAACTGCATCTGCCACAGGGAGAAGGAAACTGAGGGGCAGAGACAGAGGTAAAAACTGACATGTAGAATGACCGGTCTCTGATTTTTGAGGAGTGAGAGGACTACAGTCAAGTAAAGGAGGAGACTGCCAGACAATCTGCTTCACCACTGCTAGCACCGAGGCCAAAGGAAGACTGGAGCAAGAGGGCCCAAAAAGAAAAAAGAAGCCTAGCCTGCATCAAGTCCAAGCACTGGATAATTGTAGGACAAGCTGCAGGTAAGGGCAGCATCAGATGAAGCTTGGATGTAAAACCAAGTTTTGATTAAAGTGTTTGTTGTTGAAGTAGAGGGTACAAGGAAAGGGAAGAAGTAGTTTTATCAGAAAAGAGAAATGGGGCTTTATAGTTGAATACCTTTAAGTAGCACTATGTTGACTGCAGATAGGGTTTAAACTAGTGTGAGAACTAATGTTTGTTTTTATAATGTTTTGAAGTATGTATGATATAAGAGTGTTTCTTCAATGTATGTTATATGTACACCAGACAAATTTGAAGATAGGCTCTTTGGACCTAAAGTTCTATCCTGTTAAAAAATAAAGTTTTAACTAACTAAACAGGTGCAGAAAAGGTGGGTAGTGGTGTAGAAGGGGTCCCACTAATAAATTTGAAGTATTGGAGCCGATAGGGAGAAACCGCTAAATACGGCCACTGCCTGGGATCAAAAGATGAGCAAGGTGATGGATATAGCAGTTTATGCAGAAGAACTTCTCTCATGGTGGGGTTGATGATGGAGAGACATGTGGGGATAAGAGAACAACCCCCGGTGAGAGCATCCAGCCCAAAAAAAGGTGTTCTTGCTCCTTTCATCTACTCGCTTCAGACAAATGTCTACCAAGGCCCTCGATGAGAAGGGAAAGGAGCATCAATACTATTGAGATAGATATGGCTTAGTCCTGCACTACAGTAGCCATGGGATGGGTACAGAAAGGTAAAAAGAAACTTAGCCAGGGAAGAAACCCCACTGCTCAGGATACGGAAAAGGAGGAAAAGGCAAAGGTTAAGAAAGTATGGTGGAGATGCATCTTCTTTACTGCCCCAACACAGTAGCATATCCCATGTGGCAGAACATGGTTTATAAATAGTTCTCTTCTTACTATCCACATGTTAAGGAAGCCTGAGGATCCCTCTGAGTTGAAGGGGGAAAATAAGTTGGTACCCTTCCCTCCAGAGCTGGAATAGATGTAACTTGCCCTTAGACCTTGACTGGAGACCCAGTACTATTCCATAAGGAGCTCCAGGGAAGAAGACATGGGCAATTTCAAATAGAATTGCTCAGATGGTGGAATTTAGGATAGCATGAAAGATGGAAATCAAAGACAACCTAATAACTGAACTAGAGGACATACTGTACCTCTGGTGTGGGGCAAAAGAGGAGTTCCCCATCTCCTGAGGTGAGTTTTGGGATCATGGATGACCTAAGAAAGGAAGGGGCACCCAGATGCATAAAAGAAACACCCTCAGATGCTAGAAAATGAGATAGGTTAAAAGGAATGGAGTTTGACAGTGCATGATTGGGGTTAATGTGTTGATGTACAGTACACTGAAATAGAAAATATAGATGGGAAGACAACAAAAAGAGGAAAGTTGGGAAAGGAAATACGGGTCACAGATGGAGCTAGGAAGGAATCAGGAGGGAAGAAAGGAGAAGTATAATGATCTACTACTAAGGGAAATGGGCACAAGATAAACATAATGGATAGTACAAACAATGTGATCTTGACCTCATGGAATGAGAGGGGCTGAATTCGCCCATAAAACAGAAAAAGATATTGGCTAGGTTGAAGACCCTAAAAACACAAGTGAAGTTCTTACAATGGACCAAACTGATCAACAAGAAGGCCCCAAAATGTATTAGACAGTGGGAGGTATGGGAGTACCATAGTACATCAGGGAAGCTACAAGAGGAGTATCCATACTCCTGCACAGAAAGCTTAATTGGAAGTACATCCAGCATGTAGCGGATAAAGAGGCCTGCTGGGTGATAGTTAAAATGTCAACACCATTGATACTGGTTTTACTTATAAATATTTATATGCCAAATGAGGATGCCCCTGAATTTTTCCATGCTGTGTCCCAGAAAATATTACACCTGGCACAGGATAATCCTGTATATTGTTGGGGGGGACTGCAACTTGGCCATGGACTACCTCCTGGATAGCTCCAATTCAAAGCAGGAACTGTACACAAACTCTCGCAGGGCCCTCCAAGATCTGCTTACATTGTACAAATTATCTGACATACGGAGACTGCAGCACCCTACAGGCAAAGACTATCTCTACTTCTCACAAGCCAGAGCAATGGCTAGTAGGATAGACTACTGGCTCATCTCAGAGCACTTGACTACCCTAATAAGTGACATGCACATAGCACCCATATACCTATCGGACCATGCCCTGGTGGTAATGGATTTGACAATATAACTCATTACTAAAAAGAAGTCAGTGGCCAGGAGGTTAGACCCACTGCTCCTGCAAGACAAAGATATCTATAAGCATATACAGGAGGAAACTACTAAATGATTCACTTTAAACCACCAGAGTGCTGTCTCAGTAGCCATGACCTTGGAAGCATTCAAGGCCACTGTGAGGGGAGAAGTAATTCGTTTTGCAGCCTATAGGCATAAACAGAGGGAAATGGAAGTTGCTCTGCTGGAAAAAACAGTTGTTAGAAAAGGAGGCAGAGTATAAGAGGGCCCCCCACAGACTGAATAGCCCCATACTGATTTCAAATCTTAAGCCCTCACAATACAACTAAACTCCTTAGCTACAAGGCAGGAAGAACGGCACATCAGAGAAACTCAGCATAAATACTGGGTGGAAGGTGAAAAGGTGGGAAAACAGCTTGCATACAGGTTAAAAAAAAGCAAGTGAACAGACATATCCATCAATAAAACTAAAAAAGAATAAGTAGTGCATTGCCGAAAAGAAATTAATGAGGTCATGAAATACTTCTGTTAGAACCTGTACGCATCCAATAATAGGTGGGACTGTGGCACATTTGAGACCTTCATGGATGCCCTGCCCCTGCCAAAACTGTCTAAAACCCCAAAACAGGCCTTGGATAGCCCCCTAACTGAAGCTGAGCTAGGTAAGGACATTAAGAGTATGGATTTGCATAGAGCAGCAGGAAGGGATGGGTTTCTGGCAGATTTTTACAGACTGGTGCAGAAAGAGGTAACATTCCCAATGCTAAGGATGTTTCAGGAAGCACAGGGGAAAGATGGACTGCCGGGCACTCTCAAGGAGGTGATAATCACTATCCTCATGAAGGAAAGGAAAGACCAGACATGCCCAGGGAATTATAGGCCAATATCACTGATAAATGTGGACACCAAAATCTTAGCAAAATTGTTAGCTGCAAGAATGGAACACATTCTCCATAGCATAACCCACCCCTCCCAAGTAGGATTTGTTAAAGGGAGAAACAGCTCAGATCACAAACATCCCCAGCAGCTATACTAAAAGTAAACTTTGAAAAAGCCTTTAATTCTGTGGAATGGGAGTACCTGCATGCAGTCCTGGATCAGTTTAACTTTGGGGAGTACTTTACTTCTTGAATGAAAACTCTGTTTAGTCACCCGAGTGCCAAGATCATAACAAACAGCACCTTATCTGCCCCATTCAAGTTGAATAGAGGCACAAGGCAAGGATGCCCCTTATCCCCACCGCAATTTGCAACAGCCATGGAACCTTTAGCTGCAGCCATAAGGTCTCACCAGGATATAGCAAGGACAACAGTAGGTCCCAAACAATATCATGTGAAGCTTTATGCTGATGACTGCAAGATATTAACAAGGGGCATCAAGAACAGCATGCAGCCCATACTGGAGATTTTAAAAGCTTTCAGATACATATTGATCCTCAATATCAATATTCATAAATCAGAGATACTTCCCTTGATCAAGTACACCACTCCCAAAATGATTGAGTTGACAGATCTTTATTGGGCCCCCAAAGAAATTAAATACTTAGTGATCAGATTATCACCTGACCTGGCAAGCCAGGTTGACAGAAACCTCATGCCAATATGGACACAGCTCCAAAAAGATGTTGGGAGGTGGGAAAATTGCACCTGTCCACAGCAGGGAAAATATCTGCCATAAAACTAATGCTTACCCCCTGGATATTTTATCTGATATCACACATTCCCATTCTGCTACTAGAACTATGGACAGAAAAACTACAGGGATTGACGAGTAAATTCTTATGGAGTCAAGCCCCTCCCAGGAATAGCACAGCCAAATTTTAGGCTCCATGGACAAGAGGTGGATGGAATCTCCCAGATTTTTTAAAATACTCATATGCTTTTATCTTGGCCAAAACTTGCCAAGGACTGGAAAGTCAGGATAACTTTCCCTTGGCCTGGTTGAAGGTGGAAAAGGTAGTATTCAATGGTACCTCACCCAACAGCTACCTAGGAAGGACATTCCCTAGAGCTGCACAGGCCTGGTTGACAATAAAGACTGGCCACCAGGCTTGATGTAAGGTAGGAAGACTATCAAAATGCTGCTTAAACATAGGAGTCTAGAAGTCCCTATGGGACAAACCCAACATGTATATTAATAATAAGCCCATACACTGGGAAGTATGGGAAAGATGCTCTATCAGCACAGTTAAGGATCTAGTACAGGGGAATAGTAAACCTTTTGTTACTTTCCGGTACCTAAAAGACAAACATCACCTTCCTCAAGAGTGTTTTTGGCAGTACTTACAGATCCGGAGCCTATACAAGTGGATTAGGAAACATTGCACTTGTTCCATCTGTGGTTCAGCCTGAAGTAGACCCAAAGAGTAGCTTCCACTAGGTCTGTGAGGAGGTGGGACAGAAGGGCCTTGCAAGAGTCATACAAAAGGAACTTACAGTACAGATGGTGCCCCCAGTCTGTCATTACTGGCTAAAAGAAAGTAGGGGAATAGGCTGGGCCTAAATATTTCTGAACAGGAATGGAGTAACTGCTGGAAGCTAGCTCACCATGCATGTGCAGATCAGTGGAGTCTCCTGATAAGGAACAATGTCTTACATCTTTGGTACAGAACCCTGACCCAACTACAGAAAATGGGCATGCTACAACGGGATAGTTGTTGGAGGTGTAACACACCAAGGGTTGACCTGATGCATATCCTATGGCAATGTCACCTCCTACAGTCATTATGGGCATGGTTGATAAAGTTCTGTTCCAACACTCTTAATCAAGCAGTGCCAGAGACTCCTGGCTTTTAGCTTGTGGGCTTGTTACCAATAAACAACCCACTTAAGAAATCGCAAATAATGTGGCAAACACAGGCCTCAGTAGAACTGATCAGGGCAATCCTTAGGAAGTGGAAAACTCAGGATGTCCCAGACTTCCAGGAGTGGCTGCAGGCTATTTGAAATTACTAGTCTCCCACACAAGACAAGCCCACTTTGCAAAAAAATGTCAGCCATATATTCTTATAAATATGGTCTCCCTACCTGAAGGTGCACAATATACACAGTTCTATCAGCACAAAGATGTACATCAAAGATTTACTGAAACTACCATGAATCTGAATTTTGCATACAGATGGATTTAAAGTTTAATGTTAAGAGTTAGGAATGTTATGAAACAGTTGAGACAACTTCTGGGTTGTAAAAGAATCTGTACCATGCAATGTTTGTACCTGATGAAAGTTGCATATGTAAGAATGTGTGAATTCAACAATAAAAAAATATTAACTGCAAAAAAAAAAAAAAAAGGAAGTGTATACTATCTAGACTAAAAAAACCCGGTGGACACAGTAAGCAGTGGAGGTGGTAGGGTAGAGCGTCACTCATGAGGGTCAGAATTTTTATGAGCTGTATCAGGGTGGGGATGTGGAATGACAACCAGCATCCACCCCTCCCCCAACTATACAGCACCGGGACTGCGGCTCCCCCAGCCTCCGCCAAGGATCCATAGCATGCCGGACATGCAACTCCCCCACCCCATTAAACAGGGAGATCAGTTCCTAGGTTTCTTAATACTTCTCCCCTGGCTGTCCCTCTGATGTCCTGAGTCCGTTCTTGAGCCCAGGTCATCGGCGTCACAGCTGGATGAGCTGCCACTGCACTGGCGAGCTGGCACGCTCTTCTGTTTCTGACATTTAAGAACATAATACTAATATGGTGTATAGGTTATTAACAGTAGTGATTTCTATTTCTCAACAGGCACCACTGTGAATGTCCCTTAGTTAAATGAAAACTACACCCTCATATCATTACAATTCTATTTGTTTCCATGTCAACAGACAACTCATTTCCTGTAGCTGTTAGGGCTATATGTTTTAGCCTTAGTTTGTTTTCACTGCTCGTGCTAGCCCCCTGTGACTGCCCTGGGGTCTCCATTTCATATTTGTTGAAATCTCATTGTCCATGAGAACTGCATTAGCATATGAGAACATGATGTCAGATCAACTATTTATATCACATATCTCTATGCCAAAAGAACAAATATCCTGCAAAAACTCTTTGGAAAAACATAAACTAGTGGAATTTAAATGGAAAACCCTGCATTACAACTCAGATAGTTTGCAAAGCTCACTAAAAATAAATGTGGTATTTCACACCTTCTTGCAGCTTGTTTCTTTGAAGATGAATTAAGCAGACAGGCATACTGGGGAGTTTAAAGGTTGATAACCTATCATGTTCTCATATGCTAATGCAGCTTTCATGGACAAAGAGATTTCAACAACCAGCATATGAATCCTCCCAGGACAGTTCAGGGCCTAGTATGAACTGTGAAAACAGATTAAAGCAGTTGCATACATCTCTAACTGCTACATGAAAAGCGTCTGTTGACATGGAAACAAAGAATGTTTTGAAGATATGAGGGTGTAGTTTTCCTTTAAGTAATGAAGAAGAAACCAGGAACACAAAAACAGCACCAGACCAGAGCAGAGGGCAAACAGTCAGATAACCAGTTAGAGAAGACCAGTCAGCCAGCTATCACTTCAAGACTGCTACTACCACCACCTACTACAATCAGCAAAAAACAGAAGTAGTGCACCAGCACTGAGATTAGTATGGTTGAGGCACATTTACCAAAAATGACTGCTTAGAAAAGAATGTGGAAGTAACTGTGATGACGAGCAAGTCCTAGACCAGATCTCTACCTAGTTTGTAAATAAAATAGGCTCCTCCTGAGTCAGATTCTTTAGAAGGGGCAAGTGTGCATAATTGTACTTTGTATAGGTAGTTTACTAGTTTGTTTTTTTCTCAGTCAGAGGCACCACATGTTTTGTTTAGCAGCAAAGACTCTCTGTCTGCATGGAATGCAACGCAAAGAAATGTGAGAGAAAAGCACCAGGCAGTCTGAAAGTAACCAATTTGCCACTCTTACTAGTTACTATCACTACTATCAGGGCCAAAAAAAAACAGAACGAGCAGCACTTATCAAAGTGGTTATAGGTGCATTTAACTAAATGATCTCCTTAGAATGAGAAAGTGACTGGGTGTGTGAGATCAGGGACTTGCCTGCCACAGTTGCTACCAGTACAGTCATGTGATGTACTGGCTGCACCTTCCACCAACCCCCAGTATGATGATGATTTGATCCAAAGGCAAGGCATGTCCCAGATCTCTATTTTTTTAAAGTCTCCTGAGTTTGACTTTTTGTAAAAGGGGACAGTGTGTTTATAATGTATGTCACCAATTGTGTTTAGCAATGGCTCTCAATATAGAATGCAACACAAAGCAATGTGAAAGAAGAGCACCAGACAGTCCAAAGTGACCACTTCACCACTGCTACTACCACTACTATCAGGGGAAAAAAACAGAGCTGGCAGCATGTATTAGTACAGATATAATTATTCTTAGGTTTACTTAGCTAAATGATCTCCTCAGAATGAGAACATAACTGTGTGTGAGATCAGGCACTTGCCTGCCACAGTTTCTAATAGTACAATCATGTGATGTACTGGCTGCACCTCCCACCCACCCCCAGGATGGCAATGATGTGGTCCAAAGGCAGGCAAGTCCCAGATCTCTATTTTTTTTAAACCAGTCTCCTGAGTCTGACTTTTTGTTTAAGAGGACAATGTGTTTGTAATGTATGTCACCAACTGTGTTTAGCAATGGCTCTCGGAATGGAATGCAATGTGAAGCAATGTGAAAGGAGAGAACCAAGCAGTACAAAGTGACCACTTCACCACTGCTAGTACCATTACTATTGGGAAAAAAAGAGAGCTGGCGGCATGTATCAGTATGGATATAATAATTATTCGTAGGTACACTTAGATAAATGAACTCCTCAGAATGAGAATGTGACTGCGTGTGAGGTTGGGGACTTGTCTGCCACAGTTGCTACAAGTACAGTCATGTGATGTACTAGCTGTACTTCCCACCCACCCCCAGGAAGACAATGATTTGGTCCAAAGACAGGCAAGACTCAGATCTCTATTTTTTAAAATCCAGTCTCCTGAGTCTCACTTTTTGCAGAAGGGGACAGTGTGTTTGTAATGTATGTCACCAATTATGTTTAGTAACAGCTCTTGGTATGGAATGCAATATGAAACAATGTGAAAGAAAAGAACCAGGCAGTCCAATGTGATCACTTCGCCACTGCTACAACCAATACTATCGGGGGAAAACAGAGCTAGCAGCATGTATCAATATGGTTATAATTATTATTCTTAAGTGTATTTAGCTAAATGGTCTCCTCAGAATGAGAAAGCGATTGTGTGTGAGATGAGAGACTTGTCTGCCACAGTTGCTACCAGTACAGTCATGTGATATACTGGCTGCACCTCCCACTGCATATATGTTAATCTTTTCTGATAAATATACTGGCACATGGGAGTTCCCACAGCTTTGCCCATCAGGTGTGTCATCAGAGGACTGGCTGTGGGGGACTCTGTGAAATGAATGGCCAGAGGGGGTCACAGGATTAACAAGATAAACTTACATATTTCAGCCATGTAAGTTATTGAAAAAAAATAAATACAGTACATTTTAGCTAATGTGGCCTACTGTGTATGTCCCATGTTTTTGTTCCTGAAAAGCTAACAGTTCCCCTTTAAAATGTATTCTAAACTGTTTTACAATGACAAATCATGGAATAAACATATAAGACTTTATTGGGGCACTACCATGCCACTATAATATAATATCAATAAGGAATTATGAAGTACAGCTCCTACCTCATTATAAAGAAAACTACAATTATAGCGGCACTACCATGCCACAATAATATAAGGAAACATCTGAATTTCTATTTGAGATTACTTGATTGTATAACATTTAATATGACATTGCCAATTTGTGCTTTTTGATTTCATAATATTTGTATGTTTTTCCATATAGTGCCGTCTTTGATCAACCTGTATATCTAAATGTATATAATACATTTGGCCCAAGAACAGGCTTTGAATATCTTATCTGAATTAGTTGAGAGATCACAGTGTCTGAATTACAAAAATCTGTATAGACTGCAGTTGAACAACCCTAAATATGGCTGTAATACTGCAACACAATCCAGGGTTTATGTTTGATGTAATACCTGCACTTCCTGTGAGCTAAAGGCCCTCATCTCTCTTTCATGCCTCACAAGCCCTGAGGGCATACGGTTATTATATAATCACTAAACATGCTGTCCTCTGTCAATCTTTACTTATAACTCACTTGTGCCTTTATCATGTGTGAATTCTCATAACATTTCATAGCTTTGAAAGGTGAACCCATGTTGTATATATCCCACTGATGGTATGATTGATGTCTTAAAATTATATTTTTTTCTTCCAAATTTTACTTCATTTTCAAATAAACAAATAAAACATCACAGTACATAATTTAATATTTACTAATTTGAAATACCACACATTCATTATTTATCAGCTAGAAACTCACACCATCCTTAACTTAATCATATTAGATCCCTATGTCCCCTTTCCATATTCCTTCCTTTTAATAAGCAAAATTATATATTCAAAACGTAAACAGTGGTAGAAGAATGGTGTGTAACTCTTTCAAAGATGGTTCAGATAAATCTTGAAAGTCTACTATTTCATCCCATACTTTTTGTATTGTATGGCTTCCTACACCAAGAACCATCTTGTCAGTTGCCCTAGGTTACCTAGACAGGGGGAATTCCATTTTTTCCAGTATTAAGCATTTAGTCACCATAGTCCAAATACACACATTTTTTTCTCGACTGTTTATTAACCTTCAGCTCAGTGATATCATTTAAGACTAACAAAGTAAAGTTAAGGGGTATAGCAATCCTTAACATGTTAGATAGCAACTTAGTGGTGTCTAACCACCAGCTTAGTATATATTGGCATTCCCAGATGCAGTGGTATAGATTGCCCAATGTACCGCATTGCTACCAGCATTGCAAGTTACCATTGTTGGCTATTTTCCCTACACCTGAGGAGTATCGTATGCCCTATCAATGATCTTTTGAATAACCTTATTTTAAGCATACATATAATCTTTGTTTATGTAAGCTCTAAGATTTCTCCAGTGCTGTTCTGTTTACTTTATCCCATTCTCATTATTGTATTTAATGTTTGCTATGCACCTTGGCCCACATATTCAAAGGAGATGCACGGTACAAAATGGAAATGTGCAGAACAGCGATATTTGAAAGAGAGACATGAGTCACGCATGTCGGAATGCACAATCATGCAGATATAATACATGTGGCACAGAAAAAGGGGGAGGGCACCTGAATATGCTGCACATGTGTATATTCAGACAAAATGAGCGACACATATACCGCACACAATCAGGAATAAAAGAGGCAGCCCTAAATCGGTCAGCTACTCAGAGGTAGGCTGCAGCACTGCAGCAACAATGGCTGGGTTGGCTTTTCACATAGCAGCAGTGATGGCTGATGTGAGGAGACAGGGTTAACAGCAACATGGACATGTAGGGCCCATATGCATTATGCCCAGCAGAGACAGTACCACTCCCGTGTCACATGGAACAGCTCAGTGACACTGACATCGTGGGCCAGTACTGGCTCAACAGGACAATTCTTAGACAGGTCTGTGAACTGCTCCAAGATAATCTGTAGGCACCCACACACAGACTTCATGCCATGATGGTGGAGACAAAGGTGACAACAGCATTGTGCATGCTTGCAACAGGCATTTTCCAGATATCGGTAGGTGACACCACCGGCATCACCCTGTCAGTCACATCCCATCTCCTCACTCAGTTCTCACTGCTCTGCTGCCCCATGCTAGTGAGTTCATATGATTCCCTAGCAAACCAGTAGAGCAGACAGAAACAATGCAATTCTTACACAGGGTTGCACAACTTCTAGATGTGCTTGGGATCATTGACAGCACCCACATTTCCATCAGAGCACCACATGGTGGGGACAAGGAGGTGCATGTTAACAGGAAGGGTTGTACTCCCTAAACTGCCAGGTTGTGTGTGATGCCACAGGGTGCATCTCAAATGTCTGTACCCACCTCCTTGGGAGTGCACACAATGTCTATATCTGGCATCCGTAGTCCCTGTGCCAGCATTTTGTGTATAGGGAGATACAGAGTGTCCATCTTGTAGGTGACTGGAAAATACCTCCACAAACAAGGTGCCCACAGGGTCACATAGTTTAGTGACGGCAGCTGTGAAGGAGGTGACCCAGTAAGAATGTGCTGCCACAAAGGATGATAGCTATGTGACACATGGGATGGGGGGAAGGAGGCTGAGAGGAGACCAGAAAAGAATTGACATTGGACAGATGTGAAATACAATGATGGGATGGTGTACACATGATGGACTGCAACAGGCACAGGAAACAGGAGTGCTGCCAGCCAGTAGGGGCATGTGACACTGTGTCAGGGTAGAACACTGTGACACATTGGAACGGGACAGCACCATGTGGCACAACCAGGCACCTATGTTGTTGTGCTTCACAGACCAAACACCATGTAGGACGCAGTGGTAGTGATATTGCACAAATTACAGTTGGGAAAGTGCCACAGAGGTGTGCACAGATGGGTATCCATTGAACACAGTGACCACAAATGAGTGCTTTCAAAAAGGGTGACTCAATCATGGTGCCTGTGTTCTGGGCTACCTGGCAGGGTAGTGACCAGATACAGGGGCAGGAGAGTACAGCGACAGGATGCCACTATATAGACATCTGCGCGGGGGGAAGGACCATGTTGTGCAACGGGCGGAAGGGGAGAGAGGGTATGTGGGGTGTGGTGCGGCAGTTGGTTGCCAAGCTGACCGCGTGGCATGATGGGTAGGTGGCAGGCTGGGTTTGGGGGGCTGACAGGTTCAGTTCTGGGCAAGATAATTTTTTTGCGTCAGGTTGGGGTTTTCTTTTTTTTCAAGTTTTACATCCCCCCCTGGCATGAACCCCTCTAGAGTTGAGAATCCTTAAGTTGGGGGGTGTGGGGTGTGTGGGTGGTGCAGCCCCCCTGCATAACATAGAAAACTAGTCACTGGTTTTCTAGTCACTGTGAGTGTACATCATCATAATTCGTTTTCGGTGATGTACAATCGCCCAAACGGCGATCGCTATTCCACAATTGCCTTTATGACATAGAACCGTGTGGATGTATACAACTGGGACACAGTGTCTGGTGTAATGTGCTGATAGTGGTGAGCAGCTGAAACAGCATGTGATGGGGTGCAGAATGCCATGGATGTGTACTGTAGACTAACATATCTTCTTCCTCCACTCAGGAGACAGCACATACCCCTTCTGACCATGGTTACTCACCCCGATACAACAGACACGTCTGATGGAGAGGAGAGGTACGACGCACACATCATGACAAGTAACATCATAGAGCATGTACTTGGCATGCTAAAGATGTGATTTAGATGCCTGGACACGTCCACTGGTGCCCTACGATATGACACACCCTGTATGTGCATACTAGCAGGTCTAACCCTCTACATAAAGGTGGGGATAGGGAAAAGATTTTGGATCAATAAGAATCAAGGCTCATTTTTTGTTTAAAAACCTTACAACCAGCAGGGTGTAATGATTACATGGACTAGAAACCCTTTTTGTGAATGTTAACAGGAGCAGGGGATAGTTCTTCTTGGAGCGTTGTAGTTTGATTTTGATTTAAAGCAAACTGAATGACTCTTTAGGCATATTTAACAAGGAAAAAAGGATGTGTTTGGATGCTTATATTCAGTATTTTATTGCATGTGTTTGAACATTGTTTTTCTTTTAAGTTTGTCTCATTTGGAGGATTGGGTAACTGAAGTGTGCTGTCAGGCACTTCGATTTGGGACTTTAAGTTTGGAAATATGCCATTAAATTATGCCCCAGTTGGACTAAGGAGAGCCTGGCAACACAAAGCAGTCACTAACCTCCCTTTGAGTAAGCTGAGGATTTTTAAAAAATAAATGAATCATTTCTTATGCTCATAATGCGCACATGGTAAAAACACAGTCTTGAGTGGCTCCAAAGATGAGAACCTGGGTGGGGGGGTGGCGATGGGCACAAGGAAAGAGGAGAGAGGTGTACTGGTGTTGGGGGACCCCATACTCAAGGGGATCAGATGGTGTGGCAAGGGGGAGAGGCACAGTCGGATATGGGTGGAGTCCGTACCAGGATTGAAGGCAGACATGGCAGGACAGGCAATCCTAAGGTGCGTAAAGAGGGATAGAAGGAAGCCACATACTGTGGTACATGTGGAGACAAATGACCTAGCGGAGGGGAAAAGGTGGAGGTAACAAGGGAGAGGACTGAGGAAGTGGGAAGGTTGTGTGAGGAGACTGGGGAGTCTGTGGCCTTCTCTAAAGTGCTCCCAGTACCCTGCGCAAGCACAGTGAGAAAGGAGAGGATTAGAGAGTTGAACACATGGTTGGTAGAATGGTGTCGAACTAAGGGTATAGGGTTATGGGCAGTTGGGGCAGTACCTGGGATGATAACAATCTGTTTGCAAGGGATAGGCTGCACTTGAATGGGGAGGGGAAAAAGGTACTAAAGCAAAGACTGGAGAGGTATATTGCGACAAGGGTGGATTTATACTAGATGGGGGGGGTGGCAAGTGGACAGCAGGTAGGCAGGGATCTGATAGAGTGGAGTCACAGCCTACTCCCCAGGCTAGCTGGGAAGCACTCAGGGAGGCCAAAAAAGGAGGGAGTAGAAGGGATGAGATGGAGGCTAGTGAAGGGAAGGGGGCATTATGGAGGGTGGTCTCATTGAATGCAAGAAGTCTAGGAAGCAAATCCGCTGAGCAACAGGCACTCTTAGCAGTTTGGAGGGTGGATATTGCAGCTGTCACAGAAACATGGGCAACTGAGCACCAGGACTGGGATCTGGCAATCCCAGGATACAAATTATACAGGAAGGACCATGGGGGGGGTGGCAGTCTATGTGAGGGACTGGATCAAATGCATAAGGGACGATGGAGAAGAAAGGAGAACAGAGGCAATCTGGCTGCAGCACCTAGACTCAAGGGGTAGGAAACTAAGGTTTAGGGTGGTATACAGGCCACTGTCCTAGTCTGAGGAGCTTGACAGTGAGCTAATGGGACAAATCAAAAAGGTATGTAGAAAAAGAAGGTGGTCATTGTGGGGGATTTCAACTTGCTGTGGGTTGACAGGAGCATTCCATTCACCTCCAGTGCTAGGCAGCAAGTGCTCCTGGATGCGATCCAGGAGGGTCTCCTGACACAGTTGGTTACTGTACCTACTAGGCTAAAGAACACTTTAGATCTGGTATTGTCAAATGGGGAGGCAGTGAGGGAAATAAAGGTAGAGGAACCACTATCTGACAGCGATCACCAAACAATGTGGTTTAATATCACGATATGTGGGGAGCAAGAGAAATCAGTTACATGGGTGGTAAACTTCAGGGGGTGGACTTTGGGAGGATGCAGGAAGTACAGAAAGAGAAACTGAGGGCATAAGGCATGAGATGGATGTGGAGCTGAAATTGATATTATTAAATGGGGAGGTTGCTGCCCAGTGGCACTGAGGGCTGAAGCACTGGACGACGTACCTCGCGCCACGCTGGCGACCCAGGTTCGGATGCGAGCCCGGGACGCTAGGAGTCAGCAGTGGAGGGAGAGGACGGAGCATCTGGAGGACTGCTCTCCAATCCTGGGGAGGGATCCAGGGTTCCTTCGCTCTGTGGTGGCCCCTGGTGATGACCGGGGAGCGCTACCAGAAAGATGCTGAGAGGGGGAGGAGTACGTCAGATGTTGGCTACGTGCCTGGACGTCATTGTATGCCAGTGCCCGCAAGGAGGAAACAGTAGAAAATTGGGCTCCAGGTTGGGCAGCATGAGCTTCCAACCCCCACTGTCTGATGTGAATGGCTCCTCCTCATTCAGATCCTGATCCGGTGAGTTGAGCTGCGTAGCTCCTCACCACCCTGCCATGGGTGGTAATCCATGGGGGTTTGAGGAGGCTGGCCTGATGTCGGTTTCAGGGTCAGGTGGATCAGTCGGGATGTAATGCCGGCTGGAGCCTCTGGGGAGAAAATATGTATAAAAAAAAATGTGGGGTTACAGAGGCAACAGAAGCCTGCTGTAAGGCACGGAGTAAGAGAAGCAGAGCAAGAAAACCATGCTGGTTGAAAAGCGAGGTTGTGGTGGTGGTGAGAGCAAAACAAGTGGCTCACCAGAGGTTTAGAAGGACAGGAAAGGAAGTGGACAGGGAGGAATATGCAAGATGATCCAGGGAGGTGACCAGAAAAGTGAGATTATCCAAGGCCCAGAGGGAGCTGAGATTAGCACAGGGAAGTAATGGGGGGAGAAAGACTTCTTCAGATACATCAGGGAGAAAAGAAAGTGCAAGGAGACAATAGTGAGGATAAAAAGGGGTGGGCAGTGGACAGAAAATGGGAGGAGCAGGCAGAATCACTGAATGAATACTTTTGTTCCATGTTCATGGAAGAAAAGGGGTCTGGGAGGGTGGGGACAGGAGGAGAGGAGGTGACAGATGGAAGACTTGAGGCAAGTAGAGTCCTAGAGGGACTGAGGGCACAGAAGGTAGACAAGGCACCAGGGCCAGATGGTATCCACCCCAGGGTGCTGAGGGAGATGGCAGAGGTGTTAGCAGAGCCGCTGATGGATCTGTAGAGCACCTCACTGGAGTCGGGATGTGTGCCACTGGACTGGAGGATGGCACATGTAGTGCCATTACACAAGAGCAGGCCAAGGGATGAACCGGGTAATTATAGTCCGGTAAGTCTCACATCCATAGTGTGCAAACTCATGGAAACGCTACTAAAGGAAAGATTGGTGTCGTACCTCGAGGAGAATGGCCTCCAGGATGTGAAGCAGCATGGGTTTGTTTCAGGGAAGTCTTGTCAAACCAGCCTGATACAATATTATGACTGGGTGACGGGTGAACTGGATAAGGGTCATGTGGTGGATGTTCTTTACTTTGACTTCAGCAAGTCCTTCGATTCAGTGCCTCATGGGCAGCTTGGAGGGGAGCTAACTTGTGTAGGAGTAGGGGCAAAAATGATGAACTGGATTACAAGCTGGCTGAGTGGGAGGCTGCAACGGGTGGTTTTGAGAGGGGAGCTCTCAACTCCAAGGCCGGTGATAAGTGGGGTGCCACAGGGCTGTGTGTTGGGGCCAGTATTGTTTGGGCTCTTCATATCAGACATCAGACATGGGGTGTTGAGCAAGGTAAGTCTGTTTGCTGATGACACCAAAATCAGAGCAGTGCTGGATGGAGAGGAGGGGTGGAAGCAGCTGCAGGGGGACCTAAGCAAGCTAGAGGAGTGGTCAGAGACGTGGTAGCTGGGGTTTAATGCAAAGAAGTGTAAGGTTATGCACTTTGGGGTGAAGAGCCCAAGGAGAGAATACTGGCTGGGGGGGAGGTTAAGCTGGGGATCACTGAGGAGGAGAAAGACCTGGGGTAATGATAATGGCGACCATGAACAGCACTGCCCAGTGCAGGAGATTGGCTGCAAAAGTGAACAAAATACTGGGGTGCATAGTGAGGGGGTTTTCATCAAGACGAAATGAGGTGATCTTGCCCCTTTACAGATCACTGGTAAGGCCACACTTAGAGTATTGTGTGCAGTTTTGGAGGCCATACCTAAACCATGATATCAGGCTGCTGGATGGGGTGCAAATGAGGGCAACAAAGGTGATATGTGGAATTGAGGGGAGAGACTATGACAGCAGGCTGGGAGACCTCAATATGTACACCCTAGAGGATAGAAGGGACAGGGGGGATGTGATAGAGATATTCAGGTATCTGAGGGGAATCAATAAAGATGGGGAAGATGGGGTCTTTAAGTTAAGGAGGGAGGGTCACCAGGGGTCACAGGCTAAGAATGGAGGGGGGGAAGATTTAGGAAGGAAATGAGGAGACAATATTTCACAGAGAGGATGGTAGCAAAATGGAATGCCCTACCAGAATGGGTGGTATCATGTAAATCTGTGAACAGCTTCAAAAGGGCATGGGACAGGGAACAGGGGAGAGTGAGGGTGGGGAGTGGCAGTAGGATGACAAAAGGGAGGGGGGTTGGGGCAGCTGCAAACTAGGGGTGTTGTCTGCACACTCGAGCAGACATAGATAGACCAGGTGGTCTGTTTCTACTGGCACATTCGTATGTTCGTATGATGGTTGTTAAGCACTTTAGTAATCAGTTAATTAGTATATAAAACTGATCCAATCACATATTTGTAACAATGGAACACAGAGTGTTGTTAAGGCAATGAATGAATAATTGGGCTTTAAGGATTATGAGAGTTAATTGAATACAGCTGAAATTTAAACACTATATAAAGGTGCACACCACTAGGAGGGGACATCCCTGACGAAGAGGTCTTTGTGGCCTCGAATCGCTGGGCTGCTCACACCGATGTGGTATGTGAATCTTGCACATTATGTTTTATTAATTTTGATCACATATTTGATATATGTTTTTATTAAAATACTGCTTTTTTTATTATGAATATGCTCATTTAAATAAAACTAGACACATACTAAAATGAATGATTCTTAAAGATTTAAAACTGCCTGAGTGCCTTTTCTTGTATATAGTGCCCTACAACATGGCCTGGACAAGGCCTGTGGCATATTCCTGGCCTGTTGCATGCTACATAACATGGCCATTGACTGTGGAATAGTTGTCCAGGTCCCAGAGGGCAACAATGCAGAGGACGTGGAGCCACAGGATGAGGGTGAGCAACCAGTGCAAGACCGGATGGACCCATGATTGCCTTTGAGGGGATGGTGGTTTTGGGACACCATTGTGCAAGAGCATTTTGGACCCCATAGATTGAGTAATGCAGTCATCCATGACATTACAGGCATACACACAGGCACAGTAAATGTGGGAGCATGGTACACCCCAAGGCAATGTACAGTGTGAACCAGTCAGCCCTTTGAGATGTGCCGCAAGGTTGTGTAGGTGGGACACTGTGTACACAAGGTGTGGAGAGGACACAGCCATAGACAACACATGGCAGATGTTGCCCCATCACTGGCTGTGAAGCATCACAGGCAGGTCAAAAGGGCCCCAAACACCTCAAGGTGAGTGCATGCCACCACCATGGACACATGCAGAGCCCCTCACCTCAGGCATAGGCAACTCCAGTGGGGCTCCCCGGACAACATGGGAAAAGGCCTCCACCCCTGAGGGGATCAAACTATGTGACTGAGAATGGCTATGTGTCGAGGTAGGTATGGAGAACTGCACACTGTAGCTAGGGGTGTGTAGTGGTGCAAGGGCAGGTGATGGGGTGTCAAAGACATTGGAGACGTGGAGTGCTGGTGTGGGGGTGTTGGTGTTGTTGCACACTGTGTGGCATATGGTAACGTGACCATGGGTAGCCAATGCTGCAGCACCCTCCTTTATTGCCTGCACAACAATGGCAAAATCTTCAGTGAAGTCAGCACGCAGGACATGTATCAGCCCAATGATCTCCGTATGGCGGATCATGGCCTGCTCCTTATTGAGCCATAACTGTACCTGCTACCCCTGCACAGCTACATGGCATGCCTCTTGGCTCTCCACAGAGGCCCTCAGTAGCCTTGTGTGTTCCGGTAGCTCATCGTCCATTGCCATGTGGCATTGAGGGGGTGGCTGCTGACCCAGGGGAGTGGCCTGGCTTGTGACCACCACAACGTGTGGCTGCCCAACAGCTGGCCAATGGGGATCTGGAGATGTGGTGCATGCATCCCCAATTGTGCACTGGGGCTGCCTAAAGATGTGGATGGCCAGGCTGTGGCTGGTCGCCAGTATCACGTTGCAGGGCAGCAATGCCCCCCGGCTGCACCTTAGCATGCCGCAACATGATTCCCTCAACCTGTGTCCTGACTGACTGCAAGCAGTGGCCCAACTGCTGCGCATTGGCTGGCCCTGGATGGCTGCTGGCAGCATGTGCAGCATGTAGAGTATCTGTTTGGGCTACATGGGGGGCCATGTTGGGGATGACATTATCAACCTGGCTGATGTCATCATCGTCAGTGTCTAAGGTGAGCACATCCAGGGCTGTTAGGAATGCCTCGGCCAACAGTGAGATGGCATCATCATCATCACCTCCCCCCCAATGTGTTCATCCACAGTGGTGGCCACCACAGTGTCCGTTGCTGAGGCCATAGGTACGTCATCCCTCTGTGCATGTTGCTGTACCTGTGGAGCCACACCTGTCCCAGGATGTGATGGTGCTGTGGAAACTAAAGTGGAGAGCATGGTTATGGTTGTATGGCCATGGCAACATAACCACGACATACACAGGTAGGTGCACATGCATATAACAGAAGTGCGAGTGGATATACACATGGGCATGACAGTGTGAGCAGGACACATGGCTGACATGCTAGTATGCACATACATGGTGTGTCATGCACCAGGGGTGTAGCCAGATAATGTCAGTGTGTACACACACCCACCAGCCGCTGACACACCCTTAAAACCGAACACATACCCCCAAAGCAGCCCCAGTACAAAACACAGAATGTTGTCAGATGACCCCTCTGACCTCTAAACAGGCTGTGCACATATCACCGCCCCCTCACATACAGTACAGAGGTCAAAACTGTCACACCACCCAGTAGCCTGCGGTACATCACGGACACGCATGAGATTGATAAAGTAAGCAGAAAGGCATATGGTTGATACAGACACTCAACAAAACTGTATACAACTGTGTACAGATAGTATGCCAGCTCACACCCCTGGCTTGCACACTCATACAGTGTCTGCAGCTCCATTGCCGAACAGTGCTACACAGAATGGATGACATGCTGCACACAGAATATCAACACTACATGACCTGTGACATGCATACCTATATTGCAGCGACGGCTGACCTCCAGTATCAAATCTACCACTGGGAATGCCCTCCACAGCCACATGGCTGAGGGTTACATACTGCAGTTACATAGTTACATATATACATAGATACTTAGATTTTGACAGCAGATATAGGCCTTTGACCCATCTAGTCTGCCTATTTATGCACATAACTGTACTTCTTTAAGCTTCCCTAGACTTAGATTGTTCCCTTTCCCCAACTTCTAGGATCCCATTATGCCTGTCAAATGCATCCTTAAATCCTGTAATCATTTTTGCCTCACCTCCTCTTCTGGCAGACTGTTCCATTTGTCCACCACCCTCTCTGTGAAGAAGTTCTTCCTCACGGTCCCTTCAGTTTCATCCCATGTCCCTGAGTCTTAGCACATCTTTGTCTTTGAAAAATTGTGTTTTCCTGCACCTTGTTTCTCCCTGTGAGGTACTTATATGTCTCAATCATATCCCCCCTCTCCCTCCTCTACTCTAGGTAGTACATAGTTAAGTCTCTCAGCCTGTCCTCATAGGGTATGTGATGTAATCCTTGCACCATCTTGGTTGCCCTCCTCCGAACTGCCTCAACCCTGTCTACTGTTTGTCCTTACGTAGGTAAGGTCTCCAGAACTGGACAATCTACTCAAGATGTGGCCTCACTAATGCCCTGTATAGTGGAATTATGACCTCCCTTTTCCTGCTTGTGATGCCCCTGCCTATGCATCCCAGCATCCTGTTTGCGTTTCCTGCTTCCTTGTCACACTGACTCCCTACCTTGAGGTCATCAGAGATGATAACCCTTTCCTGCTTGGAGCATTCTATATCCCCCCCAGATGATATGTTGTGCCTAGTTTTTGTGGCCCATGTGCATTATCTTGCATTTGTTTGCATTAAATCCCGACTGCCACTCCCTTGACCAGTCCTCAAGCTTCTGCAGATCTCTTCTCATTCTATCTACACCTCCCAGCATGTCCACCCTGTTGCAAAGCTTTGAGTCATCAGCAAAGAGGCAAATTCACCCTTCTAGGTCCTCTGTAATATCACTGATAAAGTTATTGAAGAAAACTGGGGCCAGCACTGATTCCTGTGAAACTCCACTAGCCAGCTTTTCCTCTGCAGAGTGACAACCATTCACTACCACCCTCTGTGTCTTGTTGTTCAGCCAGTTCTCCACTCACTTCACCACTGTCCTACCCACTCCAATGTTCCCAAGCTTAACAGTCTTTTATGCAGCACAATGTCAAAGGCGATGCTGAAGTTCAGGTAGGCCATATCTACTGCCCTGCCCTGATCTACCTCCCTTGTCACCCAGTCGAAGAACTCAATGAGGTTAGTCTGGCATGACCTCCCTCCAGTAAAACCATGTTGACTTGGGTCCTGTAGACCACTGACAACCAGGTGTTCCACTATTCTTTCCTTCAGTAGTGTTTCCATGATCTTCCCCACTACTGAGGTCAGGCAGACTGGTATGTAGTTTTCCGCTTCCTCTCTGTTCCCACTTTTCTATGGGGGTACTACATCAGCTGTCCTCCAGTCTTTGTGTACCTCCATTGTTTCCAGTGACTGGCTGGCCAGGGTCACAAGAGATTCTGCCTCCACCTCTGTTAGCTCCCTTATCACTCGGGGGTGTACACCATCTGGTTCCATAGCCTTATCAACTCTTATTCCTTCCAGTTCCCTTGGAAAATGACTTGTATTCATTTCCATACCCTTCCTACCATTTCTACTCCTTTTGGCCCATTTCCTGTCCCCTGGTCTATAAAGCCTGAGCAGAAGTATCTGTTAAAAATGTCTGCTTTATGATTGCCTTCTTCCACTTTACCCCGTCCTCCACCTTCAGCCTCACTATCCCCCCCTCCCTTTGCCTTCCTTTTTTCTCTGTTGTACCCATGAAAGGTGTTGTCCCCTCACCACTAATTTCACAATGCATTCCTCCATTAGTGCTTTGGCTTCTCTTACTGCCCTTTCCACCTCCCTTTGTTTCTCCTGGTACCTCGCCCTGTCCATTTCTGCCTGTGTCTTTTGTACTGTTTGAATGTATTTTTTTTGCTTTCACTTTCTCAGCTACCTCCTTGGAATACCATAATGGTATCCTCTTCCTTTTCCCCTTCCTAACCTGTTTTACACATAACTGTGTCCCCTTTGTTATCCCAGATTAAACACTGCTTACAGTTCCTCCACCTCTATTTTCCTCCCTGTTCCAGATAATGCCTCTTCCAAGCATTTCACAATTTTTTTCCAAAATCTTCCCCCATAAAGTAAAGGATTCTTGTTCTGGTGTGGCTAGATTCTGCCTCTTCAGTTATCTCAAACCCTACTGACCAGTGATCACTGTTCCCCAGGTGCTCCCCTACTGTGACCCCTGTTACACAGTCCCCATTTGCAGGCACCAAGTCCAGTATTGCTGTCTCCTGTGTGGGTTCTATGACCAGTTGCTTAAGGAAGTCTCCTTGAAGGGAGTCCAGGACAAACCTGCTCCTGGTTGTTGCTGCTGTGGGGAGCCTCCAGTCTATGTCTAGTATATTGAAGTCGCCAGCCAGCACTACCTCCCCCTAGTGTGCCATCCTTTGGATAGCCAGCATCACCTCCCTATTTATCTCCTCCCCCTGGATTGGTGGTCTGTATATTACGGCAAGTTTAAATGTGATGCTTGTTACCTGACCGATGGAGGTGGTCACTTTGCCAAAGTGGTCAGGCTTAATTATGATTCAGCTGGATAATGAAAACCAAGATCCCCTTCAAAAAAGTATGAAAAGTAAGAACATCAGAGTTAATTTGAAACAAGTGCAGGCTTTGATCAGCAAACTTGGGGGGGGGGTGGTAGTGCCCAGGTACCTTTACTATATATTTCTGTTTGGTCACACACCAGGAGCCACCCCACTAATTTTACTAAATTGTGTTGTAAATACAGGAGTTGAGCTTGCAAACCTTTTGTACTGGTCTGCATATTACCCCTGTGCAGATGGCAGACCCAATACTTCTTTCTAGCTTAACCCACGTTATCCCCTCCCCCTTGAATCTCTGTGGCCTTTATATTACCTTTTACATAAAGTGCAGCTCCTCCACCCTTCCTGCCTGCCCTGTTCCTCATGAATAGATTGTAGCCTGATATGGACATCTCCTAGTTGAGGTTATCATTACAGCAAGTCTGTGTGATGGCCATAATTTCCAGGTCTGACTCTGCCATGGCCACCTCAAGGTCCTCCATCTTGTTACTCAGACTCCGGGCATTAGCACACATTGCTGTCCAGGATGTGATTAACCTCCCTGCTTTGTTGACATGTGCCTTCCATTTTTCTGGGCATCCTTCTTACCTGGTCCTCCCTGTCCCTCTCCCTTCTGTTGAATAGTGCTCTCTACCAATCTATCTTTGCCTTGAGTACCTGTGTAGAGCCTATGCTCATGGGGGGGGTACTAAGCCTCCTAACTGTTCTGTACCCCCCTTGGCCAGTTTAAATGCTTGCTGCTGAAGCATTCAAACTTCTCGCTTAGGACTAAGGTCCACTTCCCAGATGGATATAGCTGTTCTCTTTATACAGGCTCACATCCCTCCAAGTGGGACCCCGTCTCCCATGAAGCCAAATACCTCCTTTCTACTCCATTCGTTCAACCAGGAGTTGAAGTTCTGGATGCAGAGAGTCCTAGCCTCCCCCTTGTCATGTACAGGTAGCACCTCTGAGAAGGAGATGGAGCATGCTATCTGCTTAAGGCCCTCCCCCAATTTCTTGAAATCCTCCTGAATTCTGACTATATCCACCTTATCCCTGTCAGGTAATTTGTCCCTAGGTGGATAATGACATCCAGTTCCTCCCTCCTTTCTACTGCTCTTGCGATCATATTTTTTTTTTATTTAGTTTTTCTTGACATGGTAAGTGCACTAGACAAATTCTGCCTATTTTCAGGCACGACCAAGGGGAAGGGGATACAAATGAATGCCAACTGACCATGAACCAGATTAAGCTGCTGGTGGTATTTTTAGTGAATGGAAGGAAATTTGGCCAGGGCACTGGGGAAATTCCCCTACTCTGTAGGTGGGGTTTCCGGCCGCCGACATGATGGAGGCTTCAGTTAGTGACCAGACTGGCTGTGATGCGGACCTCCTATTGAATCTTTCACCAGCACTGACAGACATTGCAGTTCACACGTTAGTGGAGCCGACTACTTGTGATTCGGGACTACGTCCCCAGGTACAAGCCTTACCTGTATTAAATGATTTAGTTACCAATTCTCTGAAAACTAAGCCGGACGAACTTCTGCTTCCACTCAAGTCACCAGTGTTTCCTGTGGGACAGAGTTCTGTGCGCACAGAGTGTGCGGCACCGCTGCTTCCCCCACTACCTTCCGGATCTGGTTTGCCAAAGGACACCGAGACAGGAGCTACACGGGCTGCCCAAATCACTCACATTATGGACCCCTTTTCACCTCCAGGGATTGCAGAGCCGAACCTCCAGAAGACTACCGCCTCTACAACACCCTCTGCTGTGGATTTGTTACGTTTGCGTTTTGGATTGCCCAAACGACCGGACATCGGAGAATCTTCCTGGACTGCATCAGACGCCTTATCCAAGGCAGGTTGGACACAAACAACTTTGGGAACTTGGGCTCCGGATCCTTCTTGGGACGCAACTAAACACGGGGTGTTATATTCTCCTACCAGGTCTGCCACTTCCATGAGCTCCAACGAGGTACCAACTGCTATTGTTAATGCAAATAATACTGTTACTAATACTAAATTGGATATTAATTCTTGGGGGGATATCATGGATGCTACCGATCAGGGTATTTTTCAAACACCCATAAAGGGTGCAGATGCCAATGAGACACCGCTCATTACATTAAATGTCACACCTGCTGCCCCTCCCCATGTCTCTTCCCCCCTGGGTGCAATTAATGACCCCACTGATTCCCCCATCTTACTACTTTGGACTCACAACATGGCCCTATTTCTTCAGAGGGTGACCCTGGGCTTGGCACATCCACAACTTTGATTCATAATTTAGCTACAAACCCCAATGAACCAGCTACAAGTCAGACACCCATTCTCTCTGACCTATTTAAGAATAAACTAGAGCAAGCCCCCAGCAGGAATGCAGTGCGTATCCGCTATAGGGGTGGTCTCCCTGAGTTTCCTGATAGGTATTACGTAGCCCGGACTCTTCTCAAAGGCATGATGCATTTTCAAGCCTCAGATATTTATGCCCTGATTCATATTTCAGGAGAAGAGACTTTCGACGTCAGTTTTAAGACCTCTACAGGACTATATCGTTTCTGGCATGTATACACTTCTCAGAAAACTAACCCCAATTGGGCCCCCTTTTCTGTTTTTCCTTTATCCAAACCCACTATAAGTACAGTTACAATTATGTTTTGAAATGAAGGAGTTAGCGTCAGCAATATCTATCATTGGTTGCAGAATCATTGTAATGTCCTTTCCCCTCCCGAAGCTATCCTGGACGATGAAGGTCTATGGACTGATGGCTGGAGGTTTCGAGTAAAACTGCTTCAGGTAAATTCTGAAATTGTTCATTTACCTAATAGTTTTTTCCTCGGGAAGACGGGGGTTTGTTACTACGAGAGCCAGCCTGGGGCTTGTTATAAATCGTGATGCTACCACTCATCTAGTAGCACATGTGACCTACTAAAATGTAGTCTCTGCGGAGGATATGGACATCCAAGTGTTTCCTGTAAAAATGTATTTAAGTGCAACTTATGTAATGAAACTGGGCATGCATATCACCAATGCCCATGGGCTAGTAAGAATAGATCAGAGGGTTGGAATTCTGAAACCTTGGTACAGAAGGCACAAGCTAAAGCACAAGAGCATATTGTTACCCCAACCGTTGCTTCTGCCACTTCCATTTTACCCCCAGAACCACCAGGTCCTATTCCCCCTATGCCCTCAGAACCTCTGGTTTCTGCACCACAATTAGATCAGGTTACCCAACAAAACATCTCCACTGACACTCCTAATGAGACTACGTTGCCTCAACCTTCTCGCACTGTTCTTGTTGACAAAGAAGGATTTCAAACAGGTAGACGAGTTACTAGGGCCGCTACCCGAAAATCTAATAAATCTCTGGACATTCCACTGTCCAATACATTTGAGTGTCTAAAGGGGATCGAAGATTCTGATGGAGATTCAGATGTTTCTGCCATTCCATCTGATATAGATACCCCAGCTCTTAAACCCCTTATGTTGCACGGAAAAACGACTAAAACTAAAAGGGAGGAAAGAACGGAAGAATATGACAGTGAACTGATGGGAATGGTTAGCTAGTCAAATCTAAGAATGGATATTCACATAGCCTCTCAATGTTTGCAGTTTGAAGAGTTATAGGAAAGAACAGCTTTTTACATTATGCCAGCTCTCTTCAGTTAGATATTCTATTATTGCAGAAACACATCTCCACCTTACATGACATTCAGCAATTGAAGCGAGGTTGGTTTAAAGGCCCCTCCTTTTGGACATTTGGGAGGATTCTGCAGATGGTGTAGCTGTTCTTTTTTTCTCCACATTTTCCATCACTGCATAGTAGATATTCACCCAGGTCGAGCCTTATTGTTGATTGCACAAAATCCACAGTCTCATTCGGATTATAGTTATTTATAGTCCACAAACCAAAGCAACATGTATAGCTTTGTTAGACTTAATTAAACCATTTTATGTACACGAAACATATTATTTGGGGTGGGGACTTAACTGTTCAATAGATATTAAAGACAGGACTCTCTCAGGAAAAATATTATTGTGATTCCCTAGCCTGGTCAACACTGATAAAAGATGCAGGTTTAACAGATGCATACCGCTCCCTCCACTCCAATGCGGGATATATGTATCTTAGATCAATATATCATACTAGAATAGATTATTTCTTTGTTTCTCGTCACTGTACCCCACACTCTATTTCAGTAGTACCTAATGAGATATCTGACCATTGTATTCTCATTGGTCATTTTTTCATTGGTTCCCATCCTGTGCCAATTTCACATCATTCTCAATGGAAACTAAATAATTCCTTATTTTTCCCGACATCTGTTAAAGATCATATACACTCTCTTTTCCAAGCACGAATATCAGTTATCATTTGTTACGATTCTATGTGGGAGTGGTGGCAAGATACTAAAAAAGATCTGTGCGTTTTTTTTCAGGCTTTAGGGAGAAAAACTGTCCGAGAAAGTTGTCTTACATATCTCACATTTCGTAACCAGTTATATAAGTTGATGTCCCTTCAAGCCACTTCTTCAGTGGATTATTCAAAACAAATATCCAAAGTAAAGGAATGCATGTTTTCTCACCAGTACAACACTGCTCGTACATTAGATTACATTATGCACACTGGCACTAATAATTCCCCATCTGCTGATCCCTTTTACGCTTTCAAAGACAGACTTCAATCCACAGTTATGCATGGGCTAAAGACACTCATGGTAATATACTATCCTCTGTTTGGATATGTTATCGATTACTTCTGATTATTTATGGACTCAATTTTACCACCCTAATCCCCTCAGGATATCTCCGTATTATACAAGCCCCTTACCCTAAACTCCCAGCTCATTTAATTCCTGATTTGATCAAAAGAATTTCTCAGGAAGAAGTTGCTAGGGAAATTTCTGGCTTAAAACTGAATGTCTCTCCAGGGCCAGATGGTCTGACACATGAATTTTATAAAACATTCCAAATGAATCTGTTAGAAATATTGACCCAGGTGTTTAATTATGTTCTAGACAATATAGCTACGGCATCTGGATTTGGCCTCTCGATTCTAAAATTTTTGTATAAAAAAGGAGATACAGTCTCTCTTGCCAACTGGAGACCATTACATCTTCTAAACACAGATTATAAGATTTTTTCCAAAATTCTTTGTTCCCGCTTAAGGATCGTTGCGCCGGATCTGATTGATATGGCTCAAACCTGTGCCATACCCGGCAGAAACATCCAAACAAACCTTTTTTCGTCGAAGTTTTTGAAATGAAAAGTATAACAAGTTACCTGGATACCTTTTTATACTAGACCAATCAAAAGCATTTGATTCTGTGCATCATGATTTTTATTTCGTATGTTAACCCTGTATGATATTCCTACCCAATTTGTATCCTGGATTTCTCACATGCTCTCCTTAGCCTACTTTTTCCCAATGATAAATGGATTTCATGGCCCAAACCTTTTACAAAAATAGGGCTTCGTCAGGGCTGCCCTTTTAGCCCTTTGCTATATGTTTTGCCTGGACCCCATCATCAGACAGATTCAATGGAATTCGGTATTATAGGCATTACTCCTCACCCCAGTTTACAACCTGTTAAAATCTCTGCTATACGGATGATGTAGTTTTATTTTGTCTAGATCTTTCCTCAGGTACAAGAGCTATACAATCCTTTCAATCCTTTACACCAATATCTGGGGTAGACTAAATCTTGAGAAAAGTGTATGTATCCCATTACAACACAATTCTACTGACTTAACAGATATTTCCGGTATCAGGGTATGCACCTCACCACAGAAAATCTAAAGTTTGGTTCAATACACCAAGCGATGCTACCTATAATTGGGAGAAGCGTTTAGCACTGGAGATCACAAAGTCCATATCTGGAAAACATGGAGACTGTGCAAGAAGAAAAGGGTTATAGTGATAAAAGATTTTTAACCCACTTTTTATATATAAGTCACATCTATGGTCCGCCTAAACATTTAGAAACCAAACTATTTAGCCTTTTTTTCAAATGTTATGGGAAGTAGCTAAACCCTGTGAAAAGACAAATAACTTATTTACCCCAAAACCAGGGTGGTTTAGGAATGATAAATCCAATGTCCTTCTTTCTTTCCTTTTTTATCTCACATTTTCAGAGCCATAAATGTGTGTCCACTGTTTGTGACTCATGGGTAGCTAAAGCTGTAAACTCCTAATGGTAGCATGGGTTGACCTTCCACCCATTATTTCCACATACCTAATGCTCCATCTTATATTGTTGATAGCATCCTTACCCTTACGTCCTGAAACTTACTAAAACCTCTAACATAGATCTCACTAGGAAACAGTTATCGTTTATTTCTTAAATATAGATAAACCAATATTACAGTTTCCACTTTGCTCTCCATCCCACACAATGTTTGCATTAAATATCCTCAAAGATAAAAGAATCCGGCCCATATGTGGGACGTGTCTTGAATATGCTGTCATGGTAGACTACAAGTTCGAGAAATTTAAAACACAAAGCAGCGCAAGATAGGTTTTGCCCCAAACCACAATGCATTAACATGGAAGAAACAATGGAACATTTTTCTTTTCCTGTACAGATGCTCTTTGTTCTGGAAAACACTAGCGAACAAATGGAAATAGCCTTTTCTCAGTAGGATCACATATCCAGTTCTTATTTTAGGAATTTTTCTGGTGTCTGGAATACATTCCACCCCAGCCTCTGAGAGTATTGTTTGCTACATGCAAATATTATATGTGGTAAGCTAAGTGTAATATGTTCTACAACAAGTACCAACTTGTCCATTGGTTATTATTGAATGTATCGAGACTACTATTTTGAAATTACAAGAATCAGAACTGAAATGCATATCTCCTACACAATTTGCTTCTTATTCGGCTGGGATTACATTTTGAATTGATTGGAAAAGATAACCTTTGAGACTATCAAATGTTTCTCTTTCTCTTTTCGTTTTTTCTCTCAGTAATCTGTATAAAACATCTCTTTTTTCTCTGGATCTTTCAAATGTTTCAGTATAGATTTTTTCTTGTTTTTATATTGTTTTCATGTTTTCATGTACTTGATGTTATGTATTTTTCAATAAAAAATTCCCCTACTCTTTTTGAGAAGTGCCATGGGATCTTTATCATCCACCTGAACTACCACCAGAACAGGCAGATGGGACCTCGGTTTAATGTCTCATCTGAAAGATAGCACCTCAGGAGAGCAGCACCTCCCTCATGCTGCACCACAGTGTCAGTATTGGGATTTAATCCAAGTGCCTGGTGTGGGGATAGAACCACAACCATCTGATCTCCTGGCTTCAGAGGCAAGTGTACTATCTGCTGAGCAACTGACACTGACTATGGATCTTCTTCCATCCCTCCATGCAGTGCATCATGGAAAGTGCTTGACTTTCCTCTCCCCACTGCTATTTGCTCCACTTCACTCCCCAGACTACTGAGTCCCCCACCAGGAGTAGATTCCTTTTCCTCTGGGGTCCTCTACCCCTTTTCCCTGGGGCTCCATCTTGGAGAACCAACTCATCCTCCTTGATCTCAATCTTGGGTGCACTTGTGGGGCTTTCCCACTCCTCCAAAACAGCATAGGAGTTTCTTAACTGGACCTGTTGGGGGATGTGATTCAGACCCACCTCCTGCTCTCTCCCCCTGAGCCCACTGTGGTCCATCCAGTCCTCCTCCTGCGCATCCTTCGAGCTTCTGGTTATGGAAATGGTGGCCTCTGGGTGAGGGTAAAGGTCTCCTGAATCCTGGCCAATTCAGCTCAGAGACAAACAACCCCTTCCCTCAACCGAGAGGCCTGCAGATGGGTAGCAGTAGTCAAGATCCAGCCATAGCACCTCTACGGTGCAAGAAGCCTGATCCACCTACCCCCCCAAAGAGATAAGTAAGGTGCCACTTGTCCCCTCAGGCAGTGGTCACGATCCAGCCATAGCACCTCTACGGTGCAAGGAGACTTATCCACCTACCCCCCAAAGAGATAGATAAGGTATGATGCTTGAAAAATTGCCACAATTCTCTGGGCTGTGTGAACACTGAACTGGATCATCACTTGCAATTTGCTGTTTTCAATTTCAGTGCCTTCTCAGGGTAGCGCTATTGGCTCCACACTTGTGTAGAGCTCCCTGATTGGCTGGTCTCACTCACCTGAGACAGGAGCACCCGAGACATGTGGCTTAATATAAGCCTACATCCCTGTACTCAGCTTCTAATTTATATATTTTAATTTAGCCTGTTCTGCTTGGCCTGTGTAAAGTAACTTACCATTCCCCCCTCGCTGCAGTTTCTCTCCAACTGTATATGCACTGATTCAGTGCTAGCTCTGCAAACTTCCCCTTGATTTTTTTCCCCATTTAAGCTTTCACTCTGTACACTGCCTTGAACTGAGTTTGTAAAAAAGTGTTATTGGCTTTGTTAATATATTTTTTTTATCCTATTTAAGACTGTGCTGGGTTTACATGCTTACTGCTATGGAGTTAGGTAGAAAATTCAGTGAATTGTAAAATCTGTGTAGCCTCTGTCTTGAGCCTTAGGCTCCTGCCCTTGACTTTCATTCTTAATCATCCTCCTTTGTCCCCCTGTCCTCCTCTGTCTCTGTTCTGTCTCTCCTGCCCTCCCCATAATCTGTTCTTTTGTTCTTGTTTTGGATTCCCGAGCTAGCCGGCACCTTGCCTCTGTCTGAGACTGCCCCCTGACTTGTCTTTCAAGTTGGTGCTCAGCTCTCTTTGTGTGTCTCTGTTTAGACACACCCCCACATCTGCTCCTATTTAATCTGTTATCTCCTTCCTTACAGGTGTCACTTGCCCCCTCGGGCAGTGTTCACGATCCAGCCATACCACCTCTACGGTGCAAGGAGCCTGTTCCACCTATCCCTCAAAGAGATAGATAAGGTACGATGCTTGAAAAATTGCCACAGTTTCTCTGGGCTATTTGAATGCTGAACTGGATCATCACTTGCAATTTGTTGTTTTCAATTTCAGTGCCTTCTCAGGGTAGTGCTATTGGCTTCACACCTGTGAAGAGCACCCGAGATGTGTGGCTTAATGTAAGCCTGCATCCCTGTACTGACTTCTAATTTATATATTTTCATTTAGCCTGTTCTGCTCGGCCTGTGTAATGTAACTTACCATTCCTCCCTGCTGCAGTTTCTCTCCAACTGTATGTGCACTGATTCAATGCTAGTTCTGCAAACTTCCCCTTGATTTTTCTTCCCACCCCCAGGCCTCCTTTAAATGCACACAGTCTCCACCCACTCCTATCTGATGTTTCAATTTATTGGTTACTTACAGTCAACAACTGCAATTCCTCCAATCCTCTTTTTGCAACTAAGCCTTCTAGCAGCTTTATTTCATTCTGTCTTGCTGTGGCATACCATTTTGGTACTTTAGGTTTGCTTATTGCTGACTAGCATATCCTGTCTTGCTGACTAGCATATCCTGTCTTGCTAAGGCACTGTTTTACTTGAAAATTGTACTACAAATTACTGAACTGTGACTGATTTGCCAAAAAACTGTGTTTATTGTGTAAAAATGTTCCCAGCAACCAAGTGTCACAGCTTCTTCGTAACTTTGTAGCTCTCTCCAGACTGCAAGGAGCCAAGGAACTGCCAGGCTTTTCAGTTGCTAATTGAGCTGTTTTCACTCAGACTGCTAGCCTTTGTGTTGCCCACTATTAACTTGAGCTCCTCTCTCCTTTCTGTAGCCAAGAACCTGCTAGGGATCCCAGCTCAGACACCCTCCATGTGGACCGTGGACACCGGGCAGTCGGCGCTTCTGAAGCCGCCACCGAGACCTCCTCATCGGACTCCTTCGCTTGAGAGTTACAGCAAAGCGCAATTTTCACCCACCTGCTCATCCCTCTCCTGTGTGCTATTATATAGGCCTGTTAGCACCGCCCACTCCCATCCCTGATAAATCTCCTGCCTTATCTTTCTTACTAAAACAATTTGTTACTGCCAGGGTTCCGCCAGAACAATCCTGCAACCAGTAGCCGGTGAGCTACCCTTGTTATCAAAATTCCCTCATTTACCCAACAATTGCAATTATGGCAGCCTCATGGAAATTCCTCCTCCTGACTGCACTGTGTATCATACCCCTTACTGGCTTATTATCTGAAAAATGTGAGACTGGGGTACACCACACCCTCATCCTGAAGACTGCTAACCCAGTCTGACTCTACACATCACATGTTTTGCCAAGGCTACTTGCCAACTGATCCAGGTGGACTACCTTCCTCGAAGAGCAACTATTGCAGGTTTGTCTACACCTTCTTCCTTATCTCTAATTAATTCGAATTACTCCCACTGGCGTTACACAGCCAGAGTATTAGCCTCAGTGTCCTTAGGCTTACATAAATTAAAAAACAAAGCTTGGCACCTACTTGACCTAAAAACCTCCCCCTTGTGACAGAGTTTTTACCTTCTTAAAATAGTGGAAACTGCATACTCTGTAGTACATGAAATCATTACCTACGCCATGAATCTACATGTGCCTCAGTCAAAAATATGCATAAAGGCTAGGAAATGCCATTGGTTCACTCAAGATCTCAAGGCTGTGCTACTGTCCAGGGATAAACTCTGGAAAACTGCCCACAAATCCCAAAAGAGGAAGATTGGTGCCTCTTTAGAACAGCTATAAATCGCTGCACCAAACTGATTAGGAAGCTAAAGCCTGCTATTACCAAGCAGAACTAGATACTGCAGCCAATTGTCCTCCAAATTCTGGGCCACAATCAAAGAACTGGCGGATCCACATCACAAAATATGCTCCTACAAAAATTACCTCTGACAATAAAGTAATCAATGACAAAAAAGATGCTGCAGGCATTCAACACGCTTCGCCACAGCAGCTTAGCCTTCAATAACTCACCTGCATGTAGCCTGTGCACCCCAACGGCATGGCCACAAATGTTGGCTCCGTTAGTCAACATTTCTCATTCTCATTGGTTTCCCTCAAGAAAGTGGAAGACTTGATTCTCCACCTGGATACTAAGAAAAGTGCCGGTGCAGATGCATTTGAACCATACTTCCTAAAGATAGCATGCCACGTATTGGCAGTGCCTATTACTCATTTATTCAACCTGTTTCTAACACAAGGTACCCTTCCTTAAATATGGAAGATTGCACACGTTATCCTGCTATTTAAATCTGGAGACCCTTGTGACCTTAATAACTATAGGCCAATTTCTCTCCTACCCACACTCTCGAAGCTACTGTAAAAAATAGTAAATGGCCAACTAAGATCCTTCATCAATAGAGAAAAATTACTAAACCCCCTTCAATCCAGATTCAGAGCCAACCACATTAGCTAAAGTAATCAATGACTAGCAACTGGAGTTGGAGCATAAAAAGTCAGTACGCGCTGTGTTTCTTAACCTCAGCAAAGTTTTTGACACAGTCGACCATGACCTGTTCCTTGACTCTCTAAAAACACTAGGATTGGATGCTGCTTCTCTAAACTAGTTCTCTGAATATCTGACAAACAGATACCAGCAGGTGAAAGCGGATGGCGAACTATCTGCCCTAAAACTGTTACAAAGAGGTGTCCCTCAGGGTTCCATATTAGGTCCCCTCCTCTTTACAGTGTATATCAACAACATTGATGAGGGAATCAAGAATGCAAGTATTCACTTATTTGTGGATGACACAGTGCTGTACCTGAGTCATCCTACACCAAAGGAAGCTTGTACTGACCTACAAAAAGATTTCAACCTCCTGCAACTCCAACTAATCAATAAAAAAACTGCTATTAAATGCTAAGAAAACTAAAGCCATGTTATTTTCTCCCCGCAAACTACACAAGTGCTACTGACTCCTCCCCAATAACCACGATGCTGGGAGAGTGCTTGAGACGCGTTCGAATTTCAGATATCTTGGGGTCTGGATCGACTGCAAACTCTCCTTCACTGACCACCTGGAAGACTTGTTGAAAAAATTAAGGCAAAGACTTGGCCTTTTTACAGGATAAGAAGACTTCTTACAGCAGCCGTAAAAGAAAAGACTAGTCAAGCCATGTTCCTGTCCTTAATTGACTACGCAGACTTCATATACAGTAGCTGTGTGGCTTACTATCTTTGAAAATTGGATACGCTCTACCACAGAGCTATACACTTCATCACTGGCCTCTCCTTCTCTACCCTTCATTGCGCACTATATGGGCTGGACCTCACTTCACTATAGGCGCAGCTTTAATGCAGCACCAGGGGTCTAGTTTGTTTTTTTTTTCCAGGGGGGGCAAGAACTTCAAAAAGTCCTGCTTTTCCTCGTAAATCCCAAATCAATAGGCCGGGGGTCTGGGGGCCACCTAGGCCCCCATAAGCTATCAGGTTTTTGATCCATTTTGGTGCATTTTGAGGTTAATTTTGGCACTATTTGGTGACTTTTAAACCTTGTTTAACTTGTTACAAAACCACCACTATCCCTATCAAAATAACTAGATTTTTATTTTCTTTAAAACAATTGTCACATTTAAAGCAACTTCTTGATTATTATCAAGGAGCAGAAACCGCAAATGTCTCTTATCCAGAAAATTCAGCCATCAAATATTCACACTGAGAACCATATTGCACATAGGGTTTACAAATGCTGTTAAAATAAATACAGTATAAGGGAAGTGACCATGTGGAGGTAAAATATGTTACCACCGTGTATTGTTTCTTTTGTTTTTCTGTGTCTCAAGTTAAATTATGGCTACTGGCTAGCCAGAGTAAAAGACAGTCCTATGTAGCAGCAATCAAACAATCCCTGACCACTGACCACAGCCGCCTGGCTAAAAAACAAATATTGCAATATAAATAATACATACAGTATTCATAATGAAGGTCAGAGGCCACTCCAAGTAAATGCTAGCACTGACCTCTGGCCTTTATTATGAGTTTTATGACTGTATATTTACTGGGCTGCATAGCCCAGGAATAATGTCTAGGAGTGAGTGATCCTACCTCTGTACAATGCCTTGTAAGGCCACACCTTGAGTATTGCATGCAGTTCTGGAGGCCAGACCTTAAGAAGGACATAGTACTGTTGGAGAGGGTCCAGAGGAGGGCAACCAGGATGATCTGGGGCATGGGGGATAGGACCTATGAGGACAGGCTGGAAACCCTGGGGCTATATTCACTCGAGGAGAGGAGAGGTGGGGGGCATGATTGAGGTTTTCAAATATGTGAAGGGGATTAAAAGGGGTAGAGTGAAAGAAATGTTCAGGCTAATGCCAAGGGGCACAACCAGGGGGCATCAATGGAAACTGGAGGGAGGAACCTAGAGGAGAGAACATAGAAGGCATTACTTCACAGAGAGGGTGGTGGAGCCATGGAATTCTTTGCCCAGGAGTCTAGTCGAGCAAGACACTGTGGAGGGATTCAAGAGGGGGTGGGACAGATGCATGGGGGTACTGAAGCCAAGATTGACCCTCACAGGGACAAGGGGGGGAGCGAGGGCCCGTTTGGGGCTGGCTAACTGAGCAGACATGAAAGACGGACAGGCCTATTCTGCTGGCTTTTAGTATGTTAGTATATTTATCATTATTGTGTTATACAGATCATATTAGTATGGTACAGCAACTGCTACAACCCAGACCCATTCAAACAATAGAGAATAATGTATCCCCCCGAGCATGAAGTAGTACAAGTTAGTATTCCACACCTTAAGTATTGGTCCCTCAAAGAAGGTAGCAAGACATGGTTTGTTCATAATATCTTTTAGGGTACAATAAAACCAAATGGAACATGAAACCTCGTAACACTTTGCTCAGAGATTACCAAATAAACAAACACATGAACTAAAACAAACTGCAAATCTCTCACAAAGTACACCATATTTATTCAGTGCAATGCAACCCAGTTTCATTTACTTTCCTGTTAATATTTAAAACCATTATTTCCAACATTGGAGCAGTATAGCTATGGGGGGTTAATTCTACTCATGGGGTTGAAATTTCCAGTAGTTTTGGTACTGTAGTGTGGTTAGTGATTTACAGTGTTGCTCACACATTTTCAGAGAGGACTGCATTACTGTGCCCTTCCTTGTGATAGAATGTGTGAAACTTCTTTTGTCACACATTTTGTCACAATGTACGGTCACAGTAACAACGTGCTCTCTGGGTGTTCTGCTGACCTATCTGTCCCTTGGTTCAGCCTCAAGACACACTGTGTCCCTGACAGGCACCTCTTACACTGTACCCTCCTTCTCTCTCCACATTTTGCTTTAGCTCATGCCCCTGCTTTCTTCCTCCCACCCTGTTCTCTCCCTTCTGCTGCTTTCCATAGCTTTTTAATCCATGTTTGTGAACCTTCTTGGCATGTTAAGCAGCTTGCCAGCTTTATTCATTCAACACTCTTCATTCTGAAATGTTATTCCCCCTTTCCCCACTCTCTTCCTGTACTTCTTCACATTTTTTAAAATACTTATTTTCTGTTATCACTAATGTCCTAACAGTGCAGCCAGCTGCCAGAACAAACAACTCAAGTACTCATCTCAGAGTCTGAGATTTGAAATATACCGTACCAGTTCGTAAGAGCAAATTGAGCAGCCAGCCATTCTGCATCTGCATTTGGATCCGAATCATCCCCCCCAGCCAGCCAGCCAGCTAGCCAGCCAGTCAGCCATCCAGATCCCACCATGCATACCTTAATAAAAAAGCCACATCATGGCCCAAATCATCCCAACTAACTGATTAAATTTTTTTGCATTCAGTATTCGCCTTGGAAATTACTTGAAGGAATGTTTATTTTTCTCTTGGCCCTCACCTCAGCTTCACTCAGGCAGCAACACTTTACCAGCCAGCAGGTTGCCATTCAGGACAGCAACAGCTCTCTCATCGTGGCTAGGCTCTTCCCTCCCCTAGCCCTCTCTGCTCTGGCCCTTCTCCATTCCAACAGCAAGTCCCGGTGGCAGTCTAATCTAACCACAACCACTTTTGTCTTCTCCTGTGGTGCAGTGGGTCTTGCAGCATGTCGCTGTGGCCCGGTGCTGGAGCAAGCCCCAACATGACTCTCCCACTCCTCTTCTTGGCTGGTCGGCTCTCTTATTCCTCCCTGGTGGGCCTGGTGGCTGGTGTTCTGGACGGGCAACTCGGGAGGAGGAAAATGATTAGCAGACCAGCGATCGAGAAGAAATCCTTAAATTGACAGCAACGATGGGTCACTCACAGACTGACACCTAACCGGACAACACCACACCATCAATGAATGTGCATTATTGTCTCTCTTCCCAATGGCAGACAAAATGGTGTCATAACAAGTTTCAGCTTGTGTTGGCACGCATGCAATTGTGGCTGCAGTGTTCTGCAATTGGCTGCAAATGCACGTTGCTGTGGTTAGCAGGCTTGCAGCCAATCAGAAACTGGGACATTGGGACAAATGTTGGGAGTAGGACAATTTAAAATCTGCACTGCACAGTAGTCCTTGGAGCCCCACCTTGCTTCTCCTTTGTCACAGCCAAGTCCAGGACCAGTCCAAGTGAAAAAAAAAAAATGCGAGTGAGCAAAGTCAAAAAGTCCCGATCTCTTTGCTCTTTTTGCTCGGGGGGGCAGCTTGCCCCTCCTGCCCCCCCGTAATCTATGCCACTGTGCAGCACTCTGGACACTTAGAGCCCTCAGTGGCAAACTCCCTCAATACATCGTCGACTGTCTGTCTCCGATTGTGCCCAGGAATTATTCCCTCAGAAGCTGCTCACAACTCCTGCTAAATATACCCAGGGCACTCACACGAGTCGGAGAGCCACCTTTGATTTGCACTCCCATCAATATGGAATAAAACCCAAAAATGCTTAGCTGAAAACCCCAGTAAGTACCCTTTTGTTCAAAAGGCTTTATGGTGATGGCATTACGGAAATTTTCAACTGCTTTACTAGACACTAACTAACCTCCCTCCTCAAACGGTGGCCCACAAATGGCCCCACAGCTGAAATGTGTGCTGCTGCTTCTAGCATGCCCACCAACAGATCCACAGGATTGATTGTTGAACACCCATATCTTATTCTTTGATGCTCTGAACAGCTGCAGCCTGACTTCTAGCACATGCTACCGCACTTGGGGATAATTATAGTCTTTTGCCCCAAAAAATATTCAGTCCCTTGTCCATCCAATGCATCCCTCTGCCCCAACCTCCAGGACCATCCCAGTTATGCCCTTGCTACTATATTCCTCCTCTTGCATTTAGTACAACGACAGCTTTTCTCCTCCATGTGTCACCATATTTTGGGGCAAAAATTGCTTCATCACCTTTTGTACGGTCCTCCACACTCCCAATCCCTCACTCTGCTCTAACAATTGAGTCCTCTTCACTTGCGTCCCTATTCCCCACCCCTCCCTACATTATATGCTTGATATCTTCTATCTGGTATACCTACCCTCTCCCTAACATTTCCCACTACAAAATGCACAGTTTTTGGGCTTGGATCCAGCACAAGTTCATTATCCACAACTCCTTGTAGTTCTATGTTCAATGTATATTACCTGTAAATGTGCATTTTTACTATAATAGCAGCTATTTTTACTGTTTGTACTATTATAACTTGTCTTTTGTATTATTACTGTAGGACCGCAGGTCCACCTTTGTAAATGAGCTTGCTCAATGGTGCCCACCTGGATAAATAAAGATATTGATACTGATATTGCTTATCTAGAATGTTCTCCTGTACACTGCGGTCTCACACCACTACTCTGCTCCACCCTGCATCCTCCCTGTCTGTATTAACTATGCCTCCTAGTACCAGTGACACTCTCCTGTACTCTGTGTATCTCTGTACTGTGTTAGGCTCCTACTTTTTTTCTCTTTTCTTTTCTTCACTCCAACCCTGGTGCTTTAATCTGCCCTCATTTGTACTCTGCCACTATGCAAGATTGCAGTCCCAATCCCACTCTTGCATGGTTATGATGCAGCTATAATTTCCCTGCACTGACCTAAATCAGGAAGTAGTAATCTGTTTTCTGATCATCTGACTATAAAGGTGGACTGGCCTGGGGTGGAAGGAATTGGGAAGGAGGGCAGGCCTAATCCCTCACCGCTATTGAGGAAAATAATCAGATATTCAGTTTACTGAAACAAAAACAATCAATTTTATCACAAGAGAGCGGACCTCCTTCAATCCTTCTCAGTTTGTGCTGCTTTCACTGCTTCAGCTCTCCTGTAAGAAAAGAAAGAAGGGGCTTCTAGGAAAATGACACTCGTTGACACACAAAGCACTGGTGGATTGATTCAGCTGTGGCTCTGGTTGCTCCCGATGCGATGTGCTGCACAAGCAGGAATTAATTTAACAAAAAAATGAGAATAGATGCTCCCAAACCTAATAAGAAGATAAAACAAGCTAAGGCAGAGCCACTAGGGCTGCTAATGCATTAACTTGATAAGTGTGCGTCATGGGCTTAAACATAAAATTGAAGTGCCATAATCAGGAGCATGTGTAGATGTTGTTATTGGTAAATGTAGGTAACTTATGGGGTTGATCCTGTGTTTCCCATGTGTTTAAAATGTGTGTAGCAAGTGCATCTTGTACTATATGGGGAATGTGATAGAGCTCTGCACCAAGGCTTTCAATTAATCGTAGAAGAAATGGTGCAGAAAGGAGAGGTGTGCCTACACTGGGGACTGTGGAGCAACCGGAAAGGATAAGAGTCTATACAGAGGTGATGGGCTAAATTGATCCAGGAGTGAACTATAATCCTCAGTGGATGGTTTAAATGTTACTTTGACTGAATTCAAAGCAGTTGAGGGGGAGGGAAGAAATGGAGGGGTAGAAAGTGACCCATCACAGCAGAGATAGAGTAGGTAGTTCTCTAGGGGAGAGAGTCCCACCAGGACGCAAGTTATTCAAGGAAGTAGTAGGCTAGCAAAGGAGCAAAGAAGAAAGTAGGGAAGAAGGGAGCAGTCAAAGGAGAAATGTGAGGAAGTGGAAAACAATTGGAACAAATTATGGCACTAAGTTCAAAACCCCACTGAACTACATTGTACCGCAAACCTGTTTCATCAGTTCATGGTCTGGTTTGTTGAGTGAAGACATGTCTGTGGTCCACAGATGATTATAGCACTGGACCTCCTGTTGGTGAGTAAGGGCTAGGGGGATGGGTGGGTGGTGAGTGGGAGAGCTGGGTGGGGCAGATAATGGCGCAACAGACAACGATGGATGATTTATTTATTTTCAGGTTGTAGAAAACAAAAGACAGAGGACTCCCAGACATGACATGGGTGACTGGGCACCCCTAGTGTCACTTTTGTATTTCTGATGGGGTGTGGGATGTGGGGAGTTGGGTGCTGAGAGGGAGGGTTGATTGGCAGAAAAATGAAAAAAGAAAAGAAAAGGGATGGCTGCACAGGATCGTGACACTGGGGGATTGGGCATCCCCAGTATCATTGTAAGAAAAAAAAGACAGAGGATTCCTGTTCATGATACTGGGAGATTTGGCACCCCCAGTCTCAGTGTTATGTTTTGTGGGGATGCTGAGAGGGAGGGTCAGGTGAATGGAAAATACAAATAAATAAAAAAGTATGGATGCGCACAATCGCGACAGTGGGGGAATGCTTTTCAAATCTTCTCAATCCTCATTTTAGACTGTTGTCAGTGTTAACATGTGATGTGCATACCCTGGCATGCTGGGGCCTGGTCATAAGGTCCAGCAGGCAATAGGCCATTGCACCAGATGGAACCCCATAACTAATCTGTTTCCCTTTGCAATGGATTAAACCTGACACCTCCACTACCTTCCTGTAACTGTCTACAGTCAATAGGTGTTACTTAAGTCTGTGGTCAGGATTGTGTGGGTTGTCATGCTTTCAACATTGCCATACAGGCCATTTGAATAGTGACTTAAACCTTCATTTTGCATGGTTGGTATGTGTTTAGTAACCACATACTGCAACCCGCTTTGTGCATTGTACAATATGGCTTAAGATAAGATACTAATATTATGTGATCACCACAACCAGTTAGCAACAGTTCCTTGCCAGTGTGTATGGTGTGCAGTACAAAATGTCTTAACTTCTTCAGTTACAGAGCCATACTCTGTAAACTGCCAAAATTGTTAAACTGATGCATGACTTTATCAGACACTCCCAAAAACTGGCATTCTTACATCAAGGTATGTTTATATCAAATGATAACAGTGCTTTTAAAGAAAAGTCCTTTAGCTACCAAGCCTTGTGCAAGGCCCGTGGAATTCTTCAGTTCCACAGCCTCCAAATTTCTGATAAACTTGCATCCTGCTGCAAAATGAATGTATTGTTGTGGAATTACTTACTCTGTGAGTTTTGTTTGTTAAAAACTATAGTACATTTTTTTATCAGGCTGGCTACCTTCCCCTTATATCAGCTTATGTTTTGGGGATATGAAATGTCTTTAAAATACATTCAGAGTTAGGATAGTGGAATCCTTTATGGACAGTTTGACTTAAGAATTAAAGCCAGACCTGTTTTAGGCACAGGAGCTCATGCTTATATACTTAGAAAAGTACTGCTCTACTTCCTGCACATAGGCAGGTAAAACTGAGTTGTGCAACATGTGCTATCACAGAATAATTTGGAGCATTCAACTAGCACTATATTGGATGGCTCTCTGCTCCAAGTTTACTATGAAACTTTTTTTAAAAACTAAACACGTGTTAGAGTCCCACTACTGTTGCAAAGTTTTGAATATACTGAGAATATTGTATAATGAGAATCTCCTTGGATATTTAACCAAGGCTTTTACATGTCATGCGCTGTCTTTTTTATGCTGATGTATTGTATTAGGTAACTATAAATGATGTGTGGTTTGAGGGTCTTTAATTGCTTTAAAGTGTAACATATGTGATGATGTCACGATGTAGGAGCGTACTTAAACATCACCAATTAGTAATCTAGTTAGCCTTGATAAGGTGCCGGGGAAGGGCACAAAATGTAACCAGCTATTTACTAGCAGGCTGTGTGATAATTGGCTACATGCCCAGCTCTATTTTATCTTGCATTTGTAAGTTAATAAAATATTTTTTTGTACTTTGCAAGTACAAAAAATATATTATTGACCTACAAATACAAGATAAAAAAAGCTGGATATATAGCCAAGTGTCCTACAATTTGCTAGTAAATACCGAACTGCGTTTTGTGCCCTTCGTGGGCACTTTATCAACTACCAATTCATGCTGTTTAAGTATGCTCATCCATGGTAATGTCATCACAGTTGTTAAGCTTTAAAGCAATTATAGACCCACAAGCCATATATAATTTATAACTATATAAAATAACCACCATCTCTCCCCACCCCCAACAACTCATCATGCTCTCACCCTGCTGATGAAATCTGAACCCTGAGGTGGCAATAGAATACCAACACCTTCAAAGCTTTGTTTTACTATCTAGAACTCCCTGTACATGATTTACTGCATAGGAGTTATTTGGGGCCATGGCCAGTAAAGGGTTCAAATCCACCTTATGTGCAAAAAAAACCCATAGAAGACTGGGACACAATACTATCAATCTCAGTGCTACATCTGGGTGGGGCTTTCACCTTAATGAATCCCAAGAAAAACTTGTTATGCACCACTGCCACTTTAGTGTGGCCCTTTTATTCCTTTACAGAATGCCAGCTGCTTGACCTGTATCCACCATTTGTGTTATTGAGTTAAAGAAGCAATCAAGTTCATTTGTGACTTTCCCTACATGAAACCTCATGATTTCAGTCCATTAGACTATTTTCTTCATGACTGATTCCAACAGCTTGCCCATTATTGAAGTCAAGCTCTCCCATTAATGTTGTAGCGTTTCATTAATTGTAAAATATAATAACTTAAAACATTTAAAAAAAAAAAGTGTCTGCAAAATAAAGGCAAGGTGTAGACAGACAACTATTATACAGTATATTGATTCTTTTTTAACTCTGTTTCTTCACCCACCTACTGGGGCATTGCTCAAGTTCCATCGCCTGACCTACAGCAACTCCCTGACTTCTGAATCAGGTTCACAAACTCCTGCTCCCATTGCACCTTAGAGAGCCGGTGTCCCCAGAGGATACAGTTGGGGTGTGGCGGCATTGGGCATGTGGGCCTCAGCCACTGGAGATCGCTTGACCAGTTGGCAGGTGTATTTTCCTGTTTCGCCCTCCCGTGCTCAAATGAGTAATGGCGTCTGGTGATGCTGCACACATCCACCCATTACTTTGCTGCTCCAGCCTGTGCAGCGCCTCTGATCTCCAGCAGGGACTGCTGCTGGGCTGGGAAAACCTGAATCCTTCCCCAGAGAGGTGAGCTGTCCTCTGACCCTTGATCCTCCTCTCCCTGCCGACCCCTCGACGCACCAGGGCTTGTTCCTAAACCTGGGTCACCAGCATAGTGCGCAGGTGTGGTGTCCAGTTCCTCCACCCTTAGTGCCACCAGGCTGGCCTATATATTGATTCTGAGTACCAATGATCGGATGAGCAGGGTTAAGGCAGGTAGGAAGTCTAATGGTCTTTCAGGGCTTGTCTTTAACCTGCAATTATGGGCATTGCCATGTCTACTTGAAACCATCCTTGTGTCTTCCCAATCAACTGAACTAACTTACTTGGAGAAAATAATATAATTTAATTGCATCAAACATCATGCATTTCTCTAAGTTAATTGCTATTCGCCATGCAGATAAATTTGAGTTTACACTCAAAAGAGATACATACAGAAAAAAAGTAAAAACTAAGCAAATGCTGTTCAAACCTAGAATTTTTTTTGTACTTTGCAGTAGAAAAAATTTTTATTGACCTACAGATACGAGATAAAACAGAGTTGGGAATGTAGCCAAATGGTCCACAGCCTGCTAGTAAATACCGAACTGCGTTTTGTGCCCTTCACCATCGCTTTATCAACTACTACTGTAATTCTTACTTTTTAAGTATGCTCATCCATTGTGATGTCATCACAGATGTTATGCTTCAAAGCAATTAAAGGCCGACAAACCATATATAATGTACAACTATTTAATACAACCACCTTCTGTTGCCCACCCCTAACAACTTATTATGCTCTCATCCTGCTGATGAAATTTGAACCCAAAAGTGGCAATAAAATACCAACACCTTCAAAGTTTTTTTTTTTTATATCTAGAACTCCCTCTATGTTATTTACTGCATAGGGGTTATTTTGGGACACAGCCAGTAACAAGTTCAAATCCCCCTTATGTGCAAAAAATTCCCATAAGATGCTGTGGGGCACATCAACCTCAGTGCTAAGTCTGGGTGGGGCTTTCACCTTAATAGATCCCCAGAAAACATGTGATACACTAGCAGGTTAGCAGGAATTTTTCACTTCCACTGGTTTAGTTGGTTTTACGTATTGGGGAGGGTTTCTGTTTATGTAACTTTTGTTAGAGATACATTATATATGGCAGCAATTATTTGGGAGGAAATTTGACTGGAATAAGTGTGGGGGGCAGGGTCTGTTACAGCATCCTTTAATCAAGACTGCTCTACTCTGATTTATGGGCATTCATGCACACTACTGAACTACAGCATGGGAAATAAATAGAGAGAGTGACAGAGGAAGGGAGCACACACACACACACACACACACACATCACAGGAGGAAAAGAGAGACACAGAGACAGAGACAGGGAGAGAGAGAGAGAGAGGAAAGGAGACAGACATGCTTCCAATCAACTTAAGTCCCATTGTGTCACATTTACATTGCTGTATTTTATCAAACTGTTCATATGGCAGATTTTATTAATACGTATACAATAGATACGTAATTTTTACACACTACTGTATAGTTTGTATGATGATGTGTTATTTAATATGACTACATAAGAGAGGAGATATTGATTTGAAAAAGTACTGTCAAAAGAGTTAGCATGGATCTATAAGTTGAAAGCCATGACTGGAAAATGCTTAAATGACATATGGGATGTATTGCTGTTTTACTAGCCTTTCCAGTATCTAAATATTTCCTGCTCTTAAAATTATGCTAAACTATTAGTCTCATGCAATGTAGTGTTGTAATGCAAATGTATTTTGTCTTTCCTAAATAATCTACTGTAGCTTTGCCTTAGGAGTTTGTAAATTGATAAGGAAGCCCTGAGAAGTTCCCAGCAGTGAATTACTGTCTCGCTCCCCATGCTCATTATAAAAAATGAATGTATGAATATAAGCCTCTTTTGGGAGCACCATTCATTACAGAAAGGGAGAATTTAATTAAACTAAAGGGGCTGTGGTTAGTGGGGCTTGCTAAGATAGATTGCATATATTTTCTTATAAAATGAAAAATCTCTGCACCGACTACTGGTAAGTCAATTACATTATGAGAGAATAGGCAGACAGGTTGTTATAAAAAAATGTTTCACTCGATCCATCTCCCAGTGCTGGCACTCATAGTATGACACACATCCACCTTTTGTAAAGTCACAAAAAAAAAGTTTTCATTATGCTTTATCTGTGATAAAAAATAAACTTTCTCGGAGAGGAAAGACAAAAAAAAAACAGTTTCTGATTCTCTCATGAAATGACTGGCTGAATTGAAACATTAAAATAAATCATACTCAGGGAATCAAACCCATACATTTTAGCTTTTATATTTTCAAAGAATTTGTACTATCCATTAACCTACCGACACTCATGATAAGAAACTCAACTTCTAATAGATACAGTGGTCATTTCTAAGCATGTAAGGCTTAATGTACTTTTCATTTTGTAAACTGCAAAAGTGAATTTTCCGAGTAGAAGGAAACATAATGGATTTTTTTTTACCTTTGTTTTACCAGGAGAGACACACTGAGCTGAAAGCGTATTTACAGGTGCAACCTGGGTTAACAAGTAAGTTAAGTCACTTGCTTAGGATCACACAGTGTGGTTCTTCAGTATCTGTGCTCATAAAATGTCTGGCTGTTTAAAAAACAAAGTTAATAACATCACTGACAAACAAAACAAAAGGTTACCATACAATATTATTGTTAAATGGGCAGAGACACGTCAATGTAGTTTAAGCATATCAGCCTATACACATCAGTGCTGCGTTACTACTACATCATGGGTCCATATAAATTTACCAATGTAAAACAGATTTTTGAAACAGCCAACATTTTATGAGAGCAGATACTGAAGATCCCTTACTTTCTATTTTAGTCAGAATGTCCAATTTTGCACAGTTTATGAAATAAAAAGATACATTAAGCACTACAAGTCTAACAAGCATTTTTCAATGCCAAATGTTGTCTAGCTGGCATTGACATTGGTAGTGCAGGAGTTAGAGATGTGTAATGGGAATGGCAGTGAAGTACTGAACTGACGCCAACCCCACCCCCACCCTGCAGAGACTGACAGGTGTTGGGTGTGCCTTTGGGTCGTCAGCTATAACGCTCATGCCATTTTACCTCACCCTACTCTGTAGATACTGACAAGTGTCATGGTGTGCTTTGGGTCTTTGGGCCCTTATACTTACTCCATTCCATAAGGAAATATGCTAAGACAGGTGCAGTATAGGAGAATGGGGTGAACTTTAGGGCTAAACACTGCAAGACACACCTCAATGTCTGTCACTGGCTGCAGGGTGAGGGTGGAATGGTGTGAGCATTACAGCCAATGATCCCAAGTCACAGCCCTTACATCTGTCAGTCTCTATAGGGTGTGGTGTTACAGTTGGAAACCCTAACTAGGCATTTGTTGGTATTTTCACACCAAATTTTCAACATAGGCTTTTTGTGACCCCACCTCATGAAGAGCAGCACAATCAGTTTGGTAGCTGAAAGGTGATTTTGCACAGCTGCTATGCCATTTGTTGACATGGATGAAAATACATTTTGGGCAGGATGTGAAAAATGACAACTGTATTGATCATGAGGAAGTGTTAAAAATGGCAACATTGAAAATCTGGAGCGAAAGTGTGAAAATTGGTGAAGCCATGAGCATGCATAGAAACTGCACAACACATGTCCGTAACCCAATTATTTTGGGGATTTTTTAGCCACATTTTCAACATAGGCATATTGGGACCTCTCCTCTTGAACAGTGGTGCTGTGATTTTGTTAATCTGTCCCAAAAGTTGATTTCCCACAGCGACCATGCCATTATGCGCCACAGGTGCAGAAACACATGTTGGGCAGGCTGTGAAAAATTGCAGCTGTACTGTTCATAAGGAGGTGTGAAAAAATGGCAGTGTTGAAAATCTGGCATGAAAATATTGCAAATTTGGGAAGTTACAAGGGTGTCTGGAAACTGTGCAATGCAAGCTTGTAACACAGTCATTTTATGGACTTTCATCAGCAAATTTTCAACATAGGCATTTTAAGACCTCTGCTCATAAACAGTGTCACTGTCATTTTCTCAAACTGTCCCAAAAACTGATTTTGCACAGCGACCACGCTATTCTGCACCGGACATTCGAAAACACATTTCGGCCAGGATATGTTAAATGACAGCTGTACTGTTCATAAGGAGGCATGGAAAATGGCAATTTTGAAAATCTGGAGTGAAAATATTACAGATTCATGAAGTTATGAGCGTGCGTGGAAACTGCGCAATGCATGCTCGTAAAACAGCCATTTTTTGTTTGTTTTTTTTTCCCCAAATTTGCAACCTTGGCTTTTTGAGAACCCCGCTCATGAACAGTGGCACTGTTGTTTCATTAATCTGTCCCAAAAGGTGATTCTGTGCAGTGACCATGAAATCACCTTTCAAGACTCAATAACACCATGACAGTGACTGAATTCATGAGGAGGGGTCCCAATAAACCCATGTTGAAAATTTGGTGCCAAAATTCCCAAAAATGCCTGATATATGTACCAAAGTTGAAAAAAACCCTATTTATGCCATTATACAGCTTACCGGCATTTCTTCAGTTTGTGGTAGGCTTTGAAGAGTGCAGATCTATTCCTGGTCCTCTGAAGATTGTTGCACCATGCTCCAGAGGTAAGTATGGGGTGAGGGGTGTGTGGGTTGGGGGAGGGCCACCGGACTTGATGAGGGACCATTTTCTGGTTTGCAGGTTGCTAAAAAACAAAACAAAAAAAAACATTGTAGGACAGTTTTCGTTTTACAGGGGCATTTGGCATGCTGGGGTGGGATCCCAGCATGCCACCTAATGTTTTTGGGGGCGGTTCTTTAGCTGACAGGGATTGGGCACTCCTGTCAGCACACAACAAATGGGTGGGGTATTATGTTGACAGGGAGTGGGCTCCCCCATCAACAAATTAATCTGGGAAGGGGGGACATGATGCTGAGGGTGATTGGGCACCCCCTTGGTACACACTTTAAATGGAGGGGGTGCATTATGCCAGTGGGGAGTGGGCTCCCCCATTGGTAAATAAAGTGGGTTGGGGCATGCCAACAGGGGGATTGGGCACCCCTGAAGTCAGCTCTCCACGTAGCGGCAGTCAGCACCGCTATGTTTATTGAAAGGCTTCACCAGGAAAGGCACGTAGGGAGGGTGTGTTTTGGTGCTGCTGCATGACAAGCTTGGCTGTCATTGCAGTGGACCTTTTCTTAGATGTGCTCGCCACATTATGTATTCCTGATGTGGCACCTGCATGCCGGCTTATTGGGGAATGAGGGACGCACCTACTGATGTGTGCCCTGCATTCGCTCATCAGTGACCAAGCCTCCAAATCTGCTACTAATGCAATCTGTTGGCTGATGTGCAAGCATGAGCCAACATAAAAATAGCCACTATATATACTGTAAGTTGAATCCATTATTGGATTGCATGCATACATTTGTGAGAAGTAGTGCTAAATGCTGTGGCTTTGATCCACATTACAGGACTTTTTTTTACATTCTCATACAGCCAGTTATTTCATGAGAGAAGAATCAGAAACTTTGTTTGTTCTATTTTCACTCCAAAAATCCAATGTTTAGCACAGATAAAACAAAATGACAAGTGACAGATTACAATATACACATGCCTGATCTCTTCAATTAATTAACCTGTTCAATAAATATTCATACTCGCACACATTCATTTTACCCTGCAACATTTTCAGCCAAACCCTGTCAAACAAATGAGCCATTCAGTTATATTAAAAACATTAATTGGAGGAAAGGGTGTGGTCTTACAATAGCGATGGAAAGTTTACTTTGAAAGGAAGAGCATTCTGTTCTCCATTGAAATCTGTGTCTCATATTTCATAGTCCTTACTCTCTGTCCCATTATAGTCAAAAAAATGTTTTGAACCACAAAAAAAAAATCAGTTTCTGTTTAGTAATGAGTAAAAGCAACATTTCATTTTCTTTTTATCAACACATAGTAAACAGATAGGAATTTGATGTGGCTTACCTTAATCATTAAAGACAGAAAGACCTTCTTCTGTTGTGGTAGAAAAAAGCCTGTTTTGTCAGGAGAGTGGTTTAGTGGTGGTGGGGAGGGGGTGTTGGCAGGAGTGGGGCATGAGCTAGAGCCCTTTTTTTGTCTTAATCTTTGGAGGGAAGGCAATCCAATTATTTGATTCTGTATGCCTCTGTGCTGAAAAATTCCTGGACTGGGGCATGGGGTGGGGGGGGCAAGCACCTGCCCAATGGAATGCTTCTTACAATAAAGTTCAGATATAATAAATAAACTAAATAAATTAAAACTAGATTAACATTCAGAGTGTTGTTAGACAAATACTACAGGTTTCTGTGCAAATCTGGTTTGGTACACATGGGGTAGAGTAGTAGTGGGAGAGCTCACGCAAAACAGGGGTCTCCTTATAGTAAAATCAGAGCCTCCTCACAATAATGTCCACATACAGTATAATAAATTAAATAAATAAATAATAACACACTGAGTGCTCTTAGTCAAACATCCAGGTTTATGTGCAAATGCCAGATTTGGTAAGCTCCCGGAGGGGGAAAAGCGGATGCATAGAGAACAGAGTGCTCCTCTTGCAGGTCTCCTTAAAATAATTGAGATTTCTGCTGAAGCTGCAAAAACATTGTTTGTAGTCATGATTAAAGGAGTGCATTTCAGGGCTTGGGATGGGAGTACCATTGCACAAACGCAGACTTTTTTGTCTTTATTTTGTGTTTGAAAAGGCATGAAAATTATTTAATTGTGTCTGTGCTGTAAACATCCTGATTTGGGGCATGTGGGCAGGCGGGAGCCAGTGCATGCCAAACAGAGGGCTCCTTTGAATTAAGTAACAGTGCTCTTTACAAGTGTATGTTGAACTGTCTAGAAACATCAAGGTTTTGTAAGGAGTACTTGTATGCTTTGTACTGCAAAAAAAAACAATGTTTGTGGTAACGATGAAAGGCAGAAAAAAACTATTTTGTACAATAGTACTGCCAAATAAATCCCACAGACATATGCTACAATCCTTTGATCCTGTAAATAAAGCTGAAAGACCTTACATTGGTGTATGCAATATGCTTGTAGAAGTCTGGCAACTGCAATCAATCAAGAAAGAAGCAACATCTAGTGTTCTCATGTGCAAAACTGTTTTTCATGGTAATATGACATCAATCGTATTCTGTTAAATGTCTTTCTGTTTTCCTTTCCATATATATCTGAGTATGTTTTGGCCATTTTTTTGATAAATTACTGATATGGCTTTATAGTACTGTGAAATCTACACTGTGCACCCCCCCATACCACACACACACACACACACACACACACTTGCTCAGTAACTGCTTGTTTCCCTTTTCTAATGCTCTTATGCCATGTAAGCAATTATTGTAACTACAAAAAAGAAACCAGTGGTTTAATAAAAGTGAGTACTACTGCTTTATTAAAGGGAGTGTTGCTGGGAACGGGTCAGAAAATGGGTACAGGCTCAGCTGCTAGTCACAGACAACTTCAAGTAGAAGAACTATATTACAGGTTAAAGTTTTCTCTGATTTTTATCATTTGCTGCTCTTAAAGTTAGTTTCAAAACCAGACAACTTGCCAGGGGAAAATAGATATTATGTATTTTTTAAAATAGGATGGGACTATGACCAAAGGAATCTGAAGGGGAAGGATGATTCTAAATTGCCCCACCTTGTCAGAACATAAATGCTTCCTTTGAAGTTGCCATCTATGTAGCCCCTCTATGTAACCCTTGCAGGGCTGTAGTCTAAAATGTCTTTGCAGAGCTCATATAATACGTTCATTCTAATTATTTTAGTAGCCTACAAAAACTAATGGTGTTTTCAGCCTGCTGCTGGCAGCACCAATTTACAATACTATCAGCTCCCCTGACACATATTAGAGTGCTTCAGTGAGTCCAGAAACAAAGCTTACACTTTAAAGTCTTTAAAGTGAAGTGGATGGAGGGAAGCTGATTTGTAGCAATTTGAACCCATTGATTTTTTTGTTTAGTTTTTATGTTTGCTTGCACACATGTGCAAGAAACATAGTGCCATCATCCGAGATTTCGGAGGTGTGTCACCTCCTCCTCCAATTCAGTCAGTGTGTTGACAGGCGCGGCCCCTGTAAGCCAATGCATGCTGGAGCTGTCTATGACAAGCTCCAAAATGCAGTGGCATATAGTTGAAAGGGGGAGCTACACTTCAGTGAGCAGCGATAAGATATCACCTGCTCATGCGCAGCTCCCCACACACACACACACACGCACACACACAGAAATGCACTTATACTGCGTGCTGCCCTCCCCCCCCGCACACACGTATAGCTTACGGGGGGTGCCCAATCCCCTGGCCGGCTTGTGCTGCACCCCCAAGCCTTCCACATACCACGCTGGGGTGCCCACCCCAGCTTTGCAACTCATAGAACAGCCACAGCGGGGTGCCCAACCCCCATCAGCTGCACTGTCCTCACCCCCAGTACTGGGTGCCACGCTGGGAGCCCACCCCAGTGTGGCAACTGATCATATGGCCAACGGGGTTCCCAATCCCCCATCGGCTCCACAGCCCCCCCAGCCATCCTTGTGCCATGCTGGGAGCCCACCCCGGCGTGGCAAATGTCCCACGTCGTCTTTATTTTTTTTTTACCTGCAAAATAGAAACGGTCCCACGGTGCCTCTCCCAGCCTCCCTCCCGCAACCCGCACTCCACCCACTGCGCACCCTGCTCCCCACCCCCACCCCATACTTACCTCCGAGCTCAGGGAGACTTATCTTCCGTGGACCGGGAACACGCCTGCACTCTTCAAACTCGACCGCAAACTGAGGAAATACCGTAAGCTGTATAATGGGCTAGATAGGGGGTTTTCAACTTTATTGCGTATCTCAGGCATTTTTTGGAATTTTGCACCAAATTTTCAACATGGGGTTTTTGGGACCCCTTCTCATGAGTGATGTCACTGTCATGGCATTATTCGAGCCCGAAAGTTGATTTCGCAGTCACTGTGCAAAATCGCACCTTCAGGCCTGAATAATGCCATGACAGTGACATCATTCATGAGAAGGCAAAACCCCATGTTGAAAATTTGTGCAAAAATTCCAAAATGACTGTTTTAAGCTGCTTCGCTAGCTCATACGACGCTCATAAGTTTGCAAATTTTCAATATTTTCACTCCAGATTTTCAACATTGCCATTTTACCACACCTTCTTATGAGTAGTACAGCTGTCATTTTCACATCTCACCCAAAATGTGTTTCCGCCCATGTAGTGCACAATGGTGCAGTCGGTGTGCGAAATCAATGTACAGGACAAATTAAGAAAATCACAGTAACACTGTTCATGTGCAGAGGTCTTAAAATGGCTATGTTGAAAATTTGGTGAAAAAATTCCAAAAAATGACTGTTTTACGAGCGTGCGTTGCGCAGTTCCTATGCACACTCATAATTTTGTGAATTTTCAATATTTTCACTCCAGATTTTCAACATTGCCATTTTACCACACCTTCTTATGAGTAGTACAGCTGTCATTTTTTTTTTACATCTCACCCAAAATGTGTTTCCGCCCATGTAGCGCACATTAGCGCGGTCGGTGTGCGAGATCATTGTACGGGACAAATTAAGAAAATCACAGTGACACTGTTCATGAGCTGAGGTCTTAAAGTGGCTATGTTGAAAATTTGGTGAAAAATCCAACAAATTACTTTTTACGAGCCGCATGCTTGTACAGTTCCTATGCACCGTATGTTCGCGAATTTTCAATATTTTCACTCCAGATTTTCAACATTGCCATTTTACCACACCTTCTTATGAGTAGTATAGCTGTCATTTTTCACATCTCACCCAAAATGTGCTTCCACCCATGTAGCGCACAATGGCACAGTCGGTGTGCAAAATCAATGTATGGGACAAATTAAGAAAATCACAGTGACACTGTTCATGAGCAGAGGTCTTAAAATTGCTATGTTGAAAATTTGGTGAAAAAATTCCTAAAAATGACTGTTTTACGAGCATGCGTTGCGCAGTTCCTACGCACGCTCATAAGTTTGTGAATTTTCAATATTTTCAGTCCAGATTTTCAACATTGCCATTTTACCACACCTTCTTATGAGTAGTACAGCTGTCATTTTTTACATCTCACCCAAAACGTGTTCCACCCCATGTAGCGCACAATGGCGCAGTCGGTGTGCAAAATCAATGTACTGGACAAATTAAGAAAATCACAGTGACACTGTTCATGAGCAGAGGTCTTAAAATTGCTATGTTGAAAATTTGGTGAAAAAATTCCTAAAAATTACTGTTTTACGAGCGTGTGTTGCGGAGTTCCTATGCATGCTTGTAAGTTTGCAAATTTAATATTTTCACTCCAGATTTTCAACATTGCCATTTTGTTACACTTCCTTATGATAGTACAGCTGCCATTTTTCATATGTCACCCAAAATGTGTTTCCAAGACATGTAGCGCACAATGGTGCTGTTGGTGCGAAAGCAATGTTTTGGACAGATTAAAATCACAGTTACACTGTTCATGAACAGAGGTCTTAAAATGGCTATGTTGAAAATTTGGTGACAAAAGTCCATAAAATGACTGTGTTACGAGTGAGCATTGCGCAGTTTCCACGCACCCTCGTAAGTTCATGACTTTGTAATATTTTCAGTCCAGATTTTCACCAGTGGCATTTTTCCACACTTCCTTATGAACAGTACAGCTGTCATTTTTCACAACATGGCTGAAGTGTGTTTTCACACTTTCAGTGCAGAGATACGTGGTCGCTGTGGGAAATCATTGTTCGGCACAGATAAAGAAAATCACAGTGACACTGTTCATGATCGGAGGCACCAAAATCCCTGAGTTGACAATCTGCTGTAAAAAAATCCCCAACCTAATTATATTACGGGTGTGCGTTGCACAGTTTCTATGTACGCTCGTGACTTCACCATTTTTTTTTTATATTTTTACTGCAGATTTGCAACATTGCCATTTTTTACACCTCCCCATGAAGAGAACAGCTGTCATTTTTTACATCCTGTTCGGAATGTTTTTGCACCTGTGGTGCTAAATGCCGTAGTCGCTGTGCATAAGCAGCTTTCGCTAACAAACTGATATTCCCCTGTTCATGAGGTGGGGTCACAAAAAACATGTTGAAAATTTGGAGTGAAAATACCAACGAATGCCTGCGGTATTAGGGTTTCCAACCATAATGCCCAACCCGTAGAGAATGACAGGCATCAGGGTGTGACTTGGGATTCTTGCCTGTAATGCTCATACCATTCCACACCCTGCAGCCAGTGAGAGGCATCGAGGTATGCCTGGACCTTCGCCCCAAAGTTCACCCCATTTTTCCCTATATCGCACCCATCTCACTGTATTTCCTAATGAAATGGGTGCGATAAGGGCCCAAGACCCAAGGAACACCGTGACACTTGTCAGTGACTGCAGGGTGGGTGTGGTGAAATGGCGGGCGCTATGCCTGATGACCCAAACGCACACCCCAATGCCTGTCACTCTGCAGGGTGGTGATGGGGTTGGCTTCAGTTCAATACTTCACTGCCATTCCTATTACGCAGCTCTGTAACTTTACACTACCACTGCCAATGCCAGCAAGCAAACATTCGGCATTGACAAATGCTTGTTTCTGACTGAGCAGTGGTGATTATGAGTGATACTGCCCAGTTGAAGAGTCAGTTAACGCAAGTAAGGAAGTCATTGTTGCTTTACTGATCTCTGCAATTTTGAATTGATGTCTTTTTCAGTCCCAATGGATTCCAGGATGGGCTTGGCTTTTTTCATTGACTTCATAAGGCAGCAAAGTTGTCAGCACACAGGACTGCTGAACAAATAAGTTTTTAATGCGCGGTGACACAATCGAAAATGTATCAGTGCATAAAAAACATACTATAGGTGGTCGTCATTTACAGTGAGAGCTGGTTAGCTCCTATGGCATGTAATATGTTCATTCAACACTCCTGGGTCTGTGCAGTCTTTTATTTGAGTTTTGGTTTTCTAATCCTGGACTGCATCTTCTCACTAGGTGTGTTAATGGAGTTAACTGTTTCTTGAAGAAGATATGGGACCTGGGTTAAATCTTTTACATTTAAAAGAGCCAGTAGCAGGAAAATGTGCACCTACATAAAATTAATAACAAAATAAACAAATAAAAAACAGCTGCAGGACACTGTATGCCATTAATTGAGCTTGATAGCAAATGTGAAAAGAGTCAGGTGGTAATAGAAGTGATTATTTCAATGGGGTTTGCAGTTTTCAGGGGAAAAAAACTCAACGAATAGAAGTAAATCATGGGTTTCTTTGTTTGACTGTATTCATTCAAGCAGTGTGTATGTATGTGTAGAAACTGCTCCCCCGAACTCCATCTCACACACAGTATTCAGTCTTACTGTTTGCTGTTCATATTAAAATAGAAGAATGAATTTGGAAGGAGTTAAGAAGTGGTGACCCGATTTTTTTTTACCTTCATCACTGGTGATGCATGCAGCGTAAATATCTGCTGCAACAATTTACATTTTGATTTGACACATCAGTATCATTCTGACCAGGAGAGTGTGAAATGTTCAAGTTGGCACTTACTTGTGTTTTCAGTGACAGCTCTCAAAAACAGTGACTATGCAACTGACTAGCTTGACTAAGATAAGATATACGGGATAATGTGATAAGATAAATGAAAGGAGCAGCTTCTGAAAAACCATGGTTTCAGAATCCCTTTTCCTTTTGAAATTACAATTGAATGCATGGAATATCCTTAAATATGAAATGCACCAAGTTAGCAGCCCACCAATAAATTCTCTATTGTTGTGTACACCTGTCCCTTTTATTTCCATTGCCTTCTTTTTCGTTTAGTCATTAATTAGTTGGTGAGTTGTCTGATTACTTTGCAATGCAATGTCTTCGTATTGTTGAAATGCGAGGTTTGGTGTCTCTAGCAGAGCTCTGGTAAAAAAGTTGTGAAACTTTTCATATGGCTCTGCATTTTCTTTCATCCACTGATGGAAAAGCATCCTCATTTGCTTGTACTATGCACTGCGACACCTGCTTTTTGAAAGTCATTTTATTAATTGTTGTATGCTTAGTTATGCAACTCCCCTCAGTTTTTCCACTTGTGCACTGTACACTGTCTGACAAGTAAGATGCTTGCTGCAGTATGTTACAGCTGAGATTGCACATGGGACTACCCATTCTTGTAGCTGTTTCTCACACTTTTCATCACAGAGTCTTTTTTTAACCCTTGCACTTTTTTCCATAACTAAGGGCTCGTACCCTGATCTGAGAATCCGAAATTACATGGGAGTGGGGGTGGGGGACTGTTATGAAGTGTCATTTTATATTTGAATAGAGTGTGGTCATCCCTTTATTTTCAGTATTGTAGCAATTGCGTTCTGGAACTAAAGTACCATGACTGGAATTAGGAGACTGTCATTATTGGTACAGTTGTGAGAAATGAGATTTGAAAGAACTGCATTAGCAGGCTTAAATAACTCAAAATTCAAAGTACAGATTTAAATAAAAAGTGGCATGGGGTTTATGCATTTATCAATGTTGTTTTGTCCTGGCCATCCATCTCTCACTCGCTTAACATGAAACAAAATGGCACCTTTTAATTCCAAAATAAGGTCAAACTTTAAAACAATTGCGCTGAGGACATTTGAGTCTCAGAATGTAAAAAAAAAAAAAAAATGAAACTCTGTATAAGTCTTTAAAATATACCTGCATCCAGAGAAAGCATTACAAACTGTGAGAACATATTTCTCTTCACCTCACAAATCCTCTGGGCTCTTAAAGATGCCTGACCAAGACTGTCATGCAACAAGTATGTTCCTTATATTATTATTCATTTACTTTTATCAAGTTCTTACATTTCTCTTAGGAACAATCTAGGAACATGAAATATTAAGCAAGGAAAGAAACACTGAGGAAACTGTAGCTTCAGGGGTTCCCATAAGAGTTTTTTTTGTTTGTTTGTCTGGAAGGCAAATTGTCATCCCCCAACAATCACTTGAAAAACATTTTAGAAGCTCGCTCGGGCATATGTTTATTTATTTTTTCTTTTAATACAGTAAAGGTAAAATCAGAATGTAAACTGACCAGTGTTTGAAGCCTCAGTACCACTAAATGTATTTGCCCAGTTGAATGATCCACATCTGTGTTTCCACATTGTAAAAGTGGAAATTAAAAAGGTAATTTATATTTATTAGTCAATTGGCCCATTCAGATAGGGGAGTCGAGGACCTGTGAGATTAGCTGGAGTTGACTAAGGCAGTTGTGTTTTGCTAATGCTAAATGCTGTGTCTTTCATCTTAGTATTTATTGAGCATACTGTGATATTCTGAGGGCTTTTTAAAATGATATTAACAAAGAAAGTCAACAGAAAAGAAGGCAGAGGAGCATCTAAAGTGTAAGGACACTTGTATAATGAAGTTTCCCTATCCTGATTGTTGATGTCTGTACATTAGGTAAAGAGAATACAAACCAGTATCTTCCTTCTTCTGTTCTTGTGGAAAAAAGCCTGATCGCTACTTCCATCAGTGCCACTGTTGGTTTTGTAAATGTATCAGTGAAACTGAACTGCCCTTGGCACTGACTATATTTTTTTCACTTTTGACCTACATGTGGGGCAGGGCTGCAGTGCTCAGTCAGCTGCTCAACTTGTACCAGGAAGGTACTTTACAAGTGAAATATTTTAAAATAACAGGGCAGAAAATAGTATGACTGGAAAATATCTCTGGGTGGAACGTTCCATGAGCAGGCAACTCTTGTATGAGTTGACTGTCTGCTTTTGGTAAACAGCTAAGTAGTGCCAGCACAAAAGTAATAAAAATAATGTAAAAGTAACCACATATGTGGAGTAGTGGATGGGGGAGGGTGATGAACCCATTATATAGACACTGGGCTACCAGCACCCCAGTGTCACTGTTGTGTTATTTTGGGTGAGGGAGTGGGGTGGTGGGTGCTGAGGGAGGTCAGATGTGGATTTTGCATACATTTGTTTACAGAAGAAATCTGTGGTCAGGCAGACTGTGGAAAATAAAAAAGTGTGAGGCAGAGTGCCTGGTTCTGAAGCACTGATACCACTATTGACACCTGCTTGAATGCAATAGGTCTGCAGGGCTACGCCCACTGCAGCCCTAAAAATAAGATTTATTAATCAGTGAACACTCCCCTAAGTATTCTAGTTGGGCATTCTTGCCCCTGACTTTCAACTCTGCATCTGTGGAGAGAAGCAACAAGTGCCTCCTGCAGTGGCAAAAAGTGCTTCCTGCAGTGTCATGGCAGGAGCTGTGGTGACTCCTCCACCGGTTGCCCATTGGGAGGCACCGCCTGGGCCAGTAGCTTCTTGCAGCAGTGACAGGTGTCATTTATTTACTTAATGCACCCTGGGGAGTTGTATACCCTGTGCATTAACAGTCTCTTCCACCTCCTCCAGCCCTGTTGCCATTCCAGCGGGGTCCCACTCTTCCAACTGAGGAGTCCCTCCCACAGCACGTAGGCCTCAGTGAGGCCCTTCAGCTCATCCTTGGTGAAGTTAGGATAATGTCATCTTCCAGACTCAGACTCCATACTGGTGATTGTGGACAAACAAACTGGGATAGGGCCAGTTAGAACAACACTGATGTGATGAAAAACCATGAACAGTTCAAGGAGAGACCCACAGTACCATAATAGACATCCTACCTTTAAGACTGCAGTACCTCTAGGTCACCTGTGCAGAAGGGTCGCACAGGGCAGCTCTTATCACACAGTGCATGCAAAAGAGCTGAATACTGTACATTCCATTAATGAGATGCAAATGTGCGGATTGGCCACCAAATGTGCAATGAGACTATTTGCATATCCTGGCTGAATATTGCAAAGTTGCTCCAAGCTTATCAAGATTGGTATCATGCATTTCCATGTGCTCCATAGAACCCCATGGTGCATTTCCATAGGTGTGTGTTCAATGGCTGCCACACATCACTGCATCACACAGGTGCAGATTGGTGATGTCAGCATTGTTGTATCATGCAGATGTGATCGCGCAGTGCACATGTGTGACAGGCATCTGTGACACATGGGTTTTGATGTGCATGGTACAGATGTCTGGGGTCATGGCAGTGGGCACCCTTCACAAGATGGCATCATGATACTGCCATGCATGTGTGGTTGCAGGGGGTGAAACCTATGTTTCCTGCATGGCAAGACACTACTGCACATGTCCAGTAATGCCCCATTGAAACATATCATGCATTGCAATGGTGCATGCACCAGCAGTGTTCGGATGACCCCTGTGCCCAATCGGCATTATGGTGTGGTAAAGAGGGCTGTAGAAACATGCACCTGGCACATAACCTGCTGCACCATGATCAAACACTGCACATGTTAGCTGCAGGGCATCCACCTGACAGCGCTGTCAGTGGTGAAGGAGGTGGAGCTGTCCAACCTAGCAGCCTTGGTTGTCCCCAGGGAGAGCCAGCTATTTGGCAAGAGGAGCTGGAGGTGGCATGATCAGAAGTATGGGCAGACATTGTCAGTCACCTAACCATGTGGAACAACATTCCACAGTTGAGTAAACAGTGCTACCACAAATCTGGGAACCTGGGATGCCAGGACAGGGCACAGCTGGACTGCCTCTGTGCCATGGTGCACTAGGACACAGTGCCATGCCAAAGTATGTAATCCATGTGACTGTGTGCCAATATGGTTGTTGAAATATTACAGGGGTGTGACTGTGTAATTATCCAGTGTGGATGGTGGTATGCCATCCATAGTGAATATCAAATTTGGTACACTAAGATGCATAACAGTCTGTTGTGGTCACCACAGGCTGGGCCCACCCCTTAGGGTGCTTTTGCATAGCAGCACAGTCCAATGTCTGTACCACTATGGGCAACACCTGCCATCATATGTTGGCATGGTGCTGTGCAGCACCTGAAAATGGGTTGCCTCACAGGGTACTGTGCATTCAGTGTACAGGCATGCAAGGGGTGGCAGCATACAGCCTGCATGCCTGTGCAGCACACCTGTGCTAGCAGTGGCCATGGCACAATGTGTGGACATGGCATTGAGCTGCATGGCTGCTATGCAGTGTGCCATTGCATGTCTGTCACTTGCCACCATTGCCCACATGCACATATGCATGCAGCCTGCCATATGAAACATGCCTTGCAACAGGACATGGTACATGGATATGTTGCATCCTGGCATGGCCATGTACCACAGTCCCCCTGCTGGGCACCACATGTCCCTGTGTGGCACAGTCCACCATGTCACAATGAATGCCAGGGGGTGCTGGTGTGTGGCATGGTGTGGAATGGTGTGTCATGGTGGTTGTCCATAGTGCACCACCATGGTCCATGTGCCGTTTGCCATGGCACAGCTACAGGTTGCAGGTTTCAGGCCAACATATGTATCAAGCCAGTTTCCATGGTGTGGCATGGACCCATTCTTAGGACCATTGTGGTGGCATTGCCAATAAAACCATGTATCTGTGCTGTAGTCTGTGCCACAGTCCTGAGGCACAGTGGTGACAGACAGGGTCCCACTGTGCTCTGGCCCAGCCTGGCATGCAATGGTAGATGTACAGTGCTGCACGCATGTGGGTGGCAAACATGGCAATGGGGGCATTGGGTGGCAAGGGTCATATGGGAGACCCACTACTATGGTTATGTGGGCCTGTGTCTATCCACAGCATGCCAGTGGTTGGCGGTCCACAGTCTTGTTGGAACATGGCCATGACAGTGACCCCGAACAGTGCTGTACAGCCACCATGACCCAACATTGGTGGCACATGGATGCCTACATTAGTGCTGCACAGTCCAGTGTGGGATATGCATGTGGTTGCCAACATGCAGACAAAGGTGTCCATTGCTGGTGGCATGGGGACGCCCACCAGGTATGGTGTCCATCCTGTGAATTTGGTGCCCATTGCACACACTGGTGGTGCACCCTGAGCCAGATGCTGGCTATGGCACCACGCGGGCCATGTTCCATAGAACACCTGCAGTGTACAATGCGCACATGGCACATAGCTCGGGGCCCACTGTAGGGTGTCACATGGATGCCATGGTGCACTCGCATATGGCTTGTACCATCATCCGTCACTGTCGTGTGTGGTCTCTTTGATGGGGAGAGCACAGTACAGCCCTATATCATGCCTTGGCCATGATATACTGTATGCCACATGCAGGTGAGTGTTCATGCATTCTCTCATGAAGGTACAGTTGCTGTTCACAAACCTGCATTGTTTGTGGTTGTGGGGGGGCAGGTATGGTACTGCATGATGCTGATTGTGTCTTTGTCATTGTGTTTCCATTGCAGACAGGGAGGCCATCAGGCAGGCCTGGAGGGATGCCTACAGGTGTGAGGAGGGGAGGCAGAGCTGGGAAAGAGAGCACAGGGTGGCCAGGGTGTCACGTAGCAGACCATTAGGTGAGTCTGAATGTGTTACTGTATGTGCCATGCCCATTGTGTCCAATGTAGCCACTGTGTATCATCCACTGTGGCTACAGGTTCTACACATGTGTGTGCACATAGTGCACACAAGCATGGGGTGCAACTGCCCCATCCATCGCAGCCATCCACAACCTGCTGTCCACCATGTGGGCTCTATGTACTATCAGGCCACCAATGCTATGCACATGTTTGGCCATACTCATGCCACATGGCATGCCTTCTGCAGCTGTGTGGCCCATAGCCGAGTTGTACTGCCATCCCCTGCACAGCTCCACTGCACACAATGCATGCAGGCACATTTTATAGGCCATGTGCTACACAATGTATCCCATTGATACTAGATATGCACTGTGCAGGGCCCATATACACACCTTCTCATGGTTGTGTGGCTGTTGGGGTCATGGGGGATCCTCTTGGTCCATTGTGGTCTGTAGCATGTGATTTGGCTATGCATATGCGATGCCCGCAATGCACACATGTAGTGGCAGTGGTGTGCTGTTGGCTGATTCTGTGCCTCTGATAGCTCTAGTGGACCCTGCAATGTCCTGTGTGTCTGGACACAGTCACAGACCACCACCACCAACTCAGTGTACACCACACATCCATGGACATGTGGTGCCCAGTGCTGTATGTCCCCCTGTTGTGTGGTTACAGGCATGTGTGTGGCCCTGCACCACTCAACATGCCACCTGTGCTGAGCAACATACATTTGTGTTATGCTGTTGACATCCAGTGGCCATTACCCCCCCATCACCCTTATATAACGCATATCACACATTGCTCTGGTGATGTGCCCTCTTACTATGCCACTGTGGTGAATTTTGGTTCCAGAATGGAACTGTGTTTTGTTCCCCGTTCTGCCACTGCAGGGTATTGGTATGGCCATGGCCATCCCCTGTTTGCCATGTGGGGCGCATTCATGTACATTGCAGTAGTGGGCAGCCATGGTGGTCTCGCATCAGACACTGTGTGTGGTGGTGCCACCCACACACCAATGGCCCTGTGTCACATGTACCCAGAGTCGTGGCTATGTGTTGGTGTTATCAGATGTTCACCATTGGCTGTTTCCATCTGGCCACTCTTATTGGGCTATGCCACTGTGTCACTGTGCAACCTGTGTGTGCCACTCAGCTGTGGGTATAACAGCCCCCTGGCCTCATAGGTGACAACACACATGTGCCCTTCTGTGTATGTGCCACCATCTACTGTGCAAGGTGTGGGCATTGTTAGATTGGCCCACCCAATTGCCTGGCTATTTCCATGTGGTCCCCCTCTGTTTGGTACCTGGCCACCATGTGGTCTCTGTGACTGTGTTTTACTGGTCCTTTTATTGGTCATACTATTGTGCATGTACAGCCCTGCCAGTGTACGTGTGCTGCTGGCACTGTGCTAGGATGTCATATTGGTGTTATATATTGTTCTGTGTGTGTTCTCCCTGGCCATCCACCATTGTTGGACATGGTGGACCCCTTTGCCAATGTTTCAGGTGGGCCCCCGTATTCCAATATGGACCTGTTTTTTTAGTGCCATGCAGCTGTGCCCACTGGCACAATATTTGGCTTTTGCATTGCCCACTTCCATCCACAGTGTGTGGCAGCCTATTGTGGCACTCTGTGTGTTGGCTGGGCCCTGGGATTGGTGTTGACCCCTTGGCACCCCCTCTGTGGTGGGATCATGGGCATGTGCCTTGTTTGTGTATGAGACCCTCTGCCCATGCTATCTGTGCATGGGTGTTGCCCTGTGTTGCTACACATGGGTCCATTGGGGGTGATATGTGGATTTTGCATGCTTCCATGGCACATCAGTGATTGTGATTGGGTACATACCCACACCCACAGCCATTGCCATGGCCCTGCCACTGTGCCTGATGGGTCATGTCCCTGTCCAATTCATGTCCAGTGGACATGTGAGGGGCTGTCCCCCTCAATGGCTGTGTGGCACCCATCATTATTCTCCTGGCATGCTGTTGATGTTGTCCATTCCTGTATGGACATTTGCATGGCTGTGCCCAGGCCTGCATGTCTCTGGGTGTTATCCTGTGGAGGAAGGTATTGCTATGTTCACATCTTGGTGCAAGCCACATGCCATTCATCCTTACCTGCATTTGAGGCCCACTGTGGTCTGTCTCGTACATCTGCGGTGGTACCTCCGGTACACCTGTGCCAGAGGTCAGCCACCTGTGGCCATCTTACACACACCCCTGCATCTGGATTGTGTGCAATGGTGGGGGCCACTGTGCATCCATCACACAGCCATGTGGCTGTCATCCACATTGTCCTGCACCATGGAGTCCACATGTCCTGCACTGCTGATGTCTGCTGCCATGCATGCAATAAATGTGATGTGTTTCATGACATACATGTCCACAGCACACCAGCTATCTCTGTTGCATGTGGCACTCTGACAGGGCCTGTGGATGGCACACCACAGATGCACAGCTGCACATCACCACCATTGTTGGGAGGGGGCTGTACTATCTCTGCATACTTGGTAGACTTTTGGCACTGCTGCTGATTTGTGTTGTTCTTCTTCCTCCCATAAGACGTGTCTAGTCAGGTGGCAGAAGAGGCCAGGGACAGATCCGGTGGGTGGCGGCACCATGGCAGAGGTGTTTGTCATGAACAGAGCAGCTGCTGAACACCATAATTTTGCAGCAGAGGACCCTAATTTGGACTGTTAGAGTGATTTCCCAAGCTGTGGAAGACATTTGGTCACATTTGGGCACCACACAGATAGGCACCCCGACATGCCTTTACTGGGACATAGTTATTTCAGGTTCCGTGTGTGCTAATATGTATCCCTTTCCAACCCCACAATCTCATCTCTGCCCCCATCCATTGTAAATATTTTTCCCCTACATCCCTTATGCACTTACCTATCAGGTCAATATATCATACTCTTAACAGAGTATGACAAACCCCAAAACGGAAAGAGCACGGTATAGGACAGTGAGAGGGTGTAATACTGTGAATGGGTCTATGAGTGGTACCACCCTCATTAGTCCCAGGCAGAGGATAAGACCTCTGCTGAAATGGGGATGTGCTGAGCAGCTGCCATGGCTCAATGGGATGAGCCACTGGTAACAAGGGAAACAGGCTATGCTTTTGGGACTAGGTTCGATTCCTGATCCAGATGCATGGAATTTTTCATTTTTTAGCACTTGGTGTGATATTTACTTTTAACCCCCCCAAGAGTTATTTATTTTAGTTGAGGGGAGTCAGGGGGCACATCCCTCCATAATGGGGGGTGCGAAGGGCAGAGCCCACCACAAAAGCAAGACTTATGCTGCATGCAATATATTGCACTGCACTGGCAGCACGGTATATTGCTGCGGCATCATGTCTTGTGACATTATGACCCCATGCCATGCACTAACCCCCCCCAGCACTGTCTCTGTAAATAGTTATATTTTATATTGTTAATACTGTTATTGTTTTGAGTTGTTCATTTGTAATATTTTAGCTTTCTGCTGTTGCCGCTTTTGTTGTTGTTCCTTGTTGTTTTGTATCTTACTGGTTTTAAATATGTATTTCTGCATCTTCCACATGGTAGTGTGCAGTGTGTTCTTCCTTAGGGATCTTTGACAGGTATTTCATACATGTGCCACACATCCTTGCATCTGCACATGCATGGGATGTTGCAGGCTTTCGTATCCCCCAATGTTCCCTGTCCCTGAGGGATGGACCCACTGTATGTGTCACTGTATTCACCTACAGTGGTTTCATGATATATCTGTGACACATCCTTCCTTACATTCCATCCTTCTGGTTCACTGTGGTGGAATACCAGTGTACTGTGATGATGCCACTGGCCGCACCATCCACCTCTGTGAACCTGTGTATATGTATCCTGCAGTGTCATTGGTCATGTCATGTTGTTGGTGTGGGCTCCATGTGTGACCTCTGGCTACATGCCATTGTGGCAGTGTCCTGGTGACACACTGGGCCTTCCATCACATTGGCATGTCTGCTGTGGTGTCACTTGGCATCAGCCATCACCACCATCCATTGGTCACATACACTGTTGTAGTCCCCTATGTGTGTGTCTACTGCTGACAGTATGCATAGATGTCCACATGCCTTGCCATGCCTGTATGGTGCACAGGGCTGGCCATTTACTGTCCTTACATCAGGCCCTTTTGGCACCTGTGGTGTGCCAATGGGTTTCCTCTGTCCCCTGGGCTGCTGCTCTGTTGCATCACAACCCTTATCCCATGCACCCATGCATTGTGCACATTGCATTGTGTGTACATCTGTCCCTGCCTGTTGTGCGTGGTTCCACATATTCAGATGTGCCCTGCTGTGCTGCACATCTTCAGTTGCATGGTCACACATGTTCGGGATATTCAGCTGGACATGCGCGATTGTATTGTATGGCACATCTTCTGAATATCCCATTGTTTTGTGCTGGAGCATTTTAGATGTGTGGTGCATTCACTTGTATGATGCAGCCTGCCACTTTTGAATATGGGGCCCCATGAGCCCTTTTTGGTAGTTACCATAATACTATACATTCTTTGCAACAACTTATCTGTACCCTTTTATAATATTCCTGTGTTCGTGGCATAACCTTAATAACTCAGTTTCTTCCTTATAGGATTTGATTCTTAAATGACTTAAATTTCATTTTAAGATCAGGTAAAATAAAATTAATTTTGGAACCTGGAAAAACTATCTTTAAATCGTTCATATGCCATAAATTCCCTTCTTCTGTTAGCTGTATCCAGTTTAGAGATACCATCTGTTTTGATAATATACATTTCTTAATGCAACTATTTGTTTTGACTGATAAATTCTCCCATCTATTTAAATAAAGCTAGGAATGATATTGCTATCGCTCACTATTTTACCAGGCTGCTTAATTTCTTTTTTCAATGTACCACACAGCAGAGGATTTTCAAACCTTTATGTAGTTTGTTTATTCAATTATTAAAATATGGTCTATTGGGTCAACTCCAACAAATGGTTTCCCATAAATTTTCCCTTTTTAGGGCAAAATCCCATTCCTGTCATTTTTTTATTTGATATGAAACTGAATACCACAGTGGATCTGGGCAACTATTTCTCCCTTTTTTCCTTGGGTAAATAAGTTGTTGCCATGCTATCCCAGACTTTCCCCCTCTCCAAAGAATCTTATAAAAAAATCCACCTGATTTCAGTAAACAATGTGGCCCTATCACAGTTTGAATGACAAAAATCAAGTGGGGGTAAAGCCATCATTTTAATAACTTTTATTCTCCCCCATAATGAGAGTGACAGCTTTTCCCAGTTCTCCAATAGAAGTTTTGTTTTATCCTTCGCTTTACCGTGATTTGCTTTAATTGAATTAGACTGGTTGTTGGCCAAAATAGTCCCCAGATATTTACAGTTGTCATTCACCATAAAATCTTTCACAATGGCTTGGTCAACAATAGACCCTTTGCTACAGATTTCTATTATCAGTTATTTTTGTTTATTGAGGCTGTATTCTGATAGATAGCCATATTCATTTATTTCAGCAGGAACAATTTAAATGTTGTATTACCAGGAAAATATCATCTGAAAAGACATTTCATTTTATTTGTTCATTATTCACAAGTATGCCTTTAATCTCCTGATTTGCCCTTATCTTATTTTAAAGTAGTTCTAAGGATAAAATAAAAGTACTGGGAGAGAGGAATAACCCTGTCTAACTTCATTTTCCATCCTGAATACATCCCCAGATATGAATTAATAGTGACTCTAGCCTTTGTGTTTTATATAACAGTTCTATTAATATTACCAGCATATTAGGAATCCCCAATGTTTCAAACAGCAAATCATATAGCTTCTGTCTAATAGATCAGATGCTTTAGGTGCATCTATTGCAACTGTGTGGGATATAATGTTTTCTACTCGGGCATGGTGAAATAGGGCTTGAATTCTTCTTGTTGCCTGAAATAATGTACAACCTTGTATAAACCTGAATTGATCAGAATGAACTGAGTTGAGTGGAACTTCTTGTAATCTAGTCACAATTAGTTTTACCAGGATCTTATAGTCCCTGTTCAATAATGTAATCAGTCCATAACTCTCAGTTTTTACAGGATCTTTACCTTCTTTTAACTCATTGGCTCAGAGATGCCATTTTGAATTAAGGTTAAGCAATGGAATCCTTGGACTTCAAAAAGTGCTATTGGAGCCAGTGAGTTAAAATGAAGATGACTTTAGCCTCTTCCATGTAAGGAGGAAGGAAACCCTCATATGGGCATAATTCTAATATCATTTTATGAGCCATGGAGTTAAATAATCATTGAAAGTATGACAGCACTCAGATGTTAGACCATCCAATCCTGGACTTTTGTTTTTTTTTTTTGGCAGAGATCTAATTACATCCTCTATTTCTGTTTGAGAAAAAGGTAGTCACAATTAAGTGAGGGTAAATTTCCTGTATTTCAGTATTTAATTATTTTTGATGGGTCCAGACTTACATTTCTTTGGTATTTTTTTTTAATGTTTCTGCTATTGCAGACCAAATTTCCTTATCAGTATAAAGAACCTTCCCCAACTCATCTTCTCAACATGGAATGATTTTTGTTCACTTTGTTTTTGAAAAAAAATGCCAGCATTTTACCAGATTTATTGTCCTGGATGTATTTTGCTTTTTTAAGTTTACACATGTTATTTACTACTTCCTGATTAATAATTTCTGTTTTCTGAAGCCTACATATATACCATTCCTCACAATACTTCTTGTTGTTTTGGGTAATCAGCATATCCAATTCTATTAATCTGCTTTTTAAAGTTTCTAAATGTTTTTTCTTTTGTTTAATTTTATGGGCTTTATAGGAAATCATTACTCTTCTTAATACTGCCATAAAGGCATTCCATAATGATGTTACAGGCTTACTGTATCCTAGTTATAGAACCAGTACTCTTTAATTGTATTCCACTGGCTTTCTAAATTCTGAATCCTGTAACAAGTCATTATCCTATCTTCATTGTTTACTATATATTTCATTTTGGTATTCCAGTCTGATATCAGCCTGAATAAGTGCATGATCAGAAAGCACAACAGTGTTTATTTTTGGATCTATTATTTTAGTCATTAATAAGTATGAGGTAAAATATAGTCACTCCTTAGAAAACCCTTGATTTTTTATTATTTTGGCTAGTATATTCATGGGTCATCGGATATTGAATTCTCCATACATAAATCAGGTCATGTATTTATAGAAAGTTATTTACACGTTTAGCATTATATTTATTTGATGGCATTACTTTTAATGTTTTATCCAGGTCAGGGTTTAAAAGACTATTGAAGTCACCTAATAACACCACATTTTGAGCTTGAATAATTGTTAATCCCTTGATAATTTCTGCCATGAATGCTCCATACTCTGTGAATAGTGCATAAATAGATCCAAGTGTAATAATGAAATTTGATATTTTAATCTTCACTAGTAAAATTCTTCATTTTTTTATCTGAGAAATTATACAGGATTTTGTAATTTCCCCTTTTCCTTAATAGAAAAGCAACCCCTGCACTCTTCTTAGTGCCCGTGAAGAAAACAAAAATGTGAGAGATCCATTTCCTTTTAAGCTTTAAGATTTTTTTTTCATCTGGATGTGTTTCTTGCAAAGCTATAAACTGTACCTTTTTTATTTATATGATTTAATAATCTTACCTTTTTAATGGGTGAATGTATCCCATTCACATTGAAGAAAGCACACCTAAAATTATCTAATTGAGCCATTATAAACTGAAAAAAACACATAAGAATAGACCATCACCAACAGCACAGTATTTAATATCTTTCAGTATCCTCCATAATCCCACAAACCCCTCATTAATTGAATCCTAGCTTCCCTTCCATCCCAGATTATTGTCAAAGGTTTACAAAAGAAGAAATCCTGAAGTTCAAAGGGAATTCCCATGTACCACATTACTTAAAGGAAAACTACACCACAAACTTGAAAAAATATATGTTGTGCAGAGTGTTTTAATTTGTATGTGAAGTTCTACTGTTTCCTTCCCTCTGACTGGTATTAGGAGTTTTTTCTAAATTAGCCTGCTAGCTTTAGGGTAGTTTTACGACCCCTGGAGATCCTCATATCAAATAGTTTTATTGCATTTCTTTGTCCTACATGCATTGTTTCATGTAATGGTGATGTAGCAGAGTCCATAAATCCAGCAGAAAGCATTGCATTACAATCAGTTCACAACAACAGAGATGGCTATATTTTAAAATCTATAGAATTCAGCTTGGTGACCACCTCATCCTGAAGGTTTTACTGTCCTGAAAACTTTGCTGCTGGTAATTTTTGTGCAGCTTGTAAAGCTTCCAAGATATTTAGTTTGTTTGGCATGCGTGTACTGAATGTTGGGTCTCTTACATCACAGTCACGTGAGACAAGATGCACTGGGGAACCAGAAATACAATTACACTATCAGGTATGGAGATCCCTAGGGGTCGTAAAACTAGCATAAAGCTAGCAAGCTAATTTGGGAAAAACTCCTAATACCAGTCAGAGGGAAGGAAACACTAGAACTTCACATACAAATTAAAACACTCTGCACAACATATATTTTTTCAGGTTTTGGGTGTAGTTTTCCTTTAACATTAGTTGCCTAGGCAAACAAGGACACAATCAGACATTTTATTTTTTTAGTCAAACAAATTGAGCAGTTTTTTTTTTAGATCTTTTTCAATGTCTTCCACTGAATCATACACCAGTCAAACTTTCTCAATCACCATTTCCATTTTGGCAGGAAAAAAAAATTGTTGCCTTGTGACCTTTAGTCCATAGTTTGTTTCTTAAATGATCATTTTTTTCTTTCCTGATCAACTTCTGGAGGAAGATTATTGTAAACAGAAATAGTGTCCCTCATCATGGATATTTGTTTTTTTAGATTCTTGAGCCATCAAAGTTGCTTTATCCTCAGATTTAAAAAAATGCTATAATGGGTCTGGGAGGGGCTTAAGTAGATAAAGATTAGCAGGTATAAAAGTTCTATGAACTCTGTCAATACCCATTTGTATTGTGGTAGTATCAGTATCTAGGTATGCTGCAATAATTTGATTTACTGAGTCTTTTAAGGGTTTTGCAGTATCCCAAGCCTCCAGAACTCTGAGTATATGGATATTCTTCCATCTGCACATGCTTCAAAGTCTATTAACATACCTTTGAGATATTATCTTGCTTGCTCTAAGACCTTTATTTGTCTCTGAAGAGGCACAACTCCATCCTCCATATTTGATATTCTCTGCTATAATGAAGTTACTTGTTGTTTAATTTGAGTATTTTCAGTGAGAAGTTTGTTAACTGTTTGAAAGTTGTCTATTTTGTGTTCCATAAATTCCAGTTTCTGCAGACCTGAAGTTAGTTTGGCTAATTGATCGAGTATTTGCTTAGCCCATGCAGGGGGTATGGAATCTCCATTCCCCAATTTGTCCTGAGAGTCGGATGGTTCAGAATCAGAATCAGAAAGTTCCCCAGGCCCCAGAATAGTCTGCTCCTCTGTAAATGCTGGATTATGGCCTGCTTCTTGTGTCTCTGTGTTTATGCCATTTTCTGAGCCCAAAGCATTTAAGACTATGCCAGTCTGCACAATCCCTGTATTTCCATTTCTGTTACTTTATTCAAACCTTACTTTTTTTCTTTTCCCAGATTTACCCTTCTAACATATCCTGTCATAGCCATTTTTTCCATACCTATTCTACTAAAGTCTATGCCCATTCCACCCAATGGATTTAAAATATAAATTTGGTCTCACGCAGTAATATTCTGGTTCACTTGTTTTTCTCCAAGACTCACTTCTTCTATTATAGAAGAAAAAGGATGTAGCCTCAAGGCTCGTAGCAGTTCAGCATGCAACAAGTCAGCTGGCCTCTGCTCCATGTCATCTTACTCCACATTTCTCTGGTTTGCCAGCTCCATACCTGGAGGGTCAGCTGATGTTGCACCTGGAAAATGTGTTGTTAGGTGTTCTGTCTCTGACTCCCTTAAAATGATATCCTTGCTGGTGACTTCACCTGAGTTTCTTTGTTCTGCAAGCAAATCCTTCTTTACCACTGGAACAGAAACAGACAAAGGCACTTTAGATAGGTTTGTCTTTTTAATAAAAATTGAAGCAAGTAAAAACAACTCCTAAATTGCAGCAGTCTTAAACAAAGCACGCGTTGTTACTGAGGCTGAGAGTCCTGGTGAAGTCTGAAGTCGTTCTTCTCATTCCCATTGCTTATCAGATCAGGCTTCTTTTGTCTTGTTTTTATGCAAGGTAGAAGTTTGTAGCCTTGTCTGTATCTCTAGTTGTTTAATTGACTTGGCTACAGGGTCACGTGTGTTCACTTGCTTGTGGGTTTAGACATTTTCTTCAGAGTCATTCTAAATCCATATAGTTGAATGGTTTTCTTAGCCTTCCAATATTTTTTCAAGTCTTTTTCACTGAAGTTTGCCATGCCTTTAATTCAGCTCAGAGCTTGTGGCATCATGGTATACACTTGCAAACCTTGGGGGACACAGAGTTGCTACCTTAAACAGAATAGCTTAACTATTTTGGACTCTCTGCCCTCATATCTTTACTCTGATGCCTTAAAATTCAATTGTCATTTATTATAAAAATAAATGCATCACTGTTTGTATCACTACTGTACTTAATTTAGCTTAGCGCAGCTATACAATGTTTGATAGTTAACAAAACATCATTACACACACTGCAGAATTCTGCAGAAGAGTTACTGCAGGAAATAAAACCATATCAAGTGCAGTCAATCCCCTTTGTCATAAATAATTGAGACCTTGCATTGCATCCTGGTGAGCTCCACTCTAGTTTGTTTTTGTTTGTTTTTTTGTTTGATTTTGGTAGCAATAATGTATTTCTGACTTCATTATATTCAAAATCAGTGTATTTTCATCTCAGCAAATATTAAAACAGAAAAGTTGTGTTAGTATTTTTTAATTATTGACTCAAATAGGTAACATGACAACTGAGTGAGTACAATGGCCCCTATGCATGAAGTGGTGGGTAATGGGCACTTGAAGTGCTTACCTTGCCCATGCAGCTCCGCACCCATGAGAGATCTGTGGGTGGCCACATTCATGAATAGTGGCCACCACATGACTCCTGTATGCAGCCCTGCCCCCCTGATGTGCAGCCCATGGGGGAGGTTGGGTGCAGCTCTGTGGATAGAAACATAGAAACATAGAAGTTGACGGCAGATAAGGACCGCAAGGCCCATCCAGTCTGCCCATTTCTTTTTCTACCTTATAAATGTGCCATCGGCCTTTGCTCTGTCAGTGACCTATCTATTCATAGTCATTTGTATTGCTCCCTTATGCCTATCCCATGCCTGTTTGAAGCCCTGCACTGTATTCATAGCCACCACTTCTTGTGGTAAGCCATTCCATGCATCTACCACCCTTTCTGTGAAAAGAATTTCCTCACATTCCCCTTAATCGGCCTCCCTCTAATCTCATGCTGTGTCCTCTTGTCCTGCTATTTTTCTTATATTTAAACATGTTAGACTCTTTCACCTTGTTTATGCCCTTAAGGTGTTTAAATGTCTCGATCATATCACCTCTCTCCCTCCTTTGCTCAAGGTATACATATTGAGCTCCATTAATCTGTCCTCATATGTCTTCTGATGCAGTCCCTGCACCATTTTGGTTGCCCTTCTCTGGACTGCCTCAATTTGGTTAATGTCCTTGTGAAGGTGTGGCCTCCAATACTGCACGCAGTACTCCAGATGGGGCCTAACCAATGTCTTGTACAGAGGGATTATTACCTCCCTCTTACGACTTGTGATACCCCTACTAATACACCCTAACACCCCCCTAGCCTTACCTACTGCTTTAGAGGTCTGTTTGGATGATTTTAGGTCATCAGTGATGATGATGCCCAAGTCTCTTTCTTCCTTTGTGACTGCTAGCAACTCCCCTCCCAGCCTATAAGTGGCTTCAGGGTTTCTCTTCCCTATGTGCATGATTTTGCACTTCTTTGCATTAAATCCCAGTTGCCACTCTTCTGACCATTCTGCTAGTTTATCCAGATCTCTTCTCATTCTGCCCACCCATCTGGATCATCTACTCTGTTGCAGATCTTGGTGTCATCTGCAAACAGACAAGCCTTACCCTCTAGTCCATCTGCGAGGTCACTAATGAAGATGTTGAATAGGACTGGCCCCAGGACTGATCCCTGAGGTACCCCACTTGTGACTTGCATCTCTTCTGACTGTATACCATTTACCACCACTCTCTGTTTTCTGCCAGTCAACCAGTTTGCCACCCAGTTGACCAACTTCTGACCCACCCCGAGCCTACCTAGCTTATTTATCAATCTTCTATGTGGAACAGTGTCAAAAGCTTTGCTGAAGTCAAGGTGGCGACATCAACTGCTCCCCTTGGTCCACCACTCTGGTTACCCAGTCAAAATCTATGAGATTAGTTTGACAGGACCTTCCCTTTGTAAACCCATGCTGTCTTGGATCCTGTGCCTATGGATTCCAGGTGTTGCACTATCCTTTCCTTAAGGTGCCTCCATAATCTTGCCCACTACTGAGGTAAGACTGACCGGTCTGTAGTTCCCCGCCTCCTCCCTGCTACCACTCTTGTGGGTGGGATCACATGAGCCCTTCTCCAGTCTTCTGGGACCTCTCCTGTGCTCAGAGACTCACTAAACAATTTTGCTAATGGCTCTGCTAGTTCCTCCTTTAGCTCCTTAAGTACCCTGGGATGTATGCCATCAGGTCCCATTGCCTTATCCACCCTGAGCTTAGCAAGCTCTTGTAGGACCCTTTCTTTGTGAAGGAGTAGTGCTCACCTCCCTCCCCTGTGTCCATGATGCTGAGCTGTGGGCCCTGCCCTTCTCTTCAGTAAATACTGAGCAAAAGTATCTATTTAGGATAGATGCCTTTACAGGGTCCTCCTCCTCACATGCTCCTTTTCTCCATTAAGCAGCAATACCCCCTCTGGACTTTCTCCTTTCACTAATGTATCTATAGAAAGTCTTGTCACCTTCTTTTACTGTTCGTGCTAGTGTTTCCTCAGTTTGGGACTTTGCCTGCCTTACTGCCTTACCTGCTTCCCTTAGGGCAGTTTGGTATGCCTCCTATCTTCATCCCGCTGTGTTCCTTATATTTTCTGAAGGCCAGCCTTTTGGCTCTGACCTTTTCTGCTACTGTATTTGAGAACCAAAGTGGTTTCCTTCTTCTTTTGCACTTCCTTTTCTGTCTAACACAATGGGATGTTGCTTCAAGTATTGCATCCTTAATGCTTGCCCACTTTGCCTGTACCTCCTCACCTGTGTTTCTTTTTGCCAGGGCTAACTTAACTCTGTTGGCATCTTATCAAAGTCAGCTCCTCTGAAGTCCCATATTTTTGCTTTGGAATGGGATGATTTAGATGTAGTAGCCAAATTGAACCATACCATGTGATGGTCACTGGCCCCAGGTGACCTTCTACCTGGAGATCTGTGATCCTTCTTTGTTAGTCAGTACTAGATCTAGGATAGCCCTGTCTCTTGTGGGTTGCTGTACCAGTTGTTTGAGGCCCTCCCCTGCAGGAATCCACTATGAGTCTAGTTCTGGCAGATGTTCCTGCTGGTATTGACCAATCTGTATCTGCATGTTGAAGTCTCCCATTATCAGAACCTCCCCTTTAGCTGTCATGTTTGTATATCTTCTAACAGTAATGTGTCTATGTCCTCCCTCTGGTCTGGGGGCCTGTAGACAACCCCAGTTCTTATGGCTGTCCCATTTCCTGTTTCAGGGTGACCCACAGTTCTTCTGGCTCCTTATGTATTCTGAATTTCTGTAGCTTTGATATTTTCATTACATACAGGGCCACCCTCCCCCTTTTTAGCACCTCGGTCTCTTCTGAACAATACATAGCCAGGTACTGAAGTCTCCCAAGTGGTTACTGGTAAACCACGTCTCACTAATTGCTACTATGTCCAGTTTAGCCTCTGACATAATTGCCTGCAGGTCTGGGATCTTGTTTCCCAGGCTGTGAGCATTTGTGTCATGATTTTCCATTGGCCAGATTTTGGTGTGTTGGTTGTTGGGTGAAGTTTGGCATTACCCTGTGCATCGTATGGGAGACAAACCTTTTTCTTACCTGGTGATGCAAATGAATGGCAAACACGCTGAATTCCTGTTTGACCACTAGCTGAGGGGAGGTGTTCTTCCCATTTGGCGTATGGGATGCTGCACCCTCTCCCATTTGCTAGTTTAAATATTCTGCAAAGACGTCAAACTTCTGCCCCAATGCACTGACTCCCTCTTTTAGTCAGATGCAGTCCATCAAATTTGAAGAACTTTCGCTCCCAGAACTGTTGCCAGTTCCCTACAAATCTGTGTCCTTTTCTGGCACCAGTCCTGAGGCCACGTGTTTAGCTCCCTATCTCCCCTTCTCTGACCTTCCGTCCATCTGCTCCCTTCTCCCAGACTGGCAGGATCTCAGAGAAGGAGATGCCGACGAAATAGATGATAGTTTGTCACCCAGCCTAGTCAGGTGTTCCTTGGTCTCACAACTGACCCGGCTGGTAGGATCATTAGTCCTATTGTACTAGGACATCAATGTTTTCTCCTCTTTGTGAACAATTTTAGCAATGCGGTCAGTGTCTCTCCATGCTGATGTACCTGGAGACATCTGACCATCACCCTGGCTGGAGATGGGTATCAACTCCCCGAATCATGGAGTCTCCTATGATCAGAAGTTTTTGGATTTCCTTTGTGCTTGTTTAGTTTTGGTTCCTGATTTGGGTGAGTATTGTTGTGCTAGCTCCTGTGCCACAGTGTCCTGCTCTGCAGTGTCTTCTGCCTCTTTATTTGATTTCAGAGATAGAGGCAGATACCTGTTGTAGTGTTTATATGGTTTTGGAGGTAATGTGTTGGAGGTAGAGTGATGGGGCACCTGGATTTGCTCCTCCTAACCACCTGCCAACCTCCTGGACCAACTACCCTCTCGGTCGAGGTTTTCTGTTGGATGCTGGGGAAATGGCGAGTTGGTTCTTATAATGTATTTCCTCTTCAATATGAAATTTGAGGCGTGCAATCTCTGCCCATGCTGCCTGGAGCTGAGACCTAAGATCTCCAAAGGCCCAGCATGTAGGACAGTGTCCTAAATCTTGTAAGACTGTCCTTCTGAAAATTGTTCCACAGTACCTGCAGTTAATGAAATCCATTCCAAATAAGTTGCTGGGTTTGGATCTGGTCAGATGGCCAGTCTGCCATCATACCCACAACCCAAAGTGGATCACCTGAGCCTGTGGGCACTAGCAAGGATGCCAGTTCATACAGCACCAAATGTGCTGTGGGGGTCTAGTGCCCAGCCAACCACCTGCTGGCCTCTCGGTGTGCCCAACTTGCTGGGGTTTCCATTGTGGGGGAGCACATAATCCCACAATGCCCTCAGCGGTAGCTCCTGGGGGGCTGTGTGCCTGGCCTTTGCCCTTGCAACAGCCCCAGCCTGTCAGAGGTACTGACACACATGCCTGCCACTCCACATATTCATGCATCCTACAGTGCCTGCACACCCCTGCACCTCTCCTGGTCCAGCCCCCATGCGTAGGTCTGCACACCACTTGGGATCCAGTGTTGGGGGGTGTACTTCCAGTCATGACTGCCTCACAATGCACACAGTGGGCTTGGGTGGGTATGGAGTGGGCTATGTGCCAGGGATACATGGTGCATACCCACTCTATGCCTTCATGCATGGGGCCCAATAAGTGCTTGTCAATAACCATGCATGGAAAACCACAAAGGGATGTCTGCATGGAAGGGATGAAAGTGCATTTGTGACTGTGAATGTGGGTTGCAGAACCATGCTGGGTGAAACTGCACAGGTGTACAATATTGCTCATTTTATCAAGTTAAGTCCAGCTTTCCAGTTGATTATATCAAGTTATTGGGGGGGGGGCTGCATGGCAGTCAAAGCCCCCCCTATAAAAACTAGTGAAAATAAATAACAACTAGAGAAAATACTGTCAGATGTAGTAAGAATGCTGCAAAAGTAAAGAAAATGTGCTGCAGTTCAATGGTTGTTTTCTGCAGTGCTGATGTGTTGCAGGTGGTAGTGGGCTGACTGATTCACTGGATTGCATGAGTTTGTTCAAAATATGACTTTTCTGTGGAGTGGCACATAATTTTCAGCTGCAGGTATAATTTCTGTATTGCGGGTTCAATAAATGTATGTGCTGACATGTATCTGTCATTGTGCTTTAATTTCTGATGGGTTTGTAGTGCTGTTTCAGCTGCCATTCCATATTACATGCATAGCTTTGTACTTCCAGCAAGTTTACATTCAATGTATGTTATCAGTGCAGTACTGCTGTACGCCAAATGTTCTGCTCTGCTTTATACCGTGCTGTTATGATATTTGCTGAGTTGTCATAGATCCCCCAAATAATTGTTGTCACCATAATCATTTGTTTTAAATGATGCCTCCTGTAGTTTCTTTTTGTCTTTACTTATTGCAAACTGCGGATGTATTAGGACAGTGCTAACACATATTCTGCAGGTAAAAATACAACACTCATCCAAAATGTTTTAGTTTTGATGATGTTTCATGCTGGGCAAGGCTATGCATCGCAGTTCTGAAATAGGAGAAAAGAGAAAACAAAATGGTTTACTGATATTTTTCCAGAATAACTATATAATAGCTAACAAATGCTGCCTTAGAAAATAAAATGTGATAAAGGAATATCACTTTGCTCAGCTATGAGGTACTTGACGGTTTTAACATTTTAGCAGTGTCCTTTACTGAAACACAAATCTAACCATTTAAACTAATAACTGGTCCCTAGATCCATTAATTGCTAAATGTAGACTATTGTCCAGTGCTAGATTTGATCATAACACATTTTAGTCTAATTGACATAGTATCTTTAGAAAATGACATTAACTTTTGCAAACTCAATTGAAGCAATTTAATTTGTCTTGTGAACATTCTCTCTCAGTGATAATGTATTTTTCCTGAACAGAAATAGAAACTCAACTGTGACTATTAACAACTGATCTTTATCTGTTTAACTTTTAAAATGAGAATAGCAAATGAAAGCATCAATGATAATCACCAATGTCTAGAATATATTACATGAAGGACATTTGTTCCTAATTTTGCATAGGTGTAGTGGTACTGTAATAGATTTTAGAATGTAGGATTTAAATGATTAATTTTATTGTTTAAAAATATTTTATAAGGAGTAACTTTATTGTCAGTGCTTTAATTATATATTCTTCAACCTAATTTTCATGCAGGAACACCCACCACCAAGGTCAGAGATTAGATTTGGTTTAATTTGCCTTTATTGCTGTCAATTGCATGTGCCCTTGTGGGAGAAATGGCTAAACATTGTGTGTCACAGAATATTGGACATCCAAACTGTCTGACACATTCCTGTGAGTCTATACACAGATATCTTTTAGAAAACAAAACACTCCTCATACTAATGTAGACTGCAGTCTTATAATTTAAGAACTGTAAATCAGACCACATCATTTAATTATAACCCTTCAATTATAGTTAGCAATACATTTCTCTCTTTAATCTCTGGTTTCAAATGTAGTCAAACAAAACAAGTAATGCAAGCCATATGTAGTATTTGTCTATGCATTAGAACGTGTAAATGTATCAACATTTCCAAAATGTTAGTATTTTCTGAAGCAGAGATGTTCAGACAAGCAGACTGCAACTTGTAGAGGTATAGGACAGTTTCAAAATAACATATAGTTTAGCTGGCAAAGGATGGTGTTGAAAGGTAGTGCAATTATTTACATGTTGTAAGTGTTTTTAGGACTGAGATTTATAGACAGCTGAGTAGATGTAATGGAATATAATGCCATAATTGGAGTATGTCTGACAAAATAGCTGTCACATAGCTGAGTTTATTTTTTTTAATTTTTATTTAGTTTTCATTGACTGGGAAGGAGGTCTCAGAAATACTTTCTGTTTTCTGCTTCATTATGTGGGTGGGGCAAAGAAAAACTCATTTATATTGAACTAGGTTAACTGTCCTTTTGTGTTTGTTTATTTACTGGCCAATAAACATTTTGTCCAAACACAAGGAAAATTACTTACTTCTTCTCAGAAGTGCCTTAGGATCTTTAACAACCACCAAAGCAGGACAGGACCTCAGATTAAAGCAGTACACCCAGAATTTGTAAAAAAACATATGTTGTGCAGAGTGTTTTGATTTGTGTGTGAAGTCCTAGCATGTTCTTCCTTCTGTCTGTTATCAGGAGTTTGTCCTAAATTAGCCTGCTAGCTTTATGGTAATTTTTCAACCCCTGGGGTCTCCATCTCAACTGAGTTTATTGCTTTTCTTGTACCTGCAATGCATCATGTCTCATGTGTCAGTGATGTAGCCATGCCCATAGATTCAGCAACAAGCACTGCTTTTTCATACAACAGCAGAGATGGCTATATTTTAAAAACTATACAGAATTCCGATTGGTGATTACCCTCATTGTAAAGGTCTTTTTTATTGTGAACAATTTTGACACTGGTTGTGTATGTGTAACTTGTATGGTTTTCAAGATATTTACATCTGTTTGGCATGTCTACTTGAGTGTTCACTCTGATAGAAAAAAAGCATCCGCTCTTTGTAAGTACATCTGCACACATGCCAAACAAATGTAAATATCTTGAAAACTATACAAGCTGCACAAAAAAACAATGAGCAACAAAGTTGTTCAAGACAAAAAGATTGTTACAGTGAGGGTAGTCACTCAGCTGAAAGCTCAAAGAACTGTATTTTATGAGTTCATACAGTACATGTTCCTGAAATAGCAGTATGTCAGACACCTATTTCTCAGTCTGACATGAAAACAAAATTGTTCTCACATGAACCTATTTATGAAGGCTACATCAAAGAAACATTGCTTCTATGAATTAACAAACGTTTGATTTTTTTAATATCAATTACACAACCCTGTGTTATATTGCTAGAAAACAATGCAGAGTTTTGATGAGAAAGAACTCACATCTGTGATAGAGACAAGGTGATTTCTCACAGACATTCATTCATACCATTTTAGTTCAGCACTGAAACACAAATGATTATTTTTGGGAACAGAATGATTGATTTTAAGTGACTCTATTTAAACACAAACAAGACGGGTTAGTAACACACCTTGAGTGCAAACAATTAGCTCTAGAAACCGCACTGACTGGGAACTACAACAGCTTCTTCTGTCAATCATTGACTTAGCTGCTGAAGGAGCATGCAAGACAAGAATGATGTCATCACTCACTGATAGGGACAGAAAAATTGTCACTGTTTTCAGTAGCTGCAGAGCACATTAAGAAATTTAAGAAATGCTGAATTAAAGAAAACCAGAAAAAAAGTATGATATTTTCAGGAAACACTAATCATGACACAGGGAATTGAAAACAAGCTTTTATTAAAAAATATGGAAAAAACTGTACATTTAAGGTACTGGAAACAGGAAGTTGCATCATGTCTATCTAGTTGGTGGTTTAGAGTGACATTGCAGGTCTCAGAGGTTTCTATATTGCATGGAGGTTTAAGAAAACTGTCCCCTTTGCTTGATCTTCTAATAGTTTCCCCGGTAGATTTGTTTGACTGTGTCCATTACTTTCTGGAGTTGTTTGTGTATCTTCTGCTTGCACAGGTACTGAACTTTTTTTTTCCAAAATGTAATTGCTGATGCAAAATATGTTTTCTCTGCTCATCTGCTCTGTATTAGTCAAATAGTCACAGTGTGCGATTGTGTGGTGGTGGTAGGTGAGGGAGGGTGAGACTATGCTTTCTGTGCTAGTGTTACTAGTCCTCTGCTGTGTTGCTTGCACATGCTTGTAGCCAGTGTGATGTGCCCCTCCTGGTCATTTTCATCTTGTCAGTTTCTTCCTGGTTTGTAGCTGACATCAGATACCGATACAGAGACAAATATACAGTAACAATACAAAAGTATTTTACAAATTCTCCCCCTTCTCCTTTTCTCATTGTCTCTCACTGGTCTGTGCCATTGCCCCCCACCCAAAAAAAAACAAAAAAAAACAGTACATTGGCTTAACATTGAAACATAGGGCTGGATTCAGAAAGGAAGACATAACCTGCCCCTTAAGCGCAAGTTGTGTCAAAAATGCTGCATCCAGGTGTTGCACCAAATTTAGGTGCAAGTCGCAAAATGCAACGATGCAAGCCTGACGGACGAGGTCACAGTCTGCAGCCTATAAAGTGAACAAACAGCAGGCATGATGCAGAACACATGACACAGAGGGATGTCTCATGCAATCACATAAGCAGAAGGAGCAGGCTGCAAGCAAGCAGGGACCATCCCCAAGGAAATGGGGTAAAAAAAAAGAAAATCAGCAGGCCACAAGGCAGTGCCTTCCAGCAACTTGACAGCACTGACTACATGCCTCTCTGGTCTTATGTCCACAACCTACAGCAACAACCTGTCACGGACACATCACTCCTTCCAGGGGCAACTTGGACTACACAGAATATGTGTGGATGTGTGTACTGACATGCAGCATTCTCTCTCACACACTGTCCTGTAGCACTGTGGTTACCTGCATTGCCCCGCAGGGGTAACACACCAGAAAAGGACCGTGTTTGTGTAAATGTTCACCCCTGTTTGGTGCACTGCATCAGGCATATGTTCCTGTGTGCTGGCCTGTGTTGCTGTGGAATTCACATGTGTTGTCATTCCTGTCTTGGCAGCCTTCAATGTTTAGGGTTAAATCTGCCGGTGCCACCAAAGGGACACTGTTGTCCCATAGGTGAAATGGTTCCTGATGAGTTCTGCATGGACCTGCCAGCCTGTTGTTGCACTGCCTGACATTTGATGATATTGACCCACATCTGCATCTGCAGTGGCCTCCTCTGCACACTGCCACCATGTACAGGATCCTCTGTTGGCAGTGATACTCTCTGGTTTATGTCAATGTTGTACAGGATACAGCAAGGATGATCTTACAGCACATCTCAGTGTTGTATTGCAGTGCTCCACCTGCTCTATCAGACACGAGCATGCCTTCAGGACCTCAAAGGTTCTCTCAATCACAACTCATGTTGTAATGTTGTGCATCATTATAGGCCTCCTCTGCTGCATTCTGAGGATATCTCACCGGTGTCATCAGCCATGGCAGTTGTGGGTATCTGCTGTTACCTGTGGAATGTACAGTACAGTGGGCAGCTAGCCATGGACTGACAGTATGTCACATCCAGTTGTCTCTATGCAGTATACCCAGACCACCCATTTATATGTGTATGTGTTTACTCACCAATCAGCTCACTTCCTTCCAGTTCACCTGTCGGGAATGCCTGGTGCAGACCACTTTGCTGGAATATGAAGGAATCATGGCAGGATCCAGGATACTTGGCCACCACATCTAGTATCTCAGAGTGGCTGTCAGACACCACCTGGATATTGAGTGAATGGTACCCCTTTCGATTTATGAACACATCTCCATCCTCCAGTGGTCCTTTGATTGCCACATGTGGGCAATCAATGGCACCCAGGATATTTGGGAACTGCATCAGTGCATAGAAAGCCTGCTTGGAGGCCTGCTGCTGTGCACCCTGTGAGAAGCTGATATATCTGTCATGGCATCACAGCAAGGCATCCACTAACTGTCTCAGGCATCAGGACAGAGTGGCCTGGGATATTCCAACCATATCACCACTAAGTCCTTGGACTGTTTGGTGCCAAGACAACACCGTGCTGTGCTTACCTTCACATTGACTGGTATGGCATGGACCCTCTTTGTAGCTGTGCATGAGATCCTCCCAGCTCCTGGCACAGCATTGGATGGTGGCATTATTCTGGCAGTACTGTGCTATGCACTGTTCCTCCATGTGTTCCTCATCACTCAGGGCATTGCACCTGGGTGAGTCGCTATTGCTGTGGTGGTGCTTTATTCTGCATCCCACCATTGTGGTGCCACCTTCGCATTCGCTGCCTCCTCCAGCCTTCTGCCCTGCACATGATGCCCAGTAGGGCTACACATGTTAGCATGATTAATCTCTTATGCAGTCACCTCCAAGGTCTGCACACTGCTTCCTCTGGTGTGTTTCCATTGCATTGTGTTGCACTGTGTGTGTATCGGAGTAGGGAATACTTAGACCACCTATTCATTGGTCTAAGTGGTGGGGCTTAGATGGATGCAGGCTGACTGTGCTGTGTTTCCTGAATCTGGAGTGGGGGGTGTTAGCTTGTCATGGACTCATCTTGCTGTCGTCATGTCACAGGGTTCACTTTGGCGCCATTCTGGATGCAAGGCACTTTGGTGCACCATCTCTGAGCTTTGACACATCTTGCTACTGCGTTGTTCTTTTTGGATGCATATCACAAGCATTCTTCCTGTTGCTTTGTGAATCTGGGCCCTAGAGTCTAACAATAGATTAGACAACTTATCCCACCCAGTGTGCCCAACCCTCCCCACCCAAAGTATCACTGAAAGCTCACTGACCTCCGGCCTATTTTCCCAGCACCTTCCCTCCACTAAGACTTCCTTACACCTATCCCATGCACTCTTGAATCCCATCACTGTCTTCTCCTTCACTACCTCTGCTTGAAGATTATTCCAGGTGTCAAACATGCTTTCTTTGAAGAAGCACTCCTGTGAGGTATCTAAAGGTCTCCATCATATCACCCTCTCCCAGTTCCCCTCCAGGGTGTACACATTGAGGTCCCCCAGTCTCAACTCAGCATAGCTTTGGATTCAGACCCTGCACCATTCTACTAGCCCTTCTCCTGATAGCCTCCACACTGCTGCATCCCTCCAGAGAGCGTGGTCTCCAGAGACTGGACACAGTGCTGTAAGTTGGTGTGTCTCACCAGCGAGTCCACATGAGAGGCAGCACCCTCCCTGCTTCCACTAGTAATACTCTTCTTCCTTGCACCCCAGAATCTCACCAGCTCTCCCAGTCACCCTGTTGCACTTCCTGGCCACTTCCAGGTCATCAGACATGATTAGCCCCAGTCTCTTTCTTGCTTGTTGCTTGTCATTTGCTCTCTACCAATTTTGTATTCCACACTTGGGTCTCTGTGCATTATTTTGCATCTTTTGCATCAAAACCCAGCTGCCACACCTCTGGTCACCTCAAGTCCCCTTAGGTCTCTGTTCATTTCCTCCACCCCCACCACACCCGTGGAAGTGTCCACCCTACAGCAGACTTTGGCATCATCCACAAAGAGGCAGACCTTCTCCTCCAGCTCTTCTGCAATGTCACTCACAAAGACATCAAAGAGGCTTGCTCCCAACACTGATTCCTGAGGCACCCCACTGGTTACCTTCCCCTTGCCAGAGTGGGAACCCACCACCCTCTCTTGTTTATCACCCATGCAATCTCTTACATAGTCCACAGCCTTGAGCTCACCTCGCTGCCCAGTGTCCCTAGTCTCCTATGTGGAACAGTGTTGAAAGCCATCAAAAATCCAGGAAGCATGTCCACTGCTCCACTCCTACCTAATTTCTCAGTCACCCATTCAAAGAAATCCACCACATTCATCTAACATGACCTGCTCTCCATGAATTGATGCTGTTTTTGTGTCCTGTAACCCACTTAATCCAAAACATTCAACAATCCTCTCCTTCACCAGTGATTCCATCAACCTTCCAAACACTGATGCCAGGCTGACCAGCCTATAGTTGCCAACCTCCTCCCTGTCACCACTTACTTGAAGTGGGGCCACATCTGCCCTCCTCCAGTTATCCAGAAACACTCTTGCTTCCAGGGAGCTGCCAAATAGGACTGTTAGAGATGCAGCAGCATCTCCCTGAGCTCCCCCATTACCTACGGATTCACCATCTCTGGTCCCATCACCCTGTCCACCATCAGATCCATGAGTCCCTTCAAGACTCCCCCTTCTGAAAAAGGACTAGTGTCCACCTCCCTTCCTCCAAACCTCCCCATACCCTTCCATGGCACCTCCCCTTCCTTTCCTATTAACATGGAATAGAAGTATTTGTTCAGGATACCTGCCTTTTCCTGGTCCCCCTCTGCACAGTCCCCTCCAACCCTGCAGTCCCTCACTAACATACCCCAAAATGTCCTGTCCCCTTTCATTACCACCTGGGCCATTCTCTCCCCAGTGTGTGCCTTTGCACTCCCTACTGCCCTCCCTACTTCCCTCTGCCTCCCATGATACATCTTCCTTTTCTCATCCATCTGCATCTCTCTATACCCTCTGAATACTGCCCTTTAACTTTCATGTTTTCAAGAACTTCTTTTAAAAACCAGAGGATTACCTTTTTCCTCTTTCCCCTGCTCACTTGCTTGGTGCAGAGGCTTGTTGCCTTCACTAGACCTCCTTTAACTTCACCCATTATTCCTCCACCCCATACAGGTCATCTCTGAGCCATTCCCCCACCCTTTCAAATTCTGCCTTCTTGAAGTTCAAGACCCTAGCCCTTGTGTGGTATGACTACACAGCTGTCCTTGTTGAAGCACACTGCATGGTAGACACTGGTCACCACGTGGCCTCCACCCCAACATCTGCAACACTGTCCCTGCTAGTGAGCACCGGGTCCAGCATTGCATATCATGAGAGAGCTTCCCATCCACTTAACTGAAGAATGCCCACTAAGGGGAGTCTAGAATCTCCCTGCAACTAGCTGAAGCCACAGCTGGGAGTCTCCAATCCACATCCAGCAGACTGAAGACCCCAGCAGCAGCACCTCCCATCATCCTGCTAATGCCCTCCACCAGCACCCCATATAATTCTCCCCTCTGTGCTAGAGGTCTGCAGATCATGCCAGTGTAAACAGTTGCCCTGATTCCCTTCCCCAAGGTGACTCACAGTACCCCCACCCCCAATGTATTCCCTGTGTCTCCATCACATCTATGTCTTCCCTCACATAAAGCATCACACTCCCTCCTCTTCATCCCACCCTGCTCTTCCTGAACTGAGCACAGTTTGGTATGGCCATGTCCCAGCCAAGGACTTCAGGGCACCATGACTCAGCAATAGTCATAATATCCAGGTCAGCCTCTGCCATGATGGCCTCTAGGTTCTGAATTCCACTTTCTAGTCTTCTAGTATTTGCACTCATGCCCTCCAGAGAATCTGTTACCACTCTGCCCATAACCCCCTCCTTTTCCTTTTTCCCTCTCCTTCTCCCCTCTCCCTTCAATGCCCTCATTCCCATTCCACTTAATTTCTACTACCTTGCCTCATTCATCAAGTTGTAACCCAGAAGATTCATCTCTTATCAGGTCATCTCCACTCTTTACTTCATTCTGTGGGGTGCAGTTTAAGCATCCTCAGATTCCTTCTGCACCCCTCTGCAAGTTCAAAGGTTCATTAAAGTAACATCTAAACCATTCACTGAGGATTGCAGTTACCCTCCCAAATGGATGCATGCCATCACCTCTGTATAGGCTCTTATCCCTCTAGGTAGGTTCCTGGTCCCCAGTGTATCTGCACCCCTCATTTCTGCATCATTCCTTCAAACATGAGTAGAAGCTCATGGTGTGGAGAACCCTTTCCTCCACCCAGATATGGATAGGCAGCACCTCAGCAAAATCCATTGAGTAGACTACATTTCTAAGACTCCTACCCAGCTCCCAACACTCCCCCTGCACTACCCCAGCCCCATGCCAAGCCAAGTCCATAGTCCACAGGTGAACAATGACATTCAGCTCTCCCACCCTACTACCCTAGCAATTCCCAGGACCCATTTGCCATCCCTCTGGGCCACTTGGTGCCACATGGCAAATTATCTCCCTTTACCCTCACTTCCTATTCCCAATTCTTACCCCTCATATAAGTCCCCACCAGAAGCTGCCTCCTCCTCTTAGGTCCTCTACCACCCTCCTTGGGTGTCTGTGTCTGTGACTCTGTGTATGCTACAGTGTGGCTGCTGGTTGCAGGTGGCTCATCCATTCTTTTTGACTGAGAAATCATTTAACTGTATTTCACATTTACACTTCACAGACTGAAGAGAACTGGGAGGCATTATAGCCCAGTGGTTTAAGGCTCGGAGCTGCAAATCTGGAGACCTGGGTTTGAACTCCACAGCCCCACTTGCATATTCTGTGTTACCCTGAGCAAGTCACTTAACTTCCCTGTGCTTCCAGGTTGCACCTGTAAAAGCTTGCAGCTTAGTATGTCTCACCTGGTTAAACAATTGGAAAAAAAAGAAAGCACCTACTTGCACTGACTGCAAATATTACACATTTCAATTTGCTGTGTGTGTGTGTGTGTGTGTGTGTGTGTGTGTTGTTGTGTCATTGTGTGCTGTGCTAAGCTCTCACAGTTTTTTGCATGCTGTTTGCTGCACTGTGATGACTGCATTGCTGCTGCCTTTGTACCAGTAGCTTTTGGCTAGCATCTGTGCCATTGTTCCCAATCCCAAAATAACCCCTAATCATCCTTATCCTTCCTGTCCTTTTTCGTGTGTGCTAAATTCTTGAGTTAGTGAACTGGGTCAGTCAGGTTATTTGACTATAATAATGCTGTGGTGTGAAAAAAGTATCTCAGTTATCAATATCAAAAAATAATTGTTAAAAAAAGCTTTGACCATGCCTGGTGCCGGTGAGAAGTGAACCATGGGGTGTATGTTTGCTGAGGTCATGCCTGTACAGGCACAGCCTCTTTCAGCTATGTGCTGCCCCAGCTGTGGAACAACATCCAGAGATCCTTAAAACTGGTGCATCCTATTGGTTTTGTGGAATTCAAGTCACTCTATTTAAGATACTTCTGGGAGCCTTGTCAGTGTCCTCCCTGTCGCTAAACTGTAGCCATACATTGTTATTGTTACAGTCAACCCTTTACACTTTCTATCCTCTCATTAGAATTACCCTAAGCCATTTTTATGATTCATACTTGCGTTCTACTTGCTCTGAGCTGCTGAGCCCCCAGATTGCACTGTCACTAGCATCGACATGTCACTAGCATCAACTATGCTCTACTAGAGCTATCAGTGTCTAAAATCACTGGTTTGGCACATTGGTGCTGACTTGCTACCACCTCTCTGCTGTACTGTTCACTGGGATGAAGCTTCACCTCATGACTGGGCCTCATTGATTATCCTTGTACCTTGTTTTATTGCTATGTATTGTATTACTATGCTCATTTGTGCTATATGTTTGATTGTGCTTCTGTATTATTTGTTCTGTTCCTACCAGGCCCTCCTTGAAAATGAATAAGAGTATTAATATTGCACTCAGGTTGTGGATGGTGGGTGCCAGATAGGGTAGCCAGTCCAGAAATTCCATGAATGAAAACCAGCACTCCAGAAATTGCTTGTTCCACTTATGGTATATTTATTTCATGGTAAAATACCAGAGTCAAGAGAATAACAGAATGAAAGCAAGCCCTAGTGTCTCAACCATTAGGTCTTCCAAGGGTATCCTGAAAATGAGCTTGCTCGATGGAGTTTCACCTGGGTAAATAAAGATTGACTGATTGATTGATTGATTGACATGCAGCATCACCATCTGAGGTCACTGTTCTTGATCATTTGCTGCTGCAAAGTTATCAAAGGATGGACAGGAGAGTGGTTACACAGTAACTCTGTAGCACCAAACACATTTTTCAAATCAATATGTCTTAAAAATACAAAACTCCCAAACATCAAACCACAGTAGGAAATCCTTCCTGACCAGTGGCCAAAACCATACAAAATTTCACTGTTTAAAGATTTGTAGGTTTTTTCTCTACGACAGCAGAAATTCAGAAAAAAGCCACCATTGAAATGAATGGAAAAATAATTTTTTCACACTTTAATATCTCTAAAATATGAATTGATTTACATGAAACAGTCAGGGATTGTTGATCCTGTTATGTACAACAGCACCTGAAAGTTTCATGTAAATCTCTAAATCTGTCTTTCTGCAAGCATCAAACAAAACAAGCATTTGTCAATGCAGAATGTTGGCTTGCTGGTATTGGCATTGGTAGTGCAGGAGTTAGAAATGCAAAATAGGAATTGCAGTGAAGTATTGAACTAACGTCACCCCCACAGAGACTGAAAGGCTTTGGGAGTGTGGCTTTGGGTCAGCCATAATGCTTATGGCATTCCACCTCACTCCACCCTGCAGATGGTGACAGGTGTTGGGGTGTGCATTTGGGTCTTCAGCCCTTATGCTCACCCCATTTCATAAGGAAATAAGCTGAGATGGGTGTAATATATGATAATGGGGTGAACGTTAGGGTGACAGAACCCAAGGCACACTTTAATGCCTGTCAGTGGCTGTAGGATGAGGGGTGGGGTAGAATGCTGTGAACATTATGGCTGACAAACCCAAGTTATGCCCCGATGCCTGTCAGTCTCTACAGGGTGGATGTATGGTTGGGAACCTTAATGCCCCAGGTGTTTGTTGGTATTTTCACTCCAAATTTTCAACATTGGCTTTTTGGGACCCTACCTCATGAACAGTGGCACTATCATTTCATTGCCCATTCCTGAAAGGTGATTTTGCACAGCAACTGTACCTTTGGGAGCCACAGGTGCGGAAACACATTTTGGGCAGGATGCAAAAAATGTCAGGTATACTGTTCATGAAGAGGGTTAAAAAATGGCACTGTTGAAAATCTGGAGAGAAAATATGATGCATTTGTAAACTTACAAGCATGTGTAAAAACTGCACAATGCATGCTGGTAACAGTCATTTTTTGGAATTTTTTAACAGATTTGCAGCATGGGCTTTTTGGGACCTCTCCTCATGAACACTGGCAATGTTGTTTTGCTAATCTGTCCCAAAAGGTGATTCTGCACAGTGATGGTTAAATCACCTTTTGAGGGCAAAAAACAAAATGACAGTAACATGTTCACTAGGTGGGGTCCCAAGAACCCCATGTTGAAAATTTGGGGCCAAAAGTCCTAAAAATGGCTGAGATATCAACATAAGTTGAAACTCCCCATTATAAAGCTTACCATCATTTCTTCAGTTCTCCGCTTGGCTTTGAAGAGTGCAGATGTGTCCCACTTCAGAGAGATCATGGCTCCCAAAATCCAGAGGGTAAGTATGGGTGGGTGGGTAAAGGGAGGTGGGTGCACAGAGAGAGGGTGGGGATGGGGGAGGGTGATGAGGGAGACAATGGTGGACCACTTTCTTCTTTGCAGGTAAAAACACAGACCACAAAGGAAGGTTTGCTTTTTCTAAACAGGTTACAAAAAGGAAAAAAAAATGGCACATTGGGGTGGGCTCCCAGTGTGTCACAATCCAGGGAAGGGAGATGCCAACACAGGGATTGAGCACCCGGATGTTGGGAAGCCAAATAGATGGGTTGGGAGGGCCACATCCGACACCTGGAGTGAGCATCCCAGTGTCAGAAAGTGGATACTGTTTAACCAGGAAAAACATACTAAGGTAGGGATGCCAACATGGGGATTAGGCAGCATTATGTCAGGATTGTGTAGTGGAGGCAGGAGCTGCCATATGTATTCAATGTTTCACCAGGAATGGCACGTAATAGAGGCGTGTCTGATCTGCTGCTGTAATGACGAGTCTGTCTCTCATTGCAGTGGCAGATTCGGTTCAAGTTGGTGGCGCTTTCTGAAACTGCTGTCATCGGCAGCATGCTCACTGGTTGGTGGCTGAGGGACACACTGGCTAAAGCATCCCCTGCATTCGCTACAACACTGACACACCTTTGAAAGTGCTACTACTCTGCTACTACTGCAATATATTGTTTGCGCATGCGAGCAAGCCAACATAAAAATCAAGTTTAAGTAAAGGAGTCACCAGTGACCCTAACTATAGTGGAGCTACAATACTGTGCCCATACAATGTTGACTAATTCATTTTCACTGTATCACTGTCAAACATCTGTTTCCTGATATAAAATTGTAATGCCCCAAAGTTGGTCATTCCAGAAATAATTAAAATAATTAAGTGAGCATAGAACATACAGGTGCTTAGAGTACCTGCTGCAGATGTGTAGGTGGCAGGGTACAATGCTAAAGGCCCCCAGGCATAAAGTCAACCCCACACACACAAAACACTGTAAATAATGAAAAAGTGCCTTGTGCACTTACACCTAGTCAAAGACAGAAAAAAAACATCCCATGTCATAATGGCCTGGATGGAATGCTGTGCTAAGTGGCTCATGCACAGCATTCCAATCCAGCCATTCTAGAACCCAGTCAGTTTTATCTTTTAAAAATAATTCTATAACTGGTCAGTTGGTCAGTTGCTGTGGGACTGTGGAGTAGAGAGGATCACAGGAGTGCAACAGGGACTTGTGGCTTACCTGGTGGTTGTGAAGCCAGTCCTGTTGACTCCCTGGTGAGTCCCTCCTCCAGTCACCGAAGAATCCTGCGCTGCAGTAGTGCCTTGGTCAGTGGTGCCATCGGGCACCATGAAAAACGCCGCTCCGTTGTGTTCTAGGGCTTAAAAGCCCTCGTTTAATGTTAACCCCCAAAGTATTTTAGTTTAATTTCAGTCCTGCGTCAAGCAGCCTGGAGCCGCATCGCTGTCAAGGCCTCCTGTTTGGCCGAGGAGGCCCCCAGCTGCCCCCAGCTGCCTGCCTTTTTTCCTCCTCTGCCAGCATCCCTCCTCCCTTCAGCCCAGCAAGCCAGAAGACGCCGCCAGAGCCGTGGTCGGCGGCGGCTTTGCGTTGTGCTGACCGCCAGTTTTTCAAAGGAGGGACTGAATTGTTTAAATAAGCGCATTAGGGCGCTTTCAGGCGGCCAAGCACCGGCGAGGCCGTGGTCGATGGGACCCGTGAGGAATTTAATATTAAAGAGGATGGGTTGAGCGACGCCCCTGGGAGGGGCTGAAAGCAAGGCCTTTAGCGCGGCCTATGAATATTAATGAAGGGCGGGATTAAAGGCGGGCTTTCACCAGTTGAATGACAGCAGGCACTTGGAGCCTGCAAATTTAAAGGGGCAATGCCATTTAAAAGGGCAATTCGGCCCAAAGTTTAAAGTAGGGCACCAGGCCCAATGCAACGAGGGGCACCAGGCCCATTCTAAAGTGGGGCACCAGGCCCAGTATAAAGTGGGTCACCAGGCTCAAGCTGATGTAGGGCTTCAGGCCCGAGGTAAAGGTAGGGCATTAGGCCCGAGGTAAAGCCTGGTACTACAGGAAGGCCCCGGCCTAGCGGAATAGGGCAAGCCAGCCTAGTGGTACTATAGGGAGGCCCCGGCCTAGCGTATTAGCGCAAGCCAGCCTAGTGGTACTAAAGGGAGGCCCTGGCCTAGCGGAATAGGGAAAGCCAGCCTAGTGGTACTAAAGGGAGGCCCCGGCCTAGCGGAATAGGGCAAGCCAGCCTAGTGGTACTATAGGGAGGCTCCGGCCTAGCGGAATAGGGCAAGCCAGCCTAGTGGTACTAAAAGGAGGCCCCAGCCTAGTGGAATAAGGCAGGCCTAAGCTAACGAGGGCTTCAGGCCCGAGGTAATGGTAGGCATTAGGCCCGAGGTAAAGCCTGGTCTAAAGGAGGCCCCAGCCACAGCGGACAGTAAGGATCCTATCCCAGAAGTACCCTACCTATAGAAACAGGGGTTCATTTGAGAGTGTTCCAATTGCCTAAACTGTGAATTCACTGTGATTACTGTACTGCTTATGCTGAACTATTGCCCTAAGTACCTGAACTATTGTCCTAAGTACCTGAACTATTGTCCGAAGTACCTGAACTATTGGTCCAAGTACCTGAACTATTGCTCTAAGCACCTGGACATTGGCCCTTATCAGTAACGATTACCCCTGAAGTTATAATTTGCCCTCCCAGGCAAATTATTGTACTATTCCACAGTTCTTTGGGCATTCTTCAGTTATATGTTTGCTACTGTACAAAGACAGTCCCAGTCTTCTACCACACTGCAGTCTCCTAGTGTGGTTTGTTACACCACGTGCTCGGAATCAGTCTACTCAGAAGAAGACATCCTTCCAGCATTCTTCACTTCAGAAAGATCATCTATCAACTCATCCTGTCCGTTCGTGTCGTCCGCCGAAGTCAAAGTCCGTCGTCAGTTGTACCAGTCGTACCCGCCGTTTTCTTGTTTTCACAGCTTGAAAGTACGTCCGCCAAAACGCATCATGACCGCCGTGCCAGTGCCGTTCCGTGTGGTTCCTGTTCCAGATGTCCCGAAGTTGGTCACCCTCTACAGAAGAGAGAGAGCTCATCTTGGAGAACCTGTTCTACGCCCCCACCTGGTCGTTCGCCGAAAGTCGAGTCCGTCGAAGCCCAGTACGGGACGCGTCCGCCGTTTCTTTGTTTTGTGTTAGTTCCTGACCTGAGGATTGCAGATTCAACCATCATCTTTTCAGATTCCTATGGTTCCTGGTCCTGTCAGAGTTCCTTCTGATTCCAGCTGGCCTTAGGTGCTGCAGCATCAGTCGGATCGTGGTAGTCCTCCACTGGATTCATCATACGCAGATCTTGGTCTTTCTTCATCCTTGGCAACCCTAGAAGTGGGTTTTGGCCGAGGAACCTCTTGCTTCAGTGTGTGTTATTTCAGGAACCAGTTGCTTTGGTTCTACATTCCGGCAGCCTCGGAGAGAGTGGGCTTTTGCCGAAGATATATGGTCTGTTTACCAAACCTCTCACCACCCCAGTGGCCTTACCTAGGTCCTTGCTGGGAATTGAGATTAGGGTTCCACAGTTCTGTTTTATTTCCCATGTAGCTACCAACGAAGAACAACGGTGCACACAAAGACGACAGACATTTGGACTTTGTGAGAATTGGATGGTCGTTGTAAAACTAAATATTTTTATTGTGGGTAGTGAAGAACATCTGATTTCCGTCTATGTACTAGTTGCTCTTACAGGATACTGCTAAGGAATTTTAGGAGTATAGTGGCAATAGGCCGTGGTGCACCTATAGAGAATAATAGTCTAGAGTTTAGACATTTTAGAGTTTAGTTGTTACTGTTTAGATATCCATAATGCTGTCCATACTCCTAATTGTTTTTGTGGTTGGTTATCATCTGCCCTATTGTTAACCGGGCATTTCCCTAACCTTCTTGTGACTGTGTCTGTCTACCCCCTCTTTTGGTTGCAAATAAAACATCCGCCCTTTGGGCATTTTAAAAAACTACTAAGTCGACTCCTGCCTCTCCTTGTCCGGATAGCAGTTATCCTATCCGAAAAATAATTCGGACCTCTGGTGCCCCACTCATCTCTTTTCACCACCTTAGAGTAGAGCACACTCATCACATAATTAACATCACCTTTGTGAGAGCACCACAAAATTGATCTAAAATTCACCTTCAGAATTCTCAAATTTCAGCTGTTGTTTATTCTGCAAGTTGATTATTATACTATAGTGTAAGCATATTAGAATTTCAGACAGAATGATGCTGTCTGGAGTTCAAAGAAATGCTCTGTAATTGTTTATGATTATGTACTGGTCAGTTGCTGTGATTATATCACCTGTGCCCAGTAAACTCTGACACATTCAAGGCTAAACACCATCTTTCTGTGTCATTGGAAGTAATTTTGTTTATCATAATCTTCAACTTATATGCATTATATGAAAGTATTCATGCAATTATGCTGATTTTTTCAAGTGTTTTTTTATAATTAATATTATGTCACTATCAGTGTTAACATAGTGAGTATAACATTTGTCTCAAACACACAACACACGAACACACACACACACACACACACATACATTGGAGCTGATGAATTAAAAAGGACAGTTGACATATTAGTCTACTGGTATACATGTAGGAAATACTGTATGTGTTGATGATTGTCGCAATATGAACTTCCCATTGAATTTTTGGAAATAGTCCTTGATAAGCTTAAATCAAAACTAATGTACCCGAAGAGCAAGATGCAGTATATTACCACTGTCTGTGAGTGGGTGTGTATGTTAAGACTCAACACTACTGTGAAAGCTCAAGTCATAATAATGCTGAAATCAAACTTCTTTCTCTTGTCATTTGGGCTACCCTGAAATCAGCCACACCCACACCAATGCCTGGTTCAACAAACTAAAGCTTTATTAGGTAGATTCTCAGTTACACCAAACTTTTAACTTTCAATACCATCATCAAGTTCTTATTTACAAAACTCTTTGGGGGTTGCCCCTTTATTTACATATCCACAAAATTCACAGCATTATGGTCAATATTTAGATCTTCTTTGGCTCAGGTGTAAAAGACACAAAGCCCCTTCACCACCTTTCAAGTCTGTCTGGGTTCAGGTGTTCCACCTGATCCTCCAGCCCTGTCCCCTCTGAGGTGACTACCACATGGGGAGCCCTTCCCTGCCCTGTCGTACCTCCATCCAACCATCCAGTTCGGCCTCTGGGCTTCCCCTATTAAAAGCTAGCAAATACCCCCCCCCCGAAATCCTGCCAATTCTCAATTGCTTCTCTGATTGACCCATTTAGAGCAGTGTTGCCTACCACTGTCATATGTTCTCCATCTGTGTGGTACATCCCAGGAGTGTCATGTGTAATCAGTGCATGTTGTATGTTAGCCCACATGCCTTCCAAACCCAGTCTGCCATTTTACTGTTTACCCACTTCTGGGCTTTGTCTATTGCTGACACATTTCTAGCATGTTTCCAAAATCTCTGTGGTATTATTTCCTGTCACACTATTGTCACATGCAGCCACCAGGATTTTATCACATCAAAGTCATTGAGGATCTTGTGAACCAAAGCCGCCTAGAGCATGTTTTCCATGTCATTTCCCCCTGTGTGTGTAATGATCAGATCCAGGATTGGCAAAAACCTGCTGATATCATCCAACAATGGCAAAACTGCCTCCATTTTAATCCCCTCTGCCCATGCCACTTGATCATGGTCTTTTCCAGATCTTGTCCCAGCTGCCGATCTCCTGCTGTGGTTACAGCCCACTGTTCTGCCCAATGGATGAAAGAATGGCTGATAATTTAAACCACCCGCACTGTCCAAACCCTGGAAAACATAAAAATAGATGTTAAATCTCATTTTCTTACATACCTCCTCATAGGTCTCATAGGTTATTACAAGGCCAAGAAGACAAAGTCCATAATGGCCTGCCTAGTTAACATCCAGTTATATCTTGTTTAATCAGGTATTCGTCCAAGGAATTTTTAAAAATATTCATTGATGAACTCGCCACTATTTCCAATGGTAAGCCATTTCATATACTAGTTATCCTTTTACTAAACCAGTTTTTCCTAGCATTTGTACAAAAAGAGCTGATCCGGATTTGAAATGGGTGAGCTCTTGTATCATATGGCTGCATCCTTAACTCAATCCCAGTTTATGCCACAGGTCATCATCTGATAGTGCTCTGTATACCATGCACATATCACCTCGGAGCCTCCGGAATTCCATTGAATACAGTTTCAATTCTACCAGTCTCTGTTGGTAGGTTAACCCCTCAAGGCCTGTCACATGTCATGTTGCTTTCCTTTGTACCTGTTCCAGTGATTTTATTGTCCCTTTTTCTGCAGGTGACCAAAATTGGGCACAATATTCCAGATGCAGATGGACCAGAGCCTTATATAGAGGCATTACCACCGATCTGTCTTTACTTTTAATATGCTTGTTTATGCAATGTAGGAGACCACTAGATTTTCTGATAATGTGATTACAGTGTGTCTTAAAGCTCAGATCATTGGTAATATAGATCCCCAAGTCCTTTTCTTCTGATGTTTCCCGCAACACTACTCCATTTAGTGTATATTCATAATGGGTGTTATTTTTCCCCAGGTGCATAACTCTACATTTATCTACATTAAATGTAGATTTATTTATTATTGCCCAGTTTTCAATTTCTCTTAATGCTAGTTGTAAGGTATCTGAGTCCTCCTTAGAATTTATCCGATACCTTATTCTTGTATCATCTGCAAACTTTGACAACCACACATTTGTCGAAGTTTGCATAGATGAAATATATAAGTTGAAAAGGCAGGGTCCAGAACCGTGCCCTGCGGCACCCCACTAGTCACTGTTACCCAATCTGACAAGGATCCCTTCAATGATACTCTCTTCCTCCGATTTGTCAACCAGTTCACAATCCATAGGAAAATATTGGCATGTATACCCTGCTTAATTAGGGCCTCAATCAAGAGGCCATGTGGTACCTTATCAAAAGCTTTTGAGTAATCCAATAAAATAACACCCACTGCTACTCGGGTGTCAAGTGCTTGATTCACTTTATCATAAAACTCCAACAAGTTTGTCTGACAGGACCTACCCTTTCTAAAACCATGCTGATTTTGGTCTAGATCTCCTGACATAACCAACATACTGGTAATATGGGCTTTGATGATAGCTTCCAGGGTTTTTCCCAATATTGATGTCAGGCTGAGGGGTCTATAATTTGATAGCTCCTGTCTTGACCCTTTTTTATATATTGGAATTATATCTGTCTGCCGCCATTCAACCAGGACTTCAGATTTATCTATAGAATGCTGAAATAAGTGGGCTACTTGGGGGGGCAATACATCAGCCAACTCCTTAAGCACCCTAGGGTGGAGGCCATCTGGTCCCTGTGCCTTATTCTGGTCTAAGGCTTTTAATCTATCTTTCACATCATTGACCTCGATTTTAAGGGGAAAACCTACGTCCTTTACCTGATGATGTAAGGTGTTTTGGGTTTTTGGATCATACACTGATGCAAAATATGCATTGTAATGGCATGTCATGTCTTTATCGTCCAATAACAAATCACCAGGTGGTCCCCTTATGGGTCCTATTGATTTATTTACACCCTTTTTATTATTTATGTATGAGAAAAAAGATTTATAATTATTTTGGACTTTGGTTGCCAAGTTATATTCATGGGGCTCTTTCGCTTTTTGTATGCTTGATCTACATTTTTTCAGTTCAAACTTAAATTCAACCCATCTTTCTGGCTGCCCACTTTTTTTACATTTCTGTATGCCTTATTTTTACATTTTTTACTTTTAATTATTTGTGGTGTAAACCATGGGTTTTTGGGGAGTCTGTAGTCTTTTTAAGACTAGGAATGAATTCCTGTACCAGGGCTTTAATTTTGTTACTTAAAATATCCCACCTTTGCTGTATCATCAGTCCACTAAAATCTACTTCCCAGTTCCATAAAACTAATTGTTTGCGAATATCATTAAAGTTTGCCCTACTGAAATTATGTACCACTGTCCTACTAGTCATCTTTGATGAAACCTCATTAATACTAAATTTCACCATGTTGTGGTCACTGGAACCTAAGGGATGTAAGACTCTGCAATCCTGTATATCATAATCCAATAATAATTCTGAGTACCAAATCCAGAGTATGATTTCTCCGAGTATGATCTTTAACATATTGTTCAAGATTATTTAGCTGAAAAAATTCTAAGAATCTTTGCTCCTTTTGTGATTCTGCTTTTGGGGGGTCCCAACTCAACCCTGGTAGATTAAAATCACCCACTAACAAGGAATTTCCAGCTTGGGTGAGGTTATCTAAGCATTCTAAAAGTTTGAGGTCATCTAACCGTGTGTTAGCTGGCGGCCTATATACCACACCCACATTTAATTTGGGCATTTGGGGGGAGCTAACTTAACCCAATTCAACTCGGTTGTATCATTATTAATAATTTCTGCACTTTCTGATGTAATATGATCCGTTATATAAAGGGCAACACCCCCACCCTTTTGGTGTGGCCTATCTCTATGATAGAGATGAAAACCAGGGATTTGTTTGTCCCATGAATCTTCCTGTTTCCACCATGTTTCAGTAATGGCACATAACCTACTATTGTATGTATTTAGTGTAAATACCAGTTCATCCAATTTATTATTGAGACTTCTTGCATTTAATAACAGACAATTCCAGTGTTTTGATTTTATTAACCCTTGCTTTATTGATGTTTGGGATATACCCCCCACTCAGGAAGTTTAAAGAGTTGTCAATTTTCTGTTTTAGTGATCTTGAGAAGCGGCGTTTCCTTTCCTATTTAAATGAATGCCATCCCTTGCAAATAGCCTTGTGTCAAAAATGTTTCCCCAGTTCTTCAAATAATCGTAATCTTCTCTAAGGCACCACCTTTTTAACCATCCATTTAAGCTCTCAATTTCTGATTTCATGTGAAAGTTTACCCCGGGGCTTGGTATAATACCTGAAATAATCAGGCCACATCCTCTAGCTTTTAAATCTGCGCCTATATACTCAAAGTCCCTCAGAATGACAAGCATCCTTCTTTTGCCCACGTCATTTATGCCTACATGAATCAACACCAATGGTTGCTCATTATGTTCCAAAAGACCAGGTATAAGACGTCTTATGTCTGAGATTTTTTACACCAGGTAATGCACTCACAGTGGTTGAGGTTATCCTATTTTTACATAAAATGGAGTCTGTATATTTGAGCATTGAGTCTCCTATCACCAAGACATCCCTTTTGGCTATGCTGATTTCACTGTAAACATGTTCTGCTTGTTTTTTGTGATTAACTACTTTGGTGTCATCTAGTTGCTGGGTTTGCTGATGTGTCTCCTGTACCGTGATATCATCTTGTACTAAAAGGCTATATCTGTTTGGTGTTAACACATTTGATAATCCTCCAATGTTTCGCCTCCCTTTCCTGTTTTTCTGGGGGACTATACTCCCACTGTTCTGCCTTCTCCTCTGCATGTGATGATACTGCCTGAACATCACTGCAAGGGCTTGTAGCTTCCTGTATGCTGCTGGTACCTACCTCTTCAGCTACATTATCTGTGTAATCTTCTAAGCTACTTATATCTGTTAATATTTTCAGTCTGTTTCTGAGTGTTACATTTTCAGCCTGCAAGGTTTCTATTAATTTGCATTTTGCACAAATGAAGTTAGTTGTACACTCACCCAGTAAGAACATTTGACAATTGCCACATGTGTTAGTTAGATAGTCTCCTATTTTCAGTAGATCCATTTTATCTTGTTTACTGTAACACCACGGTGCAACTCACTTTACCGGCCCTTTTGCCCTATTGCTCCTATTGACACATATGACACGCACTGACGTGCGCGACGATGCAAGCCCTGCTCACGCTCACCTTGCTCACTGCAGGCAGCTCTTATAACTAGAAAAATGCCCTGGAAATGCTTCTGGGAGGTTGCAGGGTTGATCACAACAAAAGTTGCAAAATTAAAATTTTAAAACACTCCTTGTGCGTCCCTTGCTCATGCGCAAGGCAGGCACAGGATTTCAGGTCCCCAAACAAATAATTTAGTTACTTTCTGCAGTGTTTGTAGTCCCAGTGTCAGCCTTGAACTACCACTCTCTACCTGTTTCCTGATATAGAAACTAGGGCTCAGGGATCCTCTCAAATTACTTGCTCGTTTGTAAAAGAATAAAAGTGCTTGCTTCACAACAGTTGTACTCCTGGCAGTAGCTAAGCCTCCATATAAGACTGCGCTCACAACAGCCAGCTCTTTTAACTAGAAAATGCCCCAGAAATGCTTCTGGGAGGTCACAGGGTTGATCGCAACAAAAGTTGCAAAATTAAAATTTAAAAACACTCCTTGTGCGTCTCTTGCTCATGCGAAAGGCAGGCACAGGATTTCAGGTCCCCAAACAAATAATTTAGTTACTTCTGCAGTGTTTGTAGTCCTAGTGTCAGCCTTGGAACTACCACTCTCTACCTGTTTCCTGATATGGAAACTCAGGCTCAGGGATCCTCTCAAATTACTTGCTCGTTTGTAAAAGAAAAAAAGTGCTTGCTTCAAACAGTTGTACTCCTGGCAGTAGCTAAGCCTCCATAGCCTCCTGTAAGCCTGGGAGGACCACCTCCTCACCCTCTGTATTTCATTGGAGGTGCCCCCTAATCAGGCCATCTCTGAGGCCACCCTGATCCTAAATGAGTGTGATGCAAACCTCTTGGGTTCCTCTCTTAGGAAGCCCATCCCCTTCTTTAGCACAGCCATGACCAGGGAGGTGGTGGCCGGATCCCCATTGTTGTGTTTAAAAAAACATAGCCTTTTTCCTGGGGCCTAACTGCCATGTATGCCTCTAAGGCTTGTACTACCCCCTTCCCAGTCTCCTTGTCTTGGTTCAATTCAAACTGATTTCCCTTCTCGGCCTGGTCTGTCTTGGACCATTTGAGCCAGACTGTGGTGACCCCAGCTGACCAAGACATGTTCTGCTCCTGTAGCCCGCCCCATGTGTCCCACTTACCCATGACCACCATCTCACTTACCCTAAATGCCCCTTTCTGCATCACCATAAAGATGGCTGCAAACAATCTTTCCTCACATGCTGAGGAGCATACATGTGTCAGGCTAGCAACCAGCCTTTTCAGCAATTCCCCACAGAGTGGCCTGCACCTGTCCAACTGTTGACCCTGAAGCCTGATCCACCCTTGCTGCCTCTGTCAGATGGTCAGAGCCCTGGTGGGTATCCCCCACCCCTGTAATTGGCAGACCATGCCAATGCTAGTGAGGTGTATAGCAATGGTGGATCCTGACATCCCCCCTTCCCATTTTTCCACCATATACCTGGTAACCTGGGATTCAGATACTGGGCCACTTATCTACAGGCTGGCCCTCTCCTGGAACTCCTGGAAACTTCTTCACACCATTTCATAGGCCCTCAACATGTTAGAAGCCCATCCGCTCTGAAAGAGTAGCTGGGCTCGGTCAATCCAATCTCCCAAAGGTGTGGTAGCAACTGCGTTCTCCGGACAACTGCCCTAGGAGCTATTGACTGCAACCTGTCCAACTGTAAACTTGAAAGGCTGTCAGCTATGTCATTCTTACCTCTTCCATGTGTCTTGCCTTAAAAGACAAATTCAGTCTGAGGCCCACCCATACTAGCATGCGTGCCACCCTTAGTACTGCTTCTTGGGACCCTGATTGCCGATTTATAACCACACCACTGCCGTGTTTTCACACTGGAAAATTACCTTCTTGTTCCTAAGGTGATATCCCCAAACTACCATTGATATCCATATGGGGAACACCTCTAAAAACATGATATCCTTGGTGATGACAAGTTCTACCCAACGGCCTGGCCATTCCTTCGATATCCATTCACCCTGACAATATGCCCCCATGCCAAAGCCCCCAGCAGTGTCTGTGAACAGCTCTAGGTCCTCACCTGACTCCCATTTGTCCTGCCAGAAAGTCACCCCATTATACCTCACTAAGAAACCTCCCATGCTAACAGATCCTCCTTTACCTCTTTGCTAATGTTGACCCAGTGATGGGGCAACTTGGCCTTAGCAGACACCCAGGCCAAGTGTTGGGTGAACACCCTCCCAGGGGCCACTGCCCTGCAGGAAAAATTAATATGTCCCAGTACCTGTTGAATGGTTTTGAGCTGTACTTTCCACTTCCCTTTGAGCCCCTGAATGAGTCCCTTCAGTTTCTCCACCTTGCCCAATGGAAGTCAGAAACAGTACTGGTCCATATCTAGCTCCATGCCTAGGAATTTTAGCTGCCTGTTTAGCCGTTGGTCTTATCCTTAGCCAAAGGTACCCCAGTCTCCCTACACATGTCTTCAAAACCTTGGAGCACGGCCTGTGTGTTCTCCATGCCCTCCCCTATAAATAAGAACAGTCCCTGTTTGTGGTGGACTGAAAAGACCTATTCTAGCCAAGTATTAAATACTTTGAATGCTGTGCAAGCCACTGAATACCCCATGGGCACTGCTTTGTCGAAATAGTACTTCCCCTGGAATTGGAAAATCAGGAACTTTCAGTCCTGATTCTGGACTGGCAGCAGTCTGAAAGCCGATTCTATGTTGGTTTATACTACCGATACCCCTTTACTGGCTTATCCGCTCCATTGCATTGTCCAAAGTGATGTAGGATACTACACTGCTTTCTGGGGTGATGGCATCATTCACCGAGTCCCCATCGGGGTACGATAGGGGGTGAATTAACCTGTATTCACCTGGTGCTTTCTTAGAGATGATGTCCAATGAGGAGACCCTGAAATTAGAAAAAGGAAAGGTTTCAAAAGGGCCTTCCACCCATCCCACTGCCAACTCTTTCTTAATTTTGTTTTCCACAAAGTCCTCCTTCCATTTAATGGATCCCAGAGTTTTTGCCCTCATATTTTTCCTTAATCCTGAGTAATACAAAATAAACTGTTCTGTGAAACCCCCTTTCAACATTAAACCTGCCCCTTTGTTCCGGTAATCCCCAGTCCATGCAATTACCATCTCTGCCCTCACCGGGGACTGAGCCGAGGAAACCCTTCCAACCAAGCACCCTCGTCTGAGGCGGCTCATCACCCACCACAACTTACCCTTCCATTCTGCCATCTGAAATTGCCCCATGTCCATTGAATCCCCCTTTCCCCCAATGGCTGCCCCAAAAGGACTGCCCTTGCGTTGAAGCAGCATTCCTGTATCTGTGTCTGTGCATCCTACATCTGGAGACCGGGTGCATGCCCCCACAGCCCGAACAAGCGTGTCTGTATTTACAGATATTCCACATGCAGTTAGCCTTATTAAATGCCCAGCAAGTCTTTGCACTTGTTCTCCCACTGCCCTTCTTTCCTTCAGTGCTAGTCCCTCCCTGTGCTGACAGTGTCCTTATCCACAATTCTGACAAGGTCACGTCCCACCTGACATTCCCATACGACGCCACCTGTTGCTGGAATTTTTCATCATAAATAAGGCATCCACATCAACTCTTAAACCTATAGACATCTCTGATGATGGCTGAATAGGTGAGTAAAGGTATGACTAGCTTGGGTTTCTTTTGCAGCATAATTGCACTGAAATGTGTAAAACCCTCCATCCATGCCCCAAATGTCCCCCCCCAATAGCTAATATCCTCGCTGGTTTTCCCCACTATGACTAGGGATACTGCCATCTCAGAATTGCCAACCAACTCTTTCTACTTGTCAATCAGGGCAAACATATCCACATACTCTCCCTTCCATATTGTTTCTTTGAGATCCTGCGATATATGGCCACCCAGGGTCATCCCCATGGGCCACCTGTAACTGCCCTTGCTACTCCCTTCTCTTGACCCTGTGCTCTGTTCCCCTTTCTCTGTCTTTTTCTCTCTTTTTAATTCTTTCTAAGATTTATCCACCTCCCCCCAATCTTTATCTCTCTATTTTTCCATTATACCTGCCAGGTAGCCCTTTAAACTACCTTCCACTGACAGGTCCACCACCGGTTCCTTACCCACGTTTCGTTGAGGCTCACCACTCTCATCCTGGTTACTCCTGGTTAGTCTCTTGTTGGGTCACTCTTTCTGAGCTTGCAGGCCCTTCCTCTTGTCTGCCTTCCTTTCCCTTTCTTCCACCAACCATAATTCCTTTATAATGACCTGCACTTGATCCATCAGCTCCTCCACTTTCTGCACCAGCAGCTCACTGTTTTTTTTGTTTGGGAGCCTTCTTAGGAGCCATCATGCAACTTAATAACATAAAACCATAAGGCCCCACTACCAGCATGATGCCCCTCACCAATGTGTTTTTTTGTGTCCCGCCTCCTGCTCCAGCAGACCCCCATTCATGTGTCCCCTTCCCCTACTGTCTGCATTCATGACAGTGAAATGGGGCTGCCCCACCATGCCTCTGTCTCAGTATAGTTTGGTCCTTTTCCTTCTTATTTACATTTTTTTTGTTTTGATGAATGAGAAGAGGGGGATCAATAAGTGAAAAGTTGATAATGTGTAATCCGTATCCCATCTTCCACACCCAACTGCTTAAAAAATTAGAGGCATTGTTATTACTGAGTAGTACAGGATTGGGAACCCGCTGACCCAGGTGTGCATCCTGCCTGAGCCCCCTAATCACTGTGTAAATGGGCGAGTACTGAGCCCTCTAGGTATCCCTCCCTTCCTCTAGAGCTTAAAAACTAGACAGAGGTGGCAAAACCTTCTTTAAATAAGATGTTGTAACCATATTTACTTCCCTTTCCTGCCTACATTCTACCTCCCTATTCCTGTTTGTTTGTTTCTTTTTTTTTTATTTTTACACTGGGCAGCCACTTGCCCTAAGCCTCTGTCCCAACTTTGGGGAAAATGCTGCTGCTCCATCTAGGCCACATGCTCAGTTGTCTCCCATGCCCGGGATCCTATCCCTATCCATTCATCTAACTGCAACTCTATTTTGGTCCTCCTACACCTTCCTACTTGTTTTTTCTTAATTATTTTTTTTTAATTAAACTCACTTACCCTTGAGGCCTGGGGTGGAGCTATGCCGCAGTCGATTTCCCATGCTCCCCACCCTTGCCTTGAGATCCACTATGGGTAGGTCCTATAAAATGGCAACCAACCAGGCCCCTGAATCCTCACTAAAATAGTGGCCAAGAACCCCCACCATGTGAAATTGCAAGAGCAGCACCTTCTGGTTGTGGGAGGAGGCAAACTGAATGGAGTTCACCTGCCTCCCCAGAGCCGCCTGAGTAAACGCGGCCAATCTATGTTTGGCCACCACTCACACCCGCCCCCCAGCTGAAACAGCATTGGCTTGTTTATTTATTTATTTATTATATAAGGCCCACAGCCCAAACATGTCACCATAGGTCGCACACCTTAGACCCCCCCTCCCAGGCAGGCAAGATGCCCCAACCAAAACTGGACATGTCCCTTTTCCCAAAACAGCCAGAAAAGTCCAAGAACCACTAACAAATCACAATTTGCTCATCCCTTTTCTTCCTTTATGTATATATTTTTTTTATGTGCCTGTCGGTTCTAACCTCAGATGCAAACCACCCACCTACTCAGGTGTCCCCTAAACCACCATCCACACAAGCAAGGCTCAGCCTAGGGCATTCTCGATCCCATAGTCAACCCCTTCTCCTGGCCCCATGCAAGTCAAGCACCTGTCTCCCCATCCAATGTTGGCCCCCGCTGGGACCGTCTTCTGACCGAATCCTGGTGGCTACCCTGACTCACAAAACAGGCCTTTAAATCAGGAGGATGGTGGCAGGATAGCCACCCAGGCCCAGCAAGCTGAACAAAACCCCAAGTGGTGCCAAACGAAAAACCTCCCCCTGGCACCAGAGTCAGCATTCTCTCAGTATCTGGCCCAGGCCCATCCACTGTATATGCTGCATGGCCTGACACCTGGTGTACCATGCAGCTCTCGCTTGAATAAAGGACCAACGAGTAACTCCTGGAAGGCCTGAGCCTTCGGTGGCACATGCCACATGGCCTGGCATTTTGCACGCCTAGCAAACTCTCCAGTAATGAAAATGGACCATGCCGGTTTTGATTGACAATGGACCCAACAAGCACCCCTGAAAGGCCTAGGCACTCTGTGGTGGAAGCCACATGGCCTAGCATCCTGTACACCACTGCAAAACCCAGCTACCACTGATAATGCAAAAATTAAAACCCTTCTTCAGTAAAAATATTTTTTTTAGGTTTTCTAGCAGATTGAATATCCCAGCCTGTAGAGGATGCCACGTAGGCCTGGCATCTCAGAGGCCATTGCCCTAGCCACCCCCTGCATAACCACCAATGATATTTTAGGCAAAAAAAAAAACATTACCTTTGAAAACACCAACCTGCAAGGATATCTTACTATCTGTGTGCATCAGGATTAACTCAAAACAGGGTGCCGCATAAGGCCATCCCACAGTAAAACACTACAGCAAAACAGTCTGAACAATCATATGACACTGCAAATAAAATATTACAAAAACAAGAGAATTATCTTGAGAGAACAGTACTGAAAAACAAAATCCTGTCCCAAAGACCCAAATTTCCAGCATTACAGTAACGATATATTCACTTACTGTGAAAAAGGTAAGGCCTGGCCTACCCAACCTTACCTAGTCCTGAGAAGTATCTACTCCCTTCAAAATGTGTCTGTGCAGCTGTAATCAAGTCGAAACAACTGCAAAAGAGAGAGAGGGATTTTCTTTCCCTGCAGCCATTTTTCTTATTTATTTTTTTAAATGTTTCACTAGGAAGGCAGACTGAACAACAAGTTCCTCATCTCCTGGTGCAACCGGGGGTACAATTGGATGAAGAATTAGACATACAGTTTAACATTTATCATATTTGTAACATAACATACAATTAAATAGCTAAAGAAAATGTTTATATTAAACACATGCTGAAAATAGAAAATAGAGTTAAAAATCTATGTTTTTACCTTCGGTCTTCTTCAGAAAATATATAAAAGAGAAAAAAACAAAGTTAGTGTAGAGAGGAGGCAAAATAAGGGATATATCCATGTGGGGAAAGAAAAAAGGGGAGGCTCAGGGAAAATAAGTGATAAATGGCAAGATTAAGAGTGAACCTGCGAAACAAAAAGGTGATGATGGGAAAGAGAAAGCAAAATAGGAATGAAAGAGCTAGAGAAGTCCCCAGTTGGGGACTAATTAACAGGGCCTAGTAAGAAGGCTGAAAGGTGACAAATGTGGGGGAAGGAGACAGAGATAGAGACTTATGAAGAAAATGAAAAAGAAATTAAGTGTGTACAGATACAAACAGACTTTAGGGAAAATAAGGGGTGGATGAAAGATGTAAGTGGAAAATAACTCAATCATTTAAACCAGTGGGTTGCTGGGAGCCAAAGTGGATGATCAGCTTGGCTTTCATGTTTTTTCTATGGTCAGAATCCCAGAAGCCCTGCTGAAGAACACAAACAGAAATGTCATTGACACTGTGGTCCCTGGAGATAAAGTGGAATACATAGGGTTTAGCAGTGTCACCATTTCAAACTGCTCTGTAATGTTCCCTGAAATGATCACCAAGGTGCCTACCAGACTCCCTGGTGTAAATAGCTGTACACTTCCTGTAAAGAATACAATATGCCACATTAGCGGAAGTGCATGAGAACTCCTTGGTGATGTGAAAAACAGCTGTAGGCCCCCAAATTTCAGTCACACTAGAAACAAATTTGCATGTGTAGCAGCGAGTCCTGTTGCAAGGTTTGGTATCTGGTAGGAAGGAACTGTTAGGAGTAGGTAGGCTGCTTTTAACCAGGAGATTCCATAGGTTAGGTATCCAGCAGTAGGAGGCAATAGGTGGTTCTGTAAAGGAAGCACCAATGTTAGGGTCAATTTGCAAAATAGGAAAGTTACTGGTGATGATCCTGTGAAGAGAAGGTGCACTCTAATGGAAGGGAAGCACTAGTGGAATTCGCCATTGTTCTTGCATGACAGTATCCTTACTGCAGAGGTCAAGGTTATGGGGCATGTTAGACCCGGGAGAGTGTTCTGTCCACTGTGCTTTTAGGGTATCCCCTGTTGATAAAAAAACTGCATTATTTGGGTCTGCTCAGCAAAATCATCATCTTCACTGCATAGCCTGTGAAGGCTAGGAAACTGTGAATAAGGCAGGCCATTCTTGACATGTTTAGGATGGAAGGAGCTGTGGAGGAGGAAACTGTGAGAATCAGTGGGTTTGTAATAAACGGATGTCTTCAGACCAGTGTTCTGTATTGACAGTTGGATATCCAGAAAAGGCAGTGTAGAGGAGAATATTTCAACAGTGTATTGAAAGGAAAGATGGGCCATGATAAACTTGTCAAGGAAGAATTGGAGGGTCTCCCTGGAGCAGGAGGTGGCCCCTAAGCAGTCATCTATGTAGTGTTTGTAGAGTTCGGGCACAGTCCTTCTGAATCAGAGAAAAAAAGGTTCTCCACCCAACCCACAAACAGATTAGCAAAGCTGGGACCCATATTGGTACCCATGGCAACTCCACTGACCTGCTGAAAAAAACTGTTATTAAAAGAAAAAGCATTGCATGTAAGAACAAGTTCTGCCAGATGATGCAATGTGGGAATGACATTGTTAGCAATCCAGCTGATAAGGAAGGTGCTGTTGCGGTCTGGCAAAAGGAGCTATACATCACTAAAGCAACACAGCAACTCTCCAACACCAGGTTTTATTCTTCTCTTCCACAGGGCATCACTACTGACTATCAGACTGAGGTCACCACCACCATCACCTCTGCTACTGAAAACAAAGAACTCCCTGCTTCTGCTAAGAGGTTCTTAGTTCAGCATCCCCAGACATCCAGGTTTTATCTCCTTCCCAAAATCCACAAAACAGGCAAACCTGATTATCCTATTATGTCTGCCTGCTCCTACCCCACATCGCACATCTCTGCATTTTTGGACAGCCTCATGAGACCTCTCATTGAGTCCCTGCCCTCCTATGTTAAAGACACTAACTATGCTCTCCAATTATTTGACAGGTTCAGATTCAGTGACTCTCATCAGCTCATCTTCACCACAGACATCAAATCTCTTAACACAGTGATCCTCCACAATGATGGTCTGACTGCTTTGCAGCATTTCTTGAATAAGTGGGAAGTCCAGCAGCCACCCACACACACATTAACTCATCTGGCAGAACTTGTTCTTACACTCAGATATTTTTCTTGTCATAACAGTTTTTTTTCAGCAGGTTAGTGGAGTAGTCATGGGTACCAATATGGGTCCCAGCTTTGCTAATCCGTTTGTGGGTTGGGTGGAGAACCTTTTTTTCTCTGATTCAGAAGGACTGTGCCCGAACTCTACAAACACTACAGAGATGACTGTGTGGGGGGCCACCTCCTGCTCCATGGAAATCCTCCAAGTCTTCCTTTACAAGTTTACCATGGCCCATCCTTCCCTTCAATACACTTTTGAAGTATCCTCCTCCTCTACACTGCATTTTCTGGATATCCAACTGTCAGTACAGAACACTGGTCTGAAGACATTCATTTATTACAAACCCACTGACTCTTACAGTTTCCTCCTCCACAGCTGCTTCCATCCTAAACATGTCAAGACTGTCCTGCCTTTCACAGTTTCTTAGACTTCGCAGGTTATGCAGTGAAGAGGATGATTTTGCTGAGTGGACCCAAATAATGCACATTCATTTTATCAACAGGGGATAACCTAAAAGCACAGTGAAGAGAGCACTCTCCCAGGTCAGTAACATGCTCTGTAACCTTGACCCCTGCAGGAAGGATACTGTCACGCAAGATCAACAGTGAATTCCACTAGTGCTTCCTTTCCGTCAGAGCACACCTTCTCTTCACTGGATCATCACCAGTAACTTTCCCATTTTGAGAATTGACCCTAACATTGGTGCTTCCTTTCAGGGGTGTAGTCAGAAATTTATTTTCTGTACATACAATCTCCAACTGCTGCTCCCCCCCATTAAGAAATGTACTCACTCTCTCCAAACTCTGCTCTCCCCTGGTACAAACAAATCAGACTGTTGTCAAATGAAACGTTTAATTTCTAAATAGGTTATGCCCATATCTATCTCATAAACAATGGAGGTTGAAACAGAGACCCCCCCGAATGGCCTACACTAACTCAAATACTACAGATTAGAATGATAATGTTAAAAAGGTATATGGTTTGGGACAGGCACTCAACAAAAGTACACAAATCTGTACAGAGAGTATGCCTGCCTACACCCTTAATTCCTTTACAGAACCACCTATTGCCCCATTCCGCTGGCCACCTAACCTGTGGAATATCCTGGTTTAAAGCAGCCTGCCTACTCCTAACAGTTACTCCCTACCAGGTACAAAACCTTGCAACAGAACTCGCTGCTACACCTGCAAATTTGTTTCCAGTATGACTAAAATTCGGGGGCCTACAGGTATTTTTCACATCACCAAGGAGTTCTCATGCTCCTCCACTAATGTGGTATATTATATTCTTTGCATGAAGTGTACAGCTGTTTACATCAGAGAGACTGATAGGTGCCTTGCTGACCATTTCAGGGAACATTACAGGGCAGTCAGGAATGGTGACACTGCTAAATCCATTATATCTCACTTTTTATCCAGGGACCACAGTGTAAATGACCTTTCTGTTTGTGTCCTTCAGTATGGCTTCTGGGATTCTGACCATGGAAAAAACATGGAAGCTAAGCTGATCATCCTCTTTTGCTCCCAGCAGCCCTCTGGTTAAATGATAGACTTATTTTCCACTTACATCTTTCATCCACCCTTTATTTTCCCTAAAGTCTATTTGTATCTGTACACATTTAATTTCTTTTTTCATTTTCACTGTAAGTCTCCATCTCTGTCTCCTTCCCCCACATTTGTCACCGTTCAGCCTTCTTACTAGGCCATGTTAATTAGTCCCCAACTGGGGACTTCTCTAGCTCTTGCACTCTTATTTTGCTTTATCTTTCCCATCGTCACCTTTTTGTTTCACAGATTTTATCTTAATCTTGCCGTTTATCACTTCTTCTCCCTGATCTTCTCCTTTTGTTTTTCCCCACACATATACATATCCACATTTTACCCCACCCCCCCCATACACTAAATTTGTTTTTTTCTCTCTTTTAGATATTTCCTGAAGAAGACCTAAGGTTGAAACATAGATATTTAACTCTATTTTCTATTTTCAGCATGCATTTAATATAACCATTTTGTTTTGCTTTTAGACCACATGCTGATGCAGTGCCTTGTTTTTTGTTTATACAATTAAATATGGCATACCTGTGGAATATGCATTTAATTACAAATGGCATATGTGAGGAACATAGTACAGAAATTTAATGTGCCTTGGAGCCAACTCCTTGCAGGAATGGATCACGGTTAAGAGGCAGATTATCTAGCAATTATTGAATAAATAAGGTCCAGTGGGGGACATCAAGGAGGGTAGAGGGGTAGACAGGGGAAATAAGTTGGGGGAAGGAGAGGACAAAAATGGGGTAACATTACTGGAGAAAAGTGAGCAAAAAAAAATCAGTTCTGAAGGGCAAGTTAACACAGTGCTGGTGCAATCTGGGAGCACCTCAGACAGAGCAAAAAGTACACATTATTAGCTCAAGTAAACTAATTCCTTTGATTAAGTGCAGAGAGGTAGAGAGGGGACAGGAGAGAGAGGTGGGGATAAGGGATAGGGAATGGAAGGACAAGACATACCTGGAACTGGCCCCTTCAGAGTGAGGAGATAGCTGCCAGTGGTGGAATGAGATGAGGACTTAGAGTAAGGGGCAGGAGTAGGCAAGGACAAGTTGGGTAGAGAAAGTAGAGGATGGTAAATGGAAGGAGGAGGAGGGGGCGGGAGAAACTTGCCTAAGACCAGGCCTCTTCAGGATGCTGAGAACCCATCCAGAGCGCAGTTAAGTGATGACGAGCTAAGTAGAGGGAATGGAGGGGAAGGGGGAGGAAACAAAGAGTCATTTCCCAGTGCTGGACCACTCTGGAATGCTGAAAACCCTGCAAGGGAGCAGAACTAGGGGAGGACAAGTTGGGAAGAGAGAAAGAAAGGATGAAAGGAAAGGAGGGAAGAGGAGGGACGAAGAAGATTGCCTAAGACTAGGCCACTCCAGGATGTTGAGAACCCAGTTAGAGCACAGAATCGGGTGAGGATTAGTTGGGTAAAAAGGATAAAGAGGGAGGGGGAGTGAAGGAAGAGTAATTGCCCAGTACTGAGCCCCTCCAAGATGCAGAGAACCCTACCGTTATCTAGCCCCTCCTTTGAATTCCTTCACCCAATCCCCTTGCCTGTCAATCACCTATGCTCTTCCTATCCCCAGCCCACTTTGTGATGTTATACCCCCTTCCCCTGTGATGTCATACCTCCATCTGTCCCCTGCTACCTGACTCCTATTCCCTCCCCACCATGCTTTCCAGCTTATCCCAGGGGGCCAATGGCAACCTGGGCTGCCCTTTAATAGGGCAACCTCATTTACTAGGCAGGCATTTCCTTCGAACTGTCAACTTAGTAATTTTCATAGTCCATCATGTTACCAAAGTATATTGACCTATTGGTTGCATTGAACAAACCATATGCAGATGTCATTATCAAGGTATGTATGCATTTATAACTATCTTATATACACAAATATAACTTTTCAATAAGTGAGGTTGATTGATTTATAATCTTTTTTCCACTGCATTCGCTGTCAGGCACTATTGAAACATGTGCACCATTTAAACAACAGAAAGTTTCTGTTCCATCTCTCAATCCGCACCAGACAAATTCAGTTTGTAACCTGGACTCTTGCACAAGCATAGCGACTTATAAAAGTCAGTCATCAATATAAGTCACCAGCCAGCTACCAGCTAGCCACCAGTCAGCTACCAGTCAGCTACCAGCTAGCCACCAGCTAGCCAGCCAACTTCAGCCTGTAACCTGGACTCTTGTGCTGGCATAGCAGTCAGTAAATGCAGGTCTTCAGATACAAACCCTCAGCCAGCCATCAGACAGCCAGCCAAATTTAGCCTGTAACCTAAACACTTACACCAGCTTAAGAGTTGGTAAAAGCTGGTCATCAGATACAACTCAAGTCACCAGCCAGCTGCCAGCCAGCCAAATTCTGCACATAAACTGAACTCTTGTGCCAGCATAGCAGACAGTAAGAGATGGTCATCAGATATAGCTCAAATCACCAGCCAGCCACCAGTCATCCACCAACCTGCCAGCAAGCCAAATTCAGCTTCTTCAGGCACATCAGGGAGAAAATGAGCTGTAAAGAACAGGTAGCAAGGATTAAGAAGGATGGGGGATGGGTAGAGAAGGAGGAGAAAAGGCAGAAGCACTCAATGACTACTTCTGCTTGGTATTTATGAAGGAGAGAGGGGAAGTGCTACCCATGGGGTGTAGGGGACAGTAAAGGCTGGGGAGGGAGTAACGGATGGGAGATCATGGAAGCTAGAGTCCTTGAGGGCTTGAGAGCACTCAGGGTGGACAAGGCATCAGGGCTAGATGATGGTGGGGCCCTTGGCAGGCCTATTCAATGTCTCACTGAATTCAGGATGCATACACAAGTATTGGAGGTCGGCTCACGTGGTTCCCGTATATAAGAGCAGCCCTGAAGATGAACCAGGGAACTATAGACCGGTAAGCTTCATGTCCATCATGGAAAAACTAATGGAAACAATCCTGAAAGAGAGGTTGGTGTCCCTGCAGAAGTACAAAGGGCTGCATGACAGCATTTCTTTGTCATGGGCAGATCTTGCCAAACCAACCTAGTAGATCACTATGACTGGGTGATTAGGCAGATGGACAGGGGCCATGCAGTGGATCTCCTGTACCTGGCGTTCAGCATGGCATTTGATTCAGTGCCACATGGGAGATGTGGAATAAAACTTGAAGGCACAGGGGCAGAACCCCAAATGGTGAATGGGTGACAAACTGGCTGCAGGGAAGGCAGCAGAAGGTGGTAGTGGAAGGAAAACTCTCATCCCCAATGGGAGTAATGAGTGGGGTTCCACAGGGCTTGGTGCTGGGACCAATGTTATTTTGGATATTTATTGAAGACATTTTCATGGGCATCAAGATAGGGGCGATGGTGGATGACATAGAGGGGTGGCAGGGTCTGCTGGCTGATCTGAAAATGCTGGACACTTGGCAGCTGGGGTTAAATCCCAAAAAATGAAGGGTACTGCATTTTGGAGCAATAAATCCAAGGAGAAACTACCACTGGGGGGGTGCAGCTGCTGGAAACTGAGGAGGAAAAGGACCTGGGGGTGGTCATCATGGGATCAATTAAAAACTTGGCACAGGTTAGGAAGGCAGCATCAATGGGAAACAAAATGATAGGTAGCATAGCAAGGGGAATAATGTCAAGGAAGGGGAGGTGATCCTGGCACTATATAGATCACTGATCTGACCTCATCTCGAATACTGCATGCAGTACTGGTGCCCGTACCTGAAAAGGCACATTAAATTACTGAAAGGGATGCAGTGCAGTGCAGAGCAACTAAGATGATCCAGAGGCTGAGGGACATATAATATGATAGTAGGCTAAAGGAGTTAAACATGTACTTGCTGGAGGAGAGGAGGGACAGAGGGGATATGATCGAGACATTCAATTACATGAGAGGGATAAACAAGACTGGTACAGAGGGGCTATTCAAGGCAAGGATGGGGAGGGACACTTGAGGCCATGACATGAGATTGGAGGGGGGGGAAGGTTCAGGAGGGAAATGAAAAGACACGTTTTTACAGAGAGGGTGGTGGCAGGGTGGAACACATTGCCAGCAGAGGTAGTAGCCTGTAAAGCAGTTGGCTGCTTCAAAAGGGGCTGGGACAGGGTAAGAGGGAGGATAAAGGGGAGTGAGGAGGCAGGGGCAGCTACAGCATAGGGTTATCAGCTGAATAATCGAGCAGACTCGATAGGCCAAATGGCCTTTTTCTGCTGGCAAATTTTGTATTTTGGTATGTTCGTAAATTCAGCTTGTAACCTGTACTCTTGTGCCAGTATAGCAACCAGTAAAAGCTGGTCTTCAGGTACAACTCAAAACACCAGCCAAATGTCAGCCAGCTACCAGCCAGCCAGCATAACTCAGCCTGTAACCAGGACTTCTGTGCTAGCCTACCAGCCAGTAAAAGCCAGTCATCAGATACAAGCCACCAGCCAGTCTCCAGTCTGCCTCCATTCAGGCACCAACCACACACTATCCAGTCACAAGCCAGCCAGCAAAATTCAGCCTGTGAACCTGACTCATGTGCCAGCATGACAGCCAGAAACAGTCAGTCATTAGATACAACTTAAGCCACTAGCCCTTGAGCAGCCACCCAGCCAAATTCAGCCTGTAACTCAAACTCTTCTACCAGCATAGCAACTGGTAGAAGCTGGTCATCAGACACAAACTACCAGCCAGCCACCAGTGGGCCACAAGCCAGTCACCTGCCAGCCACACAAATTCAGCCTGTAACCTGGACTCTTGTGCCAGCATAGCAGCTGGTAAAAGCTGGGCATCAGCTACAACCTAAGTCACCAGCAAGCAACCAGCCAACCATTTACATTCTGGTAACCTGACTCTTATTCCAACACAGCAGCAAGTAAAAGCTGGTCATTAAATGCAGCTGAAAATGCCAGCCCGCTGCCAGCCAGTCAAATTCAGACTCTAAAAAGAAAGTCCAAGAAAAAACAGTCCATACTGAAGCTGATTCAAATGACTTATTGCACACACAGAAAGAAAACACTACTACTGCCTCAAAGCACACTTCCTCTTCATAGGGAAGCTACAATCTTAAAGTGAAGGAGCTATTTGAGTACCATCCACTGTAGTGAATAAGTGACATCATGAATAGCTGTCTTCAATTACGTACAAAAAATTACAAAAAATTTTAAAATACCTTTCACATATACCTTCACTTAGTAAACATATCCCATACATATCATCGTGCTGAGTAACACAAATTGTAAATGATAGTAATAATGATTATTACAAAAAAATGGAGACTGTGGGGGGATAACCAGCAGAGAGCTAAATGGTGAAAAACAACACAAACTGATGGATGGAGATGGGACCATCTTTTCTAAGTATTTTAGAAATTTTGTAGAAGGTTCAGCTTTAATCAGCAAACTGTTGTACAGGAATATTTAAAAACAATATTTCATAGTTACAAATGTTTTGAATCGCCCACCACAAAACACTTCATTGTCATAAAATGTTTGACATGCATTCATAAGATACTGTACTTGAATTATGAACTTCACAGTAATCAATGCTGTATGTGTTTCTACAAATTACAAGTAAATGCAAATAGTGGTAATGAAGCCTATGCATATGCAATATTACACTGAGCCATATCAGTCCTATGAAATAATTCATATATTGAAAAAAGAAATCTGTCAAAGATGATCTGATTATATGAATCTATGAATAAATAACTAGTCTGAATATTTTTAAAAAATCTCCATTTAGGAATATCTATATCTGTATCTATATATATATTTTAGAGGCAGAAAACTCCATTTAATGCATCAGTTAGGATTGTTACACAGCGACAAAAGCGAGAAAATTAAGTGTTAAGGTTGAAAGCCCTCTGGATCCCTCCAGCCCACCCCTCCAACCGGCATCGGGATGCGTGTTGGGGTCATCGGCCCTAACTCTCACCCCATCACATGTGTAAAGAAGCTGAGGAATAGGAGAATGGGGAGAGAGTTAGGACCGATGACCCCAACGCGCACCCTGATGCCGGTTGGGGGGGTGGGCTGGAGGGGTCCAAGGGGGACTTTCAACATTAACACCAAATTTCCTCACTTTTGTCGCTGTGGAACAACCCTAACTGATGCATTAAATGGAGTTTTTTTGCCTCTGATTTCCTTCTTCTTGAGAATGATGACAAGAAATAGTGAATGTAATGCAGCAGGAGTGCTGGGCCCTTTGTGCCCCGTGCTTCCGCCATGTGATGTCTTGTGACATAGTAACAGGAACAGCAATGCAAACAGAAGCACCAACAGTGGCATACATGGTAACACAAAAGTAAATGGTAAAGGAAACGTTCATAGAAACACAAGTGCAAAGTGACGCCAAAGTGAACAGTGATGCAAACGGACATTGAAGCGCATACAAAAATGCAACTGGTAACATGAACAGTGAAGGCAACGGTATTTTAAATGGAAATGTTAAGTGTCACAGCAAAAAGAACATGAAAGGGAACAGAAACGTGAACACAAATGCAATTGCACACGTAAATGCAAACCGTAATGCACACAGGCACGGTACCACAATTGTAAATGCAAATGGTAAAGTTAACATGAAGAATAATGCCAAAGGAAACAGAAATGGAAACGGGAACAGAAGCGCGTATGGAAACTCAAATTGAAACGCGCATGGGGCACAGTACCGCAATTGTAAACGCAAACAGTAAGGGTAACAGCAACAATAACAGCAAAGGAAACAGAATGCAAAAAGAAATGCATGCGCATATGGAAACGCAAACCGTAATGCACACGGCACAGTAACACAATTGCAAATGCAAATGGTAACAGTAACAGCAAGGAAGATGCAAAACAAAAGAGAAACGGAAATGCAAACGAAAGGGCTGCCGGAATCGAAAATGGCAATGCGCACAGTGATGCAAACAAAAACGCAAACAGACAGTAGTGGAAACACAAATGGTAACAGTAATGAAAACGTAAGCGAAATGACAATGCAAAGGGTAATGCACACGGTGGCATACACGGTAACGGTAACTCAAACGGGGACATAAATGCAAGTGGAAACAGTAACTTTAACAGTAATGAAAGTGCATACCCTGTTTTTGCTGAACAGGTGCATAGAGAAACAGTATGTACAAAGAATGTATGCATTGTAATGGACATTGAAGCTTAAAATGAGCATTAGAAGTACTTCATTGCTAATATCTCAGCAACCGAACGACGTAGAAGAACATTTTTAATCTCACAGAAATTATGATTTTTCTGGCTAGGTTTTTGCTAGCTAATTTGCAACAAAAAATCTGTATCTCGCATCGTTTTCGAGATACGAGCCCGAAAGGCGTGGCATATGCCACCATGTTAGTCTATAGGGAAAACACCAACTTTGGAGTACTGTAACTTTGCAGCCATGCAATATTTTTTCAAGAAACTAACAAAAGGCACATCTGTAAGACATTGGCTGCGCTCCCTCCAAATTTCAGCTCAAAAGACCAAACCGTGCTTTTGCAGCAGGGTGGCAAAAAGCTGCTGTCATTTTGGCCATTGTCTGAAAAAGTAGTGTTGTGATTTACGAAAGCTTTTGCAAACATTTGCAAAAGTGTTGTGAGTGTGACATTACTTTGCAACACTGCTTTTTCAAGAAATTTGAAAAACATATTTCTAGGATGTTTAACCGCAAAATAAATCCATGCCTTGCATCCTCAGGGCTCGACTAGGTAAACACAAAAAGAATTGTGTCCCTAGATGGTCCCAATTTTAAATGCCAAGCATTTTTCTGATCACCAACTGAAAACAAAATGGCAGATTTGTGACACTACAAGGGCCATTTGTGACACTAAAAAGTGCATTTGCGACACTGTCACACTTTTTGTTAACTTTTCCCATTGACTTACAATGGGAACTTGTGTTTTGAATAACTTTTGAACCATTTAATATTTTTTCACGAAATCTCTGAAAGGTACAGTACATCAGGGACTCTGGCCACACGTTCCCTGATGTTTTTGGACCAGTTGCACAAACCGTGCGACCTGTAGGCACGAGCAAAGAATTCACCAGAAACTGTAAACTAGTGCACAGATCACACTTAATAACTCCACAGCTGTACATCCGACTGGTACAAAAGTTGACAGATCCCAAGAAGCATGATTCTTGATCATATATTCCAAATTTCAGGCAAATCCTTTGAACGGTGGCAAAGTTATTAAGGTGCAAAGTTTAACCTTTTAACCTTAAAGTGCTACTCAACCATAACTATGGTAGCAGTACTGTGCTACCATTATATTTATATATATATATATATATATATATATATTATGGTAAGTACAGTAGTACTACCATAGTTAGGTTGAGGAGCCATTTCTATGTTAAACCCCAAAACTTTGCACCTTAATAACTTTGCAACCGTTGATAGACTTGCCTAAAATAAATTTATGATCAAGAACCATAAACACAGGATCTGTTAAGATTACACTGGTCGAATATACGGCTGCGGGTTAATGAAATAATGATCTGTCTTGTATTCGCTTTTCTGGAATTCTGTGGTCGGCCTACAGGTATTATTCATGACCGGCCTGAAATCTTCAGAGAACATGCGGCGGGTCCCGATGTGCCTTCGAAGATTTCGTGAAAAAATATTAAGCAGTTCAAAAGTTATTCAAACAGTTTCCATATAAGTCAAGGGAAAAGTTAACAAAAGTTCAACATTTCGCAAATGCTTTTTACTTCATAAATGGGCCTGTTACTTTAATAAATCGGCCATTTTGTTTTCAGTTGGTGACAAAAAATGGTTGGCATTTAAATTCAGGACCTTCTAACAACCTAATTTTTTGTATTCACCTAATCGGGCCTGGATATATTAGCCATGTCTTTATTTTGTGGTAAACACCCAGAAATATGTTTTCAAATTTCTGGAAAAAGTACTTTCGCAAATTACTTTCATGCTCACGAAAGTGTCGCAAATTTTTGCGAAAGCTTTCGCAAATTGCGACAGTAATTTTCTAGTCTGTGGGAAAATGACAGCAATTCTTTGGCACTGCACTGCAAAATAACTGTTGGGAGTTTTGGGCTGAAATTTGGAGGGAACGCAGCCAACATCTCACAGATGTGCCTTTCAGTATTGTATTGAAAATATATTACACGGCGGCAAAGTTATGGCACTCCAAAGTTGACAGTTTTTCCCATAGGATAACATTACGGCGCCGAAGCATTACAGGAATCCTTTGGCACCCTGCTGCAAAATAACGGTTTAATCTTTTTTCCTAAAATTTGGAGGAAGACAGCCAACAGTACACAGATGTGCCTTTCAAGTTTGGTGAAAAAAAATATCATGGCGGCAAAGATTCGGCACTCCAAAATTGTGGTTTTCCATGAGGATAACATTCGGCCCGACACTAACAGAAATCATCTGGAACCCTGCTGCAAAATAACGGTTTGGTCTTTTTTCCTGAAATTTGGAGGGAAGACAGCCAACAGCCCACAGATGTGCCTTTCAGTAGATTGGTGAAAAAATATTACAGGGAGGCAAAGTTATGGTGCTCTGAACTTTTCTTTTTTTCCCATAGGATAACATTACGGCGTTCGCCGAGCATTTCAGGGCCCGTATCTCGGAAACGGTGCGAGATATGGACTTTTCATCGGAAAATCTCTTAGCCCCCTAATGGGGCTAAGATTCAAATTAGCCAGGACAGTTGTAAATAATATGATTTTTACATTTTTTTCTACGTCGTACGGTTCCTGAGATATAATGTATTTAGTATTCAAGATCTCATTTTCTGATACGATACTCATTATTTTGCATACATTATTTGTACTCACTGTCTTTCTCAATGCAGGTTTTGGGAAAACCAGCCTGTGCGCCACATTACTGTTACTGTTGCCCTTTCCGCTTGCGAATCCGGTACCCATTCACTTACCATTGGCGTCTGCGCCACCGTATGCGTTATCGCTGCGTTTTCTTTTGCGCTTGCATTTCTGTTATTTTTTGCCATTTCTGTCTACAGTACTGTTTATCTTACTGTTTCACTTTACATCCATGCCATTGACATTTCTGTTTGCAGGCACTATGTTACTATGTGACAACACATCATGTGGCAGACCATTCCGTCCTCGCCACCATGTGCGTTATCCTTTCTGTTCTCATTCGTGCTTGTGTTACCATGTGCGCCACTGTTAGCATTTCTGTTTGCATTGCTGTCCCTGTTAGTATGCCACAACACATCATGTGGCGGGAGCGCGGGGCCCGCCAATGCATTACATTCACTATTTCTCGTTATCATTCTCAAAAGAAGAATTAGGGCAAAAACTCAGTTTAATGCATTAGTTAGGGTTTTCCAGCGACAAAGTGAGGAAATTAGCTGTTAGGGTTGAAAACCCCCTTGGACCGCCCACCCCCAACCGGCATTGGGGTGTGCATTGAGATCAATGGGTCCTAACTCTCACCATTATCTTATGCTTCTGCCTTTACACATGTCATGGGGTGAGGAGTTGGGGCTGGCGAGGCATCAAGCAATGCAGTGAAAGAGAGCAAGGCCTGTGCTGATCAGCTGATGGCTAGATGTGAGTTTGCATCTAGCTACTATATATATATATATATATATATATATATATATATATATATATGTAGATAGATATATATATATATCATAATGGTGCGTCGCACCACTATGAGTTAAGAATTAACGACCATTTACATACTAAAATCAAAAGTTTGGACATTAATAACTTTGGACTCATTCAATAGATTTGCCTGAAATTTGATACACTCATTGAGGCACACTAGATCTCTTGACTTGACAAATTGCATTTGTGTCGGAGTGCTGGTCTTCGTGTACGAAAGTGCTGAAAAATGCAAAATTATCCATTTTTGAAGGCACCTTTTGGCATTCTTAATGTGGTCCTGCACAGCCATCGTGTGGTGTGCTACTCTGCAAGATGGCTTGTATGAAAGAGCTTTAGTGGCTGAAGATGCCGCTTTTTGTTTGGTGAAAAAATATTAAGGCATTCAAAAGTTATAGCACTTTAAGTTCCCATTATAAGTCAATGGGAAAATTTATATATATCTTGCGATCAAAGAATGGGGGTTCTGGCCATCTGGTCTCGCCCTGACGATCAAAAATTTGCAGCCTAGTGGTTCAAGAATCTTTGTTCCGAGGAATTTTCGAATTCTTTCACGCGAGGTCTGCCATCTTGTTTTCAGTTTTCCAATCACACAAACACAAATATCTCGGCTCAGAGTCACTTCTGAAGTAAAACTTCGATGAGTTTTACTCAGAGGACCCTGATCTATCAAGCCATGGCTTTGGTTCCATCCAAATTGGTCAAAAAATAGAGTTATAAGCTTTTAAAATCTTAATTCGCGGCTCGCTAGCGATCTTTGATCGTGAGCCTGCAAATTCTTTGAGCGTGAGATTCTTTGATCGTGATCTTGCATCGTTACCTAAAACACTAATATCTCAGCTCAGGGGTGGGTTAGGTACACAAATGAGGACTTGTTTTGCTCAGGAGGGTCCATTCTGTCGAACCATGCCATTGGTTTGGTTCAAATCAGTGAATAAATCACGTTTCACCATTTTTTTATTCTTTGATCATAAGCCTGCAAATTCTTTGATTGTGAGGCTGCAAATTCTTTGATCATGAGATTCTCTGATCGTGATCTTGCATCGTGAGCGAGGGACAAAATGGCCAAATTTAAAAATCATTTTTATCAGCCCATGGGTGCCTTAGGAAGTCAAATGAAGATGGGTTTTACTCAGGGGGCTTCATTCTGTCAAACCATGGTGGTGGTTTACTGCAATTCCTCCACTTTTTTGATTTATTACATTTTTTATTCTTTGTTTATGAGCTTGCAAATTCTTTGATCTTGAGGCTGCAAATTCTTTGATCATGAGATTCTTTGACTGCGATCTTGCATCGTGAGCGAGGGACAAGATGGGCCAATTTAAAATTAAATTTCCTTAGCCCAGGGTTGTCCTAGGAAGTCAAATGAGTGTGGGTTTTACTCAGGGGGCTTCGTTCTGTTGAACCATGGCAGTGGTTTACTGCAGTTTGCTTCTATTTTTTGAATTATTACATTTTTTATTCTTTGTTCATGAGCCTGCAAATTCTTTGATCGTGAGGCTGCAAATTCTTTGATCATGAGATTCTTTGATCGTGATCTTCGATCACAAAATAGGGACAAGATGGCCAGATTTCTTATAATGGAATAGATAGGGAAATTTTGCCAATCTTTGACATTGAATATCTCAGAAATGGTTTGGTCTTTTTACTTGAAATTTGGAGGGAAGAAAGGCAACATTCGACAGATGTGACTATTAGTGGATTGGTCAAAAAATAGTACAGGGTGGCAAAGTTACAGCACTATGAAGCTGGCACTTTTTTCCATAGCATAACATTACAGCGTCCACCATATTACAGGAATTCTTTGCCGCTCTGCTGGAAAATAACGGTTTGGTCTTTTGGGCTGAAATTTGGAGGAAAGAAAGCCACCATTCAAATGTGTCTTTTGGTTGTTTGGAGAAAAAATATTACAGGGTGACAAAGTGACAGCACTCTGAACTTGACAATTTGTCCCATAGGATAACATTATGGAGTCCGTCGCGTCTTTCAGGGCCTGTATCTCAGAAACGGTGCGAGTTACGGACTTTTTGTCAAAAGGGGGCTAAGCAAAAACCTATCCAGAAAAATAATAATTCATACAAAATTTTAATTTTTTTCCTACGTCATACGGTTCCTGAGATATAAGCAATTTAGTATTCCAAGTCATACTTTTCTGCTCTGAAGTCAATTATAATGCATACATTCTTTGTTTTCAATTAGGTTTTTTCAATGCATTTTTGGGGAAAAGAAGGATGTGCCCTTTTGTTACTGTGACAGCTAGCATTTCCAGTCGCGCTTCTTTTACCATTCGAATCACCGTTCCCGTCTATGCCACCGTGTGCGTAACGGTTTGCGTTTTCATATGCGCTTGCATTTCTGTTTCTGTTGTCTTTACTGTTGCTGTTACTGTTACCATTTACATTTACTATTGCGGTACCATGACCTTATGTGTAACAGTTTGCATTTTTGTATGCGCTTGCGTTTCTGTTTTTATTGGCTTTATTGTTGCTGTAACCATAACCATTTGCATTTACAACTGTGGTTCCGTGAGTGTCTGCATTACGGTTTGTGTTTTTGTATGTGCTTGCATTTCTGTTTACTTGGGTGTTATTGTTACCATTTACATTTACAATTGTGGTACCGTGAATGTGTGTGTCACCAGTTGCGTTCTGTATGCACTTCTGTTTGATGTCTCCGTTTACATAACTGTTTGGTTCGGCGTCACTTTATGCTTGTGTTTCTATTAACGTTTGCTTTGCCATTTACGTTTACTTTGCCATGTGCATTACTGTTGCCGCTTGCATTTGCTTTGCAGTTCCTGTTACTGTGTAACAACACATCATGTGGCGGGAGCGCGGGGACATTTCTTTCATTATTTATCATCCTCATTCTCAAAAAGAAGGGAAATTAGAGGCAAAAAACTCCATTTAATGCATCACCTAGGGTTGTTCCACAGCAAAAAAAAGCTAGGAAATTCGGGGTTAGGGTTGAAAGCCCCCCCTTGGACCCTTCAGCCCACCCCCCAACTGGCATCGGGGTGTCCATTGGGGTTGTCGGTCCTAACTCTCACCCCATTCTCCTATACCTCAGCTTCTTTACACATGTGATGGGGTGAGAGTTAGGGCTAATGACCTCAACGCACACCTCAATGCCAGTTGAGGGTGGGCTGGGGGGTCCAAGGGGGGGCTTTCAACCCTAACCCTGAATTTCCTAGCTTTTTTTTGCTGTGGAACAACCCTAACTGATGCATTAAACAGAGTTTTTTGCCTCATATATATATATATATATATATGAAATCATAAGAGATACTTTTTAGTTATTATGCAAGTTTACAAAATGTCCCTCTTATACAGTACACATTGCAAAAGGGTGGGTGGTTTTGCATAGCACACCAGGATTACAAGGCAGAAACTGGCATGACATTGAGGTTCGGTAGATATGAGTGCAAGTTCATACCATGTCTTCTTTTCTTATAAATAAGGAAATTGATGCAAACTACTACACTACATTTAAAATCAGAATTATAGAAGCAAAAAGGTGTATACAACAGATTCTACTATTACTACAATCAGATATAGGCCTAACAAGAACAACTGACAGTTATAAAAGTAACTTAAATCCAGTGTCCTCATTTGTTCCACTTTATAGCATATGGTGGAATATTGCCATGCATGGAATTCCATGCCTGGAATATGCTTGTTCTGCTACAGTAGTGACATCATTATGTTGTTCTGCTGCAGTAGTGATGTCACTACTGCAGCAGAACAACTTAGAATGCTGCCACATAGTTGCTTTCCTCTATCCAGTTAAGGAGGAAGTCGATTTTTTTTAAAACTTGAATTTGCTGAAACATTTGCAGCACACTGTGTTAGTTAAAAAAAGGAAAAAGAAAATGTCAAAATTTCTATTCTCCATTGTCTCCACTAGCTGGTTTAGTGTTATTTTCTATGCTGTGTTTCCACCATACACTATTAAAGACTGTGTATGAGTAGTCATACACAGCAAAGATGTTCTTGTATTGAGAGGTCTCCTTGGTAACAGATGACCTCGAGAGCGCAGGTCCACCTGGGTTAGGACTCTTGAGATGATGTGTCCATTGGGCTTCTTTTTTTAAGAGTTCCTTTACTCAAATCCCTTTTCTCTTTGCGGTGGCACCTGCTCCAAAATACTGTATACATTTTTAAATTTTAAATGCTCAACATTTTAACTGTACACATCACTAAATCATCCTACATATGTATCCATTCTCACACTTCTTATATAATGCAAATGTTCTTGCAAGGATTTTTTGCCTCTCAAATTGTCCTGTCCACATACAGTTTATGACATACATATCAATACATAAATGATGAAAGTGGAAACACAATTCAGAAATCATCTTATTTCAAGTGATTCTTTTGAAACTGGATGTCTGAACATTTTTACGTGTTCTATAAATTTACAGCAGTTGCAGTTTCTGCATGTATGTATTCCTACAGGTTTTGGGGGGTGAACAACATACAGCTCTTTCTTGAAATGTTTTCTGTTGTACAATGGCAGAGACAAAACATGTTTCTTAAGTTTCTAGCAGGACTGTATGTTATCCTAGGCTGCTGTTAGAGTTGGGTGAAAGTTGTGATTTCCACCTCGGTGGAATTTTTTGCTAAATTTCACAACTTTCTCGGAAGTTTCTGAATTTCCACCTGTGGCAGATTGGAAATCTTCTGAACATCTTGGGTGAGTTTTTCCCCATTCCACTCACATACTGTGTACACAAAAAAAACAAAAACCTTTCCCTGGTGTCCAGTGCCCCCCCTCCATCACGAAGCCCTGTCCACAATAGCAATAAAATTCCCTGGAGGCTAGCGGTCCCTCCCCCCTCCCGATCACCCCCCTCCATATATAGAAAATAATTCCCTGGTGGCTAGCTGTCCCTTCCCCAACATGATCACCTGCCTGATGTTGACATAATGTCCTTGCTGGTGTCCAGTGTAGCCTCCCCCCATCCAGATCCCACTTATCATTAAAATAAACATTTCTCTCTGGTGGTCTAGTGAACCCCCCTCCTTTCCCCTCATCCCCAGTCCATCAATTCAATCTTATATTCCCTGGTGGTCTAGTGCACCATCCAGCCCCCACTCCAGTAGGTAGTTTACCACCACTTTACTCCCCCAAATCCTGAAATTGAGCAGGCAGCTGGCACAGCCCCTCGACTCTCCACCATGGCTGGCCACTGATGGAGCCATCAATGAATGAGCAAGTGCTTCTACAAATATAGGCTGCTATTCACTAATGGGTTGGAAGGTATGTGCCAATGGTGCATACCCAACCTGCATAGTTCTACAGCCTTGGACAGGCATGAGGTGTGTGGTATGCACCTGCAGGCATCTGTCTGCGGCCCCAGCCCCCGGAGCGCAGGTGCATGGGGGCAACCCGGAGCAGAGCTGTTGACCCAGGCAGGCATCCAGTCAGATGCCTGACCCGGGTCCCAGAATGGATGCCTTGAGCCCTTTGGGTGGCAATGCATAGCACTAGCAGATCCAACACCACAGTGGAAAAATTAAACAGTACTGTCACTCACCCTAATCGCTGCCCTAGCCCTCTCCTACAGCCTAATGGACAAGGGCAGCAAGGAGGGTCATTTCCTGGTCCCACTGTGACCAGTGGGAGATGATCATGGGGGTGCACATTGGGTTAAGGTAGGGTCCCAGCTGCCATAACCTGTGGCCCTGTGCCTGGCACTATGCTCCTAAGAGAATGGCATGTAGTGGAGGCATGTCCCCAAAACACACTCCCCAACTGCTCCCAGCATGGAGTTGCCTAGACGGCTGGGGGACCCACCGTGCAACTGGCTGGCACACTTGTTGTGAGTGCCATGGAGGGTTCACAGGACCCCCGCTGTGTGGTATTCCCGCTTACAGTTGCCTGTGTGCCACAAATATGCGGCACATATGCCATCTTTTTTTTGTGCATAGGGCCCAATGTAATGTCCATTAAACATTAAAAAAGTGTGTTAATATGAATTCCACCATTTGAACCAAAAATTAACCAGAGGGAGCACCAGTATTGACATCATTCTCTAGATAATATCTAAGTACCTCCAATCCCAATTGATGTGGTATGCTGGCATATAAGGAGCCTACATCAATACTTAGCCACTTGTATGTTGGCTTCCATGTAATGGTTTTTAGTTTTTCAAGGAGATCCATAGACTCATGGATATTGCAGGGCAATGTTTGTGCAATTGCTTGGAGAAAGTAATTAGTGAAGGCTGACAAGCTTTCACAAATGGACGTGAGTCCAGAAATTATAGGCCTTGAGGTGTGTTGAGTGTTTATGAAGTTTCTGGCGATAGTAATGTTGCTATTTTTTATGTGGATTTTTATTCACCTTCTTTGTTGCCAATTATTACCAGCTGACAGTGTCATCCCAAAAAATTAAACATTTCTAAAGTTTACTTAGATCACATTTCAATTTCTCATATGTTTCACTGTCTCCCACCAATCTTTGACTGTCTTTTAAATAATTTTGTTTGTTTAGCACTGCCATATTGCCTACCTTATCCAAATTATGGATGATATTTCATTTTCTCTATTTCAACCAGAGTTAGGCTTTCTGCTTCTGTTAAATCGTGTCTTCCTAGACATAAATCATTACTAATGAGTTTGTTGACGTCTCTTTTGACCATGTTTTGATATGTTAAAATGGCTATATGTTTAGTAGCAGGGAAGAATAAGGATTTTGGTCAGAAGGCTAACCTATTTAAACTGACAGAGGTCTGATTCTCAATAGTTATATTTTTCAGATTGGTGTCAATATAGTCTATTAGTAACATATGTTTTCATCTGTACTGTTAACACTATTAGCACTTCTACTTCCAATAGCTGGTCTATCCAAGGTGTAAGGCATTTCAACTTGCTGTAAGTTCCCACTCACATCTCCATGTATCAGTATGGAATCTAAATCTCTGTTCTCATTGGCTGTCTCTATTTCCATAGCTTCAGTTAGGAAACTTTGATCTTCTCTAATTTTTTTTTTTCATTTGTTTAACCAGGAGTGGCACACTAAGCTAGAAGCTTGTTTACAGGCGTACCCTGGGAGCACAGGGAAGTTAAGTGACTTGCTCAGGGTCACACAGTATAAGCAAATGGGGGCCATGGGATTTAAACCCAGGTCTCCAGATTTGCAGCTCAGAGCCTTAAACCATAGAAACATAGACTTTGATGACAGATAAGGACTGCTTGGCCCACCTAGTCTGCCCATTTCCCTATCTACAGGACAAGCTGCAGATCCTAGTTAACCAACAGCCTATTTCTTCCTACCCCCCACAAGAATTGCCTTATGTCTGTCCCATGCATTCTTGAATTCTCCCATAGTTTTAGACCCCACAATCTCCTCAGGAAGGCTGTTCCATGTGTCCACCACCCTGTTTGTGAAAAAATACTTCCTCACATTGCCCCTGAGCTGCCCTCCTCTATCTTCAAATTGTGTCCCCTTGTTCCTGCACATCTCTTTTTCTGAAAGATGCCACCCACTTGGACTGTGCTATACTGTCAGTTAATCTTCATATTTTCTGGTTTCCAGCCCATTCTTGAACAGCTGGTGAAGCATTTCATATTCAAATTCTGAAATATTTTAAAAAGTTCTACTGTGATATTAAAAGTGTTTACTGGGAAGGGGGTTACAAAACAGAGCCACTTCTTTAGTAGATGTACTTGTACTTCTGTAAGGACTTGTGATGATAAATTCACTACTTTTTAGTTTCTTTTTTTTTGTTCTCATGTCTTTCTTCTCCTCACAGACCAGCTCCTTTTCTCCATGCCCCCCCCCAGCCCTGTCACCCCAGCATCCACTGGTACTCACCTCTGGCCTGAGATGCTATCTGGCCAGGGCAGCACCTGCAGAGGGCTGGGATCATCCTGTCAGTCCATGGTGTTTTCTGCCTCCAGTTTTCCTGATCCCCAACTGCGGGACTTAGTGTGCAATGATATCAATGGCCGAGCTGCGTGCACTTCAGCACACGGCATGCTGGGCATCTGCTTTGTCTCCACCATCCATCTTGTGTGATCAGTGTGCTAGCCTCCAGCTGCCACTTGGGGCCAGGAATGCACCAATCTCCAGTCCCCCCCTCTCCTGAAGAAGAGAGCTGTCCCCTGGAAGCTCAGTCCTCTACCACCCCGGCTGGCCCTCAGCGACCCACTTGCCCTGCGAACACAGGTCACTGGCGTGGCAGGAGATAAGGCATGATGCCTCAGCCCTCCACACTACTGTGCCAGCCTTTTGTTTATCTTCTATTGAATTTTTGTAGTGGTGCATTTTACTCTTTTTTGCCCTTTTTTCCCCTCTTTTACCTCTTCTGGGCCCTAATATTCAAAAGGAGCGTAGGTGCAGCACAAATATTTGTACTGTACTTGCACTAGCTCCTTTGCAGTGGCTGCTATATTCAGTTGGATAGTGGACCAGCACTATCTGACTAAATATCAGCCCATGCCAGTGCAGCACTAAGGGAAACTACACTGCCCTGATATGGACCTGGGCTGCATCTAGCCCACAAGGAATAATGATCCCAGACTGGATAGCACCGGAACTCATATGGGCTATATTCAGCCACACCATGCAAATGTGACCATTGGGCATGCAAGGCACTAAGGATCCATTTGCATACCCATTATGGGCTCATTTGCATATTAAGCACCATCCCTTTAGCATGCATCCTGTGTGCATCTAGCGTAATCCCTGGTGTCTAGTAGCACTGTCCACCCTCAATCACCCATCCTGTGTTCCTTAGGCATTTCTAGCTGTCTAGTGGCACCTCCACCAGCTGGATGCCAATGAAAAATGATACAGCATGCCCTAGTGTCCATTATTACCCCCCACACCATCCCCAAATGGTCTTCATTGTAGACACCAAAAGGGAGTAGCTGGCCTGCAGCCCCCCAGCACCACCACCTTCCTGGTTTCCGAACACCACCCATCTAACACCCCAGCCTTCCCATTACCAAGGAGTCTTGGAATGTGATGGGAAATGTGGAATCCCAACACCATGACCAGCAGAGCCGTCTTCTCACTGCCTTGTCTGACAGCCATATGACCTGACTGTCAGCATGACAGCATACACACTTTTCCATAAAGAGACTGACAGAAATATGATACAAGCTTTCACCCCACCTCTTGTAGCTAACATTATACCAGTGGGGCAATTCATGAGGTTAAAAATGAATTCACTGACCTACGCAGTCAGTATAGTTTTATGCTTGTGCAATTGTGTTAGTTTGGTTTTGGCTGTTTGCACTCTCTGTTCCAGAGGAATTACCACTCTGTAGGGGTATGAAAGGCAAGGAACCCTCAGTAAGGGTTCCACCCCTAGAGATGCCACAGGACGATTCCCGTGACTAAAGGTACCTTAGGAATCTCTCTGAGGAGAGAGTGCTGCCACTGGAGGAGGAGGAGAAGGAGGAAGAGGGGAGGATGATGGGGCAAAGAAAAAATGCTTCACAAAGAGGCTGAGAGGAACTGCTTATATAGCTCAGGAAGTGGCAGTGGCTGGCTGCCTGGCCACTGCACTCCAGGCAAAGCCTTTCCAATTCACTGACCTACACAGCCAGTATGGTATTATGCTTGTGCAACTGTGGTAGTTTGGTTTTGGCCGTTCACATTCTATTCCAGAGGAATTACCACCCTGTAGGGGTACAAAACACAAGGAACCCTCACAGAGGGTTCCAACCCTAGAGGTGCCACAGGATAATTCCTGTGACTAAAGGTACTTTAGGAATCCCCAAAAGAAATGTAGTATAATCATCCCCAAAGAAGGAGGCAAAACGAAGCACATGAGCAAGCAGTAGCTGACATGGGAGCAGTAACTGTAAAGTAGTAGTAGAAGCATAGGCAGTTTAATAATGTAATGAGATGCTCAGTTGGATAACATAATAAATGCCAAGGCTTGCATAGCATGATACTGATGGTTTGCATTGAGATTAGAGGATCCCCTAAGGAGAGAGGGAAATGCAGGACATCCTTCACCTCCATCCAACAGCGGAACCTACCTAAAGAAACTAGAGGAAACAACTATGCTAACTAAGTGTTATGACCTGAGACAATGGAGGAGAGAAAAAAAAAACCTATGAGGAGGAAATCTCTGGGGATCCAAGGCCTAAGTCACCTTCCCTCCAGGCTTGGGATAGTTTATTTAGGGATGGCTCTGCAGCTGCAATTTGGAAAACCCAAGTAAAGGGAGGTGTAAAATATTCCAATTTTGAGGAAGGCTCTCACTCAAACCCTCTAGCGGGAAAGCCATGAAAGGTTGCAAGAAAACTCTGCAACAATGCATGCATCCAAGGCGCAGGAGGACAGCAACAACTGCTGAGGCACTCACCTGGTCTAACCACCCTAAATCAAACCAAGTGAACCAGAGGCAGTCATAGGGAGAATGCAGTGAAGGTGCCTTGCTAGGGAAACCACTAAAGTCAATGGCGAGCCATTATAGTGGAACACTAGAGCCAAAGGAGCTAACTTTTTCCACCCTTCACCACTAGTCTTATATTCTACACAAGGAGCTGCTGTTGCATAGCAGGCAGCTAAAGTCAAGCCTGGGGTGAGAACATTCCCAGCTATGGGCCAGGTGAGAAGGATCCCACCCCAAGTTGAACACGCTTGAGATGCAGACTAAATGCAGAGCAAAACCATTGGCTGCAGGGACCCTGTGCCAGAATAGAATGGCTGGCATGCCCCAAAAATCGATTGAGAGCTGAAAGCTGGTGAGCTGAATAAGCACAGCATGTTGACATCTAAATGAGCACAGTGTGCTGAGACCTTGCAAGGTTGAATGCAGAATTGAGTGCAGCAGAATCCCAGAGGCTGAAGCTGAGGGGATGGCAGTAGGCATGAAGCAATGATCTGCGTAAGCAATGAGCAATGATAGCGTAAGCAAGCGTGGTCCTGTACATAGGTCAATAAGCAGTAGTAGTGATAGGTGGACCTGCACAGTCTGCATAACATACTGCATAGCAATGAAACAGCACTAAATTGGGGGTAAGTCAGACAGACATGAATAGCCAAATCAAGTGACCAATACGCTTAAGGATTTTTTGGTGCAGAGGCAAGATTTAATAATAAAGCTATATTAACAGCCTCAGCAGGAGCTTAGCTGGCTGACCTCAGAGTTGGAACTGCAATAAAACATGGAGACAATGCTCTGAAAGCAGGTGTAGCCAGGCAGTGCAATGAAGCTGCAAGTAAAATGAAAGCAGGTATGAGCAGCACAGCTAGGGTCAGAGTAAACTGTGTCAGGTGAAAAGAATTGAGTATGCAACATGGAGCAGCTATGGTTGAGCTGAAACACATAGATAATGATTGCAGTTGCATTGCAGTAGTTTGAGCATGTTGAGCAGTGTAAAAACACAAGCACTGAGTACAATAGTAACTGGAGTAAACAGTAGCAGTGGCTGCAGTTGTATCTAATAAAGCAGTAGCACGAGTTCTGAGTAGCAGTATGCTAGGAGCTTAGAAACAAAGCCCCCAAAAAAAAAACACAGCAAAACAGAAAACAGGGAACAAGGCCCAAAAACAAGAGACACAAAACATAGGGAGGCACACAGCTAAAGGAAAGATACAAACCAGAAGCAGGAAAACAAACACCAAAGTCTAGCAGAGACACACAGAAACAGCAAGGGGGTAGGCCCCAGGTAGTTCAGAGGACAAACCAACAGTGCCTCCAACTGCAAAGAAAAAATGCTTCACAAGGAGGCTGAGAGGAACTGCTTATATAGCTCAGGAAGTGGGAGTGGTTGGCTGTTTGGCCACTGAACTCCAGGCAAAGCCTTTCCAATTGTAGTGGGCTGGAATACTATGAGATGCATTCTTCTGACCTTAGAGATCACTTTCCAGATAGGGGTTACAGTGAATACAATGCTGAGAGGGCATAAAAAAGAGTGGACCAGATGACAAGAAGAGTGTTATTAATACCCAAAGTTCAAGAAAAAGGCAGTACATCCCAGGATAATGCACCAAATTGCATTACCACTTTCTCTTTCCAGACACCAGATTTTTCCCATTTTGCAGAAAATCGACATATTTCAGGTACAGATGGTAAGCTTAGTGAGGTAGCTCAGTATACCCCAAAGATGACTTATAGAAGAGGTGAAAATGTATGAACATACAAAGAAGCCAGCAGAATAAGGCAATTTGGTCTATCTAGTCTGCTTGTACTGCTGGATCCACAGCTTACGCTTTTCACCCTGTTCACCCTCTCCAATCCTCCCATCCATTCCATCCACCCTTCCCATGACCCTTACTTTCCCCTTAAGTCTATCCCAGCCGCTCTTGAAGCTGCCTGCCATCTTCAAAGAGACCACCTCCTCCATCAGCTTATTCCAACAGGCCACCACCGTCACCATGAAGAAATGCTTCCCAGCCTTCCTCCAAAACCTAACCTCCACTTAAGACTATGTTTGCTCGTGTTTTGGTTGTCACTCAACTCAAGGAGATCCTCCTTAATGACCCTATTTGTACTCTTCAAGTACTTGAAGTTCTCAATCATGTCCCCTCTCTCCTCATCTCCAGTGAGTACATGTTCAGGGCCCCCAACTGCTCCTCATATGTTCTACCCTACTGTCCCATGATCATCTTATTTGCCCTCCTCTGAACAGTCTCCAGCAGATGAATGCCCTTTCTAAGATGTGGACTTCAGTTGTGTACTCCATACTCCAGATGCGGCATCACCAGTGACCTGTACAAGAGTAGTATAAACTCCTCTCACCTACTGCTGATCCCCCTGGCTATGCAACCCAACATTTTATTTGCCCTTGCTGCTGTTTTCCCCGCACTTGGTGGAGTGCTTCAGGTTGCTAGTGATCATCACTCCCATCTCCTTCTCCTCCTCCTCCTCCTCCTCCTCCTCTGTTGCAGATATCTGGACCCCTCCCTATATAGAAATCCAACAGATAGGAATACACTTTTAAAAGCAAACAGCTGCCATCCATGGCATACAATAGACAATATAGCAAAGGGGCAATTTAAGCATATGAAGCGTAATTGTACTACTGAACATGATTATGTGAAATTTTCAGATGATTTGTCAGAGAGATTGCAGGAAAGGGGCTACAGTAGGGAGGTCATTATTAAGGCCAGAGAAATGGTAAATAACATACCCAGAGAGGCACTCCTGGAGTAGAAATAATAGAACTCAATGGAAGGCTCAAAAATGAATTTTGTAATAACATATTCAATAGATGCAAAAGCAGTTAAAATATAGTCCATAGAAACTGGACTATGTTAAGAGTGGAGCCTAAATTAAGGGATATATCAGAAGTGCTCCCCAGGATTACCAACAGAAGGGCCAGTAATATAGGTGACAAAGTGGTCCATAGTGTAGAGCCTTAGGATAAAAGAGTTGGATTTGTTTGGGTCCCCCAATCCGGGCAGCACATGCTGTGGTCATTGTAAATATTGCCATGTTGTTAAAAAGACAAGGAATTCTGTGGGGCCTAAGGATGGAAAAGAGTATAAAATACTCCACTTCATAACATGTGACACCTGTAATGTCATATACTTGGCACAATGCAGCTGTGGGGTATTCTATGTGGGGAGAACTAAACATAAATTTAAGGAGTGAATTAGGGAACATACAGTATGAGAGCCATAGTTAATAAAAACTATAAGTATTCAATGGCTGCACATATTAATAATGCAAGGGATAGTTCACTGCACACTCCTCTTTTCATCGGTATTGATAAGGCCCTATTAGGGCCAAGAGGAGGGAATCTTGAAACCAGGTACCGTAATTAAACAGGGAGGCATATTGGATATATCATTTGGGGGCACTGGATTGGCCAGGACTCAATTATCAAATACTACTGGTCAAACTTTTATATTGATGCTCACTATACATTGAGAGTACTGAAGCAAGATTATTTTACAAGAAAAGCCCCCCCACCACCATTTTTACCCTTCTACTTACAGAACTCCCTACAATAGGGAATGTATATATGCAAAATGTGTGGTATAAAATTATCACAGAAATATTAGAGTACCCCCCCCCCCACAAAACAAGTTAACACATGGCAAATATTTTCCTTGTTTGAACAATAAATTGAAATGCAAGTGCCTTGTTTGAAATAGTTAACTAGGACTGCTAATTGATGCTACTAATCGGCAGAGAAAATGTATTTGTTTTAATGAGCACTGTCATGAGTTTTTATGGTGAAGGAGAATATAAAAGTTTACCACGTGGTGGTGCTGCATACCTGACAAAGCGTCCAGTGTGGGGCATGAAACGGTCGTGCTGGGTGGCCTCCCTTGGCTACACCGTTCTTATCAGAGGAACTGCCAATAAAATGCTATAAAGCAATAAGCCAAACAGAAGTGTTTGATTGTTTTTTAAATACTTAGTGCTTGGTCCTTGCTGGTGCCCCTTACCATTTCCCTGATTCTAGGGCACATCTTCCCTGCTGTCATCCCTGGCGTGCAAACCACCTTCCTTCTTGCATTTGGGTCCCCCTTTCTTCCCCAGGGAATACCCTTAATTATGGAGTCCCCTAAGATTACCACTCCTCTGTCCCCTCCATCCTAGTCTCCATTCCTTCTTTCCTTGACTGCCATATGAGCTGCTCCCTCACCTAATTACTCCCCCACTTCTCTGGTTAACTTTCCAACACAGCCTCTACTTATCCCTCCAACTGTTTCTCTGCACCCCTCTGTACCCTTCCCTTTCTGGCTGGCTATGTTAGCCTGTACTTCCCCTGTCCAGTCCCTCCTGCCACCCCCTGCTCCACTTTGCCCGTTTCTTGTTCCCTGCCCACCTCAACTACTTTGTACAATCCTACCTTCCTTCTTCTGTCCTTCTACCCGGCCTTGTTGTCTTATTTTGACATCCTACCCCTCTCTTAATACCCCCTCTACTTTACCAGACAGTGGGTCAAATCTGTTCATTAAAGGCACCCCTTCAAGAGATACTGCTCCTGTTGCAACCCTTGCAGTCCCACCCTTTCCCCCATCACTTGCCATTCCCCCTCCCTGGCCCTCGAAGGAAAAGGTACCCTTGGATACTGAGTGATCCTCCCTGCCCCCTTCACCAGCTTGAAACCCTCACTACCCTGCACACCTCCCATCTGCCTTTCTCCCCACTGCCTTGCTCCTCTGACTCTCTACTGTATCCTCCCTGGCTCCCATCTGCACTGAATTACTTCTACCCTCAGTTTGCTGCAGACTCCTGCACACTAGACAGCTCCCTGCACTCCCCATCATCCCTGGGGAAGACTGCTGCTCCACAACTATTACAGCCCACTACCCTCCTCCCACTATCCTGATGCCTGTACATGCTCCTATTCCACCACATCCTCTTGGCCCCAGCTCCTCCCAATCTCTATATATGTATCTCCATATATAACCCAGTTAGGGGTGTGTACTACAAGCCCCAGATTCTCTTGATGCACGTACCGCCTCCTGTTTCCTTGGTGTTCAGTACAAATGTAAGCTGACCCTAGATAGGGATCAACTGCAATTCCCTTCCAATCCCCCTACAATGTACTTCCTGAATTCCCTTTACCCTTACCTTTCCTCCTATGACCAGTGTGGCCTGCAGTCTGTGGTCTTCCTTGTGGATGCCTTGTCCATGCCCCCGGATGCTGCCTTGTCAGATGAAGCACTCCTGCTTCGTGGCACTCATCCTTCGGAGTCGTTCATACTTCAAGGTCACTTAGACCTTTGGGCATTATATAGGGGAATATAGCCACCCTATTGGCAGGATGTAGCCATGTGGTCTGCTGGGACCTCCAATGGCACCAGAATGCAGCTGCCAATCTCCTGCCCTCAGCTCACCCTCTGGTGCCTCCTCCCTATGCCCAGCTCCCACACACAGACTCAACAGTCACAGATCAGTACATTTAAATTTATGTAGCACTAATAACAATACAGGACACAGCCCAAGTAAACCCCCAGAGCAGCACTACTCAATCTATGCTGGCATCCTCTGGTTGCTCCTTCCTGCCCAATGGTGTAGTCTGAGTGATTGATTGAACTATAGCAGGACCTTTTGGTCCAGGACTTATGTACAGCTGGCCTATTTGCCGGCTTAGGTTATGTTGTCTGCTGGGACCTCCAATGGCATTGGTAATCGACCACTGATGCCCCATCATAAGCCTGCTCTCTGGTGCCTCCTCCCTCTGCCCAGCTGCTGCACACATCCCCCACAGCCACAAATCAGCATAGTTATGTTAAAGTAGAATAAATAACAATACAGCACTTAGCCCAAGTAACCCCCCCCCAGCAACAGTACTCAGCCCGTGTTGAAGTCCTCCAGTTGCTCCTTCCTGCCTGATTGCATTCTCCAACATATCCCCATCTTCATTTTTAATATAATGGAATTTTGATAACACATTTTGTCTCTCCACTCATGGAGCTAGCTATTCAAAAGTTTGTCTGGGTGCAAGGCCTTGTTTGAGCACACAAACCTGGCTTTGTGCAGAAGTCCAATATTCAAAAGCCTGGTTAACATGGGCAAACAGGATTTGTGCCCAGGTGATATTTATTTATTTAAAAGTTGATAACCAGTAAAGGCATACTGAGCCGGGGCTTGATTCCAGGTGCAACCCGGGGAAGGACTAGGGAACAAGATACAATATTACATGAAACACAATATTACACAAAATACAAAGTTACAAGGAAGTACACAGTATTTCAGATTGCACACAGCATTGCAAAGTGGTACAGTTGTGCAAGCAAAAAATTAAAATGGTACAGGACAAATCAGAGGAGGAGCAATGCAAATGAAGGGGCGGGGACATGTATATTGTCACAGTCCAATATTCAGAGTATGTGCACTGTACAAGGCCAAGAGTTCTACTGTGGTGCATCATGATAAGCATGTGTCATATATTTGGGGCTGGCAGTATAGCCTAGAGGTTAGATTAATGAGCTGTGAATGAGCTTGGTACATCCAGCAGACCATACCCGGGTCTGATTCTCACAACCTCCACTTGTATTCTGTGTGACTTTGAGCAAGTCACTTAACCACCCAGTGATCCCAGGTTGCCCCTAAAAAGAGGCATTTGTGCCTAGTGGGCCTTACCTGGTTACCAAAGACTAAAAAAATAAATAAATAAATAAATAATAATTATTTTGCATGGTCCCCTTGCATGGTGCAGATACTGCCGACCTAAAACATGACTTACTCCCACACAACCCTAGCAGTTGATGGAGGAAATGTGTCAGTCCTCCTGTCCCCTAGCACAATAGTTGCTGGTGGCTACTGGTGCCCCCACCAACTGATGGCCCAATGTTAATAATTAAACTTTCCTTGGTGTTAGTGGTTGCACCCACTGATTTTTTTTTTAATTTATTTATTTATTGAAATGTTTCACTAGGAAGATTACACTGAGCAACAATGCTCATCTCACGGTAAGTCCTGGGGGAAGGGGAGTGGGAACAGTAGTAGTACAACAGGATACATACATCTTAGCAGCATATAGACAGACTATACAATTAACAACCAACAATAATTAATATCACTGGACCAATGTTAAAAATTAAACTTTACCTGGTGCTAGTGGTCCCATATGCACCGATCACTGGCCCAATGTTAAAAATGAAACTTTCCCTGGTGTTTAGTGGTCCCTCCATCCACCCACACCCATGCACAATGTTTAAATAATTAACCTGATATACCTGATCTAAAAATAGTAAAACCAACTTTGAACACAATAGATGTTTTGAAAGGGGCAGAACAGAAAACCTAAATAAAATATTTAAACTTGAGGAAATACATGAGAAAGAAATAGTAAAAGAACTGCAGAATTTAAACCCAAATAAATCTGGAGGTGTAGATGATATAGAGGCATGATTTTTGAAGCTGGGTGCACAAGTTCTTGCCCCTGTTATAACCTATTTGTATAAATGGAGCCTGAGTAGCTCCACTGTTCCTGAAATATGGAAAATAGGAAAAGTTATTCCCATCTACAAAGAAGGTGATAAAACAACCCCCTCAAACTACAGGCCTATAGCTCTTCTGCCAATTTTGTCAAAGATTCTAGAGCGTAGACTGCATTTACAGCTTAGTTACTTTTTGGAATCAAAAAACAAATCACCAGAGAATCAACATGGTTTCAAAAATGGGAGATCCATGATCACCGCCCTATTGGAATGTAATGACTTGGTGGTAACAGCTTTAAACCAAGGGAAGAACACTGGGGCAGTGTTTGTGGCTGTCAGCAAAGCCTTTGACTTAGTTCAGCATGAAATGCTTTTGGAGAGGCTAGGGGAGATGGGGATTCAAGGGGCAATATTCCTATGGATGAAGTCTCATTTGACTAATCATCAGCAATGTGTAGCATGTGGATCTTCTGTGTCAGGCCCTGGGAAACTGGAGAGGGGTGCTCCACAGGGCTCAATTCTGGGACCATAATTGTTTAACATTTATGTTAACAATCTTGTTCAAGTAGACAATACTGTGTTGTTAACTTTTGCAAACAACTTTACAGATATGACAATTAAAATACAATATGACTTACTCCAAATGGAAAATTGGATGCATAACTCTGGCCTTCTCCTCAATTCAAAGAAAACTCAGAGCATGTTATTCTCAGTGGGTCAAGACAGGGGAAGTGGGTCTGAGATGCAACTCCACCTTCAAGATGGAACTATAATCAAAATTGCATTTTGTTATAGATATTTAGGTTTCCAGGTAAACTCAAGGGTGACATATGCTGAGCACATAACAGTACAGACTAAAAAGGTAGATCAGAGACTAGGGGCCCTCAGAAGAGTAGCAGGCAGTTTGCCATTAGTGGCAACAGAACGATTGGCAAAACAGATGCTCCTACCAGTGATGGAATACGGTTCTATAATCTATATGAATTCAAACCAGCTAGCTTTAAAACAGATTAATCGAGCTTATTACATAATAGGAAAATTTGCTGTTGTTAGTAGTAAGAAGTTGTACCATTGTGTAATTTATAAAGACTTATATTGGCTTCAGCCAGAGGCCTATCGAAATTATCTCTGGCTTGTTACATGTCATAAGATATTGCATGAAAAATATAATCATCCATTACACAACCAGGTGAAAAGAAAACCTAATAGGGAAATGTATATTAAGACAAGGAAATCAGTAGATAGTATTTTAATGCACAGATGCTTCAATAGATTAGGTGACAGTGCACTTCAGAATAGTCTAGCATGTAGTTGGAATAATTTGTCAGAAGACCTGAAGTCTGATACAAACCTTTTTAGTTTTAAAGTTACTTTATTTAATCATTTGAGATTTTCTTGTACATGTTTTTAATGTAAATGTTGTAATTGTGTTTTTGCACTTGTGTAATATTTTGTATGTTGTTTAGTGTACTTGTATAATGAATTGGAATGTAGGACTTTGTTGTAAAAGGGACTTTTGTCCCAACAAATGTTTTCCTGTGAACATTTTTTTTTATCAATCAATCATTAATCATTCCCTGGTGTTTAGTGATCCCTCCCTCCACCCGCACCCATGCCCAGTGTTTCAATAATATTCCCTTGTGTCCAGTGGTCCCCCCCATCCTGATCCTCTGTATATGAAAATAACACCATTCCCTGGTGTCTTGCAGACCCCCAGCCCTGAAAGGTACTGCCTCACCACACTGCTCCTCCATCCTGACCCCAAGCCAGTGACTGGTACAGCCCTCCACTCTCAACCAGGGCCAGCTGCTGAATGAGCTGTCATTGAATGCATACTGTAGCAGCTGATTATACAGTATGCACTCATTGACAGCTCCGTTGGCAGCCATTCATGGTGGAGAGTGGAAGGATGTGCTGGTCACCAGCTCAGCATAGCTTGAGATAGGGGTGGGGCAGTACCTTCCAGGGTGGGGGGGTCTGCTAGACACTCCAGGGAATGGTATTATGTTAATAAACATGGGATTGAGGATAGGGAGGGGGTCCACTAGACACCCTGGAGTGGTGTTATTTTCATACACAGGAGCTTGGGATGGGGGGACCACTGGCCCTAAGATAATATTATTGAAACATTGGGTATGGGTATGGGTAGGTGGAGTGACCACTGGACACCAAGGAATAATTATTGAAACATTAAGCATGGGACTGGGAAAGTTTGATTTTTAACATTGAGCTGGGGATCAGTGGAGGGGGCCACTAGAACCAGGGTAGGTTTAACTTTTAACATTAAGCTGGTGATTGGCAGTGGGGAAGGGGATGCTAGCATCAGGGATAGCTCTCTGGGACCAGGCAATTGTGGGGCAGCACTGTGCAATCCAGCCTCACTCTCCATGCAAAAAAAAACCTTAGTGCCTTGCATGGCTAGTGGGTTCATTTGCATGGTCCATTTGAATACTGGAAATTTAGCATGGGGACAAGCCATTGTGATGCCCTATTTTGGGAACTATGTCTTCCCAGTTCTAAGTGGTTTAGTGTTGGGTCGACATGGCCCTATATTCAGTCAAATGGCACTGGTGTGCTATTCCACTGAATATAGCATCTTTGGTAACCTGGACAAGCACAAGGTGCTGTGCAAATATTGGCAGTGTGCTTTATGCCTCTTTGAATATTGGGCCCGTGATGTTTACTGAATCTATACCTTAACTTCCAACCCTCTGCTTGTGGCATCAAATATTAATTGCAACCAGTTGTTGCATAATAAATAGAAGACACCAAAATGACTTCATTGGTGTACAATAAGCATGAGCAAATGAATATTCCTTAAGAACAATGAACCTGTTCCAATGCAAATGTCCCAGATCATAAGAATGAGAGAAGGAGAAATTCAGAAAATACATGCATTATAAGCCAAGTTTTGTCAAAATGTATTTTTCATGGTTTCCCCTAGAGGTTTAAGTAGTCCATTTCATTAGTTGTGAAGCATTAGCTCACAATTCCTGGCAGCAGGCAGTATCCCTGAGGACTAGAAAACATAGTGTTCATGACCCAGCAGACAGTATAATTCACAAACAATCTAAAGTTACCTTGAGATGTTTTGTGCCCTCCAAATCAAAATCAGAAAATAAAGTCAAAAATGACTGCATTGAGAAAGTTATAAGGATTACTTATGTGACTTGAAATGGTAATGCAGAGGATAATGTAGTAGTAGTATATGTGAACGCTTTGTTCTATGGTGAAAAGTTGAATTTGTAGAACCACTGCTTGTGTTATACCTCATAATTTCATAATTCCATAATGAGCTGCAAAGTATGGACCATATTGCTTAGGAATCTGCTTAGGAATGACAAATCTACTGTTGTTTAAAAGAATGCTCTTCTTTCTGTAAAATTTACAATCTGCTGAGGTCATGTATAGAGTGCTGGTGATGTTAAGCAGCAGAGCAGTCCATAGCAGACTATGTCTGTCTTGAATAGATATTATTTTTAGTATGTCCAGTACATCACAGATAATTGAAGAAAATTTTAACACAAACATTACAAATATTATCTAAATTATAATTCCTCTATCCAAAGCATTTTTAGATGTGGCTATAGAACATTATTTTACTGAAATACAACCATACCATATGGCAGTTAGGACAATACAATACACTTGTAGTTCCAGAGTTTATAAAAATCATGACAATAAACTCTTTCCAAATGTGTGTATGATTACATTTTTAACTATCATTAATCCATTGCAGTCTATTCAATGCCCATATCTATAGGTGCCACTAATTGGTCAGCTAAGTCCAGTACATCACAATTTGGTGGATTCTGATAAGTTCAGTATCCCGCAACATACTATGTCATTACAAGTTTTACCTCTATTAAAAAAAAAATCACCATTTGTAATAAAGGGTCTCATCACTAGATCACAATTCCGAATACCCCAGTGTCTATTATTAATATGTTAGTGAGATTTCTAAAACTCCCAAATCAAATGTTTCCTCAGGACTCACTAAAAACTACAGTAGGTACTATGACTATAGTGAATGTGTATTTTTTAGCATGTAAAATTCTAAATGTATGTTATCAAGCCATACAAAATAAAGCAATGTGAGGATTTCAGCGTTTTTGGCAATATGTAACATGAGGATTTCCATAACATAGATAACATTAGTAGAATTATTTTATAATTTGTGAAGAACACATGAACTGAGCATACTGTCATACCAATTAGAGTTGACTCCTGTTAAATTCAATCAAGTAATTAAAATGAAGGAGTTTATCTGTGACTGACAGGTATCATTTATAACTGAAATTTAATATTTGTTAAAAAAAAGTATTTATAGTAAGTTATTTATAGCAATACTGTATATTATAACATAATGATCATTAAGTGTTGTGTTACTTTAGCAATAATACTTGACAGGGTGTGAGTCATGCCGGGATAAAGTCATGACTCAGGTGGTTGGGCATGAGGTCACGGGCCAAGTGTGTCCAACAACGAGAAGTGAAGTTATCCTACACCCAGGAGTGCATTATTGCTATTATGCAATGGCTTCTATGGAAAAAAACAAAACAGAAAGTATATTTAAAAATACATTTTTTAATGAAGTTATTGCAGGGTAGGTGCACATATAAAAAAGTGTTGTTGTATTTTTTCCTGTAGGTGGTGCTACTTAGTTAATCTGTGGGCTTGCAGTCCTCCCACCCCAACTCCATACACATGTAACTCCTAGGTGGTGCTATCCCAAGGGCTACTACCCCTGCCTGTATGGCTAGTGACAGGTTAAGGGGCCTAGGGCCAGTGGCGGGTGCCTCCACCCAGAGGTCAGGGTCAGTAGTGGTTAAGCTAGCTTGGTCACAGCCCTCTGGGACACTGTGACCCCCTTTGTTCCCACTAGTGGCCCACATAGTACACTGGAGTTACTGTCCTAATACCCCACATATGCACACTGTTTACATATATAGATACCACTTACCCTCGAGACTGATTCTGCAGCACGACTCTGAGGACCCCCTGTAAAACAAGGTTAATCAACATACACAACACAATACAGTGCTGGTTCTGGTTCTATATGGACTGACACCTCAGACAGTATAAAATTCAATAACAACAAATCTGGTTTATTCAGGGGATTAGAACACGGTGGGGGGGATCAGGTTGATTGGCAATATTCAAATCACAGTACTGTGCATACATATAGGGTACAAAAAGTCACACTCTGGGTACCCAGGATGGGGGGTCTAGCCAGGTCCGTTGCCCAGGGTTGGAGCGGCTGGTGCAGCTGGATGGGGCCCCAATAGGAAGGAAATATATGCACACCACACAATTGTAATCTGGAGCCGGATGGCTCAGTCCACTAAAGGAAGAACACAAAGCACTCAGTCGACACACTTTGATTAAATGAAAGATGCAGAAAATTATCCCGACTGGTACTCACAAACTCCACACAGAGAACTGAATTGAGCAGGTTGCTCTGGATGGCCAGGATGAGCAGGGCATGGAGATGAGGCCCTCGTGGCAGGGGCCAACTACTTTGAACAGCAGACGAATTCAGTCCGGTTGAATTGAGTTCAGCTTCTGGCTTCAGCTCACAACTAACTGCAATCGGGGGATTAAAGTCATGATCCCCATAAGTACTAGACACATTCATATGTAAAGGAAATTATTATACCAGGCAGCTGCTTCTCTATCCCGATCGCAAACACTGTAACACCCGGGAGCGTACACAGCATCAGAGTCCCCAACAGGCCGATCGCACTTCTGCAAATCTTCAGTTTTCTACAGGCAAGCCTGGCTCTGCAGACTTCCTCCTTCTTTCCACAACTCGGATTCAGTCTGATGAGCACTTGCTAATGGCTACAGGCCAACTTCTGGTGCAAAAAAGGTGCCAAGGTCCAAATTACAGTTCCCAGAAGCACCTGCCATACATTCTCCCTTTAAGCAGCCTCCAGGTGAGAGTCCAAGTTCTGGTTGGCCCAATCAGTCTCCATTTTAGGGCCCCCCCAACCAAATTGGCCCAGATCAGCAGTTCAGGTCCAAAATGAAAGGGCAACACACACAGAGTCCAAGCTGCAATAAAGGCAAGTTAGACAAACTGCAATTTTACTAATGCTCTAAATAAATGATTTCAGGCAAACGGTTACATCTTTTAGGTGGGCTCCCTCTGCGCTTTTAGCGACTGCAGAAATGGAGTGATCAGACAGCAGCTTGGGCGGGATTCGAGCATTAAACACACAGTCCCCCCATTCAAACTAATTTAGCCTGCGAGCAGGCAGCTCTTAAAGAGACAGTATCAGAGGGTCTAAAAGAACTCACGTTAGCGGCTTAAACGCTGAACACCATTCAGGCTGGGAGCACTTAGCCAGCTCCGAGAAGACTTTTGGGAACTCCCATTTGCAGGGCAGTTACACACACAGTTCACTTACTGTGTATTTTTTTGGTACCTCTCCCCAACAAACTGATGCAGACCCATCACCTGCTGTGGGTCCTGTGAAGATGCATGTTGAGAAAACTGCAAACTGCTGAATCTGCAGTTTGAATATAGGAAGCTGGTCATAATCACTGATCAGTAAGTCAACCAAACACATTGTTCGAAGGGAAGAGGGACTGAAACTGTCGCTGTTAAGTAATGAATATTTTAAGAAGCAGCTGCTGTATGTGGCTGTAAACAAATGCTCGAGCAGCAAGAAGCGAGCGTGTGCTCTATTGCAGCAGTCTTAGTGAAGCCAGACAGAATGTTGTGGATGTTTCTTTAAATTTCTGTAATTCTTTTTGAATTTGGTACTTGCAGTACATGTAAACAGACAGTATTAACAAAAAAAGAGAGTGATTTTGTGTTTTTTTGGTGGGGTTGGGGGAGGCAGACTGTGACATGCAGTGAGGGAGCTTTTATGCTTTACGTAAAATGGTGTAATTAAGCACTGATGGTGGACTAATCTTTGTATTTCTTGAAGAGGTGAGATGGTTGTCTGGTTGATGGACCTTCATACTGTGATGTTATGCTCAGATAACATCACTGGTGAAGGTGGGCTCTGGCCAATCAGCGCACAAGAAATTTTCTTGCCATCGTATAATGCTACATCAATAATGAATTGGATTAGTTTTGTAAATTAGTTTACAAAGGTAATGCAGTGTTGTACATGGCATGCTTTTGGTGAAGTAAAGTAGCCTTTTTCAAATCTGCATTCCATTTTGCAGTTTTCAGCAACATACAAAGCAAACAAGCGAACTTGGCTGCATGAGTGACACTGTACTAATATTGGGGTATATTCCCCTTGATAACAGATTAAATCTGACAGACAATTACAATATCAAGTTGCCCTCTAAATACATTACATTTCCATTATGACATAAAGTCATCAATTGTAGATATGGTGTTATATACAGGAGCCATCTTTCCAAATAATCTCAAACTCTTGAACAGTCTGGTTAAACCATAGCCATTAATTGTGGTACAGTAGCCTCTATAACAATCCTGGTATGCCCTTGTAATTTCTGACAATTTGCAACTAGTTGGGATTCAGTAGAGATATTTTCTCTCATACTGTAACTGCGCCAGTGCCTTGGAAACTATGTCCTTTATTATTATGTCTTCAGTATACAGATGTTTCCTGCATCTTCTGTCCAATTTAATCCTTTCAATTAGGAAACACTTTACTTTGAATTTCAAATGGCCTTACTATGGCCATTACAATACACAGTATTGTGAATATATTTATATGGTTACAAATACTTTGTTCTTCCGGTCCAAATTCAGTTCTACGATTAACGAATAACAACAGAGAAGACAGTAATTTCTGAGGTATTAAGGATCGACTGGGGGGAAGCCAATGGCCACCTCCTTCCAGCAGGTCAGTAATACAAGGAAATAACCTGGCTTTGAGGTTGATACTGTAATTATAAGTCTAATCACAATAACTTTCATTTTTTTCAGTTTTATTTAGGTTTTAACTGTGTGTCCCGAGCCATGCATGCCATACAGCATCAGTCTGCAGCTGGATCAGTCATTTTAAGATGTTAATAACTGATCCAGTAGCCAATCCAGAGCCTGGCTAGGCTCATGAATAAATAATTAGACTTATAATTGTATATAATTACAGGTGAGTCCATTCATTGACTGGACTGACACTACTTTCTAATGCTGTAATAACTGGGTTCCATTTGTAATAACCAACCCATTATTACAGTATGGGTGTCACCCAGTCAATGGGAAATACAGAAGCAAACAAATTATTTACCCTCAAATTCTTGTGGGGGGTAGGAAGAAATAGGCTGTTGGTTAACTAGGATCTGCGGCCTATCCTGTAGATAGGGAAATGGGCAGACTAGATGGGCCAAGCAGTCCTTATCTGCCGTCAAAGTCTATGTTTCCATGTTTCATTGTTACAAACATGTGGCAGTCATACAGACAGCCAGCATTGGGAGAGCAACACATACTAAAATGGCACATCAGAAGAAATAACTAGTTTAACACATTCTCTTGTTACTGTTTTTACGTCTCTATGTCTGATGCAGTCATGGTAAATTTGAAATTGTCTGTGCCTCTGTACGATTCAGCAAGGAGTGCCACCTACACAGGCCACACACACACACACACACACACACACACACACACACACACACTCACACGCACACTTACATCAAAACACAAAATACAATGCTCCCAAGTAAAATCCAGTCTTTTGAAAACGTGAACAGTGGTTGTGTGTAGCACATCAGAAACCACAAAACATCACTCAGAAAATGAAAGCCTCTGCCGTCTCATGCTCAGAGAAACAAACTGACATGGAAAGGACAATGCACTTTTTGTACCACACAGTATTAAACCAGCCAGCAGTTATATAAAATACAGCATGAGGAGTCACATTATTGTCTTTACACACCCTCAGTGTGTATTATAAAATAAAATAATGTACAACCCCCAATACATTATTCTCTATTGATCAGTATGATGCCAGAACATTGTTACAAATTAGTGTAATCTTCTGGTGTTTTTCCCTGGTAAAGTAATAAATAAACAAATAGACTGCCTAGGTTTCCATGAATGCTTATGCCAGTTTATTTTAGCTTACACCTAAATGAGCTTTGACAGACAAAAGCTGCTGCAGATTGCCACCTGGTTTGAATGAAAGTTTGATGTTATAACATTCTTGTAAATGTAACTTTTTATTTGCTATATAAATATTATTAATCATTAACTGTATCTTTTTTTTCTGTTTCAGATGTTGTAACTTGCTGTTAGAATTAGGAGTCTGTGATTTACTGTAAGTACTCCATTGTGCACTTTGCAGCGCATTTATTACTTTTGCACCTTTTGCACCTTGCACCTTTAAAAATGTATTCACTTTTCATACAATGGGACTGCTGTGTGCCCCAACCCTAAGGATCACATACAGTGCATAAGGGAAGAATGCAGCCACCACATTCTGTCTTAACAAAGCTTGTGTTGTAAGAGTAAAGCATTGAGGATTTTCTTTTATATATCCTACTTACCTTAATGAAATTAAATTACGTACTAAGATGATAACACAAGAACTAGTGTTTGTCCATTTGTTTAAGTGCAGCAAGTTGCCTGATTTTTACATATCTATGACAGATCTTAGTTAACTGACAAAGACTGTGTGTTAGATGTGTGTCACACCTGAACACATTGAGTCTGCTAGTGATAACATTGTGAAAGTTATACAGCCTTCAGGAGGACTTGAGATGAAGGTGTGTTTTATAGTCCTTACATTGCCAGTGCTGCTGGTAGTGGTAAGTCTGTTTTGTGGTGTTGTCAGTGCCAGTGGGAATCTGAGGCTCTTTAACAGTAGGAGGTATAGGAATGGGAATATCATTAGATGCAACTTATTAAACATGGGAATAATCAAATGGATAGCTAAAGCTGATCAGTGATAAGTTGAATTTTAAAAAGTCTCAAAATTCAGTATTCTTAAGATCTAGCCTAGAGTGATATGTTAAGACAGTATTACAGTTGTGCTGAAACATCTTTCTGAAGTGACTGATGTTGGAGGGCATTTGAGAAAATACAAAGCTGGTTTGGCCAGTGCAGGACAAAGGACTTTCTTGTCTTGCTAGACTTAGATGGGATTACTACTTTGGCTACACTGTGACTTTGCTAGAGATAAACTTCCATCATGTACTGTACTCTGATGAGATGCATGTGCCTTTTGCTCAAATGCATGCATGGTGCCAGCACTAACTCTCAAAAAGTTCCAAAAATGTCACCCCTTTCCAAGCAGTCTTCCATGTTGTCATGTTAATGCCTGGCACTGGAGACGTACAAAGTCAACAAAGGAAGATGAGCAGTACAGTAGTAGTAGTAGTAGTAGTCAATTTAGCATGCAGGATGAGCTTAATTCTTGGTTGTTTCTCCGTGCTATCTGTGCTGCTGTGTTAAAATGTATGGAGCAGTTCCTGCTTGATATAGTTGATGTATCCAGGGGGAATGCACATGCTTGTATATCAAGGATCTAGCAGTGTTACCATGCCATATAGTGTGGCCTGACTTAATACTTTAAAATCTGTCTGCAATTTGTGTGAGGAACATCTCTGACACTTTCTCATGAAGTAGTGTATCTTGCTTTAGATGCTTCTGAAATGAGTCAAACTAGTGATGCCATGACCAACTCCTCTACCACCATCATCATTGCTGTTATTCTCACCACAACCACCACCAGTTCCACCACCTCAGTGACCAGCACTAGCCTTTCTTTGTTGGGTTGCTATAGAAATCAGTTAAGTGTGTGTGCCATGGAAGAATCCCCACCAAGGGAAGGACTGTTCTAAGGGTTTTGATTCAGAACTCACATCTTTGGTGGTTTGTTGTTTAAATGTCTCTAATGTGAAATAAGCATTGGCAGGAAATACCATTGCACCAGGACAAATATTCCACACAGGCCACATTGTTGAATTCCTTAATCCTGAACACAGCTTTCTTTCCCACCATACTTTCCACTATATAAAAGATTGAGGTCAACCTTGTCACCATATATTTGTGAGGAAAAGTGTGCTAATGCTGATACTGGCAAAGGAGTTCACCGTGTTAGGGGGAATGAGTTAAATACTTATCAGTAGCCCATACACTTTAAAGTATTCCTTTTATGTGTGCATGATTGTCAAGCATCTGACTCACTACCAGTTCACTTCGGTCAAGCTGAAAAAGTACATACAGTATAACCAAAGGCTGGACACATAATTCATTTGTAAACAGGTTGTAACTTCTACATACTGTACATACACAAAGATAAAACTAGCATATTAATGCTATGTACCTGATTAATTAAGTTTGCTTGTGCACATGCACAAGAAACTTTATGTGGCAGCTTAGGAGAGAAGTGGGTTGTGGAGGTGTGGCACTGTGGCAGCCAATGGAGGCACTGCATTTGGGGGCTTGGCACTGGTGGACCAATGGAGGCACAGTGTACATGGCATCCCAAGTGGGGAGATAGGTTGCACAGACGCACTTTCCTAGGGTTGGCCAGGTTAGGAGTGTTTACCTCCTTCTTGTATTTCATTGGATAAGCTCCAAAAGTGAGAACTTCAGGGGCTGGATTGTTAAAACTAAGTAGTCTCTATGCAAGACAATGTTTTGATAACTTAATTTCTCGATTTTCGTGATTATTTGGACTGTGCTGTGAGGGGCCAGAGACTATTATTACTGTTTACTGTGCCTTTTTAGGGAGGGCTTTAAGGATTGGCAGCTTTGGATCCTTGTTGCCTGTCCTTTTATGACTTTTTGGATTTGAATGTCATTTGGATTTATATGGTGTTGCTTTATTTTATGACCTCTCCTATTGCTGGACGATTTTTCTCTCAGATTCTTTTTAATTCATTTAAATGGTCCCCTGGTGGTGAGAGGACCAGGGTGTCCAAATGTATCTTAGTTATATTATACTTTGATGTTTTTATGTGTTTTTGTTTTCTGTTTGATTTATTATCATGTTTATCTTGCAGTGAGAGTGCTAAGATACTTTTTCTTCTCTCTACTTGGCTTTGAGAGAGCTAAGGGGGGTTAATTATTTTTTTATTTCTTTTTGGTTGTAGGGGTGGTGAGAGTACCCTTACATTTATTGATATTTATTTATATTGATTTGTTTATTTTTAATTTTGTTTATTATTCTATTTATTTTTATTTTGATTTTATTTATTTTAATTTTATTTTGTGGGTGTTTATCCTAGTCCAGATTTGGTTTTCTTTTTGGTTGAGTCTTTTGTTTATTTGATTTGTTTATTTAATTGGTTACGTTGAGGGATTTTTTGTTTAATTTTATATTGTTAAGATTAATTATTTTGTGTTTGGAGTTCATTGTTTAGTTTAAGCAGTATTATGTGCTGGCCTTCGGTCTCCATGGCAGTGCACTATTCATCCTCCTCTCTTCATGCCCTCTGCCCTTTTTATACTCCCCCCTACAATTTGATACATACCAGTGCTGTAGAGCACTGGGGATTATCCATAGGAGAGTGAGGAGGGTGGGGGTGTGTGAACAGGAGAGGATGAAATAGCAGGACGACCGTACCAGGGTTATTAAGTCCAGAAGGTGCCCTGGGGTGAAATAGAACCCAGACTGGGGTATACCTTGTCTGGTGCCCATACCCAAGGGTACTACTGAATTTAGTAGGCAGATGGGCCTGATGGCCTCTGAGGTTTGTCCAACTAGGGCGGTGTTATGCAATGCCAGGTCCATTAGGAATAAGACCACTATTATTACCAATCTTGTTGGCTCGGCTGACCTGGCTTGCATTACAGAGACCTGGCTGGATGAAAATTCAGGCCCCACACTGGAGGCCATGACTCCAGCCAGGTACTCAGTGATACACCACCTGAGTTTGGACCGCGGGGGGGGGGGTTGCAGTCTGTTTTAAGACTGAATTGGGCCTCATGAATGTAGTAGTAGGTGAGGCTGAGTCCTTTGAGTTCACAATTGTAGCAGGTGTAGGCGTTTGAATCGTTCTCATCTACCGTCCACCCGGAAATGGGGAAACACTTCTTACAGGAAGTAGCAGACTTCCTTGTTGACATCTCATTTGAGTTGCCCAGATTGATGGTTCTGGGTGACTTTAATGCCTGGGTCGAAGATGAACTCTCACAATTTGGTAATCACTTCCTCCAGTTAATGTCTTCTTTGGGCCTTACACAGGTAGTTTCCACTGCTACACATAAATCTGGGCACTCTCTGGACTTAGTCTTCCCCTTAGGGATTGATGCATCTGACGTGGGGGTGGAACCAGTCACCTGGTCTGACCACTGCACCGTGAGGTTCAATTTTTGCACCCCTCTGAGAAGGCCTTCCCCTGTGGAGATGGCCAGGTACCGCCCATTATGGAATATTACTTCACAAGGCCTTGTGGCAGTCCTTGACTTATCATCCCCCGTGTTGGCAAGCAGTAATCCAGAGGCACTGGTGTCGGCCTATAATATGGCCATTATGATGGCCCTGGATCTTATTGCTCCTGTTCCTGAGCACCCCCTATCCCTTCACCCCAGGTCCCCTTGGTCCGATGGGACACTGAAGGAGATGCGGAGACAGGGGTGAAGGTTAGAGCGTTGTTGGCACAAGTCCATCCTTGATGCCGACCTCCTTAGATTGATGGAACATTATTTTATCTATCAATCTGCAATCACCGATAAGAAGGAAGAATTCCTGTCCAGGGAGATTGCAGTTGCTTGGAATCGACTGGCTCAGCTGTTTCGGACTGTAGACAGACTGTGCAACCCAGCCTGTCTGCAAGTTTGAAAAGCTTTTTCGCAAATAGAGTGCGAGGAGCTCGCTCGTTACTTTGCAACTAAAGCGGTTGACATCAGGGCGGACTTGTGTTCGGCAATCTCTAAGGGTGACATCGTAGAACAGTGTGAGTTCACAGCACCTCAATTCTCTTGGAGTTCCTTTTGTCAACCTGAGTTTGTTGATATTATGAGGATCATCCATAGTATGCGTCCCACATGCTGTAGTTTTGACCCTGGACCGACTTCCCTAATTTTGGGTTGTTCTGATATCATCGGTCCAGTCCTGGTGCAAATAGTCTGGTGCTCCTTGGAGTCAGGTGAGTTTCCTAGCCCCTGAAAGAGGCGGTCGTGATACTTCTTTTGAAGAAAGCTTCCGTGGACCCAGACTGTTTCTCAAACTACAGACCTATCTCTAACCTTCCCTTTATTGGGAAGGTTATTAAGGTAGTGGCAGCCCAATTGGAGGACCATTTAACCATCCATAATATCTATGAATCCTTCCAATCTGGTTTTCGTGAAAAAAACAGCACCGAGACTGCGCTGGTTTGGGTGCTTAATGATCTTCTGAGGGCGAGGGATCAGAAGAGACATTCCATTCTGGTTCTTCTTGATCTCTCGTTAGCTTTTGACACTGTGGATCACCTGGTGTTGTTAGCATGCCTGAGGCTAATTTGTGGAATGTCGGGAACTGTTTTACAATGGTTCACTTCATTCTTCACTGGGAGATCACAAAGAGTTATGTCGGGGGTTTATTCCTCCGGCCCAACTTCTTTGCTGTGTGGGGTGCCTCAGTAGTTGGTGCTATCCCCCATGTTATTTGCAGTGGACATGCTGCCCCTTGGAGACATTATAAGATGGTATGGACTGAGGTTTCACTGCTATGCAGATGATACCCAGTTATACCTGTCTTTTATACCCGACCAAGATAGAGCTCTCGTGGTATTCAATAACTGCCTGGAAGAAGTCCAAGGTTGGATGGATTCTAGTTGGTTAAAGTTGAACTCAGAGCAGACAGAGGTTTTGGTAGTGGACCTGGGTGGTCAGATAGAGAGGTCGCATGATGGCATGCCCTCTGGAATTTTTCTTGGGGGTGTGTCACTCCCGACCTCTGAATGGGTGCGTAGCCTTGGGATTGTTCTAGACAACAAGCTGACCCTACAATCTCAAGGGTCGGCCATTGTCAGGACTTCCTTTTACCATCTGAGGAATATTGCCAGGGTTAGGCACCTTGTTCCGTCTGACTCTTTGCCAATGTTGGTCCACGCCTTTGTGTCCTTGTGCTTGGACTACTGCAAAGTCCTTTACTTTGGGCATTCAGGGGTTGAAATCTGCCACCTACAGCTAGTGCAGAATGCTGCAACCTGGGTTTTGACTGGGACAAGGAGGTCCTCTCATATTACCTCGGTGCTGCGCGAACTGCACTGGCTTCCTATAAGGTGGTGGATCACCTTTAAAGTCATTTTATTGACTTTCAAAGCTGTTCATGATCAGGGTCTGACCTATCTGAAAGAACTTCTGGTGCCTTACTGCCCCAGCCAATTGCTCCGCTAGACCGACGAGGGGTTGTTAGAGATTCCAAGAGTGAGTTTGAAATCTTCTGGCAGCAGAGCATTTTCTTATGCTGCACCCACTCTTTGGAATTCTCTACCATGCCGGTTAAGGGAGTTCACCTCTATGGAGGTATTTAAGAAGAATTTAAAAACTTATTTATGGCAATCGGCCTTTTTGGAAGACTAAGCTAACTGTACTGTGTTATGATTTTATGGAACATTCTACTCTGTGATTTTAATAGTTGATGTTGTCATGGCATGATTTTATTTATATGTTTTACTAATTTGTATCTGATGTGGTTTTAATATGTTCAGCATCTCGATATGTTGAAAGGCGCTTTATAAATAAAACTATTATTATTATTATTTATTATTTCCAAAAGTGCCACCAAGTTGAAACATTTTTGCTGCTGCAATGATGAACCACCTCACCATTGCAGTGTCAGCCATTCCACTGCAATGAAGGAGCAACCCATCATTACAGGGTGGTTCCTTCCCAAGTGTAGCAATTTAAGTAAACATGGCGGCAGTTTGCCACCACCTCTCAGCTCCATGAAAGCCAAATGGGGGTGGCCAATCCCTCTATCAGCAGCCCCACACCCAGTTCATTTGCTGACAGGGGAGCCCACTGCCTGTCAGAATGATGTAACCCCTTCTCCCATTTGTTGTGTGCCAAGGGGGTTCCCAATCCTCCTCGGCATCATGCTCCCCCAAACAGTCATCCTTTGCCAACGGGGGGGTCCAATCCCCATCAGCTTAAGTACCTCCACCCCAAAAAAGGAAAGTTGCACACTGAGAGCCAACCCCAGTATGCTGGAAGCAAGTGTGGAAAAAATAACCTTCCCGCATTGTCTTTTTCTTTTTTTTAATCTCCCTGAAACAAAGGAAATAGTCCCACACTAGGCGCCATTCTCTCCTCCCAACCTGCACCAACCCATTGCACACCCTAACTACCCACCCCACTCACCCCATACTTACTTCCAGGGCCTGGCATGATGATCTTCGGTGGCCTGGGAGCACGTCTGCACTCCTCAAAGCCGACTGTGAACTGAAGAAATGCCTGTAAGCTGTATAATGGCATAAATAGGGTTTTTTCAACTTTGATGCATATCTCAGGCATTTCTTGGAATTTTGGCACCAAATTTTCAACATGGGGTTATTGGAACCCCCTCCTCATGAATTCAGCCACTGTCATGGCATTATTCAGTCTGGAAAGGTGATTTTGCAGTCACTGCATGGAATCACCTTCCAGGACTGATTACCAAAATGACAGTGCCAGTGTTCATGAGGTGGGCTCTCAAAAAGCCTATGTTGTAAATTTGGTGAAAAAATTTTAAAATATGACTGTTTTACGAGCGTGCATTGCACAGTTTCCACACATGCTCGTAACTTCGTGAATTTGTAATATTTTCACTCCAGATTTTCAGCATTGGCATTTTTCCACATCTTCTTATGAACAGTACAGCTGTCATTTTTCACATTCTGACTGAAATGTGTTTTCGCACTTCTGGCGCAGAATAGTGCGGTTGCTGTGGAAAATCAGTGTTCGGAACACATTAAGAAAATCACAGTGATACTGTTCATGAGCAGAGGTCCTAAATGCCTATGTTGAAAATTTGGTGGTGAAAGTCCATAAAATGATTGTGTTATGAGCATGCGTTGCACAGTTTCCACACACGCTCGTAACTTGGCGAATTTGTAATATTTTCACCTCCAGATTCACACATTGGCATTTTTCCACACCTCCTTATGAACAGTACAGATGTAATTTTTCACACCATGGCCAAAATGTGTTTTCTCACTTCTGGCGCAGAATAGTGTGGTCACTGTGGGAAGTCAGTGTTCGGGACAGATTAAAAACAAACCATAGTGACACTGTTCATGAGCAGAGGCGCTAAAATGCATGTGTTGAAAATTTAGTCACTAAAGTCCATGAAATGACTGTGTTACGAGCATACATTGTGCAGTTTCCATGCAACCTCGTAATTACGTGCATTTGTAATATTTTCACTCCAGATTTTCAACATTGACATTTGTTCACACCTCCTTATGAATAGTAGAGCTGTCATTATTCATATCCTGCCAGAAATATGCATTTACACATCTGGTGCAGAATAGCACGGTCACTGTGGGAAATCAATGTTTTGGGCAGATTAGGAAAATCAGTGACACTGTTCATTAGGAGAGGTCACAAAATGCCTATGTTGAAAATTTGATGAAAAAATTCCACTAAATTACTGTGTTACGCGCATGCATTGTGCAGTTTCAACATAAGCCCAGAAGTTCTAATATTTTTAATATTTTCACTACAGATTTACAACATTGCCATCTATTCACACCTCCCTATGAATGGTACAGCTGTCATTCTTCACATCTTGCCCGATCTATGTTTTCGTACATATGGGGCAGAATGGCACTGTCGCTGTGGTAACTCAAAGTTCGGGACACATTAACAAAATCACAGTGCCACTGTTCATGAGAAGAGTTCCCAAATGCTTTCATGAGGTGGGGGTCACAAAAAGGCCATGTTGAAAACTTGTAGTGCAATGCCGCTTAAGCATGGGCGTTAGGGTTTCTAACCATAATGTCCCACCTGTACAGACTGACAGGCATCAGGGTGTGCCTTTGGATTGCCGACTGTAATGCTCATGCCATTCCACCCCCAACCCACCACCCTGCAGCCTGTGACAGGCAATGAGGTGTGCCTTGAACTCTTCGGCCCCAGAGTTCACCCGTTCTCCTATACTGCACCCATTTCAGTATATGTCCTTATGGAATGGGGTGACTGCACAGCCGAACATCCTAAGGCACACCTCAATAAATGTTGGTGTCTGCAGGACAGGGTGAATTAAAATGGCATGAACATTATAGGCCACAACGCAAACGTATACCCCAATGCCTGTCCGTCCCTGGAGGGTGGAGGTGCGTGAAGTTCAATACTTCACTGCTATTGTTATTCTGTATCTCTCTAACTCCTGCATTTCCAATGCTAATACCAGCAAGCAAACATCTGGCATTGATAAATGCTTTGTTTGTAAAGAGCAATGATTAAAAAGGATGCTATCAACATTTCCAGCATGCAATCAATATCAATCAGAGCAAAGATTAAAACACTTGCATTATTTAGCTTTCAAGACATACATTGCACTAGTACTGAATTTTGCTACAGCAGAGTCACCATAGTCCTACTGTTAAGAAGAGCAGTAGCCTTTTAGTATTAGAGGATGACATAATTTTGCCTACGAATGGTGCTAGTCAGATTAGATGAAGCTCATATATGTGTGGACATTCAAGCAATAGATGAGCTGTGGGTTGGTTACTTTGGCAGCAAATAGGATAAACCTTATTCTCCTCAATCTGAGGCCATTTTGTTACTGCTGTACTAGGAACAGGGTCATGTTAAATGTCAGTCCTGTCTGCAATATCACAACCAGGCCAAACGACCTTACCAGGCAAATAGCCAGTCTTTAGCTGACCACGTTGTGTAGACACAAATTCTATTCACAGCTTCTAAGAAAGTGTCTTAATGGAGCGATGTGGCCTGACTGCAACCTAGATGGCCACCTAGTGTGGTACCTCCACTCCCTGAGTGTCCTAGATCCATCAAAATCCTAATTTTTATGGTTCTGGGCAACTGATCAGAACCCGCTACAGTGCACCTGTACTGCAAGTATCCTACAGGAGACCTTAATTTTACCAAACCGGCCCAGCAGTTCCCATTCAATGATCTTTGTTTCCAGCTGACTTCTGCATCATGGCACCAAGCAGGAAACAAACCTGGGAGGTTTCTCTGATCAAAGAAATGTTCAATCATCTGTTCACACAAATGTTGGATGTCACAGCAGCATCTCAGCAAACCACCAGGATGATTCAGAAGGTGAAGACTCTTCTGTTCCAGACAAAATGTAAAGTGTACTCCCACTAGGTAGCCATACATGCACTAATGGCAACTGTCAGAGATTAAAGCTGCCATATGCATGCTTTGCAAGACAAGGTCAACAATCTTGAAAATTGTAGCTGCCATAATAATTTATGCTTCATGGGATTCCCTGAAGTAGTGGAGCTTTGAGACACCATGGGCTTTCTTCAACATGATTTACCAGCCATTCTGCAGCTGAAAGAGGGCTACAACTGCTACATTGAAAGGGTGCATTGACTGATATTTGGAAGATTGATGCCAAATTGATACACAGGCTCTCTGATGTGAATGCCATATTTGACTTTGAGTGCGCTATCCATCATACCCCTTCTTATCCCTGCCTTTATCATGCCTGACATAATCTGTCATACTTGGAACATCAGAGGACTCAGTTCTCCAATAAAACAGAAACAAGTTCTGTCCCACATAAAAAGACTTAAATCCCAACTAGCATATTTACAGGAGATGAAACTCACAGCAGATGATTATGCCAGGCTGGTAAAAGACTGGTTTGGGCAAGAATTCCAAGCCTACGTCCCCATGCATAAATGGGGAGGTGGTGATACTGGTTTACAAATCTCTTAGATGAACACCAATTCCCACAGTGAGTGGCCCACTGGACCAGTAAGTTTTTGCCCTAATGGGCACTCCAACCAGTGCCATTCTTCTTCACAATAGTTGCACACCAAATGAGGATGATCCCAATGTTTTTCACCAAGTAGCGCACAGGATTAATGAGCTAAATCCAGCTGACACACTGGCCCTTCTAAGGGTCAATTTCAACCTCACCCTTGTGCCCTGTGTAGATAAAACACATCAAACCACCCACACTCACCCACGTGGTGTGCAAGCCCCTAACCAGATGGTGCAGGACTGGGGCTTGGTCAATATTGGGAGGATTTTCCACCCACAGAATAGAGGTTACACATGCCACAATGCTGTCCATGGGTCACTTAGCCACATTTATTTCTGGCTTACCTCCCCTAAGCTCGCCCCAACAGTAGTGAACTCCTCCATCCTTCCACTGATTCTCTCAGATCATTCTGCAATGCAGCTGCATTTCTTCTAGGGAGATCCTCCACGTAAAGAGATTCACCAAGTTATAGGCGTGCACCACATCTTCTGGCATCTTACCTCAGTGAAACACCATCTGAGTATATCTTATAAAATTTTACATACATAAAAGCATAGAATATGATGGCAGACAAAGACCTAGAAGTCCACCAAGTCTGCCCACTTACCTACTCATTTTGGCAATTCACACCTTTATTTGCTTAACAGAAGAGTGCCCTTGTGCCTATCCCATGCATTCTTGAACTCCCTTACTATTTTCACTAACACCACCTTGGCTGGAAGGCAGTTCCATGGATCTACCACCCTCTCTGTGAAAAAATATTTCCTAACATTCCCCCAATCCTCCCTCCCTACCTCCAGCCTCATGTTATGTCTCCTTGTCCTTGTTCACTTTTTCTTCTGAAATATGGTTCCCTCCTGTATCTTGTTTATTCCCCTAAGGTATTTAAATGTCTCTATCATATCCCCCCTCTTCCTTCTCTTTTCCAGTGTATAGGTGTTAAGTTGAGTCTTTCCTCATAAGGCTTCTAGTGCAGCCCATGTATCATTTTAGTCTCCCTTCTCTGGACTGCCTCAACTCTGTCTATTTCTATCATGAGCTGCGTTCTCCAGAACTGGACACAGTTTTCCAGATGAGGTTCACCAGCGATCTATACAGTAGCATCACAACTTCTCTCTTTCTGCTGGTTATGCCACTTCCTATGCACTCAAGTATTCTGTTTGCTTTCCCTACTGCTTTCTCACGTTGCTTAGATAACTTCAGGTCATCAGATATGATAACCCCCAGGTTCCTCTCCTGACTTGTGGTGACTAGAACCTGCTCACTCATCCTATATTCCTCTCTTGGATTTCTCTGTCCCAGGTGCATTATCTTGCACTTCTTAGCATTGAAACCTAACTGCCATGCCCTTGACCATTCCTCAAGTAAACATAGATTGTTTCTCATTTTTTCCAACCCCTCCTGTGTGTTCACTCTGTTGCAGATCTTGGTGTTATCTGTGAACAGTCATACTTCCCCCTCCAGCCCTTCTGCAGTGTCACTGATGAAGACATTGGATAGCAGAGGGTCCAGCACAGACTCCTGTGGCACTCTGCTGGTCACCTCCTTCTCTGTTGAATTTATGCCATTTACTACCACCCTCTGAGTCCTGTCTTTTAACCAATTTCCAACCCATTTCACCACCTTGGCGCCCACCCCCCGACTCTCCAATTTAAGCAGCCTTCAGTATGGAACAGTATCGAAGACCTTGCTAAAATCCAGGTATGCCACATCCACCGCCCCTCCCTGTTCCACCACACCGGTCACCCAATCAAATAAATCGATAAGATTAGTCTAACAGGACCTGCCCTCAGTCTATTGCACCACTTGATTCCAAGAACTTCACTATCCTGTCCTTTAGCAGAGACTCCATCACATTCCCCACCACCAATGTCAGGCTTACAGGCCTGTAATTGCTTGCCTCCTCCATACTTCTGCTCTTGTGCAGGGAGATCACCTTTGCCCTCCTCCAGTCCCCAGGTACCTCACCAGTCTCTAGTGATTTGTTGAAAATGGTCATTAGTCATCCTCCTAGGACTTCCCTGAGTTCCTTCAAAACTCTAGGGTGAATCCTGTCTGGCCACATAGCCTTGTCTGTCATTACATTCTTAAGTTCCTTTAAGACCCTGTCCACAGTAAATGGGCTGGTGTCCACCTCTCCCCTGTAAACCTTTCCTCGTGAGTCTTGGTCCCTCCCCTGCCCTTTCTTTGTTGAATACTGAGCAGAAATACTTGCTCAATATCTCAGTCTTTTCAAGGTTATCCTGCACCCACCCTACCTCATCCTTTTTTAGTCTAACAATACCATTTCTAGTCTTCCTCTTCTCGCTAATGTATTGGAAGAAGGTTGTGTCTCCCTTCTTAATATCCTGTGCTATACCTTCCTCTATATTTGCCTTAGCTCTCAGGATGGCTTTCCCAGCTTCTCTATATATTCCACTCTGTCCTCTTCCTTTTGTGTCTCTTTGTATTTCCTTAGTGCCTTTCTTTTTTCTCGTACTTTCTCAACCACTGCTTTTGAGAACTACACTGGCCACTTGTCCCGCTTCTTCCTTTTGCTTTTACTGAGCAGTTTGACACATTGACTCGTTACTCCCGCTACGGCTATCCTCAGCCTCACCCACTGTTCTTCTACCCCTCCCCCTGTACCTTTTGCTGCTAAGGCAATTTTCTGCTGTTATTTTAGAAGTGGAAGGGATGGTATCTTGGCTCCCACTGGTCCTTTCCACTTCCCAGTCTGTCAATCAGCCCATAATCCAGCCCTGTGCTCAGGCACATAATGACATGTACCTAGGGAGAGTACAAGGTAGTGCTCCATGAAAGTCTATGATAGGCAGCTTTAACAACATTATTATATATAAGGAATGGGTTCATAATGTCATATGGCATAACAGCACAGCAATTTGCTGCATTGTAAATACAGCAGATACATTGCTGCCACTCAGACATATTGCCAAAACACATTTCTGCTAAAGAAGCTAGTGGCTTCTTTGTTTTCTGTGGGGGGATCCTCCCCCCGGACCCCCGTTATGGGGGCTGCACCCGCTGAACCTCCCCATTAATAAAATCAACTCTGGGGGGTGAAGTTCAACATGGGGATGGGGAGAAACACCAGCAGGGGAGAAAAAAAGAAACTGCATAATGAGAGTTCACAAAAGTCTAGGACCGGGATTACAGCCCCGCTCCAATGACGCATAGCGCCCCTGCACATCCACAGCTCATCCCACTGAGCCACGGTGGAAGCTCAACGGACCACCTCCCCAACAGAGGTCTTGACCTCTGTGTCACTCCTCCTCCTCACCCTTGCATAACAGGGTACAAAACCATATGCAACATATGTGCCTTGTGGGGGGTTGTACCCTGTCATGCTAGTACACCTCCCTATATGTTCTACATGGTATTCCATGCACGGTTCTGTATATGACATATTGAACTAGTAGGTGTATATATATATATATATATATATATATATATATATATATAAAATAATGTAATATAATATAATATAATATAATATAATGTAATATAATATAATATGAGCATTATCATATATGAAGACATTGTTAAAGATGCCACCTATAAACTTTAATGAAGCGTGTCCCACACTCTCCCTGGGAACACATCTTTACGTACCTGAGTGTGGGGCTGGATTATGGGTGGATTGACAGACCAGGAAGTGGAAGGGATCAGTGGTGGCAAAGATACAATCCCTCCCAATTCTTAGATAACAGAAGAACATTTTATAACATAAACTCAGATAGCATTTTGCTAACGTAAGGTATCAGAATATATGGTGCAAATTAATTGCTAAAAAACTTGGTGAATCTCTTTAAATCTCCCTCCTTGAGATTTAGATCCCTTACTACTTAAGGACCCTGATTTTATTCCCTGAATAAAGAACGAGACTGCATTGATTTTTGCAGAAAACAAGATGCAGAACACTTCCACAGGGACTGCATGGGAGGCTTACAAGGCTACCCTTAGAGGAAAAATCATGGGCTATGCTGCAGCCAGATGAAGGAAAAGGGAATAACAACTCCATGACTCAGAGAGTGATCTCCAAACTGCTGAAACTCAGCTTAAATCCACACCACATCCAGACCCCCATTCCCTCCTAAACTGACATATTGCAAATCTGAGAATGGGACTAGATACCCTATTGTCCTGGAAAACAGAGATCTCCATCCTCCAGTATAAGTATAAATACTGAGAAGGAGGTGAGCACGGAGGGAAACTGACAGCATATAATATCAAAAAGCAGCAGATGGAGTGCTTCACTGTTGGTTTAATGGACCCATCAGGCTCAGTACATACTGCACCAAGAGAAGTAAACACCATTATGTGTACCTTTTATGCCAACCTTTACTCTTCACCCAACAACAGGGATACAAAGGCAATTCAAACTTTCCTAGACTTGTTAGCAGTCCCCAAACTTACTCAGCAGCAAGCTACTCAACTAGATACTCCACTACCGAGAGCAGAAATCACTCAGTCTCTTCTCTTGCTCAACACTTTATTTTGTTTATTTATTTTTTATTTTTTTTATTTAGTTTTTGTTGACCGGGTAAGTGCACTAGACAAAATCCTGCCTAATATCAGGCATGACCCGGGGTAGGGGGATACAGATGAATGCTAACTGACCTTGAACCAGATTAAACTTTTGGTGGTATTTTTAGTGAATGAGGGAAATTTGGCTAGGACAATGGGGAAATTCCCCTACTCTTTTCGATAAGTGCCATGGGATCTTTAACATCCACCTGAACTACCACCAATCCAGGCAGATGGGACCTCGGTTTAACGTCTCGTCTGAAAAACGGCACTTCAGAAGTGCAGCACCCCTCTCATGCTGCACTACAGTGTCAGTACTGGGATATTAACCCAAGTGCCAGATGTGGGAATTGAATCCACAGTCCTCTGATCTCCCAGCCTCAGAGGCGAGTGTGCTAACTGCTGAGCCACTGACACTGCTAACATACCCCAGAAGCTGTGGTAGCACTTGATTTTGAAAATGCCCTTGATTCCATCAGAACTTGGAAAGTTCCTGGAGGGGAGCAGAATTCTGGCAGGCTGTTGACCTCGTGGACTCCCCAGGCCTCCAGCAAGTCTACCAAGAAACCAAAATCTCTTGTACTCTCAACCCCACTCTCTAAGAGGCTATGATAATAGTGCTTCCCAAGAAAGGGAAGGATCCTACCCTAGTGGCTACCTATAGTCCCATCTCCCTAATCAGTGTTGGCAGTAAGATGTGTGCAAAAGCCATCACCAACTGACTGTATCCTCTGTTATCCCAACTTATTCACCCTTCCAGGTGGGCTTAATCAAAGGTTGATATAGCTCAGATAACATTCGTTCTCTCAAGAATCTTATCTATACAGTCAAACGTCGACATACCTCAGCAGCTGTGGTAGCACTTGATTTTGTAAAATGCCCTTGATTCCATCAAATGGGACTACTTCCATCTAGTACTAGCCTACCTGGGACTGGGAGACAGGTTTCAGGTATGGATCAGATCCATATACTCACTTCCCACCACTAGAGTACTTCTAAACTCCTTACTCTTGGACCCCTTCCCCCAGGCTCGAGGCAGACAGCAAGGGTGCCTCCTATCTCTGCTCCCCTTTGTCTTGGCAGTGGAGCCCCTGGAAGCTGCAATCCATCAACACAGAGAGATCTTGTGTATACAGGTGGGCTCTACCCAATACGCTATGCTCACATACTCTATGCAGATGATCTCCTTGTCCCCTGATGGATATTACCACCTCCCTTGACCCCTCTTAACCCTCCTTAACAGCTTTACACAGTAATTGGGTTTAAAAATCAAGCAATGAAGAACTGAAGTCCTCCCTTAAATCAGTATTGCTCCCACCATCTCATTACATCTCATGACCTCACTTGGACCTCAGATGACATCACTTATTTGGACATTAAAATCATATCAGACATATCCAAAATCTGGGAAGTCAATCTTCAGCCTCTATTGTTAACCCTTAGAATGTAATGTGACTGTTGGATATTACTTCAATTGACTATGGCAGGGAAAATAGCTACACTCAAAATGGTGACTGGCCTGAAAGTGTTCTACTTCCTCTCCCACATCCCCCTTGAACAACCTATCAGCTGGCTACCCAAAATTGATAAACTAACAGGTAACTTCCTCTGGGATCAGAAACAATTCAGATACAGCTGTAATAAACTGTGAGCGCACTGATCCAAAGGGGGATGGCACCTTCCATGGTTTGAGGGTTACCTCTGGACTTTCAGAGTAGTGCAAACTGTACAGTGGTTCATCTCACACTGAAGAGACACCCCAATAGGTCATCATGGAAGCCACGCAACGTGAGGTTCACTCTCTCCCCTGCTTCTTTACTCAGCCCTTCCTAGAACCCTGGCTGCACATCCAACTATTGGCCCTGCATTAAATACTGGGTGAAACTGTATAAAAAGACTGGCAAAGTTCCATTGCCTGCTTCCTTCACCCCCCTTTGGAGAAACCCTGCTATCACAGTAGGCCACAAACCTCTCAGGTAGCCCTCATGTGAGGCTCAGGGTATTTATTATCTGAACAAATTTCTATTTCCCTTAAAAATAGCTGTTGACACTTTCTAAGTACTACACATTGTTGGTGTATCCCACATTCTGATTTCTGGAGTTCTCTCCAAATAAGGAGTGCATTGCAGCCTATAGTAAAGGCCTCACACTCAGGTACCAAGCCTGATACCCTCTCCCATTGGCTGTCCTGCAAAAAATTGTATCACTGGCACAATATACTTCAGCATCAGAGACACCCTACCAATTCAATCCTTGTAGTCCAAAACAAAATGGTATAAAATGATATAAACAACCGTCTCCGAACAATATTGGCAGAGCTGTTGGAGATTTGGGCATATGGACTTCAAAGACATGCGGAGCAGACTAATTTAATATAAAATCCTTCACTCTTGGTATAGGACCCCCCAAGGTCCTCCATAGAGTTACACTCTTACCTTCTGATGAATGCTAGCGCTGCAGATAGCAGGGAGGTAACCTCCATCACATCCTGTGAAACTGCCCCTTGATACAACCCTTGTGGCAACAATGTCTGCTGTAATGGGGTTAAAGAGCAGGTTCTTATTTCTGCAGCTCTGCCCCTCCCAAGAAAAGACATGCTAGGAAGCTTACCTGTCCCCAAATGGATTGCGACATAACGTTTTAATTTATTTCCTTCTGTATTCACAGAAAAAATTATTGTAATATGCTCTGTGGAGATCACAGCCAAAACAGTCCTACTTCCTTATTTGGAGACACGCCCCCATGCTAGCATGTTTTGTCATGTCATTAAATGAAGAGAATAGGGTTGAGATCCATAGACTATAATGGAGGCAGTTTTTGAAGGCTTTATTTAATAATTTTGAGTGCCAATTTTAACAAATGAATGTCACCTCTGAACTCATAAGGTCCTTGTCCAGGTGTGGCCTTACTATTGACCTATAAAGAGGTCATAATATCACTTTCCTTCTATTGCCAGTTCCCCTCCTGATGCATGCCAACATCCTATTTGGCATCTTAATGGCCGTATTCAAGGCCATCACTCAACATAACCTCAGGCTGCAAGAAGAGAGGTTCTCTACCAAAACTATGAATCTTTTCTTCACAGAAAGAGAGGTGGATGCCTGGAACAACCTGCCGCAAGAGGGTTGTGAGGATTGACACAAGGAGCCCTGACTACAAAGGACAGCTAGAGTGTCAAAATAGGTCTAAAACAAATGAGCTGACTAGATGGACCTAGCGGTCTCCTTCTGCCATCAACTTCTATGTTTCAATAATAGGATTATTTCATATCTCCTAAGTGACTCAGTCACTGATCAATCATTAATTTTATTTCAGAAAGACAAGAAAAACTGCAGATAATAACAGTTTGGTGCAGCAGTAAGTAAAGACACAAGAGGAAGAGGCAATACCGCTCACTAGGGAAAAAGACACTTAGTGCTGCATAAGTTCATTCAAGTGCTTGCTAGACAGTGCTACTTCACTTAATGTTTCATGCCATGTGCTTTTTCAAAACTACAAAGGCACCACCTTGCATTTTCTTAAATATAGCAATCTTTAAGGCAAAGCTCCAGTGCAAGCAGACAGAGTACAAAATACAAAGTGCAAGACGAGAGTGCTAGTTTAACAAAAATACACCTAGATAACACACAGAATCAAAATGCATACTGCATAAAAATTCATGATTCGTTCCAGATGGTACTTTAGATTTATCTATCACTTGCATGGAATTCAGAACCTAGATGATCTATAAAAAAAAAAAAAAAAATTAGTAAAATAACATTTGGGTTACTGGTATACTCTTTAGATATGGCAAACTTTCCACTTTACCATCCCATAAATTCAACTTCCTGGAGTTCAAAAATCAAGTAGTTCTCTTTTTTGGCTAATGCCAAGTCAATGTCCCCTCCCCTCATACTAACTGTGACCTTTTATATTCCATAAATGCATGTGCCCTGTGTGTGATGCTCCATGCACAGGCCCTGTATTGTACTGATATGTGACCCTATGCCTTTCAGCATTACCATGGACCAGTGAGGAGGATAGTGCTATGCCTCGGAGGGTGGCAGGACCAGCCATCACCATCGGTGGAGCTGGAGGATGAGCAGGACCATGGATGATCCACACCTACATGGCCGTGGCCACAACAATCTGAGGGCCCACCTGCCAGAGGATGCCTGCCCATGTAGCCTGTTTTGGGCCCGCCCATGGCCAGGCATGCCTGCATGCTGGGCCAGGGTGAGTTGGGGGGGCCCTGTATGCCGGACTGTATGCAGCCCTGCTGGATCCACAGGCTGTGCATTGGGGTGTGCCTGTTGACCTTACGTGGGCTGTGGTGGGCGGAATGCCTGTTATATTATTGTTTATGTCATTGCATCAAATGTGTGCTGTTTGTGCCTGCGGGTGGGTGCTGTGACAGTGGTTACTGAGGAGTGTACCTGCCTGTGACACCGATATCCACAATAAAGGTGACTGTTACTAGCCTGTGTCTTACTTGCCTCCGGGGAGGGTGGGGCACTGGGGATGCTGGGCTGTCCTTGATGCCTTGGGCTGTCGGGGGCAAAGGCCCACCATGCTGTTACAGTGTGTACTGGGCAATCCTGAACCCATGGCCCATGTGCCTGGTGCTAGGGATGCTTCCGAGGTCATGGACCCAGTGTTGTAGCACTCCATGCACTGTGCTGTGCTCCACCACCTGCCACCGGGCCATGCAGCCATGATGGTTGCATGTGTTGTGGCACATACGTTGCCATGTTGCATGGTGACCCCACTGTGCTGTTCCACCTCTGGTGGTCCAGTGTGCCCCAGGGGCATGTGGGGCATGGCCCAGGGTGTCCCTGTCATCCCAGGGGTGTGTGTGCTGTGCCGCTCCATTGCCTCTTGTATGATGCCAGTGTGGGAATGCAGGTGTGCTGTCTCTACATGGTACTAGTGTGCCATGTGCATAGTGCAGCATGCCCTGTGCACCACTGTGGCAGGCCGCTCATGCCTGTGGGTGGACTTTTGTGCCTCAGCCTTGTTGCTCCTGGTGTGTCACCACTATGGATGTGCTGGCTCCTCCATGCCTGGGTGTCTGCATGCTGTGTTGGCCTGTGCAGACTCCCATGGTGTGTTGTATGGCCCGGTATGTCACCATCTCGCTGACATATCCTGTGCACTGTGGCCTGCGTGGTATACTGTCTTATGGGCAGTCATGCATGTGTGGTGCGTGTGCCTCAGCACCCGTGTGTGTGACTCTGCCCCTGCGTATCTGTATAGTGCAGTGGCCACATACTGCTATGCCTGCCTGTTGCACAACCGCTACATACCCATCGTGCATGCTGCTGTGCGGTGGCTTGCGCATTGGGGTGTCTTAATGCTTCCGTACCTGCCCTATGGTACATGAATGCATGGCACATATCCATTGTGCATAGTGCCCAATTTAAAGAACTCAAATACTGAGGACATAAAAAAAAATACTTTGTCATGCTAATGGAAAAAGTGGAACAAAAGGGTTGCGATATCTGCTGTTTGGAGTTGCTTCCTGTTCCTTGGGAGGGAAGATTAAAGCACATTTAAATAAAAGTACTGTAAGTAATGAATGGTTGAGAAAATGGGTGCTAGAAAGGAATTAAAATGCATCACACACTGGGAAAACTTTGAGAACAGCCATTGTCTTTACTGCTGGGATGGCCTCCATTTAAACAAAAGTGGTAGCTCACTCTTGAGAAAGTTTTATCTCTAAGAATTTAAACTAAGTGTGAGGGGGAGTTGGGACACTGGGTCAGCTATAGAAAAAAGGGTTACCCACAACAAAGAAGCCAAATAATACAAATTCCTACTAGCTAATGCAAGAAGCCACAACATTGTTAAAAAAAATCTGAATTGGAAATAATAATGCTAATGAATCATACAGACTTCATAGCAATTTCTGAGACATGGTGGGATGAGACAAACTTATGATCCAGAGAAATCAATGGTTATAAACTCTTTTATAAAAACAGACTTGACAAAAAGGGGGCGGTGTCAATCTTTACATCAATGAAAAATATGAATATGCTGAGATCACTCTCTGATAAAAACTGCACCAGTCATACTGAAAGAGTATGGCTCGAACTATAGATTAACAATTAAAAAAAGTATCATTTGGGGTAATTGCTACAGACCCCATTCTAGCACCCCTGAAAATAATGAAGAACTGTAAAAAGAAATATCAATAGTAGCCAGTTCTGCTGAAGTTATGATAATGGGAGATTTCAACTTGCCCTGGATCAATTGGACACAGCTAACCAGTAGCTTCATCACTGAGTCAACATTCATAAATGCTTTGTTAGCAGTAGGACTAGATCAAAAAGTTACACAACCCACCAGAGAGAGAAAAACATATTGGATTCCATTCTCACCAATATAGATACTGAAATCTCAGATACAGTATGTCTCATTAGGGTATTCTGAGAAATAGTGACCAGAGTATGATCACTTACACATATTCATCAGGACAAATTAGTGACAATAGAAACATTTTTGCTAGCAATTCTAATAAGGCGAACTACAGTAAAATTATGAATACATTGAATCGTATTGACTGGGAAGGGATCTTCCAGGAACTACCAGTAGAAGAATGTTAGAAGTGTATCTACATCATTCTAAAAAAAGCAGAAGAGGACTGGTGTATTCCAAATAGTATAATGAATAATAGAAGGGGGAATTACCACCATGGATGACCACATGACTAAAAAGGCAAATACGAAAGAAGGAAAGTGCCTATGCGAAATTTAAAAGGAACAGTTCTCAAGCATCCAAACTGAGATTTAAAATAGAAGTGAATGCAAAGAAACAACTAATAAAAAAAGGAAAGGGAAAGTTCTGAGTTTAGGATAGAGTCCACCAATAATAATCAAAAGTCGGTCTTCGCATACATAAACAATATGTAAAAGGATGGTAGATCAATTGTCCCTGTAATTGTAGATGGTACTGCATTATATGACCCCAACACTATAGCAAACTGTTTTAATAACTATGTTTGCATGGTCTTTACCACTAAAGATGATTTCAATATTACAGGTAATCTGACACAGACAAGTATAGTATTAAAGGCTTTTCTAACAAAGAAGTGTTGATAGTCTTATAATCATGAAAGCCTAACTCATCTCCAGGAATCAATGGTATACACCCTAGATTCTTAAGAGAATTATCTAATTAAATCTGTATACCACTTAGCATACTATTCAATAAGTTCTTAACTTCAGGAATTGTACCCTCAGATTGGAAAAAAATCTCTGGTTGTACCAATTCATAAAAAAGATAGTACAGCCTTACCTATAACTATAGGCCTATAAGCCTAATATTAATACCATGTAACTTGACAAAAAAATTAATAAAAGTCAGACTTCAAAATGAAGCTATTACCAACGTGTTTATGGATCATACTCAATACAACTTTATGCATGGTAGGTCTTATACCAACAACTTGATAGTTTTCTATGAAAAAATTAGCACTGCACTAGATGCTGGTGTACAAATCAATGTGACTTTTTTAGACTTGAAAAAAGCCTTCAACACTGTTCACCAACTAGAATTAATAAAGAAATTATTAACTATAGGATATAGTTTATAACTGGTAACATGGTTGGAATCATGTTTACGTGGAAGAACACAACAAGTAAGGCTAAATGGCAGACTTTCTACAGCAAGACTGGTTATTAGTGGTGTTCCACAGGGGTCCATTTTGGGACTGGTACTATTTAGTAACTTTATAAACAACTTATAGCAAGGGTTATGTAACCCAATTGTGAAATTTACTGACAACACAAAAAACTGTTGGAAAGTGGATACTGAGGAAAACCATATGTCCCTGGTAAAAGATCTTCAACAAATTGATAACTGGGAGGTAATGAATAGAATGGATTTCAATCTTGAAAAGTGTAAAGTCTTGAATTTGGGCCGAAACAACCCTAAGAACTCATATACATTAAAAGGTTCATCCCTAGAGTCTACATTACAAGAAAGAGACTTGGACATCCTGACTGATTTTACATTCAGTATGCATGCCCATATAAGAAAAACCACCCTGGCTGCTAACAAAATCATAAATATGATAAGGAAAGGATCTATAACTAGGGATGAGGACTGTATAATCCATCTGTACAGGTCCTACATCCAACCACATATTGACTATGGATCCCCATTTTGGTCACCCATTTGAGGCAAGTCATTAAACTCCTAGAGGGTGTATAGAGGGAGGCAACCAAGATCATTCCAAGGCTAAAAAAATTCCTATAGCCAAGGGATCAATGAACTAAACCTAATGACATTGAAACAAAGGAGGGACAGAGGGGATCTATTGTAACTTTTTCAAATCTTAACCCAGGAATTGAATCTCAGCGTAACATAAAATTTAAGAATATACCACTTAATCTTAGATCACACAATAAGCAATTGGAGGTTCCTGGGGTAATCACTAAGAAAAGGGACAACTATGAATCAGTAAGGGCACTATAAAAATGGATCAATATATGTAATAGCCTGGTAAACATTTCATCCTTTGGTTTGTTTAAGAACAATCTGGACAGACATCTGGGGTTTTAACTGATTGGTCGTCCACAAAGAGTGAGACAATATTTATGGGGTTAGGCCTTCTTCTGTTTTTTATATACCAAGTTACCAAGCTACCAACTGAATCTTATGTAAGGAAGGTTGCCAAAAAAAAGCACAAATGGCATCGCTGGTTCTAAAAGGTAGAGAGTTTGGCTGTGAGGGTGAAAGACAGGTTTTCTAAAGGTATAAGGGGAACAAGAGGGAGAAAGGACAAATGGCTGGATTACTAGACAAGGCTCGAAGATGCAAAGCTGGTAATCAGGAGAACAAAGGCAGACACAAAGATAAAGCCTGCTGAGGGTGTAAAAGGAAGAGAAAAATAATTTTTAGCTACATTTGGGAGAAATGGAAAACAAAGGGGATTGTCAGGCTGGCGGGAGGGGGTGCATTTGAAGGCAAGCAGAAGGCAAATGTACTGAACAATTATTTCTGCTCAGGATTCATGGTTGAGGATAAAAGGCCTGTACCAGAGAGCAGGATCAAGGCTGCCACACAGTGGGTTCAGGAAATGGGGAGGGTAGTGACTGTGGCTCAGTGGATGTGGAAGGCTCTAAAAGCCTTCAGAGTGGATTGAGGAGAGACTACAGCAGCTTAATATGTATACCCTTGAGGAAAGGAGGGAGAGGGGGGACATGATAGAAACTTTCAACTATCTCAAGGGAATCAGCAAAGTACAAGAGGGTAGTATCTTTCAGAAAAAGAGATGTTCAAGAACAAGGGGGCACAATTTGAAGATAGAGGAGGAACAGCTCAGAGGTAATGTTAGAAAGTATTTTTTCACAGAGTGGGTTGTGGATGCATGGAACAGCCTTCATGAGGAGGTTGTGGAGTCAGGAACAGTGAGAGAGTTCAAGAATGTATGGGACAGACATAAGCCAATTCTAGTGGGGGGTAGAAGGAAGAAAGCTATTGATTAACTAGAATCTGCAGCTTATCCATCAGGTAGGGAAATGGGCAGACTGGGTGGGTCAAGCAGTCCTTATCTGCCATCAAATTCTATGTTTCTATGTTTCTATAAAGCACTGGGCCTGTATGGCATGCACCAAGGGTACTTAGGGAACTAGCTAGAAAATTGTCAGCATCGATGACCCTAGCTAATAATAACTCAATGAAATCTAGAGTTGAATCTGCAGATTGGAGGCCCACTTAAGTAGTACAACTTCACAAGGAAGAACAGAAGGGACCCAGTTAACTACAGGCCAGTTAGTCTTACCTCCATGATAGGTAAGGTGATGGACACCATAATTAAAGAAATTCTGGTGGCCTACTTAGAGGACAACAGGCTGCAGGACAGCAAACAGAATGACTTTGAGTCACAGAGGTTATGCCAGACCAACCTGATACTGCTTTTTGACTAGGTCACTGAGACAATAGATTTTCTCTATTTCCCCTTCAGTTTGGTGCCATATAGGAGGCTGCTGAAAAAGCTGGATGACATGGGAATAGTGTGGTGTTTAGTTTGGTGGATAGGGAACTGGCTAAGGGTGAGGCAAATAGTAATACTGATTGGGCCAAAGTCGGGGGACAGAGGTTCATGAACCTGCAGCAGGTATAAGTCATGTTGCCCTTCTTATTCATTATGCTTATTAGTGACATGGAAACAGTATCCATGATAAGATGTGTCATTTTGCTGATGACACAAAGCTATGCAGCAGGGTAGATAATGAGAAAGGGATGCGGGAACTCCAGATGGACATAGAAAAGCTGTAAAGGTAGTCTAATATCTGGCAGTTGAAATGTACTGCCAAGTCAAGCAAGGTGATGCACTTAGGAAATGGTACCCAGGAACGGTAAATATATTCCTACTCTGAAATACAGGATCATGCAGTTTTTTATAGCTTCCAACAGATATTATACCCCTACCAAACTATGTGCTAGAGGCCTCAGACAGACAGACCTCTGTTTTAGGTGTAATACAACCCCAGGGGATTTGCTTCATGTTCTATGGTATTGTTCTAAAGTTTCCCCCATTTGGGAGCACATTAAGCATAATATGGACCCTTTGATGAATTATAAAGAATTCATTACAGCCAAGATTTGTGTACTGGAGGATATGGCAAACATCCTTAATGTGATCATTAAAGGACATATTGCTTTGATGTCATCCCTGATTAAAGCATTTGTCTTAAGGAACTGGAAAAGTGATTTGGCATATACATATGATCAATGGGTGGATGATCTACGTTTAATGATGACTAGACTTAAAAGACAAATGCTTCGGGATGGACAAAAAGTAACCTATGATAAAAGGTGGAGGACCTTAGAGGCAGTATACACTTTGCAATACTAAGTGCCTCAGACAAAGGTCTGTCTGTTGGAAAGTACGTAATCAATATTATGCTGATATGGATATGTTGTTTTAGCAAAAAGGGGATTATTAAGTCTATGATGGTTTACGGTATGCTATAAGACCTGATTACAATCTTACATGTTGGTTCTACAGTTAGATGCCACGGAGTCTGTCAGACTGGGGTGGGGAGGCTCTCTCTCCCTCGAGGACGCTGCAGGATACTATCATGAGGACCCCATAAGGGTAAGAGGGCTTAATTGCTACAAAAGACATGCAGGGTTCCAGACTTGATGTATGAACACATCTCTTTGCCAGGGTTTGCTCTAGACAATACAGTATGAATGTAGATGTGAACCAGATGTTAAAGGAGTGTATGCAGCTGTGTATGTACATAGTTATAGGTTGTACATAGTGATCACGCTCAGTTTTGGAGTGTGAGTCCCAGATTATCCCGGGTATGTGTGTGTCTGTCTTATAATTGATGGAAGAAAACTACAATAAAGAATTTATTAGAAGAAAGAGAAAAAAAAAAGGAAATGGTACCCAAGCACAGAATGGGGCAGGAGGGGTTAGGTTGGCCACCACTACAGAGGACTGGGCTCAGGAGCATCATCAGTGACTCCTTCAAGCAAGCTAGCCAATGCGGCAAAGCATTCAGTTAGGCAGTGAAGATGCTGGGGTGTATCAGTAAGGGTTTTGATAGTAGGAAAAGAGGACTCGACATCCCAGGAGGGGTATAGAAAATGAGAAGGGACCTAAGCAAGCTTGAGGAGTGCTCAAGGGTGTGGAAGCTAAGATTCAAAGCAAAGAAGTGCAAGATCATGCACTTGGGGCACAGAAATGCAGGGGAGGAGTACATGATGTGAGGAGGTATTGACGGCAACCAAACATGAATAGGATAGGGGAGCAGTCATAGCTGATGATCTAAAGGTTACCAAACACAGTAAGAAAGCTGTGAATAGAGCCAGTGGAATGCTGGGATGTTTAGGGAGAGGTATCTCCAGCATAAGGAATGAGGTGGTGATGGCACTGTATATAACATTGGTGAGACCTCATCTAGAGTACTGTGTCTGGTTCTGTAGGCTGCATCATTGGAAGGATATAGACAAAGTAGAAGCAGTTCAGAGCAGGGCAACACAAATGGTTCAGGGGCTGTAACAAAAGTCATATGAGGGAGACTGGAGGAACTCAATATGTATTCCCTGCAGGGCAGAAGAATCAGGAGGGATGTGACAAAGACGTTCAAATATCTCAAAGGTGTAAATAAGGTACAAGAGGCTAGCATCTTTAAAAAAAAGATGTTCAAGAACAAGGGGCCATGATATGAAGACAGAGGGGGGTAGACTTAGGGGTAATGTTAGAAAGTATTGTTTTTCACAGAAAGGGTGGTGGATCCATGGAACACCCTCACGATAGAGGTTGTATGGGCAAAAACAGTAGAGGAATTCAAAAATGCATGGGACAGACATAAAGGAACTCTACTGTGTCATAGGAAAGAGAGGGTAAGTCACAGATCATTTAGGATCTGCGGTATATGAAACAGGTAAGGAAAATGGGCAGACTATATGGGCCAAGTGGTACATATCTGCCATCAAATTCTATTTTTCGATGTTTCTAAGTGATGCTGCCTGTACAGATCTCTGGTGAGGCCTCATCTAGAATACTGTGGACAGTTCTGGAGTCCTCATCTAAAAACAGGCTGGAGTTGATTTAGAAAAAGGTATCCAAGATGATCCAGAAGCAACAAGGCAGCACCAATGTGGAGTGACCTATGGCCTAAATTTGCAATGTACAAGATGAAAGCTAGATGCTAGAAGTGGGACATGATAGAAACATAAGTTTTTGAGGGGGATAAACACGGTAAGTAGCGAGGACCTAGGGAGATACCAGAGGGCTGAGGGGTGGGAGCAGGTGAAAAGTGTGAGTCAACTAACCAGAACAAAATTCCAGTTGGGTAAGGTAGTATAGTTTTGGGCATACTCGATGGGCCATTAGTTTTTTTTTTTGTTGCAGAAAGATTACTGCATATGTTTCTCTGTATTATGACAATCTAAAACCAAAGACGTTCCCTTTCTTTAATAAATGAGTTATTGAATTGAAAAGTGAAAATCTTAACAATCTAGTTAAAAAGTCTAATATGGTGTATTGACAGTAAATTATTATGCTTCTCACAAAAACCTAAAGCAAGTATACATTTGGATTTGGACATAATTGTAGGGTATTAAATGAATGATAAAAACATTTTTAGATTAATTGAAACCAACACCAAATATATACACAATAGACCTATAAATGAAATGGTAATCAGTAGATGTAAATGAGATGCAATTTATTTTCAAAACATTACTTCACAATTAGCATAAAACCTGTGTGATTGCGATGGTGTTTCTTAAATGAGTACAATTATATGAATAACTCAGACTAATGATGTCTTATACAGCGACTACTCACAAATGTTTCAGGAAAGTTTATTTATTTATTTTTATTTATTTAGAAAGTTTGGCAAGGAAAGGCACACTGAGCTGAAGCTTGTTTCAAGTGTGTCTTGGGAGCACAGGAAGGTTAAGTAACTTGTTTAGGGTCACAGCATGCATGTCATAATTGTGGAATTCAAACCCAGGTCTGTTAGATTTCCAGGTTTCTATATCAGTGCTACACAGGGGCATAGTTTGTTTTTTTAATGGGGGGGGGCCAAAACTTCAAAAAGTCCTGCTTTTCCTCGTAAATCCCAAATCAATAGGCCGCCTAGGCCCCCAGAAGCTATCAGGTTTTTGATGCATTCTGGTGCATTTTAAGGGTAATTTTGGCACTATTTGACTGCTTTTTTAAGCCTTGTTTAACTTGTTACTAAACCACCACTATACCTATCAAAATAACTAATTTTTTATTTCCTTTAAAACAATTGTCAAATTTAAAGCAACTTCTTGATTAGTATCAAGGAGCAGAAACCGCAAACGTCTCTTATCCAGAAATTTCAGCCATAAAATATTCACACTGGGAACCATATTGTACATAGGGTTTACGAATGCTGTTAAAAAAAATACAGTATAAAGGGAAGTGACCATGTGGAGATAAAATATGTTACCACCGATTGTTGTTTCTTTTGTCTATCTGTGTCTCAAGTTAAATTATGGCTACTGGCTAGCCAGAGTAAAAGACAGTTCTATGTAGCAGCAATCAAACAGTCTCTGACCACTGACCACAGCCACCTGGCTAAAAAACAAATATTGCAATATAAATAATACATACAGTATTCATAATGAAGGTCAAAGGCCACTCCAAGTTCATGCTAGCACTGACCTCTGGCCTTTATGACTATATATTTACTGGGCTGCATGGCCCGGGGAATAACGTCCAGGAGTGAGGTGATCCTACCTCTGTACAATGTCTTGATAAGGCCGCACTTTGAGTACTGCATGCAGTTCTGGAGGCCGGACCTTAAGAAGGACATAGTACTGTTGGAGAGGGTCCAGAGGAGGGCAACCAGAATGATCTGGGGGATGGGGGATAGGACCTATGAGGACAGGCTGGAAGCCCTGGGGCTATATTCACTGGAGGAGAGGAGAGATGGGGGGGCATGATTGAGGTTTTCAAATATGTGAAGGGGATTAAGAGGGGTAGAGCCAAACAAATGTTCAGGCTAAGGCCAAGGGGCACAACCAGGGGGCATCAATGGAAACTGGAGGGAAGAACCTATAAGGGAGAACGTAGAAGGTATTACTTCACAGAGAGGGTGGTGGAGCCATGTAATGCTTTGCCCAGGAGTCTAGTCGAGCAAGACACTGTGGAGGGATTCAAGAGGGGGTGGGACAGATGCATGGGGGTACTGAAGCCAAGATTGACCCTCACAGGGACAAGGGGGAGCAGCGACCATTAGGGGCTAGCTAACCGAGCAGACATGAAAGATTGACAGGCCTATTCTGCTGGCTTTTAGTATGTTAGTATATTTATCATTATTGTGTTAGACAGGTCATACTAGTATGGTACAGCAACTGCTACAACCCAGACCCATTCAAACAACAGAGAATAATGTACCGCCCCCAAGCATGAAACAGTACAAGCTGGTATTCCACACCTCAAGTATTGGTCCCTCAAAGAAAGAAGCAAGACACAGTTTAGGACCGGGATTTGAGCCCCGGTCCACAGACACATAGTGCCCCTGCACAGCCACAGCTCATCCCACTGAGCCACGGTGGAAGCTCAACGGACCACCTCCCCAACAGAGGTCTTGACCTCTGTGTCACTCCTCCTCCTCACCCATGCACAACAGGGTAGAAAACCATACGCAACATATGTGCCTTGTGGGGGGTTGTACCCTGTCATGCTAGTACACCGCCCTATTTGTTCTACATGGTATTCCATGCATGGTTCTGTATATGACATATTGCACTAGTATGTGTATATATAATATATATATATAATAATATAATATAATATAATATAATATAATATAATATAATATAATATAATATAATATAATATAATATAATATAATATAATATAATATGACCATTATCATATATAAAGATGCTGCTAAAGATGCCCCTTATAAACTTTAATGAAGCGTGGCCCCACAGTCTCCCTGGGAACACATCTTTACGTACCTGAGTGTGGGGCTGGTTTATAGGTGGATTGACAGCCCAGGAAGTGGAAGGGAGCAGTGGTGGCAAAGATACAATCCCTGCCAATTCTTAAATAACAGAACATTTCATAACATAAACTCAGATAGCATTTTGCTGACGTAAGGTATCAGAATATGTGGTACAAATTAACTGCTAAAAAACTTGGTGAATCTCTTTAAATCTCCCTCCTGGACATTCAGATCCCTTACTACTTAAGGACCCTGATTTTATTCCCTGAGTAAAGAAGGAGACTGCATTGATTTTTGCAGAAAACAAGGTGCAGAACACCTCCACAGGGACTGCATGGGAGGCTTACAAGGCTACCCTTAGAGGAAAAATCATGGGCTATGCTGCAACCAGATGAACGAAAAGGGAATAACAACTCCATGACTCAGAGAGTGATCTCCAAACTGCTGAAACTCAACTTAAATCCACGCCACATCCAGACCCCTATTCCCCACTACACTGATATTTTGCAAATCTGAGAATGGGAATTGATACCTTACTGTCCTGGAAAGCAGAGATCTCCATTCTCCAGCATAAGTATAAATAATGAGAAGGAGGTGAGCATGGAGGGGAAACTGATAGCCTATAATAACAAAAAGCAGCAGATGGAGTGCTTCACTGTTGGTTTAATGGACCCATCAGGCTCAGTACATACTGCACCAAGAGAAGTAAACACCATTATGTGTACCTTTTATGCCAACCTTTACTCTTCACCCAACAAAAGGGATACAAAGGCAATTCAAACTTTCCTAGACTTGTTAGCAGTCCCCAAACTTACCCAGCAGCAAGCTACTTAACTAGATACTCCACTACTGAGAGCAGAAATTACTCAGTCTCTTTTCTTGCTCAGCACTTTATTTTTTTTATTTATTTAGTTTTTTATTTAGTTTTTGTTGACCAGGTAAGTGCACTAGACAAATCCTGCCTATTTTCAGGCACGACCCAGGGGAAGGAGATACAGATGAATGATAACTGACCTTGAACCAGATTAAGCTTTTGGTGGTATTTTTAGTGAATGAGGGAAATTTGGCCAGGACAATGGGGAAATTCCCCTACTCTTTTTGATAAGTGCCATGGGATCCTTAACATCCACCTGAACTACCACCAATCCAGGCAGATGGGACCTCGGTTTAATGTCTCATCCGAAAAACGGCACCTCAGAAGAGCAGCACCCCTCTCATGCTGCACTACAGTGTCTGTACTGGGATATTAACCCAAGTGCCAGATGTGGGAACTGAACCCACAGTCCTCTGATCTCCCAGCCTCAGAGGCGAGTGTGCTACCTACTGAGCCACTGACACTGCTAACATACCCCGGCAGCTGTGGTAGCACTTGATTTTGAAAATGCCCTTGATTCCATCAGAACTTGGAAAGTTCCTGGAGGGGAGCAGAATTCTGGCAGGCTGTTGACCTCCTGAACTTCCCAGGCCTCCAGCAAGTCTACCAAGAAACCAAAATCTCTTGTACTCTCAACCCCACTCTCTGAGAGGCTATGATAATAGTGCTTCCCAAGAAAAGGAAGGATCCTACCCTAGTGGCTAGCTATCGTCCCAGCTCCCTAATCAGTGTTGGCAGTAAGATGTATGTGAAAGCCATCGCCAACTGACTGTATACTCTGTTATCCCAACTTATTCACCCTTCCAGGTGGGCTTAATCAAAGGTTGATATAGCTCAGAAAACATTCATTCTCTCATAAATCTTATCTATACAGTCAATTGTCTACATACCCCAGCAGCTGTGGTAGCACTTGATTTTGGAAAATGCCCTTGATTCCATCAAATGGGACTACTTCCATCTAGTACTAGCCTACCTGGGACTGGGAGACAGGTTTCAGGTATGGATCAGATCCATATACTCACTTTCCACAACGAGAGTACTTATAAACTCCTTACTCTTGGACCCCTTCCCCCAGGCTCGAGGCAGACAGCAAGGGTGCCTCCTATCTCTGCTCCCCTTTGTCTTGGCAGTGGAGCCCCTGGCAATCCATCAACACAGAGAGATCTTGGGTATACAGGTGGACTCTACCCAATAAGCTATGCTCACATACTCTATGCAGATGATCTTCTTGTCCCCTGGTGGACGTTACCACCTCCCTTGACCCCCTCTTAACCCTCCTTAACAGCTTTACACAGTAATTGGGTTTAAAAATCAAGCAATGAAGAACTGAAGTCCTTCCCTTAAATCAGTATTGCTCCCACCATCTCATTACACCTCATGACCTCACTTGGACCTCAGATGACATCACTTATTTGGACATTAAAATCATATCAGACATATCCAAAATCTGGGAAGTCAATCTTCAGCCTCTGTTGTTAACCCTTAGAATGTAATATGACTGTTGGATATTACTTCAATTGACTATGGCAGGGAAAATAGGTACACTCAAACTGGTGATTGGCCTGAAAGTGTTCATATAAACATAGAAACATAGAATTTGAGGGCAGATAAGGACCGCTTGGCCTACCTAGTCTGCCCATTTTCCTACCTAATAGATAAGTTGCAGATCCTAGTTAACCAACAGCTTACTTCCTCCTACCCCCCACTAGGACTGCCTTATGCCTGTCCCATGCATTCTTGAAGTCCCCCACTGTTCTTGACTCCATGACCTCCTCAGGGAGGCTGTTCCATGCATCCACAACCCTCTCAGTGAAAAAATACTTCCTCACATTACCTCTGAGCCGTCCTCCTTCTATCTTCAAATTGTGCCCCTTGTTCTTGCATCTCTTTTTCTGGAAGATGCTACCCTCTTGGACTTTGTTAATTCCTTGAGGTACTTGAAAGTTTCTATCATGTCCCTCTCTCCCTTCTTTCCTCAAGGGTATACATATTAAGCTCCTTTAGTCTTTCTTTGTATGTCTTCTGGTGCAGACCCTGCACCATTTTGGTTGCCTCCCCTGGACAGCTCCACTCTGTCTATGTCTTTATGGAGATGGGGTCTCCAGAACTGCACACAGTACTCCAGATGGGGTCTCACCAACTGTCTGTACAGAAGGATAACAACTTCCTGTTTTCTACTATTGATGCCTCTTCCTATGCATCCCAGTATCCCCAGTCTTCCTTACTGCCTTCTCACATTGCTTGCCCACCTTAGTTCATCTGATATAATTATCCCCAGGTCCCTTTCTATTTTTACTGTTGTCAGTATCTCACCCCCCATTGTGTATGCTTCCCCTGGGTTTTTGTTTCCCATGTGCATTACCTTGCACTTCTTTGCATTGAATCTGAGCTGCCATACATTTGACCATTCCTCCAACCTTACCAAGTCCCTTCTCATCCTTTCCACTCCATCTTGTGTATCAACCCTGTTGCAGATCTTTGTGTCATCTACAAAGAGACATACTTTTCCTTCCAGTTCTCTGCAATGTCACTTATAAAGACATTAAAGGACCGGTCCCAGTACTGAACCCTGCGGTACCCACTAGTAACCTCCTTTCTTCACTGTGTACTCAATTTACTACTATCCTGCGTCCTGTTGTCTAGCCAATTTTTATCCAGGCTACCACCTGGGAACCCACTCCAAGGCTGGCTATCTTGTGAATTAATCTTTGTGTGGGACTGTATCAAATGCCTTGTTAAAATCTAGGTAGGCCATGTCCACAGCCCTCCCTGGTTTACTACTTTGGTCACCTAGTCAAAGAAATCTATTAGATTCATCTGACATGACCTTCCATCGTGAATCCATGCTGCCTTGGGTCCTGTGCCCCACACTGGCCTCTAGGTACTCAACAATTCTTTCCTTCAGAAGTGATTCCATCATTTTCCTACCACTGAGGTCAAACTAACTGGTCTGCAGTTTCCTGCCTCTGTCCTGCTCCCACTTTTATGAAGAGGAATCACATCCACCTTCCTCCAGTCCTCGGGTACCACCTCATCCTCCCATGATTTGTTAAAGAGAGTAGTCAGCGGTGTCACTAGTTCTACCCTTAGTTCCTTTAGAATTCTTGGGTGAATGCCATCAGGCCCCATTGCTTTGTCACACCTTCAATTTTATTAGTTCTTTCAGAACCCTTTCTTCTGTAAATGGACTGGTATCAACCCCTGTCTTCAGAGTGTTTCTCTTGTTTGGTTTAGGTAACTCCCCCTCCTCTTCCTTTGTGAATACTGAGCAGAAATATTCGTTCAGTATCCCAGCTTTTTCACTGTCACCCTCTACCCACATTCCCTTCCCTTTATTAAGCTTCAGTATCCCTCCTTGGTCTTTCTTTGATCTACTTCCTCTCCCACATCCCCCTTGAACAACCTATCAGATGGCTACCCAAAATTGATAAACTAACAGGTAACATCCTGTAGGATTAGAAACAATTCAGATACAGCTGTAATAAACTGTGAGTGCACTGATCCAAAGGGGGATGGCACCTTCCATGGTTTGAGGGTTACCTCTGGACTTTCAGAGTAGTGCAAACTGTACAGTGGTTCATCTCACACTGAAGTGACACCCCAATGGGTCATCATGGAAACCACGCAATATGAGGTTCACTCTCTCCCACTGCTTCTTTACTCAGCCCTCCCTAGAACCCTGGCTGCACATCCTACTTTTGGCCCTGCAATTAAATACTGGGTGAAATTGTATAAAAAGACTGGCAAAGATCCATCGCCTGCTTCCTTCACCCCCTTTGGAGAAACCGTGCTATCACAGTAGGCCACAAACCTCTCAGGTGGCCCTCATGTGAGGCTCAGGGTATTTATTATCTGAACAATTTTCTAATTCCCCTAAAAATAGCTGTTGACACTTTATAAGTACTATACATTGTTGGTGTATCCCACATTCTGACTTCTGGAGTTTTCTCCAAATTAGAACTGCATTGCAGCCTATAGTAAGGGCCTCACACTCAGATACCAAGCCTGATACCCTCTCCCATTGGCTGTCCTGCAAAAAAAATGTCTAGCTGGCAAGATATGCTTCAGCTTCAGAGACACCCTACCTATTCAATCCTTGTAGTCCAAAACAAAATGGTATAAAATGATATACACAACCATCTCCGCACAAGATTGGCAGAGCTGTGGGAGATTTGGGCATATGGCCTTCAAAGACATGCAGAGCAGACTAATTCAATATAAAATCCTTCACCCTTGGTATAGGACCCCCCCAAGGTCCTCCATAGAGTTACACTCTTACCTTCTGATGAGTGCTAGCGCTGCAGATAGCAGGGAGGTAACCTCCATCACATCCTGTGAACCTGCCCCTTGATACAACCCTTGTGGCAACAATGTCTGCTGTAATGGGGTTAAAGCACTGGTTCTAATTTCTGCGCCTCTGCCCCTCCCAAGAAAAGACATACTAGGAAGCTTACCTGTCCCCAAATGAATTGCGACATAAAGTTTTAATTTATTTCCTTCTGTATTCACAGAAAAAATTATTGTAATATGCTCTCTGGAGATCATAGCCAAAACAGTCCTACTTTCTTATTTGGAGACACGCCCCCATGCTAGCATGTTTTGTCATGTCATTAAATGAAGAGAATAGGGGTGAGATCCATAGACTATAATGGAGGCAGTTTTTGAAGGCTTTATTTAATAATTTTGAGTGCCAATTTTAACAAATGAATGTCATCTCTGAAATCATAAGGTCCTTGTCCAGGTGTGGCCTTACTATTGACCTATAAAGAGGTCATAATATCACTTTCCTTCTATTGCCAGTTCCCCTCCTGATACATGCCAACATCCTATTTGGCATCCTAATGGCCGTATTCATGGCCATCACTCAACATAACCTCTGGCTGCAAGAAGAGAGGTTCTCTACCAAAACTATGAATCTTTTCTTCACAGAAAGAGAGGTGGATGCCTGGAACAGCCTGCCGCAAGAGGTTGTGAGGATTGACACAAGGGAACCCTGACTACAAAGGGCAACTAGAGTGTCAAAATAAGTCTAAAACAAATGAGCTGACTAGATGGACCTAGCGGTCTCCTTCTGCCATCAACTTCTATGTTTCTATAATAGGATTATTTCATATCTCCTAAGTATCTCAGTCACTGATCAATCATTAATTTTATTTCAGAAAGACAAGAAAAGCTGCAGATAATAACAGTTTGGTGCAGCAGTAAGTAAAGACACAAGAGGAAGAGGCAATACCGCACACTAGGGAAAAAATACACTTAGTGCTGCACAAGTTTTTTCAAGTGCTTGCTAGACAGTGCTACTTCACTTAATGTTTCATGCCATGTGCTTTTTCAAAACTACATAGGCTCCATCTTGCATTTTCTTAAATATAGCAATCTTTAAGGCAAAGCTCCAGTGCAAGCAGACAGAGTACAAAATACAAAGTGCAAGACAAGAGTGCTAGTTTAACAAAAATACACATAGATAACACACAGAATCAAAATGCATGCTGCATAAAAATTCATGATACGTTCCAGATGGTAGTTTAGATTTATCTATCACTTGCACGGAATTCAGAACCTAGATGATCTCTAAAAAAAAAAAATTAGTAAAACAACAGTTGGGTTACTGGTATACTCTTTAGCTATGGCAAACTTTCCACTTTACCATCCCATAAATTCAACTTCCTGGAGTTCAAAAATCAAGTAGTTCTCTTTTTTGGCTAATGCCAAGTCTATGTCCCCTTCCCTCATACTAACTGTGACCTTTTATATTCCATAAATGCACGTGCCCTGTGTGTGATGCAACATGCACTTGCCCTTTATTGTACTAATATGTGACCCTTTGCCTTTCAGCATTACCATGGACCAGTGAGGAGGATAGTGCTATGCCTCAGAGGCCGGTAGGACCAGCCATAACCATCGGTGGAGCTGGAGGATGAGCAGGACCATGGATAATCCACACCTACATAGCTGTGGCCACAACAACCTGAGGGCCCACCTGTCAGAGGATGCCTGCCCATGTAGCCTGTGTTGGGCACTCCCATGGCCAGGCATGCCTGCATGCTGGGCCAGGTGAGTTGGGGGGGAGCCCTGTATGCCAGACTGTGTGCAGCCCTGCTGGATCCACAGGCTGTGCATTGGGGTGTGCCTGTGGACCTTACGCAGGCTGTGGTGGGCAGAATGCCTGTTACAGTATTGTTTATGTCATTGCGTCAAATGTGTTTTGTTTGTGCCTACGGGTGGGTGCGGTGACAGTGGTTGCTGAGAAGTGTACCTGTCTGTGACATCGCTATCTACAATAAAGGTTACTGTTACTAGCCTGTGTGTCTTACTTGTCTCCGGTGGAGGGCGGGGTACTGGGGGTGCTGGGCTGCCATGATGCCTGGGGTTGTCGGGAGCGAAGGCCCACTCATGCTACAGTGTGTGTACTGGCCATTCTGAACCCATGGCCCATGTGCCTGGTGCTAGGGATGTGCTTCCCGAGGTCAAGGACCCAGAGTTGTGGGCACTCCATGCACTGTGCTGTGCGCCGCCATCCGCCACCGGACCATCCAGCTGTGATGGTTGCATGTGTTGAGGCACGTATGTTGCCATGTTGCATGGTTACTCCACTGTGCTGTTCCACCTCTGGTGGTCCAGTGTGCCCCAGGGGCATGTGGGGCATGGCCCAGGGCATCCCTGTCATCCCAGGGGTGTGTGTGCTGTGCCACTCCATTGCCACTTGTATTACGCCAGTGCGGGAATGTAGGTGTGCTGTCTCTACATGGTACTGGTGTGCCATGTGCATAGTACAGCATGCCATGTGCACCACTGTGGCAGGCCGCTGGTGCCTGTGGGTGGACTTTTGTGCCTCAGCCTTGGTTCTCCTGGTGTGTCACCACTGTGGATGTGCTGGCTTCTCCATGCCTGGGTGTCTGCATGCTGTGTTGGCCTGTGCAGACTCCCACGGTGTGTTATATTGCCCGGTATGTCAGCATCTCGCTGACATATCCTGTGCACTGTGGCCTGCGTGGAATACTGTCATACGGGCAGTCATGCATGTGTGGTGCGTGTGTCTCAGCACCTGTGTGAGTGACTCTGCCCAGCATATCTGTGTAGTGCAGTGGCCACATACTGCTATGCCTGCCTGTTGCACACCCGCTACACACCCATCATGCATGCTGCTGTGCAGTGGCTTGCGCATTGGGGTGTTTTAATGCTTCTGCTCCTGCCTTATGGTACATGAATGCATGGCACATATCCATTGTGCATAGTGCCCAATTTAAATAACTCAAATACTGAGGACATAAAAAAAAATTACTTTGTCACACTAATGGAAAAAGTGGAACAAAAGGGTTGCGATATCTGCTGTTTGGAGTTGCTTCCTGTTCCTTGGGAGGGAAGATTAAAGCACATTAAAATAAAAGTAATTAATGAATGGTTGAGAAAATGGATGCTAGAAAGGAATTAAAATGCATCACACACTGGGAAAACTTTGAGAACAGCCATTGTCTTTACTGCTGGGATGGCCTCCATTTAAATAAAAGTGGTAGCTCACTCTTGAGAAAGTTTTATCTCTAAGAATTTAAACTAAGTGTGAGGGGGAGTTGGGACACTGGGTCAGCTATAGAAAATAGGATTACCCACAACAAAGTAGCCGAATAATACAAATTCCTACTTGCCAATGCAAGAAGCCAGAACATTATTAAAAAAAAATGAATTGGAACTAGTAATGCTAATGAATGATACAGACTTCATAGCAATTTCTGAGACATGGTGGGATGAGACAAACTTATGATCCAGAGAAATCAATGGTTATAAACTCTTTTATAAAAACGGACTTGACAAAAAGGGGAAGGGGTCAATCTTTACATCAATGAAAAACATGAATATGCTGAGATCACGCTCTGATAAAAACTGCACCAGTCATACTGAAAGCGTATGGCTCGAACTATAGATTAATAATTAAAAAAAGTATCATTTTGGGTAATTGATACTGACCCGCTTCTAGCACCCCTGAAAATAATGAAGAACTGTAAAAAGAAATATCAATAGTAGACAGTTCAGCTGAAGTTATGATAATGGGAGATTTCAACTTGCCCTGGATCAAATGGACACAGCTAACCAGTTGCTCCATCACTGAGTCAACATTCATAAATGCTTTGTTAGCAGTAGGACTAGATCAAAAAGTTACATAACCCACCAGAGAGAGAAAAACATATTGGATTCCATTCTCGCCAATATAGATACTGGAATCTCAGATATGCCTCATAAGGGTATTCTGGGAAATAGTGACCACAGTATGATCACTTACATATATTCATCAGGACAAATTAGTGACAATAGAAACATTTTTGCTAGGAATTCTAATAAGGCGAACTACAGTAAAATTATGATTACATTGAATCGTATTGACTGGGAAGCGATCTTCCAGGAACTACCAGTAGAAGAATGTTAGAAGTGTATCTACATCATTCTAAAAAAAGTAAAAGAGGACTGGTACATTCCAAATAGGATAATGAATAATAGAAGGGAGAATTTCCATCGTGGATGATCACATGACTAAAAGGGCAAATACGAAAGAAGGAAAGTGCCTATGCTAAATTTAAAAGGAACAGTTCTCAAGCATCCAAACTAAGATTTAAAATAGAAGTGAATGCAAAGAAACAACTAATAAAAAAGGAAAGGGAAAGTTCTGAGTTTAGGAAAGAGTCCACCAATAATAATCAAAAATCGTTCTTCGCATATATAAACAATGTGAAAAAGGGCGGTAGATCAATTGTCCCTGTAATTGTAGATGGTACTGCATTATATGACCCCAACACTATAGCAAACTGTTTAATAATTATTTTTGTATGATCTTTACCATTAAAGATGATTTCAATATTACAGGTAATCTGACACAGACAAGTATAGTATTAAAGGCTTTTCTAACAAAGAAGTGTTGATAGTCTTATAATCATAAAAGCCTAACTCATCTCCAGGAATCAATGGTATACACCCTAGATTCTTAAGAGAATTATCTAATTAAATCTGTATACCACTTAGCATACTATTCAATAAGTTCTTAACCTCAGGAATTGTACCTTCAGATTGGAAAAAATCACTGGTTGTAACAATTCATAAAAAAGATAGTACAGCCTTCCTTGTAACTATAGGCCTATAAGCCTAACATCAATACCATGTAACTTGACAAAAAAATTAATAAAAGTCAGACTTCAAAATGAAACTATTACCAAAGCACTTATGGATCATACTCAATACGACTTTATGCATGGTAGGTCTTATACCACCAACTTGATAGTTTTCTATGAAAAAATTAGCACTGCACTAGATGCTGGTGTACAAATCAATGTGACTTTTTTAGACTTGAAAAAAGCCTTCAACACTGTTCCCCACCTATAATTAATAAACTATTAAGTATAGGATATAGTTCATAACTGGTAACATGGGTGGAATCATGTTTACGTGGAAGAACACAACAAGTAAGGCTAAATGGCAGACTTTCTACAGCAAGACTGGTTACTAGTGGTATTCCACAGGGGTCCATTTTGGGACTGGTACTATTTAGTAAATTTATAAACAACTTACATCAGGGGTTATGTAACCCAATTGAGAAATTTGCTGACAACACAAAAAACTGTTTAGAAGTGGATACTGAGGAAAACCATTTGTCCCTGGTAAAAGATCTTCAACAAATTGATAACTGGAAGGTAATGAATAGAATGGATTTCAATCTTGAAAAGTGTAAAGTCTTGAATTTGGGCCAAAACAACCCAAAGAACTCATATACATTAAAAGGTTAATCCCTACAGTCTACATTACAAGAAAAAGACTCGGACATCCTGACTGATTGTACATTCAGTATGCATGCCCATATATGAAAAACCACCCAGGCTGCCAACAAAATCATAAATATGAAAAGGAAGGGATCTATAACTAGGGATGAGGACTGTATAATCCATCTGTACAGGTCCTACATCCAACCACATATTGACTATGGATCCCCATTTTGGTCACCCACTTGAGGCAAGATTAAACTCCTAGAGGGTGTATTGGGGGGGGGCAACCAAGATCATTCCAAGGCTGAAAAAATCCCTATAGCCAAGGGATCAAGGAACTAAACCCAATGACATTGAAACAAAGGAGGGACAGTGGGGATCTATGGCAACTTTTTCAAATCATAACCCAGGAACTGCATCTCAGTCTAACATAAAATTTAAGAATATACCACTTACTCTTAGATCACACAATAAGCAATTGGAGGTTCCTAGGTACTCACTAAGAAAAGGGACAGCTATGCCTCAGTAAGGGCACTATCCAAATGGAACAATATATGTAATAGCCTGGTAAACATTTCATCCTTTGGTTTATTTAAGAACAATCTGGACAGACATCTGGAGTTTTAACTGATTGGTTGTCCACAAAGAGTGAGACAATATTTATGGGCTTAGGCCTTCTTCTGTTTTTATATACCAAGTTACCAAGCTACCAACTGAATCTTATACAAGGAAGGTTGCCAAAAAAGCACAAATGGCAACGTTGGTTCTAAAAGGTAGAGAGTTTGGCTGTGAGGGTGAAAGACAGGTTCTCTAAAGGTATAAGGGGAACAAGAGGGAGGAAGGACAAATGGCTGGATTAGTATTCAAGGCTCAAAAATGCAAAGGTGGTAATCAGGAGAACAAAGACAGACACAAAGATAAAGCCTGCTGAGGGTGTAAAAGGAAGAGAAAAATTATTTTTAGCTACATTTGGGAGAAATGGAAAACAGGGGGATTGTCAGGCTAGCGAGGGGAGTGCATTTGAAGACAAGCAGAAGGCAAATGTACTGAACAATTATTTCTGCTCAGTATTCATGGTTGAGGATAAAAGGTCTGCATCAGAGAGCAGAACCAAGGCTGCCACACAGTGGGTACAGGAAACGGGGAGGGTAGTGACTGTGGCTGAATGGATGTGGAAGGTACTAAAAGCCCTCAGAGTGGATTGAGAAGAGACTACAGCAGCTTAATATGTATACCATTGAGGAAAAGAGGGAGAGGAGGGACATGATAGAAATGTTCAAGTATCTCAAGGGAATCAACAAAGTACAAGAGGGTAGTATCTTTCAGAAAAAGAGATGTTCAAGAACAAAGGGGAGCAATTTGAAGATAGAGGGGGAACAGCATATAGGTAATGTTAGAAAGTATTTTTTCATGGAAAGGGTTGTGGATGCATGGAACAGCCTTCCTGAGGAGGTTGTGGAGTCAGGAACAGTGAGAGAGTTCAAGAATGCATGGGACAGACATAAGGCAATTCTAGAGGGGGGCAGGAGGAAGAAAGCTGTTGATTAACTAGAATCTGCAGCTTATCCATCAGGTAGAGAAATGGGCAGACTGGGTGAGCCAAGCAGTCCTTATCTGCCATCAAATTCTATGTTTCTATGTTTCTATAAAGCACTGGGCCTGTATGGCATGCACCAAGAGTACTTAGGGAACTAGCTAGAAAATTGTCAGCGTCGAAGACCCTAGCTAATAATAACTCAATGAAATCTAGAGTTATGTCTACAGATTGGAGACCCACTTAAGTAGTACAACTCCACAAGGAAGAACAGAAGGGACCCAGTTAAATACAGGCCAGTTAGTCTTACCTCCATGATAGGTAAGGTGACGGACACCATAATTAAAGAAAGTCTGGTGGCCTACTTAGAGGACAACGGGCTGCAGGACAGCAAACAGCATGACTTTGAGTCACAGAGGTTATGCCAGACCAACCTGATACTGCTTTTTGACTCGGTGACTGAGACAATAGATTTTCTTTATTTCCCCTTCAGTTTGGTGCCATATAGGAGGCTTCTGAAAAAGCTGGATGACATGGGAATAGTGTGGTGTTTAGTCTGGTGGATAGGGAACTGGCTAAGGGTGAGGCAAATAGTAATATTGATTGGGCCAAAGTGCGGGGACAGAGGTTCATGAACCTGCAGCAGGTATAAGTCATGTTGCCCTTCTTATTCATTATGCTTATTAGTGACATGGAAACAGTATCCATGATAAGATGTGTCATTTTGCTGATGATACAAAGCTATGCAGCAGGGTAGATAATGAGGAAGGGATGCGGGAACTCCAGATGGACATAGAAAAGCTGTAAAGGTAGTCTAATATCTGGCAGTTGAAATGTACTGCCAAGTCAAGGAAGGTGATGCACTTAGGAAATGGAAACCAATCACAGAATGGGGCAGGAGGGGTTAGGTTGGCTGCCACTACAGAGGATTGGGCTCAGGAGCATCATCAGTGACTCCTTCGAGCAAGTTAGCCAATGCAGCAAAGCATTCAGTTAGGCAACGAAGATGCTGGGTTGTATCAGTAAGGGCTTTGACAGTAGGAAAAGAGGACGTGACATCCCAGGAGGGGTATAGAAAATGAGAAGAGACCTAAGCAAGCTTGAGGAGTGCTCAAGGATGTGGAAGCTAAGATTCAAAGCAAAGAAGTGCAAGATCATGCACTTGGGGCACAGAAATGCAGGGAAGGAGTACATGATGTGGGGAAGTATTGACGGCAACCAAACATGAATGGGATAGGGGAGCAGTCATAGCTAATGGTCTAAAGGTTACCAAACACAGTAAGAAAGCTGTGAATAGAGTCAGTGGAATGCTGGGATGTGTAGGGAGAGGTATCTCCAGCATAAGGAAAGAGGTGGTGATGGCACTGTATATAACATTGGTGAGACCTCATCTAGAGTACTGTGTCTGGTTCTGTAGGCTGCATCTCTGGAAGGATATAGACAAAGTAGACGCAGTTCAGAGCAGGGCAACACAAATGGTTCAGGGGCTGCAACAAAAGTCATATGAGGGAGACTGGAGGATCTCAATATGTACTCCCTGCAGGGCAGGAGAATCAGGAGTAATGTGACTGAGATGTTCAAATATCTCAAAGGTGTAAATAAGGTACAAGAGGCTAACATCTTTAAAAAAAAAGATGTTCAAGAACAAGGGGCCATGATATGATGACAGAGGGGGGTAGACTTAGGGGTAATGTTAGAAAGTATTGTTTTTCAAAGAAAGGGTGGTGGATCCATGGAACAACCTCACGACAGAGGTTGTATGGGCAAAAACAGTAGAGGAATTCAAAAATGCATGGGACAGACATAAAGGAACTCTACTGTGTCATAGGAAAGAGGGTAAGTCACAGATCATTTAGGATCTGCGGTATATGAAACAAGTGAGGAAAATGGGCAGACTATATGGGCCAAGTGGTACATATCTGCCATCAAATTCTATTTTCGATGTTTCTAAGTGATGCTGCCTGTACAGATCTGGTGAGGCTCTTCATCTAGAATACTGTGGACAGTTCTGGAGTCCTCATCTAAAAACTGGCTGGAGTTGATTTGGAAAAAGGTATCCAAGATGATCCAGAATCAACAAGGCAGCTCCTATGTGGAGTGACCTATGGCCTAAATTTGCAATGTACAAGATGAAAGCTAGATGCCAGAAGTGGGACATGATAGAAACATAAGTTTTTGAGGGGTATAAACACGGTAAGTAGCAAGGACCTAGGGAGATACCAGAGGGCTGAGGGGTGAGAGCAGGTGAAAAGTGTGAGGCAACTAACCAGAACAAAAGTCCAGTTGGGTAAGGTAGTATAGTTTTGGGCATACTCGATGGGCCATTAGTTTTTTTTTTTTGCAGAAAGATTACTGCATATGTTTCTCTGTATTATGACAATCTAAAATCAAAGACGTTCCCTTTCTTTAATAAATCTGTTATTGAATGGAAAGGTGAAAATGTTAACAATCTAGTGAAAAAGTCTAATATGGTGTACTGACAGTAAAGTATTATGCTTCTCACAAAAACCTAAAGCAAGCATACCTTTGGATTTGAACATAATTGTAGGGTATTAAATGAAGGATAAAAACATTTTTAGACTAATTGAAACTAACACCAAATATTTACAAAATAGACCTATAAATGAAATGGTAATCAGTAGATGTAAATGAGATGCAATTTATTTTCAAAACATTACTTCACAATTAGCATAAAACTTGTGTGATTGCGATGGTGTTTCTTAAATGAGTACAATTATATGAATAACTCAGACTAATGATGTCTTATACAGCAACTACTCACAAATGTTTCAGGAAAGTTTATTTATTTATTTTTATTTATTTAGAAAGTTTGGCAAGGAAAGGCACTCTGAGCTGAAGCTTGTTTCAAGTGTGTCATGGGAGCACAGGGAGGTTAAGTAACTTGTTTAGGGTCACAGCATGCATGTCATAGTTGTGGAATTCAAACCCAGGTCTGTTAGATTTCCAGGTTTCTATATCAGTGCTACACAGGGGCATAGTTTTTTTTTTTTTTGGGGGGCAAGAACTTCAAAAAGACCTGCTTTTCCTCAGAAATCCCAAATCAATAGGCCACCTAGGCCCCCAGAATCTATCAGGTTTTTGATACATTCTTGTGCATTTTAAGGGTAATTTTGGCACTATTTGACTTCTTTTAATGCCTTGTTTAACTTGTTACGAAACCACCACTATACCTATCAAAATAACAAAATTTTTATTTTCTTTAAAACAATTGTCAAATTTAAAGCAACTTCTTGATTAGTATCAAGGAGCAGAAACTGCAAACGTCTCTTATCCAGAAAATTCAACCATAAAATATTCATTCTGGGAACCATATTGTACATAGGGTTTACGAATGCTGTTAAAAAAATACAGTATAAAGGGAAGTGACCACGTGGAGATAAAATATGTTACCACCATTTATTGTTTCTTTTGTTTATCTGTGTCTCAAGTTAAATTATGGCTACTGGCTAGCCAGAGTAAAAGACAGTCCTATGTAGCAGCAATCAAACAGTCCCTGTCCACTGACCACAGCAGCCTGGCTAAAAAACAAATATTGCAATATAAATAATACATACAGTATTCATAATGAAGGTCAGAGGCCACTCCAAGTAAATGCTAGTACTAACCTCTGGCCTTTATGACTATATATTTACTGGGCTGCATAGCACGGGGAATAACGTCCAGGAGTGAGGTGATCCTACCTCTGTACAATGCCTTGGTAAGGCCGCACTTTGAGTACTGCTTGCAGTTCTGGAGGTTGGACCTTAAGAAGGACATAGTACTGTTGGAGAGGGTCCAGAGGAAGCAACCAGGATGATCTGGGGCATGGGGGATAGGACCTATGAGGACAGGCTGGAAGCCCTGGGGCTATATTCACTGGAGGAGAGGAGAGATTGGGGAGCATGATTGAGGTTTTCAAATATGTGAAGGAGATTAACAGGGGTAGAGCCAAAGAAATGTTCAGGCTAATGCCAAGGGGCACATCCAGGGGGCATCAATGGAAACTGGAGGGAAGAACCTATAAGGGAGAACATAGAAGGCATTACTTAACAGAGAGGGTGGTGGAGCCATGTAATGCTTTGCCCAGGAGTCTAGTCAAGCAAGACACTGTGGAGGGATTCAAGAGGGGGTGGGACAGATGCATGGGGGTACTGAAGCCAAGATTGACCCTCACAGGGACAAGGGGGGGGGCAAGCGACCATTAGGGGCTGGCTAACCGAGCAGACACGAAAGATCGACAGGCCTATTCTGCTGGCTTTTAGTATGTTAGTATATTTATCATTATTGTGTTATACAGGTCATACTAGTATGGTACAGCAACTGATACAGCCCAGACCCATTCAAACAACAGAGAATAATGTACCGCTCCCAATCATGAAATAGTACAAGCTGGTATTCCACACCTCAAGTATTGATCCCTCAAAGAAGGAAGCAAGACACAGTTTAGGACCAGGATTTGAGCCCCTGTCCACAGAAGCATAGCGCTCCTGCACAGCCACAGCTCATCCCACCAAGCCACGGTGGAAGCTCAACGGACCACCTCCCCAACATAGTTCTTGACCTCTGTGTCACTCCTCCTTCTCACCCATGCACAACAGGGTAGAAAACCATACGCAACATATGTGCCTTGTGGGGGGTTGTACCCTGTCATGCTAGTACACCACCCTATATGTTCTACATGGTATTCCATGCACGGTTCTGTATATGACATATTGAACTAGTAGGTGTATATATAATATCTATCTATCTATATATATATACATATATATATAATAATATAATATAATATAATATAATATAATATAACCATTATCATATATAAAGATGTTGTTAAAGATGCCACCTATAAACTTTAATGAAGCGTGGCCCCACACTCTCCCTGGGAACACATCTTTACGTACCTGAGTGTGGGGCTGGATTATGGGTGGATTGACAGACCAGGAAGTGGAAAGGTTCAGTGGTGGCAAAGATATAATCCCTCCCAATTCTTAAATAACAGAAGAACATTTTATAACATAAACTCAGATAGCATTTTGCTGACGTAAGGTATCAGAATATGTGGTACAAATTAATTGCTAAAAAACTTGATGAATCTCTTTAAATCTCCCTCCTGGAGATTTAGATCCCTTACTACTTAAGGACCCTGATTTTATTCCCTGAATAAAGAAGGAGACTGCATTGATTTTTGCAGAAAACAAGATGCAGAACACCTCCACAGGGACTGCATGGGAGGCTTACAAGGCTACCCTTAGAGGAAAAATCATGGGCTATGCTGCAACCAGATGAACGAAAAGGGAATACCAACTCCATGACTCAGAGAGTGATCTCCAAACTGCTGAAACTCAGCTTAAATCCACACCACATCCAGACCCCCATTCCCTTCTAAACTGACATATTGCAAATCTGAGAATGGGAATAGATACCCTATTGCACTGGAAAGCAGAGATCTTCATCCTCCAGCATAAGTATAAATACTGAGAAGGAGGTGAGCACGGAGGGAAACTGATAGCCTATAATAACAAAAAGCAGCAGATGGAGTGCTTCACTATTGGTTTAATGGACCCATCAGGCTCAGTACATACTGCACCAAGAGAAGTAAACACCATTATGTGTACCTTTTATGCCAGCCTTTACTCTTCGCCCAACAAAAGGGATACAAAGGCAATTCAAACTTTCCTAGACTTGTTAGCAGTCCACAAACTTACCCAGCAGCAAGCTACTCACCTAGATACTCCACTACCGAGAGCATAAATCACTCAGTCTCTTCTCTTGCTCAACACTTTATTTATTTTATTTATTTATTTTTTTATTTAGTTTTTGTTGACCAGGTAAGTGCACTAGACAAATCCTGCCTAATTTCAGGCACGACCAGGGAGAAGGAGATACAGATGATTGCCAACTGTCCTTGAACCAGATTAAGCATTTGGTGGTATTTTTAGTGAATGAGGGAAATTTGGCTAGGACAATGGGGAAATTCCCCTACTCTTTTCGATAAGTGCCATGGGATCTTTAACATCCACCTGAACTACCACCAATCCAGGCAGATGGGACCTCGGTTTAACGTCTCATCTGAAAAACGGCACCTCAGAAGAGCAGCGCCACTCTCATACTGCACTACAGTGTCAGTACTGGGATATTAACCCAAGTGCCAGATGTGGGAACTGAACCCACAGTCCTCTGATCTCCCAGCCTCAGAGGTGAGTGTGCTACCTACTGAGCCACTGACACTGCTAACATACCCCAACAGCTGTGGTAGCACTTGATTTTGAAAATGCCCTTGATTCCATCAGAACTTGGAAAGTTCCTGGAGGGAAGCAGAACTCTGGCAAGTTGTTGACCTCCTGGACTCCCCAGGCCTCCAGCAAGTCTACCAAGAAACCAACATCTCTTGTACTCTCAATCCCACTCTCTGAGAGGCAATGATAATAATGCTTCAAAAGAAAGGGAAGGATCCTACCCTAGTGGCTAGCTATCGTCCCATCTCCCTAATCAGTGTTGGCATTAAGATGTATGCGAAAGCCATCACCAACTGACTGTATCCTCTGTTATCCCAACTTATTCACCCTTCCAGGTGGGCTTAATCAAAGTTTGATATTGCTCAGATAACATTCGTTCTCTCATAAATCTTATCTATACAGTCAAATGTCTACATACCCCAGCAGCTGTCGTAGCACTTGATTTTGGAAAATGGTCTTGATTCCATCAAATGGGACTACTTCCATCTAGTACTAGCCTACCTGGGACTGGGAGACAGGTTTCAGGTATGGATCAGATCCATATACTCACTTCCCACCATGAGAGTACTTATAAACTGCTTACTCTTGGACCCCTTCTCCCAGGCTCGAGGCAGACAGCAAGGGTGCCTCCTATCTCTGCTCCCCTTTGTCTTGGCAGTGGAGAATACAGGTGGGAATACAGGTGGACTCTACCCAATAAGCTATGCTCACATACTCTATGCAGATTATCTCCTTGTCCCCTGGTTGACGTTACCACCTCCCTTGACCCCCTCTTAACCCTATTTAATAGCTTTACACAGTAATTGGGTTTAAAAATCAAGCAATGAAGAACTGAAGTCCGTCCCTTGAATCAGTATTGCTCCCACCATCTCATTACATCTCATGACCTCACTTGGACCTCAGATGACATCACTTATTTGGACATTAAAATCATATCAGACATATCCAAAATCTGGGAAGTCAATCTTCAGCCTCTATTGTTAACCCTTAGAATGTAATGTGACTGTTGGATATTACTTCAATTGACTATGGCAGGGAAAATAGGTACACTCAAACTGGTGACTGGCCTGAAAGTGTTCTACTTCCTCTCCCACATCCCCCTTGAACAGCCTATCAGCTGGCTACCCAAAATTGATAAACTAACAGGTAACTTCCTCTGGGATCACAAACAATTCAAATACAGCTTTAATAAACTGTGAGCGCACTGGATCCAAAGGGGGATGGCACCTTCCATGGTTTGAGGGTTACCTCTGGACTTTCAGAGTAGTGCAAACTGTACAGTGGTTCATCTCACATTGAATGACACCTCAATGGGTCATCATGGAAGCCACTCAATGTGAGGTTCACTCTCTCCTCCTGCTCCTTTACTCAGCCCTCCCTAGAACCCTGACTGCTCATCCTGCTTTTGGCCCTCCCATTAAATACCGGGTGAAACTGTATAAAAAGACTGGAAAAGATCCATTGCCTGCTTCCTTCACCCCCCTTTGGAGAAACCCTGCTATCACAGTAGGCCACAAACCTCTTAGGTGGCCCTCATGTGAGGCTCAGGGTATTTATTATCTGAACAATTTTCTAATTCCCCTAAAAATAGCTGTTGACATTTTCTAAGTACTATACATTGTTGGTGTATCCCACATTCTGACTTCTGGAGTTCTCTCCAAATTAGAACTGCAATGCAGCCTATAGTAAGGGCCTCACACTCAGATACCAAGCCTGATACCCTCTCCCATTAGCTGTCCTGCAAAAAAATGTATAGCTGGCAAAATATACTTCAGCATCAGAGACACCCTACCTATTCAATCCTTGTAGTCAAAAACAAAATGGTATAAAATGATATACACAACCATCTCCGAACAAGATTGGCAGAGCTGTTGGAGATTTGGGCATATGGCCTTCAAAGACATGCGGAGCAGACTAATTCAATATAAAATCCTTCACACTTGTATAGGACCCCCCTGAGGTCCTCCATAGAGTTACGCTCTTACCTTCTGATGAATGCTAGCGTTGCAGATAGCAGGGAGGTAACCTCCATCACATCCTGTGGACCTGCCCCTTGATACAACCCTTGTGGCAACAATGTCTGCTGTAATGGGGTTAAAGAGTAGGTTCTTATTTCTGCAGCTCTGTCCCTCCCAAGAAAAGACATACTAGGAAGCTTACCTGTCCCCAAATGGATTGCGACATAAAGTTTTAATTTATTTCCGTCTGTATTCACAGAAAAAATTATTGTAATATGCTCCTTGGAGATCACAGCCAAAACAGTCCTACTTCCTTATTTGGAGACACGCCCCCATGCTAGCATGTTTTGTCATGTCATTAAATGAAGAGAATAGGGGTGAGATCCATAGACTATAATGGAAGCAGTTTTTGAAGGCTTTATTTAATAATTTTGAGTGCCAATTTTAACAAATGAATGTCACCTCTGAACTCGTAAGATCCTTGTCCAGGTGTGGCCCTACTATTGACCTATAAAGAGGTCATAATATCACTTTCCTTCTATTGCCAGTTCCCCTCCTGATACATGCTAACATCCTTTTTGGCATCCTAATGGCCGTATTCATGGCCATCGCTCAACATATCCTCTGGCTGCAAGAAGAGTGGTTCTCTACCAAAACTATGAATCTTTTCTTCACAGAAAGAGAGGTGGATGCCTGGAACAGCCTGCCACAAGAGGTTGTGAGGATTGACACAAGGGAACCCTGACTACAAAGGGCAACTAGAGTGTCAAAATAAGTCTAAAACAAATGAGCTGACTAGATGGACCTAGCGGTCTCCTTCTGCCATCAACTTCTATGTTTCTATAATAGGATTATTTCATATCTCCTAAGTGTCTCAGTCACTGATCAATCATTAATTTTATTTCAGAAAGACAAGAAAAGCTGCAGATAATAACAGTTTGGTGCAGCAGTAAGTAAAGACACAAGAGGAAGAGGCAATACCGCACACTAGGGAAAAAGACACTTAGTGCTGCATAAGTTCATTCAAGTGCTTGCTAGACAGTGCTGCTTCACTTAATGTTTCATGCCTTGTGCTTTTTCAAAACTACATAGGCACCACCTTGCATTTTCTTAAATACAGCAATCTTTAAGGCAAAGCTCCAGTGCAAGCAGACAGAGTACAAAATACAAAGTGCAAGACGAGAGTGCTAGTTTAACAAAAACACACATAGATAACACACAGAATCAAAATGCATACGGCACAAAAATTCATGATACATTCCAGATGGTAGCTTAGATTTATCTATCACTTGCATGGAATTCAGAACCTAGATAATCAATAAAAAAAAAAAAATTAATAAAACAACAGTTGGGTTACTGGTATACTCTTTACCTATGGCAAACTTTCCACTTTACCATCCCATAAATTCAACTTCCTGGAGTTCAAAAATCCAGTAGTTCTCTTTTTTGGCTAATGCCAAGTCAATGTCCCCTCCCCTCATACTAACTGTGACCTTTTATATTCCATAAATGCACATGCCCTGTGTGAGATGCCCCATGCACTGGCCATGTATTGTACTGATATGTGACCCTTTGCCTTTCAGCATCACCATGGACCAGAAAGGAGGATAGTGCTATGCCTCGGAGGACAGCAGGACCAGCCATCACCATCGGTGGAGCTGGAGGATGAGCAGGACCATGAATGATCCACACCTACACGGCCGTGGCCACAACATGAGGGACCACCTGCCAGAGAATGCCTGCCTTTGTAGCCTATGTTGGGCCCACCATGGCCAGGCATGCCTGTGTGCTGGGCCAGGGTGAGTTGGGGGGGGAGCCCTGTATGCCAGACTGTGTGCTGCCCTGCTGGATCCAGAGTCTGTGTATTGGGGTGTGCCTGTTGACCTTTCGCAGGTTGTGGTGGGTGGGATTCCTGTTACAGTATTGTTTATGTCATTGTATCAAATGTGTGCTGTTTGTGCCTGTGGGTAGGTGCAGTGACAGTGGTTGTTGAGGAGTGTACCTGCCTGTGATACCGTTATCTGCAATAAAGGTGCCTGTTACTAGTCTGTGTGTCTTATTTGTCTCCGGTGGAGGACGGAGCACTGGGGGTGCCGGACTGCCATGCTGCCTGGGGCTGGTGGGGGGTGGAAGGCCCACTCGTGCTACAGCGTGTGTACTGACCATCCTGCACCCATGGCCCATGTGCCTGGTGCTAGGGGTGTGCTTCCCGGGGTCACAGACCCAGTGTTCGGGGCACTCCATGCACAGTGCTGTGCACCGCCACCTGCCACCGGGCCGTGCAGCCATGATGGTTGTATGTGTTGTGGCACGTACGTTTTCATGTTGCATTGTGACCCCACTGTGCTGTTCCACTTCTGGTGGTCCAGTGTGCCCCAGGGGCATGTGGGGCATGGCCCAGGGCATCCCTGTCATCCCAGGGGTGTGTGTGCTGTGCTGTTCCATTGCCACTTGTATTACACCAGTGTGGAAATGCAGGTGTGCTGTCTCTACATGGTACTGGTGTGCCATGTGCATGGTGCAGCATGCCCTGTGCACCACTGTGGCAGGCCGCTGGTGCCTGTGGGTGGTCTTTTGTGCCTCGGCCTTGGTGATCCTGGTTTCTCACCACTGTGGATGTGCTGGCCCCTCCATGCCTGAGTGTCTGCATGCTGTATTGGCCTGTGCAGACTACCATGGTGTGTTGCATGGCCTGGTATGTCACCATCTCCCTGACATATCCTGTGCTCTGTGGCCTGTGTGGTATACTGTTGTGCGGGCAGTCATGCATGTGTGTTGCGTGTGCCTCAGCACCTGTGTGCGTGACTCTGCCCCAGTGTATCTGTGTGGTGCAGTGGCCAAGTACTGCTATGCCTGCCTGTTGCACACCCACTATGCACCCATCGTGCATGCTGCTGTGCAGTGGCTTGTGCATTGGGGTGTCCTACACACATGTATGCATGGCGCATATCCATTGTGCATAGGGCCCAATGTAAATAACTCAAATACTGAGGACATAAAAAAAATGACTTTGTCACGCTAAAGGAAAAAGTGGAACAAAAGGGTTGTGATATCTGCTGTTTGGAGTTGCTTCCTGTTCCTTGGGAGGGAAGATTAAAGCACATTAAAATAAAAGTAATTAATGAATGGTTGAGAAAATGGATGCTAGAAAGGAATTAAAATGCATCAAACACTGGGACAACTTTGAGAACAGCCATCGTCTTTACTGCTGGGATGGCCTCCATTTAAATAAAAATGGTAGCTCACGCTTGAGAAAGTTTTATCTCTAAGAATTTAAACTAAGTGTGAGGGGGAGTTGGGACACTGGGTCAGCTATAGAAAATAGGATTACCCACAACAAAGAAGCCAAATAATACATATTCCTACTCGCTAATGCAAGAAGCCAGAACATTATTAAAAAAAAAACCTGAATTGGAACTAATAATGCTAATGAATGATACAGACTTCACAGCGATTTTTGAGACATGGTGGGATGAGACAAACTTACGATCCAGAGAAATCAATGGTTATAAACTCTTTTATAAAAACAGACTTGACAAAAAGGGAGAGGGGTCTATCTTTACATCAAAGAAAAATATGAATATGCTGAGATCACTATCTGATAAAAACTGCAACAGACATATTGAAAGCTTATGGCTCCAACTATAGAGTAACAATTAAAAAAAAACTATCATTTTGGGTAATTGCTACAGACCCCCTTCTAGCACCCCTGAAAATAATGAAGAACTGTAAAAAGAAATATCAATAGTAGCCAGTTCTGCTGAAGTTATGATAATGGGAGATTTCAACTTGCCCTGGATCAATTGGACACAGCTAACCAGTAGCTCCATCACTGAGTCAACATTCATAAATGCTTTGTTAGCAGTAGGACTAGATCAAAAAGTTACACAATCCACTAGAGAGAGAAAAACATATTGGATTCCATTCTCACCAATATAGATACTGGAATCTCAGATATGTCTGATAAGAGTATTCTGGGAAATAGTGACCACAGTATGATCACTTACACATATTCATCAGGACAAATTAGTGACAATAGAAACATTTTTGCTAAGAATTCTAATAAGGTGGACTACAGTAAAATTATGAATACATTGAATCTTATTGACTGGGAAGGGATCTTCCAGGAACTACCAGTAGAAGAATGTTAGTATTGTATCTACATCATTCTAAAAAGAGTAGAAGAGGACTGGTGTATTCCAAATAGGATAATGAATCATAGAAGGGGGAATTACCACCATGGATGACCACAAGACTAAAAAGGCAAATAAGAAAGAAGGAAAGTGCCTATGCGAAATTTAAAAGGAACAGTTTTCAAGCATCCAAACTAAGATTTAAAATAGAAGTGAACACAAAGAAACAACTAATAAAAAAGGAAAGGGAAAGTTCTGAGTTTAGGATAGAGACCACCAATAATAATTAAAAATCGTTCTTCACATACATAAACAATATGAAAAAGGGCGGTAGATCAATTGTCCCTGTAATTGTAAATGGTATTACATTATATGACCCCAACACTATAGCAAACTGTTTTAATAATTATTTTTACATGGTCTTTACCACTAAAGATGATTTCAATATTACCTAACTCGGCTAACCGAGCAGACACGAAAGATCGACAGGCCTATTCTGCTGGCTTTTAGTGTGTTAGTATATTTATCATTATTGTGTTATGCAGATCATACTAGTATGGTACAGCAACTGCTACAACCCAGACCCATTCAAACAATAGAGAATAATGTACCGCTCCCAATCATGAAATAGTACAAGCTGGTATTCCACACCTCAAGTATTGATCTCTCAAAGAAGGAAGCAAGACACAGTTTGTTCATAATGTCTTTTAGGGTACAATACAACCAAACGGAACATGAAACCTTGTAACACTTTGCTCAGAGATTACCAAATAAACAAACACATGAACTAAAACAAAATGCAAATGTCTCACAAAGTACACAATATTTATTCAGTGCAATGCAACCCAGTTTCATTTACTTTCCTGTTAATACTTAAAACTATTATTTCCAACATTGGAGGCAGTATAGCTATGGGGAGGGGGAGGTAATTCTACTCATGGGGTTGAAATTTCCAGTAGTTTTGGTACTGTAGTGTGGTTAGTGATTTACAGTGTTGCTCACACATTTTCAGAGAGGACTGCATTACTGTGCCCTTCCTTGTGACAGAATGTGTGAAACTTCTTTTGTCACACATTTTATCACAATGTATGGTCACAGTAACAACGTGCTCTCTGGGTGTTCTGCTGATCTATCTGTCCCTTGGCTCAGCCTCAAGACACACTGTGTCCCTGACAGGCACCTCTTACACTGTACCCCCCTTCTCTCTCCACATTTTGCTTTAGCTCACTCCCCTGCTCTCTCCCTCCTCCCCTGTTCTCTCCCTTCTGCTGCTTTCCATAGCTTTTGAATCCATGTGTTATGACCCACCTCCTTGTTAAGCAACTTGCCAGCTTTATTCATTCAACACTCTTCATTCTGAAATGTTATTCCCCCTTTCCCCACTCCCTTCCTGTACTTCTTCACATTTTATAAAATACTTAGTTTCTGTTATCACTAATGTCCTAGCAGTGCAGCCAGCTCTCAGAACAAACAACTCAAGGACTCATCTCAGAGTCTGAGATTTGAAATATACCCTACCAGTTCATAACAGCAAATTGAGCAGTCAGCCATCCTGCATCTGCATTTGGATCCAAATCATACCACCCCCCCCCAGCCAGCCAGCCAGTCAGCCAGCCAGATCCCACCATGCATACCTTAATAAAAAAGCCACATCATGGCCCAACTCATCCCAACTAACTGATTACATTTTTTTGTATTCAGTATTCGCTTTGGGACTTACTTGAAGGAACATTTATTTTTCTCATGGCCCTCACCTCGGCTTCACTCAGGCAGCAACACTTTACCAGGCAGCAGGTTGGTCAGTCAGGACAGCAGCACAGCAGGCTCTCATCATGGCTAGGCTCTCCCCTTCCCTGGACCCTCTCTGCTCTGGCTCTTCTACATTCCAACAGGTAGTCCTGGTGGCAGTCTACTCTAACCACAACCACTTTTGTCTTCTCCCGTGGTGCAGCAGGTCTTACAGCCTGTCACTGTGGCCCGGTGCTGGTGCCAGCCCCAACATGACTCTCCCATTCCTCTCCTTGGCTGGTCGGCTCTCTTATTCCTCCCTGGTGGGCCTGGTGGCTGGTGTTCTGGACGGGCAACTTAGGAGGAGTAAAATGATTAGCAGACCAGTGATCGAGAAGAAATCCTTAAATTGACAGCAATGATGGGTCACTCATGGACTGACGGCTAACCGGATGACACCACACCATCAATGAATGTGAACTATTGTGCTCTCTTCCCAATGGCAGGCAAGAAATGGCGCTGTAACAAGTTTCGGCTTGTGCCGGCACACACACAACTGTGGCTGCAGTGTTCTGCAATTGGCAGCAAAATGCATGTTGCTGTGGTTACGGCAGGCATACAGCCAATCGGAAACTGGGACATTAGGGACAAATGTCGGGAGTAGGACCATTTAAAATCTGCATTGCACAGTAGTCCTTGGAGCCCCACCTTGCTTCTCCTTTGTTATAGCCAAGTCCAGGACCAGTCCAAGTGCAGAAAAAAAAATGCAAACGCAAACGAGCAAAGTCAAAAAGTCCCAATCTCTTTGCTCTCTTTGCTCGAAGGCAGCTTGCCCTCCTGCCCCCGTAATCACGCCACTGGTGCTATAGCCTCTGAGCTATAGTTCACATTTGAAACTATTCAAGGACTATGCTTTACATGGCTATGCTGGTGAAATGTATTTATCCAGAGTGGCACAACTGAAATGTGGAACCTCATTTTCAGTGGGGTTATGCATCTGCTTAATTTTACAGTTTTGATGGACTGAGTACCAAGAGATAAATCTATAATTATTTATTTATTTGAAAATTAGTAACCGGAAAAGGAACACAGAGTTGAGACTCATTTCCAGCTGTGATCCAGGGGACGGGACCAGAAGATTTAAATACATAGTACAGAACCAATTTTCCATTACTATAAAATAGAGAAACAGAGTACCTAACAAAACTGGAATAAGTGCACAATGAACAAACAATGCAAATGCAAAAAAAAAAGAAAAAGCAATTGTATGGGAATCTGTTAGAGGGAAGGAAAGCAGAAGCATGGGAGGGGAGAAGTCTCATCTGATATCTGAGGCAGCCAGGGGAGTTAGTTGATTGAAGAGGAAGTTGGTTCCAAAGTGAGCAAAAATGATAGGATATGCTGACTACCCAGCAGAGGTGTGGTGATGTGGTATTGCAAAGGTACAAGGATCCCTGGAGTGAAGGCAGCAGAAGGCAGAGTGGACAAGGAAGAGGTGTAATGAAAGGTAGCAAGGAAGGGATGAAAATTAGTATTTAGATATGAAGGAGGCACAGTGAAGCTGACAAAGTGAGGAAAAGGGAGAATGGACAAGGATAAGTAAAGTAAGCAATGATGAGCTCTGGTGGGGGAACAGGTAGAAAAATGGCAAAAGGAGTTACAGAGTTTGTAAAGTCTGGCCAAAGAGGAGAAGGGGGTAGAGCCGTATACTGCATCTGCATAATCAAAGACCAGAAACCCCATTTTGATGACAGGCTCATGACAGACCTGCGGGGACAAACAATCATTATTGCAGTACAAGGCACAAAGTTTAGATTGAAGCTTGGCATGTATGGTGTCAATGTGGCAGAGTTTAGTTTGCTGCAAACCACACACTGAGGTACTTAAAGGAAGGGACCACTTTAAGAGGGTTGCCATCCATGGTGGAAAAGATAGGCACAGATGGGAACCTGGCAAGTTTTTGACTGATGCCAAAAGTCATGGCACAGTCTTTTTTTTTTGTGTGTGTGTGTGTGTGTTAACTCAGAGTTGATTAGATTGAAACCTGCACAGGGTGTTGTGGAAGTCTTGCTGGAGCAGAACTTTCACAGCTGAGTTGGAGGGACGAGACATGTAGATGACTGCGTCATCTGCATACATGTGAATATGTGAGTTGGCACAGGCTACAGGGAGATCACTGAGAAACATGGAGAAGAGTATGGGACCCAGGATAGAGCCCTGAGGGACCCCTGCCTGAATGAGAAGAGGAGGTGGCAGAGCTACCAACCTGTACCAATTGTTGACAGACTTTGAGGTAAGAACAGAACCAGTCAAGAACATGAGCTGAGAGACCAGGAGAACTCAGTTTATTCAGGAGGAGAAGCTGGCATACAGAGTAGAAGGCCTTTGACAGATTGATGAAGACATCTGCCATGACATGTTCCTGATCCATCACTGAGAGGGTAAAATCAGTTGCATGTACTGTAGCAGGGAAGAGATAATCAAATGAGCCTTCTGCAAGCCAGGATGCAATGGGGAGAGAAAATCGGAGGTGGAGAGGAAATCAGAGAGTCTGGTGTGGACTAGCTTGTCTTGCAGCTTAGCAAGGGAAGGTAGGAAGGAAATTGGCCAGTTGCTATCAGGGGAGGAAAGCCCCCCTTGTGAAGTGGTATATTTTTGGCCAGCTTCCAGGAGCATGGAACTGTGCTGAGTGAGTGAAGGAAAGGATATAAGTAGGTGAGTCAGAGGAAGTTCAATGACAGTAGAGGAAATATGGAGGAGTTTAGTATCGAGCCCATCTGGGCTAAACTTGCATAGTTTCAAGGAGTAAAGGGCCATCAGGGTCTTCTGGGTAGTTAACAGGCAAAATAAGGAAACCCTGAACATGGTGTGAAACGGTGTAGGATAGAAGGGGAATAGAAGGCAGAACACAAGTGGTGAAGAACTCACTGAAGTAAGAAGCAACAGAGGAGGGGTCAGACACAGGTGAACCATTTACCAGAAGGATGAGGAGCCCAGACTGGATGGGAGGATCGAATAGGGAATTAATTACCTTTTGGGGGCGTTAAGGTTGCTATGAGGTTTGACCTTGAAGTATTGTGATTTTGTAGCCTTGACAGCCTTTTTGCAGGAGTTTCTGCTAGCCATATACTGGTGGATGTTTGGAATAATCTTTATTTGTATAGTCTCCACCTCTTGATCATTGGGCTACTACAACAAAATGATGTATTTCCCATTAAACTTGTGGACCTTTCAGCTGTCTCTTATATTTATAATTCAAGAATGATGTTACATCTCAAAATAAGTTTTTTTTTCTTGATGCAATGGCAGTAAATAAACCGTTTTTTGATAAAGTACTTGTTATCCCTAAGATGCTGTATGCAGAAAGAGATCTTCGTAGTTCTTACAAATGCTGCTATGAGATTTTCTTTTTTTGCATGCAGAATTAATATCATTTGTGGAACTTTTCAGAGAAAGTCCGTAAGTACTAGAAACAGCAAGATGCAAATAATACAAATGTGGATTTTTATTTAATTTACCACCAAGAACAAAGTCCCCAAGTTGCTGAATAAAGATTGCAGAAAACAACTTCACTTCTTACCTGTTTCGAAAACTACAGACTTTCCTGATTTTCTTCTGCCTTTCACAAACTTAAGCCAGAATGTAATTTTGTAATTTTTCATTAATCACATTTAAGCTATTTGGCATGACAGGACATGTGTCTTGTTGGGATAACATCATGCCTCAGGTGGGTTGTAAGGAACAAGGTCACAGGTCAAGTGCCTTCATCACCCAAGAAGTGATATTTATCCAAGTGACACACAAACACACACACACGCACACCTTGAAATGCCTTATTGCAATTACAAAATAGATCCATGTATGTGCTTGTGATTGGAAATAGGCTGTTTTGTGGCCACTGATTTAACCTGTGAGGTTACTGTTGGACAACATCATGGGTTAAATTTGCTCTCCACTTATCAGCTTTTTAGCATTTTTTTATCCACTTTAGAACCCTTCAGCAATGTCCTGCCCAACCAGCCTGGTGGCACTGAGGGTTGAGGTGCTGGACGTCACACCTCACACCATGCTGGTGACCCGAGTTCGGGAGCAAGCACAGGTTGTCAGGGGTCAGTAGGGATGGGGAAGGATTGAGCACACCAGGGGCTGTTCTTCTTCCCCTAGGAGGGGGGATTCTCACGTCTGATGCACTGGCTACCTCTGGCGGAGGCTGAGGACATTGCAGTGCTCGGCAGCAGATGCAGGGGATTTGAGCTGTGGTGGACATCCTCCAGGTGTGCGTGGGAGCATGCGCACACTGGGCTGGACATCATTGCACATTCAAGCTCTGGGGTGGAAATAAGAAAAATCCCCCTATCATTGGGTTAGGTGGCGGTGAAGCAAAGGCAGGTGGTCCGACCACATGCCCAATGTCGGACGATTCTCCAGTTCTCCCTGGGGTCTGGGGCCTCTCCGTGGGGCTGGGAGAGCCTGGATCCTGCATATCCGATGTAGCTATCGGAGAAGCAGTTCAGGAGGGCGGTTGAATCCGGCAGCTGCAGATGGTGATCCTGAGAGATGCCCTGAAGGTAGGGTGCATAAAACAGAAACTACAAAAAACAATGTCCTGCCGCAGTTCTAAGGCTATAATAGTTATATATGGGAGGACTAAAGACCATGGTTCTGTGTGGGGGGAATAGTTCCTCTCCCATTTCAAATATAAGCCAGCCTTCTCAGCACTCAATGCACAGCATTTTTTGTTTTGTGTGCCTGGCGGCTCTGTGGCTTGTGTGGCTGCTCTTTATATCCCTGCTTCACTTCTCTATTTCCTCTCGCTGTCTTCTAGCTTTTTTTCCCATTTATTTGTGTTCTTTCCTTTCTTGTAGTTCTCTGCACTGTTCCCTCATTCCTCTTTCATCACCCACTCTTCTCACTCCTGACCTACCCTTTCCCATTTGTTATATGCTGTTCCCCCTGTTGTCAGTCTAGTGTTTCATCCCTCACATTCCCAATTTTCTTCATCATGTCTGCTCTCTTTCAGCTGTTTCCAGCTCCCCACTTCCTGTGGTCATCTGTGCCTTGCTCTCCATTTCATCTTTTTCTTGCTCTTTTTTAGGCTTTCTTTCTGCTCCTTCTGAGCCACCACTCTGCTCCTCTGCACTACTGGATATGAGTCACAGCTGCATTAACCCAGTTCACTCTACAAACTGTTTCTTAGTACTATAATCCTTGGAAGGTCCTGTTCCATGCTCCATTGCAGTAAGTGCCAACTTCAGTAATTAAATTAGCAGTGTTTGCTTTGGTCACACTAACCTGCCACTTTGGCCCATATTTTGCTTTTGATCATGCCAGAAGCACAATTGCTACAGTGCAAGCTCAACTGGCAAGTATTGACAGTCACATAGCAGAGAAGTACTTGGAGCTAGCAGAGGAGACTGGGGCCACTTCTGGCATGGTTTTATTCACTGACATGGTGTTCTACACAACAAAGCAGTGGAAGGATCTACAACAACATCGAAACTGAAAAGTAGAACTACAAGAATTTAGTGAAAATATTAACTACAGTGCAGAGGGCTACACAGGGCAATTGCACAGCAAAATCCATTTTAAAATGGAAAAACTGAGTGTCATAGAGAGGCAGTTTTAATTGCTCTTGGCAGCTTCCTTAGCAAGTTCCCATTCATTGGCTTCTGTACTGAAGACAGCACTGCCTCTCCAATGACTTCACTGAGCTTCAGTTTGGGTACTGTATTTATCTGCACCAAACTCAGGCTCCATAAGCTCACCCTATTCTCCCTCAATGTTTTCTCATAGCAGCCATAATTGCTGCATTTGTAGACTTGCGGGGATCAACCAGAAGCAGTCTCACTCCGGAACATAAACACTTTAAACCAATAGGACCAGCACACAGTGGAGACATTTAGTTACCACAGCAATGTATCTTTCTTTTATCAAGTGACTGTCAGTTTGTTTTACTCACTTGAGCACAAGATGGCTAAGCAAGTATCAAGATTATCAGGAATCATAGGAGTCAGCCACAGCTGCTGCATTTCTCCTTCCTGTTTGTCAGTCATTTCTAATACCAGTCCTCACCACCTTTCATTTAGCATTACCCCCTGCACCTCCTACACCCCCTCGTTTCCTACCCTCAATTCTCCCTCCACAGCCCCCCCACTTCTCCCTTGTCTTGCTCATAGTTCAAGTCTTTGTACTGGTTATTACATGTCTGTAAGTCAGTGACTATGTTTGTAACTAAAATGATGACTGTTGCACATGCTGACGTGGAAACTTTGTAAAAGAGCCTCGGCTCAAAGGTATTGTAATCCTAGATTGAAATAAATAAATAAAGTAAATAAATAAATAAATTCGGATCAAGGACCTAAACTCTGGGACATATCTCAATTCTTAGTCACATCCACTCAGACAGTTTAGGATTCGGGGACTTAATGTAAAGTATATTTCTCAGGATGAGCAGGTCTACATCCTGTCCTTATCCCAGCCGCACAGGCACAAAACCACAAACCTTCCAAAGAGTACAGGAAACTTTTGGGTACCCTTAAGGACATCTGAACATTGGAACAGTTGATGTCTACCAACACTGGACCAATTATCACTCCTTGTACACAAATGCTACTGCAAAGTCACTCTGATCATGCCCTCGGGTGATCTTCTACCCATGTGCATTTCAAACTTCTAATTTATTCAATTACTGTTCCTGCTCAATCATATTACTCAAAGTTAACAACATGACCCTTGGATAAACCATACCAACTGCACATTTTTTCTATTTCTTCCTGTATTGCCCTTGAGGCAGTTAGAAGTATTCCATGGTTTCTTATCTTGAGCTTCTGACAATAGCTATCCGTTAGAATGCTACCTTAAATACTTCATTGTCAGTTGCAGGAAGTGGCAAGCATTTCATTCCAGATCCTGTGAGCGTTTCATCTGCACTGGCTACTGTCTACCTCCCTAAGATACCAAAGCAGCATCGCCATAACATCGCTGAGTTCAAAATGTTGTTCATTTATGCCACCATTTCTCCTCAAGGTCCTGGATAAGACTTGTAGTTCATTCTTCTCCATACCATTGATGTTATTCTGATGGCCCTCATTAGGAAACTAAGTAGCTAACCCTTTCCTACTAGGGTTAATCACATCATCAATAGCCTAAACTTTATCTGACCTCATTAAATAACACTGCAGTGGCTCTCTTTCTTTCTTCCTCCCTTCTTTTTTTACCAATACCAACAGCCCTTGGGGCACCATCTATCTGACTCATTCCTTCAGGATGTCTATGAGTGCATATAGGCATCCTCCATCCACCAGAATGGGAGTCTCCAATCCACTTCATACATTCCATATTGAAGAAGGTCTTCAGGGAGTTCCCTAGGCTTCTTCTCACTCAGTTGAGCATCGTATATCTGACTTGTTCCTTCAGGAGGTCTACAAGTGTAGATAGGCATCCTCTGTCTGCCAGGATGGGAGTCTCCCATTCCATTTCACAGCTTCCATATTGAAGAGGGTTTTCAGGGGGTTCTTCCAAACTTCTTCTCACTTGTTCAAACTCGAAGATGGTTTTCAAGGAGTCTACTTGGATGCCTTCCCATATTCTGCAACTTGAAGCTGATCTTCAGGGATTCTCCATTTACAGTTTCCCACATATTCCATCTTAAAAGAGAAGTCCATCCAAAACTTAAAAAAATATATGTTGTGCAGAGTGTTTTAATTTGTATGTGAAGTTCTAGTGTTTCCTTCCCTCTGACTGGTATTAGGAGTTTTTTCTAAAGTAGCCTGCTACCTTTATACTAGTTTTATGACCCCTGGGGATCTTCATCCTTGACAGCTTAATTGCATTTCTTGTTCCCACAGTGCATCTTGTCTCATGTGACAGTGATGTAAGAGAGACCCAACATTCAGCACACACATGACAAACAAACTAAATACCTTGGAAGCTTTACAAGCTGCACAAAAATTACCAGCAGTGAAGTTTTTCAGGACAGTAAGACCTTTACGATGAGGGTGGTCACCAAGCTGAATTCTACAGATTTTAAAATATAGCCATCTCTACTGTTGTGAACTGATTGTAAAGCAATGTTTTCTGCTGGATTTATGGTCTCTGCTACATCACGATCACATGAAACAAGGTGCATTGTAGGACAAAGGAATACAATTAAGCTGCTTCATACGGAGATCTCCAGGGGTTGTAAAACTACCCTAAAGCTAGCAGGCTAATTTAGGAAAAACTCCTAATACCAGTCAGAGGGAAGGAAACACTAGAGCTTCACATACAAATTAAAACACTCTGCACAACATATATTGTTTTCAAGTTTTGGGTTGACTTCTCCTTTAACAATGGTCCATTGGGAGTCTCCCCAGACATCTTCCTTCAAGCTACATTTTCTGATGGCATTTTCCTGCCCAGCTCATTCCAGTTTCTATCTCTACTTGATTTCTCAATTCAGATTGAAGCAGCTGGGAAATCCCATTTGGACTTCATCTGGTGAACTCCAGCTCTGCAAGAACTTCCATCTCTCAGCTCCATCAGGACTCTGATATCTTCTGGTCTACTCTAAAGGATATGGCACTTTTTAGGGTCCCATGGAAGTCTTGGATGCTTCATCCTCATCCTTCTCACCATACCAGTTCTCTCCATCTCAGGTTTTTATTTGACTTGGGCTTCTCAGTGTCCCAGTCCATCTCCTTAAGGTGTTTGAATGTTTCGATCATATCACCTCTCTCCCTCTTTTGCTCTAGGGTATACACATTGAGCTCCATTAATCTGTCCTCATATGTTTTATGATGCAATCCCTGCACCATTTTGGTTGCCCTTCTCTGGACTGCCTCAATTTGGTTAATGTACTTGTGAAGGTGTGGCCTCCAGTACTGCATGCTATACTCCAGATTGGGCCTAACCAGTGTCTTGTAAAGAGGGATTATTACCTCCCTCTTCTGACTTGTGATACCCCTACTAATATACCCTAACATCCTCCTAGCCTTATCTACTGCTTTAGTGGTCTGCTTGGATGATTTCAAGTCATCGGAGATGATGCCCAAGTCTGCTTCTTCCCTTGTTACTGCCAGCAACTCCCCTCCCAGCCTATAGGTGGCTTCAGGGTTTCTCTTCCCTATGTGCATGATCTTGCACTTCTTTGCATTAAACCCAAGTTGCCACTCTTCCAATCATTTTGCTAGTTTATAGAGATCACTTCTCATTCTGCCCACCCCATCTGGATCATCTACTCTGTTGCAGATCTTGGTGTCATCTGCAAACAGACAAACCTTACTCTCCAATCCATCTGCAATGTCATTGATGAAGAGGACTAGCCCCAGGACTCATCCCTGAGGTACTCCACTTGTGACTTGCATCTCTTCTGACTGTATACCGTTTACCACCACTCTCTGTTTTCTGCCTGTCAACCAGTTTTCCACCCAGTTGACCAACTTCTGACCTACCCCAAGCCTACCCAGCTTATTAATCAATCTTCTATGTGGAACAGTATCAAAAGCTTTGCTGAACTCAAGGTTGGTGACATCAACTGCTCCCTTTTGGTCCACCACTCTGGTTACCCAGTCAAAGAAATCTATGAGATTAGTTTAACAGGACCTTCCTTTTGTAAACCCATGCTGTCTTGGATCCTGTGCTCCTATGGATTCCAGGTGTTGCACTATCCTTTCCTTAAGGAGTGCCACCATAATCTTGCCCATTACTGAGGTAAGACTGACTAGTCTGTAGTTCCCTGCCTCCTCCCTGCTACCACTCTTGTGGAGCAGGATCACATGAGCCACTCTCCAGTCTTCTGATACCTCTCCTGTGCTCAGAGACTCACTAGACAGTTTTAATAATGGCTCTGCCAGTTCCACCCTTAGCTCCTGTTGTACCCTGGGATGCATGCCATCAGGTCCCATTGCCTTGTCCACCCTGAGCTTATTGAGCTCTTGTAGGACCCTTTCTTTTGTGAAGGGACTAGTGATCACCTGCCTCCCCGCTGTGTCCATGGTGCTGAGCTGTGGGCCCTTCCCTACCTTGTCTTCAGTAAATATTGAGCAAAAGTATCTATTTAGGATAGATGCTTTAACATGGTCCTCCTCCTCACATGCCCCCTTATCTCCTTTGATCTTAGCAATACCCCCTCTGGACTTTACCCTTTCACTAATGTATCTATAGAAAGTCTTGTCACCTTCTTTTACTGTTTGTGCTAGTGTTTCCTTGGTTTGGGACTTTGCCTGCCTTACTGCCTTCCCTTAGTGAAGTTTGGTATGCCTCCATGTCTTCATCCTGCTGTGTTCCCTTATATTTCCTGAAGGCCAGCCTTTTGGCTCTGACCTTTTCTGCTACTGTTTTTGAGAATCAAAGTGGTTTCCTTCTTCTTTTGCACTTCCTTTTCTCTCTAACACAATGGGATGTTGCTTCAAATATTGCATCCTTAATACTTGCCCACTTTGCCTGTACCCCCTCACTTGTATTTCTTTTTGCCAGGGCGAGATTAACTCTGTTGGCCATCTTATCAAAGTCAGCTCCTCTGAAGTCCCATATTTTTGCCTTGGAATGGTTTGATTTAGTTGTAGTGGCCAAATTGAACCATACCATGCGATGGTCACTGGCCCCCAGGTGACCTTCTACTTGGAAATCTGTGATCCTTTCCCTGTTAGTCAGTACTAAATCTATGATAGCCCTGTCTTTTGTGGGTTGTTGTACCAGTTGTTTGAGGCCTTCCTCATGCAGGAGGGAATCCACCATGTGTCTAGTTCTGGCAGATGTTCTTGCTGATATTGACCAACCTGTATCTGGCATATTGAAATCTCCCATTATCAGAACCTCCCCTTTAGCTATTATGTGTGTATATCTTCTAACAGTAATGTGTCTATTTTCTCCTCCTGGTCTGGGGGCCTGTAGACAACCTCAGTTCTTATGGCTGTCCCATTTCCTGTTTCCAGGGTGACCCACAGTTCTTCTGGCTCCTTATGTGTATTCTGAATTTCTGTAGCTTTCATATCTTCATTGACATATGGGGCCACTCCACCCCCCTTGCACCTCAGTCTCTTCTGAATAGTACATAACCAGGTACTGAAGTCTCCCAAATGTGGTTACTGGTAAACCATGTCTCGCTAATTGCTACTATGTCCAGTTTAGCTTCTGTCATTAGTGCCTGCAGGTCTGGAATCTTGTTTCCAAGACTGCAAGCATTTGTGTACATGATTTTCCATTGGCCAGATTTCTGTGTGTTAGTTGTTGATTGAGGTCTGGCGTTTCCCCTGTGTGTCATATGGGGAGCTGGACCTTTTTCCTTACCTGGTGATGCAAATGAACTGCAAACATGCTGAATTCCTGTTTGACCACTAACTGAGGGGGAAGGGTGTTCTTCCCATTCAATGTATGCAGTGCTGCACCCCCTCCCAATTTGCTAGTTTAAATATTCTGCAAAGACATCAAACTTCTGCCCCAATGCACTGACTCTCTCCTTAGTCAGATGCATTCCATCAAATGTGAAGAACTTTTCCTCCCAAAACTGTTGCCATTTCCCTACAAATTTTTGTCCTTTTTCCTGGAACCAGCCCTTGAGCCACATGTTTAGCTCCCCATCTCCTCTTCTCTGACCTTCCGTCCATGTACCCCTCTCCCAGACTTGAGGATCTCAGAGAAGAAGATGCTGGACAAAATGGATGATGGTTTGTCACCCAGCCTGGTCAGGTTTTCCTTGGTCTCCACAACTGACCAGCTGGCGAGATCATTAGTCCCTATGTGTACCAGGACATCAATGTTTTCTCCTGCATCCTGAACAATTTTAGCAATGTGGTCAGTGTCTCTCCACTCTGATGTACTTGGGAGACATCTGACCATTACCTCTGGCTGGAGATAGGTATCAACTCCCTGAATTTTGGAGTTTCCTATGATCAGAAGTTTTTTGGATTTCTTTTTTTTTTTTGGATCCTGTTTTGGGTGAGTTTTGTTGTGCTAGCTCCTGTGCTGCAGTGTTCTGCTCTACAGTGTCCTCTGCCCCTTTGTTTGATTTTGGAGATAGAGGCAGATACCTGTTTGTAGTTTTTATATGATTTGTGGAAGTAACATGTTGGAGAGCACCCAGTGATGGGGCACCCAATTTGCCCCTTCTAACCACCTGCCAACCTCCCGGACCAACTACCCTCTGCAGTCGAGGTGCTTTTTTTGGATGTTGTGGGAATGGCGGGTGGTTGTTATAATATATTTTCTCTTGAGTATGAAATTTGAGGCATGCAATCTCTGCCCATGCTGCCTGGAGCTGGGTCCTAAGATCTCCAGTGCCACAGCATGTAAGACAGTATCCTAAATCCTGTAAAACTGCCCTTCTGAAAAGTGTTCCACAGTACCTGCAGTTAATGATATCCATTCCAGATAAGTTTGCTGGGTTTATAACATGGTCAGAGTAATTAGAAGGAAGAAAATGAAAGCAAAGTTTGATTTTGTATTTTGTTTGTTTGTTTTTGTATAACGTGGTATAGCAAGTTAAATTATTAGTGCCCCTATAAATGAGGTCACCGTCTGGATATCCCACTGATCCACCCCTTCCTGCTTTGCCATAGGAAATGTCACACTGTGCTACCCTATAAAACGAGTGTAGTGTGGGGTGGTTGGGGATGGGGGTGGGTGGTTGGGCCCTTCCCCTGCTCAAAAAGAAGAACCAAGGATGAAAGAAACAAGGAGGTAAGATCAGAAATAATCAGTCAGCAGCAAATGCAGTAACCCTGAAAGCTTATCCTAACGGCAGATAAAACTGTAAAACCTGTAAAGCACCACCTGTAATAATTTCACAGAATATAAACCCTGTAAGAAACACTTTTCTACAGCGAAAAATAAAACAGTAACAGAAGATATATCTTGCAAAAGACAATTTGAATAAAAAGATTACAGCAGTAATCTGTTAGCATATGCCTGTAGGCACACCTTGTAATAATGCAGCAGAAGATATACCCAGCAACAACAGTTTGAATAAGAGAAAAATAAAACAATAAAATGTTAGCAACAAACAGTAACAATCCCTGTGAGTACAAAATAAAAATAACAACACACAGTAAATCTGCCTAGCCAAAGGAAGTCTTAATCCTTTCCTTTGCACTGGTAAGGTTCTTTGCTCTGTCCTTTCAATCCACCTAGAAGGAAAGAGCTCAGGTGAAGCTAGGTGCCTTGGCCAACAAACATAGTTTTCCACCTCCAAGATATCAACTAACCTGACCTTTTAACCCTTCTTTCTGTTGGAAGTTACTGACAGTTTGCCAGATCCACCCCCCCCCCCAGATACACACCTCATCCCCTGGAAGATCTGTGGGAGGAAAGCAATTAGCTCCTTCAATGTGAGAAGGAGACTGCAACACCTCTGAGAAAAAAACCTTTTCATCAAAAAAAAAAATAGTGGCAAACAGTAATTTTGCTTAGCCTAATGATAAAAAGTCACAAAAATGTAAGCACCACCTGTAATAATTTCACAGAAGATATACCCTGTAAGAAACACTTCGCTACAGAGAAAAATAAAACAGTAACAGAAGATACACCTTGCAAAGGACAATTTGAATCAGAAGATTACATCAGTAATCTGTTTGCACACACCTGTAGGCACACTTTGTAATAATGCAGCAGAAGGTATACCTAGCAACAACAATTTGAATCAGAGGAAAATAAAGCAATAAAATGTTAGCAACAAACAGTAACAATCCCTGTGAGTACAAAATAAAAATTACAACACACAGTAAATCTGTCTTGCCCAAAGAAGTTTTAATCCTTTCCTTTGCTCTGGTAAGGTTCTTTGCTCTGTCCTTTCAATCAACCTAGAAGGAAAGAACTCAGATGAAACTAGGTGCCTTGGCCAGCAAACCTAGTCATGTGCAAGGTATTCTTTGTCCAGCTGTCCTGGTTGTAGCTCCCATGGCAACTCCTGCCCAAATACCTGCTTCCATGCTTCCTTTTTCCATGATATGCTGTATTTCATCATCAAGCATCAGAGTTCATCATATACAAAATCAATCACTCTGTATTGTTTTTGCTCTCTGAACTAGCACTCCATGGTCCAGAACAATGGAAGACCTGATCTTAGTGCTGCTATATATCTGGATTCAGATCTGGCATCATTATTTCCTCTCCTTGTTACCTCCCACCTAAGCCACTGCCTTGAGGACTTCTGCAGTAGGTGACTGTGTCAATCACTCTATCATTCAGACAGCACTGTGCAACATCTATTAAACAAGGTTTATTGTATTCCATTTCAGTTATGGGAAGGCCTATTTCATCATCTAACCTAAGCCTTTCACTGGCTTCACCACATCTAACTGAAGACTCATCTGTTTTCATTGATGCTAAGCTGGAATGTCATTAACCTATCATAGCAACCTCTATTGTGACTTCTCCTCCTTGAGTCTCCAACCCCTTCATTTCAATTCATAATATCACCTCTAGACAAACTTCATGAGGACCATTGCTGATGCCTTATGAGCCTCAATTTAGCCATCTCCAATCAGAAGCTATTCCATTCAGTCGAACCATTTCGCTAATCAAAGAGAAAGATCATTCACAGGTTATCATCATCAGCTCCCTCAGCTTCCTTCTTACCAAGTTGCTCAGATCATCTCCATACCTTCTGACTATCATCCAGTAATCAATTTCCTTAGCACCTGAGAAATTTTCTATGACCACTCCCCAAGGTTATTGTTTTCCAATCAAAGCAGTATCTACAGCAACAGAATGACATCCTACTCCATTATGAAGATGAAAGAGTCAACATGGAGCATCATTTCTATATCCAGAACAAGGAACATAATCAGGCATTAAGGTTATCTCCTCTAAGTATGCTTAGAGGACAGGCAGATTGGTAGCCATGGGTCTTAAGAGGTTTCCTCCACAGGATTTTATTCCTCTCCTGCTTGCTATTGTGCACACTCTCCATGAGTTGGAGGAGGTTATTTCATTTGGGGTCTTCTCTTCCATAAACATCACCCAACTCCACCACTGAGAGTGGGAAAATAGGCCAAAGTTAAAGTATCCACAAGTACTAGAGCATATTCACCAAACATTGAAATATTGTTTATAGATATTACTGGCAGGGCTCCAGATAAGATGTGTACCAGCCTTTTTAATTCACCTCATTTTAGGAAATACTCTTCAGAAAAAATGTTTCATGAGTATCAATACTCACCCAACATTTATAAATACTGCACACTCCACAGAATAGTGCTTCATAGCACAACTGGTGATTCAAAAGGAGCATTTTTGTCCTGATTTACAGCACTAGTACACATTCCAATTTTGTTTTACTCACTGTATTTTAAAACTGGTGAATAAATTACTCCTACCTGCCAACATTATCTGGATCATTAGTTACAGAGATTATCTGAGAATCAGGTCCATTGCTCCAGTGACCACTGGGAATAGTTTTCTGTTTTTTTTTTCTTCTGAATCTCCCTTCCTGAAAAAAAAAAAAACATAATATGTTCAGAGCCACAAGGGCTGATAATGCATTAATCTGATGTGATAAAATTAATGTTGCTTAGATAGTAATTTATTTGTATTATCATTATACAACAATCCTACTCTTACAGTAGGTCACAGTGATAGCACACAAAATAAAACCTTACAACTCAAGCTACTGCAGAAAGTACCTGTTGACTTTTTTCAAGAGGCTTTCTTTTCCCTTCTAGCATCTGCTCAGCCCTTAGTCTACCTGAATCTACAGTGGAATCACACAGCATCCCCAGGACTTAAGTAATGGTAGTTTACTCACCTGATAAAGGTGATTGCATGAGCATCACCTTACAGCATCCCCCCATCCATCACCTCTGGGTTACATCCTTCTCATAGGCTACAAATGCACATGTGACCAGATTTTGAAATCTAATCTGCCTAGGTCCTGTCTCTTCCTACAGATCTCCAGTTCAATTCTTCCAAGGCTGTTTTTATTTCATTTTGGTGCCTTAAGCAGTTCACAGACAGAGCCGTCCCAGGGGTAGACTTCCGGGTAACATTGCCTACAAAAACACTCCAGTCAGTGAGCACATAGCAAGTCTGCTTGGGGCACACATGCAGTGATATGTAACATACTGAATGAAACTGCTGAAAATTGTAGTCTTTGTATTTTTTCATTGTTAATATTGTGGGAGCACTGGTATCCACTGGAGCCAGGAAGAGAGAATCTGTAGTCCTGCACATGAGGAGTTAAAACTACAATTCTGTATCACAGCTACAAAACATATTTTTTCATACACTTGCAAGTGTTTGTTACTAATCCTAAGGTTAGGACCTGGGCATAGGGCAGTTTTTAGTTCAATTTGGTGCTTTAAGCTGTTCATAGCGAGAGCTGTCCTGCACCGAGCACTGCCTACAAAAACACTCCAGTCAGTGAGTGGAGTGAGCAGAGCAGAATGTGCATTGCGTGCACAGAGACATGTGCAGAGATACGCGCATCATGTGTCTGCTGTGTCCACTGTGGACATTGGTGGACTGGGGGGAAATTATCCATGGATATGAATTTTGGAGACAGAGAAGGAACCATAAATTTGTGGTGCATAATGGCACAAGGAAGATCTAAATGGGGTAAGGGTAAAAAGCCATGTACGGAATGTAAAATGTTTACAGAGGAGTTGGTGGCAAGTGATTTCATATGTGATAAATGCCTCCTGGTAGCCACTCTCCAGAGGGAAATCCAGCAATTAATCAAAAGGCTGGAAACCCAGAAAGAGATCAAAAGACTAGAGGATTATATAGAGGAAGTGGCCTGTAACATTAGTCATAATGCTCAGGAGAAAAAGTGTGCAGAGGAGGTTGGTCACACTGATAAAATTGATAGTGAGGAAACTGAGGTAGCCACTAGGAGAACATGTATTCTTGAAAGTGATTGTAATCAGGGGTATGTATTGGTATCACCCCTTCAGTTAACCAATAAATTTGAAGGTTTAAGTATGAATAATGAGGAAACAATGGGGGCACATGTTCTACAACCACAAGCTATAGATTTTACCCCAACCACTGAAGCTCATGCTAAGGCAACACCTGAGCACATAAAGATGGATGGGACTGTAGATAGGGACATAGTGGTAATTGATGACTCTATTATAAGAGGGATTGATACTGCAGTATGTTGGGAGCGGAAGGAACACACTACAGTTAGTACATTTCCAAGGGCTAGACTCCATGATGTATCCAAAATGTTAGATGGGTTTCTTGAAAATACTGAAAGACCTCTGGTGATTTTACATATAGGTACTACCATTGTTAGCAGAAGTAGGGTGGAAAATATACAGGCTGAATTCAGATCCATAACAAATAGAATTAAGGAAAGAAATGGGGAAAACATTTTTGGTATTTTACCAATTTATGAGTATCATTCACATAAAAATGGGCTAATTCCCAAAATTAACTTGAGGCGGAGACATTTTTGTAAGGCTGAGAATATAGGATTTATGGATAACTCTGCAACATTTAACAGAATAGTACTGTTTAAATCTGATGGCTTGCATCTAATCATTCAGGCACCAGGATTCTGGGCAAAAAAGTTCTTGAAGTAATAAAATTCCATTTAAACTGGGGAAGGGGCTGGGGGGAACTTGGTAAAAGATGTCAGTAGTTGTCTTGACATAAATATTGTTCCCAAAGTATCCCCAGAATGGAAAGCAGCACTCATTAATGCTAGGAGGATAGTTGGCAAATTTGATGAATTTAACTCAATGTTACTTACACAGAACATCCACCTGGTCATGATCACAGAAACATGGTGGGATGGTAAGGACGTGTGGGAAAAAAAATTCCCCTGGGTATAATTTGTTCTCAAAATCCAGGACTTACAGGAAGAAGAAGAAGAATCAGCATTTATATAGTGCTTTTCATAAACAGTATCCCAAAGTGATTTACAAGCAATGCTAGACTGGTAGTGAACTGACTGAATGTGTGGTGGCGGCCATATCGCACATCATCATCCACACACAGCCTGGATAATTGCATGAACTGGTTTAATGGGAAGGGGAATGTTGGCTAGGACACCGGGAATGCTCCCTGCTCTTTACGAAGAGTGCCCTGGGTTCTTTTACTTCCACCTGGACACCCACCAGGACAACACCGGGATGGGCAGAAGGGACCTCGGTTTAACGTCTCATCCGAAGGACAGCACCCCTCAATACTGCACTCAAATGGCAGCAATTTTTAGGTGCAAGTCCAATCTCGTGTGGAAGAGAACCCATGACCTTCTGGTCCAGAGGCGATGTGCTACCAACTGAGCCACGCTTGGGGTGGCAAAGCCATGTACATAGATGAATCTATAAATGTGAAGAAATACAGTGGGATGTGGGAGACTTAGAGTTACTATGGGTTAAATTGCTTCCCCACAAAGGCACCAAAATCATCTTAGGGTTTCTGTATAGATCACCCTACTCTGCTGTAATGGATGATATGGAAATACTAAATGCAATAAGCAATCTGGATCCAGTGGACAGAATACTTTTGGTGGGAGACTTCAATCTTCCTAGTACTGATTTGACGAAGTTGCAAGCTAATAGTAATACAGATAGGAGGTATCTTGAAATGTTCGAGCAGATGGGATTAGATCAGCTAGTGCATAATAGTACTAGGGGATCTAAAATCTTAGATTTAGTTATTACTAATATGGGTAATTTAGTCAACAAAGTTTTGTTAAAAAGACGCTAGGAAACAGCAACCATTCTTCCTTCCACTTTTGCATTTCTGAGCCACTTGTTAACAGCACACCAGGTGTAACAGCTAAGTAAAATTTTGGTAGAGCTGATTTTACCAGCATCAGGAAGGAACTTTCTTGTTGGGACTGGGAAAAAGATTCAAATGGTATGTCCACTCAGGATATGAGGACTTCACTGCAAACTAGAGTCAAACACCTTATAAAGAAATATGTACCAAGTAGTTACAAACGTAACTTGCTAAAAGGAACAAACCCGCCTGGCTGAACTTCTCTTTCAAATGAATGATTAATAGGAAAAATAGATTGTTTAAAAAATTTAAAAGACATAACATACCTTTAAACCATAGAACCTATAGACAAAGCGTCAAGCAGGTTAAGGCAAAAATCAGTAAAGCAAAAGCGCAGTATGAATTGAAGCCAGCAAACAAAGTAAAGGATAGTAAAAAATCCTTATAGTCATACATTAATTGCATGAGGAAAGGACACAGTATGATAGGTCCTTTTTTGAATAGTATGGGATAGACAGCTACCCCTACAGAGATGGCTGATATTCAAAATAGATACTTTTGCTCAGTTTTTAATGGTAGTAATTCAAAATCACTTTCTGGTAAATAGAGTTCAAGCCCTGGCCAGGTTATTGTTAAGTTCGAAGATGTTTCTGATAGGCTGTCATAGTTAGATGTCAGTAAATCCCCTGGCCCTGATGATGTACACCCCTGACCAGATAATAATGTTGTACACTTAATAGCATACAACATTAAGGCTAACCTAAAAGAGCACTGTCCAGGACAGCAAATGGTGCAATACTGCGTATACTGCTGTACACGGTATTGCATCATTCACACACTCCCAGGCAGAGGATAAGACCTCTGCTGGGAGTGGGTTCCACCAAGCAGCTGCTATGGCTCACTGTACTGAGCCCCAGCAGCAGGAACCCAGGTGCTGTGTCTGGGACCGAGTTTGATTCCCTGTCCCAGACATTTTATTTCTTTAAACATTTTGTGCACTCCCCAAGTTGGACCCCCCCCCAGAGTTGAGAATCTTTAGTGGAGGGGTTCAGGGGGCACAGTCCCCCATTACAGGGTGTGTTGGGGGCAGTGGCCCCCACAGAAAAAGACATATACCACATGGCAATATCGCGCTGTATTGGCAGCATGATTTTGCCATGCGGCATAATGTCTTGTGACATTATGACCCTGTGCCTGTACACCCAAGGGTTTTATGGGAACTAGCAGGCACATTGGCTCTACCACTCACTCGTGTTTTTTAAGCCTCTCTGAATTCAGGAAAGGTACCCCAGGACTGGAAAATAGCTATAGTGTTGCTCATTCTAAAACAAGCATTTGTCAATGCCGAATGTTTTCTTGCTGGCATTGGCATTGGTAGTGCAGGAGTTAGAGATGCATAATAAGAATGGCAGTAAAGTATTGTACTGACGCCAACCCCACCCCCATCCTGCAGAGACTGACAGGCATTGGGGTGTGCCTTTGGGTCATCAGCTATAACGCTCATGCAATTTTACCTCACCCTGCCCTGTAGACACTGACAAGTGTTGTGGTGTACTTTGGGGTTTTTGGGCCTTATACTTACCAAATTCCATAAGGAAATACACTGAAATGGATGCAGTATAGGAAAATGGGGTGAACTTTGGGGTTGAACACTCCAAGGCACACCTCGATGCCTGTCACTGGCTGCAGGGTGGTGGTGGGGGTGGGGGTGGAATGGCATGAGCATTACAGCCGATGATCCCAAGTCACACTCCTGATGCCTGTCAGTCTCTACAGGGTGGGGTGTTACAGTTGGAAACCCTAACACCATAGGCATGTGTTGGTATTTTCACTCCAAATTATCAACATGGGCTTTTTGTGACCCCACCTCATGAAGAATGGCACTATCAGTTTGGTAGCTGAAAGGTGATTTTGCACAGTGACTGCGCCATTTGGCACCACAGGTACGAAAACACAGTTTGGGCATGATGTGAAAAATGATAACTGTATTGTTCATGAGGAGGTGTAAAAAAATGGCAACGTTGAAAATCTGGAGGAAAATATGAAAAATTGGTGAAGTCATGAGCATGTATAGAAACTGTGCAATGCACATCTGTAACCCAATTATTTGGGGGATATTTTTCACCACATTTTCAACATAGGCATTTTGGGACCTCCCCTCATGAACAGTGGTGCTGTGATTTTGTTAATCTGTCCCAAAAGTTGATTCCCCACAGCGAACATGCCATTGTGCTCACTGGTGTGAAACCACATTTCAGGCAGGATGTGAAAAATGACAGTTGTACTGTTCATAAGGAGGTGTGAAAAAATGCCAGTGTTGAAAATCTGGCATGAAAATATTGCAGATTTGCAAAGTTACAAGGGTGCATGGAAACTGCGCAACACAAGCTTATAACATCGATATTTTATGGGCTTTTGTCACCAAATTTTCAGCAAAGGTATTTTAGGACCTCTGCTCATGAACAGTGTCACTGTCATTATCTTTGTCTGTCCCTAAAACTGATTTACCACAGCGACCATACTATTCTGCGTCGGAAGTGCAAAAACACATTTCGGCCAGGATATGTAAAATGACAGCTATACCGTTCATAAGAAGGTATGGTAAAATGCCATTTTTGAAAATCTGGAGTGAAAATATTACAAATTCATGAAGTTACAAGTGTGCATGGAAACTGTGCAACATACACTTGTAAAACAGTTGTTTTTGTGATTTATTCCACCAAATTTGCAATATAGGCTTTTTGAGAGCCCACCTCCTGAACAGTGGCACTGTCATTTCATTAATCAGTCCCAAAAGGTGATTCTGCACAGTGACCATGAAATCACCTTTCCGAATCGAATAACACCATGACAGTGACTGAATTCATGAGGAAGGGTTCCAATAACCCCATGTGGAAAATTTGGGGTCAAAATTCCCAAACGTGTCTGAGATATGCACCAAAGTTTAAAAAAAAACTATTTCTGCCATTATACAGCTTAATGGCATTTCTTCAGTTCACGGTTGACTTTGAAGAGTGCAAACGTGTTTCCAGTCCACTGAAGATCATTGTGCCAGGCTCTGGAGGTAAACATGGGGTGTGGGAGTGTGAAGAGTCAGTGTACGCAGAAGGTGGGCATGGGTTGGGGGAGAGGGCAGGAGAGACAGCAAAGGATCATTTTCTTGTTTTACAGGGAAAAAAAACTAAAAGACTATGCAGGTCAGTTTTCTTCTTTCACAGGTGTTGTTTGATACACTGGAGTGGGCTCCCAGTGTACCACCTATATTTGTGGGGAAGGGGATCAAAGCTGATGGGGATTGGGCCCCCCATTAGCACAGAGATGAGTGTGGGGCATGATGACAAGAGGGATTGGGCACCCCCTAGGCACACAGCAGAAATTGGAGGGTGGGAACATTATGCCAATGGGGAGTGGGCTTCCCTCTTGGCAAATTGAAATGGGATGTGAGGACTGAAGCCAATGCGGATTGGGCCCCCCTTTGGCACAGAAAGACTGTTGGGGGGGCTCATGATGCCGAGGGGGATTGGGCACCCCCTCAGAACACAATTGAAATGGGGGGGGGCATTATGCCGATGAGGAGTGGGCTCCCCTGTCAACAAATGAAGTGGGTCAGGGCATGCTGATAGGGGGATTAGGCGCCCCTGAAGTTGGCATTGTGCAATGCGGCAGTCAGTGCTGCTATGTTTATTGAACAACTTCACCAGTAAAGGCACGTCAGGAGGCATGTTATTGTGATGCTGCATGATGAGCTTACCTCTCATTGCAGATGCACTTTTTCTAGATGTGGTGACCACTTTACATATTGCTGGTGTCAGCACCTGCATGCTGGCTTATTGGGGAATGAGGGACGCATCTACTGATGCGTGCCCTGCATTCACCCACAGTGACCGCACCTCCAAATCAGCTACTACCGCAAGATGTTGGTGCACAAGCACAAACCAACATAAAAAAGGCTTAAGACAAAACCAGAAAATTTTAGACCTGTAAGTTTGACCTCCCTGGAGGAAAGGTTTTGGAAGGAATAATTAAAGATTTAATTTTAGACCATCTGGAGATTCATGGCCTGGTGGACCCACTACAACATGGGTTCACTAAAACAAGGTCTTGCCAGACAAATCTTTTGCCATTCTATGAGAATGTTAACAGAGAATTGGACAATGGAAACTCAGTTGACGTGGTTTATATGGATTTTGCTAAGGCATTTGACAAACTGCCCCATATGGAATTACTAAATCTATTGGAAGAAATCAGCTTGGACACTAATATCTGTAACTGGGTCTCAGCATGGTCGCAGAGGAGACAACAATGAGTGTCCATTAAGAGGGAACTTTCTGACTGGGCTTCAGTCACAAGCAGGGTCCCCCAGGGCTCTGTTTTGGGACCAAGTCTTTTTAATATATATATAGCCTCTCTTCAAACAAACAACCCAAACATATGGCTCTTTAAATTCGCAGTTGACTGCAGGGTGGGGGCAGAAGTGAGCAATCAGGATGAAGGGACAGCACTGCAGAGTACCATCAATGAAATCTCTGATTGGACTGAGACCAACAAATTAGGTTTGAATACTGCAAAATGCAGGCTTATGCATATGGGCAAGTCAAATAGACATCACTTATAAACTCAAAAATACTGCACTTATAGATACAAAAGAAGAAAGAGTTCTGGGAATTGTAATTAGTGCTGAGGCCTCTCAGTCTCATCATTGCGAGTTCAAGCCACAGCAAGTGGAGCAGGCACAGGTTTAGTCAAAGCATACTTTTCAGGAACACACCCGGATGTGCTTAGATTCCTAAAGACTGTGTCCAACATCCATTCCAAATGCAGGCAGACATTGCCACCATGGAATATGAACACTGTACTAGATGCATTAGCCATCATGCCTTTCGAACCAGTGCAGACCACAGACATTAAATGGGTATCTTTCAAGACAGTATTTCTTCTGGCCGTCTGCTCGATAAAAAGAATAAGTGAATTCAGAGCACTCTCCTGTAATATCCCCTTTCTGATAATTCACCGTGATGGGGTAACAATAAGGACAAACCTGGCTTTCATTCCAAAGGTAGATACACCATTCCATATGTCCCAAATGATAGAACTGCCCACACGTGTTACCCAATCAGATCAAGACCAAGGTGGAGAGGTAAAGCATTGGGACATAAAGAGAGTGGTCACCACATATCTGGACAGAACAAAAGAATTCAGGCATGCCAACAATCTATTTGTAGTACACAGTGGACTGAGGAAAGGACAGGCAGCGGCGACATCAATGTTAGCCATCTGGATTAAACTTACCATCATAGAGGCATATAAGCAACAAGGACTATCACCATCACAGGGCATCAAAGCTCACTCTACCAGAGCACTGGCAATCTCCTTAGCAGGGCATAATGCAGCCTCCATACAAGACATTTGTGCAGTGGCAACTTGGTCCTCAATTCACACCTTTACCAGACACAACAGATTTGATGTAGCAAATGCCAATAAGGCAAATTTCACTAGAAAGGTACTGCTTAATTATACTGGACCTTAGCTGGAAGGTCATCTACCCAACCAAATCTAATTCTGACTGCTTCTTAGGACCCAGAGATAATGGATGGGGGGGGATGCTGTAAGGTGATGCAAAATACAATGGTAGTTTACTCACCTGGTAAAGGTGATCACATGAGCAGCATCTTATAGCATCTCCGTTCCCACATGGGAAATCTATTCAGATTGCTATCCAACTAATGTATCACCAATATCGTAATTCCTGAATTTTTCCAGTATGCTGTTCGGGCTGGATTTTTAGTGTGTAGTGAATAGGAAATGAATGCTTGGCATAGTTTACCTTTTTATGTAGTTTTTTTAATTTAATCTTGGACGTTAAGACATATACCTGCTCTTTCTTCTCTTCTCTTTACTTCCCTTATACTCCTGTGTACCGTCTTTCCTTTCATGTCATAACAATTTCTTACCACAGTAACTCTATAGATCTCATAGGTCTCACAGGTTTTTTCAAGCAAATAGACAGACGTCATTAAAGCTTGCCTTTAAACCCAAACTAAAACAGAGCTGTTATATCCCTAAAATGCAAAACCAAGTTATCTTTAAAACTTTTCATACTTCCACTATCAACTACAACCCTTGGAAGCTCATTCCAGGGAGACACCACCCTCTAACTGTACCAATGCTTTCTTGCACTGCGATTCCACTTAGAGAGTATAAGTTGCTTATTATGTCTTCTACTACCATACCAGTCTGTTCTAGGCTGGATTCATAGCTCAGTTCAGAGTTTAACATCACCGATAACCCTATAAAACAGGCATATGTCACCCCTAAATCTCCTGTAATAAAGGGTATAAAGATTGAGGGCTGTTAATCTGTCAGTATATGGTTTATTGTTTAACCCTTTTATAGATCTGGTAGATCTCTTCTGGACCCCATCCTACTTGATGATGTCTTCACTGTTTTGTGGGGACCAAACCTGGGCACTGTACTCCAAATGGGGTCTCACCAGCACTACATAAAGCGGAGTCAATACTTTTGCATCCCTGCTTGCAATATGCCTTAGGATGCAATTCAAGTTTTGATTTGCCTTTTTACCTGAGTCTTACAATGGAGACTAAACTTAAGATGTCAAGCGCCTATTTGTGGGAGATGGAAATAGGTACTTTCTCTACTCTGTTATCTGAACGCCATTTTTAAGTTTGCTTGCACGCATGCACAAGAAACGTTGTGGCAGCTTAGGATAAGAAGAGGGTTGTGGAGGTGTGGCAATGTGGCGGCCAATGCCGCCACAGCTTTTGCAGGCTTGGCCCTCTTTATCTAATGTGGTGGCATACTATTGCTGACACTAATTCAGCAAGCGTGCCACCAACTTGAAAGAAATTGGCAGCTGAAATGAGGGGGTACCCCGTCATTGCAGGGTGTGCCTTTCCTGCCGAGACATTTATGTGTACCTGCTCATTCTGTTCACCGTCCTGGAACCAGGAGTGCAAGTAAAGCCTCACACTCCCTCCCACTGCATGCTATCCACCTTACTCCCTCCATTCCCCATCCTGGCAACCGGAGTGCAAGGAAGCCCTCCTACTCCCTGCCACTGTGCTGTCTGCCCCGCTCCCTCCGTTCCCAGCACGCAAGGGCATAGGCACCCCATGCCATGCTTACAGAGTAGCACAGGGGGTAGCAAAAAGCCAGCTGGCATGTCTTCCCATTTCCTTCCTTTGCCTTTTAGCCATGCATGCTTACTGTACACCACTGCATACAGAAAACACCTTCCCCTTTTTTTTAAATTTCTGATTTTATTTTATAATGTTGCAAGTCCTAATCCCTGGTCCCATGGCTCAGTGAGAAGAGGAGGGGAGGAGGCAAGTACAAACCCTGCAGAGCTGGAAAATCAGTCATGGGGGAAGAGCCTGCAGCCTGGCTAGAGCAGTACGGCTCGAGTTGTATCGTACATGGTCCAGAGAGAGAGAGAGAGAGACTCCGCTGGTCCCATTCGAGAGAGAGAGCCACTGAGCCAGCCCAGAAGGTAGTGCCTTACATGGTCCTGACCAGAGAGAGAGAGAGAGATGCCGTTGGTCCTGGAGACAGAGATCCACTGCACTGAGCCAGCCCAGAACATCAGAGAGCGAGCAACCTGACTCAGAATCCCACCACTGCCACAGTTGCCCCCTTTACATCATCAAGTTTCTCAGGCTCCTCTGTTCTCTGGAACTACTGTGGATTGGTTTAACTGGTAAACCAGATTAGAGTAGCTGCTGGAGAGTCCCACTCCTCCCATCTGATTATCCCCTGATTCTGATTTCCATTAGGGAAATTTGAGCCGCTGCTGCCGTGATTACCCGGGTGATTCCTCCCAATCCCAAGGCCCAGGCCCACCACCCGACCCCAGTGTCAGGTCAGAGAGGTGCGAGGTGAGGAGGAGGAGGAGGAGGTGGCTCTCTTAGAAGGAAGCCTCAGTACTCACTCCCCACTTTCCTCATTCCGCAGTGCAGAGCAGTCCATGTCCACTGCCAGGATGGAAGAGAAGGAGACAGAGGAATGGGTGGGTAGACTACTAGACCCACCATGGCTTCTCAGCAGTCACCCATGTCCATTGAGCCCCTCAGCGAGCTGAGCCATCCATCCAGCAGGAGCAGCAGCACAGTGTGATGGAGGAGGCCTCACCAAAGACATGGCCAGCCCAGTATTACTACGCAGTGGATTGGAGGGCCAACAGCAAGCCAGATCAAGACCAGACTGACTTACCGTAATGGTGAGAGAAAGGTAGGTGCATCATGATTGTGCAGTGCAGGCCCCAAACTCCTTTTGCCTCATATACATTTATTTTATTTAATTATTATATTAATTATAGCACCACCATGACTCTAAAGTTGCTACGCAGCGGCCAAATGAGGTTGTCAGGTTGAGATGGGTCCTACTCCTAGTCTTAATGCCTATCTCCCCACTGCTCCTACTTTTCTGTATTTAAAAATGTCAACATTCCTCAGTCATTTCCGGTGGTGTTTTATTGGCAGGTTATAGGCTGAGAAAGGGAAGGGAACATTGTTTAACTAGAAGAAGCACACTAACCTGAAGCATGTTTCCAGATGCGACCTGGAAACACAAGGAAGTGAAGTGACTTGCTTAGAAAAGTTTATGAATGTGGGTGCCACATGGCTTTAGCTGGGGAGGGGTGGGACTGTGGACACATAGTACAGAGCAGCTTGGTTTAATAATTGGGGGTTGAATGTGGGTGCCACAGGGTTTAGCTGGAGAAGGGTGGGGCTGCAGACATAGAATACAGAGCACTTTGGTTTAATAATTGGGGGGTATGAATGTGGGTGCAACAGGGGGGTTGGTTGGGGAGGAGTGGGTCTGCAGACACTGACAGAATACATAGCAGTGCAGCTGGGTTTAACTGAAGGAAAAAAAATCATGAATGTGGGTTTCATTGGGAAGGGGTGGGTCTACAGGCACTGAGAGCAGAGTAGCTGGGTGACTTATGGCAGTAGAGTAAAGTTTACTGAAACAGGCTGAACAGTAAGAAAGTTCCAGGCTTTGCACTAATTGCTCTCATGCTTTCATTGTTTAGATTGTCTGCAGACAGGGATGTAGGCAGTGTTTTCTTTAGGTTGTTCAAACACCCACTGAAATGACATCTGAAATTTTTTATAATACTTAGTTTCCACCCACACAGAGAGTCTGCCCTTTAAATGCTACTGCTGTCTTGGGTACTGGCTGCTGGCCTTCTGTGCTGTGGAATGGAGAGGAATTCAAGTGAGTGGGGTTGGGAGCAGCTGTAGGAAGAAGCCCGCCCAAGCCAAACAAAAGGGGTTGGTGTGTTTGTGGTCCCTGTGGTCCCTGACATTCCCACTGGTCTGAGAGTCTGCTGCTCCTCCTCCTCTCTCAGCAGCCAATTAAGAGCATGGCTTGCAATTGGTGGCTTGGTGCACCGACTTGCCACACACAGTGCTGCAGATCGTGACGCCTGGCCACATGATGAGTTAGAGAGTGAGGAGGAGACAGGTCACGGACAGTAAGGAATCATCAGATTATTTTGGTGGTCTGGAGTGTAGACTTCACTAGACCCTGCAGTCCGACTGCGTTCTTGCACCGTGCAGCTGTGTGTTTATTGTCGTGGGTGAGCTTCGGCAGATCAGAGGAGCCATGAGAGAGAGACCGAGTAGTCAGTACCAGTAGAGGCCATCAGCTGGGTTGAGTGAGTGTGGTGGAAGAGTGAGTCAGAGGAGGGCGGAGTAAAACTTTTTTCCCCATGCCAGCCTGTCAGTCCCCTTGGGCCTTGGATGTTTGGTCATCTCCCACTTCAGCCAGGCATTCTGTCTTGATTGCCAGCAGTCAGCAGCCTGCCTCCCTTAGGTCAGTCACTTCATTTTGGAAATCTGGGCAACACACAGCTTAAAGCGAGGTAAGTAATATTACACTTGACTTAGCCCTGGGTAGACTGAATGATGTATGAGCACTGCAGTCCTTTTTCAGTGTAGTGATACGAAGCATTTTGATTCGGAGTTATGACATTCAACAAATTCTGTTTCTTTCATTATGTGATGCATTGCATTTACCTAATATGAATGGGGGGGTTAAGCTGCACATCAATGCCATTGCCCCCCACAGGCCTCAGCAAATGCTTAGTGCCCCCCCTTCACTCCTGGTCCCAGTGCAACCAGTTACAATAAAAGATTATCCCCTGGTACCAGTGGTATTTTGCTTCCTCCCTCACCCAAACCAGTCCCAGGTTTGGCATTAAAAACCTACCTGGTAGTCTAGTTGCCCACCCCCTCCTGGCCTTATCCTCAATTGCCCACCTAGACTCAAGATGGTGGCCAGTACTCATCCTCTGTTCTCCTCCACTGCTGGGCACCATTTCACACAAGTGACGCCCGATATGGGTAATGTGACTTATATAGACTGTACTTGCATGAATGAGATGGCAACCAGCACCACAGGTGAGCAGAGGGTGAGTTCTGGGTGTATGTTCAAGTCTGGCAGTGGGGCAGCAGAGGATGGTGCCAGGAGAGAATGGGCCACTAGACCACCAAAGAGGGTTTTTATGTCAAAACCGGGATCTGGTGCAGGAAACCGTTAACACTGGTTCCAGGAAATTTTTAACTTGTGCTAGAACCAGGGGTGGTGATGGGGTACCACTGGAACAGGGGAATAATCTTTTATTTTAAGTTGTGCTGGGACTGTCTGTGAAAATGGGCTTTGCCCACAGATCTTTTTCAGTATAAAATAAACAAGCATTTGTCAATGCCGAATGTTTGCTTGCTGGCATTGGCAGTGGTAGTGTAGAAGTTACAGAGCTGCACAATAGGAATGGCAGTGAAGTATTGAACTGAAGCCAACCCCACCACCACCCTGCAGAGTGTGACAGGCATTGTGGTGAGCATTTGGGTCGTCAGGCATAACGGCCACGCCATTTCACCACACCCCACCCTGCAGACACTGACAAGTGTCACGGTGTTCCTTGGGGTCTTTGACCCTTATGCGCACCCCATTTCATTAGAAAATATGGTGAGATGGGTGCAATATAGGAGAATGGGGTGAACTTTGGGGCCGAAGAGTCCAAGGCATACCTCGATGCCTCTCACTGGCTGCAGGGTGTGGAATGGTATGAGCATTACAGGCAAGAATCCCAAGTCACACCCCTGATGCCTGTCATTCTCTACAGGGTTGAGCGTTATGGTTGGAAACCCTAATACCTCAGGCATTCGTTGGTATTTTCACTCCAAATTTTCAACATGTTTTTTTTGTGACCCCACCTCATGAACAGGGGAATATCAGTTTGTTACTAGCTGCTTATGCAATATCGGCCAATGCTAGCATCACAGGTGCAAAACATTCCGAACAGGATGTAAAAAATGACAGCTGTACTGTTCATGGGGAGGTGTAAAAAATGGCAATGTTGCAAATCTGTAGTAAAAATATTTAAAAAAAATGGTGAAGTCATGAGCGTACATAGAAACTGTGCAACGCACACCTGTAATATAATTAGGTTGGGGATTTTTACAGCAGATTGTCAACTCAGGCATTTTGGTGCCTCCGATCATGAACAGTGTCACTGTGATTTTCTTTATCTGTGCCGAACAATGATTTCCCCAGCACTAAAATCTCTGCGCTGAAAGTGTGAACACACTTGAACTATGTTGTGAAAAATGACAGCTGTACTGTTCATAAGGAAGTGTGGAAAAATGCCACTGGTGAAAATCTGGACTGAAAATATTACAAAGTCATGAACTTACGAGGGTGCGTGGAAAATGCACAATGCTCACTCGTAATACGGTCATTTTATGGACTTTTGTCACCAAATTTTCAACATAGCCATTTTAAGACCTCTGCTCATGAACAGTGTAACTGTGATTTTCTTAATCTGTCCTAAACATTGCTTTCGCACACCAACAGCACCATTGTGCGCTACATGTGCGAAAACACATTTAGGGTAACATATGAAAAATGGCAGCTGTACTGTTCATAAGGAAGTGTAATAAAATGGCAATGTTGAAAATCTGGAGTGAAAATATTAAATTCGCAAGCTTACAAGCATGCATAGGAACTGCGCAACGCACGCTCGTAAAACAGTCATTGTTAGGAATTTTTTCACCAAATTTTCAACATAGCCATTTTAAGACCTCTGCTCATGAACAGTGTCACTGTGATTTTCTTAATGTGTCCCACATATTGATTTTGAACATCGACTGCGCCATTGTGCGCTACATGGGTGGAAACACATTTTGGGCAAGTTGTGAAAAATGACAGCTGTACTGATCATAAGGAGGTGTGTAAAATTTCAATGTTGAAAATCTGGAGTGAAAATATTGGAATTCTTGAACTTACGGCAGTATAGAACTGCGCAATGCACCCTCGTAAAAACAGTCATTTTAGAATTTTTCACCAAATATTCAACATAGCCATTTTACAACCTCTGCTCATGAACAGTGTCACTGTGATTTTTGTAATTTGTCCCATACATTGATTTCGCACACCGACTGCGCCATTGTGCGCTACATGGGCGGAAACACATTTTGGGTGAGATGTGAAAAATGACAGCTGTACTGTTCATAAGAAGGTGTGGTAAAATGGCAATGTTGAAAATCTGGAGTGAAAATATTGAAAATTTGTGAACTTACGAAGGCATGAGGAACTGCATAACGACGCCGTGAAATCGTCATTTTGGAATTTTTTCACCAAATTTTCAACATAGCCATTTTAAGACCTCTGCTCATGAACAGTGTCACTGTGATTTTCTTAATTTGTCCCATACATTGATCTCGCACACCGACTGCACCATTGTGCGCTACATGGGCGGAAACAAGTTTTCGGCAAGATATGAAAAATGACAGCTGTACTACTCATAAGAAGGTGTGGTAAAATGGCAATGTTGAAAATCTGGAGTGAAAATATTGAAAATTCGCAAACTTACTGAGCGCATAGGAACTGCGCAAACGACGTCAAGAAACAGTCTTTTTAGGAATTTTTTCACCAAATTTTCAACATAGCCATTTTAAGACCTCTGCTCATGAACAGTGTCACTGTGATTTTCTTAATTTGTCCTGTACATTGATTTCGTACACCGCCTGTGCCATTGTGTGCTACATGGGCGGAAACACATTTTGGGTGAGATGTGAAAAATGGCAGCTGTACTACTCATAAGAAGGTGTGGTAAAATGGTAATGTTGAAAATCTGGAGTGAAAATATTGAAAATTCACTAACTTACGAGCCTCACGAGGAACTGCTGCAACGCACTCAGAACACTTTTGATTTTAGATCACTTCATCATGGCTTGGACCTTCTTCTCATATCGATGTCACTGTCATGGCATTATTCAGGCCTGAAGGGTGATTTCACGCAGTGACTGCGAAATCATCCTTTGGGCCCGAATAACGCCATGACAGTGACATCATTCATGAGAAGGGGTCCCAAAAACCCCATGTTGAAAATTTGGTGCAAAATTCCAAAAAATGACTGAGATATGCAATAAAGTTGAAAAACCCCTATCTAGCCCATTATACAGCTTACCGGCATTTCTCAGTTCACGGTCGGCTTTGAAGAGTGCAGATGTTCCCCGGTCCACCGAAGATTGTCGCCCGAGCTCCGGAGGTAAGTATGGGGGTGAGGGAGGGTGGGGAGGCAGGTGTGCAGTGGTGGGTGCGGTTGTGGGAGGGGGGCCGGAGAAGCGCCGTGGGACCGCTTTTATTTTCAGGTAAAAAAGAAAAAGACGACGATGGACGCTTGCCACGCTGGTGAGCTCCCAGCATGGCACAAGGATGGCTGGGGGCCGTGGAGCCGATGGGGATTGGGCACCCCGTGCCGCCATTTGATCAGTTGTCATGCTGGGGTGGGCCCCAGAATGGCACCCAGTACTCGGGGGTGAGGACAGTGGAGCTGGCGGGGATTGGGCACCGTTGGCTATATTCTATCAGTTGCCACGCTGGGGTGGGCACCCAGCGTGGCATGTGGAAGGCTTGGGGGAGCGCAGCACAAGCCGGCGGGATTGGCACCCCTTACGGCTATAATACGTGGTGTGTGGGGGGAGGGCAGCACGCAGTATGTGTGTGCGCTTCTTGTGTGTGTGTGTGTGTAGGGGAGCTGCGCATGAGCAGGCTATATCTTATCGCTGCTCACTGAAGCGTAGTCTCTTTCAACTGTATGCCACTGCATTTTGGAGCTTGTCATAGACATTGGCTTACAGGGGCCGCGCTTGCCAACACACCGACTGAATTGGAAGAGGAGGTGACACACCTCCGAAATCTCGGATGATGGCACTATGTTTCTTGCACATGCATGCAAGCAAACATAAAAATGAAATGTTGGGGGGGGGTGAGGGAGGGGAGCACTGCTACTTGTTTATTTTCCTGTATTGTCGCTGCTGTTTTCAGTGATCCAAAGCAAAACAAAGCTGGGCATTCTGACAATAAGGTGCAGCTGCAAGTGAACCCCCTCACTCCTTGTCCCAGTACAAGTTACAATAAAAGATTATCCCCTCGTACCAGTGGTACTTCCTCGCTCACTCTCATCCACTCCAGCTCCAGGTTGGGGATTAAAAAAATACCTAGTAGTTTAGTTACCCACCCCCTCCTGGTGTTATCCTCAATTGCCCACCTGGACTTGAGATTGGCGGCCACCACTCACCCTCTGTTTGCCTTCATTGCTGGCCACCATCTCACACAACCGTCTAACACTAAAAGGCACACTAAAACACAAACCACAGAGAATGTACAAACTCCAGATCTTCTGTGGATCTAACGGCCCACAGAGCCCCAGCTTTTCTGAAGAAATCTTTCACGACATATTACAAAACCTGCATATAGGGTGGGTGGTTGATGGCAATGTTCCAGCCAGTTGTCCACAACCAGTGGATCTGCAGACTCCAATGCCAGTCAGTCTCCCACACCCTTGATTTCATGGGGAAAAAAATTCCCCTGAAATTAGGAGTAGGGAAGATGTATCAAGTGTGTTTTTTTTTTCCTTCAAGAAAAACCCTAAAACTGTTCACAGAGCATGTACATACCCCAGAGCTTCTGAGGGCCTATTGGCCCCCAAGCTCACAGCTTTTCTGTAGAAATCTTTCACGACATGTTACAAAAACTGCATATATGTAGTTGGTTGATGGTAGTGTTCAACAACCAGTTCCCACAACCACTGGACCTGCAGACTCCAATGCCAGTCAGTCCCCTACACACCTGATTCCATGCAAAAAAAAAAATTCCCCTGAAATTAGGGGTACAGAAGATGTAACAACAGATTTTTTTCCCCTTCCAAAAAAACCCTAAAAATCACCGCAGAGCATGTACAAACCCCAGAGCTTCTGGGGGCCTAGCAGCTCCAGACCCCCCCCGACTTTTATTTGTCCTAATTCTCAAATATCATATCCAAGTCCCCCCTGCAAAAAAAAAAATCCTGCCTATGCCCCTGTGTGCAGATTTAGGTTTTAGTTGACATGCCTGCTGGGAAATGCAAACAATAAGACAGCTATGTGTAGAAATTAACCATGGAGGTAATTAAGGTCAGGAAGTGCTGTTTGCTGTTCCTTGTGCAGGGCTTATTGGATGCTGCTAAGCCTGCTATGACTATCTTGTGTGATATGAAGGTTCTGCTGTTCTGCTGGGGGACTCTGGGGTGTTGCTGTAACTACAAGCCAGTCTTAGTGTGACAACAGATAGTATGGCTAGTGGGCTGGTGGTATGGCTAGTAGTGTGTGAATTGACCTCTGTGGGACTGGCTGCATTGATGTGGTACAGAGGCTTGTCACAATGCACTGTTGTAACTAAAAGCCAGTCTGTTAATCTGACAACTGCTGGTGATAGTGTGGCTAGTGGTGTGTGAATGCACCTCTGGGGGACTGGCTACCTTGATGTGGTACAGAGGCTTGTCACAATGCAATATTGTAACTAAAAGCCACTCTGTTAGTCTGACAACTGTTGGTGATAGTATGGCTAGTTGTGTGGTGGTATACACCACAGATAAAATGTTGCTTGTGTTGACCCTCCCGCTCCCTCCCATTTCATGCTGTCCGCACTGCTGACCTTACAGTGTCTTTGTTTAAGACATCATGGACCCCTTATTTTAACTACATACAAAGTGGGACACAATGGGCTTTGTGCTTATGTCACTTTGCGCTCGGCACAACTGGAGATATTTTGGAAACTATGTGTTAAAGCCCTGAGTAGCATTATAAGGAAATATTCATTTACAGTGGCTGACAGAGTGTGAAGCCCATGGAAAGCTATTTCACACAAACTACTGTGCTCACCTGCAGCTGAAAGTACTACTGAGATACAGATGACTGAGCCTGTTCAATGTTAATACAACATTGCAACCATTTGGAGAACATTAGATGTCGTCGTGAGAACACACTGTGCTTGACTTGAAGAAGTTAGTACAGCTTGTTCTTCGATGATATCATAACATGTTCTAAAACTGGCTGCAGCATGCTATTTGTATTGCACAGATGCAGTCATCTAGATCTCTGGAGTTCTTTCAGCTACAGAGGCAGCCAAGGCCTCATTTGAAAGAGTTTTCATGTGCTTGCAAACCATTATGGTTACTATGTATGAATGTGTCACTTTAAGATGGTTCTACTGTTCCCTCTATTACTGCTGTGCAAAGCCCTAACACTTGTGTGTGTGTTTTTTTTTTATGCTGATTTTACCCCTGTTCTTTTCCTCTTTCCTGAGTCTCGGTCGTGCACCCATGTGAAGGCATGCACCTGCCGCGGTGCTGAGACACCCTCCCTCTGCTTGCTGCCTGACTGCACTGCCCTCAGACCTCCACACAGCGGCAGTGGAACTACAGTAAGTGACTGGACCCTCTCTGGGACAGGAAAGCTGTTGTTCAGCTACTCAATCCTGCTCGTCCCCCTGCTGGCTCCTGACGACCCTGGCTCTTTCTAAACTCAGGTCAACAGTGTGACACAAGGTAAAGCAGCCAAAGCCTCAGCCCTCGGCACCACTGGGCCGGACATTTTTTTCCTCCCCAAGCCTCCAGTCGGCCATCCTTCAGGCTGCCAAGGCCCACTGCTGCCTCACACCCTGTTGCCGTCTGTCACTCCTTCATTTTCGTGACCCCTGGTAACCCAAAATAACCCTTCTTCGGGTGTGCCACTCCCTCATGGTGCAACTGGGGGGAGGAGAAATGCCTGCAGACATCTAATACATTTCCCGGGTATGGCGGTGTCAGCATGGACACTTCTGGGCTACCTTGGTAATGGGGACCAGCAGCCATCATCCTGGCTGACTGAGAGCAGATTTTTCACTTTTTCCCAATACCTATCCCCCTCCACAATGGGCCATCTGTGGCGGTGTCCTGGTGTTGGAGGCATTCAGTGGTGTGTCAAGGCCACACGCCACCAAGTACACTACCCCAAGCCACCTCCAGGGTCCGAAAAACAGTGGTCCAAAGCCCCCCCCCAAGGAGAGAAGCATTTAAATGATGCTCTAAACTACCTCCCCTCTGAACTCTGCTCCTGACAGCCAGGCTTGGGATGTGAACCCACCTTGCCAGCATAACGAGCAAACACCTTAGCTCTTGTTTGGTGCCACAGAGCTGACCTAGCCCTATCACTTCTGTGAGTGCAAATCATGTGACTGACCACACAAGCTAAGTGCCCCTCCACACTGAGCATGCTGAGAACTTTGTGTGGCACAAACCCCACAGCATGGAAGCAATGAACTGCAATATTCATGTATCAAATGTTAATGATACTACTCAACATGCGGGGCACTAACACCTACTCAACCTGCCAGTCCACGTGCCATTATCACAACATAGTGCTCTATGAGATGGATGGATGCTATGGGCTTCGGATACATATCCAGTCCACATGTGAGAAGGGTGTCCCCCCTCCTTGATGTCTGGTGGCAACCTCCACCCTCCCCAACTCAGTTCCACCAAAGCAGTCAGCACAAACCCTGCTTTTGTCTTGTCAGATAGCCTCTCTCTGACTCGTACATCCTCTCTATCAATATACCAGTTGCTTTATCGATATAGCATTTGTGAGACATCTCTGCAAAATTGTAAAGCTCCACTGATTCTGCAGGGTTGTCTCACAACTACTATATCAATAGGTCTGCTGGTACTATATATTAATAGAGTGGCTCCATGAGTCAGATAGTGGCCAGCTGAGGAGGAGAGAAGTGGGTCTGTGCAGGCCAGTGTCACAAGATTGGGTGGGGTTTGGGGTCATCATGGGGTGGGGGTGCTACTAGAAACCAGCAAAATATTAAATATAGATGGGAAGAGGGACAGGGTGCCACAGGATACCAGGGAAATATACATGGGGACGAGGAGAGGGGAGCGGCACCAGACACCATGGAAATATTAAATGGGGAAGGAAAAGGGAGGCAGTGCCACAGGACTCTAAAGAATTATGCATGGAGGACTTCCAGTTGTGATGGCTGCCAGGCAGATGTGCCTTTCATCGCTCCACTAACCCCTCACTACAAAAGCTCCCCTTCTGCTGTTTAACCTTTCTAAATCGGGATCTAATCTACTGTCTTGACACTCGTAATCCATAACTATCAGGAAATCGCTCGTGAACTTGGCACATTGCATAGAAAAACCAAAAATGAAGGCTCAGCATACCAAGCACACGTCCCCACCATCGCCAGAAAAAGAAATGCCAGCAAAACGCACTAAAGTGGGTGGCTCTGGAGATGATTAGACCTCAACTCTATTAACCGAGGTGATTTTCTTTAAGGGCTTAGCACCTATACAGGAGTCCCTCGAAACGATAGTTTGAAAATTAAATGTGCTTAAAAGTATGATGGCACAACTTACAATACACACTGGGGACAATGAGGCCCATATTTCCTCTCTTGACAACTGGAGGGCTCAACTTGACCCAGAACTAACATCTCTATGACAGCACCTCCGAAAAACCGAAGATAAATTGGAAGACCTTGAAGGTCGCTCGTGACGGAACAACCTTGTAATACTGGGGCTTCCAGAAGGTGAAGAGGGAGTTAATCCTATCGCATTTGTGCAGAAGCTGTGTACCAAAGTAGCTGGGCCTTCTAATAGCCCAACATACATAATAGAAAGGACGCATTAGGCTTTACGGCCCACACCTCCAACAGGCTCCCCTCCTCGGCCTCTGTTATTCCGATTGCTAAACTACCTCGATAAATGAGTAATTCTAGAAAATCTCAGAGACACTAAAGAAGTCCAGTGGGATGATAAAAAGATTCGAATTGCATAAGATCTGCTGCTTTCAGTGAGACAAAAGCGTACAGAAATGCATCCAGCTAAACTTATAGCCACAGGGGTAAGATTTTGTATGTGATACCCAGCAACACTACAAATCAGTAAGGATGGGCAGTGGATCTCCTTTGATTCTGTGAGTAAAGCAACTACCGGTTTAAAAAAGTTTTACCCGGAGCTCTTTAAATAAATGGAAAGAGGCTTAATGCATTGGAAAAACAGCAGCTTAAATGGGCAGTGAAATAACTACTTGAAGGAGGTTTATATGCAACATTGCGAACTGTAGAGAAACTGTAGTCCTGACATAATTCTACATAAAAAATCCAGATACATCAATAGTGATGCTCCATGATGTGATGGCTGAACAAAATAACTTTAAGAAGGTTTCCTATTGTTTTTTCTTCTTTGATGCTTACTGCAAGCTAAGTGACCAGAAGTATAATAAAGTTTCAATATTATTTTGCAAACTATACGTAAACCTTTACTTTTATTTACTTTATTTCGCAAAAAAAGGAAAACTATAATTGTTGTATTAATGGGGCATCTCTAAAGTGAGGGGAAAGTGGGAGGGGGGTAAACAAGGCAGCCTGTCTGGTGGCCGATAAAGATTGCAACTGAATAATTATAGGGAGTGCAGTCGATAGGACTGGGGTATATGATACTTTTTTTTGGGAAGGGAATGTTTTGGTGTTGGGGATACACTTAATTGTTTGTTACAAGAGAACAATTATCTAAGAGGGATTCTAGCTACAAATCTTTTGTCTTACATGAAACATAGAAATCAAAGTTACATCGCAGCTAAACATGAATCAAGGACACCTATAAATCGTCCAAAACCTTTCTGTTTTATAATGTATGTCACTTTCTTTCTCTAGAGACGACCTCTTTTACTCCATTTCGTAGGTTAGTTTCAAATGGCAGTAAGATTTATATCTTGGAAAGACAAAGGGGCTCGGAACCGAGTTAAAAGGCACCAAATTCTTAGCCACCTTTAGTCTTTAAACTGTAATCTGGCTTTGTTACAGGAAACACATCTTCTTAGACAAGAGGGCAACCTCTTTAGGAGGAAACAAATGGGTCAAGTTTTTGCAGCAGGCAATGCCACTGCGCAAAGAGGGGTGGCAATTCTTATAGCCAGGGATACACTGTTTAGAGTGCAACAGTGTCAAGCCGACACACAGGGAAGATTTATTTTTTTGAAAGAGCTTCTAAATCTTATTGAAGGGATACTAGGATCAACATATAGACCTAATGCTGATTCACCGGCATTTTTACAACACTCTCAAATGTCCTAAGCTGTTTTCCCTGGCTACCAACTGTCCAGGCGGGAGACTGGAACTTAGTTTATTCCCCAGAACTAGACAAATCAACACATAGAAACCCTAGTCTTTCACCAGCACAGAGAGCGGCGAGGGAGTTTATGGCATCTCATAGTCTTAATGATCCATGGAGACTACTAAACCCTGATGTAATAGGGTATACATTTTATTCCCCGGTACATAGCTCTTTGTCCCGCATTGACTATTTCTTAGTTAATACCACTATTTTAGAGGGTCTAGTGGGTAGTGGTATGGCTCCAAGGACCATATTTGACCATTCACCTGTATGGCTGGAATGCACTATCTCTATTCAAAAAACAAAGAGTACTGTCTGGAAATTGAATATTCAATTACTTCAAGATGACCAAACAATACTTTCCATTAAAGACACAATTGAACAATTCCTATTACATAACCAGGGTACCATACAAAGTATTGACAAATTCTGGTGTGCCCTAAAATGTGTGATTCGAGGAGAATGCATCCGACTTTCTACCATTCATAAAACAAAGGGAGAAGCACTCTCTTCCTCACTTATCTCTCAAATAAAAATCCTAGAAAACCAACAGCTTTCTATACAAACTGATGATCTTCTAGTATGACTAACAAAACTAAGGAACCAATACTCTGAACTTTTGAAGGAACAGGCACAATATTCACTATTTGAAACTCATGCTAAATATATTGAGCAAGGGGACAGAGCCAGCCACCTGCTTGCTCTTTGAGGAAACAAGAAGAGTCTAGGATTGTAGTAGCACTCAACTCCCTTAAAGATAACTCTCTTCTTACTACTCCAAAGTCAATAGTCAAGGAGTTTGAAGACTACTACAGATCCCTATCCTCCCCTCAAACCCTACTCCTCAAATAACAGATATCCAAGAATATCTCAAAAGCCTTCCTCTTCCTTCTCTGTTACAATTGCAAGCAGACACTCTCACAAGAACCATAACTCACCAAGAGTTGCTGGAGGCCATTGATTTATTGCCAGATGATAAAGCCCCGGGACCGTATGGTTTCCTGCCTCTCTTTTTCAAAGTGTTCAAAGAACAACTTTCACCCCTTCTACTTACCATGTTTAATTATATATGTAACTCCGGGCTTTCTGACCCATCATTACTAGAAGCTGTCATAATAGTACTTCCCAAGCCAAATAAGTCCCCACTATCAGTTATTAACTACCGTCCCATTTCCCTAATGAATTATGACATCAAACTCTTTGCTAAGATTCAGGTTAATAGACTAGCAAAAGTCTGGACACCATTACTTAGTTCAGAGCAAGTGGGATTTGTGGCAGGCCATTCTTCAGCTGATCATCTTAGGAAGCTGTTCCATCTGTTCTCTGCATCCAGATCAGCATCCCATCCAATGGCTATGATATCTCTGGATGCATAGAAAGCATTTGACAGGGTGAATTGGACTTTTTTATTTGAGGTTTTAAAGAAATTCGGTCTTCCTCACACATTTATCCAATGGATACAAATTCTTTATGCATGTCCTACAGCAAAAGTTTATTGTAATGGAACTTTTCCAGAAATAGTCCCCCTACACCTTGGTACACGCCAAGGATGCCCCCTTTCACCATTACTCTTCTTTTTATATTTAGAACCACTCCTATATCAGTTACAACATTCTCCATTAGTAAAAGGTATACAGATAGGTGAATGGGACCTATGCCTATCAGCATATGCTGATGATATTCTGTTACGTATTATAAATCCAGAGATTTCCCTCCCTGCAATACAATCCATAGTGGACTCATACAGAGCCCTGTCCAATTATAAGCTGAACATAGGTAAATCCACAGTAATGCCATTAAATTCCCATACCTACCGGTCACATATAGCAGGCCTTCAGCTAAATTGGGTAACTCAAATCAAATATTTAGGGCTCATAATAACACCAAACTTATCCTGAATTAAGAAATTGAATCTGGATGGCCAACTAAGTATTATACAGCAAGATTTAGATAGATGGGCCCCTATATATCTCTCACTACAGGGCAGAGTTAGTGTAGTTAAAATGAATATACTTCCCAGAATTTTTTATCCATTGAACATGCTTAATTTCTTTCTCCCACAATCCTTGTTCCAAAAGCTACAGCAAATCAATTTCTCTGGAAGCCGAAGCCACCAAGAAGATCCTATAATAAACTAAGTGCAGCCAAACAGAAAGGAGGCCTCAGACTGCCTAATGTTTTTCATTACTATCTGGCAAGTCACATAGCTAAATACCTCCGATGGTATCCCCCTACTCCTGTAACAGATGACCACAAATACATGCCAATATGGCTACAAATTGTTTGCCAGGTAATTCAACAAAGTGGAGTTTCCCAAATAAACCTATTATACATCACCCCCAAACTGGGTCGGACAGTTTTGAATAATGAGTTGATACAGTGGTAGCAATGAATTAGTCAAGGGATATTTAAGGATTTTTAAAAATCCCTGCTTAGAATTGTGAAACCTTTAGTTAGGGATTTTGGTTTGTTTGTTAGTGTGTTCACTGCTACCCAGAGAGGGTTGTCTCTTCTGATAGTGTAGTGGAAAATCTACAAGATGTCACTTAAGTACTGTAATATGAACTGGCCTCTTTCTGAAGGTATAACAAAAAGAATTTTAGAGGATTTTTTTTCCCTAAATTTTGTGAAGGATAAATAAGGAATCTCACAAAATTGTTTGACAAATCCAGCGCTACTACTGTACATATGTCACTAAAAGTACATACCCAACTGTGTGAAGCCCTTAAATACAGTAATACCGAAGATATATCCCAACCCTTTTATTTAAACCCAAACTTCACAATAGATGGACAGTACTTAAGATCCAGAAAAAAATCACCTGAGACAGAAGTAAAAATTTCTGACCTATTGGAACAAGGTAAGCTTAAAACCACAATAGACGTGCTTGCTTCCCTACACCTTCATCCTGGACAAATCTTCCAAGGCTTCCAAATTAGATACCTATTAACTACTAAATTGGGAACAAATAATTGGAATATAGACCAGACAGACCTTATCAACACACTACGTCTGTTAGCATGGAGTCCACATGCAGTTTCTAAGGTAATAGCAGAGCTATACCAAGCTATTTTTCCAGAAATTCAAGGAACATCCACATATGGGACAAACCAAGTTCCAGAAAAGCAGATTAATTGGAGCAGAATATCGCAAGCAGTACATTCTTATACCTTGAATGATAAATTACATCTCATTCAATTCTATATACTGCATAATATGTATTTTACTCCAACAAAATTAGCTGCCATAGGTAAACTGCAGGACCCCACGTTCAACAGATGTAGTATTAGCAAGGGATCTATTTTTCATATTCTCTGGGAATGTCCCTCAATTAAACCCCTTTGACAAGTGATTAAGAACAAGTTAGATCCTCTTTTGAGGTTAGATCAATGTTTTGAACCTGAAGTTTGTATCTTGGGGGATTATTCCCAAATCTCAGTATCAGAAAGACGATACACTATGACCTTAGTTTCCTTCTCAGTAAAGAAACTGGTGCTAAAGCATTGGAAAGATTCCCAGTTTATTCCTTATTTGGAATGGCTTAATGAGTTCCTATTCAATCTGAGATTAGAGAAAATGATTGCAAGTCGTAGACATTGTCCCAACAGTTTCAATAAAAAATGGAACAAGATTTATACATTAACATTGATTGGCAATTGAAAATTGAAATGCTGTTATGATATGTATACATAAGGAAACCTAATGTATAGTAAACTGTAAATATATTGTATCTAGGCTGGGAGGGGGGGAAGGACCTTAAAAAGTTAGATTGTCTTATTGTAGTTATAGTAGCATTAGGTTTTGTTGGGCTGGTGGAACCCTAAGGCTGAACGTTATATTGCAATGTATATGTCATACCAGAAGTACCTTACAAACTACATGTATACTTTAAAGAACAAAATTAATAAAGTATATTGAATAAAAAAAAATATATATATATTTGCATGTTGTTAAAACATGCATTTTGGAAGTATTCACTAACCAATATGCCAGAGCGCATTGTATACAAGACTGCCTTTCATTAGTATGTGTCAGGCAGTCCATTAGCATGCACGTGGTAACAACTTCATGCCATACTGATTGTGACTTTTAATATGAGGCCTGCTGTGCTATATACCTTTCCTGTGCATAAAGCCTACTACGTATGTGGGGCCCAACCCCTGTTAGTGCAGTGTTACCTGCTTGAATATCCTGCCCTGTACTGCATACTGCTTGCACAGATGACACCAAGATGTAATAACCAGAAACTGTAAGCTCAGCTGGGGACACAGTGGACTGGATTTTCAAGCGCCAAGAATGCTGCAAGTCCACAGTCCACCAATCTGGTTCTACCATGCCAAATCAACAACAGTGTTGTCTAAGTTCGGCATAACGAGATGTTGTCAGATGAAATTTTCCCCATCAGACATTGTGTGTTATTCTATCAGGTGGGGATGTGCCTCCTGCTCTCCCCCTTCTATAAATATCTAACTCAGAGTTGGAGTTCATTCGAAGGAGCGGAGGGGACCAAAAGACGTTGAAAGGGCAAAATTTCACCTTTGTGTCCCTTACAGCGACAATCTTGAAACCTATCGAGATTGTCACTGTGACAGATTTTGCCATGCAGGTTTCATTCTTCAGTCAGCATACCTGCCAATCCTATGGTGCACTAGGCTTGTGGCATTTTTCCGGCCAGTGACTGGGATTTTCTGTCCCGTGTGCCAAGTGCCTCACATTAGACCAGCTTTTCTCTGGTCTAGCTTGCAGCACTCAAGCTGCCATAAACTGAGGAAACTTTCACAACTGCGCCCAACAGTAGGAAATCGGGTGCAGCTGCAAGAAAGGTGTTTGGAGCTGTTCTGCCAAAAAATGGTTTCAGTGTAGGGCTTGATGTGAATCCTATGTTACCCTTTGAAAATTCAGTCCAGTCTTTTCAAAAGACACTGTGAAATATGTATTGCATTATCTGTGATATTTAGCAGACCAACAGGAGAAAGAAAAAACATTAAAAACACTAAAGTTAAATATGATTGCAAAAATCAATATTTTTACCCTTTAATGTTACTAGCTACGTGCACTTTGAAACAAAAAATGTACTTCAAAACCTTCCTTGGGACACTGCATTGGCAAATTTCAGTGACTGTAACAGACTTGGCCTATTTAATTACAAATATCTCTTTCAATTCATGGCATTAAGCAGCCTGATGGGCAAATATGGCAAAAGCATACCGAATGACTGTGCCTCATATACTGGGGTCCACAGGAAGCCACCACTAGGGCTGCTTTCCTTTTTTTCCTCCTAAGTAGCCCTGGAAGATGCCGACACATGAGGTGACCAATAAACATGCAAAGCATGCACAATGTTGGTCCACAGCCAGGGTCCCCCCCCCCCATTCTGCACTCTTGGTGCACTGCCACCTGTAGACACCAAGGTGGCAGTATCACAACATGAAAAGCATTGCTCCCTCCCAAGAGGAGGAAAGTATTCTTTAGGATGCCTAATTCTCTTCACCTTGGCCAGCCCATGATGGTCCAGGCTGGTTCCCAAATCTGTGTCACTGACATTGCATATGGCAGCCCTTCCGCTGTGCCTGCAGACCAGGTGTGCTTTCTATATTTTAAATAAAAAGAGTGAGTGAAAGTTGTGAATCCAGTGCTCTACATTTCCATTCTCACAGGGGCAAACTCTTGTTTTTATTTTATTTAGTTCACCGGGTCAGCAAGCAACTAAGAATAGGGAGAGAATGGTCCTTGTGCAACTTGATTTGTGATTCTGTTAGGTTACTTGTAACTAAAGTTAGTTGAATTGCCAGCGACTAGTCTAAATGCTTGCAGTGGTGACAGAGCATTCCAAAAAGTGTGTGTGTGTGGGGGGTGGGGGGAGTTACAACTGCCAAGGCCAGAAGCCAAACCTACTGTATGCAGCACTGTAGCTGGGAAAACAACTGCATTCTTGAATAAATATCAGTCACCCTTCCTGGCATTCTGTAATTCTAAATAATCCACATATATTCATGAATATTTCATGATTTATTCACAGATATGCTGGTGCTCAATAGTAAAATAAACAAGGCAATGCTCTTTGCCAGAAGATAAAGGAAGAGGTCCACCTCACCTCTCTCAATTACCTGCAGCTCTCACACCACCCTCGAGCAGGTAACTTCCTTCCGGTATCTTGGTCTCACCATAGATGAGTCCCTATCGTTCGATGAACATATGCACAATATTACCAAGGCAGTCAATAGGAAACTAGAGGCTCTCTACAGGCACCGGTTCTGTCTTACTCCAGAGGCCAGGACACTGGCAGTCAGAGGTACAATCCTTCCAATCCTGGACTATGGGAATGTAGTCTATGGGTCCGCCACTGAAACTAGCCTGATCAAAGTGCATGTCTCCTTAAATAAAGCCTGTAGGTTTGCATTAGGGGCAGATCGCCTATTGCATACATGTGAACTGTACATACTGACTGAATGGCTCCCACTTAAGGACTGCATTAAGCTCCATTTATTTATTAATTTGAAGTATCGGATTTACAACCTTTGAGCCATTGGATCATTTACAAAGGTACCTTGTCACATAGAGGACAGCTGCCTGCATCTTGGGACAGAAGGCCCTACTCAGACTTGCACCTCCCTCTATAAAAGCCTTATTCCATCCTGCTCCAGCTGAACATACCACAAGAAGTGTTACCAAACATGCATTAGCTTTTCTATTCTGAAGAACTGCCTTGGGGAGACGAGCCTTTGCCTCAGGGCCCCTGCTTGGATAAATGAGCTACCAACCGCCACCACAAGCCTTACCCAACTTGGGCCTTTCAAATCCGAGCTAAGGAAGTCTATCTACCCTTCTGTACATTGCTATTGCCACTCTTAACACACGAGCCAGCATGCCTCTGTTCCCCAAAGCCATGCTCCTAAAGACTATCTCCCCTCCTGTATGCTGCCACAGCCACTCTTGGCCTAGCAGGTACCAGAACCCTAGGCTTACCAAGGTTTGTCTTTCACTCTACAATTTGATGCAAAACTCCCTGCTCACCACCTGCCCATGTCTGCCTACCTGCCTGCTCACCTTTCTCCTCTCACACTCTCCCTGACAAACCTTCACCCACTGACCTCCATACACTACCCACCTTTGAGCCTACCACCATCTTCCTGCTCTGATTCCTCTTCTCCTACCTATTCCTGATTAGTTCCCTCTACCCTTTTTGACTACTATGCCTAGGCTGACTTCTTTGGCTATAGCCTAGTAACCTTTAGGTATCAGTTTTGTTGAACACCTCCACCTCCTGTTTCCTCCCAATACAAGATCCTGCCTAGCTTCCAACGTTGATTGTTATCTCAAACTAGCACCTAACTGACTTAAGCACTTAATTGTATGGCATGACATGTGAACCCAACCCCATTGACTATGTACCCTGGTTTTGTTATGTGTTGTTATTTGCCTAAGTTATCCTACACTGTTATGCTATTGCCAATGTTTACTGATTTCTCCTGTTCACATTTTTCTTACTATTAAATGTTCTTGACAATGGCTATTACGCTGCTACTGACTCCAAACTTATGTACCCACCCCTACCCTTGTGATGATGATCCTTTGTAGCTCAAAGGTTGTAATTCTGATTACTAAATAAATAAATAAATAATATTAATTTATGAGTATCCAAGCAGAACAGGGTCAGAATGTATTATTTATTGATTTAATAATCCTCCCCATCCATACACCTCTGATTGGCTGCCACCTCTCCTAGAACTCACCTGCCCAAAGGTCATCCCTCTGCTTGCCCTCCATAGCAGAGTCAGGAGGGGGACAGCCACCCCCCCCCCATATAATTCAGATGGCATTCAGCAGTTTCAGGGTAATGGTGTGGGCCAGGGATGAGAAGGTAGGGCTTCATGAACCTGCACCTCCTTTTTCCCCTTTTTCTGGTCCCCACCCATCCATGCTGTGGATAGGCAATAGTGCATGCTGAGCAGAGGCATATGTGCACTATGCAAAACTGACAACCCCCTCCCTTATATGCCACCTGAACCTCCACTACCAGCATGCCTCCACCTGGTGGCAGTTGCCAGTGGGGCTGACAAGCTGCCCCCAGAAAGGCGGGTAGTCCTGTGGATGCTCTATGTTCTCACCCCCCCCCGACAACCTGAGTCCACTCCCAAATTCAGATTGCCACTGTGGTGGGTGGTATCACTAGCACTGGTCCACTGGGCCAGCACAGTTTTGTTTTTTAAATGTACTTTATGTTGCATGGGTTTTCTTTGCATATGAAGTACAAAAGTTTTTTTTTGTTTGCCTTTTAGTATATATTTTGCCTTTTACCTTAGTATACTTTTTGCCTGGATGGCCCCCTCCCTCCCCCAACACCCCTGCCTCAGACCCAGCCCCACTCAACAGTGCACTGGAACTTGCCTTGCCCAGTGCTCCTCCCTGGCTCCCCCCCCTACAGTGAGGCCTCCGGATCCTTCACTCAAACCCATTGGATGGCAAACTCATTGTCCGGGGAGGCAGCCCTGGGTCTACTACACAGTGGTGGTGGGCATGCAACTCATTTGGAATTGTTTGGTGGAGTGACTGTAGGAGGTGTGGTGTTCAATGATGCTGCAGCTCAAGGACACCATGCATCTGACAGGCTTGCCATCCACTACCTGGCCTGCGGGGACAGGATGTCTTGTGATCACCCAGGAGCACTGCACCAGAGACACAACCCACCATCCTCCTGGAGGTGGACAGCATACAAGAGCCACTCAATCCTACCACCCCAGCCAGCCCTCTAGCAACCCTCATTCATTCCTGAACCCGGGTCACCACCATAGCGAGCAGAAGCATTAACGCTTTGATGACAGGCCGGCTAATTATAAAAGTTTAACAACAGTCTTCATGCTGTTCTGAGAATTGCACCCAATAACATCAGTTCTGCTGATTGAAATGTGTGTGGGGTCAAAATGCACTCACTGACCCCCAAGCTCAAAAAGTGAAGGGTCTACTCACCCTCCTGACCCCCTGGCTATGCTGCCTACAAATGCTTATGCAATGAACTTGTGGCTGTTTGCACTTTCTGCCTCTTCATGAACTACCACCCTTTTGAGGTACCACGAAGCCACAGGAATCCTCTTGAGGAGGGTTCCACCCCTAGATGTGCCACGGGAATAAAGTCCCACTAGGCTAAAGCTGCCCATGGGGAAGTAGCTCTCAAGGAGAGAGGCAAGCCAACAGAGGAGGAATGGATGGTGGTGGGAGCAAAGAAAAATGAGCCTCCAGAAGAGGTTTGAGTATGCTCCCTTTAATAGCTCTGGGAGGGGTCACTGTGGTACAATCAGTCACTCACTACCCATCTAACCCCAGCCTATAGCCCTGCAAATATTGAATGACTTTAAGTGGGCTAATTACCCATCAACACAGAGTATCATTGCCAGTAGGGTCCCATAGCAATAGGTAGCATACTACATACACATGTGACACAGCAAATATTAAATTGCATACATTGCCACAAACACTGTCTGAGGGAATGCCCAGTGGCTCAGTGGCAGCATAGAAGCCTTCCAAGCCAAGGAGGGATGGCCCTGAGCTACCTCACTGCAGCCACCCCTACAGAGGTCAAGGAAGTTTGCTTCACCACGGGAGATGTCTGTGTGGGTGACAGTTCTTCAGTTGGCTCTACAAGGTGCCAGGGAGAGGTGAGAGAGATGGGAATAAATGAGGGTAAAATCCATGGTGTTGTCATAATGGCCAGTGCTGCTCTCAGGTCCTGTGCTGGGAACCTCTGTCAGAGTGATTGGTGAGGTTAAAGGAGGACAAAGATGGGGCCACCACTATGGTCCTATGCCCCCAAGGCCCAAGAATGGGGCAGATAATACCAGAGAAAAAGCTGTATAAAAAGAAATAAATATTGGACAGGTGATTACATAATGAAACTCTAAGTAAGACCACAGGAGTTTGTCTCAATTACTTTTTTGTTTAAATGGGGGGGTGGTCAGAATTCTTCTACTGGTAACCTGCATTTCCATGACCTGAAGTATTACATGTGCCACAGCCACTCTAAGCTAAGGACTCCTTAGCTGAAGAAAATAGAATTCTGATAGCAATGATGTCAGTTAGCTCATACTAAGAGGATAGAGTACCCCTGAGTCCACAATTACTGTCATGTCAATTTGTAGATTAGTGATCCTTGAGAATATAACATGTCTCAGGTCATACTTGAGAGAGTAAGTTGGGATGTACATAGCCCAAAATATTGACTCTGTCAACAAAGAAACAGACTGCCTATATTTCTCTGGACTTATTGTCATTCCTTGATAACATCGTTTAAGTTGCCTGTCTCCCTGTTTCTCCAGTGCAGGTCAGTCGCACTCAATAAAACCGATAGAAAAAGTCACAGTCCAGTTGCAGGGGCTCTCATCAGCATTCTTTGTATCCTTTTCTTTTTTAGTTTACTATGATTTTAGCCCCTGGGCTCCTGACTGACCCACATTGGTCAGCAGCTCCACCCAGCCCAACCACCACCTCACTCAGAGACTTGTTTTTTGCTGCCTGTTCCCCCATGGATGACCCTCCTCCCAAGGACTGCCAGAGGCTACCTCACAGGTTAAGTGTTGGTGCTGGAGCAGAAGCCTGATTGGTGGTGTGGATTCTGAGGGGGGTGCCAGATGGTATACTGTGTGGTTGTTTTGTTTTCCATTTTCTCCCTATCTCGCAGACATTGTGCATGCTTTGTCCGGTACACAGATGCATGCAGAGCATGCTACATGTGTTGGAGCTATGCTGTCCCACTTCCTTAATTACTGGCTCCATCTCCCGGTGGCAGTACTGCAGTGGAGACCTGGAGCCCTCCCTCACTTCAGGAGGCAAGTGTCTACTGGGATGCTCCACCATCCTCCCCAAGATGGCCCTCCAATGACCCCAGATGGTTCCCAAACCAGTTCACCACCATCATGAGCAATAGTGCTACCACTGTGCTGGTGGGTTGAAGCATTCCTTGTATCAGTGTGCTCATCAATAATTTAGTCACTTTTATTCATATACGGCAACTGGGCTGTGACTTTTTCCTTTGGTTTCCTCATTGCAACTGACCTACTTAGGATGTATCATTTTGTATTGGCTTTACACAGTTGCCCCAATCATTCTCTCATGGACATGCTATTTCCCAGATTGTGTCTGTCCCCCAATTTACCACACATAGGGCTCCTGTTTGCCCTTCCCTCCCAGGTTAAATCTTCCTGTGACCAGACCTTCTTTATGGCCACTCCTGTCCTTTGGTACACCTGACCGAGAAACATAGAAACATAGAAATTGTTGGCAGATAAGGACTGCTAGGCCCAAGAGGTTCCAAATGATTCCATGAGCTGGGGTTACAAAAAGGCCATGTTGAAAATTTGAAGTGCAAATACCAATAAACGCCTGGAGCATCATGGTTTTTAATCATGTCCCACCCTGTACAAACTGACAGGAATCAGGGGTGTGCCTTTGCATTGCTGGCTGTAATGCTCACATCATTCCACCCCCACCCCCCACCCTGCAGTCACTGACAGGCATTGAGACATGCCTTGGACTCTTTGGCCCCAAAGTTCACCTCATTCTCCTATGCTGCACCAATTTATATTTCCTTACAGAATGGCATGACTGTAAAGCCGAACACCCCAAGGCACACCTCAACACTTGTCAGTGTCTGCACGATATGGTGAGGTGAAATGGCATGAGCCTTATAGGCAATGACCCAAAGGCACACCCAAATGCTTGTCCATCTCTGCAGGGTGGGGGTGGGGTTGGCATCACTTTCAGTACTTCACTGTCCTTCCTATTCTGCATCTGTCTAACTCATGCACTTACAATGCTAATACTATCAATCAAACATTCGGCATTGACAAATGCTTGTTCAAGGATGAACCAGTGTCTTTTGTAAGTGGTGGTAGTGGAAGTGCATTTAGATTGCAGCATAGTGTCCACCACCTTTTGGCCATAGCCCTTGTTTAACAGTCTCTGCCTCTCACTAACCAGGCTGTGAGGTGCAGTAGAAGCAGGTCCGGGTGACTGATTGGACCATGTATCAGCAGGTCTGGTCACAGTGGCAGTGTACACAGAGAGTCTATTGACAGTGAAACTAGAGCGCATACCAATGCCTCCTTTGCCAATTCAGAGTTACCATTACCACCGTGGATTCTGTCTGTTGGATTTTGTTCAGGAGCTGTTGTTTCAGAGGGATTGGGGGAAACACATCTGCCCTTCTGAATGCCATTCCTGTGACAGGGCATCTATTCTGAAGACTCCAGGTTCTTTGAATCTGGCAAAATATTTTGGTAAATGAGCATTTTTTGTGTATGCCATGAGGTCCATTTCTAATGGTCCCCACCTCTGGTTCAGCTAGTGGAATATTTGAGGGTGTAGTGACCATTCTCCGGGTGGTATTTTCTGTTGACTGAGCCAGTCTGCTTTCACTTTGAGTTTGCCTGCTACTGTAGATGTATGGCACTGCTGGATTTCAGGTGAACCTGTGCCCAGTCCATTACTTTCTTTGTTTTGTGAAGCAACCGTGCACTTGTTGTTCCTCCCTGATTTGATATGTAAGCCACTGTTGCTCAGTTGTCTGAGCGTATGAGCACTCTCTGATGTTTTATGAATTTTTGGAAATGATGTAGTGCATGGTACACGGCCCTCCTCTCCAGATCTGCATTTTTGATTCTAAGACTCACCATTTGCCTTGTACCGACATGTGATTCAGTGTGCTCCCCCTGCCCTTTAGGCTTGCATCTGTGTCTATCACCACATAATGCTGTATCTGTAGCTCTGCTCCCCTGGTGACATTGTTTCTCTTGGACCACCATGCTAGCAATCTTTTGGCAGGGGCATCTAACTGGACTGATTTGGACAGCTCATGCTGAAGTCTGTGTCCTGCCTGTATAGCCAGGGTCTGTAGCGGGTGCATGTTCCAGAGTGCCCAGGGGACTAGGCCGATGCAGGAGGCCATGGAGCCCTGTGTCTGTAGCACCACCTACATTGTGGGATTTGGCTTTGCCCTCAGAGCCCAAGCCTGCATTAAGACTTTGTCTGCTTTCTTCTGTGGTGGTCTCACTTTCCCTTCTGCCATGTTTATGGTGGCTCCTAGATTTTCTAAAACTTGGCTGGGTGTCAAGCTGCTCTTGTCCCAGTTGACTACCCAGTCATGTGACTGTAGCATGTCCACTACCATTTGGGTGTGGTACTGTGCTGTTAGTGGGGTTCTGGCCTGGATCAGCCAGTTGTCGAGGTATGGTATGATGTGGACTCCTCGTTGCCTTAGCTTGGCCTACAGGGTGACTGACACTTTGTTAAACACACAGGGGGCTGATGCTAGACCGAAAGGGAGGGTCTGATACTGGTAGTGATGATCCGGGATTTTGAATCTCAGGAATCTGTAATGCAATGACCTGATCAGAATGTGGAATCAGGTGTCCTTCAAGTCAATGGAGGAGAGGTAGTCCCCTGGTCTTATTGACCGTAGGATCAACTGTAGGGTCCCCATCTTTAATTTTTTGTATTGTATGAAGCAGTTGACAAACTTTATGTCTAAAACAGATCTCATGTCTCCTGTCTTTTTGGGAACTAGGAAAAAGATTGAATAGATACCTTGATCAGCTTAGACTGCAGAACTGTTGCTATCGCTTTGTTGGACAACAGGTTGTGAAAAGTGGCCCTTACTGCTTGGATCTTTGAGGGGTGTCAAGAGACAAGTGATACCATGGTCTTGCTTATGACTGTTTTTTTGTTGGAACTGTATGGAGTATCCCTAAGACACCACCTCTAAGACCCACTTGTCTGAAGTAGTTCGTCTCCAGATGTTGGTAAACTGTAGGAGCCTTACCCCTATTGGGGGGTGTGGTATCTGAACCAAATTGGCCTGTCTGACCTGATTGTTTGGCATAAACAGATGGTAGTCAAATGGAAGTGGATCTGCTGCATGTGAATGTGGTATTATATCTGCCTGTTTGGGTTTTGCTCGTGGTCTGCTACAGTTGGCATTATTGAAGTAAGAGGGTTCAAAACCATAAGTTTTTCCTTGGGAGATATTTGTCTGTAAATATTAGATAAACCACTCTGAGGTGTGTGGTCATGCTCTGATATATGCACGCCTTGGTGTGCGTTGTGGCTGAGTGCATCAACCACCCAAGGTGTGCGTATATCAGAGCATGACCGCACACCTCAGAGTGGTTTATCTATCTTATAAAATGTCAAAATTGTTTTGGAGGGGGGTAAAAGTGCAGGTGTGCAGTCGCTAATTAAATGCAATTAATAATGCCCATTAAGGAACAGCTTATGCATACCAAATAATGATTCAGTAGCCATTCTCTATTATGAACCGACAACTTAAAGCCACAACAATATTAACAGTGCTAGAAACAGCAAAACTGAACACAAAACTGGATAAAATAATAACTTGCATTGCAGAGTAATGACTGTAGCAGTAGTACCCGATGCTTCTAGAGCCAGAAAACTCCTCTGCATAGTAATATGAAGATGTAAAAAGTCTTACCTTAGTACAGATAACTGTGGAGCTTGGCGAAATGCATGCAGCCTCTGTGATGCACATGAAGGAACTGGAGACCTGTGGTAAGGAACAGGACCTAGACAAATCAGATTTCAACATCTGGTCATGTGCATTTGCAGCCTATGAGATGGATGTAACCCAGAGGTAATGGATGGAGGGATACTGTAAGGTTATGCAAAATGCAATCCCAGCTTGCCCTCAAACTTACATATCCCAATGGGGTCCCTGGGGTAGGCTCATATGCCAGGTAAGCAGGATAAAGTAGCTGGGGTTCCTGGAAGGTGGTGTCAGGACTAGAAGGGTCCAGTGTCATGTAACTCAAGTGAGTGGGGTTTTGGCCCCCCATTTTCTACTTTTATAGCTCCAGACTATAATGATTATTAATAATTTTTCATGTTTTTAAATAGCCTTCTCCCCCTTTCTCCCCTGCTAGCAATACATACTGTGCAGCAGTAAAAACACCAGTTAAAGACAATGCAAAGGGACTCAAAGGGAAATGTGTTACAGTATATGATCCACCCTTTTGAACTTTTTGAGACCATGACCAACAGATTAAGCAACTTCTTACCCAGCTTCAAACTCCTAGAACTCCACGCCATATCCACCACCTCTGTCACCTCACCTCACCTGTTAAACTAAATGAATCACATCCAGTTGTACTTGCTCTGAAGTCTCCCTCCCACCCAAATCAGAATCACAGGTGATCAAATAAATGAGATAATTTTTTATTATGAAATTGTAAAACTGAAGTCAAAGGTTAGTCAATGGCTGCACTAGCCAATAGAGCCCCATGGTATCCTACAGTCACAGGGAAGTGGCACAGCTAAGGTGAGTGAGAGTATTCCCAGAGACTGGCAGTTGCAAACAACAACAGAGATAGATGCAGCCATTGGCTCACTTCAGCTTTCTATTCAGAGTGGGCTCTGTGCTGAGGAGCACAATGAGCTGGTTATAGCTGTGGATGTGAGCACAGGCTGCGCAGAGTTCGCATTACTATTTGGACAGTCTGAAAAAGACCTATACAGTCAAAGCACCGGGGCATTCTTGATGTGTTGTCTGTTTCAGCTACATAAACATCTGCATTCAGCATCCATTGTCTCAGGACTGGTCCTTGTTAAGCCTGGTGAAACACTATAGCATCCCGGCACATTGTTCAATGACGAGCACTAGAAAGTCAACATTGCCATCTACAGGCACTGTTGTTGAGCTGCCACCTGAGGATGGCCACCTGAATGCCTAAAACAAAAAATGGTCAGTGGGACAATGGAAGTGGTAATGAAGCAAAGTTTATTGGGACTTTAGAGGCTAACAGCAACAAGTTCAATTCTCCAGTGCTTTGTTCCCCTATGGCATTTTGTTGCTGGGGTGGTAGGGGGGGGTCTGACACTGTTGCTGTTAGCATCTGAGCCTCCAATAAACCTTGTTTTACTACCACTTCAGTTGCAGTGCTGATCTGTTTGTTTGATTGTGTGTTGTCTTTCTTTAAGTATGGTCCTTCTCTCAAGGTGACAAGCATCAAGATCAGGGCCAGGGTGGGGGGCGGGTACTGAGGACTCCAGATGAGCAGGATAGAGGTGGTGGGTGCAGAATGATCTCCAGACTGGCTTTTGGAAAACATCAACTGTCAGGAGACAGTTAGTGATTCCAGGATGAGCACTGGACCAGCTTAAGGTAAATAAAAAGTGCAAAAAAGCCAGGCACTCTAGTTGTAGCACTGATGTTATTTTATTTATTTATTTAATGTTTATTTTTTTTTTTAAGGGTGGACCTTCTGTCAAGGAGATGTGCTTCAAGATCAGGGCCAGGAAAGGTGGCTTAAGGTGGCAGGGCATGCAGGGTCAGAGGACTACTGATGGGCGGAAAGGGAGTTGGTGGCTCTGGAATGAGCACTAGACCCACTGAAGGAAAAAAAAATCTTTGCCATGACAGAACTCATTGAGCCATTACGATGGAGAGGGAATTGCTAGACATCTGAGATTTTCTTTTTTTTTGTTTAAAAGTTTTATTATACATATATAAAAGCATCAAGCGCACAATAGGCAGTGTCAGTCTCGATTTAAATGTACTATGTATCCACAAAAAAAAAACATATATGCCCAGGCTAATTTATGCATGCCCTCTACAGGACAAGTGCTTGGATGAGGGAAGATGCCAGGGACTACCATACGGGGCTGCGGTCCCCCACGGTCTACAATGGGGGTGCCTAGATGTTAGTGACTATGAGTAGCACTGGGGAGAGGGAGGAGGACTATTACTGTACATCAGTGCATGAGCTGATCACTGACAGGCACTCATTTTGTTATAGTGAAACAAAGTACCACTCCTATATTTGGACAATAAGCACACTGAGTCAGATTTTAACAGAAGTATTGAATAAAGAAAAAAAAAAGAGCAGAGATTTGACTGACAAGGTTATTCAGCTCCAGGTTGTTATACTGAACACTTAATTAGTACAGACCAGGACAATCAATTGTTGTATTTTATTGTTTGTTAGTTTTGTTTAGTTTTTTTTTTGTTTGTTTGTTTTTCACAGGACCTGACAGGAAATTAGCATGAGAAGAAGTCTGATGTATGAGCAGTAGTAGGAGTGAGTGCTGGTTTCATTCATTGGACAGCAAAGTTCGTGCTGACATCCATGTCATACACAAGTGTCAAAATAAAAGAAAGCTGTGCTAGGCAGGATGCACAATCTGTTTAAAAGAAAAAAACCTTTTAATAAATGATGCTTACACTTCAACCATCAGTATTTTAAATCTAATAAACTGGAGTCAAATAACCTGTCAATCAGATCTCTAATTTTTTTCTTTATTGAATAGCTCTGGTAAAACTGGACTCAGTGTGTTTATTTTCCGAATATATGAGTGGTACTGTACTTTGATTTACCATAACAAAAAGAGTGCCTGTCGGTGATCAACTCAATGATCAGTAAAGAGTTAAACTGGATGGGAGAGGGAGATAGACAACAATTATTCAGATACTGACAAAGCAGCAGTACAACAATGAGGTTTGCTTGTTAAAAGGCAGACTCGATTGTCCCAGTGCCCCACCCAGGAGTAGGAATAATTTTAAGGGAAGGGAGGCCAACAGGGAGGGGGTAGGGGGAGTGAATGGAGAGAGCTGGTGGGGGAGGATCCTGGACTGGCGACTAATTTGATGGACAGTGGGAGGATCTCAGCAAGGTTATGAGTCATTTGTGACATTATGAGGAGGGGGGCTACAGAGGGTAAGGGAAAGGGGGAAGGCTCAAGATAGGGGTATTTAAATGGCTGCAAAGAAGGGAGCTGCCTCATTTTCTGATACCTGTAGAATAGCTTCATATCTGAGAGCAGCACATTAGATTTTCAACAAAAAATGTTCAACTTTACCTTAGTTTGTAAAACTGATTTATTTTGGTCTGTTAGATAGGACAGAATATCTGGTATTTATTGCAAAAATTAAAAAAAACTCTTGTGGGCTAGATGACTGGGAAAGCCTGGAAGCATATGGAGCCAGGTAAGGAACAATGGAGTCACGGACGAATAGAATATTTGAATTGGATGCCGGAGAGGGCTGTAAGCCATGGCATCACAGTGCAGTGAGGCTTTTTTAGCAAGATGCAGTTTTGTTTTTGGGGGAATAGGAGTGGCATTTGATGGCTTGTTGGATGGCGGGGAGGCTTTGGGTCCAGATGGGGACCACGCCAAGGCTAGGAGTGGAAGTCGGCTGGGCTGTAGCTTTGTTAGCGAGATGTTGTTTTTGGGGGGTTTTGCCCGGTGGGGAAGGTTTTGTGTTTGGGCTCCACGCAGAGGTGGGCTATGCATGAGCAAGGAGCTCAGCTCAAAATGGGATGCCATTTGGGCGGCCCCCTTGGTTTGGAAGTCCGGAGGCTTTGATCTGTTCAGTTGGACGGGGTGACACAGGGAGAGTAGACGACGGTTGTGTGAACTCTGTTTGCTGTGTCTTTTCCAGCTGGTCATTTAAAAAGGCTTTGTGTGATAGCGATTATGCTGAGAGGCTGGTCAAGTGGAGCCCCTGCATGGCAATGAGTTGAGTGTGGGATGACCACGGTGAGGGGGCCTACACATCGAGATGCCATGGAGGGGCGGGGGATAGTACTGAAGCAGATGGCAGAATGCTGGAAGTAATCAGAGCAGTGTGTGATTTTGTAAACTTTAAAAAAAAAAAAAAAGGATGAACATCCTTGCCTAAAGGAGGCAGGAGGGGCAAGGCGTTATCATGGAGTGGCCTGCATTGGGCTCAGGGGTCAAGGCTGTTGGTTTGCTGTTATTGGAGAGGGCATTTGAGTGATCGGAAGGCTGGAGGCATTCGAGCAGCCCTACAGGGCAACACTGGGGAAGCCATCATTGGGTGCGTGGTCATTTGTTCAGCCAGTATATATAAAAAAAAATTCGAATTAGTTGTGGTGTTGCTTCATGATGAGTCCAAGTATGACTGTGAGTGGAAGTGGAGGATGGAGCCAAACAGGCAGTAGAATGTGGTGTGAGGGCCAGCCCAACATGGCCCCATGGGGTGCACAAAGCATGGCTGCATTTTTTTTCCCTGGGTGTTCCAGAGATTTGTAGGACTGGCTTTGGGGAAAAGATGGCACCAGTGGGAGGGGTGCAGCCGGCCGGGAGGTGGGGAGGGTCCTTTTGAAGACAGCAGCAGAATGCAGAGCACAGGATGGGGGGGCTGTGTGTGGGAAAGAAATTTTGCAAGCAGAGCCCAAGAACCTGGTAATGAGCTACAGGGAGTTGCAGGATGGATCCAGATAACCGGCGAGGAGGAGAACCCAGGAGCATGTGGAGAGGTGTCTGTGATATGGGAGTCGAATTCTGCAGGCTTGGGGAAATTCCTGATTCCAGTAGTAATGTGCACTAGGTTTTGACTCTCCCATTAACATGGGGGAAGTAAAATGCATTTTAAGTGTAGGGTGGCTAATTAATATATATATATATATATTATAGTGGTACGGTAGTGCCACTATAGTTAGGGTTGAGGAGCCATTTACATGTTAAACCCCAAATTTTGCACCTTAATAACTTTGCAACCGTTTGACAGATTTGCCTGAAATTTGGACCAAACGATCAAGATCCATATGCCTTGGGATCTGCCAAGTTTCATACTGGTCACATATACGGCTGTGGAGTTATTAAGCATGATCTGCATGCGCGTTTACGCTTTTCTGGATTTTACTATCATTTGTACAGGTCGCACGATTTGCGCGACCAGTCCAAAATCTTCAGGGAACGTGCGGCCAGGGTCTCCGATGTGCCTTTTGATGATTTCATGAAAAAATATTAAACAGTTCAAAAGTTATTCAAAAAACAAGTTCCCATTATAAGTCAATGGGAAAAGTTAACAAAAAGTTCGACAATGTCGCAAATGCAGTTTTTACTTTCGTGAATGGACCTTTTACTGTCTCAAATCTGCCATTTTGTTTTCAGTTAGTGATCAGAAAAATGCTTGGCATTTAAAATTGGGACCCTCTAGCAAACTAATTATTTTTGTATTCACCTAGTCGGACCCTGAGGATGCTAGCCATGTCTTTATTTTGGGGTAAAACACCCCAGAAATATGTTTTTCAAATTTCTGGAAAAAGTACTTTTGCAAAGTACCATCGCACTTGCGACACTGTCGAATGAATTTGCGAAAGCTTTCGCAAACTTCAACAGTACTTTTCTAGGCTGTGGGAAAATGACAGCAATTCTTTGGCACCCTGCTGCAAAAGAACGGTTTGGTGTTTTGGCTTGAAATTTGGAGGTAACGCAGTTGACATCTCACAGATGTGCCTTTCCATGTTTTTTGAAAATATAGTACATGGCGGCAAAGTTATGGTACTCTAAATTTGACGTTTTTCCCATAGGATAACATTACGGCGTCCGACGCATTACAGGAATCCTTTGGCGCCCTGCTGCAAAATAATGGTTTAGTCTTTTGGGCTGAAATTTGGAGGGAACACAGCCAACATCCCACAGATGTGCCTTTTTGTAGTTTGGTGAACAAATATTACAGGGAGCCAAAGTTATGGCACTCTGAACTTCTCTTTTTTTCCCATAGGATAACATTATGGCGTTCGCCGCGCCTTTCAGGGCCTGTATCTCGGAAACGGTGCGATATACAGACTTTTCGTCAGAAAAGTGCTTAGCTCCCTAACAGGGGCTATGTATAAGACTAGCCAGGAAAGTCATATATCATATGATTTTTAAATTTTTTTTATACGTCGTACTGTTCCTGAGATATAAGCAATTTAGTATTCCAACTCCTCATTTTGTGCTCCAAGAACCATTATTATGCATACATTCTTTGTACTCACTGTCTTTCTCTATGCAGCTTTTGGGGAAAACCAGCCTGTGCACTTACATTACTGTTACCATTACTGTTTTCGTTTGCGGTTCCGTTCCCGTTTCACTTACCATTCACGTCTACGCCACCATGTGCGTTACCCTTTGCGTTTTCATTTGGCCTGGCTTTTGCATTGTTTTTAACATTTCTCTCTACACTACTGTTTCTCTTTATGTTTTGTTTTGCATCACCATGCTCATTACTATTTGCGTTTGCGGGCACAATGTTACTATGTGACAAGACATCATGTGGCGGGAGCGTGGGGCCCGCTCCCACTTCAGCATTACATTCACTATTTCTTGTTATCATTCTCAAAAAGAAGGGAAATGAGAGGCAACAAACTCCATTTACTGCATTAGTTAGGGTTGTTTCACACTGACAAAAGTGAGGAAATTCGGTGTTAGGGTTGAAAGCCCCCCTTGCCGCCCCCTTCCCACACCCCCAACCGGCATCGAGGTGCGCATTAGGGTTGTCGGTCTAACTCTCACCCCATTCTCCTACACCTCTGCTTCTTTACACATGTGATGAGGTGAGAGTTACAGCGACAACCTGCGTCTACCCGATGTAGTTGAGGAGCCAATGAGCTGAGGCAGGGGCTTTCATGTTTAATTTCACTGTCCCGATGTCGGCTATATGCTCATTAAATGATTTTTACTCTAATATATATATACACTAAAAACATAGAGTTGCCCATTGATTATCATTAAGAGGTAACACCTGTTCTTTCTGATATAGGGATGCCATTCTGAAGTAGAGGATTTAGTATCTCTGTGCTCAATAGCTAACAGGGTAACTGCTACCAATTCTGAATGTGGTGAAATGAAAGGGGTTGCTTCATGAATTCTAGCAAAATAGAATATGTGCCGGTTTGCTGCATAGTCACTGTTAGAAAATGAGACAGTATCAATTAAGTATACCTATATACACTCAAATATGACAGGGTTTATAACAGCAGTGCATCAGAAGATGTACAATTTATTTCCATGGTATTTCAAAATGTTTCCTGTTTATTTCTTACTAATTTCACTAGCCAACTATGGTTCTGAGGTCTGATTAAAATGCTACACACAGGGGATAGGAAAGGTGTATGGTATGTTGCAACCAGGGAGTTTCCTCAGCAGGGAGAGATCTGTATGTTATGAGCATATCAGCTTCTTTTAACCTCTGTGACCTCCCATATAAGATGGGTGACATAGTTGGCTTGTGAAATTAGTAAGAAACACACATGCTGAACCAGTACAACTTGTGTAATGTTTCCATATTGAAAACTACCAGGGAGGAAAATACCTTTTCATATGAAGGACTTAAGGGTGTTACTGGGGCAGCTGGGACCCCCGTTATGCTACTTTTTTGTTTAGGAAATATAGGGTATGTTGACATCGGCGTTCCTGACAGTCCGTCTGAATGCCTTTACCTCTCAATCCAATTGACCAATATTATCTTTCGTTTCACTGCATGTCAGTGGAGAAATAAGACTACATGCAAGTTTTGTTCAAAACTGTTAATCTTTCTACTATATATTATAGCATTACTGTAGCTGTTGTATGTCTCTCCTTTATACAGTGTCATGGGAGCATGATGTAAATACTGTATATTTCCTAAACTGAATAACAGCACATTTCAGGTCCAGAGTGCTACAGTATCGTCGACTGAAGATCTTATGCCTACCTGACTTTTCATGAGAAATTAGAAAACAGCATATGCTTGCTTAATTTTTGACCGGCTGTATTGGAAACAGGGGCACAAATTGTACTACTTCAGCCAGCAAGACTCCCTATTTTCTTTGACATACTGTATATTGAAATACTGATGAAGCAACAGTATAACAATTCATCAAATCAGGGTGACTGTTAATGATTCTGCATGTGGTGAAATGTTAGGACAGCTCTATGAATTCTAAAATAGACTTTGTGCCAGTTTCCTGCATAGTCAGTGTTAGCAAACGAGAGGTTATCATTTAAGTACACCTTTGGCAACTCATATATTTATTATAGCTCTGCATCAGAAGGCATTTCATTGTGTTCCATGGTATTTCCAACTGTGCCTGTGTGTTTCCGACTAATTTTGCAAGACAGCTATAGTTCTGAGGCCTTATGAGGGAGGGTGAGATCTGTATGGTATATTGAAATTGGGGTGTTTCCTCAATGGGGGAGATCTGTATGTTAGCAGCATATCAGCTTCCTCTGACCTCCATGACCTCCAATGTAAAACAGGCAATATAGTTGCCTTGTGAAATTAGTAAAACACGCACAGGCACATTTTGAAATACCATGCATAAAATGTATGCGCTCTCTGATACAGCACTGTAATAAAACCTTTCATCTTTCAGTTTCTATAGGTATACTTACTTGATACCATTTCATTTGCTAACACTGAAATTGAGGAGTTTTCTTAGATGGGGGAGATCTGTATTTTAAGAGCATAATAACTTCCTTTGACCTCCCTGACCTCCTATATAAAACAGGCGATATAGTTGGCTTCTGAAATTAGTAAAAAACACACAGGCTGAAGCAGTACAACGTGTGTACTGCTTCTATATAGAAAATTGCCAGGAAAAAAAACTTTTCATATGTAGGAGTTAAGATTTGTAATGTTTTGATCTTCCGTACTCATCTTACTCAGTATTCCAATGCCTGCTCTCTCCCAGTGGTATATTAATAATATTTTATGTCTTTCCCCCTATACAGTATGTTTCCCCTAAGTAGTAGCAAGGCTGCATTATGCAGTTTTTTTGTTTTTTTTTGAGCATTACTAATAATGTAACGATTCCCTCAATTCAAGATTCAGCTATGTGACAGTGATTTTTGCCTGGACCTTACATTCATAACTCATTTTATCTCACAAGACTGATTGTGTTGGAGCATTTTGTACGCATTTAAATCCACATAAATTTTAACTCTTTCATTCAGAAATTTCGGCTGCTGCTGTTTGCTGGATAAATGGATGTTCATCTCTTTATAACGGTGATGCTTGAGAAACTTACACTGTAGCTCTTTACAACCCCATTCCCCTCACTATCCCTTGTGGCAAAGTATTACTTTAATTCTTGCACAGACCCCACTGCTGAACTCAGGAGACCCTGCACGTGGATATACCTAAAACACCAGATATTTTTACAAAAGGTACGCTTCCCACACCCTCACAGTACCCCATCTCCTCATCCTTGCACCCTCAGTTCTACTACAAGTAAACAACTACCCCATTTCCCAACTTCTTTAGCTCTCCAAATCACACTCTCTTCTTTCCACAGTCCCAGACATGTTCATATTTTGATCCCACCATACCCACCTCACCCAGTATCCCAGTGCCTGCTCTGTCCACCACTTAACATTGACAGGAACCATGTTGACTGTCGGCATTGCTCCCATCAGTAAACAGTCTTTTTCTACAGGGCGCTTCACACCCTGCATCATCCATGTGGAGGGCTGTGCCCCCCCTGCACTCCCCATCTCTAAATATACTGCTACAAGTCAGAGTTGTATCAGGGATGGAGGTAGAACACCCAGAGTTTAAGCGGTGCTGTTCAGCGATCCAGCACAGTAACCTAGTGAGATTCATCACTGTGGTGTACTTCGTTGATAAAATGTTGATGTTCTGATAGGATACCATCCCACTGGTCCCATTAATATTATTTTAGGTCTTTCCCCATTTATGTTTTCTGTACTGCTAAAAACAATCAAAACTAATAGTGACTATAAGTGAAGCACCTTCTTTAACAAAAATATAAATTTTTAGTTTTACAATGAATAGAAATGTACACCCCCCCCACACACACACACACACACACACACACACACACACACACACACACACACACACACATGCTGTCTTCTGACTATGAAATGCATTTGCTCAGGGATTCGGTTTCATTCTTCTGCCACAAGTCTATGACAGGAAGGACAGACTTTAAGACTGAGAACATTAAGAGTGCATACAATCTGCATATATATTTAAAATGTCCATATTTTGAGGCAGTTGGATGCCTTTTGAGAATCTATTGAAACATAGTCCTGCTATTGTTATAGTCCTAATTAAGAAAAATACATATTTTTGTGTAAAGGAGAATGAACAGAACCTCAAAACCAAATCTTTGAGGCTTGAGCTAAATCAGGTATTGAAACAAAGTGAAAAATGTAGTGTTGAGACAAGCTTATGCCTTTCATTTCAGGGGCATTTGGAATGCAAATCACATCTAATCAATATATTCTGTACTTACAGACCCAGATATTCAAACTGTGCCAGGCTGTGGCACAAGCTTGGGCGCAGCTCAACTTGGCTGCGCAGGGGTGTGGACTGGGTGATATTCAATGGAGCTGCACCATGGCTCAGCCGCATTGAATATCGCACCCTGGCCACCCCCAGTGTGCAAGGAACAGTGGCACTGCACCAGCGCAAGTGGTCAGAGTGGGGCATGGGGATGCGCTAGCGCAAGTTCCATTGCGCCATGCACAGCAAACTGGGCATATTCAAAAGTTGACATGCAAATTGGGCCATAATGTATGCAAGGCACATGGGGCCATTTGCATGTCATTATGGCTCCATTTGCATGTAGGTGCGCCGATCCCCGACGACTTGCACCTGGCGCCCTGTCAGGCAGCAGCCGTCGGGGACCGACGCCCCCTGCAGCCCGATCATGGGCATTTGTAATAAAATAGAAGCTATTCCATCCTATATCCCTTGTGGTCCAGTGGACTGCTATCTGCCCGATCACGGGCATCTGTAAATCGAGAAGAATACGTCCTATATCCCTGGTGGTCCAGTGGACCGCTATCTGCCAAATCGCGGGCATGTGTAAAAAGAAAATAATTCCATTATCCCTGGTGGTCTAGTGGACCCTATCTGCCCGATTGCGGGCATTTGTAAAAATGAGATAAGTCCAATAGCCCTGGTGGTCCAGTGGACCGCTGTTTGCCCGATCGCAGGCATCTGTAAAAAAAACAAATTCCAATATTCCTGGTGATGTAGTAGTACCCCCTCACCCGCCCACTGAGCCCCGCTGCCCTGCTCCCACCCCCGGTCAGCCGGCGGGTGGCAGTACCCCAACCACCTGCCACCCCGCTGCCCACCGACTGACACCTCAGTAGGGCTGCACACCATTGGGTCTGGCGTGAGCCAATGGGCGTCACCTACCATACCACATTCCAGATATGCATGAAGCCCTACTGAGGTGTCAGTCGCGGCGGGAGGTGGGCAGCAGGCTGGTGGGGTACTGCCACCCGCCAGCTGACGGGGAGCAGGGCAGTGGGGCTCAGTGGGCGGGTGGGGGTACCACTAGGCCACCAGGGATATTGGAATCTTTTTTTTTTACAGATGCCTGTGATCGGGCAAACAGCGGTCCACTGGACCACCAGGGATATTGGACATATCTCATTTTTACAAATGCCCACGATTGGGCAGATAGGATCCACTAGACCACTAGGGATAATGGAATTATTTTCTTTTTACACATGCCCGCGATCGGGCAGATAGCGGTCCACTGGACCACCAGGGATATAGAATGGAATAGCTTCTATTTTTTTACAAATGCCCATGATCGGGCATGGGGGGGGCGCCGCCAGGTGCAGTCGGAACATGGGTGGCCACCCACAGGTGGCAGCTGCTGTGTTGCACCCTGCAATGTGACAGCTCACCTGTGGGTGGCCATCAGTTGTTCCTTTTTTTTTTGGCGTAACATTGTGCTGGCGCAGGTAGGGGTTGCGCATGCATGGCTCTGCACATCCCGGGCTGAATATTGGGCTGTGGAAGCCATGGAAACGCCCTCCTGTTCCTGCATACATTACTGATGTGCTCCGGCACATCGTGATTTGTGCCGCGCACTTTCCCCTTTTGAATATCGCGCCGGGGCGCATCAGTGGGTTTCTCATGGTGCAACACTGTTGCACCATGCGCAACCCTTTTGAATATCTGGGCCACAGTGTTTGACCTCATACCTGATCCTCTTATGCTCCATTCAAACCAACAGGAGCTATCATCACCATTTTTACTATGTCTTCTGATGGCCATTGTGTGACAGAATCAGGGAAAACTTGTGCTGTGGTGACTAGAAAATTGTACTGTTTACAAAAGTCTCTGTGACTGATTTAAAAAAAAATCACCTTTTTTTCAGACATACCACCAGGCAAAATATTTTACTATCTCAGAGCTGCAACAACAATGCGACAGGACTAGTATGTGAATGGGGGTAACATATGATTTTAACTTAGAAACAGTATGAAGCTCTTGAGAAACTGTGTAAAACAACATTTGTATCACATTATGTAGTAGTGCATTGCTTCACACAAATAATGCAGGGTGTGAGGCATTTGTCAAATAATAATGAAAGTGTGAAATACACTGCCCAATCTCTGTTATTTTATTAACGTCTCCTTTTGGGTTCTTGTACTTCTCTTTCTGTCTGTACTTTTTTTTTTTTTTTTACATTTTCTCTCTGCATCTTCTTTTCTTTGTTTTTCCCCTTGGGGCACTGTTGTGAATACATACTTTAGGGAACACTGAACAGGTAGGGTAGGGTAGGAACTGTAGGTATTTCCCACAGTCAAACATTATTTATGGAGTTATCTTGTATTGCTGATCATTTTGTGCATCTGTGTTGATGTGTTTTAATGCCCCAAAGTTGTGGCAACCCAGAAAAACTGAAATAAATAAATAAACTAGGGGTTTACAGGCACCCAGGGTGCCTACTGTAGGTGTGGGCAGCAGGATACAATGAAAAAGGGGCCCCCTAAGAGTAAAGTTTCCCCTCCTGATAAAGGGAAACATTGTAAATAGTAGAAAAGTGCCTTGTGCACTTAAATCCTGGTCAAAAAGTAGATTTTTTATGCAAGCTGCAACAACAATGGCTTGGATGGAATGCTGTCCTGAACTGCTCATGCACAACATTCCAGTCCAAACACTCTAGAACCTGAGGGTTTATTTTTAAAAATAAAACAGTTTTTTTAGTTAGTTCCTTCTAGCTGTGGAGAAGAGAGGACACAGAAAGTTAAGGGAAACCAGGAGGGCTTACCTGATGGGTTGAACCCATTCCCCGAGGACTGTTCTGTGTGCCTGCTCGAGCTCCAGCTAGCGAAGCTGTCCAGTAGCTGCTGGTTTGCCCCATCATTGTGTGGCGCGGTCGGTGGTGCCATCGGGGCACCATGAAGAAAGAGTACGTCCTGTCCAGTCATTTTGGGCTGAAGAGCCCTGTTGCTTTTTTGTTTTGACCCCCCGAGTGTTTTAAAGTTTATTTTTGGTCCCAAGTCGGTGGCATAGAAGAACCGCATAGCGACCGTTTTCCTGTCGGCTGTCTGAGGCCCCCTGCCACCCATCGCATTGCCTGCTGAACTCCCTCCCACTGCCAGTGCACCTCCCACCTCCCAACTACAGCTCTCCTCGACCTGGCTGAGGCAATGAGTCAGACGGCAGCACTAGAAACGAGTGCTGGCCATCCAACGCTAAAGAAGGAAAAGTTTTTTTATGTATATATATATCGTTAGCGCAAGAGGCACTTGAAGAAAGCGGCCAAGTGCCGCAGTGTAATCGAGTCCTAGGACCCTCTTTTGGTATGTGGGAGGGACGGGAGTGAGAAACGCCAACAAGGAGGGGCCAAGACATGTAAGGCCAGTCCAAGGGCCTATGACTATTAAGTGAAGGGGCGGGTTTAGGGGCGGCGACCTGCATTTTGAGTGACAGCTCTCAGAGAGCTGTATAGGTTTAAACGGGCCACGCAATTAAAAGGGCAAGTCAGGCCCAAAACAAAGTGAATAGGGCTTTCAGGCCCAAAGTAAGGTGGGTACCAGGCCACAAATTAAGAGTGGGCACCAGGCCCAGTTCAGAAAGGGGCAGCCAAGGCCCAGTAAAGGAAGGGCTACCTGGCCCAATGTAAAATAGTGGGCATCAGGCCCAAAGTAAAGGGGGCAGCAGGCTCAGTTTGAAAGGAGGGCTACCAGGCCCAACATAAAGGGGATTCTAGGCCCAGAATAGAGAGGACACCAGGACCATAAGTTTAAAGCAGGGCACAAGGCCCTATGTAAGCAGTGGGCACCAGGCCCACAGGTAAAAAGGGTGCCAGGCCCACAGGTAAAAAGGGCACCAGGCCCAAGGTAAATGTAGGGCACCAGACCCGAGGTAAATGTAGGGCATCAGGCCCGAGGTAAATGTAGGGCATTAGGCCTGAGGTAAAGCAGGGTTCCAGGGCAGTCCCCGGCTTAGTGTATTAGGGCAAGCCAGCCTAGTGGTAGTAAGGGTGGCCCCCGGCCTAGTGTATTAGGGCAAGCCAGCCTAGTGGTAGTAAGGGCAGCCCCGGCCTAGTGGATTAGGGCAAGCCAGCCTGGTGGTAGTAAGGGCAGCCCCGGTCTAGTGGATTAGGGCAAGCCAGCCTATTGGTAGTAAGTAGGGGATATAGGCCCCATACAAATAAGGCATTTAGGCCTTTAGTGTTCCGGGCAATTAGCATAGGATAGGTGGTACCCTCAGTATAGTGGTTAGGGCATCCATAGCAAACTGTTCAGGGGTAGCCAGATCCTATTCAGGAAGGCTCTACAGTCAGGAAAAAGGGTCCATCCAAGGGTGCCCAGCTCACAAATACTGCAAAGTAACTGTAACAACTGTACTGTTCATGTAACTGGTTATTGCTAAAGTATCTGAAAGACTGTGAGCTTGCCAAGAAGCACCGAGACTGTACTGTATATGGATTGTGGTTATTTGCCCCTGGTTATCTGAACTATTGCCCTAAGCATCTGAACTATTGTCCAAGCATCTGAACAATTGCCCCACCTGTAATAATCACCCCATAATTTATAATTTGCCCTCCCCCTTGCAAATTATCTGATCATTCTGCAGTTCTCTTGGCATTGCAGAAAGGTGTACCATTTAGCTACATTGCTACCAACGTATGGGGACAGTCTCAATCTTCTACCACAATGCAGTCCCATAGTGTGGTCTGTAATGCTACGTACTCAGAATCAAACTCTACCCAGAAGGGGAAGTCTGTTCATCATACTTCACCCAAGTGGGATCGACCATCAGATCATCTCCTCCGTCTGTGTCGTCCACCGAAGTCGAGTCTGTCACCAGTCGTACAAGTCATACCCGCCATTTCTTGTTTTTCACAGTTTGAAGTTACATCTGCCAAAGCGCATCACGACAGCCATGCCAGTGTCATTTCATATGGTTCCTGATCCAGATGTCTCGAAGTTAGTCACCCTCCACAGAAGAGTGTGCACATCCTGGAGAACCTGGTCTGTGCCCCTGGTCGTTCGCTGAAAGTCGAGTCCGTCGAAGCCCAGTTCGGGACACGTCCGCCATTTCTTTATTTTGTTCTAAGTTCTGGTGACAAGATTGCAGAATCAACCATCTTCTCTACAGATTCGTCTGGTTCCTGGTCCTATCGGAGATCCTTCAGAGTTTAACTGGCCCTTGGAGTGTTGCAGCATCATTCAGGTCATGGTAGTCCTCGAGTGGATTCGTCCCCACGCAGATCCTGTTTTCTCCTCATCCTTGGTGGCCCTGAAAGTGGGTTTTGGCCAAGGAATCCTTTGTCTTCAGTTGGACTCCGACATGAGTCATTAAAATTCTTAGTAACCAAGCAACAAAAATGTGGCATCTGCACAAAATGAGTGTGGAATGCACTCCACTTACTACAGCATGTTGCTGTCTTATCAAAGGTGTATGTAGTGCCCTGATTTGATATTTGACTTTGTTATTACACAGTGTATTAAGCCATGTCCAATCTAATTTAGTACTTCAGTAGTCAGAGCTAAGGCAGCATAACTTAGAGGCTAAAGAGCTGGAATGCACATAGTAAATCCAGCAGACTTGAGTTTGTTTCATACAACCTACACTTGCATGCTGTGTGACCCTACATAATTTACAGGCAGAGAAAGGCAAGGGAAACCAATAGACTTTTATGGGTTTAATAGTGCTGTAAAAATCCATATCAAATTTAGCACTTACAATCAGTCTGGCAGTGGTCGAGTTTGACCTCCAGACAGCATTTGCTCTTAGTGGACTTTATTGCATCACAAGGAATTTTTATCTTAAGAATGGGATACTATGCATGATGATAAGTGATCAATTTCATATAAATTTTTACAGCATCATTGATGAATAAAGTTATTTGGCATGGATTGTTCATTTGAGTACATTATCTTTAATTGCAAAGTAGAGCCACGTAATTTATATGGTGCCTTCAATAAAAAAGAAAACAAAAAACCTACAAAGATGAGAGTTCACATATCACCTATGCTGCTAGTTTTTTTGTGGGAGAAACATGTACATTTCAGGATCCTTCTTGGTACATTTGCCATTTGTGAGTTTTGGCTGGGTGGGGGGGCCCACATCAGGCGGGATAACAGGTATGACAACAGGGGTTGGGGAGTTATAGAATACAAGGTACTTTACCACAGCTCAAATCTGTAATGCTTGAAAGGAAGTAAGGCATTTAGTTGATTTAGTTTAAGCATCCTAAAAAAACATATATATTCATGTATATCACTGCCACTCACTAATGTCTGCTATGCCCTTCAGTGTCCTAGTGAACTCTGCAACACGCTCCAACCCTACACCATCTTGTTGAATCTTATATAAGCCTGTGTCACACTGCAGCCCTCGTCCTGTCTCATTGATCTGTCCTGATATTCAGTTACAGAGCAATAGGTAATTAAGCAATAATGCCTGACAGGGTGTGTGTCATGCTGGGATAATGTCACGCCTCAGGTGGTTGGGCACGAGGCCGCAGGCCGAGTGCGTACAACAACTGAGGTGTGATGTTATCCCAAAAGACACACACCCTGGATGGCATTATTGCTATTATACAATGGCTCATTGTGATATATAAAATACAAAAATTATTTTAAAGAATGTTTTTTAGTGTGGAAAAATATTTTTGTTTCTTAAGAGGAGATGCAAAAAAAGAGGTCATCTAGCTCATCATCCAAAAGTTCATCTACAGGTTCACAGTGAGGCTGAGACTAGACCCGTGATGTTGTCGTGGGATAACATCACGGGTCCAGCCCAAGGTTGACCAATCAGAGTCCAGGATTTTTTCTTGCCATTGTATAATTAAGCAATAATGCACGTCAAGGTGTGGTATATCGTGGGATATCATCACGCCTCAGGTGGTTGGGCACGAGGCAGCAGGCCGAGTGCGTCCAACGACCTGAGAAGTGACTATATCCCACAATATACCACACCCTGGAGTGCATTATTGCTATTATGAACAGGAATACAAGTTTTAGCAGTAAAAAAAAAAAATGTTTAAATCCTTCTGAAAAAAAGGTATTTTCTGAGGTGGTGGAGGAGTACTTTTTAATAAAGTAGTTCCTGGAGGGCTCTTTGGGCAGCTGTTGTAAATTGAGTTTGTGCAGAGGAGGTCTTGAGTTTATGTCTCCAGTAGGTGGTGCTGCTGTTTGTTGCTTCTCATGTGTATGCTGTAGCGATGTTTCTTGAGTATTGTAGGTCATCCTCCACCTCCACACGTTATTGCCCTGCGAGAGTTTAAGCGTACATTGCTCGGTCGATTTTATATTATGTTGTAGCAAGTCGCCACTCGCTATCCCTCCTGAGTCTCATCAGGTACAGTGAAAAGTACTGGCAGAGCCGCGCTTCATACAGCTAACACTGGACTGAAGGGGGCAGCCCTTTTACTGTGAGTTAAACTGGGGAATATGGTATGTCACTGGCGGGTTGATGATGTATCAGTTTTACTGGCTGTTAAATGGGAAAGTGGTATCTGGCACGAGGAACTAGAGGAGTGGGCTGGTCGGCAGATGTTGTTTTGTATGAGCGACATTTTTTTTTTTGTTTCAGTTAATTTTCCCGCGAGCTGAGGTTCTGTTGTTTGGGGGGGGGCGTGCACATGTTGTCGTTTTGAAATTAGGCTGCGAGTTGCGTTTAAAGTTGAGAGCTGCTGTTGCTGTTGGAGGAATTTTTGAAAGTAAGAAGTGAGAAGGCTAGTGACCGGAGGTTTTCTGAAGCCGTGATGATGTAGCCTGATATCATCACGGCTTCGAAACCCTCTCGGCCAATCAGGTTGCTCCATTTACGATCACTGGTTCATAATTAATGACTAATGCACAACTAACCAAAACAATTTAATCAATAAATTTTTTTTTTAAGAACTGTCCCCCTAAATTAAGCTAAATGTCTCTGATTTTTGAATTAGAAATCATATTGTCATTTAAACCTGTAAAAATGTAATAATGCACTGTTTATAATTATGACAATTATATGCTTTTTTCACTGAAAAGCATGTCCCCCATCATTAGCTAAGTAATTACATTCGATTTGTTATTTACTGATCGAACTTTACTGTTCAAACGGTAAATAACAAATCAAACCAGTAATTATTTAAGGAGTGACATGGGACATTTGCAGTGTCAGTGGCTCAGTAAGTAGCACACTCGCCTCTAAGGCCGGGAGATCAGAGGGCTGTGTGGGCTCAGTTCCCACATCTGGCACTTCGGTTAATATCCCAGTACTGACACTGTAGTGCAGCATGAGAGGGGTGCTACACTTCTGAGGTGCCGTCTTTCGGATGAGACATTAAACCGAGGTCCCATCTGCCTCGCTTGGTGGTAGTTCAGGTGGATGTTAAAGATTCCATGGCACTGATCGAAAAGAGTAGGGGAATTTCCCCCGTGTCCTAGCTAAATTTCCCTCATTCACTAAAAATACCACAAACAGCTTAATCTGGTTCAAGGTCAGTTGGCATTCATCTGTATCCCCCTTCCCTAGGTTGTGCCTGAAAATAGGCAGGATTTGTCTAGTGCACTTACCTGGTCAACAAAAACTAAATAAATAAAATAAATGCTTTTCAGTGAAAAAAAAACCCACATATTTGCCATGTCTGTATCCATCAGCAGTGATCTTTTCTATTGGTTGAATCATGGCACTTTTGTTTTTAAATAGAAAACAAACAAAACAAGGGAGAAATAAACTTATAAACCTGTGATGCAAAACATCTAAATTAAACTAGATGAAGGATGCTGCACTGCATTTGTATAATCCACAATGTCCAAGCATAGAAATATTTGTCTGAATCAACTAAATGTCTCATACTCAAGATATACATTTCATTTACAGTGGTGTCATGACTAGGTGTGAAGTACTTTGAGAATGATCCTTGCCTAAGAGAGTACTTATGCTTGACTGGTGGTTCCTAAATTTCCATTTTTTGCTCCTAATTCACTGCCCGCAACTTGCACTGTGACCCAACAACCATCCACCCAGGCATTTTATGCAGTGTTTACCCATATAGTATATTGTAATTCATATAAACTAGATGCTCAAAGTCTTGGCCACAGAGATACAGATACATGGATAAAGGCATTCAAAACACTGTACTATAAGCACATTTTGTTATTAACTCAAGTGACACTGACCATCACTATTACAGTGCCACACTATGAACCTGGCTGTGACTGAAAAGGAAACAAGATTTCCTGACTCTGTGTCTCAGGATCTCGCATGTACAAATGCAAGTCAGTCAACAGCACACAACACATGGTCACAAATGGTTTTAATAAATGGCAATATTTTACTGGAACAACATCAAAGAAATGTGAAAACAAATCAAAAATGCTAGTATGGGTACCTAGGATGGCTGACATAAAGAAGAATAGGTGCAGTGCCATGTTTTTTGTATATCAGCAGTCTGGTGTGATGCATCCCTTTGTGTGTGTGGTACAGTATTCCCTAAGCAAACAACATCCATAGAAAAACAGTGAGGAAATAAAGCTCTGTATTAAAAAATAAATAGCTCCTAAAATCGATCTTGCCGGTGTGCATATTTGAAGCCCATCCCCAACTATTGCTCATGCCTGCTGGGGATCATCCAGTCCTTCTAACAACTCATATTTTCTCAATATGATCAGCTACACATTGAAGCCCATAGATTTCAGTTCCCTTTTTTCTCTGCAAGTGGCTCTGGTGAGTGACAGTTTCCCTGACAGATTATTCATCCCTCGACCTATCCCCTGATACAGATGCTTTTTGCCAGTGTCCTATGGGGCAACAGTGATGAAGGCGGAGGGGTAAGGAATGAGGAGCACCCCCACAATATTGAATTTAAAAGATGGACTTAAAGGCTCCTTACTGAATATTGACCACATTGGTTAGTAAATGGGTGTCCTCACCGAAAACGGATATCTGGCTGACAGGTCATTAAGATCAGCTAGAATTTCTTCAGTGATCTGTCCTGTGCAAAGCTCAAATACATCAGCCTCATGACTGGGTTATGAAATGTTCAAATAAATGTTCTAATAAATTTAGACAGCAAATGCAGGTACAACTGAAAAAGAATAAATACATAAACTTAAATAAAATACCATGAGTTGATTCACGTCGCATCAGCCTTCTCCTCCCTGACACTCTTTGTCCCATAGTACCAAAAATAAAACAATAAAAAAATACATAAATAAATAAATAATTATTGCTTTCAGTAGAATAAAATGAGAATACAAATGTTTACCTCACATACAGAAATAGGCACCACAACTTGTTATTCATTTTGTTCGCATACCACAGATGAACCCTAGTTTTAAGCGAGAACAAAGCTATAGGTAAAAATAATTTTCTGTTTCATTAGACAGCTGAAATATCCTTTTGATAATGTACTCATCTTCAAGATTGTGTACTGTTTGTATGTGATTACCATTGCTGCACATGCATATTAGGACCACAAATGCACTGCCAGTGTAATCCAGCTTTAACTTGCTGCACTTCATATTTTTTAGGCAATGTCAAAATGAAAACAAGTGTTTCATTTGTTGATTAATCTGTGTTGAATGTCATGTACTTAAATAAATGTTGTTTGATAGGTTGATCTCCTTGTGGTGTGCTTAATTTCTGAAGTTCATTTTTAAACTGTTGTCTTTTAGTGTACACAATAGTCACTAGCTCTGATTTACTTCTGCAGCATGTAGCACAAATGCTTTTGTTGCAGTTCTGGAGCTATGTGTAGATCCAGTACTTCTATGCAGCAGTGTGCATGTCTGCATCTCTGTAAATTCATATCTGATATGGACATTTTATTTAAAACAGAATGAATGATGATTGCTTACACCTGAATGAAAAAGGCAACACAGTACAAGCCACCTAAAGGGTAAATCCGCTTAATTAGGACGTTCCCTCAGGCACCGATTGAAACCTAGTGTTATTCAATGGAAGCTTTCTCCCTTTAATTGGGACTGATGTTCCATTTATAAGGGATGATTTAGTTCCTGTTTTTGTGCCTGGATATCATTATCACATACAGTACTTAACTCACTTATTGCCTAATTAAGAGAGTGTGATAAAAGCGATTTCTCATCATTTGCAGTCACTGTTTGTTTGTTAGCTTACTCAGAGTGCAGCAATGGCTGGCAGTAAATGCATTTATCTTCCACTCTCAGAAAAGGTAAAGGCTCTGGATATGCTGCAGCAGCTGAATATGTAACTTGTGACTCTCGTCAAACAATTCAGCATATCCGAGAGCCAGGTTGGTTGCATTAGTCTAAACCGAGAGAAGATAAGAAATGAAAGGCTGCTCAATTCAAATCCCAATTGGAAAAGGAAAAGGGAGGGAAAGGATAACTAAATTGAGAATTGGCTGCTTACATTGTTTAACCAAGCAGTTAATAAGGGTGCAAGGCTAACAGGTCCCTTCTTAAAGGAAAAGGTGAAGGAGATTGCTACCTGCCTGGACCATCAGGGATTCAAAGCCACAGATGGGTGGCTGTCCAGGTGAAAGTAATGCCAAACATTGTTTGGAAAAAAAAGCAGGGAGAGCGTCTGGATGCTGATCCCCCCTTCTGCTTCAGAGTGGGTCAAAACAGTTCTCCCTGCTCTTCTAGCTGAACATGCGCCGATTAACATCTTCAATGCCCATGAAACCAGCATATTTTATTGTGGTTACCCGATAGGGGGCATACACGAGTCTGCTGATGTGCTTGGCAGAAAGAAATAAAAAGACAGGGTGTCTATGCTCTGCTGCACCAATCTGTCCAGTACAGAAAAAATGCCACTGTTCATGATCAGAAAGAGTAAGAGGCCACAGTGTCTACCCAAGGACCTCTCTACTCTTCCAGTCACATATAAGAACTTAGAGAATGCCTGGATGACAGGGGCAATTTTTAATGAGTGGATGACTGCTTGGAATAGCTGTCTGTGACGCTGACGGTAAAAAATCCTTCTTTTCTTGAATAATTGCAGTGTGAACCCTATAGAGCTGACAGAAAAATGACAAATTCAGCCACATTAAGATAGTTGTCCTACCACCAAACACTACCAGACTCATACAACCCCTGGATATGGGTGTAATTAAGAACTTTAATGCCCACTACCACTCTCTATTTTCCACCCATGCTGTTGGCAAAATTGATAGTGGCTCCTGCATACTGGCAAATGAAATTGCCAAGAAAGTTACATTACTGGATGCCATTTTTATGATGGCCAACGCTTGGGCAACAGTAAAGGAGGCCACAATACCCAAATGTTTTAGAAAGGGCTTCAGCTTGCAACATAAGGAAGAGGGCACCTTACCAGAAGACAGTAGACAGGACTAGACCGATAACCCTTTTGCTGATGTCGAGTGTCCAACAGGGATGTCTGAGGCTAAATTTGAGGCCTTTGTGGACACTGATGCTGTAATCGCTACACAGTAAACAGACTCAGTGAATGCAAGCATGAGTGTGAGTGTAAGTGTGTTTTCAGACATTCGGGAGCACAGGGGATACTGGGCACATCTGAGATTTAAAAAAAAACCTTCTTCTGTTAATTGGGATGCCCTCTTAAATGGGACAATTAGGTTGCCATGGAGCCATTCCAATTAAGCAGCTTCTACTGTATCAGTGAATTTAATCAGTTCTTCTTGATGATTTGATCACGTATGAGTCACCATCAATACTAAATACCCTAGTAGGTGTCCTACCGCAGAATAATTCTTCCCCACTTTTTTAACATTCTCAATAGGGCTGACATGCATTTTCTTTAATCATATTCTATATGACTGAATTATATACAAGGTCTCAGTGAGCATGACGCAATGTTTTATGATTGTAAATGAGTGTGTGGCTCATGCAGTGTGTTGAGAGGCTCTTACTGGGGCAAAGCCCCTCTGTTATACAGTCAAGACATTAGTCCCACACCAAGGCTCCCCATCATTGTTTGGTGGCATTTGATTTTACAAATTAGCAGCTCTTAAACTGAGATGGTTCATAGAAATGAACTAATGAGAGAGACTAGCATTAAGTTATTGCAGCTGTTAGCTCAGACAAAAGACAGGAAGAGAAGAAGGATGGGAGAAGAAGTATGTTGAAATAGCAAGGTAAACAGGCTTGGAAATTTATGAGGAGGCAGTTACTTATGGGGAATAGCAATCAAACAAATAGCGCTTTTGGCTGTCATATAATAGCACAGTCAATAGGAAGTTGGATCTTGCAGCTTAAATTGCAGTTTGAAATAGAAGTTAATACACTCCAATCCACCTCATCGTTAAACAAAGAAGCATAGAAAATGGCTTGAACTAATAGCAAATAATGAAACTTACATATTGAACACTCTGTAAATGAATGGTACAAGGCTTGAACTAATAGCAAATAATGAAACTTACATATTGAACATTCTGTAAATGAATATGCTAATTCACAAAGTAAATATTGGAATGTGATCAAATTGTCCATTTAGTGAATGCACACCCCCTGCCTCTCCGCCCCTTACCACCTTTTTATTGTCTCGAAACTAAGTCAGTGTGCTTTACTCTGATAAATGCCACCTCATAATTTTCCAAGCCTAACATAAACTAGAAAACAAAACTGCACTCTTGAGACAGTACCTCCAAGCCAACTGGCCATCACTTGGAAAAACATAGTCTGATAATGTAATGATAGTTCTTTGACTGGTAGGTTAACTTAAGTCTGATGCAGCAGCTGGAGAATTAAATGAATGTGGTTTATAATACATTATAGGGTCAAACAAATTAATACATGGAGAAATTGCTCTGTCTGTGACTGTGACTGAGGTTTGTAGGAGCATAACTCCACAATACTAACAGCATTGAGAAACCCAACACCATTCTGCTTACTTCAGTAATACTGACTTGGCAATTGTCAAGATGCACTGAATAAGCATGGCTGTGCCTCTTGGCACCAGTTCTCAAATATACCATTTTTATAGTCTTGTATTCCCCTTTTGGCATTTCATGGAGCAGAATGTCTTATGTCATTAATGAGACATCAGGCTCAGGGGCCGCTGTAGCTGTAGGACATGATTAGATATTTATTATTGTCATTTATATAGACAAGACAAACTGGACAGCTAGCCACCCAAACCAACGCCCCCCCTGCCCCCCCAAAAAAAGAAAAGAGACTTTTCAGATAAAACCCCAATATGAGAGTAATCTTTTGAATGTGCTCAAATCATTCACATGCCTGGCTCCAAATATGTAGGTAATTTAATAATCCCACTGCTAGCAGGGCTCGGCCCATGAGGGACTTTCTCATTCAGAATTCTACAGCTCAGAGTGGTTCTGTGCCCAGGAGGGTTTTTTTTATTTAATTTTCTGACTGGTTGTGGGGCATAGCCCAGGAGGGCTTCCACTGATTAAAAATTCCTACTCTTAGCAGTGCATTTCCAAAGTGGGGCTTTGCAGTCCAGCATTCTCCTGCTTGGAGCAGGTCTATGCCCAGGATGGGCATTTTGTTAATAATGTCCTAGAAGGTAAAAGCCCAAGAGCAGGTTTCAACCAGTAGGACCTCTGGCATTTTAAATTCCCTGCTGTGAGTGGTGGTCAGCCCAGGAGGGGCTGTACTTTATTTGATGTCCTGCTCATAGCCAGTACAAGCCCAGGAGGGGCTTACTATATGAAAACATTGCCACTTGGAGCAGGTTTCAGCCCTAATGGAAATGTGAATGTTACAGTCCCAGTATGAGCAGAACTCAGCCCACGAGGAGCCTTTATTTTTTAATAACATCCTGCTTCTAACAGGGCTTTGCCAGGGGGAAGGCTGTACTTTATTTACAGTCCCACTCGTAGCTGGTAGAAGCCCAGGAGAGCTATATGGAAACATTCCCATTCAGATCAGGTTTCAACCCTGAGTGCAATGTGAATGTTACAGTCCCAGCTCTGAGCAGAGTTTAGTCCAGGAGAGGCATTTTGCTAATAACACCCCACTCTGGGGAGGGGGGGTGCTCATCCAAGATGGCGCTTTACTTTATTTACAGTCCACCTTGAAGTGAGTACATGTCAAATAAGAGCTTACTATATTAAAACATTCCCACTTGATGTGGGTCTTAGCCCCAGAAGGAAACGTGAATGTTAAAATCCTCACTCCAAGCAGGTCTCAGCCAGGAGGGCATTTGGTATTAAAAATTCTTCATTCCGAGCCAGCTATGCCCATGCAGTCGGGGCAGTGGAGCAGTTAAAAAAATGGGGGGGGGGCATTCATAGAGTAGCATTAATACCCTGAGATCACTTTCAAAACACACAAGAATAATGTACTTTATCTCCCTCAGTCACTTTGTTAGGTTTTGAACACAATCAGTTTGATTGTATCTTACTTCAGAATCAGACAATAAAGGCAGAAAACCTTAATACATTTTTAGGAACAATACTGAGCTTTAAGTCCAGGGCAGTTGAGATACTGGATTCAGTTCATCAGGGCTTGTTACAGGGACACTTTTTTGTATTCCCCTAACTCTTTAAGTCTGATTGATGTCATTTTATTAACTGTTCATTACAGAAAAAGCAGGCATGGTCTACTTATTTCATTCCAGTTTGCATGCTACAATAAAATACTGCCATAATTCTTTCTAAAAACATTTTTTTTTCTCCAAAAGGGGTAGAAGTCACAGACTTTGTCAACACAATTTAATTGAGAATTTTTTAATACAAGAAAGAACAACTCATTTGTTGTCTTAGCCTTAGTGTGGGAACTTCTTCAAACCATTTATTAAAATATGACAGGGTTTATAGAAAGGATGTTCACACAGATGTTCTGGAGTAAGAATGTTGGGATGAGAACCCTGAACCAAGCATCCAAAAAGTTAGATTAGCAAGGAGAAATTGGGACTCTAGAGCTTAGTTTTATACTTGGCTAAGCTGACTTCTTGGATGTTCCCCATTGTTCGTAGGAGACACCTGTTACTCATGGAGGCACCGATGTCTACAGTTCCCCAAATAAAATGTGTTGAATAGCAGGGAAAAAGTCTGAAGTGGGGGTCTATTTATTTCACAGGAGGCGGTTGGGAGTAAACACTTTAGGGGTCCTTACTGTTGTTGGGAATACTGGCAGGCATTTCACACTTTTGTGTGACAGCGAGCAAGTTCTTTTGTAGTTTGGGCATGGCTCAGCTGTCTACTGTCTGTAAAGTCAACTTCAAAGAGGGACTTCAGGGGTTTGTAAAATGGATGTGCTTGCCTAACTGTTTTGTGAGAGGGAGATGGTGAGGAGATAACCTTCTTCTCTTGTAGTACTATTGACTACACATGTTTGGCAACTTAAAGGAGAAGTCAAACTAAAGGGCACTTTCATTTTGTCTGAGCACAAAAAAGTGAGGGGCAAGCACTATCAGTATCAAGTCAAAAATCATGATTCCACTTTACTGAACTTCAAAAAAAAAAATAACAAGAAACCCAACAAAATATATGCAATAAAGTGGGGAGTCAAAATGCACTCTCTGACCCCTATCTTTCAAAGTGAGTGGTCAGCTGACCCCCTGACTCCCTGAGTCCGCTACCCAGGACTAGTATAGCAAGGCTGCAATATGCACTTTTTTTTTTTAGCATTACTATACTGAAATTATTTTCTCAATCTGAGAGTCACATATTTTATGGTGATTTCTGCATGTACCTTACATTCATATAACTCATTTCTATCAGGTGGCAAAATGAAACAGCACTTGTGGTTTACTACCTAAACCTCAGTCACAGACATATTCAGCATTTAAAAACTGATATCTGTAAGATGACAAAATGAAACAGCACTTGTGGTTTACTATCTAAACATCAGTCATGGACATATTCAGCATTTAAAGATGGACGCAGACTATGAAGCTAATTCTGTAAATAGCAAGGTTGCATTATGCAGCATTTTTCTGAGCATTAGTATTACTGACACAGTTCTCTCAGTTTGAGATTCCATGATCGCAGGCATTGTGAAATATTGCAGTGCTGTGGTCAGTAGGGACAACACGTGCAGACTGCTTCTCAGACACTAGGTGCAATCCAGCATGTTGTTCATTCAGAGGAATGCAGAGTCCTTTTTCTCAGTGATTATAAAAGGTCTGCAGGGCTATGCCCACTGCAGCCCTAAAAAGAAAATAACCTGTAAGTATTTTGACTAGTACCACTTACAAGGATATATGATGGCATATGCAAGTGACTTGGAAGTTTTCATCTAAGTGTTATATAAAAAAGAATAATGTATATAAGGATTGTGACATTTTTCTTGCATGAAAAAGATCATGCAAGAAAGATGTCTTTCTCCATGAAAGGAAAAATCACTTCCAATATCATGAGATGCAAGAATAATTGTGTGTCGGTCACGTGATGGCAGCCTGAGAGTCGGCAGCGCACCGCCGGAGCTCCACCACTCGCTACATAATTTTGGCTTTTTTATCGCATCATTGGACTGAATTCTCTCCCACTTCTGGTAGCTTGGATCCTTGTGAAGCAAAAACTCGCCCTCTCAGTCCCGTAATATGGAGGTTTTCATGAGAAAGGCGCCGCCGAAGCACTCGCCTCCCCAGACCCCGGAAAAAGAGAAGGCCGCTAAGCGGGCCAAACAACAGGCCGCTAGCCTATCGAAGCTACCCACTGTGGATGCCCCACTTTCCGAAAGCAGGTTCCTTGAAGTCATGCAGCCTCTTCAATCCTCCGTAGCGGCTATCGCCGAAGATATGCAAATGGTCAAGCGATCGGTGGATTCTTTGTCCAGGAGGGTCGGGGATGCGGAGGTGAAGTTGACTTCTCTCAAAAATAAGCACCTTGGGTATGAGACAGAATTAGTTATGACCAAACGGAGAGTAAAAATACTTGAGGAAAAATTAGAAGATCTAGAGGGGCGCAGTCGGAGGAATAACCTCTTCATGATTGGGATCCCTGAGAGAGAAGAAGGCAATACCCCGATTACTTTTCTCCAGAAGTTTTGTAATAAAGTGGCAGGGGCCCCCCCAGGGAGCGGGGAATACATAATAGAAAGGGCTCATCGGGCTCTGCGCCCTCCTCCCACCCAGGGGCAGCCGCCCAGACCCCTGATTGTGCGTTTTCCTAATTTCTTGGACAAACAACACGTTTTTACCAAAGCAAGGGAGAGGAAAGAACTGTTGTGGGAAGGACATAAAATTCGAATCATTCAGGATCTGCCCCATTCAGTGAGGTTGAGAAGGCAGGAGTTGCATCCAATCGTTGCTAAACTTGTTGCAGCATCTAAATTATACAGAGTTAAGTACCCTGCAGTGCTGATGGTACATCATGAAGAGAAGATGGCTATGCTTGATTCCTACTATAAGCTCAACAGGGTTGCAGCGTTTGTTTCCAGACCTCTTTAAGGGTGATGCTCTCCTTGTAATATAACTTTAATGGCCCTGCCTCTTGGATCATTAAGATATTAATCTGAGGATATGGACATGTCTACAGAGTGTATCCGCTAACCTCCTGTCGGTTTGGTCTGGTTTCTCTGTCCCTCATATATGTTATTTAGGTCTCTCAGTGTTCCAGTGACCTGCATCACCTAGTGGCGGTCTTGGATTCTGCATGATGAAGCTTTGCTGACGTCTCAATTTTGGACTGCCCCTGCTCTTTCCGCCTTCTTTTTTTTTTTTCACCTCTCGACATTTGGGATTACCTGGGAGTTGACTTCTTTGGCGCATATGACTCTCCTGGTTTCCGTTGAACAATTTGGGGATTGGACCGAGTTTGAGGAATTTTTTTTTTTTTGAGTTCCTGATTCTAGTTGGCAACCTCCCCTTTTGGATGAATAATTTCGGTCCAGATGGCTTCTGCAGCAGAAGTACTGTTTCGGTCGGGGCACATCTTTTTTTTTGGGGACAACATGGATGGTAGACTTTATGTACTGAGCTGCTCCTTTCCATGTGGATGGGTTTTTTTTTTCTCTCTCTTTCTCTTATTTAAGCTGTGTGACTGATTACCTATCAAGCTGTCAGATATTTTCCTAGCTTACCCGGGGAAGATCTATTCCAATTTGTTCTTAGTCTAAAGCGACAGACGTTTAGTGATCTGTTGGGGCTATTTACTTTCCTGGGTAGTGACTATCCAGCCCAATTAGGATTAATTGTCTGTTTTTTCTCTTGGTGGGTGGGGGCTCTGGGGGTGAGGCGGGTGGTATTGGGCTTTTTGGATTGTTAATCATGTGGCATGCTTTGTTTAGGAGGGCAGTCTTTTGGGACTGGGGGCTAGGCTCTGTTTTAAGGGGATTTTGGTTTATTATTTTCCTTGGGCGTGGGGAGGGCTAGGGTTTGGGGGTTTGTGATTAGTTTGAGTTTTCGTGGGTGGGGTTATCAAGGTTACGAGCTATCTGAAGTACATACATATATCGGGGGTCAGGGAGCTCGTAGTTATTTTTTGGAGACCTTGGGCATGATTTGCCTGGGCGTATTTTACTTAGCTTGGCCTACATTTCATTTATTTCCTGATGGTTGGCATTTACAAGTTTGTTAGTTGGAATGTAAAAGGAGCCAAGGACAGGGTTAAGAGGCAAATGGTATTAAGGCACCTCCGTCATTTGGGAGCGCATATTGCTTTCCTTCAAGAGACACACCTAAAAAGAAACGACCTTCACTATTTCAGAAGAGTGTGGGTAGCACAGGTGTATGGGGCCGGGGAATCAACAAAAAAGGGTGGCGTGGCTATTCTTATTGCCAGGAGTGTCCCTTTTAAATCGGTAAGTGAATGTTGGGACCCCGAAGGCCGTTATGTGATTGTACATGCGCCGTTGGCTTCACAACTGATTATATTAGGCTCGATATATGGCCCTAACAAAGACTCCCCCTCCTTTTTTATGAACCTGCTGCGCTTAGTGGTATCTGATACTTACAAACCTATGTTTCTTGGGGGAGATTGGAATTTAGTGTTTCAAAATTACTTAGATAAGTCAGGTTTTGCAAGGGTGGGGTTATCGCCTGCTCAAAGGGCCCTCGGGGATTTCATTGATAATGCAGCCCTGGTGGACATCTGGCGCACTCTCAACCCTGAGGTGCGGCAGTATTCCTTTTATTCACCAGTACATAACTCCCATTCATGAATTGATTATATTTTAGTAAGTTCATCAGTGATACCCGATGTGATACAGGCGGAGATTTCTGCAAGGGTTATATCAGACCATGCCCCTGTTAGTGTGATATATAGGCAAACCTTAGGGGGTAAACGCTCATCTCAATGGAGACTAAATTGCCAAATTTTAAAAGATGAGTCCTCTTTGTTGCTCCTCAAAGATTTTATTAAGTCCTTTCTAGAGGATAACCAGGACTCAGTAGACCAGAGAGATCTGGTTTGGGCCGCCATGAAATGCTCCTTAAGGGTGAGTTAATTAAGATTGCCTCAAAAACAAGCGTGTCCAGAGGGATAAGCTTGGCCTTGCTTACGCCGATCAGAGCGGATAGAGACTATTTATCCGGTCTTCTTCTGAATCGGACTGGGCTGAGGCTGCATCAGCTCAGGCGCAGCACTGGGCTTAATGATGCAACAAGCTGAGGTTGCACTTCGGCGTGCGAGACTTCAATACTTGGATATAGGCGAGAAAGCTGGAAAACTTCTCACTATGTGTATTCGGCATCTGGACTCGGATCGCCATATTCCGGGTATTCGCAAGATCCAGGGGGGGCCAGTTTGCACGGACCGCGGGGAAATCTCTGATGCGTTTGGGAACTTACTATCAGAGATTATCGCGGATGATCCTGAATCTAAGCCCTCAATCATGGAAATTACCTCATATCTGAACTCAATTCCCCTCCCAAAATTACCCGCCAGATGCGGCCAAATTAGATACCCCAATATCACTTTCGAGTTACCAAGCTATTCGGCAGATGCCCTCTGACAAGTCCCCTGGGCCCGACGGGTTTCCTAGCAAGTTTTACAAGGTGTTTTGCCCTATCATATCCCCAATTTTGTTGGCTGTTTTTCATTACTGGTTTGAGCATGATATTTCAGACCCAAATTTTCAGGAGGCCACTATTTCGTTAATTCTGAAGCCGGGGAAGGATCCTCATAACATGGACAGTTACCATCCTACATCTCTCCTAAACACAGATATTAAAGTACTGGCTAAAGTTTTGGCTAATAGGTTATCTATAGTCATGGATAAGTTGGTCAGTAGGGAGCAAGTGGGCTTTATGAGGGGGAGATTGTCCCAGGACCACCTCGTAAATTGTTACATCTTATTGCGGAGGCCAGGGGTTGAAAACACCAGCAATACTTCTTTCCTTGGGCCTTGAAAGGCCTTGGCCAGGTGTCCTGGGACTTCCTTTCACTACCCTTTCGGCATTGGGCTACCTGAAGTTTTCTTGAGATAGGTTAAAATTTTGTATTCCTCTCCCTCTGCATGGGTGAAATGTAATGGGGTACTCTCACCGCCTTTTAGGTTACAGCGTGGTACAAGACAAGGTTGCCCCTTGTCCCCATTACTATTTAATTTGTATCTGGAGCCCTTTCTGCATAGATTAGAGCAGAATCCACTTATTAACCCCGGCCCTTCCTACCCCCCCGTGTTCCTATATGCTGAAAAAACTCCCATTTCCAGTCCCAAGATTCACCCGCAAAATGCCTGCTAGGTCCTATAATCTACATATTACTCTGATGTGCCCATTACCTTCTGTCTCACAGATTAAAAGTTTTAATGTGCCTTGTACATATGTATATTGTTATATATTAGCACTTATGTCATTGTATTACTGTTTATGTTACCCCTGTCATTGTATTACTGTTTATGCTACCCTTATCAATGTATTAACACTTGCACTTCTTGACCACTCAGGTCCATCTTGTAAATGAGCTATGCTCAATGATGTTCGCCTGATTAAATAAAGATTTTGATTGATTGATTGATTGATTAAGGGTATACAGGTGGGGGAATCTAGGTACGCTTTTTCAGCTTACACGGACGATGTGCTATTGCACATTGAGACCCCGGAGCTCTCTGTATCAGCTGTCTTGGAGGAGATAGATGACTTCTCTAAAGTATCTTATTATAAATTGAATCGGACCAAGACTAAAATCCTCCCCTAAATCATGCTGTCATTAAAGCAGGCCTACACAGGTTTGGCTTCTCTTGGAGGCAAATCTCTTACATATTGGGCATTAGTATTAGCACAAGCTTACCTGATGATTAAAGATAACCTCGTAATCTGGTCCAAATTATTTCAGAAGATCTGGACAGATGGCATACGATCTCTCTGTCTATGTGGGGAAGGCTGAATCTCCTTAAGATGAATATTCTCCTAGAATATTATATCCTTAGGGGATGCTCAGGACTTATCTTCCCAAAAAATGGTTTATTAGTTTACAGAAAACATTTAATTCTTTTTTGTGGCAAAGGAAGAGAATACGTAGGTCTTACATCAAGTTGACAGCTTCAAAATTCAAGGGAGGATTGATGGCCCCTTCCTTGTTTTTATACTATGCAGCACAACATTTCTGTAAGTTATCCTTGTGGGCAGACGGACATAGACTCTCCGGTTACTCTCCCCTATGGTTAGATATCAAGTGTGACCTCATGAAAAGAATGAAGAGTTCTTTACGTGCCCTCTTATTTGCTCCCCAGTCCATTATTTCTAAAATTCCCATGAATAACCCCATGGGCTGGTCCTTGAAGGCATATATTCAGTTGCAAACCCATCTTGGTGTCAGATGGTGGTTCCTGGATAATCAACCTATTTTTGAAAATCCTCAAATCAAAATAGGGGGTTCTGCAGTGCCCACCGCTTTCTGGCCCCAGATAAGTCATTTCTCCATATCGGACTTTTGGGAACAGGGTTGTTTGCGTCCTTTCGACCAACTGAAGAGACTCCACGAGATTCCTGACCACTACTTTTTCAAGTGGTTACAGCTTAGTAAAGCTATAGTTCGGGCTTTTCACTCAGAGCCCTCCACTGGTCGTACTCCGGCTAGTTTGGATGCTTTATTAATTGTTGCAGCCCAACCACATCCAGTTTCCAAGGTTTACAAATTGCTTCAGGAATGGGACTACAGGCTCCCCTCAGGGGTTTGTTATTACTGGTCAGGAATCTTAAACGTCCAGGCTACTCCGAATCTGTGGAAAAAACTCTGGGTCACCATGTATAAATTTATTAAACACGACAGGTTAAGGATGGTACATTTTAATATTATGCATCATCTTTATTTAACTCCTTCTCATCTATTCAGGCATGGGGCATCTCCCACGTCTTTGTGTTGGAAATGCAAGAAGGAGGAGGGAACTTTGTACCATATGCTATGGACTTGTCCGCTATCGGCCCGCCTGGAATGCCATTTCCAATCTCTTGAACTCTGTCCTTGGCTCACATCATAGGCCCACCCGAGATTTGTTTACTGTTTCTTTTTTCCATGAGGTATCTCCAAGGCTTGGAAAGCCTATGTTTCTCTTGTTTCAGCTGTTATGAAATTGTTAATTTTAAGACATTGGTGGTCTGATAAATCACCGTCCTTATTAGAATGGTATCAGAATGTACTTTAGCTTTACAACTTGAAAGCACATTGCATATGTCTTGAGGGCAAGCAAGGCGCTTGCACTTCTCTGGGGCCCTTTGGACGAATTCTTCAGGGCTTAGAACCTTAGTTTCCATTATCTTAACTTTTATGTATTTGTTTTGCCCCTGTTGCTCGTAACCTTTGGGGTGGGGGGAAGTGGGGGGATGAGGGAGGGGGAGGACGGGGATGGACTTTGGGTTCCTTTTCTCGTCTGTGTATCAACTCATTGTAACTTGCACCTAGTTATGGCCAGATTAAGCCAATATTTTCTGATTTCTACTTGCTTTCTCATTGTCTTTCCTCCACCCTGGGTGTGTTTATAAAATTAATAAAGATGTTTAATTACAAAAAAAAAAAGAATAATTGTGTGTCAGGTTACAGCAGTAAAATGTTGGTTTTATGTATTCCTGATATGGGGTTTGAAACTACAACCTTGTGGTTCTAGAGGATGACAAGCAAACTAGTGAGCCATTGACACTATGCTGTTCAAGTATATTGCAAAAAGTATGTAAAAAGACACACAAGCAATAATCTTGATAAATTCTTACACATTTCTTGCACTTCCAAAAGAAAATATTTTCATTCTACTCCCAATATCTTTGATTTGATTTTGGATGAGACTTTACACTGAGGTCCCATTTTCATATCTCTAGTTATTGTCCAGATGGAATTAAATGATCCTATGTCATTACTCAGTGAAGAGTATGGGGGTTTCCCAGGTGTCATGGCCAACATTCCTCCATCAAACAGGTCAATGGCACCCACCCCCTGGACACACCTGGAAACAAGTTGTCACAGCTTAGTGGGCCTTTTCTGGTAAGAAACATCAAATAAATAAGTTAGGGCTATGCCATGAATAGTGTGAAAATAAACAATTTATTTTTTGCTCCAGGTTTTGACCTCTATTAACCTCAGGAGTGGTGGAGTCACGTGTAAGATCTACAGATGTCAAACTTAAAGCACAAAAATTATTGTTTATTTTTACATGATGCATGGCATATATTGTTTATGCAATGGACAAGCTACTAGGATTTGATGACATTCTATATGAAATGGCTATGCAGTTTAATTAGAAAACTCCCATTTTATCTTAAAAATTTAAATTTTTTTCTCACTCAGGCAGAAAATATTGCACCATTTTGGCTGTCTCAAGGTAGAAAGTATCATTTGATGTCAAAGTGATGCAAGAAAGCAATTACACATGCACATCAACATTTTCCATTTGGGCATTGCTGTGGCAACATCAGTTTATTGCGAGGGCCTTGCTTACTTCCACAGTGTCTCTTTCAGCCAGTCACTGTCAATGATGGCTGTGGGAATTGCCAAGACAATGCTTTCCTGTGGGCTTCAGTATCACTGAGCGTTTAGTGTACAGTGAATGTACTCTGTGGATTTTTTTTTTTAATTTCCGTACTAAAATTGAATCACTTTCTGCACCAGAGTCAAACAGAATAACAATAGTGTGTATACAAAATAACAAACAAAAAAAACACACTTGGAGATTTTTCTTGGTGAATGGAATGAGGTCTCATTATAGTACCTTACTAGTGTTGAACAGAAGAAAATATATGTTTGTGTGAGTCAGCGCAGTAACATCTACTGCACTATCAGAGACCATACTGTGCAACAAGACTGAGCTAGATTCAACTGCTGAGCAAGATAGTTTCATGTTTTTCTATGAGCCCCAATTGTAAATGGTGGTTACAGGCACAGTTTACTTTACATTTTAGATCTTAAACCTCATGCATTTAAAACAGACATTCCAAACTAGGTCTGGTGATGCACACAGTTTTGAAAAGACTCATGCTAGACTCAGGAATCCAAATGACATTCTTGCAGGGTACATAAATGAAGATGACACACTTTAAGTGTAAATAAATGATTTGTTTACACTTGAGGCCTGTCATCAGTATAAATAAACCCATGTATTTCAACATCTGTATTCTGTTCCCCATTGTATAAATAGTATATTTAAAAACAAGCATTTGTCAATGTCAAATGTTGTCTTGCTGGCATTGGCATTGGTAGTGCAGGAGTTAGAGACATGCATAATAAGAATGGCAGTGAAGTATTGAACTGATGCCAATCCCAACCTCACCCTGTAGAGACTGACAGGCATTGGGGGTGTGCCTTTGGGTTGTCGTCCATAAAGCTCATGTCATTTCACCTCACCCTACCCTGCAGACACTGACAGATGTTACAGTGTTCCTTGGGGTCTTCAGGTCTTATACTCACCCCATTCCATAAGAAAATACACTAAGATGGTGTGATATAGGAGAATGGGGTGAACATTGGGGCTGAAGACTCCAAAGCACACCTTGATTCCAGTCACTGACTGCAGGGTGGGGGAGGAATGGAATGAGCATTATGGCTGATGATCCCAAGTCACCCCCCCATGCCTGTCAGTCTTTACAGATTAGGGTATTATGGGTGGAAACCTAATGCCCCCTCCGTTTGTTGGCATTTTCACTCCAAATTTTCAAAATGAGATTTTTGTGACCCCACCTCATGAACAGTGGCACTATCATTTCGTTACTCAATCCCAAAAGGTGGTTTCACACAGTGACTTCGCAATTTGGCACCACAGGTGTGAAAACACATTTCTGGCAGGATGTGAAACATGACAGCTGTACTGTTCATGAGGAGGTATGAGAAAATAGCAATGCTGAAAATCTGGAGTGAAAATATGAAAACTTGACAAAATTACAAATGTGCATAGAAACTGCTCAACTCACGCCTGTAATGCAATTATTTTTTAGAATTTTTTTCACCAAATTTTCAACATGGGCATTTTTGAACCTTTCCTCATGAACAGTGGCACTGTGATTTTGTTAATCTGTCTTGAACGTTGATTTCCTACAGCAACCACGCCATTCTGCACCACAGGTGTGAAAACACATTTTAGAAAAGATGTGAAAATGTCAGCTATACTGTTCATAAGGAGATGTGAAAAAATGGCAATGTTGAAAATCTGGAGAAAATATAAAAAATTGGCAAAGCTAAGAGCGTGCATAGAAACTGTGCAATGCACACTCGTAATGCAGTCATTTTTTTGGAATTTTTTCATCAAATCTGAAAAATGGGCTTTTGGGGACCTTCCCTCATAAACAGTGGTACCGTCACTTCATTAATCAGTCCCAAAAGGAGATTCCGAGCTGTGACTGCAAAAATCACTTTTCGGGACCGAGAGACTAAATGACACTGAATGACAGTGACACTTTCATGAACTGGGGTCCCATGAACCCCATGTTGAAAATATGGGGCCAAAATTCCAAAAAATGGCTAAGATGTCAACCTATATTGAAACCTCTCATTGCCTCACATTATAAAGATTACTGTCATTTCTTCAGATCACAGTTCGGCTTTGAAGAGTGCAGGCATAGCCCAGTTCAGAGAAGATCGCAGCTCCCAACCTCTGGATGGTAAGTATGGGTGAGGGGCACGGGAGGTGGGTGCGTAGAGGGAGGGTGGGGATGGGGAGGCGGATGAGGGAAGAGCGGTGGACTGTTTTCTTGTTTGCAGGAAAAAAAGAAAGAACACGAGGAAGATTTTGTTTACAGGTTACACACAAAAACAAAAGGCACACTGGGGTGGGCTCCCAGTGTGCCACAATTCGGGGGGGAGAGGATGCTGACACGGGGATTGGGTACCACAGTGTCAACAAGGAAAATAGATGGGGGGGGCACACATCTGACACCGGAAGTGGGCATCCCGGTGTCATAAAGGAAAGGGGAAACTGTTTAACCAGGAAAGACACACTAAGAGGAAAGACACACTAAGAGGGGGGATGTCGACATGGGTTTGGGCACCCCGATATCAGCTCTTTGGGAGTGTGTGGTGGGGGGCAGGAGCCACCATGTTACAGTGTGCCACATATTGTGTGTGGGGAGGACATGCCGACACGGGTATTGGCACCCATATGTCGGCTTTCTGGGGATTGTGCGGTAGATGGCAGGAGCTGCGATATTTATTGAAATGTTTCACCAGGAAAGGCATGTAATGGAGGCATGCCATCTGCCACTGCAATGATGAGCCTGTCTCTGATTGCAGTGGCAGACTCATTTCAACTCCATGGCTCTCTCTAAAACTGCTGTCATCTGCAGTATGCTCACTGGTTGGCGGCTGAGGGACGCACCTACTAAAGCATCCCCTGCATTCGCCACAACACTGACACACCTCTGAAATGTTCTGCTACCACAAGATGTTGGTTGCATGTGCTCATAAGCCAAGATAAAAATAGTGAGGTACATGAAGTTTTTTACAGTTCAGGTAGTATCTCAAGATTTGTACTGGCACTATGAAGAGATGCACCCTTACTTGTATGTACACAGAGTAGAGCAATCTTCTTTGCACAGTTGTTACAATGGTTCAGTCATCCTTACACACATTTCATTCTTGCATATTTCTTGACTAGTATAAGCACAAGATTTTTTCTTGGACTATTCTTACATCTTTGTAAGAATGGTGCAAGAAAAAGCTCCGAGCTCCATATTCAAAAGTGGCAGTGTGCACTGCGCATTCGAATGTGCCATGCATCTAATTGCACCAGTACAAAACAATGGGACATTCAGAAAATGTGCCAGACAATGCGATCATGTAAACAATACTGAATATCCCGAGTATGTGCAACTGTGTATCCAAAGATGTGCTGCACAGCAGGCCATGTTTGAATATGGGGGAACTGCACACAAAGGGCTGGGGACAGATTCACAAAACATTGGATATGGCACACTGCACGTGTGCATGTGAGAACACAGCTGGTGCTGAAGTGCGGTGGCTCAGAAGACAGGGAGGGCCTGTGGCACACAACAGGGGCCAAAAAGGCCTGATGCAAGGACTGTGAGGGCCCAGCTCTGTGTACCAGACAGACATGTCCAGACATGTGCATGCCTATGCACATCATCCATGGTAGACACACACCACCATGGATAGGGGAGCACATCAGTGCTCTTGACCCATGGATGTTGGTGATGTTGGAGGATGAGAAACATTGCAGCAGACATGCCAGCATGACATTGGTCAACTGTTTCACCAGGACACAATCACAATGATGTGGAGCCTGGGCAGATACACAAGGGGCACAAATACATGGCTGACAAAAGGGCAGGACACGTGCACATGGGTATGCAGGGATGCAAGCCACAGGCAGTGATCTCCACACAGTGCATGACCAGCTCACCACAGTGGACAGTTGTGACAGTATGGAAGGATAGACATGTGACAGGTCCAATGTGCAACCTGTGTAGGTGAACACAGTGAAACACACAGTGGAGCCTTCCCTCTCATGGACGTGGAGTGGTGGGGGGAGCTAAGGCCACCAACCTCCTCTGCATCTGAGGATATGTGAATGGGGGGGAGGGGGTCACATGAATCAACCACCTCCCAGAAAACGCTAGGAAAGAACACACTGCACACAGCCATGTGAAAGATTTACATTGAAATATATTTTTATAAAATATATAAGCAGTACAATAGCAATCAGGTATATCAACAACAAAAACAACATGAAAATCATTAATAACTACTATTAACAACATCAACTATGTACAAACATATAAAATGAAGAGGGAAGGTATTGGGATGGGTAAAATAGTAGACATGGTTGGGAGGGTGCAACTATATACAATGTAGGGATGGGATGCATGAGTGGAGAGTGGGGCTGGAAAGGGTTGAGGCTATACCACAAATGCAGATGAGCCACCTCATGGGCCCACAGGATCTGGTGGTGACCTCATTATTGAGCAGTGGGAGGCCAGCTCTTGCAGCATAGAGAGGACAGTGCAGGCAATGGCCCAAACAGAGTGCAGAATGTCCTGCTGTGTGTAAATTGCAAGGAGTGCCAGTGCTGCTCCTCACCATCGTCAATGTCCTGATGGCCTTCCTGCAGGCTGCACTCCTCTGGTTGCTCCTGTTCCTTCTCAGGCACCTGAGACATGACCTATGGGAAGAAAAAAAAAAACTTGTTACAGCAGCAGTGTCAGTGGGGTGCTATGAATGCACAGACAGCCCCCCCACCACAGAGCAACATATGTGATGTGTCATTGTGCATGTGTGTTGTGGCGGCCACAGGCCGTGTCACAGTGCTGCATGCAACAGTGACCACAGATATGCAGTGAACATGTGTACCAGGAAGCATAACACATATGTTGTGAACAGGACACCATAATTGGCCACTGCAGGACGTACAGCTCACAAGCCACATGACCTTGGTGTGGAGAGGCACAAGGCTGTGTGCAGGATGGGCATTAGCCACAGCCGAGGTACAATGTCCAATGGCAGAAGTGTGTGTGGGACAGCCACAGTTGACAGACCTATGGGGGGTGGCACCCCCCCAACAGTAGGACGTGACTACTCACAGTGGCCCAGCAATGCAAGCAAGTATGGATGGGTAACAGCATGGACCTGTGTGGACCAACAACACAACACCCACAGTCCAAGAATACACCCATAGTCTGGCTACCCTGGGGATACCTGTGCACAGGAACATGCAGGTGTTGAAACTGGCCCCAGCATGCCAGCTAAATACTATTCAACATTGTACTGTCTTAGTAGGATGCTCCCTGAACTAGTCCTGAGGACATGTAGTGGGCATGGTAATGCTTCAGTAGATACAGTAGCTGTGCCACTGACAGTGTCTGTGGGCTGGTGTATACTCCCAGTCACTAGCCCTGCTGGCCTATGGAAGCATGAATAAATGATGACAGAGCCAATGGACACAACTCACACATCCATAGACATGTCCACACGTGATCAAGGCACAAACACATGTCCCCACCACATAGTGGGCACAGTGGGCCTGACACTTGTCACCGGGTACATCATGCACATCAGGTGAACAGGACCAGCTACACACACTGAGTATGGCAGTGAACAATGCACAACTTAATGGCAGTGGCAGCATGCATGACTGCAAGGCACAAACACCACCTGCACAGTGTTTAACACCATGTAAAACAGACGGTTTCATATATGTGTGTGTGTGTGTGTGTGTGTGTGTAGCAAGGGAACAGGAGGTGGCCTTTTTGTCTGCAATGTGAACACAATGACAAAGGCACAATCAGAGCCATGCATTACCAAACATGTCCCCCACAGTACACCTATATATGAGGCAGCAGTCGGGATTTCTAATGTGCATCCTTTTCTGTTTTAGGATTCAATAATAATTCTAGATAAATTCTTGGTTATCTATGCAACTAGAATATTACGAACATATTAAAATGCCAGCAGAATAGGCATAACGGTCTTTCGTGTCTGTTTGTTTGGTCAGCCCCCACCCTGGGAGCTGACATTGCTGCCACCCTCGCCCTCTCTGGCTTCTCCCTTCCCAGTCCTGGATATTCTTGATGCACTGGTTTTTGCTTCCAGAACCCTTCCCTTGTACCTGTCCCACCCCCTCTTGAACCCCTCCACCATTTCTGCCTCCACCAGCCCCCTGGGCAGCACATTCCATGGCTCCACCACCCTCTCAGTGAAGTAGCAACTCCTCCTTTCTCCCCTGAATCTCCCCACCTCCAGCTTCCACCCATGCCTTCTAGTTGCCCCCTTCCTTTGGAGCACCCTGACTGCTCCTCCCTATTTATCCTTCATGTACCTAAAGACATTCATCATGTCCCTCCGGTCCCTTCTCTCTTCCAGTGTGTACATATTTAGCTCTTTGAGCCTCTTCCCATAGGTCCTATCCCAAGCCCCAATTCATTTTAATTGCCTTCCTCTGGACCCTCTAAAGAAGTTCAATGTCCCTCTTTAAATGTGTCCTCCAAAACTGCATGCAGTACCTGAGATGCGGCCTCACCAAGCAGTTATACAGTGGGAGTATCACTTCCCTCCTTCTGGAAGTGAGCCCCCTAGCGATGTATCCAAGCATCCTGTTGGCCTTTGCCACTGCCCTCCTACAAGTCTCCAAGTTGTTCATTTTGACATCCACCACCACCCCCAGGTCCCTCTCTGCCATCGAGACTTGTAGCATCCCCCCCCAAGGGTGTACACTTGGCCCGGGTTTCTGGCTCCCAGGTGCAGTACCTTGCATTTCCCTGCATTGAACCTCAGCTTCAGCTTTTTAGACCACCTTTCCAGAGCCTTCAGGTCCCCCTGTAGGGCCACCCTCCCCTTCTCCCCATCCACCACTGCCCCCAGTTTTGAGTCATCCACAAAGAGACTCATCTCACTCCTGATACCCTTCCATATGTCAGAGACGTAGGCGTTGAACAGGAGGGGCTCAAGGACTGATCCCTGAGGGACTCCACTAATGACCCTCCTTAAGGATGAGACTATCCCGCCAACCATGACCCTCTGGGTCCAGTTCTGGAGCCAATTATCTATCCATCTGATCATCTGGTTCCCCACCCCCATTTCTCCCAGATTATCCAACAGACCCCCATGAGGAACAGAGTCAAACGCCTTGCTGAAGTCAAGAAATAGGGCGTCCACTGGTCTACTCAGGTCCAAGGCACTCGTCACCCAGTCATAGAACTCCACAAGGTGTGTCTGACATGATTTCCCTGGGATGATTCCATGCTGTCTATCGTCCAGGCACCCCAACTTTTCCAGGTCCTCCCAGTCTCTCCTTGACAATGCCCTCCATCACCTTGCCTACCACTGATGTCAGGCTGATGGGCCTGTAGTTCCCTGCCACCTCCCTTGATCCCCCATGTGGATAGGTACTATATGCGCCACCTTCCAGTCCTGTGGCACCAGCCCTGTCCTCAGAGAGATGCTGAAGAGCTCCACCAGGAGTTTCGCCAGGACATCCGCCAGTTCCTTCAGCACTCTGGGATGTGATTTATCTGGCCCTGGTGCTTTCTCCATCTTAAGGGACCTGAGGGCTTCCCTCATTCTCTCTGCCGTGATTTCCCCCTCTGCTACCTCGTCCCTTGCTTTGCCTTCCCCCAACTGCCAGTGATGCCCCCCTCCCCAGACCTGCCAATCAGTAAGGGTCCCCCTCCTCAGTTTCACGTCTCCTCCATATGATGCATCCCCATTTTCCTTGGTGAAAACTGGTAAGTACTCATTTAGTACCTCAGCCTGCTCCCCCGGGTCTTGTGCCCATCCCTTCCCTGTTTTAATCCAGCTAATTTTCCCCTTCACCCTTCGTATTTCCCCAATGTATCTAAAGAACCCCTTGTTCTCTCTCCTAATTTCCATGGCCAGGTTCTGCTCCTTCCTTACCTTTGCCACCCTCACCACCCTAGTGGCCCATCTGGCCATCAGCTCGTACTCCCCTCAGTCCCTTTCACTCCTTGAGCACTTGAATTGCCTATAGGCCGCCTTTTTTCCCCTCACCACCTCCTGAATCTCCCTGGTCCACCAGCAGGGTTTTCAGGACCTACTGCATTTTCGTCTTACTCTTGCGCAGGTGCTGGTAGCATCCTGCACTCGACTCCTGATGATTTCCCACCTACTGTCAGCATCCATGTCTGGCCCAATCCCATCCAAGTGCTCCTTAAGGATCCTTCCCATTTCCTTGAAATCCACCTCCCTGAAGTCAGTTACCTCCATCTTTGTGCAGCCTTCTACCCCTGCTAGGTTCAGGCAGAACCAGACCACGGCATGGTGGCTCCCCACCAATGGGTCCCTTACCTTCAGGCCCCCAATCTGGTCACTGTCTGCCAGGACCACATCCAGTAGCCACTCCTCCATGGTCGGTTCCCCCACCTGCTGAGTTAGGAACGCGTCCTGAATGACATTCAACAACCTCTGTTCCTTGGTCACCGAGGATGTCATAGTCTCCCAGTCTGTTCCTGGCATGTTTAAGTCCCTCAACACCACCACCCTTCCCCTTCCCAATCTGCAGTGTCTCCCAACATCTGCCACCAGACTCTCCTCCAGCTCCTCCGCCAGCCCAGGGGGTCTATACACCATTTCTCTTTTTACTCTCTTGCCCCCCCTTTTTATCAAGGTGACCCAAATTGCCTCCACAGTTCCCTCCACCTTCTCCACTTCTCCTATGGCAATGCAGTTTTTGACTATTATTGCTACCCCTACTCCCCTTCTCTCCCCCTGTCCTTCCTGAACATGGTGTAACCTTCCAGGTTCAGGTCTCAGTCATTCCCTGCAGTGGCCCAGGTCTCAGTGACTGCTGCCACATCCACCTCTCCCTCAGTTAGCATCGCCTGGAGCTCAGGCATTTTATTGCCCATGCTTCTGGCATTTAGCTGGACTATCTTCCACCCTTTCCCTATATTTCCATTTCCCCTGCTCGTGTTCGCATGCGGATTCTGTCTTCCCCTGGTCCACACCTTACCAGTCGGCCTTTTCTGCATTCCTCCAGCTCCCCAGGGGGGTGGAGACAGAGTCCTTCCTTTATCAGACCCCCTCGACAGCCTTTTCTCCCATCCCTCCCCCCTTCACAAGTTTAAACCACACCTTTCACCAATGAACCCCTCAATTTTCAACTTAAGGATTTCCTTCCCTTTCGAATTGAGATGGAGCCTATCTCTAGCATAAAGCCCCTTATCCTCCCAGGTCTCCCCAATCCCCCATCAACCCATACCCTCTGGCCCCACACCACTCCCTGAGCCACTGGTTTATCACCCTAATTTTCCTCTAGTGTTCCCCACTAGCCCTTGGTATTTTAACTTTGCACTACTTGAACATCAGTGGTAATACTGCTCCATTTAGGACTTAATAGTTCAAGAAAAACTTTTGTATTTTGTTTTCTTGTAGTTAATGTCTTGTATGAATATTGTGTAGTATATCTGTTTAATATACGTATATGTATAGGTAACATAGATGCTGTGTTGAAAACTGGCTTTCATAACCTAAAAAGCATGTCTTCCTGTATAAAAATAAAGTTTTTACTACTAGAAACATAGACATAGACTTTGACGGCAGATAAGGACCGCTTGGCTCATCTAGTCTGCCCATTTCCCTACCTACAGGATAGGACACAGATCCTAGTTAACTAAAAGCCTAATTCTTCCTACCCCCCACAAGAATTGCCTTATATCTGTCCCATGCATTGTTGAATTCTCCCCCAGTTTTAGACCCCACAACCTCCTCAGGAAGGCTGTCCCATGCATCCGCTACCCTCTCTGTGCAAAAATACTTCCTCACATTGCCCCTGAACCGCCCCCCCATCTTTAAATTGTGTCCCCTTGTTCTTGCACTTCTCTTTTTCTGAAAGATGCTACCCTCTTGGACTTTGTTGATTCCACTGAGGTACTTAAAAGTTTCTATCATGTCCCCCCTCTCCCTTCTTTCCTCAAGGGTATACATATTAAGCTCCTTTAGTCTCTCCTTGTACGGCTTCTCTTGCAGACTCTGCACTCTATCCTGTCTATGTCCTTGCTGAGATGGGTCTCCAGAACTGGATGCAGTACTCCAGATGGGGTCTCACCAACTGTCTGTACAGAGGGATAACAACTTCCTGTTTTCTGCTGGTGATGCCTCTCCCTATGCATCCCAGTATACCCCCAGCCCTCCCTACTGCCTTCTCACATTGCTTGCTAACCTTAAGGTCATCTGATATGATTACCCCCAGGTCCCTTTCCTTTTGTTGTTGTTACTACCTCCCCATTGTGTAATCTTCCCTGGGTTCTTGTTTCCCAGGTGCATTATTTGCACTTCTTTGCATTGAATCCTAGCTGCCATACTTCTGACCATTCCTGCAACCTTGCCAAGTCCCTTCTCATGCTTTCCACGCCTCCTTGTGTATCAACCCTGTTGCAGATCTTTGTGTCATCTGCAAAGAGGCATATTTTTCCTTCCAGTCCCTCTGCAATGTCACTTATAAAGACATTAAAAAGGACTGGACCCAGTACTGAACCCTGTGGTACCCTACTAGTAACCCCTCTTTCTTCAGAGTGGACTCCATTTACAATTACCTTCTTTGTCCTGTTGTCCACCCAATGTTTTACCCAGGCTACCACCATGGGACCCACTCACAGGCTGGTTAATTTGACTATTAATCTTTTGTGTGGGACTGTGTCAAATGCCTTGCTAAAGTCTAGGTAGGCCATGTCCATAGCCCCTCCTTTTTCTATTACTTTGGTCACCCAGTCAAAGAAATCTATTAGATTTGTCTGACATGACCTTCCCACTGTGAACCCATGCTGCCTTGGGTCCTGTGCCCCACTGGCCTCTAGGTACTCAACAGTTCTTTTCTTCAGAAGCGACTCCATCGCTTTCCCTACCACAGAGGTCAAACTGACAGTTCTGTGGTTTCCTGCCTCTGTCTTGGTCCCACTTTTGTGAAGGGGAATCACATCTGCCTTCCTCCAGTCCTCGGGTACCACACCATCCTCCCATGATTTATTAAAATGAGTAGCCAGTGGTTTCACTAGTTCCCCCCTTAATTCTTTTAGAATTCTGGGGTGAATTCCATAAGGCCCCATTGCTTTGTCCACCTTCAGTTTTAGGAGTTCTTGCAGAACCCTTTCTTCTGTGAAAGGACTGGGATAGACCCCCTATCAAGAGTGCTTTTGTTAATTGGATTAGGCACTTCCCCCTCCTCTTTTGTGAATACTGAGCAGAAATATTCATTCAGTATCCCTGATTTTTCACTGTCCCCCTCTGCCCACCCACCATTCATTCTATTCAGCCTCACTATCCCTTCCTTTTTCTTTCTGCGCTCTCTGATGTACCTATAAAATGTTTTATCACCCTTCTTAACTGAGTTGGCTATCTTTTCCTCAGTTTGGGCGTTTGCTATTCTGACTTCCCTCCCTGGTTCCTTCTGCCTTAACTGGTACAGCTCTCTGTCCTGCTCCTTCTGTGTTTCTTTATGCTTCCGGAATGCTATCTTTTTCTCCCTTACTTTCCCAGCCACCTCTTTTGAGAACCATAGTGGCTTTTTCTTTTGTTTTGATTTGTTTATTTGCTTCACACAAAGGCTTGTTGCCTCTGTGATGGCAGTTTTGATGATTCCCCATTGTTGCTCCACCTCTCCTTCTAGCCTGTTTGCTAATGCTTTTCTGAGGCACTCTCCCATCTTGCCAAAGTCAGCCCTCCTGAAGTTCAGTACCCTCACTTTTGTATGGCTTGACTCTGTAGCTGAGTTTAATGTGAACCACACTGTTTGATGGTCATGTGTTCCCAGATGGCAACCCACTTCTAGATCTGAGATCCTCTCACTGCCCCCATTTGAGAGTACAAGGTCTAAAATTGCTCCCTCACAAGTGTGTTCCAAAACTAGCTGTCTGAGGCCTGCCACCTGTAGGGCATCGAGAATGGCCCTGCTCTTGGATGTGGCTGCAGCAAAAGTGCTCCAGTTAGCATCTGGCATATTCAAGTCTCCCATCAACAGTATCTCCCCTTTCTCTGCCATCCTAAGAATGCCTTCTATCATATCCTTGTCCATTCCTCCCCTGACATGGGGTCTGTACCCAACCCTGTCAGATTGTGGTGCCTTTCCAGTCTCGAGTTGACCCACAGTGCCTCCTCTCCTCCCTGTTTACTCATTTGTTCAGTTGCTTTTATCCTTCCTTTACATGGAGCTACTCCTCCCCTTCTTCTCCCCTGCCTGTCTGTCCTGTAGGGTATGTACCCTGGTATGTTAACATCCCAGTCATGGTTCTCTGTGTACCATGTTTCTGTGACTGCTACGATATCCAGGCATCCCTCTTCCATCAAGACCACCAGCTTAGGGAGCTTGTTGCCCAGACTACGGGCATTGGTACTCATTACCCTCCATTTCCTGATGGCCTTACTCCTTTTTACCCCATCCCTGTCCTTCTTGCCTTTTTCACTTTCCCCATTTACCTCTGCCCTTCTCCCTAGCGACACCTCTATGTTGGTGTTTATCGCACTTACTGCCGTGATTTTTTGGGGGGTTCACTAGGATTTCCCTGCTCTTTTCCAGTGCCTCCCCCCTTGGCTAGTTTAAATGTTTGCCAATGAAGCATTTAAACCTATCACTTAGGATCCTGGTTCCCCTCCTGGACAGATGCAGCCCATCATGCCAGTATAGGCTTGCATCACTCAAGGTGGACCCCCAGTCCCCAATGAAGCCAAATTCTTGAGCTCTGCATCAGTTTTTCAACCACTGATTGAATCCCATGGTGCAGAACACCCTAGCCTCACCTACGCCATAGATGGGCAGCACCTCCGAGAAGGTTACCGTGCACGCTACTTGTCTAAGGCCCCTCCCCAATTCCACAAACTCTTCCTGCACTTCTCTTATCCCTTTCTTAGCCAGGTCATTTGTCCCTAGGTGGACAATGACATTCAGCCGCCTCCCCTGTGCAGTTGCTCCATCAATCCTGACGATTCGCTCCCTGTCCCTTCAAGCCATGGTGCCAGGCAGGCACCTTACCTCCCTCTCCCCATAAAGGAGAGTTCCCCCACCAGGAGTTGTTTCCTTCCCCTGTGGGGTCCCCTGCCACCCTCCTGTGGGTCTCCTTTGTGGAGGTTCCAAGCGTCCTCCTTGGTCTCCACTGCAGGTGCCTCCATAGAGGAACCACACTTTGCCAGAATGGCATAGGAATTGTGGAGCGGTACAACTGGAGGGATGCGCCTCTGTTCCACCACCCTCACCCTCCCTGAGCACACTGTGGTCCAACTGCTCCTCTTTCTTGGCAACCTCTGAGGCAACGGCAGTGGCACTGGTGGTCCCTGGATGGAAGAGGAGGTCCCACAAATCCTGGCCAACTCAGCCTTGAGATGAGCAACCTCCTCCCTCAGCCCAGAGATGTGCCTGCAGATGGGACAACACCGCATCCTACAGAACGTCTCCCAGAAGACTGCTGCCTCACAGCCACTGCACTGCACCTCTCCCATCATGTCTTATTTCTGGCCCCTTAACTGTCTGGAATCCTTACTCTTTCCTCTGTTTTTTTTATTTTCCTCTTCTCTCTCTACTTAATTTCTGCCTGTGTGCTCTTTAAGCTCCTGATTGTCTGGTTCTGAGACAAGAATATCCTATATTTCTCAGTAGACTCCTTACTTGCTCAGAGGCAGACCTCCAGCAGCTAGAGAGGGCCAGAGAGCTACTCTTGCCCTTCTAGGATGGTGGGTCTTTGGTGGCTCTGTGATCACTCACTTCCTGCTCCCAAACAGGAAGTTTCTCTTGTCAGTCAAATCCTGTGCCTATAAAAGTAGAACTAGCTTTGGGTGGGAGGGAAGGAGGGCAATATAGTCCCAGTAGAGAAGTCCAGTCACACAGCAGTCCTTCCTCCTGGTGTCTTCTGCCAAGCTACTAGCAGAATCTTTCTAAGGCAGTCTTTAAATTCAGCTTCCTTCTAGCTAAGCCACTCCCCCTACTTACTAGATCTTTCTACAAGTAATTTAAACTGCACAGCTATCAAGTCCTTTCAATCACCTGAGATTTACACCTAGATAACTGTTCACATAACCATTCAGTTCAGTAAACTCAGACAAACACACACTTTTTTGTTTTGTTTGTTAGTTAGTTATCTTTACCCTAAATTAAAGGTCCAAGTATAAGAGTTCTACTTCTTTAGTCCCAGTAGAGAAGTCCAGTCACACAGCAGTCCTTCCTCCTGGTGTCTTCTGCCAAGATACTGCCCACGAGCGAATGTATGATACCCCAACAGTGGATGGCATACAGTTTACCTCTGCATAGGCATGATATAGAGTCATACACTGTCCCCCCAAACCAATACCACCAGAATACACATAGAGTGCAGTGAAATGTAATGGTACATGTAGCCAGCAAGTGTATTGTGTAATGTATGTGACACCCTACCTGAGTTCCCTGACTGTATCCGTGTGTGTACAATATGTAGCCAGTGGCCCATGGACCATGCCCCATGATGACTGTTGACATAACTGTCAGCCAGGCTGAGGGAGCACAACTACTATGCAGCAGATGTAACCCACTCACAAGATTGACAACAGTTCTAGTGGCTGTTGCTGTGTGGCCTGCAATGGATACACGGGTCAGCACATTGACAATCATGTAGGTGTCCCACACCGGACTGTGTGGCACAGATGTACATGGACATGTGACACCAATGGTAATCCACAGCAGCAGGACAACACTGAATGGGGGCACTGTCATGGCTATGTGCCTACAGAGGTGGTATACAGCCAACCATTGGCATGCCATGGATGGACACAGGACCCCATAGCTGTGGCAGGAGGGTCAGCCATATGTCCCAAGGCACCCAATGGTCACCATGTTCATGACAGGCACCTGCATGTCTATAGCTATGCATGTCCACCCTATCATGTCAGGGTGGGACACACCATGGTGGACCTGTGCCTGTCACCACTGTGACCCCTGACCAGCACCACATACTACGAGATTGATATATGGATGCATTGTCAATGCCACTATGATGGTACTAGTAATGGATGAAGATCATACAGTGGACACCTGTGGGACACATATGTCATCCAGGCACCTGCATACCCTGTTGCTGTGACAATGCATCCACTACACTGTATCACGGGGATGCACAACAGGCTGCCACTATGACACACTGTGCTGTGCAGTGATACATGCCTACATACCCAAGCATGCACGTCCTCAAGGAGGACTGTGATGCTCAGGGACATGTGGGGTTTAGGAGGGGAACTGCTGTTCATGGGCCTGCCGAGACATGCCATGACCATGCCATTACTATGCCATTACCAGGTCCTGGTGTGTGGCCTGTGCCACATGGGCAGACACATGCATGGACAAATATGAACATCAGAGGCATGAGAATGGTATGTGACATCACAATACACATCAGCCATGACATACATTGCCATGACCACACAATGTGCCATGTCCAGGGGAGACACAGGTACAATGCACAGGTCCTGCCACCTGTACACCATTAGCCATTGTGCGCCCAGATTCTGAAGGCATCATTCCCTGCCCAACAGACTGTCTAATGGTCCAACTCAGCAGCTTGTCAGCCTCTGTAGGCAGGTGTTGCCCACAGTATAACAGACATGGACATGTGCCACTGTACACCTGCACTATAAAGAGGGTAGGGTATGTCTGTGCCATCCACAATGGACTGTCATGTGGCATAGTGTTTCTCAACTGTGGTTCACTTCAGATTACATTCCCCAGTCAACAATGGTCAGTGTCAGGTGCAGAGACACTTATGATAGATAATGACAACCAACATGTCACACATACTCATGGTGTACATACCTGGGCATGGCACCGTGCCCTCCTCCACCATGGCACAGTAGTTGTCAAGACATGCCCTGTCCCTCATGGTGAGGTCCCCAAAATGGTGGCAACACTGCTCGCCCATGTGTGTAATGCCAGTACACCTGCTGAGATGACTGGCTATCTCTGCCAGATGGCAGATCTGGATCTGTCCCACTCCTCCTGGCTAAAAAGCTGGCCCTCCCTGGGGACCACCAGGTCGGCCAGCTCTACATCCTTCCACCTCTGGGTGTGCTGGCTGGGTGCCATATGTCGTGTAGCTCTGGACATTTTGCATGTGTTGCTGCTGGCATGCAGGTCTGGCCACATTCTGGCAGACCTCACATCAGTGTACTTAGCGCAACAGTGCATACTTGGTTTGCCATACGATTCTGGTGTTGGTATCATGACTTTGCAAGATAAGGTATCACAGCCATGATACTGCACATGCGAAGTGCTGTGTGGCAAGCTAAGGTTGTGACACATTCTACTACACATGCGTGGCTGCCACGCAGCTCCATATTGTGAAGGGCACTCACTGTGATGACCCCAGCCATCCATACCGCGCATTGCAAGGGACATACATTGCAGGCTAGTACTGCATTTGTATCTGTGCATTATGACAGCGCTGTTGTCACTGAATGGCACTGTGCCTGTCCTACGTGGTGCAGTGACGTATGGCATCTATCGTGCAGATGCCGGTGTATGTGGCCCATGGAGTTCAGCAGAGCAAATGGATATTCATGATAACAAGTCAATTGCACTGTGCACATTTTGCAATATTCAGCCAGGATATGCAGATTGCCTCGTTGCATAGTCTGTGCCCAAACAGCACATTTGCATCTCATTATTAGAATGTATCAAGCTCATTTGCATGCATATTACCATAAAAGCAGGCCTGCACCACCACTCCACACAAGTGACTGAGAGGTACTGTAGCCTTGAAAGCAGGTTTTGTGTCATGTTTCTGTCTGGCAGTTCTTGTTCTGTGCGGGGGGCCTTTTTACATTTCCATGTTATTGTAACTGGGCCTGTCAATATCTGTTTTTTTCCAAAGGCACCGGTATGGCATCAGACAGATGGAGACATCCAAACTTTATGAAGGATGAGCTCAAGGCCCTCATCAAGACCTTTGTGATCAGGGATGACCTCCTATCTCAGAAGTGTGGGACACCACAGGAGCAGGAACAGGTTTGGAGGTAGGTGGCAGAGGCCTTGAATGCCAAAGGAAACTACTGTACAACCGCACTCCCCAGGAGTGCATGAAGCAGGTTGGTGGCCTCCAGGGGTGCTGCAAGGGCATACTAGCTGAGGCCAGTGCTTCCCTTCAGGAAACTGGTGGTGGACCCTCCAGGGCTCCTGTGATGATGCTGCAGGAGGCACTTATGGCCACAATCCTCAGCCAGGTGGCTGTGCATGGTGTTCCCTGTGGGTGCTTTGAGACAGGTGGTCAGCATTCACAGCACTGTGAGAATACATGTTACAATTCTTGTGTAGTCCTGCATGTGACTTCCTATGTCTGAGTGTATCATGATATCTATTCTGTGTAGCAGTGTGTTGCCACCCAACAATGTCCACTGTATGGTTGTGCCTACCACAGCATCTGTGTGCATCCTAGCATGTCTGGTCTGTGCCCTGCTCACAATATCATGCTTGTGAGTGATTTCACCTGCTATCATGGCATATGCATGAGTACCTAACTGTGTATGTTACTGTACTGTTAGCATGGACATGTGTCCCTAACCACGTTCTCCCCTTTTGTTTCCACAGCAGCATTACATCTTGGGACAGTTGGTGGTCCACCGGTACCACTGCTCACACAGTGTGGCCCTGTACCTGTGACCACAGCTATGGGCAGTGTGAGATCCATTGCTGTGTACCTGCACACACGGGGGGGTCAGATGGTGATAATCCTGAGACCATCTCCCTGTCAGCCGAGGCACTCCTCGCTGCTGTGGATGTGCTTGCCACAGATGCTGATGATGATGAGACCACATTTATCAACAGTGTCATCCCCGACACCCATCATGTGCCCTGGACTGATTCCCCACACACTGTACATACCACCAGCAGCCATCCAGAGTTGGCCCCTCCAGAGCAGGAGGGTCCCCAATTGCAGTCAGCAACAGCGCAGGTAGAAGGCAATGTGTTGCAGCCTACAGAGGCACAGCGGATGAACACTGTTGACCAGTAATGGGGAACAGGTGACCAGCCACAGCCAGAGCAGCTGTGGGTTCCGGCAGCCCCGACACACATAGTAGATGCATATGCCTCATCCCCACAACCCCAGTGGCAAGCCATGGAGCCACCACATGCTATGGCAGTCACACCCCAGGCCCACCCACACCCAGACTGGCAGCCCCCACCCAGCCCATGACACATTACCCCAGACAACGAGCTGTTGGAACACATGAATCTACTGAGAGCCTCTGTGGAGAGCCAGGAGGCATTCCATGATGCTATGCAGAGGTTGCAGTTGCAGATTTGCCATGATGAGAAGCGGGCTTCTGTCCGCCATGCAGAACTTATTCACAGGTACCCCGAGGGCATTACTGCAGGTTACTCTGATATAGCAGCTGCTATATGGGAAAACACTGCAGTCCAGCCTGCCAGTGGTGGCTGTACCACTTGCTGCACACCTCACAGCTACCTCAACACCCCTCAAATACCATGTGACATCTGCTTTTCCCCTAACAGCCCATCCCCTGCTATTGTATCCCCACCCACCCCTGGCTATAGTGTTCATTTCTCCACACCCACCATGATATGTAGCTATCAATGGTCACATGTGTCTACCCCTCAGAGGTGGATGCCTTGCCCCAGGTGGCCCACATGTCCCCAGTGGTGTCACCTGTTTTGGCAGGATGAGGACATGTATGTGTCCATGGTGGCCACATCCACAAACCCTGAGGTGTCTTGGGCCTTTATGGAATACCCATGATGCCTCCAGGCCACAGGTGAGGCCACATCTGCCCTGTATTGCCTATGGTTATGTGATGTCCACACCAGGTGAACCACATTGCCCCACCCTCAACCCCTATGGCATTGTAACATTGTTTGAATGGCATCTGGGACATTGATGTGGCCCATGGTGTTGTGGGAGTTGCATGGGCATGATGAGTGCACCTGTGGCTTACCATTGTGAGTATGTGTCAATGGTTTATCTCTAACCCACGCCAAACTGCTAATGGTACCTCTGTGCATCCTTGGCAATGGTTTCCCACCTGCAGACATGTGTGTATGAGACTGCTTCACACCTGTCTGCACAACATACCAGACTGACCAGTACATACTGAACATCACAGTGTGGCACACTGAGCTCCCACATATACAGTGCCTGTGTGCATGACAGCAGTTTCACACCTGCATGCTTTACTCACATTTGGGGTCCAAAATGTTCTTGCACAATGGTGTCCCTGTGCCGCTGTCCCCTCAGGGCCAGTCTTGGATTCCTCCGGTCATGCCATAGATGCTCACACTCATCTGGTGGCTCCACATCCTCCAGACTGTCACCTTCTGGGACCTGGACAACTATTAAATGGTCTATGGTCATGTTGTATAGCATACAACAGATCAGGGATATGCTACAGTCCTTGTCTGGGCCATACTGTAGGGCACCACCAGACCAGTGCAGGCATCCGAAGCTCATCTTCAGCATGCCGAACATATGCTCTGTGATGTTTCGGGTAGATGTATGTGCCTCATTGTACCTTTCTTATGTTTCAGATGTGGGCCACAGAATTGGGATGAGCATCCATGGCAAAAGGGGGTATACACTGTCTCCTGTGTAGAGGACGGTGATATGTTAGTATACAATCTACATCCATGGCATTCAGCCCTCCACATGGACCTGTTACTTAATGGTCAGCCTCATCTGCACATTTCCCCACCCACAGTCTCACTGTTGCATATTCCTGACCTGGGCAGACTGGATGGACCTTGTTGTCCTTTTCTGATGTCAACTTCTATGTTTCTATGATTTTATGTGTCTCTCTTATTTGGTCCTTTCCCTGCTGTTGTATTTCCACTGTCACTTCCACTGCAACCTGCATGCCATTCAGTCTGCAGGACATAGCACATCCTCAGCCTGGTTGTTCCACACAGCACTGTCCCCTTCCAATGCTTTACCTTGCATTTTCCTTCCCACATTGTCACAGGCTCCTACTGGCTGGCACCTCCCCTGTAACTCGTACCTATTGCACAGCATCACATGTTCTCCCTCCCATGCCAGCATTCCACATCTGTTCAGTGTCAGTCCTATTGAGGTCAGAACAGCCATGTTGAGTGGATACCGGCCCATAATGTCTGAGTCACTTAGCTGTTCATATGTGATGTGGGGCCAGTACCGTCTCTGTGGGGTATACCACCTACAAGCCTTCCTTGGCCACCTTGCTGTTCCATCAGTCTCCTCAGATCAACCATTACTGCTGCCATGTGGAATGCAAGCCCAGACACTGTGCCTGCAGTTCAGCAGCCTACCTGTGGATGTCTGGTTGACTTAGGGCTGCCCCTTTTATACCTAATTTTGTGCAGCCCTCATTTGGGATGCTTCACACATGCGCTGAATATCCACATATGCGGTATATGCAGGTGTCAAACCCCTTTTTTCTGCATGGCATACATTGTATCTGTGCAATCGCACATTCAGACTTGTGTGACCTATTTCCCACTTTTGATAATCATGCTGCCACACATTTTCAGGGTTGTGCCATGCATCTCCATTTTGTGCCGTACAAGTCGCTTGAATATGGGGGCTCTTGTGCTTACACTAGTTAAGAAACATGCAAGTATAATGATTTTGTACCACACTACATTTTAAACTTGCAGATTTTTTGACTAGTGTTAAAACTTATACTGTGATCATGAAAAAAACGTGTGTGTGTGTATATATAGTATTTATTGATGCAAGAAAACAGAGTTTGTGCATCTAATAAAATTCTTGCACAGTCATGCAAAGAACATACAGTACTGTTGAAACTAAGTACATTTTCTTATGTTATCTTACAAATTATGCAAGATCAGTTATAAACTTCACATTTTTCAGGTAATGGTGCTGGTGCCCTTGGGTACTAGTGATGTGATGAACCAGTCATTGGAGAGAAACGGAACTTCATAGACTGGGGGACAGATTGGCAGCACATTTAGCCTCCTTGGCCATTTCTGAATTCCTCCCTGAGTGAGGCAATGAGGTGAGGCAGCTAGGATAATTGAGAAATTTAACAGGTGGCTTAAGGAATGGTGTCAGGTGAAGGGATACCACTTCATGGGGGATTGGGGGTACTTCTGGAACAGAAGACTCTTCAAAGGTGACAGACTTCACCTGACTAGACAGGGGGCCTGTGTGTTGGTGCAAAAGTTTGATATCAGATCTTTATACTGACTGCAGTTGAGATTGGGTCTAGGGGAATTATGATGACTAGTGAAAGAAAAGGGATCTTACCAAGTACTCCTGCACATCTGGACGTGAGCTAAGTAAGGAGACATTGGGGGGGTGCAAAGTGTGCAATCTTCAAGAAAAACATGAGGATGAAAGGGCAAGGAAAGCACAAAGGAGTAGCAATGTAGGATTTGGGGTCAGATAGAAAGGGAGTATGCTTTAAGTCAGGAGATTAGGTAACAAAATCAGTGAGCTCCAGGTGCTGATGGTGGACACTGAGGTGGACCTTGTGACCATTACAGAAACATGGGCTTTGGAATATAAGAACTGGAAACTGATAGTCCCTGGGTACTAACTGTTCAGGATGGACAGATGAACAGGTAGAAAGTGAGGAGTAGTCATTTAGGTCAAGGATGGCATCAAGGCAGAGGAAGATGGGTGCATCAAGGATAGTAAGAGTGAGACAGATTCACTGTGAGTATAAGTTATAGCAGCATCAGGCAAGAAACTGTGTTTGAGGGTAACCTATATACTTCCAGGGAAAGGGGAAGAGAAGGACAGAGAACTCAGGGAAGAACTTGATAGAGGGGTGGCAAAGGGTGAAGTAGTTGTGGTGGGTAATTCAAACCTGCCAGACAGCAATTGGGATGTTCCAATGGCCAGGAGCAGCAGAAATCAGGTCTTGCTGGACACCTTCCAGGACTGTCTACTGGTGTAGTTAGATGAGGAACCCAGCAGGCAGACTGCCATTCTTGAGGTGGTGCTCACCAACTTGGAGGTGATAAGAAATGTGAGAATAGGGAAGCCACTGGGAAACAGTGACCATGGCTCTTGGGTCCAGAAAACTCCAACTGAGAGTTGAAGTCCTTGATTCTAAAAGGGCGGACTTCAATAGGATGAGATACCTGGTCATGGAAAAGTTAGCTGGGGTGGACAAAGTAGATGGGGTAGAAGAGAGATGGGGCAATTAAGTGGACATTCTCAAGGAATCTAACTTATGCATGAGAACAGTAACAAAAAAGAACAGGGTCAAGAAACAATTTTACAAGTGAGAGTTTTTATAAGCTCTGATCTTTTCTTTGCTAGTTCTGCTGTCCTCCCTGGGCTAAATACTGTCACAGAGGAGTATACTTAGCCACAAGAGAAAAACAAAACCAGCAAACATCTGATAGCAGCTCGTAAACGCTCTAACATGCATTGTATGGTATTGAATCTACCACTGCTGGAGCCTTTCTTTAATGTTAGCTGCAGAGGATTCTGGGATTCGTAGTTACAGAAAATCTCAGTTTGCAAGTCAGCCGAATAAGTCTGATACGATTTAGTACACTGCATTAAACAGTATTTAGAAAAAATGTTTTTGCACATAAAGTGCAAATTGAGACCAGCCTCACACTTGGATGAGGGGCTCTTAGTGCTGATTTGTTTCTTTTTAACAAATACTTCATTTCAGTGTTCATTAAAGGACCCTGGTGAGGACAGGTGGCTCACAGAGGTAGCCACAATGCAGCCATTGGATGGCATGTCTGTTCTGATAGCTGGTATGTGACAATGAGCAATCTCAGTATGTCTATAGCTGTGGATGGGATACACACCATGAGCATAGAACAGCTAAGAAAAAAAAAGGGAAGGTGCCACTTGTATTAATCATTCAGGAGTCTGTCTCATAAGATATCATGCCAGAAGTCCCAATCTGCAAGAAGGGGTAAAGTCGGACCCATTGAACTACAGGCTGGTTGGTCTAAAATCAGGACTTGGCAAGGTCCTGAATGATATTTATGAGAGGATTGCTCTGACATTAGATTGATAGTATTCTTAAAAAATATTTTTAGAGTTGATGTTATTATGAGTTTTGAGTGTCAGTCTTTCTCTATGGAAAAAGTGACAACTTGTGTATTACAAATAGCATTACACAATTACTGTACAGCTAAACTACATGTTCTGTAATTTACTGTGTAACTGACAACTACTGTGTTTGTTCTGTAAATACTACAATAAACACATTTTCAGTGTGCTATAAATTCTTGCCTGTACCCTTCCTCTAAGACATCTCTGGAAGCAAGCTGTACTCTACTCAGTAGGTCTATCCTGTTGAATTTTTTTCTATATAAGTAAGTAAATAAAATGACTCTGTGCTAGCCATGGTGGTGAGCTTCCTTGAGAGTGGAAACAAACTGAGTGCCATCCCCAGCCCCTGTGGTATACAGGGCTTCTGCATGGCCATTTCCTTCTTACCTGCTGACCTTTAAAGAGGTGTGTACACAGCACGTCTGCAGTGTGATGCCCTGTGCAAGGGTGTCACTGGGCCATTCCTTGACAGAACTTGTCATGGTTGAGATATCTGCAACAACACACACTGTATGGAGGGTGGATCTGTACCCACAGAAGCTGTTGTGGATATCCCAGCTCTGCTACCAAGAGTCGCTGAACAATGGACCAATCTGGAAGGTGAAGGAACCAGGTGAGGTATGTATGCAACAGATGAGGGGGTGGGGTGTACATGCCATGTGTGCTGTGTACTGTGCAAATGACCATGTTCAACATGTTGTGTTTCCACAGGACTACTGTGGGAGGCCATACAGAATAGTCCTGGAGCACCTGGACCCACCTGATAGCATGACAGTACAGCTGGTGGCATGAGAGTCTCGGTGAGATCTGCATGTCTCTTACTGGTGTGTGGGCATGCATGATGCATACTTCAAAAATGACGTCAGGGACTATTGGGCTCTTTCTGAACCCTCCAAGATATGTTCAGTGGGAGAGGCATGGTAGGGCCCTATGTGCCCACTGAGTGTAGCAGACACATTGCATGTGCATCCATGTGTATCTCACTCATCACAGTCCCCTGTGTTCCCCTCCTTCCATGATTATTGTGGTCCACGATGCACTGCATGGTGCTCATCAAGTGAGGATATATGGACGCAATGCCCATGAGGTTGAGTAAGGAATCATAGGAGGAGGACAGCAACTGACCGGCCATCCATGCCCCTGGTCCACCAATGTGGAAACACATTTCCCTGTGTGGCTAGTTTTTTCCACATGTATATTTGCATGTGTCCCATCAGGTGATGGGTGTGTGTGTACTATCTTGCTGTGCCTTTATTAAATGTTTATTTATAACATGTCTTCCATATCTATGTCAGTACTCTGGTCAGCAGATGCATGTTGCTGTCCACAACCACAGTATCAATGGGTCAGGGAGACGGTGTGGCAGGTTCTGTTGTGGGGTAGGTGTGGGGGATGTGGGACCTGTCATTTGCATGCTGTGTCTCTGCAGTGCTTAGGGTGGTATGTCCACTTGAGTTGAGGTAGAAGGGCCAGTTCCCATGCCCCATCCATGTCACATGTGTGTCTGTGTGGATGCTGTTTCCTTGGCTGTCCCATAGAGTCTGGTCAGACTAGCCACTGCCATTTATGACCATCCGTGGCACTGCAGACATTGACCACAGAGGTCTATTACAACACTGTACAGGCCCATTACAGTCCCTGTTATATGTCCTTACCAGTCTTGTGCCTTGCAATGCAGACCTGTGCTCAAGCAGTTTATTGCAGCTCTCCATCTGGCATAGTGCTGCATCATTGGTGACATGCAGCTGGGCGATGTACTAGGCTTTGTTCATGAGGTGTTGCACACCATTACATTGCCATGCTCCTCGGCACATGTGTACTTCTGCTGCCATGCAGCTACCTGTGGCTTCATTTGTGCAACTCTATGCACCTTACATGCATGCCACTTGGCCTTACCCTGCATGTGTCTGTGACATATGCATGTACTCGCGTCCATTGTGCACCATGCATTGGCAGTAGCACATTAATCCATAGGCTCATATGTCCTTTATGGTGCTGAATTGTCTGTCATATGCAGTGACCAGGTTAAGGTGTTCTTCACAGCTCTGTAGCCTTTCCTTGACCACAAGGAAGCTTGATCTATCAGTATCAGTTGCCTGAGTTTCTGTTTGTTCCAGGAAGTATACACTGTAGCCATGCTGCTGGAACTTGGGCTGTGTGAATACCTTTTCCCGAGTATTCAGCCGAATATTCGATATTTGGGTCCTAGGTATTTGGTATTCGTTATTTGGTATTCTGTATTTGGCCAGAAAAGGTGTTTTTTTAAGGAAACTTTAAAGAAGCACTTTAACAACACCATTAATCACCCATTAAACCTGGTGTAGCATATACACCTCAATGAGACTTCAACCACCAACGCAGAGCTCTCATTAATGCAACATAAGCTACATGTGGCACACTTGATCCATCACACCACACATATAGCACTCCGAAAACGATATCAAGCATTGCATTGAGTCAGCACTGTAGGGTGTTCATGGTCCCAGACACAGTAGCCCATGACATGGGCATTGGCGATTGAGTGCTTGCAATAATGGCAACTCAGTCCTGGTGCATGTCAAAGGGGCTACTGCTGAGGAAGGGTGATTGGATGGGGGAGATGGGCACATATAGCGACAGGACATCACTATATGTGTACGTGTGCAGGGGGGATCCAGTGTGACAGAAGGGAGGGAGAGTTGACCTGGTGTGGTTGGTGTGGGGCTGCCAAGCTGGCCCCATAGCGTGGTTGGTGGTTGTCAGCCTAAAGGTGCAAGGGTTCCAGGTTCGGGTCTGGGTACGCCTTCATTTTTGTGTGCCCGGCTCACAATTTTTTTTCTCCAGATTTTGTAACCCCCCCCCAACATGCACCCCCCTGGAGTTAAGAATTCTTTAGTAGGGGGGTGTGGGGCAATGCATGGGGCACAGCCCACTGCATGAACATTCAAAATTTTACTCCCTGGCACTGTTTTCCTGTGAATTGGGGGTGTACATCACTGAAATAGATTTTCAGTGATATATACTTGCCCTGCCACCAATCACGATTGCGCTTTCATGGTTATCACATAAATCCACAGACATGGAGTAGACGGTGCTTTGGCCATGGGCATAAGAATAATGGTAACAGTGGCTGCCATAGTGGTGACAGCTGAATGGGTGGCTGCTGCATGAATGGCACCGGTGGTGGTGGTGGGAAGCACACTGACTGTAGATGTAGCAGCCATAGTGATAGCAGTGGGAACACTGGTGGTGGTGTCTGCTGCTTCCTGCACAAAGCATGTATGCACTAATGCTCTCCTACTACTGCACAAAAGGATGTGACAGTGAATGTATAGATGGACAGATGGTAACACCAGTAGTAGTAATAGTTCTGCCGGTGGTATTAGTAGTAGTAGTACTATCCTCAATGCTACAAGAACTAAAAGGCTTGCTTGGGGAGAAAAATATTTGAGACCATCTAATAAAGAGACTTCTGTCTGTCATCGTCCATGTAGTCTATCTCACCACCTTCTCTGGAATTGTATTATGTATCAATAGTATACAGTGAAGCAAGACAACATGCAATTCAATACTTTGCAGTAAATGCTGTCACAAAATATTGGATGACTAGAGATTACCATTGAATTACACTGCTCCTTGCAGCATACTGCAGCACTTTGCAATAATTTTGCAGGCATGGGAAATAATTGAGACTGGTGATGCCACACCGGTAACTGGAATATTTCAGGCATGTAAAATACTTGGGACTGGTGATGCCACACTGGTAACCAGAATATTTCAGGCATGGGAAATACTTGAGATGGGTGATGCCATACTGGTAACTAGAATATTTCAGTCATGTGAAATACTGGAGACTGGAGATGCCATACTGGTAACTAGAATATTTCAGTCATGTGAAATACTGGAGACTGGAGATGCCATACTGGTAACTGGAATATTTCAGTCACGTGAAATACTTGAGAATGGTGATGCCATACAGGCAACCAGAATTTCAATCATGTGGAATACTTGAGACAAGTGATACCATACTCGTAACTGTAATATTTCAGTCATGTGAAATACTTGAGACTGGAGATGCCACACTGTTAACGGCCATATTTCAGGTATGGGAAATACTGAGACTGGAGATGCCACACTAACTGCTATATTTTATGCACTCAAAATACTTGAGACTGGTGATGCCACACTTGTAACTGTCATATTTCAGGCATGGGAAACACTTGAAACTGGAGATGATACACTATTAGCTGCCATATTTTATGCAAGTGAAATACTTGAAACTGGTGATGCCACACTGGTAACTGGCACCTGGAAAGCTGTTAAAGGGATCGATGGAATATGGGCACAAACAACAGAGGGGATGAGAGATGTAGCAACACCAGTTGAGGATTTTGTATTGGGAGCAGCAATCAATAGGTGGGTGGCAGTTTTAGGCACTGGGAACTGCAAGGCATGCTCGTTCAAAAGAATACACCATGACAGTGGAAGTAATGAAGGAAAAGGATGCTGGTCACAAATTTGTGTTAGTATGAGTTTGAATATAAATGTTAACAAGTGCTTATTTGCTAACAGAACAATGATGGTTAACACAGAATGGCATGTGTATGGGTCAAGGCTACAACACACAAATAATGTATGCAATACAAGACAATAATTTAATGCAATTTTTAGTGGCCATATGTGTACCTAAGGTGAGGAAGATTTATTTTTATAAACACAAGTTGTTCCACATGTGCTGGGTCAAGTGAAGATCGGTGAGGTTCCACCACAACCTCAGCAGTGCTGAACATTTGTTCAGATGGTACGCTGGTAGGGGGGGCAACAGATATATTTAAGAGCCAACTGTGCCAAGTGCGGAGATGCTTTCATCCTTTTGATCCAGTACTCCACTGGACTTATGGAGAATGACTCCAGAGGCTCATTGAAATAACTATTCAGCAGATTGGGTGCCAACTGTGGCTGCTGTTCTGTTTTCTTCTGCTGCTCAGCCTGTAGTGATGAGCTGAGTTCAGACCAACAGTCACCCTCCTTCTCAAAGTTTTCCATACTGCTTTCAGTTTGTGATTCTGAGACTGGCTCATCAATAGGGTTACCTGCTGGTTTCATCGACCCAAGGATGCAGAAACTAAGTTCTGAGCACATCTGCTTCTGAATGTCTGTAACCCTGTGAGTGGGCATTATAAGGTGTAGTACAACACACTTGAAAAGTGGATCCAACATAGTGGCAAATATGTGCTTTTTATTGGAACAGAGATCAGAAAATCTAACTTCTAGTTCTGTGGTGAGGTTTTCCACAAGGGATATCACTGTTCCTGGTGTCTGGTTTAGATCTTTCTAAGCATTTTCACTGAGTCTCCTCATGGCTTTTTTCAGGATCTGTACAGCAGGAATTACCTGACTTGGCAGTGCAGAATCAGAGTTAAGGTCATGAGTGCTCCTTTGAAATGGTGCTAAAACCTTTACCAAACCCTCAATCACAGCCCAGTCCTGATGTCCGAGGACTCCCCCTATATCAGTTTCCATGCTCATCTCATGAAGGGCCCACTTTTGCTCCAGAAGCCTTTGCAGCATGTAGTAGGTGGAATTCCACCGGGTCTGTACATCCTGGATATGATGATGTTGCGGCATTTGAAGATGCTCTTGTAGCTGATGCAGACAGTTTGTGGCTTTCACAGAGTGCTGGAAGTGGCTGCATATGCTTCTGGCTACTCTGACGGTGTGATCTGCCTCCGCTGTGTTTGCCAAAGCCTTTGTCACCACCAAATTAAGTGTATGAGCAAAGCAGCGTCTCCCCTCAAAATTGCCATCTCTAAGTACTTTTATCATATTTGTGGCATTGTCTGTGACCACAAACCCTGCCTGCAAATTGTTGCCATCAATCCATGGGCTCAACATCTCTTGCAGGAATGACAGTATGTTTATAGCCTGGTGATCCTTTTCCATAACACTGACATTTAGCAAATCAGACCTGCAGGGAGAGGGGGAAGAGACAGAACCAGCACCAGTACCATCATTACCACCAGTGACTACCACATCTGCAATACACTAGTGTGCTGTCAGTGACATTTTTGCATGATTTGAATTCATGCTGGTCCATATGTCAGTTGTGCAGTGGAAAACTCCACCAACAGCCTGTGCTAGTAGTCTGGCAACTTCTTTTCTCAAATCATGGTAAATATTGGGTACTACAGTACGTAAAAATGTGGTCCATGTTGGTATATTATACCTGGGGTGCAAATGCTGCAGCAGCCTATGGAAACCTTTGTTTTCCACAATGGAAAATGGCTGCAGATCCAAGGCCATCATCTCACCAATTAAATTGGTGATCTGCTGTGCTGTTGGGTGTGACGCCTGGTATTTGGTGTGGGCATGGAAGGCTTGCATGATGGGTGTAGTCAAAGCAGTACCACATTGCATTGATTTTGACTTTGAACCCATGGTGGAGGGTGTTGCAATAATAGACGATTGAGCAGAAGAAGGCAGAATGGGTGATGCTCCTGCATGTGGATGCGCTATAAGTGGTGTAGGGGGAGTTGAGGGCACACTGTCTGTCTCAGTAATAGAATCACTAACAATACTTTGTGCATCTACTGGACCAGTTTCAGAAGAGAGGCTGACAGGCACATGTTGTGGAGGGGGAGGAACAGCTATGGATCGTTGAAGTGCACTGGGATGTTTCATTCGGAGATGTTCATCATTGATGTTGTAAGATTTGAAAGGTTTTTACCACGACTTATAGTACAGTCACACACACAGTATACTGCCTTTGATGGATCATATTTTACAACACTAAAGTATAGCCATACCATACTTTTCCTTGCACTGACAGTGGAAGTACGGGCTCCAATAGGGTGACCATGGGCATGTTTTGCCCCTTTCCCCTTATCAGACCTGGGTGCAGTGGATGCAGTTGTTCTACCCCTTTCTTTCTCCGCAACAGATGTAGTTGTAAAACTACTTTATGTATCAAATAGAGTTGAACTTGACACAACTCTTTGAAAGGACAGGGTGGACTGTTTTTTTTTTAGGAGAGGAGGAGGAGGAGGGTGACCCTGAATGGCTTGCTTGCCACAACAAGAAGCACTGCATTTTTTGGCAGCTGCACATTCATGCTTCTCACACAGATATGCTGCATATTCGGCCTCATCCCCAAATTCGCTTAGGTGGGTACCACTGTCAGATGATGTACTTAGCAAGTCTTGAGGCTCTGGTAAATATTCTGAACCAGATGAATGCTCTTCTTCAGAATCCTCCACATCAGTAAAAGGAAATGTGGTGAGAGGAAACTTGCAAGGCTGAGCAACAGTACATTTTGGCAACACAATTGGTGCAGTCGTTGTAACAGTCTCATGGTCAGTACTAGTCACAGTATCTATGGTCATGGGCACAGTTGGAAAGGTAGTAGCACTGTTGACCGTAGTCCTGTTGCCGGAATTACAATCAGGAGTTACAGTTGAAGAAGTTGGCATCATATTATAGCTAGGTGTAACACTGGCAGCAGTAGTCATGGTGACAGCAGAACACTCAGGACTACTAATGGAGGCAAAGGTTGTGGTGACAGTGGCTCTGCAAGGAACACAAATAACAGTGCACACTGTTACGGCAGTGGTGGTGTCAACAATACAAAAAGGATTTGCTCTAGTTGCTGAAATCACGGCACTGGTGGTGGTGGGGAGGAGCACACTGATAGGCGATGTTGCCTCTATGGGAGCAGTTGTGTGAATAGTACTACCACTGGCAGTGGGGGTGGGTCCTTGTTCTTGTATAACTGGAGATGTCAGCTGTAAAGCCCTCCTACTTTTATAAAATGATGATGCTGCAAATGCAGTGCTAGTAATAGTAGTGGCAGCAGTTGAAGTTATAGTAGTACCAGTACTACCCCCAATCTTACTGACTCCAGAACCTGAAGGTTTTTCAGGGGAGAAAACTATTTTAGAGCAGCGAATATGAACAGACCTTCTCTCACCCTGTTCCTCACCACTTACGACTGGTGGTGAAGATGACTTGCATGGGCTGGGCCATGCACATTTATGGGATTGATGAGACATGGTCCATAACTTACTGTGTATATTATTTGTGATTAATGTCTTTGTTTATGTTGGTGCTTCTTGCAGAAAACAACAATAGCAACACCGCGTATGTAGCAGCTAATAAAGTCAAACTGATAGTAGACAGAGAGAGATGGAGTCAGCAAACAACTTCTTACGTGTACGGTGTCAGTTGTGCAGTCACACAGTACAGCAATTCAAGCTTTGAAGGTGCACTAAACAACTTACAACACACAGAACCCAGTGAGTCACGCCTGACACACACAGAAATACTAAAGCAGTTCACAAAAAATTTATGAGTACACACTCACAGTAGTGCACACACAGGGGGTGAAGATACACAAAAAACAAAAAACTCACATACACCGGAGACCACTCAGGTGCAGTGAGCTGTGAAGAGAGGAGTCACCTGCGACACCCTCCTTACTCACTTGTACAGGGAACTGAGCCAAGAACCAGACTACAGTCAGCAACAATTCAATGGGCCAAGCCTGACCCAGTAAGAAAAAAATACGCTGTTTTATATATCACAAAAAAAAATGCGTGCAGACAACTGTGCATGCACTTGCAGGACATAGATTAGAAGAACAACAATACAACGCACACACGGATGATGTATGCGCCGTGGTAAGCTGCAACGCAGATAAGAGGGAGTCAGATGACAATCACACTTCACTTATGAAGGGAACAGAGCCCAGAACCTGATTACAGCAAAATACCAATTTGCTTCACAAAAGAAATAGAAAATACCACAGGGGCTGTGTGTGGATTTGGAACAAAAAGCTAAGCAAGAACATGGGGATGGGGCAGTCAGCAAAAGCTTGAGCCACTCACTGTTACTGAGCCCAGTAAAAGTTACTCACTACATTCAAAAGTCAAACTGGACTTTGCTGACAAAAAAAAAATCCTGATAAAAACTAATTGGTTCTTAAGCAAAAAATCAAACCACACTGCTTTAGCTGAGCTGTGAAACTGTAAGCAGTGGGGGAGGGGAGTCAGCATGCAGCACACACACAGATTCACTCACACACAAACTCTCCTTTTCCTTGAAACTGAGCCCAGTTTCAAGGATGAAAAACAAAACTGCAGTCAGATGCAGTCACAAGGTGATCAGATGTAAAAACTGGATCACACACAAAACATTTTTTAAACAGTTATAAAAGTTACAAGTGGTAAACCAAACAGAGCTAGCTCTCTGAGAAACAACTGTCTCCTCTCATCTGCACACTCAGAGTGAGGAGATCATATGGTGTTCCTGGCTATGAGCTCCAAAAACAGCCTCTGATTGGCCAGAGCAGATCTGTGAGATTTTGAAATCTCACCCACCAAATAGTACATCCGAATAGTAGCAGAATAGTGAACTATTCGGAATGTCCATCCGAATATTCGGCAAGCCTACTATTCGTGGTATTCGGGAAATATTATTCGGACCGTGTACAGCCCTAGCTGGAACCTCTGTCTCATAAGCTTACTCTGTCGAAGATAATCAACTTCTTCACAGCAATTCCATCTGGCTCTAATAAATTGGGATTTCTGGATACTTTTAAACATATGCTGTGGGTGGCAGCTAGAAGCAAATAACAGGGTGTTCTGATCTGTAGCTTTTCAGTACAGGTCTGTTTTGATGGTAACTCCTTCCCTTTTCTGGATAGTCTGATCTAGAAATTTCACTTTTGTCAGACTGGCATAAATTGTGAATTTCAAGTTAGAATTGATGCTTTTCAAAAAGCCAATGAATTCATCCAGTTCATTCCTGCTGCCCCTCTATACCAAAAGTATGTTGTCTAAAAAATGCCTCCATAGGTAAATGTTATGGACAGTGCTGTGCTGAATTTTCAAATTCCAGCAGAACAAAATTCGGCAGAATACTCAACATTCTGCAAAAATTCTGCCAAATTCCACCTGAAATGGAATGGCAGAATTCCACAGCATAAAATAGTTGTGGAATGATTTTCAGTGGAAAAATCAATGTTCCACAGAATATTATTCCACAGATCTGAATATTTTCCATAGAAAATGTTGCAGAATAATTTTCCACAGAAAAAATACTGTTCCATGGAATATTGTTCCACTGATCACAGTAGGTGGAATTCCGCAGGCGAACAAGTAAAATTCCAGCGGTAATTCATCTGGTGGAATGGTCATTCCACACTAATTCGTAGAAACATGGAAACATAGACATAGAAACATAGATGTTGACAGCAGATAAGGACCGCAAGGCCCATCCAGTCTGCCCATTTCTTTTTCTACCTTATGAATGTGCTATAGGCCTTTGCTCTGTCAATGGCCTACCTATTCATTCTCATCTGTATTGCTCCCTTATGCATATCCCATGCCTGTTTGAAGCCCTGCACTGTATTCATATCCACCACTTCCTGAGGTAGGCCATTCCATGCATCCACCACCCTTTCTGTGAAAAAGACCTTCCTCACATTACCCCTTAATCGGCCTCCTTCTAATCTCATGCTGTGTCCTCTTGTCCTGCTATTTTTCTTATATTGAAACATGTTAGATTCTTTTAGCTTGTTAATGCCCTTAAGGTGTTTGAATGTTTCAATCATATCACCTCTCTCCTCCCTTTGCTCTAGGGTATACATATTGAGTTCAGTTAATCTGTCCTCATATGTTTTCTGATGCAGTCCCTGCACCATTTTGGTTGCATTTCTCTGGACTGCCTCAATTTGGTTAATGTCCTTGTGAAGGTGTGGCCTCCAGTACTGCACGCAGTACTCCAGATGGGGCCTAACATGTGTCTTGTAAAGAGGGATTATTAGCTCCCTCTTCCGACTTGTGATACCCCTACTAATATACCCCAACATCCCTCTAGCCTTACCTACTGCTTTAGAGGTCTGCTTGGATGTTTTCAGGACATCGATGATGACGACGCCCAAGTCTCTTTCTTCCCTTGTGACTGCCAGCAACTCCCCTCCCAGCCTATAGGTGGCTTCAGGGTTTCTCTTCCCTATGTGCATGATCTTGCACTTTGAGTTAAACCCCATTTGCCACTCTTCCAACCATTTTGCTAATTTATCCAGATCTCTTCTCATCCTGCCCACCCCATCTGGAACATCTACTCTGTTGCAGATCTTGGTGTCATCTGCAAACAGACAAACCTTACCCTCCAGTCCATCTGCAATGTCACTGATGAAGATATAGAAGAGGATTGGCCCCAGGACTGATCCCTGAGGTACCCCACATGTGACTTGCATCTCTTCTGACTGTGTACCATTTACCACCACTCTTTATTTTCTGCCTGGCAACCAGTTTGCCACACAGTTGATCAATGTCTGACCCACCCCAAGCCTACCCAGCTTATTAATCAATCTTCTATGTGGAACAGTATCGAAAGCTTTGCTGAAGTCAAGATAGGCAACATCAATTGCTCCCCCTTGGTCCACCACTCTGGTTACCCAGTCAAAGAAATCTATGAGATTAGTTTGACAGGACCTTACTTTTGTAAACCCATGCTGTCTTGGATCCTGTGCTCCTATGGATTCCAGGTGTTGCACTATCCTTTCCTTAAGGAGTGTCTACATAATCTTACCCACTACTGAGGTAAGACTGACTGGTCTGTAGTTCCCTGCCTCCTCCCTGCTACCACTCTTGTGGAGCAGGATCACATGAGCCCTTCTCCAGTCTTCTGGGACCTCTCCTGTGCTCAGAGACTCACTAAACAGTTCTGCTAATGGCTCTGCTAGTTCCACCCTTAGCTCCTTTAGTACCCTGGGATGTATGCCATCAGGTTCCATTGCCTTGTCTACCCTGAGCTTATTGAGCTCTTGTAGGATTCTTTCTTTTGTAAAAGGACTAGTGCACACCTCCCTACCCCTGTGTCCATGGTGCAGATCTGTGGGCCCTGCTCTACCTTCTCTTCAGTAAATACTGAGCAGAAGTACCTATTTAGGATAGATGCTTTTACATGGTCCTCCTCCTCACACACACCCTTATCCCCTTTGATCTTAGCAATACCTCCTCTGGACTTTCTCCTTTCACTAATGTATCAATAGAAAGTCTTGTCACCTTTTTCACTATTTGTGCTAGTGTTTCCTCAGTTTGGGTCTTTGCCTGCCTTACTGCCATCCCTGCTTCCCTTAGAGAAGTTTGGTATGTTTCCCTATCTTCATCCTGCTGCATTTCCTTATATTTCCTGAAGGCCAGCCTTTTGGCTCTGACCTTTTTTGCTACTGTGTTTGAGAACCAAAGTGGTTTCCTTCTTCTTTTGCACTTCCTTTTCTCTATAACACAATGGGATGTTGCTTCAAGTATTGCATCTTTAATGCTTGCCCACTTTGCCTGTACCCCCTCACTTGTATTTCTTTTTGCCAGGGCTAGCTTAACTCTGTTGGCCATCTTATCAAAGTCAGCTCCTCTGAAGTCCCATATGTTTGCCTTGGAATGGGATGATTTTGTTCTAGTGGCCAAATTTAACCATACCATGTGATGGTCACTGGCCCCCAGGTGATCTTCTCCCTGGAGATCTGTGATCCTTTCCCTGCTAGTCAGTTCTAGATCTAGGATAGCCCTGTCTCTAGAGGGTTGTTGTACCAGTTGTTTGAGGCCCTCTCCCAGCAGGGAATCCACCATGTGTCTAGTTCTGGCAGATGTCCCTGCTGGTATTGATCAATCTGTATCTGGCATGTTGAAGTCTCCCATTATCAGAACCTCCCCTTTAGCTGTCATTCTGCCAGTAGAATTCTGCTTTCTGCACAGCACTGGTTATGGTGCAAAGAATTGACCTCAGGACTACAGATAATAACATTTTCCCATAGTCTTAAATAAAGGTAGGCATAGTTGGGGGTAAAAGTAGCCCCCATTGATGTACCTTTAATTTGCATGAAGAACTGATTCTGGAACAGAAAAACATTATGGCTGAGGACTAGCTTGGCACATTCACTCACAAATAAAACAAACTCATTGACATAGTCTGTATGTGTTTCTAACCAGTATTTTAATGCCATAACCCCTTCCATAAACAGAACATTGATGTATAATGCTTCAGCATTGATTGAGGCCAACCACAATGCTGTGTTTTGCTGGAGATCCTCCAGGAATCCCCCTGGAAAATCAGCAGTGTCTCTTAAGTAAGATGGGAGGGACTGTACTAACTCTTTGTTATGGTCATCCACATACTGGATAAGTGGCTCCATTTGGCTACTTATGCTCACCACAATTGGACATCTTGGAGTGCAAGCCAAGATTTTATGTTCTTTGGGAAGTACATAGAAGACAGTCTTCACAGGGTGATCTACTTTAAAGAATCCAAATACATCTTCAGAAATAATCCCCTTGGATAGTGCTTCCATTAGAAACAGATTAATCTGCTCTTTAAAGACGGACTATAGTCAAAATTTCTGGCACCAATACATTCAGAATTTGCATCAGCATAGCCCTAATCAGTCACTTGCCAAAAATGAGATCTCTAAGTTACATTGTTTAAAAGTTACAAGTCATTTTACAACCTTAAATTCACTGCCTGTTCAATAAATCCAGTTTCAGTGAAGAGCTGCTGCTGATGTCATCTCCAGAACCCAGAGTCTAGTCTTCCCTGTCAGCAAGCTTATAGGACCAGTTTCTCCTAAGTGTTCTTGATCATATGCTATGGTTTTCACAAGTAAAACAGGTTGCACCATTCAATAAACATTACTTTAAAAACTATGTGTGTTTCAGGGTTTGTAACAAAGTTGACCTTTTTTGGGGGGTAGTGCCTTTTGTTGTGGTCCTTTTCTCCAGTATTGCTGGATGCTGGGGTCATAGAACACTGTTGTGAGGTTTGCAGACTTAATAACTTTCTTATGTGGTGAAAGGCAGATATCATTCATACCTATCATTCACTTGAGGTGATTTCTCAGGATGGCACTTTAAAACAATTATTTCATCTCCCTGTCAATGGGGGAGAGAGAGAGAGGTAATGCTGTTTTGAAACCTTACTAGACGTTTTTATGAATTATCCAGCCCATTGTTTTCTCCCTGTCAGGATGTTACTTGACCTGCATTCAGGCTCATCTACAGTATGTTGTACTCTACATTGAAATGATTGCTTTAACAGGGCTAACACTTCCACCCCAGTAGAAATTAACAGATGTAAGGACCCTATTAAAACTTATTGTAAAGCAGACATTGACAAACAGCAATGAAGTTACCAACATTACAATACAGTCGCAATACAGAATCCTAACAGGCACAGTAGAGTAGCATTCAAAATGGTATCAGCAGCCTGGAGGCATGCTGACTCAGCATCCAGCAACCCTGGAGAAATGGACCAGACCAAAAAGGTATTAAAAATACAAATTTGTCAACTTTTTTACAAAACCTGAAACACACAGTTTATTGAATGGTGCTACCTATTTTACTCCATGAAAACCATTGCACATGATCTTTAAAACTTTGAGGAAACAGGCCCTATAAACTTGCTGACAGGGAAAACTAGACTGTGAGTTCAAATGATGACATCATCAGCAGTTCTTCATTGAAACTGACTTTTTATGACTGTGGGCATAGTCCAGCAGGCGTTTTGTATTCAGAAAAGGGCTGATGTCATTTTTGCTACCAAACAACATGATCAAGTGTTAAAATAGATTCCTCTGATGAAGCCTCATTACTATGACAAGGGTTACCCCAAAGGGCATTTGGCTGGGAAGCCAAGTTTCAAGAAAATACAAAATCACACATGCCCCCACAATGCAATGCATCATGGGCTGCATATGCAAATCACCACAGAATGTTATGCTGGTCCAACTTTAAGCAGAATTGCATGGTGCTGAAAGGCCTCTCACACAGTTTGCAAAGGGTGCTAACAGAAGACATAGACACGTGTTTCGTCCTACCAGGACTCATCAGTATGCCTCATCTGTTTGACACCCCAGTGAAATGGACCAGCTACCCCTAAGGCAGTGTGCCTGGGATATATCATGGTGAACCCATTAAAATAAAAAAACATTTAAAAGACAAGGAACCTCTGTATGTAATCACTAAGGCAAGGGTTACCCCAAAGGGCATTTGGCTGGGAAGCCAAGTTTCAAGAAAATACAAAATCACACATGCCCCCACAATACAAAGCATCATGGGCTGCATATGCAAATCACCACAGAATGTTATGCTGGTCCAACTTTAAGCAGAATTGCATGGTGCCGGAAGGCCTCTCACACAGTTTGCAAAGGGTGCTAACAGAAGACATAGACACGTGTTTCGTCCAGCTATTTTGTATTTTCTTGAAACTTGGCTTCCCAGCCAAATGCCCTTTGGGGTAACCCTTGCCTTGTTCACCACGATATATCCCAGGCACACTGCCTTAGGGGTAGCTGGTCCATTTCACTGGGGTGTCAAACAGATGAGGCATACTGATGAGTCCTGGTAGGTTAACCTGACCTCTGCAGCCTGCTACTGCTGCATCTTTTCAAAGAATACACAGATTAGGCACCAGAAAAAGCTCAAAGTCCACTTGCTGGAGAAGTGCCTAGCTTGAATGAAAAAAGCTGCAGAATCTTCAGGAAAAATCTTCTCTATTGCCAGAACCCAAAAAGAAGAAACAAGGGCTAGGAAAGGCACCAAGACTGGAACAGGTCTTCATCTACTTGGCAACATCCATCAGGCACCACTGACACCAGAGTAGCCTCCACTTCAATAAGTACTCCAACTGCCAGGTCTCCTACTGCTCTGGCAGATCAGACCATTGGCTCCCTGTCTGCATTACTCAAGGTGCAGTCAGGGCTCTTTTTGGACAATGGAAACCCTATTGTGTTCCTTAAGCCCATATCTTCTTCAGGGTCTATCACCAGCAGCCAGGTCAATAAGTCACTCCACAGCCCCACTGAGGAAAGTACAGTCACAGCCAGTAAACTGGACTCCAGCTACACTGTAGTTTGCATGGCCCAGGCTGATACATTGGACAATAGCTCTTCTGGCATCTGCACTGCCATGGCTGCTAAGTCACTCGCTAGTTCCTCTGGGGACCACATAGCTGGGGTTCACCTGTTGGGATCGCAGTATACCCCCAACGTTGAATTGAGCCAGCTGCTGGACATGCAACAGTCTTTTGAGGGTTCCTCACTCCCAATGACACAACCGGACTCTTTGGGCTTGCCTGAAGATCAAGAGCCAGAGGTGGGCACTGATCTGGAGGTTCCCCCTCCTTCATCGGGCCAGTCTCTTCCTGATTCACTGACTGGACCTATTGTTAATCCCTCCGGGGACCTTCTGCCAGGATCTCCTCAACCCAAGCCCCCTTGGACAACCAGGTTCCACCATCTTGGACTCCGGCTCCACAGACAATGGTGGGTTTTCCATTGGGTTCTACTCACACCCTAACACCAAGTGACCGTTTACCATATGACCCTTCACTGTGTCATGGTATATTTGGCACTCCAGTCATTTCTCAAATGCTGGATGGCCTTCCGTCAGGCCCCCAGGTACTGAATCTTCCGGTGCTGGACAATCCTGTGCCTGATCCAGTGCCAGCTGCTTTGAATGTCTCTACAGGACTGACATCTGGTCCTTCTGGATGTCCTGCTGGGCCTTCAGCTCCACCTCCAGCTGGACCTATGGGCAATGTTCCAAGCTATCCACCCCCACAATATCCAATGTACCCTTTGCCAGGGTATCCAATGCCTGGTCATCAACCCCATTATGTACCAGGGTACCAAATGCCAGGCAATGTCTAATCAAGGGTATGCTCCTTCTGGATTTCCTTACTCCTATCAGACTCATGGATGCCCTCCATATCAGATGCCGGGCTACCCATTATACCAGCCTCCTCCTCCACCACCTCCTCCTCAGTCTCAGCCTCTGCCTCCACAGCAGCCTCAGGCTGATATCCAGGCAGTGTTTCAGACCCTGATTCAGGAGGACAGGACTCAACTATCCTTGGAGCTTGACTGTTGGAAACCAGTGGTGGCCTCTACTCCCACCTCCTTTCTGACCACAAGATAAGCCTCTCTTGTGGATTCTCACCTTTCTGAAAAAGGCTTCTCTAGACAGCAGGTTAGGATAAAACCCAGGACACTCCTCTAAAAATGGTTCAGACCCCCAGCAAGTACTCTTCAGAATCTGACTTGTCCTCCAGCTCTGGTATGCATACACCTATAGAGCCTCAGTCTAAGGAGTCCCTGAAGTCCCATCCAGAGGACCCTTCCTTTGCAGAACTGCTCATAACTATACAAAATGCCTGTGACTGGGCTATCCAGGAACAGGATCCAAAGTGGAAAAGGCTTGCAGAGCATCTAGATGTAACCGACACAGCTCCTATGCCCATATTTGCCTTGGACTGGTCCCCATGAAGACCTGACTTCCACTATCTGGCAACAGCCTTCCTCCATTCTGGCTGTTTCAAGAAAGGCAGATAGGATGTACCACCTCCCAGATGGGGTCACACACCTCACTAGCCATCCTAATGCAGTCTCGGTTTTTTTCATGGCTGCCCACAACCAGTCCTCTAAACCAACCATTTCAGCATGTCTCCTGATAAGAAGTCTAAGTAGCAGGACAATTTCAGTCGCAAGATCCATTCCTCCTACACTTGTGCCCTCAGATCCCTTAATTATGTGGCTCATATAGTTTCCTAGCAGAAATCTTCACTGGCCTCACTTGAGTCAAAGATGGAAGCTATTCAGGACCAGGAGCTGAAGGCCAAGATTGTCAAGACAGTGAAAATGGCTAAAATCTTCTGTCATCATGCCCTGTGGGCCACTTATGACACAGTAAACTCAGTTACTTGCACCACAGCCACTGATGTCTGCATTAGGAGACATTCATGGCTCAGGATTGCTGGCCTGCTTCAAGACATCCAGATCTCCATCCTGGATGCCCCCTTCTGGGGATCCATGTTATGCAGAAGTGATGCTAAGGAAGGATTTTATCACTGAATTGCAGGACCAAGGTAAATCCATCCATGATGTACACTTCATATACTGAGGGGGTTACAAAGGCAAACAGCCTTTTCTTCAGCAAGAGAGATGCCAGACCAAAGAGGCCCCTGCCAAACACCAAGCCAAATGCTAGTGTTCAGCATCAGGAACCCCTACTCCCACTGCCAAGTCCCAGACTCCCCCCGGAGGAGCTGCTGACTCACTCCCCTTGGCCTCCTGACTTGTGGGGGACCCCTCCTGCCTCCTCCAGGTCCTCTAGGGGAACCAGTGGGGGGAAGAGGTTTGCCCTCCACATTCTTGGATTGTAGGACATAACCACGGACTCTTGGGTCCTTCAGTTAATAGCAAGAGGTCACAACATAAAGTGCCTAGATAAGTCTCCAGACAACCCCCAGGCCTCTCCCATTATCCTCCAAGGCACCTGTCTTGATAGGGGATGAGATCCAGGCTCTTCTACAAAAGTCAGCCATAGAGCTTATGGCACCAGCACAGATAGGAAGAAGGTACTACTTCCAGTTATTTCTAGTATCCAAAAAGATGGGTGACCTAAGACCCATCTTGGACCTCAGCATACTCAACCTGTACATCGAGTACAAGAGGTTCTGTATGCTCACCATCAAGGGACTTCTACTCCTGCTCGACAAGAGCCATTGGCTTTGTGCACTGGACATGCAGGATGCTTACCTGCACATCCCTGTCTTCCAGGCCCACTGCCATTTTCTTCAGTTTGCCTTCCAGCGGAACATTACCAGTTCAAGGCTCTCCCTTTAAGCCTATCCTCAGCACCTCAGGTTTGTATAGAGTGTCTAGCAGTGGTGGGTGTGGCCCTGTTCCTCAGAGGGCTATAATTGTGCCTGTATCTGGATGATTGACTTCTATCAGCCCCATCACAGAGCAGTCTGAGGGTGTCACTCTCCTTCACCCTGGACCTCTTTTCTAGACTTGGAATAATAGTCAACTATCCCAAGTCCCACCTCTCCCTTCCCAGCACCAACAATTCATTTGAGGTGGTGCTGGATTCAATCCAGAGCAGTAACTTTCTCCAATCGGACAGAGCAGAGACCCTGCAGGAACAGACCAGATTAGTGGCCAGCTCATGCTGGACCACAGCCTGGTCAATCCATCTTCTCAGGCTGATGACAGTTGTGATCTCTACAGTTCCTCTAGCCAGACTGCACATGCAGGTGACCCAATGGACTCTTCATGTCCAATGGGATCAGTGGCTGGACAACCTGGACCACAAGTTCCTAGTGTCCAGGTACATGAAGAAGGATCTTCTTTGGTGGCAGCGGTTGTCCAATCTCTCCTCAGGGGTTCACCTGTCAACCCTCTGCTCCTATCATGACCCTTACAATGGATGCTTTGTGTCAAGGCTAGGGAGCCCACCTAGGAGACCATCAGACCCAGGGAACATGGTCTCAGCTGGAAGCGTCTCTACTCATCAAAATGTTAGAAATAAGGGCAGTACTGTATTCCCTCCAGGCCCTCCAGCCTCTTCTTTGTCAAGGGAAACTCCTGATTCAGACTGACAATATGTCTGTGGTCTGATACCTGAACAAATAGGGAGGTACTTGATTGTACTCCCTATGCCAGGAGGTGATGCAGGTGTGGTATTTGGCAGTCCAGCATGACCTCCACCTGACTGCTGTCCATTTTCCAGGTGTCAGCAACACCACTGTCAGGGCTCATGAGTGGGAGCTAAATCAAGAGGTGATTGAAAACTTATTCAACCTGTGGGGTCGGCCTGAAATAGACCTCTTCATCTCCCATTCCAATGCAAAACTACCTATTTTTGCTCACTCATTCCCGGGTGTGATGTTTTCTGATGAGACGCATTGTCTCTTCGCTGTACAGGGAGGTTCCTGTATGCCTTCTCTCCCTTCCCAGTGGTTCAGAGGGGTCTCCTGAAGATATAGGCAGAAGGGGCTCACATGATTCTAATAGCCCCTCTTTGGCCTCATCAGATTTGGTTCCATCTGCTTCAACAGCTATTGATGGAGCCCCCAGTACCTCTGCTTCTCTGACATGATCTTCTGACTCAGATGCAGGGCAGACTGGTTCATCCAGGCCTCAGATCCCTCCACCTGCATGGGTGGTACCTGTGGACATATGTGGAGTAACTCCCATTATTATTTTTTTTTTTTTACAAAAATTGTCAACTATGCTGACGCATCTGTAAAAAATGAATTATAACAGTGAGATTTTTTGAAATGTTATTTGACTTAAAATACTCATGCTTGTCTACACACTTACTCAGTCTCCTACTTGTTTCTGTCATTGTACTAACTAATTCCTGTTGCTTCATATCAATATGTTGTTGATTTTCATATTGTGTGTGCCTGGGGTGGAGCAGCAATAAAAGATGATCTATGCAATACCCTCCATAACACACCTACCCAAGTTTACTTTTATCTAGCACCCATATTTAGGCCTTGTACAGTAAGATCTTTCTTCAAGAGAACAACTTGTAATAAAATGTGCAAGATTTACATTGACATTTGGGTATAGGCACTTTTATGTTATACTAATTATGTGTGTGAACTGCATAGCAATCTCTAAAAAAATCAAACACATCAAATGTCTTCAAAAACATGTCTTAACATTGTGTTTATCTTCCATCTTGTCACAACATATAGCTGTCTCAGTAGTGTTTACAGTTAAGGTATGGTACCTTCATGTATATGATGGCTCGGTTCTGTTGAGTTGATTGCTATAACAGTGCATAGAATAAAATGTGAAACATATAGATAACTGAAATACAGATGGTGGCATTATTTTTTATATCTGCCCTTTCTCAATGTACTGTACTTTGATTCAGTTAGTATATGTGTGGTGGATGTGCTGAGGTGGTTCGTACCCCTTTAGTTTCGGGTGATGCCAGATAAATCTGGAAGAAAAGGCTAGAGGCGAACTCTAGAGCCAAGATGCAAGGTTTATTAGCAATAATTGGAGCATTCAAAAAAGGACTTAGCATTCACTATCACTATCACACAAAAGGAAGAATGAACAAAATTACCAAGACCACAAACTGGCCCCACTAAAGTCATACAAAAGTCCAGGTGATTCAAGTCCTAAAGATGTAGCAATCCAATGCACCAATCTTGAGTTTCTTGTATTCTGGTCGGCCGACTGCTGGGGGTGAACCCAAGGACACTCTTCCTATACAGACCATAAAATAGGGCATCCCCCAGTGAACCAGAAACAAAGTAGAGCACCTTAGGCCTCCTGGCCCTGGGAAGAAGGTGACTCCTGGTGTCACTAAGGCAATGTTGAAAGGGAAGTGCCTGGTTAAGAATGGGTGTTGACACCTAGTTGTAGGTGAAGAGAACCCTTATCTGAAGTTGCCAGCTGCAGTGACCTCAGGCAGGAGGGCAGGTTATATCCAGTTGAGGAAAAGATGCTGGGTCTGATGATCCACTGAACAACCTCTGGGTAGGTTCCCAGAGCCCTTACCACCTCACCCCTGCAGCTTCAGAATCTGGAAATCTTTGGTGTGACCTCTTGATGAGCCACTGGAACACAAGCCACCTATGGACAGCAAAATCAAGAGCGTGGTGACCCTTGGTGTGGCCTCTTGCATGTGCCAACAGTACTTACACCACCTCAGGGATGAGTCACAGAGCCTGGCAATCCTTGTGAGGCCTTGATATAGGCCACCGGTAGTATTGCCGCTTTGGGACAATGTCTATGTGGCAGAATGGGCAATGTGACTCTGAGATTGGCTGACGACTGAAGTCCCTCAAGCTAGAACTGGGGCAGCCCCTAACCTGATTTACTTTGGTGGAAATAGCTACCAGCTGGCTATCACTTATGACCGGCAACTCAAACTTGGGGCATCATGGTGAAGACTTGGAGTTGGTGAAGGTCAGTGGAGATGGGTGCAGATGATGCTGGGCTTCCCGGGGACCCACCCTGGGTGGAAGAAGAGGCACCAAAGAAACCCTAGATGAGATATGTGTGCAGGAACCCTGGAAGAGAACAAAAATAAAAAATCTGAAAGGCAATCCCCTTCTCTTCTTTTATGACCGAGAGCTCTACCACTTGGGGTAGGGTGGCCCCCACACTGACTCACTTTGGGAGGACCCTCACTACCAGCTAACTCACCCTACGACTGGCTACAAAAGTCTTCAGAGGAAGTAGCAGTAGGCAGTTGCAGCAATCAATGCCCTCAGCACAGTGCAATCACACAGAACAATTGAGCAAATAAGGCAATGCAGTCATGATAAACCAGCAATAAAGGTAGTTCAGTCCTTAAGCTCTTCAATTGAATACAGCAGCTCATTCACAGTAAGCAGTTCAGCCTCTTAAAATGGTTTGATTTAATACAGCAGTTCAGCTACAGCAAGCAGTGGGTCCAAGCACAGAAAAGAAAGGCAGGCGGATAAAGAAAAATGCAATTTTCTTCATGGGCATTGAAACAGTCTGATGACCCACTCCTTTATTAATATGGATTTGCTCTGGGTGTCTTTTGAATTTTGAGGAGGCCAGAGTCCCTAGTCTCTTTGTCACAGCTATGGGCTGCCCCACCCTTCTACTAAATATAGATAAGGGACTAAGCTTTCCCCATTACTAGGGCTCAGATTACCCTGTGACTCTTGAGAGCAGGATTCTTTTATAATCTGCTTTGTGCCCCAGGAATCAGTTCCTCACAGCTAACAATAGGAGATTCAGCATGAAAACTTCCCTTCTCATCAATAATACTTGGAGCTAGCTTTACCTAGCAGTTCTTTGATTCTTGACTGAGAGGGAGCGCCCAGGTCTCTCTATTTGGAGCACAGACTGCCCAGAATAAGTTAGGCTAGCAGATATTCCTCCAAGAGAGGAGCTTACAAACATCTTTCATTTTGGTCCAACAATTATTTGGTTTAAACCCTCCTAGCTTCCACCTTCTTGATTCCCATTTCTCTCTCTCTCTCTCTCTCTCTCTCTCTTTCTCTATACAATTGGACAAGGTAAGCAGCTTTCCTCCTTCTTGGCTTGGGGACTATTTTTTTTATTTTACAAAATGTTTCACCGGGAAAGACAACATGGGCTGAGGAACAGATCAGTTCCAGATGCGTCGGGGGTACAATGGAAGCAATGTAATCATTATAAACAATAATTACCTAGTACAACAATATGATTGCTAAGAAAACAATCCTACTCCTGGCTGGATCAGGTCTAGCTATGACTAATTATTAAAGGAAATGCTGGCCAGAAAGCCTACTCACCGCAGGAGTTCAACAAGGATTTCTGTACCCTGGGGAATGCACAACCACAAAGGAGTGATAAAGTCTCTTCTGCTGGAAACTGCTGCATAAAAGGTTCACTGGGTCTGTTTCCCAGTCAAATAGACTGACTCACCACACTGGGAGACCCAACTAGATGGCACATTTCTGCAGAAAACTGACTGAGGCTGCTACTGGAGATCTTCTGGAAGGGAATTATACCGAAGGGGCCCAGGGATTCAATTCAACCTCCTAACAGGGAAGCCAACATTAATTTCCTTACCGTCCTTCACCCTCCCTGGTCAAACTCTTTCTCCTGTCTCCAGCCTGTTCAGAGCTTCCTCTAAGCTGGGGCAGTCCTGGCTACCTGCCAGGGGATTTGCTCCTTTGTCCAGGGGTCAGCCTCCTGGGGCTGGGTCAGTGGCTTAAAAAAAAAAGTCTCCAAATTTGAATGTACCCTTGCCACAAGGATTGGCTGAGAGGGCTCAGCCTGACTTCCTTCTCCCCTGCTGGGACTGGAATGTGGCCCAACTGGTTTGGCCTTGACTGTCTAGCTGTCGGTCTTGAGCAGGGGAAGGGAGGACAAAGGAAGGGAAAAAAATGGTTTTCTTTTAAAAGTATGAATTTAAACTGCTAGGACTATCTGCAGGAGAGGGGCCTGTTCTGTGCTTCAGAGGGTCCCCTAAGCTTTTCAAGGGTTTCCCAATGAGCTTCCAGGGTCCCCATAACTGTCTGACCCCTCATGTCCTTGAGTATCCCTTTTTTTCTGTGATGCCCCAAATTCCACTATTTTCTGTTGTGCCCCCAGTTTCCCTGGGGCACTACATATGCAACAGCAATTCATTTATATGTTTAAGCCCATGAAACACCCTTATCTAGTTAATGCATTTACAGTCATAGTGGCTCTGCCAGAGCTTGTTTGATCAGGTAGTGAAATCAGGGTTATGTAATAGCTCATAACTTTAAAATGAAGTAATGCAGAAATCTAATTTTTGATATGAGATTTAATGGGGGTATGCTTACTCCAATTATGAAATGTAGCACTTTTGTCTGGAGTCCCTCTTTAAATTTAAATGTAGAGTCAGATTGGGGATCGATAGAATATTCCATGTTAATCTGCCTATAGCACTCAGTGACATATTTGTTAAAGCCCTTAACAGTGAGTTCCCCACCCTTGTCCACCCTTTTGATGGTGATGGATCGGTCTGTTTCTAAAATGTGGAGTACTTCTTTTTCCATGGCTGTCATGTTGGTGTACATCCTCAGTGGTGGTTTTTTTAGTAGTCGTCTGAACTCCTTCTCACATGCTCATTCAGATAGTTGGACACTGTCATTGTATGAGTGCAAAAGCTGAATGGAGGTTTAAGTCTCGACATCTTCAGGTTACTGTATGTCACAGTGTGACTGCAGCAGCTTCTATACTAGTGTCAATAGAGTTACTCTCTTGTAGTGAGATTTCAGTATTCTGTTCTTGATTCATGGTTCCTGCAGGGACATCAGAACTTTGTGGAATGGCTCCCAGCTCAAGTGCACTATTGTTTGTACTTTGCCCTTTCTGAAGAACAAAAGGCATGAGACAGGAACAATAATGCAGGAAATAGTTTTACTTGAACCTGCATATGCAGTGCTAATGCTAAAACAATTGTGAGGAGACAATACTGACCAAACAACCTTCAGATAAAAGGAGGCTGAGAGGGGACATGACATTAATGTTTTACATAGTCAAGGATCTTGATGGATTGAAATGTCAGAGATGTTTGCTCTAGTGTACTGCAGTAAGCCACGGGACATGCTCAGAAGACCAGGAGTGAAAAATTCACTGGAAATGGTAGGAGGAAGTTTTTTTCACAGAGGGTCAGCAATCTATGGAAATGCTTACCTACCATCCAAGACAGTGGACTTGATGACAATAAAGGCCTTTATCCTAATCCTTAAAAAGTTTCTGCTTACATGGGAAATCACTGAATACCTTGAGCAGTAAGGATGGCCTAATGTAAAATTTGCATTTGGTGAACATGTCAAAATTTAGTGTTTTGGACACCAGCAATGCAAGTCTGAAGAAATTAATTTTCCCTTCAGCATTTCTTTACTTCAGTGTCATGATGCAAAACTTTGTAAAGAAGCACACACTGAGCATGTCCAAGTTGCTGGCAAACCACAATACTTGCAGCTGCCAATCAGTGATACTGAAGACCAGGAAGTCCTTGATTTGTGAACAATTCTGTGGCATTCCTAGCTCTCTCTATCACAATGTAAGGACCTGGCTACTGAATGATCCCCTTCAATGTAAAGAAGAACAATCTTTTATCAGAAAGCTTTCAAAACTGTCATAGAATTGTGCATCATCATTCCAGTTAGTTAATTCTCATTTTGTAACATGGCACTAAAGATAGTAGTGAAATGGAGACATCAGAGTGGTCAAAAGGCATCACCTGACCAAAAGCGAGTGGGTATTAATCCAGCAGTAGAGTCCGCTCACTAGTGCATGTTAGAGAAGGGGAGCGCACCTCGTATTGCAAACGCGGAAGGTAGACAGATGGAGCATATGGTTTCAACTGCGTCAGTGTCGCTGTCGCTGTCTCAGCTTACCTGTAGATGGCTTTGCTGGTGGATGAGCGGCACAATCATCAGGGCCATGTAGGACAGTGATCGACAGGCTCAGGCAGCCTAACAGTGAGAAGTTGAGGTGGGTAACAGCAGCAGTAGTTGACAAGAAACATTCATAGTGGAGATATCACTCTTCACATCAATGTAGACAGACAAGAAAAGCAAAAGAAATTAGTGTCTCCATATTTCTTAATGTTACTCGTTAGTTTCACAAGTCTCCCACCATGCACTGTTGTAATGCCAGATCAGGACATAAAATATTCGCATAAAGGAAAAAAAAACTGTCATTACGAAGGACGAAAGGGCACTGTAGTTGATTTTTTCAAACAGGAACATTGCATCCTGCACCTTTTCTGAAAGTCCTCCACACTATATAAATAGTAGTGTGTGGTAGAACACGAACATGCACATTTCTTGAGGAGAAGAGTGTCTAGCTATCTACAAAGTGCAAGACAGTTGTGCAAATATTATTAGAGATCCCCCGAAGCATACTGTACTGTTAAGACACAGAATATTTGCGCAATATCTGTTTTGCATTTGCCATAAGAGTATATTAATCTCTCCAGTCGGACTTTGCTCAGTGGATTAATGCCCGGGTGGTTAGTTGGAAGCACTCAGCCTGTGGCCTTGTGCACCAACCCCTCCTACCCCCACCCAGGCATTAATCCACCAGTAGAGCCCTCCTCTGTTGGGGATTAATGTTTACATATTTAGCTGCAATTTCAGGCAGTCAGTCTAGTGAACTCAAGCTGAACAGGACAGGAAATAGTGCACAGTGTGAGCCTATAGCCCTGCACTAGCATCTGCCTCCACTTCTGCAGGAGGAGTGGGGCAGGGTGAATTTAGCAGACAGGGTAAGTTTGCAGGAAGGATATTTAAAAGATTTACTTGACAAATACCAATTTAACTGAATGCTGGTGGTGCAGCACAAAAATCCATTGTTTGTTTTTTTGGTGGAATTTTTGGTTTTACCCCATGCATCAGGAACAGGACATAATGAATTTAGAAGCTAGGAAAGGTACAGAGGGAGTTTGATGGATTTATTTGACAAATAATTTGACTGCAGGTGGTACAGGCAGGCAGTCTCTATCTTTTTTTAGCTCGTGTGTAACTTCCACCTATTTAGCACTTGTAATGGGGGAGGGTGCTTTTGTGCAAATGGACTGGACAACTACTTGAAATATATTACGAGAACATCCACAAATCTCCTACTAAGAAACAATGGAAATACAAAGAACCTACTGTAAAAAACCTAATGAAGGATGAGCTTTTTAGGAATCTTTCTTTCCTTTAAAGAGTATGCTGCTTCAAAATTTTTGCATCCCCTCTGTTGCTCACTAGATAGAGCCATGTAGGACTTATCCTAGGAGATGTGACAGGGCCTTGGCAGAATGGCTCAGCTACATGGAAAGATTTCTTTAATCTTGGACTCAATCTACTGTAGATGTTACTGTATTCAGTCGAGAGGGGTGCCCCTGTCCATGTAAGGAAGGCTGTGTTTGGCTCTAGTGAGATAAAATCTGGTACCAAACTTTCTACAGAAGAGCTCACATTGGTTACCATTGTAACCCTCACAACCCTAGCAACTTTACTGTCGACCGCAAAAGGACCGAATGTGTACAATAATTATATTAATTTCTTTAAGATGTAAGAACTGTGGAGTGTATATCTCCTGTTTTCTTTTCCCTCATCCTCTATATTTGTTTCATTTTATATGACATGATTGAACTTAATTGATGAATATGTGTGAGTAGATTCTGTTGAAATTATTTATAATATTTTTGTAAATTCTTAATATGTGTAATGAAGCACATATTAAGAAAAGGAAAACAAAATAATTGGAGACTTGGCACAGGGAAAATCCTGTGGCTATGGGTATTACTGGCTCACTGCTAGTCCCTTTATATCTCTTTAAAATGCTGTTACTTTGCAACCTTGGCTTATTGTGTGGTGTAACATCCTAGGACCCTCTATGTGTAAAGGATTACAAATGCTTAACGTGTTTAATCAAATCCATCCTTTACTTAGTTAAAATTGTAGACGTTCATAGACGAGATCCAAAAATCACAATTCATTTGATTGGGTTTTACTTTATAAGCACCTCATACTCTGGTTTCTCCACTCTTCCTGCACTTTTTTATTAAAAATTTAACAGTAATCTTGACAATCCCACTCCTAACAGTCTGTTCCCTACATAGTTGTGCTTTAGCTTGGCAGCAACCTCCCACTGCACTTTCAGGTGTCACGTACCTGTTAGATTCTTGTTCAATGTTTTAGTATTTCCCAGTTACTATTGTGATGTAATACTATGAATGCATCAGGTCTCAGTTCCCAGGTTTTAACTTTACTTCTTTTTAACTTTGGGTTCTGGGCAAGTAATCTGAGGTCCATTGTTTGCTGACATGGTCTACTGCTGAGTCCTCCCTGTGCAAGCATGAGTAGGGTGACACTGAGGTAGCAGACACACACAGTGACATGATAACATTGCCCCCAGCCAGTTACCTTGCCTGGCAGACCATCATCCCTGCAATAGTGGACAGCTGCAGCCACTCTGAGGAACCAAACACTTCATGTCACTACATCCATGCTGAAAATGGCTCCTGTGCTTTGTCTGGCAGCATTCGTTAATGTTTTTTATTTATTTACTGTATTTTTCTCTGACACAGACTGGCCCCTTTGGCCCTTCTTCCTTGCCTAACCTGTCACCTGTCTTCACTGGAGCATACCTCAATCTTGTGTTCCAGATGGATGACTCCCAATGGGAAGGCCTGCCCAAGGGACCACCCCATACCACTGAGCAGAGTTAAAGTGTTGCTCAATGAGTCAGCAGTGTGGGATCAGTGGCAGAGTGGTGGGCAGCATCCTACACAGCTGGTGATTTTCCATGTTTTCTCCCATCTCCTGAGTATTGTGAGGATGTTGCATCTGAGCCCAAGATGTCAGAATTCTAATGCTACCCTCTCTGTGCACTAACTCTATGGTCCTATCACCTGCATTCACCCATGTGGCAGTGTTGCGGCAGAGACCAGAATCCCACCCACCAAGAGGAGATGAACATCCAAGGGATACTCAGCCATCCTCCCCCTGCTGTCCCTCCAGCAGCCCAGGCATGATCCTGAACCTGGATCACTGGTGTTACAGGTGGTAGTGCTACCACTGTGCCGGCAGACCAATATACCATTTCCTCATGTTGGATACTTGCTTTCCTCTTTGGTTGCTGGTTCTTCTACCTGGGTGCTTCTACAGAGCTACCCCCTCCAGGATCTCCCAGTGTCTTCAGAGCAACCCACCACAGGCTACCTGGCAATTATTTTGTCTCCCTTGAGAACCACCTCGTGGCAATCTCACATTCCTTGTTGTTCTACTAGTTATTTCCCATTCTATGCAATTTACTCTAAAATATCCCTAGAGCTCCATTCTCCTGGATCTGTGCCAGGCTTTGGGTACTAAACCTCATAACAGTGCCTCAGCTCTAATGCTCTCCTCAATTGTCTGGCAAAGTATTCCCCTGTGAAACTTCCACTACTTCTCTTTTGGTGCCAATCACCAACCACTACCAACTTGCCCACTATGCTCTGAGGGCAGCCTCTGCCCAAGATCACTCCAACGTTTACTGCTACCACTACCCTGGCACTAGTACATTGTTGTAGCAGTCAAACCAGGAGAGCAAAACCAACACAGTGACAATAACCCATTTGACATCCACAGTGTTGAACGTGTTGTCAGAGTGCTATACCAATACAGCAACTCATAGTGCTGGTTGCTCTCCCCAGTAATTCACCCTCCCTGGAGTTGATTATATATATGTTTGGGGGGTGCAGTGCAAAGTCCCCCACAGCTAGTCTGAAGAGTGCCATTACCGCCGTTGTTCATCGACACATTTGCCAGGTGATATGATTGCCATCGGCAAAATGTTGTCCTGCAAAGTCCTTCGACAGCTTTGTTGTTGATGTGACTTGATGGAACCCATGGTGCCTTATGGCCAAAGGAACTATTAAGCACCCTACTTTTCTACTCAAAGTTTCACTTACCAAAGTATTCCTTCATGCTGATACCAGACAGTTAGACCTGAGCCTGAGCAATGATAGTAAAACAACTGCTTCCCCTCTGGAATAGGGTGGCTGTTACACCCTACCCTTGAGAAATCATTTTTGTTTCTAAAAATGGCAGGAGAGGGCCGATGTCAATAAATCTATATATCAAGTAGTAACCTTTATTGATTGGCCATTGGTCACTATACATAAAATCAGTAATACAAACAACCATCATATAAAAGACAAAAAATACATTTAAAACATATTAAAAACATATTAATAGAGTGTGGATCTGACTTAACATAACATAATAAATGTAAAGGTAAACTATCACAGTTGCAAAGAAAATCATGTAACTGTTGTTCCATATAACACAAATTACATTTAGAAAGAGTAAGCAGATTCTTAAGTAGAGTGTATCAATGAGGATAGACAGGTGGTTGTTTCAGAATATGCTTTATAAACAAAACTGTGTAACTCACTGAACAACATGTATACAAAGGAGTGGACAGTGTGTCCAAAAATCATATTTAACTCATTCCAGAATAGACATGCTATTCTATTTGAGTGTAAACAGGTCATGGTAAAATTCAGGTCTGGTTATCTACACCCCTTACAATGTTCTTGTTACCTGTAATTCCTTTTCTCTACTGAGAGACTAAAAAGTCTATCATAGGACTTATAGAAAACATTCAGTCACAGTGTCCACTCATTATGTATTCAAATATAAAGTTTAAAATGATAAGGTGTTAATTGCCTGGACATACTGCCTTCTACTTTTTATCGTACCCACCAGGAAGATAACAAGTTTTTCCAGTGTGTCCAGATTTTCAGCATTAAAAAGGAGATCCAATAGAAATCTGACTAGTACATATACAGTTCCTATTATTTTACCCCAAAATTTATTTTCAATTTGTACCAAGGGTAGGCAAGACAACATGCAGTAGCTCCTCAGTTTCCAGTTAACCACATTTACAATTTGATATTACAGTGTCTTCCTTCCCATATTGGAGATTAATAAAATTGCTGGGAAATGCTTCAAATCTGAACAGAGCTAGTATGTCTCTGAACTCTAGACTCTGCACTAAACCCAAAGAATATTTTCAAAAATTCCCCTTGATGTTGCTTACTAACCATTTAGAGACTTTTAGATTGGTTATTTGGTTCAAATCATCTTCTTTAGCTTTTGTTTTATTAATTTAGGGATACATTTTGTATAGGAATAATTAATCTTTTTAAGATAAGAAATAGTGTATGTGCTTAGTAGCTTATAAATATTAATGAGCCATGAATCATTATAATTTATTTGTATACACATCTTTTGTTTTCAATACAGTCCAATATAATTGACCCCGAGGGTTCTAGAAGCATTTTATCCAAAAATGTATCTGCCTAATTTGTACTGTTTATATTTAATATTTATTTGTCCTAGTTGAGTTCTGACCAATGAGTCAAGTGTTCCTTTAGGCAACTTTAACATTGTTTGTATAATTAATTCAGTACAGAGTCTAGTGAATTATGGTACCGTATGTGTTTCCCCATACTTCAGCAGCATTGAGTCCCTGATTTATAAGTTTTACAATTATGGCTTTTAGGATTGGTGACCCTGACATACGAATTTCATTCTATTAAATCTCTTCAATACTCCTGCTGTAATATGCATTTTACTACCAACATATCTGACATGTCTGTTCCATTTCAAGTTATGAGTAGAAATGGGTAAGTTTGCAAACTTCACTCTGCAAATTAATTTGTGAATTTTACGTAATTCGTAGAATGCGGATTGACAACAAAGTGAGAGTTTTACCCAATGTGGGGAATTTCACTGGCAAAATTCCACACTTAGTGGCAAAATTCCATACTTCATGGCAAAACCTTTATGATTCAGGCAAAGTTGAAGTTTCTCAGGTCTGGAAAAAATTGTGCAAAGCTCCACGATATGCAAATTTTTGTCACTTTGCACGAACTTTGCCAGCGAAGTTAAACTTCGCCACATCTCTAGTTATGAGTAAAGGTCAGGCCCAGGTATGGAAATTCCTTAACAAATTCTAGTTTCTTGTTTGCTAAGTATAATTTTTTATGTTTCTTTTTACTACCAAAGACCATGACTTTGATTTTTCTTGAGTGTTGGGTATAAGATTCAATTTAGAACACAGCATATCAAGTTTCTATAAACTTCTCTGTAATCCTAATCTGCTGGTAGAAATAATTGCCAAATCATCAATATATGCAACAGTAGGTATATAGCGTCATGACATCTTTGGAATATAATATTCAGGTTTATTTAGCTCATGTAAGATCTCATTTATATTGGTACTGGACAAAGTTGGAGTGAGTACACATCCTTGCCTTACCCCCATATTACTTTCTATCTTTTCAGTTAGATCTCCGTGCTTAGTTTATGTGATTTTTTATCCACATATCTGTATAAAGACACCTCATCAAAACCAACACATTTTGGTAAATCCCTATGTCCCTCAGCTTCATCAATACATTACCTCTTATATTGGAATCAAATGCTGCTTAAAAATCTACAAAAATCTATAAAGAGGTTCTGTTTTTTAATAATGCGATCTTTTTCTATCAAGTTTGCTAATAAGAAGGTTTGTGTAGTCATTCCTGTTTCTTTTCTGAAGCTTGCTTGTGTGTGTGTGTGTGTGGGGGGGGTATTTTCTGTTTCTCTATCCAGTTCATATGTCTATTCAATGTAATGTTTACATATATTTTTGCCATATTGTGTACCAAACGTATCAGTCAATAGTTTGCAGAATTCTTCCTATCCACTTTTTCATACATTGGAACTATATAACTGCCCCTTTAAATGAGTGGTGTAAAACCATAGATAATTGCTTTGTTATAAAAGTCCTTCAATAGTTCTTATTTTTTTATTTTATTTATTTATTTAGTCTAGGATTACAATTTACCTTTGAGCCCAAGGCTCTTTTACAGAGGTTCCATGTCATAGGTTACAAGGATAACACAGGTTGCAAAAAAGGAACATTTGGTAGAGATAGGTTGAGGGAGGTAGGAGGAGGAAAAGAAAAAGAAGGGGGCAGTAGCAGGTGGTCAGAGAAGGAGAAGGGAGGAGAGAAGGGTAGGGGAAGGGATAGGCTGGTGGCAGGGAAGGGTGAGAGGCAGCCAGGCATCATTGTCAGTGGCATAAGTGTGGCAGAAAATGGTGGCCCTGGAAGGGCAAGTGCAGTGGGAAAGGGGCCAAGCATAGATGAGCACAGGTGGATGGGTGCAGAATATTAGCCATGTCAATCACTGGAGGCAACAAGGGTGTAACAGTGCCTGGATTTGAAGGCACCAAGACCAGTGGTGGTGATAGTGTCATTGGCAAGACCATAAAACCAGGTGGAGGCTCTGTAGGTGAATGATCATTGGCCTTGGGTCGTGCGGCAGTGAGGGATCTGAAACAGTTGTGGCTTTGATCCCCTGGTGATTCTAGAGCTGGCTTTTGTTTGAAGAAGGGTACACACTCCGGGGGGGGGGGATCCCCAACTGGATTTTATTTGCAACCACACAGGTTTGGTACTTAATTCTATTTTCAAGTTGGAGCCAGTTTGCTTGTGTATAGAAGTCACAGGTGTGCATGAGATGTTTAGCACCAATGACGAGTTGACAGGCCTTGTTTAGGGTGGTGGTTACCCTTCTGAGTGCCATGGCAGTGGCGGCGCCATAGATGACAAGGCCATAGTCAATCTGTGAGATGATGGAGCTTTGAACAGTGGCAGCAAGGGCCTCTTTAATCAGGTGTCACCGTAGGCAATAGAGTAGGCCCAGTCTGGAGTTCACAGTTTTGGCAACATTAGTTATGTGGGTAGTGTAGGACAGGTGGGAGTCTAAGGTGATTCCTAGATATCTCAAGGATTCGATCAGCTTCAGTGGGCTATCTAAGCAGGTGTTTAAGGAGAGTTTTGGTGACCATTCTACATCCATTTTATAGAAGTCAATGGGTATTTTGTCTGGGCCTGGGGATTTGTTCTTCTTAAAAACTGGGTATTGAGTCCTTAACTTCTTGTTGTGTGATCCATATAAAAGGTTCTTTTATTTCATCATTTTCATTGCCAGACAAATACTGTGGTTTAAGGAAAATGTCCCATAATAGAGTGACTATGTGTCTAGTGGAATGTAGGAATCTATTTGATTTTTATATTGATTAGTACCCATTTCAACCAGTTTCCAAAACTGCTTATTTTTTTTCTATTACAGTTATCATATTTTCCCACAGTTCTTTATGGTGACCAAATTTCTGAGTATTTGCATGAGCCTTTTATTGTTTCCTAAATCTATTTAAGGTAAGAATATTTATTTTTCTTTTATTTACATTACCAGAAGTATCAGTTCTCATACTGACCCGATTTGTACCTTTCCCCTTTTTATATAGCTCATAAAACAGGTTTATAGCAATTTAAGATGTATGAATATAGTTCTTCTGGTTCAGTTTCATCTTTCCAAATTTGATTTATTTATTTTCTGTATTTGTTCATCATTTGAATTTTTTTTTTTACATTCTGGAATTCTATCCCAGTTAAATTTTTATTATTTATTATGTCTAGCAATTCATATGTATTATTTACTGTAATACCTTCACTATTAACTTTCTGTAAACTAGCATTGGAAAAATGGTCACTTTCAGTTCTTGTAATGTGTTTTTTTTTTATCCTTGCATTTATAATAGTCACAAGCAGAGGAAACTATATAATCCACCAGTGAGGTGCTCCTATGATTTATGCAACTAAATTTTCCCTCTGAGTCATATGGAAACCTTTGTTTGTATATGGTCAAGTTTAAAGATTCTGTGAGTAGTTCCATTTGTTCTGTGTTTTCAGTATATTTCCTATCAAGGTCTCCCTATTCCTTACACCTAGTGTAGCAAGCATAAGTTGAATTTCTGTGTCAACATGTAGTTCAATATTTCCACATCTGATGTTAAAATCCCCTGGAAGTAGCAGCTCAGCATTTTGAAACTGTTTTTGGAGAAGGACGGTATCTTGTGTTATTTTCTAAAAAATATCTTTATCTTTTTCTGTGACTCAGGGATGGAGGCAAGCAGAGAGCTACTAAGAGTCAAGGAGATCATTAGATTACTTAGTGGTGAACCACAACTAGTCTTGCAACTCAGAATGAATTGCTTGGCCAGGGAGGAGGTGGAAGAGGTACAAAGGAGATTCAGGGAGCTTGCCAAGCGGTGCAAGGGGCTAATCAGTTCCGTGCCATTTTTGGAAACCCTGCTGGTACACTGTGCCAGTATGGCTAGGCAGCTAAGAATCAAAGACTTTAACCATTGGCTGAGGCAGTGGTGCAGAAGAGAAGGATACACCTATATAGGAGAAAGGGGGGACACATGGGTAGACAAACACCTGTATGCAAGGGACAGGCTGCATATAAATAACAAGGGAGCTAGACTGCTAAGGAGGAAGCTCCAGGGGTACATAGATGGAATTCTAGGGGATGATTTAAACTAAGGATGGGGAAGTGTGAAGCATGGGGGCAACTAGGAAAAGTGACTAGTGGAACTTACCTAACTCACACTCCACCACAACCAGGGGCAGAGGACACTAGTAGGATGGTGAGTTGTAGAGGGGTGTAGATGGAAGGGTCTGCTGGCAAATGCCAGGAGTCTGGGAAATAAGATGAGGGGCCTGGGGGCAGTGGTGGGCATGTACAACCTAGATCTGATAGCAATAAATGAAATGTGGTGGACTGATAGCCACAGTTGGTGAATTGAATTACTGGGGTATAGTCTCTATAAGAGAGACAGTACAGGAAACAAGGGAGAGGGGTAGCCCTATACGTAAGGGACAGGATAAGAGCAATGGTTAGTGGGGAAGGACAGGGCTTGGCAGAGATCCTTTAAGTCACATTAAGCAAGAGGACAGAGGAGGAAGTAATAGTAGGGGTAGTGTACAGACCATCAAATCAGGGGCTACAGGTGGATAGGGAGTTGGCTAGGGAAATACAATGGATAGCAAGCAGAGGAGAAATTCTGGTAGTAGGGGACCTAAATCTTCCCAATGTGAACTGGGGGATCCCAACAGCAACATCAGAAAAAAGTAAGGAGTGATTGGAGTCCATTTAGAAAGCACTCAACTTGTTGAGTACCTTTACTCAGCTGGTCTCCGGTCCCCTAAGCAGCATGGCTTTCATAAACACCATGGTATAGGGACAGCCTTGGCCAGGCTCACGAACCAAATCAGTGGGGTCATGGACACTGGGAAACTCACTGGTGCTGTGTTTGTGGACCTGTCCAAGGCCTTCGACCTTGTTGATCATTCCCTGCTGCTCAGGGGACTGGAATGGCTGGGTTTGGGGGACTCACCTTGTGGTTGGATCTGTAGCTACCTGATGGAGTACCCCTACAGAGTTAATTTTGGTGGTGCCATCTCACAAACTAGGTTAATGAAAAAAGGGGTACCCCAAGGATCAATTTTGGGGCCCCTTTTATTTTCCTTGTACATAAACAAATTGCCCTATTTGTTAAAACATTCATATACTTTAATGAATGTGGATGATATTATTTTGTATATTAGTTCTTCATCTGTAGATTGTATAAAAACAGCTTTAAATATTGACTTATTGGTCCTTGATACATGTTTAAGAGAACAATGTTTGCTATTAAATAGCAATAAAACAAAAAGTGTGCTTTTTGGAACTAGACAGCGTATCATGGGGAGTGATTCTATTGTAGTTTACGACACTAAAGGGACTGTACTAGAACATGTTTCCCCGTTTAAATAGTTGGGAATCACTCTTGATTCTGGTTTGACATATTCGTCTCATATAAATTTCATTTGTAGAAATATTAATCAAAGTTTAAGGGCTTTGTTCAGATTACAAAATTTGTTTACTGAACAAGCATGATTTGCTATTAACAATGTTCTGTTATCGATATTAAATTATAATTCCTTTCTGTTTTTGAATTTGGCAAAATCTGATATGTCCCTACTTACAACAACCTTTCATGAGATATGTAGATTTTCTTAAATAAACCTTTTTGTACATATCACTGAATACTGTACAAATTAACTGGTTAGTTACCACCATTTCTGAGTTGTGCCTACAGCCTAAATTGTCTGATTCATATAGTATTTGGTTTAGGAATCTTATCGCCACTTTACTCTTTGTTACATCAATGTAAAATAGTTAGGAATCTTCAGTCTAACACTTCTACCTGACTTATGGTCCCAAGGGTGAAAACGTGTGTTGGTAAGCAAGCTAACTCTGCTTCCGCCCCATTATAGTGGAACAATTTACCTTTACCCATACAATACTTACAGAATTATGATAGTTTTAAAACTTCATTAAATAAATTTTATGATGATTCTCTTGTATGTAATTGTTATTATATAACTGTCTTGTATTAGTTGGACCTGTATTGTTTGCATTCTATGTATTTTTGTAACATCTTGACTATAATTGCTTTATGGTCCCTGGTCGTGCTTGAAAAAGGTCCTTGGCTCATAACACTTACCTGGTTAACAAAAGTTTAAATAAAATAAAATAAAAAATAGGAACCGACTGGGGGAGGGGCCATACTGGACCCGGTAATGACAAACAGGGACAGTGTGGAGGATGTGGAAGTTGGGAAACATCTAGGAAATGGTGACCACAAGATGGTAAGGTTTAGAATTCAGACAGGGTTGAACCATCACTAGGGTACTGGATTTCAGGGAAGCAGATTTTAAGAAAAATGAAGAATATTCTATAGAAGGAACTAAATGGGGAAGAGAACCTAGAGGGTGTAAAGGAGCTGTGGTGGGCAATTAAAATGGGAATGCTGCTGGTGACAGAACAATGCATCAGGAGGATGAGGAAACACAAGAGGGAGAAACCACTGTAGGTTACAACAGAGGTGAGGAACGCAGTCAGAGGGAAAAGGAAGGCATTCAGGGCCTACAAATCTTTGCAGGGGATGGTGGAAAAGGAGGTTTGTAGGGAAAAGATAAAGGAAACTGGGAAAATAGTCATGAGGACTAAAGCAGATACAGAGGAGAAAATAGCAAGGGAGTCCAAAAGGGGAGACAAGAAGTTTTTCAGATATGTGAGTGACAGAAAGAGAAGCAAGCAGGGGATTATGAGGCTCAGAGGGGAAGGAGGAGCTCTGATAAAGGGGGATGAGGAGAAAGCAAATCTGCTTAACAACTACTTCACCTCAGTCTTCACAGTTGAGAAAGAGGAGAAAGAACCAGATCCAAGAAACAGGGGAAGGGTGGGCAGGGAAATGGACACTAGCCCCTTTAAAGTGGGCAGGGTATTAGAGGAGTTAGGAAAACTGCAGATGGACAAGGCAATTGGCCCCGAAGAAATCCACCCAAGGTTGCTCAAGAAGTTAAGGGAGGAACTTGCGGCACCACTCACAAGGTTATTTAACTTGTCTCTAGATGAGAGGAGAGTCCCAAGGGATTGGAGAAGGGCTGATACAGTGCCATTACACAAGGGGGAAGGAAAGGATGAGCCGTGCAACTACCACCCGGTTAACCTTATCTCCATGTTGGGAAAACTGATGTAAGCACTAATAAAGGAAAGGCTGGTACAATACTGGTACAATACCTCATGGAAGAAGGCCTCATAGATGACAAACAACATGGGTCCACATGTGGAAGGTCATGTCAGACCAACCTGATTGAATTCTCTGAGGGACTAGCAGAGGTATACAATCAGGTAGGGGTGCTGGACATTGCCTACCTGGACTTCAGGAAGTTCTTCAACACCATCCCACACAGGAGACTAATAAGCAAGTTAGGTAGCTTAGGGGTGGGGAGTAAACTAACAAACTGGGTGGAAAATTGGCTTGTGGGAGAACTCAGAGGGTGGTGGTAAATGGTGTGCACTCAAAGGAAGGTGGGGTGATTAGTGGGGTTCCACAGGGGTCCGTGTTGGGACCCAATCTGTTTAACGTATTCATTGGGGGCATTTCAGAGGGCCTGAATGGGAAGGTGTCAGTTTCAGATGACATGAAGATCTGTATCAGGGTGGACACACTAGCTGAGGGGGGTGAAAAGAATTAGAGAGTATCTGGCCAGGCTGGAGGAGTGGTCTGGGGAAGTGGCAATTAGAATTCAGCACAACAAAATGTAAAATTATGCACATAGTTTATAAAAACCCAAGGGCAAAGTACTGGCTCAGTGGGGGACTGGAGGCTACAGAGTAGGAAAGGGACCTGGGGATTACAATCTTGGATAACCTGAAAGGTAGGAACCAATATGACAGGGCAGAGGGAAGGCAACCAGAATGCTGGGAGAGGCTTCACAAGCAGGAAAAAGGAGGTGATCATGCCACTATACACAACCATGGTCAGACCACATCTGGAATACAGGATGCAGTTCTGAAGGTCACACTTACAGAGGGACAGGGATAGGTTGGAGAGGGTCCAGAGAAGAGCAACCAAGATGGTTCAAGGGCTGCAATGGCGGTCATATGAAGGAAGGCTGGAGGAACAAAATTTGTATACCCTAGAGATGAGGCAGGAAAAGGGGAGGCGGTATGGTGGAAACCTTCAAATATTTGAAGGAAATAAATAAACAGAGTGAGGGAAGGTGGCATATTCAGGATGAGTGAAAACAAATTCACTAGGGGACACACATTCAAGCTGGAGGGGGTTAGATTTAGAAGAGATGTAAGGGGCAGTTATTCACAGAGAGGGTAGTGGGTCCATGGAACAGGCTACCAGAATGGGTGGTGGGAGCAGACTCAGTGAGCAAATTCAAGAGGGCTTTGGACAACTTTATGGGGCTAAATAAGAAAGCTGAAAGGCATGGAACGGAGGGATAAGATGAAGGGGGCGGATTTCAGGAAGACTAGATTGGCCACTGATGGCAAATTTCTATGTTTCTATGTTATAAAAATGTGAGTTTTTTTGGGGGGGTTATACTACATGTTAACCAAGATTATTGTGTCCTCCCAAGCTTCTGTCACTACAATAATATAGTTTTGATTGTCGCTTCTTAACTCCTGAACTTCTAAAGAATCAGGTACTTTGACATAAGTGATTAAACCCCACTTCTCCTACCTATTTTTTGTTAACCTTTGTGCCGATATATGAAATAACTGATATTAATTTATGTTTCTAGTATCAATTTGCTCATTACTATGCCATGTTTCTTGTAGGTTTATTATATCTGCTGCCATAATAAATTTGGAATATTCAGTGTCTGCCAAGTTTGAGAAATACCCAGCAATATTCCATTATAAAATAGCAACATTTTGTTTGTTCTCATTTAAGAAAATGTTTTTGCTGCTGTTTATTGCCATTAACTGATTTTTGCTATTACCTGTTCCTTGCTAGTTAGTTCCACCTCTACATTTCTTGTGCCAGATAGTCAAATATCCATATCGGCCAATATGTGAAAGCGATTACTGACTTCTACATTATACTCCTGTTCCAATTGTCTCCCTTTTTTTACTATCAGATATTTGTGTTTATCCATCATTTTTATTTGTTCATATAAGTGATCAAAATCAACAAATCAAAATACTTAGATTATCAAGTTTATGCCTACCATTAGAATTGTTTCTGCTAGAACTTTATTATGCAATGTCAGATCAATCAGAATTCCCTGAGTCCAACATTTAAGTATTCTTTGGACATCAGTTATATCCTCTATATAAAACTCCAGTCCTAAAAAAGTTTCCAAGCAGATGGCAAATCATGTTTTTTTTTTTACTTTGTTAAATTGTTTTGTTTAACTTTGTAAAAACCACACTAAACCATAGCTTGTTTCCAGGTAGGACCTGGGAGCACAAGGAAGTTAAGTGACTTGCTCAGGATCACACAGTATGCAAGTGGGGGCTGTAAGATTCAAACCCATGTCTCCAGGTTTGCAGCTCAGAGCCCTAAACATCTGCACAATACTGCCTCCATCTTGCCTGTAGCACTTGAATTCCTACCTGGCACTTAACTACCATTCTAATTCTTATTGCATTGCTCCTATTACTGCCAATTTTGACTGTATTTGTGCATGCTGTTATTTTAACTTGTATGTACTACTTGTATGTAAAACACACTGTGGCCCAGATATTCAAAAGGGTTGCGCCATGCGCAACTCCAAAATCATTCTGCGATATTCAGAGAGGGGCCTGATTACATCTGCTCAATGGCACAATGGAAAAGGCATGCGCAACGCAAGGCGGTCCATGCATAAAGCGCGCAATGCGATATTCGAACACTTGCACAATGCGTGTATGGCTCAAGCCGGAAGTTGCATAGTAGCTGAATTGAGCCAAAATAAAAAGGCTCAAGGAAACGGCGCAAGAACACTAGCAGGCCGCAAACTGAGGGAGAGAGACAGAGAGAGAGAGAGAGAGAGACAGGAGCTGGAAGGGCAGAGAGGGACAGTGGGTCCAGGAGGACAGAGAGGCCAGTGGGGGGTGCCCGGTGCAGTGGGGGCAGCGGGGGTAACACAGGAACAGCAGCCGGGGGGTAGAAGCCAAGGAGATGGACAGTGCCAGCTTCCACATGGAAGCTGTAATGAGGGGGGTGAGACACCATGCTGCAGGGGGACGTGGCCGCGGAGGGGCCCGTCGGTGGTATGCCCCCAACAGGCGGTATCGTGCCCGCATCAGCTTCGAGCTGTACACAGACGTCGAGATTGTGGGCCGGTACCGCCTGGTCAGGGCAATACTGAGACGGCTCTGCGAGCTGTGCAGTGATGTGATGCAGGCACCCTCACGACGGAGTCACGCCCTGTCCGTGGAGACCAAGGTGACAGCCTGCATGTGCCTGCTCACCACGGGCACCTTCCAGAGGCCAACAGGGGACACCACAGGCATTACACAGTCGGCCACGCCATGCATCCTCACCCAATTCCTCAGTGCACTGCTGCCTCATGCCGCGGAGTACATCCATTTCCCCAGCACCGCCGCAGAGCGCATAACAAACATGCAGGAGTTCCACAGGGTAGCGCGTATGCCTGGCGCTAGGGGCCATAGACTGCACCCATGTGGCCATTCGCGCCTACCTGGCCCGACGGCCAGGCATATCGGAACTGAGGGGTTTGCCAGTGTCAACTGCCAGGTGGTGTGTGATGCCACTGGGTGCATTATCAATGTCTGTGCCACACCCCTGGTGGAGCACATGATGCCTTATATGGCACCAGTCTGCACTGTGCCATCAATTCGAGAGTGGGGACATCCCCATGGGTCATCTAGTGGGTGAGTACACATGTATGGAATGCAAACTCTGGGCAAGGGTGGGAATGACACAGGTGCCATGGTAGTGGCACACAAGGATGTGGGCAATATGGACCTGACATTACACTGATCTCCACTATCTCCACACAGGTGACTGCGGATACCCACTCCGTCCCTGGCTGCTCACACCATACCGGCGCCCCATGACCCCAGCACAGCTATGCTTCAATGAGGCACATGCCACAACACGTAACATCATAGAGCGGGTGTTTGGGATGCTCAAGGCACGCTTCCGATGCCTGGACACCTCCGGGCGGAGCTTCACAGTACAGCCCCCAAAAGGCCTGTGGGATATTCCTGGCCTGTTGCATCTGCACAACATGGCCAAAGACCATGGGATAGCCGTGACAGGTCCAAGAGGGGACAGCGATGGGGACGCCAGTGGCGCCGGTGGTGTTGGTGATGAGCAGCCCCCCCTAGGATGAAGGGACCCCCGACTGACCCAGCAGGCCCAGCTGCACCGGGACACCATTGCAGAAGAGCACTACGCCCAACACAGGTAAGTCAAGGTGACATGTGCAGGCAACACTGTCCATGCGCAAACCACAGGCACACAGGGGAACACACCGTGCATGAAGGTCAGTGGAGTGGAAGGTTCCAGGCATACCAACACACCATCAGAGAGGGGTGAGCACTCATATGGACACACACACACACCAGGCAGCATACATGGGCAGCAGCACAGCACTGCGGAAACGACATTGCCAACACACAGAACCACCGACCACCCCCACCACCTGGACTGTCCACGTACGTGTGTCAGGACCTGGGCACCCTTGCACCTTGGTGTACAGTGCAATGCAGGCATCATCATGCACACGCACCTGTGGACAGCAGTTGGTAGAGTGTGTAGGTGGTCCGTGTGTCAGTGTGGTGATCAGAGCACCCAGCAGTGCACTGCCCACCATGACACACATTGCACACAGGGCAGCACCAGACAGGGCCTGCACTGGGAGACAGCTCAGTCAGGTAGCACTGTCCCACGGCCACCACGGATGTGTGGGTGGCCCTGCCATGGCCCAGCAGCACTGGCAGGCTGAGCAGGGGCCACATCAGGTGGCGCTGGTGCACCACCAGGGGTCCCACTGCTCGAACGCGACCTTGCCCGCACAGGGGTCTGCATCCTGCCAAACAAACTTGCACCAGGGGTGCTCGGGATGCCCACAGCAGAACCTGGCATCGACAGGCCTGGTGTCACACGATGCCGGGAACGGGGAGTGGAGAGCGCACTTTGTGGGGTGTGTGGTACAGGGGCACCTGACAGTGTGGCCAATGCATTTGTGACAGAGACCACTGCCTGGGTCAGCCTGTCAATGGCAGCGGTCACATCCGTCCGCATAAGGACCAGCTCGGCTCGGTCCCAAGCACACTCCCTGCTATGCCACTCCACGGACACAGACAGTGCCTCCACGACCTTACAACCCGCCCCTGCAGCTGTACCGAGTCCTGCAGCAGGCGGGTGTGTGCATCCACGGTACTGGCCCCAATGGCATCGTGGACCCCAGGGTGGATAGTCCTGGTGCACAGCACCCTTGAGGGTGGGCACTGTTCACCAGGACCAGGTATGGGTGGATCAGGGGCGGGGACATGTGCCACTGCTTGACACTGTACCCCAGACCTGGTGTGCAACTGCTTCTGCCGCCCCTCCAACTGCTGAGCCCCCAGGTCCACCTGTTCCACCTCCGTGCTGACAACAGTGCCAGACACCTGCACAGCCACCGGTGCTGCCCCACCGGTGCTGACAGGCATGGCCTGGGACTGTGCCAGCATGCTGGTACACAGGTGTGAACCAGGAAGGCCCAGGGGCACGTGCTGTCCTGCCATGTGTCCGTCATGGGACACACACCTATCACTGCCTATTGCAGGCCTGCTATCATCAATGGTGCAGGTGCATGCCACTGCCATAGGCACAGCATGCTGGCATACCTGCATTCCAGTCTGCTGAGACACAGGCTGTGCACCCCCTGCACCCGTATCACTGACACCGGAGTTGTTGGCCCAGCGTGCATGCTGCTGCAGTGCCTGCAGGCTGGTGGCGGAGGTGGATGGTCCCTCCTCCACGTCCAGCAGGTCTGCATCACTGTCTGGACCCACCACCACCACCGCCTCCTGAAGACGAACAGGATCTGTAACAGAAAGAGAGTACATGTGAGTGCATGTGAACAACAGCCCCCCCCAACAACACCACCATGTCATACCGTGCAGTGATGGGCTTCCACCTGTCTGGAATCCTCCGCCTGGTACGCCCGCAATGGCACTCGGCTGCATGGCCGCGACCAGTGTCTCCTCTGTAGGGATCAGCTGCAACACCATTGGTGGGCCCCCATCAGTGCCAGCACGTGCCGCCCTGAAGGCTGCCACTGTCTCCTTCAGCCTCCTGCAGTCAGTCCCCATCTTCTTCTTGCATTCCTGCAAGGGAGCGCTGGTGGCTTCTGTGCAGGTTGATGGCCCGAGCTACCCCCTCCCATGCAGCTGCACATTCCTGAGGGGTGCCCCTCCGTCCACTCAATAGTGGCTCATCTTCCAGGTAGGCCTGGAAGAGGGCCTCCGTCTCTGCCACGGTGAAGTTCGGCCTCCTCCTACGCCCGCCATCCACACCCTCAGCTTGGCTCTGGTCAGTCATGGTGATCTGTATGGGTGAAAGTGGACACCTGTCACTGTGCAGTCGACAGCATTTCCCCATGAGCATATGCCGTCCGGGGTCGGAAGCCCCCACGTTTCCTCTCCGCATGGCAGATACTGATAGAAAGGGTGCCCTTTGTCCCTTTCTAAGTGCCCTTTTCATGCTCAGCCACCTCAGCCTTTATCATCCTCCACCCATGAGCATTGTCCTGAGCATCACACAGCATGTAACTCACCTCTCACCTGCAGTAACCAAATCTGGCCAGCACAACCTACTGTCGCATTTTATAGTGCAACACATGCAAATGAGGTATGGCACAACTATAATGACATGCTAATCGCGCCACTGTGCCTATGAATGGCTGATCGAATGATTTGCATATGTCGGCTGAATATCGCATATTTGCGCTTTGCGTAATACGGAAGGTCCAGCTGAGCCAATGGCACAGGTTTGTGGCTGCGTGCTACACTGCATTGTGCATGCCCAGACAGCTTACGCATGCGTCTATCATGCTGCAGATCTGCTGAGCGCGACAGGCGATTTAGGCCATGGCCACCATTGTGCCAGTGGTGCTACAGCACTGGGCACTATATGGCGCTGTGGCACTACTGCACGATAGTCCACTGTGGCACTGGTGCACAGCTTGGCAGTCGCGCAGGATGCCTATACATCCGATGGGGCTGTGCGTAGCCTTGCGTCATTGCCGTGACCTTGTGTATGCCCTCTGACCCTGGCACTGTTGGCATGCCATGACATCTTTATTGCGCTGTCTGGTGACAGCGCCATGTGATGACGGCGCCTGTTCTAACAGCGATTGGATCCTGTGGTGGTTCATTGCTAACAACTCCACGGGGGCTACGGCAGCAGCGGGCCATATTGCCTGCTGTAAAGTTGGTGCCATGGCTAGGAGGAGGGTGGTGTCCTGAGCCAGATTGAAGTGGCCAACCGGTGGCCCTAGTTGAGCCACACATGATGGCCTGTGGTGGTGCGCGCTCACCAGTGCCAGGACTTAGCTGTGGCAGCAAGTGGCCACTGACCTGGTGGAGGTCACTGGGCGGGGCCGGTCTGCTGAGCAGTGCCGGCACCGGTACAGTGACCTCCACCAGAGGGAGCCAGAACTTTTGTCGCGGCTGCGGTTGCATGCCAGGCGGGGCGTAGTGCCTAGGCCAGGTGAGTGTACCATCTATGCACCTATATTCTATGTAGGGGTGTGTGTGTGCTTGGGTGGCTGTGCATAGGTGCCGGCTCGGACACGGTTGGCTGTGTCAGTGTGTGCAGCTGTGCGATGGATGGTTATGGCTGTGTGGGCAGGCACTCTCACTGGGGCAGGGGGCACTCTGCTTTTGAGTCACATTGATGTTTGTCTCAACATATGTCTCCCACAGGCTGGAATCTGAGGACGCAGGGCGATGGTGACGTGGGCCGTGCCAGGGCCCCGGTGCCGGGGGGTGTTGTGCCCCAGCAGCAGCAGCAGCAGCGGCAGAGCCAGCTGCTGGAGAAGTGTGAGTATCATTACTTCATGGATGCTATTGCATGCTGGGGGGGGGCAAGACCACCAGCCATGCACAACACAACCATGCAGGAAAGGGGAGGACATAATTCCACTATACAAGACACTGGTGAGGCCCCACCTGGAGTACAGTGTACAGTTCTGGAGACCATACCTACGTATGGACATGGACTGGGTAGAGAGGGTTCAGAGGAGGGCAACACGGATGGTGCATGGATTGCATCACAAGTCCTATGAAGACAGGTTGAAGGAACTGAACATGTACTCCCTGGAGGAGAGGAGGGAGAGGGGGATATGATGGGGACATACAAGTATCTTACAGGGGGGAACAGAGTGCAGGAAAACACTATTTTTAAGCGTAAAAGATGTTCCAGGACTAGAGGGCATGGGATGAAGTTGGAGGGGGGACGATTCAGAGGAAACATGAGAATGAATTTCTTCACAGAACGGGTGGTGGACAAGTGGAACACCCTGCCAGAGGAAGTGGTGGGGGCTGACTTGGTCACGGGATTTAAGAATGCACGGGATAGCCATAAAGGAATTCTGGAGGTCAGGGGTAAGGTGCAACAGACTTATAGGAAAACAGAGTGAACTTACAAGGTCAAATGGCCAGACTGGGTGGCACATAGGCCCTTATCTGCCGACACTGTCTATGTATCCATGTATGTAGGCACGACACAGGTGACATGCATCACTGTGCAGTATCACAGCATGTCTGTGTATGCGTCACTGGTGGTCCAGGCATGCACTGGGCACATAGCTGTGTAACTGGCATCGCACCACATTGCCACATCACTTGCCAGCCTAGTTTGTACTGTGATTGACGTGGGCAGTGTGTGTGGGTAGTGGTGCGCATAGCTGGTGCCACCTGTTTGTGATGGCCATGTGCATGTTCACTGTGGGTGGGTGTACGCCATCACAGGTGCGGGACATTGGGCTATATGGCTTGCAGGTTGGGCGGTGTTCAGGGTTGTGGTCAGTCACAGCCATTGACTGTGTTCCCTTTCCTAGGCCTCATTGTGCCCGCTGAATGGAGCAGTCACTGCATCGGCTGACCCGGGTGTCCCAGGAGAACCAGCACATCCTCCAGGACATACAGAGCCATGGGCTAAGGAGGAGGCGCAGCCAAGAAAGATGGCACCAGGCAGCAGTGGACCAGTCTGCTAGGCCTTAGGCCAGATCCCCCTTCTCTCTCCACCGATCCCTCCCACTCTGCCTTCCCTCTCCAAGTTCTTCATCCCTACCCCTTGCCCACCCCTACCTTGTACCCCCCCCCCCTCTTGTAAATAGTTATGTTGTTGTGGATTTTGTAATTACATTTTTCTAATACATTTATATTTTGATATTAATACTGTGTTGGTCTCTGATTTGCAGCTGGCTATGGTTGCTCAGTTGCAGTGGTGTGCATGCCATCTGGACTGGTATGGTCCTGGGTATGTGTGTGTGTGTGTGTGTGCATGTGTGTGCATGGGGAGGTATCTCCAGCATGGCAGTGGCTTTCGGTTGGTCTTGCCATCTGCTGCCACCCACTGCTGGGTGCACAGGGTGTGTCTGGCTTGTAGGCTTCTGTGTTGCACGGGGCTGACGTGTGCTGGGGGGACTGCATGGTTTCCTGCAGTGCCAGTCACTGCACATAGGTGGTGTCTTGGGGTCACAGTGCAGGGTGTGCTGTGCATACGGGGCTGATGTGCACTGTGGTTGTCAACCCCTGTGTGGCACTCTCCGCCTGCCAGTGGTTGTGCTGGGGTGTCAGGGCTCTGCTATGCTTTGTTGGCTTGTCCCCATGGGCACGTGGATCATCTGTCCCACCCCCAGTGATGCTGTGCTTGGGGTGTGCAGGTGTGGTGTGGGTTCTGCAGTGTGTTCCTGTGCCCATGTGTGGCATGGCTAGAGGTGGGCCCCAGCCTGCCTCCCTGGATGTGCAGTTCCATTGCTCTGGGGGGGGCTGTGCTTGCACTATGGCAGCTCTGGGATGCTCAGCTGAGCTTCCCTGGTTGCGCCATAAGCGCCAACATTTTGGCTCAGCTTCTCCTTCCTGGTGCCGCGATGGCGCAGTATGTGCGATATTCAGACGTTGGTTGCTTGCGTAATTTGCTCTGCTCCATGTTTGAATATCGCACCAGTTGCGCATTTGCGCAACTGGTTTGTGCTTGCTCCTGCTGTTGCGCTACTTTTGAGCGCAGTTTGAATATCTGGGCCTGTATGTTTTGATTTGTTCAGTCTATAAATGCAATTGTAGATAATCATTTTAGATGCATCATATTTATCTGTATGTGATTTGTACTTTGTATATATGTCTCCCTTTCTCCTTTCCCTCAGGACGCACCGGGAGAGAAGCAACTTGTTGTTCAGTGTGCCTTCCTGGTGAAACTTTTCAATAAATAAAAAATACATTTTCAAACCATATATGTGCAATACCAAACATTGACAACATTGTTAGGTGTCATCTGCTTTTTTTCAATCACATAGGCTAATTTTTCAAGAGTTGGATTGTTAGCCAGCTCTTTCACAAGCTTAGATTTGGTCTAGTTCTCTTAATTCCCTATATCCAATTTTGTTTTCATTTGAACAGGGTAATCCATTTTCAAACTACATTTTTGTAGTCCGATGGCATTGCACCAAACATAGTGAGCCACTCTTGCATGTTTAAAGAAATTCTAAAGATTATTCTTCAATGTAAGATCATCACATCTTAGTACATCACAAATATCACCATGGGCAATCTCAAGCCCTGATAAATCCTCAAAGGTCATAAAAACATAGGATTCTTAACATTTTTTGATGTTCATAATTAGTTCTTTGTATCACTCTTAAGGTTATTATCACCTCTTTTTCTTCTAAGCTATTTGATCTTGCATGTTCTATAACATATTGAGTATGTATATGGATGGAATCAGCTGGCCCAGCCAGTGTTCCAACCAATACCTTATCTTTTTCTTAGTGACTATTTTGCTTGTCTCTTGTATTATCTACTCCTTGCTGTTTCTCCACAGTTTTGAACATTATTTTCTTATTGAGATTATTAAGAATTTGTTTTCTCTTTCTCCTTATTTTATTCTTTTCCCCCCTTCTTTCGGTATTGTTTCTTCTAATAATTATATGGTTATATAATCCCTCCTGTGAGCTCCCTCTTTATTACTTGGTTGATCTGTAACCTTAGGTGTTATGAAAAATGAAGATTCTTTTTTTATATTCCTGAGTTCTTCTTTGGAAGTCAAGTAATTTATTGAGGTGTGCCCCATTGATTGTTGCATCTTCTCTTAGATAGGCTATTTCTTTTTTCAGTATAACCAGCTGCTTTAGTAAAACTACACCCACCACATGTGGATTTTGTAGGATTTCTGCCAAATGTTCATCCACAAAAGGGGAGTAAGTATTTTGTCTCTCTGTTTTATTTTCATAGATTTTTTATTTTGTCTATCTTTTTTTAAAGCTATGAGGGTTTCCTGTAACTCCTGTATTATTTCTCTATAAGCTACAACCTGTATACACTGCACTTTAAATGCTTATATTTGCACTTGCTTTACATGCCTGATTCATCCAAGTACTGAGTTTGTATATTGTAACTGCCTATACCGATGTCTACTTTTGTAGGAAGTGTTGTCTGCTGTAAGCAAAAGTGTCCTCAGTGTCCAGGACCATCTTGAAAATGAGATTGCTCAATGATGTAACTGCCTGGTAAAAAAAAAAGTTTGACTGATTGATTGATTGATTGATTTCTGGAATGTCTGTTTTGATTTGTCGAGGCTGCCTCACATTAAAATATAATTTCTCTTGGAGTTTGCTCTTTTCTGAAGTTGGGAGTCGTCAACTTTGATAACTGTTGCATAATTATTCTTGTTTGGTTTCAATTGAGGGTTTATGTCTATCATATATCATAACCTCTTCTTTTTTTGAGCCTTCCGAATATGCTTCTATGCTACTTTATCGTTCTCCTGTTGACCCAATTTTCATTAGTGGGTTTGGTTCAAGGGAGCTATTAAAAAGGATCTGTTAAGGATTCTTATTTTGTGACTTAGTTAAGTCGGAGGTTTCAGTGTTTTAAGTGTTTTTTTTTTGTTGTTTTTTTTTTGTGCTTTTGGATTAATTATAGAAGTGGAAGTTAAACTATTGGTTTCCAGTTCAAGCTCTGTTTTATTCTTTTTTTTATTTTTACTTTGTCAACTATCTCTTTCTTCCAGATCCAACTAAATTTCAAATTATTTAAGTCAACGTGTTGTTTAGAATCCTCAGTTTTCATTTTTATTTGCTTCTTTTCTTCATTGTGTTGTCTGTAAAGAGTTAGTTTTATAAAAACAAACCTTAATTATCAGTGCTTAATCATCAGTACAGTGATATCAACTTGTGAAGTATATGTAAATATTATCACTCCCAGTTTGCACCATAAAATTTCAGTTTTTAAATGTGAGTAGTAATAAAATGTTAGTACTTAACTAAACTTTTAATTGAATTAATTTCTCACACATTGCTCTGTTACTTATATATTACTGTAAATGGGCATCAACACTCAAAATTCAAATGTAAATAAGTTAAGATAAAAAAAAATACACACAATTATAATTTGCTTAGGGGCAAAATGCTTACCAAGAATAGCAAAAGACAAAAACAATTTCTGCCACATGGTCTAAAAGTAGCCAGCTAGAAAAAAAAATCAATCGCAATGCCACCTTTAACAGACCACTGCAATAACTAAATATATTTTATTTAAAATGATGACACCAGTTACAAGATAAATAAAACCATAATTGCAATAAGTTATGCAATAAGTTGTGTCTGGGGGTCTGTGCTGGGACTTGTTTTCTTTAACATATTTAACAGGGTGTTGCAAACGACTTGAAGGGGAAGGTTTGCCTGATTGCAGATGACACAAAACTCTGCAACAGAACAGACATGCAAGAGGGAGTGAAAGGTATGGAAGCAAACCTGAAAAAAATCGAGAAATGATCCAGGGATTGGCAGTTGAAGTTTAATGCCAAAAATGCAAGATTATGCATATAGGAAAAAGCTACCCAGGGATAAAGTACACATTGGGGGGTGGCATCAGTTAGAGGAGATAAAGATAGAAAAAGACCTGAGAGTAGTCATCACGGATGAATTAAAGGTTAGAAAACAGTGTGAAAAGGCAGTACAGATGGTGAGTGGCATTCTTGGATGCATTGGTAGGGAATTACAAGTAGAAAGAGTGAAGTTATCATTCCTCTCTACAGATCCTTGGTGAGGCCACATTTAGAGTACTGTGGTCAGTTTTGGAGGCACAACTCAAAAAAGACAGACTGCCTGGAGACAGTACAGAGAAGGGTTACAAAGATGGTGCATGTACTGCATCATGAGCCATATGAGGCAAGACTCAGGGAACTGAATCTGTACAACGTTGAGCAGAGAAGAAACAAAGGGGACATGATCAAAACCTTTAAGAATGTTAAGGGAATCAACACAAAACAAGCAGGAAACCTCTTCCAGCAAAACAGGGATGTGCATACTAGGGGGCAATACTTGCGTCTGGTGGGAGGCAGGTTCAAAAGCAACCCCAGGAAGTACTTCTTTACAGAAAGGGTCATAGACCCATGGAACAGCCTACTTCTGGAGGTGGTGGAATCCAAGACAGTACACAAGTTCAAACTTGCATGGGACAGACATTGTGGACACATCAGGGTGCAGTTTAAATAGGGAAGGGGTAGAAACATGGGCAGACTAGATGGATCTTGTGGTCCCCATCTGCTAACATGATTCTATGTTCCTACACACATATCTCTCTCCTCCTCTCTCTCTCTCTCTCTCTCTCTCTCTATATATATATATATATATATATATTTACATTTATCACAAGTAAAATGTGAACGCCTTCAATGAAACATGAATGAATAGTGGAAGTAGTAGCAATTAATTAATGAAATTGAATATTATTAAAAAGCTTGATGCGTTTTGACTTCAGATAATGAGGTAATTGCTCATAAGGATTCCTTTTCAAGACAAACAGCCCTAATGACTCCAAAAATTTCAGCAAAGTGCTTCCTGTGCAGGGAAAATGCAGTGTCAACACAAAGTACTGAAATACTGAAGTGCTGAGTACATAAATAGTATCAATTATTTTAGAGCACCAGTTCTTCAAATTGTAATTGTGTGAGTTGCCCTGCTCTCCTATTGCACAATTTCAACCTATTGCACTCTGACACTACTATACTTTAATTCAGAAATATTGCACTATAGTCCTACTACACAGTTGTCTATTGCATTTCACTCTATTGCACACATAATATTACATTCTAGCACTGCAACTCTATTGCTCAATTTTATATTATACTTTACTCTACTGCAAAATGCCCTATTATACAGTTTACCACCTATTGCACTTGTGAAGCTATTGCACATTGATTCAAATTTATTGCACCGTAGTCCTATTAGATAGTTGCTCTATCCCACTTTATTCCATAGGTAACATCACACTTTATTGTACAAACAATACTGTATTCTGGCCCTACAGCTCTTATTCACTGTCACACAGAATTACTTATTAAAATCTCTACAATTTATAAATTAAGAAACAGGATAAAAAGAAGTCCTTCAAAACCATGCATCCTTTATACTTTAGATGGTTCTTCAGTAAAGGACTTCAGCCTTCAAATAACAGGGTTGAAAAAATACACTAGACCAGGTCCACACAATTAGAGCATTTAGGAGCTGTAGCTTCTGATAGAATTTGTTTGTAGAATCAAAGGTCTTTTTCTAGTTAGCCTTTCCTTAGATCCAATATACTCTTGCCAGTTGTTAATATGAGAGGTTCCACAGGCTAAAAGATATACTGTAAATATATATGAGAATGGTCTAGCAGTCAATCTTTCACATAGCCGCTTAAACCAAAATCTAACCAAGTCTTAAAAAAAAAAGAAAAGGGAGGGGTGATATGCATTAATGCTCAGTCAGTAAGAGGTTTTATATAAAGTAGGCTAAAAAAATGTGCAGTTATAATTAAAATCAAAAATTTACCAACACAGTTAAAAGTAATCTGAAGTGCTATTTTTAGTCATAGCCGTTATATCCAAATGCAGGGAGTAACCAAGATGACTTACTTAGCATCTTGCCACTTTTTAAATTAAAAGACATGTGGTCACCTAGATAATTTAAAATGAAGAAACTGCTATGATAAGTTTGTTTGTAGAATTTGAGCTTATTAAAAGAGTGAGCTAGTATAGTTAATGGATGCTCAAATGTGAACTGCATCTCAATTCCTTACCTCTCCCCACAAGAAAACAACAAGCATTAGTGTGTAACTCAGAACACCATTTTTTAAAGGTGCTCTAAATGTGACATGTAAGAATGTGGAAATAGCATACAAAATGCATGAGAACATGGACCAAAATTAGGATAGGATAGGATAGGATAGGATAGGGTAGGATAGGGTAGGATAGGATAGGATAGGAACTTTATTTATATAGTGCTCATTCCCTGAGGCTCAGAGCACTTAACAATATTTAAAAACATACATATTCAAAATAACATATGAGGCAGAGACTAATACAATATTATCTATCTGACATTCAACAATAAATGATATTCCAAACAAAACAAATTGATAAAAAAAAAACATTCCAAATACAAGTAAAAATCAAAAGTTCAGTAAACTAATAAATCAGCAGGTGATAGCAGTTATTATCTGATCAAATTAAATGCCTGTTCAAAAAGCAGTGTTTTTAGGCCACTTTTAAAGGCTTCGACCAGGGGTGCCTTCAACAGATGTCGAGGTAGAGAGTTCCACAGGGTTGGCATGGCAACCAAGAATGTCTGGTCCCCAGATTGCCACAGCATAGCCCTGGGAACCACCAGGAGGCAACTCTTGGAGGAACAGAGAGCCTGAGATGGGCAGTGAGGAATCAGAAGGTCTTGCAGGTAGGCTGGTCCCCCAGTTTAACAAGTGTAGCAGGTGTTATTAACTAGTTAAATTAATTGTAATAACATAATCATGTACTGAAAAATAAACCTTTGGATATGGCCATTTTTGAAAGCAATTTAAATAAATAACAAAATGTTATGTTTTCTTTCTGTAGTTAATCATTGACTGTCTGAACAAGGAGACTGTATCTCTGTTTATTTGTGTGACTCCTAAGTGAAATGACACCCATGGGTAACTTCAAACTTAGGGCAAAAATAATGATTCCCAGCAATGAAAAAAAAGACCAAAGCAGAAAGCCAAACAAAGCCTATAAGAAGCCCATGGTCCTCCAAACTCTCCAAGCACTCCAAAGTTTCTTGTTAAATCATTAAATGGAAAAGGTTTAGGTGTCAAGTCATGCCACAGCTTTAGTAGTTCAACTGCTGCAGCTGCTCCAAAAGCCCAACCTATCCAGCTTTTCCATGGGTTCCGTGACATCGCCCTCTTCTGCCAACCTGTGGGTCTCTCTATGAGCAGGGGGTGGGGGGGGGGCAACAGAGAGAAAAAATCTCTGAAATAAGTAGCTCCAAGTTTCAAATTAATTATTATAAGTTTAAAATACCAGGGCAAAGGTGGCACACCTGCTGTACGTAAAAAAGAAGCTCAAACTTTTAGGGAGTAGAGCTCTAAGGCTCAGATCCAGCGGCAGCTCCTCTCTCTTGCAGTCAGCTGCAGTAACTATTAAGACCAGTCTTATGTAGAGTATTTCCCACAAGGGGGGTAGCTACTCCACCACTCACCCAATGACAACTGTGACTGCCTGTGGCCTTGTATCTCCTGGGAAAAATCCACACAAAACAATGGTAAACACAAAATAATTCAACTGTGTTCTGTGAGGTGCCCTATCCTCAGTGGCCTGTCCTTACACATTCTATGAGGCCTGCAGCACCTTTCTTCTAGCAAAGTCATCACTTGCCAGGCAGCTGCAGGTACTTAACCTTCACCTGACATCCTGGAGGAATATCAGACGTCCTCCCAGTGGTTCAGCCTGTATTATAACTTCTGAACTCCTCTGGTAGGTAGGCATAGTCAGCTTTTGTTAAGGCTGTCCCAAACTGGCACAATAAGTACCTTCTCACTCTGGGGTTTCACAATTTCTGTTGAACCTCCAGGGGTTACATAACCTTTGTATCATTAATCATGGAGGTCATTCCAGGTCCCACCAACCCGGTCTGCTCCCCACCCATAGGAACATTAGTCCCCATAGCCAAATCTAATGCTAATGATGATTTTTTTTATAGCCCCACCCCAGAAAGGTATCAAGAGAGAGAGAGAGAGAGAGAGAGAGAGAGAGAGAGAGAGAGAGTCAAGGGTGCATGTACACTAACATGCAAAACTACCTATGTGTTTCATGCTAAGTGCTGGACAGCATAAAAATATTTCATTTCATTTTTATTTTTATACTGGTAGGTTTGTGGGACAAGCCCATTTTCACAAATGTCTGCAACATAAATAATGTTTTTTTCAGTTATCCTGAGCCATTACTTTTGACTCTAGCATTCTTCAATGTGGCTTTCCTCTATAGTCACTGAGATGTGAACTCTTCTTGCCTCCCGTACAGTCAGTATTGTCCTTCTCTATTCTCTTTTTGCTTTCCTAGGGAGAGAACATAAGCAGCAACATGCACAGTAAAAAATTAAAAAAAAATAACATACATTGGTTCATTCCATAGTATGGGCAATAATCATACAATGAGCAATAAAGTCACTCTGTGGTCACAACTCTATAAAGGTCAATAGGGCATCATTGCTAAAGTCAGTTTAAGAGGGGCAACATTTCTAGTCTTTTATGCCCACTTGTTTCATATAGATTCTTGGATACTGACAGCAGAAAAGTGCTCTAATTGCCCTCCTGTCTGCCTGCCCTATCTAACTGCTCTGCGTTGCCCTGGTGCAATCCCACTTTTTGTTACTGCCACCTCATTCCCTCTTTTAACTAAACTCACATGCTTGTCTCATACCTGCTACAAGCTGCTAATTGATTTGGCCTCTACCACTTCCACTGGCAACTCATTCCAGTTCTCCAGCACCCTCTCGATGAAGAAGCCCTGCCATCTTTAATGAATATCCTCTTGTCAAAGTACTGTATATGAACTCAGGGTGAAGAGTTCCTTGACATCCGCCTTATTTATCCTGTGCAGGCATTTGTATGCTCAACCTTGTTGCCCCTTTCCCTCCTCTTTTCAGGGGTGTACAGGTACATGTTTAAGTCCTGCAGCTTTTGGTCGTGCATCATTTCACCAAGACCACAGATCATTTAGTTGCCCTGCACTGAACTATCTCCACTCCTTTGCAATCTTTCTTCAAGTGTGGAATCCAGTAGCTTGCATAGTATTCCAGATGTGGTTGCACCAGTGAACTGTATAGTGGGAGGATCGGCTCCTGACTTCTATTGCTTGTCTCCCTCCCTATTTATCTCATCATTATGTTAGCTTAGCCCACCGCCTTGTTGCACTGAGTTGAAGTTTTTAGGTTCTATGATATCCTTACCCCTAAATAATTTTCTTCTGCAGTGCTATCCATCACCCCCTTCCCCATTTTATATTGAATCTTGCGTTCATTTTCCCAATGTGAATTACTGAACATTTAGTTGTGTTGAAGCTTGGCTGACAGATCTTTGACTTGCTCTCAAACATATCAAGATTTTCCCTTAGCTCCCCTCTCACTTCCTCCTGTCTACCCTTGTGCAAATTTGTTAGTGTTCTGCAAAGAGACAGATCTTATCACTGATACCTTCACCTATGTTGCAGATAAAAATATCAAGTAGGACCACTCCTAGTACTGACTCCTGAAGTACCCCACGTTACTTTACTTGTCTTTGAAAACGCCCCATTTACTACCACATTTTGTGTTCTACCACTCAACCAACTCTCCATCCCATTTGCTATTTTATCTTCCACCTCAAGGTCCCTAATCTTTTTGACAAGCCTCCCATGGGGAATTGACTCTAAAGCCTTCCTGAAGTCTAGGTAAACTACATCAACTACCTGCCCTTGTCTTCTACTGTGATTACACCGTTGAAGAACTCAACCATATTCACCTGAAAAGACCATCCCTTGTGAGCCCATGCTGTCTGGCATCCTGCAGTTATTTTCCATCAGGGAAATCCACCCGATCCTCCCTCATTAAAGGCCCCACAATTTGTCCTGATATAAATAGATATCATGCTGACTGGCCTATAGTTCCCTGGTTCATCACTCTTTTCATTCTTGTGCAGCAGAACCACACCTCCTTCCCTCAGGTCCATAGAGACCACCCCTGCAGTTAGCAAGGAATTGAAAATGTCTGCAAATGGCCTTGTTTTAATCAAGTAGCAAACAGAAGTTTTGCATTGGGATGGTGGTGCTCTGGCAAAAAACAAATCATGTAAACAATGTAAGCCAAGCACTCACCACCTTGTATTACACAGACACCAGAGATATTAGAACAAATTAATTTTATTGTTTAAAACAGATTATGCCTGACACATCATGTTTCCTTTAGTTATAGTACAGAGGCCAGTGATTCAGACCATGAAAGTGAAGGTAATTACCAAAATGCCGACAATAGGACACTACCCCCTTTTCAGCAGGCCAGGTCAAATCTGGATCTCCCATTCCAGCCAAGACACAGCCCAATTCTCCAAATGGGATGCAGCAATTACAGGGAAGGAGGAGCAAGACCAGATGGGGCAGGAGAAGGCAGTGGAAATGGCTACCAAAACAATCAGAGAAGCAACTTCAACAGAAGATTAAACAACTTCTGTGGCAGGAGACATCATCACTAAAGGTAATTAACCTTCCATAACACTGTTTAACTGAACATAAACTTAGTGTTTTGAGTAAAGGGCTTGGGTTTGCACCATTTAATATTATAAACAAATGTGAGACATTCATGGATGTCAACATAGCATGCAGGAACCTAAGTCTTACATCTTTTTTCAACCAAAATTCAAAAAATAGAGATATAGACATGCCACAAAGTGATAACAGGCCTTTTCAACCAAAATCTGACTTCTGCCCATCCACCTTCCAAGCCATATCACTTTAACAGGAATTGGTATATTGTGATTTGGAAAGCTTATTCAAAGAACTGCAAAAGCCGGATTTCCAAAATTTAAGCTCTTTAGAAAGAGCTGCTATTACATCTTTACAATATGATGCTAACTTAATTATCAAGGAGGCTGATAAAGGTGGCTGTGCAGTCCTACAGAATTGAAATGATTATGTTACAGAAGCTCTCAGGCAACTAAGTGTCAGTGATGAGACTTTTTATACGATTGAATACAGATCAAACATTTGAGTATAAAACTGGTATTGAAGAAACCCTTCGGCTAGCTTTTGAACATGGCTATATTGATAAAAAAACTAGAGAATTCCTAACAACAGATGATCCTGTTCAAGTTACCTTTTACACATTAACTAAGGTACACAAAACTTTTGAACACCCTCCTGGACATCCTTTTGTCAGCAGACTCAGTTCTCTCACAGAACCTTTGTCCAAGTTCATGGATTTTCACCTACAACCATATGTACAAACACTTCTAACTTATTTGAAAGATACTAAAGCTGTTTTAAAAGTGTTAAATAATATTAGATTCCCTGCTGATACCATCCTAGCCATGCTCAATATAGAAGTACTTTATACAAATATCCCCCATGAGTGGGCTTTGGATGTTGTAGCAGAATTGCTCAACCAGCATGACCATACTGTTGTTCCACCTACAGACTTTATTATAAAATTGCTTAAATTTGTATTGAAATTAATGTTTTTCTGTTTGACAAAAAAATGTACTTGCAGACAAAGGGTACAGCTATGTGGCCACTTGTGCTCCCAATATAGCTAATCTTTCTGTGGGATAATGGGAGAACAAATATGTCTTAAATGCAGTAGAAAATCCATTCTTTAATAACATCTTATTGTTCAGATGTTTTATTGATGACATATTGTTAATATGGACTGGTGGTGAATTACTGTCACAGAAACTCTTTAATTACTTGCATAGTACAATAGAATATTTAAAGTTCACCTGTACTGCACACCATTCCACTGTTAATTTTTTGGATTTGAGCCTTTCTTCAACAACAGAGGGGTTGATTGAAACTGAAATCCATAGGAAACCCACAGATGGGTCTATAGTATTCCTGACCTCAAGCTGTCACCCTAAACACACTGGCCCAGATATTCAAACTGCGCTCAAAACTGGCGTAACAGCAGGAGCAAGCACAAACCAGTTGCGCAAATGTGCAACAGGTGCGATATTCAAACATGGAGCAGAGCAAATTGCGCAAGCAACCAACGTCTGAATATCACACATACTGCGCCATCGCAACCAGGAAGGAGAAGCTGAGCCAAAATGCTGCACTATGGCGCAACCATGAAGCTCAGCTGAGCAGTGCAGAGCTGCCATAGCGCAAGCACAGCCCCCCAGAGCAATGGAACTGCACATCCAGGGAGGCAGGCTGGGCCCACCGCCAGCCATGCCACACATGGGCACAGGAACTCACTGCAGAACCCACACCACACTGGCACACCCCAAGCACAGCATCACTGGGGTGGGACGGCTGATCCACGTGCCCATGAGGACAAGCCAACTAAAGCATAGCAGAGCCATGACGCCCAGCATAACCACTGGCAGGCAGAGAGTGCTACACCCAGGGGTTGACAACCACAGTGCACATCAGTCCCCTGTACGCACAGCACAGCGTGCACCGTGCCCCCAAGACATCGCTATGTGCAGTGACAGGCACTGCAGGAAACACCATGCACCCCTGTGCCACACTCGTCAACCCCATGCTGCAGAGAAGCAGACCACCCAGACTCCACCCTGTGCACCCAGCAGTGGTGGCAGCAGATGGCGAGAGCAACAGAAAGGCAATGCTATGCTGGTGATACCTCCCATGGACACACACACACACACACACACACATATATCCAGGACCATAGTAGCCCAGATGGCATGTACACCCCTGCAACGGAGCACCCAGAGCCAGTTGCAAAGCAGACACCAACACAGCAGTTGTACCAAAATAGAATTTTATATTCAAACAAAAAGAGGTAACAAACAGCTAAAACTATGTACAAGTTGGAGGGGATGGGTAAAAGGCAGGGTGTGCAAGGGAGGAAAACAACTGAGAGGGAAGTCAGGGTGAAAGGGATGGGGAAGGGCAACAAAGGTGGGCTACGGCCCAGCAGGCTCCTGCCTCCCCCTGCCGCCTTCCCTCCTGTGTCTGTGCCGCCGCTCTCCTGTTGCTGTAGGGCTTGCAGGAGCTCTCTGTTGTCACTGGCCAGCTGTGTCAGGCGCTGGACATCGGCGCCATGCGCTGAAGCACACCGAGGCCTAGGAAAATGGGAACACAGTCAATGGCTGAGACTGAACCACAACCCTGAACACCACCCAACCTGCAACCCAGCTAACCCAATGTGTTGCACATGTGATGGCATGCACCCACCCACAGTGAACATGCACATGGCCATCACAAACAGGCGGCACCAGCCATGCGCATCACCGCCCACACACACTGCCCACATCAATCACAGTACAAACTAGGCTGTCATGTGATGTTGCAACGCGGTGCGATGCCAGTCACACAGCTATGTGCCCAGTGCATGCCTGGACCACCTGTGATGCATACACAGACGTGTCGGATGCTGCACTGTGATGCAGGTCACCTGTGTCACGCCACATACATGGATACATAGACAGTGTCGGCAGATAGGGGCCTATGGGACACCTAGTCTGGCCATTTGGCCTTGTACGATCACTCTCATTTCCTATAAGTCCATTCCCCCTCACACCTGACCTCCAGAAGTCCCTCATGGCGAGCCCACACATACAGATCTCCAGAACCAAGTCAGCCCCCACCACATCCTCTGGCAGGGTGTTCCACCTGTCCACCACCCATGATGTGAGGAAACACATTCAGATGTTTCCTTTAAACGAGCCCCTCCAACTGCATCCCATGCCCTCTACACCTGGAACATCCTCTACGCTGACAAATATTGGTTCCTGCACACTGTTCCCCTGTACAATACTGATGACCCCATCATATCCCCACACCCTCCTCCCCCAGGGAGTACATGTTCAGTTCCGTCAACCTGTCTGCATAGGACATGTGATGCAATCCATGCACCATCCATGTCGCCTCCTGTGAACGCTCTCCACCCAGTCCCTGTCCATACGCAGCTATGTGTTCCAGAACTGTACACTGTACTCCAGTGTGGGGACTCACTAGTGTTACGTATAGTGGAACTACTACCACCCATCTGGTTGTGTCGATCATGGTTGGTGGTCCTGCCCCCCCAGCATGCAATAGCATCCATGACGTAATGATACTCACACTCCTCCAGCAGCTCAGTCTGCCGCTGCTGCTGCTGCTGTTGATGCTGCTGCTGCCGCTGTGGGCCGACGGCCTGTGGGACTGGGGCCCTGGCATGGCCCACATCAGCCGCGTCCCGCGCCGTCACCATCCAGCCTGTGGGAGACATATGGTGAGACAAACATCAGTGTGACTCAAAAGCAGAGTGCCCCCTGCCCCAGTTATACTGCCTGCCCACACAGCCATAACCATCCATCGCACAGCTGCACACACTGACACACCTATGCACAGCCACCCAGGCACACACACACACCCTACAGAGAATATAGGTGAATAGATGGACACTACGCGGGTCTAGCACCAGGCCCCGCCTGGCAGGAACGCAGCCGACTAACAGCCTGGTCCCTCCGGGCGGAGATCACTGACCCGGTGCCGCACTGCTCGCAGACCGCCCCGCCAGTGACCCCACCAGGTCAGTGGCCACCTGCTGCCACACATGGGTCTCTCGGTCCGTGAGGGGGCTCACCATACAGTTGGTCATAGGGCTCCACTAGGCCACCAGGTTGGCCACCTCAACTTGGCTCCACGGCACCGCCTCTCCTAGCCATGGCACCGACTTTACAGCAGGCAATATGGCGCCCGCTGCGCTGTGACCCCACGTGGAGTTGTTGCGCCAATAGACCAGCACAGGCACCTATCGCTATTGCTGGCGCTCGTCACTACATGGCGCTGTAGCCAGACAGTGCTGGGACGTACACATGGCATGCACTCAGCGCCAGGGGTCGAGGGCATACCCAAGGTCACGGTAATGACGCAGGCTGCGACAGCGCTATAGGATGCATAGGTATCCTGCGCGACTGCGAAGCACAGCACCAGTGCCACAGGGGACTATCGCGCAGAGGTGCCACAGCGCCATATAGTGCCCAGTGCTGCAGCGCCACTGGCACAATGGTGGCCATGTCCAGAATAGCCTATCGCGCTCAGCAGTTCTGCAGCGCGATCGACGCATGCGTAACCCGTCTGGGCTTGCGCAATGCAGTGTAGCACACAACCACAAACATGCGCCATCGGCTCAGCCGACCTTCCCTATTGCGCTAAGCGTATTTACGCCGATATTCAGCCGACATATGCAAAGCAGGCGATCAGCCATTCAAAGGCGCAGTGGCGCGTTAGCATGTCATTAAAGTTGCGCCACACTCATTTGGCGTTATGCTATAAAATACGACACTGGGTTGTGGCGCCAGATTTGGTTGTTGTAGCTGAGGGGTGAGTTACATGCTGATGCTCAGGACAATGCACATGGGTAGGGGTGCTGGAGGGTGTCACGGGATGAGGGGGCTGAGCATGATGAGGGCACTTAGAAGGGGCAGAGGGCACCCTTTCCATCAGTATCTGCCAGGCAGTGAGGAAAGGGGGGCTTCTGGCCCCCCGGCCTGCAGCTATGCTCATGGGGAAATGCTGTGGACTGCAGAGTGACAGGTGTCCACTTCCACCCATACAGATCAGCATGACTGACGAGAACCAGGCCGAGGGTGTGGACGGCGGGCGTAGGAGGAGGCCAAACTTCACCACAGCAGAGACCGAGGCCCTCTTCCAGGCCTACCTGGAGGATGAGCCGCTTTTGAGTGGGCGGAGGGGCACCCCTCAGCAGCGTGCAGCTGCATGGGAGGGGGTAGCTCTGGCCGTCAACCTGCATGGAAGCCACCAGCGCTCTGTGCAGGAGTGCCGCAAGAAGATGGGGACTAACCGCAGGAGGCTGAAGGAGAAGGTGGCAGCCTTCAGGGTGGCACGTGCTGCCACTGGTGGGGGACCACCAGTGGTGTTGCAGCTGACCCCGACCGAGGAGACACTGGTCGCGGCCATGCAGCCGAGTGCCATTGAGGGTGTTCCTGGTGGAGGATTCCAGACAGGTGGAAGCTCATCACTGCACGGTATGTCATGGTGATGTTGTGGGGGGGGGGAGGCTGTTGTTCACATGCACTCACATGTACTCTCTTTCTGTTTCAGATCCTGTTCGTCTGCAGGAGACAGTGGTGGTGGGTGCTGACAGTGAGGCAGACCTGCTGGACCAGGAGGAGGGACCTTCCACCTCCGCCAGCAGCCTGCATGCACTGCAGCAGCAGGCCGGCTGGGCTGACAACTCCGCCCGGCGGTGATACTGGTGCAGGGGTGCACAGCCTGTGTCACAGCAGTCTGGCATGCAGGTGTGCCAGCATGCTGTCTATGGCAGTGGCACGCACCGGCACTATTGAGGATGGCAGGCCTGCAATGGCCAGTGAGAGGTGTGTGTCCCACGAGGACACACGGCAGGCCAGCACGTGCCCCTGGGCGCCCAGCTCACACCTGTGTACCAGCATGCTGGCACAGTCACAGGCTGGGCCTGTCAGCACGGTGGGGCAGCACCGTGGCTGAGCAGGTGTCTGGCACTGCTGACAGCACAGGGGTGGAACAGGTGGACCTGGGGCTCAGCAGTTGGAGGGCAGCAGCAGCAGTTGCACACCAGGCCTGGGGGACAGCGTCAGGCAGTGGCACTTGTCCACCGCCCTGGATCAGCCCATACCTGGTCCTGGCAAACAGCTGCCACCCTCAAGGGGTGCTGTGCACCAGGACCATCCACACCCTGGGGGTCACGATGCCATTGGGGCACAGTACCTTTGATGTGCACACCCGCCTGCTGCAGGAGTCGGTACAGCTGCAGGGACGGGTTGCAAGTCCGTGGAGGCACTGACTGTCCGTGGAGTGGCATAGCAGGGAGTGTGCTCGGACCCGGCCGAGATGGTCCATATGCGGACGGATGTGACCGCTGCCATCGACAGGCTGACCCAGGCAGTGGTCTGTGGCGACTGCATTGACCACACTGTCTGGTGACCTGTACCACGCACCCCACACAGTGCGCACTCCACTCCCCGTTTCGGTGTCATCGACACCAGGCCTGTCGGCTGGTTCGCCAGGCATCCCGAGCACCCCTGGAGCAAGTTTCTTTCGGATGCAGACCCTGTGCGGCAAGGTCGCGGTCACGCACTGGGACCCCTGGTGGTGCAGTAGTGCCACCGATGTGGCCTCCTGCGCAGCCTGCCAGTGCTGCTAGGCCACGGCGGGCCGCCCACGCATCCGTGGTGGCCGTGGGACAGTGCTCCCTGACTGAGCTGTCTCCCAATGCAGGCCCTGTCTGGTGCTGCCCTGTGTGCAATGTGTCATGGTGGGCAGTGCACTGCTGGGTGCTCTGCTCACCATACTGACACACGGACCACCTGCACACTCTCCCAACTGCTGTCCACAGGTGCGTGGATGATGATGCCTGCATTGCACTGTACACCAGGTGCAAGGTTGCCCAGGTCCTGACACATGTACGTGGACAGTCCAGGTGGTGAGGGTGGTTGGTGGTGCTGTGTGATAGCGTGTAATTTCCGCATTGCTGTGCTGCTGCCCTGTATGCTGCCTGTGTGTGTGTGTGTTTATTTGAGTGCTCACCCCTCTGCTAATGTGTTGGTATGCAGACCCTTCAACTCCTGACCTTCATGCACGGTGTTCCTCTGTGTGCCTGTGGTTTGCGACAGACAGTGTTGCCTGCACATGTCCCCTTGACTTACCTGTGTTGTGCGTAGTGCTCTTCTGCAATGGTGTCCTGGTGCAGCTGGGCCTGCCGGGTCAGTCGGGGTCCTCCGTCCTGGGAGGGCGGCTCATCACCCATATCACTGCGCCACTGGCGCCCCCATCGCTGTCCTCTTGGACCTGTACGGCTATCCATGGTCTTTGGCCATGTTGTGCAGGATGCAACAGGCCAGGAATATCCCACAGGCCTTTGGGGCTGTACTGTAGGGGTTCACGGAGGTGTCCAGGCATCGGAAGCGTGCCTTGAGTATCCTGAACACCCATCTATGATGTTCGTGTTATGGCAGCCTCATTGAAACCGTATGTGCTGGGGTCATGGGGAGCCGGGTATGGTGAGCAGCCAGGGACGGAGGGTATCCACAGTCACCTGTGTGGAGATAGTGGAGATCAGTGTTAGGTCAGGTCCATATTGCCCATATCCTGTGTGCCACTACCATGGCACCTGTGTCATTCCCACCTTGCACAGAGTTTGCATTCCATACATGTGTACTCACCCACTAGATGACCCGTGGGGATGTTCCACTCTCGAATCGATGGCACAGTGCAGATTGGTGCCATATGAAGGCAACATGTGCTCCACCAGGGTGTGTGGCACAGACATTGATGATGCGCCCAGTGGCATCACACACCACCTGGCAGTTGACACTCGAGTAGCCCTTTCGGTTCCGATATGCTTGATGTCTGTTTGGGCCAGGTGGCGTGCGAATGGCCACATGGGTGCAGTCTATGGCACCTAGCACGCCAGGCATTTGTGCTACCCTGTGGAACTCCTGCATGTTTGCTGTACGCTCTGCCGCGGTGCTGGGGAAATGGATGTACTCCGCAGCATGAGGCAGCAGTGCGCTGAGGAATTGGGTGAGGATGCGTGACGTGGCTGACTGCGTGATGCCTGTGGTGTCCCCTGTCAGCCTCTGGAAGGTGCCCGTGGCGAGCAGGCACATGCAGGCTGTCACCTTGGTCTCCACAGACAGAGCATGACTCCGTCGTGAGGGTGCCTGCATCACATCACTGCACAGCTCACTGAGCCGTCTCAGTATTGCCCTGTTCAGGCGGTACCAGGCCACGATCTCAACATCACTGTACAGCTCGTAGCTGATGCGGGCACGATACTGCCTGTCGGGGGCATACCGCCGACGGGCCCCTCCACGGCCACGTCCCCCTGCAGCATGCTGTCTCACCCCCCTCATTACAGCTTCCATGTGGAAGCTGACACTGTCCATCTCCCTGGCTTCTGCCCCCAGCTGCTGTTCCTGTGTTACCCCCACTGCCCCACTGCTACTTCCACTGCACCGGCACCCCACTGGCCTCTCTGTCCTCCAGGACCCACTGTCCTCTCTGTCCTTCCTGCTCCTGTCTCTGTCTCTGTCTCTGTCTCTCTCTCTGTCCCTCTCCCGGTTTGCGGCCTGCTCGAAGTTCTTGCGCGCTCCCTTGAGCCGTTTTATTTTGGCTCAAATCCAGTACTGCGCAACTTCCGCTGAGCTATACTCTTGGCGCATTGGCGCAAGTGTTCAAATATCGCATTACACTTTATGCATGGACCCGCCCCTTCGCCGCGCACATGCCTTCATTTCCATTGCGCTGTGGCTCAGCGTAGTTCTGGTGGCGAACTGGCCCCTTCTCAATATCGCAGAATGGCGATTTTTTGGAGTTACAAGACGCCAACCCTGTTATGCATGGCGCAACCTTTGAATATCTGGGCCACTATTTTAACATATCAAAGGGCAGTTTTTGAGAGCCAGGAGAAACTGCAGTACACTAATGCAAACAGAAAGTAATATGGTGGACATGACTTTTAGATTTCAAGAATGAGGTTATAGTCAACATGTAGTGCAACAGGCTAGAACTTTGTGATGGAACAAGACAGGGACCTACTATTACAAGAACGAGTTGAGACAAATGTACGACAAGGAAAAAGGTTTAATTTTGTCACAACCTATTCGTACATGCTGCAAGTTTAGAAAAAATTAAAACAACATTGGTCAGTTTTGCCTAGTGACCCAGGGCTAAGAGGATTGGTAAAACAAACCACAAGAATGATATACAGGAGGGCTAAGACCCTAAAAGATTTTTGTTCCACAGCCATTGTACTGAACCAGAGCCATCACATGTACCTGGCTAAATAGAGATGTCAGGGTTGTGTCACATGCAAAAGACATCTTTACTGTAAGGACATTTCAACCAGTAAAGATTTTTTTAGTGTAAATACAACAAAAAAGTTTGAAATCAGACATCTTATGACATGTGACACTACTGGAATAATATACCTGGCAACATCTACATGTTCTTCTTTCTATGTGGGTAAAACCACTAGAAATTTCAAAATGAGGGTAGGTGAGTATGTCCAACCTATTCAGACAGGTGATTGTACATATGCTACTTATTGATTTTTATTTATTTATTTGTATTTCGGATGACACCTTTGAGCCGAGGGCTCTTTTACAAAGATTCCACGTCATGGCAATAAGGACAATAAGGTACAAAACATAACATGATCATTACAATGGAACTTACAAAAAAACTACTGCTGTGCATGTTGAAAAAATGCAGAATAGTGAACACAGGATTTATTTCCAGGTAATAGAAAAAAATTGTCCAGTCTATGAGAGGGGGAAATTTTAATTATTTAGTTTTAAAGAGAGAAAACTTTTGGATCATAACGTTAGGTGCTAATAAACTACCAGGGCTGTACGTGGGTCTAGATATATGGCCATATCTTAAAAATAACTTTTTTACTCATCATTACTTTGAAATATTTTCTGATTTTGAGTCCTTTTTCTCTTTTTACTTTTCCTTCCTCCCCCTCAGCTTGGTTCTCTGACTGCCCGAACTGAAAGTTGTATGAATGAATTTGAATAATTACAAGTGCATGTAATGTTGGGCTTAAGAAGGAACTAAGTATATTTAAAGTTTTGAGTGTGTATTTTATTGTATGTTAACTATAGGGACTCTGATAATTAGTATTAACTGTGTGTTTTAGGTTCAGCCAATCACTTGATTATGTTTGTTAAACATCATTATGACATCATGGTGTCTGTTCAGTATTTAAGTAGTGTCTTTTGATATGTGTTCTAGACTTTGATACAGGATCCAGTATATGATCTGAAACGCATCAGGCATACTCTGTTTTAAACAATAAAATGAATTTATTCTAATATCTCTGTTGTCCGTGTAATATGAGGTGGTGAGTGTTTGGCTTACATTGTTTACATGGCCCTGTTTTAACCCTGTTTACTCTCAGAGCACCCTCAGGTGTAAGCCATCAGGTCCCAGATATTTATTTACTTTCATCCCTATTAGATTTTCCAGCACCCATTTTTCCATTCTCTGAACGGATCCTGAAGGCCCTTACTTTTTTCCTTTCTGACCCCTCATTCTGGCAGTTGCCCATCCTCCTTAGTAATTACAGAACAAAAATAATTGTTCAGTATCTTCCTTTCTTTTGTCCCACCTCCCAGCCCTCCTTGCTTTTTAGTTTCACTATGTCCTTTTCACCTTTACTCTTTTCTGTATGTACCAGACAAGTGTTTTTCCTTTTCACCATCATTGATAACCTAAGCACTGTCTGAACTTTACCCTCTCCACCTTCCTGATGGGTTCTGTTGTTGCTTCCAGATACTGTACTTCACCCTGTCTTCCTCCCTTTGACACAGACACACAAACATTGGTCAGTGCTGAAGTAATGCTGAGGTATACTGAGGCACTCACATTACAATTTGCATTGGCTGTAATGTGATTCTGCTCAAGCATACCTTAGCAGTACCTCAGTACCTACCTGGTCAACTGTTGTACAACTGCCACTGTACTTAAAAAATGCTCTCCTCTTGGTTCATACTGCCACTTTTTCATCATCTGATAACCACATTAGTCCCTTAGCCATTTTTCCTTTAGAGACTTTTGCAGTTAAGTTATCTGCTGCTTCAATTACTGCCTTTTTTAAATGCTACCCACATTTCTTCAGCACTCTTTTCCTTTACTATAGTCTTCATGATTTCCTCTAATTTTTCCCTAATTTTTTTACAGTCCCATACCCTTATTACTTTTGCCTCTTTGACTGTGCCCTCCTGACGTCCAATGATACTGTCCTGTGGCCAGCGGAACCAAGTTATTCCAGGACTGCAATTTTCTGACTCCTCCCACTGTTGGTGAGCACCAGATCCATCAGGGCCTCTCCTTGTTGGGGCCTGAAGCAATTGCTCCAGAAATTCCTCTTGGTAGACATCTACCAGAATTTGATTTCTAGTACTAGCCTTGATTGGAGCAGTATAGTTCACATTCAGCATATTCAATTCCCCAACAATTACCACTTCCTCCAGACTGGCCACCATTTTAACTGTGTCTCCCAATTCCCTTTCTGGTCCTCACTCTTGGTCTTGTGGTATGTAGACCACCCTAATCAGGATATGTTTCCTTGTCTGTGTTGCTTCCAATACTCATAGGTTTATGATTCACCCCATAATCTCTGCACTTTTGGTCTGACCTCCAGTAGTCTGGATGCTGTTTCATCACACAAACTGTCCTGTTTCCCAGTATTTGACCTGGTGCTGGTAAGTGATGCCCAAATAAATGTGGCACCTGACATTGTGCATGCTCTACATAAGCTTTTGCTCAGTGCTCTATTCCTCAGAAGGAATTCTATACACTTTTCATGTTTCTAGTAAGACTGCATGGGAGGATACTGGAAGCTCCTAAGCCTCCTCCCAATACCACAGGTTGGTGTTGGCCTCAGTGGTATTCCACCCACAGATGGACATGTATGAAGAGTCTTAGCCCCAATGCTCTCTGGCTCTTTTTGCTATTTTGAGGTCTCCCTAGCACAATTTCACCAGTGTGCTTTGTCCTTAGACTGATATCAACCAGTCCTCCAGATCCTTCTTATACTGGGATTCACATACTGTCTTTGTCACAGGTGCAGGCAAGTAAAAGGTATGACTTTTACTTTGGCCAATTGAAATGGCTGGTGTATATCATCACCTTTGTCACTTCACTGCAGACAATGCCAGTCTCAATAGATTCTAGTAAATTCACCTGTACCCTGATCTTCTATTCTCACTTGAACCCTCAGCCTGTAATGTGAGTCTGCTTTCCAAGATGATGTATCATTTACTGTAATTTTGGGGAGATCTTCATGGTGATGTATTGGCAGGACTCAGAAGAATTCCAGTTCTTTCATTCCCTTCAGAAAAGTCAATATCCATCATAGCTTGTGACAGGGTTAATGTATGTGACAGATCTAGCAACATTTCATCATCACTTTTCTCTGACCTGTTACTGTCATCACCAGGGTCATTCAGCTAAACAATGACTTGTCACTAAGCCTCTATTTCCTCCAGATTCACAAATTGCATGTCCATCAGTTCCAATAATTGGGATTGCATTGCCTGCAATGTCCGCAGGTCCAAAAACTGCTCACTTATGCAAGGTTCACAACTCATGGACCTTAAGCATAATTTCCTGCTGTAACCACACTCTTCACACTTGGGGTCCCAGTTGCCAGCAGGTGCCAGTGCCAGGTCTGTATCTACTGTACCTTTCAAACAACATGAAGTCTTGCTGTATTCTGACAATTGCAGTGATTCCCAACCTTTGAACTGCCCCAGAGAACTAAGGGTTAACTTTCCATGCAGGGCATGGAACGCTGAGCTCGAGCTCGGTTGAAGCCTCTGTCTGGAGTGTGTTGAACTCAAACCATCAGATTCTTTACTCCACCTCACTGAACGGTCGGTCTGGAGATTTCTCCTTCAGCTGGGTTCAAAGCCGGTTAAAGTTTTCAGTTTTTCATCGGTTTAAACTGATAAAAAGTATCCGAATAGTCGGTTCAGTATCTGTCTGTGGTGCCATGAGTACTAGATAGGAATTGTTCTATTTTTCTGTGTGAAACTTGTAAAAGTGTGGTTAGTTCAGCTGAACTGACCATTTGATTGATGAATTTTGCTATATTTAGTGTGTGGTTACCAGTTCTTATCGGTTCTAAAAAAACATGTTTTAACCGTTTTTTCCAATACCTGTGACACGGTTAGGAACCGATAAGGGAGTCTTGCTTGGTGGTTGCTGAAAAAAGGGTAAGTTTGGTTAGGTTGGCCATGTCTGAGAAACCCAAGAAAAAAAAATGGGCCCACTGGGTTTCAACACTGCAGTGAGTGTGGGGAGGTCTTTGCCAAGGCCGATCCCCACACCACCTGTGTTTATTGTCTGGGGTTTGACCACCTCAATTCAGACTGCCAAATATGTAAGAACTTTCCCAAATCTACCCTTGAGAAGAGATTAGATAGACTGAGGGAAAAGGAGACCGAAAAGTCCGCTGACCCGGATGGCCAGCCCAGTTTGGTTTCAAACGAACCAGAAAGAGAGCTGATTCTGAGGGATCGGTTCCGACAAAAAGAAAGTGCAAAGATAAATCGACCGGTTCAGATCCAGAGGTTCATGTTCTGACCACAGAAGAGATAGCCAGGGCGATTCAGATTGTGGAATCGCTCCATCCGATTCTGACCAATCCGGATCCTTCTTGCAGGGATTCGGTTCAGTTGGTTCCCCCGGTTCAAGATTATACCCTTGAAGATTTTTATGAACTGGAATTTGAAGAGGAAGGGGAATTTAAGGATTATGATGTAAGTGAAGGTCTGGATGTGCCTGTGGAACCAGACATCTCCCCAGACAGACCATCAGGTGTTTCCCCTCCTAGGCTTTCTGAGTCCCCTTTCCATTTTATGTTTTACAGAAAAGTGGCTGAAACCCTCCAGCTTCCTATGGAGGAGGCTGTGGAAGATCAAGAAGACCCTGATTATGTAGAGATGATGGATATCCCAGAGTCCAGGAGACTGTCTATTCCCCTCCATAAATCTTTTGGGAAACAGACACAAAAAATCTTAAAGTCTCCTTACACTATACCTCCTGTGGATAGAAGAATGGACAAGAGGTATACACGTTCAGGCTCAGACACGGAGTTCTTATATCAGCAATGCAGCCATGTTAGTAGTGCAGGCAGCTGCCTGTGACAAGGCAATATTCTCATGGCTTCACACCCCACTGACAAGGACTCCAGGAAGATTGATGCCATGGCAACAAGCAGTACATGGCATCTTCTTTTGGGACTCAGGCAGGCAAATTACATGGCCTATACAGCCAGGTACCAGAAGTCCAGGTGGGATACTGTACTGGCACTGGCTAAACAGGCCTCCCTCCAGCTAGCCAAGGAGCTGGAGGCAGTGGCTGCAGATGGGATTGAGGCATCTAAGGTTCAGTTTCATGATGCTGTGGACTCTAATGATGTTTCATCAAGAGTCATGGCTACATCTGTGGCTCTTCAGAAGATGGCTTGACTCAGATGTACTAGCCTCTCACAGGACACCCAGGCTAAGGCTATGGATTTTCCTGTAGTGGGTAATTCTCTGTTTGGGGAGCAGACAGAGAATTACATGAAGAAAATGGACGAGTACAGGACCACTTACAGGAGTGTTCAGGCCAAGGAAAGGCAGGCAGCTCCTCAAAGGCAGCAGTCTAGGGGCAGGGGCAGGCCTTTTCAAAGGTCTTTTTACCAAGCACAGGCCTCTTCCTTTTCACAGAGGGGTTCTTCAGAGAGAAGCAGAAGGGGATGAGCAGGCCTGCATCCACCCTCAGCCTAAAGCCCCTGCCAAGCAGACACCCTGATGGGTCTGTCTGGGTCGACTCTCCTATTCCAGTAGGGGGCAGGCTTGCTTACTTTGTCTAGGACTGGATGTCTATTACATCAGACAAGTGGGTCCTGGAAGTAGTAAGCCAGGGACTGGTTCTCAGCTTCAAAAATTTCCAAAGATGAGAGCCAGATCTTTTCCACCTGCAAACCTTTCAGAAACCCTTGCCCTAGAGGCAGAGGTTTCTTCTCTAGGTTTAAGAGCTATAGAGAGAGTACTCATCCCACACTGGGGCAAAGGACTGTACTCCAGGTACTTCCTGACCCCCAAAAGACAGGGAGTGGTGACCCATCCTAGACCTAAGATATCTAAACAAACAGCTTTTAAAACCAAAGTTCAAGATGATAACTCTGGGAATAATCCTTCCCTCTCTAAGGCCAGGGGACTGGCTAGCCTCCCTGGACCTCAAAGATGCCTACTTTCACATTCCCATCAGGTGCTCCCACAGAAGGTACCTCAGATTCGAGTTGCCCTCAGGCCATTATCAGTTCAGAGCAATGCCCTTTGGCATAACCTCAGCCCCAAGGGTTTTCACAAAGTGCCTGGCAGTAGTAGTTGCTTTCTAAGAAGGCAAAATTTCCATTTTTCCTTATCTGGACAATTGGCTAATAGTGGGTCAGTCTCCAGACCAATTCAAGACTCACCTACAAGTGACCCAGTGAGTGCTCACTTCTCTAGGATTTCTTCTCAACCTTCTCAAGTCAGTTCTTGAACCAGTCCAGCTTCTTACCTTTATAGGGGCAGAACTGGACACACTCCGAGCAAGAGCCTTTCTTCCTTTAGAAAGGGCAAGGGCTCTTATGGAACTAGCTTCTTCCTTCAGCCTTCAGGTATCTCGACCAGCAAGGCATTTCCTCCAGCTCTTGGGCCACATGGCAGCTTCGACAGCAGTGGTCCAAGGGGCAAGATTCCAGATGAGGGATATTCAGTTCCACCTGAGAGCTTTCTGGTCTCAGAGAAAGGACTCTCTTACCAAGCTGATTCCAGTGACTCTGACCTTGATCCAGGCCCTCCAGTGGTGGCAGGATCAGGACAATTTAAGGCAAGGTGTTCCTTTTGTTGCTCAGCCTTGTTCAGTGGTCCTTAACATGGATGCTTCTCTTCTGGGCTGGGGAGCCCACCTGAGGTCCCTTACTGCCCAGGGCCAGTGGTACCCCCAATAATCCCTTCTCCACATCAATCTTCTAGAGCTCAGGGCAGTTTTTCTAGCTCTAAAAGCATTCTCACAGTCAGTTCAGAACAAGGTGGTTCAAGTCAGAACAGACAACATTACCACCATGTGGTACATCAACAAGCAGGGAGGCACTAGGTCCACGGCCTTGTGCACAGAAGCCATGAAGTTGTGGTCCCTGGCTTATTCCCTGCAAGCCTCTCTTGTAGTAGTTCACCTTCCAGGTAAGGACAATGTGCTAGCAGATGCACTGAACAGGAGTTCTCAGGGCCATCACGAATAGTCCCTGGACCCTCAGGTGTTGAAAGTGATTTTTTCAAGGTGGGGCACTCCAGAGATAGATCTCTTTGCAGCCCCAGACAATCACCAACTCCCTCTCTTTTGTTGCAGACCTCCAGTCTTGGGCTCAGTCCCCCTGGACACCCTGATTCTGAATTGGGAAGGGTAGTTTCTGTATGCCTTTCCCCCCTTCCCACTCCTGTTCAAAGTTTTAGTCAAAGTAAGGTCTCAACCTTGCAAAGTGATTCTGGTTGTTCCAGATTGGGCCAGACAGCCCTGGTATCCCCTGTTGCTGTCCCTAGCAGTCCATCTTCCCTTGTCTCTTCCCAGGAATTACAACCTGTTAACATCTTCTCAGGGAGGATTTGGTACCCCAATCTTCAGTTTTCAATCTCAAGGCATGGCTCTTGAAGAGTTAGAGTTTGCAGATCTGCATCTTTCCCAAGGGGTTCTGGACATCCTCAAGGCTTCTCAAAAGTCCTCCACCAGAAAGACTTACAACTCCAAATGGAAAAGATTCAGCATTTGGTGTTCTAAGAAGACTATTTCTCCAGACACTGCTGAATTGCCTACGGTTCTGGATTATATGGTCCATCTTAATGGCCTAGGCCTCAGGCCAGCTACTCTCAAGGTACACTTGTCAGCTGTTTCTGCATTTTTGTCTGTGGGGAAGCCTTTCTCACTATCTTCCCATCCTGTGTTCTGTAAATTTTTTAAAGGATTGTTTCACACCAATCCCCCTTTTAGAGACCCTGGCCCTGCCTGGGATTTGAATGTTTGCATTGCTCAGCTTATGCAACCCCTCTTTGAGCCTATGTTTTCAGCAGAGCTAAAGTACTTGACTTGGAAAACTGTTTTTCTTGGTAGCCATTACCTCTGCCAGGCGTATCAGTGAGTTGCAAGCCCTGTCAGTGGAACCTGATTTTATCTCCTTTCATAGGGATAAAGTGGTCCTTAAAACCAATAGAAGGTTCTTGCCCAAAGTGGTTTCAGAATTCCATTTAAACCAGTCTATGTCTCTCCCTGTTTTCTTCACTGATCATTCTTCCTCAGGAGAGAGGAGGCTACACAGTTTAGATGTCAAAAGAGCCCTTAGTTACTACATAGAGCGTACCAAGGGTCACAGGTTTGACTCCCTCCAGTTGTTCCTCACTTATGGAGAAGTGGGAAAGGGCAAACCTGCCACCAAAAGATCTATTGCCAGGTGGATTGTGTCTTGCATACAATTCTGCTATGAAAAACTGGAAAAAACTCCACCCTCAGGCCTGAGGGCTCATTCCTCACGAGGTGCAGCTGCTTCCCTGGCTGTGGCCTGGGATATCCCTCTCCTAGAAATTTGTCAAGCAGCCACCTGGAAAACAGTCCATACCTTTACCAAGCATTACTCTCTGGATATCCAGGCTAGGAGTGATGCTCAGTTTGGCACAGCAGTACTTCACAGCCTATTCCCAAAGTAGGTTATGTCCCTCCTCCTTGGAGCTACCGCTTGGTAGTCTGCAATTGTCAGAATACAGCAAGACTTCATGTTGTTTGAAGAAAAAATTACTCACCTTAGTAATTATATTTCTTCTAATGGAGTCTTGCTGTATTCTGACCTCCATCCCTCCCTGCCTCCCCTCTCAGAACCAGTTTTTGGGAAGTGGGTGGGCAGGTGCAGTGTTGCACCCCAGGGGTGTATTTGCTTGCACCCTACCCCCTTTTTGTTTGGGTGCTTATTTATTATTGTTATTTTTGAGTACATTGGGTTTAGTTTTTGGGTTTCCTGACTTGAGTCTTCCTTGGGAATCCAAAACTTTTCAGCCAGTTGACTAGTAGAATTTTTACAATTTCCACATAGAATTTTTAGTTTAGTTGGGCTCGTAAGAATCTGATGGTTTGAGTTCAAAACACTCCAGACAGTGACTTCATCCAAGCTCGAGCTCAGCATTCCATGCCCTTCATGGAAAGTTAACCCTTAGTTCTCCAGGGCAGTTCAAAGGTTGGGAATCACTGCAATTGTCAGAATATAGCAAGACTCCATTAGAAGAAATATTATTACTAAGGTGAGTAATTTTTTCTTTGGGTCAGTTACAAAACACTTTTCATCCATAATGCCTCTACCAGAAGGAGTAGATTGCTGATGGGCATATGGTCACTGCACTGTTTAAAGGAAAACTAGGGTTACAGCCCTTACTCTTCCACTACATCCCAAGTCCATGATTTGCAGTTTTAGCATAGTTTGAGTTTCTTTAAATATAATTATGTTTCTTTGTTAAACTTTATACTCCTCCTCTGCCGCTTCCTGTTTGAAGGGTGCCCATGGTCATCTTGTATCTGCTGCAAGCATCCTTTGCTCAGTTTCTATCATTGTCCAGCTGACCAATGGAGGGTCAGCTGGGCATATTAGCATAAACCAAGTGAAAGATACATGTGGCAGCTGCAAGATGGCCATGGGCATCCTTTAAAACCAGAAGCTATGGAGAAGCAGTATAAAGTTTAAAAAAGACACACAGAGGTATTAAAAAAATCAAACTATGCTGAGAACACAAATTGGAGACTTGGGATGCAGCAGGGGAAGTAGGGGCTATTACCATTGTTGTTCATTAAATCAGAGTTGGTGCTGGGGGCATGCACGGGGTTCACAGCAATACTGTCAATGCCTGCTCCCACTTCACGACAAAGCAGGACCTACTATGTGCCTCCGAGTGTTGTGAGCACTGGCGCTTGTTTCACATGGATGCACAGCTATGCCTCACTTTCAGTACCTGACTGCAACTTTGAAAACAACATTTGGCTATGAGTTTCATACTTGCTGTTACATGTGTCTTCAATAACCGAGGTGGTCTCCTTTAGTGTTAAATAGTTATAGTGCCAGTAATGGCTCCCAAAAGCTTCTTGAAAGCCTGCAATTCATTCAAGTCAATTCAGTTCTCTTACTTGAATTTCATTCCATTATGTTAACATTTAAAGGGTTCTTGGTCTCATCATTCAGCCGAATCACGATCAGCATGACAACCAGGGGTGATGAGACCCCTCATGAGTCAGAAATCTACACTTCAAATTTTAATCATGCCGATATGAGCTAAGGACTACTTTTAGTGTTGCCACTCCCTTCAGAGGATTTTCAGTCTCTGGTTCATATGCAAACATTCAGTTCTGCAAGGTGTCTCATTCACTCTGACATTTCTTATGAGCATTATCTGAGCACCAGTGGCTTTGCTGTCTAGCAAACTATACAATTTTTAAATAAATCCTATTTCAGAAGGCCTGACTGTGAGAGATCCAGGTTTTGTTCAGTCCCTTACAATCATGGAGGAGGGGCCCTCGTGGGTGTAACCCACACTGATGTAACCCATGAAATGGAGAGTGCCATGGCCCAGGACCCTCCTGTGTCTAGAAGTATTTTTTCATGCCTGAAGTTCCCTTACATCCCTTCTTAATGCTGTTACTTTGCTACCTCTGGGTTATTGTATGTTGAGCACCCCAGGACATTCTGTGTGTAAACTATCACAAACACCAAATGTCATTGAGCACATCCATATTTTACTGAATAAGAAATTGTGCAAGTTTATATGCAAGATCATAATTCACTTGGCTATGTTTTTACAGGCAATCTCTCATCTCTTATAGTCTTTCAGTTCCCCATCCCTTTTCTAGAGATAAGTTATAATCAGGAATTTGTGATAACGTCACTGAGGAAATGACCACCTAGATTCAGAAATCCTTCCCCCCTCACTGATTTTGCCATTGAAATCTTACCTGCAGCATCAAAATGGGTTTTCAACATAAAGTAGTGGGGAAACATAAAGATGGTAAAACCTAACAAACTGAAAATGGCCCCTGCATCTAACACTGGCAATGGATCCTGACAGGAATTGTCAGACTCCAAGCTATTTGGGGCCTCAGAAATAGTGCAGGCCAAAATGAAGACACTGACCAATTTGAAGTGGACTTCTTGAAAGCAAATATAATTAGAGACAATTTATAAAGAAATACTTGCCTTTCAAGCTGATGTTAATATTAGATTCCCTGCTGATACCATCCTAGCCATGCTCAATATAGAAGTACTTTATACAAATATCCCCCATGAGTGGGCTTTGGATGTTGTAGCAGAATTGCTCAACCAGCATGACCATACTGTTGTTCCACCTACAGACTTTATTATAAAATTGCTTAAATTTGTATTGAAATTAATGTTTTTCTGTTTGACAAAAAAATGTACTTGCAGACAAAGGGTACAGCTATGTGGCCACTTGTGCTCCCAATATAGCTAATCTTTCTGTGGGATAATGGGAGAACAAATATGTCTTAAATGCAGTAGAAAATCCATTCTTTAATAACATCTTATTGTTCAGATGTTTTATTGATGACATATTGTTAATATGGACTGGTGGTGAATTACTGTCACAGAAACTCTTTAATTACTTGCATAGTACAATAGAATATTTAAAGTTCACCTGTACTGCACACCATTCCACTGTTAATTTTTTGGATTTGAGCCTTTCTTCAACAACAGAGGGGTTGATTGAAACTGAAATCCATAGGAAACCCACAGATGGGTCTATAGTATTCCTGACCTCAAGCTGTCACCCTAAACACACTGGCCCAGATATTCAAACTGCGCTCAAAACTGGCGCAACAGCAGGAGCAAGCACAAACCAGTTGCGCAAATGTGCAACAGGTGCGATATTCAAACATGGAGCAGAGCAAATTGCGCAAGCAACCAACGTCTGAATATCACACATACTGCGCCATCGCGCAACCAGGAAGGAGAAGCTGAGCCAAAATGCTGCACTATGGCGCAACCATGGAAGCTCAGCTGAGCAGTGCAGAGCTGCCATAGCGCAAGCACAGCCCCCCAGAGCAATGGAACTGCACATCCAGGGAGGCAGGCTGGGGCCCACCGCCAGCCATGCACACATGGGCACAGGAACTCACTGCAGAACCCACACCACACTGGCACACCCCAAGCACAGCATCACTGGGGGTGGGACGGCTGATCCACGTGCCCATGAGGACAAGCCAACTAAAGCATAGCAGAGCCATGACGCCCCAGCATAACCACTGGCAGGCAGAGAGTGCCACACCCAGGGGGTTGACAACCACAGTGCACATCAGTCCCCCCTGTACGCACAGCACAGCGTGCACCGTGCCCCCAAGACACCGCTCATGTGCAGTGACAGGCACTGCAGGAAACACCATGCACCCCTGTACCACACGTCAACCCCATGCTGCAGAGAAGCAGACCACCCAGACTCACCCTGTGCACCCAGCAGTGGTGGCAGCAGATGGCGGAGCAACAGAAAGGCAATGCTATGCTGGTGATACCTCCCCATGGACACACACACACACACACACACACATATATCCAGGACCATAGTAGCCCAGATGGCATGTACACCCTGCAACGGAGCACCCAGAGCCAGTTGCAAAGCAGACACCAACACAGCAGTTGTACCAAAATAGAATTTATATTCAAACAAAAGAGGTAACAAAACAGCTAAAACTATGTACAAGTTGGAGGGGGATGGGTAAAGGCAGGGTGTGCAAGGGGAGGAAAACAACTTGAGAGGGAAGTCAGGGTGAAAGGATGGGGGAAGGGCAAATAAAAGGTGGGCTACGGCCCAGCAGGCTCCTGCTCCTCCCCCTGCCGTCTTCCCCTCCTGTGTCTGTGCCGCCGTTCTCCTGTTGCTGTAGGGCTTGCAGGAGCTCTCTGTTGTCACTGGCCAGCTGTGTCAGGCGCCGGACATCGTGCGCCATGCGCTGAAGCACACCGAGGCCTAGGAAAATGGGAACACAGTCAATGGCTGAGACTGACCACAACCCTGAACACCACCCAACCTGCAACCCAGCTAACCCAATGTGCTGCACATGTGATGGCATGCACCCACCCACAGTGAACATGCACATGGCCATCACAAACAGGCGGCACCAGCCATGCGCACCACCGCCCACACACACTGCCCACATCAATCACAGTACAAACTAGGCTGTCATGTGATGTTGCAACGTGGTGCGATGCCAGTCACACAGCTATGTGCCCAGTGCATGCCTGGACCACCTGTGATGCATACACAGACGTCGTGATGCTGCACTGTGATGCAGGTCACCTGTGTCACGCCTACATACATGGATACATAGACAGTGTCGGCAGATAGGGCCTATGGGACACCTAGTCTGGCCATTTGGCCTTGTACGATCACTCTCATTTCTATAAGTCCATTCCCCCTCACACCTGACCTCCAGAAGTCCCTCATGGCGAGCCCACATACAGATCTCCCGTAACCAAGTCAGCCCCCACCACATCCTCTGGCAGGGTGTTCCACTCGTCCACCACCCATGATGTGAGGAAACACATTCGATGTTTCCTTTAAACGAGCCCCTCCAACTGCATCCCATGCCCTCTCACCTGGAACATCCTCTACGCTGACAAATATTGGTTCCTGCACACTGTTCCCCTGTACAATACTCGTATGACCCCATCATATCCCCACACCCTCCTCCCCAGGAGTACATGTTCAGTTCCGGCAACCTGTCTGCATAGGACATGTGATGCAATCCATGCACCATCCATGTCGCCTCCTGTGAACGCCTCCACCCAGTCCCTGTCCATACGCAGCTATGTGTTCCAGAACTGTACACTGTACTCCAGTGTGGGACTCACTAGTGTTACGTATAGTGGAACTACTACCACCCATCTGGTTGTGTCGATCATGGTTGGTGGTCCTGCCCCCAGCATGCAATAGCATCCATGACGTAATGATACTCACCCTCCAGCAGCTCAGTCTGCCGCTGCTGCTGCTGCTGTTGATGCTGCTGCTGCCGCCTGTGGGCCGACGGCCTCTGGGACTGGGGCCCTGGCATGGCCCACATCAGCCGCGCCCGGCGCCGTCACCATCCAGCCTGTGGGAGACATATGGTGAGACAAACATCAGTGTGACTCAAAAGCAGAGTGCCCCCTGCCCCAGTTATACTGCCTGCCCACACAGCCATAACCATCCATCGCACAGCTGCACACACTGACACACCTATGCACAGCCACCCAGGCACACACACACCCCTACAGAGAATATAGGTGAATAGATGGTACACTCACGTGGCCTAGGCACCAGGCCCCGCCTGGCATGGGAACGCAGCCGCACTAACAGCTCCGGGTCCCTCCGGCGGAGATCACTGACCTGGTGCCGCACTGCTCCGCAGACCGCCCCGCCAGTGACCCCACCAGGTCAGTGGCCACCTGCTGCCACACATGGGTCTCTCGGTCCGTGAGGGGGCTCACCATACAGTTGGTCATAGGGCTCCACTAGGCCACCAGGTTGGCCACCTCAACTTGGCTCCACGGCACCGCCTCCTCCTAGCCTGGCACCGACTTTACAGCAGGCAATATGGCGGCTGCGCTGTGACCCCACGTGGAGTTGTTGCGCCAATAGACCAGCACAGGCACCTATCGCTATTGCTGGCGCTCGTCACTACATGGCGCTGTAGCCAGACAGTGCTGGGACGTACACATGGCATGCACTCAGCGCCAGGGTCAGAGGGCATACCTGGGTCACGGGCACGACGCATACGTGACACAGCTATAGGATGTATAGGTATCCTGGCGCGACCGCGGCACAGCACCAGTGCCACAGGGGACTATCGCGCAGAGGTGCCACAGCCATATAGTGCCCAGTGCTGCAGCGCCACTGGCACAATGGTGGCTATGTCCAGAATAGCTTATCGCGCCAGCAGTTCTGCAGCGCTATCGACGCATGCGTAACTCCGCCTGGGCTTGATGCAATGCAGTGTAGCACACAACCACAAACATGCGCCATCGGCTCAGCCGGACCTTCCTATTGCGCTAAGCGCACGACGCCATATTCAGCCGACATATGCAAAGCAGGCGATCAGCTATCTAAAAGCGCAGTGGCGCGATTAGCATGTTTTAAAGTTGCGCCACACTCATTTGCATGTGTTATGCTATAAAATACGACACTGGGTTGTGGCGCCAGATTTGGTTGTTGTAGCTGAGGGGTGAGTTACATGCTGTGTGATGCTCAGGACAATGCACATGGGTAGGGGTGCTGGAGGGTGTCACGGGATGAGGGGGCTGAGCATGATGAGGGCACTTAGAAGGGGGCAGAGGGCACCCTTTCCATCAGTATCTGCCAGGCAGTGAGGAAAGGGGGGGGCTTCTGCCCCCCGGCCTGCAGCTATGCTCATGGGGAAATGCTGTGGACTGCAGAGTGACAGGTGTCCACTTCCACCCATACAGATCAGCATGACTGACGAGAACCAGGCCGGTGGTGGACGGGCATGAGGAGGAGGCCAAACTTCACCACAGCAGAGACCGAGGCCCTCTTCCAGGCCTACCTGGAGGATGAGCCGCTTTGAGTGGGCGGAGGGCACCCTCAGCACGTGCAGCTGCATGGGAGGGGTAGCTCTGGCCAACCTGCATGGAAGCCACCAGCGCTCGTGCAGGAGTGCCGCAAGAAGATGGGACTAACCGCAGGAGGCTGAAGGAGAAGGTGGCAGCCTTCAGGGTGGTGCTGCCACTGGTGGGGGACCACCAGTGGTGTTGCAGCTGACCCCGACCGAGGAGACACTGGTCGCGCCATGCAGCCGAAAGTGCCATTGCGGGTGTTCCTGGTGGAGGATTCCAGACAGGTGGAAGCTCATCACTGCACGGTATGTCATGGTGATGTTGTGGGGAGGCTGTTGTCTCATGCACTCACATGTACTCTTTCTGTTTCAGATCCTGTTCGTCTGCAGGAGACGGTGGTGGTGGGTGCTGACAGTGAGGCAGACCTGCTGGACCAGGAGGAGGGACCTTCCACCTCCGCCAGCAGCCTGCATGCACTGCGCAGCAGGCCGCTGGGCTGACAACTCCGCCCGGCAGTGATACGGGTGCAGGGTGCACAGCCTGTGTCACAGCAGTCTGGCATGCAGGTGTGCCAGCATGCTGTGCCTATGGCAGTGGCACGACCGGCACTATTGAGGATGGCAGGCCTGCAATGGCCAGTGAGAGGTGTGTGTCCCACGAGGGACACACGGCAGGCCAGCACGTGCCCCTGGGCCGTCCAGCTCACACCTGTGTACCAGCATGCTGGCACAGTCACAGGCTGGGCTTGTCAGCACCGTGGGGCAGCACCGTGGCTGAGCAGGTGTCTGGCACTGTTGACAGCACAGGGTGGAACAGGTGGACCTGGGGCTCAGCAGTTGGAGGGCAGCAGCAGCAGTTGCACACCAGGCCTGGGGACAGCGCCAGGCAGTGGCACTTGTCCACCGGCCTGGATCAGCCCATACCTGGTCCTGGCAACAGCGGCCACTCTCAAGGGGTGCTGTGCACCAGGACCATCCACACCCTGGGGGTCACGATGCCATTGGGGCACAGTACCCTTTGGACATGCACACCCGCCTGCTGCAGGAGTCGGTACAGCTGCAGGGACGGGTTGCAAGGTCCGTGGAGGCACTGACTGTGTCCGTGGAGTGGCATAGCAGGGAGTGTGCTCGGGACCGGGCCGAGATGGTCCATATGCGGACGGATGTGACCGCTGCCATCGACAGGCTGACCCAGGCAGTGGTCTCTGTGGCGACCGCATTGACCACACTGTCTGGTGACCCTGTACCACGCACCCCACACAGTGCGCACTCCACTCCCCGTTTCGGTGTCATGACACCAGGCCTGTCGCGCTGGTTCGCTGTGGCATCCCGAGCACCCCTGGAGCAAGTTTTTCAAGGGATGCAGACCTCAGCGGGCAAGGTCAACACGCACTGGGACCCTGGTGGTGCAGTAGTGCCACCGATGTGGCCTCCTGCGCAGCCTGCCAGTGCTGCTAGGCCACGGCGGGCCGCCCACGCATCCGTGGTGGCCGTGGGACAGTGCTCCCTGACTGAGCTGTCTCCCAATGCAGGCCCTGTGTCTGGTGCTGCCCTGTGTGCATTGTGTGTCATGGTGGGCAGTGCACTGCTGGGGCTCTGCTCACCATACTGACACACGGACCACCTGCACACTCTCCCAACTGCTGTCCACAGGTGCGTGTGGATGATGATGCCTGCATTGCACTGTACACCAAGGTGCAAGGTTGCCCAGGTCCTGACACATGTACTGGACAGTCCAGGTGGTGAGGGTGGTTGGTGGTGCTGTGTGATAGCGTGTAATTTCCACATTGCTGTGCTGCTGCCCTGTATGCCTGGTGTGTGTGTGTGTGTTTATTTGAGTGCTCACCCTCTCTGCTAATGTGTTGGTATGCACCTTCAACTCCCTGACCTTCATGCACGGTGTGTCCCCTGTGTGCCTGTGGTTTCGTGACAGACAGTGTTGCCTGCACATGTCCCTTGACTTACCTGTGTTGTGCGAGTGCTCTTCTGCAATGGTGTCCTGGTGCAGCTGGGCCTGCCGGTCAGTCGGGGTCCCTCCGTCCTGGGAGGGCGGCTCATCACCCATATCACGCGCCACTGGCGTCCCCTCGCTGTCCCCTCTTGGACCTGTACGGCTATCCCATGGTCTTTGGCCATGTTGTGCAGGATGCAACAGGCCAGGAATATCCCACAGGCCTTTGGGGCTGTACTGTAGGGCTCCCGGAGGTGTCCAGGCATCGGAAGCGTGCCTTGAGTATCCTGGAACACCCGCCTCTATGATGTTCCGTGGTTGCGCGCAGCTCATTGAAACCGTATGTGCTGGGGTCATGGGGAGCCGGGTATGGTGTGAGCAGCCAGGGACGGAGTGGTATCCACAGTCACCTGTGTGGAGATAGTGGAGATCAGTGTTAGGTCAGGTCCATATTGCCCATATCCTTGTGTGCCACTACCATGGCACCTGTGTCATTCCCACCCTTGCACAGAGTTTGCATTCCATACATGTGTACTCACCCACTAGATGACCCGTGGGGATGTTCCCACTCTCGAATCGATGGCACAGTGCAGATTGGTGCCATATGAAGGCAACATGTGCTCCACCAGGGTGTGTGGCACAGACATTGATGATGCGCCCAGTGGCATCACACACCACCTGGCAGTTGACACTCGAGTAGCCCTTTCGGTTCCGATATGCTTGATGTCTGTTTGGGCCAGGTGGCGTGCGAATGGCCACATGGGTGCAGTCTATGGCACCTAGCACGCCAGGCATTTGTGCTACCCTGTGGAACTCCTGCATGTTTGCTGTACGCTCTGCCGGTGCTGGGGAATGGATGTACTCCGAGCATGAGGCAGCAGTGCGCTGAGGAATTGGGTGAGGATGCGTGCGTGGCTGACTGCGTGATGCCTGTGGTGTCCCTGTCAGCCTCTGGAAGGTGCCCGTGGCGAGCAGGCACATGCAGGCTGTCACCTTGGTTCCTCCAGACAGAGCATGACTCCGCCGTGAGGGTGCCTGCATCACATCACTGCACAGCTCACTGAGCCGTCCTCAGTATTGCCCTGTTCAGGCGGTACCAGGCCACGATCTCAACATCACTGTACAGCTCGTAGCTGATGCGGGCACGATACTGCCTGTCGGGGGCATACCGCCGACGGGCCCCTCCACGGCCACGTCCCCCTGCAGCATGCTGTCTCACCCCCCTCATTACAGCTTCCATGTGGAAGCTGACACTGTCCATCTCCCTGGCTTCTGCCCCCAGCTGCTGTTCCTGTGTTACCCCACTGCCCCCACTGCTACTTCCACTGCACCGGCACCCCACTGGCCTCTCTGTCCTCCAGGACCCACTGTCCTCTCTGTCCTTCCTGCTCCTGTCTCTGTCTCTGTCTCTGTCTCTCTGTCCCTCTCCCGGTTTGCGGCCTGCTCGAGTTCTTGCGCGCTCCCTTGAGCCGCTTTATTTTGGCTCAAATCCAGTACTGCGCAAACTTCCGCTGGAGCTATACTCTTGGCGCATTGGCGCAAGTGTTCAAATATCGCATTGCACACTTTATGCATGGACCCGCCCCCTTCGGTTGCGCATGCCTTCATTTCCATTGCGCTGTGGCTCAGCGTGTTTTCGGTGGCGCAACTGGCCCCTTCTCAATATCGCAGAATGGCGCATTTTTGGAGTTGCGCACGCTCAACCCTGTTGCGCATGGCGCAACCCTTTTGAATATCTGGGCCACTATTTATAACATATCAAAGGGGCAGTTTTTGAGAGCCAGGAGAAACTGCAGTACACTAATGCAAACAGAAAGTAATATGGTGGACATGACTTTTAGATTTCAAGAATGAGGTTATAGTCAACATGTAGTGCAACAGGCTAGAACTTTTGTGATGGAACAAGACAGGGACCTACTATTACAAGAACGAGTTGAGACAAATGTACGACAAGGAAAAAGGTTTAATTTTGTCACAACCTATTCGGTACATGCTGCAAGTTTAGAAAAAAAATTAAAACAACATTGGTCAGTTTTGCCTAGTGACCCAGGGCTAAGAGGATTGGTAAAACAAACCACAAGAATGATATACAGGAGGGCTAAGACCCTAAAAGATTTTTTGTTCCACAGCCATTGTACTGAACCAGAGCCATCACATGTACCTGGCTAAATAGAGATGTCAGGGGTTGTGTCACATGCAAAAGACATCTTTACTGTAAGGACATTTCAACCAGTAAAGATTTTTTTAGTGTAAATACAACAAAAAAGTTTGAAATCAGACATCTTATGACATGTGACACTACTGGAATAATATACCTGGCAACATCTACATGTTCTTCTTTCTATGTGGGTAAAACCACTAGAAATTTCAAAATGAGGGTAGGTGAGTATGTCCAACCTATTCAGACAGGTGATTGTACATATGCTACTTATTGATTTTTATTTATTTATTTGTATTTCGGATGACACCTTTGAGCCGAGGGCTCTTTTACAAAGATTCCACGTCATGGCAATAAGGACAATAAGGTACAAAACATAACATGATCATTACAATGGAACTTACAAAAAAACTACTGCTGTGCATGTTGAAAAAATGCAGAATAGTGAACACAGGATTTATTTCCAGGTAATAGAAAAAAATTGTCCAGTCTATGAGAGGGGGAAATTTTAATTATTTAGTTTTAAAGAGAGAAAACTTTTGGATCATAACGTTAGGTGCTAATAAACTACCAGGGCTGTACGTGGGTCTAGATATATGGCCATATCTTAAAAATAACTTTTTTACTCATCATTACTTTGAAATATTTTCTGATTTTGAGTCCTTTTTCTCCTTTTACTTTTCCTTCCTCCCCCTCAGCTTGGTTCTCTGACTGCCCGAACTGAAAGTTGTATGAATGAATTTGAATAATTACAAGTGCATGTAATGTTGGGCTTAAGAAGGAACTAAGTATATTTAAAGTTTTGAGTGTATTTTATTGTATGTTAACTATAGGGACTCTGATAATTAGTATTAACTGTGTGTTTTAGGTTCAGCCAATCACTTGATTATGTTTGTTAAACATCATTATGACATCATGGTGTCTGTTCAGTATTTAAGTAGTGTCTTTTGATATGTGTTCTAGACTTTGATACAGGATCCAGTATATGATCTGAAACGATCAGGCATACTCTTGTTTTAAACAATAAAATGAATTTATTCTAATATCTCTGTTGTCCGTGTAATATGAGGTGGTGAGTGTTTGGCTTACATTGTTTACATGGCCCTGTTTTAACCCTGTTTACTCTCAGAGCACCCTCAGGTGTAGCCATCAGGTCCCAGATATTTATTTACTTTCATCCCTATTAGATTTTCCAGCACCCATTTTTCCATTCTCTGAACGGATCCTGAAGGCCCTTACTTTTTTCCTTTCTGACCCCTCATTCTGGCAGTTGCCCATCCTCCTTAGTAATTACAGAACAAAAAATAATTGTTCAGTATCTTCCTTTCTTTTGTCCCACTCCTCCCAGCCCTCCTTGCTTTTTAGTTTCACTATGTCCTTTTTCACCTTTACTCTTTTTCTGTATGTACCAGACAAGTGTTTTTCCCTTTTCACCATCATTGATAACCTAAGCACTGTCTGAACTTTACCCTCTCCCACCTTCCTGATGGGTTCTGTTGTTGCTTCCAGATACTGTACTTCACCCTGTCTTCCTCCCTTTGACACAGACACACAAACATTGGTCAGTGCTGAAGTAATGCTGAGGTATACTGAGGCACTCACATTACAATTTGCATTGGCTGTAATGTGATTCTGCTCAAGCATACCTTAGCAGTACCTCAGTACCTACCTGGTCAACTGTTGTACAACTGCCACTGTACTTAAAAATGCTCTCCTCTTGGTTCATACTGCCACTTTTTCATCATCTGATAACCACATTAGTCCCTTAGCCATTTTTCCTTTAGAGACTTTTGCAGTTAAGTTATCTGCTGCTTCAATTACTGCCTTTTTTAAATGCTACCCACATTTCTTCAGCACTCTTTTCCTTTACTATAGTCTTCATGATTTCCTCTAATTTTTCCCTAATTTTTTTACAGTCCCATACCCTTATTACTTTTGCCTCTTTGACTGTGCCCTCCTGGACGTCCAATGATACTGTCCTGTGGCCAGCGGAACCAAGTTATTCCAGGACTGCAATTTTCTGACTCCTCCCACTGTTGGTGAGCACCAGATCCATCAGGGCCTCTCCCTTGTTGGGGCCTGAAGCAATTGCTCCAGAAATTCCTCTTGGTAGACATCTACCAGAATTTGATTTCTAGTACTAGCCTTGATTGGAGCAGTATAGTTCACATTCAGCATATTCAATTCCCCAACAATTACCACTTCCTCCAGACTGGCCACCATTTTAACTGTGTCTCCCAATTCCCTTTCTGGTCCTCACTCTTGGTCTTGTGGTATGTAGACCACCCTAATCAGGATATGTTTCCTTGTCTGTGTTGCTTCCAATACTCATAGGTTTATGATTCACCCCATAATCTCTGCACTTTGGTTTTGGTCTGACCTCCAGTAGTCTGGATGCTGTTTCATCACACAAACTGTCCTGTTTCCCAGTATTTGACCTGGTGCTGGTAAGTGATGCCCAAATAAATGTGGCACCTGACATTGTGCATGCTCTACATAAGCTTTGCTCAGTGCTCTATTTCCTCAGAAGGAATTCTATACACTTTTCATGTTTCTAGCAAGACTGCATGGGAGGATACTGGAAGCATTCCTAAGCCTCCTCCCAATACCACAGGTTGGTGTTGGCCTCAGTGGTATTCCACCCACAGATGGACATGTATGAAGAGTCTTAGCCCCAATGCTCTCTGGCTCTTTTTGCTATTTTGAGGTCTCCCTAGCACAATTTCACCAGTGTGCTTTGTCCTTAGACTGATATCAACCAGTCCTCCAGATCCTTCTTATACTGGGATTCACATACTGTCTTTGTCACAGGTGCAGGCAAGTAAAAGGTATGACTTTTACTTTGGCCAATTGAAATGGCTGGTGTATATCATCACCTTTGTCACTTCACTGCAGACAATGCCAGTCTCAATAGATTCTAGTAAATTCACCTGTACCCTGATCTTCTATTCTCACTTGAACCCTCAGCCTGTAATGTGAGTCTGCTTTCCAAGATGATGTATCATTTACTGTAATTTTGGGAGATCTTCATGGTGATGTATTGCAGGACTCAGAAGAATTCCAGTTCTTTCATTCCTTCAGAAAAGTCAATATCCATCATAGCTTGTGACAGGGTTAATGTATGTGACAGATCTAGCAACATTTCATCATCACTTTCTCTGACCTGTTACTGTCATCACCAGGGTCATTCAGCTAAACAATGACTTGTCACTAAGCCTCTATTTCCTCCAGATTCACAAATTGCATGTCCATCAGTTCCAATAATTGGGATTGCATTGCCTGCAATGTCCGCAGGTCCAAAAACTGCTCACTTATGCAAGGTTCACAACTCATGGACCTTAAGCATAATTTCCTGCTGTAACCACACTCTTCACACTTGGGGTCCCAGTTGCCAGCAGGGTGCCAGTGCCAGGTCTGTATCTACTGTACCTTTCAAACAACATGAAGTCTTGCTGTATTCTGACAATTGCAGTGATTCCCAACCTTTGAACTGCCCCAGAGAACTAAGGGTTAACTTTCCATGCAGGGCATGGAACGCTGAGCTCGAGCTCGGTTGAAGCCTCTGTCTGGAGTGTGTTGAACTCAAACCATCAGATTCTTTACTCCACCTCACTGAACGGTCGGTCTGGAGATTTCTCCTTCAGCTGGGTTCAAAGCCGGTTAAAGTTTTCAGTTTTTCATCGGTTTAAACTGATAAAAAGTATCCGAATAGTCGGTTCAGTATCTGTCTGTGGTGCCATGAGTACTAGATAGGAATTGTTCTATTTTTCTGTGTGAAACTTGTAAAAGTGTGGTTAGTTCAGCTGAACTGACCATTTGATTGTGAATTTTGCTATATTTAGTGTGTGGTTACCAGTTCTTATTGGTTCTAAAAAAACGTGTTTTAACCGTTTTTTTCCAATACCTGTGACACGGTTAGGAACCGATAAGGGAGTCTTGCTTGGTGGTTGCTGAAAAAAGGGTAAGTTTGGTTAGGTTGGCCATGTCTGAGAAACCCAAGAAAAAAAAATGGGCCCACTGGGTTTCAACACTGCAGTGAGTGTGGGGAGGTCTTTGCCAAGGCCGATCCCCACACCACCTGTGTTTATTGTCTGGGGTTTGACCACCTCAATTCAGACTGCCAAATATGTAAGAACTTTCCCAAATCTACCCTTGAGAAGAGATTAGATAGACTGAGGGAAAAGGAGACCGAAAGTCCGCTGACCCGGATGGCCAGCCCAGTTTGGTTTCAAACGAACCAGAAAGAGAGCTGATTCTGAGGGATCGGTTCCACAAAGAAAGTGCAAAGATAAATCGACCGTTCAGATCCAGAGGTTCATGTTCTGACCACAGAAGAGATAGCCAGGCGATTTTCAGATTGTGGAATCGCTCCATCCGATTCTGACCAATCCGGATCCTTCTTGCAGGATTCGGTCAGTTGGTTCCCCCGGTTCAAGATTATACCCTTGAAGATTTTTATGAACTGGAATTTGAAGAGGAAGGGGAATTTAAGGATTATGATGTAAGTGAAGGTCTGGATGTGCCTGTGGAACCAGACATCTCCCCAGACAGACCATCAGGTGTTTCCCCTCCTAGGCTTTCTGAGTCCCCTTTCCATTTTATGTTTTACAGAAAAGTGGCTGAAACCCTCCAGCTTCCTATGGAGGAGGCTGTGGAAGATCAAGAAGACCCTGATTATGTAGAGATGATGGATATCCCAGAGTCCAGGAGACTGTCTATTCCCCTCCATAAATCTTTTGGGAAACAGACACAAAAAATCTTAAAGTCTCCTTACACTATACCTCCTGTGGATAGAAGAATGGACAAGAGGTATACACGTTCAGGCTCAGACACGGAGTTCTTATATCAGCAATGCAGCCATGTTGGGGTAGTGCAGGCAGCTGCCTGTGACAAGGCAAATATTCCCATGGCTTCACACCCCACTGACAAGGACTCCAGGAAGATTGATGCCATGGCAAATAAGCAGTACATGGCATCTTCTTTGGGACTCAGGCAGGCAAATTACATGGCCTATACAGCCAGGTACCAGAAGTCCAGGTGGGATACTGTACTGGCACTGGCTAAACAGGCCTCCCTCCAGCTAGCCAAGGAGCTGGAGGCAGTGGCTGCAGATGGGATTGAGGCATCTAAGGTTCAGTTTCATGATGCTGTGGACTCTAATGATGTTTCATCAAGAGTCATGGCTACATCTGTGGCTCTTCAGAAGATGGCTTGACTCAGATGTACTAGCCTCTCACAGGACACCCAGGCTAAGGCTATGGATTTTCCTGTAGTGGGTAATTCTCTGTTTGGGGAGCAGACAGAGAATTACATGAAGAAAATGGACGAGTACAGGACCACTTACAGGAGTGTTCAGGCCAAGGAAAGGCAGGCAGCTCCTCAAAGGCAGCAGTCTAGGGGCAGGGGCAGGCCTTTTCAAAGGTCTTTTTACCAAGCACAGGCCTCTTCTTCCTTTTCACAGAGGGGGTTCTTCAGAGAGAGAGAAGCAGAAGGGGGATGAGCAGGCCTGCATCCACCCCTCAGCCTAAAGCCCCTGCCAAGCAGACACCCTGATGGGTCTGTCTGGGTCGACTCTCCTATTCCAGTAGGGGGCAGGCTTGCTTACTTTGTCTAGGACTGGATGTCTATTACATCAGACAAGTGGGTCCTGGAAGTAGTAAGCCAGGGACTGGTTCTCAGCTTCAAAAATTTCCAAAGATGAGAGCCAGATCTTTTCCACCTGCAAACCTTTCAGAAACCCTTGCCCTAGAGGCAGAGGTTTCTTCTCTCCTAGGTTTAAGAGCTATAGAGAGAGTACCTACCCTACACTGGGGCAAAGGACTGTACTCCAGGTACTTCCTGACCCCCAAAAAGACAGGGGAGTGGTGACCCATCCTAGACCTAAGATATCTAAACAAACAGCTTTTAAAACCAAAGTTCAAGATGATAACTCTGGGAATAATCCTTCCCTTTCTAAGGCCAGGGGACTGGCTAGCCTCCCTGGACCTCAAAGATGCCTACTTTCACATTCCCATCAGGTGCTCCCACAGAAGGTACCTCAGATTCGAGTTGCCCTCAGGCCATTATCAGTTCAGAGCAATGCCCTTTGGCATAACCTCAGCCCCAAGGGTTTTCACAAAGTGCCTGGCAGTAGTAGTTGCCTTTCTAAGAAGGCAAAAAATTTCCATTTTTCCTTATCTGGACAATTGGCTAATAGTGGGTCAGTCTCCAGACCAATTCAAGACTCACCTACAAGTGACCCAGTGAGTGCTCACTTCTCTAGGATTTCTTCTCAACCTTCTCAAGTCAGTTCTTGAACCAGTCCAGCTTCTTACCTTTATAGGGGCAGAACTGGACACACTCCGAGCAAGAGCCTTTCTTCCTTAGAAAGGGCAAGGGCTCTATGGAACTAGCTTCTTCCTTCAGCCTTCAGGTATCTCGACCAGCAAGGCATTTCTCCAGCTCTTGGGCCACATGGCAGCTTCGACAGCAGTGGTCCAAGGGCAAGATTCCAGATGAGGATATTCAGTTCCACCTGAGAGCTTTCTGGTCTCAGAGAAAGGACTCTCTTACCGCTGATTCCAGTGATTCTGACCTTGATCCAGGCCTCCAGTGGTGGCAGGATCAGGACAATTTAAGGCAAGGTGTCCTCTTTGTTGCTCAGCCTTGTTCAGTGGTCCTAACATGGATGCTTCTCTTCTGGGCTGGGAGCCCACCTGAGGTCCCTTACTGCCCAGGGCCAGTGGTACCCCCAATAATCCCTTCTCCACATCAATCTTCTAGAGCTCAGGGCAGTTTTTCTAGCTCTAAAAGCATTCTCACAGTCAGTTCAGAACAAGGTGGTTCAAGTCAGAACAGACAACATTACCACCATGTGGTACATCAACAAGCAGGGAGGCACTAGGTCCACGGCCTTGTGCACAGAAGCCATGAAGTTGTGGTCCCTGGCTTATTCCCTGCAAGCCTCTCTTGTAGTAGTTCACCTTCCAGGTAAGGACAATGTGCTAGCAGATGCACTGAACAGGAGTTCTCAGGGCCATCACGAATAGTCCCTGGACCCTCAGGTGTTGAAAGTGATTTTTTCAAGGTGGGGCACTCCAGAGATAGATCTCTTTGCAGCCCCAGACAATCACCAACTCCCTCTCTTTTGTTGCAGACCTCCAGTCTTGGGCTCAGTCCCCCTGGACACCCTGATTCTGAATTGGGAAGGGTAGTTTCTGTATGCCTTTCCCCCCTTCCCACTCCTGTTCAAAGTTTTAGTCAAAGTAAGGTCTCAACCTTGCAAAGTGATTCTGGTTGTTCCAGATTGGGCCAGACAGCCCTGGTATCCCCTGTTGCTGTCCCTAGCAGTCCATCTTCCCTTGTCTCTTCCCAGGAATTACAACCTGTTAACATCTTCTCAGGGGAGGATTTGGTACCCCAATCTTCAGTTTCTCAATCTCAAGGCATGGCTCTTGAAGAGTTAGAGTTTGCAGATCTGCATCTTTCCCAAGGGGTTCTGGACATCCTCAAGGCTTCTCAAAAGTCCTCCACCAGAAAGACTTACAACTCCAAATGGAAAAGATTCAGCATTTGGTGTTCTAAGAAGACTATTTCTCCAGACACTGCTGAATTGCCTACGGTTCTGGATTATATGGTCCATCTTAATGGCCTAGGCCTCAGGCCAGCTACTCTCAAGGTACACTTGTCAGCTGTTTCTGCATTTTTGTCTGTGGGGAAGCCTTTCTCACTATCTTCCCATCCTGTGTTCTGTAAATTTTTTAAAGGATTGTTTCACACCAATCCCCCTTTTAGAGACCCTGGCCCTGCCTGGGATTTGAATGTTTGCATTGCTCAGCTTATGCAACCCCTCTTTGAGCCTATGTTTTCAGCAGAGCTAAAGTACTTGACTTGGAAAACTGTTTTTCTTGGTAGCCATTACCTCTGCCAGGCGTATCAGTGAGTTGCAAGCCCTGTCAGTGGAACCTGATTTTATCTCCTTTCATAGGGATAAAGTGGTCCTTAAAACCAATAGAAGGTTCTTGCCCAAAGTGGTTTCAGAATTCCATTTAAACCAGTCTATGTCTCTCCCTGTTTTCTTCACTGATCATTCTTCCTCAGGAGAGAGGAGGCTACACAGTTTAGATGTCAAAAGAGCCCTTAGTTACTACATAGAGCGTACCAAGGGTCACAGGTTTGACTCCCTCCAGTTGTTCCTCACTTATGGAGAAGTGGAAAGGGCAAACCTGCCACCAAAAGATCTATTGCCAGGTGGATTGTGTCTTGCATACAATTCTGCTATGAAAAACTGGAAAAAACTCCACCCTCAGGCCTGAGGGCTCATTCCTCACGAGGTGCAGCTGCTTCCCTGGCTGTGGCCTGGGATATCCCTCTCCTAGAAATTTGTCAAGCAGCCACCTGGAAAACAGTCCATACCTTTACCAAGCATTACTCTCTGGATATCCAGGCTAGGAGTGATGCTCAGTTTGGCACAGCAGTACTTCACAGCCTATTCCTCAAAGTAGGTTATGTCCTCCTCCTTGAGCTACTGCTTGAAGTTCAGATTGTCAGAATACAGCAAGACTTCATGTTGTTTGAAGAAAAATTACTCACCTTAGTAATTATATTTCTTCTAATGGAGTCTTGCTGTATTCTGACCTCCATCCCTCCCTGCCTCCCCTCTCAGAACCAGTTTTTGGGAAGTGGGTGGGCAGGTGCAGTGTTGCACCCCAGGGGTGTATTTGCTTGCACCCTACCCCCTTTTTGTTTGGGTGCTTATTTATTATTGTTATTTTTGAGTACATTGGGTTTAGTTTTTGGGTTTTCTGACTTGAGTCTTCCTTGGGAATCCAAAACTTTTCAGCCAGTTGACTAGTAGAATTTTTACAATTTCCACATAGAATTTTTAGTTTAGTTGGGCTCGTAAGAATCTGATGGTTTGAGTTCAAAACACTCCAGACAGTGACTTCATCCAAGCTCGAGCTCAGCATTCCATGCCCTTCATGGAAAGTTAACCCTTAGTTCTCCAGGGCAGTTCAAAGGTTGGGAATCACTGCAATTGTCAGAATATAGCAAGACTCCATTAGAAGAAATATTATTACTAAGGTGAGTAATTTTTTCTTTGGGTCAGTTACAAAACACTTTTCATCCATAATGCCTCTACCAGAAGGAGTAGATTGCTGATGGGCATATGGTCACTGCACTGTTTAAAGGAAAACTAGGGTTACAGCCCTTACTCTTCCACTACATCCCAAGTCCATGATTTGCAGTTTTAGCATAGTTTGAGTTTCTTTAAATATAATTATGTTTCTTTGTTAAACTTTATACTCCTCCTCTGCCGCTTCCTGTTTGAAGGGTGCCCATGGTCATCTTGTATCTGCTGCAAGCATCCTTTGCTCAGTTTCTGCTAATATGCCCAGCTGACCAATGGAGGGGTCAGCTGGGCATATTAGCATAAACCAAGTGAAAGATACATGTGGCAGCTGCAAGATGGCCATGGGCATCCTTTAAAACCAGAAGCTATGGAGAAGCAGTATAAAGTTTAAAAAAGACACACAGAGGTATTAAAAAAATCAAACTATGCTGAGAACACAAATTGGAGACTTGGGATGCAGCAGGGGAAGTAGGGGCTATTACCATTGTTGTTCATTAAATCAGAGTTGGTGCTGGGGGCATGCACGGGGTTCACAGCAATACTGTCAATGCCTGCTCCCACTTCACGACAAAGCAGGACCTACTATGTGCCTCCGAGTGTTGTGAGCACTGGCGTTTGTTTCCACATGGATGCACAGCTATGCCTCACTTCTCAGTACCTGACTGCAACTTTGAAAACAACATTTGGCTATGAGTTTCATACTTGCTGTTACATGTGTCTTCAATAACCGAGGTGGTCTCCTTTTAGTGTTAAATAGTTATAGTGCCAGTAATGGCTCCCAAAAGCTTCTTGAAAGCCTGCAATTCATTCAAGTCAATTCAGTTCTCTTACTTGAATTTCATTCCATTATGTTAACATTTAAAGGGTTCTTGGTCTCATCATTCAGCCGAATCACGATCAGCATGACAACCAGGGGTGATGAGACCCCTCATGAGTCAGAAATCTACACTTCAAATTTTAATCATGCCGATATGAGCTAAGGACTACTTTTAGTGTTGCCACTCCCTTCAGAGGATTTTCAGTCTCTGGTTCATATGCAAACATTCAGTTCTGCAAGGTGTCTCATTCACTCTGACATTTCTTATGAGCATTATCTGAGCACCAGTGGCTTTGCTGTCTAGCAAACTATACAATTTTTAAATAAATCCTATTTCAGAAGGCCTGACTGTGAGAGATCCAGGTTTTGTTCAGTCCCTTACAATCATGGAGGAGGGGCCCTCGTGGGTGTAACCCACACTGATGTAACCCATGAAATGGAGAGTGCCATGGCCCAGGACCCTCCTGTGTCTAGAAGTATTTTTCATGCCTGAAGTTCCTACATCCCTTCTTAATGCTGTTACTTTGCTACCTCTGGGTTATTGTATGTTGAGCACCCCAGGACATTCTGTGTGTAAACTATCACAAACACCAAATGTCATTGAGCACATCCATATTTTACTGAATAAGAATTACAAGTTTATATGCAAGATCATAATTCACTTGGCTATGTTTTTACAGGCAATCTCTCATCTCTTATAGTCTTTCAGTTCCCATCCCTTTCTAGAGATAAGTTATAATCAGGAATTTGTGATAACGCACTGAGGAAATGACCACCTAGATTCAGAAATCCTTCCCCCCTCACTGATTTTGCCATTGAAATCTTACCTGCAGCATCAAAATGGGTTTTCAACATAAAGTAGTGGGGAAACATAAAGATGGTAAAACCTAACAAACTGAAAATGGCCCCTGCATCTAACACTGGCAATGGATCCTGACAGGAATTGTCAGACTCCAAGCTATTTGGGGCCTCAGAAATAGTGCAGGCCAAAATGAAGACACTGACCAATTTGAAGTGGACTTCTTGAAAGCAAATATAATTAGAGACAATTTATAAAGAAATACTTGCCTTTCAAGCTGATGTTAAGAAGGCTATGAAGGATATCTGAAAGGATTTTGCCTCACTTGAACAGTGATCAAATGACCTGGATAGGAAAACCACCACCACTGATAATATGGTGAAAACATTGATGCCTCCTTAAAGAAAATAATAGAAATCAAAGCCTTTTCTCATGGTCTGATAAGAAAACTCTGAAAGCAGAGTCAAGTGAAAATCTATTGTTTATATGGCCTTCCCAAAAAATCAGAGGGTTCTTACCTGCCACAATTCCTTGACTCCTTTCTCCGCACAGTGCTTGAATTTGGAGGCCTGGACATTCTCATTGACATTGAGTGCATGCAGCACAGTGTCAGGCCCAAGCCTTCCTCTCGAGAAGCTCGGCTGAAATTGGCCATTAACTGATTCCTTAAAAATGGCGTCATTAAAAAAAAATATGACAAAGTAGCATGGAAAAACAATAGTGCCTTGTATGGCAAACTAGAATTTTTTTTTTAAATGATTATGCTCTGGGTACTATGAGGCAGAGGATGGACACTGCACCTATTCTCCAAGCCCTTCACAAACAGCATCTGAAGTTTCGTATACGCTACTTTACCTGTCTTAATTGTTCAGTTCCCAAATGAACATATGAACATATGAAAATTGCCAGCATCAAAAGGCCATCATGGTTTATCTAGACTGCTTGTGAATGCAGCTAGCTCCCTATTCAGCAGCTGCACCACCCCACCCATCCCCTTACCTCCCTTTACCATCCCCTTCACACTGTCCCACCCCTTCTTGAAGCATTCCACTGTGGTACATGCCACCTCTTCAGCTGGTAGTGCATTCCACTTTGTCACCACCCTCTTTGTAAAGAAATGCCTCCTCACCTCCCTCCTGAATCTACCTCCCTTCAATCTCATGTCATGGCCCCTAGTGTCACTCCCCATTCTCCTCCTGAATAGACCCTCTGCGTCCATTTTGATTATCTCTTTCATGTACTTGAAGGTCTCAAGCATATCCCCCCATCCTCCTCTCCTCCAGTGTGTACATGTTTAACTCTCTTAGTCTGACCTAATATGGCAATTCCCCCAGGCCCTGAATAATTTTCGTTGCCCTACACTGCACTCCCTCCAGCCGCCTAATGTCCCTTTGTAGGTACGGGGACCAGTACTGCTGCAGTATTCCAGGTGGGGTCTAACCAACAATCTGTACAATGGTAGAATAACCTCCCTTCTTCTCGAGGTAATTCCCCTTGCAATGCACCCCAGTATTTTCTTGGCCATTGCTGCTACCTTTCTGCATTGTGCGGAATTGTTCATTGCTCCCATGATGAGCACCCCCAGATCCTTCTCCTCTTCTGTTACCTCCAGCTGCACTCCCCCAGATGGTAGCTTCTCCTCAGATTTTTTATTCCGAAGTGCAGCACCTTGCATTTTTTTGCATTAAACCCTAGCTGTCATCTGTCAGACCATGCCTCCTGACTTTCCAGATCCTCCTGTAGACCCCACCAACCTGCCTGGTTGTCCACCACCATTCCCATCTTGGTGTTATCTACAAATAGGCTGATTTTGCTGCTGATCCCCTTCAAGATGTCTGCAATAAATATGCCAAACAACACTGGGCCCAAAACTGAACCCTGTGGAACACCAATTGTCACAGGCTTAGGGGATGAGTATTCTCTACCTACCATCACCCTCTGTTGCCTATCTTTTAGCCAGCTCTCCAGCCACCCACCCACCCCACCAGTTTTGCTCCTGCCCCTGTGCCCTGTAGCTTGATTCAGAGTCTCCCATGTGGTACTGAATCAAAGGCCTTACTGAAGTCTAGGCACAGGACATCCACCGCATGGCCCCTGTCAATTTGGCTAGTCACTCAGTCATAGTATTCCACCAGGTTAGTCTGGCATGATCTGCCCTTGATGAAGCCATGCTGCCTCCCCTCCCACACCGCGTTCACCTCCAGTAGTGCCACTAGCCTATCCTTTAGGATGGTCTCCTTTAGCTTAGACAATATGGATGTTAGACTTACTAGCCTATAGTTTCCCGGTTTATCCTTGGGTCCACTCTTGTGGAGGGGAACCATGTGAGCCAGTCTCCAGTCCTGCGGTATGCATCTTGTGTCTAGAGATGAATTAAATAAGTCTACCAAAGGTCCTGCCAGGACCTCTGTCAGCTCCTTTAGCACTCTTGAATGAACGCCTTCCGGTCCCGGAGCCTTGTCTACCCTCAATGCCCTTAACCCCTCCAACCTACTCCCCACTGTGATTTCACCATCTGTCACCCCCCCCACCATCTGTTTCTATCCTCCCTCCTACTATGGGTAGCACCCCTTCCTTTTCTTTCCTAAAGACTGAACAGAAGTAGTCGTTGAGCACTTATGCCATTTCACCCCCTTCTTCCACCCATCCCCCCTCCTTCTTAATTCTTACAGTTTGGTCCTTATAGCTTCTTTTCTCACTGATGTACCTGAAGAAGTCTTTCTCCCCATTTTTATGCCCTGCGCCAGTCTGAATTCCCTTGCTGCCTTGGCTGCCCTTACCCCCCTGGTCACTTCCTTCATTTTTTTCAGGTATTCCTCCCTATCGTCCTCCCTCTCTCCCTCTCCAATTTTCTGTATCTCATGTAAGCTGCCCTTTTCTTCCTCACCCTATCTAGCACCCCTTTACTTATCCAGCTAGGTTTATTCCCCCAAGCCTTCTTAGTCTGGGCCCTGCTGCAAGTTTCTGTTGCCTCCACTATTCCCAGTCTTATCAGTTCCTACCTTTGCTGTGTGTTCATACCCGGTTGAATTTTGCACAGGATCCCCCGTGCTACTTCCCTCATTATCATAAAGTTGGCATTCCTGAAATCCAGTACTCTTGTGCCATATGCCATCCTCTCTAAAGCCATCTGTAACTAGAACCATACTGTGTGGTGGTAATTCCACCCTAGTGATTCCTCCACCCTCAAATCCTTCACTCACTCCCCATTCATCAGTATGAGGTCAAAGGTGTTCCTTTCCCTAGTTGGTTCCTTGACCAACTGTACTAGAAAGCTTTCCTGAAAGGCATCCAGCACTATCTGCTCCCTTCTACTCTTTGTGGTAGGTGTGTCCCACTCCACCCCCAGCAGGTAGAAGTACCCTACTATCACCACCCTCCCCTTCCGCAGTTCCTCCTGATCTGTTCTGCCAGTACCCTTTCCATCCTTTCAGTTTGAAAGGATGGACTGTACATCACTCCCAGTCTTAGTGATCTATTTTTGGGATCCTGTAGTTGCACCCACAGTGCTTCTGTATCTCTCTCATCTCCCTCCTCCCTTACACATTTTAATTCCTCCTTTACATTAAGCGCCACCCCCTCCTTCCCATTTTCCCTATCCTTCTGGTGTAATCTGTACCCTGGAACTGTCATGTCCCAGTAGTGGATTTGGGTGGCCCATATCTTAGTTACAACAGCTGAGTCCATGCCCCACCTCCTCCAAGAGAGGCTGTAGTTCCACCCCCTTATTCCCCAGACTCCTAGTATTTACTGTTACCACCCTCTAGCCCTTGTCTGTACCTTCCCTCTCCTGCCTCTCTCCACTTATGTCCACTCCCTTAGTAGTTGCCTTCCTCATTACCTTGGTGTCATGGGGGTAAGCCCATTTGGTTTCACAACACTAGCCCTCTGAACAGCACTATCCCTCCTGCTACCCCCCTCTCTTAGTTTAAATGCTCCTCCCTTCCTCATTTAGGTGCAGTCTATCTTTTGCATTCATACTCCTGTTCTTCTAGGTCCCCCCAACCTCCTACCAGCCCATACCCTTTTCCTGACACCAGGCCCCCAGCCATTCATTAAACTCTTGAATTCTCCCTTTTCTTGTCATGCTTGCCCTGGGAATGGAAAGTACCTCCGAGCAGGAGACAGGTCTGCCCGCTTCCTCACTCAGAGTTCCCAGTTCATCAAACCTACTCTTAACATCCGCTATCATCCCATCAGCTAGGTAATTCGTCACCAGGTGTATTATTAGGTGAGGCCTTTCCCTTACCCTGCTTGCATATCTTAGCATGGATTGCCCCACCCTTTCCGTCTTTATTCCTGGCATGGCTTCCACTCAAATTCTACTGTGCCACTCCAATTTGCTTCCCCACCTGACCCCACTTAGTACTGAGTTTCCCAACACCAAGACACCTCCCTTCTTCCCCTCCCAGTCCTCCCCTTCTTCCTCCTGCACAATGTTCCCTCCTATTGTCTCTGTTTCTCCTCCTGTGTTCTTCACTGTACTCAACCCTTTTTGCCCCAATTCACCTATTTCTCTATCTCCCTCCTCAGTCATTTTGTTCTTTGTACTCATGGACTGAGCTTCCCCTTCTTTCTTCCCCTCCTTTGACTCTTCTGTTAGATGTCTACCCCCATCTGAGCTCCCAGCATTACCAACTCCCTGTACTTATTCACCTATTCTCCTTGCCAATGGCCAAAAGGAGTGTCAAATGGCTGAAGAAGCCTGAGCAGGGCTCCTTACCAGAAGCATATCAATACCAGATTGAGGACCCAGATGTGCAGCTCATCCCACCCAGCCACTCTGATTGGAAGAGCAAACAGAACTCTAAGCAACTCCACCACCAGACTACAGTACCCACATCGGCCATCATGTCTCACTTGCAATCTTTTCAGTGGGAACAATCGGCATCCTGACTGTGAGGCCTTAGCCTGATTATATCTCAAAATGGACCTAAGGGGTAAAGTGAGGAGCTTCTGGGGGGGGGATGGGGAGTTGGAGTGCCCTTAACATTTTTGGCCATCCACAGTCACACTGAGTCTGCCCACCTCCACCTGCAATTTTATCCTGGCTTATTATATTGCCATTACCAGGGCCTTATACCGCTGCTTTAAATTCAGAGAGTTTTCAACTTACTGAATTTACCTTCACTGCTGCTTAGCTCTATACTCAGAGGAGGCAATACCTCATCGGAGTGAGATCCTCTCTCTGATGGGCTTCTCCTATTTTATAACATTGCTGGACCCTCTACTTTGATACATTCGGGACAAGGTATAGCCTCCATGGGGGAGTCAGTTGTGGCTTGGCAAGTCCCGACTGCCTATTTTGATAACAAAAATGGATATGGGCCTTGGCATGCTCCAAATGAATTTAACTATTGGGTTCCTCTGTCCACTTTGTCTCCCTCCATGCCTCCCCTACAGTCATCACTCCCCACACCCCTTGCCTATTTTTGGGCAATGTCTCCTTTTGTTTGCTTGACCTGCCAGTCTGACTTTACATGCCCACTGGATATTCTCTAAAGACTTAACTTGCAGATTGTACCACCACTATTGGTGTCATGGACTCTGACCACCTGCCAGTACTTCCAGACTGAACTTTGACCTAGCTTCTGTGCTGGAGGTACAACTGCAGTTGCCCCATAATGCCTACATTGTACCTTCCTGTTTGTTATCGTGCTCTAAACCAGATTAATGCAGGTCTGCTACAGCTGCTCATGTCATTGTATTGTTAGCTCCCCTACTTCATAGCTCTCTAATGTGACAATGGATGTATATGGTAGTCCTACAATGGGAGCTGTTCCAGAACTGGAGCTCATTTGTATGTCATTGATTAATATTACTCCAGTTGATAAATATTTCTCTTAGACTATGCAGGAGTAATAACATCTTTTCACTGTAAGTTTAGTCCTATACTTTAATCCTGCCTGGTCACATTTACTGTTAAGCAGTGGCCTATGTTCAGATTTACTAACAAACATATGCATAGGCTGGTCCACAGCATAATGGTTCCGGTATTTACAATTCCTTTCCTTATATTAGGAGGATTGCATGTTGATGGTTACTTTGTATGGTCTGGTAACTTGACCAAATGCTCCCTCCATGCTCTCCAGTGAGTTATCTCCTCCAGTGATGGAAACCTCTTATGTCCTCCTCAGGTTTCATCTGTTGAGGTTCTTCACCAGGTGAGTTAAGCAAACTATGTACATATCATGTGCAGTGTGTGAGAGGAATCGCAGTGGGTGATGAGATCTTCTCTGATAGTGATACCACTTTTCCACCTTCTTTATTCCCTTTATCCCTTCCTTTGGTTTAATTTTCATTTAGGGATATAACTGTTCCATTGGAGGTGCAGGACCCCCCCCATCCTAGCTTTTCCTCTAGCTAAGGAAGTCACTCACCAACAGCGAGTCTCTACTTGGAGTCCCTAGGGTAGGTTGATTACCCTGACTGTCCCTTGGAAGGCACATTGCAGGTACAGAAGAGGCATCCACAATGCAATGCAGTAACCTGCAGTAAATGACATGTCACAAAATACTGTATGACAAAAAGACTTAACTGCCATTGAATTACACTTTTCCTTGCAGTATACTGCAGCATTTTGTGATATGCTACCACATTACTGCACTGCATCCTGGCTGGCACCACTGCAGTGTTTAGAGACCCTAGGAACTCATCAGATGGTCCTTCCTCTGTTGGTCAGCAGATATTCTCTGTTGGAACATGTGACTACCTAGATGTTTTCATTGTTTTTTCTTTTCAGTACTTATGATTCATATTGTTATTTCAGGTTCCTGTCCTCTATCCAGGTGAATTTGTTTTACTATTCCCTTATTCAAAAATAAAGCAAAGACAGACAGCTGTTTGGTAATGGTTTATTAGTACTCGGCACAATGTATATTTTTCAGTCAGGTGGTCAGACAGGTAGATCTTGGTGCTACACTGTTTCAGGTCCTTTGAAATGGGTACCTTGCCTGCTGGAATCTGACTTGGGAGTTTCCTGCCACAGTTGACTTCTTCCAGATGTATCACCGCAGATCATCTCTCAGCCTGGGGTACTCTTTTCATTAGCTTACAAATGGAGTTGAGACCATCAACTATCTTTTCCCAAAATATTAATGGGCTAAAGAACTATGTGAAAAGAACAACATTTTTCAGTTTTTACTTCAACACCCAGCAGGTGTCTATTCCATACAGGAGACACACCTTACTCCTGCTGAACATTTGAAATTGTCTTGGGGACACAGACTTACAGTGCTTGCCTTCTCTTCTCCCAAGGGAAAATGGTGGGATTGATCACTCTGGTTTCTTCCTCCACCCCTTTTGTGCTAAAGCAAGAGTACAGTGGCCAACTAGGCTGGAATGTTATCCTGCAAGGCCAACTTTTCCAGATGTTACCCTAGCTTACATGTACTTTCCCCCAACTATAATGACCCAGTGTTCATGAGATTTTGGGCAAATTGATGGATCTGCTTCAAGGTCAATTAATAATAGGAGGCCATCTGAATCTCATTTTATCTCTAAACCTAGAATCCTCACATCCAGTGAAATGTATGTAATTGCTATAACTAATTCCAGGTCGCCCCTGAAAAAGGGACTTCTGGTCTCAGTGGGTTTACCCGGTCACCAAAATCTAAATAAATAAATAAATTTCCAGCTTCCTCAGTACAGAAGTGCCTTCACTCCAGCTTGTCTGATCTGGGTATTGTTGATACCTGGCATAGGCTTTTCTCCACCATAGAGGCATACATGTATTTCTCTGCCAGGTACCACAGGTAAACTCTCCTTTATTTATGTATTTTTTTTACAATCTCTTAACACTTCTCAAATATAAAGGATCCTGTCTATGGCCTTCAGCTTTTATCATTCCTTAACTGTATCACTCTCAGTTTGACACTCTGGAAAAAAATGTAAGTCCACTTACTGATACTTCTCCCTCTTAAAAGATAAAAAGCTTTTTACCCTGATAGTGGACAGAGTTCATAAAATCACCTGGAATGGTATGTTCCTAACCATACTCTGGGGAACTCTGAAATCAGTTCTGTGAGGAGGCATCATCTCCTACAACTCTCTCAAAACATGCCAACAAACCTAGAAATATAATTGCCTTATGTAACAGCTACAGTCATACCATCTTCTCTACTCTTGACATGAGCAGGTGATAGTTGTTAGGATCATAGCCTTGAAGAAAGACATCCAGGCTATAATGGACCAATGAATCCAAAAAGCCCTAACTTACCTAAAGCAATCATATTATGAAGGTGGATGAAGTTGAAGCCAGAGGCTGTCACCTTCTTGCTTGGAAACTTCAAGCCTGGTGGCAGGAGACATGTGTCCTGCAACTAAGAGACCCCACTACAGGGGCAATAACTCATGACTCTCTCCAGTTTCAATCAATCTTCCAGGACTTTTGCCAGACAGGGTACACTGGCTCCACCCCATCTAATCTGATTAGGATTGCTGATTATCTATCAGGGCTTAACCTCCCACATCTCACTGACACCCAAAAGGCATCACTGATTGCCCCTATAAACCAAGATGAGATCCTTCAGATGCTAGCTGCAACTAAAACACAAAAGTGCCCAGGTCCAGATGGGTATCAAGATGAATGATACAAAGCTTCCTCAGACTATTTACTGCCACACTTACAGAGTATATCAAGACTTTACCGTGACCTCATCGGGTGAACAACCCCCCCCCATGGCGCTATGCAACACTTGCTATCATTTTAAATCCTGGAAAAGATCCATCCTCTTCCTCCTCCTATCACTCAGTGTCAATATTAAATGTTGATTATAAAGTCCATATGGCTATATGGGTGCATCTACTGAACTATATCCTTCCTTCTTTCATCTGTCCTGATAAGGCATGATTTATTAGGAACCATCAAATGATGGATTATATATGTCATACCCTCTTACTTATAGAACATATTCAGAGTAGACAGATGCCTTCAGCCCTTCTTAGTTCAGATGTGGAGAAGGGTTTCAACTAGTACTGTGTGAAAAAATCTTCTGCCTGTGGAATTTGCAAGAAAGTTGCACTTTCACTTCCACAAATGTTTGGAAATCAAATTGTTAACTTTCATGAAAATTCCAACTTAGAAAAGCAAAATAAATGTATAAATGGAGGAGTGTAATATATTAAACTGCAAAAAAAATTCTGCAAAACGGATCACTGTCAGAGGTCAGTTCTGTGGAATTTCTTTCAGCAGTTCTATACAATTACTCTGCAATTCATACATTTATTGTGCAGTTCAGTGAGTCACTGAATTACAGAATGAAAGTATGAATTGTGTTATATGTATCACTGTCCCTATATTAATTGGTTTCCCCTGGTGTCTAGTGGCACCCTCCGTCCTCCAGTCACTCAACCCACATTGTTTCCCTGGTGTCAAGTGGCACCCACCCCCCACTCTCTGATTGCTCGCCCCAGCTCTAATTAATATTGTTTCTCTGGTGTCTAGTGGTACCCCCCACCCTCTGATCATTCGCCCTTGCCATAATTAATATTTCCCTGGTGTCTAGTGGCCCTACATACACAGGTTCAGTACACTGACCTGCACCACCTGTTCCATACCTAGTCAATCAATGCCAGGGTCAGAAATACAATAATGACTGAGGAACCCATACAATACTGGCACAGGCCTCCTCTCACCACCTTGGATGGCCACCATATGTAATGACAGGGAGCGTGCAATCCTATTGCATGCTTAACTGTCATTACATACAGCAGCTGGATGAGGTGGTGAGAGGAGAGCTGTGCAAGTCACTGTATGGGATCCCCAATCCCTATTTTCTGACCCAGGCAGTGACTGACTCTGTATGGAAGACTGTGGCAGGTTGGTGTACTCAACCCGGTGTGGGCAGTGTGAGAAGGCCACAAGACACCAGAGAAATACTAATTATGGCTGGGACAAGCAATCAGAGGGTGAGAGTGTGCCACAAGACTCTAGGAAAACATTAACTATGGCTAGAGTGAGTGATCAGAGATTCTGGGGTGCTACTAGACACCAGGGAAATATTAATTATTGTTGGAGTGAGTGATCAGAGGGTGGGTGGTGACACTAGACACAAGGGAAACAATATTTATACCTGAAGAGAGTGATTGGAGTGTGTAGGGTGCCAGCAGTCACCAGGAAAATATTAATTATTACTGGGACAAGTGATCCGAGGGTGGGAATGGAAATAGACACCAGGAAAATAATATTTATGGCTGGGGTGAGTGATCTGAGGGTAGGAGACTACTAAATACCAGGAAAACAGTATTTATGGCCAGGTTGAGTGACTGGAGGGTTGGGGATGCCACTAGACACCAGGGAAACAATAATTATAGGGCAGTGCCAGCGAGTAATTAGAGGGTGGAGGTGCCACTGGACATCAGGCAAGTTTTTTGTTTTCTTTTTCCTATGGGGATAGCACACAACTGATCATGAAACTAAGGAATAATCCCATGAATTGTAGATTAGTGTATTAATTCCATAGTTCATGTCTTTTATTCTGCATTTCAGCAACAAAAATTCCATGGAACAGGAAGAAAATTTGCCAAACACATTCGGAAGATTTCCAATTCCGCCAAAGGCAGAAATTCTGAAAATTGAGAGAATGTTGTGAAATTTTGCAGAAGTTCCATTAAAGTTGAATTTGCAACATTCACCCATCTCTACTTTCAACAATGTGTTCTGGAATATTCTTTGGGGCATCCTCTCAGACTTTGGCATTCCTGATCTTTTCCTATTTTGGCTTTGTCTAATATACCTTAACCATCAAGCAAATATCAGGGTTGACAGCTCACACTTCCTCCATACAGTTACAAAGAGGGACCCAACAAGGTTGCCCAATGTCACCACTTCTCTTCACCTTATAGAGCCTCTTGCAATAGCCTTGCATGCTAACCCCTCTGCGCAGGAAATACCAGTGAGGGTCATGGAGTACAAAGCAGCATTATATGCAGATCATATACCTTTCTCTCTTCTTAACTTTGATAGTTTTATCCTGGCTGTATTGTTGGTTCTGCTCTCTTATGGACAGCATGCAGGATTTTCCTTGAATATATGCAAAATAGAAGTCCTTCCTTTACACTATTCCCCCTCCCCCTCCATTAGAGGGTATTTACCCCTGAAATGGTATAGTACCTGATTAAATTACCTGGGTTATATAGTCCCATGGATTTGGGTAACCTTGAACTTTTAAATGATGAGCCACTCACAACTGTGCTGTTGGATGATTTACTTAGATGGGGCAGCTGTCACTGACATTCTTTTGTAAAATTGAGATGATGCAAATGAATATATGTCCACATTTATTGTATCTATTCCAAACTCTCTTAACATTGCACTGCTCTGTACTATTTTACCTCCTGGCATAAATTAATATCAGGTTTATTGGGGGGCTACCACCCACATATTCACTAATCCTTATTTCAATTACCATTTGCTAAAGAAGGGGTCAGTCTATTGATTCTGTTAAATTATGCTAGAGCCTCTTACCTCTGTAAAATTCTGTATTGGATCCTTACTCAGGCTTCCCCTTATGGAAAATATCGATGTCATCTTGAATGACATGTATAACATTGACCCACTTCTATTCCCAAATAGGGCAGCCACCCCTACTTATTGGACTTTACTCATTTTATGGCTCAAACTCTTCAGCTATGGCATATGATAACACAACACAACACACAAAACTGGCATTGATATTTTACTTCTGTAGAGTATTGACTGTAGACAAGGACTTTCTGGAGACACAAAGAAAAGCAGTGCTACACAAATCTCCCCAAAAATAGAACTTTACTCAATTCAGTGCTTCCAAACAAACATAAAAATACCCTGGTGCTTCAAGGTATCTAAGTCCTCTTCATTAGGAGGTGGAGTCAGATTCAAATACATGTTACATGTTACTTATATACAGGTAATCTGATTGCATCATAATCATGTGACATTCAAATTAAAGTCAAAAACTTCATTTTGTAAAATAAATCCAAACATGTTTAACATGCTAGTATGAAACAACATCATAATATAACAGGGGATATTGAGATAATTATATCAATCAAGTTTTGCAGTTCATTAAAAAAAAACAACTCTGCTGACAGAAATAAAGCAAATTGCTTATTATTTCTATGACATCTCAAAGAACATCCTTTATTCACAACCAAAGAACAGGAACAGAATAAGCTGTTACAGAAATTTGAAAAAAATACATTATAAAATGAAAAGAATCTAAGCATCTATGACATTTTCAAGAATACACCTCAGGGCAGATTTTTGAATGGGACAGACCATCTCGTTCACAAAGTACAGGGAGACAAAGAAGCACTAGCAGCTCAAGATACAGGGGCTGCAGTAGAAATCAAAAATGGAAATCAAATAAAAGACAACCTGCTTCGGGTCCCAATTCAGCTTTCAATAGTGCTAAGAAAGGCACATCAGCTTCAACAGAGCAGACATCAAAGAAAGTTGTTTTTTAGACAAAAACAAGACACAGGAAGAAAAACAAGACATGACAAATGAGGGGGGGGGGAGGAACAAAAGAAGGACTGCCACAGAGAGAAACGAGATCAAAGAACAGAAAGAGATAATAAATCTAAGTGACTATAGTCTTTCTGATATTGGATTGAATGTTTTGAAAAAAGGGTTCAGTTTTGTGCCTTCACCAAAAGTCAACAAATTTAAGATTCAAATAAAGATATTTAAATTCTTCAGAAAGATTCATTTGTGTCACTTTTTTCAAATAAAAAGACAGGAGGTTTTGACATAAATTAGTTGACATGTGAAGGTCCTAGTTCACAGGACATGCTAAATCTATTGATATCATTACAGGACTCTAATACTAGACCTGATGAATCACATGAAGTCGTTAATCATACAGATTTTTTAGATTTGGTGGATTTTGACTCTCAAGGCAATGCCATGGTACCTGAATTTGTGGACACTGTTGGCATTAGCCAAATATATCTAGGTGCCAGTAATATTACATGGAAAATGCTTTTTAAACCCAAATCAATTTTTTGCCCCCCCCGACCGTGCCATTGTTATATATCAAAAAATAGTGAGTAGTGAAACTGAAAAACCTTTTCACAAAAAAATGGTTTAATAACACAAGTAACCTCACTTCAGGTGAAAGACAGGCTGTTGAAGATCTATGTGACAGGAAATAACTTATTTTTAGAGAAGCAGACAAAGGAGGTAATGTGGTCATTCTCAATAGAGATGACTATGAGAAAGAGGTCCTCCATCTGCTTTCGGACCCCAAAACTTATTTAATTTTGGACAAGGATCCTACTTTAAAATTTCAGTCTGAGCTTTTCAATTTGATTTATGATATTAGCAGTAGAGGTTTCATTACAGAGAATGAATGTGATTTTTTTTAAAGTTAATTTGTTTATCCTCCTCTGTCTCAGGTGGCTCTCCATCATGGCTGATCCCCCAGCCCCATCCCCTGCTCACAGCTTACCTTCCGCTTCCTACACGGCTTGCCCCCCATGGCAGGGTGGCGGGGATCCCTCAACCCACTGAAATGGATCCAGTGCAGAGGTTACTGCTTGTTCACTGGAGTGGGGCCTGCAGTGATCAGCTTCATCCTGCCATGCCCAGGATACCTTTCTCCTCCATTTCCTCCCCTTAGGAGAGGAGGCATGCAATGATGCCCTAAGGAGAGAGCATGCATGTGTCCACATGTGCTCCTCCAAGCATCTGCCTCCTTTCCTTCCCTTATTCTGGAGCATCGGTGTGCTGTCCCCCAGCCACCAGCAGGGGCCAGTCGAGCACTGATTGCTGGTTCCCCCCTTCCCTGGAGAAGGAAAGCACTCCCTCAGATGCTCGATCCTTCTCCACCACTCCAAACCCCTGGCAGCCCATGCTTATTCCCAAACATGGGTCACCAGCATAGTGCAAGGTAAGGTGTCCAGCGCCTCAGCCCTCAGTGCCACTGGATTGGCAAAGGAATGTGAATTCTTAAAAGCACAAACACCAGTAACCCCCACATTGTATTATTTACCTAAGATTCATAAAAGCATTGTCTATCCACCTGAATGCTCTGTTATATTGGACATAGGTTCACTTTCAGAGAATTTATCCAGCTTTTGTGATTTTTTCCTATAGCCAATAGTGACCAGTCTGAAATCATATACACGTGATTTGATCCATATTGTTGAAAAATTTGAAAACTTTTTGTATGGGAATCTATATATCTGTTGATCAGCACAGATATTACCTCGCTATATAAATGTATACCATATAATTTGGGACTTAGAGCTTTAAAAGAAATGATAGAGGTCAGCTCATTTAATGGCATGCTCCCATCCAAGTTTTTGTGCTTAGCAGTTGATGTCATCCTTACATACAGCATTTTCTTATTTAAGAATAAGTTTTACTTACAACAACTGGTGACAGCCATGGTTTTGACAGTTGCGCCAAGTTACACCAACCTGTATTTAGGTTGGTGGGAAAAGCATTTCATCTTTAACAGTGAAAACCAATATGCATCGAATTTCATGTCCTGGGACCAATACATAGAGGATTTGCTTATTGTCTGGTATGGCACTGAACAGTTGGCTGATGATTTCATATCCTGGATTAATTAGGATGATTGAAATATGAGTTTTACCTCAGAAATCTATAAAAAACATATAACTTTCTTAGATTTAAGATTACAAGCTAGACCAGGACATATTGTTACCACTGAAGGCTTTAGAAAGCCAACAGCTGGCAATTCAATATTGCATGCCATAAGTACACATCCACCCTCCCATATTCATTCTGTCTCTTATGCACAGTTTTTGTGCCTGCGGCATAATTGATCTTCAGAAGGAACTTTTTTTAGAGCAAGCAACAGAAATGCATCAGAGGTTTTTCCTCTAGAGGCTATGGTAAACATATTTTGGATGAGGCTTTACATCAGGCATCACAAATTAATAGGAATACCCTGCTTCAACACAAAATTATAAATACTAACCAGGAGAATACTATCAATTGTATTTTAAAATATAATAACATAGCCCCACAAATAAAAAACATTGTTTTAAAAAATTGGCATTTGTTAAAACAAAGCAGCTCAGAAAATCTCTTTTCTCAACCTCCCAGGGTCACATACAGTCATGTTAACAACCTGAGTCACCATTTAAGTCACAGTCACTATACTGTGTCTGTTAGACCACATACATGGCTTCCTGTGCAACTGGTTGATTGTTATAAATGTGGCCACTGTATGGCTTATAGATATGTCAATCAGAATAAGGAATTTACACATCCTACTAACAATTCTACTGTAGCAATTAAGGCTTTTATTAATTGCTCTACTTCATTTGTTGTCTATGCTGCCCAGTGTTCCTGTCCACTTGTCTATGTTGGTATGACAACTAGACAAGTTAAAGAACGTGTGTTAGAACACATAAGGGATATCAGAAATTCCAGTCTTGATTCAGGACTTGGTGCACATATTTTTTAAAAACATGAGACGAAGATGAATGAAGTTAAATTTACTTTTCTTGAACATGTTAAGCACCAGATCAGGAGAGGTGACCAAGTCACAAAATTGGGTCAGAAAGAATCAAGATGGATTTTTAGCCTAAACTGTGTTTATCTAGGAGGTTTTAATAGGGAACTTGACCTCACAATGTATTTATAATATTCTGATGGTGTTTGGACTTTTCTAGGTTGTGAAATAGTAATTAAGTAAAGAAAGAAAAAACATGCAACATTCAGAAAATTGCTGCTTAATAGCTAACTGATATTGATAAGTTGAAATATTTTAGAGCAGATCTGTTCTTAATAATGAGCTTGTGTGTTGCATTTCAATTCTGTCTGATTACATATCATATATTGCATTTATTAACATGCGCCTTTAATGGCAGCATTTAAGATGTCATAGAAATAATAAGCAATTTGCTTTATTTATGGGTTTTTTTTGTATTATTTCTTTTATCCTCCTCCCATGTCTCCCCCATCAGGCCATCAATGGTCTTGTTCCTTTACTGCTTGCTTGTGCCCCCACTTATTGCCACCATCCACCACCTAAAATGGCAGCTATCCTCAGGGTAATCTGGTGTAAACCTTCACTGGATGGGTTCTCCTCCTCCAAAGAGAAAGGCACCGGTAGGGGCCAGCTAACACAATTACTTGGCCCCATGGGTGCTGCTAAGGTGGTCTCTGGGGCCCAACCAGGGCACTCACAACAGCAGAGGAACCTGATGGCCATCATCCAGTTGAATGGAGGAGAATTTTGCCCTTTTCTCATCTGGGGCATGGCATGCCATGGCATCCAGGCATATGTCGATGATGGCCACACACCCCCAGTTAGTCATTTGGTGTGCTGCTATACCCCCAATCTCAATCAGAAGTCAGTAGACACTGGACCGCATTCCCACACTCCCCCCTGGAGAAGGTGAGCCATTGTCGGACACTCAGGACTTCTCCCCTGGCCGACCCTCCAGCGACCTGGGTCTGCTCCCAAAGTTGCTGGCATCGGAAGTGGAAATCCAACTGCTGCACTGATGGGCCAGCTAAATTTGCTTTATTTCTGATCAGCAAGGGAGGTTTGCTTTTTTTTTTTAAATGAAATACAAAACTTAATTGATATAATTATCTCAATATCCCCTGTTGTATTATGATGTTGTTTCAGACTAGCATGTTAAAAGTTTTTGGATTTATTTTAACAACTTGAAGTTTGTGAGATTGATTTGAATGTCACATGATTATGATGCAATCAGTTTACCAGTATATAAGTAACATGTACAGTGCTTCTTCGCTGTAACGAACAGAGTGGGAGCCATAACACATGTTTGTTATAGCTGTCTGTTCGTTACATTGAGGGATGCCGAATCAGACAAGCAGAACACTAATAGAACACACATAGCACTGCAATAATGTGCTGTAAACAACACTCTGCTGTGACAGCGTGCCTCTCTAACTCAATCCACTTATGTTTTGTGTGATTTTATGAGAATAATGCAGGGCATTTTTTTTTTTTATAACTTACAGTGAGCAAGTCTGCACATAAAACAAAAACACCGTTCCTGTATTCCATCCGCTCCTCTGACTGTGGCTCTGTTCAACACCTGACAGCATACTTCCTTTAATGATAACTATTACTTACTAATGTTACTGTAGTTTGTATGTTCATTCTTTTATTTATTTAAAATCAGTTTATTTAGTTTCTTTGTTTCTGTGCTTTCATTGATCCCACTCAGCTCACCTCACTGACTGACCACTGACTTCTGGTAATTTCTTTTCTATGGCAGCATCTATATACTGTAGCAAATTAAATCAACAGACAACACTGCCATCAGGTGTACAACTGGAAGAGGAGAAGAACAATCAAGTAAGGGAGTGAGCAATAGTGAGGTAATCTGCAGTCCTTTACTTTTCCCACTCTTACTACAATACTTGGAAACTATTGTTTCCTCTCTGACAGTTGCATGTGGTACTGTCCTTACAAGAGCACTGTAGTTGAGCGGTGATGCAACAGTAATTGCAGTTTGCTGTTAGGAGCCAAACCACCCATTCATAATAACTAGGGATTCGCTATAGCAAGGTTCGCTATAGTGATGGAGCACTGAATTTGAATCTGACTCTACCTCTTGGTGAAGAGGGCTTAGATCCCTTGAAGCAGTGGGGTATTTTTATGTTTGTTTGGAAGCACTGAATTAAGTAAAGTTCTGTTTTTGAGAGATTCATGTAGCGCTGCTTTTTTGTGTGTGTTCAGATTGTAAAGCCTTGATTGCAGCAGCTTTGTTTACTTCTTGGCACACCAGTATCTATGTTTTCAGACAAGGAGTTTCTCCTTGTAGAGATCGATCCTACTATTCAACAGTGGAGATGGCTTGAATTAATTTATGTATACAATTCATGTATTCCCAAGGGGTTCTCCCATTTGAGATTCTCCAACAACTTTATGGTCTCAAGGGTGGGGAACATTTTTGATATCGCCATGTATAGAAATATCTTCCACATAAACAAGCAGATCAAACTTCTCTACCTTATCCTGCTCCCCAACTCCTTACTGTGGTTTTGAATGCCTTTTAAGACATGCCTTGGAGTCACATGATAGGCAACCTATATTACAGTTTACAGGAGTTATTAAGAGACATGACCCAAATGGTCCTGGATCGATAGAACAGAACACAATCCCCCCACCCATGTTATTCCCTGTGGTTGTATCAGGCATATTTATTTATTTATTTATTTATTGAATAATACCTTTGAGCTGGAAGCTCATTTACAAAAGTCCCATGTCAAGTCAAGCAAAAACATTACAAGTAACAATGGAACAATTTCAGTGTAGATATACAGAGTATAATTAACATACATATTTAACAAACACACAAGAAGCAGTCAGAAGTTAACCTTTGTCAGGAGTGGAAGAAGGGAGATGGGGTGAGAAGAGTTGTGGTGAATAGAACGGAATGAGGTGGGTGGAGGAGCAGGGTACGTGAGAAGGGGGGTTGGGGTGGGAAACAGGAGGTAAGGTAGAGTAGGCAGGGGGAGAGGGGTGATGAGTGGGGTAGAGGGTAGGCCAAAATTTGGATTGGCAGTCATAGCTCCTTAAAGAGGTAAGGTGTTGGAGGAGTTTTCTCTTAAACGGCTCAAGCATAGGCTCATTGGTTATGTCAGGGGGGAGATCATTTAGCCAGCATGGCACAGGGTAGGCACATGACCGCTGCGCTTGTGATGTTCAGAAGAAAGGGACTTGCAGAGGTTGTCTTGACATACCTCTTGTATGGTGGGGATTGGATGCTATGTTTAGGAGATTTTGGATAGCTGGTGTGGTTAGGCTGGGGCAGTTTCTTTTCCCTAAGGTGACAGACCTGGTAATGTACCCTGACCTGTAGGGTCAGCCAGTTGGTCTGGGTGCAGGTAATTGCTTTCGGGCTATTGAAATTTTGAAACCTATTCTGGTGTGCTTTAAGTGGGGCTGTTATTTCTTGTTGTTTCACTTGGTAGCAGGCTGAGTTTTTCTTACTTCTTAAAAGGGGCTAGCAGGGAACTGTTTTGGAGCTGTTGAAACCTTGAAACCTATTTTGGTGTGCTTTAAGTGGAGCTGTTATTTCTTTAAATTGGAGGCTTGTTTCTTCTGATTTCAAAAGTATGTTGGTATACTTTTGGTGAGGCTGTTTTTTTGAATTGGAAACCTATATCTTCTAATTTCAAGCCTATTTTGGTGTGTTGTTGGTGAGGGTGTTGATTCTTTGAACTGGAAATCTGTTTCTTCTTGTATCAGATCTATTTTTTGTGCTTTTAGTAGGGTTGTAATTTTTATTTGCTGTCTTCACTAGCTGCAAAGTTTAGTGCATAGTGGGGGAAGGGTGCTAATTATCTGACCTGGGGCCTCACTCAGCTACCTGATAAATGGAGGTGGAGCTGAGTCAGGTTTGTGGTAACAGGTTGCTTTTGGCTTCTCATAAGAGGTTAGAAGGGGATGGAATCAGATTCATTACAGTGCAGTAGCTGCTCCTTGCTGATTTTAAATGACTTCTTATTGATTTCACTTGGTGACAGGTGATTTTTTCTTACTACTTCTAAGGGGCTAGCAGGAATTGTTTTGGGACTTTTGAAACTTTTAAATCTATTTTAGTGTGCTTTAAGTGGGCCTGTCGCAGGCTGAGTTTTCTTACTTCCTAAAAGTGGCTAGCATTGAATTGTTTTGGAGCTGTTGAAACTTTAAAGCCTATTTGGTGTGCTTTAAGTGGGGTTTTTATTTATTTAAATTGGAGGCCTATTTCTTCTGATTTCAAACCTATTTTGATGTGCTTTTGGTGGGGCTGTTTCTTTGAATTGGAAACCTATATCTTCTTATTCCAAGCCTATTTTGGTGTGTTGTTGGTGAGGCTGTTGTTTCTTTGAATTTGAGACCTGTTTATTCTGGTATAAAACCTGTTTCTTTGTGCTTATAGTGGGGTGGTGATTTGTTTTGCTGTCTTCACTAACTGCAAAGTTTAGTGCATAGTGGGGGAAGGGTACTAATTGTCTGGACAGGAGCCTCAACTACCTGATTACTTCTGGAGGGCACGGGCTTGGTCCCACCCACGCTGCCCTTCACGCCACCCGCCTCAGGTACATAATTTCCTTTATATCAGGGGTTATGACATCACTTCCCCAAAAGGGCAAAGGACATGCACCTGTCATAGCAGAAGCAGATGCCCAGGGAAGGAACAGCAGCGAGTGAAGAGGTGACTGCTATCTTCAGGGAAGGGAAGTAACTGCAACACAAAGTGCTTTCATTTTTACCTATTTGCATTGGTGTTTGCATTGTGAAAAGGAGGGATAGAAGTTAGAAGAAAGCTGTGCAATAGTTGACTATAGTTTCTTTTTGGGTGTGGACAGGAGGGATAGGAACTTAAAAGGCAGCTGCTCAGTCTATCTAAAGTATATGACAATGGGGGTAAGAGAAATTGAGAAAAGGAGAATAATGTTTTGCAGTGATAGAAGGGGGAGAGGGGAGACTTGGGGGAGCATTTGGTATCCTTCATCTGGAAGGGTGGGGATCACTGGTGGGTGATGAGAGCAATTTGTAGGGTGATATGCTGCAACAACTGGGGTGTGCCAATCTTTCTAAAAATTGCATGGAGGGTGGGGGGATGCTTGGTGTGCAACCAAATAGTGAAACTTAAAAAGGAGATCAAGGGTCTGCAGGAGTAGCTAAGACAGGCAAGGCAGACTGGAGGAGGTTATAGCCCAACAATGGAGGGAGGAAGGTGGGGAGGTGAGGAGGGAGGTCAGTTTGGGCAAACAGGGGGATGGAGAGGTTCATAAGAAGGAAGCAGAGACAGGGGAACCCAGGACAAAGGGTATGGCATCAGGGGAACCCAGGTCAAGGGGATAAAAGACAACAGGAAGGAGGAGAAAGGGACTGGTGAGTGGAGAAGTGGCAACAGTCATGAAGTCAAAAGAATGGAACTGGCTAGTATGAGGAGAGAGGAAGCAAGCATAGGAGAAGGGTCTTCAGAAAATAATTTTGTAGTACTAGAGGGAAAGGAAGGAGGTGATGATATTGGAGGAGTAACTGATAGAAGTCCAGATGAAACTGGAGAGTGGGGAAGTTCTGCTAGGGGAATTACAACAGGGGAGGAAGGGGGAACTACTGTGCAGGAGGAAGAGGAGGAGCCTGTAGCAAGAGTTGGGAAGTAAGGGAAGCAAGCAGTTGGTAAGAGGGGTGGAATCTTAGTGCTGGGGTACTCAATACTAAGAGGAGTTATGTGGGGTAGCAAAGAGGAGCGGCATAGTCACATGTGGTTGGAGACCATGCCAGGAATGACAGTGGAAAGGGTGGGACAATCTGTTCTAAAATATGCTAGAAGGGGTAGGGAGAAGTATCATTTAATTTTACATTTGGGGACAAATTACCTGTTTGACAGGATGGTAGATATAGTTCAGAGGAGGTTTGAGGAACTAGGACAATTATGTGAGGGGCAGGAAGATCAGTAACTTTCTCAGAGATACTTCCAGTGCCCAGAGCAAGCACAGCAAGAAAGCTGAGAATAGAGGAGTTTAACAGATGGCTAAGAACCTAGTGTCTTGCTGAAGGGTATGGGCTAGTGGGAGGGATGGGGAAGGACCTGGGCAGACAATAGTCTCTATGCCAAGGATAGACTACACTTGAGCGAGGTGGGAAAGAAAGTTTTGAAACAGAAGATGGAGGAGTACATATGGGAAGTTGGGAATTTAAACTAGGAGAGGGGGTGACAAGTGGGCAAGGGACATGCAGAGACCACAGGTTGGGAAGCCATATGAGCTTATCCCCCCATAACAGTGCCAAAGGACAAAGGGCAAGTACTAGTGGCGATGCAAGTAAAGGAAGGCAGAAGGGAAGGGAAGGGGGGAAGGGGGGAAGGGGAAGGGGTGGAAGGTGGTCACCCTGAATGCTAGGAACCTTAGGAAGAAAATTGCAGAGCTTCAGACTGTCATGGCAGAGGGGCAGATGGACATGGCAGCCATCACTGAAACATGGGCCATGCAATACAATGACTGGGACCTGTCGATACCAGGATACAGGATATTTCATAGGGATAGAGTGAATGGAAAAGGAGAGGGGGGCACTATATGTGAGGGAAGGACTGAAGTGCATATGGGAGGAAGAGGAGAGGGTAGTACAGAGTCACTATGGATGCAAATCAGGATTCCAAGAATAGGAATCTCAGGATGGGAGTGGTGCACAGGCTGCCCTCTCAGACAGAGGCATTAGATAGGGAACTAGCCAGACAGATCAGTAAGACCTGTGGGAAGGGTAGTGTAGTAATTGTGGGGGACTTCAACATGCCAGGATTGGATTGGAGTACCCCAACATCTAGGAATAGAAGGGAGCAGATACTGCTGGATGCCTTCCAGGACAGCTTCCTGATGCAAATGGTCAGCGAACCAACTATGTTAGGGAATACCCTTGACCTCATGCTGGCAAATGAGGAGTTTGTGAGGGAAATGAGTGTGGAAGAACCGCTGGTGGGGAGTGACCACCACTCAGTATGGTTCACATGGTTCCACCATCGAAATGTGCCCACCCAAGTGTGCCCGTCTTTAGGGCACCAAGATTTTACTTTCACTGCCCGGAAAATATGTGGAGGCCTGTGCCCCCCACACCCCCAACTATATATTCTAACTCCGGGGGGGGCTGATCTCAAGGAAGGGATGGCAAATTTTATATTTTGGTGCTGTATTGATGGGCACACTCAGACCAGCACACAGATAGCTGGAATTTGGTTCATGTTGGATATGGGTAAGGTAGGAGTGGCATCTGGCACAAGGGTGCTGGATTTTAGGATGAATGACTTTGTGAGGATGGCAGAAGTGGTAAAAGAGTACCTCTCCAGAATTCAACCTAGTATGGGAACTAAACAGAGGTGGGAGCTCATAATGCTGGGGATAGTGAAGGCAACTAGGTCCAGAGCAAGAAGGATAGGGCAAAGAAACCGAGCTGGGTGAGCAAGATGGTCATGGAAAATGTAAGGAGGAAAAAAGCTGCCTTTAGGAAGTACAAAAAAACAGTGGGGAGGAGGGCAGGGAGGAGTACCTGAAAGAATAGAAGGATGTGGCAAGGGCAGTGAGGGCAGCCAAGGCGACTAAGGAGCTCAGGCTGGCACAGGTCATTAAGAAGAGGGTGAAGGATATCTTCAAGTACATAAGGGAGAAAAGGAGCTGTAAGGACCATACAATGAGGATTAGGAAGGGGTAGGGTGAAAGCAGGGGTTGATAAGGCAGAAGCGTTAAACGATTACTTCTGCTTGGTATTTACTAAGGAGAAGGGGGGGTGATACCCAAGGGGGAAAGGAGGGCAGAAATGGAGCGGAAGGGGGTGACAGACATGGAAATCATGGAGGACAGGGTTCTGGAGAGTTTGAGGGTACTGAGGATGGAGAAGGCACCAGACCCAGATAGCATCCACCCCAGGTTACTAAAGGAGCTGACAGAGGTCCTTGCAGGACCTTTGGTAGACCTAGTCAATGCCTCACTACACTCAGGGTGTATACCTCAGGACTGGAGGATGGCTCATGTGGTGCCCCTCCACAAGAGTGGCCCCAAGGATGAACCAGGGAACTGTACACTGGTAAGCCTCACATCCATCATAGGTAAACTGATAGAGACTATCCTGAAGAAGATGCTGGTGGCCCTTCTAGAGGCCAAATGGCTACAGTACAGCAGACAGCATGGCTTCGAAAGTGCAGCTCCTGCCAAATCAGCCTGCTGGAGTTCTATGACTGGGTAACTAGGCAATTGGGCAGGGGCCATGATGTGGATGTCCTGTGCCTGGACTTCAGGAAGGCATTCTACTCAGTGCAGCATGGGAGGCTGGGAAGTAAGTTAGAAGGCACAGGAGTGGGTGCAAAGCTGGTGAGATGGGTAGGGAACTGGCTTCGGGGAAGGTAACAGAAGGTGGTGGTGGGTGGGGGGCTCTCATCCCTAAAGGTAGTGACAAGCAGTGTTCCTCAGGGCTTGGTGTTGGGACCAGTGTTGTTTGACATATTCATTGCAGACATATCATTGGGCATCAAGAGCATGACCAGTCTGTTTGCTGATGACACCAAGAAGGGAGCGGTGGTAGATGACCTAGGCAGATGGCAGGATTTGCAGGAGAATCTGGCAAAGCTGGAAACCTGATCAGACACCTGGCAACTGGGATTCAATGCCAAAAAGTGCAAGGTGCTGCATTTTGGGGTGAAAAAACCCAAGGAGGAGTTAGGGAGTAGAGCAGCTAGCTGAGACAGAGGAAGAGAAGGATCTGGGGGATGCTCATTACAGGATCAATGAACAGCTCACCACAATGTAGTAAGGCTGCTTCAAAGACCAACAAAATGCTGGGTTGCATTGCAAGGGGTATATCCCTGAGGATGGGGGAAGTGTTTCTGCCACTGTATAGATCATTAGTTAGACCGCATCTGGAGTACTCTGTGCACTACTGTCGCCCATATCCAAAGAGGGATGTTAAGTTACTGGAGGGGGTGCAGCACAGGGCAACAAAGATGATCCAGGGGCTGGGAGACTTACCATATGAGAGGAGGCTGAAGGAGTTAAACATGTACTCACTGGAGGAGAGGAGGGACGGGGGAAATGATTGAAACCTTCAAGTAAATGAAATGAATAAACAAGACAGGTATGAAAGGGCTGATCAACGTAAGGGAGGGAAGGGACATCCAGGGTCATGATATGAGACTGGAGGGTGGAAGGTTCAAGAGGGAGATGAGGAGGCACATTTTTACGGAGAGGGTGGTAGCTGGGTGGAATGCGTTACCAGCAGAAGCGATATCCAGTAGAACAGTGGGCTGCTTTAGAAGGGACTGGGAAAAGGCAAGGGGGAGGGTCAAGGGAGCAGGAGGGTGGAAGAGAGGGACAGTTGCAGAATAAGGGGTGCTAGCTGCACATTCAAGCAGACTTGATAGACTACTAGGCCTTCATCTGCCTGCAAATTTCATATGTTCATATGTTTGTAAAGGTCGCAAGTGTGTGTCAGTCTGTGTGCACCTAGTACTAGACTACAGGATTTATTTAAAGCCATGAAAACTCATTTGAGGGTCATGTCAGGGGCTGTGCCATACACCGCAGTCCCATAGTCAATGATAGAAAGGATGGAGCTTTTAACAGTGAGTGACAGCACATCAGGGGTCATGCTATGACAGTGCCTGTATAAGAGGCCAGTTCTGGAATTGATAGGCTTAATAATATGGTCAATGTGCTGGGCAAAGGATAAGGAGCTATCAAGGGTTACACCTTGGTATTTAAAGGTATACACTTGCTCTAGGGAGGTTTGCATGCTGTTTAGGATTGTCATTTGATAAGCCTTGTGTTTTGGAGGGATTTGCGATTCACATGACCTTGGTTTTATTATAGTTCATAAGAAGCATGTTTTGGGGGAACCAGGCACCAACAGTGGAGAAGTCATTTTGGAGATGTGATTCTAAGAAGCACGGCTCTCAATTGTTGGATAAAATGACAGCATCATCAGTGTATGGGTGTATTTGTTCTGTGCAGACTAGGGGAAGGTAGTTGAGAAAAAGGCTGAATAATAGGGGGCCTAGAATCAATCCTTGAGGCAACCCCATGTATACCTGTCTACAGTTGGAAAGGGTATAGTTTATTTTTGCCTGTTGTGTTCTGTTGCTGAGGTAGCTTTTGAACCACCTCACAGCTTCTTTTGAGAGGCCAGTGGAGAAGAGTTTTTTGAGAAATGTGCTGTGATTGACTGTATCAAAGGCTTTAGTGAGGTCAATGTATATTGCCCCCACTAGCTAGCTACTGTCTAGGGCCCCAAGAAGGAAACCAGAGCACTCTAGTAGCGCAGTAGTGACACTGTGTGCCTTCCAGAAACTGTGGTGTTGGGGGCAGTGGATTTTGTACTTATCAAGGTAGTCAACCAGTTGGTCAGAAACAATTCATTCTAAGGCCTTGGAAGTGTGTGTGGGGGGGGTAGGATTGATATGGAATGGTAACTGGTGTGGAGGGCACGGTCACCATTTTTGTGGACTGGGGTGACTACCACTGCTTTCCATCTCTGGGGGAATTGCTCCAATATAAGGGATAAGTTCAAGAGTTTTGTAAGTGGCAGTAGTACTTCATCCAGGGTAACCGCAATTAGTTTTAGGTCCAGGGTGTCATTACTGTGGCTGAATTTACTTAGTGCTCGGAGGAGATATTTTTTGGCATAGGCCCTGGAGATTACCTTGAAATAGAAGGGGAGGGGGCTGTGGGGGAACCACTGTTGGTAGTCTTAACGTCTTCCAAATTGCCCTTGTTTGCATCAATGAAGTCTGGTGGCAGTATGCTGCTGAGATCTGAAACTGCTATGTTAAATGTGTCAGCTATAATTTTATAGTGTTGGGTAATTTCCCCATTCACTATTAGTATGGAGGGTGAGGTTTTGTTAGTTTTGCTGATTAGGTCTTTCAAGTTATCCCAAAATGTTCTACCATTTCCCTATGTGTTTGTGAGGCAGTCTTTGAAGTAATGTATTTTGGCTAGTCTGACCTCACGGATGCAGGCGTTTCTAGCTAATTTGTGTTTCCGGATGTCTACCTGCTTGCCAGTGGTCATGGATCTGTGCCATAGATGGTCTCTAGTGGTCATGAAATTTAGTAGAGTAGGGGCGATCCATGAACTGTGGGTGCCCTTTAATTTATGTTTACTTATTGGTGCATAGATGTCACAGTCTTCATTAAATTTATCAATTAAGCAATCCAATGCCTGGTCTACATCATTTAGGGAGTTGAGGGTGACCAATCAATTTGGCAGGTCTTGAGCAAGTTTAGTTTTCCTCTTTTAAGGAAGCTACTTGTAATGGTTTTGGAGGGGTGGGCTTAGTGGCTTTATTGGCTGTGGCATATGACAGGGGAGTGGTCACTGAGTGAGTCTGTGAGGACTGTGGAGTTGGGGATCCACTCAGGGTTGTTCATAAGGATGCAGTCAAGCAGTGTACTGGAGCCAGCCCAGTGGTGCTGAGGGTTGAGGTGCTTGATGCCACAGCTAGTGCCACACCGGGGACCTGAGTTTGGGAATGCGCTTGGGCTGCTAGGAGTTGGCAGGGGAGGGAGAGGATTGAACATTCCAGGACAGCTCTCCTCTCCATGGGGAGGGATCTAGAGAGTCTCCAAACTAACAGTGGCCCCTGGTGGAGACTGGAGGTATATGCTGCAAAAGGAGCTGACTCGGGTGGAGTGAGGCAGACATTGACGGTTCTCTGTCCAGATGTCATTGCATGGCTGATCTCCAGGGGGCATTACTAAGGAAAAAATCCCCCCCCCAGATCTGGTAGGTGAAGGTGAGGCCAGGGACCACATCCCCACGCTCAACACTGAGTGCGACGGCTGCCTCTGGTGCTCAGTCCACTCCCAGAAGCCTGCCAGATTTCAGATAGGTCACTGAGGGAGTATGGCATTCCCACCCTGGGGGCTTAAATCCTGGGGTTCAGGCACCGAGCAGTGTATCTGGAGCTGGGGAAACCAGATGGCAGGACTGAGTCTACGGCAGGGTGGGATGAAAGGTGAGTCAAGAAACTACACTGGAGAGAGTCTAGGTTGGGGTGTATAAAAAGTTAAAAAAAAAAGCAGTGGACTTGGTCCAGTGTGGTAGCTGACCCTTGTGGGGATTCAACAATTTGAGAGACGTTGATACAAGATATCTTTGTAGTGGGCTGCCCTTGTGACAGCCAATTTTTGTTGAAATCCCCTAGTATTGCTACCTCCCAGTTTTGTCTCAAGCCTTTTATATAATCAATCATCTTGCTAAATCCAGTAGATTGTTCTCTTGGAGGAATGTTGACTGAGTCTACTGTAAGGGATTTACTATGTGCACCTAACAGCTGTCTGATGGCTAGGGCCTGAGAAGTATTCCCTGTGTCAAATTTGGGGGAGGGCATGACACCATATGTTATCTCTAATGTAGATTGCACAACCATCACCTATTTTCCCCAGCCTGTCCTGTCTGAAGAGGGTGTACCCATTTAAGGCTAGGGCTGAGTCAGGAATCTTAAGTGAAAGCCAGGTTTCCACTAGGGAGAGAATGTCTGGACTGTGCTGGCTTACCCACACTTGGAGTTGGTCGATTTTAGCCACCCGGCTGCAGATATTTATTGATGCTAGTTTTAGTGTCCCTGGGTTGTTACCACTGCTCTGAGGCTGTTGGATCAGACCAGGATTAGGGTGAATATTGCCTGAAAGAAGCAGAAGCATCAGTGTGGTCTGCAACAGGAAGTGTTTTAGTCTTTTTTGATTTTCAGTACACTTTTGTTTACTAGCTACTGCCTTCTTTTTTGTGTGTGGCAGGATGGTGAGGCGGGGTAGGAGGAGTACGGCCGGTCTGCAGTAGTTGATGAGCAGGTACCCAGCAGAGGTGTTTGGTCCAGCATAGGTGTCTGCAATAACACTATTTGTATCAGTTATGTGGGGCAGTGATATTAGGGCATTGGCTAGGTTGGTGTTTACCTGGGTGTGCTCATTAAAGCACTTGAGAGATAGGATAATGAGGAGAACTATAAAAAAAAAATCCTTTTTATGGGGAGCCATAATTGTGATTGAGATGGCAGGGTTGGGAATGAGAGGGCAGGGTTCTAGAAAGACAGCAATAGGGATGCTCCAAAGAGCTCGGTGGGAGAGATTGAACAGACCAGGTGGGATGTACCAAGTGTGAAGGATGGGACTGTACCAAGTGTGGGGGAGGGCTAAGACACTAGAGGATCTCTCCAAGTGTGAGGGGGACTGTACCAATTGTGAGAGAGGGGCTAAGGTACTAAAGGATGTCACCAAGTAAGAATACTATTAGGTTGTGTAGCCTGGTGGACTGTGTTGCAGGCTTCGAAATGGTCTGGGCACCATGGGTCAGGATACAAGCCCCATAGAGGGAGAAAAAAGATAAAATGTAGGGGGATTGGGACGTTCTGGGGGGGTGGCTGTTTAAACTTGAGTTGAAATTGCAAGGGAGAGCACAGCATCTACTAGTGGCTCAGCAGTATAAGTTGCTAGGAGGAGTTTGGGGAGATAGCTCTCTCTCTCTCTCTCACGTGACATAGTCACCTGCCCCACATACCTATAAAGGAAATGCCCATCCAGGGTAGGTGGGGCAGCTGCCGCATTAGCAGGGGTGGGACAATACAGGTCCTCTGACCCAAACTAGGGGGCTGTACCTGCAGCAAGGGAGGGGTCCAAGAGCTGGCAGCAGAGAATTGAGGAGCCTGGCATTCTGGCTCTTCTTGTGAAATCTGTGCCTAGGGGAAGAAACTGAAAGATGTTAGAGCTAGGGCAGAGCAGTGGATTAAGGGGTCACTGACATAAACAAAGGGAAGGCTAAGGTCAAGGTGGGAAATGGGATGGCTGGCAAGGGGGGAGGTAGAGCTAGAAGAACACTGGTGGAGCATGATGGCAAATTGAGCAATTACACAGCAAAAGGTAAGCCACAAACAGTACAAGCTTGTGTAACAGTCTGCAAAGCACAGCTACAGTACATAAACAGACTTAAATTAACAGCTCAGAAATGTCAAATAAGCATAGCACACTCAGATCAGCCTTAAAGTACATTCAGACATAAGCAAAATACATTTTAAGGAAAACATAGATTCCAGTTTTACAAAACAATCAACACTTATCCTCAGACCCAAACTAGGAAGTTGTACCTGCAGTGGGAGAGAGGGGTCTGAGAGCTGGCAGCAGAGAATTGAGGAGCCCGGTGTTGTGGCTCTCCTTGAGCCATCTGCCTTTGCAAGGGGTTGGGGTCCAAGAGGATAGCTACATAAATTGACTTAAAGTAACAGCTCAGAAACAGTAAATAAGCATAGTACACTCAGACCAGCCTTAAAGTACATTTAGACATAAGCAAAATACGTTGTGGGAGAAACATAGATTCCAGTTTTACAAAACAATCAATACCAGTCCTCTGACCCAAACTAGGAAGCTGTACCTGCAGTGGGGGAGGGGGGTCCAAGAGCCAGCAGGAGAGAATCGAGGAGCCCGATGTACTGGCTCTCCTTACAGCATTTTTGAACCCCACAACTGTTTTCACCCCTGCTACCTCTACTATAAGGCTGTTTCAGGTATCCACCACCCTTTCTGTGAAGAAGTACTTCCTCATACCCCTCCTGAATTTACCCCACTCCAGCTTCATAGCATGCACCCTTGTTCTAGAGCACCTTTTGCTCTCATCCTGTACCTTATTTACCCGTGTGAGATATTTAAAGGGATTTATCATATCCCCCCTCCTCTTCTCCAGGGTGTATATATTTAGCTCCTTTATCCTGTCTTCATAGGGCTTTTGATGCAGACCCTGCACCATTTTTGTAGACCTCCTCAGGACCCCCTTCACTCTGTCTATGTGCTTCATGAGATGTGGTCTGCAGAACTGGATACAGTACCCAAGGAGGGGTCTTACCAGTGATCTATATAGGGGCAGGACCGTCTCCCTCATCCTGCTGGCAATACCTTTTTTATGCACCCCAGAATCCCTTCTGACTGCCATGTCATACTGCCTGGCCACCTTTAGGTCATCCAATATGATAACCCCTAGGTCTCTTTCCTACTTGGTCTTTGTCAGTATCACTCCATCCATTTTGTACTCTGCTCCTAGGTTTCTATGTCCCAAGTGCATTATTTTGCATGCTTTTGCATTAAAATCCAGCTGCCATACCCTTGACCACCCTTTCAGTCTTTTCAGATCCCTGCCCATCCTTTCCATTCCTCCCCCCAAGTGTCCATTATGTTGCTTATCTTGGTGTCATCCAGAAAGAGGCAAACCTTCCCTTTCAGTTCCTCTGCTACAGTATGTCACTTATAAATTCATTGAAGGGGACCAATGCCAGCACTGATGCCTGAAGTACCCTGCTGATCACGCTCACTTCCTTAGAGTGAACTCCATTTACCACTACCCTCTGTGTCCTATCTGCTGACCAGCTGATTGCCCAGGTTACACCTTCTTACCCACCACCAAGTTACCCAACATGAAGACTAGGTTTGCTGACATAAAGCACCTAGCTTCACCTGAGCTCTTTTCTTCTAGGATTTGATTGAAAGGACTCTGCAAGGAGCAACATTAACAGAGCATGGAGAAACATTAAGGCTTCTTTTTGCTAAACAGTGTTACTGTTGCGTTACTATTTTGTTTTGTGCTTACAGGTTTTATTACTGTTTTGTACTTACATGTTGTACAGTTTATTGCTTTATTTTTCTCTGATTGAAATTGTTTTTTGCAGGGTATGTTTTATTTTAAATTGTTGTGCATGTTGTCTTGCTGAAAAGAAGGAAAACACATACTGGGGTGGTGTGTCAGAGATGTGGCTGATTGCTTCTGGAGGGCACAGGCTTAGGAGGGTAGAACTGTAGGGGAGGGGAGAGAGAGGGAGGTATGGTGCCTGCCAAGCACCATGGCTGGCAGGGACAGGATGTGAATCCTCTGGATCACAGGTGTAGCAGCAAGGGAGAGGAAGCTGGATGTCATTGTCCACCTAGGGACAAATGATCTGACTGGGAATGGGATCAGAGCAGTGCAGGAGGAGTTTGTACAGTTGAGAAGGGGCTTTATAAAAGGAGCATGCACAGTAACCTTCTTGGAGGTGCTGCCTGTCTATGACATGGGTGAGACTAGGGTACTTCACACCATGGGATTCAATGAACCGTTGAAAACTGGTGTGGATCTCAGAGTTTTAGCTTCATTGAGGACTGGGGGTCTACCTGGAAGGATTCAGGCCTATAGTGTTGTGATGGTCTGTATCTGTCCGGGAGGGGAAACAGGATCCTAGGTGATAGGTTTAAATGCTTCATTGGCAAGCATTTAAACTAGCTAAGGGAGGAGACACTGAAAAGAAGCATGGAAATCCCAGATTCTCCTTCCACAAAACAGGGTAATTAGTGAAGTAAACACTAAGGTAGAGAAATCGATAGGAAGCAGGACAGAGGTCAATGGAGAAAAAGGCAAAGACAATAAGGACAGGGATGGGGCTAAAAGGGGTAAGGCTATCAAAAAAAATGGAGGGCGATGAGTACTAATGCACATAGTCTGGGTAACAAGCTCCCTGAATTAGTGGCCTTGATGGAAGAGGAACACCTGGATATCGTGGCAGTCACAGAAACCTGGTACACAGAGAACCATGACTGGGATGTCAACATACAGGGGAAAAAATCTACAGTAGGGACAGGGAGGATAAAGCAAAAGCACAAATGAACCGGCATCAGGTAATCAGCTGTAAAAAGCTATTTATTCATAGCAAAAGTACATAATAACCGTGCAAGCACACGCATTTCTAAAAGCTCCCGACCAGGTTTCGCCCGAAATTGGCTTTCTCAAGGGATACTGGTCTGTTGGAGGAACCAAACTTTTAAACATGACTTGAACCAATCACAACAGCAAAAACTTTTAAAGTAACAACACATTTTTATAGTCTATGTATACAAAAGTGCTTTACTAACTATTTCAATGTTTTTATGGAGGGTAAAAGAGAAGGAGGAGTAGCTCTCTACATAAGGGAAGGGATCAAAACAATGGAACTAAAGGGTAAAGAGGGAGGAGAGGAAGCACTGTGGGTCACAATGGAGACAGAAAATGGCACCATAATCCGTATAGGGGTTGTATAAAGACCC